>CM076995.1:165691498-170491498 GCA_039090855.1 Macrothele yani | reverse complement strand
ATATAATTCAAGACTACACACTTGTGATGTTCATTTAGAATAAATTATCAACGTTTTTTCACAATTAAATGTTTTATTAACATCGACTATAGTTTCGCAGAGCGTCTGGCTCGGCATCATCAGGACGAATGGAGCGTAAACATTCAAATCATTGTGACATCATCAGAGTTCTGACGGTCACGGTTTTTGGTGAGTTGTTTCCACGCGCTTGAAAGAAATGGCGTAGACGTCATGTCATTGACAAGTCGTGAAGAATTCCGGTATATGTGGAAAGCTTCTAATACATTAAGCTTGTTAGTCGAATCAGGTTTATCAATAAGAATAGCGTTTCCAAACAAAAATTTATGGTTATTTTCGTGACAATGTTGGGCTATTGATGACTTCTTCAGTTCACAGTTCCGTACGTAAGTCTTGTGTTCCTTTACACGGAAACTTAAAGCCCTGCGGGTCTGTCCTATATATGTTCACAAGTATTCCACTAAATGGAGCCCTCGAATCTTTGAAAGCAAGTCTCATTGAACATCATTTCAGCCAACCGGAAGTTGAAGAAATTTTGAGATTAGTGGAAATTTGTATCAAACAAAACAGTTTCGTATTTCGTGGAAGATTTTTTCAACAGACGGAAGGCCTTGCAATGGGTAGCCCACTGTCGCCTGTTTTATGCGAAGTCTACATGCGTCACTTCGAGGACAAACTCTTTCAGCTCGTTACATTCGACCTGTGGATTCGATATGTAGATGATACCTTTGTCCTCTGGAAAGGCAGGAATTCCGAACTACCTAAATTAGTTGAACTTATCAATTCAATTGATCCTCATATACAGTTCACATGTGAGACTGAAAATAATGGCTGCTTACCATTCCTAGATGTCCTGGTGTCACGCTCTGAAGGATCCTTCAGTACCACAGTTTATCGAAAGCCATTTGCTGTTTCCTTACCTCCACATGCAAAATCAAATCACCCATGGAAACAAAAAATGTCTGCTTTCTACACATACGTATATCGTGCAGTACATATATGCTCAACTGAGGATTCCTTACAGAAAGAGCTTGATTTTCTTAAACGAACTGCAGTACACAGAGGATATTGCCCTTCCGTGATAGAAAAAGCGGTCCAAAAATTTAGGAAACCGAAGCCCGTCTGCTCGCTCACGCCAGTGAGCCTCCCAGTACGAACGAATTGGGCGGTTATCCCATTTGCTCCTCAGATTTGCTTCAGAATTTCAAAAATTCTCAAAAGTTTTAATTTCAAAGTGATTTTCAAACCCATAAACAAGATGAATTTTTACGGATCAAAAGACTACGTCCAAGACATAAATTCCTGGGGAATTTATCAGATACCTTGTGAATGTGGACTTTCATATATAGGACAGACCCGCAGGGCTTTAAGTTTCCGTGTAAAGGAACACAAGACTTACGTACGGAACTGTGAACTGAAGAAGTCATCAATAGCCCAACATTGTCACGAAAATAACCATAAATTTTTGTTTGGAAACGCTATTCTTATTGATAAACCTGATTCGACTAACAAGCTTAATGTATTAGAAGCTTTCCACATATACCGGAATTCTTCACGACTTGTCAATGACATGACGTCTACGCCATTTCTTTCAAGCGCGTGGAAACAACTCACCAAAAACCGTGACCGTCAGAACTCTGATGATGTCACAATGATTTGAATGTTTACGCTCCATTCGTCCTGATGATGCCGAGCCAGACGCTCTGCGAAACTATAGTCGATGTTAATAAAACATTTAATTGTGAAAAAACGTTGATAATTTATTCTAGTCAGACATTGTTGTGCAATGTCACCATGGCTGTTTAATATATATTTATGGATGCCTGCAAGTGTGATGTCCAAAATAGATAACACTGGTCTATGTCTTGGTGATATCCATGTGGGCAGATTGCTGTATGCTGATGACACTGTCCTGTTGGCAGAGAGCAAAAGTGAGTTGCAGAGTATGTTGTCCCGGATGTACGAAGTTTGCATGAAATTCAAACTGAGTATAAATAAGGGAAAAATCAAAGTTATGTTTTTTGAGAGAGGAACTGTTAGCATTGAATATAATATAAGTCTAAATGGCACAGTGATTGACCAGGTGAATGAGTTTGTGTATTTAGGATGCATGTCTGACAGAGAGAACAAATTGGATGGTGAAATTGGTAAGCGAGTGAATTCTTCATTGAAAGTCATGGAGAGTTCTCAAGAGAGTCCTGCATGGCAGTGTATGAAAGTGTAATTGTTCCTACTCTCTGATGTATGGCAGTGAAACCTGGATACTACAGAAGAAGCATAGGAGTTGTTTGTGTGCTGGAGAAATGCGTTACTTATGGGGGGTTTGTGACAAGACACATTCGGATTGTGTGAGGAATGAAGATGTGTTGCAGTTGTGTAATGTGAAGCAAAATGTTTTTAGCAAGGTGGAGACTACTATGGTTTGGTGGTTTGGCCATGTTGAAAGAATGAGTGATGAGATGCTTACTAAGAAAATCTTTTTAGCCCAAGTGGCAGGAAGGAAAGACATAGGAAGGCAAGGAAGTCATGGGAGGATCAGATTCAGGAGTGTTTGCATGAGAAAAAGATTATGAGTATGAAGTATAGAAGATCTTGTGAACGGTGTGTGATGGATGTCAGTGAAGCCCGAGTTGTATGTCAAGATCGCTGTAAATGGAGAAGTTTGATACGGCAATGGTAAGTAAAAATTATTTGGTAGTTTGTATTTCTTTGTGGAACTAACCTCTGAATTTCAGAGAATGACTTAGTGATATAATATGTGTATTTTGTCTCGCTGATATATAACAAAACTGCATAAGCACTCTTTGTACCCAGTGATATTGATGATGATCAATTAAAGGCATTAGAAAGACAAGATTAGATAAGCCCAAAATGCAGGGCAAGACATGGAGATTGAATCTCTGAAAGTCAGTGAACACCAATCACATTTCTTTATGCAAAAATCAGAAGCAGATGAAGTTTCAGTGAATGAGATACGGAATCAAGCCCGGCAACAAAAGTTCCATCAAACAAAACATTACAGACTGCATCCTGAAAACTCAATAATGAGTAATATTAGTCATCTGCTCAATCCCACAAATTTGAATTCTAGATAATCATGATATTTTGTGATTAGGGCTTTAAGACCTTTGGTTTCTGAAGAGAAATAATGTTTGTTTGTGTTTGTGTGTGTGTGTGAGAGAGAGAGGCCAGAATCTAATTTCAAAAACTCATCACAATACAGAAAAAATATGGGGAAAGCTTTGTAATAAACACCACTGCTTTACTGCTAATGATACAACTTTACACATCATAAATGCATAATATCCAAATTTACTGAAACATTGTTTTACATGGCACCAAGTTCTGACGAAAAGAAAGCAACCTGCCTTAAAACCTGTACACAGTTTCATTCATAGCAGTCATTTGTTAATCAAAAACTGATAATCATCAACTACCTGAAACAAGTCTTTTCTATGTGAGAGATATTTCTGTGAAAAATATTCTGGGCTGTTGGTTAGAAGGTTAACATTCAATGTGATGCATATGAGCAGAAAGAGACAAAGAAGCAACAATTTAATTCAAAGGCACACATTATGGGTGTGGCAACATTTACACACTTTTCATCCATTAACCCAGAAAATTTTTCCTAGAAATGTTCTCGGAAGTTGTTTTTTTCTGGGCAATATTTCCATCCTTACTTATTAATGGAAAAATTCTTAACAGCTCATCACAGTTTCTGAACTCATACATAAAGTTACTGTGGGTTTTTGGTAATTACTACTCTGTTTCACCAAAGGCTATATATTTCAGAATTCACATCATCATATTCAAAACAGAAGTACAAAGGAGTTTACTACACAAAAGTGATAATCCATTACACAACAAATATTTCTATCATATTAATTTGTTACAACATGTAAGTGAATTGCAACTGTTATCATGTAGCCAGCTCCACAGAAAACTTGAGAACTGCATCATCCTAAAGTGAGAATTGTACCTACCTCTTCCAATTTCCATACAAGTGAGCTAACTACTATGCCATCCAGAATGATCCACTTTCATGTAAATGAAATATGAGAATCTGAGAAAAACAAATGGTTCACTAGTTGAGGCATTAAGAGCTTCCTCACAGTGGTGTTTGTTGTACAACCATTGCCACAAGATACAGTCTCAATTAACATCACTAAAAGGCAGCTGTGGATATATAGGTGCAAACTGGAATTTTAGCTACGTGGCCAGTAAGCCCAAAAATGTCAGTGGCAAAAAAAAAAAAAAACTGGTTGGTAAGTTAACAAATCTTAGTGGCCAAAAAGAAGTCTCCCACATAAAAGGGAGGGGGGGTGTAATAGGAACTTTAATGTAATTTGCAATTATTTACACAGATGGCTTTATCTGAACTTAAAAGTAGCCACTCGCTGCACAAAATAAAAACCATTTTGTAAATCTTTTTCTTTCCTTCTAGGTTTACTCATTCCCAAAACATTGATAATTTCGGTGGAAATTTACCATGTATCAGTGAAAACCTTGATGTTTCAATGTTTTTGCTAATAAGCTGATGAATTTGTACTTTTCCATCTGCAGCAGTAAATGGTCACATCGATGGGTAAAATCGCTGCTCAATATAACGGTGATTTCTCACCACTTCAAATCGAGTAACCAAAAACATCTGTTAAAATGCTCGATGTATCGGTGGAAACTATGTTTTTTATGCATCGGTTCCTGTAGCATCAAGAAAAAGAACTCAATTTCATCGATGAAACATCGACCAAAACAGCCAATTCATGACATAAAAATATGATGTTCCCTCCCTCTTTACAAGAATGCAAAAAAAAGAAATTCATTTACTTTACGCAGAAAATATTCTTCACCAGTTTCAAACATTGGTAATGAAACCTCGATGTTTTTTCTATGTATCGGCTTCTGAAACATCGAGGTTTAAGCCCTTTTAGTGTTACATGTAATGTGCATGTATAAGCCAGAAATGCTAAGCCATTTCCTTAGAAATCGCAAGCTTCAAGAAAAAAAGTTGCAGCACTTCCCATAAATTTTAATATTTTGGGCTGAAATTTTTTCCTGAACTTTATAAGATTTTTCTTAACATTTCTATAAATGCAATATATATATATATATATATATATATATATATATATATATATATTTTAAATATATTACATTTCAGATAACTGAGTTTTGTTTTAAAAATAACTTTACATGAAAAAATTTTAAATAGAAATTGCAAATTGAAAACAAATTTTCAAAGACTGTTCTTTCTTCTGCAAAAAAAAAAAAAAAAAAAATGAGGAAATATAATGTTAACTCCCTTAATTTTGAATATACCCTTACAGATTGAAGTCATTCTAAAGTGATTCAGAATCATTACTATCACTTGGTAAACTTTCACTCTCACTATAGCTAGCCATTTCAAGATTTCCTTACAGGTTGTTGTTATTCTAAGGTGTTTCAAAACACACATCTGCAAATACTGAGGAACAAGCTGTCAATAAAGTTCGTCCTCAGCTAACACATGAATTTGGAAAGAAATGTGGGGGATTCTTAATTCGCTGAGTTTTGCGATTGTGTCCGTTTATTTGGGAAAAAAGAAATGAATTATGTGAAGAATTTCTAGTAATAAAACACATTTTGTTCTCCTGCGCGCAAAGTCTGCAAGAAAAATAAACACATGGACCAAAAGTTGCGTGTTAATGCACTTTGAACAGGGCTCTGAAAAGTGATTTCCAACAGTGTAACGTTCTATAATTCCCCCACAATTTCTTGTGAACAGCTCTGCCTCAACTGTAATAGGAAAAGTTTTAGCTAAAATTAGCCTTCCTCCTGTCATGTGGCAAAAGTGTGTTGGCAGCAACGAACATGATTTTATGATACGATTCTTATTGTATATTCTCATGATTTTTTCAATGATATTGCTGTTTGATGGTATGATTCATGAAGATTTCATTTCAAAACAATATGATTAATAAATGATATGATCGTTTATGCCAATATCTGCTGTCTGATTCAGAAACTACTCGGATCAAAATTGAGGGCTGATCAATCAACCCACCACGCTTTTAGCACAACATGCGCAGGCCGAATCTACTGCGTCACATTAAAAGGGTTCTGCAACATCGAGGTTTAAACATTGATTACTGGTGCCAAAACTTCGATGTTCAAAAATTCTGAATTTTTGCCATTCCTAGTTAGGACTGGTTTTTCACTTCCTTTTACCTTAACTTTTGAATTATTATACTTTTGTAAATTGACACTAAAAATAACAAGTGGCCAAACTGGCGACCACTAAAATAAATTTAATAGCCAAAGTTGCCAGTTAATTGCCATCTGACGAGTGCTAATTTGCACCTATATGTGGATACCTCATCTAGCACAGTCAATGTTTTGCTCAGATCCCCATATTTCAGTTAGTTGGAAATGGATTGTCCTCGGTGATCTAGTGGTTAACATACTTGGACACAAACTGGAAGATGCAGGTACAATTTCCACTACAGGTTAATACAGTTTTCAAGTTTTCTGAGGAGACATGATATCAGTTAGGTGTAACATTTATATGTCAAAAAGTTACATGTTTGTATGCCTGCAACATATTCATGAAGATTTAATCTTCATTAATCTTCAGCAATATCTTTTTACGCACTCTAATGGTTTAACATAACAAGTTAAATGAAAAAATTACAAATTTCTGCACTTATATGCTGGAACCCATAATTTAAAAAGGAAGAAGCACATTTTATAGTGCAATGTATTTACCACACTAATGTTGAAATCATAATAAAAGAAATATTTTTTTTATTGCAAAACACTTTTTTTTTGTTTAAGTAATGGGTGATCAGGAATATTTTGAAACATGCACAATAATGCACTATTCATTCATTAACAAAAGAATCACATCACAGTTGGCAATGCAGGATCACAGAAACATTTCCAAGTTAGAACAGAAACAAAGAACACTAATGTTTCTAGAGATACAGAAAGCAACGATGAAAAGCAGTTTTCTCACACTGTTAGCACCTGAACTGCTGTGTGATGCCTAACAACATTGCGATTATCTTGTAATGACCTTGGTTTATAAAGAAATTATTTCGCACATTTGCCAGGAAAAAGAATGGAGCAGATGAACAGGGTAATTGCTCAGTTTCCTCTCCATTGATCCACATGTATGTGTGTGGGGGGGGGCATTTTTATTATACACCAAGGTAATTCCAAGATACCTTTAAATTCACTCACTATTTTAGTAGCATCATAAATTTAATATCTCATATAGACCATAACTTCAAAAATGAACACAGTTAACACAACAGGTCACTACTGATAACTGTAAAATTGAGCAAATCATAATAAGTGTAACATCACTGGCACCAAGACCAAATGCTGCAAAATCACAGCTTTGAAAGTTTTTAACCATGAGTGCACCAATAAGTTACCATAAAAATCAGCAAATCATTTCAAACACCAACAAACCACAGCTCAGAAAGATTTCACATTATTACACTGACTTTTTGAAACACAATTTGAAAATAATAATTTTATATGAATTCTAGTATTTCTCCTTTTTAAACATTGTGAATAAATTAGTGACGAGCCAAAAAGAACTAACTTCCTGCTATTCACCATTTCTAATGTATGTAAAACATAAGCAAAAAAAATTACTTGAAAACATAATCAAGGACTTCTCTTGATTATTTATTACTTGAAACATAATCAAAGCCTTCTCTTTGAAAATAATAGTTTTGTATGAATTCCAGTAATTCTTCTTTTTAAAAGATTTTGAATAAATTTGTGTGACTAGTCAAATAGAACTAACTTACTGTTATTCACCATTTGTAATTTATGTAAAACATATGCAAAAACAAATTATTTGAAACATAAAGCCTTCTCATTAATTTAATCCTATATATATTCACATACTTTGCTTTCTGAGTAAAAGTTTGCACTCATAACACAGAACTAATTTAGAGATGTTATAAAGCATCTGCTAATGCTTAACATTTAGCAAATACTGAAAACCAAAAGATACTAGACTAAAACTGTGACAGCCTAAAATGCTGCAAACACAGAAAAGACAGGGATTAAAAACTCTACAGAGAATCATATGTCAGTAAAACTTGGAAGACAAAATTGGCTGCTTCTCTTCATTCAGTTTGTGGAATGAGGTAGAATACCTGAAATAATAAATAGCTGTGTGCTCAAGTTTTAACAAAATATAAACTTTTGAGGTCCTAAATACTCTAATTTCCATGATCTAAAAATTCTTTCATGAAACAGTTCACACAGCTCTTTAAGTGAAATTCACTAATACATTACAAAACAATAATATTGTAAAAAAAAAAGAAAATAATAATAATTTGCTTCATGATTTAGTTCACAAAAATATATACATATGCATGCATGCACGAACGAGTGTGTGTGTGTGTGCGTGCGTGCATGTGTGTGTGTGTGTGTGTGTGAGAGAGAGAGAGAGAGAGAGACAGTGTGTGTGTGTGTGTGTGTGTGTGTAAAACTTTGTAATTTTGTAACAGGAGTGTAAGATATGCTTGCCCATGCAACATGTGCAAAAAGTTTAGATCTATGGATAACCTGCAACTCAAAAAATTTTGCATGATGATTCATATTTTCTTTGCAGGTATTGACTTTTTTTCTATCTTCTTTCTTTTCTTTCCTTTTTTTTTCTATTTATTGCTATTATCAAATGTGCAATATATTTTCTAGTTAGGGTTTGGATCTGTGTGATAATGTGAAGTTTGGAATTTAACATAAAATACAAATATAAAATGTAATAATTTTTCATTTCATAATGATGAAATTTAATTTAAAACATTAAAATAAATGAATGGATGGGATTTTAAAATAAAGGCATGGATGTTACTGGTAAAAGAAATGCATTTTGTTTATGAATTTTCTCCCAATAATATCTATGCCAAAGTACAGTCAAATGTAAATATATAATCAGCTTGCCTAATATGAAGTTCTGCATAAACCAAAGTTTTTATAAATGCCTTGAACTTTGTAATATTCTGTCCTGTTATTTAATTGCATGAAAAATAAGTGACATTTACCCAGATTTTTTACCCCTTTCTTTTTCATCGGGAAATCACGGATTTCTTGCTATTGAGAAAAGCCCTGTGTGTCCCCTTGTCAGACATGTCAGTCTGCATGAAGAAGAGATTTTTTTTTTAACATCCATTTGTCTTTTCCCTTCCTCACTCATCTTTTGCAGAAATGCTGTTTTTATCTCACCTCCTGTCACCATCTTTCAATCACTTGACCTCTTCTCAGGACAGCCAAAAACCTGATAATATGGTGAAAGATATTAGAGTTAATGACATCGTACTAGCGATGGGACTCCAGAATGGAATTCCTTATCACTTACAGGATGTCAACTCTCTTCAATATGTGTTGTTCATATAGATTCACTAAGGTAAAAAAGAATGACGGTCACACTTGGAAAATTTAGTTTGACTTCCACTGGTCAGTAGTCTGTGCAGTGTGCTTATGAAAATCAATAAATCATGGCTTTGATGCTTAGTGAGAAAATCGAAGCCATCTGTTTAATGGGTAAAGGAGGAGTTAAAAGATTTTAAGGGCAAAAAAGTTTGGTATCCCACCAATTCTCTTTCTACAATTTTAAAAAACAAGGATAAATTGAAACAAAAGTTTAGTGATGCGCTTGTCGAGTGCTGAATGAAAAAGTTTTTAATGACAAATTCACAGAGATGTGGGAACTGCTCTTTTCAAGTGGTTTGAAGGAGTTAAAAGAAAAACGATTCTAGTAACTCGCCTGCCCTTTACTAGAGGAAAAGGCATTAGAGGCTTTGCCAAGCTTTTAGATAAAGAGTATTTCAACCAGGCAATGGATGGTGGTACTTCAAAGATCACCACAGTATTGTGTTCAAGTCTATTTGTGGTAAAAGTGCTTTAGATGATGACAAAACCATCCAAAAGTGGGTAAATTTCAGCAAGAGTCTCATTTTGGCAGTACGAAATCTGCGACATGCACAAAGCTGACAAGCCCAAAATTTTTCTCCAACTGTTGCCACAGAAAACTTCAATCTTTAAAAGGGAGAACTGTAGCAGTCGAACAAAATTCTAAACTCAGAGTGACTGTAATGCACTGTGAAAATATATGTGGTTCAGGCAACATTGGTTGTTATCAGAAAATAAAAAATTCACTTTGTTACAATAAAGATGAAAAACAGCCAGTTGATTACAGAGCCAAAATCCTGGATGACATTGGAGAATTTTACATGAAAGATTCTTCTTATTATACACAGATGTATAGTCCACACAACTGTGCTTTAAAACTGACAACTGTTCACTATCTTTTCCCTAACACTACACATGCAAGCTGCAGCCCATGAATCAGGGAATAATAGAAAATACGAAAGTCCTCTAGAGAAAAAGGGTGCTTTGAGAAGCTCTAAGGAATTTAGAAGAGGATGCAGCAACAAGAGCGTTCATGTTAGAATGCATGTAATATCCTAAGGTCTGCTGGAAAGCTGTTTCCAAAGAAACAGTTCAAAACTGCTGCAAACATACCAGGTTTGTAAAAGACTTCCACTTAAATGACAAAGACATACACAGTGTACCAATTTGAAAGCAAGACTGATTTTATCAGATTAAAGGTGGCACAGCTGTCGATCATTTGAGAACAGGAAACAAAAGACTCAACACTTGCTGTCAAGGTCGGATGCCATTTTAGAACATGAAGTGGGTGAAACTGCATGTGTGTCATGTTATCTCATCGAAATAGTAGAATGGAGCAAAGGATAAACATTAAGTTTTGTGTGCACCTTGACAAAAGTGTGACAGAAACATTTAGCATGATGAACCAAGTATACGGGGACAGTTGCCTATCTCGTGCCCATGTTTTCGAATGGCATAAACGTCTCTGCAGTGGGAGAGAGTCGCTAAAAGACGACAAACATCTGGGTACAGCAAGAACTGTATGAAGACCATACATGATTGAAAAGGTGAGAGAAATCATCTCTGCTGACAAAAATGCAATCCTTTGTATGATTTCAGAATATCTAGAAGTGAATAAGGAAACCATTCAACAAATGACAATGCAAGATTTAAAGAAAAGAAAGTTGTGTGCACAACTTGTGCCACATTCCTTAACCAAAGATAAATGATGAGTGAGAGTTGAACACTTCAGAGACTTGATTGCTGCCATTGAAAGGAACACAGATTTTCTGAATAACATCATTACAGGCAATGAGACATGGGTCTTCCATTATGACCCTGAAGCGAAATGGCAAAGTGCCGAGTGGAAGTCGTCAAACTGTCTGCAAGCCAAGTTAGTCAATCAAAAAAAAAAAAAAAATGCTCATTGCCTTCTTCTACGATAGCAAAGGAATTGTGCATAAGGAATTCATGCCCAGTGGACAAACTGTTATTTGCTGCGCTTTACGTGGGCATTCTTAAACGTTTGCTGCAAAGAATCCATTGTGTGAGGCCAGAGTATTGAGAAGACTGCAGCTGGTTTCTTTTGAATGGCAGTGCCTCTTCTCACAAGGCAGTCACTGTTTGAGAGTTTTTGACCAAAATAACATGTCTGCACGTTATCACACCCTCCTTATTCACCAGGCTTAGGTCCCTGTGACTACTTATTTCCCAAACTCAAAGCACCACTTAAAGGGCACTATTTTGATTATGTACACACTACCCAGAAAGCTGTGACCAAGGTTCTTAACAGCATTCCTTTAACTGCTTTTCGGCAGTAATACCATACACTTCGTGAGTGAGCAAACACATGTGTGAATGTTGGAGGAAGCTGCTTCAAATAAACCAAGGTTGGTAATTTACTACACTGATTCATTATTTTTATCCAGCATTAGTCAGATTTTCAAATTTCTGCACTGTATATCTGCAAGTGTGATTTAAAATAAGGAAAGGAAAGGGATAAAAGATGATTAAATTTGGAGTCATCTTTCCTCTATGACGTTCTTTTTTTTTTTTTTTTTTAGCGTCTCACAAGAGTTACCACAAATTTGGAACCAATTCTTCAAATAGTGAATGCCTTTTGTTTTCCTTTAAGGATTCTGCATGCAAAACGAACATGATGCCTCGTGTCTATAATTGAATAATTACATTTGCATTTCTTCATTTATTGTCAAGTCAAGGCACCATGTTCAAATTGTTGAAGTGTTCTATTATCCAGTTTGCTGTCTACCTTCCTTGAAAAATCCATCTGGTTGATGTGTGAAAGCTTGGAAACTTTTATTTTTAATATACACCAATAAATTCAGATCACTAATATAGTTATACTATATTAGTGATCCAAATAGTTGGTGTAATACTACAGATTGATTTCCGTGCTACGTTATAACATACAGAAAATTCAGCCATCTTCCACACGATTTACTAGATAAAAATACTTTAATGTAAAAGATAGTACAAGTATACTAGTGATCTGAATATAAAATAAAATAAAAGTTTCTTAAAAATCTTTGGACTCACTTCCACTATGTATATCCAAGAGCTTGAACCCCTCTCCGGGTCCATGAGTTCCCGAATTATTCGGGAAGCTCAAGCTACATAAAGGTAACGCCATCAGGCTATTGGTATCTGCCTATGCTTCCCCTACTAGACTCCTTGAGAGTGCATTGGCTGTGTTTCTATCTCAACTTACTAAGAACTCAAACTACTCCATTTCCAGCTCAACACGCAGGCTCTGACACAAATTCAATCCATCCAACCTACATTAGTTCCGTTTATTATGCTGTTGCTTGATGTGATTTCACTATATCCGAATATTCCCATTCCTATAGTTCATGATCTAATTTTCAAAAAATTGCAGGCCGGAGGGAACTACACCAATTCTGATGCATATGCTAAACTACATGCTTTGCAGTTGGTATCCAGCAGAACCTATTTCTGGTACAATAAATTAATTTACTGTCAAATGGAAGGTGACCCTATGAGGTCATCCTTGTCAGTTGTCCTTGCAGAGATGTTGATGAAACACTTGGAGAATGAAATACTATCAACTTTCCACATAAAATCACTATTATACGTGCACTGTGTCAATGACATTTTGGGTTTTTTGGCCTTCCTCTATTGAGAAACTGCACAAATACACTGAAACCCTGGCCTCAAAGTACCCTACTATAAAATTTACTACTGAGTTCAAGACAAATTTTACCCTTCCGTATCTGGACATCTTATTAAAAAGTGACCCAAACAGCCATACTATAACCACCTCCGTTTATAGAAAGCCTTCTTCAAATATTTCTATGATACCTTTGTCTTCAACTCGTCCATTAAGTCAAAAATTATCTTCAATATGTTATGTGCTTAATCATGCTAAAATGCATTCTTCAACTTCAGAGTTATATAATATTGAAATCGAAAAAATAAAGGAATCAGCTGTCGCGTTTGGATATCCCCAGTCCATGGTAAATAAGTTACTGACACAAATGCATGACAGAACCTCTTCTACCTTATCTAGAAACAGCAGACAGATTAAGTATGTGGGCTTGATACTGTATCTATCTTCAATATCTAATATTCTAAAAAACATCTGCAAACCTTACGGCCTGAACTTTGAGATAAAAACTTATAATATATGGTCCTCCATGAAAAACAACAGAGACTCAAACCCAGATGTTAGATTTACATGGTGTTTACTTTATCCCGCTAAGAGCGATTGATCCTGGGAAGGAAGACTGTGCCTGTATAGGCTTGACGACCTATAATCTGAGGACCCACCTGAATGAACACAAATACAACATCAAAACTAAGTCCTCAGCTACAGCAATGTCCTGCCTACTACGTAATGAAGCATCCCAACCCCTGTGGAAAGAAGCAACCATGTTAACCAACCCAAAGTCAAAAAGGTTTAACTCTTCTTACAGAAAGTTTGCAAATAACAGACAACCAGCAACACTGCTGTAATGATGACTTTGCTTGTGTGGTGCCAATAACCTGGAAACTTTTATTTCAGAATGACTTACAAAATATTGACATTGATTAATTCATTAATTAATTAATTACAATTGCTTTCAAAACTGACATGTATCATGTCATTGACGATGTAATAACACTGTGCATGCCTATTGTCGTCACAGCCCATCTCCCGCTGTACATAGAATGCTGTCATCTTGATGAGATCCACACCTGATAAAGAGACTGAAGCAGTCTCGAAAGTTCTTGTGTGTTTTAACTATGTGTAAGCTTCAGAGATGCCAACCTGTTTCAGATATTTTCAGTAGTACTCGTACAAATTTTCAGTAGTTTTGGCCATTTTTCAGTAGTCATACCAAAAAGAATAATTTTAACCGAGGAAAACAACTCATTTAATTTAATTAGCATTTTTTTACTTACTTATTCATTCATATACATGAAAATCTGTATCAAAATAATCCAAATTTGTCACATGGAAAATAATATACACCATGACTGATACATTTTTTTTTACACAACAAACGATTGATTAAACAGCTTTCTTCAGTGATTTCGCTGTACAGTGTTTTGCAGATTTGAGTTCCTCAGCAGAAAATCTGTTTTCATAACACACTTGCCCAGAGGCACACATATTCATTTTTGCCATAAGAAGTGCTTCTACAGTTTCTAAACCTAAATTAGGTTGGAAACGGGCTTGATTTTTTTGCACTAAACTAAAATCTCTCTTACTCACAGCATTCGAGTGTGGAACTACTAGTATTGCAAACATTACTTCCGAGAGAATAGTATACTTAACCGCTCCATTACAGCCTCTTCATTTTGAGATTTCTAACCAAGTGACATCTATTCTATCTGTTACTGCCATGGTCTCTAATTTGTCAGCTTGATAACAAGAAATTCCACTTCCAGTATACCAAGTTCATTTTCAGTTATTATAAATGGAAGGCGTTTGTTTGACTATGTGTAATACAGAAGTAAATTATGTTATGGCTCCAAGTGAAGGATCTACTACTTCTGCATGTTTTAAGAATTCATCATAGATCAGTCTCTTTTCTTGAATATAAGAACATTCTTCAATGGGAAATTTTCTGACAGATGTATAGAACTTAGAAAGACAGTTGTATAGAACTTAGAAAGTTCATTTTAGTTTAAAATGATTTCGCTTTAATACATTCTTGTTTTTACTATATTTACCAGTTGTGTCCTTTCTGATTTTTCTTTTTTTGAAAAACTGTTATTTGAAAAATAAAGCTCAACATCACCATCAGCCACGACAGTAGGCTTCACAAACCCCTTGGATGCCATGACAATTTTATCCATCATGCTAAACAAACTTTCAGTTTGAGGACCATGAATGCATGATAGCTTTCACTATTTTAGATAAAAGGTAGTGTAACTTGGAGAATATGAATGCTTTTGAATATCATGCATCAATTCTTACAAATTTTTCAGCTTCGTTCGTCACTTTCGTTTTCGGACTCTCCCCCTTTATCAAGCTGAAATGCAAACCTTTTTTGGGGGAATATGTAAGAACACAGGATACATGTTCGGAACATCGTTGGGGAAAAAAATTACAGTTACGGGAGAAAGCTTTGCTATGTCCGATTTCCGTTTTCGGATATTTCTTTTCCATATTCAAGGTGAAACACAAATATTTACGAAATAAAATGAAATTTAACAACAATACTAGGCAGAGGAAACATCTCGTGAAAAATAAAATTACGATTACGGGAGAAATCTTCACTGTTTCCGAAAGTTTTGAAAGATGAAATTTCCGTTTTCAAAAGTTTCAGGCGGAAAGCATCCTTCACCACTACCAATTGCCCCAAAATTTCTGTTCAATTATGCATCGATCTTGAGGATAACCCAAATTACGACGAAAAAGCAGAAATTCCTCGAAGCCGAAGATTACACCGGAATTTTTCGCCGTCAAATTTCTGTTTTCGGAAATTTCCTCCATTTTCAAAGTGAAATACAAAGATTTATGGAATAAAATTATGTATAAAAACAATACTGGACAGAGGCAACATCGCAGGAAAACGAAATTCCAACTACGGAAGAAATCTTTATTTCGTTCACTTCCATTTTTGAAAGGCGAAATGCTGTCCCGATGCGTATTTTTACGCGTTGGTAAAATTCTTCGATGCGTAGTTTTACGCGTTTCTCGATGCGTATTTTTACGTGCTGATGCGAACTTTACGCGCTTCACGACGTGTATCTCTACGCAAGGCGAAAAATTCCCAATGCATATTTTTATGCGTTGGTAAAATTTCGATGCATACTAGACGCGTAATTGCGCATTTTGGTGAACTCTGCAACGAATTCCAAGCATACTTTTCTGCAATGCAAGAAAAAACTTCAAAATATTAATTACTGACATGAATGGTCGACACACGATTTAAAAAAAAAACTCCGATGCCAGGCAATGACACTCACGTTCTGCGCCAAACGATTTTCAACAGCTTGCCGCTGCACTGCGAAAGAGCTTCAGGCCGAATTCCGCCCACGTCCACGACCAAAGCGGGCTACGCTCAACGTCCCCAGAATGTTGCACGCTGGGGAGGGAGGGTTTCCACTTAGAATGACTCAGCGCAAGGCAACACCCATTGAGTCGAGTGCCGGCTGCTCGCGCTAAGATCCGAGCAGCTTCGAGAGGCAGAACTGGAAGTGCAGGCAGCAGCGCAAGCGTGACGGATCGTCAAGTGGCCACCGTTGCGTAGGGGAACAAGCAAAATAAAAATTAATAACTTCCGTTAATTTTCCATAGAAAAATCACGGTTTTCCGTATTCCGTAGTACAAGAGCTTTTTCCGTAGGAACTACGGAGATTCCGTAATTGTTGGCATCTCTGAAGCTTTTAACCTCCATGTTTTTACATTAAAGTTTTTTATCTAGTAAATTGTGCTGAAGATAGCTGAATTTTCTGTGTGTTAGTTAGTTGGTGTAAAATTTCTTGTGTTAATATTTCCTTCTTAACTTTTCAAAATAAGTTGGAGCAGCAGTTTGAACACATACTGCAGTGCCTGAAACACTGAAGATTGTCATAGAAACTTAAGCTAGGCTAATAAAAAACTTGACATATTGGTGAAAATGTTTTTGTCAGAAATTGCATATTTTACACTCCCGTTTGATAAAACTTCAAGAAATAATTCAGTGATATGTTTGTGCTTATTTACATAATATAACAGTAAAATCTGTGTCACTAAAGACAAAATTCTATCGTTTTAAAGACAATAATACAAACACTGTTGTGTAACTGTGCAAATAATTTGGAGGTTTGCTACTTTTTTCTTTCTTTTGTGCAGAATTAGGCAAGTATTCAATACCTAATTCTCCATTTCCAAATACACCAAACAAAGGAACAGAAGGGAACAACTTGTGGAATGCACTAGCTTCGACATTAGAATCATTGTAAAATCCAGAACCTCGAGCCACACAAGCAAACATGAAGGCACAATTTTGATCTCCCAGCACAGTAGCGCTCTGCAGTTTTTTCAGCTGTTTTTCTGCAGAAGCCGAAGATCTCACATTTTCTTTCAAGATAACTGATGTTGCTTGGACATTATCTCCTACAAATGCTATTCCTACACCACTGAAAGTCTTTGAACTGTTAGTACGACATCCTAGTTCATCAACTACAGCTCCACCTACTGCCATTTCATTTTTTGGTCTTTCAGATAGTGATCAATGAGTCTGCAGGCAGATCCTTTACGCATAGGAACAGACTTGGTAAAAATTAACAAACACTTCACTTTTTGATCTTCAGGTATACCAGTAACTGCAGGCAAGCAGTTCAGGAACATTTTGTTGTTGATGGGAAACTGATACACATCAACACCATTCAGAGATGGGAAAAATATACCTCCAAGTGCAGGTGATGATTCAATTTCCTCCGGTGAAGTCTTACTGAATGAAGTTCCGACAATTCCTTGAGCAGCACAAAACATGATGTTGCATGAATCTGGCAAAAGGCTTGACAAAAAGTCCATCACTGCAAAATGATTCAGCAAAAACAAATATATATGTATAAACAGATATATAAGTATATGTAATTTTATAAGCAGTGTACAATGAAATATAATAAAAATCATGAATATGAAAAGTTTGAGGCCAAAATAAAAAGCTAAAAACTTATCTTCAAAAGGTAAAAAAAATACATAGGTAAATCAAAAACTAAAGGCAATACTGCAATGGAAAGAAGCTGATACAACACAACACATTCACAATGGCTTATGGGTAGTTCGAACACACACAGAGCACAGCACTCTGCTATTAGTCTAGTTGAAGCCAAGGTCAAATAAATGAGGACACTTCACTGCGAGATTGTACCATTAAACAATGCACCGTAGTGAGATTTCTTTGGGCAGAGGAGTGAAACTTGCTGAAGGACGTTAACTCAATACAGAAGTGAAAACAGAATAAATCAACAAAAAGATTATGAATGGGTAGAAAGGTTAAAAGCAGGAAGAACAATTTAACCAACGAAACTCAATCTGGTCGGCCATCAATATCGTGCACGCATGCCCAAATCAATAGGGAGAATGGCTTGATCAGAGAACACTGACAGATTATGTTGTCCGCTGTTGCTGCATATTTGGATATCAGCTATGGATCTGCACATGCCTTAGTGCAGGATGGCTTGCAATAGCGTAAAGTTTGTGCAGGAAAAGTACCCAAACAGTTTACTGATCTACACAAGCAACACTGCATGGAGGTTGCGACCTAATTCCTGTAACGTTATGAAGAATATCTGAGTGTTTTGGAGTGGATTGTCCCGGCAACGAGACATGAGTGCATCACTGTGAACCGGACGGCTCCTATTCTGGCATGGACAAACAGTGACCAATGCAACATACTGTGTTATGCATAGAGAGAAACTGATATCTGCAATTCGCAGCAAAAGAGGAGAAATGCTATTAAAAATAGTACTGCTGCACCATGACAATGCACATCCCTACGTAATGGTCGCAATTGTGAAGGCAATGCAACATCTGCAGTTTGAACATCTTCCATATATGGTGCCAGATAGGGTTCTTACAGCCCTGATATGGCACCATGAGATTATCATGTCTCCAGTCCTGTAACCAGAGGATCATAGATTTTAACAAGAGTAGACTTTAATAACATTTTGAATATGGTGAGTTTAAATCATCTCCCTTTTCCACAGCAATCATTTGGAGATGATCCCCTCCAATTCCGTGCAGCTGCATAAATAATGCAGGACACTCTTTTGCTTACTAGCTGTCCCATCAGAGGGAATTGCTAAGTCTGGTTTTATGACTTTAGTTTTCTGCAAAGGGGTGTGGAGTAGGAGGCACGCTACAGTGTCGGACAGAGAGAAGGCAATTAAAAGCAGATTTGGGCAAAATCGTAATTGAATTAATCGGTAATGCATTACAGCGTAATGGTAATGGGAACAAGAACTTAAAGAGTTACCATTACATGGTGAACTCATCATTAGAATTACATGGTAATTGTAATGTAATGACATGTAGCAGTTACCCATTATAATCGTAATAGTTAATGGTTAACTATATATGTTGTAATTAACCAATAACTTATGGGTAACAACACAACGTTAATAAACCAGCAACCAGTACACCCTTACACGTTGTGTAGGTTATTTGACAATTGTTCCACCCCTCAAACGCGTGTATGTAGGTATTGGAGATAGTACGTGTATGACATGAATAGTTGCCCTGTCTTCGCCGCAAGTAAAGTGATTTGAACGAAATAATACATATGATGTACGTACGAATGGGATGTTTATTTTGGTTACAAAATAGTACAAAAATGAAAGAAAGATCAATGCTGTTGCATGTGATCTTAGTCTTCCACAAAGAACAATAATGAAAACCACTCTGAGACACTACATCACTTGAAATGGAAGGTCTGATTGCTACAAAATATGGCAACCATAAAGTGAACTACGAGTACAACAGAAAGAATGAGCAACTAGATCATCACAAAGTAAAGAAATAACAAATCCTCATTGTAAAGTAGAAGTAGAATATCTAGGTGGCTTGTCACAAAACAAGGTAGGATTTTCCTATTCTCTAATCCCTAGTTTGTTTGTGGTCTTTTTCTTCATATGTAAGGTTTGCTTTTAAAACAACCCTCCTTTCAAACATTTCATCTGAAAGTCTATTAGCTTTGCAGTAATTGGTAATAATAGCGTATGAGAACAACCGTTAGACGGGCGCTGAGGAGAGCAGAAGTGTATTATACTGCACAAACAGATGTTTTACCTCTTTATAATCATGTAACACACGTAAATTTCCTGGTTCTTCGAGGCTGAAATGTGCTTAGATGAGTTCAGCTTTCCTTGTTGGATGTTTGTTTTCACTGTCATCTTCAGAAGTGGAATCAATATAGAAAAAATCATCTTTGACTTGGCGACTGGTAGATGGTGCATCCATGAGATGTTGTTGCGATTTAATTTCTTTTGACAACTCATTTCTGAGCACAGTTTTCATTTTGATATAATAGGAATTAGGAATACAAGATTGCCATTTAAATTGGCTGAACTTAGGGTGACATAAAGCTGCTATTGCAGCCTTTTCTGCCTGGGGAGATGACAGTGTGAATTATTCCTTAAACCTTCATTCCAGACCTTCCAAATAAGCTTCGGTTAATGGTTGGCAATACGTGAGATCTCCAGTCAATAATGTTTGTAATTTGTGCTTTAATGATAACAAAGTTGGAAGTAGGTTGCCAAAATACATGTCATTTTCACCTTGGAGGATGTTAGGGCCTCGCAATGTGTTTAGTACATTTAACATATTCTTCCATATAACTGAAGTCTTGATCTCTCAGTATACTCTTTAAGTTCAATGCTTTATGCAACATAGCTGACTTAACTTTTATGTGTAGAATTTGTTTCATAGCATTATATAAACCACCGTGTTTCCCTGAAAATAAGACCGGGTCGTATATTAATTTTTGCTCCAAAAGACGCATTAGGGATTATTTTCAGGGGATGTCTTATTTTTTTATGTACTACCGACTTTTTTTCTTCTTTTTTTTCAGCTACATTTATTCATGTACAAAAATATACATGTATTCATTAACAAAAATCTACATGTATTCAAATACAGTCATGTCATCTTTTCCTAGAACATCGTCATAACTCTACAAACCCCGAATTCCGGCCTAAATTTCTTGCGACTCCATTTCCTGTAGAACCATTGACCCCAATCTCTCATGTTCAGCAATAAAGCTCTCCTTAAATGAGCACTTCTTGTCCATGTAGCCTGCTCGTAGTGCATTGGCAACACAGCTGTCAGTGATTTTATCTCATGAATTCTTCACCCAAGTCGCGACCTCTTGCAGGCTAGGCTTCACAAAGTTTCCACGCTGATTTCTCTCCATTCTATTTTCAATGTAGTCATTGATTTCCATTGCCAAATGATCCTTGAATGGCTTGTTTGTTGCAATATCAAGAGTCTAGAGATAGGCAGTCATTCCTGTGGGAATCATTATTTGATTTATTCTTCTCTCTGCAAGGAAGTTCTTCCTGTCTTTAGTGCGGTGAGTGCTGGCTGAATGCCACACTAGCAAACCTCTTTGGCCACCTTGCAAAACAAGTGGCAGCATTAAATCGGCCCATTTCCTTATAACTGCTTGTGTGCACCAGGCTTTTTCAGTTTCAAGAACATAAATGCCTGAAACACGTTCAATCTTATCTTTCTTGCCCTAAGTGATGATTAGAGGTGGGGCTTCCTTTCCATCCAGACGACTTGCCAAAACACAGGTAATACGTGCACTTTCGTAACCAGTGGAGGGAATGTAGATCCAACTTCTTCTCTTTGCAGAAAGCCGTAAGATTCTTGCCCCAGGAGTCCTCCACGATTCCTTTCTTGTACTCGACGGAATAGCTCTTTCTTTTGCACTCACCTGCCTGGGGGTCAAAATATTATTCCTTTTAAATCTGCCATTAAATCAAGTTTTAATTAAAGACTGTGTTAATTGCTAATCGACACAGGAGTGGCAACAAAAAATGATGACAGTTAAGAATGTACGTTCGGCCCCAAAATATTAACTCTCCGATTTTTAAAGAATTCTTTCAGTCACCGTTGCCAACACAATAACTTGGACAGGGACGAACCCTTTTCGTAATCCATTGGCAATTAGAACACTTCTTACTTTTTCTTTGAGTTCACGTGGGTTCCCCCGCCCTCCCATTTCTAAAAACACACACCGCCTGTTGATGAATAACTTTTCCGCCAAAGATAGCATTCACCAGTAAAGTTTCCCATGTCGGATTCCCTTTTCGGAACTGGATGTTACAGCTGCCGAACAAAAGACGGTTTTTTTTCATCTCCCACTAGCTCTCTGAACCGAACTGAAGGCATACGCCATAATTACAAAAACCATATCCTCGGCTGAGTTCAAAGTCAATCGGCTTACTTTCTTACTATGTATATTCAAGGCAAATTAAACTCATGAACAGGGTACCCTCCAGTGATTTTGGCCCTCGCTTCAGTTTTTTTGAACAGTGATAGGCTGGCTGACTACGGTACTACGTATCGTAACTGGGGCTTATTTTCAGGGTAGGGCTTATATTATGAGCATCCAAAAAAATCATGCTAGGGCTTATTTTCCGGTTAGGTCTTACTTTTGGGGAAATACTGTATTCCACAGTGTTACACCAGGTCTGGTAAGTGTGTGACCTAAAATAGCTTGGATAATTTCTGCAGATTTTGGGCAATTTGCAGTTCTGCACAAGGTATTACACCTTTTCATCACTTGTTGATGCATTTTGGAAAGATCGGTATTGCGGTCTTCTAGTACTTTATGATATCGGTAGTTACACATAAACTGAGTGTATGTGATGCACATCTGAAATGCAAGGGTAACCATTCCCCAAGATGTGTACGTGTAGCCAACAAATGCTCTTCATCATCACTAGGTGAGGCCGAGGCAGCGTCCGTATCATAATCAAAACTACCTGAACTGTTTTTCAAGTCAAAATCTACATCATTCTTAACAATGCTTGCCACTTGAATCCCGAATATTTGAAATGCTTTAACAAAATTGCTTCCATTGTCAGTAATTGCAGCCACTACTTTAGAAGAATCCAATACAAACGTTTTGTATATCTGCAGAAGCATTGCATATATTCTATCATTACTATGCGTTCCTCTGAATCTTTGACAAGCTAAAGCTCTGGAAACTCTTTATAATGTCTGTGACTCAATCCTGTGTACCGTCACTCCCAAGAAACTTCTATGTCGTCCTGACCAGATATCTCTTGTTGTGCAAACCAATTCAGTGTTTTCTAACTCTTGTTTTATGTTTGCCACTTGTTCCTTATAATAATCAGAAAGTTTGCCGCCAAAGTGATCTGCGACTCATTATTTTCAGATGTTTGGAATTACCATTCAGCTTTTTGATTATTTTGTGGAAACAGACGTCAATACATTTAAGGAATATCATGGAATACACAAAATATGTAAGTACATCCCTATCGAACTCTTCTTGCAAAAATTATTTTATTTTGAATACTTTATGACGTGATTCCCCTGATGTGCTAGTGGTTTTTCGTAGTTTCTTCGCTTCTTTCAAATACTCATGGTACTCTTCTACATAACCGACTCCATGTTTCCTCCTCAAATGCGTTGTAAAATTTGAAGTACACTTTCTTGATCCTTTTACTTCGATGCTACATTTGGTACACTTTGCTACAACTTTGTCTCTACTACATTTATTCTCCACTACTTCAAAAAAAAAAAAAAAAAAAAAAAAACATCTAATATACAACTAAGATACTTACTCACAACTTCTGTAATATCAGCTATTGATCCTGTGTGGCTGCCACTGGTTGACAGATTGCTACAATCCGTTGCCGAAATACTCATTTCGTCCACCTCCAGTACAGTATTCTCGTCCATTACATATGTTTCACTGTCCAAGATAATTACCCCACTATAGCTACAAGCACATATTAAGCACTACACTCACAGTTCAGCAACTCAGGGTGCACTGCTGAATATTACAGAAATTTGCAAACTCTTGACATTTTTGCCGTACTTCTCAAGTGTTGTTGTTCTTTACTTGTCCGATACAAACACTGGACTAGTGAGCGACTGACTCCTTTATATATACTTCACAACAGGACCTGAACCTTCTGGAATATTCTTGATTTACATAAAGCTCTCCAACTTTCCACTGCACGATCATTCTGGAACATTCTACAAATGTCTAACCTATTCTTGCCACTTCTAGAACATGCTACACAACACTTTGGTTTCTGTCTGCTATGTTACATGGCCGACTTTTCTAGACATAGCTTTTGGTACACGTACATTTCTATAAACTATTAGTATGTAATTATTATTTGCAAATTGTGCAATTTCCTTACCAAATAGTTCCATTACGTTTGAATGGCATTATTATTAAATAACTGAATTACATCCTCTTCATTGTAATGTATTACAGATTAATTTCATTACCTTGTGCAAACCATACTTGGAATTACCATGTAATGCATTACCTGTTACTGCATTACCTTGTAATGCATTACATGTTAATTGTAATCTGTACTTTCATTACTTTGTAATGCATTCCTGCCCAACTCTGATTAGAAGTAACTCCAGCACCTTCTGCAAGGAGCTGGACAGGGGTGTAAAAATGGGGGTCTTGGAGTGGCTGAGATGAGAATGAACAAAAGCAGGGGACTTCTGATCGATGATTCTCTGGGAGAGAAAGGTTGCTAAGCTATTTCTTCGGGGTGGTGGAAAAAGGAATATCTGCTGTCATCAAAGTAGAAGAATAAAGAACAAAGTCTCAAACAAAAATTTAGGAGAAAGAGAACTGAAGAAAAGCCTAATAGAGCAGTAATAAGCAAAAGCAAATCGAGTTAGTAATACAAGGAAATCAGGACAAAGCTGAAAGATCTTCCTCATAATGTCATGGAATAAATATATTCTTCACTGCACAGAATAACTTATAATTTTAGTGGATATTTTATTTATTTGTTTCGTCAGGGGGGGGGTACAGGTAAAACCCTAGAACTTTGAATTTTTTTTTTACAAGTGAAGGTCTAACAAACCCTTGGCACAGGGCATTAAAACCTAATTCAGTGAACAGCCCTGTAACAGTCCACATAAAGTGGCTCTATGTGGTCACAGGTTCACCTCATTATGAGGTGAACCTGTGACCACATAGAGCCAGGAAGTGGTGACGACCTGGATTCAGGAGCAGTCAAAAAACTTCTCTCATGGAATGAAGAAGCTAGTGGAATGATGCAAGAAGTGCATTGACCTGCAGGGGAGCTATGTGGAGAAGTGTGATAACTGTTAACTTCATTTGCTCACAATCACCAAAGGGTATGTTGCCTTTACTTTTTGATTCCCCCTCATACTAGCAATTAAAATATCCCAGTAACCATTCAAAATTAAATTAGAAGCAAATAAAATTATAGAGTATCACATAATAAATATAATAAGACAAGTATTTAGAATTATACCTTCTTGTGATGGCCAGGATTCTAGTATCTGGTGATAAATGGCAATCCATGTAAAATTGTAAGAGGACACGTATGCCAGAGTTGTAGGCTTCTTTAAACTTTGTCTGCATAGTTGATATAAAACAGTAATGAAACAAAAAAGACAACATTGAATTATTGCATGTAACAACATGCCTTTTGAACCTTTTCTAACATAAAAACAATTCTTCAAAGTACATTTTGCAAAAAAAGATAGCATACTGATGCTAGCAGGCCTAGGATTGTCATTAAGGGTTGAAAAAGTGAGTTTGTAGACTAAAAATTAAAAAAAAAGAGAGAGTTCATAGACTAAAAATTCCGAAAAAAAAAAAAAAAAGAGACTTATTATGTGAGCTATAAAAATTAGTTAAAACTACTTGATTTGGTTTTTTCATTTCTAGGTAGAGTGATATATACCAGTGGCGTAGGAACGCTTTTGATTTAGGGGGTACAAGCTCATGAACCTTACATCTCAAGGATTAAGCCATCTATGGATGACCTCCTCCGATTTGGGGGGGGGGGTAGTATATTACAGTTTTTATAAAATACGTATACTGATCAGGAATTCATCTGAATGAACATCATCATATTATTATTAATTATTATCATTATTATTTTTATTGCTGACAAAAAGTTCACATTATTAATTTCTTATCAGAAAATGAATGGAGAAGTTGTTGTTTTTTTTGTGTGTGTGTTCTCTCTTGTTAATTTTTGTACTTTTTTTTTCCATTAAAGTATTGAGCAGGGACAAGTCAACATTAGGATGAATTTCTGTCAGCAGGGTTTGGAAAAGAGGGATTTCTCAGGAAATGTTATATAACTCTTTACAAGAACAAATTAAATTGCTTATCATTTTTGTTTACGTTAATAAAGTAAAACCGCAGTAAGATAAAAACTGCTCTACCCGCGAAGATAGTACCATTGAAGCATTATGAAGTCTATATTAAAAACTTTGAACGATGCATAGGCTGACAATTGATGTAAAAAGCACATTGGTCTGGTGCAAAGCTAAATGATGGTGGAGATATCGAGGAATTGGAGTTCTATGAGTGGTATGTGAAATCCGTAATGCACTTGTTGTATTGCTACAGATCTTAAGACAGAAAACAATTTTAGTGCAGGGGCTGCGGCGCTGAAATGTCCACTTGTGCATTAATTTTTTTTTAAAAGTGCAGAAAGGATGACCTGATCAAGATGCATTGAATTTTAAGAGAAAAGAAACACTGATCACAAGTATGTTATCAAGCCCTAGCCCTGCCATATGCTGTTTGAAGTTATTAACAAAAACCTCTCACTCGTCGTTTCCCTGCAGAACTAATTTGCTGGTTTCCCAGATGGTTGGCCAATTTTTGGTGGATGAAAAGCCTCCCACTACAAGCTTCGGATATTAAAAAAAAAAAACAGATGACCCGTGATATTTCTTTGGAAAAAAAGAGAATAAAAAAAAAAAATAAGTAGCATATAAATTTTACAGTTCACTCTTTATGAATGATTGGTTTGTGTTTGCTCATATCTGCGGGGATACAGTACATATTAATGTACCCCTCTCCAAAATTTGGGGGTACATTAATATCTCCTGTAACCCCCACCCCACCCCCTCCCACCGTTCCTTTGCCACTGATATATACCTTTCACATACTTTGGTACCTTGAAATCAATTCATATTACAAGAAACTAAGAATCATTAATTTTGAGCAAGTATACAAAATTATTTCACACCACTGGCTGTAACCTTAGACTGGCAGATTCTTAGTAAAAGAAAGTCTCTGTAAAACTTTGTAAATTGATCTATCTGGAGCACGGAGCTAAGATAGCATCAATCCCCTGGAAGGAAGGCTAGAAGATGGCTCAAAACACACCATCTTGTAGCGCAAGGATGATTTTAGTGCAAACAAACATAACTCTTTGGATCGCAACATATGCCTTAATTACTTATATTGTCTCAATAAAAACCTTATCATTCACCCAAAATATGTAAATGTCAGAAGGAAAAACAAACTTACCAAACTCTGCTGATGAGACCAAACAAAAGTTGGAGATAAAGAAAGAGAAACTAAAGCTGCATAAAATTTCCTTAGAAAAATTTATATTAATGAGCAAAATGATTAGTCATTATTTTCACTTTTATTTCTGAAGAAACCAAATGAAAATTTCCTAATTATGTGATCAGTGGACTAGAAACAAGATTAAAGTATGGTAGTGCACAAAATTTAAGGATGATGCTATGTTAAGTCACTGGAGACATCACAAGTGTTACAGCAAGTGAAAACTAACAATTTCACAAAAAAAAAAAAAAAAAAAAAAAAACCATCACACATGTAAAGATATGTATTTATCAAAATCAGAGGCTTGTTGTTACTAATTTATTAAACCTCTCAAATGAAGAACTTGAAAGTCATGAAGTAAACTTTTTAAAAATCAATAATTTCTTGTAAATGGCATTTAACTGTTCTATTTCAGTGGTTTGAAATCAATCAATATGGGAATCTACACAGTGAAAAACATCTTAGTTACTTATTCCTTTCAACTAAAGTACACTCATTTCTTTCAGAACCCATATTCCGGTGATGTGACAAAGAAGTCAGGACAGAACTGTGTGATTCAGATAGATTTTGATAAATTACACATATTTGCCTACACAAATGAAGCTTTTTCGTAAAATAATTATTTTGCCAGATACATAAATTATTAAATTTTTTGTATACTTCACCAAGGATCATCCTTAACTTCTCAGCATGGGTTCATTTGTATATATTTTTTCTTATTTTAATAACTATAAAAATATAAGTCGAAGTTAAAATAGTTGGAACTGACCACTAGCACACCGATAAGGATGCAAGTTAGCATATGTAACCTCACCCATATTTTTCAACACAGCATTGATGGTGATTTAACTAGCTAGACCACCCGACAAAAAATTAAAAAAGTATTAATAACCACAAAGTGCAAAAAAATGGCAAAGGACCACTTCCATCTCAATTCAGGCAGTCATGACCAACATGTGTCAGTTGACCACCTCTAATTTTTTTGAAAAAATTATGGTACCTACTCCTAATAGAGGTATAAAGTACTGCAAAAAGATTTTTCATAAAAAAAATTTTTGGTCGAGCTACAGCCTTTTGAAAATAGGCAAATAATATACACTCAGGGCGAAAATCATGTGAAACGCCAAATATTTGCTGAATTATTACACTGCTCCTGAATTATAACAGGTAGAGACTCGATTTTTTTTTTATTTTGAAGCTGTTGAACTGGCCTTTCTTCAAATTCACAGAAATTGGTCAAACAAATGTTGCCAGATGGCAAAAAATTATATTTATTAAAAAAAAATTTTAATTTTCCACAAATTTAGGATTTTTTTTTAAATAAAAAGACATATTATCAGGTGGGTAATTGTGCCAACCTACACCCCTACTAGGGTTGTCTTAGCAGTAATTTTATTTTTATCCTGTGATGCTTGTAACTCATAAAATTAATTTTTAAAATATACAAAATTTCAAAAAATCAACATTTTTGAATTGCAATATCTCAAAAACCCCATTTTTAAAAATTCTGAAATTTTGTCCAAACAATGTCCTAATGGTAGGTAGTTTACTGAAATTTTCTTACATATTTTTGAAAATTACACTTTTTTTCCAATTTTTGAAAAATGGCATTTTTTTTCAAATTTTTGGATTCAGTGAAAAAATGAGAACTGTAAACATTATTTAGTAAATTTTTAATAGTAGGAGAACACAATTCTCAGCAGGGCTCACACTAAGCATTCACCAAGTCACCAAATGTGACTAAATCCGAAAATGGCAAGAAAAAATTAGTAACAGTGAAAATGGTGGTGAATGATTTCATGAAACTTGGGCAATTTTTGACTCATGGGTAAACTGCAATTTGCTGTAATTTTTGGGCTAAACTGCAGCTGATGTGATTTCAAAGTTTGATTTTCCAAAGCTGTGGCACTGAAACTGGTACTGCCCGGTGCAATTTTTTATGGAGTACTGTGAAACACCTATTGAGGCTGCTTGAGAGTCATTGGGGAGTCAATGAAAATAAGACCTACTGAACGTGGGGGATATCAAGACGGAAGAAACTCTTCTGTAATTTATAATGAGCGGATCCAGAGAAATGGGATAGCAGAGGTTAAACAGTCTGCAGCACAGTCCAGTGTTGGTGTTGCACTTTGACTTTGCTCAAAACTGATCTGTAATTCTACCTGATGAAGTGCAAAGGTACTACTGGCAAGCAATGTCCAGATTTCACTTTTTACATGCATTGCGTACTTTCCAAATGAGTCATTTGTGGTAGTATGCAAAGAATGACACAGCAAATGCTCTGTGTGCCATTCTGCTCATAAAAAGTGAAATTGCTAAGACTTGTCTTTTGGAAGAATTTAAAACAATTGTTTACATCTCAGATGGAGCAGCTGGGCACTTCAAAAACAAATATCAGTTCTATGAACTTATGAAGGGGGACCCAAGTGTAACAAGGAAGTGGATCTTCTCAGCCACAAGCCAATGCAAGAGTGCATGTGATGGTGTGGGTGGCCTGTGCAAACGTTTTTCTACTAAATTCAACTTACAGAAAGAAGCTTCACAAGCTATAAGAGATACACCTTCATTTGTTGAACTGTCTCCCCCTTGATCCCAAAGACTAAACTTCTACTCCTCACAACTTATGAAGTTCAATCCTATCGAACCAGCAAGTAGAAGAGTGGGATACAGTAAAATCTGTTGTTGGAATACAGTCACAGCATTCCTGGTTAGTACAAGGAAATAAACCATCAATGGCCAGAACAATCCGGCACCCACATAAAAGCAGTGCAATTTTCAAGCCAACAAAAAAAGAACCCATTTTCTGTGAATGATTTTCAAATAGGAGAATTTATAGGATGCATTTATGATGATAACTGGTGGATGGGTGGGACAGATTACAAACATATCTAAAAAATTTGAGGACATAACAGTATCTTTCATGCACCCTCATGGACCAGCCAGAGGTTCTTGGTGGCCAGAAGAATGTGGCAAGAAAACAGGTAAAGTGTCCAGTGCCCTTAAAAAACGTACTTCTAAAGGTTAATGCCCCAACTCTTGTTGGACATTCTGCATGACTTCATACCTTTGATGAGAAGGAAATCAATAAAATCCAGCAGCTTTTCTCAGTTTGAATAATTTGTAGTTATGATGGTAAGCTTATAATTTTGTTTTTTGAGGCCTTTTTATTTATATAAATAGAAATTGAATCTTAACTGCAACTGGTATAATGTATTGTATGTGTACAGACTATGGATTAAAAAAAAATTAAACATGTACATAAGTGACAACTATTAAAAATCATAAAAATGACTTTAAAATATAGATTGACACAGTAATTTGGAATATATACTCAGGTAAACTTTTCAGAAATATCTTTCAAAGTTTTTTTTTTTTTTTTTAATAATAACCCAACTGTGAGGTTCGAACAGGAGGGAAGTGCATTTTCAAAAAAAAAAAATTTTGTAGAAAAATTTCGAGGCAAAAATCCAGTAACCTGATTCCCCCAGTTAACTACCTACCATTAGGACATTATTTGGACAAAATTCCAAAATTTTTAAAAATGGAGATTTTGAGTTATTGCAATTCAAAAATTTTGACTTTTTGAAATTTTGTATATTTTAAAAATTAATTTTATGAGTTGCATGCATCACAGGATAAAAATAAAATTCCTGCTAAGACAACCTTAGTAGGAGTGCAGGTTGGCACACTTACCCACCTGATAAATCTTTTTTTTAAAAAAATCCTAAATTTGTGGAAAATGAAATTTTTTGTAATAAATAAAGACTTTTTGCCATCTAGCAATATTCATTTGATCGATTTCTGTGAACATAAAGAAAGGCCAATTCAATAGCTTCAAAATAAAAAAATAAAAAATTCAAGTCTCTACCTGTTATAGTACAGGAGCAGTGTGCACTTAAAAATTTGGCGTTTCACATGATTTTCGTCATGAGTGTATTTTTTGCCTATTTTTAAAAGGCTGTAGCTCGACCAAAAATTTTTTTTATGAAAAATCTTTTTGCAGTACTTTATAACTCTATTAGGAGTAGCTACCATAATTTTTTCAAAAAAATTAGAGGTGGTCAACTGACACATGTTGGTCATGCCTGCCTGAATTGAGATGGAAATGGTCCTTTAACATATACCACACTAAGAACGTTAATAAAAAATTTGCATTTGTATAAAATAAACCAATTACACACATAACATACCTTTTAAAAAAGTTTTGCCTTTCTTTCCAATTGCAAAATTACCCATTTGGCAAATAAATGAAAGAAAATCTGCAGTCAAGTTTTTATGTTACTAGAAGGGCAACTCCTCTTTTTCATAGGATATTGATCTTTTTTTAACAGAAATTTTAGTCGTTAAGTTTCAGCCAGGTGGTATTGACCTAAAGTTGTATTTACTAATAAAATAACAGTATATTTAGCAAATTGGATGTTGATCTAAGTTCCATTTATTAATTAAAAAAACACATCAGTCTGGTGTGGTGTTAATCTAAAGTTATATTTATTAATAAAATAACACTATTTCTTAAAAAGTGTGCAATCTTCATTTGTTTTTTAGCGGAGACGCTATCAGGCTGACACTTACGTTTCCAACATCCTTCATTTGCAGTGTCTTGTTTGTGTACCGAAGAGGAGAAGAACCTTTACTATTACAAGTAGCCATTATAATTGCTTCAACAGGTTTTGGAGGCAGAACTGTAGCACGTACTCCATTTATATATGCAGAAACATGACCCAGCTGCATCAATTTTCCGACGCCATATTCCAGCTTTCTCCTTTTGGGTGTCTTTTTTCTAGCCAATCCCACCGGAATTTATTTTTGACTGAAGCCTCTAATGTCTTGAGATCGTCAGTTTTGGTTAAAAATTTCATCGTTGATGGCGAACTTAACTTAAACCGTGTAAACTTTCAAATTCCTAAAAACATTCATACATCACACACACACACAAACCCATCACTTTTGCCTAAACAAAAAACAACAAAAGTTTCATCAGGGAAACAAAGACACCTCCTCTCCGTCACTGACTTACTAATACAATGAGGCAGGCTGCTCCCGCGCGTAGGTGCAGACACGTGAGTGACATATTTTATTTGCTTTAACTTGCTCCCTCCCCCGCCATCTCCAAGTTCCAATCCCACATCATTCATCAGAGCGAAAACCTGTTTTTTTGCATCGAGGAGCAGAAGCACCGACGAAATGACTGAGAATTTGCGCACATGCCCTTCCCACAGGACAACGGACAACCACAGCACGAACTGCCGGCTTCGTGTGCAAGCTTGAGTCAGCTGCATCGGCGAGGAAGACAATATTATTATCACATTAATTCATTGGTGAAAAGCAATTTTTTTTAGTAAATACTTTTGCCATGAATCGTTTTAATTTTTTTTTTTTTTTTTTTTTTTTTTTTTTGCTTTGTCGCTTATTAGAACTCCAAATTTAACAGTCTTTAAAATGTCTTCAAAGCTAAACATCCGGAATTCCGGGCATGAAAGATCGCCCAAACCCGGAAATCTGGGTTAGACCCGGAACACAAACAGCCCTGTATTAAGTATGGGGTTGGCTCTGGAAAATTAGTTGTGACTAAGCAAATAAGTAAAAGAATTAAAATAAACATACCCAGGTTGTAAAATCTTACAGAAAAATGTAAAATAAATTAGGTTAGTAGGAGTTAGAGCGCTTTTATGCAGACGTTTTTTGCGGCGTGTTTTATGGACGGCAAAAAAAGTCGCGTTTTTTGCCGTTGTTGCCTGTCTTTTTATGCGGACGTTTCGTGTCGCGTGCTTTGACGACGGCAGATTATGCGATCAGTGCTGCCAGTGACTCTTCGCATTCTATGCAGAGTGGAAGATGGATCCGTGCGTGATGTGTTGTTTGTATCGACGCACGCAACGGAGAGACGGAGGCCTCTAAAAACATTTAACTCTTTGAACATTCATGTACTCATAGTGACCAGTTTTTTTAGGAACACAATCATGTTATCCCTATTGGAAAAAATATTAAATAACAAAAAAAAAAAAAAACAATACAACATGTGAACTGATTTTCTGTTTCTCCTCTGCCGCCAATGGGTGAAATGAGAAAACCTCATCATTCATATTATTATTAATTGTGAAAAAAAAATTATGTTGGGTGCTCATTAAATTTACAAATTTGCAGAAGCAAAAAAATGGAATCAATTTTGAGAAAACCCAGGTGGCCCTTTAGGTAGTTCATTTCAACTGGGCCCAGCTTGAAAAAACCCACGAGGTTTTTCTATGTTGGCGAACCCTGTTAATGTTTTACATTTTGTTTTGAAACAAAACTGCGGACCATGGGCACCAACTTCCAGAAATTCAATGGGTGCACAAGCACATAACAATAAAATGGAGTACGAGAATGGAAAAGACTAGTTACCCCCCCCCCCCCCCAGCGGACGGTGAGGTTTGGAAATAAAATGCAGACTAACTTTTTTCAAAAAGTCTGTATTTAACCTAGATTTTAAGGCTGTTAGATAGATATCAGCCCAAAATATCACAACCTGTTGTCAAAGACAACATTTTCAGCAATTATTTAATTTATTTTTTTATATTATTTTCAAAAATTTTCAAAACCTGTGTGCTTTCAAAACACCAGAACATGATGCCCAAAATTTTTGATTTTTTCTTTTTCAATTAAAAATTTTTTGTGGATTGTGGAATAACTTTTTTTACGGGTCTTTTAGAGGTTATTTTTAATGAAAGTTGGTTGTCAAATTTTCGAACTAAAGCCTAGTTCGTCATCAGGACTATGTCACTGGAGTAGTTGCTGCCAAATGCATTTACAACTAGGATTAAAAATTTTGATTTATTTCCGATTTTCATTACCAGGGCAATTCAAATTTGTAAAAATTCTTGTAAAAGGTGCAAACCTTTTTTTTTTCTTGGGTACTTTCAAGTTTTCTACCCCCAACCGATACGAATTTTTTTATTCTTATTGTGTCTAATATTAATCTTCGTATACATGGTATGGTCACAAGTAAAAAACTGTAATTTGACTCTCCCAGATTTTTCTCTCTCACCTTTTACATACACATTGTGTGCAAAAGATGAGAAAGCTATTCCTTAAAACAGCAATTTTCATTGGCAATTTGCCCCAAAATCATACTTGAATGCTGGATGAATTAAAAGAGAAGTACAGCTGCATCATTTGCAATAGTGTACTTTTTTTATTCAAACCTGAAACAGCATCAGCAAAGCAACGGGCTAAAAGCTAGTAATAAATAATATCAAGATTAAACAATAATAATAACAGTTTGAATTAACCAAGACTATACTTCTCTTTAACATCCGATCCTTCAAACTCCGGGTTAAATAGAGTGCATACTTCGATCCACTGATTTTTTTTCAGATTTTTATTTTTGTAGTCCTCTGATGATGAATCCCAAATTGCTCTATTATTTTTAATAGCATCTATAAAACGATCTGTTTCAACATCATCCATTTCTTATAAAATATAACAATGTCACTTCAACTAGCACAATGTAATCCCACGGCGATGAACACTGATGAACAGTGGACACTTTGCAGACCGGTTGCCAGCAACCCTTGGATTGCAGATGGGGGGGGGGGTGATTTATTACAAGCCAACGGCAGGAAACGCGGCGTCTGCATAAATAGTCCCACTCACCACCATGTACTTGGAAAAGCTGAGCGCCGTTTTGCTGCCCGGCGGTCTCTAGAACACGACGGCACGTTTTTCACAATGCGACCGCAAGAAAACGCGATGTCAGTGCATAAAAGGAACAGCTTGTCCCCATTGCTTTACAGAACAGACGTTTTTTGCTGTCACCGAAACACTTGCATAAAAGGGGTCTTATTTGTGCAACGTTTGTCAGTGCACAGCACTTGCCAAGTGCACCCCTGAAGTAACTCCTCATAACCTAATTTATTTTATGTTCCACTAAGTTTTTACAACCCTGGTATGTTTATCTTCTTTTTTCTTAGTCTCAGCTATTTACTAGGACCAACCCTATACTTTATATTAGTGTTGTTGTTTTTTTGTCACATATAATTTAAATAATAAGACTAATCTTAAGTTAAAGTGCAAACTTAATTACTTTTCCTTATCACTAAGCTTTATTTTTCTGTCTTAAGGCTACTATGCTACCCATGGAAAACTATTAAGTACAGGGCGGTCACAGTCCACAAGAATTTATCACGAGTGGCGTACAGCAACTTTACAACCGGGTCAAAGGTAAGAAATTACATTGACTTTGGTTATCATTTAATTTTAATTTCATGGAAATCCTGAATTTTTTGTTTTATATATTTTATAATAGCACTGGCAATTTTCTGCGTCATTTCTATTGCTGCCGTTTTTTTGTAGCACTAATTAAAATGTAGAGCCCCCGAGATTTTTCCTGGGTACACCACTGTGACTGACTATTTCTTTGGTTTCTTTGGAAAAAAAGTGGTAATGAGGTTTCTCTTTCTTTTATTGATTGTTTTCTGAAGTGTCTCAACTTCTTTACATTGTTCTTTCTCAACATTCGTAACTGAGCAAACACCTTCCAGCATTCTTCAGCCAATTTTGCCTCTTTCAAATCTTCTTTGTCAAGGGCTTTCTTCAATCTTTCAGTTGCCTCTTGTAAAAATGTACTGGCTGTTTCTTTGGATGCTGCATGATCCCTTTTCTTTTCAAGCAGTTCTAATTCAATTTCTTCATTTTTTTCCTTGATGCCTCAGCATTTCTCTTTTTTCCTTCTGCTTCTTTCTGTAATCGTTCTTCTTCTTTTTCAAGCTTTTCCTTTTAGTTTGATTTCTTTGCATCTTCTAAATACATCTGATAATGTTTAGAAGCATTATGTGCCAAAGATATAAGCTTTCTATTAATTGGCACAAGGTGTGGGCTATTTTGGTACTGTTTCAAAGAATCTTTTGTTATCAAAATTGCATTCAACGTTCTTTCGGACATTGATGTTTTATCTTCAGTCAAAGCCCATCTTGAAATTGAAAAACCTCGTTCAATTTCTGCATTACCATGCAATAATGTAAGAGCAGCTTTTACAATTTTTGAAACATTCAAATATTTTGGTTTGCCAACGGCATTCACTTTGGAAAAAAACTTATTCCAGTAATGCTCAATACGCACATTTTCAGTCTCCTGTGATTCAGTTTTTAGCTGTACGGTATTCCACTCTATCCAACAGTACATCTTCTGCAGTATCAACAGGTAATGGCTTTTGCAAGTGTGACTATATGTCTGCAGCTTAAAAGCAACTTCCATTGTGAAGGATGCAGACATCCAAGAGCTGAGATTACGTTTACTTTTGAGGAACTCAACACTTTTTCTATTAAATATTTGCTTTTGGCAATTTAAGGTGCTGTGCATGCTTCAAAAATTATAGCCTTTGCTTCTCCTCCAGACTGCATATTTCCCTTTTAACTTCCAACGAAACCACAATATTATTCAACGGTAAAAGTTCATTGTGATCATCAAATATAGTCATATCATATTTTTTTGAGCCAGACTGAATTCCCTTCGTTACACTTGATTTGCAAACTCTCCCAATTATTGTTCCAGTTAACTCTTGTAATTGTGAATGTAAAATGTGAACTAGAGGCCCATCTTGTTAAAACATTCGAGTAAATTTCGATAATAGTTCAGCAGTATTTTTTAGAAACATGACCGAAACTGGGATCATTGTTTTAATGTACAGATGTACAACATTTAGAACATCTATATATCCACGAATGATCACTGAATGAAATACGGGATTACACCACTGCACAATACAAATTTGGAAGATTATGAATCCATTTATTGGAATATGACATGGAAGTTAACTGAGTCAGATAATATCTGAAAACTTGAAAATTTCGTCATCCTGGAGCGAGAATTGAACCAGCATCTCTCGGATAGCACCCGAGTATGCTAAGCACTACACCACCTCTCCGAATCACCAAGTTTCCAGTTTCTGGTCGATTTGAATATAACTATTTGGAAGATCTGAATCCATTTACTGGTATAAATATGGCATGGATGTTAAGTCATTGTGGGTGGTGTAGTGGTTAGCATACTTGGGCGCTATCCAGGAGACACACGTTGGATTCCAGCTCCAGGTCGATGAAATTTTCAAGTTTTCGGATATTATCTGATTTAACATCCATGTTATATTTACACCAATAAATGGATTCACGTCTTTCAAATTTGTATTGTACAATGGTGCAATCCCGTATTTCATTCATTGATATTCTGCGCCTCCGGGCAATCATGGGAATGAATTAAAACCTCCAGATTCACTATACACTGAGTGGCCACTTTATTATGACCACATGACAGTTTTAAGCAAATGAGCTATGGCTGCACGCTGTTGCCGCCAGAGGGCGAGGCTAGTACAAAAAGGGAAAGCTTAGTGCTTGCGACAGTAGTAAGAAGTGATTTTTGGGTGACGCGATGGGTAAAAAATGCGATTTGACGGACTTTCAACGTGGGATTATTGTAGGAGCTCGGAGCCATGATGGTATCACCGAAACCGCCGCATTCGTGAAATGTTCCAGAGCAGCTGTTGTTAAAGTGTTTAAAGACTGGACTGTCAGCCAAAAACCTGTGTCGCTACGTGCAACGTGTGGTCGTCATCGACTAGTGACTGCTCGGGCGAAACGGAGTGTCCAGACTGGTAACAGACAACAGAAGGGCAACAGTGCAGCAAATTACAGACCATCTTAATCAAGGATTCCCTCATGATCTCTGCATGCCCTGTTCGCCGTACACTGCATCGGATGGGATATGGCAGCCAAAGGCCTGTTCGAACACCTTTGCTGTCTGCAGTTAACAAGAGAAAACATTTCAAGTTCGCACAGGAGCACAAGGATTGGACAGTCATAATTGGAAACAAATTATGTGGTCTGATGAATCACGTTTTCAGTTGCACTATGCCGATGGCCGAGTGAGAATTTGGTAGAAACAGCACGAAAGCATGGACCCCAAATGCATTGCTACAATCCTTCAAGCTGGTGGAGGCAACGTTATGGTTTAGGGAATGTTTTCCTGGCATGCTTTGGGCCTTTTAATTCGTGTTGATCAACGTCTGACTGGCACATCATATCTAAACATTGTTGCGGACCAAGTGCATCCTGTCATGTGGATGGTTTATCCCAATGGCGATGGCTACTTTCAACAAGATAATGTGTCCTGCCATAGTGCTTGTATTGTACAGGATTGGTTTCAGGAACATGCCGGTGAGTTTACTTTGCTTAGGTGGCCCCCACAATCTCCAGATCTCAACCCCATTGAGAATTTGTGAGATGAAGTTGAATGAGCCATCAGTTAGCTGGATCCACAACCCTGCAATCTCATACTTCTGGAAAGGGCTATTCATCAAGCATGGTCTCAGATCCCACAAACCACCTATCAACATCTCGTGGAGTCCATGCCACGAAGAATCGACGCAGTATTAAAGGCAAAAGGTGGCCCAACGAAGTACTGAGGGGGTGGTCATAATAAAGTGGCCACTCAGTGTATATGAATGCTGGTTGCTTCGACTACCAAATCCTGCGATAGTTATATTCAAATTAATTGGAAACTTGAAACTTGGCCATTCTGGGTGGTGTAGTGGTTAGCATACTCGTGCGCTATCCGTGAGATGAGTTCAATTGCTTTTCTAGAACGACGAAATTTTCAAGTTTTCGGATATTATCTGACTTAACATCTATTGTCATATTTACACCAATAAACGGATTCACATCTTCCATATTTGTATCTGTATATCCATATGCTTTTTAGGTCTAAGTTCAAGCTCGAACACAGGCTTTTAGACTGGAACTATATCATGCAGTGGAAGAGTATACACACTCTATAACTTTAACTTGATAGTCAGGTTAGCCTTGCGCCGAGAATAGACTAAAATTTTGGGATGTATGAATGGGAGGTTAAGGTGGTTCCCACCTAAAATATCTGCCTTATGTTTTCAATGGTAAAACTTCTTTACATATTTTCCTTGGTAATTAATGTATTCCCAAGGATGAAAATTTGCACATCGATAAAACTAACTTTAAGTTACAGCATGGGATACTTAATACTTGCTAAAACATAACCATAATGAAGCAATCTAACATTTGTTTGTCTACTGACGTCATCGATGTACATTTGGCACCATCTGTTAACAGCTCTAACATTACTCAAATAAAAATGATTGATTTTTAATATAATTATGGTTGTGTTTTAGCAAGTATTAGGTACCCCATGCTATAGCTTAAAGTTAGTTCTATCGATGTGCGAATTTTCATCCTTGAGAATACATTTAATTGCGAAGAAAATATGTAAAGAAGCTTTACCATTGGAAACATAAGACAGAGTGATTTTAGGTGGAACCACCTTAACTGAGCAATATTACTCATGTGAAGATCCACCAAAGTTAGACAGCTGTAAAATCAAATACTCTTATCAGTTTAGATATGCTGTCTAATAAATGCAATGATGCCATCAGGTCAATAATAAAATGGCAAACGAAGGTTTTCATTTCATTAGCAGAACCTGGATTGAAAAAAGTTGCACATTCAGATGATTATTTTCTTCTTACATTTCACTTGATATATCATTTGAGTCCACAGTTTTTACAACAAAGATACACTTGAACGACACTGTGAGGTCATCCTATGTATCATGAAAATTTCCTGATGTACTGTCTTGAACGACACATCGCGAGATCATACAATGTTCCACGGAAATCTACCGATGTAACATCTTGAACAACACATTGCGAGACCATCCATTGTTCACCGATCTCTACGTACAAACTGTCGAAAACAGCAAGTGTTGCACAGGTGACCGGTTTACACATCTGTGGTTGGTGGTAGCAGCACAATATTTTGTGGCACATCGCATGATGGTGATGTATTGCAGTTCGTTAGTCAAAAAAATGAAACATTGATGTGAACTTCGCACTGGTTTTTCTCAATGTATCGATACATCGCCCAGCCCTAGTGGTGACTATCCCATTCCATGCTCAATGGAAAGTTTTTTTTATAACTTAGACATACGCTGGTTTTCTGATATGTTTCTGTCAGACTCTTACAAGTATTGAAATCCTAGGAAATGACTTGTCGATGATCTTGCATAGTCATTTGCCCACAGATCCCTGAAAAGAAGTTATGCTTCCATATCTCCCTATTAAGAAATGTCACAGCATTCTCCATTATCTGCAATGTGTAGTGACACTATCCCATTGTATAGGTTCTCTATTAACAAGTGTGGATGCATGCCTTTATTGTAAATATCTGTTTCCTGTTTCATTTCATCTGCTTTACAAGATAAATAAGTAATATGGCAGAGCCTTTTCAACAGTCAGTGTTGCAAGTCATTGCCTTTTTTCCCTATATTGGATACTTCAATATGTTTAATGTACCTCATCTCTTCAATTCCATTTCCTCTTTAAAACTATTCTGTTCGCATTCAATGCACCATCACTAAATTTACATATTTTGTACTTTTTTCTTTCATGTTTCATAATTTACCTGTTTCCATTACTAAGTTTGTGGGTGGCATGCTATAGTTTCAGCCTTACGCTTTTGTGCCAAAATAGTAGCAACAAACAATCAATAAATAACCAACCATTTCAGGAAAATGATTTATGTATGCAGCACAAGTTGATTCACAAAAACTAGCCTCCTGGTAAAGAGAGGAAGAAACAAATGAAATAAAAGCAGTTATACCATTAAATTATAGCATGAATCATTAGAGGAATTTTTTTTGTTCCAGTATAAAATTTTCAGACTATATCCTACAGTACAAGCCCTTACTCAGGGACATGAACCCTTTACTCAGGTATCAGGATCTAAAACATGATCAATAGGTCCCAAACTCCCAAAATAATAAGAGTGAACTCAATAACTACAAAATTTTGTAAAATCACTGAAGGATCACAGGAAGTACATATGAATCCAATACAAATAGAATGCTGCATAGCAATATACGTATTAGTCTGTATTAAACATGCTGTGGAATACTGATTCTTATTCAACATAACAAATTTTACATTTGAAAGATACTCTGTGTTTGTAACACAAGCCACTGCAAGGAGATGTAGAAATCAAGAAGAATATCAGTAATTTTTCCAAAACACTTGCACTACTGTTGCATTAAAAACACAAATGATACATATACAACATAGGCCTACAATCGCGCAGACAATACACACACGCACCTACAATATCAGGTGTCTTTTCTTCAACAGCCTTCTCAATAATTCCCACCTAGCTACAGAAATTTTTGCTATGAAAATCTCCTTCCTCCTCTCTCTCTCTCTCTCTCTCTCTCTCTCTCTCTCTCTCTCTCTCTCTCTCTCTGTCGTGCTCTTTGGCCCATCGAGGACCTTGTGCCAATAAATGTAAATGAAAAAACCTCTTCCTTTGCCTCTCCCCCCCCCCCAAAAAAAACAGAACATCTAGGAACAGAACTACTGTAAGAAACATGAAATTTTGCCATCTAGCACAGAAACCTTAAAAAGTGGTGAAACTCTTGGATATGCTTGCCTTCATCCATTATAAAAATTAGTTCTAAAAACAATGATAATTTAAAATAAAATAAATACAAAATACATATTTACGACACCTAGTAACTGAACTGTGCACTAAAAAAAGCTGCAAAACTTTAGCAAGCTTACCACATACACACACAAAGAAAATCCAATTTAAATGCAGGTTCTATGATATATACATACAAGTGAATGGCCAAATAAACAAAAGGTAATAACATAACACCTAACAGATAAGGATAAACAACAAAATAGATTAAAATAATCTTGGTTTTTGCAAATTTTTAATGCTAAACCACAGTGAAATGAATTTCTCCCATTAAAATAACTTGCCACGTGGAAATCTGAGGTATATTTCTTTATGCTGACATGTCAAGGACAAATTAAATTTGTTAGAATATGTGTAACAGCATTTGTAAACACAGCATGGAAGACAAAAATGCAGATTTGCATTTCTGAAATTTTACAATAAAATTCTGGATCTACATATCAAAACATTTTTCTTTTACCTTTATTATTGTACAACTGCTTGTCTTTCTTCCTGGATGCAACAGTTGAAGATTGATCTTTGCTGCTCTCAGACTCAGCACGGGAGTAACGGACAAATTTTTGCAGCTTTGTCAAAAGCTGTTGAGAACAAAGCAAAATGGCAAATTTTGGATCACTTGATGCTCTAGCTAGATCCACATGAAAAAACATTTTTAGAGGTGCAGGAATGTCCCAGGGGTGTGCTGAATAAATTTTATCCTCATCATCTATGTTATCAGAATTACCACAACGGCACCAGTCATAATCCTGTAATTAAGAAAAATCATAACAATCAACATGCCACCTTGGTTACTTCTGTTCTACTTTGATAATCAGTATACTGATACAGAAATAATTTTAAAACATGCTTAATCTTTTATCAGCTTTAAACTGTGAAACAATAACCCTAACGAGTATAAAAAGTCAGTGCTTCAAATACATATGTGCCTTTTGCCTTTTCTCTGTTGTGTTGACAAAATGAATTATTCCCAACAGTGCATCTCTATTCTTCTTAACTTCATTATTCTTGAAATTATTTTATTTGGCAATTTCTAGCTTTTAAAAAAAATTCTTGATTTCCAGATTTCTTTTTTTTTTTTTTTATAGTAATACTTTGCAAATTTCAAAGATAATGCATCTCTGTCATCAGGTTTATTTCAAAGGAGTTGGAGTTAACCATAACAAAATAACCAAACCAAAATAGAAGTAAATTCCTTTGAATAAGCCTGATGGAGACAAATTATTTCCTAAAAGTTTCAAAATATTGAGCTTTTATTCTAGTAACCCCCCCCCCCCCCCCCGACTTCTCAAAATCAAGAGTTCCTAATTTGTACCTGATTAAACTTCACTAAATCGGATAGCAACATTTACTTTTCTCAACAAAACCAAGCAGATTACATTTAAAATGAGACACTTTGTCATTTTTTCTGGTAGGTGATCTAAGTCGATAAAAAAAAAAAAAAAAAAAAAAAAAGTTCAAGTGTGCTCAACACTAAAATAGAAACATGAGAAGCAAACCATACTAAAAGTAAATTTTGCTGGAAAATTTTATTTGATAGGTACTTCTCTCTTCCAACTTGGCAATGTTTGAAGTGACCAGGGTTAGCAAGTTTTTGCCACAGGTGGAAAAAATTGTGGTAAAAACCGGAAAAACCGTCCAGGCAAAAAAAAGATGTTTTGCCAAATTTGCCAAAGTGGCAAAAATAGGGATTTACTGTGTTTACTTATGGGGCATATAATCAAGTTATTTTTTTTTTTTTGTTTTCTACAAATGATTTTAAAGGAAAATGAAATAATTTTGAATTTTTAAACCTTGATTTAAGGGTTAAGTATTATTTTTTTGACATAAATACATTTTTATCACTTTGAAACTGATTTAAGGAAATATGAGTACAAAATACAAATTATGTGGTTATAAAGGTATAATTTTGTTTACAGAATTCATAGGGATAAAAATCCTTTCCTCATTCAAAACAATAATCAAAATCAAAAGCTATTAACAAACTGCTCGTGTTTATACAGAGAAATTAATTATTAACAATATTTCAAAACCCAAAAAATTTGCACCCAATTTGATGAAGATGACCTAACAAATCTTACAGCCCATGCACAAATAAGAAATATAAATAAAAAAATATATAAAATTGAAATAAATGAAACAGATTCTACTTTCTAAATTCAAATTTCCTTTTAAGGATACAGAGGCACATTTCATACTTTAGTAATCAGTTTCATCCTCTAATTCAGCAATATGTTCTACATCAAAGTTAAATTTTTCTTGTTTCAGCATTGCATAACAAAAAACAAGTTTTGAAACATTTTCTGTTGAAAGCCTATTCTGGATTTTGAAGTGCACAAATGAAAAATTTAAAAATATTCTTTCTACCGCAGCACTACTTGATGGACATGTTTGAAGGTGAGTGATCAACATACAAAAGTCTTTAGAAATTTTGCATGATCTTACCACGCTTTTTCACCACTTATGAGCATTGATTGATTGCTGTCATATGTTCCGTAAAATATGTACTAGGAAAAGGCTTTTCCTTAAGCTCAAAGTTAATGGTGCATGATACATAGTCAGGATTAAGTTTTCCCAACCATGCTTTTGCATCTTCCTTTTGTGCAAAATTTAGGTGTTCACCTCTATATTTAGGATGCAGCAAATATGCAATGAAATGACATGGCAGAATTGCTTGTGCAAACCATTTTATTACTGTAGAAAAATGTGGCTTCAAATTATCATTTTTCAATAGATTGCACCATGTATGGCAAGCATCTGCTAATGTTGTTGAATCACACTGAAGAATATCTAAGGCACTTGATACAGGTTTCAATTGTTTAATATGATCCTTGACTTGCTGATAAAGATTAAAATCACATATACGAGTTACAATATTTTGATATATCTCTTCAAAATGTTTATTTGCTATTTTTATGTATGAGCTGTGGTTTTGCACCAACATTTCTAGACAAGTCAATTGGCTATTCCACCTAGTTTTTCCTGGTAACTGAGGAGAAACATGACCACTACATTCTCGGAGCCATGATCCAGGAGCATGATGATTTCGGAAATATTTACGCACCTCCACTACATGCATGCTTTAGCACACTACTAGGTGTTATATCTTCACCTAGAAAGTTCAACCAGTGAGCTCCACATCCGTATGATATCAATGTAGAATTTTCATCTTGTTTTTCAAGATCAGATATATCTCATTATTTCCATGTTCTTAGCATTATCATTTTTTCCATGTTCTTAACATTATCGGTATCAAACTTATAGAACTCTGAGATTTATAGACCAAATTCGAATTTCATTTAGAAATAATTAGTTTGAGTAAATAGGCAGTGCTTAGTACACTTACGTTATTACTCTTTGTTCCGACATCATCAACATGCATTACGTTAGTGCAGATACTTTGAAATTTGCTTTAGTTTCAACCCTCCTAGATCTGGAGCTTACTTTTCCAACCCTGCTCTACACTAGAGGTGGGCTTAACAGTGACAACGGTTCCATGGAAGTAATGCCAACAAAATCTCTGTTACTGCTGTCAGAAAGAAAAAAACTATGCAAAAGTTTCATTTCCAACACATTTTCATCTCACTAGAGAGCAGGATCGTCTGATACGATAAGATTTTCGACAGAGGAAGAAGAATCATACAATAAAATAACATTTTTTCTATGTTGGCAGAACAAACTGTGGACTTAAAATTTTAACTGCATTATACCTGAATGGACATAAAACAAAAGGACACTGATAGCTAAATTTCAAAAACTTGACATAGACCCTATAACAATAATATGTAACAGCCTATCAATGTTTCATTTTTCTTGTGTAAGCATTTTAAGGGGGGGGCATTTTTGAAAGTCCTGAAAAGAATATCAATGCATGATATTTCACTTAACAGATTCATTCAAGTTCTTGGCATTTCTTCCAATGCACTGTTTTTCATCATAGTTTGCGACTGTCATACAAAATAGGATTTGTTTGCACAGCATTAATTAACTTTTCATCAGGAGTCACATCTTAAACAACTTCACAGAAGAAACAACAAATGCAAGTATAACTCAAGTTGCACCAAGAACATGCAATCTGATAATGTAATACACTGGTGTGCAAAAATTAAGGACGAAGAGGAGAAATTAGCATAACAGCGGAACGAGCAGGCAGAACGGACCAAAAGACCACTCAGGAGACAGACTAGGGTCCGGTACGGTAAGGCATGCACATATATGTTGGATGGCATGAGGGGGGAGTGTCGGAAGGGTATAAAGCACACGGGCAGTGTACGCTCACCAATTCGGTGAAAGCTATTGCACGGCATACATCGGTTTGAACGACGTCGAGTTGCTGCCACCGTGTGATATGGCCAACAGGCAATCCAGTAGACAACATCTGGATGACTTTACCCAAGGTCGCGTCATTTGGAAGTTGGAAGAAGGTCGAAGTGTGACTAGTGTGGCCGAGGAGTTTGGGATCGCTCACAGCATCGTTTCCCGAGCTTGGAGAGCATTTCAAACGACAGGAACAGCTGTCCGAGAGTTTGGCAGTGGTCGTCCACGAGCAACCACGGCAGCGGACGACCTGTATATTGTCCTACAGGTGAGAAGAGACAGACGGCAGACAGTGGGAGATATCGCAAGGCACATGCTACAGACAACTGAACGTCCATTATCGCGTTTTACCGTGGCCAGGAGGCTGCACAAAAGTGGTCTATTTGCACGACGACCAGTACGGTGTGTGCCATTAACGCCTGCTCATCGGAGACGGCGGTTTCTGTGGTGCCACGAACACAAGAACTGGACACATCAGCAATGGGGTCGAGTTCTCTTTACGGATGAGAGCCGATTTAGTCTGACAAGCGATTCTGGACGTATACACATCTGGAGAGAGCAGGGAACACGCAATCACACCTCCAACATCATCGAAAGGGGCCGGTTTGGAGGTGGCGGAGTTCTTGTTTGGGGTGGTATCATGCTTGGTAGCCGTACTGACCTCCACATCTTCCAAGGAGGTTTAGTCACTGGTGTCCGCTATTGTACCGAGGTTCTCCTGCCTCGCGTGCTTCTGTTTAGAGGTGCTGTGGGTCCTGAGTTCCTCTTCACGGACGACAACGCTACACCTCATCGTACAGTGACTGTCACAGAGCTGTTGGAGAGTGAAGATATTCAACACATGGATTGGCCCGCAAGGTCCCCGGACCTAAATCCAATCGAACACGTGTGGGACCTTCTCGGGAGATGCTTGGCAGCACATCACCAGCCGCCAGCAACGATTCCGCAGCTGTGGTTGGCGCTACTTGTTTCATCCATATTATTACATAAAAGCGAATTCCTAATTGCAATATTTTATAGCAGTTCTCATTCTCTGCCGTTCTTCTAAGCCAGTATATTTAAGTTTTCTATTTTTGAAGTCTGTATCTTCATGTCTCTTCCTGGACCTGAGACATTACTTGCCTTGAGGCTACAGTCATGAAAATGTATCCAAAGTATATTCGATTGTCACTCGCTTCTTGACCAACCCCTTGTTTTGCAAAGCAGGAGGGAAACAACCCTAGACGCTCTCCCAGTTACCCTACCACTATATATAGCACGGTATCATTTTCAAAGTGATCGCATCCACAATTTAAACTAATTACACCATAAAAGGGAGGATGGTATGACCGCTCCGATGGGAATATTTATTTTCAAAGTGAATATTTTTCTTCCTAGGACCAAGTAGGAAATCGGCATGTTTGGTTGGTGCATGTGATTTGGCAATTCTCATTTTACCCGTATGAGGTGAAGAGACTGAATACAGGAAAAGTACTCTAATCATTTAGAGGGAAAAAGAAAACTAAAATTTCAGTGGGAAAGGAAATACGTTTTTTTTTTGTTTTTTTTTCATTTTCGAAGTATTTTGCATTATTTGTTTTATCTTAACTAGACGAAACCCATCAAAATCGACGGTTAGTTTTTTTTTTTGGTTTTTTTAAAAGAATAAACTCATATGAAAAAACAAATGTAAACTACATTTGATTGACAAATTCATTCAACCACTTCAGTAAAGACAACAGTCCAGGTTCGTGATTTTTTTTTTTTTTTTTTTTTTTGACTGAAGGCTTAATGACTACCGTGAGCAAATCAATGGGCTACAAGCAGTTGCCTGTCCCTAATTTAGGGTAACTTGTTCCAGGGAAGGGAGAGAGCCAGTGCCATAAGACAAACGCAACATCCATGCCTCACCGGGATTCCAACCCGGACTCTTCACGAACGAATCATCATAAGACAGCGCTTAGACCACTGCGGCCAAGTTCATGATGAGCATCACGACTGCACCCTTTTTCAGTCGTAAAATGTGAGGCCGAATTCCACTCATCTCGATCGTATGCAAAAATTCATCTGGATAGCGCACTCTTTCACTCTCATCTTTAGTCACAACTGTGTTTGTAAATGTTGTTGGAATGAGATTTGCATTGCGAATACTCTTCATTCTCTCTTGTCTGAGACATATACACTATCTACCAACAAGTAATTGGACACCCCTGCAATCGACGATATCTGCGGTCCTGATACACGTCACAGCCGCCGCCGTAAAATATTGTGTGGGAAACAACAACGCAACCAGTCGCATGCAAGATGCCACGCAGTTTGGAGCTCTCTGATTTCGAGAAAGGTGTAATCGTCGGGTATCACAGAAATGGCCGATCCATACGTGACATCTAGCGAGTTGAAGTACCCAAAATCAACAGTGGCCCACGTGATTGGCAAGTGGAAGATGAGAGGTGACTGTCAGAATGTGCCCCGACCCGGCAGACCCACAAAACTGGGAGTTAAGAGACAGATGGGTGCTGGCCAGAGAAATTCGGAAGAACCGCACTAAATCGATGGGTCACATCCGTGAGGAGTTTCAACAGGCATCCGGGAGTGTTCTTTCGATGAATACCATCCGTAAGGAAGCCCATCTGCTCGGTTATCATGGACGTGCCGCCGCCCACAAGCCTTTGATCACCAAGTCCAATAGCGCTGCTCGGCTAACGTGGTGCAAAGAACGTCGACAGTAGACCGTTGAACAGTGGAAACAGGTTCTCTGGAATGACGAATCAAGGTTCGCCCTCTACCGTTCAGATTGCAGGGTCTGGGTGGAGAACGCCTCCTGCCGGAATGTATTGTGCCAACTGTGAAGTTCGATGGCAGTGGAATTATGCTATGGGGGTGTTTCTCCTGGTATGGCACGGGACCCTTGGTCGCAATTCCTGGTAGACTCAGCGCAGAGACCTACTGCACCATTTTGGATGACCAAGCACTTCCTACGTTGTGGCAGTTTTACGGGGTGGACCCATTTTATTTTCAGGATGACAATGCCACCTCTCATGTTGCGAGGTCCACCATGGCTTGGTACGGTGACAATGGGGTTAATCGAATGGACTGGTCTGCACAGAGCCCGGACCTTAACCCTATCGAGCACCTCTGGGACGAGTTGGAGCGTCGACTTAAGGGGTGCCCCCACCATCCGAAATCGGTGAAGGAACTGACCTGTCTTCTACAAGCCGAGTGGAAGAAAATACTGCTAGCCGTCGTACAACGCCTGGTTGAGAGTATGCCCCGGAGGGTCGCAGCTGTAATCGCCGCTCGTGGAGGCTCCACCAACTATTGAAGGCGAATAAATTTCGTTTTCCTTTGCTGTCACAGGTGTCCAATTACTTGTTGGTAGATAGTGTAGTTGCGACCCATTGATCGCTCACGCCTTCCAGTAAGGCTCTTACGTTTTCTTTTCTTTTTTTCTGCCAGTTGGGACATTCTGTTAAGGGTAAGTATGCAATTAAGTATTTACTTACTTTAGGACTGATTACAGAACACCATGCACACACACACCAAGTCTGACACTGAACTCAGCGCCTCATGTAGATAAGGGCTGCACGCTTCTGCCATAGACTTTAGATGGGAACTTTGCCACTCCACCATGCCCGAATCTGTTTTTTCTTCAACTGATACATCTACATGGTTAGACCTTTAATTTGATATCTGAACCACATTTTTACGTTCAGCCGTTCTCTCAAAATAGGTCTCACAGTAAAAAACTTTATATAATGAAGATGTAGATGGCGCAATTCAATATGTACATTCTAAATATTTTCACTAAAAATGGTCAACAGAATGTTTATTTACATCTTTACATAATGGGAAACGTCCTACCTACGTGAATAAACTGGATCAAATGAATATTAAATTGTATATATACATCATATAGTCCAACGGCATAACGCAATCAGGTCTTCGAGAGTGTTCGCTGTCCTGATGAGAACTTTAATATGAATGCCTGCTAGCTTTGCTTTGCACATCGGTTTGCTCAGAAAAGAGACTTTTGGACTATCTCAGTCCCTCCACGCTTTCACTTCCAACAGCGCGTGAGCCAACTGCAAGCTTCTCCCATTGACTTTACCTGGGAACTTTGCCACCCCACCATGCCCAAACTATTGCCCCACCAATCTCGTTTTTCTCTTCGACTGGCACATCTACATGATTGGTTAGACCTTTATTTTGATATCTGAACCACATTTTCATGTTCAGCCATTCTCTCAAAATAGGTCTCACAGTAAAAAACTTAATATAATGAAGATGTAGATAGCGCAATTCAATATGTACATTCTAAATATTTTCACTAAAAATGGTCAACGGAATGTTTATTTACATCTTTACATTATAATGGGAAACGTCTTACCTACGACCTACGTGAATAAACTGGATTGAATGAATATTAAATTGTATATATACATCACACAGTCCAACGGCATAACGCAATCAGGTCTTCGAGAGTGTTCTTTGTTCCGATGAGAACTTTGACACGAATCCTGCTAGCGTTACTTTGCGCAATGGTTTGATAAAAAAAAAAAAAAAAAGACTTCAGACTTTGGACTATCTCAGTCCCTCCATGATTTCACCTTAAACAGCGCGTGAGTCAACCGCAGGCAATCAAATGCCAACCGCACGCTTCTCCCATAGACTTTAGTGTTCTCCCTAGAGTAGTTTTACCGCTGGGTGGCAAGAAATTTTAGCTAGGTGGTACTTTAAACGACCCTTTCCTCAATCGAAAAAAAAAAGAAAGGATGTTTTGCTTAACACTACTGTACTTATTAAATACTTACTGATAAATCATGTTCAACACAAATTTCAGTCGTTTTCACCAATATTTATGGTAAATGTGGGAGTAAGTTTTCTTACTATTATGTGTATTGTGAAAACATTCATTACAGAAAATTTAACTCGGCGGCAGAGAAAATTAGTTGGGCGGGCCGCCCAGTTAAAAAGCTCTAGGGAGAACACTAGACTTTACATGGGAACTTTGCCGCCCCACAACGACCGAACCATTGCTCCAATCTCATTTTTTTCTCTTCGACTGGCACATCTACATGGTAAGATCTTTATTTTGATACCTCAATTATATCTTTACGTTCAGCAATTCTTTTAAAATGGGACTCACAACAAAAAACATTATAGAATTAATATATAGATTGCTAATGAAATCCAGATTGCTAATATAATAAAAAAAGAAACTAAATAAAAATGTGTACACTACAAAATTCAGGTAACTCCTCAATCCCTGGTTTTCTTTAGATACCTTCGTACATACAGTGCTATCTTAATGGGTTGGTCTGGAGCCTCGCATTAATCAAGGGACTCCAACTTAATCGAAAGAAAAAAAGAAATTTCCTGAGAACTTTAAAGTGTAAAATCAGTATTTGGGAATTTTCCATGTAAGTTAGTTTGACCCCCCCCCCCTCCCTGGCTGTATAAAGGATGCATACCCCATCGTCATTTCTGATATACATTCCACAGTCGGTTTTCAATATTTCATTTTTCTGTTGCCTGTTCTGAAAGTTTTTGGAAGTATTCTCATAGGAAGTATTTTTTCCTGATGTGTTTTCTTACAGGATTCTTCCTCGAAATACAAACTGGCAATTTGTGCAGGTTTTCATTGAATTTTTGGAAGATAATTCCATAAATAATGCTATCACTATGTGGACTTTGTGCCTCAGGAAAAGTGTGTAGTGGGGGGGGGGGGGTATGTGTGTAACAAAATATCTTAATTTCATCTAATGGCTGTCAGACCTTCACCTTGCCCACGCATGAACAATATCATGGGCCGGCCCTGGGCGGAGGGGTGCTCGCGAAAGTCCAATGATCACTGTGGGAGAATCCTGCTCATTGTTCAAGGTCACTTCTTTAACTTGCTTGTGTGACGACAGTGTGGGCGAGAAGAAGAAGTCAGCAACATGAATGTGTGCGATTGATACACAGTTTTACGTGCATCTTGAAGATGAATAAGAAACTAAGCGAAGGAAAGGGAACAATTATTGCAAACCAGTAAGAACCGCGAACAAAAATAGTCATTCAGATTAAAAAGAATCATAATAAAATGCAGTAGAAAATACACGTAGTTGCAATTTGGCCCCTGATGTCAAATCACTGGTCGCCAAATGCAAAAATGCAGTCGCGTTTTGCTCATGGCCCCCGTTAATTTCGAACCCTGGTGTGGGCTGACCATAGCTCATCGATGCTGAAGGTGAACGAAGGTTGTCCTATATGGTGCAAGCCATCAGAAGGGATACTGTGGCAAAACTTGCTGGCAATTTGAATGTTGGTAACAGTAGCAATGTGTCACAACACACAGTACATTGGACCCTACCAAAAATGGGGCTGCATAGCTGCTGGCCACTCTGAGTGCCCATGCTAACCTCAGTCCAGTGTCGAAAGTGCCTGCAGTGAGGACATGAGCAACAAAACTTGACCTTGAATGATTGAAAGGTGTCCCCTGGTTTGATGAATCTTGTTTCCTGTTGTACCATGTGGATAACCGGGTATGTGTGCATCATTTAACTGGGAAAATGTTGGTAAAGGGATCTATGCACCATGAGATGAAAACAAGCCAGTGGAGGAAGTGGGCAATGTTGTTCTGTTGGGAAACTTTGGGTTCAGTCATTCATATGCAGGAAACTATGATATCTACCATCTACCTAAATATCATAGGCGTAGCCACAGGGATGGGGGCAGGAACCCTCAGATTTTCAGTCGAGGATCCCCAATGTAAAGGACCCCCCCACATACACACACACAACTTTTTTGGGAATATAATGCACACTTTTTTATGATGTGGACCAACTAAATTTAATAAAATAAGATTGTTATTTTTAGTAGAATGCTAACACGTGTATAATGTGTACTTAATAAAACAGCGACATCGATTCCTAATAAACAAAGTCAGTTCTACAACTTTGTAATTTACATTTCTGCCCTATCTATCATTGTTTTACAGTTGTGTTCGCTAAGTTCCATAATTCGCCAACAGGGGCGCCTATGTCGTGCCTGTTAGATCGCGCTTCAGCATGTGTGTGTAGGGGAGGGGGTCCCAAACTATTTCATACAGTATGTATATTGTATATATATAATGTGTATATGTGATCGGACCCCCCCCCTCCCCGATTTTGAAACATGGTTACGCCACTGCTAAACATCACTGCATACTAGGTACATCTTTTTGTGGCAACGGTATTCCCCTCTACGGGTAGTAGTGCCTTCGTTCAGCAGGATAATGATCCATACCACACTGCCTGGACTGTTTGATTCACACAATCCCATCAATCCAACTGAGCATCCGTGGTTTGTGTTGGAACCATAGATCTGATCTGTGGTAGCTCAACCACACAACTTATAATATTTAAGGGAACTACTGGTAATATGCTGGTATCAGATACTATAAGACAGCTTTAGAAATCTTATAGCATTCACACCTTCCTGGGTAAAAGCTATTTTTGCAAAATGTGGATGACCAACATATTAGGCAGGTGGTCATAATGTTTTGGTTTTTTGGTGTATGAGAAAGTGGTAATCCCATAGCTAGTAGTGATGATCATTTATGATTGCTTTATTCATGGCAAATAACTCTTCATCATGAATGGTTTGCTCTCACTACTGTGAGATCATTCAATGCACCATTACTGAGACACACACTGAAGTTGCAGCACATTTGACTTTATCCCGCTCCCACAAGTCTGGAATTCCTATTAAGAAACGTAATATTGAGAATTGATAAATGTCAACTATAATCTGAGTGAGCAATAAGTAGTCAGCTAGGAAATCATGGTGAAACTTAAGAATGGGAATGATACATAAATGTCATTCATTTGAATGGTATGCCTAAATTGCTTGTCCTGGCAAATCATTCATTATGAAAAGCTTGCACTTGTTTGGGCAATTTGCCAAAAAAAAAATGTTGCCTTAAAAGTGCTTTGGTAGTAAATACACAATCTGCAATGAGTGATTTACTCAGTAAATGTAGTGACAACCTGGAAATCGAATCATGAATGAACTCCCACAAAGGAATGACTTATTAATAAGAAGGAACTGTATACCAATTACACTTAAAATAGTACTAGTGGTCCAAATTTCTTGGCGTAGAATATAAATAAAAGTTTCCAAGCTTTCACACATCAAACAGATGGTGTTTTCAAGGAAGGTAGACAGCTAACTACAAACTTAATAATGGAACACTTCTACAATTTGAACGTGGTGACTTGACTAGACAATAAATGAATAGGAGCAAATGTGATCAGACATTCAAAGAAACAAGATCACGTTGGTTGGGCGCGCTGTGCTGTGGTAGAAAACACAGCATTATTTGAAGAATTGATTCCAAATGCGTGGCAACTCAAGAGAGACACTATCATTGCAAGCCTCGCTATTAGTAATAGCATAATGACTTATGCTACACTAAAATCTCTGAATAGCGAACACTTCCGGACCGGATAATCTGTCCGCTATTGGGAGGTACACGCCTGTCTACCAAAGTCATCGCGCAATACGAACTTCATGGACAGTATTTCTTTCTTCTTTTGCTGTTAGAAATAAAGTTACATCTATAAATATACATATGTACACATTTACACACTAATAAATTCCGAAACCGCATTAGTAATACTGTACACGAAACTGAATATATGTACATATTTATAGTAACTTAAATATTTTTGAGTTTTTCAAACATGAAGAAAAATACAATTTGCGTACATGTGTATATACGTAATTCAATGAATGTTTCTGATTAACAAATGTTTTAAAACTTACATAAAGTACTTACAGCTAATTCACTAATTTATCTGCTAGCATTCTTCCCTTCAAAAAAAACAACTGACAAAAATGTTTGATTTTTTTCTTTCGCCGTTTACAGTCTCTTTTTCAATATGAATTTTTAAATTCAAAGTGCCAGTCCCTAATGATTACCTTTGCTAATAAAAAAATTATGAAGTTTTTCAGTATATTTTGTCGCGACTGTGAAGTTCTTAATGTCGCACATTTCTTCTGTAACTCCGTCCGCTGCCTCTTCTTCAGCAACTTTGCTGTCTCTTCGACTATGGCGTTCTCGTTGGGTGTGTGTGAAGAAATGAAATCTTGCAAATCATCTACCGTCTGTTCAAAACACAGTTCATCATCAACTGCAATAAAATCATTTGCATTTCCCTCACAGTTTAAACAAGTCATCAGTTCAGAAATCGAATACAGATCATCTTCTGCGTTGAAAGTACATACTGCATACTCTTTGGCTGCCGAGACAAACCCTGCCTTTCGGAAACGATTAACGGACTGCAGTTTAATGTCTTTGATTGCGGAGGTTACCCAAGTGACGGCATGGAGAGCATTAACGCGAAAGAGATGGCAAACAATAGCTAGGAATGATTTCAGTGCAGTGGGCTTGGCATTACGATAAAATTTTGCATACCGTTTTCTCCTGCCTCCCTTCAGTGAACGCATTTTCAGCTTTTTCAACCGAAATCACTGTCCGCTATTCAGAGGTAAAAACACAGAACCTCCTATACTTTGCGACTGGGGATTACAAAACTGTCTGTTAAATGAAGGTGTTCACTATTCGGGAGTGTCCGTTAAGGAGGTTTTACTGTGTTACTAATAGCTAGTTTTGATTTCAGTGTAGAAAAAAATGATTTTTAGATTGAAAAAAAGACTATTTTTCAGGAAGAAAAAAGTACTTCATAAACACCTATTATATACTTCATTGTTTGCCATATTTTGTAAAACTACATGGTCAGCTGATTCATCCACCTAAAACTTCACAAGTAGATGTAAATTAATACCTTTATGCATAAAGCTATATCTAAACTTCCCAGAATGGGAGATTTCACATTTGGAAGTTGATTTATTCCTAAGAATTCTGAATTTTTAAGCATGGTAGGGTTTTTTTTAAATAATTTCTGGAGGTGAAATTTGAAGTAATACTTTGGAAAATAAAGAACTTATTGTACCAATTATCAGTTTCATTAGAAAATTTTCTTAATGAAACTATTAGTTCATAAGATTTGAGGAATTCTCTACTAAGTAAAAGGATTTTCTCCTAGTTTTTTTTTTTTTTTTTTTTTTTCTCTAAACACACAAGCTTGCATATCAAGAATCGCTATGATTTTACTTTTACAAGTTTTAACTACATCGGTTCCAGGACCAGATTTTTTTTTCCAGAACATGCAGGATTGAAATACTATATATCTATGGTCTAAAAAGGATTTCAGTAAGCATTTTCATTACTTTTGAAATGCTTTCATATAGTACACTCAATACATAAACAAAATAAAATCAATATGTAACCATATACCACAAAGAATACATAAACTAACACCTGCACAGTATATTGCAACATGATTATTAACCTAGTAATCAGATATGTTCGAATCACCAGTTCTACTGTTCAACACATAACATCACCTCAACAGAAAACTTAAATTACATCAACCTGGAACAAGAATCAAACCCACATCTCCCAATTTCCGTTCGAGTACAATACCCATTACACCACCTACGACAATTAAGTTCCAAGTAATTAGTGAACAATATTTGGTCCACAGAATCCATACCAAAGATACTGGTAATGTAATTAATTATGCTACAAGGAAGCAGAATTGGCATCAGCTGGCAAAATCTGAAGCCGTTTACGATTCATCTAGCTCAAACACATCAAATTAAATGAAATCCATTGAAAAAGTTCTGTGAAATTGATGTCAGACTTCTAAAAAATTACTTTCGTGGACGAGACCCGTGGTTCTTTACTTGAATTAAACATTACTTCAAAAAATCCGTGTAGTCCTAGAACGTGATCCACACCAATCGCATCTTCTGTCATACTATTTGTTTCAAATATAACTCCAATACCCTGTGATACGTGTTAAAAACATAACAGAAAATACCAAGACCTCACATTAATTCTCTGTACTATCTGGTGACGCGAACGAGTTCATCTCATTCAGTTGCTTTAATTTATCACTATGTACTTGTTAAAATCAAAATTAACTTACAACTAACGACCAAAACAAGCCTTTCCTATTCTTCTTTATGGTGTTAACAATATTATTCCATAATTTACAAACACTGGCACAGCTGTATAAATCTTTCATTCTCAGATTTTTTAAAATACTTTCAACAATGGGTGGTGTAGTGGAAAGTACAACACCAAATTTCTCAGAAGCATCCATGATTCTATCCGAGGTCTAAATTTAGCAACACAGACTTACAAATTGTTTTCAACTTCACAGAACAATTTGAGAATAAATGCTACTATGCAAGGAAACGATTTTCGAAAACTTCGATACTGAACTTCAGTGAGATCCAAACGAATAGCAGACACCATTCTTCTTCGTCACCGAATGTTGCCATCCTTATATGATCAATACGAAATAATCAACGAGATAGAAATTTCTATCTCGTTGGAAATAATACATAGTGTTACGTTCGATACAGGAGGTGATGCTTAATCGTCCATGAATCCCAGACAGCATTGTTACAACGTGATGGACCAGACATTACGAAGAGAGTTTTAAAAATGTAATATGTATTCCTGTTGGGAAATAAAACCGCTTTAGAAACCGATTGTCGATTGCAGGTGTAGAGCTTAGAATATTATCTTTTTTTGTTCTAGGGTATACATCTGTAAAAGCTTCGATTTCTTGGTAAAGTACTTTTGTTCTTCTGCGACTTTGGTTTCCTGTCGTCCCTTGAGGCAGAATCCTAAATCAAGGTATGTGCTACTTTCTTCTATTCCCTAATGCTCGTGGGGTATCGTATTATTAAACAAGTAAACTGATGTAGAGGAATTGGTTCTTTTATAAAAGTCATCAATATTTTTGCTCTCAGTGAGAAATAAGGAGAGTCGCCTAAGTGGTGGAGGGTCAGAGGCGCTGGTTACTGCCTAGTCATCTAGGTAACATTGAGTTGGAGTCCGAGCTGAGGCAGGGTGGTGTGTTTTCTTATGTCGTTGACTCTCCCCCATCCCTGGAGCCAGTTGCCCTAAGTTGAAGACGAGGGACTTAGAGTTGCTCACGGTGGTCCGTATACTCGAAACAAAAAACAGAAGAAATTAGGCTTAAGAAATGAACGTTCACGATGTGTCATCAAGGGATAATAATAGTTTTTCAAATCTTTCGTACCATTTTTAAGTAAATGGTCGAAAACATAAAGTCTAATAGACTTTGTTTGTCCCTGGTTCGAGTCCCGGATAACACATATAGACGGTATCTGTGATAGGCGGTGTGTTTGTCCATGGCTTTCTGCAATTAATCGTATAATACAATTAATCGCAGAAAGCCATGGTTTGTCTTATGGCGTTATGTTTGCGCCTTGGCGCTGGCACTGTTCCTTCTCTGGAACCACTTGTGATAAAATTTTGGACGGGCTGGGGACGGGAGACTCCTCGTAGCGTTGGATGTTCATGGGGATTGTTTTTAAAAAATAAAAAAAGTTGATTAAGAGCAACAAATTTTTCGGTAAGTTTTGAGTCTTTCTGCTTCAAACTCTGTTTGTTAGATTCTTTGTTTTTTTTATAGGAGGTTTAAGGACCACCGTGATCAACTCAATGGGTTATAAGCCGTCCCCCCTCCCCAAATTAGGACCACTGGTTCCAGGGAAGGGACAGAACCAGAGCCGTAAGACAAACACAACATCCATGCCTTAACGGGATTCGAACCCGGACCTACATCGGACGAACGCTCAGAGGCCAGAGCTTAGGCAAGGCCATCTTAATACCTTACCAGGCCTGCAACAAGATCACGTGATTTGGTCGTGACGTCACAATCGTAGGGCTACTCTTTTTCCAGTAGACCTACGAATTTGACTCGTTTCGTAGTTGTGTTATGTCCGTTCTTGTTGGCAAGTTGTGTTATTCGAGTGAATGTTGTGTGGATATTTACTGCGTGTTTTAAGTTTTTTTGTGAAGATCCTGCTCGATTACAAAAGATATTTTCAGCGGTAAGGAATGTTTCTTTTTTTTTTTTTTTTTTGTTTGGAGGTTTTGTTTGTTTGTTTGTTTGTTTGATTGGAGGTTTAACGACCACCGTGAGCAACTCAATGGGCTATAAGCAGTCGCCCGTCCCTAATTTAGGGTCACTGGTTCCAGGGAAGGGAGAGAGCCAGTGCCGTAAGACAAACACAACATCCATGCCTGACCGGGATTCGAACCCGGACCCCTTACGGACGAATGATCATAGGCCAACGCCTTAGACCACTGCGCCACCGGAGCGGCTTCTTTTCTTTTATTAGTATTCAGTACTGAAATTTTGTAAATACGAGTTGTTGATTGAACGTTAGTTAATCCTTCATGAAGTGCGGATTTTACGTTTTATAAATGTTCTTATTGCTGCGGAATAAAGTGGGATGTAATGTTATTCGTTTTGTTATATGCATTATGTGCATGCTTCAAATGGTACAAGGTGAAATTGTGATTGCCGCCCCGGTGGCGCAGTGGTCCGGTGGCGCAGTGGTCTAAGGTGAAATTGTGATTGCCGCCCCGGTGGCGCAGTGGTCATTCGTCCGTAAGGGGTCCGGGTTCGAATCCCAGTGAGGCATGGATGTTGTGTTTGTCTTACGGCACTGGCTCTCTCTCCTCCCTGGAACCAGTGACCCTAAATTAGGGACGGGCGACTGCTTATAGCCCATTGAGTTGCTCACGGTGGTCGTTAAACCTCCAATCAAAAAAAAATTGTGATCTAAGAAATGGATACATGATTCTGAAGTTGTCATATGAAAAATCATTTCTTTATTCTGTAAAAGTTAAGAATAATGTTAGAATTACAGGAAATGACCAAATTTTCGTTTTGAATAACATGTTTAATGGTTGTTCAATGAATTTAAAACTGATAGCTTGGAATTTCAAAACATATCTTCTATTGTATGCCACCAGTAATTCTGTATATAACCCTACACACGTAGCTTTAATTTTTGTGTGCTGGGGCTTATTGTGGATACATTTTCGTCTTTTGAAAATTTTGGAGACTTGTTATGATGAAAACTCATTTCTTCCTCTTTTATATTTCTTTTCCTTCTGAGAACTGCGAAAGCGTATTTATGTGACTAGGACAAGCCACCAACGGTACCCAACAACGAGATAGAAATACATAGAGTGCTTCTGTGATTGGTTCTCTGCCGAGGCAGCTGAAGCCAACGCGGGGAGAGCCCGCCATCTTTGATGAGGTACAAATTCTGCGTGTGTCAAGGAGTCACCTCGGTTCTTTCAGCTGTTCGGCGATCGTGTTATGCTTCATTACAAATTTAGTGCTACAGTTTCGTGAATAATCACAATTATCAGCACATTGTTGATATTTAAAATGCCACATTACTGCGCAGCTTTTGATTGTAAGAATTAAAGGAACAAGGATTGTGGAACTACATTTCACAAGTAAGCATTTTAAAATGAGGTTGAGCTGTAAATGCTCAGTTAATCAAACACAAAAAATAAAACATCTACTCCGTGTAGCTGGTGATCAAACCAGCAGATAAGCCATTTCAATATCTGTGTTATCTTAAGACTTTTTATTTCTTATATTTTGTAAACAGTCGTACTCAATGTGAAAACTGAATGATGTTTACTCTGGGAAGCTGAGGTTAACTGTGGGTTACCAACTTTTAGGCTTTTTGGGTACAATTTCTACCTATGTAAATGTTTTGTTTTTTTCAATATACTGAGGATGTCTTGCAAATGGCATTTGCATATATATTCTAAAATCTGTACAGTGTACATGCAACTTGTCTGACAAGACAACAAATATTTCAAAATCTTAGGAAGCAGCAATTTCTTTTTATGTGATAAAGATCATGTACCCATGGCTAATGCCCATTAGATAACAAATACTGGTAAAGCAATCAATTTATGGTTACTTAAATTGCAGAAGTAATAATTGTGATTGGTAATATAAATTTATTGCTTGCTGACACCTGTCAGGAAACAATCTAGTATTTTATCTGAAAGCACAGGGTCACCCAGCTTGTGTTCTAGGCATTTGTCTCTGATTAGTGATTACTCTGTAGTATTACTGCAACTAAGTGAGAGTGGGGAGCTTGAAAATTTCTTGACAGAATACTCTTTATTTGTGAATGTGTTAGTACAATGTGTGTGTGGTATTTGGGTAGCAAAAATACAGGCAATATTGATTTAAAACTGAAAATAGGAAACAGGGAGTACAATGGTACCTCAAAAATGCAAACAACATAAAATATTTATGAAAACTGGCACAAACGGTTATGAAATGACAATTGAAAAAAAATTATGGAATAATACAAAAGAAAGGGACTAGCAACATTTTGTAATAACTACTGGCATTTGATTTTTGCGTGATAGGTGTTTTTTTTTTTTTTTTTTTGAAGAATGTGACCTATGATTCATGATGAATGTACAGTCAGTATGTCCATGTATAAATTGCCAGTTATTCCTTTTGCATCAACCATATATATGAGAGGTTAGTATTGAACAAATATCACTCACGTAAATCAATCTTTCTTTGAATTGAACAAGTTGTGCCTGTATTTCTCTAAAATACAAATCAGACGCACTTGTATTTCCAGCAAGACTGCTGAAGGAACCCACAAAATAACAACACAAAACATAAACATTTGCTCGCCAAACTTTTTGCACATCATGAATGCAAATCAGTGGTTGTTAATTTCTCACTTCATATTAATAAGAGGTTGTGCCCTTAAAATTGAAACAAAAAAAAACTATGTGCAGTACATCTTAACAATTGCCAAAATGTGTACAAATATCAGGTGAAAACTACAAAATTTCAGCTTTGGGACAACAAAAAACTAGGCTTCTTAAAAAAAAGTAAAATATGAAAGTGCAAATAAAAAATATTAAATACTTAATACTGAAACAAAAAAAATACAATTTTTTGTCCCATAAAAAAAATTAAAGTCCGTAATCTGAATTTTTTAGTCACTCAGCCCAGAGCTTGAATAATATCTAAAATAATACATTCCCAGAGAAAATTTACCTGCCCAGATATTAAAAGCAAGATGTGTAGAAAGATTTTTTATACCAAAAATTATGTCTTTTTAGGTTGAAAAAGTACATAAAACTATTTTTAGCTACTCGGTACTGGTGTTGCTAACTGTAAATACCATTTGGAGCATCATATTGCCCCAATGTCTGTCTATACCTAAGTCACAGGGTAGTTACAGAAGTGATATATACATATATATATATCTGACTACAACATATATTAGGTCACCAAGTTTATTTAAACTGCACTTAAGAATAATTATTTTCAATTCTTTTTCTTACGGATAAGCCTTGGAAGATAGTTAATAATACACACAAAATAAACATATATAAATACATAAATAAAATAATTTTCATCAAAAAAAGGTCACTATTCCTGCTGTTAAAATACATCGAAAAGTAAACTGACAGAATAAAAAATACAGGAAAAAGGTAAGTAATGTTTATACGTAATGTTTTATATATATAGAGAGAGAAAAACAGAGGGTGGGCGACATCATAACCAGGTGTGTGTGTGTATATATATATATATATATATATAAAAGACCCAGAAGAAGACCACATGGAAGATGGGTGGATGAAATTCGAAAGTATGTGGGAGTGACATGGAGGAGACTGGCACAAGACAGACCGCTGTGGAAGAAACTTGGGGAGACCTTCGTCCAGCAGTGGATTGATAATGGTTGACAATGATGATGATGATGATATATATATATATATATACTGTATGTATGACCTTAACTAAAAAAGAAAAGCATGATATATAGAAATATTTTTCTTTTGATACCAAAAAGACATGCAAAGAATGCAGACAACTCAAAGAATATGTATACAGAGAGAGATAGAGTGACATCACTGAAATGGCAATGGGCTGGACATGTTGCCAGAAGAACAGACCACCGATGGACGACTGAAATTTTGAACTGGTTTTCGAGGGACAGAAGACTCATGGGAGATGGGTGGATGGAATTCGAAAGCATGCCGGAGTAATATGGAGGAGACAGGCTCAAGACAGACAATTGTGGAAGAAACTTGGGGAGACCTTCATTCAGCAGTGGATTGATAATGCTATATATATATCATCATCATTGACAACTATTATCATTACAATATATGTATACTGTATATAATCAATATATATATATCATTATCATCATTGTCAACCATTATCAATCCACTACTGGATAAAGGTCTCCCCAAGTTTCTTCCGCAATCGTATGTCTTGAGCCTATCTCCTCCATGTTACTCCGACATGCTTTCGAATTTCATCCACCCATCTCCCATGGGATCTTCTGGGGTTTTTTCGGTAACACCTAAGCTATGATTTAACTTCGGGGCTCCAGATGTCTTTCCCTGAAGAGTGGTTTGGGGTTCCTGAGTTGTTTTATTCCATGTCATTTTTGTTTAGAACCATGAAAGTGGGTTACTTCTGGTTAATTCTATGTTTATTTCTACTACGTCTGATTCCTGCAGCAAGGTGCAGTGTTGACGTGGTCTAATTACTACATGAGTGTGCTTTTTTACTTCTTTTTACTGATAAATGTATAACATCAACCATTATCAATCCACTGCTGGATGAAGGCTTCCCCAAGTTTCTTCCACAGTTGTCTGTCTTGAGCCTGTCTCCTTCGTGTCACTCCTGCATGATTTCGAATTTCATCCATTCATCTCCCATGGGGTATTCTTCTGGGTCTTATATATACATAGAGAGAGAGAGAGAGAGAGAGAGAGAGTGAGAATTATATTGTGTTAAGTATTTAGTGTATGTGCTGGGAGATACCTTTATTATGGTCAAGTTACCACAATTGCCTTGCCTACCCACGAATAAGGCTTACAGATCTGTGTTGTCGAATGTCAAGGCTAACAAACAAATTAGAAACATGTCCAGTGGTAAGGACTTTTAATTTTTATTAAATAAAAACCAGGTAAGTAGTAGTTTTCTTCTGATTATATAAGATAGGGGCAGTTGGTAAAAGTATTTTAATATTGGTACCTCTTGGCTGTGTAAACTCATTGTTTGTTTTCCGTTTTTCTTCGAACTTTTTTTTTTCATTTAAAACTCTCATAAAATATTTGGCGTCTATGTATTTGGAGTGAGAAGCTGTTGGATGATTCATCATTCTCATGGTGATGACCCACGAATATCTAAAATTTTTACCGAAATTGCGGATTGACTGCAACTGTATTTTCTATTTTTGTATTTCTTTTTTTTTTCATTTACTCTATTACCGCTGACTTATATTTCACTGAAAATTTGCTCCAAAAAATTTGTGAAATGTCAAAAAATTACGGCATGAGATTTTATTCAACGACAGCAAGCTCCATCCATTAAAATATCATTTTCTTTTTAAAACACTATTGCCGTCAACTAACAATGAAAAGCGTTATTTGATATGTTAAAGTTTTAGTTTCACCCCTAGGTGTTTATAACAACATTTCTGAGTTATATCCTTATTTAACATCAAACCATATATTACGAAAACTCCCTTGCTTAACACGGAACGGAAATCGTTCTGTACCTCATCAAACATGGCTGCCACTTGTTTCCGGTGGCTTCACCCGTTCCCCGACGTAAGCGCTCTACGTATTTCTATCTCGTTGGTACCCAATAACTGGGGTACAGTTGGCAAATTTTGAGCGAAGCTATTGCAAAATCTAAGCTCATTAAGGTGTCTATCATAACACGTTCTAAAAAATGAACGCATAAAATTTATGACTTCCGGAACAAAAGTAAGAAACATTATAAAAAAGAAATGCCTAAAATTTATCATGAACTACTTTCCTTCACGCCTTTACGTTGGTTGTGATCAGGTTGCATGTAAACAAAGCGGAAAGACACACTCAGATCGGGAACCACGTTTTTCATTTGGTATCGCGAAAGACAGACATACATACACAAACTTCATTTTTTACGCTTTCCAACCGTAGCATCCAGCTTTGTCCGTCCGTTCGCACGATAACTCGCGAAAAAATGGTTCAATTTCGATGAAATTTTAGTATGTGGTAGGGGACTACTGGGGACGAACCCTATTGAAAATGGGGGAAATGGGGTCAAAGGTCACGACATCGGAGCGGGATTCATTCGTCATATGCGTCATAACTTGCGTCAAAATGGTCCGATTTCAATGAAATTTTAGTATGTGGTAAGGGACCACCTGGAGAGGAACTCTACTCAAAATGGGCGAAATGGGTTTTTTTTTGATTGGAGGTTTAACGACCACCGTGAGCAACTCAAATGGGCTATAAGCAGTCGCCCGTCCCTAATTTTGGGTCACTGGCTCCAGGGAAGGAAAAGAGCCAGTGCCGTAAGACAAACACAACATCCATGCCTGACCGGGATTCGAACCCGGACCCCTTACGGACGAACGATCAGAGGCCAGCGCCTTAGATCACTGCGCCACCGGGGCGGCAAATGGGGTTAAGGATCAGGACATAGGAGCGGGATCCATTATATTGCTATTGGGCGTCATAACTTGCGTAAAAATGGTTTGATTTCGATGAAATTTAAGTATGTGGTAAGGGACCACCTGGGGACGAATCCTATTGAAAATGGGTGAAATGGAGTCAAAGGTCACGACATAGGAGCGGGATTCATTCCACCACCCTTATGCGTCATAACTTGCGTAAAAATGGTTCGAGTTCGATGAAATTTTAGTATGCAGTAAGGGACCAACTGGGGACGAACCCTATTGAAAATGAGCGAAATGGGGTCAAAGGTCAGGACATAGGAGCGAGATCCATTCGTCATATGCGTCATAACTTGCGTAAAAATGGTTCGATTTCAATTAAATTTTAGTATGTGGTAAGGGACCACCTGGGGAGGAATTCTATTCAAAATGGGGTCAACGATCAGGACATAGGAGCGGGATCCATTCTATTGCCTTTATGCGTCATAACTTGCGTAAAAATGGTTTGATTTCGATGAAATTTTATTATGTGGTAAGGGGCCATCTGGGGACAAATCCTATTAAAAATGGGCGAAATGGAGTCAAAGATTAGGACATAGGAGCGGGATTCATTCCACCACCCTTATGGTAAAAATGCTTCGATTGCGACAAAACTTTAGTAGGTTCCGGAGGTATACTGAACCGGTTCTGTTGAATATCATCCAAATGGGGTCAAAGGTCAGGGCACAGGAGCAAGATTTATTCCACAGATATTATCTTCATGCACGCGCAGTGATACTGTCAGAGGGGGAAAATACTTCCATAATGCTTTTGTGGTTCCTTTCAGCGAGCATCGCCTCAGTTGCACGTAACATAGTCACCGCCGGTAGTGATGAGGCAGTGATTGATAGGCATTTGTCAGACAGTTTTACTAAAAACAGTACTAACGGGAAAAAAACCACGGGCCGCGTGTGGCCTAGTGGTCAACGTTCGTGACTGCCACGGAGGAATCTCAGGTTCGGTCCCATGTATCTGCGAACTCTCGACCCATTAAATATCCGCCGTGCGTCGGATGAGCAGGTTAACTTGCCGGACCCCGGGTACTAGCCCCCGGTAATAAATAAGGGTGTCTTCCTCCCCATTTCTACCTCGCTTCCGTGCCACTTTCCTACCAGGCACTCTAGCCCAAATCTTCTAGCTTCCTGTTCCTAAGGTTTGTTTAAGACCTGGGGTTAGACACTCCCTTCCTTCCTAAAGTACTCTACATATGAGTACTTTTAGGGGGGGGGGGGTAAAAAATCCTTACCTTCTTCAAGGCTGTCAAACATTTTAGTAAATTTACAAGATACTAAAATAGAACAAAAATAAAGAAGTTCGATAATTACAATCAATCATTAATATCTAATTATTTTTAAAAATGCTTTTAAAATGGTTTAGTCTATTTTAGTGTTTTAAATTTATCAAACATTTGGCTATACTGTCCCCCCTTCCTGCCCCCCTTATGGGCGCCCTTGCATATGATCAGACCTGAAAAAATATCCACACATTAGTTAAATACAACAATATTCAAGATGCCTCTAACACTGAAATATTTTCTTAATATAAAATTTTACTGAATGTGATGATACCCTCACAGTTTGAAGTATTTTTGTGAACATACCACCCAACGATATCAAATGCCGCCTGGATGGACCTCTGGTATAGGAATATAAATAAGAAATCCAGATGCCTGGCTGGGTATGTAAATAAACAAATAAAAAATTCCAATTGCCCTGTTTTGCTTTCACAGCAAAATAAAGTCTGAACCCCCCCCCCCAATAGTTAACCACGATAATAATAATATTCAAGATTCCTCTTATGCCAAAAATGTTTTTGTTGAAATAAAATTTTATTTAAAATATTTTGTGAAGATACCATTACAGTTCAAATTATTTTTGTGAAGATACCATTTCAGCTGCAATAATTTTTGCAAAGCTACTCCCAACAGCATTAAATGTTACCTGGATCGACTACATGTTATAAATATATGTATAAATACAAGGTGAGCCAAAAGTCGCTGTGCACCTGGCAAGACAATACACATACAACAACTACAAACATACTTGCTACAATAAATGCTGGAAATGGCCCCTTCCTGTGTGTAGATATGCATCCACACGTCTGAAAATTTTCTCAAAGACACGTTACAGGTCCAATGGAGAAATGTTGCTGAATACTGTGGTGATGGCTTCCTGTAGTTCCGGCAGGGAACTGGGATTGTTCTTGTAAACAGAATTTTTCAGTAAACCCCACAATTTTTTAACCAATTTTTTTGGACTTTTAATGATGCAAATGGAAATATTCTCCACCATTTCATCTGTTAACACTCGCGGCCTACCGCTTCTCGGAGCATCTCTCACTGATCAGGTTTTTTTCAACCGGCCACTGTGATGCCTCACTACTGACTGATTCAGTTATGGCCAGATGCCGGAAATACTGGCTGCGTCATTCAAGGTCAGACGGCAGGATGAGCGTTCCCCACCCCAACATTCTCCATTCACAATATTGCAATTACATGCACAGCAACTATACTTCATAGATTTATTATTTCTTATCACAGTATGTCAAGTGCACAGGGACTTTTGGCTCACCCTGTATATGTACTTCCATTATAGCATTTTTAGTTCTTTAATAATAAGTTATATTCTTACAGATGCCACGGATGTGCTGTGTTCCAGGCTGTCGTGCGAATTATAAGTCAGAAAAAACGCAGAGACAATAACAACATTCAAATTTCCTAAGGATCCTGAATTGCAAGAAAAGTGGGTTAAGGCTATCCACAGAGAAGAATTCATACCTAATCATAACAGTGTTGTTTGTGTTCGTCATTTTAGTGATGAACTTGTAATTAGAGTGGATACTGTTTCAAGAGATGATGGTTCGTTGCTGTCAGTTCCTCGAAAAGTACCCAAATTAGCTCCCAATGCTGTACCTCACATATTTCCGAACCAACCATCGTATTTCACTTCAAAAATTTTGCCAAAATGCAGGTGTCCTAATGATCGTTTCAAAGAACAAGTAGAAAGGGATGAAGCATCAATTTTGAAGTGGATGGAAGATGATATAATTAAAGAATTCCCATCTTTTAGATCTTCAGTTCCAAAAAAAATAATTCTGGGTTTCATCATTTCTTTGAAGATGATGCTGTTGTATTTTGCAAGTTACACTTATCAAATTGTCCTAAAATTTCAGTTTCATTTAAAGTTCTCCTAGATCTTCCTGTTGAGATCTGGCATGATGGCCTGTGTGTGCCTACTGTGCAGATGCAGCCTGTTCTAGGTAAAGACTTAAAATTAGATAGATGGTCCAAGTTTGACTCACTGATCAGTTACTTTGAGTACTATAGTTTTTAAAATTTTTCAGACACTTATTTCAGAAACATTTGAACAACAGTTCTTGCAATCACATAATCACAAAGACATTTTGCAGGTATTAGCTCTACAGAAATTAGCAAATCAATGTTACAACCTAGATGAAAACTGTTCATGTGGTGTATCCCATCAAAATTTGTCTGTTAAGTGTGCAAACATTTTCAGCAACATATTCATTAACAATTATTGTAAGTTTCAATTTACTTCCGATAGGAGGTTATATTTTTAACGTGCATTAATGCATTTGCATTTTTGAACTTCACTTTTAGTTGGTAAAGTTCGATGAACACTTACCGCACGTGGGGCTTGGCTTTCAATTCATATTTCCGTTATGTGGATGCGGCACGGGGGTTTTTCATTTGGCCACGGGTCCACTTCTTTTTTTTTTTTCCGTTGGAATTTATTTTGCCTGATCACCAAATGAGTTTTTTTTCCTTTGCTGCATCCTCATTTACTTCAATACTTATTCATAACCCTAGTACTTTCGGTAATACTCCATTACCGTCTTCGAGGACGTTTTGCTCCGACTAGCACGGACCGTGTCAGCTGGGCATTTCGGTGGTTCTCGCGGGCTGCTTCTGTCATCAGCTATCGTTTCTTCTTGGGCGTTGTGGCGCCATCTCTTGTTGGTCAGTGATCTCATTTTTCGAACTTTTTCATTTTTTTTGCTCAATTTTAATTAAATTTCTCCAGCTGTTTCTCAAAATATTAGGGTCATTATGGTTGCAAACTTTTGTCCTATTATTTTCAATCATTACCGACTCTGCTATTCTGAGGTGTTTTTAGGATTTACAGCTTTTAATGATTTTTATATTTTCGAATTTAGGATATTTTTGGTTATCCAGACAGTATTGAACAAGTGCTGTTTTTTCTTCTTTTTTCTGAAAAAAGAAGAAAAAACAGCACTTATTCAATACTGTCTGGATAACCAAAAATATCCTAAATTCGAAAATATAAAAATCATTAAAAGCTGTAAATCCTAAAAACACCTCAGAATAGTAGAGTCGGTAATGATTGAAAAAATAGGACAAAAGTTTGCAACCATAATGACCCTAATATTTTGAGAAACAGCTGGAGAAATTTAATTAAAATTGAGCAAAAAAATGAAAAAGTTCGAAAAATGAGATCACTGACTAACAAGAGATGGCGCCACAACGCCCAAGAAGAAGCGATAGCCGATGACAGAAGCAGCCCGCGAGAACCACCGAAATGCCCAGCTGACACGGTCCGTGCTAGTCGGAGCAAAACGTCCCCTCGAAGACGGTAATGGAGTATTACCGAAAGTACTAGGGTTATGAATAGGTATTGAAGTAAATGAGGATGCAGCAAAAAAAAAACTCATTTGGTGATGAGGCAAAATAAATTCCAACGGAAAAAAAAAGAAGTGGACCCGTGGCCAAATGAAAAACCCCCATGCCGCATCCACATAACGGAAATATGAATTGAAAGCCAAGACCCACGTGCGGTAAGTGTTCATCGAACTTTACCAACTAAAAGTGAAGTTCAAAAATGCAAATTATTGTAAGCTTAAAAATAATGCACTTTTAGAAAACAAGTTAAAAAAACGAAAATTGTCAGTACTTAAAATTCACTAAAACAAGGCTGGAAGAAGTCTAGAAAATTAGAACTGGGGCCAGTTCCTTTCTTTTTTTTTTTTTTTAACTTCAAATTTTGTATTTGCAGTAAATGTAATTTCTTTTTTTATAATTTGTGGATTATCTGTTAAAATTAATAAGTTTAGGTACTCTAGTTAATACAAAATTTTCTCAACAGATTGTACAGAATGTTACAGTTCATTGTATTTTTGTGCCTTTTATTTATTTCATTATTTATTTATTTTTTTTTTTTGTAAAATGCTGTTCAAAGCTTCATGGTGATTGCTTACAGGTTTTGATGTTGTGCCGTGCAAAACATGTTTAGCATCAACTCTTTTTGTCTGTTATTTTTTGATTGCCATGAACTAGAAATAGTAATTTGACATTCCATAGTGAATTGCATGTTAACTGACCATGATGTTTACGCTAGTCATAAATACTACGAAGTTGAAACATCAAATACCAGATAATAATGTTTCGTACATGCAGCTTTGTATAAATAATTGACAGAATACTAGTATAAGTTTGTTATTATTTTGAATGCTTTTTGGTTGAGTAATGTAATTATTAGCGTTAAATAGATAAAATGAGATGCAGAAAGTGCATTTTCTTTTTCAAATTCTTATCAGTGTTTTTTTCTGAGCACTTATGCATATACATAACAAATCACATTTAGCACCTTGATAATAAACTAAGATTTGTACTTTTGGCATATTTTTTATTTTTTCATTTTGACACAGTGTTGTGGATATTTTTCCATATTGAAATAGTAATTTGAATGAGCTTGGTATTATTTGTAACACATGTAAAAGTAATTTTGACAGTTACCAAACACAGAGGGATATTTTTCATACATGACTGTAGGTACAGAGGTGTGTTTACAGGATAAAAATTATACATTTAATTTTTGCGTACCATCAATTATGACATGCTTAAAATGTTCTGCATAATTGAATTTTTTAATGTTATGCAGATATAACTAGATTTTCCTTTGTGTTCATTGGCCAAGGGATAAGTTCTGAATCAGAGTAATTTAGAATTTTAATTGCTCATGTTGTTTCATTGTGAAGGGAAATTTTTTTAGTATGTTGCAAATCATATCTATCTTTTGTTATTGTACATTTATTGTAAATTTTCCATAACAGCAGCTGAGTCATTGATGGGTAATCTACATAATATTTCCCTAATGTTAATAAAATGTTATTTAAAAAAGATGAATGTATAGTTTGTCTTCTGTTAAATATTTTAACCATTTTACATGAACAATTTTAAAATTGTAGGTCTTCTGAATGTTGGCCAACCCATTCACACACATCAAGCAGTTTCAGTGTGTGAAATTATATCCCTACACTGTGCTTTACATTTGAATTCCAATATACCAAATGAAATATTTGTGCAAATCATGGTTGAATATTTCCTTAGAAGTTCAGAGTGCAAACCAGAATAATGAATCTAATATTACATAGGTAGTAGCCTTTTTTTTGTTTTTTTGTTCCACACACTGCTGTGGTGTGAAATGGATTCACAGCATCAAGCTTCTTTTTCTATGAAAAAGAAGCTTGATGCTGTGAATCATTGCTAATGTTATCTGCATTTTATTTATGCTGTTTCTTCTCCAATGTTCACTAGTAAATGCAGAAATTAAGGAAGAAATATTTCTGAGAAATTATCCAGATTCTCTGTTAAAAATTAGGTTCTATGGATACAAATGTGGATAATACGTCGATTTAAAATAAAAATGTTTTTGAGGCCCTTTGATTTTTATTAAAAGCTACAGGGTAATTGTTTATGAGAGGAGGTGTAATTGGAAAAGGAAATTTTTTTTTTCAATTCAGGAGTTTGTACGGAATGGATAGAGGAGGGAGTGGTGTCATAATGAAAGATTAGGGAAGTTATGGGGAGAGACAGCGGGATCATTTTGTGTTGTTGAGGACAACGCTGACTGTTGTGCCGTCTCTGTTTTTGTCAACCAGCCAATGAAAACATATGGGTCAGTAAATTCTACGGAAGAATTCACAGAAGTCTAGCCCTATTTTTTACTGACCCATGTCTCAGCCAATCATCTAACTCTGACAGCAAGATTTCTTCCAAAACTTTCAACTAATATACAATGCAAGTAATGTTTCACCGAAAAAAACAAAAGCACAATTCCAAACAGTCAAAGGTCTAAAAGAAATATGTACACTTTAAAATGTAAAACTTCCTGAAGAAAAGAAAAAGATGCTTACCTACGGTATTTGCAGCCTAAACTTCAGATCTGCTTACTCTTGCCATTTAGACCATGAAAAGCAAATGTTTGCAGTGGAATGTTTTTTTACATAAATCCACTGCAAAACACTTATTTCAGATAGTCAATGTCCAGGTGACTACATCGTTCATTAGCTGCTGCAAAATGCTTTCCATGGCATTCATTGCAATGTGCTCTAATCTAACGAGAAGACAAGAAACAAAAATTGCGTATGTGTGTGGGGAGGGGAGGTGCATGGATACATAACAAGGAGTACAGATATAAAATTTGGTACAGACATATAAGAAGCACAAAAGCTATAAAATTTACCAAACTATTAAATACAAGAGATTTACACTGAAGTGCAGAATGATGCAAATTACCAGCCAATCACATTGTAAGCTGTGGAAAAAATCCATTAAAAGAACTATCACAACTTAATGAGGATTCATATGTATCATAACTATCATTACTTACACAAGACAAATGAAAGTAAATGCGCTAGTTAAAACGTGACAAAATTGAGTAATTAAACCAAAGTGAATATATCAACAAATTCTTTAGAGCTCTACCACAAATACCTTGGCTTTACCAATCACAACCTGTTAAAAAAAATGGCAACAGGCTTGATAGCTGCATTACACGCCATACCCGTTCCTCAAGCAATGACCTTTTACCTATCGGCGGTGGTCATAATGTCGAAAGTCAAAATGTTGATGTTCAGAGTCACAATAGTCCTTACATTTTTGTTTCATTTTTTTTACTTCAGATTACTGTGCGTTGGACCATTTCAGCAATTAGTAAGGTTTATGGTTTATATAGGAACTAAAGATAATGTCACATTTTTACGCAGGTGCAAAACATTAATGATAATGCCCTTATGCCTGGGCCTTTTAGCAGTTTTCAATCTGCTGTGCTAATTTTCATAAGGTTTGCACAACAAGTCAAGGTTTTAGCAATGCACTTTACCGAGGTAGAAACGATTAAGCAGGCCTTAGGCCAAAGCCTTTTTAACAGTTTTCAGTCCGCCAAGTTGATATTCATAGAAAATCAAATTAATTGTGTGGAACTTTTACTCAAGCACAAAACATTAATTGATATACCCAAGGCCTAAACATAAGAATGTTTAGTAATTTTTTATACTGCAGTGATCACAATCATAAGGTTTGTGTGTCAAGTTAAGAGCGTTACACTTACTGAAAAATTCTTAAAAGACCTAGAGACTAATTTGGCAACTAAGTGAAAGAACAACATTATAAACTTAACTCGTCATGCAAACCTCATAAATGTGTGCACAGCGATTAAAAACTTCTAGCCTAAGACTTTGTAATTAATATTTTGTGACCCAATACAAGTGCAAAATTATTATCTTAGCTTGTTATGTGACCCTTATGAAAATGAGATGTGTTAAGAAATGTTGACAGGATCAAATGTAGAGTTAAAATGTCAACAGGCTCTCAAAATGTTCAAAGTAACAGTGAAATGTGGAATTTTTCCTTTTTCACTTTTATTTTATTTCAGTTTTGACATTTTTATTAAGTTTTGAAAAATTTACACTCTGACAGCAGGGTTTTCTTTTTCCCCATCTTTATTGTGCTTTTGGCAGTATTTACTATATTGTGGCAGTTTTTTGTGTTGATAACATCTTACATAGCGTTTTGTAATTTTGTCATATTTTGGGCAATTTACTTTCGATGCCTACTCGCATTTTTTTCTTCGAATATTTGGTTTTCGTTTTAGTTCTAGATTACTTCGGTTTTTAGATGAGTTTCGTATGTACGAAATAATTTTTTAGCTTCGGCATGCCACTGTCATTCAAGGAATCGTCACAAAATTTTACACATCTGCTTGAAAAGATTTTCACAAAAATTAATATTTTGGTTCAACTCGTAATTTTGGAACCAAAACGGCAGAATTGGGCCATGTATCTACACTGGGGAATGATGTAGGGGAGGTTAAAACATATAGGGAGCAATGCTTTAGAAAGCCTGTTGCTTACAGTTCTTCACAAAATTTAATACTGTATCAGTGTTGCACATTGAGAGGGTAAGTGCTGGGTTATTCAATAGCTCAGGAATTCAGTAAGGTGCCAGGACACCAAGTTTCAATGACACTCCTTAATTCCATTGACATATTTAGAAAAATGCAAATTTGCTGCTACCAAGTATCAAGACATCTGCCAGAGACCAGCAATGATGATTTAAAGGGCCACAAAAGGTAATCCTAGTGATCCTCAGATACGATGGATGTTAAGGGGGTAGGGCAAATTTCTTATCTGTTTGTTTAAGAAGCAACAAATTTCAACAGCTGCATTCTAATTAACAACAGCAAAAATATATACACATATTTAGACCCTGTCGACATTTTGACCTTGTTTATATTTTAACTGTAGACATTTTGTACCAATCGCTTCTACCTATGCCTTACTGATTTCTCCATAGCAGTAAGAACTTTAGAGATATGATGGTTGTAAAAAGAGTAACAAGAATTAATATCAATAAGAACAGGGAATGAAAACTTAAAGCATATATGTCAGTGCATTAATATGGATACAAATACTTCAAGCACAAAATATTTTCTATTTCTTTTTAACAGCAATAATTTTTATTTCCTGTCAATTACTTTACTTTCTTATACAACTGCCAAGTTATAAAATTAATTTGTCATATTTTAAGCTCCATTATTTTCCTTTCCATGTTTCAAGATCATATTTATTTTATACAACTGATTTTTGCCACGTTTAAGTATTATGGCAGATAACCTGTCACTTATGGTATTTGGGGGGGGGATATGCAATTGGTAATTTGCTTTCATGCACTACAGAATTTTCCGGATTTAATTGTGTCCTTTCATTGGGTGGGTATCATTTAGACTCATAAAGAAGGCAGAGGAATTCACAAGGACACATTTATTTTAACAGAAAAAATTGGAGAGTAAAATGGATACAAAGAACATAGATTTTCTTGGAGAAAAGAAGAAAATCTTATCATTATGATTACAAGGCTTACACTTATTTATTTTTGTACCAACATATACAGGACTGAATAACTGAAAATGCATGTCTTCACTCGGATAATGACTACATTATGTGCAGATCATGCATAAAAAATGTAGTTCTTGAAACAGTTTTTCAAAAATATAACACTGATTGCAACCAAAAAAGGAAAAATTTACCCAAAAAATTTCACTCTCCAGGTTCAGACAGCAATCCACCCAGTAAAGAAATTAATGGAAGTCACTTGTACGCATCAGAAAAAGCAGATTATTTAGAAGACAGTTAAAATGCATGGTAAAATGTTTAGTCTCAAAATATATACATATACTGTATTAGAGAGGACTGAGCAAGAAGCAACTAAATCAGGCAAAAAAACAAAACATGATTTCAAAAGTGAATGTATTAGACTTATAGCTTATTTCTGACACATCAAAATAACTAATGTTCCTGAAATGCTTACTGCTTTGTAAATAAGAGAGCGTGTAATTTTAGAATACCAAACATTGCGATGACTGGATACGAGGATGTGTTGGACATTTTTTACTTTTATGAAAATAGATTGCTTTTACCAGAAAAAATTACTCATAGTGACTCTGGCTTCACGTTTTTCACTTTTAGTGATACCCACAGCATTGCTGTGAAATGAGTGTATTCACGAGTACATGAGTTTTTACTACACAAACACGCACAAAAACATGATTGCTACACATTCATGAATTGAGTGAAGCTGCTGCAAAATCTACTGAAGAATCTCCACGGCTTGCGTATCCATCAAAAAATTAGGTACACAAGTGATAGTCAACGTCTCTATTTCTGCTGTATTAACCACGTACATCACGATCATGTATAATTAAACAGCACGCTTTTCGTTTTTTGTAAAATTAATACTTTTAATATGCACGTATAGTAATAAATACAGTAATATTTCAGTCTGATTGCGACTTCTATTTTCGAAACATGAATGATGACAAGTTAGCAACCCGTTTCATCCACATGCTGTCTCCCAATCGCGATGCAAATTTTATTTTTCAGGTGATACTTGAACAAATACTATACACACAAAAGTATTAAGAGTACCTTGCTGAAAAAATTGTGCCCCCCCGGTGGCGCAGTGGTCTAAGGCGCTGGCCTCTGATCATTCGTCCGTCTGGGGTCCGGGTTCGAATCCCGGTGAGGCATGGATGTTGTGTTTGTCTTACGGCACTGGCTCTCTCCCTTCCCTGGAACCAGTGACCCTAAATTAGGGACGGGCGACTGCTTATAGCCCATTGAGTTGCTCACGGTGGTCGTTAAAACTCCATTCAAAAAAAAAAAAAAAAAAAAAAATTGCGTTCCAAAGTACGTAGTTCCCAGAAGTACCCAATGACGAGATTTTTTTTAATAAGACGATCAGGCTTATAGACAAAGCTTTGTGCCTCACAGCAACTAGTTGGCCATGCGGAAATAGCTAAAATATCTCCTGATCATTAAGACACGAAGATGCACGACCAGCCATAGAGGAGAACCTCCTTGCGACCAGAACGTGAAGTCACAGTAGCAGCACAAAAGTCCATCAAAGGGGCACGCTCATGAAACGGAATGTTAGAACAGGAGCGTCCTCACAGAGAAACGTCTTGAGAGAGTAATAAATTTCTCCAAGGCCCGAACTTTACGTTTTGCCACGGAAGCGTCCCGAAAGTCCAACAAAGAATACATTTGAGCAGAGACGGAGGTTGAGGAATGAGGGGTTGTCACTCCAAAACAAATCCTCCGATATGCACTATACGCAGGGCAGGAAAGGAGGAAGTGAGGAACAGTCTCAGGCTCGGAGCCACAGAAGCACATCGGGGAAGAACGTTTTCGAATCAGAAAGAGGTAGCTGTTTAAAGGTGCCGTGTCCGTGCGTAATTTTTGAATTATGATTGCTGAAGAACTTCGATAACAGTGTTCGCTAGGCCATCTCTGACGGAAGCTGATGAACGGATACAGCTCTGCCCACCCGGACGAAAGCCAGGCTGAATCAGAAGCGGAGATGAGCATGTTACCACTGTGCCGAGCAGCGTCGGAGGCTGTAACTGGGGAAACAAGGCCAGGCCCTCAGCATGGCCCCGTCGGGAGGCAGCGTCAGCGGCCTCATTCGCTGGAAGACCAACATGAGCCGGGCACCGAACGAACACAATGTCCTCGTAGAAAGAACGGAGGCGTTGAAGAGAATCATGCAGAAGAACGATAATGTCTGGAGATTTGCGATTTAATGCCAACAAGGCCTGTAGAACAGAACGACTATCCGTAAGCAGCAAGAGGCCACCGCACGGGCCGGGAGCAAATTCAAGCGCTGATATTAGGGCCCATGCTTCAGCCGAGAACACTGAGGAAATAGTCGAGAAGGAGAACGAACGGCTGGATTTGTTCCGTGGAAAAAAATGCCCGATCGCCACCGAGGAGTTAATCTTCGAAGCGTCAGTAGCAATGATGTGGTGTGACGCTGAGAACTGGGCCAAGAACACCCCAAAGCAATGTCTGATAAGCATCGGATGCAGATATCGTTGCTGAAAAGGGAGACCCGAGCAAATAATCGAGTAGCAGGGTGCAGACGAAACAGGAGGGGCCGACAGAGCCTGAAGAAGATCGCTGTTGACGAAAAACGGCTCCTGTCGGAAGCGACTGAGCACGATTCCAAGGGGAAAGCAATGGGATTTCCAAGCGTAGAATGACAAGGCGTCCTCTTCCAGAAGAAGATGAGCGATAGGCGAACGCTGACCCATCGACAAATGGCGGTACAAAAATCGGACTGTCAGGTGGGTGATTCAAGAACGCACGCTAGCGATTCCACATTCGGCACGCAAGACCGCCACAGGCGTCGAACGAGGGAGGTGAATGGCTGCACGGAGTGCATGGTTGAGCAGAACTTCGAGAGCGTCGTAGAGATAGGTGGGGGAGGCGAACAGGACCGGAGCCGCATATTCCAGAATAGGCCGAATCACAGCAACGACAAAGGCGAGAGCGTTGGGGAAGCCAAGACCCCACCAGCGATGACAAACAACTTTAACAGCAGACAAGGCTCGGAAGACTGACTTCTTGACGTGCGTGAGGTGGGAAGACCAAGTCAGGGAGGAGTTAAACCAGACCCCTAAAATCTTGATGGAGGACTGCCAAGTCACTGAGTCAGAGCCCAGCAGGAAAGGAGGGGCAGGCGACCGGCGCTTACGAGAAAAGTCAACCGCGAAGCTTTTAGAAGGAGAGAGACGTAAATCCCAGGATGATGCCCACTGAACAATGGAATCCAAAGAGGATTGCATATAGCTAAGTGCCGCCGCCCGGTGGGGACTATAGGAAACAATAAAAATATCGTCTGCAAATAAGAACATATGCGCATTCGGATGACAGCAATCAACCACATCATCAATGTATAAGTTAAAAAGGATAGGTGAAATGGAGCTACCCTGAGGAACACCTCGACACTGCGGAAAGGAGGAAGACACCGTTCCCCGCCAACGAACGCGAAATCTGCCCCGAGCAAGGTAGTCAGCCAGCCAATGGAGAAGACGACCACGAACACCCAGAGACGCCAATTTCCCTAAGAGAGCAGGATAACAGACCGAATCATAAGCCGCCTGAAGGTCCAAAGACACCAGAAAAACATAATTATGTCTAGCTCGAGCCACCAGAAGATGACGTTGGATCGACAGAAGGCACGCCGATGTGGAACGTCCAGGCAAAAATGCGAATTGCAGCTTGCTGATCCGTTGATGAGAGATAATGAAGTCTGTTAGGCGAGAAACCAAGACTTTCTCCAAGATCTTCGAAAAAACTGAAGTGAGAGTGATCATTCGGTACGATGATAAGTCGAGAGCAGGTTTGTTAGGCTTCTTTATCGGAATCACCCAGGACTCTTTCCAGCATGAAGGATGAACGCCGGCTGACCAAAAAAGGTTAAGGAAGTCAACCAGCCAAGACGAATTCCGCCTCCATATACGTCTCACCAGATCGTAAGTACATTCATCAGGGCCGGGTGCAGAGCGTCGAGGCGATCCATTAATAGCCCCGGCAACTTCACTGGCAGTAAGTAACGCATCCATCTCAAGATAAGAGTCATCATGGTCAATAGAAAAGAAAGGAGTGCACCGAACAGCCAGAGGCAGTGGAAAAGAGTTCACCAAACGCCGAAGCCTGCTCCGCCGGATCAGCAACAAGGAAATCGCCAATCCGAAGTAGCAGGTGATCCGGGCTCGAACCAACATGAGATTTCAGACGGCGCAAGAGGGAGAAAACGAAGATTGGCCTCGAGGTGTCGTTGCATTGTGCCTTCCAGTAGGCACGTCTCTTAAAAGTGAGGAGGTGGCGAAGATTCCGTTCTTCCTGCCGATATAATGACCAAGCGAAGAGGCAGCCGGATGACTTAGCATAGCGAAGGAGGCGGCGTTTCTTGCGAAGCCTCTGAGCACAATCAGAGTCCCACCAGGGAGACCAACGTCGACACTGACCGCTGAGCCGACGAGAAGCGTGGAGAATCAGGGAAATGCGGTCCAGGATCATAGTGGCACCGTCAGGAGTGGAAGGAAGTTCACCACGGATAATCTTCTGGATAGAAGGCCAAGCCACTGACCAAGCAACTGGTTGTAGACCCAGAGCAGGAGGGAGAGGGGAGCCAAACATCCCTGCCTCCAATGTTGTAATGACAGGATGATGGGTGCTACCGTAGAGGTCACTATCCACAGACCAGGAGCAGTACGGAACCAGCTGAGGAGAGCACATGGTGAGGTCCAAAACAGAACAAGTTGAACCCCTGCAAAAGGTAGAGGCCCCCGAGTTTAGGAGACAAAGATCTTGCGAGCAAAGCCAGTCTACGAACTCAGTACCTCCCCGGCTTGGAGAAGTAGAACCCAGCTAGGGTGATGAATATTGAAATCACCAACCACCATACAACAATCAGTGAGCAGTTTTTCGATCCGTGCAAGCAAGAGCGCCTAGAGGGGAGGAGAGGGAATGTATAAATTAATAATCCTGAGCGTGGTGTCGCCGGAGAATATATCCGTCGCAAGAAGCTGCTCGTTCGAATCCGAGCTGAAGATGTCCACCAATCTGGAAGAGATATCCGACCTAATAGCAGTTAAGAGGCCACCCCCGACCCACCCCCCGATCACTCCTATACACCGTACGGGCTGGGAGGGAAAAAGAGAGATCAGGAGATAGCCAGGATTCTTGGATAGTCAAAATCGTGGCTGTAGAAAAAATAGAACTGTCGGTGAAATAAGGTCTTTTTGAGCGAAGGGACTGCGCATTCCATTGGACCAGCGACCAGCTATTCATAAAGAGAAAAGTGATCCGCTAGGCCAGATGCCGTCTTGAACCGCATGGAACAGAGGCCACAAAAAAACTTACCGTCGTCACGATGAGCTTTCATGTGTGACAGCAAGGCTGGACGAGAAGAGAAAGGCATGGTGCATGGAGGACACGAGTAGGTTCTGGAGTGAGAAAGTTTGACGGATTCCGCAGCAGACTCTACATACGGAACCACAGATTCTTCGCATGACAGGAATTCATCGGCGCTTAGGCCAGTGTCAGAAGGTTGCTCAGTAAGCACTGAAGAAGCTGGGCACGCTGCAACTGTAGTAGGAGGATTCTGCAAAATTTCAGCCTGTGGCACCTGTGCAACGGATGATGTGCGGCCAGCATGTAGGGAAGGAGGTGAAAGAAGATTCGTCAAAGAGTTCAATTTACTGGTGAGTTTAGAGATAATGTCCAGAAGCTGAGGGAAGGCAGAGGAGCAAGCACACGGAGGTTGAGCCTGAGTCGCCGCCGCAGCCGCATATGAGGCCTGGTGGACTTGACGCACAGAGTCCCGAGCTTCTGGGTAGCTGAGATGCTTCGAAGCCATAATATCTAGGATCTGCTTTTCTCGGAGGTAAATTGGGCAGTTCGTGTCAGAAGCAGGATGAGAGCCCTTGCATAACACGCACTGGAAGCTCGACGCCGAGCATACCGAAGAGTCGTGTCCTTCTCCACAACGAGAACAGCGAGCGGCACTACGACAGGTTGACAGCAGATGTCCATAACGCTGAGTTTTTGCACTGCCTAGGCGAATCCAAGAAGGGTCTGACCGCACACCTGTAATACCACAGATAGATAGCGTCACGGTTAGTAAAGCCCAGTTCTTCCACTAGGACCGAAGAAGTAGGGACCCTCGAGGAATTTACCGAACGTCGGAACCGAACAACACGAAGACAGTTCACACCACGGTCCAACAATTCTGAAGCAATTTCATCAACAGGGGCTTCAGTGTCCACATCTCGAACTAAAAACTTTGTTGTCATAAGCTTAGTTAGAACCTGAGTTTTGACAGGTACCTGAAGAAAATTAGAAAGTTGACAAATTTCCAGCAAGCAAATAAGATTTGAGGAACGCACCAATAAGTCACCCGAACGTAAAAACTGAACGTCGGAAATCGAGTCATGCATTGAAATATTGTCCACGAAGAACCTCTTCAACAACATGGGACGGACTCTGGGTAGCTTCCCAGAAGTCGCGGAAATAAGTATTTCACCACGAGTCACTCCGCTCGCAAATGCCCTACGCAGCAATTTCTGAGGAGACCATTGAATCGAACAAACAAAATCATTAACTGGAACTAGCAAACCACCCAGCTGAGGAAGCTCATCACCCGGTGAAGAACGCATTCTTTTAGCCGGAGTCGAGGAATCAGAGTCCCCTATCCCCGCCGGACCCATCGGCGGCAGCTAGGGTCCACCCCGAATCAACAGACCACAACAGACAAGAGCATGCAAAGACAATTATCCTACCTTGGATATGGGAAGAACCAACCACCTACAAAACTTTAGCAGGAAAAGAAACGAAAATAGAAGAGGAAACAGCAAGCCGCTGTTTCAAAAATGGAACGAAACAAGAACGCTCTCGCCAACGACGACACACCCAAACAACAGTAGCTACGGGATTCACGGATTCGAAACAGGAGAGCCAACTTCACACCAGCCAACCGTTGCCAATCCGGAATCTATCTCGATGACGAGATCCATAACGCATCCCTAAAAATACGAAATCAACACTCACTTTTTGTATTGCCACGGAGAGCAAAGCAATAGCACAACGATTGTGACGTCATAAATCCTTGTAGCAGGCCTGGTAAGGTATAAAGATGGCCTTGGCTTAGGCCACCTGAGCGGCACCTCCTTTGTTTTTGTTTTGTTTTTTATTGCGGGTTTTTTTTTGATTGGAGGTTTAACGACCACCGTGAGCAACTCAATGGGCTATAAGCAGTCGCCCATCCCTAATTTAGGGTCACTGGTTCCAGGGAAGGGAGAGAGCCAGTGCCGTAAGACAAACACAATATCCATGCCTGACCGGGATTCGAACCCGGACCTCTTTCGGACGAATGATCAGAAGCCATCGCTTAGACCACTGCGCAAACGGGGCGGTACCTCCTTTGTTTTCAGTTGCGGTCTGAGCTGAATATTGTAACCGTAATCGAGTGTCGTGGTTTGTTGTTATTTTGGTTAGCCGTCGCGATGGGTGATTGCGTTTTTTGGTTCTGTCTGTGGACAAAAATGAAATTCAGTGTGTGTTGCAATCTATCAAGACAGTTTTTCATTTGAGTTAGTAAATTTATTTTGTGGGTAATTATGGCTAGTGATCATTCCTCTTCGAAATCGAAAAAGAAAAGTTTGGAACCCGTAAAAGTGTTGAAACATTTTGATACCTTGTGAGCCCTTTTTTTATGTTTATAAATATATTATATATATAGATACATTATGCATTTTTAATTTCTTAGTGTATGTCTGTTGTTACTCTTATTTAATGTTGCACGTAACGTAATATCAATAAGAAGGGATATTTTAAAACTATTATGTGTTTAATATGTATAGATAAACACCTAACTTGGCTGGAATCCCACTTCCCACTTTCTGTTTGTTTTTAATGCAAGTAGTATTTAACTCTTAAGTGGTGTCGAGCGGTCCTGCGGATTGCATCAGTTGTTAATGTATGTTTTATTCACATATGCAATCGACCTAATGACTTGTACCTTTCAATATCTTATTAAGTCATCTGTGTGTCTGCTTTGTTGGGATCACCATTGGTAGTACAGTGGAACCTCATTAATCCGGACTAATTGGGGCTCTAAGTCTTCCGGATTGAAAAAAATAACCTATTAAATGAGCCAAGGTAGTTAAAACACCCTGTACAATAACAATAAACATTTATTTTACACTTGAAGTAATACAAAAGGTAAAACATTAATCCACAGGGAAGAAATCAATCCATAACTTACATGATATTTAGGTCTTACAATCTAACTTTAAGTTACTACTTAGAACATGAGGGTCTAGGCTCGTCCACACTCACGTCACTTGACACTCTCACGGGTTTGAAAAAAATCCAGATCTTCTGTTGTCTACTTTTAGAGCTAATTTCTTGAACTATTAATTCATGCAGGCGCCTCAAATGTTCGTAATATCCAGATATGTTTTCATTTTTGCTGTCTTTGACGTATTTGATCACGAAATCCAAGTGTTCTTTGATTTCACTAAGTTTTGGTTTTAGTTCACTAATATCGTCTGCTTCGTCATGGACATCTTCATCCCCTTCAGAACTTTCTGCTGCTGTCACATTTTCAACAATCTCCTCCTCTGTCAAAAAATTATAACCTGGATCTTCTTCTAGCCACAATTTGTGTTACAGCATTTTCAGAACCACCTTGGCGGAGTATGTCGTGAAAATCTTCTGTTTCGAACCCAGCTGTATCTGGTTCAAACCTCCTCATTTATCACAAGTTTTTTTCCATGATTTAACCAAAGTTGAGGGGTTTTATATCATTCATCAGCTGCAAAATTAGAAATCATAGATCTCAGACAGAAATCATTGCTCTTTCCATGTTAATAAGTGAGTCAGAAAAATTCCCATTGGCCGTCACCGGGAATCAAACTCAGGGTCTCTCAGTTATGTGTCAGACATGACATGTTTGATTCCCGGTGGCGGCCGATGAGAATTTTTCCGAGACTCACTTGTTAACATGGAAAGAGTGATGGTTTCTGTTTGGTATTCCTGATCCACGTCAAGAGTTTGAATTTATAGATCTCAGATTGTAAGCTTTGAGATTCTGTAACGTCTTCTGTCTTCTTTACCTGCAGCTGGTTCCTCGACTTCCAGAACTTCATTTAAAAGCTTTTTTGTATAGACGTTTGGCTGTGTAGATGATGCCTTGGTCGAAAGGCCGGATCAGAGAGGTTGTGTTTGGTGGCATGAAAATACACACAATCTTTTTATCATCACATGTCAGCTTTTCTGCATCTGGATGTGCTGGAACATTGTCAAGTAAAACAAGGGCTTTCACTTTATCTTCAGGAATTTTTAAAACCTCAGTTTAGTATCTTCGGATTTCTGGCACTGCTTTTTTTATGAAACCAATCCATTGTGATATCTGAAGTGAACCATGCATCTTTTGAGCTGCAGTAGTGGATTGGTAAATTATCTAAATTACATTTTTATTTCCCGAAGTTTTTTGCTTATGCCCACAATTACAGACTTTAACATGTGACCTTTGTCAGCATTTGCACATAGCAACGCAGAAACTCATTCCTTACTAATCTTCCTTCCAGGCAGTGTTTAAAAAAATCATGATTTTTTTTTTAATAAAAAAAATCGGATTTATTTGATTTAAATTACTGTTGTGTTTCAGTTCAACTTTAAAATACCTCTTTATTCTTCAGTGTAAACATGAAACATAACATTATTCTCCATGATTGACTTGATGTGGGGTTAACATTTTTGACAATACCCCGGAATTTGCAGAATGAATGCAAGCAGAAGTGGAGAATATCAAAATGAGAGGCAAACGCATGTGATGAAGAATGTAAGAAGCCCAAGAAGACAGAGCACCACGTTGGGTAATTTGTGTATTGATCTGCTTTGTGTTTGCAATTTATCTAGCATTATTTGTAAAAATTATGTAATTTACTTTTCATATCATAGAACTGTGTTGGGTATAACAAATTAAATAAATGCTTTGAAACCATACTCGATTTGCTCATTTCAACTCCCCGATCTGCAAGTTGTAGTCCTACATTGCAAACTGACGGCTCAATCAGAACTGAGCCTACCTGGGTTTTTTGGTTTTTTTATAATGGGGACATCCCACGTCAGATCAATAAAAAAAAAAAAGTTTTTGACCTCACCATTTCTGATTTTGATGAAATTTGGTATGAAGCACACATATGACAAGGTAAGTAATTCTGCCAATTTTCAGATTTTTATTTTGAAAATTGTCCAAGATACACACATGATAAAAATCGAAATTTTCGTAAAAAATGACAAACTTGCACACTTATAAATGGTTGTAACTGTTTTCCTAATTGTAGTACAGTGACAATTGAAACACAGCTGCAAAGCTAAAGGATTGAGCTTTCTATAGATACCATACATGACCTTCTTACAACAGATTAAAGTTTCAAGGTCATCCACTGTGACCTTTGACCTTGAATATCTCAAAACATGCCATCTTAAAAAATTACGAAAAAAATATATTTTATTGCTACAACATTCTTCTGCCCATGTGCCAGATATTAGGCTGGCACTGGCAAGGCAGTGTAGGATTAATAGGAGTATATGTCCTCCAGGTTAGGTTCGGACAAATGTACAATAACTGTTTTCCAGATGCATGTATGTATTAATTTCACAATGTGTTACAGGTTATATTAGTGGTGTACACATACAAGTGAACTGCTTGGTTAATAAGGTTCCAAACCAAAAGAATGTGATGCCATCTTGCTAGTGACCATCTCTATTTCGCTTCTCTCCATAAAATATGTCCGACCTGTTGCTGTTCGTAGGTCAACCTTCGTAATGACCGCTGTTTTATCCACTTCTAATATATCTGTCTTCTGTGGGTATGTGAAAGACACTGAAGGTCCATGTGGGTGCAGAAAACTTATCTTAACTTGTTCTGTATGAATGTTCACATCCAAAACACAACCAACCCACCACTGGTTATCATACTCAACAATAACATAGCCACGAATATCCTCCAGATCCAGTTCTATTGGATTTAGCAATACTGACTCAACCTTGTATTCAGTTGAGTTTGAATACATCTTGGTTTTAATAGCTGTGCGGCTTACTGGTATTACACAGTGATGTTTTTGAGTACCAGGAATTGGTCGAGCACTAGCATGACGTATCTCGAGGAACTCCTTGTGGTTCTCATAGTCCTTGTCCGTGCTGTATTTAAAATGGCACGAAGGAATGTTTCTGGAAGCCCAATCATACAGTTGTCTCGGTGTCATAATTTGGTCATTGTATGAACACTGAAGGCTGGCACGTGCAGCTAATCTCTTAATGGTGCCTGCCACGCCATCACATGGCCCCTTTCCATGTGAGGTGGCAAAGAAATGCCACTCAGCTGTGGTACCAAAATCTACATCATGATGGCACAGATTGACAAAATTCTTCCTGTTCTTATACTGTGAGGCTGCACCGTCTGAGAAGTAATAGATGTGTTCTACTTTCTTGTCAAAATGTGATGATATAAACTGCAACAATTGGCTCTGGAAAAGGTGAACACTGGTAGTGTCATGCTTAAGACATTCTGAGATGACAACAAAAGAAACATGATCCAACTGAAGTGTGTGTGAACTTTTGTAGTACACGACGAAAGGGTGAATAGTAGCTTGGGAATTGTTCCAGTGGTATCCTTGGACTGCATCCTGCAGTATGAAGGAATAATTCTCAGCAAAATCGCACAACACAACACACTGATTATCATCAAGGTTTTCTTTCAGATTTGACCGAAAGTATGACTGCTGAATAGCTATAAAAGAATGTGGCAATAGCAATTTCACTTTTGATTCAAAGGTCTCAAGGAATTCTTCTACAGTGTTACAGACCGTCATAAGTGTTGTGCGATCAGTTGTAGTCCACAATTTATATACAATTTCATCAATCCCATTCATGGTGAATAAGCTACTTATTTGCTCTAGTTAGTGTGCTATACCAGGACAAGAATCACACTTGAAGAAGAAGCATTCTGGAAGAGGAGGGTTACAAGTTATTCTTGCAAGGCAATCTTTGTATGTCCTAACTGGTAATTCATCATTACGAGTTAAGTCTTGCAATTTGCACCCTGCTAGCATAAGTTTTACATTTTCATGAGCACAACACACACAGACACAGTGTGTTCCACTTGCACCAGCCAGCACACAATTCTTTGGGCGTAAACCACAGAACTTTGAAAACCCTACTTTGACATTAGGATTCTTGTCTTTAAATCCTTGAAATATCTCTTTCAAATTTCCTAGAATAAGACATTTCTGTTTTTGTACTTTTGATCCTGATTCCATCATTGTAACAAAATCTTTTTTTCCTGGTAAACAACGGCTCACTCCATCACTATTATAGTATGCAATAACGTTTTCAACTGTGCTGTCACTGAGAGTTTTCCCAGGCCTAGGATTTGGAGTTGCTAAAATACCCTGCTCTTCCACAAGATTTTTAGACTTTCATGCCATGTAATATGTTACACCAAATTCTTCCTGAATTTTACGAATACTCCAGGTTCTAGGTAATATTGTTAGTATTTGGACTTTAACACTGCTAGAGTCTGTTTCTTGAAATATTTCTTTCAACTGTGAAATCATGACCGATTCATCAGACACTGTCACAGGATTATCACATTCTGGAACACCTATGTAGTCTTTTATAACTTCACCAATTTTCTGATATTTCTTCTTACTGTACTATCCAACACCTAATCTTTTTTTTTTTTTCACATGAGATTCGCCTAGAGAAAGTAACGTATCATTCAGACTATCCAAAGTTGTGTCTCTGTCAGTCCATATCTCACTCTTCACCACTCCTTCTAAATTATCTTCACTTAACCGAGGTTGTTCTGCCTCTGCATCTGTTTCAATTATACATGAAGGACCTGCCATTTCAGAGATAGATTTTCTGCATGAACTACATATTTTCTAATAGAATAATAGCTATATACTATATTCACTACTGTTGTACACGTTATATACGTTCTGTGCGTTGTGTGCATATTTGCAGCAAAATCATCTTGGCATTTATATATCATATGACTAGGAATATTATTATAAGTTTCAATTATTATATTATCAAGGACTCACCTTGTATCGGTATTCCAGATTAGTAAGCTTCATCTTGTATCTTGAAAAATATGTGTATCTAGAGTGTCATTAGCCACGTAGAATCATCGTATTGAAAATAGGCCCAATTGAAATTTGCGACCAGGGTTTAAATTCAAATAAAACACGACTATGGATATCATACAAAGAGAGTGTGAAAGAATTATATACAATGTAATTAAAAAACCTATACCATCAACAGGTATTGTCAATCTTTAAAAGAAGGAATGGATAAAATCAACGACATTACAAACAGACCTCAAATAAAATTTTCGTCCATTATTGAACAATGCCAGACAATCTCTGCAACACGCACACAACTCCACGTAAACCACCAGACATGTTTCGGCACGACTGACTTTCGGCCATTATCAACGGTATGCATCCTGGATCAATGTTCAAAGTTGTTATATATCTAGGTCACCTCGGCATCACCTCCGCTATAGTTGTTCCACGTCGACGTTTTCCGTCATCATTACATGTACGTGTATTCACGTGTGAGTCACATCCACGCCATCTATTGGGTTAATTCCGGAATTGCTGTCGCTGTTTTTATTTCGTAAGTATATGTTATTTCTTTTATTTTCCTTTTTGTTGTTATATTTCGTATTATTTTCTTGTTGTATTAGATATTTCCATGGATATGGGATATCTTTCGGAGTAGACGTATTGCAATTGGATTTTTGGGTTTTCTCAATTGTTATAGCCTCAGACCATAAAATTTGATTATGTTTATTGTGGGAAGTTAAGATTTTACTATTTTCCCAATCTGGTATTAATTCATTTATCATACAATGTTGTATAAGTGATGTTTTTTCTTCTTTTTTAATCCAATTATCATATTGCTCATTCAACCTTGTTTTAAACCTTCTTTTAGTACTACCGATGTAATATTTGTCCTGCTTATTTTCCTTTGGGTCTATTGTAGGAATCATGTATACACCTGCCTTATTTAGTGGATTTTTATTGTAACCACTGTTTGTCAGTAATTTAGAATTATCAGTAACTATTTCAGCAATTTCAATATTGTAATTCTGGCATTCTTTTCTTATAATATTGCTTAGTGGAGGTAAATATGGTATACTTCCGTAAAATAACGTATTTCTTTTTGTTAATCCATTGTTGTGCCTCTGTATACCGGCTCTTCTTATTTTGCGATATAATGAATCTATCAAGCCAACAGGATGTCCAAAACATTTAGCAGTGTCTTTAATCCACTTTATTTCCTCAATAAGTGCAATTTTCGTTGATGAATGTGTTATAGCTCTATTTATGAATGGTCTGAACGCTGAAATTTTATATCTCCATGGGTGACAGGATTCATTGGGAATTATAGCAGGAATGTAAGTAGGTTTTCGATATACACTAAATTCAATTTTATTTTGATGCCTAAATAAAGAAATGTCAAGAAAGTTAAGTTTGTTGTCAATTTCTTTTTCATACATTACTTGAATAGTTGCGTACATACTATTGAAGTTGTTTATGAAGATCTCCATATCATTTTCCGAGTGTGGCCAGAAAATCAATACATCATCAACATATCGTAAATACAGTATAGGTAAGTTACAAATAGATCTGTTATTGAATATTTTCTTTTCAATGTCTTGCATAATAACCTCCGCAAGCAAGCCAGATAATGGTGATCCCATTGGTGCGCCATATATTTGTCTATAAATTGTATTATTGTAAGTGAAGTAATTATTTTCTGTTATAAGCTTGAGTGCGCATACAATGCTTTCAATTTTTGAAAATTCGATGTTTTCTTCTTCTAATCTTTTTTCAATTAGGTTAATAGCATTCATTGTGGGAATATTTGGGTACAATGAGATGACATCCATACTGTACATCAAATATTCGGCACCGTCAATAGCTTTAATCTTATCAATTACTTCGGTTGAATTCTTCACTGTATATTTATGATTACAATAATATGTTTTCAAGTGGTTATAAAGACTTTTTTCTAATCTGATTTATTTGAATTTAAACCCTGGTCGCAAATTTCAATTGGGCCTATTTGCAATACGATGATTCTACGTGGCTAATGACACGCTAGATACACACGTTTTTTAATTACATTGTATATAATTCTTTCACACTCTCTTTGTATGATATCCATAGTCGTGTTTTATTTGAATTTAAACCCTGGTCGCAAATTTCAATTGGGCCTATTTTCAATACGATGATTCTACGTGGCTAATGACACTCTAGATACACATATTTTTCAAGATACAAGATGAAGCTTACTAATCTGGAATACCGATACAAGGTGAGTCCTTGATAATATAATAATTGAAACTTATAATAATATTCCTAGTCATATGATATATAAATGCCAAGATGAATTTGCTGCAAATATGCACACAACGCACAGAACGTATATAACGTGTACAACAGTAGTGAATATAGTATATAGCTATTATTCTATTATATAATACCACGTATTTTATTTTTGGTTATTTTACTAACCAAAATCAATTATTACATATTTTCTGTTCTAATGTTATATTTGGACATTTCTGAACCATCCAAGGCTGTACTTTTCTCAGATTCTTTCTAAACCTTGTGTGTCCACTTTTACCCAGAGGATTGCAACAAAAAATTTGACTTTTAAAGTCCATTTTGGTTAATGAAACTGCACCTGCAAAAAAAAAAAATGATAAATAAATATAGTTTGATAAAAAGAAATTGATTAAATAAAGACAACAATAAAGATAAAATAAAATAACAATTATACAGGTAACAATGTTACAGATAAATTGATAACCACACACTCACAAGCTCAGAATTGAAATAACAGCAAATGTAAAATGGTGTACCAGTAAGATTTCTCATTGGCTGTAATAAGAAGCCTTGCCATTGGCTTTAATAAGAAACCCTGTCATTGGCTCTAATAAGAAGCTTTGTCATTGGCTAAGAAGCCCTGCCATTGGCTAAAATGGGTGGAGTTTCAATCTCTGATCTCAAAGATTTGTTGACATTACTTACTGCTGAAAATTGTGTCTTATCAAGTAAAATTGCTGTCACATAGCATATTTCTGATAAATCTGTTGATCTGTTATAATATATACACATTTCATGTATAATAAACACACATCCTCAACGTAAGAAATATTTATTTTATGGTATGTCTCTGTGCCTTACATACAGAAGGGTGCAGCATGACACTCCTATTAATCCTACACTGCCTTGCCATAGCGGTGCCAGCCTAATATCTGGCACATGGGTAGAAGAATGTTGTAGCAATAAAATATATTTTTTTCGTAATTTTTTTAAGATGGTATGTTTTGAGATATTCAAGGTCAAAGAACGCAGTGGATGACCTTGAAACTTTAATCTGTTGTAAGAAGGTCATGTATGGTATCTATAGAAAGCTCAATCCTTTAGCTTTGCAACTGTGTTTGAATTGTCACTCTACTACAATTAGGAAAAAAATTACAGCCATTTATAAGTGTGCGAGTTTGTCATTTTTTACGAAAATTTTCGATTTTTATTATGTGTGTATCTTGGACAATTTTCAAAATAAAAATCTGAAAATTGGCAGAATTACTTACCTTGTCATATGTGTGCTTCATACCAAATTTCATCAAAATCAGAAATGGTGAGGTCAAGAAGGTGATTGATCTGACATGAAATTGCTTAATGGGGGTTTAACAACCACTGTGAGCAACTCATTGGGCTATAAGTAGTTTGTTCAATGCAGTTTGAATCAGGTGTCCAGGACAAAATAGCATTAACTTACAAGTATCAGTGATGCAATAGGGCAAGTATGTGGAGGAGACAAAGTTTGTTGTGACAATACAGCTCTCCATGCAGCATGACATGATGGTAGAGACAGTTGTGAAGCATTAGTGTATGAAACATTACAAAGAAGCTTTTGCAAGTATGTTTGAAGGGTAAACTTACATTTATATGTGCCTAGAGTTAGCCAAAATGCGTAATTACACGTCTAGTACGCATCAAAATTTTGTCAACGCGTAAAAATATGCATCAGGAATTTTTATCGGCGCGTAAAACTACGCATCGGAACAGTAGAAATGGAAGTAAATGAAATAAGTATTTTTTCCATAATCATCATTTCTTTTTCCTGTGATGTTGCCTCTGTCCAGTATTGTTGTTATATATAACTTTATTCCATAAATGTTTGTATTTCAGTTTGAAAATGGAGGAAAATTTTTCGAAAACGGAAATTTGACGGCGGAAAAATTCTGCTGTAATCTTTAGGCATGAGAGTGTGACGGCTTCGAGGTATTTCTCCTTTTCTGTCATAATTTGGGTTATCTTCGAGATCGAGGTATAACTGAACAGAAATTTTGAAGCAATTAGTAGTGGTAAAAGATGTTTTCCGCTTGAAACTTTCTAAACTTTCGAAAGCGGAAGTTAGATGCACAGTGAGGATTTTTCCCATAATTATAATTTTATTTTTCACGTGATGTTTCCTCTGCCTAATATCATTGTTAAATATAATTTTATTTCATAAATATTTGTATTTCAACTTGAAAATGTCCGAAAACGGAAATCAGACATAGCAAAGATTTCTCTTGTAACTGTAATTTTTTCCCCCAACGATGATCAGAACATGTATCCTGTATTCTTAAATATTCTCCCCAAAAAAGTTTTGCATTTCAGCTTCATAAAGGGGGGGGGCGAAAACAAAAGTGACAAAGCTGAAATTTTTTTTAAAATTGCTGCATGGTGTTAAAAAGTACCGTAATTTTTGTCGTATTATCCGCACCGGGGCGGGGTAGAATCCGCAGACCACTAAATTCACATAAAAAGAAAAAATTTCCTTCGTATAATCTGCAGACTGTGACATTCAAGAAAAAAAAATTGCCGTATAATCCGCACATCATAGATGTTGAACCGTGAGTGGAATTTCCGACAGAAAAGTCGATCACATAATGACCCATGAGTCTGAAAAAATAAGAAAAAAAAACAATTTTATTAAATGAAGAAATTCATTTTTAAATGTTACTTTTTCATATTTTTATCTCCGGACAGATAAAGGGTGTGGCATCTGTAGATCACGCAGATGCAGCTCCAGAGTATTCCATTACACCTTGCCAATGACAAAAGGCTGATACAGAACATATCACAGAAATACCGTATGTACACACGTATAAGTCGAAAGTTTTTGGAGAAAATCGTGCTTTCAGAGCCGTGGGATCGGCTTATACGTGGGCCAATAAAAAAACTTCCATGAATTCTTCGGCAGAATTTACCTACAGATTTGTTTACGTTTTAAACCGCAGCAAAGAAGCTTTCCACCTGTTACCGCGCGGCGCGATTCATTTCTGAGGTCTGACCTCAAAACTATCGTGCAGTATATCATGTTACTTCGTGATAGTTCACAATTTTGTCCACCACTTCAAATTTAAATTCGGCAGTGTAACTGAAACTTTTCCTTTTCAAAGACATCATGAATAGCAATGAAGGAAAATAGCAGCAACGACGATGGTCAAAACGGTGAAAGACGAACTAAACACAAGGCAAGCGCACATGAGATCCAAAAGGAGAACGCATAGGTTCGTGTAGCAAGCGCTATGCGTACTTCTTTGGCTTTTTGCCAAAAACAGAGACTGCACGATCTTCTCAACAATACAAAATGACCTTACCATCCCTCCCCACAACTTTCCTGATCTTTCATTACGATATTCATCCCCGTGCTCCCCGACCTTCCCACTCTGTACAAACTCCTGAACAGAGGAAAATTCTTCCCAGGGAGTTTCTTTTCCAATTATACCCTTCCCCTGCACAATTACGCTGCAGATTTTTTTGAAAATCGAAGGGTCGTAATTTTTTTTTTTTTTTTTTTAAATCGGCGTATTATCCACATTGGCGTAAAATACGCAAAAAGTATATTTTTAACTTCTTTAGCTGATTATACGATTAAAATTAGGTATTTATATTTTCAAAGTTACACTATTCTTCTGTTATCTAAAATAGTGAAAGCTATCATGCATTCATGGTAGTTAAAATGGTCATCCAAGGGCATTAAAAAAACCAATAAAGAAATGGGAAGGGAAACAAAGATATCAGCAAAATGAAAATTTAAGCACTGGATGCTGTGCAGCTGCAGAAAAACAAATGTGGCTGTGGAACTTGCTGAGAAGTTTATTAGATGTTTTTAGATGCCTATAAGAACCTCAAAAGTGCAATGTTTTCACTTCTTGAACATATTGCACTGTTCCATGTGATCATTACAAAACATGATAAATTTAATGTTATTGTTTTAAAATATGAATATTATATTTATTTCTAAAACAAGAAACAAAACAGATCCAAATTCTAAATATATTGAGCAGTAGTGAAATATTTTTATATGAAAAAATCTGGATTGATTTTTCATAATTGCCTAGCATTTTCGTAAGTATTTTTTTCATCTATTAATTTTTCTAAAATATTCCCGACTTTTCAAAATTACTCCCTAAATTTTTTCAAAGGAGTAAAAATACTCCTTTAAAAAAAAATGTCGGCAAACTCTGCATGTGCCAGGCTCAGCTATATAAGACATCTTAGATAAGCAGCTGCAACAACTTTCTTACAAACAGGTCATAAACAGAGATCTGTTTTTCAAGAGATTTCTGAAGAAATGCCCATTTGCTTTGAGATGTACTCTTCCATAAAAAAGTGTGCATTTTGGATGGGGTAATATTTCATGTTTGCAAAACAGGGAACTGGCATAATTCTCATATAAGGGGCACTGAAAATTCACACATGGTGTTTTAACATGAGCATGATTCACCAAAAAAGAACATGCCATATATTCAAATGAGAAACTAGGTTTTTCATATCTTTTTCTTTTGTGTATCTACAGGGAATGGCAAAGCATTCCTAGTTTTGATGAAGAAGAATGCATTGCATCAGATTCAGCAAGATCAGTTTTTCATTGGGTGGTGTACCATGTCATGTCTTATGTTGGTTCCTTCTTCACAGTTAGCTGCTTTGTTGTTTAATCGGAAAAGGAGGACTGACTAATGTATTCTCTCCAAATTTAACATCTGAACGGGGTGGGGGGGGGGGGGGCAAGGCATGTACAGTGAGAAGGTACAAAATGTTAATCAACTATGTGAGAAATTTCTGAGAGCTACAGAGTGGGTTACTAGTGATCTGCTTGACAATACATGATGCAGAGCTGTCATTTGGATATGCTACAGTGTCTGTATAGAAATCTCATGAGCAGTTGTGAAACTTGGAGACATGCTGTTGGTAAACATGTTGACTATTTTACACACACAGTGAGTGTTCTAATAAAGGAGGTATAACTGTTCTCTTTTTTAGTGGGGGCAGGTAGATAACAGTCCTTCCACTCTGCATAATAGAAAGAAAATTTATTTTATGCATATGGTGCTGTATTGAAATTTTTGAAGAGTTAAATGTTTGCTTCTTTCTTAAGTCTTAATGATTTTAAGCGAAAGAAAAGTTAACAAAATTTAAACAGTATAATTAGTTCTCAGGTGTGTTGTAAAGAAAGATTTTCAGGATTTTTAAGGCAGCAAACAGAATAGCTATTGCTTTGCATACTGTTCAACATGTAACTGTAACATTAGAAAACTTTAAAGTTACATCGCCCTGGAGCGATCGAACCCGCATCTCCCAATTTCCATTTGAACATGTTAACTATTACACCACCCAGGATGACAAAGTCCCAAGTGTCTGAGTGTTAAGAATCAATACTCTCTCTGATTTTTGCCAGTTGAAACAAATTCTGCTTCCTCATATCTTTTTTTAAATCACCAGTATTTCAAACATGGAAATTGTAGAAGAAATATTCTTTGCAAATACATAGGACAACTAGAGGATCTTTAAGGAGTAAACAGAATAGCCATTGCCTTGCTTACTGTTCAACAAGATTTTCAGGTAATCAGGATATTGAAAGGTGCAAAAGATACACCTACAGTAATCTGATAATGATTAAGAATCAGTCCACATACACAGTTTGAATAAGACTATTGCCTAACCTAAAGTTCTGACTTGTTTATCATTTGTAGTTTACATAAATATGTAAATCACAAGTTTTGATCAGTAGTGTGACTTTTTTTTATACATATATTGTTAGTTATAGCCAAGTGCCTCCAGGACTTGTGCAAGAAGAAAAAGAGCGCCCAGAGGACTGCATTCCAGATTGTCCTGAAAACCAGGGGGCTCGGGAATTTTTGTCTAAAGCTCCAACCAAAGGGTTATGGATGCCTCTAGGCAAGGAAGTTAAAGTAATGAAGTGTAGGTAAATTCCTTATATATACAGTACCAATGTAATATATATATTCTTTTGTTATGTCTTCAAGTTAGTTTATTTTTTAAGTCCTATTTGTTCACTGGCTTCTTGCAGTACCATAAAATTGTGCCTTTATAGCTACAATCTTTGAATAATAATATGCTTTGCTCCACTTGAAGCATTATTACTCCTGTTCTTATAACGGCAGTTTCTAGAATTATATTAGTGTGTGGTTACAAAATAATAATTCCTGGCTTATAATGATTGAATGGAGCAATCAATCATTTCATTCTGTTAATCCTTTCTGTAACCCTTCTCCTCCTCCTCGATTTTCTTTTACAAGATATCAGACTATACTGATTTACATCCATCATCTGTCCTTTGAGGGAAAAAATCAGCAAATATCTTCAGTGTGTGAAAAAATATGTTTTTGTAGTTTCCAATTTAAAATAGTTGTTCCACCATCTCAAATTCCATTGTTCTTCAGGCAAGAATTGAATTTCTGTTAAACACACACACACACACACATAAACAACACAAAGATGTTCTCTGAGATTCAGAAGTTAGTTCCTCAAAGCAAGATCATCTGCCAGCTCAAAAGGAATTGATGGCATTAGATTTTAATTTACTGCTATTTGTATCAGTGTTTTTATTCTAGTTGCTTGTTATTAGCCGAGTATAATGCAATGATATATCAGCAGAATGCATATCACACTTGTGTATATTTTGGATTAATGTATTTTTTAATCTTTGTCAGATTTTACCCTTAAACACTGTAAAAAAAAAAAATCACTGTTATATCTTTTTCTGTAATATACTAGTATGCTCAAAAAGTTCCGGAACTTTTTGAATATTTGCCAAATGTCAGTGAATTACACCATTCCCCGCTGAGCAAGCGAAGAGCATCATGTGACCGACCAGCTAGAACCGGTTTGATCCAGATCCAACACGTACAGCGTATGTGTGTAGCTCGTGATTACAGACATTCGAAGCTCTCAGTCGCAAGGACGACAGTCTAATTTTAAACAGCGTTCAAGTGTAAAATTTTGTGTTCTGCTTGGAAAATCTGTTGCTGAGACTTTTCAAATGATTAAGTCAATGTACGGTAAGAGTGCAATGAGTCGAACTAGAGTTTATGAGTGGCATCAATGATTCGAAAATGGGCGACAGTGTATCGAGGATGATGAGAGGTCAGGACAATTTTCAACATCCATAACGGATGAACAAATCGCCATTGTTAAAGAAATTGTTCCCAAAAAACTGACACAAGAAAAAATGCATGAGCGCATGCAAGTTTGCAGGGATAACATTGATGCAGTGTATTCAGATCCCGATCTCTTGAATCAATTGATCACTGGCGATGAGACTTGGTGCTTTCTGTAGGACCCCCAATCCAACCAACAGTCAAAAGTGTGGAAATCGCCATCGTCACCATGACCAAAAAGTTCAAGGCTGACCGCTCCAAAGGAAAGGTCTTGTTAATAGTTTTCTTCGATTGCAAGGGGGTCGTACACAAGGAATTTCTTGAACATGGTCGTACAGTCACTAAAGAAGAGTACGTCAATGTCCTGAAATGTCTCTGAGAATCAGTGAGATGCAAGCGACCCGATCTTTGGAAGACCAACTTGTGGGTGCTCCATCACGATAATGCACCGGCTCACAGATCCCTCCTGCTGTCCAATTACTTGTCCAATCATCACATTCCCATTCTTCCACAACCAGCTTATTCCCCTGATTTCACCCTGTGTGACTTTTTCCTTTTTCGTTGGATGAAGAATTTGCTTAAGGAGCGACACTTCTCAAGTTCCGAAGAAGTGCGACAGAGGCACTGGATGTAGCAAAAGAAGGCTTGCAATCTGCATTTAAATCTTTGTATGAGCACTGGCAAAAATGCATAGTTGCACAGATTAACTACTTCAAAGGAAACACCGCATAAGCAGGTGTTATCTGTACTCATTCTTTTTTAATATAAAAAGTTCAGGAACTTTTTGAACGTACTGGTATGTGTGAGATTCAAAGGTCCCAACTATTTTGTGTATGTGTGTGGTTTTCCAGATACTCTCAGCCGTAAATGTGTTGCAAGTTTATGGCTCTCATTCATGTAGCACCAGTTTTAAAGTACTCTCAGTGCAAAAAAAAAAAAAAAAAAAACATATAAAACTCACCCAGAATCTCCTTTAAACTGAAAAATTTAGAACTTAGTGTTTGTAATAGGAAAAATCTTTAGCTCTAGTCTTCCTAACTCTTTCAGCTGAGTGGGTAAGGAAATTCTATTGGAATTTTTTCTCACCCATATAATATGTAGGCCTTAGAGTCTAAACTTTTGCCTTGCACTCTTCCAGGAAAGTCATTTGTGGTTGCTGTAACACAAACATATCTGTCGATACTTATTATCTAGTCCTGATTCCATAATCATTGTGCACATGTGAAGTTCCATATTTTTCAAATGATAAAACATAAGAAAATGTTTGGTTATTTTATGGAACATAGTCATTCAACTTATTTCTAGTATGCCTTTCGTGAAAAAAAAAAAAAAAAAAAAAAAAGGACTTGCTTATGGTATCATTTTGTCCTTTCGTCCATCCATTTGCCCCATCTGTGGCCACCATATTTCTGCAACTATTAGTCTGATTTGAATAATTTTTGCATAGGGAAGCTTGAAATGTCAGAACAATTATCCTTGCTTTCTGTTTTTTTTTGTTTTGTTTTTTTGTTTTTCATGATGCATAGCTTTGCTTCTAGAGGCATAAATGCAGATGCCACCAAATTCAAAATACATTTTATTCCATATCATTGCTCCCAAATATCCCAGTTGAAAAATTATTTTTTCATTTCAGTATGTACCATTAATAGTGAAAGTTTCTTTTTCAGGTAATGCATAATTTTTCCACTAGGGGGTGTAAAGTTAAATTGTGATTCCCTAGATATCTCTACTTCTAAAAGTCTGATTTAAAAAATCCTTTTTGCATCACACAGCGATTCTGGTGGAAAATGAATGTATATTTTACAATTTTTGGTAAAGAATGGATTGATCATTAAGAAACATAAGTTTATATTTCTGTTTCTGATGTATTTGCAGCAATATCTGTGCTTCTGAAAATCAGATTTAAAACATTCTTTCTTGATCAGATACCGCTTACCATGATAAACCTTTTACGAATACCTTCTGCTTAAAATAGTGCATAGTTTTTCTGCCTGGAGATGGGGTGGGGGGTAGATGTATGTCATATTTTTGTTGATATATCTACTTCTTAGAGTCTGATTCGAAAAAATTGTTCTTTGTTGAAGAGCGTTTCTGGTGCAAAATGTTTTGTATATAATTTCAAATTTTTCTTAATGCACAAGTGTGCCACTAGAGACCATAAGTTCGTGTTTCTGCTTGTAATACAGTGAAACTTCCATTATACGAGGGGTGTCTGATAAGTATCCGGATTTTTATTCCTATCAATTACAGGAAATAAATAAAAAATACAGGATGCATAAATATGGTATTCACATATGTAATACAGTTGTATGAACAGTCAAAGTCAGTTTTCCACATATTCTCTGTTCAACCCAATGCATTTCTTCCACCGATCAACAAGTTGATTCATTCCGCGGTAGCAAAGAAATCAGGAGGGGTGTTGCGAATCCATTGATGAACAGCCGCTCACAGATCGTCCATGCTCTCATAGTGATGGCCATGAAGACTATACTTCAAGGGATCGAAAACATGAAAATCAGAAGGTGCCAAGTCCGGACTGTTAGCAGGGTGTGGAAGAACGGTCCACCTCTGTTTTGCAATTTCTGCTTGCACTGGTTTAGCAATATACAGGCGAGCTTTATCATGCTGAAACAACACTTGATTGTTTTTTAATGTTGGCCGTTTGGTCCAGATATTCTGCGCAAGTTTTCTCAGTGTCTTCACATAGGCCTTCGCATTTATTGTTTAATTTTTTGCCAAGTACACAGAAGGATACCATGTTTGTCCCAGAAGACAGTAGCCATGACCTTGGGCACCAACAAACCAAATTTTAACTTATTTGATGGGGGAGAAATTCGGATGACACCATTACATACTTTGCCATTTTGTCTACAGTTTGAACTGATGAATCCATGCTTCATCACCTGTGATTATGCATCCCAGGAATGCATCACCCTCCTCATCGTGGCACTGTACTAGTTCACTGCAAATGCCTTGCCTTTGGCATTTATTCACTGCCATAAGCATTTGGGATACCCATCTGGCACAGATCTTCCTATAGTTGAGATGTTCATGAATAATTTGTCCAACAGAATTTTTACTGATATCCAATTCCATAGCAACATCCTGAACACGAATGCGTCTGTCACCTTTAATCAAGTCATCAGTCACCGTTGTCTTAGGCCTACCTGACCTTACCTCATCTTCAAGGCTTTCGTGGCCAACTTTGAACTTCGTAACCCATTCATAAACACTGGAACGAGACATAGCCGCATCACCATACATCATCCAAAGTCTTCTCATAATGTCCACGGCCTTTGCGTCTTCTTTCGTTAAAAATTTCACTACTGCTCGCTGCTCAAATTGAACACTTAACGTAACAGCCTTTTTTATTGACAGTGCCACCTAACATAAGTATCGAGCTGCTCTGCTTTTACGGCACTTCACTGAATGTAGTCGTAATAGTTTCATTCATACATATGATCATATACATGGTTTTTTGTCTATAGGAATAAAAATCCTGATACTTATTGGACACCCTTCATATGTTTTTCTAAGGGATGGCCTTAAAGCACATATAAATGTTAAAAACGTACACTGCTCAACATAGAAATTGCCTCACCCAGAAGGAGGTGTGCTATAAACATTCAAATCGCAGGGCCGGTGTACCCAATCAAGATATGAAAATGATGTTAAATCAGAGCCGATGATGTTACACATTTGTGAGACAAAGGTGCCAGCAGCAATAGAGATAGTGTGTGGTCGCTGGTGGAAGTGTCATGTGGATGTTTCAGATTTGTTGTTTGTGCTAGGAAACTGTTCAGCGAATGCCTAAAATGCCAGGTACATGCTGTGAGTAGGTTTTTTGCCATTTGGATGCATTTCAGAGAGGAAGAATTGTAGGCCTGTGTGAAGTGGGCTGTTCTACACGTTGCATTGCTGCACATGTGCAACAGGATTCATGAACTGTTGGACGGTATTGGCACCAGTGCTTACAGGAAGATTCATACATGCTTCGGAGCAGCATTGGTGCAGTCTAACAGAGATCGGCACGCATGGACCAGCGAATTGTTCGACACACTCATTCGTCATCAGAAAGCACTGCAGCCGATATTCGACATGTGTGTCATCGGCCATGGACATTGCCATAACGACCCGAACTGTGAACCGAAGGTTACATGTGGCAAACCTGTGCAGTAGGCAATGGTTACATTGACTGCTATTGATGGCCAATCTTCGCAGTTCTCGTCTGGCTTGGTGCCAAAGTCATTCCAACTGGGGTCACGAATGGACCACTGTGGTCTTCAGTAATGAATCCTGTTTCTGTCTGGGTGCTGACAATCGACAGATCCGTGTCTGGCGACACCCTGGTGAGCGGACGGATCCCGATTCCATTCGTGACCACCACACCGCCCACCAGGTAGGCATCATGGTATGGGGTGCTGTTGTGCAAGACAGCAGGTCATCTCTTGTCCGCATCACAGGCACACTGACAGCTGCATGCTACGTGAGCGAGGTTCTGCAGCCCGTTTTGTTACCATTCCTGAATGGCCTACAGCACCCCATTTTCCAGCAACATAATGCCTGTGTACACTCCACTCGGGTCTCCAGACAATGTTTGCAACATGTTCAAACACTGCCATGGCTAGCAAGATTGCCCGATTTATCGCCAATCGAAAACCTGTAGGACCACATTGGACGTCGTCTGTAATCGAATTGACCTGTGCACGATATCAACGAATTGTGGGAGCAAGTCAACCATGCTTGCTGTTCCATTCCTCAGGACAATATCCACCAACTGTATGACTCATTGCTGCCATTATTGCTGTTTGCAGCAGTGCAACCACTTATTGAGGTGTACCCATTGTGCTGCATTATCTCATCTGATAAACACTGTACATGGCTGAAAATAAAATTAAAGTAAACCCTTATGTATTCGTATTTGCATGCTCAATTTCACCCCTCTATCCTTACTCCTTTTGGGTGGGGCAATTTCTATGTCAAGCAGTGTATTAAAGAAATTTCAAAATGGTTAACACTATTGTAAAATTTGTGCTTTAAATGAGTATAAGATGTTCCTTCATAATGATATATTTAAAGTTGAATTGACAGTGTAAAAAGAGTGGTATAAATTATAATGCATTTTATAGCATTGCCAAAATCATGAAGCCTTTGAAAATTGGACTTCTCTTTTGACGACTCTCTGTGTCGATAAAAAGCATATTTCTAAATTAAGCGCAATCTTCACAACTAAGAATCTGAGACCAGTGCTTCAGAGTATGGAATAGAGATGGAGATCGGGCCTGGGTTATGACAGAAAGCCTGGAAAAGGATACAGGCCCAGGAGGGCTCTTAGGGGTCGTCCATAAAGTACTTCCGAGATCACAGCGGGAGAAAATGTGACATGGGGATAGGGGGAGGTTTAATAATTCGGACATCCAGCGGCAAAAATATAGTGGATGGTATTTATTCAGTTTTTTTTCGTCCTTTTTTGCACGTCTTTTGTAAAAAAAGATTGTGCTTACGTTAACAAATAAAGGTAACTTGATCATGCTAGTTACGTTAAATGAAAACTTTTACAAAAAGTTCGTAAGTTGGAAGCTTTCGACCTTATCTTAGGTCTTCATCACGCCAATGGAGGACTAAGATTGTTGCCAGATTCTACATTTGAATTTTTTCTATTTTTGTTGCCAAAACTTAGAATTGATCTCCAAATCATTGGAATGTAGAGAGGAGATTCGGAATTGCAAGTCATTGAGTTGAAAATAATTTCCAGGCTTTCACGGTAACGGAGGGCAAAATGATTGTCAAAAGAAGCAATTCGTTTTGCTTCGTTCCAGTGGGGAACTGCAGATGTGTCTTCCATTGTCAAAAAAATGAGGGAGTTGACTGTAAGAGCAGGGAAACCATGAGAGAGGGCTATTGTAGAAATTTTGGAGAATTCTTCTTGAAGAGAAAGTTGGTTGTTGCAAATCCTATGAGCCCTGTGGATGTAGGACTTCTGCTGCAAGCTTGTAGAGATGCAGAGTGAAAGATTTGTAGGGAATGATGTTAGTGGCCGCAGAAGGTTTATGATAGATGGAACGAGTAATGGAGAGATCAGCATTTCTGCAGATAGAAACATCCAGGAAATCAATTTTGTGGTTTACTTCCTTAGATATAGTGAGATGAATGGAAGAAATTTCTCCGTAATGGAGTTGATCAGTGTCTGTAGTTCAGACTCGGTAAATCTCACTATATCTAAGGAAGTAAACCACAAAATTGATTTCCTGGATGTTTCTATCTGCAGAAATGCTGATCTCTCCATTACTCGTTCCGTCTATCATAAACCTTCTGCGGCCACTAACATCATTCCCTACAAATCTTTCACTCTGCATCTCTACAAGCTTGCAGCATTGAAGTCCTACATCCACAGGGCTCATATCATTTGCAACAACCAACTTTCTCTTTAAGAAGAATTCTCCAAAATTCCTACAATAGCCCTCTCTCATGGTTTCCCTGCTCTTACAGTCAACTCCCTCCTAAAGAAATATGAAAACAATTCGAAAATTGAATGCCTCCTTCCTCAAAAGAAAGAAAACCTGAAATTCTCTGGTTCTGTTCCTTACCATCCTTCCTATGCTTATAAGTTACAGATTCTTTTTAGAAGTTTTGGTTACCATCTTGCCATTAAATCTACCCCAAACATCTTGAAACTTCTACAAAGGGATAGGGACAAAGTTAAAAGCCTGGACCTCCCAGGAGTTTACTGCATCCCCATCTCTTCTTCTACTGGGGATAACTTATACATTGGAAGCACATACAGGAGCATTAACCATAGAATTTTAGAACATAAAAAAGATGTTTTGAAAGCCAATCCTAATACAGCCTTGTCTATTTTGACAATGGAAAACACATCTGCAGTTCCCCGCTGAAACGAAGCAAAACGAATTGCTTCTTTTGACAATCGTTTTGCCCTCCGTTACCGTGAAAGCCTGGAAATTATTTTCAACTCGATGAATTGCAATTCCGAATCTCCTCTCTACATTCCAAAGATTTGGAGATTAATTCTAAGTTTTGGCAGCAAAAATAAAAAATTCAAATGTAGAATCTGGCAACAATCTTAGTCCTCCATTGGCGTGATGAAGACCTAAGATAAGGTTGAAAGCTTCCAACTTACGAACTTTTTTGTAAAAGTTTTCATTTAACGTAACTAGTGTTATCAAGTTACCTTTATTTGTTAATATTGTTACGTGTTTTGCCCATCATTGTCATGTGCTTACATTTTCGGTTTGTCCGTTCGTCCGTCTGCAGACACGATATCTCTGCAACTAATAGTCCGATTTGAAACATAATTCTTTTTGCACTTGTAAGCTTCAAATGTGCCAATGGTGATCCTTTATTTATTTATTTATTTTTTTTTTTTTTTACGATGAACAATTTTGTCGCTAGAGAGCGTAAAACAGATGATATCGAATTCAAAACAGATTCTATTCCATATATTTGCTTCTAAACATCCAATTTTCAAAACGGTTTTACTTGTCGATTCCATTCGTGTCGAAGATTATTTTAAGCTTAGTCACTTTTCCAAGTTACGTATACATTCTCCGCTAGGGAGCGTAAAAGTAAATTACTTTTCCCCAGATATCTCTGTTTCTAAAACTCTGATTTGAAAAATTTTTCCTTCAGCGGACCCTGCTCATGATGGTAAATATTTTGCATATAATTTCTAATTATTGGTATAAAATGGTTAGACCATGAGGGGGTGTAGGAGTTGATGTCTGCTTCTGGTGTATTTGCAGCAAAATTTGAGCTCCTAAAATCTCAATTAAAGAAATTTGTCGTGGAATGATGCTACTCATGTAGACAAACCATTTTGGAATGTTTTCTTCTTAAAATAATGTATGTTTTTTTCTGCCAGGGAATGTAGATATATATCATGTTCTGTTTTTTTTTTTTTCAAGATCTCTGCTTCCAATGGTCCAATTCGAAAAATGTCCTCTTTGTTGGACGATGTTTCTGGTGCGACATGTTTCTAATAGAATTTCAAAATTTTCAAGTAATTCATTGACTTTCCCCTAGGGGGAGTAAACGTAAATTGCACTTTCCCCGATAACTCTGCTTCTAAAACTCCGATTTGAAAAATGATACAGACTGCTGATGGAAAATTTGTTTGTTGTAATTTCTAATTTTTTATAAAATATGTTAGGCCAGCACAGGGCATAAGTGTTAAATTTCTGCTTCGTAGGTGTTTGCAGCAAAATCTCAGATTCTAAAATCCCGATTAAAAAAATTCTTTTGTGAACCTATACCGCTAATGGCCGCCCAGTGGCGCAGTGGTCTAAGCGATGGCCTCTGATCATTCGTCCGAAAGGGGTCTGGGTTCGAATCCCAGTGAAGCATGGATGTTGTGTTTGTCTTACGGCACTGGCTCTCTCCCCTCCTTGGAACCAGTGACCCTAAATTAGGGACGGGCGACTGCTTTTAGCCCATTGAGTTGCTCGCGGTGGTCGTTAAACCATTAATAAAAAAATATTATATACTGCTCGTGTCAATAAACATTTGAGAATATTTTCTTTTTAAAATAATGCATGATTCTCCACCAAAGGGCGTAGATGTCTATCTTATTTCTGTCAATATCTTTGGCTCTAAAAGTCGGATTTGAAAAATTCCTTCTTTGTTAGACAGCATTTCTGGTGTAAAATGTTTCTCATATAAATTCAAAGTTTTAAAGTAGTGCATAGACTTTTTGCTAGAGGGCGTATTTTTCTCAATATATCTGCTTCTAAACCTCCGATTTGAAAAATTCATTCTGCACTGGATACAGCTCCTGATGACCGTCTCGATGGTGCAGTGGTCTAAGAAATGGCTTATGACCATTCGTCCGAAAGGGCTCCAGGTTTGAATCCCGATGAGGCATGGATGTTGGTTTGTCTTATGGCACTGGCTCTCTCCCTTCCCTAGAACCAGTGACCCCAAATTAGGAACGGGCGACTGCCTATAGCTCATTGAGTTGCTCATGGTGGTCGTTAAACCTCCAATAAAAAAAAACAGCTTTTGAAGGGAATTGTTTTGCATATAATTTGTAATACACTGGCGGAAAGTGAAAAAGAACACCAAGAAGGAGACATCTGATACCAACGAAATTTATACAGCATAATAACGGAATGCAGAGGATAATGTGATCAAAACATTATGGCAAAATACAGCTGTATTTGCTGGTAAACTGAAAAATAACATTTCCATGTAACATGGTTAGTACGAGGTTGAACCACCATGAACTGCGTCATGCTGTGCAATTCTGGCATGGAGTCTATCGTACAGATGTTGGATGTAAGTTTGGGGTATTGAGTTCCAAGCATCCTCAACCTGGACGTGTAAATCGGGGATGGTCATGGCTGGCCGTGGAGACCGGATAAGTTGTTGTCCCATAAAATCCCACAAGTGCTCAATGGGGGACAAATCCGGTGAACATGCAGGCCATGGAAGTTGTCTCACACCCTGAAGTGCATGTTGCATTGCACGTGCCGTGTGTGGGTGTGCGTTATCTTGCTGGAAAACACCACGATGGACCGACCTTACAAATGGCACAACAATGGGCTGAATGATGATGTTGATGTAGGAGGTGCTGTTTAACGTACCCGGTACAAACACTAGTTGTGTACGGAAGTGATAGCTGATCGTTCCCCACACCAGGAGACCAGGTGTAGGCCCTGTGTGTCGCTGGCGGATGCAAGAAGGGTGGAGACGCTCCCCGTGCATCTGCGAACATGCATACAGCCATCGGAGGCTCCCAAGCAGAATCTGCTTTCATCGCTGAACACGACAGATCGCCATTGTGTTCTCCAGTGCAGACGTTGGCGACACCAGTGCAGCCGTTCCTGACAGTGGGCTGGAGTCAGAGGTACACATGCCAGAGGCACACGTGCACGTAGTCCTGTATCCAGTAGACGGTTGCGGATTGTTCGCACAGTCACCTCAGGTGCAATGGCAGCTCGGATTTGCGTCGCATTGGATGTTCTGCTTGACAACGCCGCTCTTCTTATGCGTCGATCGGTCCGCTCATCAGTCCGTCTGTGACTCCCGGTTCTACAGGTCTTCTAATGTGGGAATGTTCCTCGGACCATCTACGCCACCATCATACCACCACCAATACTTCCCGTCCAATACGATGATACGACCACCCAGCCTCGCGGAGTCCGACTACACGACCTCGCTCAAAGTCAACTGCTGAAATCATACACGTCTTCCATGTCCAGGCATTGCAGCTTCTTCAGGATCTTCGCACGTGTCCGTACGCTGACGACTGATTACATTCACTTCGCCGTACTCCTTAAATACCAATGACGATAATTTGCATATTATGCTGTGCTGTGGCGTAAGCACTCACCGGTTGGTCCCGAAATTAACATCACACCTATATAAACTCGATTAATATATGTAAATTTCATGATCGTCCGCCAATTCCTTCTTGGTGTTCTTTTTTCACTTTCTGCCAGTGTATTTAATAAAGAACGACTTGGCCACCAAGGAGCGAAAGAGTTTATTTCTGTGTCTGATACATTTGCAGTAAAGCCTGAGCTCCTGAAAACTCGACTGAAAAAATTCTTTCGTGGACCGATACCGCTCACATCGAAAAACCTTTTGAAAACACTTTCTTCTTAAAATAATGTATGGTTTTCCCACCAGGGGCCGTAGGCGCATATCTTATATTTGTCGATATCTCTGCTTCTAAGAGCCTAATTTGAAAAATTCTTTCTTTGTTGGAGAGCGTTTCCACTGAGAAATGTTTCACGTATAATTTCAATTTTTTCTTAATGCACAAGTCTGCCCCCAGAGGGCATCAGATGATGTTTCCGTTTACAGCAGTATCTGCGAGATTAAAAACCCGACTGAAATATTACTTTCTTCGTTCAGATACTACTGTTTTCCATACCGGTTCCATTGATTTTGAATAGCTTTGGTAAATTTAATTCGCATCAGAACGGATTCAAAAGACGTGTTCATTACACTCGAAAATTCAGTGTCATCTTTCTTGTTTCTTCTTTTGATAGCTAAAAAAAGGTACGAAATATTTCAGATTTCTGGTGATATTTAGCTAAATCACAATATTAAGTTCTTGTATTTGTACTACCAAATCTATCGTGTTTTGTAGATGGTATGATAGGGAGTGTTGCAACCTTGAATGCATACGTTCATTTCTAGATCTTTATTTCAGAATGATAAAGTTCGAGTAGTTTGGGAATAAATTAATGCCTAAATAATATATCATCATCATCATCATCATTGTCAACCATTATCAATCCACTGCTGGACGAAGGTCTCCCCAAGTTTCCTCCACAACGGTCTGTCTTGTGCCAGTCTCCTCCATGTCACCCCTGCATACTTTCGAATTTCATCCACCCATCTCCCATGTGGTCTTCTTCTGGGTCTTTTCCTGTCCCTTGGAATCCAATCTAAAATTTCGGCTGTCCATCGATGATCTGTCCTTCTGGCAGTATGTCCAGCCCATTGCCATTTCAGGGATTTAACTCTGATCATGATGTCTTCCACTCTTGTCATTTTTCGGATCCACGAGTTCCTCTTCTTATCTCTCCTGGTTACACCAAGTATGCACCTCTCCATGCTTCTTTGAGTTGTCTGCAGCCTTTGTATGTCTCTTTTAGTTAAGGTCCACGTCTCTGCACCATATGTAAGCACTGGAAGGATGCATTGATCAAACACTTTTCTTTTAAGACATAATGGCACATTGCTCTTGAAAATTATGCTGTTTCTTCCAAAAGCTCTCCAGGCAAGTTTTGTACGCCGATTAATTTCTTCACCAATGTGACCCTCACTTGATATCTGCTGTCCAAGATAAACGTACGTGTCTGTTATCTCCAGCTTTTCTCCATCAATCGATAAATCTTCATTTCTTGTAAAAGCATTGAACATCACTTTTGTCTTCTGAAAGTTCATTTTTAATCCCACTTCTTTACTCTTGTCAGCAAGTTCCTGGATCATACTCTGCAGCTCTGATGGGGTAGTTGCAAAAATGACTACATCATCAGCAAAACGAAGGTGGGTTAGATAATCTCCATTAATCTTTATCCCCTTGTTTTCCCAGCTCAGCGACTGAAAAACACCCTCCAATGTGGCATTAAAGAGCTTCGGAGATATGGTGTCACCTTGTCTCACTCCCTTTCCAATTTTTACGTGTGTTGTATTTTCAAACAGCCGAATCTTTGCACTTGCATTTTCATAGATGTTATTAATAATATTAATGTATGCATCTTCAATACCGCAGGTTTTCAGAGCCATTGTAACTGCTGATGGTTTCACCGAATCAAAGGCTTTTTCATAATCGATAAAAGCCATGCACAATGGAAGTTCATATTCCCTCGCTCTTTCAATTAGTTCTCTCAGCACGTGGATATGATCTATTGTGCTGTAGCCACTCCTGAATCCAGCTTGTTCTCTCGGTTGAGCCATGTCCAGTGTTACCTTCAAGCGGTGTGAAAGAACTTTAGTGAAGATTTTATAAACTACTGATAGGAGGCTGATAGGTCTGTAGTTTCCGAGATCCTCAATGTCACCTTTCTTATGTAGCAGGATCATTGTAGCGGTGTTCCAATCCTCAGGAATCTTTCCTTCATTAAGGCATCGAGTGAAAATTTGGGCGAGTACTGTTTCGATTTCTCCACTTGCTTCTTGTATGATGTCTACAGTAATTCCATCTTCTCCTGGAGCTTTTCCCCGCTTCATGTTCTTGATTGCATGTGCAACTTCTGCTGGGAGGACTGGAGGAACTCTGGTACTGGTATCTTTCATGATGTCTGGAGTGCATGTATCATCCCTTTCATATAATTTGGAGTAGAAATCTTTCACTCTTGTCAAAATTTCGCCTCTATTTCTTGTTACAGAACCATCTTCTTTTCTCAGTGCCATAATCTGTTTTCTTCCCTTACTGAGATGTCCCTTTGCTATCTTTAGGCTTTGGTTGTTTTCAATTGCTTTCCTCACTAGTTCACAGTTGAATTTTCTTACGTCTTCAGTGATACTTTTTCTTACTGTCTTGCATAGCTCTATATATTCCACTTTGGAAGTCACATCTTCTTTAGTTGTCCTCATCTCTCTTCTTTTTTGCATCAACATTTTCGTTTTTCCTGATAATTTGTTTACATGCAACTTGTTCTTAGACCCAGCTAATTTTGTTGCTGTTTCCATAAGAGCTTTGGTTACTTTTCTGTTTACTTCAGAGATGTCCACTTCTTCTGATGTTAGGCCTTCTAAAGCAGAGAACCTGTTCTTCAGTTCCAACTTGAAGGTATTATGGTGTTTTTTAAGGTTGGTTATGTCAATAGATTTTGTTTGTCTTATGAGCTTGCCACGTTCAAGTTTAGTGTTGAGGTGCATCTTACATCTCACCAATCTATGGTCACTACCTGTGTTGAACTTGTTTAGCACACTGCAGTCTTCTATGATGAATTTTTTGTTACACATAATAAAATCAATTTCACTTGTCGTCCCGTTTGGATGTCTCCATGTCCATTTCCTGTGTGGCTTTTTCTTGAAGAAGGAGTTCAAGATGAAAAACCCTTCTGCCTCTGCAAACTCAACGAGAGTATTTCCACGCTGGTTTCTGTTGCCGTGACCGAATTTACCTACTGAAGTTTCATTCTGTTGCCGTTGCCCTATTTTTGCATTGAAATCTCCCATAATTATTTTCAAGTGCTGCTTACCTTTATTATTTAGATGACAAATTTCCTCATAAAATTCTTCGATTTCTTCTTCAGGATGACTTGTGGTGGGTGCATAAGTTTGAATAATCTGAGCCTGGTATCTTTTCGAGAGTTGGATAACAAGTCGTGCAGCTCTGTCAGAGGAACTTTCAACTTCTACAACTTTATCCTTCAGTTTCTTGTTTATTATAAATCCAACACCACTAGTTCTGCCAGTATCTGTCCCACGATAGTAGAAGAGATGTCCACTTTTCAGTTCGATGAGATCTTCTCCTTTTCTCCTTACCTCACTTAGCCCCACGATGTCCCAGTTGATCCTTTGTAGTTCCTCTTCCAATTCAAGAAGCCTTGAATCAGAAGATAGGGAGCGTCCATTGTATGTAGCCAAGGTCAGCATCAGATGGCAGCCTAGTCCGGTCCTCCGGGGATTCTTAGCACCCTCTGCCTTCATGTCGCACTGGCCGCTGCCTTGGCCAGGTACATTCCAGCTGCCGGAGACTGAGGGCCAAGATTTAAGTTGTGGAATCATTTTGGAGGGGTTTGGCCATAACTCACCACGCTGGCCAAGCGGGTTGGTGAGTGTGGGATAGAATTTCCTCTAATCCCGATGGTATAGTTATACCGCTATTGGCGGTCGTCAGAGCCCCTTTAGTGGGAACAGGATGCACCACGAGAAGGCGGGGTTGACATTTGTCAAGGAGAGGCTGTGATGTTACGCATCACCTGTATATATATATATATATATATAAATGCAAAACATAAAAGCAAATTTTGAACTTAGAAAAAACAAAAAAAGGAAAACGAGAAAAAGAACAACAATCACCATTTTCCACCCACCCAAAACAGGCTAGCTTCAGGCGATGAAAATATAATGAACAGAAGAATGTAGGGAAGCATATTAATGACTGACTCCTTGTCGGATGAAGCCGACAAGGAGTCAGTCTATACGTTAGCACTCTCGATGACTGATTAACATACACTGGATATTCTGTTCTGTCTTCATTTCTCACTTTGATTCCGTCTATTAAAGCGTTATATTTTTTTGCTATCATACTTTCCGCTGTTTTTTGTTGGCCTTTGACGATTTCATGAATTTCTGTAAGTACATTGTCAATAATAAAATTTTTCTACGTGCCCTTAAAATTCTTATATTCCATATTCTGTATACGGTTCCACAAATTATAGCACTGAATGTGGTTTTGGTACAGTTGCTTTCTTTTGTTAGTGATTTCTGCACTTAGTCTTTTCTCTTGACATGTTACTAACAACCTTTTGTCCTTTCCATGAATTGGTTTATTGGTAATCCGTAAGTATTTGGGTATTATTTTAAGGTCTCTACAATTTGTTAAGAACCCGATTTGGATTTCTTCTTTTACCAGCTTAATTTTCTTTTTTTTAAACTTCCTGATTAAGTTTAGTTCTTTAGGCATCAGCAGGCTTCTGTACTTCATTATCTATTATGTAACGTTGTTCTGCACTTGTAACGTTGTTCTTCAAATGCAAGTGTAACGAATCAATTCGCATTAACAGTTCATATTCCGACTTAGAAATCGATCGGAAAATGCTACTATTCATTTTTACGTGCATTATTTAAAAAACTTGGAAATATTCTAGTTGGATAATGCTTACCTAGGCGTTCCGTTTCTAGCGATTATTCACTTTTCATGCACGTTTCGGACAATAGAACAATAGCGTCAACGAAGACCCGAAGCGTGCGTGAAAAGTGAGTAATCGCTAGAAACGGCACACTTTTCCCTAAATGGAGCGGTAAGCACGCACAACTACCGCATCTGGGCCACGAAACATCCCCGAGCAGTCGTTGAAGCACCACTTCATCATCATCAGCCGAAAGTGACAGTGAGGTGTGGATTCACTGCTTCCTTCATTATCAGTCCTTTTTTTTTTTTTAAGAGGTCCGCGGCACCTCCTTCGGAACCGTTTCAGTGACAGGTGCACGTTATGCGAACATGTTATGAACGTTATCCCTAGCTTGCAAGAACAGGATGCAGTGAATCTGTGCACATTTATGCAGGATGGAGCGCCACCCCACATCGCACGTTCCGTTAGGCAACTGCTGCAAGAGACGTTTGGCGCAAATCGGGTGTTGAGCCGACACTTTCCAAAGGCCTGGCCTCATCGGTCACCAGACCTGACACCCTGCGATTTCTGGTTCTGGGGTTACTTAAAATCACAAGTGTACAGATGTCACCCCACTTCATTCGCCATGCTGAAAACTGGCATTCGACACCATGTGGTAGCTATACCACCGAACATGCTCTTCAATGCAGTCCATGGTGTTTTCTCTCGTCTGCAGGCAGTGCTGGAACAGGACGGCCATCATATTGAACACCTGGTACAATCAGGTGTCTAACCTGGTGCAATCAGGTGTCTATTTTTCTCGACACTTCCAACCTGTGGTTGCTGCGCCATCTGGCGATGAAAAATGTAAGTAAAATGAGTAAAAATTTATGTGATTTCATAAAAAACCCGATGTCATTCTGATCATTTCTACGCAAACCGCGTTGCCCTTCTCTCAAAACTCCATGAGTTATTACGTTTTCAAAATGTGCAAGATTTTTGGATCACCCAGTATTTGAAACCAGAATGTTGAATACTGATGATAAGTTTAGGATTCTCTCCTACTACACCATGAAATAGTGCAGCCACAGAGTTGTGCCCCAGAGATTTATCAAATTTTAAATAGCTCATATGCGTTTGAGCCATGAAATGCAACTCCAATTTTTCATGAAAACCGGAAGTAAACAACATACTCTTCTCTGATGGGATCAAGATTTAACTTTGGCTGCTCCAAGAAGGACCACAACAGTGCTGTCTCAGTTCTCCCAAAGCTGTAACATAATAGGTTACATATAAAAGAATAAAAAAACTTTGTATGTTTGATAATCTGAAATTCAGATTTTAATGTATGATCGCAAAAAGCCTATAAATGAATTATGTATAAACGAATTTAAAAAAGTTATAGAAACTACAGCGAAATACCAGAATTAATGCAGAATTACGTATAAAAGTGAAAAATGTATAACTGAGATATGTATAACTGAGGTTCTACTATATATTAGCAGCAATAATGGCACCTTTGAAAACCCAGTTGAAAAAAAAAAAAATTATAAAATTATCAGATACTACTAACTACCAAAACATTTTGTGCAATTTCCTGCACAAAAAAATGCACAATTTACCCGCTTAGGTGGGCAGAAATATTTAATCTGTGTTTGTTGATATCTCTGCTTCTAAAAGTCTGATTTAAAAAATTATTTTAACATTGAGTATCATTTTACCTTGTGGAACACTTTGCATGTAATCATGGTTTTCTAGTTGCCAGTTCTGGCACTGGTTGTTAATGTAATAATGTGTATTTCTGTTTGCAGCTTTATTTCTGCTTCTAACTTTTTGTGCACAGTTTGTTAATTTTTGTAACGATGCTTTTCAGCCTCTAGTGGGAAAAAGCTATTTATATTTCTAGATGTTTGATCGATTGTACAAATCCGATTTTTGTTCTTTGTTTGTTTTTGTAACATGTTATATTTATTATGAATAACTTTGAAATATTTTATTTGTGCTGGAAAGGATTCAAAAAATGTGCTCATTACAACTGAAAATTTGGTGTCATCTTTCTTGTTATTTTATACTTCTTGCCAGAGTGACTGATCATTAGAATGGTGCCCCACAATTATAAAAGGCCCTTGAGAATCACTCTAATAGTAGCACTTTTCTTTTTACTGTGGTAAATTTCCATTTTTTTTTTTTGCATATTATTGTTTCCTGTCTAAAAAATACACTATGAGAAATTTGGATATGTATGGGGAAAAACAGTGCCTAATATTTTCTGTTATGGAGGACAAATATTTACTTTAAAAAATATAATCACCAGACACCTATAAAATTGTTGCATTTTACTTTTCTTGCATGTAATTTATTTTGATATCCTTTGAAAGCTCTTGATATTCCTTTGATAAATCTATGAGACATTAATACAGTCCAAGAGATTTTTTACATAAATATATTGTTTAATCTTGCATAATATAAATATTTAAAAAAAATTTGTAATAACCATGAACATCCCATGGAGCACGTACTTTAAGAAGGGCTCATGATAGTATAGGTCATTATGATTTATTTTTTATGTAGAACTAAAGAAAATGTTATATTTTTTTATATGGATGACACATGCTGATATGATCTTCGGGGATGGGGAGCACAGGTAAATAAACAGGAAATCCACACACTATGTTTGTTTTAAGTTTAAAAAAGAAATTCTTGGTATTAACATGCTGTTCTAGTTTAAAGAAAATTCACAGCCATTTAACTGTTCATAACCTAATTTGGAAAGCCAAAGCAAGATTTGAAAAAGCAGTGAGAAAATCTTTAACCTTTTGCTTGGCAACATTCTGATTGTCGGAACATCTAAAAATATACCTTATTTTATATTAAAAAAAAAGTACAAATATATAGCAAAAATAATTAATGCATTAGAAAGTAAAGATTCCAACAAACAGTGCAATGTTAAGAAAAAATAGAATCAAGGTAATGAAACATACTTTTTTTAATGTACAAAAATGATCGTTTTCTGGATGTTTTTATGTTCCAATAGTTTTTAATAACTTATTTTTGCTTAGCCTTAATTTTGGATATCAGTGATCAAAAATTAAGATTGATCTCAATTTTTGATACTGATTGCTTTAGTTAAATGTGATTGTGGTTAAGATCATTTGCAGTCGTCTAAAAATGTATTAATCAAACTTAAGTTTTGATAAATTAAGTTTAATTAATAAATTTTTGATAACTGATTGCTTTAGTTAAATGTAGTTGTGGTTAAGATTATTTCCATTTGTCTAAAAATATATTAATCAAACATAACTAAAAAGAAGTAGTCTTTCATCAGTGTTTCAACATGTCACTCATTTAAGGGGGAAATAGCTCTTAAAGATGACAGCTTTCCATTTTGCAAACACAAGATTTCTCAGCAATGATAAAATATATGCATACAGTGGAACCTCAGGTATGCATTTTACAATTATATGTTTTTCACTTTTATACAGAATTCTGTGTTCCGAATTTTACTGTAGTTTCGATCACTTTTTTTTTGTTTTTGTTTATTTGCAATTCATTTATACATGTTTTTTTTATTATACTTTAAAATTGGGATTTCAAATTACCAAAAATGCATGGTTCTAGATTCTTTTATACGTAATCCAGTATGTTACAACTTCGAGAGAATCGACACAGTGTTGCTACGTTCCTCCCCGGTACAGCTAAAGCAAACCTTGATTCCATTAGAGAAGGGTATGTTGTTTAATTTCAGTTTAGATGAAAAATTGGGTTTGCATTTCACAACTCACACACATATGCACTATTTAAAAATTGATAAATCTCTGGTACGTAACTTTTTGGCTCCACCATTTCATGGTGGAGTCAAGTAGAATCCTAGATTTATAATCAATATCCAACTTTCCAGTTTCAAATAGGACAGGCAGAGGGGAAAAGTGGTTAATTCATGTGTTGCATATTGAAGTACTGATCTCAGAATCTTAGTTACGAGGATTTCACTTAATCTAGAAGTAGGATTTTTGTAGACAGATTGAGCTGTTGAAAGAGTAGTATGATGTTCATAGGCTTTATGGTTTTTGCAGTGCAATAAAATTTATTATAATGTCTTTTCATTCTCCACCAGTTTGACTTTAAAAAATCATTGTCTGTCTTTCCTTTCTCTGCCAGTTTGACTTTAAAAAATCATTGTTAAGAAATATCTTGTTCTCTTCAAAGCATAGATTTTACAATAGCATTTAACATTTTGAAATTTCTTTTATATGTTTTTTACATTGATACATCATTTGAGGCCATCCCCTAGAAAAATGCGTAACCAAGGTTATCTGTCATTTTTGTTGCCACAGCTCTCAGCTGGCCTTATAATATTTTTATTATTTCTGCTAATTTTTATTGCATTCTGTCAACTGGAAGCACTAGTGGCATTAAAGTGTTAAAAAGAGAAAGCTTCTTGTTCAAGATGAAAGTTTGGCATTTGATATAAAAAAAATTATTGGGGAGGGGAGGGGAGTGCAAAATCCATTCATATCAAATGAAAGGCCATTTCAAAAGCTTTCAAATGCCACCAAATTTAAAGGTAAATTTGGAAGAGGTGTGTGTGTGGGGGGTGGGGGGGGTGTTGGCAAAAATATAAAAAATTGGCATTTTGAGCATTTTTGACCCTGTAGCTTTGAACCACGAGGTAAAATGACCGAAAATTTGGCACATTTTCATTTCTCATGCAGGCATATGATTTTATTGTTGTTGACTTGATGTGGAATGACACCCCTCCACACACATAAAAAACAACAACAGAAAATATACTTCTCCATGTAATTTTCAATATTTGCATCTGTCTCAGGTGCAAGTACCAGAGTGAGTCACAGTTTGTCCCGTTTTGAGCCACATAGAATGTTGAGCCTCCATTCTGATGTGGAATGGATGACTGATGACGTGCATTTGGCATGGAACCACATTGTGTTGTCAGGTAAGCAGAGGATGGAGCTTGATAAATGTGTTATTTGTGTGCTGCCATGCCTTCATGGAAAAAAAGAGTTAAATGCGGTAGAACAGTAAGAGAGATTTGTGCCCTTGAAGGCAAGGGAACTGGTTCCAGCATATCGAAGCACATGTATGACCTCAGCTCATTGATGAACCACTGACCTCAGCTTCCCCTCGAGACTGGAGACACCAGTTTCGAGTGGAAGCTGATGTCAGGACATCCAATGACCACCAACACTGACACCATGATTGAAGCTGTGACAGTGAATCCCAGTACCAGTACACAGCAATTGGCAGCTTTGGTGGGGTCTTAACCAAAGCCATCATTTGTCTCTTGCACCAGCTTGGTTTCTTCTCCAGGTGTTGTGCTGCCAGTGGCGACTAAATAGGTGACTATTGCTAATATTTTTTATGACAGGCGACTATGGCTACTATTTCTCACAAAAAACAGCCAAAAGCAACTATTTTCAGAAAAACTTCAAACTATTTTAATTGTAAGCCTACTATTTTTTTAAAAACGTAATTTGTGTCACGTATATCGATGTGCTTGTATAACATCAGTTTGAATATTGATACACATGAATATCAACTTTGATATAGATATGTATATGTCCCTCCAAAATGACTCTACAACATAAATCTTGGCCCTCAGTCTCCGGCAGCTGGAATGTACCTGGCCAAGGCAGCGGCCAGTGCGACATGAAGGCAGAGGGTGCGTAGAATCCCCTGAGGACCGGACTAGGCTGCCATCTGATGCTGACCTTGGCTACGTACAATGGACGCTCCCTATCTTCTGATTCAAGGCTTCTTGAATTGGAAGAGGAACTACAAAGGATCAAGTGGGACATCGTCGGGCTAAGTGAGGTAAGGAGAAAAGGAGAAGATCTCATTGAACTGAAAAGTGGACATCTCTTCTACTATCATGGGACAGATACTGGCAGAACTAGTGGTGTTGGATTTATAATAAACAAGAAACTGAAGGATAAAGTGGTAGAAGTTGAAAGTTCCTCTGACAGAGCTGCACGACTCGTTATCCAACTCTCGAGAAGACACAAGGCTCAGATTATTCAAACTTATGCACCCACCACAAGTCATCTTGAAAAAGAAATTGAATAATTTTATGAGGAAATTCGTCCTCTAAATAATAAAGGTAAGCAGCACTTGAAGATAATTATGGGAGATTTCAATGCAAAAATAGGGCAACGACAACAGAATGAAACTTCATTGGTAAATTCAGTCACGGCAACAGAAACCAACGTGGAAATACTCTCGTTGAGTTTGCAGAGGCAGAAGGGTTTTTCATCTTGAACTCCTTTTTCAAGAAAAAGCCACACCGGAAATGGACATGGAGACATCCAAATAGGATGACAAGTGAAATTGATTTTATTATGTGTAACAAAAAATTCGTCATTGAAGACTGCAGTGTGCTGAACAAGTTCAACACAGGTAGTGACCATAGATTGGTGAGATGTAAGATGCACCTCAACACTAAACTCGAACATGGCAAGCTCATAAGACAAACAAAATGTATTGACATAACCAACCTTAAAAAACACCATAAGACCTTCAAATTGGAACTGAAGAACAGATTCTCTGCTTTAGAAGGCCTAACATTGGAAGAAGTGGATATTTCTGAAGTTAACAGAAAAGTAACCAAAGCTCTTATGGAAACAGCAACAAAATTAGCTGGGTCTAAGAACAAGTTGCATGTGAACAAATTATCAGGAAAAACCAAAATGTTCATGCAAAAAAGAAGAGAGATGAGGACAACTAAAGAAGATGTGACTTCCAAAGTGGAATATATAGAGCTATGCAAGACAGTACGAAAAAGTATCACTGAAGACGTAAGTAAATTCAACTGTGAACTAGTGAGGAAAGCAATTGAAAACAACCAAAGCCTAAAGATAGCAAAGGGACATCTCAGTAAGGGAAGAAAACAGATTATGGCACTGAGAAAAGAAGATGGTTCTGTAACAAGAAATAGAGGCGAAATTTTGGCAAGAGTGAAAGATTTCTACTCCAAATTATATGAAAGGGATGATACATGTACTCCAGACATCATGAAAGGTACCAGTACCAGAGTTCTTTCAGTCCTCCCAGCAGAAGTTGCACATGCAATCAAGAACATGAAGCGGGGAAAAGCTCCAGGAGAAGATGGAATTACTGTAGACATCATACAAGAAGCAAGTGGAGAAATCGAAACAGTACTCGCCCAAATTTTCACTCGATGCCTTAATGAAGAGAAGATTCCTGAGGATTGGAACAACGCTACAATGATCCTGCTACATAAAAAAGGTGACATTGAGGATCTCAGGAACTACAGACCTATCAGCCTCCTCTCAGTGGTTTATAAAATCTTCACTAAAGTTCTTTCACACCGCTTAAAGGTAACACCTGGACATGGCTCAACTGAGTGAACAAGCTGGATTCAGGAGTGGCTACAGCACTATAGATCCTATCCACGTACTGAGAGAACTAATTGAAAGAGCAAGGGAATATGAACTTCCATTGTGCATGGCTTTTATCGATTATGAAAAAGCCTTTGATTCGGTGAAACCATCAGCAGTAACAACGGCTCTGAAATCCTGCGGTATTGAAGATGCATACATTAATATTATTAATAACATCTATGAAAATGCAAGTGCAAAGATTCGGCTGTTTGAAAATACAACACACATAAAAATTGAAAAGGGAGTGAGACAAGGTGACACCGTATCTCCGAAGCTCTTTAATGCCACATTGGAAAATGTCTTTCAATCACTGAACTGGGAAAACAAAGGGATAAAGATTAATGGAGATTATCTAACCCACCTTTGTTTTGCTGAGACGTAGTCATTTTTGCAACTACCCCATCAGAGCTGCAGAGTATGATCCAGGAACTTGCTGACAAGAGTAAAGAAGTGGGATTAAAAATGAACTTTCAGAAGACAAAAGTGATGTTCAATGCTTTTACAAGAAATGAAGATTTATCGATTGATGGAGAAAAGCTGGAGATAACAGACAGGTACGTTTATCTTGGACAGCAGATATCAAGTGAGGGTCACATTGATGAAGAAATTAATCGGCATACAAAACTTGCCTGGAGAGCTTTTGGAAGAAACAGCATAATTTTCAAGAGCAATATGCCATTATGTCTTAAAAGAAAAGTGTTTGATCAATGCATCCTTCCAGTGCTTACGTATGGTGCAGAGACGTGAACCTTAACTAAAAGAGACATACAAAGGCTGCAGACAACTCAAAGTAACATGGAGAGGTGCATGCTTGGTATAACCAGGAGAGATAAGAAGAGGAACTCGTGGATCCGAAAAATCTTGAGAGTGGAAGACATCATGATCAGAGTTAAATCCCTGAAATGGCAATGGGCTGGACATACTGCCAGAAGGACAGACCATCGATGGACAGCCGAAATTTTAGATTGGATTCCAAGGGACAGGAAAAGACCCAGAAGAAGACCACATGGGAGATGGGTGGATGAAATTCGAAAGTATGCGGGAGTGACATGGAGGAGACTGGCACAAGACAGACCGTTGTGGAGGAAACTTGGGGAGACCTTCGTCCAGCAGTGGATTGATAATGGTTGACAATGATGATGTCAAATGCATGGTTCATACACATCCTGGAATTCCATTTTGTCCTGGAAAAGTCGTGGAAATCTCCTAAAATTCTGTTACATGTCCTGGAATTTTATCCATTCCTGCCTTTTTGTCCCTGCACGATGTTTTGTAGTTGAGGATTTTTCTACTGATATAACTTATGTCTGACAAATTTCCTTCCCCACCCCCTTTAAAATGTGTGTGTGTGTGTGGGGGGGGACTATCGGTTTTCTTGTTTAGGAGGACTGAAGCTGCCTTACTAGTGTCATGCTTATGTTGTCACTTTGTCCTGCCGGGGAGACAATATCTCCACAATTATTAGTTCGATTTGTAAAATTCTTTTTGTATTGGGAAGCTTAAAATGTGAGAATGGGGATCCGTTCGTTCTGTTGTTGTTGTTTTTCGATGCACAACTTCACCACCAGAAGGCGCAAATGGAGATCGTATCGAATTTAAAATGCATTTCATTTCATATATTTACTTCTAAATATCCAATTGAAAAAATTCTCTTTCCTTTCGATGACATTTATAGCAAAGACTATTTTAGTTACAGTCCTTTTTCAAATAATGCATAAATTTTCTGCTAGGGGCCGTAAAGGTAAATTGCGATTTTTCCAATATCTCCGCTTCTAAAAGTTCGATTTGAAAAATTCTTCCTGGGTCGGATACAGCTCTTGAAGTTGAAATGTTTTGCATACAAATTCTCATTTCTGGTAAAGAATGGTTTGGCCACCAGGGGGCATAAATGTTTATTTTTGCTTCTGATGTATTTGCAACAAAATCTGAGCTGCAAACTCGATTGAAAAAATTCTTCCGTGAACCGATACCGCTCAACTCAGAAAGCTTTTTGATAATGCTTCCTGCTTAAAATAGTGCACAATTTTTCCACCAGGGGGTGTACACATATCTTATTTTTGTCCATATATCTGTTTCTAGGAGTCCAATTTGAAAAATTCTTTCTTTGTTGGAGAACATTTTCAGTGTGAAATGTTTCTCATAAAATTTCAAATATTTCTTAAGACACAAGTGTGCCACTAGAGGGCGTAAGCTCACATTTCCGTTTACAGCAATATCTGTGGACTAAAAACTCGACTAAAAAATGTTCTTTTTCGATCCAATACCTAACTATGAAAACTCCTTATTTGTATTTTCTTCACAAAATAATGCACAATTTTGCCGCTAGGGGGCACAAATATTTAATGTATTTTTCTTAATATCTGTACTTCTAAATGTGCGATTTAAAAAAATATTTTAACACCAGATACCATTTACCTTATGGAACACTTTAGGTTTGTGTTTGAGGAGGTTTGTGGTTCACAATTCTGCCACTAGGTGGTGTTTGTGTACTTCTGTTTGCAGGCTATCTCTGCCTGTAAAAAACCCTATTGAAAAATTTTCTTTTTTTACTGTATGCCATTTGCTATAATAAAGATGGAGAGTGAATAAGATTTTTGCTACAATAAGAAGAACTTCTTCAAATAATGTACAACTTTCCCCCCAGGGATTGTAGAGGTCAAAATGTTTTTCTTGCTATCTCTGCTTCCTGCAGACGTATTTGAAAAGTTATTTTTCCTTAGCATAGCTTTTGCTATGAAGAATGCTTTTCTCCTGTTTCCATTATGCAAAATTCTTCCGCTGAAATGCATAGTTATATCATGTTTCCTTCTATATCTCTCCTTTTAACTGATCGATTTAAAAATCTTTTTGTCTCTAATACCTTCCTTCTGCTATGGGAAACTTTTGTTGCGCCATTTGTTAATTTTCGTAACATATATTTTAGCAACTGATGGAAGTAAATAGCTGATTGTGTGTGTGTGTGTGTGTGGGGGGGGGGGGGGTTATTTTACCTTTACTGAAATTTTGTAATGAATACTTTATATTAAAATTTGCCATAAAATCAGATTGCTTTCTAATATCAGAAACTTAAATCTAGTTGTTTGTTAGTATTTTCTGAGCTTCTATAATTAGTTTTTTAATCATGCTCAATTAAATTGCCATGATCACTAGTGAATATAATTGCACACAGCCTTTGGACATAAGGTTTTCCCGTTATTCTCTTTCATTTCACTTTGGAAATTTTTGTGCATACCTTGTTTGCTGGCGAGTAAAAATTTATAACATAGCTACAGCATCGATATTATGTTGAAAATTCCTTCAATAAATAAAATGTAACACCAATACTTGCTATCGTGATTATGTGTTTAAGAAATAACAATCCCTTTGGTCCTTTGAAAAAGTTCTAAATATTTCACTTTTCTTTACCCTTAAATTTCCAATGTAAGCATTATTTCAAAATAATTAAATACAAATAGTATTTTATGTATTGATTGTGTGGTATATGAAAGCATTTCCAAAGAAATGCCACATACCTATGTATTTTTGAGTTTTATGGGGTTTTTTTATTCTGTAATTTGCTTCAATAATTGAACTAAAGCCAAAGTAGAAAAATAAAGTTTTCTCAAAATCAGTGTAGTATACTGTATATAAAAGTTTAGTAGATATTAAACCTGGTCACATTTTCAGTGACAGTTTTGGTATTTCAGTATTTATCTGTGATTCTAAGTTTCTGATTAGCTGCAGCAGACATCATTTTTAACATTCTGCATTAAGTTTGCCCAAGCGTGTAGAAAGTTGTTTGTTGTAGGTTACAAATTGAACAGACGTATGGTTTGACTATATCTTTTAAATAAGAGCATTTGGATCGTATGTCCTGGAAAAGTCCTGGAATTTTGTGATTGAAAAAGCGTATGAACCATGCGAATCGTTATCGATATGTCTTGTTCAGTTTATTGTTTTCTGCGTTATTGCAAATACGATGGAGAAAAGTCAATGGCAAGTATAGACCAGACCCATATGTAATTAAAGGTACGACCTACTCAAATCAAGATATTCCGCCGAAAAAGTGTCCCTTTTTCTGTTTAGAATATGGCAGAGATTGCTGTACGGCAGTGCCAGGAGCGAGCACATATCTTGCCTTCACCATATTAAAGACTGTTGTTTACTGAAGTTTATTTGCAGTTAAATGTATCAATTTCAAGTCAAAACTTTTGTACTTGGAATTTCATGAATGGTACGTGATTGTTTTACAGCTTTATTTTGCGAATGACACGGAAAATGCATGTTTTCGCCAACAGACATTTAAACTCACTTTACATTATCTACAAACTGTTTAATATAAATTAGGAATTGTTTATAACAGAAAGAATTAAGTGGTAATCGAAAAAACACCTGGTGAGACATTTCTGCGTATCTGTTAAACATAACGAGACAGTACTTTTTGTTGTCATTGAAGTAGGTCGTTCCTCTAGTCACGTGGGTCTAGGTATAGATGTACTTGTATGTATAAGAATTTATTCCAAACAGCGAAATGAGGATTAATCATTTTTGGAGAGGCATATTGTATCAAAAGACATTTGGAGACTGGAAATATCCATCTTTGGCTAAAGTTGTGAAAGCATGCCTTGCTTTATCAGATGGCAACTTCGATGTAGAGAGAGGCTCTTCTGTATCATGAAGAGTTCTTTCAGATGAGAAGGCATCTATATCTGAGAAGATGGTGAATGAGAGACTAACAATTTGAGATGCACTAAAAATGTATAACAACCAAGTTGCAAAGGTGCTAATAATGAAAGAACTAATAAAATTAGCACTTAATGCACATAGGTCATATAGCAACCATTTGGAAGAGGAGCAGAGATTAAAGGAACAGCAACTGAAAGCAGGGAAAGAAAGTGCTGAGAGATTGAAACAAGAATTGCTAAATAAAGGATTTGAAGAGCAGAAAGCAAACTATAGAAAACAAGATAAAAATTCTTGTTCAAGAAAAAAGAGAAGTACAAGAATCATCAAACTTTGTGCTTAAAGAAATCAGTGAGAGACTAAAGCAAGCATAAAAAAAAAACATACCTGCAGTACGAGTTACACATGTCATTTTAGAAGGATCAGAGAAACTCCAACAAAAGGAAAGACAACATGAACTTGAAGCATTAAAAATGAATAGGGTAGTTCATAAAAGAAAATTCTCCCTAATTGATGCATTTATGCAGATAACCTCAAAAAAGGAATAAATCTACGGTTAATGAGGAAGCTTATTTGTTAAGCCTACCCTTATATGCACTGATGGCAGTTGTATAAATTCACACTCAATTTTTTAAAATAATTTACTGCATATAACTCTCCCAAATTGTTATCATGGTATAAGAATAATGTAAACTTTAAAGAGGACCCCCCTCCAATTGCTAAATGATAAAAAACAGTTTATACATATTGGAAGCAGGGGGGGGGCATCATATAAAAGTTTTTGATGTTCCATGACAATAATTTTCAGAAGAGTTATAATCATTTCAAAAAATTAAGCTTTGGTTTTATTATTGTCATCAGTAGGTGTAAGGATAATCTTAGTTTTACTGTTGTTAAAGCTTTGAAAATCGATCATGGTTAACATCTAGGGATTTTAACTGTCTTCTGTTATAAAAGTAACCCAAATTAGAAGAAAGTCAAGTTTTTTGTTTTCTTATTTCTGTAATTATGAGTTGAAATAATTTTACAGGATAAAGTAATTTCTTTATATTTGTCTCAAAAGCATCAAGGACACTGTGAAGAATGACTGTAACATTATCAAGGCAGGTGTATATCAGTGTAATACTTCATATCAGTTATACCTGACCGACACAGACTTGAGCTTGAATAGTAAGACAGTTGTCCATGCCCTAATGAAATGAAGACGTTTCAGACAGGTTTTTCATATTTACCTTTCAAATATGGGAATCAAAATAAAATGTACTCTTTTACAACGTAATTCAAAATCATGAGTTAAGCACCATTATTATTATTACTTATGAGCTAAAGAGTTTCCATTATTGAAGAGGGAGATTACTATACCCATTCCATTCCTGATGATAATAAACTGCAAGTTTTCATATTTTTAGTTCTAGGCTTCGTGTTTTAGTTCCATACTAAACACATTCACAGTGTTTGATATTTATTGTCATAGATGTACAAAAGGCAAGTTTGAAATATTTCCAAATGTTATCTATTCGAATGAGATTCTTGATATACCTCATATCAGATAACTATGATTATTATGTGTACAGAACAAAACAAGTGATCATAACACTGAATGACCACAACTATGGCCTTTCAAAAAGAAATTCACAACAATTTTTTCAACACATTGTATGAAGCCCACTTGGAAAATCTTATATTTTTTACCAACCACAACACAGAAGAAAGCTCTCTGTACTGGCTTGATACAGATGAGAACATCTGACCTATAGAACAGTGACAAAGAAGGAAGTGTTTTGTAATTCCAAAGTTTGTATCAGGGTAGTTTTTGATATATAATTGAACATTTTTTATTTGGGGGGGGGATGTAATTTCTATAACCTTTATAGTTCTGAGTGTCTTCGTAGCAGTATATTGAAACTTATGATGCCCTTTTTGTAGTGTACAGATGTGTGTGTGTGTATATATATATAAATAAATACATAATTTTTTTCCCCACCAAAATGTGAACATGTGCTAATTTTGTCACTGTGGTTTGAAATAAATAAAAAAAAAATTAACAAACATTTTTGGTGTGGAGCACTTACATTCTAAAACTCATACACTTTTTTGGACAACTATTTTAGTCATTAACATAAGTTGTTAAGACTACTATTTAGGCTACTATTTTTACCATTAGTGACTACTATTTAGGCTACTATTTTCAGCATTAGTGGCTACTAAAGCAACTATTATTGTCTTGGGTGTGATAGGCTGGCAGCCCTGCAGGTGTTATTGAATGGTTGCCTATGAATTGACACCCCAGCAGGTGGTGTAATGTGTCATTTTCTGTTGCATATTGCTGTCAAATCCACAGAATAAGTAATGGTATCATATCATCACAGGTGGTGAAAAGTGGATGTTCCTACCACCAAAGTTGTTAAAAAAACAAATGTATCTGTGTACACAACCATTGAAACAGAAAACTTGCTGCAAACCTGCAAAAGTGTGAACAATAGCATAAGATAATTTAGGGGAAAATTTATAAAACAATAAATTATTATTAGTTAACTTTACAGATTCCAATGAGGACAAAATAAGTACATTACAACTGAATGTACAGCAGTGTGTGTGAAATGGATCTTTATGGCAAAATATTAAGATATTGGACTATGAACCTCAAAAACAAGAGACTAATTAAAGTTTTTACATCCAGAAAAACAGATCCATCAGTGAACCTTCAAAATTTATAAATAGCATTTTCAACAACTTAATTCAAAAATACTAGACTTACAAAATACCTAAGGAAAAGATTTAAATTTAATAACTGGCAACTGCAGGAAAAACCTGTCAACAAAATTAAAATTCTTTCTAGACAAACTCTTGATACAGTTTCTATACATTAAGAACAGGCCTTGTTAAAAATCTAGAGGCCAGAAACATCCGTAATAACAAAAGAACTCAGAAGATGTGAAAAATAATTGAAAGTTTTTCAAGTTAAAATAGAATTAAGTATATTATTTAGAGTAAAGCCTTCAGTAAGTATTTTAATTCCTGTAAATAACATTTTTATTTTATCTTTTATGAGCAAAAACTGTCCGCAAAATCTGCTTATAATTTAGAAACTATCCACATATGGCGTACGCACATACATCTACATTCTGCAACTCTGCTTACCACTGAGAACCAGTGACTATGCCAGGAAACTCAACCAGTGATGCAAAGGGGGTGGTTTTAGAGGAAAGTCATATTATGCATTTGGTGGAATTGTGAGTGTCCTGTGCACTGGGAATTTGTTCCAGATGGTCAAGCTGTGGATGGAAACCTCTGTGCCAAACAACTGCAGCAGGTCCATGATGCTCTGCACCAACTCTGCGTAGCACTCATTAGTAGGAAGTGGGCATTGCTGCAAGTGGATAATGCCCCGAGTCACACCTCCAAAGTGATCTGCCAGAAACTACAGGAATTGGAAGTGGTTGAGATCCTGCCCCATCCTCCATCCAACTATCACCTGTTTTGCTCCATGGCCCATTTAACTACTAGGATTGCACTTTTCTTCAGTGGTAGATGTGGAATCTGGCATCAGATAGTTTCTGTTCTTGAAACCTGCTGAGTGGTACGGCCATGGAATCATAGCTGTAGTGGAACGCTGGCAGAGGATTATAGAAAACGACAGCCTGTACTTTGCAGAATGAGGTGAGCATGTATGGCTTTTTTGCATCATTAAACTTTTTAGCTGCAAACAGGACAAACTTTTGATTCACCGTAGTAGATACCACACACACCTTCGGACTGAAATTATTCTAGACATTTTCTTCCCAGGTAAGTTTCAGTCCCGGTATTCATTTAATTGGTACATGAAAAACATCACTGGCCAAACAATTGCCATATTTATTCATAGCTACACCGTGTAACTTATTCATTTCAAACTTGGTTGAATTGATTCTTGATCTAAAAGACTACAGTCTTGTGATGATTATAAATATATCAAGATAATAAAACATAGTTTGTCACAAATATTCATTTTTTCAAGCCGGCCGTCGTTTCGCTGGGTATTGACCTAGCTTCATCAGGACCATTCGTCCTAATGAAGCTAGGTCAATACCCAGCAAAACCATGGTCGCCTTGAAAAAATAAATATTTGTGACAAACTATGTTGTTTATCTTGATATATTTGGTTGAGGAATTTGTTGATAATTTGAAGTTCAAAAGTTTCTTTGCAATTTTAATAACAAAGCAGTATTTTTTTTTACTTGATTTCAAAAACTGTATTATTTTGGTTGATTCAAATTCTGTTGCTTACTCATGTGAGTTTTGGCTGTTTTGTTTGCTGTGACACTTTAAACTTTTCATTCACTATTGCTTTCATAATACAACATAGCTAAGATGTGTGCCATCAGAAAAGCATTTTAATGATAATTTGAGAGGGGGGGCTATGTTCTTGATTCTTATTCTTGAAGCGCAATTAATTTTTGTCAGAGCATGGATGACATGTGAAAGAGCACAGGCAATAGAGGGAAGGAGATCATACCGTATGTGAGGTGCAGATGGATGGAGATGGGGCATACTTTTTGGCATTATTTCATAGGGGTGGACATGTTTGGAATGCAAGCAGACAGTCGCATTGTTATTTTCTGGATGCACTCTGTGTAAACAGACTTTTGAGATACTGAGGAGATTTTCTTGCTTCTTCTGGGCTAAAATGTTGCTATCAAGACCAGTAAAACTGCATTCTTACAAAAGTGTAATGTCAGATGAAAAACTAAAGTTATTCTTGAAGTTGAAAATGACAAAGGTGCTTCTCCAAGTTTAAGTCTTTGCCCATAATGTATGTTGGTAATAAAAAAGCCTAGATGATGGCTGAATTTTGGGGGAGATTGGTTGATGGAATTAAACAAATAAAATGCATGCACAAAAGAGAAACATTTTATTGTTTATTGACAACTGTATATCTCACAGTGTTCAAACGACATTCAAGGCTTTAAATCTTTCTTTATTCCCCTCAGCATGACTTCATGCTTCAGCCAATGGATCAAAACATCACCCAGAATTTAAAGCATTTTTATTGCAGTACAGTTTTCCAAAATTTTAAATAAAATTGATGACATTTCCACTTAGTAGTTCTAATTCTGACTATTATATAGCTCTAATTATTGTACTATTCTCTTTTACGTGCGATATTTCAAAGTAACTTGTACAGAAAACTAGCGGATAATGCTTACCTTGGCATTCCTTTCTAGCGACGGGGACATTTCACGCACGTGTTTTCCGGTCTTTGTTGAGGTTATTGTCCTAAAGTCCGTTGTATGCGATGACTGGCTTTACTTCTCACACTTTTCGCTGGGTATACTCATTGGATCTTTGCTTTAGGATTCCAAACATCAATTTTTACCGTTCTTTATACTCGAAATTTTCGCCCATACTCTGGGCATCTTCAGGAGCGTGGCGACTTTACCACCGATGTTCGTGGCTAACTTCGCGCTAATGGAGTCCGATACTCCTTGTTGCCATTCGTCGGAAAAACTTTCCTGGATATATTTCGTTAACAAGCCCGGCTGGCGCCATCTATGTTTAGTTAAGACCACTTTTTTTTTTTTCCCCGTATTTTTTTTTTTTTTAATTTTTTTAATTTCTTCTCCTATCCTGGTTTTCTTGTCTTTTTTGCCTGTTTTTCTTTTGTTGTTGTTTTTCTTGTCTTATTAGTTCTTTCCACAGGCCCGATAATGTGCTAGGGTCGTTCTGGTTACATACCCTTGCTTTATTTTTGTAGATTAATATTGCTTCTTCCCTCCTCATTTGCCTTTCCGATTTTTTATTCTTTTTTAGCATTTTAATTTCATCGAACTTTGGGAATGTCCGGTTTTCCAAGCAGAATTGCACTAAAGCCGTTTTGGCTTCTTTTTTTTGCCAGTTAGATATGTGTTGTTTAAGTCTTTTTTTAATCTGTTTTTCGTACTTCCAATGTACGATATTGGGGGTATGTGTGCTATTGGAATTTCGTAGGTTCCTGATTCTTCTAGCATTTTTTCCTCTGTTTTTTTGTTGACAGTCATACTTTTCACGGTGTGCACTGAGCTTCCTAGTTGTAAGTCATATTTAGCACAGTGCCTATTGATTTCTTTACTCACTCCTTCCAGCATAGTAAACAAAAACAGCATAGTAAACTTGATACGGCGAGCGTACACACACACATCTAACAACAGGCTAAAAAATCAAGAGCTAGAGTTTATCTCGAAAATATCACAAGAGTATGGGTACCCGAGCAAGCTAATTAATAAATGGATACATGAGAGTAAAAAGCATATGACTCAGAGGAAAGAAGGCCAAGAAGTGCACAACCAAAGGTAGATGAGAAATAAAAAATTGAAATACATTGGAGCTTTCCCATACCTGGAAGGAGTGAGTAAAGAAATCAATAGGCACTGTGCTAAATATGACTTACAACTAGGAAGCTCAGTGCACACCGTGAAAAGTATGACTGTCAACAAAAAAACAGAGGAAAAAATGCTAGAAGAATCAGGAACCTACGAAATTCCAATAGCACACATACCCCCAATATCGTACATTGGAAGTACGAAAAACAGATTAAAAAAAAGACTTAAACAACACATATCTAACTGGCAAAAAAAAGAAGCCAAAACGGCTTTAGTGCAATTCTGCTTGGAAAACCGGACATTCCCAAAGTTCGATGAAATTAAAATGCTAAAAAAGAATAAAAAATCGGAAAGGCAAATGAGGAGGGAAGAAGCAATATTAATCTACAAAAATAAAGCAAGGGTATGTAACCAGAACGACCCTAGCACATTATCGGGCCTGTGGAAAGAACTAATAAGACAAGAAAAACAACAACAAAAGAAAAACAGGCAAAAAAGACAAGAAAACCAGGATAGGAGAAGAAATTAAAAAAATTAAAAAAATTAAAAAAAAAAAATATGGGGGGAAAAAAAAAGTGGTCTTAACTAAACATAGATGGCGCCAGCCGGGCTTGTTAACGAAATATATCCAGGAAAGTTTTTCCGACGAATGGCAACAAGGAGTATCGGACTCCATTAGCGCGAAGTTAGTCACGAACATCGGTGGTAAAGTCGCCACGCTCCTGAAGATGCCCAGAGTATGGGCGAAAATTTCGAGTATAAAGAACGGTAAAAATTGATGTTTGGAATCCTAAAGCAAAGATCCAATGAGTATACCCAGCGAAAAGCGTGAGAAGTAAAGCCAGTCATCGCATACAACGGACTTTAGGACAATAACCTCAACAAAGACCGGAAAACACGTGCGTGAAATGTCCCCGTCGCTAGAAAGGAATGCCAAGGTAAGCATTATCCGCTAGTTTTCTGTAAAAATTGATGACTCTGGAAAAAAACTCTTGACCTTCCAGGTAAAACACAGGTGATAAATAAAGCAGGAAAATATGTTCCATGCTTTTAACCTGAAACATCCTTTCAAAGCAAACAATAGTTGATTTGCTTTAGGAATGCCAGTTTTCAGTTTGATTCCAGTGAATGATTCAAATGCATACCTTTAACAGACACTGATGGTCTTGTAGAAGAATGAATAGGATGAACTTGCTCTAAGAAACACATCTGAGAGTTTCATTTGAAGCATTTGTTGTAATAATGTAGCTGCTTGTGGAGATATTACAGATGTAGACATTTTTGCAGAAATGCAAGGGAAAAGTGACTTTTCTGATGATGAAGTACCTCTACAGAAATGATAAAATGTCATGCCATCTTTTTCAAAAACACAGGAAGCTCTGTATTAGCATTTCAAAGATTTATTGAAGCCCAAGAAAATATCGATTTTTTATAAAAAGTAAACAATACAGTATGTAAAAAAGTAGTAACATTGAAGCCCCCCCCCATCTTTATCAGCTAACCGTGTAAGTATATTAAATTAAAGCTTTTTTTCTTTCCATATTTTTTTTTTTTTTTTGATAATTTGAATTTTTGGTTATTTTGATTTTTTTTTCTTTCCTTTCAATTTGAATTAAACCAAGTTGTCCTGTAGTGGTATTGTAAGCTGTAAGAAAGAGTTGTATAGTTTATATTGATTCAAGTGGATATTGCTGCTTTGTTAGTTACTTTTGTTATATGTCACAAAAAGTGCTCAAAACTTAATATCTTGTCTAAAATTCATATACTGGAGTAAAAAACTCGTAATTATATGTAGTGCAGAATGATATCTACATGCTCTTTTTTTTTTTTTTTAGTTACTTTTCTTAATTAAAACACAACAGGGTTTTAAGTCTGAAATTAAATTTTTCATGAACTTTCTGCTCTTAAATATCAAAAATACTGAAAACTGTAAATGGTGTAAGTTTTGGTCACTTATGTGACTGGGGGAAGGGGGATCAGGCTGGGCTCCTTGCCATTGTTTACAGTTGTATCTAGTGACATAATATAGAGGAATTTCCTGAACTGTAGTAATAGGTACATTAGCAATGAGAAGTCCCATGTTTTGGACTAAAATGGCAACATCATCATCTGCACACTTCTATAAATTCATATACAGTCAAATCTCATTAAACCGCCAACGTTCATTTTATGTTTTTCTGGTAGTGAACGAGAGTTTGACTTTAAATCTATTTCTGTTTTCTTATGATAAGATAAATAACTAGTCCTTTATATAAAGAAGGTAAAAAACAATGTCAGCAATTCTTTAAAAACTGGGAGGAAGATCAATATATCATAACTGACATTCGGTTTATTATTCCTACATTAAAAGTCTGTTCAAACAGTAGTTTCAATTTCTTTTTCATCTTTTAATAAAAATTTGGTGAAACAAGGAAAGCATGGATTTTCTGAAAAACATTTTGACGAGGATGCGTAATCCCATCCATATAGATATCACCATCAATGGCGAGTGATAATAATTTAAAATTTCATTATAGTGAGAATCTTCATATAAAGTAATATGTAAAAAGTTTCCTGGTGTACTCCAAATTACCAAGCCTTTTCCTGATTATGTAATTTGATATATAATGGCACCATGTTTGACTCTTATTTGTTTTTTATATAATACTGAGGCCTGCTCTAGCTTATCATGTTTGTAGTTTTTTTTTTTTTTTTCTGTACTGTTCATAATGATTTTTCCAGGCCTACCCACTCAGATTTTTTTTATTCGGGATATCTCCCACTGTCTGTCTGCTAATAAGTTTTTAAAATAAGCATTGAAAAATATTTGCAATGCATTGCTGGCTTGAAGAATCTTTTTTCTCATACCTACTAAAAAATTAAAATTTTTGATATTGCAGTAGAACCTTGATTATACATTTTTCTCATTCAAACGTAAAATATCGCTGATCCAAAAATTCTGAAATGCGCATAATATTTAATTTCACTGTTTTGTTTATATGTTGTTGTTTTTTCAGTTATATGTTAATTTTATTTCATCTGAAAAACGTATAAATGAGGTTCCAGTGTATTTGGATTTTGAGTATTAAAACTTGATAATAAACCTCTTTGAATGGCAAAGGAAAGGTACATAGTATAATAAGTTGCATTATTTGTTTCCTGTGCAGATGGCAATTTAAAAAAGGTGTTTAATATGCTCTGAGAACATTTGTGGTCTTATTTTATGGATGGTTGGTGAACAGCAAGGTTCATCAAGGGAATTTTCAATACACAGGTATTCAGGAAAATCTAATCCAAGGTTACAGTAGGCAAAAAGTGAGGGTGGTGAGTTAAAGATGTTCAGCTATATTTGTAGATTTACAATTTATAGATCTGCATATGATGCCATGGAATAGGATGGGAAATAGAGAGTATATACTAGGACAATCTGCCAACGGTTACCGATAGCTCGGGTACAGTTGGCAAATTTTGAGCGAAGCTATTGCAAAATCGGAAGGCGTCAAAACCTGACATGGACGATGTCCAATCACATGCCGAAAATTACGATGATCGGATGTGTCATGTCGTAGCTATGCCCAAACAACTAATTGTCCTGAGTCTCGTATAGAGAGCGGATTTTTTCAATTATTATTAAAATTGGTCAGTTTCTTAATGGTCATTATTTTTATATGACACGACCAATCACCATGATCTAATCCCATGTCACTCACCATGACCTTCCCTTTCTCTGTGGCAAGTGTTATCGCGATCGGCTGAAGATCTTTGGAGGAGATAGGTAACGAACTACCTCTTCTCAAAACCCGGAAAAAACCCTTAAAATGCAACTTTTTGGACGATTGTTCCTCGAGAATCTGGAATTTCGGGAATCGAAAGGAGTCAAAGCCTATTGCATGCAAAAAATCATGGTGGTCGGATGTGTCATCTTGTACCTATGCCCGAACAGCTGATTGTCTCGAGTCTCATAAAGAGATCTCCGCTCGGCCTCGCTTCGCTCAATTATTCCTCAGTGACATGAAATTTCAAAAATCAGAAGGCATCAAAACCTGACCACAGACAATATCCAAGCGCATGCAAAATATCATGGTATTCAGATGTGTCATGTCGTAGCTATGCCCGAACAACTAATTGTCCCGAGTCTCGTATAGAGAGCAGATGTTTTCAATTATTATTAAAATTGGTCAGTATTTTAATGGTCGTTATTTTTATACAGCATGACCAATCACCATGATAGCAATCCCATGTCACTCACCATGTTCTTCCCTTTCTCTGTGGCAAGTGTCACCGCGATTGGCTGAATATCTTTGGAGGAGATAGGTAACAAACGACCCCTTCTCGAAACCCGGAAAACCCCCTAATAATGCAAGTTTTTGGACGATTATTTCTCAATGACACAGAATTTGGGGAATCAGAAGGTGTCAAAACCTGACCATAGACGATGTCCAATCACACACAAAAAATCGCGGCGATCAGATGTGTCATGTCATAGCTATGCCCGAACAACTAATTGTCTTTAGTCTCATAAAGAGAGCTCCACTCGGTCTTCAGCCTCACTTCGCTCAATTATTATGCATCTTATACACTTCTGCTGTTACTCATTGAACTGGTCACTTTGCCAGATTTCATTGTAGCAGCAGGAAGTAATCTGAAACATGAAACACCTGGCGCACATTGTTGAAGTATTTTTGCTAAGTAGTTATCAGAAGTGAAACGCCTACCCAATAATTTTGCCGACAGATTTTTTAATGTTAAATAAAGTTGTTTATCCTTATTTGTGAGGTAGAAGTGTTTAAATTCATTGTGTGTGTGTATATACCTGGGTATATAAAAGATGGGAACACTATATCATTGAAGTCTTAAACTTTCTTAACTGATACTGTATAACATTAATATTGCTGTTACTCTGGTCTAAACAAATTACTTTTCAATCTTGCAATTTTCAGGCTGGAGATGCAAAGCATATGGGCACAGAACAGGTGACAGAGAATGCCCATTGTTCGTAAGTGGCAATGCAGCCATAGAGAAATTTAGATACGTAAGCAAATTTCCTTTTCACATGCATCAAAAAATGATAAAATTATTTCTGCAGTTCATAATTATTTCTTTTCAGTGTAACAGCATGAAAAAAAAAATCACTGGAAAAAATAGTACATCTGACATGTATTAATGTTAAATAATGTGTGATTATGTTAAGCAAGCTAAATGGCTTTGATAAAATTTAATACATGATGTTTCATATACATACTCTTACATACTCACTTGTACCCACATTGTGGTCTTATTGTATACACACTCTAATTCAAAGTGTATAATGAACACTGATTATGTTGGATTCCTTTTTTTTTTTTTGTAACTGACCTTCAACCTTGTGTGCAAAGTAATTTCCCTGTTTTTGGACATGGTGCAGGTTAAGTTCATGACCCTCTGTGATATAACTTGAGAATTGTAATTTTCATCTTTTGATGCGAGTTCTCATTACTATTAGTAGTACTGCTGCTTATGTCTTTCTGCATTTGACTTTAAATCTATTTCTGTCTTCTTATGATAAGATAAATAACTAGTCCTTTATATCTTAAAAATATAACTTAATAATACAGGGATTACACTTATTTACTGTTGTTCATCAACTTTGTGGATTGTACGCCAACCTGTCATCAAGACCGAATCAAGAGAGTAGGTGTTGCCACTTAATGGTAATACCAACCTTCTTGTTCTTCTTTAATTTTCACCCTCCTTAGTCCATAGTTTGATTACTAAATTTAAGTCACAAAAAAAAAAACCCATTAAGGTTCACTTATTCGTTTCCGGAACTTTTAACCACTCGTTAATTCGTTGGCCCTGTTCCTTTCAACCTGTTCTTTTGTTATAAGATTTGGTCAGTCTTCAAATCCTACGGTTACAGGATTGCAGTTGAGCAGCTTGTTAATTTTATTCTTAAATACAGATGAAATCAAATTCCTTGATTTACCTGCTGTTTATTCTTTTTCTATCAACGCCTCAGAAGGTGTTAACAAGAATACCAGTTTAAAAGTACTTAACAGTATTAATTAGCATCTGGCAGAACACATTTCCAATATTAAGAAAGGTAACCCATCTACTTCTCTTTCATTATTAACCATATTTTTACATTATTAACATATTAACCTTTCATTGTTAACCATATTTTTGTTTTATACATATATTATATATTATTTCAGTATAAATATAAAATAATATTTTAATATCACAAAAGTTTATACTTAACTTTTGTGATATATATATTACTATATATTATATATAAAATAATCAGTCTCAGATTATTCCAGCTTATGCACTCACCACAAGTCATCCTGAAGAAGAGATTGAAGAATTTTATGAGGAAATTCGTCATCTAAATAATAAAGGCAAGCAGCAATTGAAGATCATTATGGGAGATTTCAACACGAAAATAGGGCAACAGCAGCAGAACGAAACTTCAGTAGGTAAATTCGGTCACAGTAACAGAAACCAGCGTGGAAATACTCTCGTAGAGTTTGCAGAAGCAGAAGAATTTTTCATCATGAACTCCTTTTTCAAGAAAAAGCCGCAAATGAAATGGACATGGAGGCATCCCAATGGATTGACAAGTGAAATTGATTTATTATATGTAACAAGAAATTTGTCATGGAAGACTGCAGTGTGCTGAACAAGTTGAACACAGGTAGTGACCATAGAATGGTAAGATGTATGATGCACCTCAATGCTAAACTTGAGCATGACAAGCTTATAAAACAAACAAAGTGTATTGACATGACCAACTTTAAAAAACATCATAATACCTTCAAATTGGAAATGAGGAACAGATTCTCTGCTCTAGAAGGTCTAACGTCGGAAAAAGTGGACATCTCTGAAGTTAACAGAAAACTAACCAAGGCTCTTATGGAAACAGCAACAAAAATATCTGGTACTAAGAACAAGTTGCATATGAACAAATTATCAGGAAAAACCAAAATTCTGATGCAAAAAAGAAGAGAGATGAGGACAACTAAAGGAGATGTGACTTCCAAAGTGGAATATATAGAGCTATGCAAGACAGTACGAAAAAGTATCTCTGAAGACATAAGGAAATTCAACTGTGAACTAGTGAGGAAAGCAATTGAAAACAATCGAAGCCTGAAGAGAGCAAAGGGACATCTGAGTAAGGGAAGAAAACAGATTATGGCTCTGAAAACAGAAGATGGTTCTGTAACAAGAAATAGCGGCAAAATTTTGGCAAGAGTGAATGATTTCTACTCAAAACTATATGAAAGAGATTATATATGTACTTCATACATTACAAAAGGTACCAGTACCAGAGTTGTTCTGGTCCTCCCAGAAGAAGTTGCACATGCAATCAAGAACATGAAACAGGGAAAAGCTCCAGGAGAAGATGGAATTACAGTAAACATCATACAAGAAGCAAGTGGAGAAACTAAAACAGTACTAGCCCAAGTTTTCACTCGGTGCCTTAATGAAGGGAAGATTCCTGAGGATTGGAACAATGCTACAATGATCCTGCTACATAAAAAAGGTGACATTGAGAATCTCAGGAACTACAGACCTATCAGTGGTTTATAAAATCTTCACTAAAGTTCTTTCACACCGCTTGAAGGTGACACTGGACATGGCTCAACCGAGAGAACAAGCTGGATTCAGGAGTGGCTACAGCACAATAGATCATATCCACGTACTGAGAGAACTAATTGAAAGAGTGAGGTAATATGAACTTCCGTTATGCGTGGCTTTTATTGATTATGAAAAGGCCTTTGATTTGATGAAACCATCAGCAGTTACAATAGCTTTGAAATCCTGCGGTATTGAAGATGCATACATTAATATTATTAATAACATCTATGAAAATGCAAGTGCAAAGATTCCGCTATTTGAGAATACAGCACCCATAAAAATTGGAAAGGGAGTGAGACAATATGACACTATATCTCCCAAACTCTTTAATGCCACTTTGAAAAATGTCTTTCAATGACTGAACTGGGAAAACAAAGGGATAAAGATTAATGGAGATTATCTAACTCACCTTCGTTTTGCTGATGACATTTTTGTAACTACCCCGTCAAAGCTGCAGAGTATGATCCAGGAACTTGCTGACAAGAGTAAAGAAGTGGGATGAATAATGAACTTTAAGAAGACAAAAGTGATGTACAATGCTTTTACAAGAAATGAAGATTTATCGATTGATGGGGAAAAGCTGGAGGTAACCAATACCTACATTTATCTTGGACAGCAGATATCAAGTGAAGGTCACATTGATGAAGAAATTAATTGGCATATAAAACTTGCCTGGAGAGCTTTTGGAAGAAACATTATAATTTTCAAGAGTAATATGCCATTATGTCTTAAAAGATAAGTGTTTGATTAATGCATCCTTCCAGTGCTTACGTATGGTGCAGAGACGTGCACCTTAACTAAAAGAGACATACAAATACTTTTTTTAGAAGGCTAAAATAGTGTGTATTTGAGATTTAAGTAAAATAACTGTAAAAATTATATGGAGTCTTTTAATATCCCCTGTATTGTATACTTGTAAAAGAAAATCTGAACAACTGTAAACAACACATAAAGGTACAGGCATGATTTACTAAAATATAGGTGCCCAACACAAGGTGATTTGCATGGAGTGCTTATGTTTTTGTAGTACAGCATTTTTTTTAATCAAACTAGATTATTATTTTTTTTATCTTTTACTCTTAGTCCTTGACTTTAACAAGAAATCTGTTCTCAGTACTTTTCCTTCTACATACATATTGCTTAGTTGTTCTCTGATATTCAGAGGTTAGGTTTTCAAACCATGATATCTGGCTTTACATACTGTTGATATATATCAATTGTTTACAGTGATCTTGTTGCACAACTTAAGCTTTGCTGTAACACAAAGCCATTTGAAAAAAAAAAAAAACAAAAAAAACATACTACGAGGGAGAATCAAAAAGTAAAGGCAACATACCCTAATTTAATACTGGTAACTCTGCAAATAAACATAACAGTTATCTCACTTCTCCACATAGTCCTCCTACAGGTCGATGCACTTGTATGTTCCTCTAGCCTTCTTCATTCCTTGGGAGAAGTTTTTTGGCTGCTCCCGAATCCAAGTCTTCACCACCGCTTCCTTAACCTCATCATCGGAGGTGAACCTGTGACCGTGTAGAGCCTCTTTACGTGAATCGAAAATGTGATAATGACATGGTGCCTGATCAAGGCTGTAAGAAGGGTATGGAAAATGTTCAAACTGCAGTTGTTGCATTGCCTTCACTGTTGCAGCTGCTACATGGTGGCATGCATTGTTATGGTGCAGCGGCACTGTTTTTGACAGCATTCATATTCTTTTGCTGTGAATTGCAGGTTTCAGTTTCTTTCTAAGCATAGCACAGTACATCGTACTGGTCACTTTTTGTCCAAAAATGCACTAGAAAAGGACTTCCTGTCCCAAAACAAGGGCAGCATGATTTTCTTGGCAGAAGGCTGTTGTTTGAATTTCTTCTTTACTGAAGAAAATGGATGTTTCCACTGCATGCTTTGTCTCTTGCTTTCAAGTTCGCAGCAATGAACACGTGTCACATGCTTTACTGCCAGTGACAATCTTCTCCAAAACACATGATCTTCTTCCTAACATTTTAGAAATTGGGTCGCAACCCGCCCACATGCTGTTGCTTGTGCAGATCAGTAAGCCGCTTGGATACCCATCTTGTGCAAACTTTATGGTACCCCAAGTCGTCATGCACTATTGCATGTGCAGATTCATAGCTAATATCCAAATGCGCAGCAACAGTGGACAGCATAATCCATTGGTCTTCTCTGATCAAGTAATTTATTTGCCCTGTTGATTTGGGCTTGTGTATGCAATGCTGATGGCCGACCAGATCAAGCTTTGTCAGTTAAACTTGTTCTTCCCACTATAAACCTTTCTACCCATTCATAAGCTTTTCTTTGAGTTATGGTGTTTTCATCTCCTTACTGAACCAACATCTTTTGGTGAATTTCAGCAGGTTTCACTCCCTCTGCCCAAAGAAATCTCACTATGGCACATTGTTCAACATTAGTGTAATCCCACAATGAAGCATCCATGTTTATTTGACCTTGGCTTCAACTAGACTAACAGCAGAGCATAGCACTGTGCATGTTCAAACTACCCAGTCATTACCCATTGTGAATGTGTTGTATTGTGTCAGGTTCTATCTGCTGCAGTTGCCACATAATTTTCAAATTGCCTTTACTTTTTGATTTACCTATGTAATTAGCTTTTCTCTTTCAGACATTCCTGAATCTGGTCGTCCCGTTATTTTTCATCTGTCTTGTACCTTTCTTTCCCGCCATTTGGGCAGAACAAATTCTCTTAGTGAGCACCACATCATTTATTCTTTTAACATGGCCAAACCACTTTACATTATTTGAGTCTGATTTACTAACATTTCGCTTCACATTAAACACCTGCAACATATCTTTCGTCTGCACATGATCAGAACAAGTTTGCCATGAATTCCCCATAAGTAATGCATCTCTCCAGTACACAAACAACTCTTGTATTCTTTCTGATGTACCAGTTTTCACTATCAGAGATTAAATTAGGAACAATTACACTTTCACGCACAGCTATTCAGAATCTTTTTGACAACCCACTAATGATGACATTCAAAGCTGAATTCACTTCCTACTAATTTCACCACCTGTTTTCTCTTACAAGTATGCTTCCTAAGTGCCTAAACTTGGTTTAGCTCTATGATTTAGATTCATCTCATACTCAGATAGCTCCTAATTCAAAAACCATTACCGTATATACTCGCGTATAAGTCGAGAAATTTGGGACAAAATGAGAGCTTCAAAGTAATGGGGTCAACTTATAGGCGGGGTCTAAAAAAATCGTAAGTCCAAAAGTTCTTCCCGTGAGGCAAAAGGCAATCCATCCCCCCCCCAAATGCCGATGCGGTATTAATTACGAAATCGCAACCCTCCAAAAGAAAAAAAAGAAAGAAAGAAAGAAAAAACGCCGATGTGGTAGAATTACGAAATCGCAAACCTAAGAATTTCTCCGCGCTTTGAGAAGTCTCCTCTCTCCTGGATTTGCGTATCCACAGCACAGTCACAGCAGCGCATAGAAAGCTCCGCCTTTCTGACTACCAGTTGATTGCACTGATCTTCGACGTAACGGCAAAGAATATCACGTGAAGCGTTTTTCTTTGGTAACGGAGCCATGCGACAGCCAGTGTTAGGTGTTGCTTGTTCTTAATCGCACGTGTCTCGCTTCTCCTATTATGGGTGACACGGATTGTGTAAAGAAACGGATGTCCTATAACGCAGGATTCAAGTTGAAAGTGGTTTCTTTTGCAGAAAATACTAACAACTGTGCTGCTTCACGTCAATTTGGCATAAACGAAAAACTGATTCGAGATTGGCGTAAAAAAAAACGGACTTGGTGAAAATCCCAAAATCGCAAAAGGCGCTGCGCCGTGGAACGACATCTTTCCCAGAGCTGGAAAGTGTCTTGAATGATTGGTATGTGGGCTGCAGACAAAATGGTTACATTGTAACACGAACTGGTATACGTTTGCGAGCAATGAAGCTCGCAAAAGATGAAAAGTTTGCAGCCGCAAATAACACTTTTCGTGCCTCACCAGGTTGGTGCACAAGGTTCATGAACCGCTATGGGTTGTGTCTACGCCAGCGCACCAAAATTGCACAAAAGTTACCTCGTGAACTCGAAGCAAAGATAATGGAATTTCAAAAGTATGTACCGTAATTTTTGGGCTAAGAGCCGCGGCTCTTACGTTACTAAAAGTGAAAATTTTCGGGTGAGCGGCCCTTATGCCGAATTTGTTTTCGATAAGACTTTCTTCCCTCGCTTTTTTTTTTTTTCATGCAGATGCTTAGTAAATTTTTTCAAACCACGTCTTTTTTGTTCACGAACTCGACTGTGATCATGCCCCCCCCTTCTACTCATACGTTAGACAATAACTCCGCTGTCCTGATGTTGGTTTAGGAGGGAAAGTGGGGGAGAACAGGAATGCCTGACTCAAACGCCTTTTGCATGGGGGATGGAATGGGGACATAAGCACACAGACTCTCCGAGGCTTCTGTGGATAGCGTGCCCAGCGGTAACGGCTTAGTGCGCGGTAAATGAAAGTAGGTCAAACCACTTGAAAGAGAGAAAGTGCACCGCCGTTTCAAAGTGTTAGCGGCTGATCAGCGGCGAACACGTGCGAAGCAGCTGGTACAAGGAAACGTCTCTACATGAGAAAATAAGCATAACATAGAAGGAACATATTATTAAAGAAAACATTAATCGAAAGCATAACAAGCGATAATTTATAAGTTAATTACTTCTAAGATGGATTCTATTGCGGTGAACAGAGAACCATCCTGTAGCAGACATCCACATTAAATGGAATTTAGACAATTGTGCGGTTTTACGAGCAATGCGATATTCTAACGGGAGTCTTAAACATTAACTGTGATTTATATTGATTATATAAATGGTTCTGAGCATTTAATAAAGGCAAACAAATAACATCATTAGCACGATTAATAAAAAATGTATAAATAAAAATGTTTGCCAGTATGAAAAAATAAGTGTGTAAAGCAGATCGACACTGAGTTGCAGAATTAGCCTTTGAAGTATACATATAATCACGTTGGGCGTGAGTTAATTCATGAAAATAAGGAAGATAATTTAGCTTTCTGAGCAGCACCATGACTTCACAGGTGCGGCCCTTACGGCAACTTTTGCTTCCAAGATTGCAAAAATTCTCACCTGTGGCTCTTAGTCCGAAAATTACGGTAATTCAAAAGAGAAAAGAGACTGCTTTTGAACTTTCCCAAATAGGGAACATGGATGAAACCGCCATGTGTTTCGACCTTCCTGGAAATAAGACGGTGAACCAAAAGGGCGAAAAAATATCTTGATCAAAACGACTGGCCACGAAAAATCCAGTTTCACGGTTGTTCTTTCCTGTTTGGCCGACGGCAGTAAGCTACCTCCGGTAATTATTTTCAAACGCAAAACTCTGCCGAAAAGCATTGTCTTTCCGTCTGGTGTGCTCGTTCGTGCCCATGAAAAAGGATGGATGAACGAATCCGGAACAATTGACTGGTTAAAGAATGTGTGGAACAAAAGGCCAGGTGCACTTTTGAGGAAACCTTCTCTTTTGGTGTGGGATATGTTTGTTGCACACCGTTGTGCAGAAGTGAAAAAAACTGCAGAAAATTCAAAAACAACTCTTGCTGTCATCCCAGGTGGGTTGACATCTGTTCTTCAACCACTAGATGTCTGCCTTAATAAGCCCTTCAAGGACAATGTGCGGAGGTATTGGGCTGATTGGATAAGTTCCGATTTGCCGACTGAAACCAAGGGCGGAAAACTAAAGAAGCCGGATATCGTTTTGATTGCGCGATGGGTCAAGGATGCTTGGGATGCGATACCTGCGGAAATGGTCGTGAAATCATTCAAGAAATGTTGCATTAGTAACAAACTTGATGGCACAGAGGATGATGAGATTTTTATGAGTGATGATGACAGTGATTCTGATGACACAGGCATAGATGGGAATACTGATGTTTTTATGATGACGCGCCGATGAGGGAGAAAGATTTTTTTTTTAACTGTTTGGCGAGTCTGACTCGGAATCGGATTTTGAAGGGTTCCGATGAAGTTTTTGGGTATGCAAATTAAATTTAGTATTATATATATAATTTTTTTCGTTTTCAAATGTTTTTGAATAAATTAATTGAAATTTTTTTTCTCATTCCGGGATCGACTTATACGCGAGTTTCTGATTTCTTACGATTTTTTTCCTCTGAAAGTGGGGAAATCGACTTATACGCGAGTTTCCGATTTCTTACGATTTTTTTCCTCTGAAAGTGGGGGGTCGACTTATACGCGAGTATATACGGTACTCTTTTTTTTTTCTTAATCATAGTAATTCTTCAAAAGAAATAAAAGAATTATTCAAAAAGCTCTGTGTTGTTTCTTTCTATGCACAGACTTTTCAAGCCCCTGGATAACCATTGGGATATGTTGTTATTGTTGAACTGATCATCTTGTCACTAAAGTCTTATTCATACTGAGTTGGAATTTCATACATACTTCATTTGTCGTGGACATCATGCTTAGCAACTCACTGTTACTCTCAGACAGCAGCGGAAACTGTGCCATTAGCATACAACAACATGCACACATGTTGATAAGTGTTCTGCTATTAAATATCCAGTATCAAATCATGTAATGCTTCATTTTTTTATATATATAAATAATATTAGAATTGGTTTTTCCAACGATGAAACAATTTTAATATTATTTTAGAAAATAACAGACTGCATATTTTTATACGTGTACATGGTATCTCATGAACTGCACCAACTTTTATGTTTTTCCTCAGGAGTGCTGTGAAATATAAAGATAGTGAAAAGGAAAATTAATGTGATGAACAGAACTTCTACTCATGGATATTAGGTAAAGGAAGTATGAAATCCCTTTCTGGATGTGAAGCTCTTGTACTTATGTGACACATTAAGTTTTAACTGTGGTTTCACTGGTTGGTTGATTATTGGAGTTCAGTGGCACAAGGGCCTCAGTATGGCAAGAAAGGGCCATGCATCACAGTTAGTTATAAAAATTAATTGCACTGGATATCAAAACATTCTGTTTTCACTTCAAAGGTAGGATTTTTGAAGGCAGTAAGTTATAAGCTCAGTTTATTCCATTTTGTCTTGATTTTATATTATTCAGCATTCTGAAGTACATCAGCCATATACATGGAATTTTAGGTCACATGTTACTGACCACAATATCTGTTTAAAACCAGAAGAAAGAGTTACTCTAGAATTTGAACAATTTTTACTTCTCATTTTGAGTAATTTTTTAGTAGAGCCGCAGCATGTAGGATTGTTGTTGTTTTTAAGCATATGACTAAATATATTAATTAAACATCTGTTTGGTCAAATAGCAATTCTTAGAAATACAGAATAGTTAAAATTTGGAAAGGTTTTTCAATAAGGTTATTAACAACACCTTTCTCAATATGTATGCTGAAGATGCTGTAAGTCTAACATTGAAAGTAATGCCAGTAATGTCAAAATAGATAAAAAGAGGATTAACAACATCCATTTACATCATTGCTTTATTTATTTGGCATTGATTTTAGTAAAATTTTAAGCATATGGTAAATTCACGAGATTTTGGTCGAAGAGGAGGTTTGGGGGGGGGGAAAGGACCTTCCAAAACCAATGATACAATAACAGGAGGAGGAGTATGTCTAAATTTAAGTTAAAACTGAAGTCTGTCAATTTAATAGAAGTAAAATCTGAAAAATCAAAATAAAATTAGAGGCAAAAGCAATTGGCACTCTAATCATTTTTACATATCTGATTTTCTAAAGTGAACTGTGTTAATGTGGCTTATCTGAATACATTGTTTTAGATAACACTTTTTCTTTTATCATGTTCTACTGGTTATTCGTATATAAACAATAATAATTGCAGGTGAAGAACATTAAAGGAAACTTTTTTCTCATGTTAATTTTACTGGTGATGATTTATCTCCATATACAGTACATGTTATGAAAAAGGAGGGAAACCCATTTCTCGGTAAGAGATGGGTTTGCCTCCTTGGGGCGCTCCATGGTAACGATAGCACAGGGCCTCTGTGAATCTTGGAGAGGTGCCAGCTAGTTCTGTGTGACATTGGTGAAAAAAGCCCAACTCACTGGGTTTTGTTCCAGAATCCTTAGGTTGAATGACCAACTGGAACACTCAGCTGTGGGCTAATCCCCCACACTGATGTACTTACCTGATTAGAAAGACAAAAAGAAATATTAAGAATGACTCAAGTGTGGGATATGGTGGACCTACCACACTTGAGAAGGACAGTCCACCACGGAATCGACCTGGACTTTCTAAACGGCATATGAGAAAGAGATCTCGGCTGAGTGAATGTAAGATTGGTGTATGGAATACTAGAGGTATAAATGGCAAGATGAGTGAGGTGATTGAGGAGATGAATAAATATGGACTGGATGTGCTGTGTGAAAGTGAAACCAAAAAGAAGGAAATTGGGGTAGAAGAAGTGAATGGCACAGTGAGTGTGTGGTCTGGAGTATTGGATAATATGAGAGGACAGGCTGGTGTAGGTGTGATTTTAAGTGAAAAGATGAAGAACAACTTGATTCACTATAGATGTGTAAGTGAGAGAATTCTCTGGATTCGTTTGAAAGTGAAACTTCAGAGAATTGTAATTCTTGTAGTGTATGCTCCTTGTGACTCGGAACCTTCTGATAAGAAAGAAGATTTTTGAAATGAGCTGAAAGCTGTTTTGAGCCAGTTTGGTGCTAAAGAAAAAGTTATAATAGCAGGCGATTTCAATGCTAGAGTAGGTGTGCAGAATGCAATTTCTGACAATGTTCTGGGTAAGTTTAATGATCCTTGTGTGAATGATAATGGTGAAAGATTAATTGAACTCTGCATTGAGAATGGTTTTTGTGTTGTCTAATACATTTTTCAACCACAAGTATATCCAACATATACTTGAGAAAATCGTACTCTTGGTCAAAAGAGTGTGATAGATTTTGTTTCTACGATCAACGTCTGAAATACTTAATTGTTGACACTCGTGTAATGAGAGGTGCAGATGTTGGTTCTGATCATTACTTGGTAGTGCCACGAGTGAAACTGAATGTTGGTTAGAGGAAAGGGAATAGGAAGAGGCCCACGATGGAAAGAATAAAGGTTGAAAGGCTGCCTGAAGATCAACAGCATTATTCTGACTTACTCAGAGAACGACTGAAGGAGCTGAAGTCTTGTGAGAGAAATGTAGAAAAGAAATGGGAATGTTTTAAGAACTGTGTTGTTACTGCTGGTGAAGAAGTGGGTAACAAAAGAGCTGATGCTTGGTGGAATAGTGAGATTGAAAAGGCATTAAAGAGAAAGAAGGACGCGCCGCCAGGCTGGTTCACCAGAGTAAGGTAAAAGACAGGAAGGAGAGGGTGGAAAGGCATAAATTGGCTTTTTGAAAAGATAGGAAGACTTTCTGGAAGTACATGAGAATCAGGAAAAATAGGGGAAACAAAGTTCTAAGTTATGTGAAGAATAGGATCGGGGAAATGATATGGGAGCCCAATGAGTTAAGTGAAAGATGGGGTGAATACTTGTGTGAGTTATTAGATTAGAAAAGTAAAGGTGATTCAGAGGCAGAAGCAGATGATGTCGCAGGGAAGTATGGAAACACAGGAGGGATCTCGAGAGAAGAGGTGTGTAAAGCTCTAAAATCTCTTCAGATTGGTACGGCTGCAGGAGTTGATGGTGGTGACTCTGTAATTGACTGGTTAACTGAAATTTGCCAGTTGTGCTGCGAGTTAAGAATGGTCCCTCGGGATTGGAAGGATGCTATCATTGTTCCCTTGTAAAAGGGAAAAGGTGATCAGACCGACTGCAAGAACTATCTTGGTATTAGCCTACTGAGTGTTCCAGGGAAAGTGTTTGGTAAGGTCGTTATTGAAAAAGTATGGGGTCTTACATCAGAGAAAGTGTGGGATGTTCAGAGTGGTTTTATGCCTGGTAAAGGCTGCACTAACCAAATTTTTGCATTACACATGTTGATTGAAAAGTATCTGGCTGTTGGTAAAAAAGTTTTTGCTACCTTCGTAGATTTAGAGAAAGCTTACGACCGAGTAAATAGGACACTTTTGTGGAAGGTATTGAATGAATATGGTGTTACTGGGAATAATATACTTAATAGTGTAAACGCCATGTATGCTGGCAGTAGAGCCTGTGTACGAGTGAATGGTGTTTTATCAAAATGGTTTTCTATTGGTGCAGGAGTCAGACAAGGTTGTGTAATGTCACCATGGCTGTTTAATATATTTATGGATGCATGCATGGTTGATGCCAAAATAGATAATACTAGTTTATGTCTTGGTGATATCTGTGTGTGCAGATTGCTGTATGCTGATGACACTGTCCTGTTGGCAGAGAGCAAAAATGAGTTGCAGAGTATGTTGTCTCAGATGTACGAAGTTTGCATGAAATTCAAACTGAGAATAAATAAGGTAAAAACCAAAGTTATGGTTTTTGAGAGAGAAACTAGTAGTACTGAATGTAATATATGTCTAAATGACACAGTGATTGACCAGGTGAATGAGTTTGGTATTTAGGAAGCATGTTTGACAGAGAGAACAAATTGGATGGTGAAATTAGTAGGCGAGTGAATTCTTCATTGAAAGTCATGGCTGCTCTGGGAGGTTTTCACAGGAATGACGGGTTCTCAAGAGAGTCCCACATGGCTGTGTATGAAAGTGTAATTGTTCCTACTCTGATGTATGGCAGTGAAACCTGGGTGCTACAGAAGAAACATAGGAGTTGTTTGTGTGCTGGAGGAATGCATTACTTATGGGGGGTTTGTGACAAGACATGTTCTGATTGTGTGAGGAATGAAGATGTGTTGCAGTTGTGTATTGTGAAGCAAAATGTTGTTAGCAAGGTGGAGACTAATATGCTTTGGTGGTTTGGCCATGTTGAAAGAATGAATGATGAGATGCGTACTAAGAAAATCTTTTTTGCCCAAGTGGCAGGAAGGAAAGGTAGAGGAAGGCCAAGGAAGTCATGGGAGGATCAGATTCAATAGTGTCTGCATGAGAAAAAGATTATGAGTATGAAGATCTTGTGTACGGCGTGTGATGGATGTGAGTGAAGCCCGAGTTATATGTCAAGATTGCTGTAAATTGAGAAGTTTGATACGGCAACAGTAAGTAAAAATTATCTGGTAATTTGTATTTCTTTGTGGAGCTAACCTCTGAATAGCAGAGAACAGCTTAATGATATGCATGTATATGTGTGTATGTTAATGAAAAGTGAAGTCCAAAAACTGGTTTGCTACAAAAAGAGAACCAAATTAAATTCATCTAAGCAAATACAGGGTGCATAGGAAAGTCCCTTTAGCCTGAAATAACTTGCGAACGGAGAGAGGTACAGTTATGCAAGTGAGATATATTAGTATAAAAGTTATGCAAGTGAGATATATTAGTATAAAAGTTATGCAAGTGAGATTAATTAGTACAACACAAATGACATTTGTTTCACACGGATAAGATTAATTGTCGCCTGAATACCCTAAAATGTCCGAAATCGATGCACGACCTTTTGTGTGAACGTTGCAAAGGAACAGGCATAGATATGAGCAAATACACACAATTTATTGCATAAATGTATAATTATGTCAATATAGTTTGATGACGTCAGACAAAACAAAAACATAAAAGGCAAACGGCGCACAGTGATAAAAAGTTAATGTCGAGTATGTTCGAAGAGTTTGCCGTTGCCCACGATACACATTTGTATTCGTGAAAGTAACTATGCATGCACATTCCTCAGCATGGAAGGTGTCACACTGTTGCAAGCATCTGTAACACGACGACGTAGATCCAGCAGACTTGTAGGCGCTGTTGCATACACCTTATTTTTTTAGTGAAGCTCGCCATCCTCACACAGCATATGTAGACCTAAACTTCTGATCAGGGTACATCATGCTACTGTTTTTTAGCACGTCTTTTGTAAAAAAAGATCGTGCTTCTGTTATCGGTTTGTCCGTCCGTCTGTACCCACGATATCTCTGCAACTATTAGTCCGATTTGAAAAATTCTTTTTGCATTGGGAAGCTTGAAATATGAAAATGATGATCCTTCATTTCGGGGTTGTTGTTTTTTTTTTTACGATGTACAATTTCGCCGGTAGAGGGCGTAAATGCAGATGATGTCGAATTTAAAAATACGTTTTATTCCACATATTTGCTTCTAAACATCCGATTGATTTTTTTTTTTCATCTTTCAATTCCATTTATGTCGAAGAGTATTTTAGATATAGTTACTTTTTCAAATTACGCATAGATTTTCTACTAGGGGCGTAAAAGTAAACTACATTTTTCCCGATAACTTTTCTTCTAAAACTCCAATTTGAAAAAAAATTTCTTCAGCGGATACATCTCCTGATGGAAAATCTTTTGCATATAATTTTTAATTTTTGGTAAAAAATACTTTGGCCACCAGAAGGCGTAAGTGTTAATATTTGCCATAAAATCGGAGCTTCTAAAATATTGATTGAAAAAATTATTTCGTGGGCTGATGCCACTCGCATCGATAAACCTTTTCGAAATATTTTCTTAAAATATTCCACAGTTTCTCCGCCAGGGGCGTAGATGTACATCTTATTTTTGTCAATATCTCTACTTCTAGGAGTCCGATTTGAAAAATTCCTTCTTTGTTGGATAGTGTTTTCCGTGTGACATGTTTTTCATATAATTTCAAAATTTTCAAGTAATTCATAGACTTTCCGCTAGGGGGCGTAGCGGTAAATTGTGTTTCCCCCTATATCTCTGCTTCTAAATCTCCGATTTGAAAAATTATTTCTGCACCGGATACAGCTCCTGGTGGGAAATCATTTGCATATAATTCCCAATTTTTGTAAAAAAAATAGTTTGGCCACCAGGGGCGTAAATCTTAATTTCCGCTTCTATTGTATTTGCAGCAAAATATGAGCTTCTAAATTATCGATTGAAAAAACGTCGCTTGTTGACGGATACTACTCATGTCGACAAACCTTTTAGAAACATTTTCTTCTTAAAATAGTGCATGGTTTCTACGCCAGGGGGCATAGATGTGTATCTTACTTTTGTCAATATCCTTACTTCTAGGAATCCGATTTGAAAAATTCCTTCTTTGTTGGATAGTGTTTCTAGTGTGACATGTGGTTCATATAATTTCAAAATTTTCAACTAATTCATAGACTTTCCGCTAGGGGCGTAAATGTAAATTGTGTTCCCCCCTATATCTCTGCTTCTAAATCTCCGATTTGAAAAATTCTTTCTGAACCGCATACAGCTCCTGATGGGAAATCGTTTGCACATATTTTCTAATTTTTGTAAGAAATGGTTTGGCCACCAGGTGGCGTAAGTCAATTTCCGCTTCTGCTGTATTTGCAGCAAAATATGAGCTTCTAAAATCTTGATTGAAAAAAAAGTCGTTTGTTGATCGATACTACTCCTCATGTCGACAAACCTTTTAGGAAAATTTTCTTCTTGAAAAAATGCATGGTTTCTATGCCAGGGGGTGTAGATGTATAACTTATTTTTGTCAATATCTCTACTTCTAGAAGTCCGATTTGAAAAACTCCTTCTTTGTTGGATAGTGTTTCCGATGCGAAATGTTTTCCTTATAAATTCAAAATTTTCAAGTAAATCATAGATTTTCCGCTAGGGGGCACAAAGGTAAATTGCGTTTTCTGCGTTATTTCTGCTCCTAAAGCTCTGATTTGAAAAATTCTTCCTGTATCACATACAAGACCTGATGGAAAATATTTTTCACATAATTTCTAATGTTTGGTAAAGAATGGTTTAGCCACCAGGGGGTCATAAGTGTTAATTTCTGCTTGTATTTGTAGCATAATCTAAGCTCCTGAAAACTCGACTAATTTTTTTTTCATGGACCGATACCGCTTATATGGATAAACCTTTTGAGAATACTTTCTTCCTAAAATAATGCATGGTTTTCCCACCAGGGGTCGTAAAGTCACATCTTATTTTTGTCGATATCTCTGTTTCTAAGAGTTCGTAAGCTCATCTGAGGGATTAAAAACCCAATTGAAAATCTTCTTTCTTTCCTCAGATCTATTGTTTTCCATACCAGTTCCATTGACTTTGAATAGCTTTGATAAATTTAATTTATGTCAGAACGAATTCAAAAGACGGGCTAATTACACCCGAAAATTCGGTGTCATCTTTCTTGTTATATCGTAGGTACGGTACAACGTCACAATCTGCATTTGCATACGGCTACATTTGCAAAATGTGAATAAGCAGATTCGAATCGTCGCACATCGATTTCGGACATTTTAGGGTATTCAGGTGACAATTTATCTTATCCGTGTGAAACAAACGTTGTTTTGTACTAATTAATTGATGCTCTACAACTTTGTAATTGGAAATCTTGCTCTATCTCTTTTCGTTTTCGATTTGCAATGGCTAACTTCTGCATTTTGCCACTAGGGGTACTGCTATTGGTTGCATTCGATTGGGCGTAGTCGCTTTACTCTACAGTTATCTCACTTGCATGACTGTACCTCTCTCCGTTCGCAAGTTATTTCAGGCTGAACATTTGCCCCATTTTGTTGTTTGAACATTGCCCCATTTTGTTGTTTGAACATTTGCCCCATTTTGTTGGTGCCTCCTGGTGCTTGCATGTTTTAATTGTCATATCTTTGCCTCAAACATAATACTTTTTTTATTGTTGTAATGCTCATTGTTTCACATGTGAAACACATCTGTTTCACTTTGACAAAATACTTCATGTATATTTGTGACACTACATATCAAAGTAAGATTCTTACAAAAATAAAATATATTTTCACCCATCATTATTGACGAGCTTTCACCTAGTTCTATGCAGAATTTGCTGATAAAGAATTGAAATATGTTTGGCAGTACTTAAAATGTTCTTTATCAAACAATTCTGTATCTGAATTAATTTGATCAATAATTATTTTGAATATAGCCTATTTATCTACAGATATTAGGTTGCTGTAAAGTCACATCTTATTTTAGTCGATATCTAAGAAGGCACAATAAAATAGGCTGTTTATTATACATAGATATCTTAGTGAGGAATTAAATGCACAGTACAAATCACATAAAAAAATGATGAACCAGGAAAATACACCGATCATCCAAAATGGTGAAAACAACAGGAATTTTCAGAAGGCATATCTGATTTTGTACAATTAGTCTAATGAGGCATATAGAGACCTCTCACAGAGATACAAGTGTCACATTGACTGATGTCTCATGCTGTTGACAAAGGAAACAAGAAGACTGTGTGGCAGCAAGTCTTACTCTATTGAACAAGAGCAGATCAGAGTTTTTCAAGAGTTCTGGTAGGAGGTTGATGACCTGCAGTGTGTCTCCCCAATGCATCCCACACATGCTATATTGCGTTGAGGTCTGGGGAATATGCTACCCATGGCATACAGTGTATATCTTCATTTTCCAGATAATCATCGACAGTAGCAGCTCTATGAGGTCTTCTGTTATTGTCCATGAACAGGAAATCTGGTCCAACAGCACCCCGAAAAAGCCACACATAGGGAACAAGGATTTCATCTCTGTATTACCGGCTAAGTTTAATGATACAGAGTTCCACTAGAATATACATTTAGAAGTTCCACCAGAATATGCATGGAGCTGGGTGCACCCATTGGACATAATGCCATTCCAGACAAGTACACCACCACAACTAATGGTGCATTTCTTGGATATTTGTGGGGGAATAATAGGTTCCAGGCTCTCACCAGATGAGAATTATAATGGATCTCTCACTTTCAAGACTAACCTGAATTCCCTGGAGAAGAGGGCATTGGCAAATTGATTTTTGTCCCAGTCTCAATGTTTTCTGCATCACAGTACCCTGGCATTTCTTGCTGATGGAGTGAGTGAGATGCAAACTGCAGGTCTTCTCGCATATAGTCTTGTCCATTGAGCTATAAAAAGGACATTGGCCCATTGATTTTCGTCCCAGTCTCGATGTTGTCTGCATCACAGTACCCTGGCATTTCTTGCTGATGGAGTGAGTGGGATGCAAACTGCAGGTCTTCTCGCATATATTCCTTGTCCATTGAGCCATAAAAAGGACATTGGCCCGTTGATTTTTTGTCCCATGTTGTCTGCATCACAGTACCCTGGCATTTCTTGCTGATGGAGTGAGTGGGATGCAAACTGCAGGTCTTCTCGTGTATAGTCCTTGTCCATTGAGCCAAAAAAAGGACATTGGCCCATTGATTTTCGTCCCAGTCTCAATGTTGTCTGCATCACAGTACCCTGGCATTTCTTGCTGATGGAGTGAGTGGGATGCAAACTGCAGGTCTTCTCGCATATAGTCCTTCTCCATTGAGCCATAAAGAGGACATTGGCCCATTGATTTTCATCCCAGTCTCAATGTTGTCTGCACCACAGTAGTCTGGCATTTTGTGCTGACGGAATGAGTGGGATGCAAACTGCAGGTCTTCTCGCTTATAGTCCTTGTCCATTGAGCCATAAAGAGGACATTGGTCCATTGATTTTCATCCCAGTCTCAATGTTGTCTGCATCACAGTACCCTGGCATTTCTTGCTGATGGAGTGAGTGGGATGCAAACTGCAGGTCTTCTCACGTATCGTCCTTTTCCATTGAGCCATAAAGAGGAAATTGGCCCATTGATTTTCATCCCAGTCTCAATGTTGTCTGCACCACAGTGGTCTGGCATTTTGTGCTGACGGAATGAGTGGGATGCAAACTGCAGGTCTTCTCGCTTATAGTCCTTGTCCATTGAGCCATAAAGAGGACATTGGCTCATTGATATGCGTCCCAGTCTGGAGGTTGTCTGCACCACAGTACTGTAGCATTTCTTGCTGACGGAATGAGTGGGATGCAAATGCTGGTTTTCTCGTTTATAGTCCTTGTTCACTAAGCTGTCTGTGAACTGTTTACCTTGTAACAGCTGGTTCACCAGCTGCAGACAGCTCTAAAGTAAGTGCTCTCGCTGACGTCGATCTGTTACATCTCGCTATTAGTGCCACATAACTATTATCCTGAATCATTGTAATCCATGGATGACCTTGCCATAGGTTGACAATTAACATCTCCGGTGTCCTGGTACTTTCTCCAAAGTCTGTATAGAATGGATTGATTGGCTCTGGCAACTTTACTGTGCGTCTGGCTAGATTCTAACATTCTGATAATCTAGCCACGTGTAGACATTCATTTGCCATCTTTCTGACATACTGTTTTAATAAAAGATGAATTCTTCTCCTAGCAGGGGGCATTGACAAGAAATACCACTTTTTGTAGCTCTTTCTCAACTCCACAGTCCTACTGCTAGCAGGAAGCATTGACAAGAAATACCACTTGTTGCAGCTCTTTCTCAACTCCACAGATGTTCTGCATTACTTTTTATGCTAATTATTGCTTGTCACATGGTATTGCATCATGATTTTCATATTCCCACGTCTTCTGTATTTTATTACCCTTCTCCTCCCCTTTTGTTTGTTCTAAAACCTATTTTTTTTTAACTGTGCTTACCTTTTGAACAATAGTGTATTTTGACAGGCAACATACCATGTGTTCAACTTTAGAAATGAGTGCAGATGACTGGATTATCAAAATATCATAAGAGAAATAGCTGTAAAATGTTCCTTCTGCCTCTTAAGAAAAAGAAAATGAAGGAAAGAGAGGCCTAGATAATGAACACAATGATAAACCAAGAAAAATTCTGAAACTATGTCAGTTTTTTTTTCTCTCTCTATCAGGGTTTAATGACCACCATGAATAACTGTAAGGGTCATAAGCAGTCACTCATCCCTAATTTAGGGTCACTGGTTCCAGGTAAGGGAGAGAGCCATCACCATAAGACAAACTCACCACTAATGCCTCACCTGGGATTCAACCCAGGATCAAGCTCGGATGACTAGCTGGAAACCTACGCCTTTTATCATTCAGAATGGTACCATACAGTGTAAACTGCAGACTAAAGGTCTCTCTCACATACAATTTTTTTTTATTGCTATTAATGCAACACATACTAAATCAATCTAACAGACTTTCAGGTCTAAGAAACTACTCCTTGCTGTAATTATTTTGCCTAGATTCTGATGAACTAGAACAGTTCACGTTTAGCAACAAAAAATATATCAGCTAATATGTTTTTAATATTTTCAGGCACATGAAATTATTATCATAGCTAAAGTAAACTCACTTTGAACAGCAATAAGAAATTTGTAGCATAGGTGTTTGCAGCAATGTGAAGTTGCTGTACAAATTTGTGTAACAATCATTTGATATAGAATTTCAGCAATGCCTTATAAAACAATTAAATACATTTCACTTATATATATATATATACTTTAGCCTTTAGCTTTCACAACGTAAAGTTATCTTTTTTTATATGTAACTAGCTTTACTACCCAGCTTTGCCCGGGATTTGGGCTTATTAATTTCATATTCCCTTATATGTCACTGAAAAAATCGGGAAAAAATTTATGCTTGCAAGAAAGAAAAAAGCTGATTTCACAAATTCAGTCATTACAAATTATTTATTCATAGTGTGATTATTTCAGCTCTCGAGTTTGAAGCTTGTTGGCGATCGGACATTCGGCGCTCGTTCAAATCTTCAGCAGTCTCATTGCTTCATCTTGTAGCAGTTCGAAATCGTTGTTCAGCAAGTTGCGCCTGTTTCGTCAGCCGTTTCGTTGCTTCGTCGAACACCTTGTTGAGTTTTGGCCGCTTCACGTGCTTGTGATCTTTCCTCTTCCGATTGCTTGGTTCATGATATCTTTTGGCGTTTTGTGTTGATTTGTGTTTGATTAAAAATTGGTCTCTTCCTTTTGGGCATTGCTGGCACAAATATTTGTCGAGAATTAAAGCAACGAAATGTACAGAATGTATGTAATCTGTAGAATCAAACGGAACAAAAGCATTACGAATTATTTAACACGCGTCCAGGAGACACAGCATTAGAACACTGGCTGAACAAAATTCGTTAACAATTTTTTTATTGACTATCAAATGCATCACGTGATTTCAGTTTCAGATATCTTTGAGGGAAGAATCTCTGGGATAAAAAAGTTAAAAACGTATCTTTGCGAATATTTTATGAAACTGGCTGAAATTTTAATGAACACCATAAATTGTTAATAGGAACATGACCTCCAAATTTCGCATGAATTGGTAAATAACTTTTTTAATTAGCCGTCAAAATTTTACTAACCGTTTCTGCATTATATTTCTGTTTACCGATGAATTAACAATTCCATACCTATTTTAAAAAGTTTTGACTGGATACTGGTGAAATTTTGAGGGACTCCTCTAATTACCAATTCATGGTGTTGATAAAAATTTCAGCCTATTTCATTTAGATTTCGCAAAGTTCGTTTTTGCATTTTTTTTTTTTTATGCACAGTTAGTTCTCAAAGAATAGAAACACCGGTGGATGAATGCAGTCACATGCTTTCAGATTTGGAACAGATAACAATGACGTAGCAAACGATGACTGTAAACATATCTTTGTGAATATTTTATGAAACTGGCTGAAATTTTAATGAACACCACGACCTCCAAATTTTGCCTGAATCGGTAAATAACTTTTTAAATGAGCTGTCAAATTTTTATTAACCTTTTCTGCATATATATTTCTGTTTACCAATGAATTAAAATTTCCATGCCTATTTTTAAAGGTTTTGACCAGATTCCGGTGAAATTTTGAGGGACTCCTCTTATTACCAATTCATGGTGTTGATAAGAATTTCAGCTCCTATCGTTAAGATTTCGCAAAGTTCATTTCTGGTTTTCTTTATGCACAGTTCTCAAAGAACACAAACACCCGTGGATGTGTGTGGATCTGCCGCAGCGATGAATGCAGTCACGTGCTTTCAAATTTGGAACAGATAATGATGACATAGCAAACAACACTGACTTTATTGACTAGCTTATTAATTAATTCATGACTTGCGAACGGAATAACTTAGAAATTTTTAAATAGTTGCGTTGACCTAGAAATTCCAGTATTAATAAGCTATGCAAATTTCACGATGCCACAGTTTGGCGTTCGAGAGTTTTTGCTGCTTCAGACAAACAAACAGACATTTTGTGTTTTATATATTAGTTATTTTTTTTCAGTGAAGTTGGATTTCCAGAAATCATACAATTTAGTTTCATATTAATTTGTGCATTTTATAGTTGGAAAAAGTTTTCAGTTTTTTCCTAAATGAAAATTTTTTTGTGTGTAACTTTTTATAGATCCATGAAGATCCAATGCACAACTTGATCAGTGAAAGTAGAAAAGCAGAGAAATTGGCAAGGTAATTTCTTCCTATTATTTTCAGATTTCATTTTCTCTTCCTAATACACACTATAAATTTACTGGAAGTGTTTATTACAGAGCAAAAGGAATGATATTAAAATTGCAGTATAAATTATTAATTTTGTCCAAGTACTGTGTGTTAGTCATATATGCTGGGCTGCTCTAAAGGTATATGAATGTGTGTCATAGGCATTTTGGAATTGAATGTATCAAGAAGACCTCTGATATGAACCAGTATACCTTTAGTTCTATTCAAAGTAATTCCCCATATATATTTTATATGTATTATATTGTTTGTGTATGTGTAACAACTTTTCCAAACATATTTTATGTTCTGAAATTATTGCCAAAATCTTTGCTATCAAATTTCTGTTGTTTCAGCATCACCAAATCTTTTACCTTGCAAAGTAGATTTAATTCTAAGAAATGTGAAGTGTGAGAGGTGCCAGATCAGGTGAGTAAGGGGGTATTCAACATCACTGCCCACTGCTTTAGTGAAAACTGCTTAACAATCAGCACATTATGTTGGTATTAGGAGATTCAAATTCGTGCAGAAATAGTCAAAAAGTAATCGAGGTAGTTGCCTTCGATGCACAATTGCTTCTAGATTGTGGACCATTTTTAATCATCTTTGGAATTCATAATTAACATTTTATCGTAATCCCTTTCAAAATTCTAAAAACAAAGGATTAAGTAGCATTTATTAAACATTTTATATGAGTTGGCATTCATTTATCTGATTCAAAACATAATGAACTGTTAGTTATGCTGTATTTTATGAAAAACATACATTCTGAACAATTCACAAAATAAAAGTTTTCTGACAATAATTCAACTGAAGGCGAATTTGTAGCATTGAGATGGCAAATGCTTCAGTGTTCCAAGTGTCTGTTCATTCATGGTTCTGTCTTCAATAGTATGCTGTAGCATTGAGTCCAGGTACTTATGTGTCATAATACCATTAATGAAATATCTGTTTTATTTAAATGCGTTTCATGCTCAGTTTTTAAAAAAATGAAAGATCCTATATGCCAATCACAATCTTTAAAAACTTGTGAAAATTATTCTACAAAATAATCTGCACTAAGAGATTTATTTAGGTGGCACATTGCTTGTTCCAAGGTGATTGCTCATTTGGCTTTTCATAAAGTTGTAAGAAATGCTAAATTAGTGATACTTTGGGTTAAGTAATTTAGACCCATAGGTTTTTAAAATTAATTTTCATTTTTGTTGTTGATTTTTTTGTGTTGTGTCATTTCATTTACTTTGGCTTGAGCCTAAAGTGAAAAAATTTCTGATACATGTGTTAATAGAAAATCTGAGAATGATGTACCATATATCTTCGTGTATAAGCAGAGAGTATGATTTTCACTGCATAAATTTGACGAAAATCAAAAACTCGTGTATAAGCAGAGAGTATGATTTTCACTGCATAAATCTGACGAAAAGCGAAACCTCGTGTATTGTGTAAATTACAAAATTTCTCATATTATTTATCTCAGGATATTGCATATGTGGGGATTTAAGTTGCAGCTACACACTACAGAAGTAAACACAAACCTACGGCAATCCATCTTATTAGGTATTGGACTGAGGATTAAAAGCTGATTGTAACTTATAAGCATTTGCGAATCTTGGTTGTGTTTATATACGGAGGGGAACGTGACCTCTGCCCAATGTTAAGCAGGCGCCCACACAAGAGACGGGGAAGACTCCAGCCGTGTCTCTATCACAGGCTCTCTCTCACACGCACAAACCAAATCCTTCTTTCTTTAGGTGAGGGGGTGAGGAATCTAAAGATTACAGCTTCACTTCCAGCCTCCCCCTCCACGAAGAGTGAGAGAGGGCAACAGCGGGGTACCTCTTAATGGGACAAAGTGTCAGGAACTGAATGACACCCCCTCCCCGCATCCATGAAATACGATCTGCTTGTAGTTTCTTCCCACCAACCAGTCTAAGAAAAGTGGAAGCCCAGCCACACAGTAATGCTTTTGATTTGCTAAGGAAATTGAGCCAATAAAACGATAGTTCCAATTCAATTGTGGTAACTTTTTGAAGCAAGGAGAATTTTTTTTTATCAAATTGCTCTGCTTTTATGATAGTTAGAAATTCTTCACCTCTTCAGTTTCTCTCGCAATTTTAACTTTGCTTACGTTGAAAGATGCCTGGACAAAAAAAGACTGAATATGCGGCTAGTTTTAAGCTGCAATTCGTCGCTTTTGGCGAGCAATTGAACAATTCGATGGCTGCTCGTCATTTCTCTGTCAACGAAAAGCAAGTGCGTGAGTGGAGGGAAAATAAGTCGGAACTTACAATGATGCGGAGGACAAAGAAGGCTGCACGTGGTCGTCCACCGATGTTTCCTGACCTGGAAGAGAAATTGGCGCAATGGATTAGGGAGTCACGGCAGAGCGGGTTTATTATAACCCGCACAAATATCCGAATCAGGGCGCTGAATATGTTGAAAGACACTGAATTCCTGCCACTAAAACCAGTGGACTTCATTGCTTCCATGGGATAGTGCGATCGATTCATGAACAGATATAACTTGAGTCTATGAACCTGCACTAAGCTCTCCCTAAAACTACTGAGAGAGTTAGAAACAAAAGTTGAATCATTTCAAAAATTTATTATCCATCTCCGGAAGCAATACAATTTTGAATTGTGCCAAATTGGCAATATGGACGAAACTCCTGTCTCCTTCGATTTGCCTTCGAATCGAACTGTGGATCTTAAAGGCGCAAAGACAGTTTTTGTTAAAACAACTGGACATGAAAAGACTAGATTCACAGTGATTTTGTGTTGTATGGCAGACGGGTCATGATTATTTTTAAATGAAAGACTGTGCCTAAGGGGGCGAAGTTCCCAAGTGGCATGTTGGTGTGTGCTCACGTCAAAGGTGGGATGGGCGAGAGTGGCACCTTGGAATAGTTAGAAAACTTGTGGAGCAAGAGGAAGGGCGGCGTTTTCAAGAAGCAGACGATGCTCGTGTGGGACTTGTTTCAGGCTCATCTCACCGATAAAGTAAAAAAAAAAGGTGTCATGAAATGAAATCTTCTGTGGCTGTGATTCCCGGAGGCCTCACCTCCCTAATGCAGTTGCTCGATGTCTCATTGAACAAGCCGTTTAAGGACAGGCTTCGGGCCAAATGGATAGAGTGGATGGCGTCTGAGGATAAGGCGGTGATGAAGGGTGGCAATTTGAAAAAGGTGGACATCGTCACGATCGCGGAGTGGGTGAAGGAAGCGTGGTTGGACATTCCTTCGGAAACAATAGTCCAATTTTTTAAAAAGTGTTGCATCAGCAACGCTATGGACGGAAGTGAGGACCATATTGTGCACGAGGATGACGACGACAACAGTGAGGTGGATCACGATGACATCCACCCAGATCTTCCCATGACGGAGACTGAATACCGAGAACTTCGGGAATTTGGACTCTGATACAGACCTTGAGGGCGAATGAGGATGGATGAATTAAAAATAAAGGTAAAGTTCTTTTTCTGTCATTTATTCTGTGTTGTTATCTATACGGACTATTATGTACATTATTTTAAAAATAATTTAAACATATTTAATTCACATTTGATGAAAGTAAACATGTTTTATTGATAAGCATATTTTATTAAGTGAGTTTTGGTGGGCCACGGTCCAGAGTCGTCCCCGGTATATCAATCTAGACGGGGTTGAATGAGGTCGCCGATATGACCGAAAAAATTGCCAAAACTATTGACTTGTATATAAGCTGACACCCCTACTTCAGTGGCTTATACACAGAGATATACGGTAACTACCAAAATAGCAATTTCCAATCTACATTTACCCCACGTATGAATTTTAACTTTAAAAAGCAAATAACAATAACAGCACATGTAAAGCTTGAAATGAGAGTGATGATTTTGATGATAAAACCCAGGTTTGTAAAACCGACCAGTGTCTGAAAGGCTCTTCTTGTGGAAAATTATTTTCAACTTTGCACTTTACTTTGTAACAAGGTAATTTTGATTTGCAAGCTTTTTTAATATATTTTGTAAAAAAGTTGCAATTAATGTAAACAGGTAATATGCATTCTTCATCTGTAACTTCATCGTAATTAAATCAATGACATTAATGATATGGGTTGTGCAAAATTATGTGCAATTCTGGAGCTTCATAGTATAACAGTTTGAGGGCCTCTTCATTGCTGAAAACTTATCCAAAAAGGATATATGTCTCATACTGGTTTATGTTTAAGGAAATCGTTATTTTCAGTTATGAATGCCCACTTTGCCTGCCTTGCCCATTTATAATCTTTAACGTATAACATCTAGATTTTATTTTCTAACTTAGTTTTTTTTTTTTTTTTTTTTTTTAAAATTCTAGTTCCACTTGAAGAATCTTTAGTTGATCTTCCTTTTCTCTGAGTTCTTTTGTTTTTTTACAGACGTTTCGGGTCTCTGGATTTTAGTCAAGGTCTGTTCTCAATCTATACATTGAGAAACAGGCTTTGACTAAAATCCAGAGGCCAGAAACATCTGTAAAAAAACAAAGGAACTCAGAGGAAAGGAAGATTAATCTAAATTGATGACTTAGTTTTGTAAGATTTTCAGCTCCTGATGTATATTAAATTAACAACAGCATCTGCCAAAAACTACTTACCACAGGACTTGAAAAATACCATGCTCAAGATGCCTGGGGCATGTAAATTATTGGCCTGGGCAAGTAAATAAAAATCTAGTTGCCCAGTCCAGGCAACTAGATTTTATTTTTAAATCTGGTCTACAAGCAACTAAATTTTTAGAAACAAGTTTGGAATAGAATTTCCTACTACAAGAAAAATGATAGTCATCACATGTAGTGTTTCATTTCATAGAGAGAAGAATTGGCAGTGAAACATGTAACACACAAAACATTAGAAGAATTCTTGATATCCTCATATCACACATAAGTTACGTTAAAAATTATAAGTGGCAACAACTGATTCTTATACCACGTGTTTATTCTATGGCTGATGAAGGTAGAAGTCACTACCAAAACGTCCCACCACTTATAATTTTTAAAGTAACTTATGCGTGATATGAGGATAATTTATAATCTTTAATGTAACCACTTATAATCTTTAATGTAACTTATGCGTGATATGAGAATTAATTCATCAGTATTGCAATGTCCAGTTTGAAATTTATTTACATGTTTCTCTCTTTCAAGTGATCTGTATCAAAAATGTACCTGAACACCATATTGAAGTTACACATGTAAAGTAATGATAATAAACTTTAAAATGCAAATTATAGGAATGAAAAATGCATTAAAAACATGTTAAATTGTGCATTCCATTTGTTCTATGTTTTCAGCTGTAAAATACTTTTAATAGTATCACATTTATCTTTTTCTTAACAAAAATATATTAAATATTTATTCCAGTTATCACTTTATGATAAGTATATTGATAATGCTAACATCTGGTGTTCCAAAATAAGAATTGGCAGCAAGATAATTGCTGAAAACAGTTGTCTTTATCTCTTTTGAAATTAAATACAGTAAAACCTCAAAAATCTTGCATCGACGGGACCAGACGAGTGCCGGATTTATGAAAATTTCTTATTTTGAAGCCATCCAAAAATTGCGTAACGGCCATACGTACTTAAACGTAACAGGTCACTTTAAAGAAAATTTGGGCGTCTACGCCTTATAAATATGCAAGTGTCACGATGCCGAGCGTATTCTTCGCAATTTCGGGGGGGCGTTTTGATCACGGAAATTTGACGAAAATATTGGTGATTACTTTTTTGTACTATTTATTATAAAACTGTCAGAAAAATGAATTTTGGGGAATGGTTAAGCAAGAACTTGAAAAAAGCCAGAGCAACCTCTGGTGCTGGGCCAAGTATGGATGCATCGCGAAAACCCGAAGTGAATTTTACATCAATGTTATGATTTTTCGACTGACAAAAAAAAAACTACGATACATCGCAAAGCGTCATGAAAGCCAATGTAAGTGTCATTACACAATGAAATCTGCATACTGCCACAACCTAGCACAGATCATCATCATGTGTTCGACATGTGTTTTAAATAGTACACACCGATTCGTCACCTCATTGGTCTGCGTCACTTCAGCGCGGCCCAATGAGATGACAATTTTGAGAAACTTCCTGATGTTGCACATAGGTGGCTATCGGCAATTTGCACGCTGAGATCGGATGATCTCGCGATGTGTTGTTGAGACCGTACATCGGGAGATTTCCATAGTTATTGATGAAACATTGGATGTTCTCGCGAAAACGAAATCAGAAAAGTGCCGGATTTCTGAAGTTGCCAGTTTTCTGGATGCCGGATTTTCAAGGTTTTACTGTATATGAATGATTACTTTTGTTTCAAGGTACCAGTTGCATTCCTTATGTTTTATTTCCTTTGTAACCTCTATAAAAATAAGTAAAATAAATGCTGCACAGAAGATATATACTGGAGTACCGAGGAAGAAATTGTTCTTTTGTGTGTGGCTAATTCACATATTTTCTGTGGGATAGATTGTCGGTGTTACTGATAATATATAAAAGTTCATTGCATGGAGTACCAGTTCATGTCTTTCAAGACATATTGAACGTTTATCGCACTGTATGAAGTAGTCCCAAATATAAATGAGGTTGAGGGTGTTGTAATCACTTAAACCACAAAAAATCTGATTCACAAATATCATGGCTGGTAACAAGAGCGTCAAGAGGAAGAAAGGTTCAGGTAGCATACCTGCCAGGTTTTACGATTTACTCACAAAATTTACAGAAATGCAACTTGTTTTACAGTTTTATGGGCAAAGTGTTAATTTTACGGATTTGGTGATTCTTCCATTTATTTATTTTTTTCTGATGATTTCGCACCCAGCATTAAGACGTTTTATTTAACTCAATCAATTTAAAATGAAGCACCAATGTAAGTTACAAATAAACTTTTTGGTTACTTGGGAATATTTGTCTGCAGTTTTCCCACACGTTACACAGCGTGTAAACTGAACTGCAGCTGGGCTTGTTTATCCCTCCCTGTGTTGCTCCCTCCCACTTATAAGATAATGCATTGTTCATCTCCCAAGTATCTAGTCCTCAAGCCGGCAGATGTCCTGCACTGGAGCACCTGTCTTTATTACACCCAGTTCAAAATGCTATCTCAGAACATAGTTATCATAGAAAAAAATTCAAGCGGATTTTAAATCTGTGGAATTTTTAAGCCCAGATCAATACCCAACATGACAAAATGAAAAATGCATTTAGGGCATGGTTTCGTAACTTCTCTGGCAATAAATTTGACCTAACGAAAGAATGTGATATAATAGGAAGTTAAAAAAAAAAAAAGTCCAATGCTCATTCGACCCAGTGCTTCGCTGGTCCTTTAGTTAGTAAGTTTTTTACGCTTTCCAACAGTAGGTTGAGGAAGTGTAATATGTTCCAGATTTGTTCATCCGTACGATAATTTGCATGATGTCTTGGCTGGATTCAACAAAATTAGTATGTTGAAGTCCATACTAATTCATCGAATTCCTATTGAAAATAGTCAAAGGTCAGGACATAAGAGCAGGACTTATTCTTCCGCCCTTTTGCATGACGACTTGCGTAAAATCAAAGCTTGATTGCGACGAAATTTCGGTACGCTGTTCAGCACCCATAGTCGATCAATCCTGTTGAAAATGGTTATCATCAGCACTCATGGGGACAGTGCGCAGATGTGCAAGATTTGTTCGTCAGAATTTTCACACAGTAACTTCTGTGGAAATTGACCAGTTTGGATGGAATTCTTAATTATAAAACGACATGTGTGTGGTAGCTTTTTTTTTTTTTTTAGAAATTAACAGACAAGAAATGTTCTATAATAAAGCAAGAACACGCAAAATATACTGCCTATCAATTAATATATACCACGGGATTCGTAAAGAAAACAACAAAGTATCATAGAGAACACTGCTTGTTGTTTTGCAAACCCACACTTTTTGTAGGTACGAAATTTTGGGCTTTTAGAAAACAACTCTGAATTTTAAAATATCCAGATTTTGACAGCATGAGTTTAATCTAGAGAGGGAGTAGACTTTTTTTTTTACTTTATATGTTTGAAAAAAAAATAACCATTGGTTTTGTAACTTCTATCAAACTGAATTGTGTGATATTTACAGATTTTCATTTTCTAAAACAAAATACATGTATTTGAATTTTGTCATGTTAGGGGCCATTTTTTTTTATCAGAGATATAAGATTGGAATTAAAACCCCGGTTCCAACCTTCTTTTGCCATGGCTATGCCACAAAGGGAGCAAGGGACAAGATGGGGAGGAAATCGCCGAGAAGTGGCTGCATCATTTCCCCATGACGCCTGATGTAAAAGACAGTGTTGGTCTTGTTCCAGCAAAACACATTGTGTTAGTTTACTGCAGGAGAGAGGGAGTGGTCCAGTTGGAGGAGTAAGGGGGTGTTCCCAGATTGTTTTTGTAAAGGAATAACTGGAGAAGCTCTATTCGGTAAGGTGGGGTTAGGGAGGGGGAACAGGAAAGGAAGACAGAACTATAAAATCAGTGCCATTTGGAAGTATAGAGAATGCGAGGATGCCGCTAAAGGGGTCGGATTTAGTAAAACTTTTAACACTGCTGCAAGGCATCAATCGGCCTATGAGAAATAGTGGGGGTGGAGGGGGTGTCCAGAGGAGAGAGATGATGTTCGTAACCAAAATCTAAACCTTTGTTTCTTGATGATAGACTTTCAGTTGATCTCAGCTTTCCTAGCTGACCAGCTCGATCGGATAACTCGGTAGTCGGTATTTTTTCCTCTGCAAATTGCATCTCTTTAAGCTGTTACTGTTTTAATATAGCAGTTTTACTAGCATTTTTTTTTCAAGTGTCAATAAATTTAGCATTAGTGATTCACTATGAGCAGCAGTATAAAAGGGGGGAAAATACTATCAAACATTCAACATTCTGTGATGCCTATTCTGCAGAATTCCCGTGCATTGCAAAATCTTCAAAAAATGAAAAATATGCATTTTCCACTACATGTTGATGTAATTTCAGCGTTTCACATGATGGAAGGAATGATATTACTAATCATAATTCTAGTGCCAGTCACAAATCTAATGTTGACTGCGTGAAAAAAAAATATGAAATTAACTTCCTTTGTTAAAAGTTATTATGAACTGGATGTGATTCATGCAAAATATTTACTTCATTTTTAGTTGAGCATAATTTACCAATTAGTGTTCCTCAGTCACTCATTTATTTAATTTTTTTTATTTGACTGTCACTCCGTAAAATAAACCTAGCATGAAAATGGTTCGTTTTAGAAAACATTTTAGTTTGTTTCACGACAGCGTGAGATACGATCCTATTGGATTTGGGGGTCAAAGGGTGGAACATCCTTCCCTTTAGATGCGAACTTCCATAAAAATAAATTTTTATATCTTTATGATAGCACAGTAATGAGAAATTATAAATAGATTCAATTTTAATCGAAATAAACATGCCGTTAAATTCAAACACTGTAGTCATATCAATTAAAAGTTATTTGATTTAGGTAACATATCATTTTTAATCGATATGCGCAAGAATATATCAATGAATTTTTTTTTACGGATTTCGGTTTCTGAAATTTGGCGGGTATGAGGTAGGCTCTCTGTGGTTGATTCGGATGCCCTGCTCATCACTGCTGAAGCAGTTCCAACAATCAGCACCTGTCAACTGTCAGTCAACAAAATCCACTATCACTGACCACCTGCACAAGTTTGGAAAGGACTACAGACAATGGCATGAGGTAAGACACGAATTGACCTCAGCTCAACCTCAAGAAATGCAATGAGATCTGTAAGGAACTGCTCAAGAATACACAGGCCGTTCAAATCAATTGGATAGTTGCTGGGGATGCCAAAAGTGGATACACCTTTGCAATCCACACACTTCCAGCCAATGGCTGTACCCAGGTGAACAAGCTTTACTTAGCATGATGTTTGAAAAGGTTATGCTGTTTGTCTGATGGTATTATGAGGGTGTCATTCCCTTTGAGCTCATTGCAGATGGCCAGGCTGCTAATACCAAACTGTATTCTGAACAGCTGGATCTGATGTATAAAAAAACTGAAGGAACAGTGTCATGCTTTGTCAACTGAAAGTGGCATTCCTTTAGCAATGCAATGCCTAGTCTCATATCACCATTTGGAGCCAAAAAAGGCTTCATGAACTTGATGGGATTAATTCCCTGCTGAACAGCCAGAATACAGCCCTGATGCTGTGTGGCTCATACACTTATTCAATCACAGAATTCCAGGACTTCTGAATTTTTTCCCATGATATGCAATCCACATACTCCTACTTAAAACATAGTGAAACCACAAATCTGTTCAATCTCTAACCTACAAAAAACAACCTTCAAGTCTTGAGCAGATGTATTACAAAATTTTGACATCTAATATCAGGATATATATAATGGTTAAGGTTTGTGTGTTTACCTTGCACTACACCCCAATAACTTCTTTAAACATTTTAAATGCAATTGACCTTGAAAGACAACATTTCCCAGAGAGAACTGTCACACCAAGCCTCCTCGATAAACCTCTGTACCATAAATTTGTTGAGGGAGGCTTGGTGTAATAAGTTGCTTCTGAGAAATGTTGTCCTTCAAAGTCTGTGCATTTACAAAGTTTAAAGAAGTAATTGGGGTGTAGTGTTAAGTAAACATGTAAGATTATGTATATTCCAATATTGTACCATTATGTATATCCCAATATTAGTTGTTAAAGTACATCATGCAGGTTAATAATCAGTAAACTTTGGTGAATTGTTTCCAGGTTTTATTTCTTGTAAATTAATACAGAATGTATAATTTTGAAAATGTTTGCTGCACCTAATAAAAACCTACAATCACTGTTAAAAACTGAAATGCCAAAACTCTCGCTGAAATATAAGAACATTTAATTTTTACAAATCTTATTTATCTACACTAAAATAATTTTGAAACAAATTTACTTCTACTTTGGCTTTAATTCAATTATTGAAGCAAATTATAGAATAAAAAAATGTAAAGGTATAAAATCTATTATTAGACTATAAACATGCCATTATACTCTTGATATGCTTTCATTCACCACACTCAATATATAAACTAAATACTGTTTATATTTTGAAATGTTTTGAAATAATGCCTACATTTGGAAATTTGAGGATAACAAAAGGTGAAATATAGAGCAAGAATTCAAACTGAAAATCATTACTTGGGTTCACCACCTAGTTCGATAACTGGGTTCTACACCAGCTTTCTGCAGAGCAACGAGAGGAGAGAATCCGTGCCTGTGTTTCTTTGCTTTCTCGTTATAGAAATTAATCGTTTTTGGGACAAATTGTAACGGGTGATGAAAAATGGGTACTGTACCGTAACGTAAAGCGTCGACAGACTGTGTGCCGAGGTGCAGAGCCTTCTCCATCGACCTCAAAAGGAGGACTGTTTCCCAAAAAGATTTTGTTGAGTGTTTGGTGGGATGTCCAGGGAATAATCCACTGAGAGGTGTTGGCACCTAACCGAACAATAAATCCTGACCTCTACTACCAACAATTGGACAGATTGCGATAACAACTGACATTGAAACGGCCAGCACTTGTCAATCGCAAAGGCGTGATCCTTCATTGTGATAATGCCAGACCTCATGCTGCTTTAATCACTCGGCAAAAATTACTGGACTTTGGTTGGGAAGTGTTACCCACCCGACGTATTCCCCTGACCTGGCACCTATGGATTACTGCCCTTTTTTTATCGTCACAGAATGTCTTTGCTCTCAAAACCTTCCATAATGTGGACAATGTGAAAACAACATTACATGACTTTTTTTACTCTAAAACAGAGGAATTTTCCAGCGTGGGATTCACCTACTCATAGACAGATGGCAAGAGGTCATGCAGAATGATGGCAATTGTGTGAAATCCTAGGTATGTTATTTGTCGTGTTCTCGTCCTTTCTTTGTTGCTTACAAAAACTGGTAGAACTTATGCGCACACCCAATAAGTGCTTACTTTGAAATATAGGCATTGATTCATATAAGGTTCTGAGTAAGAACATTTCTATATCCGAAACACCCATTTCCCCCTACACTCCAATATGTGTATGATTCTTGGGAAGAAACGGTTGGGATCTAAAGATATCATTGTAGGGGGAGGGGCTTAGAGATGAAAGGAATTGTATTTCTTCAGTGTAGTTGGTTTGGTATGCAATTATATCACTGATACATTGAAGTCCTGCTTCCATATAATGAACTTTTGCACATACAGTTTTCATGGTGCACATAAAATAAATTGTGCATTGTATGATTCTAAAACAAAATTGCAAAACATTTTTGCTGTTTAAATGTGACAGATATTTTGTAAAACTGATAGCATGTGTGCTGGTTGTTGACATCACATTATTTTTACAGGGTTGAACAGCTGAAGGCTTTGTTGGAGTCGGACACTGAGAGTACTTCCAGCTCATCTAGTAGTGAGGCAGAAGTTGTTGGGAAAAAACGGAAACATAAGCATAAAAAGCACCACAAATCAAAGAAAAAGAAGAAAAATAAAAAATAAAAATTTAATAAATCATATGATCCAAGATTTTTCATAGGTACAGCAATACACTAATATTAATTGCTTAACAAACAGTCAACAAAGACATATTTGTTCATATTGTAGTGTACTTGAGAGTACTGCTCAACGTTGTTGTTAAGTTTGTAAACTTCTTTTTAATGCCATTATTAAACTCCTATTGATACTTAAAAGTGTGTGCCATAAAAGATTTTGGAATCTGTGTTGCTATTTAGTATTCTACCTTATTTTGTTAACTTTCAAGAAATAATTCTTTTAATATTTAATTATTTACTTCTTAAAAACAAAATGCAGTGATAATTGAAAAACATTGCATTGTGTGTGCTTATGGCAACTAAAATTGACTTGAATATACAGATTGCATAACTTTATGTTGCTTTAAATTCCTTTATATAGGAATTATTTTTTGTTTCAATGTGTTACTCTTAACTATATACACCATCTTCACATTAGTGAAAAACTTAAAACTGCTTTCGACATCTTCAGGAAGATGCTTTGACATCTGTAAGTTCTGTTTTACACGTTATGTAAAGTGGATATAGTCTGCGGTGGTGCATTAACTTATTCAATTAAGATATAAATCGGTTAAAAGTCCTAAAAATGTTACTCACGAAAGTGCGTGTTCAGTCTAACGTCAGTAGTTATTGAGTTTTTTTTTTTTTTGTCCAAAGTTGTATCTTGCTTCAACATGGTCAGTTGTTAGGGTTAGCTCGAGAGCCATTTCATCAAAAGTTTTACAGGGTTGAACAGCTGAAGGCTTTGTTGGAGTCGGACACAACTTTTGACAAAATGGCTCTCAAGCTAACCCTAACAACTGACCATATTGAAGCAAGATACACCTTTGGACAAAGAAACTCTCAATAACTACTGACATTGGACTGAACACGTACTTCCGTGAGTAACGTTTTTAGGACTTTTAACCGATTTATATCTTTGAATAAGTTAATGCACCACCGCAGACTGTATCCACTTTACATAACGTGCAAAACAGAGCTTGCAGACGTCAAAGCGTCTTCCTGAAGAACCTTGTGATCACGTAATGGGTATGTGTGAACTTTATGATAGAATCACATGAGATATAATGCTTTTGACATGTTTATTCTAGATGGTCGAAGAAATTGTCTGCATTCTCAAAGAAATATTATTGTACAATAAAAATAAAAACTGTCCTCACAAGTTATTGCCAGCCCTGTTTTCTTCTCGAAGTACATATATCTAGTCACGAAAAACATTGTCTGAAGATTCGCTCTGTTGCTCATGACACATTATACATCCACTGGAGAAAATGTAAATTTCTTCACAGGTGCACACGTACTTACCTGGTGACATACAAGTCCTTAGGTGGGTCGTCAGTCAAGTACGTGTGCACCTGTGAAGAAATTTACATATTCTCCAGTGGATGTATAATGTGTCATGAGCAACAGAGCAAATCTTCTGACGTTTTTCATGACAAGATATATGTACTTCGAGAAGAAAATAGGGCTGACAATAACTTGTGAGTACAGTTTTTATTTTTATTGTACAATAGTATTTCTTTCTTTTGAGAATGCAGACAATTTCTTTGGCCATCCACAATAAATGTGTCAAAAGCGGTTTTAAGTTTTTCACTAATGTGAAGATGGTGTATATAGATTGTATAGCATTTTTTCATCTGCGACATGCTATGCAGGTATGAAAAAATGGCCTTGTGAAATATGTACTGCAATGGATTTTTGTTTAATGCTAAGGTTGGCATAATATAACTTAAATACAGATAAAAAGACCATGCACTAAACAAAACTTGTCATGTATAAATCTTTAACCTTTTCCACACTTCATTCATTGTATACTGAATGGCCAAACTATTATACACTCATTGTCATAAAAATCTGTGCACAAAGAAAAACCGTGTGATTAACACAAAACTCGGCGAATAGCTACGAGGAGAGCAGACATGCAAATGATTAAAGTTTTGTGCGATTCATCGAAGACCGGCGCTGCAATCGCAATCCTTGGGGCTTATAAGGTGTTGTGCTGAAGTGCCCGGTAAGAGTCAGATCCCGGAGAGACAGACATGATGAGGAGCTGCAGTAGATGTGCGGTGTAGGCAACTGATGGAGTTTGAACAGGCCATATCATCAGGATGAGAGAAGCAGGATGGCCGGCACACCAAATCAGCCGCTATTTGGGCCGGTCAGACATTATGGTGCGATATTGTTGGGAGCAATGGACACGGGAAGGCACCCAGACAATCCAAACACACCACCAGCAGAGAGGACCGTGGGATCGTGACAGGGCACACACAGGTGCAACGAGGTCCTTGTCTAATATCCAGAGACATGTGGAGGCTGTACAAAGGACTCTTGTGTCTGTCAGAACCATTTCCCTGGTGAAGGCGAATCTGCACTCTCGACAGCCCTTACGTTTTCTGCCATTAACACCTGACCATCGTCGCCGTTGATTGCAGTGGTGTCAGCAGCGAGCAACATGGAATGCTATGAACTGGCGACATATAGTGTTCAGCGACGAATCCTGCTTCTGTATGGAAATGGACGACCACCTTGTTAGAGCGTGGAGGACTGCAGGTGAGCGCTCCAATCCCAACCTCACTGTACTGCGACACACGTCCCAAATTGCTAGCGTGATGGTTTGGGGAGCCATTGCGTATGACAGCTAGACTTCCCTTGCAGTGATCCAAGGGACGTTGACAGCCCAGCGCTACGTACAGGAGATCCTGTGGCCCCATGAGCTGCCTTTCCTGGCGGGATGGCTCAGAGCCATTTTCCAACAAGATAACACCCATCCGCACACGGCTCAGGTTCAGCAGGACTGTCTACATCATGCTTCTGGGGCTTGCCAGATCGCCTGATCACTCACCCATCAAGCACGTGTGGAACTAGATGGGATGCCAGCTTTCTCCATGTCCCAGTGTTTGTGATTTAGAGCATCAGTTGCAAGAAGTGTGGGCCAATCTGTCCCAGGATAACATATGGCGTCTCTTTGACCCCATGCCGGACCAAGCAGGAAGTGCTCCGATGCAGTATTAATGCTGACTGGAATGTGTACCGTATATCCGCAGGAAATCGTCCTGCTGCTGTGATGTAATCACTTGTGTCCTTGGTATATACTATCTCACTACTAAAATCTCATTTCAATCCGACGCCTCCTGTTTGGTGCGTGGATTTTTATGGCAATGAGTGTATACACTCCGATAATATACAAAGTAGAAGTAGCACATTCAGTCATATGGAATGTTGAAACTGGCAATGCTTACAAATAGAGCAGATCTCTATGCACTGGAAACCAGTCACGGAAAAGTAATCATGAATAACTGCGGGAGCGTGAATTTTACCATGGCCAGATAGTAACTGCAAGGAAGGCCGGAAGTTGTTCAATCGCCGCGACAGCTGAACTGTTGGGATTTTCACTTCAGACAGTCACACATGTACACCAGGACTACGTGAAATATGGCAAAACTTACAACCAATGAGAGAAATGTACCCATAAACATGCAATTGACTATTGAGGTGAATGTAGATTGTCCCACACAGCTACTTCACAGCAGATAATGTTGGAATATAATGAGAGCGCATCCACAAGTGTATGTATGAGACATGATCAAGTGAAACCCATTCGTGCCACGTCATGTGGACTAACGCACGAGAGCATGATGATGTTACAGCTCGTGTGATTAGCCAGGGTTCCCACTGTCCTTGAATTTAATTTTCCTTTTCAAGGGCCCTTGGAAGTCCTTGAATTTTGTAAGAGTCCTTGAAAAGTACTTGATTTTTTTCCCCCTGTTCACCAAATTTCAGAATAGCCACAGTTCATTGAAGAGAAGCTACTGCCAAAATGTCACCGATGGCCATGCTGTATTGTAGAATGTTCTCTTGGAATCAGGAGCACGTAGCTGTCACATTTCCAGTTTTCACGTGGTTGTGATTCTGAACTACGATAAGCGAACGCGAGGGGAATTATTCTGAACTACAATAAGAGAATGTGAGTGGGTGTAAGGTACTAGCATCTGAAACCGGTTTTGCGATCTGCTGAATGCATTTATAGCCCAGGAATCCAGTCTAAAATTTCGGTTGTCCATCAGTGGTATGTCCTGTCAATATGTCCACGCCATTGCCATTTCAGATATTTTACTCTGATCATAATATTTTCTATATATATACAGTATATATATATCTCTAGCTCTGTGCAAGAGGTCTTGTGGAACAATAACACTTCACCACAGTTTCTCCCTATGTTTAGATATAACTATAATTTTAATTAAACTTTTTGACTGTTTGTTACAACTTATTTCAGTGTTTCACAAGAGTTCTTATTGGGCATGAATATACTCTTGAAAATTTTTATGAGTTCTGGAAAAGTCCTTGATTTTTTTTTTTTTTTTTTTTGGTGGGAAAAGAGTGGGAACTATGTAAGCGCAGACCAATGAACGAGCGAGCACGTATTCATTCTCTTCACGTGTGTGGTTTGTGCTGCAGATCGTTAAGAACGTGGCCGGTGTGATTCCGAATCCATCCAAGGTGGTTCAGCGAGTGGTGATTCAGTTCCTAACAGCGGAAGGATGTCGAAAAGTCGACATTCATCGCAGAATGCAGACGTTGTATGGTGACAAATAGGTGTCTTAGACAACAGTGACGGATTGGGCGCAGATGTCTTGGGAAGAACGTAAGGAAATGAAAGATCTTCTGCTGCCGGGCCAGGCGCCTGTTGTTGCGGCAGACGAAGCCATTGCCAAGATTGATGAAGGAATACAAGTGGACTGTCGTTGGAGCTTACATTCGCTAGCGGAGAAATTCAGTATGTCATTTGGGACAGTTCAAACGGTGGTTAAGAAGGCACTGTAGTATCGGAAGGTGTGTTCACAATGGATCCCATGGATGCTGACCGACCACCATAAGGAAGAACTCATGGGTTGAAGTTTGAACCACTTGCTGTGTTACAAAGCGGAGGGTGATGCATTTCTGTCATGCGCAGTGACAGGTAACGAATCGTGGTGCCACCACTTTGAGCAAACCAGCGAGCATGCAATGGAAACATCCCAGATCACCAAAATACAAAAATTCCAGTCACAAGGTTTTGCCGGTATGGTTATGGTGACAACATTTTTTTTTACCAAGAAGGGCTATTGTTGGTGGACTTTATAGAGCCTCACTTGAACATCAATGCCAACCGCTACAAGGATACACTAGACAAGCTGCATAAAGCTATCAAGAACAAGCAACTGGGATGCTTTCACATGGTGTGATTCTGTTGCACGACAATGCTGGTCCGCATGTTGCGAACATTGTGCATGATGTGTTAGCAAGGGTGGGAGGTTCTGCACCACCCAGCCTATATCCCCAATCTGTCACCATGCGACTTTCATTTGTTCATACCCTAAAAAAAAAGCTCTAAAGAGACAACGATTCCACTCCGATGCAAACATCATGGCCATGGTGGCCAAATGGTTCAAGGAGCAACCAAAGTCCTTCTTTGCGGACAGTATCCGCCATCTCCCCAAGAAGTGGGATGCGTGTCTGAATGCCTACTGCAACTTCTTCTAATGAACACTGGTGCATTCTTGCCTCCTTATATATTGCTTTGTTTAATTCTGCCACTCCTGTGGATGTACCTTTTTGTTCATCTTAATAAAGCCACTAGTAGTTGATGTCCACATTGTGTCTCCTTGACTATAAGCCACTGAAAGATTAGGCTCAAGTTCACAAAGGCATATCTCAACTGGAGTGTAGAGAACTGAAAACATCATCTGGTCTTCTGAATCATGGTTTCAAATTTACCACACTGAGAGAAGGGTGAATGTGTGGTGTAAGCCACTTGAAACAAAGGACCCAGCTTGCCAAGTTGAGGTCATACAGGCAGGTGGAGGTGGTGTAACAGCTTGGGGTGCATTTACATGGGCTTCCTTGGGGCCCCTCATACCTGTTGAGATCTTTCATCATGAGCACAAGGTATGTGAACAACCTTCCTGACCATCTACACCCATTCATAATGCTTCTCTTTCCACACCATAATGCCATCTTTCAACAGGAGAAATCCACACTGCATACTTCCTGAGGGGCGACCAATTGGCTCCAAGAGCATTCAAGTAAGTTTGCCATGATGGAGTGGCCCTCTCAATTGCCGGGCCTCAACCCCATTGAGAATTTGTAAGGCGATCTAGAAAGATCTGTTCAAGCTCACAAACCCCACTAGTAGCTGTAGATGTCCTAAGACAGTTGATCCTCACTTCATGGGCGGCAGCACCACCTCCGTGTTTTCAACACCCCACTGAGCCGTTACCTTTTGTCCTCACAACATCTGGCTGCTGTTGTGAGGACAAAAGGTGGAGCAACACGTTATTTAGGTAGGTGTACATAATAATTTGTCCATTTAGTTTAAGATCACGTGTTTCACGAAACCTGTTCTGTCACTAATAGCTGATTTTGTGTGTCATCACTCCACATTCTTTAAACTTCTCGTTCTGCAGAATTTACTGCAACCTGTTACTAGTGACTATTAAGTCAGACTGTACCATAACTTTTAAAGATTTCTTTATTTGAATATTCACACCATGAAGCTTTCAACATAGTGAACAACTTGTTTCTACGATGTTAAAAACCGTTCCAATTCTTTTTCGGTTCTACACCTCAATAAGTTTTTTTCCACTGTAGAAGTACCAAACTTAATTCTGATAAAAATTCTAATGAAAATCTCTACCTTTTTTTTTTTTTTTTTAATTTCTTGTGTTGGGCATGTGTCCTGCATATCCTACAAAGTTGGCTTTACATTTGGATAATTTTAATGCTACAAGTGAAAGAATAATTCCAACAATGAAAAGTGTACATTATAAAAAATAAAATGAAGGCAAACTTAGACTACTGCACTCTTAAATTCATTTTTTAAAGGTGTACAATTAATATATGAAGCAACTGCTAAAAATTATTAAATAGTGATGACAACAGTGCTGAAAATAAAGAGGAAAGGGACTAGCCTAGCATCAACAGGATATTTCCATTGTTTTATATATTCTTAAAATTTATGATTATGATTTTAATCAAATATTTTTAACATCTTGGAATTTTAAGTGACTTATAAGCAAATGGCAAGGATGACAACAATATTAAACACTAAGGAGAAAAGTACTGGAAATAACTAGCAGCACATGAACAATGAAATTTTTTCATTATTTCATGTGTTCTTAATATTGTAATTATGATTTTAATTTAATATTTATAACAGCATTTTTTAGTCATTTTCATAAGCAAACATGGGTGGCCCACCCAATGCTGGCTGGGGACTGGTGTCATGATGGGATCATGATGATCAACAATGGGCTGGCCACCCAATGTAGTGAACACAAAGTACTAGAAAGAAATTGTATCACATTAATGGCAAAAATATTTTCATTATTATTTATGTATTCCTGGAGACTACAATTATGTGTGTGTGATTTTAATTTAATATTTTATGTCATTTTTAATATTGATGAACATTGATTGGTACATAAAGAAACAATACATTTTAAATGGCAATGCCAATGCAGAGCAGATGTTGGAGACAAAGTAGAAATTTTTAACAACTTTTTAAAAAAGAATTTTATAATTATGATAATGCAAATTAGCAAGATGTGAATGTTTTGGAAGAAATATGACATGTTGAACAGAAGACCGTCTGAACAGTGAAATGCTGTACTGTATATACAAACAATATACAGTAAAACCTGGGTAAGTGACCATCTGAATAAAGTAACACTGGTTTCCATTTCTTGTTAATGGTAAAATTTTCCCCAAAATAATAACCACTTGTCTATTATGTAAAGTGACCTTTACTTTTTGCCGAAAAGCATGTAAATCCCACCTGTTAAAGTGACCAGTTCTATATTTAAAAGTAAAAATAATTTAAATTCTTGCAGCGACAGGAGAATGGTTTTCAGGTAAAACTAGCATTTCTTTGTTCAAAAGGATATTTTAACTATGTGCAAAAAAATGAGGTCATTGTATTAGCCAGCTGCTTTACTATGATAGATCATGTAATGCAAATTGAAAAACTTGCTGCAAGTGCAATCCTAAAGAAGACATCAAGTTAAAAACAGAGAAAATTAAATTTTTGTTTTAAAGGAAAGGAAAGGAAAACAAGTAAAATGGTAGGCTTAACTATGATTAATTTATAGTTACTCTACTGTAAAAACACACTTAACCCAGAGTTTGTTAATCCAAGGTTAAAATGTTACTGTATGTGCTTTTCCATCTCTTTTTCTGAAAGCGCTAGACAAAAGCTTTGCTTTCTTGAGAAAGATTTTACATATGCATGGTATATTAAAAACCACCTCTTGAAAAGTGCTTTTGCTATATAAGCTTTTGATCGTGATATACTCTTTTAAATTTCATTGATTTTTAATGCATATCTTCAGACTGTATTGTGATAAAAAAATGAGAACTGGGAAGATGTTAATCATGCCCATACCGAGGTTTGTTGTGTACAGTGACCAATGCAGTTCAGTCTCAAAGATGCCCACTTTAGGCAAGTTATATTGTACTTGAAGATACCATGTTTATGAAATGATCTTTTAGATTTTTTATAGTAAAATATTGATACAATAATCAATTGACCTTGTTTATCCAATTCATGGTGACAAAAAATTATAATATTCAGAATAGCAATATATTTTTAAAAATTTAATAGTTTTATAGGTATAAAAATTGCCCTATGTGTTTAAACATTACTAAGTCATGTCTTCATCAGAAGCATTGTTAAGCATAATGCATTATACGAGCAATCACGAACTTAAAAAAATTGCTATAAATTTCAAGTACTTTTTTTGATCAGATCTTGAAATTTTAACAGTTTAAGTTGATATGTGTTCATATAATATTGTTAAAATTGCCCTTGATGAAGCCATGAGACTTCAATAAGATCAGAACACAGAACGATTTTACTACCTATAAAATTATTTTTTTAAATGTGTAATTAAAAAAATCATTATTCTGCCTATTGGCCTATTGTCATCAAATTCCAGAGTCTGGACATGTATGGCATGCCAAGACACACACCAAAATGTATCATTTTTATGTACATTCATTCCATGTACTTTTTTTTTATCAAACCATGAATTACAATGACCTCATAACTTGAAAGACCCAACTTACCTTTAAGGTCTTGGTTTCTTTCATTGAAAACACTTCATACACGTTAGCTAATATGATTCTTTCAAGTTATGAGGTCATTACTGACTTGCACATGAATTGGTACACTTTAATGGTGGTTTAATGCCATAAATGATGCAAATATTGTGAATGAATTACAATGTTATGAACGTTTTATAATATGAAAATTAAAGGTGAAACAACATTCTGATTTTGTTTTCCTTTTTTTACATTTTTTTTTACTGATATACAGAAATACTGCATTAGCTGTTATGTTAATCCACACGTCCATGCAACAGTAAAGTGTTGAAGATTGTTCTGGTAGTAGCTGACCTTGCATATTTTCATTTTTTAAGGATCAAACAGATTGAAAACACAAATGCAGTTGTTCTTTTGGCATCTGCATGGGCAACCAAGGTGTCTTTTATGGAATGATGTAACAGAAAAATCAATGATTCCAATTTCCAGAAAAAATAAAAACACATGAAATAGCAATCTTTCTAATTCTACGTACTCTAGAATACTTGTAACAATGCAATACTAAAGAAACTTTTTTTTTTTATTTGCTCAATCTTGTATGGGCACATAAGTTCTACTAAAATAAGGAATAGTCTAATTTCACTTGAGGAATTTTTACTCTCAATGACAATTTACACCTATTCAATCTGACCGTCTTGTCACAAAGACATTATATCTATATGATCTGAGACATGAAAATTAAAATACTTTGTGCTAACATTTTAATCAAACAAACTTAATCTGATATATAGAGTGAAAGAAGTATTTTTCTCATAATATGTGGAAAATACATCATGATAATTAACATAGCAATCAGACATCTCTGAATTGACTGTATTTACTATTTCTCACATTATGTGAGAAACAGTAAATACAGTCAATTCAGAGATGTCCAATTCTTGTGTTAATTATCATTAATCTGATATTATTTATACAGGAACAGTGACTGCTTATTTTAGAAAACCTGGGAAGTCTTAATGGTATAAAATGTATGTTACCTTTGTTTGCCTATTTTTACAGATAATTTCCTCCCCACTGAATGCTATTACATCAGCAGCTGCTCAGCAAAAAAACTGCTAGTATCTTAGCACCTATCAGAAACATCTAAGGAAGTTCATGATCCCATAATGCAGTTTACTCTGAATTCAAGAGTCAAGTCAAAAGAAAAATAACAATTTACTGTAGAAGAACTTGTAACTAAAATTACACAGACATAGGTTCTTTCATGTTTACAACCAATTTATAATTTGCTTTACATAATGAGTTATATGTATGCATCCAAAAGGTTTAATTCTGCTTCACTATAGGTTTCTATGGATGACATCGTCATTATTATATCTGGCACAGAATTGACATGGATTTTGCTCAGTCAGCAAAATATTAAGCATTACTACCTTAAGCAAAGGCAATTTTTATGTAGTGGAAAGTAGTTTAAATTCACTTTAAAGCATCATATGCATTTATATTTATAAAAATCATATTTAAAATTTACAGAAGATGTATTACACTTGTCTGTGCTCCTGCTTATAAAAAAAACTAAGTCCACATTTAGCATTTCACAAATGCCTAAAAGACTATGGGGCATGCTTAATGTTCTCTCTCTATTCTCCTTGTAAAAGATGAGACAAAATCCATCTTCATGTGGCTCCATGTTTCTAAGGTTCCAGACAATTAAGTTTAATGTATAAAATAAGAACAAATTGTATGTTCATCCTTGCTTTTCAATGTTAAGAATAATCAACATATTTTTCAGGAATTTAGTTTATATAATTAAAATTTTTCAGTCAAAACAAAGTGTGAGCCATTAAGATCTGCCTCTGGTGCTACAAATCACAAAATGCACAATGCTATCACAGCCAATGTTACTGCACTTGCACTTGATCCAGCCTTTTAACATTTACTATTGCATCTAATCTTACAAGCTGGGTTACTAAATTTAATACACTATAAATCAGTTTTTCTTTACTTGCAATAGGCTCCAGGAAAATTTCACTTGCAGAAAGTTGAGATGCCTTTGAGTAATTATCCATTTCAAAATCTTGAATTTTTTTGCACATAAGCTCATGCTTTTTTTGGAAACGTGATGAACCATGCTTTCCAATACTTTGTTTCTTTGTAATTAATTCAGAAAGAGCTAGGAGAAGAACAGAATTCCTGAACTGAGGATCTAATGTACTGATTACTGAACACAAGGCACTGTTTAGTAATGCTTCCCATTCACCAACTGGATAAGCTAGACCTATAAGTGTGCAGCATTGTTCAGTGCTATAACATTCCATAGTATTCTCTGCTTTCACTGCTGAATAACAAACCAGAGGCTTCAATAATTCTGTGGTGGTGAAATCAAGACATTCATTTTGTGAAGCTGTGTTATGCGCATCTGAAATTGAAATGCCTTTTAAAAAATTTGTTTTTGCCTTATTTTTTACTTTTCTGCAAGGGGAACAATTATAACATTTCTCAACACTGAACATCCACTGTCGTACCACCTTCAAACTATTAATGCATTCACTGTAACATTCCTTGTACAAGCTTTCAAATGGTGCACAAAGAATAACATGATAAGCCAAAATTCTGCCTGTTTTTTGCCAAACCTATGTGAATATACTTACTTAGTCCACGAATAAGCTGCTTGATAAAACTGGCATGACCAATATTTTCTGATTTGATACCATCACTGAAATCGTGTAGTGGTACAATACCTGAGCAATAAATTATATGTTCCAACTTCTCTTCATAAATTCTATCAATGCATAACACATTTTTTTCAGAGCACAGTGAGGCAAACTGTTCTGGAATGTTGTCACTTGACAACACCATAAAAATATTATTAGCAATTAACATATTGAGAATATGCTCATAAATTTTGTAGTTCAGTTCAAGGCACTGGTTCACTGAAGAATCATCCTGCACAACTATAGGAATATTGCACTGCCGCATGTTCTTAAAAATGTCATTAACGACTATAAACTTTTTGTCAATTGTATCTTTATGAAGCTTTGATATTGATGATTCTTTTATGACTATTCCTTCCACGACAATCGAATCCTGAACTGATGCCACAACTTTTGAACTAATACTGCTGAAATTAGATATTAAATAATTAATTAGTGAAGGCAGTGCAGTCCAGTCTTCAATATTTCTGCCAATCAGATCATTTATCAGGCAAGATAAGCATTTGCTAATAGCTGCTGAAAACTTATATTGAAAAAATGTCTGTACCATGGATTTAACAGCTTTCTTGATGCTATCACTGCTATCAACACCTATAACATATCGCACGGAAGGATAACATCCTCTTAAGCATCCAAATACAGGAGGAAGAAATGTATACATTAATAGGGAAATTTCTTGCAATATTTGAATTCTATGCTCAGTTTTTAGTGAGGTGCATTTATATTTATTTTTGATATTTAGTAATATTTCATGTAGTAGTAATACATAAAATTTACTTCCGTCACCAGTCTGGCTATAATGCTTACCCAATGCATTGGTGATAAGTTTAGCTACAGGATGACAACAATATGTTTCTCCAATGATATTCATACCACTTCTTGTAAAATATACTTCACCTGTCGAATTTAGTATAAGTGCTGACGACCTTGGGTGGCTGTAACCATCGTCAACTAAGGAGGCCAAAAATTTAGTGACTTCAAGGCAGGTATTCAAAGATATTACCATTCTTTCTTCAACAGCCATACTCTGTACAAAGACAAATTTAGAAAATGAGATAGTCATAAATACGTAAAAAAATAAATAAAACACAGGGTCATTTCCATGTTAGTTCAACCACACAATGATACACACCCATGATCTCAGATTTTGATGAAACTTGGCATGTTTATTCCTTTTATGGATTTAAGTAAGCATACAAAATATTTTTGCTCTATCTCAAACAGTTTAGGTTTTACAGCCTGTTAAAAGTTTTTGGAATTTCATGTTTTTTATTGATCGGGTGGAGGAAACGCAGTTTGTTCTTTTATAGAAAATAAATTATATCTTCCTTATTTACCAACTAATGTTGATGAAATTTTTTATGAGTATACATTAATATGTAAGGAATCCAGAAAAAATTAATTAAACCAGCAAGTACCTACACATGGTCAAGAAAAATACTGAAATGTTATTTTGAATTTTTTAAAATGAAATACGGAGTTCCACGCTAAGTAGAATATCATCGAAAGAGAAAAGGATAATAATAATAAAAAATTATTATTGTTCTAAAAGGCTGAATTCAGCACATGAAAAAATAAAATGAATGGTTGTTTCACCCCATTATTTTTTCTGACTCCTTCAAAAATAGAAATCACTTGACTCACTCATTTCCTTGAAATCATTAAATTAAAATTATAATTTTAGTAAAATTATATAAAAATGTGAACCAAAAAAGTCACATGTCAACCAATTTCAAATTAAAAAGAGCTTTAAAATAAAACACAAAAAATTATACTAAAAAATTTGGTGGTACATGATTAAAATAATAGTAGATTTAATAATGTTAATTAGGCTTGTACAGAAAAATACATAAAGTGTTATAAAATAGGTTATCCAAAATTATATCTAAATTGGGATTTAGAAATAATATAACTGATTTCCTTGTTTTCAACAATTAGGCCTAATTAATAGAAAATAACATTACAATTTAATTTAGTTTTAAAATCTAGTTCTAAACTCTGTTAATCAGCTCACTAGTAACTGCTATTTCAAGAAATCTTATTATAAGCAATCAAACCATTCAAGCTGTAACAAGACCATTAAGTGTGCTCTGTCTACTGAGCAGGCACACTTGTTTAGACATGTCCAAACAAGTCAAGTCATGTTTGTCATGCCTACACAAGTGAACCTGCTCAGCAGACAGAACCTGGCATCCACTAGTCAGTCAGTCACAGGCTATTGCCAGTGTAACATGCATGATTGGTGGTTATGTTTTACAGTTTTTTTATCTGATTTAGTTTTTTACTGAACTGACTGTAACTTGGTTAACAACTAAGTCAGGCCAGTAGCCAGACAAGCAAGTTGGGAGGGGCGGCTGATGATTGAGATCAGGCGAAGGACATAAAGTGGTCGGGCAAAAGATGTGAAAGTGGTCGGGCACAATTCTACTGTGTGAGTCGCTAGGACGGGCAAAAGGAAACGCAGGTCGGGCTCAGCCTGGCCTAGCCCTCCCTGGCTATGTAAGTGTGTGCAATTTTGCTTAGTACCTAATATTAATGTTATTTTGAAAAGAATCTATTGTTAATAAGTATTTTTTGATTGTTGGAAAAATGGAGAAGTGCAGTGTGGGGGAAGTTACAGCGATTGTCATTTGTTGAACTATGTCAAGAAAAAAGCCATACAAACTATTGAACAACTGTCTGAAACTGATTTAACTCTTTTAAAATTGAGAACGGAATCAAGTTATGAGTTAAAAACTATTTGTCTTCATAATCAAAGTGTGTTTTAGAAGAAGTATGAATTTTTACAAAAGGCATGCTGTGACCCTTTTAAAAAACATAAAACTTCAATTAAAAAAACACTTCGTGTTGTAACTATAGAACAGAGTAGGATAATTTTATCAAAGGGCTACAAAGTGAAACCAGGACAAAAACTTTGTGCATTTTGCAGGAACAAGCTACTTAAAATCAAACAAATTGATGAGAGTAATGTTGAAAGTAGCTTAAATGCACAACATGAGGAAGTTGATGATGTGGGATTAACTCCTGATGAACTACTCCAATTACAAAAAAGAAATGTGATTAATCAACTAAATTCTTCATTCCATGAAATCAGATGTTCCCCAATGAAATTACATGCACTTGGTGAACATAGCAGATCATCTTATGGTAAAGAAAAATTACAAAGAGTACATGAAAATGTAAAAAGAAAAATTTAAACTGTTCTTGAAGTTGATTTGCCTCTGGCAAAAAATAAGGAAAAAAATGACTTAGAAAAAAGTGATAAAAAAATCTGAAGATCTGGACAAGCTCGTAGATATAATTAAAAATTAATTAAGTGGTACATCAAGAAACAAACAGATTCAAATGCTGACAATTCCAGCTTCACTAATGTGGTCTAGAAGAAAAATAAAAGGGACTTTCAACGCATCTGATTATTCTGTTTTTAAGGCTCAAAAACTGTTCAAAGACAAGGGTTTTTTAGCAGAACCAGATCGTAGACATGGGAAAAAGTTGAGTCCTGAAACTATTGAATTGGTAAAAAAGTTTTATCAGAGTGATGAACAGTCTAGAATTTTGCCAGGGATGAAGGATGTGGCGAGTTTAGGAAAAAAAGTATACGAGAGAAAACGTTTGATTTTATGTAATCTTAGTGAGCTATACTCAAATTTTAAATGGGAATACCCTGACTTGAAAATAGGTTTTTCAAAATTTTGTTCTCTGAGACCTAAGTGGTCTGTTTTGGCTGGTGCCAGTTGAACATACTTAGTGTGTGTATGCACAATACATCAAAATGTTATTTTATTGATTCACAGAGCAGGTATTGAAGAGGATTACAAAGAAATTATGTTGTATATTGTTTGTGAAGGAGCAGGAAGAGAATGTATGCTGAGGCATTGTGACAAGTGCCCATCAAAAGATAACCTTGTCCAGTTTTTACAGTCCAAATTTGAGGACTACGATGATGAAAACCCTGTCGAGCACAGTCAAAGGGTTTCGACTGATCGAACTGAAATGATACATTGCTCGAGCTCAGTTGGTGAGTTTATTGATAAGTTAGTAAAAAAATTGAACAAGTTAATACTACATTCATACATTGCCAAATCACAAGCTTCATTTTTTAAAAATTTACAGGGAACGGCTTCCTCAAATACAGCTGTTATCTCAATGGATTTTAGTGAAAACTATGCTTTCACAATACAAGAAGAGGCTCAAGGTTACCACTGGACCTCTGATTCATGCACTATTCATCGTGTCATGATTCACTGCAAGGATGCAAGCAATGAAAAACTGATTTTACCTCTTTGTATCATATCTGATGACCTTAAACATGACGTGAGTATGGTATATGAGATCCAAAAAACTGTAACTGCCTTTCTGAAAGAGAACCCACATATAACAAACATTCACTACTTCAGTGATGGATGTGCTGGGCAATATAAAAATAAATACAACTTCATGAATCTGTGTCTGCATGAGAAGGACTTTCAACTCAAAGCCCAGTGGTCATTTTTTGCAACCAGTCACGATAAAACAGAATGTGACGGAATAAGGGGTACTGTAAAACATTTAGCTAGGAAGAAAAGTCTTCAACGACATCTGGACAGACAAATTATAACAACTAATGAACTTTTCGAGTTTTGCAAAATGAACATTACAAATATTAACTTCCAACTTATTTCTAAAGAAGTGGTTGATTCAACTCGCCTGACTTTGAAAAGTCGCATCAAAGATGTTCAAACTCTTCCAGGAACAAGATCGTTCCACTGCTTTCAGCCAATAGATGACTTGGGAATGATTGAGGCTAGAAGAATCAGCAGTGATGAAAAACCAGCTCTCACTTTCAACTTATGTAACAAGCAGCAGACTTTATTTGTGAAAATAGAAGATTTATATCCTGGATGTTTTATCGCTTGTATATATGACAACTTATGGTATTTTGGTATGGTGAGTGAGGTGAATGCAGAAGAAGATATCACTGTAAAGTTTTTACTTCCTCATGGACTATTACTATCATTTTTCTGGCCCAAGAGGGAAGATGCATGTGCAGTACCTGTCCCTCATGTCATTGCAATCGTGGAACCCCCAAAAACAATGACTAGAAGAACTTACCAATTCTCTCAAGAATGCATGATACATGTTAATCAAGTTTTGAAAACACTGGAGGAAATTAAATAAACAATGACCTACAATTTGAAATATTTTTAATGATGAGTTTTGTAACAATACATTTTCCATTCCAACAAACACTGTAAATATGTGCCTAACTTTGTAATTAAAATTTGTACTTTATTAGTTATTTGTTTTAATATCCTGTTTCTTCAAGCCAAGTTTGTAGTCTTGGCTGCATTACACAATAGTGGTTACCTTTCACAGTTTTTAAAGCAAAATGGCTGTATTTAAACAAAAGAAAATTTTTATTTAACACCCTGCAAGCGAACACATGAGTTTTAAAATTATTTTTGTTTATGAAGTAAAAAATAATGGAGTGAAAAAACCATTCATTTTATTTTTTCATGTGGTACAGCATATCTTTTAGAACAAGAATTAAAAAAAATAATCATTATCCTTTTCCCTTTTGATGATTTTCCACTTAGCGTGAAACTCCGTATTTAATTTCAAAAAATTTCAAAATAACATTTCAGGATTTTTCTTGACCATGTGTAGGTACTTGCTGGTTTAATTTTTTTTTTTTCTGGATTCCTTACATATTAACGTATAGTCATAAAATTTTCATCAACATTGGTTGGTAAATAAGGAAGATATAATTTATTTTCTATAAAAGAACAAATTGCATTTCCTCCGCCCGATCGTAAAAAACGTGAAATTCCAAAAACTTTAACAGGATGTAAAACCTAAACCGTTTGAGATAGAGCAAAAATATTTTGTATGCTTATTTAAATCCATAAAAGGAACAAACATGTCAAGTTTCATCAAAATCTGAGATCATGGGTGTCAAATAATATTTTTTTGGGTTGATTTGACATGGAATGACCCCACAGTTAAGCTAGCTTAGGTACCTAGATACATTAGACAGACAGACAAGTGGGTAGGTAAATGAAAAACAAAAGATAGAAGTGATAATATTTCACAACATAAACAAGAAACAAATAAGACTGATGTAAAATTTCAGCACAATTACCGTATTTCCCAACACCACAGTGCCAAACTCGATTTTACTAACATGCATCTCAGAAATGCAGCATTTAAATAGCTGTGACTTATAACCACCTTCAGTGACATTACAAATTCCAACTGTCTTTCACATTATATATTCATGGTCAAGTCACATTATTGTGACCACCAGCTAATATCCAGAGTAACCGCCGTGTGCAGCGCGGACAACAGCTACACGAGCTGGGAGTGACTCAATAAAGGTGCTGGAGGGTGTGTGGTGGAGGATCCATAGAGCGAACAACACAGTTGAGGTGGTCCCACAGCTGCTCAATTGGGTTTAAGTTAGGAGGATTAAGGGGCCAGAGAAGTACTTTGAAGTCTTCATTGTGCTCTTCCAACCACTCTCGGGCATTTCTAGCTGTGTGACACGTCGCATTGTCATGTTGGAAGATCCCATCTGCCTCAGGGAAGATAATCAGCATGTATGGGTGCATGTGGTCTGCAAAGATGGATTCATAACGAATTTGGTCCATAGTGCCTTCGACAGGTATGAATGGACCCAGAGAATGCCACTAAAACATTTCCCAGACCATAACGCTGCCCCTACCAGCTTGTGTTTTTCCAACAATGGTTGAAGAGTGTTTGTTCTTCGATGTTTCTTCCCTTATACGGCAACGTCCTCCCATTTGATGAAGCAGAAAATGTGATTCAACGGAGAAGGCAATCCTTTGGCGATCAGCGGAGGTCCAATTCTGATACTGCCAAGCAAATGTAAGCCTTTTCTGCCAATGCACCTTCGTTAGCATAGGTGCAGTGACCATTTGTTTGCATCAGAGCCCCATACGCAGCAGGGTTTGCTGAACTGTTGTTTTAGATGCATTTCCAGTAATCCACTGGTCCATTTGGCTAGTGAGTGGCTCTACTGCAGCATGTCGATCTGCTGTCATGCACCTTTGCAGCCGATGTTCACCTTTCGCATCGATGGCACGTGGTGCTCCGCAGTTTCCATGTCGCTTATTCACAATGGTACCATTTCTGCAATCACGATACACTTTAACCACAGCAGCACACCAACCGTTCACAAACTGCCTGTTTCAGAAATACTGCCACCCTTGGTCCGAAACCAATAATAATCCCTTTTTGCAAATCTGATAAATCGTTCCTTTTATCCATGACAGCAACGAGTGATATGTTTTCAGAATGCCTACAGCACACCTTATATACCTTCCAAGCCAGCTCACGACACATGCCATCTTTCATTGGCTACATGCGGTTGATGCCAAAAGTAGGTGGTGGTCACAATAATGTGACTCGACTGTGTGTGTGTGTGTGTGTGTGTGTGTGTACACTGCCTGATGGAAAAAATGTTCGAAAACAGACCGAACTGCACAAATAAATAGCCAAGTAGGTCCTGAACAAATTATTTTATTGTTACATACAGACTAGGCTCCAGTAGCTGAATATACAAGATGATCAATAAGGAGTATGGCCCCCATTTTGGGTGATAACAGCTTTGAATCCAATGTGACATCCAGGCAATGAGAATCTGGATAGTGTCCTGGGGTATTGTGGATCATATGGTGTTGATCCGAGTCTGCAGTTCATCTTCATTTTGCAAGGGTGGGAGGGTACATCGAGCACCTGTGGGACATCATTGGATGTCGGTGTGTCCCACAGATGCTCGATGGGTGAGAGGTCGGGGGATCATGCTGGCCATGGAAGCATCCGCACACTGTGTAGAGCATTCAGGCTGATCCAAGCGGTATGCCGCCAGGCGTTATCCTGTTGAAAAATGGTGTTTGGGATGCCCTGCAGATACGGTAGTGCCACAGGCCACAGCACCTTACCAAAGTAGCGGCATGCCATCAATGTGCTCGTAATGTGTACCAGTGGTGAGCAGCTGTTGGCGCTGATAGCACCCCACACCATGACTCCACATTGCCGGGTCATGTGGCGCTCCACAATGGCAGAGGAATCTAGCCGTTGACCATGTCACCTCCAGACTCTCACACGGCGATCGCTGAACTACTGCTCCATTCGGCACCCCACGCAGCTCTGGAGCGACGCCAAGCGGTGACAACGATGGCTCGCTGTTAAGGGTAGCCTTCACAATGGACGGCTAAACACCAAACCAGACACAGTCAATCGGTGTGACACTGTCCGCATCGATATCGGAGCATCCAAGCCTCCCCATACACTCCACAAAATGTTGCTCGTTGTGACCTGTGGGTCCGCTATGGCATGACATGGGATGTGACAATCGTTGTGCTCCAGTCCCTCTACAATGTTGCACGGATCCTTCCTCGAACCACTGTCTCCAAATGCGACTGACGGTTGTGGCATCACGTTGTGTTTCTTCCACAATACGACACAAGGACCATCCAGCAGTACGAAGGCCTTCGATGACACCTCTCGTGAACTCATCCATTTGACAAAATCACGTACAATGGTATCTTAATGGCATTGGCACCCCCTTGTTCATTCTCCAGACACGGTTACATCAGAACCACTTGCTTCTAGCGGCCATGACGTCTCGACTGATGGTCTCACGGGCTGGTTGCCCGCTTATATCCAGTGCGCTGTTTGTGCAATTGGCCTGCAAATGCAATTATTTGCATAACTTATACGTGTGCACCCACCCTGCAATTTGCATGGCGCTGCGTTCATGTCCTCTTGGTGTGGCATTTTCTCTGTCAGGCAATGTATATCACCTTGTTTGTCCTTTATACATAGCTGCGAGGTTTTACGGTTTACCCATAAAATTTACAGAAATGCGACTTGTTTTACGGGCAAAATGTTAAATTTACGGATTTGTTGATTCTCTCAGACTTTTTTCTCTTTCTGATGATTTGGCACCCACCATTAAAACTATTTATTTTACTTAATCCATTTATAATGAAGTGCCGATGTAAGTTAGGAATAAACATTTCAGTTACATGTGTTTATGTGGGAGCATTTGTCCGCAGTTTTCCCACATATATTTTTTTTTTTTTTGGTTTGTTTTGCATTGTTTCAAATGCTAAAGCTTGCTCCGCGCATAAACTGAACCTCCCCAGCTGGGCTTGTTTATCTCTCGCAAGTCCTCCCCTCCCCCTTTCTCAGTAGGCCAGCGTGGGGTTGTCTTGCAGCACAGAGCATGTGTGTTTATTACTCCCAGTTCAAAATGCTATCTCAGAACATAGTTATCGTAGAAAAAAAAAATTCAAACGGATTTTAAATCTGGGGATTTTTAAGCCCAGATCGATACCCAACGTGACAAAATTAAACAAAAGCTGCCAGTTTTGTGAAATTAAAAACGTATTTGGGGCATGGTTTCATAACTTCTCTTCTCTGGCAATAAATTTGACCTAATAAAAAAATGTGGTATAATAGGAAGTTAAAAAGAAAAAAAAATGTCCAATGTTCATTCGACCCAGTGTTTTTTCAGCAATGATTTATTTTGCTGGTCGCTTAGTAAGTTTTCTACGCTTTCCAACCGTGCTTTGTCCGTCAGCACGATAACACATGAAAATGTTTTGGCTTGATTCGACGAAATTAATATGTTGGGGTCCACACTAATTCGTCAAATCTCTATTGAAAATGGTCAAAGGTCAGGACATAGGAGTGGGATTCATTCTTCCCCCTTTTGCGTGATGACCACTCGTTGGTGACGACTTACATAAAATCAAAGTACAATTGCGATGAAGTTTTGCTACGCTGTTCAGCACCCATAGTGGACCTATCCTATTAAAAATGGTTATTATCAGCATTCACGGGGCAGTGCGTACATGCGCGAGATTTCTCATCGGAATTTTCGCACAATAATTTCCATGGAAATTAACCGATTTGGATGGAATTCTTAATTATAAAACTGCGTGTGTGGTAGCTTTTTTAGAAATTAACAGGAACAAAAGAAAAAAATGATGTTCTATAATAAAGCAAAAACACGCAAATATATACAGCCTATCAATTAGTTCATACTAAGAGATTCATTCATAAAGAAAACAAAGTATCATAGAGAACACTGTTTGTTGCTTTTGCAAACCCACACTTTTTGTTGGCATGAAATTTTGGGCTTTTAGAAAACAACTCTGAATTTTAAAATATCCGGATTTTGACAGCATGAGTTTAATTTAGGAAGGGAGTAGACTTTTTCATTTTTTTTTTTTTACTTTATCTATTTGAAAAAAAAAATACACCATTGATTGGTTTCGTAACTTTTATCAAACCGAATGCATGATATTTAGAGATTTTCATTTTCTAAAACCAATATGTGCATTCTAAATTTTGTCATGTTAGGCCATTTTTTTTTTTTTTCGCAAAGATATAAGATTAAATTAAAACAACAGTTCCAACGTTTTGTGCCATGGTTATGCCTCAAAGGAAGGAAGGAGGGGGGGACGAGATGTAAAGGAAATCGCCGACGAAGTGGCTATATCATTTCCCGTGACGTCAGGTGTAAAAGACAGCGTTGGTTTTGTTCTGGTGACACATATTGTGTTAGTTTACTGCAGGAGAGAGGGGAGATCGAGAGGGTGATAGGCCCAGATGATGCCGCTAGTGTCGGATTTGGTAAAACTTTTAACGCTGCTGCAAGGCATCAATCGGCCTGTAATGAATAATGGGGGTACCCAAGGATGACGTTTGCAACTAAAACTAAACCTTTTTTCTAGATGAAAGAGCCTTTCAGTTGGTCTCTGCTTTTCTAGCTGACCAGCTCAATCAGTTAACTTTGTAATCGTTATTTTTTCCTCTGCGAATTGCAGCTCTTTTAGCTGTTACTGTTTTATTATAGTAGTTTTACTTGCATTTTTTTTTCAAGTGTCAGTTAATTCAGTATTAGTGATTCGCTATGAGCAGCAATATAAAAGGAGTAAAACAGTACTATCAAACATTCCGTGATGCGTATTCTGCGGAGTTCCCGTGCATTGCAAAATCTTCAAAAAAGGAAAAATATGCATTTTGCACTATGTGTCGATGTAATTTCAGCATTTCGCATGGTGGAAGAAATGATGTTACTAATCATATCTCTAGTACCAAGCATAAATCTAATGTTGACTGTGTGGGAAAAAAATACGAAATTAACTTCCCTTGTTAAAAGTTATAATGAACTGGATGCGATTTGTGCAAAATGTTTGTTCACTTTGTTTTTTGTTTTTAGTTGAACATATACCAATTGGTATCCCTCAGTCACTCTTAATTTATTTCATTTTTTTTTTATTTGACTGTCTCATCGTCTGTCTCTCTGTAAGATAAACCTAGCATGAAAATGGTTTGCTTTTAAATCATTTTTTTAATGTTCCATGACGGCGTGGGATATGATCCTATTGAATTTAAAGGGAAGGGTGGAACATCCTTTCCTTTAGATGCAAATTTCCATAAAAATAAAATTTAATATCTTTGTAGATCATAATGATAACACAGTTATGAGAAATAATCTATAGATTCTATTTTAATCGATATAAATTTGCCGATAAATTAACATCTGTAGTCATATCAATTAAAAGTTTGATACTTGATTTGGGTAACATATCATTTTTAATCGATAATTTCGGTGCATTTAATCAATATGAGCAACAAGTAATTTAATCGAATATATCGATTAAAATTTTCACCGAATATATCGATTCATTTTTTTTTTTTTTTACGGATTCCAGTTTCTGAAAGTTGGCAGGTATGTTTATATATATATACACTATATTGACAAAAAGTCACCAGATGCCCCTTCAAAAGCAAATGAACGAATCAACTGCGTTGTTAAGATGCGCGGTACAGCTGCAAACGGTATAAAAACAAGCCTGCAGCTGACCTCGATCATATCGCACTGTGAGGTTGAGTGAAAATTTCGTGGCGCGAGAAAACTTACTTTGAGAAAGGAAAGATTGTTGGGTGTTATATTAGTGGGTTGTCCATAAGAGAAACCGAGTGGTGTTTACACATACCTAAGTCAACTGTTTTGGATGTACTGAATAAGTGGAAGACACATGGCGTGCCTGATGCAGCAAAACGTACCTGCAGACCAAAGAAAATAAGTGATAGATGACATCGAAGCCCTAGGAAAGTAGTTACAGCTAATCAACGGAGTACTGCACAAGACCTCACTGTACAGGTGAGTAAAACTGCTGGAACCTGGGCATGTACACATACCATTCGCAGAGAACTTCATTCCATGGGTTACCGTGGTCATGCGGCCGCCCATAAGCCTTTCAACTCCACTCAGAATGCTACTTGTCATTTAGCATTGTGTAAAGAACACTTATCGTGGATCGTAGATCAAGGGAAACGGGTCCTATATGGACTGAAGAATCCAGATACACGATCCATCAGTCTGATGGCCGTGTGTGGGTGTGGCGGAAGCCAGGGGAACGCTATTTATCGCAGTTTACTGTTCCTACGATCAAGTTTGGAGCTAGCAGTGTATTCGTGTGGAGGTGTTTTTCGTGGTATGGTTCCGGCCCATTGGTTATCGTGGACAAACCTGTTAACCAGCACGTCTACCTCGATATTCTGAATAATTATGCCCTACAAACTCTGGCAATACTATGGAACCGAGCCTTGTTGGTACCAGCAGGATAATGCACCGAGTCATAAGGCAAGGACTGTTACGGAGTGGTTTGACGATAATTCCGTACCGTGTGTGGACTGGCCAGCACAGAGCCCTGCTCTTAATCCCATAGAGCACCTATGGGATAAATTACAGCGCCACATAAGTTTGGAATCAAGGCCTACTACTAAGCAACAGTTAGCGGCAGCATTACGTACTGAATGGTAGCGCATACCTATCACTGTGTTCCAAAACCTTGTCAAAAGCATGTCTCGAAGGGTCAGGTCAGTGCATGCATTTAGGCCAAAGGTAGACAGATACCTTACTAATGTATGTCAATAAATGCTATGTTGTGTTTCTCTTCTAGGTGTCCAGTGACTTTTGTCAATGTAGTGTATATACTGTATATATACACTTAATGGACAAAACAGTAAAGATACCTACCTAGTAGCGTGTTGGTCTACCTCTAGCGCCTGCGTACATGCTGAGGCATCAACTCTACCAGGTGCCAGAGGATTTCCAGAGGTAATGCCAGCCATGCCTGTTGTAGCCTTGTCCACAACTCCACCCAAGGTGTTGGTCCAGGATCCATGGATCTAATGTTCATCCACTACATGGCATTCCAGAAAGCTTCCACAGGGTTCCTTGGGGGCCACTGGATTGTTTAAAACTCAGATGAGTGTTCCTCAAGCCATACCTGGGTGATGCATTTTCCTGCTGAAACAGATCATTAGCCGCAGAATTTGCAAAGGCCATGAAAGCGTGTAGGTGATCAGCCAGCACATGCTGGTAGAGCACAGTGGATAGGAACCTCTCCAGACACACTAAGGGACCTAATGTGTCCCATGAGAAGGCTCCCCTAAACCCATCACAGAGCCGCTATGGCATGATGAGGCCATGTTCTCATCCTGTCGATGCCACCCGCACCTTACCGGCAGCTTGATAGAGCAGAAAATGGGATTCATCTGACCGCACAATGAGTCACCTCTCTGCAGAGGTCTAGTTTTGATGTTTCCAACACCAGTTCCAATGATGAGCAGTCAACAATGGCACACTAGTAGCCAACAGTGTGCAGCATGCACCATACCGTTCACTCACTGATGCTGCTTAAACTTCTTACATATAACCTGGATGTGATTTGCACTACCATTGCCTAGCACTTAGTCTGTACGAGCCTGGACAGTCTACATCGACTCCGGTCATCAACGGCATGTGGTCGGCCACTGCTTGCTATCTGGGTACTGGTACATCCGTCAATGGTATACTCGCAGTACACCCTTCATATGGTTGCCCTCGAGAATTCTAGAGTTCTTACCATTTTGGGCGATAGAATGACTTATCTGTTTTACGCCGACAATGCGTTCACGATCAAAGTTGCTCAGATCACCACATTTCCCCATGTTCGTTGATTGCTATACTCTGTTGTGTAAGCCTGATGTCCGCCTGTTTATCACCTGCATTCAGTTTGGGTCTGTTCCACTATGAGCGAGGGATGCCCATGTTAACACATTGCCCATCACCCATATCTAATGTTTGTCTACTGAGTGTATATCTTTACATATATAAGAAAATTGCTTCGGTAATCATTTGTGGCAGACATGGAACTATAAAGAATTTGGAGTGCTGACTTCCTTGATTATTAGTATAGGATCTTTGCGGTCACACAAATTAAATCTCAGATAAACCTTAAAAAGGCTTAGTCCCTGTTTACAATGGGTTATTTCTAAATTCAGGACTTAAAATAGAGTCATTTTCTCAAAGATTTGGGGAGATACAGTAACTTTCTTCTTAATATAACATACTGTATATATATTATTTTTTTATACTACTTCAAATTCGGAGACAGTCCTCTCTCTGTGTCACCACCATTCCAAGTCCTCTCTCTGTGTCACCCCCCCCAACCACCACCATTCCAAGTTCAGAAGGAAAGTTTAATGAGGTTACTTCACATAAAAAGTCGAAGTATTCTCACCCTCACTTTAGTTATGGTACACTAAGAAATACAAAAGCAGCAATGCAAAAAATGTTCTTATGGCTGTGTTCATGTTAGGGTTTCAAATATTTCAACGGATGCTCACTCAAGAGAGAGAAAGAGAGACCCAATCTAATTTTTTATCTGGAGGGGTGAGCTAGGCACGAAATGAAGGTGGGAATTGCACAAAATCATTAATTGTCAAACACATTGTAAAGGTTGCAAGAGTTTCAAAACCAAGAAGAAAAATTAATCCAAAATCGACAATCACAATGAGTGGTCAGTTGATTAGGAATAAATTCAGATAGGTCTTCATAACTCAAAATAAAGAAAGCACTGGTTTATATTTCTAAAAATTCGGTACTGAGTTGATCTCCCATTTAACATTATATTTACCCAAAAACTGCACTTGACCAGTTAGCCTACAAGCTCGGTAAGCTAGCATCATCCATGTAAATTGCAATCCTGTAACAAATACAGTATGTGCCCACAATATCATTCAACACATATGGCTGTGCAAAATACCAACACTGAATTCCATGGTGAAAGTAGAACACACTCCAGTGCATAAATCTATACTTCACTTACGATGGTATTGTGGCTCTTCAAATTAACTAATAATTTAAAGGATGCATATTTAAAAATTTCAAGAAAGAATACAACTACAGGCTGATTATGATGGAGACTAAGTGAAAGCTTGTTAATAATGACAGGGGGAAAATAAGATATCGAGAATAATTTTTTAATCACCACATATTCTTTTAGTTTGTGATGTCCAAATGTGAAAGTATGTTTCACGAACATTACCACAATTTAAAAAAGTATATTGGTTGAGGCAGGGATTCGACAATTAAAACAGTCTAGTGCTTTTTCCACTGCACCACCAAAGTGGATCAAACGTTAAGGCAAAGGAAATTATGTCATATATTTATTAGGATTTTGTTCTGCATATCACAGAAGGAAATCCATTGTGAGATGACAAATGATGTTTAAATTATTTTATAAACTTTCCATTTTCCCCTGCAGATACATTCTGGAGGGAAATTTGCATAACATGCACAATAGAACTACACAGTACAAAAATGATAACTTATATCCAGTTAGGACCACGAAATTGGTGAAGAAAACACAGATCACCCCATAATTAAAGAGAGCTCTGAAATTCAAATCAGTTATTGTGATGTGTGAAGGTATATACATTCACACAAATACATGTTACATCCAGAAATTGTGATTTGTTTTTGATCACGGCCACTGGCTTTGGATCTAGTACAGTAAGTGGCTAGTTGACCAAGTGATCACTGGAGCAGGCTGATGCTTTCAATCCCAACCGGTAATTAAAAAAAAATTATATCAGAATGTTACAATGGAATAAGAGAAATAGAAAGCTACTTAACCTTTATTTTCTAAATGTACTTATGTTAAGTTGTTGCTCGACCCTCTCTTTCATGACCTGAATCCTTTAACAGATAAGCTGGTTGATAGAATACTTGGCCATCAGAAAGCTCAATTCTTAGCTTTGGATTTGGAACAGTATTATTCTGACACCCTAAAGATGTGTATCTGAAAAGAAAACATGTATATAAATGTAAGTCCAAGTGTAACAACAGGAGTACATACAAATATATGTGAAGTAAATGATATATATAAATATTGTATGGATCACTATGCTTTGCAATGACTTAAAATCATGAAAATGAGCTGAACAGGCAATGTACAAAGAAAAGTTCATATAGAAGGAAATCCAGATATTTTGGTTCAATGACAGTTATGTTACCAGGGTATGTCAAAAGTCTGTCCTGTTTGCAGCTAAAAAGTTAAATGATGCAAGAAAGCTATTCACGTTGATCTCATTCAGCAAAGTACAGGCTGTCATTTTCTGTAGCTCTTTTCCAACGTTCCACCAGAGCCACAATCCCACAGTGGTACCACTTGGCAGGTTTCAAGGACAGAAACTCTCTGATGCCCGATTCGACATCCACCACTGAAGTTAAGTGCCATCCTTGTAGGAAATAGGCCATGGAGCAAAACAGGTAATAGTAGGATAGCAAGATCCAGACTGTATGGAGGATGGGGTAGGATCTCAACCCCTTCAAACTCCTGTAGCTTCTGGCAGAACACTCTGGAGGTGCGACTTGGGGCATTATCCACTTGCAGCAACACCTGCTTCCTATTGACGAGCGCTGGGTAGCAGAGTATCGTGGACCTACTGCAGTTGTTCAGCATAGAGGTTCCTGTCTACAGCTTGATCCTCTGGCATGAGTTTTCAGTGAACAGGATCCTCACAATTCCATCAAACATGGCATGACTTTCCTCTCGAACCGCCTTCTTATCACCACTGGCTGTGCTTCCTGGCATGGCCTCAGTCGCTGGATCCCAGTGGTAATAAAGTAATCAAGGTAGTTGCCTTCGATGCACGATTTTGACATGAAGAATCCCATACAATACAAATTCAAATTCACCGGTTGAATTTAAAGATTTTATTGTATATGGTTTGAGGTATAAGAACTTTCAGGTTTCCCTAGAACTCATCGTCAGATACATAAACAACATAAGAAGAAATGAAATGCATTTAAATAAAATGTGTTAACGTGATATGCTATAGACACATGGTATTGAGATATAATATATGATATAGAGTCACGTGGTTCAAATTATCTAAACAACGTGGAAAGAAACATGAAAAGAAAGAATATTGAATGCAGGAATACATACAATACTGTATTGTAATAAATAATAGAAAAGTAGTTTGTTACTCAATTAATTTGTGTTGTTCTCAGTTTGCAGGATATATCTTCATCTGGAGATACAACAGGGAATGCCATACAGGGCAAGATTTCATCTTTTTTGCTCACTAGCAAATTTTGCTAGTGACCAAATAGTTCGCTAGCAAAACATTTGCATGACTAGCAAGTAAAACTAAATCACATCGTAACTTATTTTCTAATAAAGTTACACAGAAATTTAAATATGTGTATAAATATTTTGACTTACCTTTTTGAATAATGAATAGAATCTTAGATAAGTTTAGTGACTATCTTTATTATTAATTTCTAACAACTTCTCATACCACATGAATATATTTCACTGACATTCTAATTCAGATTTCTTCCCATATGGTTTACGCTCAGGGTGTCTGACTTTGTCATCATACCACTTTATAACTGCTGACCGTGGATTAAAAATCTCTTCTTGTGGCCTTTTTACAGTATTTCAATTGTCATCAGAGCATTTAAAGTTTCAACAGACAAATTGTTCCTCCAATCCCCTTGTATTCTTTTTAAAAAACTGAATCCCACCTCACAACATGCAGTACTAAGTGGAGTATCGCACAAATTTCTGCTAAACTTCTACACACTTCATACCTGCCAACTACCACACAATGCCGTAGTTTCTACGGAATTAGTTGTCTGACTACGGAACTCACTATCAAAACTACGGATTCTACAAATTTTCATTTTGTTTCAAATTTTTCTTTTGCTATTATTTTTATGATATACACGAGATTCTTACAGGGATTCGCAGAATCCCGCTTTGTTTTATTTTTTTTGTCGTCAGTTAGATCATTCTGAAGATCAATATTTGGGAGAGGGGGGGGGGGGGATCGTTTTCCATTTCATCTGGAGACGAAATTTCGTGCTTCAAAACTTTCGAACACAGTAGTGAAACGGAGTAAGAAAATTTTGCCGTAATCGCAAATTTTTCTCCCAATGTTGCCTTTGTGTCCGCTTTTCTTGTTAAATATCATTTTATTGCATAAATGTTTGCATTTTAGCTTGAAACTGTGGAGAACAATTTGCAAAAACGGAAGTTGGCTGCTGCAAAATTTTTCTGTAATCTTCAGGCATGAGATTCTTCCGCGAATTCAAGGAATTCGCTGCTTTTTTGTTATTATTGGAATTCCGTCTTTACGAAACTAGAAAACGAAAGGTCGACGGAATTCGGATTTTTTCCGCAATCATAATTTTTTTTTTTTCTCACGATGTTGCCTCTGTCAAGTATTATTGCTCATTAACATTTTTACTGGATAAATATTTGTATTTCAGCTTGAAAATACAAGGAAAATTTCCAAAACCAGAAGTCAGACGAAGCAAAAGTTTCTTCCGTAATCGTTTACCCCTCCACGAACACGTTTCGTAAAAAAGCGTCTATCTATGCCAAGCAATAAAGGCGATCGCTTGGCTTAGGGTACGATAGGAGTTGAGGACAAAGTTCGTGGGGCAAAAGAAGGGAGGGTGGCAGAGCAGGTGGTCAAACAACCGATCCATCCCAGAGCTCTGGGTTGCCACAGCAACCATTGCCGACGTCACGTTCAGTTTCTGTAATAGACCAATGAGGGCACGATGGAGAGGAGTTTCAATGCACTTCTACGATAGTTTGGAAGGGATGAAAGATATGGGGAGGATGGGTATTAAGTGTCGAAAGGAAATTGGCGAAAGAGAATCGCTGATCATCGCTGTTTTAACAAGTGATAATAGAAACTGTTATGTAAACTTCGTGGATTAATAATGATTTTTGGTTACTTTAAATAAAGAAATTACCTTACTAGCAATATTTGCTACTGCGATTTTTTTTCACTAGCAAATTTGATTTTTCACTAGCTATTTGCAAGTTGCTAATCGGTGAAATCGCGCCCTGATGCCATAGCAGTAATTGGGATTTATAGCATCCTCAATTTGCAGGGTGTTACAATAAGGGGTGGCATCTTTCGTCATTGTAGGAAGCAGTTGGAAACATCATTGTAGTGAATGAATAGCATAAGTTGTTTCGCATTAAGTGTTTCCGTCCTCTGTCTGCTGTGTATTCAGATCAGTAAATAGTTTCTAGATTGTTGGAATAGAAATAGGAGTATTGTCATTGCAACATAAATATTTTTGTGCAGTAATTACAAGGCTCTCAGTGAACAATAGTGAAGATGTAACAGTAGGTGTTACAATAATGGAAGCATCATTCCAAACTGGGTAGTGTAGTCCATTGCTCGCGAGCCGGTATAGTGCAGAATTTGTGAGTCCATTCTTTACCTCATATTTATGTTCGTTTATTCTTGTTGCTAGTGTATGTTTAGTAGATCCTATATACGTATCAGGAATGTCAGCGTCAATGATTTTTAAGGGGATGCGTACACACCAAATTTATTTAGGCTCGTTATTTGGTCTCTTATCTTTTTTGATTATCTTGAAAATGTTTGTAGTATGTATTCTTAAGTCCAGGTGAAAGTTTCTGCAAATGGCTTTGAGAATAGGTATAATGGTTGAATAATAATCTATTGTACCAACATATCTCCGAAGTGATTGGTCCCTCTGGAGAGCAGTTGAGTTTTTTTGGTGAAGGGGGCGAACCAGGAGTATCACTCAGGGCAGTAATTACTAATTTCTCTGCTGTTTGTTTTCTTTACAAAATTGGGGATTCTAACACGGAGAGTGCTATGCTAGCGCTTATAAGATTGCCCTGGGACAGTGAAAGTGGCTGACGACTGCTTTGTAGCAGAGGAGTGCAAGGCAAAGTCGCTGGCTGAAAAGAAGGAAGTTAGGGGGGGGGTTGTGTCTGTATGGCACAATGTTAAAATTTGATTTAGATAAACAAAAACAACATTTTCTTTTAAATAAATTGTTCAAGTATAGTACTATTTTTGTAAGCAAAATTGGAAAATTTTCAAAATTTAAGACAGTGCATCTAGAGCAAGCAAAAAGTTGAAGGCGACATTCCAGCAACACTTTTATCTTACACCAGTGGCATAACTAGTCAGCTCCACGTATGTATGTGTGTCCAAGTGGAGAAGTTCGGAATTGCACAAATACTTTTGTGGCCGGTAGTGAAAAGTATTGAAGCCGACCTGGTGATGCAGTGGTCTAATGCTGGTTCATGGCCATTCTTTGGAGAAAAGTCCGGGTTCAAATCTCGTGAGGCATGAATGTTGTGTTTGTCTGAGGGCACGGGCTCCTTCCCTTCCCTGGAACCAGTGACCTTAAATTAGGAACAGGCGACTGCTTACAGCCTATTGAGTTGCTCACAGTGATTATTTAACCTTCAATTAAAAGAAGAAAAAAAGCTTTAAAAATTAATTCTTTCAGTGTTTCGTAAAAAAAAAATGTTGCTATCAAGCTTGCCCCACCAAAAATAATGCTCGCCCACACGCCGCCCATCCTAATTTCGAAGTCTGACGACGTCCCTGTTTGCCAACGGTCTACATTTCATCTGCATGAATTCCCATTAGTGCTTTTAAGTAAATCACAAAAATATGAGTATTGCCATTATAGTGAACTATTTTGTCATCTATGTGGTCAAATTCTGTTTGTCTTTCAGATGGTTTACCAATTCATTATGCCATCTGTTGGCTGTGTAGTTTCATTTATTTTTTGTTTCCTGTAATTTTTACTCTAGTATTTTTGTTTTGTTTTTAATTAGATCTTTCTGTGCTTCTGATAAATTCATATGAAGTATTTATTATTGTTGCAGTTTATATTGTTTATTTAATCAATATAGTTCCCACCACTAAGAGCTCTCTATATATACTAGTATCCAATTTTCTGATAATAACTTCACATTTTCCCAATCAAGGGAGTATTCATTCTCTACACAGCACAGGGTTAATGAAGTTCTTTTTTCTTGTTTGTTCAGTCTTTTTTAAATGCTCATTAATTCTGCAACAATAATACTCCATGTGAATTATCAGAGGCATGAAAAGATGTAATTACCAAAGAACAAAAATACTAGAGAAAAAATTACAGCAAACAGAAAAATAAATGAAGCTACACTCAACAGTGCAACAAATTGGCAAATCATCAGGAAGACTAACAGAATGAACAGCATTGCTTGCACTTAAGCTTTATCACATATTTTAAGTACCTTTTTTAAACAATTTTAGTTTTTCAATATAAAAGACACTCTTCAGTTGAAACAATTATCAAGAAGTTAATACACTAATAATGAAGTTAATGTGTGATGACAGTGAAGATAAAGTCAATGCAAGGTGGGAACAAAGACCATCATAATAACAAGGTGAGTACCAATTGAATAAGCATACCATGTCTACTCTCCATTATGAAATCTAACTTTGACTGCGTAGAGCCTTACACATACTTTGTGAATAAATTAAGAATGTGAAAACATAATAAAAGGATGAATTTAAATCCATACATGAATGTTTAAGGAGCAAGTAAATAATAGGCAAAAGTCTAAAATGTAAATATACATATGAGGCTTTTTTGCAAAGCCTACTCAGCATCTTGTTACACCTCTCTATTCTAAGTCAAATAAGTTTTATTACACATCTTGTATTTGTTTTAAAGCATTCAGAATGAGTACTAAATTATTTAAGTTAGAAATGGCAAAACTATAGATACTATTTCAGTTAAAATATAAAGTTAAGGTGGACGTCAAGTAATTTTGCTTCCTATACTTCCAATGGAAAAACTTCTGTACACATTTTCTTCACAATTAATGCTTTCCCAAGGATGAAAATTTGAACATTGATTAAAATAGCTTCATATTATAACTTGGAATACTTAATATTTTCTAAAACATTACCATAATTATATTAAAAATCAATAACTTTTCCTTTGGTGTTGTTGAAACCGGAAAAAAGATGGCACGGCCAGTACTTTGATGACATTAGTAGACAAACAAACATTGGATTGCATAATTATGGTTATGTTTTAGAAAATATTAAGTATTCCAAGTTAAAAAATGAAGCTATTTTTAATAGATGTTCAAATTTTCATCCTTGGGAACACATTAATTCTGAAGAAAATGTGTACAGAAGTTTTTCCATTGGAAGTATAGAAATCAAAATTACTTGACGTCCACCTTAATGACAAGAGATTATAGCTTCCACAAGAGCAAATCAGAATTTCCTTTAAAAATCATTAAGTCTCTTCAATAAAGAGGCCAGTAAGATCTGTCTCTGAAAATTTTTTAACTAATTATTTGATGTAAAGCAAAGAATATTTTGTATCAGCAAAATGCTTCTTCATTTACACCACCATGCTTTTCCATAAAAGCCAATGTGTAGACAATGCTTTGATCATTATTATCCACATTTCACTACCTGTTCTATTGAAAACAAACATTAATAGGAAATTAATAAATACATGACGAAGATTTTATTTAAAAGAAAAATGTCTGTTTCACATTGTGAACATTGGCCATACAATTCAAATTTATCGTTTTGTACTAATCTAAGACCACTATATTCAGATTTATAAAAATTTCTGTGGATACATCTATTTTAATACAATCTATGAAGTACCAGAAATCATTAAAGCCTTACGAAATATGCAATTCTTGAGGCAATCTTAAGAGTTGTCTTATGCTATAAACGTGCTTTTGATTAAATATGCATAATATCTAAGGTATTGTTTACCTGATATTGTCAAAGTATTTTGCACATTGTTGCTGTGTGAGGCATGTGCTCACAGAGCAACAACGTGCAAAATACTTTGACAATATCAGGTAAACAATACGTATTATGTATATTTAATCATTAAAGCCATTTCCCAAACAAATGAATTTTGACAAGGATCTGCTTAAGTTTTATAAAAGCCTACTACAGCATTCATCTTGACATCTTGTGCTTTATAAATTGCTACACTCACAAACTGTATTCTTAATTGGGTAGCATGACTTGAAACAGGTATTTCACAATGAAGAACCCCAAAAGATCCAATGTACAGATTCTGTGAAAATTGTACTAGCTAGTCTCCATGGTGCACAGTAATTTGATAATTTTTGCATTATAGAGCTGTATCCCAACTGAATGATGTAGCTGAAATGAGACTGGTCAGTTTTACTACTGATAACTTCAAGATTCATTCAAGTTAACCCAAATTAAATATTGCATTTTAATAATGACATGTTATATCATCAACTCATACAGGAAAAAATGAGAAAAAAATCTCAAAATTTCATGCTGTATAAACTGTAGAAAGCTGGGTATAGTTTGTTCTTATCAAAATGGGAATACATAAAAAAACTAGTTCTTCACTTGCAATAATAAATTATATGCTGACAAATCAGCAGCACTTCTCTAAATAAATTCTTATACTCATTTTGGAGAAATCCCATTCAGTCAGATGACTCTACTGTACGTATCTGCACATGAAATGATCACAGCTAGTATATGATTTTCTCCTGTGGGTGTGCATATGATGAAACAAAACTAACCATGTGTGAAAAAATACACACAGAAATGAGCAACTATGTCTAAAATTGTATGAACAATGGCACACCCTTTATAGGGTTGGAAAGAAAGTAATGTCTGATAACGAGATAGTCGAAGCCCCGGCCATCTCACACATTGGCCACTGAGATTGCTCAGCACACCGGCATGACATTAGCAGGTATGTAGATAGGTGGCTTAAGTCAGTGGCAGTTAGCTATCAGAAGGAGAATGTTAAGTACCAACTAACATGGAAGTGGACAAGGAGCACATCCACCATTGCATGCTGTATAAGTTTTGTTGTGGTAGAACCCCACAAGTGCTGTAAGGCACATTAACAGAGTGTACCCCAATGCCATATCACATGCTCAATGCTGTCATTGGTTTGAATAGTTTTGAGAGGGAAATTCTGACTTGTCAGACCATCCTAAAGCCAGAAGACCACAACAGTGGATATGGACATGCTGAAGGCCTCAGTTGAGAATGACCCCACGTGCCCATGTTGGAATTGGCCGAACAGCTGGGGACTACCCACACATGCACTGTCATGCACCTGCATCAACTTGGGATGGTGCACAAGCAGAAAGTTTAGGTACTCCATCAACTCAATGTTGAGCAGAAAACAAATCGCATGAGTGCATGCATTTCCTGCTTGCACGTGACCAAGTTGAACCATTCTTGGATCACACTGTAACAGATGACAAGAAATGGGCCCTGTATGTATGCCTAGTGTGTCAGTGCGCAGAAACAGTGGTTGGACCCAAAACAGAAGCCCATGCTGACCCCCAAAGCTGGCTTACACCCATGTAAGGTCCTGCTATCTGTTTGGTGGGATATGCGGAGTTTCGTGTCTTTTGAGCTGCTGCCGGACAACACCACTATCACCACTGATGTGTACTGGCATCAGCTTGACGATCTGCACACATCACTCCTGGTAAAATGACCAGCACTGCTGCTGGCGAGGGAATCCTCCTACAGCAGGATGGAGTGAGACCTCACAGAGTGCGGGTGGTCTCTCACAAGATCTGGGACCTGGGCTGGAAGTTGCTGCCATACCCAGCCTATTCCCCAAAGTGACCACCACCTTTCCCGGTCATTGCAGCAATTCCTGGATGGATAACAGTTCTCCAACCGGAATGATGTCAAACATACTCACTTCTTTGTGGCCAAGCTGTCACAATGCTACAGGGATGGTATCAAGCAGCTGCCCAGATGATGAGAGCAGGTCATGGCAAACAATGGCTACCACACTTTAGACTGATTTGTACTTTTATGTACAATAATTAGCAATTTTTCTGTTGCCTAGCATTTGCAATTTTTCTGTTGCCTAGCTTTCTTCTCAATCCAATATTTATATTTTAAATATTACAAGTACTGTTTTAACATGGTTGTAAACATTAGAGAGTTGTTGATTCCTTCTCACCTCTGTTTTAATGTATTTTCAGAATGGTAGTAAAAATTTTCTAAACTGAAAATTCAAAACATCCTTGACTAGAAGGTAATCTTATAAACAGATTATACGCACACACACACACACAAAAAAAGAAAATATTTATTTATAATTTTTGTTTAATTACCTTCAAATAAATGCTGTAGACCCAGAAACAACTTTTCAAATATCAATTATATATGAATTGCACACAAATTAATATATTATTCTTAACAATCATAAGTTATACCAATATAATTATAACTTATGTAATTAATAAATAATCACAAACTGTATCTGATATAATTACTAAACAAAAAGCTGCTTAAATGATATACGGTCGATTCTGGTTAACTGGGACACATCGAAGCTACAACACTTTGGCCCAATTATGTGACTGCCCCAATTATGTGACTGCCCCAATTATCAAAGCTTCATCCCAAAGAACTACTTTGGGATGTTCTTGAAGAACTGTACCAAATAAACGGCTGGCCCGATTCCCAATGGCCCAATTAATTGGAATCTACTGTAGTTTTATGCATCATAATTTTTGGTGCAATAGACTGCAATATGTTTTTCTAAGTGTTCAACTGCTGGATTTTGTTGTTTATCATCCAAAACCATTTTTATTGCAGAAAATGTTCCTCCTATGTCTACAGACATTATTGGGTAGTATTTATAGTATTCTGCTTTCATTGCCTGAACTCGTGTGATGGCAATTCATACCATACCCATCATCATTATTACTGTAAAATCATTAAATTTTTCAATTCTTGAAACCTAGAGTTTTTATTTAAAATAAGCTTCTTGAATTGGAAGAGGAACTACAAAGGATCAACTGGGACATCGTGGGGCTAAGTGAGGTAAGGAGAAAAGGAGAAGATCTCATCGAACTAAAAAGTGGACATCTCTTCTACTATCGTGGGACAGATACTGGCAGAACTAGTGGTGTTGGATTTATAATAAACAAGAAACTGAAGGATAAAGTTGTAGAAGTTGAAAGTTCCTCTGACAGAGCTGCACGACTTGTTATCCAACTCTCGAAAAGATACCAGGCTCAGATTATTCAAACTTATGCACCCACCACAAGTCATCCTGAAGAAGAAATTGAAGAATTTTATGAGGAAATTTGTCATCTAAATAATAAAGATAAGCAGCACTTGAAAATAATTATGGGAGATTTCAATGCAAAAATAGGGCAACGGCAACAGAATGAAACTTCAGTAGGTAAATTCGGTCACGGCAACAGAAACCAGCGTGGAAATACTCTCGTTGAGTTTGCAGAGGCAGAAGGGTTTTTCATCTTGAACTCCTTCTTCAAGAAAAAGCCACACAGGAAATGGACATGGAGACATCCAAACGGGACGACAAGTGAAATTGATTTTATTATGTGTAACAAAAAATTCGCCATAGAAGACTGCAGTGTGCTAAACAAGTTCAACACAGGTAGTGACCATAGATTGGTGAGATGTAAGATGCACCTCAATACTAAACTTGAACGTGGCAAGCTCATAAGACAAACAAAATCTATTGACATAACCAACCTTAAAAAACACCATAATACCTTCAAGTTGGAACTGAAGAACAGGTTCTCTGCTTTAGAAGGCCTAACATCAGAAGAAGTGGACATCTCTGAAGTTAACAGAAAAGTAACCAAAGCTCTTATGGAAACAGCAACAAAATTAGCTGGGTCTAAGAACAAGTTGCATGTAAACAAATTATCAGGAAAAACGAAAATGTTGATGCAAAAAAGAAGAGAGATGAGGACAACTAAAGAAGATGTGACTTCCAAAGTGGAATATATAGAGCTATGCAAGACAGTAAGAAAAAGTATCACTGAAGACGTAAGAAAATTCAACTGTGAACTAGTGAGGAAAGCAATTGAAAACAACCAAAGCCTAAAGATAGCAAAGGGACATCTCAGTAAGGGAAGAAAACAGATTATGGCACTGAGAAAAGAAGATGGTTCTATAACAAGAAATAGAGGCAGAAATTTTGACAAGAGTGAAAGATTTTTACTCCAAATTATATGAAAGGGATGATACATGCACTCCAGACATCATGAAAGATACCAGTACCAGAGTTCCTCCAGTCCTTCCAGCAGAAGTTGCACATGCAATCAAGAACATGAAGCGGGGAAAAGCTCCAGGAGAAGATGGAATTACTGTAGACATCATACAAGAAGCAAGTGGAGAAATCGAAACAGTACTCGCCCAAATTTTCACTCGATGCCTTAATGAAGGAAAGATTCCTGAGGATTGGAACACCGCTACAATGATCCTGCTACATAAGAAAGGTGACATTGAGGATCTCGGAAACTACAGACCTATCAGCCTCCTATCAGTAGTTTATAAAATCTTCACTAAAGTTCTTTCACACCGCTTGAAGGTAACACTGGACATGGCTCAACCGAGAGAACAAGCTGGATTCAGGAGTGGCTACAGCACAATAGATCATATCCACGTGCTGAGAGAACTAATTGAAAGAGCGAGGGAATATGAACTTCCTTTGTGCATGGCTTTTATCGATTATGAAAAAGCCTTTGATTCGGTGAAACCATCAGCAGTTACAATGGCTCTGAAAACCTGCGGTATTGAAAATGCATACATTAATATTATTAATAACATCTATGAAAATGCAAGTGCAAAGATTAGGCTGTTTGAAAATACAACACACGTAAAAATTGGAAAGGGAGTGAGACAAGGTGACACCATATCTCCGAAGCTCTTTAATGCCACATTGGAGGGTGTTTTTCAGTCGCTGAGCTGGAAAAACAAGGGGATAAAGATTAATGGAGATTATCTAACCCACCTTCGTTTTGCTGATGATGTAGTCATTTTTGCAACTACCCCATCAGAGCTGCAGAGTATGATCCAGGAACTTGCTGACAAGAGTAAAGAAGTGGGATTGAAAATGAACTTTCAGAAGACAAAAGTGATGTTCAATGCTTTTACAAGAAATGAAGATTTATCGATTGATGGAGAAAAGCTGGAGATAACAGACACGTACGTTTATCTTGGACAGCAGATATCAAGTGAGGGTCACATTGATGAAGAAATTAATCGGCGTACAAAACTTGCCTGGAGAGCTTTTGGAAGAAACAGCATAATTTTCAAGAGCAATATGCCATTATGTCTTAAAAGAAAAGTGTTTGATCAATGCATCCTTCCAGTGCTTACATATGGTGCAAAGACGTGGACCTTAACTAAAAGAGACATACAAAGGCTGCAGACAACTCAAAGTAGCATGGAGAGGTGCATGCTTGGTATAACCAGGAGAGAGAAGAAGAGGAACTCGTGGATCCGAAAAATGACAAGAGTGGAAGACATCATGATCAGAGTTAAATCCCTGAAATGGCAATGGGCTAGACATACTGCCAGAAGGACAGATCATCGATGGACAGCCGAAATTTTAGATTGGATTCCAAGGGACAGGAAAAGACCCAGAAGAAGACCACATGGGAGATGGGTGGATGAAATTCGAAAGTATGCAGGGGTGACATGGAGGAGACTGGCACAAGACAGACCGTTGTGGAGGAAACTTGGGGAGACCTTCGTCCAGCAGTGGATTGATAATGGTTGACAATGATGATGATGATCCCTTTAACTGTTCCTGTTATTTTATAGGGAACAATGGACATGTCATTTTCAACTTTGTTTATTTCTTCTATTGCATCATGTAACAAAATGCTATGAAATTCCAGTTTTTTAGTGCTTACTAGTAACCAGGAAACATGTGTCTTGATCACTATATAACAAATCAGAGAAAAGTTGCTAATGACACTTCATTACACATAGATCGTTTTTGAATCAAAGATTATATTTATTAAAATGACAGTAAAGGAAACTAAAAAGGGACAATGGTTTCAGGTGCTAGGGCTCTCGTCAGATAATCAAGAAGCTATGATAATCAAGAAGATAGGATTTGATAATTAAGAAGTCATTCAATACATTCTCCAAACTCTCTCGCAAAATAATATCAAACAAAATAACATTGATGGTATCACGTGGCATTAAACCTTGTTACAAAATTTAACTATTTCATTTTTAATTGTAAATTTTACAGTCAATTCAAAGGTGCACCCATGGAATCTTCACTGTCAGGAACTCTTGCTGAATTCTCCTTTGGACCCCTGGAAAATAAATTTATTGACAACCTACATGTGAAACCAACTTTGTGGATTCGATATGTTGATGATATCCTTGTTTTATGGCCTACTCAAGATAACTTTAGGATGCTTGAATTACATCAGATGTTGAACAAATTACACAAAAATCTAAAATTCAGCATACAAATAGAGAATAACCAAACCTTAGCATATTTAGATATACTGATTACTAGGTACAATCAAGTAGTATAGTATTTATAAATCACAATTGATTCCCTAATATTATTCCAGCAATTTTTACCAAGAAGCATCTTTCCAATCTTATGTAAACCTAGCCAATAATATCATAAGCAACTCAAAACTGAAACAGTTTGAAATTAAAAAAATTTAAAGAAATTGCTTTATGTGATGGTTACAACCCCAACATTATTGCCAAACTATCTAAATGCTCTCAATCCTGTTCTGCCATTATAAAAAATAAATATAAATATACAGGTTCTATGCAGCATATACCAGGTATTTCCAACAGGATTAAAAAAAGCTCAAAAAAGAAGATATTAAAATAGACATCAGACAAAGATCTTCAATTGCCCAACAACTGAAGAACAATAAAGACTCATCAAAATCTGAGAACAAAAATGTGTTGTTGTTGTTGTTTTGTCAAAATACATGTGTCCTTCACAATAAAATTCTTCTTGTTTTTCATATAACTTTTTGCATGTTGTCTCCTGGTCTAATGTGAGACATAACAAGGAAATTAAAAAAAAAAAAAACTCTAAAACCTTAATAGATAAAAACATTTAGCTAGAATCCTTAAAAATACAAAAGTTCCAAGAAAAAATGCTATATACACAAGCTGAGAAAACATACCTTTCACAGTAGTGACCTTCGCTAAACGGGTACATTGTGGTATGTACGTTGCTTTAGCCAAACCTCCGGTATGAACGGGATTCTTTCAAAGCATACCCCACTCTTGAAAATCTGTTCTTACAAGTAGTATATCTTGAAATATTACAAAAATGAATAAAAACTGACCTACAAAATATGACAACTTAGAAATCCTAAAAGTCCCGAGTACGAAAAGGGCCAACCTCACTTCATGTACCATCTGGTTTCTGTTGGCCCTTTTCATACTCAGGACTTTTAGAATTTCTAGCTGTCATATTTTGCAGGTCGGTTTTTATTCAGTTTCGTAATATTTCGAGATATACTACTTGTGAGAACAGATTTTCAAGAATGGTGCATGCTTTGAAAGAATCCCCTTCATACCGGAGGTTTGGCTAAAGCAACGTACATGTACATACAACAACGTACCCGTTTAGCGAAGGTCACTACAGTGAAAGGTATGTTTTCTCAGCTTGTGTATATAGCATTTTTCTTGGAACTTTTGTATTTTTAAGAATTCTAGCTTAATGTTTTTATCTATTAAGATTTTAGAGTTTAGAATTTCCTTGTTATGCCTCACACGGAGACCAGGATACAACATGCAAAAAAGTTATATCAAAAACAAGAAGAATTTTATTGTGAAGGACTCTTGTATTTTGTCAAAAATGATGTTACAGCATGTTTTTTGAAACTCAAAGATGTCATATTTTGGTAACTCACGTATCTGAGTTATCGATTGAGATATTTGAGTAAAACATTTTGTAAAAACGAAGTTTACACCTCTACTCACCAGGTGGTTGCACTAAGAAAAAATACATAGGAATGACTGAAAGAGCTTTATCAACCTACATTAAAGAACATAAACAAAATGTTAAAAATTCTCAAAAAAATACTGATCTGGTTAAAACAGTTGTTAATGAAGGATTTACACCTGTTTGGGAAGAAGCAAAAGTCATTTCACATTACACAGGTTGGAAACCAACTCTTATCCGTGAATCTATCAAAATCTCAACCAATTATCAAGCTTGCAACAATGACCCATAACATCAAAATTAACAAAATATGGGATAATTTTCTCACATCATTTTCCCAAAATATTAATGACCAGGTAAAATCTTCCAAAAATTCAACAGATTCCAGCCAAAAGATGGCAGCACATGACCATAGCCCTGTGATAAGAATTTCAAAAGCTTATCAAGAACAAAACAACGTACATGATTTGGTGGTTGACGAGAGCCATAGCAGCTGAAACCATGGCCCATTTTAGTTTCCTTTACTGGCATTTTAATAAATATAATCTTTGACTCAAAAATGATCTATGTGTCTCAATCATTGATAGAGTTTTTGAAGCATGTTGTCAGACAGCATATTATTGGCTCAAAAAAAAAATGGCAAGGTATCTGCACTTTCTAACAAATTTACAATATTGAATTAACAAAGACATCGTTCTTTCCACGTTTAGCCACGCACAGCAACCAAATTGTTATTCGGCCGCCACCGGGGAAATGAATCCTGGATCTCTCGATATCTAGTCGAGCACGTTAGCCTATTTAGGTATAAACACCATTCGGTTGCTGTGCGTTGCTAAACGTGGAAAGAGCAATGTCTTTGTTTATTCACTGATGCCACGTATTTGGAAGATTTTCACATTTACAACATTACTTAATAATTTAAATTTTGCACATAGAACAATGCTGCATTTATTCATGTTCCTCACTGAGTCAAAACAGGCTGCGGTGGGAGATGAGGATACATTTCTTTATGAATTCTAATCTGCATCAGAGCTTTCAGCTGGGAAGGTCAAACATCAAAGCACTTTGGCTCTTGCATTGGAGAATGGCAGAGTACATCTCTGATGTATTTCTTGCTGCCATGTGTGTTGGAAGGTAGTTTATTATTGTTTTAATTCCCTTTGTTTCGGTGGACTGCCAATCCTCTGATCTACTACTGCTGAGCTTAGACTTTGAGTTTCGGCTATTCCAGGTCACAGATGAAAGCTTTTTTTTTTTTTTTTTTTTTTTTTTTTTTTTTTTTCAGAAAATATGTTAAGTGAGCATATGTTAAAAGATTAAATTAACTGTACACACATTTTGCTTGAAATATACATTTTTATGAGTAATTTGCATGTTTTATACATTTCTATGAACTAACATCAAAAATGGCTAAATTATGCAATTGCAAATCATCCGGACTCTACTTATAACCTTTTGGCGATTGAAAAAACCCCAAGTCTTATCACCACATGATGTACTATTCATCAGTATTCCATTAGCCTTTTGTTTTGCTTTTGTGCATCTTTTATTTCTCTAAAAATGTCAACCACTCCCATTAGCATCTAAGATTACAAACAGTTACCTATCTCTAATTTGGAGCTACTGGTTCCAAGAAAGTGTGGGAACCAGTTCCAGAAGAACGCACATAGCATCCACATTTTTCGCCAGTATTCAAACCAGACCCAGCAGTTTGCAAGGTCACAAGCCCATGCCCTTGGCCATTATGAAATGACTTTCCTTTCTTCTTGCATTCTACATGGGTGTCATCTCACAAGCGATCATTACTTTCAAGCTTTATTTCAATAAAACTTGCATGCTTATATGACAAGTTTTTTTGTGAGTTCATTAAGAATGCAGAAGCTTCACCTAATGTTTTCAAAAAGTAATCTTTATTTATTTTCTTGTTCATTCATTCACTCATTCATTGTCACAAAAAGAATACACTACCCATCATTTTATGATGCACAGTTGGATATCAGAATAACTTACCCATGGTCATAAAGGGAGCAATATGGCACATTCAGCTTTCTTAGAAAACTCCACACATCACGATAGCTCCAATGGAGTATTGGGTTAACTCTCATGTAAGTAGGCCAGTCAGGGTCTGTAACTTGGAAGTAATTCAGATCAGAAGAATTTGGGTCTGTATGCCTTGTGCCCATTAAAATTGTTTTAACCTTCGGATGACTGCTCTGCAGCTTTGACAACGCTTCTCTAATGGGTGCATCATATGTTATGATTTCTAATTTGTACCTGAAAAACAAATAGAAAATCTTGTAAAGTGCTATAAATAAGACTATATTAGATTCATCCCGCATGAAATACAAATATTTATTTATGCTAATTTTGAAATTTATTGATTAATTTTCCGAAGGGGTAATCATTCCTTAAATGCCCTGTCAGAGATGAGATGACTAACTCACAGCTCATTAGTATTCCTTTGACAAATTTCCACGAGATATGCAAATGGACATAAGACCACCTTCATGTCGTCAATAAACACAAGAAAAACTAGCATAATGGTTGCAGTTTATCATAAGATACAGATAGCTCAAAAATGATGATCTATGTCCTTGTGTATGAAAGGTAATTTTATTTTTTTCAGTTTCATTAAATCCAAAATAACAATCACATGTCTAAGCATTAAATAATACACTTAAATGGGCAGACAAGGTTGTGTAATGTCACCATTACTCATGAATGGAATACGGGATTACACCATACAATACAAATTTTGAAGATGAGAATCCGTTTTTTTTTTTTTTTTTTTTTTTTGTAAATATGACAAGGATGGTAAGTCAGATAATATTCAAAAACTTAAAATTTCATCGTTCTGGAGCGGGAATCGAACCCGCGTCTCCCAGATAGTGCCCGAGTATGCTAACCACTACACCACCCAGAACAACCAAGTCTCAAGTTTTCAGTTAATTTGTTTCCAATTATGCATGCATGTATGATTAATTTGATTTATATTCAAATTAATTGGAAATTTGAGATTTGGTCGTCCTGGGTGGTGTAGTGGTTAGCATATTCAGGTGCTATCTGGGAGACACGGGTTCAATTCCCGCTCCAAGATGACGAAATTTTCAAGTTTTCAGATATTATCTGACTTACCATCCTTTTCTTATTTACACCAAAAAATGGATTCCCATTCTTTGAACAAAGCTCATGTTGAGAATTGGCTTCCTAGTTTCTTAATTCAATTACTAATCAAAAACAACTATTATGGGAATTTTAATAGGGATTTTTTTTATTTAAATTGCAAATTTTCAGAGAAAACTCTTCTTCTCCTTCAGGCTGTCTTTATTTTTTTTTATTTTTTTTGTCACTATCGCAGTTACGGTTAACCTTGAAGGTTATGGTTAGTTTTCATCAAATCCTGCCAGATGTTATGAAAACTAACCATATCCTTCAAGGTTAACTGTAACCACGATAGTGACGGGAATAAATGACAAAAAAAAAAAAAAAAGCCTGAAGAAGGAGAAGAGTTTTCTCTAATTTAAATAAAAAATCCTAGTAAAATTCCCATAAGAGTTGTTTTTGATTAGTAATTGGATTCTCATCTTCAAAATTTTTTCACCATTACTGTTTAACATATTCATGGATGCATGTAAGTTGAAAGTTTGCATAATATAGTAACATAAGAAATTAAGAAACACATAAATACTTTTGATCTATCTTCAGTCTTGATTACCAGCAAACAGCTGGAGTGAGACTGGTTGCCAGATTTGGGTATGGTTTCATCTTTTATATGATCTTTTAAAATAGTAAGTGTGTGTGTGTTTAGCAGGTAAAAGAGTGTTGTGAGTAAGAAAAATGATTAACCGTTCAGCTAGTTTTCACAATGTAAGTCAAGTCAAGTACATGACTGTAGGCACAGCACACTGATCTGTTGTTCCAGCCAATGGCACTTCAGAAATCTGGAAATGTCATGTGATTATAATAAAAAGCATTGGTGTGTGTGCTGATCCTTTATTAAACTGCTTGCAGGGAGAGAAAGAAATTATTCTTCCCATTTCCCTTTTGTTCGGAAGTAGTATGTATGAATACATATTGCACTTAGAAAAAATTGTGTTGAGGAAATGCATGCATGTCACAGAAAACTATAAAAAGCAGATGACAGATATCTTTACACTGCCCCAGTGGCCCAAGCATTGGCTTCTAACCATTGTGTAATTAGGGACAGGTGACTACTTACAGCCCATCAAGTTGCTCATGGTGGTCATTAAACCCCCAAACAAACAAAAATACATTTACATCTAATATGTTCCAAAAATACATCTCTTGCTCAGTATTCCTACATATCTTAACACCAATATATTTGCAGTTTTTGGATTAGTATGTTAGAATATGTTACATATGATAATCAGAGCAAAGAGGTAAGTACGATGGAAATCTATTTATGGAATTTACCTTGGTATTTAGCTCTCAGTGTCATATGTAAGAATGTACATATAAAGATCATCTCTAGAATTTGTACTTTTAATTTACACATAGTTCATACATTTTTTCAATCACAGAATTCCAGGGCTTCCAGATTCTTTTCCAGGACATATGATCCAAATGCTTCTACTTAAAATACAGTGAAACCATAGGTCTGTTTAACCTGTAACATATAACAAACAACTCCCTACAGGCTTGAGCAAAGCAAACTTAATGCAGAATGTTGAAAATTATGTCTGCTGCAGCTAATAAGAAACTTAGAATCATAGACAAATGAAATGCCAAAACTGTCACTGAAAATATAACTAGGGGTTTAATTTCTACAAAACTTATGTATGTTATGCTGTACTGATTTTGTGAAAAATATATTTCTACTTTGGCTTTAGTTCAATTATTGAAGCAAATTATAGAATAAGAAAAACATAAAACTCAAGAATATATAGGAATGAAATCTAATAGTTAGAACATAAATGTGTCATTACTCTTGAAATGCTTTCATATACCACACAATCAATATATAAACTAAATACTATTTAATTATTTTGAAATAGTGCTTTTAGTAGAAATTTAAGGATAAGGAAGGTAAAATATTTGAAGAAAGATGACACCAAAATTTTAGTTGTAATGAGCATGTCTTTTGAATCCTTTCTGACAAGAATGAAATTTATCAGTTACTCAAAGTCAATGGAAACTGGTTAAAAAAAATCAATTGGGTTTTTACAATCAATAAAACATTCTGAAATAGAAACAGCTACTCACTTTCACTAGGGGCTAAAAAGTGTGTTACAAAAATTAACAAGTGGCACACAAAAAGTTTCTCATAGCAGAAGGAAAGTGTATCAGAGACAGAGAGAATTTCAAATCGAACACTTAAAAGAAAAAATATAGAAGACAACATGATATAACTCTACGCTTTATAGCGGAAGAGTTTTGCATAATGGAAAAGTTGAAAATAAGCGAAAAGTATTATTGATGGCAAAAGTCATGCTAAGGAAAAAGACTTTTCAAATACATCTCCTGGAAGCAGAGATAGCAAGAAAAAGTTTTGGCCTTTATACCCCCTAGCGAGAAAGCTGTGCGTTATTTAAATAGGATAATGCTCCCCATCTTTTTTGTAGCAAAAGGCATACAGTAAAAAAAAAAAAGAAATTTCTCAATAGGGTATTTAGAAGTACAGATACAGCTGCAAACAGAAGTACACAAACACCACCTAACAACAAAACTGTGAACTACAAAACTTATCAAATACAAAACTAAAAGTGTTCCACAAGGTAAATGGTATCTGGTGTTAAAGAATTTTTTTTGAATCAGACATTTAGAAGTAGAAATATTGAAAAAAACAGATTAAACATCTGCACCCCTATCGGCGAAATTGTGCATTATTTTGGGAACAAAATACACATAAGGAGTTTTCATAGTTGGTAGTATCCGACTTTCAAGAATTTTTTCAATTGAGTTTTTAGTCCCGCAGATATTGTTGTAAATGGAAGTGCGAATTTACACCCTCTACTGTTACATTCAGAAAAAAATTTGAAATTATATGAGAAACATTTCGCATTGAAAACGCTCTCCAACAAAGAAAGATTTCAAATCGGACTCTTAGAAATAAATATTGACAAAATATATATATATATCAGTGGCGTATAGTCTAAGCTAGCAGCAAAGCCCGATAAAAGTCAATTAAATGTACTCAAATAAAAGTCAATTATCAACAGTATTAAGATATGTCGATGTTTTTGGTGCGAAAAAAACACGAGCGGATTCTCTTCTTTCGATTATGAGAATCAGTCTGGTGAGCGATGACCAACTGCATAACCCAAGCAGGACTTCCAGAGTCTTCGCTGTTCTGATGCGAAGAATTTCGATACAATCGCCTGCTAGAGTTTCCATGACAACATAAATGCGCGAAAGGAGGTGGATGGACCATTGCTTTGTGCAACGGTTCGCTCAGAAAAAGAGAAGCCTTGGACTATCTCAGTCACTCGCATGCTCCCGCATGTAACAGCGCCTGTTTTGCGAGAGTTGTTTTAGTTTGTGTAAAGTGTCAATGAATTAAAATCATTTAAAATCAGTGATATTATATTTTAAATTCGTGGCTTTCTTGGATGTTTTGACAAATTTTGTGAAAGCTACCCTGAACATCTACTGTCAGAACTTAAAAAACTATGCTTCAAATTTTGATGCAGCTCGACTAAAAAATGAACTGAAGGTGATTTATTCCCTTGATGAATACAAAACAAATCAGTAAGACATTACTTGTTAAATAAAGTTGAATAAATTGGACATAGTGTTTACTGAGGTGTACCAATTAGCAGACCATTAATTAAACTTTCCATCAACAACTGCAGAAAGAAGTCTTTCCGTATTAAAAAGATTTAAGATCTATCTTAGAGCCACAAAAGGGCATGTGCATTCGAACAACTTGGCTATTTTGTCAATAGAGAAAAACATTATTTTTAAATATGAAAAAGTACTTGGAAGAAACATTTTTGTGAAAACGTAAAACTCAAGTTCACACAAAAGGAAAGAAGAATGGTGTTCACGTACAAATAAAGTATTCAAAAGAAGAATGGAGTTCATGTACAAATAAAGTATTCAGAAGAAGAATGGAGTTCATGTACAAATAAGTGTTCCAATCCTAATCCTCATAATTATTTGGTATCACACTAGCAATCGCATGTACCTAAAATTTAGAAAAACAGATACTTCTATTATATTTTTTATGTCTAATATTTTTAATAGTTACTTTTATTACTATTAAAAATTAAACTTCACAATTAAAAAGAACACAGTACTGTTTGGGGGGGAGATAGCCCAGGTCTCGGACCCAATATAGGCCACTGATATATACATGTATATATATACATCTACTCCAAATTATATGAAAGGGATGATATATGCACTCCAGACATCATGAAAGATACCAGTACCAGAGTTCCTCCAGTCCTTCCAGCAGAAGTTGCACATGCAATCAAGAACATGAAGCGAGGAAAAGCTCCAGGAGAAGATGGAATTACTGTAGACATCATACAAGAAGCAAGTGGAGAAATCGAAACAGTACTCGCCCAAATTTTCACTCGATGCCTTAATGAAGGAAAGATTCCTGAGGATTGGAACACCGCTACAATGATCCTGCTACATAAGAAAGGTGACATTGAGGATCTCGGAAACTACAGACCTATCAGCCTCCTATCAGTAGTTTATAAAATCTTCACTAAAGTTCTTTCACACCGCTTGAAGGTAGCACTAGACATGGCTCAACCGAGAGAACAAGCTGGATTCAGGAGTGGCTACAGCACAATAGATCATATCCACGTGCTGAGAGAACTAATTGAAAGAGCGAGGGAATATGAACTTCCATTGTGCATGGCTTTTATCGATTATGAAAAAGCCTTTGATTCGGTGAAACCATCAGCAGTTACAATGGCTCTGAAAACCTGCGGTATTGAAGATGCATACATTAATATTATTAATAACATCTATGAAAATGCAAGTGCAAAGATTAGGCTGTTTGAAAATACAACACACGTAAAAATTGGAAAGGGAGTGAGACAAGGTGACACCATATCTCCGAAGCTCTTTAATGCCACATTGGAGGGTGTTTTTCAGTCGCTGAGCTGGGAAAACAAGGGGATAAAGATTAATGGAGATTATCTAACCCACCTTCGTTTTGCTGATGACGTAGTCATTTTTGCAACTACCCCATCAGAGCTGCAGAGTATGATCCAGGAACTTGCTGACAAGAGTAAAGAAGTGGGATTAAAAATGAACTTTCAGAAGACAAAAGTGATGTTCAATGCTTTTACAAGAAATGAAGATTTATCGATTGATGGAGAAAAGCTGGAGATAACAGACACGTACGTTTATCTTGGACAGCAGATATCAAGTGAGGGTCACGTTGATGAAGAAATTAATCGGCGTACAAAACTTGCCTGGAGAGCTTTTGGAAGAAACAGCATAATTTTCAAGAGCAATATGCCATTATGTCTTAAAAGAAAAGTGTTTGATCAATGCATCCTTCCAGTGCTTACGTATGGTGCAGAGATGTGGACCTTAACTAAAAGAGACATACAAAGGCTGCAGACAACTCAAAGAAGCATGGAGATGTGCATGCTTGGTGTAACCAGGAGAGATAAGAAGAGGAACTCGTGGATCCGAAAAATGACAAGAGTGGAAGACATCATGATCAAAGTTAAATCCCTGAAATGGCAATGGGCTGGGCATACTGCCAGAAGGACAGATCATCGATGGATAGCCGAAATTTTAGATTGGATTCCAAGGGACAGGAAAAGACCCAGAAGAAGACCACATAGGAGATGGGTGGATGAAATTCGAAAGTATGCAGGGGTGACATGGAGGAGACTGGCACAAGACAGACCGTTGTGGAGGAAACTTGGGGAGACCTTCGTCCAGCAGTGGATTGATAATGGTTGACAATGATGATGATGATGATATATACATCTATGTTCCTGGTGGAAAAATTATGCACTACTTTAAGCAGGAGGTATTCTCAAAAAGTTTTCTGGGGTGAGCGGTATTGGTCTGTGAAAGAATTTTTTCAATCGAGTTCTCATAAGCTCAGATTTTGCTGCAAATACATCAGAAACAGAAATACACTCTTGCTCCCCTTGGTGGCCAAAAGCATTCTTTACCAAAAATTAGAAATTATATGCAAAACATTTTCCATCAGAAGCTATATCCGACGCAGGAAATTGTTTTTAAATCAGTTTTCAAAGAAGATATATCAGGAGAAATTTTACCTTTATGCCCCCTGGCAGAAAATCTATGTATTACTTAACAAAGAGACTGTACCTAAAACGGTCTTCAATATAAATGGCATCAAAAAGAAAAATATTTTTTTCAGTCAGATATTTACATGAAATAAAATGTATTTTGAATTCGATAAGATCTGCATTTACCCCCTCCAGCGGCAAAGTTGTGCATTGGTAAAAAAAGAGGAAGGCAAGGATTATCATTCTCACATTACAAGTTTCCAAATGCAAAAAGGATTTTTCAAATTGGACTAATAGTTGCAGAGATGTCCACAGGTGGACGGACAATGTGATAACAAAAGCATGATTTTTTTTTTACAAAAGACGTGCTTATAATAACACAGCTTCAGTACTGCTAACAGACAAAAAAACCAACAGCCCCCAGCATTTTGCCAGGGGTGGGGAGGGAAATTTTTCAGACATAAGTTACATCAGTAGAAAAATTCTCAACTACAAAACATCATGCAGGAACAAAATGGCAGGAATGGATAAAATTCCAGGACATGTAACAGAATTTTAGGGCATTGCCAGAACAACATGGAATTCCAGAACTTTTCCAGGATGTGTAAGAACCATGTTTAAATCTAAAAGTAAAAAAGTAGTGAAAGTAGCTACTTTTCAGGAAAAGAAGTTGTAGCTGTAGTAAGCTACTTTTTCAAAAATGTAGTTGAAGCTACCAATTTTTAAAAAGTACCTTTCCAATCACAAGCTACCAATGAAAAGTAGAAACAGTGAAGTTTTAACCTTGAATTAACAAACTCTGGATTAAGTGTGTTTTAACAGTACAGTGACTGAAAATAACCATAGCTGAACATACCATTTCACTTGGTCTGCTTTTCTTTATAAAAAAAAAAAAAAAAAAATTCTCTGTTTTAAACTTGCTGTCTTGATGACATCACCACCAGCAGTAAGCTTTGCAATTTGCATTACATGATCCATTAGTGCAAGGCAGCTGGCTAAACATATGATCTCACTTTTTTGCACATTGTTAAAATATCCTTTTGAACAATAGAACACTATTTTTACCTGAAAACCACCAAACTCCAGCTCTCCTATCTCTGCAAGAATTTACTTTTTTTCTCTCTTAATTACCTCTCTCTCTCTCTCTCTCTCTCTCTCTTGCACTATCTATTGAGATAAATCTGTTTCGTGTTTCTTCTCATGTTAGGTACTAACTCCAATCATTTTTAGAACTATAGTACTTAAATTTGGTTGTGTACATGGGTTTCAAGTCATAGAAAATATAATCTATTACTCGACATGCTTTTGGCTCAAAGTTAGGAAGTTTTAGTAAGAAGAAGGAAATAGGGCTACAGGTCAAGACTTCACAAAGAATAAAAAACTAATAGAAAACTGTAGGAATTACGTAAATAACTAGATAATGAATGCTTAACTGTGACTACTTTTTTTTTTCCAAGATAAATCAGGCAAATTTTCTTAGATGGCAATTGCCATTGTTTTGGAATATAAGCAGCACTTTTTTCCTAAAAAAAATTGTGTTGAAGTCCCCGTGTATCTCACATGCTAAAGGTCATTATTGTCGCCATGAATATACATGCATGTATGCTACTATAAAAGACTGCTAAATGAGATAAAAATCTTATTGCTTTATCTTAGGTACAGTATTTAAATGATATTCTTCTGCACTTGTAAAGACAATAGATTAACTATTGTTACTGGTACTGTTTCACACATTATATTGTCTTCGGTGTAGGACGCTATGCAACTAAAATGATGAAGTTAACATTATTATCAATCATCTGAACAATAAGCATGAAAAAATAACAGAACTCACCATAGTATTGTCCTCGTGCACCAGCCAACACTCCCGACGAATTATCATTTATATTTATGATATTGTCCCCTCAGTCTGGTGTTCTATTCTAGCCAGTTCTTCAAGAAATAGCCAACATTTGGCATTCCTATGAAGGTTGTAGTAATATTAATGGACAATGAGTGATAAGTTACGGATTATACCTAGTCTTACCATAAATATCGTTACAAAATATTCAATGAAATAACAAAAGAAATTTAAAGATATTTTAATATACCTGTTTCAGGGGTCGAAAAATGTAGTCGCCTAGTCGCCCACGGCGACCAAAAAATTTGTCCGGACCATCACGGAAAACATCACCGATAAACATGTGCCACAATTTTCGTCGTATAATCTGCGGATAAACTTCGATTATATATATTAAAAAAAAAAAGTCATTGCAGCCATTCGATTAAAAAAAAAATTTGCAGGGTAATTGTGTAGGAGAGGGGGTATAATTGGAAAAGGAACTCCCTCGGAAAAATTCTCCTCAGTTCAGGAGTTTGTACGGGGCGGAGAGGAGGGGAGAAGGGGTGTCATAATGAAAGACTGCAAAAGTTTTAGGGAGGATGGTGGGAGTTATTTTGCCTTTGTATTGTTGGGAAAGACAAAATGCTTGCTTGTGCCCTCTCTTCGTCAATTGGCCAATAAAAATGTACGCAGAGCGCTCACTGCACGAACCTACGCATGCATGCCTCATTTCAAAGTTCCATGTTCTGGATCGCTTGTGCGCTGTGCCTTGTATTTTAGTTCATCCTTCGTCATTTTGACTTTGTAAGTCTTTTTAAGTCTTAGCTGCTGATATTTTCCTTCATTGCTGTTTATGATGTCTTCAAAAAGGAAACATTTCAGTTACTCTGCCGAATTGAAACTTAAAGCGGGGGCACAGCTAAGGATATGATCGTGTCACTACGTGATAGTTTTCAAAAGGTCAGAAAACTAGGGCGCAGTGACACGCGAAAAGCCATGGTCTAAAACGCAAACAAACCCGTCAGTACTCCTTGCAGGAGAATTCAAGGAAGTCCAGCCCTATTTTATTTTTAACCTGTGTGTATAAGCCTACTCCCCTACTTTAAAAGCAGGATTTCTTCCAAAAACTTTTGGCTTACACGCAAGTATATACGGTATTTCTATGAATTGTTCTGTATCAGCGTTTCATCATTGGCAGTGTGTAATGCAATTGGAGCTGCTGCATCGCCGTGACTAAATTTTGTGCTCTATGAATGAAACGTCACTAAACTTATGTGTCCACAGATAAAAATATATTCTAAAAAGTTTCCTTTAAAAATAAATTTCTTTATTTAATAAGAATTTTTTTTTTTTTTTTTTCTTCTTCAGACTTTGGGTCTTTATGTGGGCGACTTTTCTGTCGAAAATTCCGCTTTTGGATCAGCATTTGTGATATGCGGATTATACAGCGATTTTTTTCCCTGAATGTCACAATCTGCGAATTATACGCTGGTGCAGATTATAAGAAGGTAAAAAAAAAAATTGTGAGAATTCCGGGGTCTGGGGATAGACGACGAAAATCACGGTAGTTCAAGAATTTGCGAGCCCCGGACATAAAGGGTGAGTCCGTTGGGGTTTTTTTTATTTTTTGCCAGAAGAGATAAGCTGAGGGTAGAACATTACTGGCCATTAAAAAATTTAGCTGGTGATCAGATTTCAGAATATTTTTCTACCCCTGCCTGTTTTATGATGTAAGTGAATACATGGCACCAATCACTTTTCAAAAATGGCATCCTTTTGCCTTCACACAGTCCTTCAGTCTCTGTGGCCACTGGTCAATAGCTTTACGCAGTTTCCACAGGAAAAGCTGCTACTGCCCGCACCAAAGAGCTTTTGACTGTCAATACTGGGGTGTCCCTTTCTGCAGGCCATGGCCTCCAGTGTGGCTCACAACTTGTAGTCCAATGGGCTGAGGTCTGGACTGCTTCAAGGCCAATCAGCTGGAGAAATGAAGTGTGGCAAATTTGACTGAAGCCACTCCTGGGTTGACTTGGCCTTGTGAGCAGGTGCAGAATTCTGCTGAAAACTCCACTGTCGGTTTTGGAAGATGGTGTGACACACATTTTTACCACTGGCTCCGAAATCCTGTCCTGGTAGACTTTGACAGATGTTTTCACTCTTTTCTCACAGAAATGGAGCTCTGTGGTACCCTCATAGGAGACTCCCCACAAAACCATGACAGAACAAAATGATGGCCCCTCATGATCCTTGGAGCTTTCTCCTGAGCTTCTCGTGAGGTTGACTCATACACCCTGTCGTTCTGGCAGTTGAAAGCCTCTTCAATAGTGAAATTTTTTTCATCAGAGGAAAGGATCTGTCTATGGTGATTGTCTGCATAATGCTGCAGCAAACGTTTCACTTTTAGCATCCCCTGCTGCTTCGGTTGTAGGGTGAGGAAGCGCCCTGTACACCACCGGTAAGCTCTCACCCTTAGGTAACTCCGCAGCACGTGTGACATTGGCATTCTTGAAATGTTCAGCTCACGAGCCATCATTGATTGTTTTATGACAGGATTTCGTCAAATATGGGCTGCCACTGCTTTCACGAGGCGAGCAGTCCTCACGGTATGTGGCCTACCTTTTCTGGGGTGGTCAGCGACAGTTCCAGTCTCAAGGAACCTTTTTCTGATCCAGTAGACAAAAATTCGGCTGATTTTCAGCTTCTTCAGCATGTTGAAAATCTCGGAAGTTGATTTTTCAACTTTGTGCAGTGCTATTACAGCAATATGTTTCTCATAATTGCCCCACTCCATGGCAAGTACTTCACGAAACACGTTATCTCCTCTGTGACTGAATGCACAATGATTCACTAGAGCTCTGCTCTGCTTCATGCCTATTGGCTGGTCAATGACGTTACACACCTGTTGCGTGCCATCTGTCAAACGTTTGCAACAGTATTTATGCTAAAACTGGGTATAACAGAAATTACAGTATTTACTGCAAGTTACAAAATCTGAAGTAAAAAAAATTAAAAGTTGGGGGCCAGGGCCAGATTTTTAAGCCCCTGGGTGAGCTGCCACCCAGGATTTGTCAAGCCCTGCTTTAAGCTACCTTGATTTTTAACACTGGGTTCTCCACAATGATCAATATCTATTAAACAATTTCAAAGACATATTTTAAAGGGTTCTGTGATATTCAAATGTTATGCAAAACTTAAAATTTCTGAGTGCAATGGACAGGTATTACTTTCATAAGTGCACAAAATCTTTTTTTTTTTTTTCATTTTGTTTTAAAGAACTCCATGCAATTCTTGCCTAAGAAAAAAATTCCATACTAAGCAACATTAAAATGTCATTGTACGCATTATTACGTCTGTCCAATTTAAAAAGCATTTCCCCAATTCATCTAAAGACTTAAATCCTGAGACAAGCATGTTAATTCCCTGTTGACAGAAAATTCTCTACCTGCAAAAGGCTCAAAAAATATATTGGAAATCTAAGATATTCTCTACTCTTATTAAATTCAAAAATTATTTATTCTACTAACAACAAAAACAGAAATTTCACCTGCAGAGAAAAGGAACAACAGAAAGCAAAATGATAGGTCAAAATATGCGTTAAAAACTTTGCCAATCCCATGAAGACTCACAAAACAAGTTATCATCACATATTCCTCATTTTACTAATAGTGGGTATTTTTCTAAAGCCATGATGCATAATGTGATTTTCACATAAAACTGTAATTTCAATTTACATTACAGAACGAAAGCATATGAAAGAAATTCAGCAGAAAAGTTTTCAGATAGTTTCACTATTATGTGAAGAAATACATAACAAAATCCTTAACTTATATTAGTATGTACCTTTTGACGCACAGTTGGATGAAGTCTTCCATCTCTTTAAAGGATTCCTTGCTGCGCACATACAGGACTTTCATTCGAAACTTCTTGGCATTTGACATCTGAAGAAATGTGTGATACGTAAGGTGCAACAGGGCAGTACAATCTTTACCCCCATTAAAGCTCAAGCAAATACTATCTGGTTTATATTCCCTAAAACTTTTTTCTAGAACTTCAAAACTTTTTCTCACAGCAACACAAAGTTCAGTCTTACTGTCTGCAGAAGATGAGGAGCACAGCTCTGAAACTTCATTAATAGCTTCCTTAGATCCAGGCAAAAATTGACATGTAATGGAATTATGCGGCAAATGGCTTCTTAAATATGCTTCAGCATCCACAAGCATTTCATATGAATCAGTCTCTATAGTCAGCTTCACTTGATATGCACTATTGTCGATGTCAGGATAGGAACCAAATCGAACTTTATCCTTGAAATAATCAACTGCTTTGTTCAAGGTATCGGTAATTTCAAATTCAAGAGTACTTAAAAATAATGTCTGGAAAAAGAAGGAGTTTCCAGCTGAGCAGAAGGAGTCTTTTAGAAAATTGAAGGCATATTCCAAATACGATGGTATTCCAGGGAAAATGTAGACATTTCTAACTGAGACAATGGGCATAAAAAACTCACCTGCGGGATCATAATGGAGTCGAGCTGAACTAGGAAGCATAGACATTTTCTGAACTGCATTTTCATCAAAATCAAATTTTTTGCACCAAACTTTTAACATATCATTCAGCTCTTTATTCATAATCAAATTTTCACCGAAAGCTTTCGCTATTCCTTCATAAGTAACATCATCATGAGTGGGGCCAATACCCCCAGATGTGAACACATAAGTGTATTTACTACAATGTGTTAAAACTTCTTCCGATATAATGCCAACAACATCAGGAATGACGGTGACCTTCTGAACACTAATCCCACACTGATATAATCCCTTACACAGAAAATTGGAATTGGTATCTTTAGTCTGACCTTTAAGGATTTCATCACCAATTATGATAACTGATGCAGTTGGGTGCGATGCCATTCTTCTGCTGCAGTTCTCGTCGGCACTTCACAGAGCTATAAGAGTGGATACACGTTAAGAGAAAATCAGTATTAGCGAAGTTTCCCACATATCACCACTATAAGATGAACTATTTACTAAAACTATTCATGTGATCAAAATTTTATAAAAATGTTAACTTCTAATGTTATGATCAAAAGGTCTGGAAATAATAATAAAAAACCAACACTGTTAGCACTCAAGCACTAAGAAAATAGCAGGAGGCCCTACAGTATGCTTAAAGAGGTGTTCAATCTAGATATGTGCACAAGGATTCTACGTAATGGCTATACAGGGTGCCCAGTAAAGTCCTTTCTCAGCCCCGTAACTTTCGAACGGCGACAGCTATAGCCATAAAAATGGTGTCTAGGTATAGTAAAGTGACTATGCGCTATTCGATGAGACCGCTTACAGTGCCTCCTAGCGGCAAAGTAGTCAGGAGTTAGCGTGCTGATCTCGAAAACTACACGAGATATGGGAAAATAATCCATTACAAAGCTGTAGAGCAGCATCGATTTAGTACGAAAAGACACCTTGCGCACATGAATGCTAAGAATAGAACAAGTACGCGTACAATGCTCGTTTGTTTGTTCGCGATGTCACACACTGTTACGTCACGAAGCGCGTCAGAAAGGAGATAATATCGCCTTCCGTAAAGCACTAGCCCGATTCAACTGCGGAATGTTCGGTTCCAACATGACGGCGCCCCTCCGCACCAGCCAGGAAACGTAAGAAGGTGCCTGGTCGAGACATTCGGGCAACAAATCATCGGCTATGGTGGTTGCATAGAGTGGCCTGCACACTCACCGGACCTCACCCCATTGGACTTCTTCCTATGGGGAGCAGGTGTATCAGACCCCTCTGACAACGTTGCAGGACCTTTGATGCCGTATAACTGATGCCTGTTCCAGCGTGTCACCTGACATGCTGCAAAATATGCAGCGTGAGATTCAATCTAGAGTCCAAATGTGTATTGTGGCTGACGGATAGCACATTGAGCACCGACGGTAAATGTGCCTAGTGACAACTAATTGCTCCTTTTTGACGCATTTCGTGACATAACAGGGTGTGACATCGCGAACAAACAAACGAGCACTGTACGTGTTCTATTCTTAGCATTCATGTGCGCAAGGTGTCTTTTCGTACTAAATCGATGCTGCTCTACAGCTTTGTAAGGGATTATTTTCCCATATCTCGTATAGTTTTCGAGAACAGCACGCTAACTCCTGACTTTGCCACTAGGGGACACTGTAAGCGGTCTCATCGAATAGCGCATAGTCACTTTACTATACCTAGACACCATTTTTATGGCTATAGCTGTCGCCGTTCGAAAGTTACGGGGCTGAGAAAGAACTTTACTGGGCACCCTGTATATACACACACACACACACCCTTTTCTTCTTGAAGGAGATAATGATCATTGAGAGCACTTAAGACTATAAGCAGTTACCCACCCACATTCCATACTGAGAGCAATTGGTTCCACGAAGGGATAGAACCTGTGCTGTACAATAAGGTAAATGTCTCATTTAGGACTCAAATGAGGGCTCCAACTCATATAACATGGATGCAAGTATGGAGACTGGACCAAGACTGAAAATGTATATTAGTATTTCATGAGCTTTCACATGCTCATACACACTTTTATGATGAAATAATAATAATAATAATCTGCAATCCGACCATGTGGATAAGACTGCCTCCAATGCATGGCTAATAAACGGATCACTCTTCCCCGAGACCGAAGGGTTCCTGATGGCTATACAAGATCGAATTGTAAACACCAGAAACTATTGGTAGCATATCCTGAACAACACATCAGTGGAAAGCGACACATGTTGGCAATGCCATCCAAATGCTAGAGACCATCCAACGTATCACAGTAGGGTGCAGAGTCCTCACACAGAGTACACGAACAGGCACAATCAAATCACCAAGATCCTCCATCAGAAATTGGCAAGAAAGCACCACCTTGTTACAACTGAGCCTGTCCCCTAATACAAGTATGAGACAAAAAGTCTTCTAGAGAACAACACCCACAAGATGTACTGGGACAGATCAATCAGAACAGATAAGACCATCCCCACAATCGGCCCGACATCGTCCTGGTTGACAAGGAGAAGAAGTCAATATATCTCATTGACATAGTCATGCCCAACATGTGCAGCATCCAGAACACACGGTGAGAAGCCATCAAAGTATAACGATCTATGATATGAAGTCAAGGAAATGTGGCATATGGAGAATATCACCACCGTCCCCATAGTAATATCAGCCACAGGAGTTGCACCTAAGACTATTCACAGCTCTATACAGATACTAGACTTTCAACCTAACATCTACATGAACTACAGAAGCCAGCTATCCTGAACACTTGTAGGATAGTAAGGAAGTTCCTGGATAACTGAGAGAACGAAATACCACTTCCCAGACTTGGTATGTCGTACCCATCCTGGAAGGAAGAGAAAAACCTCAGGAAGATGTGGAATCATAATAATAATAATAGATATCTAAAAACAAGACATTCCCAAGACTGCATATGTTTTCATTCTACAACATCCTCTCACTTTAACAAATTAGGCACTGTGCTCACAACTCATTCCTTTGTCTTCATTTCTGAACATATGCCAATGTTGTAAGGAAAGAAAAATTACGTTGGTTTTGGGAGAAATTATAGCTCCATCTATCTACAGGTTTCAGAAGAAATTTTTGCCTCAATTTACAAACTGAAACATAAAGATTTGTAAAGGGGGGGGGGATTATGTTTAACAATACTGGACAGAAAAAAAAATTGTGAGAAAAATGAAAGAAAATGTGATAAAAATAAAAATTGCATGAACAAAAAATAACTGCTATGGGAGAAATCTTCACTACATCTGACCCAGTTTCAGAAAGTTTTAAAGAATTCTACCTCCAAGATGGAAATCTTGTACCCATGAGAGAATTAGGTGAAACCTACACCTCTGTCAATTTGGCCACTAGGGTGAACACATGTATATGAATAAGTGTGCAAGCACAAAATTTCCTTCATCTTCAATTGTGTCTTTCCCTTGCTGTACAGCAGGTATGTTTCCTCTGGAAATCCCAAGAGTTGTGCCAGTTTTAGCATGTCTAACAGTAGGGTCACTAAAGCTGAACAGGTCATCACAAAGCAGTAGCTAAGAGAACTAAGAGAAAACCAACAGAACAAAAAGAGAAACACTGAAGAATACAGCTCCAATGTAAACACTTAGCAGAAGTATGGGATAAATAAGGGTTAAATCAAGCTGATATGTCCTCATCCTTCAATGCCAGGGTGATTCATGTCTGTACAATTTTATTTATTTATATTTTTCTACATTTCAAAAGCAATTATTTCAATAAGAAAATGTAATTCACTTGGTAATGTGCAAACCATTGTGTTCAACTGCTCATAGCCACATGTCAGAAAGTCAGTTGATTCCTTTTGACAACCATGCTTGGTCCTTGCAGGCAAAAACTCGTGACATCCATTTTTGACTTTGTCCCGGGTTCTAAAACGCCTACCTCAAAGAAAATAAGCCATGGATCCAAACAGGTAATAGTTGGATGAAGCTAGGTCTGGATTGTAACATGGGTGAGCAAGCAGCTGAAATGCCAGTTTTCTACACATTTCATTCAAACCAACATGTGCAGTTTGGGCTTATGTTGCTAGAAGAAAGGGTATCTGCTATCTGTTGACCAATCTTGGGTAGTGCAAAGCTTCACTTCTGTACACATGCTACAATTGTGTTCAACTGAAGTCAGCACACTCAATTGGGAACCAGTTCTTGAAGTGAAATATACCCTCAAAATTCCACCAAATACAGAACATTGCCTTTGTTTCAAATCATACTAGTCTTTGGGACAAGAAATGATGACTATTCTGGGTCAAGTGACTGCTTTTGGCTTTTGGCTGCCTGGATTATTAAAGCAGGTCTGTTTTTGATCATGTGCAAAAGTCCACTTGGAGAAATTGGTAATTGTGTGAATTTATAAGACATTTCATACAGATTTACAAGTATACATGGAATACTTCGTCATCTCCTGGCAATCTTACCAAACTTTAATAATGGCAACTAGTGTTCAGTGAGTACCCAAGACAGGGCTGCCAGCCTATCACACCCAAGAAAATAGTTGCTTTAGTAGCCACTAATGGTAACAATAGTAGTCTAAATAGCAGCCTAAACAACTTATGTTAATGACTAAAATAGTTGCTTAAAAGAGTGTATGAGTTTCAGAATTTAAGTGCCCCACACCAAAATTATATATATAACAGAATGAAACTTCAGTAGGTAAATTCGGTCACAGCAACAGAAACCAGCGTGGAAATACTCTCGTTGAGTTTCCAGAGGCAGAAGGGTTTTTCATCTTGAACTCCTTTTTCAAGAAAAAGCCACACAGGAAATGGACATGGAGACATCCAAATGGGACGACAAGTGAAATTGATTTTATTATGTGTAACAAAAAATTCGTCATAGAAGACTGCATTGTGCTAAATAAGTTCAACACAGGTAGTGACCATAGATTGGTGAGATGTAAGATGCACCTCAACACTAAACTCGAACGTGGCAAGCTCATGAGACAAACAAAATATATTGACATAACCAACCTTAAAAAACACCGTAATACCTTCAAGTTGGAACTGAAAAACAGATTCTCTGCTTTAGAAGGCTTAACATCGGAAGAAGTGGATATTTCTGAAGTTAACAGAAAAGTAATCAAAGCTCTTATGGAAACAGCAACAAAATTAGCTGGGTCTAAAAACAAGTTGCATGTGAACAAATTATCAGGAAAACCCAAAATGTTGATGCAAAAAAGAAGAGAGATGAGGACAACTATAGAAGATGTGACTTCCAAAGTGGAATATATAGAGCTATGCAAGACAGTACGAAAAAGTATCACTGAAGACGTAAGGAAATTCAACTGTGAACTAGTGAGGAAAGCAATTGAAAACAACCAAAGCCTAAAGATAGCAAAGGGACATCTCAGTAAGGGAAGAAAACAGATTATGGCACTGAGAAAAGAAGATGGTTCTGTAACAAGAAATAGAGGCAGAAATTTTGACAAGAGTGAAAGATTTCTACTCCAAATTATATGAAAGGGATGATGCATGTACTCCAGACATCATGAAAGGTACCAGTACCAGAGTTCTTCCAGTCCTCCCAGCAGAAGTTGCACATGCAATCAAGAACATGAAGCGGGGAAAAGCTCCAGGAGAAGATGTAATTACTGTAGACATCATACAAGAAGCAAGTGGAGAAATTGAAACAGTACTCGCCCAAATTTTCACTCGATGCCTTAATGAAGAGAAGATTCCTAAGGATTGGAACAATGCTACAATGATCCTGCTACATAAAAAAGGTGACATTGAGGATCTCAGGAACTACAGACCTATCAGCCTCCTATCAGTGGTTTATAAAATCTTCACTAAAGTTCTTTCACACCGCTTGAAGGTAACACTGGACATGGCTCAACCGAGAGAACAAGCTGGATTCAGGAGTGGCTACAGCACAATAGATCATATCCACGTACTGAGAGAACTAATTGAAAGAGCGAGGGAATATGAACTTCCATTGTGCATGGCTTTTATCGATTATGAAAAAGCCTTTGATTCGGTGAAATCATCAGCAGTTACAATGGCTCTGAAAACCTGCGGTATTGAAGATGCATACATTAATATTATTAATAACATCTATGAAAATGCAAGTGCAAAGATTAGGCTGTTTGAAAATACAACACACATAAAAATTGGAAAGGGAGTGAGACAAGGTGACACCATATCTCCGAAGCTCTTTAATGCCACATTGGAGGGTGTTTTTCAGTCACTGAGCTGGGAAAACAAGGGGATAAAGATTAATGGAGATTATCTAACTCACCTTCGTTTTGCTGATGACGTAGTCATTTTTGCAACTAGCCCATCAGAGCTGCAGAGTATGATCCAGGAACTTGCTGACAAGAGTAAAGAAGTGGGATTAAAAATGAACTTTCAGAAGACAAAAGTGATGTTCAATGCTTTTACAAGAAATGAAGATTTATCGATTGATGGAGAAAAGCTGGAGATAACAGACACGTATGTTTATCTTGGACAGCAGATATCAAGTGAGGGTCACATTGATGAAGAAATTAATCGGCGTACAAAACTTGCCTGGAGAGCTTTTGGAAGAAACAGCATAATTTTCAAGAGCAATATGCCATTATGTCTTAAAAGAAAAGTGTTTGATCAATGCATCCTTCCAGTGCTTACGTATGGTGCAGAGACGTGGACCTTAACTAAAAGAGACATACAAAGGCTGCAGACAACTCAAAGCAGCATGGAGAGGTGCATGCTTGGTTTAACCAGGAGAGATAAGAAGAGGAACTCGTGGATCCGAAAAATGACAAGAGTGAAAGACATCATGATAAGAGTTAAATCCCTGAAATGGCAATGGGCTGGACATACTGCCAGAAGGACAGATCATCGATGGACAGCCGAAATTTTAGATTGGATTCCAAGGGACAGGAAAAGACCCAGAAGAAGACCACATGGGAGATGGGTGGATGAAATTCGAAAGTATGCAGGGGTGACATGGAGGAGACTGGCACAAGACAGACCGTTGTGGAGGAAACTTGGGGAGACCTTCGTCCAGCAGTGGATTGATAATGGTTGACAATGATGATGATGATGATATATATATATATATATATATATATATATCCATACACTACAAAAAGGGCATCTTAAGTTTCAATATAATGTTACTCAAGACACTCAAAACTATAAAGGTTATGAAAATTACACACACACACACACCCCGCAAAAAATTATTCAATTATATATCAAAAACTATTTACATAAACTAACCTGATACAAACTTTGGAATTACAAAACACTTCCGTCTTTGTCATTATTTTGGAGATCAGATGTTCTCATCTGTATCAAGCCAGTACGGAGAGCTTTCTCCTACGTTGTGGTTGGTAAAAAAAATATAAGATTTTCCAAGTGGGTTTCATACACTGTGTTGAAAAAAATTGTTGTGTATTTCTTTTTTCAAAGGCCATACTTGTGGTCATTCAGTGTTATGATGATCACTTGTTTTTATTCTGTACACATAATCGTAGTTATCTGATATGAGGTACATCAAGAATCTCATTCAAATAGATGGACATTTGGAAATATTTCAAACTTGTTTTTGTACAGCTATGACAATACATATCAAACACTGTGAATGTGTTTAGTATAGAACAAAAACACGAAGCCAAGAACTAAAAAAATGAAAACTTGCAGTTTATTATCATCCGGAATGGAGTGGATATAGTGTAATCTCCCTCTTTGATAGTGGAAACTCTTTAACTCATAAGTAATAATAATAATGGTGCTTAACATGATTCTGAATTATGTTGTAAAAGAGTACATTTTATTTTGATTCTCATATTTTGAAAGGTAAACGTGAAAACTCTGACTGAAATGTCTTCATTTCATTAAGGCATGGACAGGCTTAACAAAAAAAACTTCCTGATTAACCTTAGATTTATTCCTTTCTTGAGGTTTTCTGCATAAATGCATCATTTAGGGAGGATTTTCTTTTATGAATTCATTTTTAATGCTTCATGTTCCTGTTGTCTTTCCTTTTATCAGAGCTTCTCTGCTCCTTCTAGAATGCCATGTGCAACTCATATCGCAGGTATGTCTTTTTTTTTTTTTTTTTAATGCTCGCTTTAGTCTGTAATTGGCTTCTTTAAGCACAGATTCGTTGATTCTTGTACTTCTCTTTTTCTTGAACAAGAATTTTTATCTTGTTTTCCATGTTTTCTATAGTTTGCTTTCTGCTTTTCAAATCCTTTATTTAGCAATTCTTGTTTCAATCTCTCAGCATTTTCTTTCTCTGCTTTCAGTTGCTGTTCCTTTAATCTCTACTCTTCTTCCAAATGGTTCCTATATGACCTACACGCATTAAGTGCTAATTTTATAAGTTCTTTGGTTATTGTTACCTTTGCAACTTGGTTGTTACACATTCTAAATGCATCTCGAATTGTTAGTCTCTCATTCAACATCTTCTCAGAACAGAGAAGTCTCTCTCTACACCACTGTTGCCATGTGAATGCTTTTACAACTTTAGCCAAAGATGGATTCCAGTCTCCAAATGTCTTTTGATACAATATGTCTCTCCAAAATTGATCAATCCTAATTTCGCTGTTTGGAATAAATTCTTATACATACAAGTACATCTATACTACAAGTACATCTACACTTAGACCCACATGTGATTAGAGGAATGACCTACTCAAATGACAAAAAGTACTGTCTCATTATTTTTAACAGATACGCACAAATGTCTCACCAGGTGTTTTTTCGATCACCACTTAATTATTTCGTTATGAACAATTCTTAATTTATATTAGACAGTTTGTAGATAATGTAAAGCGAGTTTAAATGTCTGTTGGCGAAAACATGCATTTTCTGTGTCATTCGGAAAATCAAGCTGTAAAAACAATCACGCAAATTTATTTCAATGAACATATCATTCATGAAATTCTAGGTACAAAATTTTTGACTTTAAATTGATACATTTAACTGCAAATAAACTTCAGTAAACACAGAAAACAACAGTCTTTATTATGGAGAAGGCAAGATACGTGCTCGCTCCTGGCACTGCTGTATGGCAATCTCTGCCGTATTCCAAACAGTAAAACGGGACACTTTTTCGGCGGAATATCTTGATTTGAGTAGTCCGTTCCTTTAATCACATGTGGGTCTAGTCTATACTTGTCATTGACTTTCCTCCATGATATTTGCAATAAAGCACAAAAGCAATAAACTGAACAAGACATATCAATAACAATTCGACATGTACATATCGATATCCAAGTTGATATTCATATTAAAACCGATTTCATACAAGCACATCAATATATGCAACATAAATTACGGTTTTTTTTTTATGAACCATGCAACACAATTGCGGGGTTTTTTTACGAACCCGCACCTCCCGATTTCCAGTCGAGCATGCTAGTCATTGTACTACCCAAGACAAGGAAATTAAAATAGTTCAAGGTTTTTTTAAAAATAGTTGCTTTTGGCTGTTTTTGGTAAGAAATAGTAGCCATAGTTGCCTGTCATCAAAAATAGTAGCAATAGTTGCCTATATAGTAGCCACTGGCAGCCCTGCCAAGATTACATTTTAATTTTTACAATATCTTAATGTGGGAACTATCAACTTTCCTAAAACTGTGTTCAGTGTCAACAAGTTTTACAGTGCAGGCCTTGGCTGTTGCCAAACAGACAGATGCATCAGCAAAGAAACAAAAAAGCTCGGAGATGGAGGGCATTACGTGGATTCTTCAACCAAAATAATACTTGCTATTATGCTATAGCTTAATCTCTAAGTAGGACCAAAAGTATTTTTCTAATTACACTATTTCCAGGCACAGGGAGTCATCCAAAAGTAACTGTTTTTTTATCACTATTTCCATGCACAGAAACATCCACATTTGCTAGGTATCAAGAGGCTAGAAACAGAAAACATACATCTGACCTGCGTACCATATACCATTAGGTCACAATGTTAATGCCAGTTTTAGTAAAGAACTAAAACTGACATTAACATTACAATACTATTATTCACATATTTTCACTGCATATTTTCACTTCCTCCTTCAGAAAACTTGAAAATTTTCATCGTCCTGGAGTGGGAATCGAACCCGCACCTCCCGATTTCCAGTCGAGCATGCTAGTCGTTATACTACCCAGGACAAGGAAATTCCAAGCAGCTGAATGTAGATATCCAAGAACCTTCAGATTTGCGCTAGTTGAAACTATTCATGCGCCATCGTAGTGTCTCACAACCTTTTCACACATCCAGGGTTGAATGTAGGTCACGAATTCCAGTGATGAAAGTATGTCATCAATGGAATTTGTGACTGGAAATCGAAGGTTCTCAGATATCTACGTTCAGTTGCTTGGAATTTCCTTGTGCTGGGTAGTGTAATGACTAGCATGCTCGACCGGAAATCGGGAGGTGCGGGTTCGATTCCCGCTCCAGGACGATGAAAATTTTCAAGTTTTCTGAAGGAAGTGGTTACATGGAATACAGTGAAAATATGCCAATAATAAATAGCATTACAATGCTTACCATATATTTATGAAGAAATATCTCTTCAGGGAAAATTGTTTCCCAATTGTTTGTAAGTACTTTCATCACTGGAATTTGTGACCTACATCCAATCCTGGATGTGTGAAAAGGTCGTGAGACGCTACAATGCGGCATGAATAGCTTCAACTAGCACAAATCTGAAGGTTCTCAGATATCTATGTTCAGTTGCTTGGATTTTTTTTTTTTTTTTTTTGTCCTGGGTAGGGTAATGACTAGCATGCTCAACCGGAAACAGGGAGGTGCGGGTTCAATTCCCGCTCCAGGACGATGAAAATTTTTAAGTTTTCTGAAGGAAGTGGGTACATGGAATACAGTGAAAATATACAAATAATAGCATTACAATGCTTACCATGTATTTATGAAGAATTATTTCTTCGGGGAAATTTGTTTCCTAATTGTTTATTAACATTACAACCACATATCATGGTGGTATGATGTGTGAGATGATTATGAAGAAAATTCTGAAATTGTTCTTTTTACTTGTGCATTTCACTGACATGTTTTCTGTCAAGAATATGCACTCAAGCAGGAATCATCTATGCATTCACCCACATAGATGATTTTAACACCATCTGAATACCTAGTGTTCTCCCTACAGCCTTTTTATCGGGCGACCCACCCAATTAATTTACTCTGCAACCCAGCTAAATTTCCTTTAATGAACATTTTCACAATGCACGTAATAGAGTGGAAAACTTATTCCCACATACACCACAGATATTGATGAAAACTGGCTGAAATCTGTGTCAAATATGACTTATTAGTAAGTACCATTTTTTCATCATTTATGTACAATTTTCTAATGTTATCGTCAGAGTTGCAGAATGTAGATGTACAGGCCCGTACGCGGATAGTTTTCATTTTATTAGCAGATCTTGCAGATAGTTTTTGCTTGTAGATTTAAAAAAATGTTATTAGGTGGAGGTAAAAACACTTACTCAAAGCTTTACTCAGATTAATATATTTAATTCTATTTTAACTTGAAGATCTTTCAATTATTTTTCACATTTTCTGAGTTCTTTTGTTTTTACAGACGTTTCTGGCATCTAAATTTTATTAATGACTGTTCTCAATGTATAGGAACTGTGCCAAAAGTTTCTTTACGCAGAAACAGTTTAAATTTTATTGCCAGGTTGCTCTTGCAGTTGCCAGTTATTAAATTAAAATCTTTTCCTTATGTATTTTGTAAGTATACTTTTTTTTTAATTAAGTTGTTGAAAATGCTATTTATAGTTTTTGAAGGTTCATTAACGGAACTGTTTTTCTAAATATAAAAACTTTAATTAGTCTTGTTTTTATGAGGTTCATAATCCAATATTTCAATATTTTCCCATAAAGGTCCATTTCTTACACATTGCTGCACATTCAATGTAATGTACTTATTTTGTCCTCACTGGAATCTGTAATGTTCTATCAATTTTTCTTAAAATTACCTTATTCTTTTGTTATCGTGATTTGTGGGTTTGCAGCAAGTTTTCTGTTTCAATGGTTGTGTACGCAGATACATTTGATTTTTATACAACTCTGGTTAACGTATTATATTACGTTAATGCCTACCACACCACTAAAGATGTTTAATAAGTATAATAATATTAAGCAAAACGACATCCTTTTTTTCTTCTGGATTGGGAAAGTGTCGTTAATACCATCCAGCTAAAATTTCTTCCCATCCATCTGTAAAAAAAAATCTAAGGAGAATACTAATAATACCTATAACAGAGATGGATAGTCTGCTTGCCTGCTCAGTAATTTCCACTTCAGTTAATTAGATTAGAAGAGAAAATGTATCATACAATGTCTTTGATGCAATGTTTAGTTTATCAAAGTCATTTCCAGAGTAGCATGTTCCAATCTGGTACTGAAACTTCATGCTCAGTATTTGTAAACCTGTGTTTGATCATGTGATGAACAACCTGCCTCAGCTGTGAAATTTTGCATTGATGCACATTCTCAAATATGATTTGTAATCTTTAAAGAAATAAAATCCGTCACTGGAATAATCTGAACCACTGCTGGAAAAATATGTTCCAGATCTAGTAATCAGCTCCAAAAGTTAAGGGCCAGATAAAATAAACTCAATTTTTAAAGAATAACACATAAACGTAATGTGCGGTGCTGGAACAATAAGTAATATAATGCACTTGCTACCATTTTTTTTTCACTCAAACTACTTACTGCTAACTAAAATTTCAAGTTAGCCCATAATTTTCTATTCCTGTTTTTTCCATCTCACTGCTCTCAAAAAATTGAAATTTTATTACTAATCAAAAATTTCTATTACGGAATTCTTACTAGGAAATGTTTTATTTTAATTGCAAATTTTCGGAGAAAACTCTTCTCCTTCTTCAGGCTGTCTTTTGTTGTCACTTTTTTACGTCACTATTGCGGTTACGGTTATTTTTCATCAAATCCTGCCAGATGTTAGGCAGGGATAATCCTCTGCAGTCAGTGATGATGGAATTCTGATTTTTCTCAATCTCTATTCCTTCTTTTAGCTTTCTTTTTTGAAAATTGCTTTGGAGACTGATGACTTTAAGGGAATTTCAATCCATGCGTTACATAATACTTTGATTTCATTTAAATGCAATTTGTTATTTATGTTAAATTTTGCAAATATAAACTCAAAGTACCGTATTTTCCTTCATATAATCTGCAGATAGTGAAATTCGGATTTTTTTTTTTTTTTTCTGTTCGTATGATCCGCAAAAGCACATAATACACAGGCAGTGAAATTTGGAAACAAAAACAAAAAATCTTAAGCACAATCTGATATGGCATAAAATTTGATGAAATTCAGTAAAAAAAAAAAAATTATTTCATATAATCTGCAGACCATAAAATTCAGACAAAAAATGTCATATGATCCGTACCTGTCATGTTGATCCCGAACCATAATTTCCACCGGAAAAGTTCCAACTCTCAAGATGGCCCAAAAGTCCAAGGAAGTAAGAAAGTAATATTTTTAAAAAGAAGATAAATGTCATTTTTTAAATACTTTTGTGTTATTTACAAGGTGAATAAAGAACAAAAATCCCAAGTTCTTTCAGCATTACCATTCTTCATCAATTAGACCTAAAAATCCATAGAAACTACAGACAATCCATAACATTTGGCATGTCTGAAAATTTTTAAAAAGGGAACAAAAGCCTTAACTAAATTACGCTACCAATACAGCAACGAGCACATACCATGGAACAGCTTAGAGGGCTACAGCATGCAGCTTTCTACAAGCGCAAATAGTAATAGTACCTACCACCTTCGTTGCATCAAATTTTCTGTCAAAATGCTCCTATGTAAAAAAAAAAAAAGCATTTCCATCTCTTTGCAGCTTTTAATCTTCATATTGCATTACATCTTTTCTGTTGTCAATGCATTTTTATACTTTACCAATACCACTTCCTGATACCATACGAATATTTTAAAAATTAAAGTGAAGAAAATACCTTTTTTTAAGTGGTGTACTATCTGCAGCGCATAAACCTATAACTTTTTAACAGACAATCTGCATAGAATAGATATTACAGTATAAAAAAAAACAGCAAAATATGAAAAGTGAAATTTCAAAAAATTGGACACCAGTACCCTATTTCTATGCTTGGTATTTTTTTAGGCCTGGTCTAAACTAAGGAATAAATATTGATCAATTTAACAGAAAATATGTGTTTTTCATATATCTGTCCTTTTCCTCCTTTTTCTCTAAAGAAAAATTGCCACCCATAAAAATCTGCAGCCTTAGGCAGTTTACAAGTAAACTTGCTTCTCTCGGGCCATTCTGCTCCTGATTTTTCTTTGACAGTTAATTAACTTCAGTCAATGATGAATAAATATTACTGGCATAGTACAGTTGATTAAGTTGCTGTGCGCTGTGTGGCAGGGGTGGCGGAAAGTAAAATTCGTTGACCGGGCCCGAAATTTCGAATCGTGGTGCGGCCTCTACATTCCCGGAACAAACAGAAGAAAAACAATGTCTAAGCAGTGGCGCACCCCAGGAGTGGCCAAGACCCCCCCCCCCCCGGCTGATAGAGTGGGAAATTATTACGTCGAAGTTTGAAACAAAAAGTCACAAGTCACAATACGCGATCTACATATACTTCTTAATCATGTACCGTATAATTATAACATATAATAATTATAAGGGAGTAGTTCTGTTAAATAAATTTAGAAAAATCTAACAAGGAAAACAATTTTTACTGCTTCTTCTAATCATTTAACTTTCTTGTACTGTAACATTAGTAGTAACTGGATAAGAATAAATGCACAAAAGTCAACCTCCTTAATTGTTACAGCACCTGACTACTTTCCCCGGTAAATTTAGGGGGGGGTCACCCCACCTTGGGAAAATTCTGTGTGCCAGGGCGCACGGACTCCTCCCTTGGGAAATTTCTGGGGGTGCTACTGAGCCTAAGGAACTTTGTTGGGAATTAGGACCACCCAACCACTTACCTAGAGAAACTTTCTAAGGCACATCACAACAATCGCACATATGTGAAATAAAAAAATAATAAAAATAAAAATCTTGGCTAAAATTATTGACCGGGCCCGGGCGGTTCCACCGCCACTGCTGTGTGGGAGGCAGACATTTCTGTCGGGTGTTCGAATCTCGGTCCTGCAGGCCATTTAGTCTGTGGTTTTTCTGCCAGGGTCTTCCGCAGACTTCCTATGTTTGGGGACGTGAATGCGTAGATGGTTCTCTGTGAAGTCGGCCCTGGGCACACTTTGTCCCTTGTTCCTTCCAGTTGGGGGTTGGGCGTGGGGTTAATGATCCCACCTCGTAAAACTCTCATTACGAAATCTCACCAAAAATACTTCTAGAGAAGACCAAGGCCTGCAGGGGGTTGTCAAGTCATTGAAGAAGAAGAAGAATGATGAATTTAACTTTAAGTTTGTTGGCCACATTTATTTCATTTTTCTTCTCACTACACCATAACAACTGAATCTCATAATTTTGGGGGTTGAAGGGTGCTACTATGAGTCTGTCTCCATATCTTACTAACTTCTGTTTTGTCTCTAACATCCCAGAAGCAGAAAGTACATACTTAAAACTATGATGTGCGTCACAGAACAATGTTCCCTTGAGAAACAGTTTCTTTTATCTTAGATTTCAATGCCTTGAAGAATATTTTTTTATATTAGATTTCAATTTCCTTGCAGAACACCTTTTATCTTAGATTTGCACACCCAGCGCTCATTCACAAACCCCACATCTTCACTCTCCTTGTCTATACTTCGCTCGTCTGCCAGGAGCGGACACATCCACTCTCCATACACAAACATACACCTACCATTTGAGATAGCAAGAGATTTTGTTTCTCCCTGCACCTTTTGAAAGACCCCTTCCCCCTCTTCCCGCTACCACATTGCCAACGTTGGGAGGCATCAAGCCACATTAAACCACATGAGGTGTTTGTTAGATGTCCATCCCGGAAAAAATCACCTGCAGTAAACAAGAGTAGAACACGTGCAGTTTGCATGTGGCTTTTATTGTTCTTAAAAATGTCTGCGAGAGAGAAGGTTACTTGTTTCGAATGTGATAGTCAAATAATTTTAAGAAATTTAAAGCTGCACTATCAGCATAATCGTCCTGGAAAAACAGTAAAATGCCATTTTGATTGGTGAAAAATTACTGTAAATCACAGAACTTGTCATATTGAGGGGATTAAAGTTCCTATTTATAATGTGAAACATAATACACTATTTACAACTGCCTACTTAGAGCACCATTTCTGCACAGACATTACTAGGAAAAGTCTGGGTGAAAGCATTTTAAATTCACTGGAGAAATTTGGAACATCGATACTCCATTTACAGAACCATTTGGTAGGCCTAGAAGTGGATGATCAGAATATTCGGTTAGGAGTTGGAGAGCATTTGAGAAGAAAACTTGTCAGGGAGGATATGTCTGTATCCTGAGATCCCTTGCATAAGCTAGAATTGGTCCACACACATGCAAACACTCCACCAGTTGTTCAAGAAGCTGTGGCATTAGTGAATAATCGGGTGAAAGAATTCATGCCAAAATCTATTGAATGCCTCAGTCAGTGCTCTCAAAATGTGGACATATTTTTTTTATAATCCTGAAGTTTTTAAAACACTTAAATTTGTTTCACATTGTTGGGATGTTTTTTGCTCATTTATTTGTGACTAAAAAGTACTAGTAGCAAGTTGTAAAAGAAAGGAAGATGATTGGTTGTTTCCTGTTTAATGGTGCAAAAAAGAAGGGAAAATGACAGTCTTCATGACAAACTACTTTGGAAGAGAAATATATTCAGTATTCCTTTAATTGCAGGTAGTTTCCCTTTTGGCTTCCACTTCAAAATGTGTCCGATCATCTGAACTAGGGCTCGACAAATCCAGGGTGCCAGGTCTCTCAGGTGCCTGGAAATCTTACCCTGGTGCCCAATTTTTTTTTTTTTTACTACAGGTTTCGTAATTTGCAGTAAATACTATTTTCTGTCGTATTATCTGTGAATTATCTATTAAAAAGTTATAAATTTCGGTTCACCCGATAACATAAAAACGTTTCTGTGGCATTTTAAAAAATCCGCGTGGTAATTGTTGGGAGAAGTGGTGTTATTGAAAAGTGCTGAAATTGCGGTAACAGAAAAAATGTAAAGCAATTTGGAGATAAAAGCCAGCAAAGAGATTGAAAGAATATTTTTTTTTCTTATGGGCATTCCGACAGAAAATATGACACAATGAATGTGGTACTATTTGCGCTCGCAGAACCCTACATGCTATGAGAAGCCCGCAGAGCTTATCGATGGCATGTAATCATTTTGAGAATCACATTTGTTAGTTTTGCTGTAGTAATCGTTTTATTTATGGATTTATTTTGCTATTCAGTTGAAACATATTCAAAAAAGAGACAATTGCTATGGATTGCTTGTAATTTCTACGGGTGTTTTAGGTCTAACTCATAAACTACGGTAATGCAAAAGCCAGGAATTTCAGTTCTTTGTTTAATTAAAAATAACACAAAAGTACTTAAAAATAAGAGGTGCTTTTTTTAATAAGATAATCGTTTTTTTTACTTCTTTGGACTTCTGGGTCAGTTATCCTAAGAATCACAGCTTTTCTGTCAGAAATTATAGTTCAAAACGAACATGAAAGGTGTGGACTATACGATGATAATTTTTTTTTCTGAATTTCATGGTCTACGGACATGCCATGCCGCTGAGGCGTATACGGGGGGGGGTTTCTCAAAATTTTACAATCTATGGATTATACTACACTGCCACGGATTATGAGTGGGATTTTTTTTTTTTTTTTTTTTTTTTTTCACAGCCTGCGAGTTAGTATGCTGCCACGAATCTTTTTTTGTTTTCTGAATTTTATGGTCTGAAGTTTATACGAAGGTAAATACTGTACTTTGAATCAATATGTACAAAATCTGACTTCAAAAATTGTGTTTCAATAAAATGAAGATCTAAAATTTTAATTTTTGAGAGCAACAACTGGAAGAATGGTAAAAGAAAATTATGAAATTGGAAATTTATATCTCTGTGGTTTGAGTAAAAAGAAAAAAATGACAACAAATATACTTTATTACTTTTTCTTCCAGCATTATCAACACAAATTATGTTTGTGTGTTATTCTTTGAAATGTGACTTTGTTTCACTGGGCTCCTGGATCTGGAGCATATTTATTGAGTCCTGGTATGGACTTGGGAATATAATAACTACATACACAGTCTTAAATTTGCTCTATGTATAATGAAGTATCGTTTCATAGCTATTTCCAATTCTGGAAGTATAGGTAATTTTCACAAAAACTGAACTGTTTTGTGCCTTCATGTTATTTCCAAAATACAAAACTTTTTCAGAAGAGAGCACATATTTCAGGGAAATCCCCTTCCTTCCTTTCCTGTGAGTTTAAAAAAACTGTGCTCCACCTGGTGACATAGCTTTCTTCTGCTGTGATATTCACAAGATTAAAGGCAATATTGATTCTCTGTTACAACAATACAGTGTATACTTCAAAGAGGAAATTGTTAACATAACTATAAGAAGAGTAGGTATCCTATTGAATTTTGAATACTTAATATTTCCAAGAACTGATATCAATTCTGAGCAGAAGAAAGAATTTTAAGATCTTTCCAACTTCATTGAATTTGTAATGGTTTTTCATGTGTTCTACACTTTGAAAAGGAAAAAGAAAGATTTACCTATTCTTTGAGTACACTGTTTTTGTCACTTGGATCTATAGAAACAAGCAAGAAAGTAGAAAAAGTGTAACACTTTTCCAGATGAAAGCTCCATTAAAACAAGCTGTAAATAAATGCAGAGATCCCAAAATTTATTAAGTTTGCTGCTTTTATTCTATGTGTGCCAGTTTAGTCTCTGAAGCAATTTGTGAATCCTGTGGTTCAGCACTTGGCAACATTATCAGTAAAAAACTCCAACACTAATGATATAGTTGGAAGAAATGATAAATGAATGCTTATAATGTCATGAACGGAGCACTGTCTGGACATAAATCAGTCCAAAAAATACTGAAAGCTACCCTAGTTTCTATGTGTGGACCAAGTTACCTCACATACTTTGAAAATGGTTTGTCTGTGGCAATAGCACACTATTTAACTTCAAAAGTTGAGATAATCTGAAATTCTAAATGTATGCCCTGGTTCTAAATAAATTTAATTACTTACCACCAGTCAAAGTAATATTTCAACAGATGGCAAGTAATTTTATAATGTTTGTTTTACTGCAATTTATTCACTTGATGTTTCTTAGAAAATTTGGTCAGTGTTGCGCACTTTGTTTGCAGAACATTTACAACCCTTGGAAGTCATATTGCAGAAAAATGAACATAATTCTGCTCTTGGATCCAACATATATTCATTTGGATTCATTTAAAGCACATCTCCATTTTCTGTTGTTGGCAATGAGGTGACCCCATAATTCCAACTAATGTTATAACTTGCAGTCATATCACTCACTCACTATTAGAACTGTCTGATGCTTTGATGATATTTAAAAGCCACATTCAGCACTTGTGGCAAAGAACTCCATACTCACTAAATTATCCATTTATCTTTGTACTCATAACAGCTTTTGTACACTGACCTTCTAAGCATCAACCCTCCCTGTTGCATTCGCTTTCTGTAAGCTTTGATTCTGACTGCCTTTTCTATTCATTTTAAAATGTGATTACCAGACAGGATTGTTATTTTCAGCTCCCCCCCCCCACCATGTCCTGTGTTCATTATTTTTAACATGAAAAAAAAAATTATTATTTTACCAACATATGATTTCCAACTCTGTTTTTTGAAGAATGCAAGCTATAAAAGAACTCAATATATAAATTATACCTCTCATAATCAATTCTTATCTAAAAAACTGCTGGATGTGTTACCTGCTTAGAAGATTGGAAAATAGAAAAACTTAATGTAAATACGGTACATATTTAACAGTCATTTCAAACTACAAAAAATGCCTACAATAATTATTAATTATACACAAGTCATCAAAACTTCCAAAGCAGCACAACCATATTTCTTCAATCAGATATTTTTTAGTTATTGATCCAGATTTTAGATTCATAAAATGTATTATTTAAAGTGATGAATATTCAAACTAGTTAACTTTTTTTTATGGGATTTATCTAGGTAAAGTCTCAAATTTCTGCAAATTTTTGGAGAGAACTCTTCTCCTTCGCCAGGCAGTCATTCGTTCAATCTCCGTCACTGTCTCCAACCCTTGATGGCTACGGTGATCCTGCAAAATATCTCGCCAGATGTTAGGCAGCGAAAATCCCTTACAATCATTAAGGCTCTACGAGACCTGCCATCTTGTATTGCTGCCATCTCTTGTTAATCAACGGGCAAGCGTATTTCACAAATTGCTCGGGCGATTTTGCACATTTTGGAACACCGTTTGTGGCTAACGCAAGATATATGATAAATAAAGAGTTCCCTGGTTTCAGAATTTTTATTGACCTTTCCCTTCATTTTTTACCTGCAGCAAAAGTCGTACCAAGGCGTCATTCATACTTTTATTAATTAATAAAAAATACTTAAAGAGTCCAAACTGAAAATCTGAAACCAGGGAACTCTTTATGTATCATATATCTCGCGTTAGCCACAAACGGTGTTCCAAAATGTGCAAAATTGCTCGAGCAATTAGTGAAATATGCTTGCCCGTTGGTTAACAAGAGAAGGCACAATACAAGATGGCAGGTCTCGTAGAGCCTTAATGATGAAGTTCTGATATTTTCCAATTTCAAGTCCCTCTCAATTTACACTTCAGGAAGTTGGATTGATGTCCAATGACAATGTGTTTGTTTTACTTGGAAAACTAAAAATATAGTCTTGCTTAACTTTCTTTTTATTGGAATAAAAGTTTTGTTGTTATTTTAATAAAAGAGCACTTTTTTTTTAATGCTCCTGATAATAAAACACTAGTCTTGGTTTTTGTCCATGGAAACAACTTTCAAAATAATTTTGTATTATTTTTAATGACTAGAACAATATGGAACAATCATGTATAAAAGTCAGAAAATTAGACAACTGAGTCACTCTGGAGTGGGAATACAATCACCAGGGCAGTAGATACTAGGGGACAGGGAGGGCACTTGCTCTGAAGGGCACAAAAAATATAAATGAACAGCGTGTAGATAAATTTACTGAAAACTAATTATAACTCAAAAAACAAAAAGTTATACACCTCAATATTTAATTTTTTTTAAGACTGTATAGTTAGTCACACACAGTGTTCCTTGCAGTTAACCAGGTTACAGAACAACCTCCTCTGTGAGGTGTGGCCTCCTCATGTGAATAAAAGGAATTGCCTGAAATAGCGGAGAGAGGCATACAAAACAATATCTGGATATGCCAAACTTTTGTGACCTTTCAGACAACGCCGTAGGGACAAAGATCTAATTGGTCAACTATGTTCTGTTGCAGAAAGCCCTCTGTTCATTTAATCTTCAACAGAATTTTTCCAAGCCCTACTTTAAATGGATCTTCCTATTGTTTCATTCACTATCTGATGCTCATTCGTGCTGCACTGGTCTGTGTTCCAGTTTGTATTTCTGTTGATTGCTGTATTGTCAATGTTCACATAACTTGTACACTTTATTTTATATTTACAACCACTGGCTCTTGGGTATTTACCTACTTTTGACATTTTTGGTAAAATTATGTCAAAAACTGGAAGTGCTATTCTTGAAGGATCATAACACTTTCTCATAAAATAGGTATGAAAAATTAAAAACGGCATACCATATATACTCGCGTATAAGTCGACCCCCCCCCCCCCCCTTCAGAGTAAAGAAATCGTAAAAAACTCACATTTAGGTCGTCGTGGAATAAGAAAAAAAAATTCAATGAATTTATTCAAACACATTTGAAAACGAAAAAAAAAAAAATTATATATATAGTAATAAATTTAATTTACATACCCAAAAACTTCATGAGAACCCTTCAAAATCCGATTCTGAGTCAGACTCACCAAACAGTTAAAAAAAGTCTTTCTTCGTCATCGGCACGTCAGCATAAACATCAGTATTCCCATCTATGCCTGTGTCATAAGAATCACTGTCATCATCACTCATAAAAATCTCATCATCCTCTGTGCCATCAAGTTCGTTACTAATGCAACATTTCTTGAATGATTTCAAGACCATTTCCGCATCCCAAGCATCCTTGACCCATCGCGCAATCAAAACGATATCCGGCTTCTTCAGATTTCCGCCCTTGCTTTCAGTCGGCAATTTGGAACTTATCCAATCCGCCCAATACCTCCGCACATTGTCCTTGAAGGCTTATTAAGGCAGACATCTAGTGGTTGAAGAACAGATGTCAACCCACCTGGGATGACAGCAAGAGTTGTTTTTATATTTTCTGCAGTTTATATCCCACACCAAAAGGGAAGGTTTCCTCAAAAGTGTGCCTGGCCTTTTGTTCCACACATTCTTTAACCAGTCAATTCCTGGAAATGTGTGTTTACACCTTCCTGGAAATAAGACGGTGACCGTCTTATTTCCAGGAAGGTTGAAACACATGGCGGTTTCATCCATTTTCCCTATTTGGGAAAGTTCAAAAGCAGTCTCTTTTCTCTTTTGAATTACATACTTTTGAAATTCCATTATCTTTGCTTCGAGGTCACAAGTTAACTTTTGTGCAATTTTGGTGTGCTGGCGTAGACGCAACCCATAGCGGTTCATGAACCTTGTGCACCAACCTGGTGAGGCACGATTTGTGTTACAATGTAACCATTTTGTCTGCAGCCCACAATCCAATCATTCAAGAAACTTTCCAACACTGGAAAAGATGCCATTCCACAGCGCAGCACCTTTTGCGATTTTTACCAAGTCCGTTTTTGTTTTTTTTTCGCCAATCTTGAATCAGTTTTTCGTTAATGCCAAATTGACATGAAGCAGCACAGTTTTTAGTATTTTCTGCAAAAGAAACCACTTTCAACTTAAATCCTGCGTTATAGGACATCCGCTTCTTTACACAATCCGTGTCAGCCATAATAAGAGAAGCGAGACAAAAACACGTGTGATTAAGAACAAGCAACACCTAACAATGGCTGTCGCATGGCTGCGTTAGGTCCCAGGTCAGCGCAATAAACTGGTAGTCGGGAGGGCAGAGCTTTCGATGTGCGGTTGCTACTGCGCTGTGGATACGCAAAGCCAGGAGACCTTTCAAATCGCGGAGAATTTTGGAGGGTCGCGATTTTGTAATTACTACCGCATCAGTATTTTTTTCTTTTTCTTTTTTTTATTTTTTCCGGAGGGTCGTGACTTTGTAATTAATACTGCATTGGTATTTTTTTTTCTTTTAGGATGGATTGCCTTTTGCGTCACGGGAAGAACTTTTGGACTTACGATTTTTTTAGGTTCCACGTGTAAGTCGACCCCCTAACTTTGAAGCTTCTTTTTGGTCCCAAATTTCTCGACTTATACGCGAGTATATACGGTACTCTTTGGGTGGAGTAGCACAACTTTTTAACTGGAAAGAGCATTATTTCCAGTACCACCCCTCCAGACAAGAAAAGCTTGCTACGATCCTGGTGTGGACCTCTCATATGAGCAAAAGGAACTGTCCAAAACAGTGAAGAGAGACATATAAAACCATATTCGGATGTGATTAACCTCCATAACCTTTCCAAATTAAAGAGTGAATTAGTCATCTATGCTACGTGGCAGAAAGCCTCTTTGAGTGCTCAACCTTGAACTGAAATTTTCCAAGTCCTACCCTCGAAATCATCTTCTTATTGTTATGTTCACTATTTGATACTCATTCATTCTGTGTTGGTTCATTTCTCATTCTGCATTTCAGCAGAGTGCTGTGTTATCAGTATTCACATAACATTTATGTTTTACTTTACTCTTGGTTATTTAGCTAGTTTTCACATTTTTTGTAAAATTACGTCCAAAACCAGAAGAGAGATTTTTTAAAGGATCATAATCAGGGCCATATTTAGGCATGGGCCTAATGGGCCCGGGCCCAGGGCGTCCAGAAAAAAAAATTAAACAGTCAGTAGTTTTAAAATGAGTTTTGAGAATACGCGCAGTATGGTAGTGTTTGAATGGAAAGGGATATTTAGCACTACGTGAATGAGGAAAGTTTCGTACCGCAGTCTGGCAGCAGGAAATAATTGGTCACACTGTTTGTATGATAATGGTATTAAGCCACTGCTGTTTGAAAGTGGAACGTACCCCATGAGGTACCGTTACCGGGAACGTAACCTAAAACCATGAAAAGAGAGGTTTGTTTACTGGAGTTGTGACTGTAAATATGAAACATGTATCTGTTGTGTATCAGTATGTTCTGTATTTTTTATTGAGCTTTAGAATTAAAAGATTACACACACACACACACACACACATGTGTATGGTGTATGCATGTAATATGTTGTTTTTCTAATTCCATGAACACATAGAGAGAAAAAGAGCTATTTCTTCTCCCTTTTTAAGAGTTGTTTAAAATTTTACAAAACAACTTGCATAATGGTCTCTTGGACACTAAAATAGGTGTTTTCTAAGGCACTGCAGTCCCTCACCAAAAATATCTCATCTCCCTATCCTTCCATAGAGATTCTATGAATGAGTCTTCTTCTTCCCAAACATCTTCTACCATCATAAAATGCAGAAAAAGTAACCAGAAATACACTATTAATTTGCTCACACAAATCATAAACTCATCTCCAATATCATGAAGTAGTGATACTGAAAATATACACCGATCAGCCATGGAGGCCAGAGCATTAACAGAAAATCACCAGCATGTTTCTCGAACCATTCCTCGATGATTCTGGCAGTGTGGCATGGGGCATTATCCTACTGGTAATGGCCATCACCAGTAGGGAACATAGTTGCCATAAATGGGTGAACTTAGTCCACAACGATGTTCAGATACCTGACAGCTGTCAGGGATTGTGCTATTGGGATAATGGGACCTAAAGTGTTCCAAGAAAACATTGCCCGTAGCATAACACTGCTGCCACTAGCCTGTCTCCGCCCAACAGTGCATCCAGGTGCCATAGCCTCCGTTGCTAACTGGCGTATCCGTGCTTGGCCATCTATGATGCACCAGGAATCTTGATTCATCAGGCCAGGCCACTTTCTTCCAATTATCCGCGGTCCAATCTCGATGACCTTGGGCCCATTTCAAGCGTTGTTGGCAATGATATACAGCGAGCATGGGGACCAAGCTGGGTCTTTAGCCATGCAGGCCCATGCGCAGAAGGCTGCGATGAACTCTGTGCTGTGACACATTGCTCCAATCACCACTGTTGTAGCTGTGGATTTGTCCCACTGTGGCCCTGCAGTCATTGTGAACAACGAGCAATAGTCTCTGCTCCCCTCTGGCATCAATAAGCTGCGAACAACACACGGCTGGATGTACTCACTACAGGCATATATTTTCGCTGGTGTACTCATTTGGCCATCTGTGCACCACTTTTGACATGTACTCACTACAACGTCATGTAAACAAGCCGCACCATTTCCGAGATTGTAGTTCCGAGGCGTCATGCCATCACAATTTGTCTTTTATTAAACTCCGATATATCAGCATCTTTTCAAATTCTAACTCCGAACACTTTATTAACCGATAGCCAGTCCTCATTTTGCATACATATACTATTCTGTGAATTTCACCAGCGTCATCATTCGGTCTCCAGGCGCACTTATTTCTCTTGGCTGGGGATGGTCATAATGAAATGGCTTATCAGTGTACTTGGGCATAGAAATAAACAATAATGTACAATCACAGTGAGATTTTAAAAAATAACTGTTATGGCATGATTTTTAGCATAACACATTTAAAAAGCTGGCCCGTTAAACTACTTTTCATCTTCCACCCTGGTACATTATGCTGCACTTTCTTTATATCTGAACCCAGCCAGATCAGTGAGAACCATTACATCAAACCATAAATATTTACTCAATTTAATAAATTGCAAAAGCTCACATTTAACTGCACTGGTTTTACGTTTATTTGAAGTTTTTTTTTTTTTTCTTTTCTTTATTGGAGATCTAACGACCAAGGTTAGCAACTCAGTGGGCTATAAGCAATTACAGCCACTGGTCCCATAGAAGGGAAGGGAGAGAACTAGTGCCTTAAGACAAACACAACATCCATGCCTCACCAGGTTTTGAACCCAGATCCATCTCAGATAGATGGTCAGCATCCAAGAGTGGCTACTGAAGAGTAATGTTTGGGCTACTGCAATCTGTACATCTCACTTTTTCGAATTCGTTCAACATTTCCGACCGAATAATTTAAGACACTAAACTACACATTTACCAAAAATTATGTCTATAAGATGCATATTTAAACATTTGGGGGGGATGTCTAGACCCACAGTCCCTCCCCTCCCTGGGTATTTCCACCCGATTTACATGGTCATGGCAAACTATTAGTGATTTTTTAACTTTATGTTCCAAACTGTCTTTAAATCTTCAGAACTGAGTATAAAATTTAATACACATTCTTCTAAGCATTACAGTACAATGGAACTCTTTCTGAGAGTTTTTGAAGAAATCCGATAAATATTCCACTGAAAATGGATACTGATCATAGGCATAGTTTTGTAAATCTCAGGCATGTTAGACAAAAAAAAAAAAAAAAAAAAAATTGAGTATAAAATTCCTCCCTAATTTTTTTTTAAATAAATAAATAAATAAAAATGCATTAATTTTAATTATACAGTAGTAAATTGTTGAAATAGTGCGGGTTTTTTGATTCAACACTCATTCTTGTGAGTAAATTTAATTTAATATATTACATGGAAAAAAATGTTCTTGTTTGCCTTCACATTTTCCCTAAGGATTGTTTCCTTTCCCTGTAGTTGAAATTTTAAACATTAACATTATGCTGCCCGAAAATAAAGATCTTTATGTTCATCTTGTTTAAATTCCATAAGATGTGGTACATAATTAAAACACTGGGATCAATTATTTCATAACGGAAAATCTGGTTAAAATATTTGGCACGGAAAATCGGGTGGAAATATTTGTCAGCAGACCTTGACAAAAAAAAATCGCCAGTTTCTGTCAATTTACAAACGAATTTAAAAAAAAAGATCAGGGCACAATTAATAACTGCTAAAAACAGTGTACACTCACCAAATCCAACATACGATTAGCAACCAATGCAACGTATAGTATTAAAATCTCCACTCACACGCATTTACATGCCGCAATTCAATGCCTACAACTTTGTAATGTTTATCGCAAAGGGTGAAGAAGCTGTGTCTACACAGCTGTTTACCTAAAACGAGTTATCTCGTTGTTTACACCACGGTCTAGACCCACAAAATATACAGAAAGACCTAGTCAAATGGCAAACTGTAGCGTCTCATTATTTCAAATGTTTAAGCACAAGCATCTCACCAGGTGTCTCTTACTACCCGCACAGCTTCACGGCGGCCTAGATTATACATCACACCTAGATGAGTTTTGCATTGCTGTTGTGTGTTTTTAAGTGTGAATATCTCTGCAGCTTAAAAATCTAAATTAGTGATTTTTGTTTTTGCTCTTGCATCATTTGGTGCTGTGTACTATTCTGTGTTTCATTCTCATGTGTTAAGTATTGTTATTCTATGAGTTACGTGTTTCATATCTTCCACTAATATAATTAGAATAAGGTTAGAATTACAGGAAATTATTTTCGTTTTGAATAACATGTTTCAATGGTTCTACAATGAATTTAAAACTGATAACTTGGAATTTCAAAACATATCTTTCACCGCATGCCACCAGTATTCTGTATTTAACCCTAGACACGTAGCTTTCATTCTGCGTCCTGTGCATGGTCTATCATACACCGTGGTCCTGTGCCATATTATGGATGGATTTTTGTCATGAAAATTTTGGAGACTTTTTATGATTGTCAAGTTATTCAAAAACTCATTTGCTCCTCTTTTACATTTCTTTTCCATCCGATAACTATGCAATAAAGTGAAATGTATTAGGCTCATAGCTTATTTACGATGTATCAAAATAACTGATGATTCTGAAATGCTTTCTGCTTTGTAAATAAGACAGCATGTAATTTTAGAATGCCAAACAACATTGCGATGATTGGAAACTGGGGGCATTCGACAGTTTTTTGTTGTTTTTTTTAATTTTAGGGAAATAGAGTGATTTTACCTGAAAAAATTACTCATCATGGATTCAGGGATCATGTTTCAAACTTTTATAGTAATATCTACAGAATAGCTGTGGAATACGTGTATTATGGATTTTTTTACGACACATACACACACAATTGCTATGCATTCATGAATTGAGTGAAGCTGCTGCACAATGTGGTGAAGAATCTCCACAGTTTGCGTATCGATCAAAAAATTATGTTCAGGCACACAAGTGTCTATTTATGTTGTACCAACCAACAACACTTAATGTGATAGTATATCACCGATCAGATGTAATTATACAACGCACTTTTCGTTTTCTGTAAAATTATTACCTTAAACATGCACACATAGTTACAAATACAGTAGTATTTGAGTCTGATTGCGCCTTCTACACTGGCGGAAAATGAAAAAAGAACACCAAGAAGGAATTGGCGGACGATCATGAAATTTACATATGTTAATGGGGTCGAGTTTACTTAGGTGTGATGTTAATTTCGGGACCAACCGGTGAGCGCTTACGCCACAGCACGGCATAATATGCAAATTATCGACGGTGATATTTAAGGAGTACGGCGAAGTGAATGTAATCAGTTATCGGCGTACGGACACGTGCGAAGACCCTGAAGAAGCTGCAATGCCTGGACATGGAAGACGTGTACTATTTCAGCAGTTATCGGACTTTGAGCGAGGTCGTCTAGTCTGCGAGGCCGGGTGGTCGTATTGCGGAGCGAATTGGACGGGAAGTATCGGTGGTGGTACGATGGTGGCGTAGATGGTCCGAGGAACATTCCCAAACGAGAAGACGTGGAACCGGGAGTCACAGACGGACTGATCGACGCATAAGAAGAGCGGCGTTGTCAAGCAGAACATCAACTACGACACAAATCCGAGGCCGCCTCGGTGGCGCAGTGGTCTAAGGCGTTGGTCTCTGATCATTCGTCCGTAAGGGGTCCGGGTTCGAATCCCGGTGAGGCATGGATGTTGTGTTTGTCTTACGGCACTGGCTCTCTCCCTTCCCTGGAACCAGTGACCCTAAATTAGGGACGGGCGACTGCTTATAGCCCATTGAGTTGCTCACGGTGGTCGTTAAACCTCCAATCAAAAAAAAAAATCCGAGCTGCAGTTGCACCTGAGGTGACTGTGCGAACAATCCGCAACCTTCTACTGGATGCAGGACTACGTGCGCGTGTGCCTCTGACTCCAGCCCACCATCAGGAACGGCTGCAGTGGTGTCGTCAACGTCTGCACTGGAGAACGAAATGGCGATCTGTCGTGTTCAGCGATGAAAGCAGATTCTGCTTGGGAGCCTCGATGGCCGTATGCGTGTTCGCAGACGCACAGGGGAGCGTCTCCACCCTTCTAGCATCCGCCAGCGATACACAGGGCCTACACCTGGTCTCCTGGTGTGGGGAGTGATCAGCTATCACTCCCGTACACAACTAGTATTTGTACCTGGTACGTTAAACAGCACCTCCTACATCAACAACATCATTCAGCCCGTTGTTGTGCCATTTGTAAGGTCGGTCCATCGTGGTGTTTTCCAGCAAGATAACGCACGCCCACACACGGCACGTGCAGCGCAATATGCACTTCAGGGTGTGAGACAACTTCCATGGTCTTCACGTTCACTGGATTTGTCCCCCATTGAGCACGTGTGGGATTTTATGGGACAACAACTTATCCGGTCTCCACGGCCAGCCACGACCATCCCCGATTTACGCGTCGAGGTTGAGGATACTTGGAACGCAATACCCCAAACTTACGTCCAACATCTGTACGACAGACTCCATGCCAGAATTGCACAGTGTGACGCAGTTCATGGCGGTTTAACCTCGTACTAACCATGTTACATGGAAATGTTATTTTTCAGTTTACCAGCATACCGGATTTCTGTATTTTGCCATAATGTTTTGATTACCTTATCCTCTGTATTCCTTTATTATGCTGCATAAATTTCGTTGGTATCAGACGTTTCCTTCTTGGTGTTCTTTTTTCACTTTCCGCCAGTGTATTTTCCAAAGCATGAATGACAAGTTAGCAACAGATTTCAACCACATGCTGTCTCCCAATCGCGATGCAAATTTGACTTGAATTTTTCAGGTGATACTTGAACAAATACTATACACACAAAGTATTAAGAGTACTACTTATCTTGCTGAAGAAATTACACAGCTGGCCACCCAAAATGCAACACCAAGAAGGACACGAGATATAGCAAAGCCAGATTTACTGGACACATAACAACGGATACAAAGATGAAACGATTGAGCTTACAGGCCCGTGCGACTTGTGGAACACGCAGACATCAATAGTTCGTGTGGCCTCCATGGTTGGCAATAACGGCCGCTACACGCCGTGGCATCAAACGAAAGAGGCTTTGGATGTGGGCTTAGGGTATGTCGGTCCAGGCTGTTTCCACACGTTGCCACAGTTCGTCAGGCGTAGCCGCGGGTGGTGCTTGCCGGGCCACTCGGTTGCCGATCAGCGGCCAGACGTGTTCGATGGGCGACATATCGGGAGAACAGGCGGGTCACGGCAGCAGTGACACCTGGTGTGTCGTGAACAATTGTTGCACGATGCGTGCCACGTACGGGCGCGCATTGTCCTGTTGAAACGTGGTCGCAGGCAGGTCCTACAGTTAAGAGAGGACTACAGGCTCCAAAACGTCGGAGGTGTAGCGGTGGCTGTCGAGTGTACCGGCGATGCGTACCAGAGGGTCGGGTGTTATATCCAATTGCACCCCAAACCATAATGCCAGGCGACGGACCGGTATGGCGATGCATAATGCAGGCGTTATACATTCTCTCGCCGTGGTGCCGCCACACGCGGATCCGACCATCGAGGTGTTGCAAGCAGAAGCGGGATCCGTCGAAGAAGACAATGTTGTGCCATTCCGTAGTCCAGGTGCGGCGTTCAGCGGCCCACTGCCGTCGCACTCGCCGGTGGTGTAACGTCAATGGTAATCGGAGCAATGGGCGACGTGCGAGAAGTTCCTGCTCCTGCACGATGTCAAACGGTACGTGCTGACACAGGTTGTTGCGCAACACACCCTAATTCCTGTGCTAACGTTCGTGATGTGGCGGTGGGAGTCGTCAATGCCCACCGCACAACATGCCGGCCCTCTCGTTCGGTGGTGTGCCGCGGCTACGTCTGTCCGTCGGTCCCTCCTGCACCCACCTAATCCATATTCGCCTCACTGTGGTTGGATGTCGTCCCACACGGGCGCCGATGTCTCGGTACAATAAACCGCTCTCGCGGTAAGCCACTATTCGTCCTCTGTCGAACTCCGAAACGTGCTGGAATGACTGCCGTATTCTGCGACGAGGCATCAGGAAGCTTTCCACGCTCAGGTCCGGCAGCACGACACACATCCACTACTTACACCCCACCTTCTGTGCGCACATGATTTGCATATGCCCTGCAATGCTAATCGTTTGAATGTCCTCTCGCGGGTGACGCATGCTGCAAATTGCAGGCCAATCGGATGCTTCCTTCTTGGTATTGCATTTTGGGTGGCCAGCAGTGTAGATTCCAAAATAGTTCCGAGAAATACCCGAGATCCATAACATATCCTTCACGATGTGAAAGCTAATAGCACCACGATTGTGACGTCAGAAACTTTGTGGCAGGCCTGTTGAGGTATAAAGATAGCCTTGGCCAATCATTCTTTCACCGGGCCTATCTGGTACCATAATGTCAACAGCAAGTCTTAAGAGTTCCCGTACGTTTCGGGATGGTGGTGATTTAGCGCGAACCCGTTTTTCCAAGTCGAACCACAAATGTTTGGTTGAGTTCATGTCAGGTGAATTTGGTGCCCAGGGCATTAACAGAAAGTCACGAGCATGTTCCTCGAAACATTTCTTGACGATTCTGACAGTGTGGCATGGCGCATTACCCTGTTGGTAATGGCCATCACCAGCAGGGAACACAGTTGCAATGAATCGGTGAGCATGGTCCACAACGATGTCCAGATACCTGACAGCTGTCAGGGATTGTGGATAATGGGGCCTAAAGCGTCCCAAGAAAATATCACCCACAGCATAACAGCGCCGCTGTCAGCCTGTTTCCACTCACAGTGCATCCAGGTGCCATATAGTCTCTGTTGGTAATCGGCGTATCCACACTCGGCTGCCTACGTGATGAACCAGGAATCTTGATTCACCAGACCAGGCCACTTTTTCCAATCATCCGCAGTACAGTTTTGATCTTGGGTCAATTTCATGCGTTGTTGGTGATGACGTGCAGTGAGAACGGGGACTTGGCCGGGTCTTCGGCTACGAAAGCCCATGCCGAGAAGGCTGCGATGAACCGTGTGCTGTGACACATTGTACTGATCACCATTGTCGCACTGTGACCCTGCGGTTGCTGTGAACAATGCGAAACAGTCTCAGCCATCTTTGAGCTGTGGACGACGGTTCGTCGTTTGGCCATATGTGCACTACTTTTGATGCGCACTCACTACAGCAGCACGTGAACCCACAAGCCGCGCCGTTTCCGAGGCACCATGCCATCACAATTTGTCCTTTATCAAACTCCGATAAATCGACAGCTTTTCCCATTCAGACTCCGAACACTATACTAACCGGAAGCCAGTCCTCGTATATACTGCTCTGTGAACTTCACCTGCGCCAGAAGGGCCGCGGGTGGCCTAATGGTCAACGTTTGTGACTGCCATGGAGAAGACCTCAGATTCGATCTCATGCAGGTACGAACGCTAGAACCACTAAATATCCGCCGTGCGTCTAACAATTTTAAGCCGTTGGATCCCGGGTACTGGCCCCTCGGTAATAAATAAGGGCGTCTTCCTCCGCCTTTCTACCTCGCTTCCGTGTCACTTTCCTTTCGGGCTCTCTAGCCCAAATCTCCTAGCTTCCTATTTCTAAGGGTTGTTTAAGACCTGGGGTCAGACACTCCCTTCCTAAAATCCTCTACATATGATCTGATCACCTGCGCCTGCGTTCGGTCTCCAGGCGCGCTCAATAATCTAGGCTGGGGGGTGGGGTGGGGGTCGTAATGTAATGGCTCAACGGTGTATTTTCTGCTTTTCCATTATTCAAAAATTCTTCCATCAGAGGGTTGCGGCGTATATTTCTATTTTAAAGTGTTAATTCAATTTTAAAAATTCGTTAGAAAAAAACTTTTTAGTAGGATACTCTTCATTATGAAGTGTTGTTCTGTACCCATTTTTTTTTCTTTAGGTAACATAAAACTCTTCCGGTAGGAGGCATAAAGTTATATCATGTTTTCCTCTATATCTGTTTTTCTAACTGTTTGACTTGTGTGTGAAAACCCCTTTTTCTCACATAACTTCCTTTCGCTATGAGAAACTTTTTGTGCGGAATTTATTGTCTTAACATACTTTCTAACCCTAATGGGAGTAAGTAACTATTTCTACATATTTCTGGATGTTTTATCGATTGTAGAAATCAAGTTCATTTTTATTTAACTAGTTCCACTGACTATGAATAAATCTGTTCACCTTACATAGTTAAAGTATACACAGTTTTACAATTTGCTTAAATGGTACAAGTGTTTTTTTTTTTTTTTTTCTGAATTTTTATGTTTTCTAAAAATTTGCTTGAAATATATTTTTCATATCGGAGAGGATACAAAAAAAAACATGCTCATTACAAATAAAAATTCCATGTCATCTTTTTTGTTTTCTCATCTCACCAAAAAGTAACTCTTACAGGATGTACTTGTTTTACTCAGTTTCACAGCCACACATTCTCTGTAAACTTTACATCACACTAAGCAAAACCAGTGTACTTTTAATGTTTCAGACTGTCAGAGTTCTGAACTCCATTCAGTAACTCTGCAGAAACTTTTAATCAAATTCTGAAAGATTTGCTCATTTGTTTGCTCATTTAGGATTATTATGTTGCATAGGCCATAGTTACAGTAGTTTAACAGATTAAGCTTGCACCCCCGCCCCCTCTGAAAGATTTATTCTCGGGCCCTCTCCCCACAAACTCACCTAACCGTCTATTATTAAGGTGGTTACCTTAATAAATGTCATAAGAAATAATGAATTATCCTAGATAATTACTACTTTAGTAATACCACTTTATAACGACTGTTTTAGCTATGGGTTTCCATTTAATAATAAATAAACAGCCAGTCTTACACTGATGAGCCATTACATTATGACCACCCCCTGCCTACAGAAATGAGCGCGTCTGAAGACCGAACAGTGGCGCAGGTGAAGTTCACAGAGCAGTATACATACAACCCGAGGACCGGCTTTCGGTTAGTAGTGTTCGGAGTCAGAATTGGAAAAGCCTACAATTTATCGAAGTTTAATAAAGAACAAATTGTGATGGCACAGCATCTGGGAACTACGATCTCGGAAACGGCGCGGCTTCTGGGTTGTTCACGTGCGGCTGTAGGGAGTACGTATCAGGGGCGGCCCCTGCTATGGGGCTGTACCCCCCCCCCCAACCCCAAGAAGTTTTTTTTTCATGCCGTACCAAGAGAAAGGTTTTGTGAACACCACTGTAAGTTTTTCCGGCATAACACCACGACTGAAGACTTCTGAACTCAACTGGAAGTTTTTCCTGCGTTAACACCATTAGGAGCGGAAGGAACATTGGCAGGCTGCCCTGCTTGCAGCTCTGACGGCTATTGAAACCAACTCGTGTGGGAAACTCTGCCTATTCCCACATCAGTTCGTTTCCTTTGAATAAAACTTCCCTGGGGACTGCATTGATGGCAGCTCTCGCTAGCAGGGTTGCTCGCAAATGCAGTCTCTCGTTGGATAGGAATACATTGCATGGCCTGTGTGCTTTGTTGATTAATACGGTTCTTGTGCTTCCGAATAAGAAATAAAATAGGGGAATGAATTAAAAATAATGACGAATGTTAAAATAAAGTATTAAATAAAGTATGTTTGAATGTATTACTCAACCTGGTTTTTTTTCCTTCCTAATTTTGGTTTGTTCCTGCTTTTATTCAACGTAATAATTCTAACATGTTACTCCCATCGAACTGGAGATTATTCGTGTTTGCTAATAACAAATACTCAGTTGCCGGGACTTTTGCAAAAAAGTTTTACTTATATTTTCTCTTCTGGTCAAGATGGGCATGTGAACACATTGTGATTAAGAATAGAGTTCAATATTGGATAAATTGAAAAAAAAAAAAAAAAAAAAGAGAGAGAGACTAATTTCTGTAGCAAAATACTTGCACAAAATTGATTTCTTCACTTACCAAGCACAGTGAAATTTTCACTTTTAAACTCCTAAATTTTTATTCACCAAAAATCATTGAAGTCACTCCACTGGGTGCATTTTATTTTTCTGCTGCATCCTCCCTCTCTCCCCAAAATAAGCTGCGCATTTCGATTGAGGTAGTGCATTATACTTAATTACTTTGAAAAGAACATTTAATCAGATATCATTGTTTAGAAAATTTACGAAGTTAGTAAATTTTGAAAAACAAATTTTTCTACAGTAAACTGTTATCATGGCTTAAAAATTAAAACTGGACTGAATATGTTTGCAATCCACTTTTATTAAACAGAATGGTTGTCTGCAGCCTTTGTATGTCTCTTTTAGCTAAGGTCAACGTCTCTGCACCATACGTAAGCACTGGAAGGATGCATTGATCAAGCACTTTTCTTTTAAGACATAATGGCATATTGCTCTTGAAAATTATGCTGTTTCTTCCAAAAGCTCTCCAGGCAAGTTTTGTACGCCGATTAATTTCTTCACCAATGTGACCCTCACTTGATATCTGCTGTCCAAGATAAACGTACGTGTCTGCTATCTCCAGCTTTTCTCCATCAATCGATAAATCTTCCTTTCTTGTAAAAGCATTGTACATCACTTTTGTCTTCTGAAAGTTCATTTTTAATCCCACTTCTTTACTCTTGTCAGCAAGTTCCTGGATCATACTCTGTAGCTCTGATGGGGTAGTTGCAAAAATGACTATGTCATCAGCAAAACGAAGGTGGGTTAAATAATCTCCATTAATCTTTATCCCAGCGGGATACGACATGATCGCAATCGACCAAATAGTCAAAAAGGCTGCAAAAACTGCTCTCCCACAGCCTCGTGCCAACCCCACGGCACAGCCAGCCCGGTTCGTGGGTTCGGTTCCCTACGTTCCTAGGCTAACGTACTTCCTGAAGAATGCTCTCCGAAGGCTAGGTTATGATATCGGCGTGACAGCTCCTAGACCTTTGTCAGATATCCTCTCAGCAGACCAACGCGCATCACCTTCTACGCTCACTGAAGCCGGAGTCTATGCTATTCCTTTGGATTATCCTAACGCATCCGTTAAGTCCTACATCGGGATGACAAAAAGATCCTTCCAGATCCGTTTTTCTGAACACCAAAGGGACGTTAAGGCCGGAAAGCTTACGACGGCACTAGCCCGTGATGTTGCATCTGAAAGGGCAGTTCCCAGATGGGGAGATTTTAAGAAACTAGCACCGTACGTCAGCGCAAGAGCTACTGCGCTTCGCGAAACCATCGAGATCATCACGCGACGGAATGTGTGTAACAAAGATGTAACCACGAGCCTTCCTTTCATATGGCACCGGCTCCTAGAAGTTACACGTGACCACCCGGCCCTGGGATCAAACAACCCGTGACATCGTGCAAGTGTTTTACTTATTTTGAATTTAATTATATTCTCAGAAATACATTTGTTCCAGTTGCTTCTGCGATCTTTAACTACTAAATGCCTGATGAAGATACCCGGAGGTAGTGAAAGCTAGCATCTTTTGATTCCCTTATTTTCTACGCCTAATAAACGGAGTTCACTTTTTATTTTTATTTTTATTGTCTTTCACAATCTTTATCCCTTTGTTTTCCCAGTTCAGTGATTGAAAGACATTTTCCAATGTGGCATTAAAGAGCTTCGGAGATATGGTGTCACCTTGTCTCGCTCATTTTCCAATTTTTATGTGTGTTGTATTTTCAAACAGCCGAATCTTTGCACTTGCATTTTCATAGATGTTATTAATAATATTAATGTATGCATCTTCAATACCGCAGGATTTCATAGCCATTCCAAGTTGCAGTGGTCGGTATCAAGTCGAAGTTCCAAAGGGAGTGTATCATAATCGATAAAAGCCATGCACAATGGAAGTTCATATTCCAGGGGTCTTTCAATGAGATACTCTGAGAACGCATACATGACCTTGATTGTAGTCTCTCCTGAATCCAGCTTGTTCTCTCGGTTGAGCCATGTCCAGTGTCACTTTCAAGCGGTGTGAAAGAACTTTAGTGAAGATTTTATAAACCACTGATAGGAGGCTGATAGGTCTGCAGTTCCTGAGATCCTCAATGTCACCTTTTTTATGTAGCAAGATCATTGTAGCGTTGTTCCAATCCTCAGGAATTTTCCCTTCATTAAGGCATCGAGTGAAAATTTGGGCGAGTACTGTTTCGATTTCTCCACTTGCTTCTTGTATGATGTCTACAGTAATTCCCTCTTCTCCTGGAGCCCCCGCTTCATGTTCTTGATTGCATGTGCAACTTCTGCTGGAAGAACTCTGGTACTGGTACCTTTCATGATGTCTGGAGTACATGTATCATCCCTTTCATATAATTTGGAGTAGAAATCTTTCACTCTTGTCAAAATTTCTGCCTCTATTTCTTGTTACAGAACCATCTTTTCTCAGTGCCATAATCTGTTTTTTTCCCCTTACTGAGATGTCCCTTTGCTATCTTTAGGCTTTGGTTGTTTACAATTGCTTTCCTTACTAGTTCACAGTTGAATTTCCTTACGTCTTCAGTGATACTTTTTCGTACTGTCTTGCATAGCTCTATATATTCCACTTTGGAAGTCACATCTTCTTTAGTTGTCCTCATCACTCTTCTTTTTTGCATCAACATTTTGGTTTTCCTGATAGTTTGTTCACATGCAATTTGTTCTTAGACCCAGCTAATTTTGTTGCTGTTTCCATAAGAGCTTTGGTTACTTTTCTGTTAACTTCAGAAATATCCACTTCTTCCGATGTTAGGCCTTCTAAAGCAGAGAATCTGTTCTTCAGTTCCAATTTGAAGGTATTATGGTGTTTTTAAGGTTGGTTATGTCAATACATTTTGTTTGTCTTATGAGCTTGCTACGTTCGAGTTTAGTGTTGAGGTGCATCTTACATCTCACCAATCTATGGTCACTGCCTGTGTTGAACTTGTTTAGCACACTGCAGTCTTCTATGACGAATTTTTTGTTACACATAATAAAATCAATTTCACTTGTCGTCCCATTTGGATGTCTCCATGTCCATTTCCTGTGTGGCTTTTTTTCTTGAAAAAGGAGTTCAAGATGAAAAACCCTTCTGCCTCTCCAAACTCAACGAGAGTATTTCCACGCTGGTTTCTGTTGCCGTGACGGAATTTACCTACTGAAGTTTCATTCTGTTGCCGTTGTCCTATTTTTGCATTGAAATCTCCCATAATTATCTTCAAGTGCTGCTTACTTTTATTATTTAGATCACAAATTTCCTCATAAAATTCTTCAATTTCTTCTTCAGCATGACTTGTGGTGGGTGCATAAGTTTGAATAATCTGAGCCTGGTATCTTCTCGAGAGTTGGATAACGAGTCGTGCAGCTCTGTCAGAGGAACTTTCAACTTCTACAACTTTATCCTTCAGTTTCTTGTTTATTATAAATCCAACACTACTAGTTCTGCCAGTATCTGTTCCACGATAGTAGAAGAGATGTCCACTTTTCAGATCAATGAGATCTTCTCCTTTTCTCCTTACCTCACTTAGCCCCACGATGTCCCACTTGATCCTTTGTAGTTCCTCTTCCAATTCAAGAAGCCTTGAATCAGAAGATAGGGAGCGTCCATTATACGTAGCCAAGGTCAGCATCAGATGGCAGCCTAGTCCGGTCCTCCGGGATTCTTAGCACCCTCTGCCTTCATGTCGCACTGGCCGCTGCCTTGGCCAGGTACATTCCAGCTGCCGGAGACTGAGGGCCAAGATTTAAGTTGTGGAGTCTTTTTGGAGGGGTTTGGCCATAACTCACCACGCTGGCCAAGCGGGTTGGTGAGTGTGGGATAGCATTTCCTCTCATCCCTATGGTATAGTTATACCGCTATTGGCGGTCGTCAGAGCCCTTTAGTGGGAACAGGATGTACCACAAGAAGGCGGGGTTGGCATTTGTATGTATATATAATTACAACATATGCATGTATATATAATTATATAACATATGCATGTATATATAAACATATGCATGTATATATATGTATATATAATGTTGGCATATGCATGTATATATAATTTACAACCACTGTCAATCCACTGCTGGATGGATGAGTCTCCAAGTTTCTTCTTCCACAACAGTTTGCCTTGAGCCAGTTTCTTTCATGCTTTCAAATTTCATGCACCTGTCTCACTCTTGCCATCTTCTGGGTATTGTATTTTTTCTTGCTATAGAGTTCAATATTTCAACTCTCCGTCAGTGACTCTTTCTTCTAGCAATATGTCCATCCCATTGCAATTTCAGGAATTCTGACCATAATGTCTTCCACTCTTCTCATTTTCCCGATCCACGAGTCACGAGTTCCTATTTGTATCTTTCCTGGTAGCATCAAACATGCATCTCTACAGGCTTCTTTCAGTTGCCTGCAACGTCTGTATGTCTATTTTAGTTGAGGTCCATGTCTGTGCTCCATGCGTAAGAACTGGAAGGATGCACTGATTAATCAGTTTCTTTTTAAGAAATAATGCATCCGACCAAGTTTTACATGTCGATTATTTTCTTCATAAATGTGGCAATGTGGCCATCGCTTAATATCTGTTGCCTAATTTAGGTATCGGTACCTCTACATTTTCCCTATCAGTCGCTAAATATAAAATCTAAATATTCATTTCTTGTAAAAATAAAATCTAAATATTAATTTCTTAATAAATACACAGTTGACGTGGATTAGGAACATCAAATAGAAGTCATCGCTCTTTCCAGGTTTATAAGTGAGTCACGGAAAAATTCTCATCGGCCGCCACCGGAAATTGAACCCAGGGTCTTCCAGTTATGCATCAGACGTGCTTCCACTGCACCACAGCGGCCTCGAAATTCTCCAGACTCACATACGACAAACTGCCAAACCATATGGCAAGTTGCTTCTTAGGAGCCCCGCACAATGCTGGGAATTCGCCAAAAATGAACAGCAGCAACTGAACAAATAACTAGAAGGCGAAATGAATAATAAATGCACAGTTGATGTGGATTAGAACATCAAATAGAAGTCATCGCTCGCATGACTTCTATTTGATATTTGATATTCATTTCTTGTAAAAAAAAAAAAAAAAGCACTTTCGATCAAAAAAAAAAACAAAAAATATATATATATATATATATATTCTATTAAGAAGAGACCTAAGCAAAAAAATATATATATATTTTTGACTCTCTCTCTCTATATTTTTTTTGCTTAGGTCTCTTCTTAATAGAATGTGAATTCTGAATTTTCAAAACTGCTGCGTTGCGCGTTTTGATCTTCATGTTATTTTGCAACTTTCGTTTTAAATTCTAAAGTTTTTCCTTAGTTTTCAGTTTTGCTCTTCAGTATATATATATATATATATATATGTACAGTATATATACATATATTATTATTATTATTAAACAGACAGCATCAGCACAGGCTCAGTAACTTAGCTTTCGAAGTGATATCGTGATATCTACAAAATTGAGATGCAGCCCGGTCCCCCCCCCATCTTAGCTTACCACGAGCCGCCATGGGTACATATCAAAAGTGGTGCACAGATAGCCAAACGACGAATCGTCATCCAGCTGTGTGTCATCCGCAGCTCATTGATGTCAGAGGGGAGCGGAGACTGTCGCGCATTGTTCACAGCGACCGCACGGCCACAGTGTGGCAATTCACCCGCAGTTACAACAGTGGTGATCAGGGCAATGAGTCACAGCAAACAGTTCATTGCAGCTTTCTGCGCATGGGCCTGCATAGCCGGAGACCCAGCCGGGTCCGCATGCTCATTGCACGTCATTGCCAACAACGCATGAAATGGGCCCAAGATCATCAAGATTGGACCGTGGATGATTGGAACAAAGTGGCCTGTTCTGACGAATCAAGATTCCTGGTGCATCATGTAGACGACCGAGCCTGGATACGGATACGCTGATTACCGACAAAGGCTATGGCACCTGGATGCACTGTTGGGCAGAAACAGGCAGGTGGTGTTATGCTGTGGGTGATGTTTTCGGGGGACACTTTAAGCCCCATTATCCCAATAGCACAATCCCTGACAGCTCTGTTAGGTATCTGAACATCGTTGCAGACCAAGTTCACTCATTCATGGCATCTGTGTTCCCTGCTGGTAATGGCCATTACCAACAGGATAATGTGCCATGCCACACTGCTAGAATCGTCAAGGAGTGGTTCGAGGAACATGGTGACTTCCTCTTAATGCCCTGGCCTCCAAATTCACCTGACGGAAACCGAATCGAACATTTGTGGTTCGACTTGGAAAAGCGGGTTCGTGCTAGATCACCACCTCCCCAAAATGTACGGGATCCTGAGGACCTGCTGTTGACATTATGGTACCAGATACCCCAGAACATCTATCGCCACCTCACTGAACTGATTCCTCAACAAGTGGCCACTGTTCTGCAGGCTAAAGGGGTTCTTACAGCTTATTAGGTAAGTGGTAATAATGTAATGGGTCGTCGGTGTAAATGATGACGCTCTGATGATGCGGACAAGGCCCAGTGAAACTATTTGGATAGCTTTTTAGTTATTATTAAATGCAAGACCATGGTAAAACTGTCATTTTAAGGTGCGATTACTAAATCATTAATTGCTTTCTTAATTTATCTAGGATTATTCATTATCATCTTACCATGGAACTGATTTCAATTATCTTTTTGTTATAAGAAATAACAACAATTTATTAGTAAGGATAAGGCACAGAGATCAGTTACCAGCTACAACAAAGCAATGAATTCAGTCTTGAATGTTACCTAAAGCAGTGAGATTGGCTGGCATCTCACTGGCAGAGAAAGTTTTACTACTTCACTTACATCAATTGATCTTGTTTTTTTACCTTTTACACTTAATACTGAGATCGCTTAGTCTTTCTTGAGACATGGTACTGTGCAGATAATTCCTTATTAATTTCAATTTTGAAAAAGATTCCTCAACTGTGAATACAGTCACTGGTAAGATCAGGAACAGCAGAAAAGCTGTGCAGAGGTCTGGAATGCTAGATGCCAGGGTGTAGCTATCTATTAGTAACAGATCAGCCAATTCCCTAATTGATGTTCTTGACTTTATCTCATCCATCAAAGAAAGTCTGAAGCTTTGAATCTGAGAAGGAAACTCATCTGTCAGGTCTTCTTTGTACACCACTAAGAATTGTACTGCTTTCTTGTTTAAGTCTTCATCCGGCACAATTGACAGAAATTGAGAAGTACTGTAAACAAATCACACAAATATTTCATTCCTTCATACCTTGTTTGGGTTTGGTTAACAATTATGTCTAATGTACTGTTAAAGACCACTGTCTGGAAATGCTTCTCTGGATTTGATAATCTCTCATCCTGAGCCAAATCATCAAAATGTTTCTTGAATTTAGGAGCTCTTCGTTCCTCAAAGCGGAATCAATATCCCCATTACTTTGCAAGAGAAATTATCGACCACCTTATCTCTTGGAAATTATTCCTGCTGCCCCAATGACACAGTAGTCTATGAGCTGGTTTCTGATCATTCCTCTGAGTTGGGTCCAGGTTCGAATCCCGGTGGGGCATTGATGTTGCATTTGTCTTACAGCACTGGCTCTCTCCCTTCCCTTGAGCCAGTAGCACTAAATTAGGGATGAGCGGTTGTTTATAGCCCATTGAGTTCTCACGGTGGTTGTTAAACCTCCAATTAAAAAAGAAAAGAAATTATTCCTGCCGTAATCATCAGAGAATGTATCAGCAGCATTTTGAAGAAGAGCTGATGCATGCAGAAGATCAACATCATTTGATGGAAGAAGTTTTGAAACCAAGTAAACAGCTTCAAGTATTTGAGTTTGACAGCAAAATTATTAAATTTCAAGCACCTGGAAAAGACAGAGAAAGTACTAAATTTCAAGCACCTGGTCGAAAGTTGGTTTCATGGGCCTCCCTATACGTAGCCCCCCACCCCCACCCCCCATTGCAGGCCTGGGTGTTACACCACTACATAGTTAGCCAAAGAGAGCCACATCACAAGACTATTTACAAAGACAAGATAAAACTGGGAATATGGAAGAAATACTGTAATATGTGTTATGAAAATTAATTTACCACAACAATTCTTACGCAAAACTGGAAAAATGAAACACGAAGTTGAACTGAGATATGAAAATTCTGATTAATTCTGAGCGAGTACTAATTAGTATGCCTTTGTGGTACTTTCGCTCAGGTGAGAGGAATTTTGCAGAAATCAGGATTCAAGAAAAAAAAATAGAAAACGATAATACAATGCGTTTTGTAGGAACCACACTTTATAATGTATTCTCATTTTAGTCTGTAGACAGTGAAATCTCAAGCAAGCCTATTTTCCCAAGTTCCACTTTAAGAACATGAACATGTTCATTGTCATTAACACGAACTCAATCATGCAATTTTAATTAAACAAACCATAAATTAGTTGATTAGGCTGAGGGTAATTAATTTCGTTTTTTAGGTTTTGAAATGGGCACAGTTCCATGTAGAGAAGATTACACACCACCCACACCAATAAAAATACATTGCACAGTAATTTAACAATAAAATTGACTTAAATTAACACTGCATAATGAGCTATGATATGCATATGAACACAGTATCTGAACATGATGTCCCCAGCTCATCATTTATAACATACATCCAGTGGCGTGCCCTAGGAAGGACGAGGGGATATTACCTTCCCAAATGTGGAACCTTTCGATATTTCAAAAGCATGATCTTAAAAGGCAAAGTTTTGTTAGAATTTGAAATGGTTTTTATGTCTCATGGCAACAATTGAATGTGTTTTCTCTATGAACATGAGGAAGTGGCAAGGAGCCAAGGACTAGAATGTCCCATTGCAATGAAAAGCCAATACATGGATATACTGAAAGTTTTATTAGTGCTTTTCTCTATGAAGACAAGGAAGCAGCAAGGAGCCAAAGACTGGGATGTCCCATTGCAATGAAAAGCCAATACATGGATATACTGAAAGTTTTATTAGTGCTTTTCTCTATGAAGACAAGAAAGCGACAAGGATCCAAAGACTAGGATGTCCCATTGCAATGAAAAGTCAATACATATACTGAAAGTTTTATTAATGCTTTTCTCTATAAAGACAAGGAACCAGCAAGGAGCCAAAGACTAGGATGTCCCATTGCAATGAAAAGCCAATACATGGATATACTGAAAGTTTTATTAGTGACTTTTCTCTATGAAGATGAGGAAGCAGCAAGGAGACAAAGACTAGGATGTCTCATTGCAATGAAAAGCCAATACATGACTATACTGAAAGTTTTATTAGTGCTTTTCTCTATGAAAACGAGGAAGCGACAAGGATCCAAAGACTAGGATGTCTCATTGCAATGAAAAGCAAATACATTGATATACTGAAAGTTTTATTAGTGACTTTTCTCTATGAAGACAAGAAAGCGGCAAGGAGCCAAAGACTAGGATGTCCCATTGCAATGAAAAGCCAATACATGGATATACTGAAAGTTTTATTAGTGCTTTTCTCTATGAAGACGAGGAAGCGGCAAGAATCCAAAGACTAGGATGTCTCGTTGCAACGAAAAGCAAATACATTGATATACTGAAAGTTTTATTAGTGAATTTTCTCTATCAAGACAAGGAAGCGGCAAGGAGCCAAAGACTAGGATGTCCCATTGCAATGAAAAGTCAATACATGGACTTACTGAAAGTTTTATTAATGCTTTTTCTCTATGAACATGAGGAAGTGGCAAGGAGCCAAGGACTAGAATGTCTCATTGCAATGAAAAGCCAATACATGGATATACTGAAAGTTTTATTAGTGCTTTTCTCTATGAAGACAAGGAAGCAGCAAGGAGCCAAAGACTAGGATGTCCCATTGCAATGAAAATCCAATACATGGATATACTGAAAGTTTTATTAGTGACTTTTCTCTATGAAGATGAGGAAGCGGCAAGGAGCCAAAGACTAGGATGTCCCATTGCAATGAAAAGCCAATACATGGATATACTGAAACTTTTATTAGTGCTTTTCTCTATGAAGACAAGGAAGCGGCAAGGAGCCAAAGACTAGGATGTCCCATTGCAATGAAAAGCCAATACATGGATATACTGAAATTTTCTGTGGCGACGAGGCAATGACAAATTTGAGTTCCATGATTTATTTCAGGTTACTCTAATGCACGCTGAAAAGCAAGGAGTTTGGTTTAAAATACCAAGAATCACATCAGAGCAAAACCAACGTGGCAACATAAACACAGAAAACCCAGAAGACTATTACAGAATTTCAATTTATGTACCATTTTTAGACACGATTATTAGTGCTTCGAAAAATAGATTTCTCGCACATAAATTGGTCCTATCAGGATTTCAGTCACTTTTCCCAACTTGTTTTCTGCACAGACGAATAGCAAATATAAGTGATAAGAAAATAGGTAATAAGAATATTAATAATAATTTTCAGCATTACTTATTTGAATATTTTTGTGCAGATGTAGCATATATTTTTAAAATGCATTCATAACACATTTAGTTGCATAAAAAAATTAGTTTTGTCCTCCCCACCTCGAAAAAATTTCTGAGCGTGCCACTAATTACATCCTTACTTTAAAGAAGTACCACTCTGAAAGCATCTGTATATTAGTATTATATGTTTAAAGTACTATTTTGTTATTAATTTGTTTCAGTTTTCTTGCATGCATTTTAAATTTAGATCAGGTTATACGATGCTGCATAGTACTTTCTGCAAATTAGTAATTCATCACCAAAACATCACTCAAGGACTAGTAACAGTTTAATGAACAACTTGTATGAGCATAGCACAAAGGGCATCCTGAAAGTAATGCCCTGTCCCTCATAAGATTTTTATTTGTAGCAGCAAAAATGTGAAACTTGGTGGAAAAATACTTGAAACTTGGTGGAAAAATCTGAAACTTGGTGGACATATTGTTAATAATGCTAGACTATTCAAAGTATTGTCCATCACTTTCTATACATTTCTGCCATCTTTGAGCCCATTGGTAAAATCCATTTTGGAAAAATACTTGAGGTTGTCATTTCACCCATGAATTCACAGCCAGTTTAATGTCCGTCACACCGTCAGAATGTTTCCCATGAAGGATGTTTTTCAAAGAGACAAACAGGAAAAAGTCTGAGGGAGCCAAATCAGGACTATATGGGTGTTGGGGCATCACCGTCCATCCCAAAATGGGGTGGGCGGTGACGCCCCAACACCCATAATGGAGACTGTGAAGTCTCCATTGAGTTGTGGGGACATGCATTATCATAGAATAAAACAACACTATGAAATGGAATGTCATGTCTTTTTCTTCTGATAGCTTCCTTTAGCTTCAATGTCTGCACATAGTGAGCACTGTTTATTGTTGCAACTCCTGGACGGTGACACGACAATAAGCTTTGATGAGGTCTTTCATTCGTTGCCTGTTGGCATCTGTCACTGCAGTTGTGGGTCTTCCACTCGGTTGTTTGACCGACACTGAACTTTCTCCCTCTCAAAACCTCTCCATCCATCATCGGACATTACTGATATCAATTGTGGCAGTTCCATACACAGTCAGTAGTTTTCTGTGGATTTCTGGAGCCTCACATCAGTTTTTTTCTAGGAATTCAATTATGGCTCACTGCTTTTCTCTGTCATTCATGATCTTTATTTTCGATTCTGAAAAACATTTGTTCCCACATTGGTAACATATTATAGTACATATCAGTGCAGTTTCATTAAAATCACTTCAAAATTTCGAAAGTTATTAAGGAGGAGGCTTTACTTTCAGGATGCCCTTTGTACATGTTCATATTTCTAAAATTTAGTTTTCCAGGCATCTTAAGTTAATCACTGACTGCTGTTTTTGTAAAAACAATGTTCAAAATGTTAAAACACCCAATGGCCAATTTAAAACATATTCACACAAAATGTTGACTTTTTTTTTTTTTTTTTTTTTTGCACACTTTGCATTCTGAATCGTCCACAAAATTATCCATGCCCAGGTTTCAATTTAAACTATAGGAATACTCTCTTTGTGTTTATTAAATAAATTATCTGATTCCCCCAAAAAAGTAATGGTTTCTCAGTATTTATCCGCACTAATGAAGTGAAGAATACCACGATGGTGGAAGGGAGTCCACCATGACAGGAGTCAGAACAAAAGTAAACTTTGTGCTCATTGTGCTATCAGTAATTTCCCCCCAGGAAGAAAGACAGGAGTAATGCTTGGACCCCAAAACACTTGATTGTGCCCATTTACTTTCAAATAGTATGAAATATCCTTCAGGTATAAAAAGAATTAAATATGATTTGCAAAAATATGAAAAACATACCTAGTTATAAATACTTTCTTGAAGATGAAACATTTTTTTTTTTGGTTGTTCTATTTATCAAGATATCACTGGAAATATGACTTTGTATTTTTAATAAAATTTTCTTAATGAATGAAATTTTTTATTTCTTACACAGGAACAAGTCCTTTTCTCCTTTTTCTTTTTTAGAGAACACGTCAAGTTGTAGATTGTTACTTCTTCTGCACGTGCATGAAATAGCACCATTTCTGTAACCAACAGTAGTTTCCACCACTGCAGAGTGAGAAGCAGTATTTCATGTTTTAAACTTTAATTTTGCTGAAAATGAATGTTTTCCTATTTATTAGTAACTGTTTGCTATATCAAGAAACAAAAGGCATGAGCATTTTTCCTTTTGTTTGAAAAGAAATTAAAGTTCAAAATCAGAACTTTAACTGTCTGTCTCAGTCTATCATGACATGTGAAGTCGTTTACTCTGCACAATAAGTAGGAAGCGGTATTTTTGAATTTTAATTTCATTAAGCAAATGAAAAATGGAAAATGCCTGCTCTGTTCTTTGACATAGCAAGAGGTGACTAAGAAATGGCAAAACATGCATTTTAAGTGAAATAATTTTTTTTTAAATGTCACTGCCGTAGCTTACTCTGCTGTGAAAACAATTTTATGGGTCACAGAAATGGCACCGATTCCATAATAAACAGATAAAGAACTGAGTTTGAAATTTAAGAGAGGAGGGGGGGGGTTTAGATATGAACTTGAAGGAGAAACTGTCAAAATAGGGAAACTCACATTTCATTAAGAAAATTCTTTTAAAAATACCAGGTTACTCTTTTGCATCATTACAAAAAACAAATGAACATTATAAAAAAAAAACCTATTAAAAATGAGGAGTACATCCCAGAAAAGAAATACCCCCCCCCCCAGAACTTCTGTTCGAAAAATTCAAAAAATAGAAAATTGCAGAATACTTTTATTCCCACAAGAATGAGCATTTCTGCAGATTCCAAAAACTTTCTGTGGCAGACCGGCACCTTACCAACATACAGAAATATAATGAAATCTGGTATGTGGTTTTTTCCAACAGGAAGACTACAGATAAACCAAAAAACTTGGCAAGTATGCAATTGCATCAAATTATTAAAAACATTTTTTTATCTGCAATTCTGAAATTAAATATATATATATATATATATTTGGTGCAACTCCAAGATTTTAGTGATCACAGAAATAAGATTTTTCATAATTTTTGGAGGGAAAAGAAAAGAGGGAGAGAAGGGTTTTTAAATAATCTGACAATCATGACAGGTTTTCCAAAATTTTCAAAAAATGGAAATCTGTCTCTAGGACGGAAGAATGGAAGCCACAGGTGTAAAATAAACTTAAAAACTGTTGAGTTTTCACTCTCCCCAAGGAAATTTTTCTCAGCTAAAACATCATAGCTGGATTCAAAACCAGTACTTAAAATTTTATATACCAGTACTTGTTCTATCTTGAATATGTTCTACCGTTATTGCCTAGAAAGCCTACTGAGAAGAAAGAAAGCTTGACACAGTTTTAAGTTTATTTTATACCAAATAAATGGATAATTGAAGGCCACTGTTTATCAGTGTATGTGTGATTAGTATTGGTGCACTTCTTTCTCCTTACAACTAAATTACTGATTATTAAAATTGAAGACATCCAGATTTCATGAAATCACAAAATATTTGCTCATAGATTAAGTTTAAAAATGATCTCCACAATTACTGCAATAAAAACATTTAATTTAACAAAAATATAAAATACATACATACATAGTTCATGCATACAAGCAAATCATTGCTTCTAATTAGAAACTACTTTCTTGATGGCTAAAGAAAGCTATCACAATTGCTTGAATATAAAAGTTTTAGTTGTAGTTCTTTAATTATTTCATCTTTTTCTGATAATTGTCTTTTCAATTTATGTATTTGACTCTTAAGCAAAGAAATTTCTGCTGCTGCTTCAAGTTCTTTTTGTGTAATGTCCTTTTGGTTACTTTTAATTTCCAATGGTTGATTTGCCTATTAAAAAAAAGACGAAAAAGAGGGGGATTAACACATCAAGACAACTGACTAGCAAGAACATAAAACATCATGGCAATGGTGATCAGAAAATATACAAGTTAACTGTCAAGTATATTTATTAAACTGAATACTATACAACACAGAAAGAAAAGTTATTATGGATATTATTGTTGGAAACCTTTACGAAAGAAAATCCCTGCAGAACTCTTCTACTGGTCTATAAACAATGACAACTCATACATTCCAGAAAGGAATTGTTTATTAACTGCAAGTAAATTCACTTAAGTGTCCTGTCAAGCTGGCCACTTGCGTCACGGAAGGGAAACAAAACAACTATTGCTGTAAGACAAGCACACCATCCGTCCCTAATTTAGGACCCAACCTGGATTAACTTGGATTGTTAGCCAGAAGCCCACAGCCCTGACCACTCTGCCACTAGAGTAATTGCCCTATTTTGTCAAGGGCAAAGATAACATCAGCAGACAGATGACCTACTTCTCTCTCTGTCTCTCTCTCTCTCTCTCTCTCTCTTGTTTGACTACTATAGTTAAACACCATAAATGTCTTAATAGATAGATACAGCCGCCCCTAGCGCAGTGGTCTAAGCGATGGCCTCTGACCATTCGTCCGAAAGGGGTCCGGGTTCGAATCTTGGTGAGGCATGGATGTTGTGTTTGTCTTACGGCACTGGCTCTCTCCCTTCCCTGGAACCAGTGACTTTAAATTAGGGACGGGCAACTGCTTATAGCAAATTGAGTTGCTCACGGTGGTTGTTAAACCTCCAATCCAAATCCAATAGATACTTAGGTACTTTATGATAAATGCATTCCACTTCTTCCATACAAGGTTTTTACAAAGGAATATCCCTTCTGTCACTACATCTGTGAGCGGTTATGGTTGTCTGGAAAGCTGTTGGATTGCGCTGCAATCAGTCGTTATCACACACAGTTATTTGCATTTGCCGACATTCTATGATCGCTTGCTGTTACGGCCCAAGAATTAAGTTGCACACCTAATAGAATTCCACAAATTCCCCATTCTGAATTGCCTAAGAACTGATCTGCACTTTATTTTCTAAGAGAAGTAAAACAACAACTAAAAAAAAAAAAGGAAGGCTGCCATGAGATAGACCACCAGATGTCAGCATGTGAAAATCCTCCAAATACGTGGTGTCAGTGAATAAACCAATAAATACATCGCTCTTTCCACGTTTTAGCAACACACAGCAACCGAAAAATTAAGCACACAGCAATGACCGAATAACAATTTTTCAGTTGGTGTGTGTTACTAAAATGTGGAAAGAGCGATGTATTGGTTTATTCAGATGTCAGCATGGTGAACCACAGAGAAGAAGGTGTGTTTGTGTATGTGTTTTTCTCACCTTTTCCAGTACTCAATAACAGAAAAATTTCCCACATAGGTAACACTGAAGCTACAGATGTGAAAGAAATGGACTTATTTCGACCATGTGTGAACTTCAACAAATAAGGAGTAACATTACTCACAAACATCTGTTTTTGGAAGTTTTCAGTGGTTTAATGTTCTTAGCAAAAATTTATACAGCTGAAAAATGTTTAAGCATTCAGAAATCAAATGCTACATAGATAACCCCCACAAACACATGAGAACTGTTAAAACCTCTGTTTCTAGTGGTTTTAAATGCTATGAACTTCAAAAAATTTAATGTGGAGTGAGAAAGTCAAGAACAGTTCAAGAGGACTTGTCCTGTGTGGAGAGCTAAAATGTGCATGGAAAACTAATGTTCTTTCTTTCTAGGCTAACAGGTTAATTACTGTCTGTCCCATATACTGTGTATATCATCATCATCATCATCATTGTCAACCATTATCAATCCACTACTGGACAAAGGTCTCCCCAAGTTTCTTCCACAACGGTCTGTCTTGTGCAAGTCTCCTCCATGTCACTCCCGCATACTTTCGAATGTCATCCACCCATCCCCCATGTGGTCTTCTTCTGGGTCCTTTTCTGTCCCTTGGAATCCAATCTAAAATTTTGGCTGTCCATCGATGGTCTGTCCTTCTGGCAGTATATCCAGCCCATTGCAATTTAATGGATTTAACTCTGATCATGATGTCTTCCACTCTTGTCATTTTTCGGTTCCACGAGTTCCTCTTCTTATCTCTCCTGGTTACACCAAGCATGCACCTCTCCATGCTTCTTTGAGTTGTCTGCAGCCTTTGTACGTCTCTTTTAGTTAAGGTCCACGACTCTGCACCATACGTAAGCACTGGAAGGATGCATTGATCAAACACTTTTTTTTTTTAGGACATAATGGCATATTGCTCTTGAAAATTATGCTGTTTCTTCCAAAAGCTCTCCAGGCAAGTTTTGTATGCTGATTAATTTCTTCATTAATGTAACCCTCACTTTCTATCTGCTGTCCAAGATAAACGTACGTATCTGTTATCTCCAGCTTTTCTCCATCAATCGATAAATCTTCATTTCTTGTAAAAGCATTGAACATTACTTTTGTCTTCTGAAAGTTCATTTTTAATCCCACTTCTTTACTCTTGTCAGCAAGTTCCTGGATCATACTCTGCAGCTCTGATGGGGTAGTTTAAAAAATAACTACGTCATCAGCAAAACGAAGGTGAGTTAGATAATCTCCATTAATCTTTATCCCTTTGTTTTCCCAGTTCAGTGATTGAAAGACATTTTCCAATGTGGCATTAAAGAGCTTGGGAGATATGGTGTCACCTTGTCTCACTCGCTTTCCAATTTTTATGTGAGTTGTATTTTCAAACAGCTGAATCTTTCCACTTACATTTTCATAGATGTTATTAATAATATTAATGTATGCATCTTCAGTACTGCAGGATTTCAAAGCCATTGTAACTGCTGATGGTTTCACCGAATCAAAGGCCTTTTTATAATCGATAAAAACGATGCACAATGGAAGTTCATATTCCCTCACTCTTCCAATTAGTTCTTTCAGTATGTGGATATGGTCTATTGTGCTGTAGCCACTCCTGAATCCAGCTTGTTCTCTTGATTGAGCCATGTCCAGTGTTACCTTCAAGCGGTGTGAAAGAACTTTAGTGAAGATTTTATAAACCACTGATAGGAGGCTGATAGGTCTGTAGTTCCTGAGATCCTCAATGTCACCTTTTTTTATGTAGTAGGATCATTGTAGCGTTGTTCCAATCCTCAGGAATCTTCCCTTCATTAAGGCATCGAGTGAAAATTTGGGCGAGTACTGTTTCAGTTTCTCCACTTGCTTTATACATGTATATATATATGAAAACATAATTTTGTAAACAAAAACAGTTGCATGCAGAAGATAACAAAGACTTCCAGTGGAACATTATGTATTATGACCAGCAACATAATATACACACATCAAATGCCGTTGACAACATGTACTTAACATAATATTCTAGCTTTATGAAATCAAACTATGTAATATTATCCCAGAATTATATGGAAACAAAAAAACAAAAAAAACAAAAACAAAAAAAAAAAAAAAAAAAAAAAAACCCAGAAGAATATATAAATGGAAAACACAATAATTAATGGAATTTCCTCCATGCGCAACAAGCTTAAATATGCGTTCCGGTATACTGTATATTAAATTCTGCATAATTGTACAGTCAGTATTATACCAACAGTTCAGGATTTTGGTTCCAGATCTTTAACGCTCGAAAATTGTCGGTGATTGGCATAAACACTTCGAACCAAAATTCCCCAAAGATTTTCAATTGTGTTGAGATCTGGGCTGTGAGCTGGCCATGGCAGTAATCTAACATTGTTCGGTCTCAGTCAGGCCAGGCCATCGTTGAGATTGCTCGGTGAATGCTCGCGTTGTCCTGCAGGAAAATCCAATCAGAACCACCTCATTCAGCAGCAGCTGGAAGCAAACTGTCTTTTAAAAGTTCCTGGTATGTTACGGCATTTTGACGTCCTGACAAAATGCAGATATTACCTTGCCCGTTAAATCCAAAAAAGGCCCATACCCCCACAGAATCTCCTCCATATTGTTGGCTGAGTATTTGGCATTTTCCCATTCTCATATCATGCTAATAATATTTCGCACCACCTGGGCCATCTAAACTAAATTTCTTTTCATCACTAAATAATACTTGGAGCCATTCAATGTCCTTCCATGACATATGATCTTTAGTCCAGTTTAATAGCTTGTGTGTGCGGTGCAGTTAAAGGGGTTTTCTTTAACAGTCTTGCAAATTTCACGAGGGGTGTCTGCTGTGAACCGTACTTTTCAACATTTTCACGTTTCCATGTTGACTTATATTCTGTACAGACAGATTATCACGCACAGCAAAGTTCCAGATATGTCGTGTCCCTTTAGGCAAAACATTACTATGATGTCCAGTTCGTTTCTGAGCTGGATATTTTTTGCTACCACTTAAAACTTTATAAATAACAGATTTGGATCGTTTTAATTTGTTTGAAATCATACTTACGTTGATTCCTTGATCATGCAATTCCTGAACGTGAATCATCTCTTCCGCTGACAGCTCTTTCCCACGTGGCATTGTTAAAATTGAATCAACCTGATCACGTTTACTGACTATTTATCTTGCTCTGACGCCAGGCTAATTTTCATAGCAATGCATGTTAGTGTTCGTGCATTTGTGTGAAATTCCATATAATTGTGGAACAGTTTCAGTACACTACATGTTTAAAACATTTAACACATATCCAAAATTATTATTTTCTCATCCACAAAATATGTCTGCAAAGACTATGTGGTTTATTTTCACCATTGTGTTAATAAGTTGCTTACATATCACTAATCGTATTTCCATATAAAACCTTTCCATATAATTGTGGGATGGACTGTAAGCTATTTTCAGTTGAAGGTGATAATTTTGTGTAGTAAAATTAAGAAGGAATAATCTAGTAAATAGGGTGAACAAATTCCTTTTATGGTGGTTTGTCTCAGCTGTTTGGCAGTCACTGCTGTGAGTTTTCTTGTTAGCTTTGACAGGAGTTCCATAACTGAACTTCTTTTTGCACTCCCACGTAGTTTGCCCCCCCCCCCCCCATTAGTCTCTCTCTCTCTCTCTCTCTCTCTCTCTCTCTCTCTCTCTCTCTCTCTCTCTCTCTTTTTTAACTTACTGTTTCTTTCTCAACACTTTTCATTTTTTGTTTATTTTTTATTTTTCTATGAAATTTTGCAAGGCGGTCAAAAGATCTACTGCAAAGTACTGTTGTTACAAATCTCATTCTTTTTAAAATCTTTTGTTCATTCTTTTTATGATTATTGCTGCTCCCATGATTCAAATCTTTTTTACTGTTCTGTGGTGGCAGATATGTAGAATATTTTTAAAATCCAGCTCATGTTGATTTTCTTTACAAAATTCGACAAGTGATATTTTTATTCCTTTTCCTTCCAGTTTCTTATACAAACATATTTTTTAATATTTCCTTTAATCTTGTTTGTGTGTGTGTGTGTGTGTGTGTGTGTGTGTGTGTGTGTGTGTGTGTGTGTGTGTGTGTTATATCATGCTTGAGTTTTCTGATTTTGAATTTTTGTTGGTAATTTGGCAAATAATTATGGCAGTTACTTGGTAACTTTTCAAATAATTAATTATTCAGATTAATTACATGTTTTTATACACAATTTCTAAACAGTTTTTACACTTTCTGAATCATTTTAGAAAAAAAAAACTGTTTTTGATCTTTTGTTTAATTCTTGCTAATTTTGCCACCACATGGTTTCAAAAATCACATATTTTAAAAAAAGAATTAATATATTTTCCTTTTTTTTACCCATTGCAGTTACTTTTCAGCATTTCAGAATGTCAATATGCAAAACAACACACTTAATTGACAACAGCCTTACCCCAATGAAACAATTTTTTTCCTTAGGTTCATCATTCCAAAAAGCACAAGCTCTTTATATTTTATAGTACGTTTGGGAAATTCCATTATTAGAAAAACTGCTGTTATTCTAGCAGCTCATTTCAGACAAGATCAAAAGGGATAACACAAAATGTTTAGTAAACTTAATGAATTTTTGTTAACATTAGATGCACATTTTTATTACACTATCATGACATTTTTCAAAACTGTTTGTCTCATGAGACAATTTTTTTTTGTATTTTTGTCTTCTTATTCATACTAATACCATTGGTACGAAACTTTTAAACATATCACACCATGCAGCTCCTCTGGTTGATTTGATGTTGAATGTGATATTTCTTAAAAATCATCAATTCTTAGAAAACATGTTTTGCAATGCATTACTTGATTTTTTTTTTTTTTTAAATATAGCTAATGTACCCAAAGAAGTAAAAACTGAAACATAACTTTTATGTCATCTAACTACAGAAGTAAATACTCTGACTGTGGGTAATCATCATCATCATCATTGTCAACCATTATCAATCCACTGCTGGACGAAGGTCTCCCCAAGTTTCCTCCACAACGGTCTGTCTTGTGCCAGTCTCCTCCATGTCACTCCCGCATATTTACGAATTTCATCCACCCATCTCCCATGTGGTCTTTTTCTGGGTCTTTTCCTGTCCCTTGGAATCCAATCTAAAATTTCGGCTGTCCATCTATGGTCTGTCCTTCTGGCAGTATGTCCAGCCCATTGCCATTTCAGGGATTTAACTCTGATCATGATGTCTTCCACTCTTGTCATTTTTCGGATCCACGAGTTCCTCTTTTTATCTCTCCTGGTTACACCAAGTATGCACCTCTCCATGCTGTATACCTGTGTTATGTTTTTATGATCTCACCTTGAATTTCTTTAGATCACTTAAAACTTCTTTAGCTTCAGGCCTTTCCTGATGATTCTGACTAGTAAGTTTTCTAATCAAATTCACAATCTACACAAAAGAAAACAGATTCCACATTTGAATAAACAATTATAGAAAAATAAGAAAAAAAAATAATGCTAGACATAGACAACAATTTGAAATTAATTGATGAAAACAAAATTAATGATGTTATCAACAACTGAAATTAAGTGATGAATTTATAACATACTGTGTTGAAAATTAAACTGACTGCTCTATTTCATAGTGCACACACATACATAAATATGTAGGCAAGCAAAACAACTCACGATTATAATTGAAACATTATACACCGATTAATAAAATTTTGAGATTGATCATACATACAATACAAAATCTCAAATGACAATTTCTGATTATACACTGAGTGATCACCGAATTACGACCACCGCTATGCAAAGCAAGTTACACCTGACACTTATATTATATGGAGGAGAGTGAGGGCCTGCACAGGCTAAAGAGATGTGTGAAAAAAGGTTGGAGATTGGGTTGACAGCACAGCTACGGACATGATGGATAAAACCAAAGATTCATAGCAGTTTATGAAAGGCCAAATTGTGGGTACACAATGGATTGCTGCACATGTTTTGAAAACAACAATACTTCTGGGTTTTCCGAGGACCTCAGTGGTAAGTGCACCAAGTGTGATGACAAAACGGCAAAGCAACCAGTTGGTAACACAACTATAAAAGGGCGGTGAAAGGTACATTCCAGACACAAACAACAGGTGCATCACTTTGCACAAGGCAAACGACGAGCATAGTTTTGCAGTTGCTCGCCTAACACAATACAGGTCATCCAGAAATGATATTCTGCATGACTATGTGTTACATGCTTACACAGATGATCTACAAGAGCAGAAGCAACATACACCATCCTCTTCTATGATGTAAATGACTGTTCTAGTGCTAACAGCATACAGATTGTACAATGGTAGAGTCCTTATTTGGAGTCAACAGCATGAAGCCATGGATCTCTCATGCATGGCATCAACTATCCAGGCCAGTGTTGGCAGTTGTATGATAGGGGGAGGGGCATGTTTAGCTGGCATCAGCTGGGACCTCTGGTGCATGTGGACCAATGTAAGAATGCTGGCTACCACCAGGAACTGCTTGCAAACCACGTAATCCCACAATGTTGTAGCTTCATCCGAAGGGGTATGGTCCTCCCAAAATGATAATGTCCCATGTCAACAGGCCCTCCTCATACAGAAATGGTGTGATGAATACAGTGCTGATATGAGACATCTTGAATGGCCCTCAAACTTGCTTAATATCAACCCAACAGAACATCTGTGGGATGTTGTAAAATGCCTGACAAGCCAGTTGCATACTCCACCATACTCCATACCTGAGCTGTGGGATGTTGTTAAATGCCTGACAAGCCAGTTGCATACTCCACCATACTCCATACCTGAGCTGTGGACTGCTGCGATACATACAATTTGGTTGCAGATCTCCACATAACTGTACAGACACCATGCAGGGCGGCAGCCGTTCTTTGGGTGAAAGAAGGGCCAAGGAAGTATATGGTAAATGGCTGTAATTCAATGAACACTCTGTGTATACATATAGTAACATAAAGAAAAATTTTCTGAATAGCAAAAAAATCACATCATGAAAGATTCTGAGAATGATATTCTATGATATTTGAAAAACCTGAACATGACATGCTAAGAGTTGGAGAGAATGATTTTTCAATTAAACAACAATAACAAAAGCTAGAAATAAAATTGTAAGTAGAGAAATGTTCATATAAATACACTGAAGTGCCAGAAAAACTGGTCCAGACAAGTTTATGCAAAATACATAGCAATGTCACCTATCTGCATACTCGGTTGCGTCCACCAGTGCGTATATAATGCGATAGACATCCTTGCCAGCTGTCAGAGCTGTTTTCGGCATGAGAATGACAAATAATAATGATTTAAGCGATTTTCAACGCAGTGTCATAATTGGTGCTCGTGAGATGGGCCATTGTATTTCGGAAGTAGAAACATAGCTCGGATTTTCACGGATGACCATTGCAAGGGTGTACCGTGACTACAAGAATTCTGACAAAACCTCCAACGTACGATACCAGTGTGGCCCTAAAAAGACATTGGGTGAACGTGACCATCGTCGGCTGTCAAGAATCGTTTCATGCGATAGTAGTGCAACACTCTCGCAGGTATCATCGGAATTTAATGCTGGAGCCTCAACAAACATCAGCGTCCGCACTGTGCAACGTACCCTTCATGATATGGGCTTTGGGAGCCGACGCCCAACTCGAGTCCCTTTAATGGGTGCATGACACAGAGCTATGCGCCTCGCTTGGGCATGGCAACACCGCCACTGGACACTTGATGACTGGAAACAAGTAGCCTGGTCTCACGAGTCGGGTTTCCAACTGTATCGGGCAGATGGAAGGATTTGTGTGTGGCGCAAACTCCATGAAGCCATGGATCCCGCCTGTCAACAGGGAACTGTACCGGCTGGTGGGAGGTCCGTAATGGTATGGGGTCTGTTTAGCTGGACTTCACTGGGACCCCTGATACGTCTACAAACGTCTGTGATAGGCCAATGATATGTGTGCATCCTTTCTGACGAGGTACACCTGTTCATGTCCTGCATTCATGCTGATGGGTTGGGCCTGTACCAACAGGACAATGCACCTCCACACAAGTGTCGGGACACCACATTATGGTTAGAGGAGCATTCCTCTAAGTTTGGGGTGTTGCCATTCCTACCCAAGTCCCCAGATCTGAACGCGATAGAACACATTTGGGATGCCATGCAACTTGCTATCGAACACAGGAATCCAAGACCTCAGAATACACCCGAATTGTGGAACGCTCTGCAGGAAGTTTGGTGTACATTTCCTACAGCATATTTCCAGTAGCTAGCGCAAGTCCATGCCCCGTCGTATTTCTGCAGTCCTGTGCTCAGATGGGGGACCTACCAAGTATTAAACTGGTGTACCAGTTTTTCTGGCACTTCAGTGTGTGTGTATAACTTTCAGAAGACAAAAGTGATGTACAATGCTTTTACAAGAAATGAAGAAGATTTTTCGATTGATGGAGAAAAGCTGGAGATAACCAATACCTACATTTATCTTGGACAGCAGATATCAAGTGAGGGTCACATTGATGAAGAAATTAATCGGCGTATAAAACTTGCCTGGAGAGCGTTTGGAAGAAACAGTATAATTTTCAAGAGCAATATGCCATTATGTCTTAAAAGAAAAGTGTTTGATCAATGCATCCTTCCAGTGCTTACATATGGTGCAGAGACGTGGACCTTAACTAAAAGGGACATACAAAGACTGCAGACAACTCAAAGCAGCATGGAGAAGGTGCATGCTTGGTGTAACCAGGAGAGATAAGAAGAGGAACTCGTGAATCAGAAAAATGACAAGAGTGGAAGACATCATGACCAGAGTAAAATCACTGAAATGGCAATGGGCTGGACATATTGCCAGAAGGACAGACCATCAATGGACTGCTGAAATTTTAGACTGGATTCCAAGGAACAGGAAAAGACCCAGAAGAAGGCCACATGGGAGATGGGTGGATGAAATTCGATCGGGGGTAACATGGAAGAGACTGGCACAAGACAGACCATTGTGGGAGAAACTTGGAGAGGCCTTGATCCAGCAGTGGATTGATAATGGTTGACAATGATGATGATGATATATACAGGGTGATTCATAATTATTGTCTGGGTTTCAATATAATCAGAAAACTGGAAACAACAAACTAAAGCTACAAATATAATGTGACAGATGCCAACTAAAAGTTTTATTACCTGTAGAGTCAATACATCAAATTGCCTAACCCTTTCAACATGCGAGTCTTTTGCGGCACGTAACATATCTAAGAGATAATCAATTTCCCTGCCAAATGTTTGCCAGCATTTGTGGTGTTAATGTTTCTATTGCAGAACCAATTCAGGTCTTCAGCTCATTGAGGGAGGTCACAGGGGTCTGGTAATTGATGTTTTTCACGTATCCGCACAGGAAGAAATCCAGTGGCATAATATTGGGTAAGCGCGGAGGCCACAGAATGGGTCCACCACGCCCAACAGAGTGCCCAGGAAAATGCAGGTCAAGAAATTCTTGGACAATAACAGCCCAATTCTGCAGTGTGCCATCGTGCTGGAATACAACACTGGGTTGCCGGTCTTCCAACTGAGGCAACAGATATAGCTGAAGCATGTCCAGATAGGTTACCACTGTCATTGTTTCCTCCACAAAAAAAGAGGGGGCCCCAACACTTCTGAACATGACAAAGTGCTCCAAATGTTCACCTTTTGACTATCTCATTCGACTTCTCAAATGACGCGAGGGTTTTTGGAGCCCCATTTTCTGCAGTTATGCTGATGTAACCTCACCGAGACGAAAAACATTGCTTCATCACTAAATGTCCATGTCCGCAGGCAATGTTCATCAGCTTGAAAAATGTCTTGGGCAAATTGGAAATGGCAGGGTTTATCATATCCCACTATAAAGCCTGTACAAGCTGCAGTTTGTACGCACAGATTTGTAGGCAGGTGGTCATGCAGAACCGTCCAGTCATTTGTGGCAAACCTAACTGTGACACAGCTCATCTCATTGACTTCTGAGGGCTTCAAGAAAAGGCTTCCTGGACGTGATCAGCATTGTCCTGTGAAGTGATCGGTATTCCAGCTCTTTTTTGATGCTGCACACAACCAGTCTTTTAAAACTGCTTTCACCAACGTCGGGTAGCATTATTGGAAGGTGGAGCTCTGCCATAGTACATTCTGTAACGACGTTGTATTGTGATAACTGACATTGTTTTGAAGAACCATAGTAAGCATATTGCTTTTCCTTGAACAGTCACCATTTTGACGTATGACATCAATTCAGCAGTACCATGTTGCCACATAAAACTTTCTGCGGTGAACTTGTTTACGCTGTAGGCAGTTTTATTTGGTTGGTTACGGTTTGATCATGTCACTAATATCCAGAGTAACTGTTCAGCACAGACAGCAGCTAGACAAGCTGAGAGTGAATCAATAAAATGCTGGAAGGTGTTCACAGGTATGTGGAGCCATGCTGACTGCAGTGCATCTGACAGCTGCTGGAGGGTGCGTGGTGGAGCATCCACAGAGCAAACAACACGATTGAGGTGGTCCCACAGATGCTCAATCGTGTTTAAGTCTGGGGAATTAGGGGGCCAGGGAAGTACTTTGAAGTCTTCATCGTGCTTTTCCAACCACTCTCATACATTTCTAGCTGTGTGACACATTGCATTGTCATCCTGGAAAATGCCATCAGACCCAGGGAAGACACTCAGCATGTATGAGTGTAAGTGGTCTGCAAGGATGGATTCATAACAAATTTGGTCCATAGTGCCTTCCACAGGTATGACTGGACCCAGAGAATGCCACAAAAACATTCCCCAAAACATAATGCTGCCCCCACCAGCTTGTGTTCTGCCAGCAATGGTTGAAGAGTGTTTTTTCTCCGATGTTTTTCACCTTATACACCAATGTCCATCCATTCGATGAAGCAGAAAACGTGACTCATCGGAGAAGGCAATCCTTTGCCAATCAGCGGAGGTCCAATTCCAACACTGCCGTGCAAATGTAAGCCTTTTGCCAATGCACCTTCGTTAGTATAGGTGCAGTGATCATCTGTCTGCATGGGAGCCCCATACACAGCAGGGTTTGCTGAACTGTCGTTTTAGAAGCACTTCCAGTAGCCCACTGGTTTATTCGGCTAGTGAGTGGCTCTACTGTAGCGTGTCGATCGGCTGTCATGCACCTTTGCAGTCGACGTTCACCTTTCTCATCGATGGCACATGGTGCTCCGTAGTTTCCGCTATGCTTATTCACAATGGAGCCATTTCTCCAATCACGATACACTTTAACCACAGCAGTATGTGAACAGTTCACAAACTGCGCTGTTTCAGAAATACTGCCACCCTTGCCCCGAAAGCCGATAATCATCCCTTTTTGCAAATCTGATAAATTGTTCCTTTTATCCATGACAGCAATGAATGATATATTTTCAGAATGCCTACAGCACACCTTGTATACTCTCCAAGCCAGCTCACGACACATGCCATCTTTCATTGGCTACATGCTGTTGATGCCAAAAGTAGGAGGTGGTCACAATAGTGTGACTCGACTGCGCACACACACACACACACTGAGTGATCCCTGAATTATGACCATCCCTATCAAAAGTAGATGTAGCCCATTGACCATGTGATTCCTGAGACAGTGCAATTAGTCAAGTGACATAGCATATATAAGGTGTGAGTGGAGCAGTAGGTAGTAAAATTCAGAGCGTGATGTGTGAACAGAAGGATTTATCAGACTTTAAAAAGGACAGGTTGTGGGAGCTCAGAGTAGGTGCCTTAATTTCCCAAATGGCTGAACTGATGGGTTGTTCACGAGCTGCTGTAGTTAAAATGTGTCAGGACTGGTGTGAAAATGGTCAAATAAGAAACCGGAGGCAAAACTGCACAGGACAGCAAAAGGTTGCTATGAGAGGTGAGCGTCAGGTTTGACAACTCATACAGGCCAACAGATGCAGCGCAGTTCAACAGTCGACTACCCAATACAGTATCTGTCATGACCATGTGTTGCATGCTCACATGTATGGCTATATAACAGAAGATGACCCTGATGAGACATCTTCTTCTAATGGCAGTTCATCAATGCAAAAGACTCACTAGGTGAAAAGATAATTCAAGTTGGATGTCACATGGTGGTTAAAAAGTGCACTGGTCTGACGAGTCATGTTTTTTACTCCACTTTGTGGATTGTCATGTATGTATTTGGCACAAACAATATGAGGCACTTGATCAATCTTGCATGATTTCCACACTTGCAATCTGGTTGCATGGTGTGGGACATGTTTACCTGGCAGGAACGTAGACCCCTGGTGCATGTGGAACAACATATGATTGGTGCCCACTATGGTGAATTACTTGCTGACTCTGTACACTCAGCAGTGTTACACTTTTTCCCAAATGGCAATAGTGTCTTCCAAGATGACAATGTGCCAAGCCACAGGTCCAATGTTATGCAGGAATGGTTTAAAGAACACAGTCCAGACTTCCAAACTCCCCTGATATCAACCCCATAGAGCACTTGTGAGACACTATGGAGTGGCATATCATGCATATGGATACACTAACCACCTCCATGCCTACATTAATGGCTGCATTACATACAGCTTGGATCGCCACACCTCCCAACTGCTTCTGGCATCTTACTGAATCGATGCCATGTTGGATAGCTGCTGCACTAAGGACAAAAGGAAGACCTACAAAGTATTAGGTAGGAGGTCATAATTCAGTGATCATTCAGTGTATATTAAAGTAAAGATGAATTTTCTTAATTGCAAAGAATAATATTCTCTAATATTTGAAAAACCTGAACATGACATGCCATATATGTATGTACAATATGACCATGTAACAAGCCACAGATACCACAAGTCCCCAAAAGTGTCCACTGGCATTCATGTAACTGATGCTTGTAGCTTGTCTAGTGTCCATGGTGGAGGGTCCATAAACTGCAGTTGCCAATCTACACTGATGAGTCATTAACATTATGACCACCTACCTAATAAGCTGTAGGACCCCCTTTAGCCCAAAAAACAGTGGCTACTCGGCGAGGCATCAAATTGATGAGGTGGCGATAGGTATCCTGGGGTATCTGGAACCATTATGTCAACAGCAGGTCCTCCAGTTTCTGTCAGTTCCTGTGGTGGTGGTGATTTAGTGCAAACCCGCTTTTCCAAGTAGAAACACAAATGTTTGATTGGGTTCATGTCAAGGTGAATTTGGAGGCCAGGGCATTAACAGAAAGTCACCAGCATGTTCCTCGAGCCATTCCTTGACAATTCTGGCAGTGTGGTGTGACGCATTATTCTGTTGGTAATGGCCATCACCAGCAGGGAACACTGTTGCCATGAATGGGTGAACTTGGTCCACAATGATGTTCAGATACCTGACAGCTGTCAGGGATTGTGCTAATGGGATAATAGGGCCTAAAGTGTCCCAAGAAAACATTGCAAACAGTAAAACACCACCGTCGTCGGCCTATTTCCGCCTAACAGTGCATCCAGGTGCCATAGCCTCTGTTGGTAATCGGGGTATCTGCGCTCGGCCGTCTATGTGATGCACCAGGAATCTTGATTCGTCAGACCAGGCAACTTTTTTCCAATCATCCAAGGTCCAATCTCAATGATCTTGGGTGCATTTCATGCGTTGATGGCAATGATGTGCAGTGAGCATGGAAACCCAGCTGGGTCTTCGGGCACGCAGGCCCATGCGAAGAAGGCTGCGATGAATTGTGGGCTGTGGCACATTGCTTTGATAATCACTGTTGTAGCTGCGGGACGGGAGTGGAGATCTAGGTGCCATAGCCTCTGTCGGTAATCGAGGTATCAGCGTTCGGCTGTCTTCATGATGCACCAGGAATCTTGATTCGTCAGACCAGGCCACTTTCTTCCAATCATCCAAGGTCCAATCTCAATGATCTTGGGTCCATTTCATGCGTTGTTTGGCAATGACGTGCAGTGAGCATGGGGACCCGGCTGGGTCCTCGGCTACACATGCCTATGCGTAGAAGGCTGTGATGAACTGTGGGCCGTGACACATGGCCTTGATCACCACTGTTATAGCTGCAGGTGATTTGTCACACTATGGTCCTGCAATTGCTGTGAACAATGCACGACAGTCTCCACTCCCCTGTGGCATCAATGAGCTGTGTACGACACAAGGCTGGACGACGGTTTGTCATTTGGCCATCTGTGCACCATTTTTGATACGTACTCACTACAGCAGCACGTGAACAACCCACAAGCCGTGCCGTTTCTGAGATCGTAGTTCCGAGGAGCCGTGCCATCACAATTTGTCCTTTATCAAACTTTGATAAATCGGCAGCTTTTCCCGTTCTGACTACGAACACTCTACTAACTGAAAGCCAGGTTGTACATATACTGCACTGTGAACTTCACTTGTGCCACTGTTTAGTCTCCATGCGCGTTCATTTCTCTAGGCTGGGGGTGGTCATAATGTAATGGCTCATTTTGTGTATATGGTCTCATGTGTCCAGTTGGGTTCATGTCAGGTGACATGTGTTGTCACGAGAGAACATAGAAGCCATCTCTGTGTTCCTAGAACTAGTCCTGGATGATGCTTTATGACAGAGCATTGTCCTTTTGGAACACCCTGCCTTGGTCTAGAAACACTATCAGAATGAACAGATGAACTTAAGTCTGCAATGAGGACAGCTACTTGGTGGTGTCCAGGGGACCATTGACTGCTATCAGGAGACTGAAGGGTGCCCCAGGAAAGCGTTCCTCAGATAATCTCACCCCTTCTCACTCTGCCTATACCCATGAAATCATAGCATCCTGCACCATTTTCTCCACAGCTGTTTGCCTTACATATCAACGTCCACCCACTTGAGATAGTAGGAAACATGATTCATCAGAGAAGGCAACTTTCTTACAATCTTCCACAGTCCACTCCTGAAGTGTACAATTTGAACAGGCAAAAAGTCAATGAGCTCATCAAGGTAAAATCAAAGAATAACATACAGAACCATGGCAGGTAAGCTGAACATTAGTTTAGGTCATGTCAATGATATTGTTATCCTTCTAGGATACAAGGAAGTGTGTGATTGTTGGGTACCGTGTCATCTAATGACTAAAATGGAGAAATCAAGACTTGAAACATGCCAAAGGTTGCTTGTTCGGTATGAAAAAAATGGAAATGATTTTCTCCAAAGTATTGTGACTGGTGATGAGAGTTGAGTTCACCATTATGACTCAGAAATGAAAAATCAATTGCTGGAATACCAACACCCCATCTTCTTCACGAGTGAAAAAATTCAAAACTCAAATTTCTGCTGGTAAGTGCACACTCACTGTGTTCTGAGAATAAAGAGGCATAATTCATCAGGAGTATATGGTCAAAGGTATGACTATCAACTCTTGAGAGCTACATGCATACCTTAAAAAAAGTTAACGCAAACAATAAACCGCATGTGTGGAGAAAAAAAAAAAAAAGTCAATGATTCTGCAATTTGACAATGTCAAACTCCATGTCAAATGCTTTCACTTCAGAGTTCATACAGAAAATCAGGTTTGAAGTTCCTGAACACTTGACCTACAGCCCATATTTGGGGCCATCCGATTTTTGATTGTCTTCTGCTCTCAAGAGATATCTGAAAGGAATTCAGTTCACCTGTGATGAAGATGTTCAAGCCACTAGGAGAAAATGATTCCTTGAACAACCTGAAGAATTCTGTGTGCAAGGGGAAAGTGTTTGGTAAGGTGGTTACTGAAAAAGTACAGGGTCTTACAGAAAGTGTGGGATGTTCAGTGGTTTCATACCTGGTAAAGGCTGCACTAACCAAATTTTCCCATTACGCATGATGATTGAAAAGTATCTGGCTGTTGGTAACACAGTTTTTGCTGCCTTCATAGATTTAGAGAAAGCTTACAACCAAGTAAATAGGACACTTTTGTGGAAGGTATTGAATGAATGTGGTGTTACTGGGAATCTACTTAATAGTGTAAAAGCAATGTATGCTGGCAGTACAGCTTGTCTACGAGTGAATGGTGTTTTATCAAAATGGTTTTCTATTGCCGCAGGAGTCAGGCAAAGTTGTGTAATGTCACCATGGCTGTTTAATATACACTGACGGAAAAAAAAATTCCAACACCAAGAAGGGGTTGTGTTAGATAAACGACAGTTGGGAGGCGGTGAGAGTACATCTGTAAGATGACGTCTATGCAAATTTCGCGCTCGCGCATACGTGTGGCGCTAGTAGCGCCTCGGAACATGCAAAGCAGGTTTGCTGTAAATACGCACTGTAACGTTCATGAGCGTTAGTTATCGTTGAGATTCGACGTAGTGTGTTGATGTTAGTCAAGAATGCCTTTAAGAAGACGAAGAAGCCATTATCAACAGCTCACGGAGTTTGAACAAGGTCGTGTAATAGGACTACGAGAAGGTGGATTTTCGTTCCGCAATATTGCAGAAAAACTTGGCAGGAATGTAGCCACTGTGCATGATTGTTGGCAGCGGTGGTGAAGGGAAGGTACTGCCTCAAGAAGACAGGGTTCTGGCAGGCTACGTGGCACTACTGAGAGGGAAGACTGCCGTGGCGCATCGTACCGCGTCTGCGGCAGCAATTCGAGCTGCAGTTGCCACCACAGTGACACAACTAACTGTTACAAATCGGTTACTTGAAGGACAGCTCCGAGCCAGACGCCCTGTAGCGTGCATTCCACTTACTCCAAACCACTGCCGTTTGCGACATCAGTGATGTCAAGCTAGAGCTCATTAAAGGACGGAGTGGAGATCTGTTGTGTTTTCTGATGAAAGCCGGTTCTGCCTGGGTGCCAGTGATGGCTGTGTGTTGGTTAGAAGGAGGCCAGGTGAGTGCCTGCAACCAACCTGTCTGTGACCGAGACACACTGGACCTACACCTGGAGTTATGGTCTGGGGAGCAATTTCCTATGACAGCAGGAGCACTCTCGTGGTTATCCCACGCACCCTGACGGCACAGTTGTACGTCGGTCTGGTGATTCAACCTGTTGTGCTGCCATTCATGAACAGCATTCCAGGGGGTGTTTTCCAACAGGATAATGCTCGCCCGCATACTGCTGTTAAAACCCAACATGCTCACAGAGTGTCGACATGTTGCCGTGGCCTGCTAGATCACCAGATCTTTCACCAATCGAGCACGTATGGGACATCATTGGACGACAACTCCAGCGTCATTCCCAACCAGCATTAACCGTCCCTGTATTGACCGACCAAGTGCAACAGGCATGGAACTCCATCCCACAAACTAACATCCAGCACCTGTACGACACAATGCATGAACGTTTGCGTGCTTGCATTCAACATTCTGGCGGTTACACCAGTTATTAATGTACCAGCACTTCACATTTAAAATGGCTCTTCTCGCGCTTACCTTAAGCTGTGATCTTGAAACCTTAATCGATTAAATATGTTACCTATACAAATGTATTGCCGCCATTTCATTCCTCTACAACTATTTTTTCGTGGTGTTGGGATTTTTTTTCCATCAGTGTATTTATGGATGCGTGATGCCAAAATAGATAATACTGGTTTATATCTTGACATTTGTGTGTGCAGATTGCTGTATGCTGATGACACTGTTCTGTTGGCAGAGAGCAAAAGTGAATTGCAGAATATGTTGTCACGGATGTATGAAGTTTGCATGAAATTCAAATTAAGTATAAATAAGGAAAAACCAAAGTTATGGTTTTTGAGAGAGGAACTGTCAGCACTGAATGTAATGTAAGTGCAAATGGCACATTGATTGACCAGGTGAGTGAGTTTGGGTAATTTAGGAAGCATGTTGGACACAGAGAACAAATTGGATGGTGAAATTAGTAGGTGAGTGAATTCTTCATTGAAAGTCATAGTGGCTTTGGGAGGTTTTCACAGGAATGATGGGTTTTCAAGAGAGTCCCGCATGGCTGTGTCATCATCATCATCATTGTCAACCATTATCAATCCACTGCTGGACGAAGGTCTCCCCAAGTTTCCTCCACAACGGTCTGTCTTGTGCCAGTCTCCTCCATGTCACTCCCGCATACTTTCGAATTTCATCCACCCATCTCCCATGTGGTCTTCTTCTGGGTCTTTTCCTGTCCCTTGGAATCCAATCTAAAATTTCGGCTGTCCATCGATGGTCTATCCTTCTGGCAGTATGTCCAGCCCATTGCCATTTCAGGGATTTAACTCTGGTTATGATGTCCTCCACTCTTGTCATTTTTCAGATCCACGAGTTCCTCTTCTTGTCTCTCCTGGTCACACCAAGCATGCACCTCTCCATGCTGCTTTGAGTTGTCTGCAGCCTTTGTATGTCTCTTTTAGTTTAGGTCCACGTCTCTGCACCATACGTAAGCACTGGAAGGATGCATTGATCAAACACTTTTCTTTTAAGACATAATGGCATATTGCTCTTGAAAATTATACTGTTTCTTCCAAAAGCTCTCCAGGCAAGTTTTGTACGTCGATTAATTTTTTTATCAATGTGACCCTCATTTGATATCTGCTGTCCCAGATAAACATATGTGTCTGTTATCTCCAGCTTTTCTCCATCAATCAATAAATCTTCATTTCTTGTAAAAGCATTGTACATAACTTTTGTATTCTGAAAGTTCATTTTTAATCCCACTTCTTTACTCTTGTCAGTAAGTTCCTGGATCATACTCTGCAGCTCTGATGGGGTAGCTGCAAAAATGACTATGTCATCAGCAAAACGAAGAAGGGTTAGATAATCCCCATTAATCTTTATCCCTTTGTTTTCCCAGTTCAGTGATTGAAAGACATTTTCCAATGTGGCATTAAAGAGCTTCGGAGATATGGTGTGTGTGCATGAAAGTGTAATTGTTCCTACTCTGACGTATGGCAGTGAAACCTGGGTACTACAGAAGAAACATAGAAGTCGTGACACGTTCTGATTGTGTGAGGAATGAAGATGTGTTGCAGTTGTGTGATGTGAAGCAAAAAAATGTTGTTAGCAAGGTGGAGACTAATATGCTTCAGTGGTTTGGCTATGTTGAAAGAATGAGTGATGAGATGCTTACTAAGAAAATCCTTTTAGCCCAAGTGGCAGGAAGAAAAGGCAGAGGAAGGCCAAGGAAGTCATGGGAGGATCAGATTCAGGAGTGTCTGCATGAGAAAAAGATTTTGAGTATGAAGTATAAAATATCTTGTTGTAAATTAATTTATGGCACCTCTGTTCATAGGTTACTGTGGAATAACTTTTTTACAGGTCTTATATAGAGGTTATTATTCAAAAAGTTGGTGGAAAAGACCACAAACATTTTTGAATAATAACCTCTATAAAACCCATGAAAAAGTTATTCCACAGTAAAAATCTTGTGTATGGCTTGTGATGAATGTCAGTGAAGCTCAAGTTGTAAGTCAAGATCACGGTAAATGGAGAAGTTTGATATGGCAACAGTAAGTAAAAATTATCTGGTAGTTTGTATTTCTTTTTTTGGAGTTAACCTCTGAATCTCAGAGAACAGCTTAGTGTTATGTATGTATGTATGTATGTATGTATGTTAAAAAATATGTTAAACTTTAAATATAATGTTGCTAAATTAATAGCTTAAAATACTGTTTCGCATGTTATACGAGACCCCATGAGCGCTTGCATAAGAGTATAAAAAAACAAAAAACTGCTGACATCAATAATGTTACTCTTTGATACTCTTATGCAAGCAACTGTGGGGTCTCGAAACAGTATTTTAAGCTATTAATTTAGCAGCATTATATTTATTTCAACTAGCCACGTATATAATGCACGACATTGTATTAATGTATAATGTTAAATGGCACATCTGTATTGAGCATGAGAGCGACTATTACGAAAAATAAAATATGTGAATTAAAGCAGAAATTCTGATCTTTGTTCTTGTTTTGTTTCAAATTGATACCTTGCCACAGGGCTTGTGTATAAATATGGAGGCAATACTTTCTGAACACCCTCTGTACATGAGCTTTCTTTTGTGAAGTTACACAATTATATTAAGGGTAATTTAGTTTTCAAGGTCATTCTATTTCATTAATTTTATCAAACAAAGAGAGGGAAGATGTCCCTGAGTACTAAGAAAATTGACTGGGAAAAAAAAACTTAAAAAAAAAACTCTATCCTGTAATGAGCAAGAGTTTTTACATGCCCGAATGGGCATGCAGAAAAAAATAATGCATGACCAGTCAGAATTTTTATATGCCCTGGGCATGTTGGACAATGTATTTTTTGAGCCTTGGTACGTAGTATAGCTACCTCTGGCAGCGACGCAAACCAATATCTGATGTGGCACTGAGGCAAGTAACAGTCAGATGTTGTCCTACGGCAGTTTAAGCCACATGCGATGGAAATGCTGGGCAAATTCATTGCCATTCTGGGATGGTATGTGAGAGGACTGGAGATCTGGCTGGCAATGGTAGGTTTTCAAAACCATGGAGACATTCACAAGAGAGGTAAGCCTGAATCAGCCTGGCATTATTGTCCTAGTAAATGGCCTCCGGAAGACATGACAGAAAAGGGAACATGACTAATCGCATGTTGTTGTCACTATGCTGTTAAGATACCATGTAGCACTACTACGTCACAGGTGATGACTTGCAGATTGTAACACCAGGTGTGATAGCCATGCATAGCTCCACAATGCAAGCCAGATTGGACAGCTGGTCCGACCTTCTCATGACATGTACGTATTGGCAAAAATGGGATCAATCATTGAACACTACACAGCGCCATTCGGATGCAGTTCATGCTTCTCTGGCACTACCCCACTCCAGAAGGTGAAAAGTAGTTCCTCCATAGCAAATCACCTTCCAATGCTGCATCTTGATATGGCATGCTACATGGAGGATGTCATGTGTCTTAAGATGGTAGATAGTCATGCTGTCAGTGTCGTACTGGCTGCTTTCACTATTGAGCCATCCTTTAGTCCAGTTGTTTGTCTGGGTTGGCTGGTGCCTTCATGGTGGGAATGTGTGCCCTCCTAGAACCACTGCTGCTAATATTGACATGCTATGCAATTGATCCGATCAAGATGCAATCTGATACATCAACATGACTAACCATCTACTGTCAGGCCCACCATACATCCCCTCTCGAACTTGCTGGTATGATAATCACGACATCCTCATAAACTACCGATGTCAACTCAACTAAAACAGCGGGTCAGAATGGTCAATGTATGTGGCAACACCTCCTTACATACATCCCAGACACGTTTCCTGTGAGTAGGCTTGACTAGAGTGGGAGGGGGGGGGAGGTGTTGTAGCACCGGGGCCTCGGGCCCCTAAGGAGACCAGAGCCTGTTTCTAAAGTAATTTTTTTCCAATTATTATTTTATGGTGTCCGAATATTTTTCAAGCTATACCGTAACCAAGGTTGGGAAGTTACGCGCAAAAAAAAAATATTTTCTACGTGACGCTTAAAAATGCGTAATTTATGTCAATATATGTAAAAATTGTAATAAATTCAAAACTTGCTTTAAATACAATAAAAAAAAAAAAGAAGTGTTACAATGTTACTCGAGTTCCCAGGCTAACTGCAACACGTGCGCGGGTCACCTGCGGCAAATCAAACGAGCTCTCTATATTACGTTTTCATTTCTTCTTTCCTTTTCAACGACACGCCGACACCACACATTGAGTTTCCTATGTTGCTTTGCTACTCAACGACACAGACCATTGTGTATGATATACAGTGTTATTGCTAGTCATCAAAGGCAGCAGACAATTTTCATCATATGGATTTTGTCACTGTGTGTTTTCCACCAGAAGACGGCATCTTTTGTCTTTTTATTTTATGCTCAACTCATTATTTTTGCATTGCGGCAATTTATATAAATGAATATAGTGTTTTTGTGCGTAATTCTGACTTCGTTTATTTTCCATTATTCTGATGATCGATGAAGTCGTCCTGTTCACAGTGGCAACTTAAAAGAGAGGCTGCATCTTTAGACGTATATTACACTCTAAAAATGAAAGGTGAAAAATGTGATGATTATGGAAAAGTACTAAGAAAAAAAGATTGTCTGTCGGTAGATGGCGTTCAAAAGTTTTCTGAGAAAATTCTTTTCTCAAAAAGGAGGATTCGAGGGTTTGTTTACGTAGGGGAGAATATGAAAAATTATCCACCACAAAAAAAAAAAAAAAAAAAGATTGAATAGTTGCAACCGGTTGGGTTGTTGGGAAGTAGGGGAATGGTGGGTGTGGGACAGGCGAGAAAACGGAAATATGGATTATGTGGTTAGTGGAGGAGCTGAGGTGGGGGGCAGATATTTTATTGCACTGGGGCCGGAGCTCACTCTCTACGGCCCTGCCTGTGAGTGCTGGGATGGCTCTGTACATTAATTGGCATGAAACTTCTAATCATTTGCATGCCTGGACAGGGCGAATTTGTATCCCAATATTTCATTGGAGTGGTTTTTTTTTTTCGTGCACACACACACACACACACACACACACACACACACACACACACACACACACACACACACACACACACACACACACACACACACACACACACACACACACACACACACTTCACCTTCAAAACTTATATTCCTAATGGTAAAAAGAATGACATAAAGCTAATTTACTGAACCCAAATTAATTCTTTATTATCCTTTATCCTGTAGGAATATGAAAGGTAAAATACATATCAGGTTGTCTACCACCACTAAAAGCATTTCTCAAAATCTGATTTAAAAAAATGGATGATAATTGTATTGGCTTTGATGAAGGTTGAACAGATACGCTGAACTTCAGAAAAGATGTGTAGAACCAGACCAGCTGGACCTAACCTTTATTCGTGTGGTGCAGTGCAGAAGTTCTCTGTTTCATGCAGAGAGATTAAAGGGGTATGTATGAAACCAGTTAGCTGGGAACCAGCATCAGTGTAGGTGGCTGTACTTGTATCTGCAGATAGCTTGTCATCTCATGCTGATGTGCTGTTGATATCACATTCCCACTCTGCATTGCAGTCTACTTCTGCAGCACCATCTGGTGGGTCACTTTTAGACTTCCTAATTGTCTAAAATGCTTCTCCATCATACTCCTTTCCTCCCCCTCTTGTGTTGAGATTTTTCCAGGCATGTGACAGTTCATTATGATAACTGTACTAAATATGATCTGATATTGATATATTTCACACTTGGACATGAGTGGCACATGAGAAGCAAAGGATTATCTTGACAGATGTTATATTATAAGATGCAAATCCAAAATAATATGGGCTAAACATTAAAGTTAGACATTAGTAATAGATGTAGCAATCAATACACCAGAGGCAGAAAATCATGAAATACACAAATGAAGGAATTTTGTACAAAGTCAGCATTCATTTTTCTTTGGTATCATAATTGTTGCTATTATTATTACTTTTCATGATCTGTACTTGTATTTTACACCACTTCTCTTACCCAAATGACATCCTGGGTATGCATTTATGCAAGGATAATGAATGGCATACTCCAATATAAATTATTATTTGGATCATTCCATGGAGATTCACCTAGGTGTTGTGTTGCATGCTTTAATAAAAATTCGAAACTTAGCTCATTTATTTGTGTGGTTGAATAATGGCCAAAAATGATTTAATTTCTCCCCATCCCCCTCTATAGGTTGCTCCAAAGATGGCGGCCATCACAAGTTTTAGCATATTGAAGCCTTTTCAATATTTCTGATATCTCCTGAAACAATACAGATATTGGAATGATTCAAAAAAGGTTTTGTTAAGCGTAAAATGAGGATTCTGTAACACTAACAAAATGTTCAGTGATCAGTCACATTCCTTACTTATAAAATCCATTTAAACATTGATGATTGGATGCTGATTTTGTCTTACTTTGTGATTTTTTTTATGAAACACAGGAAACATACACAAAGTTGCAATTCATACTGTAGAAACCCTGTCCCTTGAAAAACACACACACACACACACACAAAAAAAAAAAAATAATCCTGAAATAAGGTACCCCTTCGTGCTCTCCCCAACCCTCCTCCTGAATTTGAGAAAAAAAAAACTTTTCCCAATTTTTGAGGTCTTATATCTCTGGTGGGGTGAGATACAAAAATCTGAATTTTTGTGTACATAGCCACCTAAATGATGGCTATTAACTCACAAAAATTGGTTATTGTGTTCAGCCTAGTTTTTGATATACAGGGCTTGCTATATGAGGGAAAATATTGTTATTGGTACATTCATAATACTTGTTTAAATTATATCAATATCATGTTACATTTTTTTAAAATGCACATAAATGAAAAAATTAACAGTTAGCCATAAAATGCTCCCAAAAAATCCGGTAAATAAATTTGGTTCTTGTTTTCAGCCTACTTACTGAGATACAGTAGCTCAAATAAGGGAAAAACTCAAAAGAAGAAAAAAAAGTGGAAACTGTAATATTACATTAAATTTGTTTGTTTTATGTTTATTAACATTTTATCAAAATACTTGTGTTTAATGTTGTATTTCTTTGTTTGCAAAAGGGTGAACATTTTTATGACCCAATATCTAAAGCTACATGTGATGGAGCAAAATTATTATAAACACTGGACATGTTTAGACAATGCAAACAGCAAGGTTCAGGCAGGCAAAACCTGTCTGAACATGCCTGTTCCTGGCTTTATTGACAGCCAGCAGAAATCAGCATGCTTAGACTTATTGGAAAGTGTCTTAACCTGTACATTCAGAGTTAGCTACAAATCAGCTGCAGTCTGCTGTTTGTCTTTGTGGAGTGAACATGCTAGTGGTGTGCTCTGCAAGCTTCACAGTTTTCATGTTATTTTAATGTGTGAAAGTAAACTTTCTTATTGTTTTATTTATATTATTGGATTACTTTTAGACTCAGATCTTCCTATTTAGGCTTTTAGACTGTGTTCTTAATGTTTCATTCTTAAACTGAATTCATTTAATTAATATGGAGTGTGCTGTTGGATTGTGGTGCAAAGAGCCTTGTCATAAGTTAAGTTATGGTCAAGTACCTAAAGCAGGTGCTACAACTTACAGAGCTCAGTGAAGAGGACCAAAACCTTCTAAAGCTCAGGACATGGTCAAAGATCCCCTCTATTTGTGAGTATCATAAGAATTTTTTTTTTTACTGAAATTTGAGCACCTTTATAGAAATAGTTGTTGTGACCCACTAAAAATTCCCAAAAATACAACTAAAAATAAAAAAAGGAAAACCCAGAGTATCAGGTTCTCTGAGAATAATAACAACTGAAATTAGAGAACACTACAACAGTTTTGTGTTTTTAATACCAGGGAAAGCTCTTTGTCCTTCAAGTGTTCTTGCTCTGAACAACAAAGCAATGTAAATTATGATGAAGACGACGATGATTTTAGGCCTGCTATTCAAAAGGTTAAAGAAATCAATACAGCCTGCCTGCTCCTCCTGCATATCTCTCCAATTTGCATTCAGAAATTGCCATCAAAATGAAGAGCACAGGCCATAGTGGCAAAATCTGAAAGGATAGTACATGCAGCTAGGAGAAAATTGGCACTTACATTTGAGAACAGAGAGTTATCTGATGACAATGACGTGAATGAGTTAAGTGAAGAGGATGAGTAGTAGTCTGATAATAAAATTGAAAGAAAAGTTTACTAAAGCTCATAACAAAGAAAAAAATACAAATAATCAGTCTACTACCCCAAAGCTGATCTACTGCTCATATCTGGGAATAATTTAATTGCACAGAATACATTGTAAAGAAAACTAAAAAACTTGAAGAAAATTGGTATCCTACCTGACATTCCCAAGCCTGCAAAAAGGATTTTAAGTCCTGAGATAACTCAGAAAGTCATACAGTTTTACACAGATGATGAGAACAGCAGGGTTTGCCCTGGAGCAAAAGACTGTATTTATGTTCGAGACAATGAAGGTAGAAAGGTTTTGAAACAAAAGAGACTGGTCTTGTGTAATATCAGAGAACTGTACACAAACTACAAGAGCGTAAATCCAAATGACAAAATTGGTTTCTCCAAGTTTGCCTTTTTGAGACCGAAGTGGTGTGTTCTTGCAGAAGCAAGTGGGACACACTCTGCTGCGTTTGCCTTTACCATCGGAACTTGAAATTAATGTTGAGTGGAACAAGAATGAATATTTCTTACAAAGACTTACTGGAGAGTGTTGTGTGTAATATTGAGAGTGAAGAGTGTATGATGAAAAAATGCCTTAATTGTCCAGGACCAGATGTAATCAGGAATATGCTTGAAGAAATATGTGAGGATCTTCATGAACACACTTTGACTTTCCCTCAGTGGATGACCACAAACAGAACAGAGATGGTTAATGTCTCCCTTTCATCAGATGATTTCATTGAAAAGGTAATAGAAAAAGTGACGAACCTCAAAAACACCATTTTGTAGCAAAACAGCAGTCCTCTTCCCTTAAAAGTACAAAAGAAAACTTAAAGCAAAATGAGTGTATAATCATGGGCGATTTTAGTGAAAACTTCACATACATAGTCCAAGATGAGGTGCAGTCTTTTCATTGGGAAACTGATCAAGCTACTCTCCACCGTTTTGTGGTGTACTTCAAGACCAATAATGAAGTCAAATGTCAGAGCTTCTGTGTGGTGAGTGACCATTTGTCCCATAACACTAATGCTGCGTTGGCCTTCCAGAAGAAGCTGCTGCCACAAGTAAAAGAACTCATTGGCCCCCATCTCACCAAAGTGTTCTACTTTTCTGATGGTGCAGCCAGCCAGTATAAAAATTATAAGAATTGCTGCAATCTGTTCCATCACAAGGTTGATTTTGGGCTTGATGCCGAATGGCATTTCTTTGCCACTGCACACGGAAAGAACTCATGTGATGGGAGAGGAGGTACTGTCAAACGTCTGGTAAGGAAAACTTCACTGCAAAAAACCTATGCAGTGGCCATTCTTACAGCTCAAGCTCTTTATGAATTTTGTGGTGGTAATATTCAAGGAATCTGTTTCATTTTTGTTGAAAGTGCTGAGGTCCTTGCTCTGGAGAATGCACTTGAAAAGCATTATGCTAACTTCAGAAAGTTGAAAGGAATATGTGAGATGCACTGTGTTATTCCTATCCCAACAGAAAGCAAAATACTAACAAAAATAACCACAACATCCATAGACTTCAATGAACATCAAGTCAGTTGCTTATCATCAGTTGTGACTCTAAAATAAAGAGACGATGTTGCATGCATCTATGGTTCTAACTGGTGGGTTGGACATGTACGTGACACAGTGGATTTGGAATCCTACATCAATTTTTACAGTCCTCCTGGACCTGCCATGTCCTTTGTGCCTAACAATGATGACAGGACTTCAACATGGATACCAAACAGCAAAATCCTGAAGATCTTGACACCATTTGAGTTCTATACTTCAGGTTCTCGCAGAGTAAACAAAATTAATGAAAAACTGAAGAACAAGATAACTTTTCTCTTCACTCTAAAATACAGAGACATAGACTGCTGAGAGTTATAAAGGTATTATAACTCTTTGAGTATTTTATGGCTAACTGTTAACTTTTTCATTTATGTGAGCGTTTAATAAAAATATAATGTGATATTGATATAATTTAAACAAGTATTATGAATGTACCAATAACAATATTTTCCCTGATATAGCAAGCCCTGTATATCAAAAACTAGGCTGAACACAATAACCAATTTTTGTGAGTTAATAGCCATCACTTAGGTGGCTATGTACACAAAAATTCAGATTTTTGTATCTCACCCCACCAGAGATATAAGACTTTAAAAATTGGGAAAGTTTTTTTTTCTCAAATTCGGGAGGAGGGGAGGGGAGGGGGAGCACGAAGGGGTACCTAATTTCAGGATTTACTTTTTTTGTGTGTGTTTTTCAAGGGACAGGGTTTCTACAGTATGAATTGCAACTTTGTGTGTGTTTCCTGTGTTTCATAAAAAAATCCCAAAGTAAGACAAAATCAGCATCCAATCATCAATGTTTAAAGGGCTTTTAAGTAAGGAATGTGACTGATTACTGAACATTTTCTTAGTGTTACAGAATCCTCATTTTATGCTTAATAAAACATTTTTGAATCATTCCAATATCTGTATTGTTTCAGGAGATATCAGAAATATTGGAAAGGCTTCAATATGCTAAAACTTGTGATGGCCGCCATCTTTGGAGCAACCTATAGAGGGGAGGGGGTGGGGGGGTGAAAAAATTAAATCATTTTTGGCCATTATTCAACCACACAGATAAATGAGCAAAGTTTCAAATTTTTTTAGAACTATGCAGCTACACATTTTTCAAAATTGGGTCATTCTGTATGGAATGACCCCTTTATTAAAACATGGCTAATATGTTTTGTGGGCTAATTAAATGGACCCTCCCCCCCCCTTTTTTGTTGCTTGATATTGTGACTTCTTTTTCTTTTAAACATGTTACTTCTTTTGCTAAGATTCTGGAAAAGTTAATTATAACAGACTTCTATTATATTTGGAAAAATATATTATAATTAATACTAATCAGCATGGATTTCAACCAAATAGATCCACTGAAACAGCTATAGTATCACCACAAAATTTTATATTAAAACAGCAAGATAATAAACAACTTACACTGGTACTTTTTCTGGATCTTACAAAAGCCTTTGATTGTCTAAACCATAATATTCTCATAACAAAATTACATAATATAGGTATAAGGAGGACATCAGCTAAACTAATTAAAAATTATCAAATTAATAAATTACAGTTCATGCAAATTAACTACTATAAATCACCAATGGAAAAAATTACCATGGGTGTACACCACAGGGTTCTATACTTTGATCCATACTTTTTAACATTTACATAAATGATATTTTTACAGTATCTAAAAACACACACCAAACATTTTATGCTGACGATATCACAATTCTGTTCACAGGACATGATAATACACAAATAATTAACCTCTATAATAATCAAATAAGTAAATGTAACGACTGGCTGCCCTCTAATGAACTTATTGTAAATACAGTTAAAACTACGGCTATGTTTTTTACAAGACAGAAACTAAACCAATATCAAGATATAACTATTTAGTATGATAATAATTAAATTGTCATAGTGAATTATTTCACCTATTTGAAAGTAACACTACAACATAACTTAAAATGGGATCAACATATATGAAACAAACTATTAATAAAATCTCTAGAAACATAGTTTAGCTGAGTACTTAATAATCTTACTTATAAAACCCTTAAATTGTTATACTACACTTTTGTGCATACACACTTTAACTATTGTCTATCCTGTTGGGGACAAACAACACAAACTAATATCGAGAAACTTTAAGTATTCCAGGATAAATTTATTAGATTATTAGACCTTAAACTAAATATTAATACCACAATTTATCAAAATATTTATAATTACATGCGAATAGATGTTAATAAACATAACATTTTGAATATAAAACAATTATATCAATATGCTTTGGGATAAAATATGTTTAAAAGGATTAAACAAAACATCAACATAGATATCATAGATACAAATTTTGATATCCGTAATTATGAAACTAGAAATAGATTTAGATAAAGCCATACTTGCGCCTAGAACACAACAAATGAAACAAAGTATCAACTATCAGGGACCAATTTTTTGGTATTGTTTACCTGAAGAACTAAAACACATTAACAATTATAACTTGTTTAAAAAAAAGACTAAAAACATACTTGCTTGACTTATAAAAAAACAAATGAAAACATACTTGCTTGACCTATAAAAAAAACAAATAAAAACATACTTGCTTGACTTATAAAAAAAACACACCCTCAAATTACTGTATAACTTTTCAATTCCTTTCTAATTGCTACTAATATCTACTAACAACTGCTGATATTTACCTTCACTCTTTGGCAATTTTTACATAACTTGTATCTATCAAGTAGGGGAATCAGGGCTTTAGTCAGGTCATTCAAGACGTTTTCCCTGATTTCCCTGGCTGTTATAATAATTACTTTTGTTACTCTCAAATGTAAATATAAACTTGATATAAGGTATGATGTAACAGCTAAACCAATAAAATTATTATTATTACTTACTACAATGAGGTATGTTTAATATCTGTGGGAGAATCTTCTACAATATTTTTAATAATTTACATTTAATTCAATTCTACTCTTCATGAAAGTTGCACCCCTCAACAGACAGCACCCTCTTTTTAAAGGTATCAAGAGAATAATTTACTTCAGTATTCCAATTTCCGATAATTTTGCTTAATACAGAAGGCATTATGGTCAAATTGCTTTTTTATAGGTGACTTTTCTTGTTTGTTTGTTTTTTAACCAATGTAATACCAACACAGAAATTCGTTAATCAATTTGTTTTGGATTACCAACTGACACACAACCTTTTCAAGTTGCAGGAGGTTTTCATGTGAAAATGTTCATATATCAAAAGGCAATTTTTAAGCATATATCTGCTTCTGTCTTAATTTCACTAAAGAAACATTTTTTCAGAAGAGGTAAACATCATCACATAAGAATTTAAAACAATGTATAATCAAAGGGATAGGAACAAACCTCCTTAGGCCAAACATCAATGAATTCAATAGGAATACTGCCTTCAAGGATCTTGTCTATTATCCTAATAAACTCCATTCTAGTTCTACAGCAGTGCAACAATTCAATTAAAATTATGCCCAAACTGTAAATGTCAACCTATAAAAACAGATGAAACCATCAATGAAGTAAAAAAAGATTAGCCAATCACAACTTAAATATACAAAAAGAACAGTACAAAAACCAACAATTTGTTTAAGAATTACAAATGCATAACATGCTTCCCTGAACTTTATTAAATAATTTAGAAAATCATGTAGACATATCACTTCCTTAATATGACATTCAAGCTTAATTTTCATTATTAACTAACCCTTAGTTATTTTATTATGAGACATATATGTATCTCTCGATTTCAACTTTTTGTTGATAAGTGTTAATCTGAGTGACCACATATCTACAGATTCTACTTTCTCAAAGCAGAAAATAAGTGCAGCTAAAATTCTTACTCTGTGTGTGTGCATTGGGAGGGGAGGGAAGGGGAGGGGTGGAGTAAGAAATTTTCAAAACTTATCTCATGCTTGCAGAAACATTAGACATTAACACCACAAGCTTACATGAAATAAAATTATATATCATTCCATCTTTACCCCATATGGTGTGGATGTCAGTGTGTAGGCAAATTGAGATTTAGTGTATGCGTGTGTATTAATAAATTATCATACTGACCCAACTGAATAGAAGTAGAAACTCATCCAGAAGTATCCACAGAAAAACATTGATTTACTTATCTGAAAACGAAAATACAATCATTTTCACTATGGTGTAAATAATTTATTACACATTTCTCAAAATGGGACTAACAACTGATGCAGTCAAAACCTTGGTTGCTGTCCTTCTCTTTTGAGAGTCCATTGATGGCTGTCTTTGTTTCATTCATTTCACACCATAACACATACCCAAGAAAGCATCCTTATAAAAGCAGGTTTCAGCTATTGATTTTCTAAACAACTTACATTCAACATTTTCCTTATTTTTTTTTAAATTCTCCGTATGCCATTCTTCTGTTACTAGTACCTTGCTTATTGTAGTGTTATTTTCATAAACCTCAATTCCCTACTTGCTATTCTTTAGCCTGTGTTGGTCACCAGCTGGACATGAAACTATTGATATTTCTTGAAGGCTGTTTCTAGACAGAATGCAACTTATGTGTAATGTAGCAAGAATTGGCAACTTGGTGTTCAAAGTAAACAAACAGCTTATACTAAATGTTTACTAACAGTGAACAACAACAGCTACTGTTTTATTTAATGATCTATCCAGGAACAGTTGTTGTACCCCCCTCCCCCATCACGTTCACGTTAGTTTGTTGCTTCTTACAGACCTAATTAACAGGGTGAGCCAAAAGTTTGTCCAAGTTTAAACTACACATAATGCTGGATTTCTATTCCTGCGTGAAACACTACCATCATCTTGATGATGTGCATTTAGCACCGAGCCACATTGCATTATTAGGTGAGCAGAGAATGGAGGTTGATAAATGTGCTAGTTGGGTACTCTTACATCATTATCGGAAAGAAAAATTAAATGATTGCAGCAGCAAGAGAAATTTGTGATGTTGAAAGTGAGAAAACAGAGGACAGCAGCACCACATAAAAACGGTCCGGGTGCTTAATGCTGGGGACACCAGCCTTTAAAGACAGAATATCCAATGACCACTAACACTGACACCCTGGTCAAAGCTGCGACAGTGAATCCTGGCAGCAGTACATGACATTTGGCAGCTGAAGTGGGGTCTTTCCAATCCACCATTGTTTATCACCTGCACCAGTTTGGTTTCTTCTCCAGGTGCCATCGAATGGTTCTCCATGAACTGACACTCCAACAGGTGAAACAACATGTCGCTTTCTGTCACTGATTACTATCAAATCTACAGGATGATAGATTTTGGCGTTGTATCATCACAGGTGATGAAAAGTGTATTTTCCAATATTATCCTACACCACTGAGAACCAGTAGCTGAGGCAATGTCAGGAAGCACAGCCATTGGTGCAAAGAGGGCAGTTCAGAAGGAAATTAATGGTGTACATTTAGTGGACTTGTGAGTTACCACTGAGAACCAGTGACTGAGGCCACGCCAGGAAGCACAGCCAGTGGTGCAAACAGGGCGGCGCTTCAAGAGGAACTTCATGGTGCACATTTAATGGACTTGTGAGTTACCACTGAGAACCAGTGACTGAGGCTACGCCAGGAAGCACAGCCAGTGGTGCAAACAGGGCGGTTCAAGAGGAACTTCATGGTGTGCATTTAGTGGACTTGTGAGTTACCACTGAGAACCAGTGACTGAGGCCACGCCAGGAAGCGCAGCCAGTGGTGCAAACAGGGCAGATCAAGAGGAAATTCAAGGTGTGCATTTAGTGGAATTGTGAGTTATCAGTGGGAATCAACAACTGAGGCCACACCCGGAAGCACAGCCAGTGGTGCAAAGAGGGTGGTTTGAAAGGAAAGTCATGCCGCACATTTAGTGGAAATGTGAGGGTACTGTGCACCTGGAACTCATGCCACATGGTCAGGCTGTGGACGGGAACCTTTATGCCGAACAACTGCAGTGTGTCCATGAAGCTCTGCACTAATGCTACCCAGTGCTCATCAATAAAAAGCACGCATTGCTGCAAGTGGTTAATATGCCCCAAGTCACACCTCCAAATTAGTCTGCCAAAAACTACAGGAATTTGAAGGGGTTAAGATGCTACCCTATCCTCCACACAATCCAGATTTTGCCCCATGTAACTACCAACTGTTTCATTCCACAACCCATTGCGTACAAAGATGGCACTTCATTTCAGTGGTAGATGTGGAATTTGGCATCACAGACTTTCTGACCTTGAAAGCTATCATAGCATGACTCTACTGGAATCAAGAGCACGCCAAGGGCATTTTCCGCCCGGGTGCAAGCCCAGATTTTCCGCCCCCTTGTACAAGAGCATTTTTTAATTTTTATTCATTTTTACATGAAGTAAATACCTTAGCATTATTATTTTATATTTCCTATAAATTAAGAGTCTTCATAAAACACAATTGTCTCATATAAAACTGAAGGAAGAAAAATCTGTAAAACTTTAGTTCAGATGATGTTTCCTCTCTCTCTCTCTCTCTCTGTCTGTCTGTCAATTTACGCAAAAGTCCGGTTTACTGGTAAAAAAAAAGTTTCGTCATGTACGATGATAAACATACTGCAGCTTCCCGATGGAGGGGAACACATGTATATATAACCAAGAAAGATAAGAAGAGAGGAACTTGTGGATAAGAAGAAGACAAGAATTGCATCATGATCAGAGTAAAATCCCTGAAATGGTAATGGGCTGGGCAAATTGCCAGGAGAACCGACCACCGATGGACAAGCAAAATTTTATATATGTATGACATTGAACATGACGGGTGTCTGTTTAACTATTCTATCCAAAAAATCTAATATAATATATCGTGGATTGCATCAAAATTGTATCCGAGTCCTCATTACCCTTATTGCATCGATCCTATTTTTGCACTTTGTTTCAGAGCACTGTTTTACGGTCAACGTTGGAAGCTCTTTCTTTAAAATTTGCCAACAGTAAGGTAATTCAGAAAAGAAAGCATATATTTCTTGAACAATGCTGAAAATGCTCACAATGCATAGGGATTTTTTTGTCGTTATTTAGGACCAGATTTAAAGTATAAGCCGTTCAAAGTAAGTAAAATGCATAAGGGTTTTAAGCCGCAAAATTATGTTTCTTGAAGTCCATTGTAGTTTTCCTTCATAATGGCTCCATTGTCATAGTGCTAGTAGCCACACATATCATGAATGCTGAAATATTCAAGATTTAAAAAAATTAGAAAACAAATTTTTAATCCTTTGCTCTTGGTATCCGTTACTGAACAAAACAGTAAAAATTATTCTCTGGTTTCAAGACGTTTTCTGTTGAATTATAGAATGAAGTATTTTTACTAAAAAAATATACGTGCTACATAGCATTAAGATTTCTCACAGGAAAACTGTTTCTTAAATTCTCCCACGTCACTGATTTATCAATCGAAAGATTTCTCACAGGAAAACGGTTTCTTAAATTCTCCCACGTCACTGATTTATCAATCGAAAGATTTCTCACAGGAAAACGGTTTCTTAAATTCTCCCACATCACTGATATTAATTTATCAATCGAAATATTTGATTGAGGCATCCTGCCGCCCCAGAAATTTGGCGCCAGGGTGCTTCACACCCGTTGAACCCCTGCTTGGTGCATCCCTGACTGGAACATTAGCAAATGACTATAAAAAACAACGGCCTGCACTTTGCAAAATGAGGTAAGCATGTGTAGCATTCTTGTATCATTAAACTTCTTAGACGCACACGGGATAAACTTTTGACTCACCCTGATAGTTCTCGTCTGTTTTTGGCACAGAGATGCCAATATTAAATTTTATGCAGCTGACCAAACCAAAACTTAAAAACTACACTGTCAGGAATGCTACTGTTACATGACCCAGGACTACATATCTTCCAAAAACTGAAGCACAGGAATCTCAAAGAACATTTTCCTGGGTGCTGTAATAGGTGGTAGCATGCTCAAATGGAAATTGGGAAATGTAGATTCCCTTCGCACCCCCAAGGAAGTGCAATTTTCAAATTTGTTAAAGAGACAGCTACAGAGTTACAGCAAAATATTAAACTTATGGACCAAAAATGAATATGACTGTTTGCCTTCCATATATTGCCACATATTCTACATTAACATCTAGGATAAAGTACCTTATGTTTGCCAAACTATTTATGATAAAACATACATACACACATATCACTAAGCTGTTCTCTGAGATTCAGAGGTTAGCTCCAAAAAGAAATACAAACTACCAGATAGTTTTTACTTACTGTTGCCGTATCAAACTTCTCCATTTACAGCGATCTTGACATACAACTTGGGCTTCACTGACATCCATTACACACCGTACACAAGATCTTCTATACTTCATGCTCATAATTTGTTTCTCATGCAGACATTCCTGAATCTAATCGTCCCATGACTTCCTTGGCCTTCCTGCCACTTGGGCTAAAGATTTTCTTTGTAAGCATCTCATCACTCATTCTTTCAACATGGCCAAAACACCGAAGCATATTAGTCTCCACCTTGCTAACAACATTTTGCTTCACATCACACAACTGCAACACATCTTCATTCCTCACACAATCAGAACGTGTCTTGCCACAAACCCCACCGTAAGTAATGCATTTCTCCAGCACACAAACAACTTCTATGTTTCTTCTGCAATACCCAGGTTTCACTGCCATACATCAGAGTAGGAACAATTACACTCTCATACACAGCAATGCGGGACTCTCTTGAGAACCCATCATTCCTGTGAAAACCTCCCAGAGCAGCTATGACTTTCAATGAAGAATTCACTTGCCTACTAATTTCACCATCCAATTTGTTCTCTCTGTCGAACATGCTTCCTAAATACACAAACTCACTCGCCTGGTCAATCACTGTGCAATTTACACTTACATTACATTCAGTGATACCAGTTCCTCTCTCAAAAACCATAACTTTGGTTCTTACCTTATTTATACTCAGTTTGAATTTCATGCAAACTTTGTACATCTGGGACAACATACTCTGCAACTCACTTTTGCTCTCTGCCAACAGGACAGTGTCATCAGCATACAGCAATATGCACACACAGATATCACCAAGACATAAACCAGTATTATCGATTTTGGCATCAACCATGAATGCATCCATAAATATATTAAGCAGCCATGGTGACATTACACAACCTTGCCTGACTCCTGCACCAATAGAAAACCATTTTGATAAAACACCATTCACTCGTACACAGGCTCTACTACCAGCATACACGGCTTTTACACTATTAAGTAGATTCCCAGTAACACCATATTCATTCAATACCTTCCACAAAAATGTCCTATTTACTCGGTCGCAAGCTTTCTCTAAATCTATGAAGGCAGCAAAAACTTTCTTACCAACAGACAGATACTTATAGATGAAAGAGTAACTTCGAACAAATGTGTGAAATGAAATAAAAACTTCACCGTCTTGGTACGATATTTAATAAAAGATGAAACTATTTACAGCATCTGGGATTCCTGACCAGCTGTAAAGACTTGAACATCATCCCGGATCACCTCTGTATTCGTGTGGCTCCTTTCTCGTGGCACGACAACCGTATACTACGAAACGCTGAGAAGAAACGACTAACAAGTGCCATTAGAAGTAAGAGATCATTTATTGATTTTATTAGTAGAAAGTGCTATACTTTGTATGAAGAACTGTCGGGTAATGAACGTCCAATTATTATGGATCGTGTATTTACCATTACTTCAACTTTGATTGAAAACTCAGTCAAGTCGTTGGTCAATACCCATATAGGAATTCATTTCCTTGTTGACCGTGAGGTCAGAAATAGATCTGTTCACAGCCGTAGACGTTATGGAAGTGAAATTTCAACTTCTAATGTTGTTAACCTCAGCAATTATGAATTAAACGAAGTACAGCGTAGAGCTTTAGAGAGAGGAACCAAATTTGCTTATCCAAGAGATAAGGTTAATGTCTTTCAGACTGTCCCACAAGTAGAATGTATCATCAGAAATTTACCTGAGGCCGAACAAGACGTTGCACGCATACGAATTGACAGACTACTACGAAGAGGCAAACCGCAGCAACAACCTAATTCATCCCAGATGTATAATGAAGAAAAACAGAAACTGGCTGTACTTAGAAACAGTAACGAAATTTCTATTTTGGCTGCGGATAAGACACATCAGATGGTCTTATTAGACAGCTTAAAGTACAGGGATAAAATGCATGAAGCCATATATTCTATTCCACACAAAGTAGTTGAGCGTGAACCAACCAAAGCAACATGTGCAGCGATAACCGGATTGAAGAATGCCTATAATTTTCCTGAAGGCTTTTCTAAAGCATTTATTCCCCCACCCGGTTGTCGTGTGCCCGATATATTTGGGCGTATCAAACTGCATAAAGAGGGGCTACCCATAAGACCTTTGGTCGCAGGCTACGTTAGCCCTACCTGACCACTTGAAAAAGCTCTTGCCCTATATTTAGCTAAGTTAGCTGAGAGCTCTCCTTATTCTATTCTATCAAAAGCTCCACTAGGGCAATGGAAAGGATCAGAATGATTCAGCCACATACTGGCCCTTTCATACTAGCCTCTCTAGATGTGGCTTCACTGTACCCTAACGTACCTGTGGACGCCACTCATCGTATCATTGAGGCCAAACTCGCTGATATTAATGCTCCCACTTCCGAAATTTCTGCCATTATGAACACACTTCATTTAGTTAAACGGTGTTCATACTTTAAATTTCATGACAGAATCTATTTGCAAACTGAAGGTTCACCCATGGGCTCCCCACTTTTCACAGTGTTGGCAGAAATTCTGCTACAATACATTGAAAACAAAGTTCTCAATGAATTTCCTTTAGTTCCCAGTCTTTACCTTGAGTACGTCGACGACATCCTTGTGTTCTGGCCTCACTCAAAGGATGACTTAAATCAATTCGCCGACACACTTTTGTCAGTATTTCCTACTATCGGGCTCACGACAGAACTAAAATCTAATCTCTCTTTGCCTTTCTTGGATTTTCATATAATTCGTGATCCTAATACTAATTCTCTGTCTTTCTGTGTTTATCGAAAACCAACTTATTGTAATAGTCTTATCCTGTTTAACTCCTCACACCCAATCCCCCAAAATTATCTGCTATCAATTTTCTTATTAGAAGAGCCATCACGCATTCTTCAAACAATAGCCATTTACAGCCTGAGATTAATTTCATTTTCAAATTGGCAGATAAACATGGATACCCAAGGATGATGGTTAACAAATTACATAACAGAATACTAAATGAACGAACCATTGATCTGAAGCAAGACCTGAGGCCTAATAAAAGGCATGTGGGAGCATTGGATCAACACCCCCATGTCAACAATGCACTATCTTGTATTTGCTCACAACATAATATACAGTTTGGCACCTGATCACAAAACCTTCTATCATCTGTTAAAAAAGATCGAGGAACAACTGATATCATGATCAAATGGGGTGAATACAATATTCCACTACTGTACCCCACTACAGGAGAACACGTCAGCAATTTTTTTTTTTTTTGATTGGAGGTTTAACGACCAGCGTGAGCAACGCAATGGGCTATAAGCAGTCGCCCGTCCCTAGTTTAGGGTCACTGGTTCCAGGGAAGGGAGAGAGCCAGTGCCGTAAGACAAACACAACATCCATGCCTCACCGGGATTCGAACCCGGATCCCTTTTGGACGAATGATCAGAGGCCATTGCTTAGACCACAGCACCACCGGGGCGTCCGTCAGCAATTATATAGGCTCGACACATAGGAGCTTGGGTATCCGTGTCTATGAACATAAATACGATATCCGAACCAGTAGTAACAACACGGCATTATCAAGGAATGTCGTTAATGAAATACTACAACCAGATTGGGTGAACATTAAACTACTGAACACTCCAATGTACACACACTCACTTCATTTTGTTGAAAGCATGTATATCGAAGCCTTGGGGGTCAAATGCTGCAATGACTACACACCTACAGACATTTCAAAAATTTGGAAAGACCATATTACCAACTTGAACTTAAAATTACAGTAGTAATAAAATAAATATTGCCAACAATTTATTAATATGACAATAACCTTAATTTGTAACAACATTTCTATATCATGTGAAATTACGGTTTGGGAATTGTATCTTTTGTTCCGATGTAATGGCAACAGTCACGACCCACATGACACTCAAGATTCTTACCCATAGTGCATCGCTGCACTCCTATAAAAAGCTAAGCGAGTGCTGAATTACCCCTCTGTTCCACCTGATGATGGGGTGAATGTTGCCCCGAAAGTGCTAGTGGGGTATTTTAATCTGTAAATAGTTTCATCTTTTATTAAATATCGTACCAAGACAGTGAAGTTTTTATTTCATTAGACAGATACTTTTCAATCATCATGTGTAATGCAAAAATTTGGTTAGTGCAGCCTTTACCAGGCATAAAACCACTCTGAACATCCCACACTTTCTCTGATGCAAAACCGCGTACTTTTTCAATAACGACCTTACCAAACACTTTTCCTGGCACACTTCATAGGCTAATACCACGATAGTTTTTGCATTCAGTCTGATCGCCTTTCCCTTATACAACGGAACAATGATAGATAGCCTCCTTCCAATCCCAAGGGACCATTTCTAACTCCGAGCACAACTTTTGTGCTTTGGTCCAGTACTGTATCGATCAAAAACAATACCCCAAGTTTGATGAAATAAAAGTTATTAAGAACTGTCATACGGAAAGGCATTTAAGACTAGCAGAGACAGTACTGATGGAAAAAAACAGACACAGGTTATGTAATATTAATGATCCTAATAGCTTAAACACATGATATTGGAAAGATCTGATCAGAATGGAAGAGCGGGGAAAAGGAAAAAAAAAGATGTAACATAATACATTAAAAAAAATTACGATTGAATATAAGAAGATTAATTTTCAGGAATCAAATGCACTTGGCTGTTGAACAGATATTTACAAGTACAAAGAGAAAAAGAAGACTAATGGGTCAGCTAATAGATGGCACCACTGCACTGAGTGGTGAGTTACGATGATGAGATGATGCCGAGCAAGACCTAGAACATTTGCTACGTTTGAGGGCGGCGACGGAGGTTCATCTGTTGCGTCAACTCCTTGAGAATGGCCTGGGCAGAGGTTTGAGATTATTGAGGATAATGGTTGTGTCAGGTTTGGTTTGTTTCACTCAATTACTGGTGTGTAATTGTAAATAATTATGGGTTGCAGTTTTAACTTTGATGTTTTAGGAAATGTGTAATATAAGTTTTTTTTATTGAGGTTTTAATTAGATAAGCGTTTTTAGAGAGTTGAATTATGTGTCATTGTAGTTGGTTATTTTGAATCAGCATTTAGTTATTGGGGTAAAAAAACAAACAAAAAAACGAAGTTTTGCCTGAATGTGATGTGTGTTTTTGGGCCTTGAACCACAATGTGACTACTGAAAATTACGTGTTGGAAATGTGTGTAAGAGATGAAAACCTCCTAAAGGATATTTGGGATAAAGGTGATTAACCTCAAAATGTAGATTGTTTAAATAGCATGTTAATAATTACGCAGCCATGTAAATTTTTTTACATTTGCAATGCTGTATGAATATATGGTAAATTTCAGTTAACCTACCAATTACAGTCACCACCATATTTCATCATCTCGGCAGTTATGCCATCAACTCCCGAAGCCTTACCATTCTGAAGAGATTTTAGAGTTTTACACACTTCTTCTCTTGAGATCCCTCCTGTGCTTTCATCCTTCACTGTTCCATCATCTGCATCAGAATCATCTTTGCTTTCCTGATCTAATAACTCACAGAAGTATTCACCACATCTTTCACTTAACTCATTGGGCTCCCATATCATTTCCCCAACCCTATTCTTCACGCAACTTAACACTTAGTTTCCCCTATTTTTCCTGAGTCTCGTATACTTCTAGAAAGACTTCCTATCTTTCCAAAAAGCCAATTCATGCCATTCCACCTTCTCCTTCCTATCTTTTTGCCTTCCTCTGGTGAACTAGCTTAGCGGCTTCACGCTTCTTACAGCGATATTCATCCACAGAAACTCTACCTTCCAACATACCCAAATAGGCTTCCTTCTTTCTCTTTACTACCTCTTCAATCTCAGTATTCCACCAAGCATCACCTCTATTGTAACCCACTATTGTGGTGCAACAGACCTCTTCAGCAGCAGCGACCACACAGTTCTTAAAACATTTCCACTTCTTTTCTACATCCCTCTCACAAGACTTCAGCTCCTTCAGTCCTTCTCTGAGTAAGTCAGAATAATGCTGATGATATTCAGGGAGCCTTTCCATCCTGGGCCTCTTACTGTTCCTTCTCCTCCAACCAACATTCAGTTTCACCCATGACGCTACCAAGTAATGATCAGAACCAACATCTGCACCTCTCATCACACGAGTGTCAACAACTAAGTGTTTCAGACGCTGATCATAGACAACAAAATCTATCACACTCTTTTGACCAAAAGTACGATTTTCCCAAGTATATGTGTGGATATGCTTGTGGTTGAAAAATGTATTAGATACATACAAACCATTCTCAATGCAGAGTTCAATTAATCTTTCACTATTATCATTCACACAAGGATCATTAAACTTACCCAGAACATTGTCAGAAATTCCATTCTGCACTCCTAAGCATTGAAATCTCCTGCTATTATAACTTTCTCTTTAGCACCAAACTGGCTCAAAACAGCTTTTAGCTCATTCCAGAAATCTTCCTTCCTATTAGAGGATTCAGAGTCACAAGGAGCATACACTACAACAATTACTATTCTCTGAAGTTTCACTTTGAAACGAATCCAAATAATTCTCGCACTTATGCAACTATAGTGAATCAAGTTGTTCTTTATCTTTTTGCTTAAAATCACACCTACACCAGCCTGTCCTCTCCCATTATCTAATACTCCAGACCACACACTCACCATTCCATTCACTTCTTCTATACCAATTTCCTTCTTTTGGTTTCACTTACACACAGCACATCCAATCCATACTTATTCATCTCCTCAATCACCTCACTCATCTTGCCATTTATACCTCTAGTATTCCATACACCAATCTTACATTCACTCAGCCGAGATCTCTTTCTCATACGCCATTTAGAAAGTCCAGGTCGATTCTGTGGTGGACCGTCCTTCTCAAGCGTGGTAGGTCCACCATATCCCACACTTGAGTCATTCTTAATATTTCTTTTTGTCTTTTTAATCAGGTAAGTACATCAGTGCTGGAGATTAGCCCACAGCTGAGGGTTCCAGTTGGTCATTTAACCTAAGGATTCTGGAACAAAACCCAGTGAGTTGAGGTCTTTTCGCCAATGTCCCACAGAACTATAGCTGGTGCCTCTCCAAGATTCACAGAGGCCCTAGTTGCTATTATTTATGATAAAACAGTCATATAAAAACCATTTTGTAGTCTACTGTTGAGGAAATATCAGTGCATTCAGTACACATACATCATAAAAAGAAAATAATAAAACACGCAAATCAAATAATTACATAAATATGGAAATATATAATTTAACAGGCGATATCTGGTTAGTAAGATTTGACAGTATTTTTATAAGCTCATTTCCTACATTAGAACACGAAAATTATTTCCAATGGTTACATGCACTTTCATCCAATGCCAATTTGTCCAAAAGGCTTCATCCAATTGCAACTACTACAATGGACATAAATAAGGTAAATAATGGTCATCAATAACATTATTTTTGTAATTATGTTCAACACATTTTTAATAAGTTCTATGTAGACAGAAAAGTCACATACCTTAGTTGAATAATCCCTTGTAATGAGTCTTGGATAATATGGTCTACAAAAAATACATAAAAACTGTCTAGGATATATGAAGAGGCTTAAGGAAACCATTAACCATAACCTTGATAAAATCAATACACAGAAATGAATAAAACAGTCAAGATTCAACAAAGTTGAAAGCTAAAAAGAATTAATAACATCAACCTATGTTAATACCAGCATCGCTGGTTAGGTATTAACATTGACCTTTGCATTGTGTTGTGCAGAATGGACTGTCACCTGTTTTTTACTCTTATTAATTCTTTTTAGCTGTGTCAACATTATTTAACTATTTTATTCTCATCAATTCTTCTTAGCAGTATCATCGTTATTTTAAACTTTCAACTTTGTTGAACCTTGACCGTTTTATTCATTTCTATGTATTGATTTTATCAAGGTTATGGTCCATGGTTTCCTTAAGCCTCTTCATATATCCTAGACAGTTTTTATGTATTTTTTGTAGATCATATTATCCAAGCCTCATCACAAAGGATTATTGAACTAAGGTGTGGGACTTTTCCTTCTACATAAGACTTGTTATAAAACGTGTTGAACAGAATTTACAAAATATGTCATTGATGACCATTACAACATGCCACGTAATTACGAGCACACAGCACTTTTTAGTGAATTGTAGCACATCTAACTACAATGGACATTTTAATGGCACTTCATCCAATACCCATTCATCCTTCTGATACAGTTAATCAAATATCCATTCATCTAAAGTAGGATTCATTCAACAGAGATATCTCCTATGTTTCGCATTATACATTTGTCTTTGGTTGGGGCAATGACAGCTGGTCTTGGACCTGGGGCAAACATCAATATTGATTCTGCCCTTGTCCATTATGTAAAAGGTACAACCATTACTCAGTTTACAATAATATCAGAAACTAAAGCAACCAAACTCCTAGAATCCATAGGTGCCAAATGTTATTTCACTCTAGAAACATCTTTCAGCTGGTTTCCTAGCTGCAAGATGTTTCTGGAATGGTGAAACAACAGTCACAGTTAGCAAATAGCTATTGTATAAATTTTACCTTTTGTGATCAAACATAACAGTGAAGGGGGTGGAGAATGTCACAAAAGGCAAAAGTTCTGTGAGCAAGACATATTTTATTAATCATGGCTTTTTTTATAATAAAATGGCATGCATAGAAAATGATGTCAACCCTATTACTGTATCATGTTTCCAACTTACATTTACTATATAAATTTATATTTAAGCAGTTAACAATTTGTACACAATCAGAAAACAAAGCAAACTTTATTGTGGTGGAAAGATGAAAAATACAGCGTAGAAAGGGAAAATGGAAGAAAAAAATAGGAGCATGTATTCTATTATACCTTGTTATCATAAAAGCGACCCTTTTTCTGTTCTGGAGCAGCATATGGCGCAGTGCCTATTACTTGAGAATGAGAACAGAAACACTGGGGGTGGTAGAATTCTGTATCTTGGGTTTCTGTACATAAAGTAGCAAGGCCAAAATCTCCAATTTTAATGAGACCATCATGACACAAAAATATGTTTTTAGGCTGAAAGAAGAAAAATGTATTACCAAACTGAAGGCATTAATTACATATATCTACCATACCTTTTGTTCATCCAGTATGCATACCCACAAAAAATCCTTGCATACTGCCAAATTTTAAAAACACATAATTCAAAACAGCACACATTTTGTGGTTGGTTAAAATTATTCCAGCTAAAATATAGTATAGTTAAAATACTTTGATATAAATGTTCTTGCAAAGAAAAATCTGTAGATTTTGTACTACAGGATGTGCCATATAAAAGAGGCCTGAGTATAATGAACGGCAACAGTCAGGCAATGTTACTATACATGGTAAAGAATAGTTGAAATGACAGAAAACAGGAGTAATTTACCTGCGTTTATAACAATTGCTGAAAGTGCTGTCCTCCGACATCAAGACACAGCTGCACACGACAGAACATGTTGTTCGTAATGCGGCACAACTCATCGGCAGTAATTTGGGCTATGGCATCCGTAATGTTCACTTTTAATTCATCAAGGGTGTGCGGATTAGTTGCGTACACTTTCCTTTTTAATGCTCCCCACAGATAAAAGTTACAGGTGGAGAGATCGGATGATCTGGGTGGCCATAGTACCTTCGATACAGTTCTGTCCTCCCCAAACACTTCATGCACAGCACATAGACTATTCTGCTCAGCATGAACCATTGCATCATCCTGGTAAAAGAAAGCATATGTTCACTCTTCTTCTGTAAATGTGGCAACAAATGGATTGAACAGTTGCTGAACATAGTGCTCCAAGTTGATGGTGTCAGTAAAAAGAATGGGCAGACTATCCTCTTCGCAGACACAGCACACCAAACGTCTATCTTTTGGTCGTACAGAGGAGTCTCCATTGTCCATCTGGGATTTGTGTTGGTCCAAATCCCGCTGTTTTGCGCATTGACATACCCGGACAGATGAAACCATGCTTCATCTGTCATGTAATAAAGTGTTGAGTCAATTTCACCGCTGACAATGGTCTCCTGAAACCACTTACAATATTGCATCTGTTTTGCATAATCAGGAGTTTTAAGTTCTTGGAGTGCCATAACTTTGTATGGTCGAAAATGCAAATCCACCTTAAGTATGCATCAGCATGACGTGGAAGATATGCCCATTGCAGATGATAATTGGCGAATCGACTTCTGAGGGCTTTGTAACGTCATTGTGCACACATCCTTAATATTGTCTTCAGTACGAATTGTCTTGGGTTTGTTTCTTTCCCTGTTGCACACCGTGCCGGTTTCAGGAAATTTCCACGCTAACTTCTGTACCACTGATTTCACCGGTGCTGCACAATGTGGAAATTTTTCTGTAAAGAACTCATTTAAAACCTTGTATGAGTTATTTCTGAAATACTGTTACACAATAAAAATCAGCTGTTCTGTACTTAAAACCATTTCCGTTGACTTTGTTCTCTCTTCACTTACACTTATGACCTCGTACCTACACTGCTCTGGCTGTGACTAACACAGGCAGAAACTGGTAAGAAGTGTAACAAAGCGGTTTTAACTGGAAACCCGCCAAACAACTTTAACCCGCCTATCAACGTCAGGCCACGGGACCTCTTTTATATGGAGCACCCTGTATTAGCATTCCACCAGAAAGGTAGCAATGGAAATTTATATCACACATTGTTTACCACATGAAAGGATAAAGGACTTTTAAAAATACAGTTTTGTATCACTCAAAACATTCCTTCAAGTGCCTTTAGTATAAAAAAAGGGGTATACTAAAGGTATTCCATTTATGATTTACTGTTGATGTACAGTGTGCTTCAAAGGTGGCCCCAAAAAGTGCATCATACATGGTTTCTTCATTAGTTTTTCATACATGCATATCAAGAAAAAGTTCATGGTGGAATCACATGTGCTCTCTCTGTCATGTCACATTACATCACTACACACCACACCCACACAAAGCCATTAGCCAAATAAGAATTTATGCTAGTTCGAAACAAACTTCCCCAACCTTGATGAAGATTTGCAGCAAGAGATCTTCTTCCTCATAGATTAATATCTTAGCTATTAATACACTCATCCATCCACATAAATGACTTCCATTTGTGAAAATTTGAATATGCACAAACTATCTTCAATGCCCTCAGTATCTTTTTCATAAACTCTAGTGCAAATACATGAAAGTCATGCTTTTTGGTAAACATACTTTTGCCATTTCTTGGAATGTGCATGCCCACCCTGACCATTTTGTTTACTTTCCAATGAAAGTATCTACTTTTCATACTTCGTGTACAATGGTGGGGTTGCCACTTGACAACACAAAATGACCCCCGCCATCCTTCCCCATAACTTCCTCAATCTTTCATTATATTACCCCTTATCCCTCCTCTCTGCTCGCTACAAACTTCTGAATTGAGAAATTTTTTTGTGAGAGAGTTCTTTTTCCAATTATACCCCCTCTCTCTGCAAAATTATCCTACAGATTTTTTAAAAAAACAAAGGACTGTAAAAACATTTTTTTAAAATCAGCAGTAAATTTTAAACTTTTTTAGCAGATGATCTGTGGATTAAACGACGAAAATTATGGTTGTATGCTTTTTTCACCAAGCAAATGGTGTTTGGTGTTTTACTGTTTTTTCTAGATGATTAGGCTGATACTGTTGATGTTTTTGAAATTATTTGACTATCACATTCGAAACAAGCAACTTTCTCTTTTGCAGACATTTTTGGGAATGATAATCAGCATGTGCAGACCACGCATGTATTCTGCTGTTGGCTTGAGGAGATATTTTCAGACGGACACCTAACAAGCACCCTCCCCAGCAATATCATGTCAGTTAACATGGACTGACGCCTCTTCGCTTTGACATCGTAGTATCTGGGGGAGGTAAGGGGTCTATTAAACAGCGCAGGGAGAAGCAAAATCTGTTGCTATCCCAAATGGTAGGGCGTGTGTGTGGTTGGTCAGTGCTCTCAACAGATGGGCGGAGTTGTCAAAGTACAGACAACAGCAGTAAATATGTGGTGTGCACGAGCGAGGGCTGCGCTCACAAATCTAAGATAAAAAAATTCTGCAAGAGATTGAAATGTTAAAGAAATATTTCGTAAGGTATCGAGATCTAAGATTAAAAAAATATTCCGCAAGGCACTAAAATCTAAGATTAAAAAGAAATGTTCTGCAATGCACGTCACAGTTTTAAGTACTTTCTGATCCTGGGACGGGGATCATGCCTGTTTACATAACATATTATAGGATGAATGTACAAGTTCATAGAATGACATCAGAGCTTCGAAGACCTTCCTCATGCAGAAAGACTGAAGGAGGTCATGAACAAGAGAACCATTGCTGCTGTTTGAGAACTCACTAAGGAAAACTTTCACATTACTATTCTGATAATAAGTTTAAATGTCAGCATATTCATTGAAGTGTGGATACAGTTATTCATCTATATTTCAAGTTCTGCAAGATCTATGCCAAAAAAGGTACCCCACAAATATAAATAAATAAAATAATAATAATAATAATAATAATAATAATAATAAGGCTAGACTCCATTCATGCAAGGAGATGCTGAACACATCTAAAACTAGTTAGTTAGTTAGTTGATTTTAATGGTGCAAGGGCCAGGTTTGGCCAAAGAGTGCCAGACACATCTAAAACTAGTGGCCCCTAACAGCTAACAGACAGTGTCAGAGGTGATGATACATGATTTTATTATTAAACAACTTCCAGAAAAACTGACAACTGTGTTTGGATTGTGGAAGATGAAACATGTACCTAAATACACCAACAAGACTTTCTTCCAGGAAGCAGATGTTCACAATTTTGTTTAATTCCCAAAGAGTGGTGGCCATGGACGCTTTACTTAGAAAATGACTATAAATGACCAACGCTACAAGTGTTTTTGCCCAAAATAGTTAAGGAGACATAGGAGCAAAGACCAACAACAGGTGTGTTAAGTATTCTTCTTTATGACAATGCCAGTACTCACAGAACTCAGCATAGTTATGACCTATCCAGAGCAGGAATAAATCAAGCAGTCACTTTAGCCTACATATTCACCCACTCTTGCAACATGTGATTTTTGGTTCTTTCAAAAAATTAAAAAGGAACTCACTGGGCAAACTTTTTTTAAAAGTGAAAGACCTTGCAAAATGTGTTTGGTCAGAGCTGCAGAGTATTCCCCAACAGAAGTATCACCAAGCTCTCCACAATCGGGATAGACATCTGCAACTTTCCATAGATACATACATACCACTAAGATGTTCCCTGAGATTCAGTGGTTAGCTCCAAAAAGAAATACAAACCACCAGATATTTTTACTTACTGTTGTCGTATATGTTGGAACAGAGTACTTTGAAGGGTAGTAAAAGTTTCATTGAGGTAAGTGCAATGATTTTTGTTTTGCAGATGCCTGTAAAAAATTTATTGAACGCTCCTTGTATTCCTGAAATAGTTCTAGTTGAATGTTCAATTAAAAACAAATGTTATAGCAGAGACGATGATTAAGGAAACATTTTTCTTCAAATAGTTTTAGCAGTAAATGAAAACACAGTTAATTAGCAAAATAAACTTTATAATATACCTCTCTCGTATGATCAACAAAATTACAGACAAGTAATACATTTTTATTATAAGTAACAAACAGTTCAAAACATTGGGTATTTTTCGTTTTCACTGAACTAAAGAATTTAGCTATAGAAAAAAAGCCAATTGCTAATCACGTACATCACAGCTTACAACTATACTTAACAATTAATTAAAAAATGTGAAGAGTTTCAAATGCAAAGTAAAATTTCAGATGGCAAATTTTAGCCTGGATTAGAATGGAACATAACAATAGATCACACACACTCTAGAGCAGGGATGGCAAACCTTTTCCAACTAGTGTACCACTTAAAGTTTGCATTACTGCTTTCAACTGTCTAGCGTGCCACCTCTTGTTTGCATTTTTTTTAAAAACATTTTGTCATGAAACGTTTTTTGCGAATACCAAAAAAATGACAATAACAGAATAGGTGAGTAAGTGAATTTTAAGACTAAGACAATTTCAATTTGAGCCTGATTTAATTCGTTACCAGATAATTGAAAGATCATACTTACATAATTACATTAGTGTGAAACTTGTTGATGAATATTGCTAGCCAAGAAATTTATGTTGGGTTCATAACACGTTGTTTTTTTTTTTTAATTGGGGGTTTAATGACCAGCATGAGCAACTCAATGGGCTTTAAGCAGTCGTCCGTCTCTAATTTAGGGTCACTGGCTCCTGAGAAGGGAAAGAGCAAGTGCCGTAAGACAAACACAACATCCATGCCTCACCGGGATTCGAACCCGGACCCCTTCCGGGCGAATGATCAGAAGCCATTGCTTAGATCACTGCGCCACCTGGGAGGCCATAACCTGTTGTCTACAACATCACGCAAGATGCACTTAAGTGTGAACCAAGACGGTTCAGACTTAAATGCATCTTGCTTTTGGGAATTATTGCATAAGGCAATTAAAGAAAAAGATGTTGCTTTGCTACCCCTTTGGAGGATACTTCTGCCGTAAGTACATCTTGCTTTTGGGAATTAATGCATAAGGCGATACAGAGTGAGGTTGCTTTGCTACCCCTTTGGAGGATATTTCTTGGCTAGATTAATTTTCTTGTCAGAGTTCGGTTATCTGCAAGAACACACTACAGACATTGTTGTAGAAAAATTACTGTTTTCAGAAACCTAAATTTTTATTTAATGTTAATGCTGTCATACAGGCGTGCCATCCAAATCGTGTTCGTGTGCCACCAAGTGGCACGCGTGTCATAGGTTCGCCATCCCACCTCTGGAGTATGCAAAGAACTACTACCCCCACCCCACCCACACACACACAGTGTCCCTAAAAAATATGAGGAGCAATTAGAAAACTGAGACAATTACCTTCAAGTCCCGGTGAATGATGGACTTGGAATGAATGTGCTCAACACCTTGAACAATCTGGAGTAATACATTTATTGCCTCCACAATCCTATTACGTTCATCTGAAAAGCAAGCATAACCCATTATTGTTGTTTTATGATGACATTAAATGATATCTTCAAAAACAAAGCTGAACTAAACTGAATAGACATATTATATACACCAGCCTAATAATGTGTTGCTCTGCTTTTTGACCTCACAACAGCAACCAGACATCTTGGAAAGGATTCAACATGGTGTTAGAAACACAGAAGTGGTATTGAAGTGAAGCAAGGATTGCTTGTCATACAGCATCTAACAGTTGCGGGTGGGAAAAGGATTCAACATGGTGTTAGAAACACAGAAGTGGTATTGAAGTGAAGCAAGGATTGCTTGTAATAGAGCATCTACAGTTGTGGGTGGGAGTTGGTGGGCTCAAACAAATTTTTCTTATTTGTCCCACCAATATGCAATGGGGTGGAGGTCAGGCAACCCAGGGAGTCATCTGAGTGTGATAAACTCACCCGATTGCTCCTGGAGCAAATTGGTCGCCACTTAGAAAATATGCAGTGTGGCATTGTTCTGTTGAAAGATGGCATCATGGTGCAGAAAGAGAATCATTACAAGCGGGTGTAGATGGTCGGCAAGGATGTTCACACACCTTGTGCACAGATTCTAGACAAACAAAAAAAAAAAAAATGGAGAGGCACAATTCCTGCATGTGCCCATAATTAATCAAAATTAATATATAATTCCCAAAGAAACGGTTATATTTAAGGAAGCTGGGAACCCGCCCTAGAACCGGCACTGCTTCTGCCGGTGAAGGTCTCAACAGATACAAGTGGCTCCAAAAAAACCATATAAACACACCCAAACAGTTACACCACCTCCACCTGCTTGTATGACACTAACTTGGCAAGCTGGGTCCATCACATCATGCGGTTTATGTCACACATGCACTCTACCATCGGCGTGATAGAGTTGAAACTGTGATTCGTTGAGACAAGATGACGTTTCCAGTCCTGTGCACTTTAGTTGCAATAGGACTTTGCAAACTGCAGTATAATCTTTCCATGCCTTGCAGTAAACAATGGGACATGATGTGGTCATTGACTTCCATAGCCCATTTTTTCCCATGGTATGATGGATAGTCTTTGTACATAAGTTTGGGATGCACTCTCATTAAATCCCAACATTTTCTGCTCCTTGATAGCTGTGCAATTCCTTGTAACGATATGGGGCAGTCTGTGCTCACCTCGAGAGTAACTTGCATATTTATGGTCACATTTTTCCCATTGGCTACTAAATTTTCCCCATTTCATCTAGTCTTTCTATAACTTACTTTCATTGCTGCCTTTAACCAAGATTACTTTTGTGTGACTAGTTTTCAATGTGCACAGACCTGTTGTTCTATTTATAGCATTGCTAGTTTCTGCATCTCATGTGACTGGACATGATACTTCTGCTTTGCATATTCTTACAGGGGTGTATATAATTATTTGTTCATTTCAGTATATATACAACTTTCTTTCTCCACTTATTATCAACAAATATGCAATATACTCTGAAGTTACAAATTATCAGGAACACCTACCTAATTTTACTTGGCCTTCAACAAAGCATAGATACGAAGCAGCATGGACTCAATGAGGTGCTGATATTGTTCTGCAGGTATGTTCAGCCAAGAGGATGGGGACAATGCCTTTCAATTGCAGAATGTAAGCTGGAGGAGGATCTCCATTACAAATAGACCTCTTATCACATTCCACAGGTGTTCAATTTAGTTAAGATCTCTGTCGGGGCCATTTTAGCACTCTGAAGTTGTTGTTGTGCTCCTGGAATCACTGTGTGATTATCTTAGCCTTGTAGGATGGTGCATTATCTCTCTCGCGCTGGAAGTCCCTATTCATCAGGAAACACCATGCAGATATGCAGGTGTGCCTGGTCCACAATGCTGTTAAGATGTCTTGTGGTATCTAAAATCTGTTCCATTAAGGAACCCAATGTCCACCGTAAAAACAGACCCCAAACCATTAAGCTGCCTTCACCAGCTTGTACAATTAATGCTAGGCAGCTGGGATCCATCAATTCATGTTCCTGATGCCATATTCTGGCACACCAATCAGCATGTATTACCTGAAAATATTCCAATCCTCAAGGGTCCAGTTTTGGTGCTCACGTGCCCACTGCAGATGAACTTGTTGCTTTTTTAGCAGAGATTAATGATACACAATGGGGACAACTTTTGTTATAGCCCATTTGTGCCAACGTGCAGTGTTGGCTGGGACTCTCCTCTTGACACCCTGCTGTTGTACTGTGCAGTTATTTGACACAATAAAGATAGTCTCTTTTCTCATACAGTTTTCTCCAGCCAACGTTGCCTTTGACCATCGGCCAGTGATTTCTGGCCACAGGAAGACCACTTGATTGCTTGTTTTGCTGTTTGTCCACCCCTCATTATACATTCTCAAATACAGTTGTTCTAGTGTAGCCAAGAAGGTTTGCCATTACTGAGAAGTGTGCACCTGCCTGTTTAGCAACCACTGTCCTGCCTCTTTCAAAGCCACTTAAACAAGGAATCTTTTTAAGAGGTGATACTGTCTTGCCCCTATCCGTGCTTTGTACATGTCTGAATCCTTAGTAGTGAGCTGTTTATTCAGCTATCTAAATGTAATACTTGTATACATATGTGAGGATGGCACATGACTGATTGCTATTGGGTGTTCCTGATAACCTCTTACATCAGTATAACAATAAAACAGAAAATAAAAAGAAATGTCCACTAAACTAAAAGAAAAAATCAATGGCAAAAAAATTATAAGGCTACAGAAAAATCTTACTTTATGGAATGTACAATTTCACATGTTAAACAAAAGATTACACAATAAGTGAAAGTTATAAGTTCTTAATGAAGTAAAAACTTCAACACTTTATTTCAACATTTACAAACTGATTCTTAAGACAATTCTAATTAAATTTTAAAAGCAGCAGCTTTTCAAGTAGAACTTCCAATTGCTTGGAATTTATGTTAGTTAAGGTATGCAGTTAGGTCTTACAAACTGTGAACACTACAATGACAAGCAATCACTATACTGTGTGTGTCAACCATATTTTTATATTTCTTTATTTAGATGCTCTGTGTCTTCATATAAGTCTAGTTTAAAATCTTTGTGATCTATCTACACTAAAACATAAATTACTGAAAACATTCAACTGGTCCTTCCAGATAACATCAGTTAAATAACCTCATGATATGTTTCTCAAAGTAAGACTTTCTTTCAGCCACAATTACTACTCAGTGTTTTGTTCTTGAGATCTGTACAAACAGTGCTTAGATTCCAGTACTGACTGAAGTTATATAAAACACACTTCATTATGATTTTTCTTTTTCCCATTTTGCCACTGAATTCTATTCTACCACCTCTTAGAACAATTTTATGAATTTAAAAGGTTTCTTCAGTCCATAACAAATCATAATACAGTGCAACCTCAGTTATAGGTTTTTCACTTTTATGTGTAATTCTGTGTTAGTCCTGATATTTACTGTAGTTTCTATTGTTTTTTTAACTCCATTACATGTAATTAATTTATATGCTTTTTGCAGTTATATGTTAAAATTTGAATTTTAGATTATCAAAAACACACGGTTCTCCAATTCTTTTATATGTAACCCGGTATGTTACAACTCTGAGACAGCATTGTTGTGTTGTTTCTTGGTGCAGCCAAAGTTGAACCTTGATCTCATCAAAGAAGGGTATGTTGTTTACTTTCAGTTTGGATGGAAAATTGGTTTCATATTCATGACTCCCACACAGATATGTGCTGTTTAAAAATTGATTAATCCCTAGGGTGTAACTTTGTGGCTCCACTACTATTTTGTGACGTAGAATGGAATCCTAAATGTATCAATATTCAGCATTTGGTTTTCAAATGGATGCACTCACAATCTGCAGAAAAAAACCCTGTTAATTCATGATTTCCATGTTCTGAAACACTGGTCTCAGATTCTTAGCTGTGAGGATTTCCCTTAATCTAGAATCAGGATAATTTATAGACATTTAGAGCTGTCAAAAGAGAAGTTTGATTTTCATAAGCTTTATGATTTTTGCAATAAGATAAAATATATTATATAATTTGTAGCACTTTTTTTTCTTTTGCCACCAATTAAACTTTAAATAAATCATTTTTAAGGAACACCTTTTACTCCTTTAAAGCATGAATTTTAAAATAGTGTTTAACATTTTGAAATTCTGTTTATAACATTTTTTAAGATCATCCCCCTAATGAAAAAAGTATAATCGAGGTTTCACTGTAATGTGCTTTATGAATGTGAAAGAAGGGCAATGATATAAAATGAACTATAATGAAAATAATAATAAAATTTATTACCATAATTACCATCATATAATCTCCAGATTATCTGTTAAAAAGGTTATAAATTTAATATCTGTGGATAGTACACTGCTTTTTTTTTTTTTTTTTTTTTAAACATTTTCGTAGCATTTTGATTTTTAAAAATCCACATTCTACTTGCCAGAATAGGTTGTATATTTAGAAAATTACTAAAAGTGCATTAACAACAGAAAAATATTTTACAGTACCAAGAAAGAGATCTGCAAACTGTTGGAAAGATTATTATTATTTTTTTTTTTTCCGAAAATATGATGTGACGGAGTGGTATTATTTGCCCTCATGGACAATCCTGTGGAAGCTCAGCCTCAGCGTCACATATACTCATGGGCACCACAGCTAACCATGCAACTATCACGTCTGACTAAGGAACTGAGGTAATGCGGGACAAACTAGTCACTTTTGCTCCTTATTCAATTGAAAATAGCACAAAGGCACTTTAAAAAACTACAAGTTTTTTTAAATACAAATCTTTTTATCATATTTCTTTGGACTGCTGGGTCATCTCGTGAATTGCGCCTTTTCTGTAGGAAATTGCGATTCAGGATCAACATCACGATTCCAAATTACACAGTGATTTTTTCTCCTTAACTTCACGGTCTGCATATGATACGAAGGAAAAATATGGTACCCCTTTAATTACATAAATGTTTGTATTTCATTTAATTACATAAATGTTTGTATTTAAGATCAAAAACAGAAATAGAGCGGAGCAAAGATTTCTCCCGTAATCGTAATTTTTTTCTCTAGCGATGTTCCATCTGTCCAGTATTTTTTGTTAAATATAATTTTATTCCATAAATCTTTGTGTTTCAGGTTGAACATGGAGATAAAATTCTAGGCACAGAAGACCAGGGGTTCTTGATCATAATTATTGCAATTGCTGTAGTACCTAGGCTAGATTTTTTTGTTATTTTAGATAGAAAACATATAAGGTGGATAGTTTCATTTCTTTTTCTTTAAATCTATACTCATGCAAATTTTTATTGTTCTTCCCTTCTAGTAGTTATTTTGTCCAGTGATCACCCGCAGATTTACTGTGACACCATGATATCTGTTGCAGACTGATGAGGAACTTTCTGCTATAGGGTAATGGTACTTAAATTTCCAAAAATATTCTGAACAACAACTGAAGTTACGAAAAATGTAATTCATGAGGCAACCTTAAGGGTTGTCTTATGTTACAAACGTGCTTTTGATTAAAATATACATAATATCTAAGGTATTTTACCTGATATTGTCAAAGTATTTCGTACGTTATTGCTCTGTGAGGCACGTGCTCCCGGCCCGAGAGGTCCCTTATGTTACGGACCTTTGGTTAGTTATAAAAATTTTTTTATACAGAAATAAAACAGTTAGGTTATATATTTTCAGTTCCACATTCATTCACTCACACAATCAAATGTTTAAAATTTACTATTAATTAAAAGATTTTAGTAGAAAGAGTTATACTCATCGGGTCAGGAGACGTCTCACAAGGGATTTGTTGTTACAGCGAGTGCTTTCAGCAGTGCTTAACCGCCATCGTCGAGCCTCTACTTCTACACGAGGGTTCCTCGCGTGTGTGCAGTTCTGGAGTTGCACGTCGGGAATCAATGGGAAGGTTTGCTGCCTGTATGTGTTAGGTGATTTGTTTCTAATGTGTCGTCATCTATTGGATGAGTTAGTCGTAAGTATAATTCTTTTGTGTAGATATTTTTGGGCTATTATTATTTGTTTGTAGAAACAGGTGTATTTTCTTCTTCTTTATTTATTGGTGTGATTTTTTGTAATGTTCTTTTTTTTTTTTTTTTTTTTTTTTTGTCTTTTTTTATGGATTTTTTCTTTTTATATAAGTGATTTCCAGGCTGTGTCTAGTGTGGTGGGGTCTTGTAAGTTGCATATTTTATCTTTTTTTTTTTGTTCAATTATAATGCTTTCAGAAATCCTTAATTCTTTTTCGTTTGTGTGGGTGGTTAGTAATTTAATATTTTTAAAATCAGGATGTTGTTTATGTTTAACGCAGTGTTGGATAAGTGCAGTTTTTTCTTCTTTTTTGTTCCAGTTTTTTATATGTTGATGTAATCTTTTTATTAATCTATTTTTTGTGTTGCCAATGTATGAAATGTGGTCTTCAGAACTCTGTGAAACAACAGGAATTTCATATACGCCTGCCGATTGTACTATATTATTTTTACTTTTTTCTTTATAATTAAGTCACCAATATTCTGAACTGAATGACCAAAAATAATGTTGTGTTTCTTCATTAATCTTAAAAATTTTCAACTTCGTCCTCTAATAAAAGGGAAAGAACCTGAAAATTTGTATTTCTTCTTTGGGGTGTTTTGTCTAGACTCTTTTAATTTCTTCTTGTATTCAAAAATCAACTTTTTAACAGTTTTTGTGTCATATCCATATTGTTTGGTTGTGTTAATAATCCATTGGATTCCTTCTTCTCTGTATTTTCTATTTGAGGAATGTGTGAAGGCTCTTTTTACCCAATTCCTAATACCATTTACTTTATGAGTTTTTGGATGTTCAGATTGATATGGGATCATTATAGGTACATAGGTTGGTTTTCTAAAAACTCTGTATTCAAATTTTAAGTCTTTTTTTATTATTTCTATATCTAAGAAGGAATTTTTTTCATTTTGTTCAAATTCTAAAGTTAATTCAATCTCTGGGTAACAAGTGGTAAATTTATTCTTCAATATTTCAAGTTCTTCTTGTTTTAATTTAGATAGAATAAAAATGTTGTCGACATATCGACAATAAATGATGGATGGGTTTAATAGTTTTTTAATAATTTTGTTTTCTATACCACTCATGATTATTTCTGAAAATAAAGAAGATAATGGGTATCTTATTGGGGCTCCTACTTCTTGTCTATAGATTTTTTTTGTCAAACTCAAAGTAATGGTTATTAGTGTTTTGACCATCAATGTGACACCAAGGAATTCCCCCCTTTGGAAAAGCAACTTTTGATTACTGCTATAAAGCACACATTTGATAGGAATCTTAGTATTTTACCTTCACAATGACTAAGCTGAAGAAATAAATTTCTTCATTTATTATAAAAATTAATGGAGCACAAAAAAAAATAATAATAATAAAAATAAAAACTGCACATAGAACTAAAACAAATTGTGCTTCTCGGAATATGATACAACATAACACTGCTATACTACTGTTAGTGGAACACATGCAACAAGTTCATCACAAAATCAAATAAAAGAATTTTGCACTAAAGGAGTGCATTGCTTATTATAAAATTTGTAAGCTAAAAGTGCATTTAATAGAAACACATTACCACTGCTAGGAGGTGTATTAGCAGCCATTTCATCCAACCAATCACGTAAACTTTTATCACAAAGTTCCATTTGTATGTACAATACTGCCATAACATCCTGGGGGAAAAAAATGAAAAGTTGTAGAAATTTTTAAGGACAGAAGTTCCCTACAAATATACACATTATTAATTGATGATAGTAGCAAAGTTCCTATGCTGTGCTATTTTACACACAGTATAGAGGCTAAGTAAAATGAGTGGGCTCACAATCAACAATTTAAGAGGAAACTATGCACAGAAACCAAGCCCTGCAGAGTCACAGTGGTGCACAGTTGTGTAGAAATACAAACAATTATGCCATAACATCCTGGGGGAAAAAAATGAAAAGTTGTAGAAATTTTTAAGAACAGAAGTTCCCTACAAATATACAAATTATTAATTGATGATAGTAGTGAAGTTCCTATGCTGCACTAATTTACACACAGCATAGAGGCTAAGAAAATGAGTGGGCTCACAATCAACAATTTAAGATTAAACTATGCACAGAAACCAAGCCTTGCAGAGTCACAATGGTGCACAGTTGTGTAGAAATACAAACAATAATTGCTCGAGGCAATTTTAACTCTCTCCAGCATGATGGAGCTGAAGGATGTTTTTCACATACATCACTTTAAAAAAAGTGCCAAACTTTTTTCTACCTCTGACAAATAGTGTCTTCATTCATCAGTAAACTTTCATTTATCAGTTTTTCAATTATTCTGCCTTCAATGTATGTTCGAAGTTTTTAAGTATATAATTTGTCAGTTACCCATTTTCTAAGTGTATGGTTATTGCTCATTTACTTCACGAGTGAAAATTTGTGTAATATTTCATCCAAATCATTGGCGTGTAATTTTTTTCATTCATCATGAAACATCATTTCGTTTTCAGTCATTACTTATGTACTAACTTCATTCAGTGGTTGTTGTTTTTTCTTTGTTAGATGTTGTAAAACTTGGTGCATTGCTGTGGGGTTTTGTGAGGCTTTTCTTAGTTACCATACTTTGCGTAACAGATTGGCTTCAGCGACCAGGACTTCTTTGTCATATTATCTGTCCATTTTAGGCCATGTGACGATGTTTCCTTTTCCGTTATGGTCTGTCGTTATTTTATAGTACTCGACACATCCTATGTGCTTCTTATTGCTTGCTTAATATGTGTGACACTTTTGAACCAAGATTTTCCTACTGTTCTGTTATGCACTTGCTTGTGTTGAAGCATTGTTCTGTAGTTTTTACAAGATGTCTTACCCGTTATCTATAATATATATCTCTAAGCTGTTATCTGAGATTCAGAGGTTAGCTCCAAAAAGAAATACAAATTACCAGATGATTTTTACTTACTGTTGCTGTATCAAACTTCTCCATTTACAGCGATCTTGACATACAACTCAGGCTTCACTGATATCCATTACACGCCCTACACAATATCTTTTATACTTCATACTCATAATCTTATTCTCATGCAGACACTCCTGAATCTGATCCTCCCATGACTTCCTTGGCCTTCCTCTGCCTTTCCTTCCTGCCACTTGGGCTAAAAGATTTTCTTAGTAAGCATCTCATCACTCTTTCTTTCAACATGGCCAAACCACTGAAGCATATTAGTCGCCACCTTCGTAACATTTTGCTTCACATCACACAACTGCAACACATTTTCATTCCTTACACAATCAGAACATGTCTTGCCACAAACCCCCGCAAGTAACGCATTTCTCCAGCACACAAATGACTTCTATGTTCTGTCTGTAGTACCCAGGTTTCACTGCCATACATCAGAGTAGGAACAATTACTGTTTCATACACAGCCATGCGGGACTCTCTTGAGAACCCATCATTTTTGTGAAAACCTCCCAGAGCAGCCATGACTTTCAATGAAGAATTCACTTGCCCACTAATTTCACCATCCAATTTATTCTCTCTGTCAAACACGCTTCTTAAATACACAAATTCAACCACCTGGTCAATCACTGTGCCATTTAGACTTACATTACATTCAGTGCTACCAGTTCCTCTCGCAAAAACCATAACTTTGGTTTTTCCTTTATTTATACTCAGTTTGAATTTCATGGAAACTTCGTACATCCGGGACAACATACTTTGCAACTCACTTTTGCTCTCTGCCAACAGGACAGTGTCATCAGCATACAGCAATCCGCACACACAGATATCACCAAGATATAAACCACTATTATCTATTTTGGCATCACGCATCCATAAATATATTAAACAGCCATGGTGACATTACACAATCTTGTCTGACTCCTACACCAATAGAAAACCATTTTGATAAAACACCATTCACTTATACACAAGCTCTACTGCCAGCATACATGGTTTTTACACTATTAAGTCGATTCCCAGTAACACCATATTCATTCAATACCTTCCACAAAAGTGTCCTATTTACTTGGCTGTAAGCTTTCTCTAAATCTATGAAGGCAGCAAAAACTTTCTTACCAACAGCCAGATATTTTTCAATCATCATGTGTAATGCAAAAATTTGTTTAGTGCAGCTTTTACCAGGCATAAAATCACGCTGAACATACCACACTTTCTCTGATGTAAGATCCTGTACTTTTTCAATAACGACCTTACCAAACACTTTCCCTGGCACACTTAGTAGGCTAATACCACAATAGTTCTTGCAGTCAGTCTGATCACCTTTTCCCTTATACAAGGGAACAATTGTAGCATCCTTCCAATCCTGAGGGACCATTCCTAACTCCCAGCACAACTGGCAAATTTCAGTTAACCAGTCAATTATAGAGTCACCCCCATATTTCAACATCTCTGCAGTTATGCCATCAACTCCCGGAGCCTTGCCATTCTGAAGAGATTTTAGAGCTTTACACACTTCTTCTCTTGAGATCCCTCCTGTGCTTTCATCCCTCATTGTGACATCATCTGCATCTGCCTCAGAATCATCTTTGCTTTCCTGATCTAATAACTCACATAAGTATTCACCCCATCTTTCACTTAACACATTGAGCTCCCATATCCCTTCCCCAACCCTATTCTTCATACAACTTACAACTTTGTTTCCCCTATTTTTCCCGAGTCTCACATACTTCCAGAAAGTTTTCTTATCTTTCCAAAAAGCCAATTCATGCCTTTCCACCTTCTCCTTCCTATCTTTTGCCTCACTCTGGCAAACCAGCTTAGCGGATTCGCCCTTCTTACAGCGATATTCATCCACAGAAACTCTACCTTGCAATATTTTATCTATAATGCTTAGTGATATTAACTTGTTATTTCTGTGCCAAATATTCTTTTGACCTGAACTGTTTCCACTGTTCATATAATTTTCACTGGAATGTATGCATCACATATCAACCTATCATTCTTCCTGTATCATACATTCTTGTTTTTGAAAGTTGCTATATTTTAATGTTTGTTTTCATTGTCTTTTTAAATATTTTAACAAACTAGGTTTGCAGTTCATACCTACAGTTTTATCATTAACAGATTTTCAAGCCTTCAGTCCTTCTTTTTAAAGGTCTAACTTTCATAGCAGCAGAATTGAACACCTGCTCAGTCAACCTTTCATCTGTAACATAACACATACATACATTCCATCTCAATATGATCTATGGCTATTAAATAATGAGACAGATGCCATAACTTGAGTTAAATATGAAACTTACATTTTAAACTCTTTATCACCTTCAGTACACTTTCCTTCCTCAACAACACACCACTGCATTCTGATCTTCCACTGGGCAAATAAGTTCTGTAGCTCATCTGGTGTGATCCCTTTGAGAGGCTTGATCATTCTCTTCTTCATCATAGAAACTTACTCAAAACAGATCCTCCTGAATACAGATTTGACTTTAGGGAAAAGAAAAAAGTCGCATGAGGCCAATTCTGGTGAGAAGGCAAGAAGGATGTTCAAGCACTGTGATGCATTTCTCGGTTAAAAACTGCCTCACTGAGAACACTGAATGAATGAGCTGACATGTTGTGGTGAAGGATGAAGCCATTTTCCCACAACTCTGGCTTCTTTCTTCTGACTTGCTGTCACAAAGTCAAACGGACCTGCGTGTAGTAATGCTGGTTTGTTGTTACTCCATCAGGAACCCACTCCGCCAGAAATTACACCCTTAATGTCAAAGAAAACAATTAACATGACTTTAATTTTGGACTTGCTTTGCAGTGCTTTCTACACCCTCGGTGATGTTAGTTTTCCAATGCATTGACTGTTTCTTTGTCTCACTCTCAAATTGGAAAATCAAGGTTTCAACACAAGTGAAAACACTATGTACCCCAGAATCTATATATCTATATATTAATTCTATAAGGTTTTTTACTGTAAGACCTATTCTGAGAAAACGACTCAATGTAAAAATATGGTTGAGGTATCAAAATAAAGGTCTTACCATGTAGATGTGCCAGTCGAGAGAAAAATTAGATTGGGGCAAAGTTCCCATGTAAAGTCTATGGGAGAAGCATGCGGTTGACATCTGATCGCATGTGGATGACTGAAACAACTCTCGCTAAACACGCGCTGTTATAGATGAAAGCATGGAGGGACCGAGATAATCCAAAAGTCTTCTCTTTTCTGAATGAACCGTTGCACAAAACGATGGTCCATTCACCTCCATATGCTGATTCATGTTGTTATGGAAATGCTAGCAGGCTATCGTATTGAAGTTCTTTGCATCAGAACAGCGAAGACTCTTGCACTTGAAGACCTGCTTGCGTTATGCCATTGGACTGTGTGATGTATATAAACAATTTAATATTCATTCGATCGAGTTTATTCACGTAGGTAAGATGTTTTCCATTATGTAAAGATGTAAATAAACATTCCGTTGACCATTGTTAGTGAAAATATATAGAATGTACATATTGAGTTGTACCATCTATATGTTCATTCTATAAGGTTTTTTACTGTGAGACCTATTTTGAGAGAACAGCTGAACGTAAAAATATGGTTGAGGTATCAAAATAAGGGTCTTACCACGTAGATATGCCAGTCGAAGAGAAAAATGATATTGGAACAATGGTTTGGGTGTGGCGGAGAGGCAAAGTTCCCATGTAAAGTCTATGGGAGAAGCATGCGGCCCTTATCTACATCGAGCGCTCAGCTCAGTGTCAGACTTGGTGTGAGCATAGTGTTCTATGATCAGTCCTAAAGTAAGTAAATACTTTATTGCATACTTACAGAATGTCTCTCCCACAGGAAAAAAAGAAAACAAAAACAAAATCTTAAGAGCCTTACTGGAAGGCATGAGCGATCAATGGGTCGGAACTATATGTCTCAGACAAGATAGAATGAAGAATATTTGCAACGCAAATCTCATTCCAACAACTTTTACAAACACAAGTTGTGACTGAAGATGAGAGTGAAAGAGTGTGGTGTCCAGTTGAATTTTTGCACGCAATCGAGATGAGTGGACTTCCGCCTCACATTCTACGACTGAAAAAGGGTGCAGTCGTGATGCTCATCATGAACCTGGCCTCCACGGTGATTCAGTGGTCTAAGCGCTGGCTTATGATGATTCGTTTGTGAAGGGTCCGGGTTTGAATCCCAGTGAGGCATGGATGTTGTGTTTGTCTTACAGCACTGGCTCTCTTCTTTCCCTAGATCTAGTGACCCTAAATTAGGGACGGGTGACTGCTTATAGCCCATTGAGTTGCGTACAATGGTCGTTAAACCTTCAGTAAAAAAAAAAAAAACGAACCTAGATACAAAGGAAATGTTTAGTCGTGGTACACATATGATCGTAAAGTCCCTCTTCCAAAACACAATTTCCGTGGAAATTTTGTGCGAAGAACACAAGGGGTCATTGCACACCTTGCCACACATTCTGCTGACTCCAAGCAACAGCACTTTCCCTTTTACGATCAAACGGATTCAATTCCCGATCATATTGTCTGTCCTTGACTCTTATTGCTGACAATAAGAGTCAAGGACAGACACTTGCTAAAATCGGAATATACCTGCCAGAACTAGTTTTCTCACATGGTATGCTCTATGTTGCCCAGTCTCAAGCAAGATCAAAGGATTCTGTTGCTGTAAAGATCACTCATGAAGATGCACCTGGATTACCTGTCGCAAATGGATGGACTCAAACTATTTTCTTTACTGAAGTGTTTGAATGAATTTGTAACATTTTTTGGTCAATCAAATAAAGTTTACATTTGCTGCTTGATATGAGTTTATCTTAAAAAACAAAACAAAAAAACTAACCGTATTTTGACGGGTTTTGACTAGTATCAGCATGAATTCGCAAGCCATTTCCTTTTAATTCAGGCATGAAAACCTTTGGAACCATCTGCAGAAAAAGCTTTGTCATGCTGTTTTCATGTAAAATTTGGCTAAGAGTCTCTTTATCCATGCTTACCACTTCTGCTATGTTTCTAATACTCAGTTGACAATTATTAAGAACAACTGCATAGATTTTGTCCACGTTATCTTCTGTTGTGGAAGTGCTTGGGCGCTCCAGACGTTCATCATCTTCAATGTCCTAACAGCCTTCACTGAACCTCTTATGCAATGTAGAAACACACACACATGTGACATGCATTCTTCCTTGCTTGCCTCACTTAATATACAAAAGAATCCAGTAGGTGTTTTCTTTAATTTCACCAGAAAGCAATTGAGGAATATTTGATTGCTAAAATCTTTACCTTGTCCTACGTAATAAATGAAGAATGATTCTTCCACATAATCCAGAACTGGAATACTGGTGATGTACTTAATTACACTATGAGGAAGCAGAATTGGCTTCGACTGGCAAAATCTGAGATGCTCAGATTCTTTTAACTCATATATTTGGAACTTCATTGTCCTGAGTGGTGTGATGAATAGCATGTTTGAACGGAAATTGGGAGATGCTGGTTCAGTTCCCACTCCAGGTCAGTGTAATTTTCAAGTTTTCTGGTGTGATGATGGTATGTATTGGACCATAAAATTGGTGATTCACACTTGCTAAGATCTGATCTAGTTACATGTAATTAGTGAAGAATATTTATTTCAGATTCCTTAGTTGGAAAGGAGTTTTTCCTTTTTTTTTTTTTTACTTACAAGCATTACGAGTGAAAATAGGATCAAAGAAGGTTACTTGCACGTTACTTGCTCTTGTGGACAATCAGGTGCTGCTAGAAGTTACATGGGAGAAGGGTGGATGAAATTCAAAAGTATGCCACACAGTGACACGGAGGAGACTAGCAAAAAAGACAGACCGTTGTGCAAGAAACTTGGAGAGACCTTCATCTAGCAGTGGATTGGTAATCTGCGGTCACTCTAGCTTTCTTAAAGTTTTCACCAACTTATTCGCCAAATTCAATTTTTTTTCCCGCCAAAGTGTTATAACAATACTTTTTAAAAAGGTATTCGCCAAAACTTTTTTTCCATTGCCCAAATATTTTTTTATTTATTTATTTATTTATTTATTTATTTATTTATTTATTTATTTTTTGCAAATTGCCAAAAATGCAATTGGCAGCGCAACCCTTGGTAATTGATGATGATGACGATATAAAATATTTGCATTAAAATAAAAAGGGACATAACTTTGATACCAATTAAAATAGCATCATTTTGTTTTTAGATGTACGGATGATCTCAAAGGAATTATTTAAATACTGCAGCACATTTCTGCAAGTACGCACATGCACCCTTTCCAAAAGTAAAAAAAAAAAAAAAAAAAAAAAAAGTAAAAATGAAATAAATGCCATCACCTGTATGCTAAGTGCCATCCATACCAACATAGTTTTTTATGAAGTTGGACACAGCAAGAAATCTAAGTTGCCACAATGAATGTGACACACTACCGAACTATGATTCCATAGGATGAAATAATCTTTTTCAGATCCTTGAATGTTATCACGTGCAGTACCAGTAAATAGCATATATACACTATATTGACAAAAGTCACTGGACACCTAGAAGAGAAACACAACATAGCATTTATTGACATACATTAGTACAGTGTCGGTCCACCTTTGGCCTTAATGCATGCACTAACCCTTTGAGACACGCTTTAGACAAGGTTTTGGAACACAGCGATAGTAGACCTGCCAACCTCTCAGAACCAAAAAACGTAACACTCAGATGTAAAAATCCTAACATGACACATGCTGATAATTTTTGAAGCCCATTTCAGCTACATAAATTCTTGATAACGAGAATGTAGGGATTTCTTCCCTACATCAAAATTCTATTGAGAAACTAATTAAATCTAATCAGCAGACACTTTTATGTTGTTAATTATTAAAAAAATTACAATTACAAAATAAATCCTCACTCCGCCCAATTTCCGTTTTCGGAAATTTTGAGAAGCAGAAAACCACACACGAAACGGAATTATCGTCAAACCATGCCGTAGCAGTTCTTGCTTTATGTCTCGGTGCATTTTCCTGCTGGTACCAACAAGGCTCGGTTCCATAGCATTGCCACAAAGTTGGTAGGGCATAATTGTCCAGAATATCAAGGTAGACGTGCTGGTTAACAGGTTTGTTCACGATAACCAATGGGCCAGGACCATACCATGAAAAACACCCCCACATGAGTACACTGCCAGCTCAAAACTAGGAACAATACACTGTGGTAAATAGCATTTCCCTGGCTGCTACCATACCCACACATGGCCATCAGACTAATGGAGCGTGTATCTGGATTCATCAGTCCATAGGACCTATTTCCATTGATCTACGGTCCACCATAAATGTTCTTTACACCATGCCAAATGAAGAGTAACATTCCAAGCTGAGATAAAAGGCTTATGAGCAGCCGCACGACCACGGTAATTCATGGAATGAAGTTCTCTGCAAATGGTACGTGTACATACCAAAGTTCCAGCATTTTTACTCACCTGTACACTGAGGTATTGTGCAGTACTACATTGATTAGCTGTAAGGACTCTCCTGAGGCTTCAACGCCCTCTATTACCGATTTTCTTTGGTCTGCCAGTACGCTTTGCTGCTTCAAGTACGCCATGTGTCTTCCACTTATTCAGTACATCCAAAACAGTTGACTTGGGTATGTTTAAACACCTCTCGGTTCTATTATGGACAACCCACTAATATAACACTCAACAATCTTTCCTTTCTCAAAGTCAGTTCTCTCCCACCGCAACAATGTCCTCAACCTCACAGTGTGATAAGATCGCGGTCAGCTGCAGGCTTGTTTTTATACTGTTTGCAGACGTACTGCGCGTCTTAACAATGCAGAAGATCCATTCATTTGCTTTTGAAGGGGTGTCCAGTGATTTTTGTCAATATAGTGTATTGTTAGCGAAACAACTAGGCAATATATTTGTTCGGGAACAAGAGTGGGACCACTCTTGCTCCATGACTTAAAAATAAAACAAGGAAATTACAGCCAAAAATTTTATAAAATAACAATCTAACTACAGATGATTTCCAGCAATATAATTAATGTTTAAAATAAGATTTATTTTTTAAATGTTCCATTTGATAGATCTTTCTTGGGACTATGAAACTACATCTAGGTTTCCAAGATAACAGGGCATTTCTTAAAATTTGTAGTGGTATTTTATTCCACTCCTCTTTCACTGCTTTCCATAGTCCAATCATTGTTTTACGTCGGCGTTTAGAAGCACAACTTTTAGCAATCTGAAGTCACAATAGTACATTGGTGACACATCAGGGGACTTTGAAGGAATATGAACAAAAGGTATAGACTTGATACCTGTCTATTTTTTTTCTTTTTCAAGAAATAGAGAGGTAGATTTGGATGTATGACTGGTAGCCTTATCATAGAGTTCTACTTTTTGAAGGCTCTGTGGATAAAGGAATAGTATTTCCTCTTTAAATATAGGAGTTGAAACATTATTTTGGTAATATGAAGAATTGACTTTAACAACTTTTCTTAACTTTAATTTCCCATTGCACAAGAAACCAGCAATAATTATGAATCCTTTACTAAAACTTTCTTTGGATTCTTGGAACCAAGTTTTTAAGTCTTTTTGTGCTCTTTTGCAATAGTAAATCAATCTTTTTTTTTTTTGTTACAGTTGTTTAGACAGATTCATGCTTCATGAATAGTCACAATAAATTTCTATCTGTCTCCGGCTAAGTGATTTTCATAAAGAAATCTATACCATGTTCTGCTCTGCGCTCAGCCACATGCCTAGGCAAAAGCCAGTGAACATTATATTTTTTGTTCGTTTCAGATTCAAATCTTTGTTTCTTACCTTGTTTACAGTTGATACAGAGATTTTTTATGACTTAGCAATTGCTCTTTGGATTGGTGGATCTTTTTTCAAAACCAGAGACTTTACTTTTGAAATAATCGTAAAAGTATGTACCTTCTTTGGATATTCGTTTGGTGTTCTTTTTCCTGTTAAAAGTTCTGTGCTTTATGATTTTCCCCTCTATTATTAACGATATTGCTTATTTTACATTTAGAAGTGCTAATTCTCTGATTTTAACAGCGTGTTTTAATTACAGAATATGCATATTTCTCTTCGTAAAGAGCAAAAATATAGCCTTCTATACATAGCTTGTTTACGTAATGCGCCATTTTGTTAGCAAACGATATTTAAATGCAGTAGATGCTTCTTTTGTGTTCATCTAACATGCTGTTGCCAGTTTGAATTCTTTGGACTTCTTTTACTTTCTGTAATTTCTTATCAAAAACTTTCAAAAAATGAGTGAACATTCTCTGTATCAAAGGATGTAATTTCAGTACAGGAAGCTCAAGAAAAACTTTACTTTGTTCTGTGTTAATCCTTTTATTATCAACTTGCTAAAAGAGCTGCCACTCAGATTATTAAAATCTTATATATGCCAAATTGCTTTGACAAAATAAGACACTTAATTTCACAATTAAAATGTTTTCATGATCACATTTACCCTGCTTCATTCTATTGCACATAATTTTTGTGATTATTTAGTTTTAAAAATACAAAAGAACATAAAGATAACTGAAAATGACAAAAGGCACAGACACTTATGTACAACACTTAAGGATATGTAACATAATCCATAAACACAGCTTACAATCTGAGTTCTCAGTGAAATAAATTGAATTATGAAAACATCAAAAATACCAACCAAATTACTTATATCCCATTTAATTTCTGGTTTTCTAGGAAGCAGCTCCATGCAGTTCATGCGACTTAAATCTAAACTGTTGCCCCGATCATATGATCGTGAGACATCTTTTTTATTACTACCAGCTTCAGAATTGTTATCCATAGTTGTACATGTTGGCCCTGAACTATGTCGCCGGCGTCTGAAACTAGGTGGGTAATGATCACCAGATTCATCATCTTCAACAAATTGACACTTAGATTCGTTGATCTCTTCAGAACCTGAGGCAAATATTATCTGCTCATCGGATGAGGAACTATGTTCTGTAAAGGCACTGTATGTTTTTGAAGTAGAAAACTGCTCATCACTCAACAGCTTCACATTATGTTTAGAAGTTTGCAATATAGTATTTTCATATTTTTCTTGAATCACTATTTTTTGATGTACAATATGGCACTCTGAATTGATGATTAATGATGTTTCTTCCATGTTGACTGGTGCATCTTGGTCATTCACAAGAATAGCATTTAGACCATTTCTCTGCACATTGGAATCTCCATTACCATTCTGCACTCCTGATGGAAAACTGTGTACTGGTGAGATGCTATGAGATTCATGGCTTCCAGCATTGAAAGAGCTGCAAGGTATGAAAACATTACATGTACATATTTGCTTGCATACTGAGCTATCAACTTAATGATTTCAGCGATTTTTATAAATTGTAATAAACATGAAAACTGCAGCAAACATAATAATAATAAATTCCCTTTAATTTGATGGCACTAAATAGTAACAGAATTACCAAGCATTTTTTCATATAAAATGATAACATTACTGCCCTTCAGCAGTTGTTTAATTTTCAATTAAAACTATATCCTGGAAATGAATTTCAAGCATTTAATATAACAATTAAACCAAAGTTCAAGATCTGCTTTTTCTAGATAGAAAATAATACAGTTTGAAAAGCAGTGTTCTATTTATGTAATGATTTTGCTTTACAAAATGCCTCAATATAATGAAATATGTAGATATAGCCGAACCTTGATGCCCCACCCTCCCACCCCCTGGTTAAAAATTTTAACCTATTCTACTAAATGAAAATTTCCCCTTTTAAAATGCCACCTTGCTGACCATCACTTACAAGGACATTGCAGTCACAGTTTGGTGTTTTACACTGGAGAATATCCCAGTGAATCACCTTTCAAAATATTCACTTGCAAAGGATGCTTCAAATTGCACATCTTGTCTTCTTAAGTGTGCCTGAAAGCATGTTAGATGGGTCCACCTCAAAGAAGTTTTGCAGAATCGGTGAGATAACAGCCACTGCGCCACTCACTCCTCCCAAAAAGAGAACAAAAGTGTGGTCAGCTGCCAAAAATGAAGGTAGTATGTGTGTGTGAGTGTGCAGGGTCTGGTTAAATATTAAACCATCAAGAGTACCCTGCTCATATGGTTCCCTTTACGATTTGACCAAATGACAATAGCTTAACTTTTCATTTCCATACCCCCTCAGAAAATAGCATTTCCTCTCCCACATTTCGTATTCCAAGCCTATTTGGTGGTCACTGTTTCTTGCAGGGACTGCTTGCTGTGTGGGCCTTTTTCACTCATCAGTACCCCCATTTCAAAACATCCTGAAATAGGTAAAACATTCTTGGGTGTTCGTCAGAAAATTCTGATATGCAAATTCAAAAATCGTAATCCTAGATCTAGCCATAAGACATGACATATTCAGGATTACGCAAATCACTTTTCCAACCTTTTTGACAACTATCAAAAGAACTGTAATGACAATTGCTCCTTTTTATCTCTTTCACAACATTGCTGCAGTCCTGTGAGAGCCATCACATAATTTTGTTGGTTTGTTTTACAGAATAATACCATGAAAAATATCGAGTCCGGACCCTTCATAACAATAACAAAAAAGAAACAATTTATTTCACTAAAACTATGTGGCTTGGGATTTATCGAAGGGCAGGTTAATGGAATGCTTGATTGACTTGGTCTCTGTCCATAATATATGGACCCTAGACCCGAATTTTGTGCTTCCTGTAAACTTCAGTTGCAGCTACAGAACGCAATACGAATCACTCTCTAAAAAACAAATTGTTTCGCTCGCTCTGACGTCAATTTCCACGTCCCCACCTCTCTCTCTCTCTGAAAAACCAGGGTCTCTCTCTCTCTCTCTCTCTCTCTCTCTCTCTTCCCCTTCCAAAGTGTCCCTTCTCCCTTAAAAATTTCAGAAAATTGCAACTCCCACTTTAATCGGGTTTAGGAACTAACACACGCTGAAAATAATCCCATTGCCGCACAAGACAGATATAATACACTTCAAATACTTAGACATACTTATGTACATACAAAGGCTGCAGACAACTCAAAGAAGCATGGAGAGGTGCATGCTTGGTGTAACCAGGAGAGATAAGAAGAGGAACACGTGGATCCGAAAAATGACAAGAGTGGAAGACATCATGATCAGAGTTAAATCCCTGAAATGGCAATGGGCTGGACATACTGCCAGAAGAACAGACCATCGATGGACAGCCGAAATTTTAGATTGGATTCCAAGGGACAGGAAAAGACCCAGAAGAAGACCACATGGAAGATGGGTGGATGAAATTCGAAAGTATGCGGGAGTGACCTGGAGGAGACTGGCACAAGACAGACCGTTGTGGAGGAAACTTGGGGAGACCTTCGTCCAGCAGTGGATTGATAATGGTTGACAATGATGATGATGATGATGTTCTAAACCGAAGGTAATGCAGCTAATCTCATGTATCAGACACTAACAGTTTCAAAATATGCTGATTTCGTCCGCTCTGCCCAAAAATGGTGCAAACAAAGAAATTCCATGTGAGAATGAACATATGCATGCATATTCATAATATTTTTTATGGCCCATGGGCGAGCGAATCTTACAACTCCCCCACCGTTCAGATGAAAGTCCGAAAGTCCACATCTTTTATGTGACTTAAGTTGATGCAAAGAGTTTTTTTTTTTTGTTTATAGGGAACACATATTTAAAAAAAAAAAAAATGTTTTAGTTCTCATACAAGTGTAATGTGAATACCAATGTCTGGCATGACAACAATCTCTATACACGGAGGTGTACAAATGTACAAAAGCATTGAATCACCTGCAAAAACCATCAATTTAAAAAAAATGTATTAAACTCATTTCATGAGCATATTTAACTCTGTACATGTTTTTGTTAGAGTTGTTTCAGAAATTCATGTGTTGATGTTGTGCTGTACTTATATCTGTCGTAGTGCATACAGTATTTGCAGAAGGAAAGGGTGTAATGGCATTAGGACTGCACGTTGTCCAAACCATTCCAAGGTGGAAATTGATGAAACATAGAAATAGTCCTTTATTACATGTTACATGCAAAAACCTTTTTAAAAGTTACATATTTTATTACAGATGATACTAAAAAGTGAAGAAACGATAGAATCCAAAATGTTCAAGTTAGGTATGTAGATGTGTAGTCGAATGGAAGGTTTAATTGTTACGTGTGTTATCTTTTTGCATATGTTTTCTTTTCTTATTTTTACGTGTAAAAATATTTTTACGTGTAAAAATAAGAAAAGAAAACATATGCAAAAAGATGACACACATAACAATAACCCTTTCGGAAGTGCATCGGCATGCAATAATACAAGAGTGGGATATTCGTAGATAACAGAAACACCTTATTTGCGCAACACACTTCAATATATATACCTGCGAACAACGACTGTTATGACATTCTTCCTGATGATGGTGATATACATACACCGAAATGCATTGCAGCCCAGTTGCTAAGTCCGGCCCTCTAAATAGATGTTTGCGGTAAGTTGAATCAGCATAGTCTAGTGGTGATCATCGTGTTGTGTGGCTACACTATAATTCCCTTTTATCGTACTGCCGGTATGCAATACCTACCTGTGCCCATTTCAACCGGATTCTCACCCAAGTTTACTTGCAATAACCCCTCGACGTTGGTTTCTATGTGCTTTTCAAGGATATGCTGCAACTTTCGTTAGCAAAGATACAGCTCAGAGACAACATTCTGTATTGCATTCTATGGAGCACCAGCAAGTAAAATGAATAATTACTTTCTGCCCTTCTCTCGCAGCAAATAACGAGTGTACATGTGTTTTAACTTGTATATTGTTCACTTTTTACCTTTCATACAAGCATCATATTTTAAAAGATTTGGTTTCTTCATGCAACTATTTTTGGCTGAGAGTTCATGTGTTTGGGTGGATTCAAGCAGGAAGTCTTCAGAGGGACCAGCCCCCTCTCCATACAACTCAGAACTGTCAACTAACGAGACTTACCTACTGCCAAATTAAACTTAAGTGCCAACACACTTTCCATTCGACTAAACATCTACATACCTAGCTCGAACATTTGGATTCTATCGTTTATTCCTCACTTTTTAGTATCATCTGTAATAAAATATGTAACTTTTAAAAGGGTTTTTGCATGTAATCTGTAATAAAGGACTATTTCTATGTTTCATCAATTTTCCGCCTTGGAGTGATTTGGACAACGTGCAGTCCTAATGCCATTACATCCTTTCCTTCTGCAAATACTGTATGCACTACGACAGATATAAGTACAGCACGACATCAACACGTGAATTTCTGAAACAACTCTAACCAAAACGTGTACAGAGTTTAAATATACTCATGAAATGAGTTTAATACAATTTTCTTATACACACGTTTATAACCAGTCACATCTGAACAGGTTGCATGTTCATGACACAACTTTCTGGTATGTGAATTTTTAAGTTTAACTCTTTTTTTAACTAACTAATTTTCATAATCATTTCATCGTTTATATGTCATTAGATGTAAAATTTAATGGATATTTCAAAATATTGTATATTTTCCTGCAGCTACTTCTGTTAAGATATGACATAACATATGGGGTTTATCAAATACAGTGAAATTCACTTTAGCTGCGTATCAGTTGTTACAGCCAATCATAGACATTCTTTTACCTGATTGGCTGCTTCCTAATGCTATCCTAATCCTACTCCAGCCTTTATAAGGGTTGATGCAGAACTACTAGAGCACTGTAGTGGTCTCTTCTTTTTGTTATTAGGTTATAATTTGTGTACATTCTCACTAATGGTTAAAACTGTAGAATTGTTCAAAGTGGACAGAGTAAAAATAGTTGTTCTGCATGAAGAGGTATATTCTTCAAAGCAAATTGCTGAAAGAGTGAGCTGTCATCAATCTACAGTTATTAGGCTACTGAAGAAAGTAAAAGACAATGGTGATATTAAAAATATGTGTTGCAGTGGAAAGCCCAGATCCACTACAAACAGGCAGGACAGAGTGCTCAGAAATCTAAACTTAGCAGACAGGAGGCTCAATTCACCTGAACTGCTTCAAAGATGGTCTGAAGTGACTAATGTTACTGTTAGAACATCTACTGTTAGGAGGAAGCAGTTTCACTATGACTTACACGGCTACAGAGGCAGGCATGAACCACTGTTAACTGCAAATCAAAGACAGCGTAGACTTCAGTGGGAAAAACAGCATGTCTCGTGGACAACTAAGCAACGGGAAAATGTTGTTTTCAGTGATGAATCAGAATTTTGCCTTAATGGGAATCAGAATTGTGCCTATGTAAGGAGATTCAAGCATGAAGAATTCCATCCTAGTTGCTTAGTGTCTACTGTTAAGCATCCGGTGATGGTCATGGTTTGGAGCTGCATGTGTGCACATGGCGATGGGAACCTCCATATTGTTGATGGTACAGTAAATGCTCAGAAATACATCTGGATATAAGAAAAAGATGCTCTCATCATCTAGAAAACTTTGGGATGGCAATTATATTTTTCCAGATGATAATGTTCCCTGTCATCATGCTAAAGTAGTGAAAAGAGGTTTTAGGGGAAAAAAAGATTCAGCATCTTGATTGGCCACCACAATCACCGGACTTAGATCCAATAAAAAATCTGTGGTTCAAAGTGTCGTATGAAGTATCAAAAAAAGAAGCCAACAACCAAAATTCAACTTATTGAAGGTGTAATTCAAATTTGGAATCATATTGTTCCACTCAATTTTTTACAAAACCTTGTTCACAGTATGCCAGCAAGATGCAAAGTTGTGATTAAAGCTAAAGGCTGAGCAACAAAATATTAGGTACATTTCATAATTTTAATTCATTATATTTCTGCATTTAAATGTTATTTCATTCCTTATGAATTAGAAAAATGATTTATTGCTGTAAACCTAAGTATTGGATAAATTATCCTTTTCATAATAATTTTGACTTGGTCATGATTTTTGTAATGTAACAGAAGTGGCTACAGGAAAAACTAAAACAATTTTTGAAATAACCATTATATTTTGCATCAAATGACATGTAAATGATGAAATAACTATGAAAATTAGTTAGTTAAACTTAAAAATTCACAGTTTTTGCTGGTGGTACAACACTTTTGCACACCACTGTATTTACATACACATTCACATGACTATGAACTGTCACTTCAGCGGAGTTTATAGCTGTATGCGGCTGTCAAAAAAAAAAATGTGCACTTAATTATGTCTGTCTGCACTATAACATATTTATGATGTTTATAATCATTGATTTTATTTACCGGGTGTTTCACTGGGTAGTGACAACTTTCCTGTGGAATAAATCGTTAAAAAATAATGAGATGGCGCTGTAAGTCTGAGATGTTGATCAGCAGGCGACAGGCATTCGTGACGAAGTAGTGGGATGGTGGACACGCCATTACGAACATGCAGCGACATACCACAGAAGAAAGAGTTTTCTTGATGAAAAATTAGTATGCGGAGGGCGGAAACCACACAAAGGTGTTACAAAAGTGGGGTACAGCATTTAAGAATTGTTGTACGCCATCCCGTGCATACCTGACATAATTGGTAGCAAAATTCAAATGAACCGACAGTGTCACAGATAACGTGGCAAGCATGGCGACGAAGAGAAGAACAACGCGGACGGCGGAAAACATCGAAACCACATGAGAACTCCTGCACATTAACACGAAGACTTGCACAGCAACTAGGCGTTACCCTACCATCTGCATGGAGCATTTGGACATGTTTCCATAAAAAATCCAGGTGCATAAGCCTTTGAGCACAACAGCTATCCAGCAGCGTTATGAGTTTGCAAATGACATGTGTTCACTGATCGATGAGCACAACTTTGATGTGAAAAGCATTGTCTTCAGCGATGAGGCGCATTCCGGTTGGATGGCTATGTTAGATGGCAAAATTACTACATCTGGGGAAGTGAGAAGCAGGCGGTCTGTGTTGTGAAGCTTCTCCATCCGCTGAAGCTAACCGTTCAATGTGCAATGAGTGGTGATGACCTCATTGGGCCATTTTTCCTGGAGTCCACAGTTACCGCTGCTGCCTACAGTGACCTTTTGAAGAATCGTCACACACACCCCCGCGCTGCAGTCCAGAAAAACTGGATTCACAACCGCATGTTTCAACAGGATGGAGCACCACCACACTCCACAAATGCTGTTCTTGATTTGCATCAGCAGCAGTATGGTCCACTGATCATTACCAGATGATTCCCCCAACATTTTTCAGCCGGTCTCTCTTGCCCTCCACACAGCCTTGATTTAATGCCGCTTGACTTCTTCTTGCGGGGCTATCTGAAAGATCAGGTGTACAAGGACAACCTGCAAACACTGCCTGACCTGCAACCTGCCATCCAACAGGAAATTGCATGGATCCCGTCAAACATCTTCTCACCGGTATTGCAGCACTTCGAAGCATGTATTTGCCACGTCGTGACAGTGGTTGGTCATCATGTAGAACATGTCATCCTTTGCCATTGATTACCTTTTGCCTACTCTTACTCCTGTAAATGTCTTTTTCCTCTTCCAATAAAGTAAGTTAACTTTATTGTGTCTTTCTTTTGTCACTACCCAGTGAAACACCCATTATCTTTCATAACATAAGCACGGGCTGGGTCTTTGTGTCACCATCCTTTTACTGCACAAGCCACCACTGACACGACATCCTCAGAATATCCAAAATCTTGGTTTCGGAGATTCTTCAGTATTCCAAAATCATGATGTAGACAGCAACTCTATTTTATGGATTGATGGCCATAACATGCTTTCTTGGACAGTCTTCAATCTCAATGCCAAAATATCCTGTCTAAATTTGGTAATACATTTTTTTACTGGAAATAGGAAGGACACTAATCACATAATGTTTCTGACACTTTGCTGTGGATTTATTCCACTCTCTTCCATTTTCGAAACAGGAACATTACCACTTTGCTCTCCTTCACCGTGAACTAGATGGCAGCATTCTCAAGAGGATGCCATCAAACCTGAACATGAAATGGCTGTTCACATCACAATGGGATTGAAATTGGTCATAAAATATCGCAAAGTATTACTTTCATGTGACATATGTTTTATTTGTTAGGAAAAAGAGGAAAGTGTGAAAGCCAGACTTATCAACATTCCCTCACAACAGCAGATGTGGTATGATTGCAATCTTCCAACAATACCTAACCAATAATTCTGTAGTCAAAAGACCTATCAATAATTGCTTATATGTACTCAAGCTCACCATACTTTATGATGTTGAAGTCATGTCTATCATTAACCTGAACATCAAAGAAAATGTACACAAAGTATTAGTATTAAAAGATTAAATTACATATGCATCTTATGAACACCTTCACCAGTAGTAATAAAAATTTCATAAAACAACTGAAAGTTTTGCCTAACATGAGCAAAATTTGTATCAAGAATTTCAATCCTTTTTTACAAAAAATAAATGATGAATTGTAATGACATTCAAAACGAAACATAAATACAGGAGTTATAAATGTGGCATACGTATTCATCTGTTGCTCGCCATCACTAGAATAAGATTCTGAATCATCAGAGCTCTTGCTATAAACCGTAGATCCTAAAAATGAAAAATGAAATTAATATGGTATTCATTCAGCTAAATACTACAGTACTTTACATAATAAAAAAGAAATAAACTGATTTCTTGGATAAATTAAATGGACCTTGTTTAGATTTGCAGAGAACAACAAGCAGCATTTAAGCTTGGATTGTTAAGCAACACAGACAAATTAAACTAAAAATATAGTTTTATTGAATATGCATTTCACATAGTAATGAAACAAGTACAGTTTTTTTTAATAAACTGGATGCTTCCTGTTTATATTTGCAATGAATTAAAGGCATTATTTTTAGCTGAGGATTGTCATGCAAGATAAGCTGTTTAAGTTTACATAAAATTAAGTTACAGAGGATGTTTACACATTTTTAAATGATTTTCCAGCAATATAATAAATGTTTAAAATAAAATTACTTCTTTCTTAAATGTTCTGTTTGATAGTCCTTTCTCAGAACTATGAACCTACATCTAGATTTCCAAGATAACAGGGCTTTTCTTAAAATTGGTAGTGGTATTTTATTCCACTCGTATTCCACTGCTTTTCATAGTCCAACCATTGTTTTAGGTCTGTGTTTAGAAAGCGCTCTTTTTAGCAGTTTTCATCAGGGGACTTTGAAGGAATAGGAGCAAAAGGTACAGACTTGATACCCGTCTCTTTTCAAGAAACAGAATGGTAGATTTGGATGTATGACTGGTAGCCTTATCCTGATGGAGTTCTACTCTTTGAAGGCTCTGTGGATAAAGGAAAGGTATTTCCTCTTTAAATATAGGAGTTAAAACATTATTTTGGTAATATGAGAATTGATTTTAACATTCTTTTCAACTTTTCCTAATTTTAATTTCCCCATTGTACAAGAAACTAGCAATAATCACGAATCCTTTACTGTAACTTTTTTCGGTTTCTTGGAACCAAGTTTGTAAGTCTTTTTCTGCTCTTTTGTGATAGAAAATCTACGTTTTTTTTTGTTACAGTTGTTTAGATAGATCCATGTTTCATCAATAGTCACAATAAATTTCCATTTGTCTCCAGCTAAGTAATTTTCATAAAAAAGTCTACATCATATTCTGAGCTCAGCCACGTGCTTAGGCAAAAGGTGGGGAAAATACCTTTTTTTGTTTTTTTTTTAGATTCAAATCTTTGTTTCTTATCTTGTTCACAGTTGACACAGAGATTTTTAATTGACTTAGTGCTTGCTCTTTTGGTTGATTGGGTGTTTAATGACCACTCTGAGCAACTCAATGAGCTATAAGCAGTTGCCTATCCCTAATTTAGGGCCACTGGTTCCAGGGAAGGGAGAGAACCAGCGCCGTAAGGCAAACACAACATTCATGCCTCACTGGGATTCGAACCCGGACCCTGCACGGACGAATGGTCAAAAGCCAGTGCTTAGACCACTGAGCCACCGGGGTGGCAACCAGAGACCTTACTGTTGAAATAGTCGTAAAAGCACTTAAATTCTTTGGATATTCGTTTGGTGTTCTTTTTTCTATTAAGAGCAATGCTTTACAATTGTCTTTCTATTATTAATAATACTGCTTACTTTACACTTAGAAATGCTAATTCCATGATTTTCACGTTTTTTCAATTACAGAATTCGAATATTTCTCTTCGTAAAGAGCAAAGACATAACCTTCTATCCACAGCTTGTTTACGTGCGCCATTTTCTTAGCAGACGATATTAACTGCACATGTTTTGTGTGCATACCATACATGCTGTATGGTATGCACACTAAACTTAGAAAATGGAATTAAAAGCTATATAACTTCTAGATGACACAGCTTCCTTGCATTCTGCAAGTGTAGTTGCAAATTCCCTTTGGTGCTCTATCTTTTATGTCTACTACTTCCTTAAAAAAATTGAAGACATCTATATTGTTAAGTTTCTCAACTATCTTCGCTTCATATGTCTACTTGTCACGGTATTAGCAACATAAACAGCTGTCAACATCTTAGTAAATTGACTGTATGGATCTTGAGATCCAAAATACATGCAAGCTAGTGCCTTTTCAAGCATGCTGCACCTTTTCGCAGGTGACTCGACACTGAAAATTTTGGAAAACTCAAAATCCTGCCCATCCTTAGTGGCTACACATTCCAACCTGTGTGGCTTTAGCTACACCAAATTCTCAGTGGTAAACCCCTTAATGATGTTTTCCGTCAATTCCAAAAAATCTGTTTGTCATATTCAATTGCATTTCCTTGCCCATATCCACCAAATGGTTAATCAATGAATCTGTAGTATCCTCAAGTCTGTGAAGGCCATAGAAAAACTGGGAACAGAACTGATCCCACATACACCATTATGTTGGAGGAAGCTGCGTTCTCATGCCAGCACCAACAATCTTATCTGTCTTGCAAATGGCACAGTCCTTCCAAAACCATCCCAACATCTCCTCTCTCCCCTTCTATAACTTTCAGAGCCTGTCTGAAAGTTCAGCCAAAGACACCTTGGTCTATAGGTTGCAGGACAGATGTAGTACTGGAAGGCAAAGAAACTACTTAGATGTTGGAATTGCAATAACCAAAAGATGTATGTGATTTAGAGCATTATCAGGCAGCAGAATTCTAAATTGAAGGTAGCTGTTGTTATAGTACTTTTTCACCTGAGGTATGAAGTGATGACATTTGAAGATGACCTCCATCATTCAGGCCGTATGGTTGCTCTTTCAAACAACAAGCAGTAAAACTTTGGCAATGTGCTTGGGAACTGGATTTTCAGCATAAGAAACCATCAACAAACAAGAGTGTAAGCCAGTCTCTATGCAGCCTTTTAAAACCTGGTGCATTCTTTTCCTTAAGATACTGTATTAGACATGGCTGGACATACTGCCAGAAGGACAGACCATCGATGGACAGCCGAAATTTTAGATTGGATTCCAAGGGACAGGAAAAGACCCAGAAAAAGACCACATGGGAGATGGGTGGATGAAATTCGTAAATATGCGGGAGTGACATGGAGGAGACTGGCACAAGACAGACCGTTGTGGAGGAAACTTGGGGAGACCTTCGTCCAGCAGTGGATTGATAATGGTTGACAATGATGATGATGATGATTACCAATTTGAAATTTTCTTAGAAAATACTCTTGTAACACTGACAAGAAACAGTTGCTGTGGCAGAAAATTTCCCTGCAGCATTGGTTTTCAACAGGACTTTAATAACTGTGCTCACACTGTAAGCCCCACCACACACTTTGAAATTGTAAGTTCGCACTTTTTAAATATGTGCAACCAACTATGACCATAAGCAACACTTTCACCAGGCTGAGCCTTTAAATTTTCAAAGAGACTTGAGGCTTTCTCTTCAATTAGCACACGATTTACAGACATATGACACTGATACTGATCCACCAATGACACATATCTTTAAACACTGCTCTCTTTCTTACTAAAACTTGGCATACAAACTTTCACATATGACTCAATTTAATCATTTTCCTTCGAAATTGTCCCTACGGTTGAATGATTCATCCCATAAGAATGTGCTGTTTGCTTTTTTCCAATGATCAGAAGTAGTGTTGCTACTGAAGCATGCTACTTTTACAGTGACATGGCGTGTAGCACCATTACAAATAGAAAAATGTAGTTGTAGCAGTAGCATGCTTCAAAAGAAACTAGCTTGTAACAGAAAATTACACTACAAATCATCTTTAAAAATAAAAAATAAAACAAAATTCTTGTGCACAATCACGAACCTGACTTGACTTACATTGTGAAAGCATGCCAAACTTTTACCAATGAGATAGAAAGTAAAAGAGCACTCATCCCAGCTGAAGTTGAGGATTCTGAACAACTGGGCTCTGTCGCTATGATGGGCATCCTTGTGTGTTTTTACCATTAATTTCAATCAGAGTACAGCAGATTAAAAAAAAATGGTATTACACCAGCTTCTTGTACAGCATACAATTGCACCAATTAATAGAGCAGGAATCAAACTTACAGCTACCGATTTCTGACCAAGCATACTACCATTACACCACACAGGACAATAAAGTTCCAAGAAACTCAAGTTAAACAATTGCACACTCATTATCATAAAAATTCGTGTACCAAGAAAAAACCACGCGATTAACGTGAAACTTGATGAATAGCTATGGGGAAGGCAGATGTGCAAATGATTAAAGTTTCATGCGATTCTGCATGCCCGTGCATCCAAGACCGGTGCTGCAATAGCAATCCTTGGAGTTTATAAAGTGCCACGCATGGGACTCCACATTCATGCCGCAGTGCAAGGTAAGAGTCAAGTGATATTCCTGAGCGATAGACATGCCGAGGAGCCACCGTAGATGTGAGTATGGGCAACTGGCGGAGTTCGAATGAGGCCGTATTGTTGGGATGAGAGAGGCAGGGTGGCCAGTGGGCCGAATCAGCCACCATTTGGGCCAGTCAAACAGTACAGTGCGATCGTGTTGGGAGCAACAATGGACACGGGAAGGCACCCAGCCACACCACCAGCAGAGAGGACTGTGGGATCGCGAGAGCAGCATGCACAGATGCAACGACGTTTTTGTCCAATATCCAGAGACATACGATGAATATACAAGGGATGCCTGTGTCAGCCAGAACCATTTCCAGATGCCTGGCAGAGACAATCTGCACTCGTGACGGCCCTTACGTTTTCTGCCATTAACATCTGACCATAATCGGCGCCGACTGCAGTGGTGTCAGCAGCGAGCAACATGGAATGCTACGGACGGGCAAAATATAGTGTTCAGCAACGAATCCCGCTTCTGTATGGAAACGGACAACCACCGTGTCAGAGTGTGGAGGACCACAGCTGAGCACTACAATCCCAAACTCACTGTGCACACATCCCGAACCGCAGGCGTGATGGTCTGGGGAGCCATCGCATATGACAGCCGGACTTTCCTCACAGTGACCTGGGGGACATTGACAGCTCAGTGCTACGTACAGGAGATCTTGCGGCCCCATGTGCTGCCTTTCCTGCCAGGGCGGCCCGGAGCCATTTTCCAGCAAGATAACGCCCATCTGCACATGGCTCGGGTTTCCTAAGACTGTCTATGTCATGCTTCAACGCTTCCGTGGCCTGCCAGACCGCCTGATCTCTCGCCCATCAAGCCTGTGTGGGACAAGATGGAATGCCAGCTTTCTCCATGTCCCAGTGATTTAGAGTGTCAGTTGCAAGAAGTGTGGGCCAATATGTTCCAGGATAACATACGGCGTCTCTTTGACTCCACGCTGGAGCATATCACCACATGTATCAGAGCACATGGCGGTCTGACGTGGTACTAACGCTGACCAGAACGTGTACCGTATGTCTGCAGGAAATCGTCCTGCTGCTGTGATATTGTAATCACTTCTGTCCTTTGTATGTACCAACTCACTACTAAAATCTCATTCAGTCCGATGCCTCGTTCTTGGCGTGCAGATTTTTATAAAAATGAGTGTAGCTTAGGGATCTGAGAAAAATTTCAGAGTTGCATTAGTCAAAGAAATCGTATGTCTCCTTGTGGCATTGATGAAGATTTCAAATTCAAAAATGGACATAGGTCACAACACCTAGTGCATCAGATATCCACACACACACACAGCAAAAAAGAGGAAACTGATGCAAATCTGAATGAATTTCAGATCTGCATTAGTTTTCTGAGATGTTACATGGTGAACAGTGAAGACCCATTTGGACGAACTACTGTGTTTTCTAACTCACCAACACCATATAATACCATGCTTCTGATGGAGGGGTGCCATAGTTGTCAAAGAGAAGCTTTTCCATGGGCTGCTACTTTTTCCATTTATGGCACTGTAAGTTAAACTGCTGCTTCAGCATTCCACCAACCATTCACAAATGAAAATAATCACAGAATATTAAGTACTACTAAAACAGGCAGAAACTTCAACAACTCTATTGGTTCAAAAAATAAACAGTGAAACATTATTTTCGTGCACACGAGTTCATGTAATGAATATCTGCAATGTGCCCCTAACTGCTGTTCTAGTAATTACAGCCCCTTTTCAAAATGCAATAAATTCAACAAGGTATAAATAAACCATATATGTGGAAAATTTTACTCATTCCTATGTAGATTTAATACCTTTTTCTTTCCTCAGATGCATAATTACACAGTACAGAATCTAAGTAATCATAAAAAAATTGGTGCCAAAATACCCACACAGGGGCGCTCTGCTGTTGTAATGTGGCCAGTAAGCACCATTACAACAATCAGAGATTAACAACATAGAAACAATGCAGCAGACAGAGAATGGTCTATAACACACACAATTAACAAAGCTCAGATCAATACAAAACATTAAGATTATTGCCAGCTAAAAATATAACCTAGTATAGTTAGGGGAAGAAAAGACTCTTTCCAGATGCCAAGATCATATAACACTGATTTTTATATATTTAAGGGGCACATTAAACAAAATATAAACATGTATACACACTGAAGTTCCAGAAAAACTGGTACACCAGTCTAATACTTGGTAGGTCCCTCACGGGAGCACAGGACTGCAGAAATACGATGATGCATGGACTCCACTAGCTTCTGGAAATATGCTGTAGGCAATGCACACCATACTTCCTGCGGAGCGTTCCACAATTCGGGTGTATTCCAAGGTCTCGGATTCCTGTGTTCGATAGCAAGTTGCATGGCATCCCAAATGTGTTCTATCACGTTCAGATCTGGGGACTTGGGTTGGAATGGCAACACCCCAAACTCAGATGAATGCTCCTCTAACCATAATATGGCTCCCGACACTTGTGTGGAGGTGCATTGTCCTGTTGGAACAGGCCCAACCCATCAGGATGAATGCAGGACATGAACGGGTGTACCTCGTCAGAAAGGATGCGCACATAGCGTTGGCAGGTCACAGACGTTTGTAGGCGTACCAAGGGTCCCAGTGAAGTTGAGCTAAACACACTCCATATCAATACGGACCCCCCACCACCTGGTACAGTTCCCTGTTGATAGGTGGGATCCATGGTTTCATGGGGTTTGCGCCACACACGAATCCTTCCATCTGCCCGATACAGTTGGAAACGCGACTCGTCAGACCAGGCTACTTGTTTCCAGTCATCAAGTGTCCAGTGGCGGTGTTGCCGTGCCCAAGCGAGGCGCATAGCTCTGTGTCGTGCACCCATCAAGGGGACTCGAGTTGGGTGTCGGCTCCCAAAACCCATATCGTGCAGGGAATGTTGCACAGTCTGGACGCTGATGCTTGTTGAGGCTCCAGCATTGAATTCCGATTATAACTGCAAGAGTGTTGCGCGTCTATCACATGAAACGATTCTTGACAGCCGACGATGGTCACGTTCACCCAATGTCTTTTTACGGCCACACTGGTATCGTAGGTAGGAGGTTTTGCTGGAATTTTTGTAGTCACGGTACACCCTTGCAATGGTCGTCCGTGAAAATCCGAACTTCGTTTCTACCTCCAAAATACTATGGCTCATCTCACGAACACCAACTATGACACCACGTTGAAAATCGCTTAAGTCATTATTACTTGTCATTCTCATGCCAAAAACAGCTCTGACAGCTGGCAAGGATGTCTATCGCTTTATATACGCACTGGCGGAAACAACCGAGTACACGCATAGGTGAAGTTGCTATGTATTTTGCATAAGCTCGCCTGGACCAGTTTTTCTGGCACTTCAGTGTATTTTCAAATGTGTAGTACATTTAAAATGTTATCTACTGCACTTTTGACATCATATGTTGGTGATAATGCTATTATCAACATGCAGACATGAATCACAATGAAAAACTTAGAAATCATGCTGGTATTCAGGTGGTGTTGCATGTTGATTATTAGAACAATACAATTTATGCAAAAAAAAAGAAAGAGAAAGAAACACTAATTTTGCAGTTCATGTACCTATGGAACCGGGAATCCTACCTGAAGCACAGCCAAAATTTTAATATGTGAGAAGTTAACTAGCATAAAATGGGTTAAAATAGTTGATAAGATGCACATTAATTATGCAAAACAATAAGCATTAGACATTCAGTATGCAAACAGCAAAACTAAGATAGCACTGATTAACAACTCTACAACAGCATGAATTACAGCAGAGGCTTGTCATAAAATATACTAATTTCTTTTCAAAACAAAAGGTTCAGCGAGTTTTACCTGTTACAATATTAGTTTCCAGCCAAGAATTGTTATAATTAACAATGTTTTGGTGCCGCAATGATGCAAAAGACCGCACTTCACGTAATATCTATGAAAGAGAGATTAGATTTATTTAATGGAAAATTAATTAGTTAATCAAAAGCCTTTATAGTTGAATGTAAGCATGTATGTAACTTTGCCAAATTTAGAGCAACAAATGCAGCTGTTCTTTCTGAGTGTGTGGTAACTGCCCTTCACACAATCTTTGAAAAATTACACAATGTAGTTATGGTATACAAAATATTTACTGACAAACTTTGTTACCATAAAATTTGATACTTGAGATATAATACGTTTTAAATTTAAATTAACAAATTAACAATTTCGTGATGAATTATTTAAAACTTTTGCTGTTGATATACATAGTCTTAACATAAATACTGTTACAAACGATCGACAGACAGCACACAACTAGGGTGCAATGTCACCGACCACCCATGAGGCACGAAGCAGCTAGTGAGTCATTGTGTGTTTAGCAACCGAGGAGATAACATGTTTCTTGCTATTGAATGGGGTGATTATGAGAATCGTGTGGCTGTAACAGTGCTGCATGAAGTAGGAAAATCAGCTTCTGAGATTTCCAATATGCTTAAGAAGCTGAAAATCAGCCGAAAGTTTGTCTACCAGATCATCAAAAGGTTCCTTGAGACTGGGATCGTCTCTGACACCCAGAAAGGGTCTGCCGTGCACCATGAGGACTGCTCGCATGGTGAACGCAGTGGCAGCTCATATTAAATGGAATCCTGTCAGAAAACAATCAGTGATAGCTAGTGAGCTAAACATTTCCAGGATGTCAATGTCACACATGATATGGAGTGACCTAAGGTTGAGAGCTTCACTGTCTCACCCCACAACTGAAGCAACACAGGGATGCAAAAGCAAAAAATCTGCTGCTGCATTATGCAGACAATTGCCACAGAAAGATTTTTTTCACTGATGAAAAGATTTTCACTATTGAAGATGCTATCAATGGCCAAAACAACAGGGTGTGTGAGCCAATCTCAGGAGAAAGTTCCAAGGATCATGAGGGGCCCATCATGCTGCTTCTGTCATGGTTTTGTTGAGAGTCACTTACGAGAATAACACGGAACTCCATTTCTGTGAGAAAGGCGTGAAAATATCCACTAAAGTCTACTAGGACACAGTTTTGGAGCCAGTGATCAAGAGTGTGAAGGACACCATCTTCAAACACCGCCAGTGGAGCTTCCAGCAGGATTCCGCACCTTCCCACAAATCCAAGTAAACCCAGGAGCGGTTTCAGACGAATGTGCCAGACTTAATTTCTCCAGCTGATTGGCCTTCTAGCAGTCCCGACCTCAACTCATTGGATTACAAGTTGTGGGCTATGCTGGAGGACATGGCCCGCAGAAAGCGACACCTCAGTACTGAAACACTCTTTGGTGCATGCCGTAGCAGCTTTTCCTGTGGAAAGAAACCCTGAATAATGCTATTGATGAGTGGCCACAGAGACTGAAGAACTGTGTGACAGCCAAAGGAAGCCATTTCGAACAGTATTTGCTGCCATGTATTCACAAATCTACTTACATTACATAACACATATATTAACATATCTTCAGAATTCTTTTGTTATATTGTTATTTCATTGAATACCTTGTAACAGTATTTATGGTAAGACCAGGTGCAATGCAAAAACGACAATAATCTTTTTTTTTTTTTTTTTTTTTTAAGTTTTATTCCTTCCTTATCTTTCATCTTCCCTACAGAACAGGAATTGTGGTCTCAGCTGTTTTGTAACACATAGGTGCTGAAATTGATGTTTACAATTAGTAGCTTACGTATAACATAGCAAAAAACATATCACACATTATTTAGTTTCCCGAAGTCAACTATTCTCTTAGCGAGGGTTAAAAATTGCCTTTGAAACTAAAATAGTATTATTACCATTTTACCATTTTTAAAAACCAAGTAAAACTTTGATTAAAAGTTTCTTATTTTAACATAAAAAAAAATATTAAAAATTTGAAAGATAAAAACAATGCCAAGGGAACAGTGACTTCAGTTTCAATTCTTCAATGCAGCCCTACACACACCACCACCACTACCACACACACACACACACACACTAGTGCATTTTCAATATCTCCTCCTGTTGTCATTTTCAAGTGGCTAAATATGTTTTCAGGATAGAAAGATCCTACACGTGTGTCACAATTGAAGTGGCGCTCTTTCCTAACAGGACAGGTAGGTTGTGGTCTTTTTTGCCTTTCAATGTGCATGTCTTGTATCTCAGTTGATCGCATCTGAGAGACTGCAGATTTGTAATGCTGTCTATGAACCAATGTTTTCTTGTGTGTGTTTTTTATAATCACACAAAAAGCCTAAATTTTGAAAAAATAAATGTCATATCATATTATCCACTGTACTGTTGTTTCCTATTTGCTATACGTTATTACTTTTCTTTTTTGACATTCTCTTCCTTTTTTTATTAGTTCAAACTGAAGTCACTGTTCCCTTAGTATCGTTTTTATCTTTCATTTTTTCCCCTTTTTTATCTGTTAAAAGAAATTTAATCAAAGTTTAACTTTGTTTTTAATATGGTAAATAATGCTATTTTAATTTCAAATGCAATTTTTAACCTTTGCTAAGGGAATATTCAACTTTGGAGGACTAAATAACATACGATATATGTTTTTTACTATGTTATATGTAAGCTATAATACCTGTAAACATCAATTTATGAAAAACAGTATGTTTTATAATGAGAGGCTTGATTTTTTGGTTTATAAGTTTCTTCTAAACACAGGTGCTAGAATTAACTTTCATCCATGTTGCCAATCTTCAGAAAACCAAAACTTTAATATTTTGGAAGAAAGTATTGAACATACATTTCCTAATTTCCATTGCAACACCCAAAACATTGCAGGTCTAAATTTTGATATGCAGGGACCTTGACCAGTGCAACCTACAACTCTATTCAGATACTTATAAAACATGTTCAAGGTATTTGGAGCTGCAATGTACAGGGTGGGGGAAATGGTAGCATTGTAGGACAGAAATCAGGAGATGTAAGTTCAATTTATGCTACAGAGCAATGTGCTTTTTACGTACTCTGAAGGACTGGCTATATGAATACACTGTAATTTTGCTAGTACCATATCGGTAGCTGGCTGATAAAATCTCTGTTTCAGGAGTCAGAATAAGGGCTACACCAGCATAAGAGCTAAGCTTCAAAATTACATAAGTGGCAAGGATTTACTAACTTCAATAAATAACATGTTGAAACATAGATTTGATTTGTTCAAAGAGTTTTTGAGCTGATAACACACAAAACATAAAGATTAATAGGTTGTCGAAAATTGTTAATATTATTGAGCATTTAGAACTTTTTGTATGTTCTGATACTCAGAAATAAAATATTTCAATGTCACTTAAGCAGGCTGCTTAAATGGAGGATAACTGATTAAAACAAGTTTTTTGAAGAAGCCAAGCATTAAAAATGAAAGAAAGACTTGATTACTTACATGAGAGGAGCGGAAGGTACAACAGTCCCTCGAAGTACTGGTGAATAGAGTGTGACACTGAAATTGTCCATTGGAACCATGACAAAAAATGAATTTTTCAAGAAACCGGTATGTCCTCATTCATAAACATTGACAAATAAGTTACAGGAAGGCAAATGGAGGAATATAGTGGAAACAACACTTGTTGCAATTAAAAGGTGAATTACAATAGATTTGAATAAATTTGCTTAAAATGAATGAAGTATTTCATAAAGGTGATGGAAAAAATTAAAATGGAATGATCATGTAAAACAAATGATTCTAAAATATTAAACAATTCACTAGCATGTTGTTCTGTACTTCAGCAATTCCCGTTTGCCATCCTCAGGGAAAAACAGCTGTCTGCTATCTTTCATGCAGTATTCTGTACTTTGACGTGCATCTAAGGACTCCACATCCCATCAGGCATCACCATCTGATTCTTCCACATTACAAGTGCAGAAAGTAGCCATCTGCTGTCTCGGTAATTAATTTATAGACCTTGATTGTGGTATTTTGCTGACACTGGTGTGATGTATTATTTCGCACAAGTTTTTCTTTTTCAGGTTATTTTTGTCTAAAATTAGAATTTTCCACAGAAGTGGAAGCTCCACTCTGCTGCTGATGTTACAGTTACTGTATTTAGTTTTTTCTATTAGTATGGATTCTGAATACCTGATGATTTTTTTAATGGATAATTTACCAATTAGACCAGTGTCTTAAAAAAAGTTATGTTATTTTTAATGCTTATGAGTGCTGTTTTCCTTCGTTTTTTTTTTTTTTTTTTTTTTTTTTTTTTTTTAAATTTCAGTTTATGACGTGCTGTTGAGGTCAATTACAGACTGCAGATAATGATATCATATAACAAGTTAGTTCACATTCTCTGATTTAGTTTCCCATTCTCTAAGATCTGTGTTTTGGATGATTTTCTAACACCTTGCATACAAAGTCATGAGCAACAAAATGCAACAAAACAATTGGCTTGGACCAAGTGAAAAACTATCACTATGTGTAAATCTTGCACACAATAAAACAAAACATAAACAAAAGAAATAGTGTTTTCGACAAAATTGCATTACAATGTTCACCCAACTATCCTGTTTCACATGAAAAACATGAAAGTTGGACAAACACTGTAATACAATTTTGTCAAAAACATCAGTATAAGTTCCACGTAGTGAGTAGTCAAGTTGCTAGGTGAATAACTTGATAAAAATTTTGTATTTTACAAACAAAAGAAATTGCACTTAGGTTTCAGCTAACAAAGAATTCATTATTAAAAAATCAAATATGATATATCTGACAACAATCAATTCAATTCAATTAGTTTATTTAACTCTTACATGAAAACAAAATGCAATCTTACACTGTTGTTGTGTTACATTGCATTTTGTTTTCATGTAACAGCTAAATAAACTAAATTGAATTGAAAATAATATTTTTCTATACATTTATTATTAACAATTCACTTGCAAGACATACCTTTTCAAATTCTGTGTCATCAGTATACTTGAATTTTATTTTTTTCACTGCATAAACAATACCATCAATTTTGTTCCTTGCCTGTTAAGAAAGATGGGGGGAAAATTCACACTAAAACTATTACAAATAAAAAAAAAGACAAGAATAAAGAAAGAAAGAACATCACTGAGCACTGCTTTATTTTTTAGTTCATTCAAAAACTCATTTAAAAATTCCCTCCTCTTATTACATGACAAAGAAATTTATAACAAAATGAATGCAGTAATGTTCAGTGACACTTGGTATACAAGATCCCAGTATTCCCATTTACATATCCACTCTTTGTTACTCATTTTATTTCCTTGCATTCGTGCAATGTAAGAACAGCCTGATCCTTACACAGTCACAGCTGTTTTCATATGCAAATATGTTTCTTCATATTACAAAACCAAATGTAAATAAAACCAAGTTTTTAATTCAATAACTACATTTTTATTACTCTTTTTAATTTTATTAAGGTTAAACCACATCATATATTTCCTCTGAGATAAGCGGACTGAGAAAGGAGATGCACAATTTTTTTTTTTTTTTTTTTTTACTGGAGTCATCATTTGTGAGCCAGCATTTCTTGTCTATGCGGGTATAAGATTAATAAATAATTTCTTGAAGGATAAGGAAACATTAATATACTGATTTCTTATTCCTGGTAATTAATGCTACTATGGTACATCTAATTATCCTATCTTAAAAAAATTTAATTTATGGGTTTTATATAAAAACCCAGGTGATTTATTTAATATTTGATAGTTAAATTTTCGAATTAGAACTTAGTTCATCACCAGGTTTACATCACTGGAGTAGCTATTGCCAATCAGTTAGGAGTGCCAAACTGCAATTATTGTTTAGCATGGTACTTGTTCTCACCATTTCTATCCCTTCTTAAAGCTTCCTCCTTATTGTGATTGGTGGGTGTTTACTTTTACTGAGTCTCAATTTACGGAGTGTCCTGTTGTCTGTCTAACACCTGTGGTTGTTCTGGCTTTTTTAAAGTTTTCACCGACCCATCACCAAATTCAATTTTTTTTTTCTGCCAAATGTAATTTGAAGAATTGTCAATATTTTCGCCGAAACTTTTTAATCATCGCCGACCCCCCCCCCAAGCAAATTGCGAAGGATGTGATCAGCAGCGCGACCACTGTAACCCTGTCGTGTTTGCTATGTTACTAATAACTGCTTTATGTTCTTCCATACATATTTTTATACTTCTCCCTGTTTCACCTATATAACTTAGTCTGCAGATACAGCTTATGCTATAGACTCCTCCTCCTTGTGATTAGATGTCTTCTTCCTGCTGTTTTAGGGATGGAAGGACTTTTTCTTGTTATTCAAATCTGCCTGATTTTACATTTTTCACTGTCTTTTTGAATTTTTCAAAAGTCCTTTGTGGTAAGTAATCTTGTTGGTGAATTTGAAGTTATTCTGATATTGTCTGTCATTTTTTCTGATTTCTAAAAATAACCTATATGAACAGGTAAGAGAAGTTGTTTTCTGAAAAAATTATTTTCAATTCTTCTCTTTGGCTGTTTTACTGGGTTTCTATAGAGTGCAGGAAGTTAATTTTCTCCAAAAACGTTCTTGCAGTATCAAATTTTATGTAGTCTAAATGGTATGAATTATACAGTTTAATATCTTGTCTGTGTAGAGGGTTTTTTGTAGATCTGTGTTATGATCTTTCTTTCTTTTGAAATCAGGGTTAAATCAGGGTAGTTGAGGCCATTTTCTTTTTGGAGTTTTAAGGTGAATTTCAGGGAATCTTTCAATGAGCTAAACTGCTACAGAACGTGTGAGAGGACTGACTTCCACTATTCACTTAAACAATGTCATTCATATATTAGGCACATAAAATTAATATTTAGGGTTTTATCAAGATATCTTTGCTTTAGTTTACTCATAAAGAAGTTTGCCAGTACAGATTGTTAGTGGAGATTCTAATGCGAGTCCTGAAGTCAGTTTATAGTACTGTTTTCATGCTATACACAGATTTTAGGATTCACATAAGGCAGCTCATATGAATTTTTTTCTTTCAAAAATTATCATAATTATCAAATACATAAAAAAGTTAATTTTATAAAATCCATAAATTCAAGCAATTTCTTATTTCAGCTCAAGAATTACTTCAATATTTGGTTATATTAAAAATGATATATATTTATTTAACTGGATAAACAGTTCATTTATATGCAAATGGCAATAAGATTACATTCATTTACCTTGCAAACAACTCCAAAACCTCCTCTTGCTATAGTCTCCAGCTCCTCAAAGCTTTGTTGATACCGGTTTGAATATGCGATGTAATCTATTTTTGTGTTGTCAACACTGCGTATGGAGATACTGGAAAGTTAGTTAAAAAGCATTTAAAAAATCTTTAATAATCAACTCATAAGTGAAACAAGCTAACATTTTTAAATCAGAGAGAAAAAAATATTCAAATAACATGCACTATGCTATAAGCGCACTCAGCTTAATGATCACTTCAGACAATTATTTGGTGTATCTCAGAAATTATATTAAAAAAAAATTAACCTCCATTTTCTTTTTTCACTCTAGCTCTAAACAGTAATCATTATCTGCAATCACTAGGATCAGTTTAAAGCTTCAGTCATATTAAAAAAAAAATCATAAGACACATACTTGTAACATACCAAACTAGTAAATGTAAAATCTTCAGAAGGTTTGACTGTTTGAGGATACAGAATGTATAAAATTTGGAAAGGGAGTGAGACAAGGTGACACCACATCTGCCAAGCTCTTCAATGCCACTTGTGTTTATACCATTGCACTGGAAAGATGAGGTGATAATGATTAATAGAGACAGTTTAACCCACCTTCGTTTTGCAGAAAATATACACATTTTTGCTAGTACCACCTTATAGCTGCAGGAACTTTCTGTCAATAGTAAACAAGTGGAATTAAAGATTTACTTACTTATAGAAAACAATACTGATGTACAATGATTTCAAAAACTGAAGATCTAGAGATTGATTGGGAAATTTAGATATGATGTTTATCTATTGGGTTGTTGGAAAAGCCATGATGTATTTTAGCCATGTTTTGCAAAGGTCATTTATTGATAGAAAGAACATAGATCAATCAATGATATAATGCCTGTTTTGTGTGATAACCTTTTGCCATCTTTCAGTGAGCTGCAGAATGCCTCGTTCAAAGAAGGACCTGTCTTTTGTGGTGAAAAACTGTACAAGGTGCTGATTTACAGCCTCATCTGAATTGAACATTATACCACGCAAGGACTATTGAAGAGAGCGAAACAAGTGGAAATCTGATGGCGCAAGGTCAGGCGAGTATGCTGGGTGTGGCAACACATCACCCCAAGCTCCAATAATTTTTGGCAGGTGATCAAACTTGTGAGTGGTCTCGCGTTGTCGTGATGGAACACATCACCTTTACGATTAATGAACTCTGGACATTTCTGGATGATGGATTCGTTCAAACTGTCCAGTTGCTGACAGTACACATTCGAATTGATTGTTTGATTACATGGTAGCAGCATGACAAACACGACGCCTTTAAAATCCCACCACACTGAGACCAGAACCTTACACTGATGAATGTCTGCTTTGGATGTTTGAGGAAAAGCAGCACGTCGGGACCAAGACCGTTTGCGCAGCACATTATTGTACACAATCCATTTTTCGTCACCAGTTATCAGTCGCTTCAAAAACAGATCGTTTTCCTCACATTTAATGAGCATATCGCAGATGTTTATACGTGTCGTCAATTGAGCTTCTTCGAGTTCATGAGGAACTCATACATCGAGCTTGCTTATGTATCCCAGCTTCTTCAGGTGGTCATGAACGCTTGAATGATGGATGTGCAATGTGTTTGCAATATCTCGTGTCGTATAACGTGGGTTTGACTCGATCAATGCCTTGATTTGGTCGTCATCAGCCTCGGTTGGCCTCCTGGACAGAGGAGCATCGTTGAGGTCAAAATCACCAGCACGGAATTTTGCGAATCACCGCTGGCACTGACGTTCTTGTACAGCATTATCACCGTACACTTTACGCAACATTTCACAAGCTTGACGCGTGTTCTTCCCTTTATGGAAGTAAAACAGTAAAATATGGCGAAAATGCACAGTTTGGTCTTCCATCTTCAACTTGATGTCAAATCTCCGCAAATCAACCAAATCGCTCACTATTCCTTTTAGACTGCAGCTAGAACTGGCACCTGTTGAATGCCATAGCGATAACAGAGCTGCGTATGCCTCCAGTACTTCCAAAACCACCCAACCACCATCGGGTGCCAAAATAAGTCATGACTTTTCCGACAACCCAATACCTTGACCTTGTACAACAGATATCAAGTGAGAGCCACATCGATGAGGAAAGTAGCAGGTGTACAAAACTTGGCTGGAGAGCACTTGGAAAACTTGGAAGAAAGAGCATATTTTTCAAGAGCAATTTACCATTACATCTTATGAGAAAAGTATTTAATCAATGCATTCTTCCAGTTCTTACTTATGAATCAGATGCATGGCGCTTAACCAAAAAAAGTTATACAAACTTTTTTTCAGTTAAGGTCATGCAATCAACTCAAAGAAGCATGGAGAGATGCAGGCTTAGTGTAAGCCAGAAAGATAGGAAACGGAACTCTTGTATCAAGAAAATTACAAGAGCAGGTGACATCATGATCAAAGTAAAGACATTCAAGTAGTAATGGGCTGGACATACTGCCAGAAGAACTTAACCACCATCGTACAACTGAAATACTAAAGTGGATACCAACAGACAGGAAAAGACCCAGAAGACCACCACACTAAAGATGTGTGGATGAAATTCAAAAGCATGCCATAGTGTAATTGAAGAGAACTGCTTAAGACAGAGAGTTGTAGAAGATACTTAGGGAAATTTTCTTCCAGCAATGGATTGAAAGTGGTTGTTGGTGATGATGATACAGTGAAATCTCTGAATAATGATCACCACTTTGACTAGAAAAATATGACCATTGTTGGGAGGTTGGTTGGTTGGTTGGTTCGTTGATTTTAATGGCGCAAGGGCCATGGTTGGCCAAAGAGCGCCAAACAAAAGACACCAAAACAAAACTAAAGCAATAAAAACGTACACAAGGTTAAAAACAGGCTGATGTGGTAAAAATGAAATATGACAGTGAACGAGTTAAAATCTAGATAAGTTTAAAAAAGTCAATACCTTGTAAAAACGAAAACACTGCTTTCATGTCGCAGGCTTTGCCAATAATAGTTTGCAGCGTAGCTGCTCCTTCGTCCAACAGATGAGAGTGAAAATGCCGAAAACGATGATCCCAAAACCGAACACAAGTACACAAAACATGAAGGACAGTGAGATGACAGTTGCACGCCTCACACATCGGAACACTCTCGCCACACAGCAAAAAGCGGTGAGTAAAACGACAGTGCCCAATGCGGAGACGTGCAAGAACAACTTCCTCACGACGGTTCCTCCGCAAACTAGACTTCCATAGTCCGATCTGTGGTTTGATAGAATGCAGCTTATTGCTGCCCTGCTGAGACCACAGGGACTGCCACTCGTCCAGGAGAAATGTCCGGATCAAAGGTCTAAAATCACAATAAGACAGTGGCAGCCGAGCTGGCGACATGGAGGAAACAGACCTGGCAGAGAGATCTGCCAGCTCGTTACCCCGGATCCCAACATGGCCAGGAACCCAACAGAATCGGACCAGGAAGCTATCACCCTCCAAAGTTCCAAGAAGACGACGGACATCACAGATGACAGGTGAGTCCGTGTCCTCTGGAGAAGATAAAACTTGGATGACGGACTGGGAATCAGAGCAAACCATAGCGCGACGATGTGATCGAGACTGTATGTGGCACAAAGCAAGGTGTACCGCACGCATCTCTGCCAAAAAGATGGTGGATTCAGGCGGAAGCCTCTCAGCATGTGAGGCATCGCCACACACAAACGCGGATCCAACGACATCCCCGGATTTCGAGCCATTGGTGAACACAGGCACGAAATCCGGGTAGACAGACTGTTTTTCAGCAAAGAGCTGCTGGTACACCAGAGGAGGAGTGGACGACTTTGGCCACACACAAAGAGAAAGGTCAGCCGTTGCTTGAACGGGCTGCCAAGGAGGTTGGTTGAAAAAGGTGGTCAAACCAATCCCAGACAAGTTTAGACCAGCATCGCACACTATGGCAGACATCCGAATCCCGAACGTCGGAACACAGGAGGGGCGGTTGGAAAACAAGCGGACACAGTCCGGTTGGAAGATGGAACCATGCAGGGGATGATCAGGAAGAGATTTCAGTTTTGTGTAAAACTGAAGAGACAGCTGCTTACGACGGATGCATAACGGCGGCTCATGAGCCTCCGCATACAGGCTATGCACTGGAGAGGTACGGAAAGCACCAGTACATAGCCGCAATGCCTGGTGATGGACGGGGTCCAAAGGCTTTAAAACCGATGGACGCGCTGAACCGTACGTAATGCATCCGAAGTCTAACCTTGACCGAATGAGAGAGTGGTAAATGCGAAGCATTGAGCACCTGTCAGCTCCCCAAGATGTTCGAGAGAGGACCTTCAGGATACTCAATGACTTCGTGCACTTCACCTTCAAAGACTGGATGTGTGACCGGAAGGTGAGCGCTCGGTCAAAAGTTAACCCAAGGAACTTGACTTCTGACACCACGGGGATGGTAGAGCACCCCAGACGGAGGCTGGGGTCTGGGTGAAGACCCCGTTTGCGGCAAAAATGCACGCAAACGGTCTTCTGCGTCGAGAAGCCAAATCCATTTTGGGAAGCCCAGTGAGAGATCTTGGTAATGGCAGACTGGAGCTGTCTCTCGATGGTGCGCATGTTAACGGAGGCGCAAGAGATCTGCAGATCATCCACGTACATAGTTCCACGAACCGTCGGAGGAAGTAGTTGGAAAATATGGTTGACACGAAGGATGAACAACGTAACGGAAAGAATGGAGCCTTGAGGTACACCCTGTTCTTGCGGGTACATCGCAGAAAGGGTTGACCCGGCGCGCACACGGAAACTCTGGTCCTGGAGAAATCCGGCGATGAAAGATGGTAAGTTTCCCCGCAATTGTGCAGATCACGGAGAATGCCATATCTGCAGGTGCGATCGTAAGCTTTCTCCATGTTGAAGAACACGGAGACCATGTGCTGACGCCGGACAAACGCCCCCTGACAGATGTCTCAAGGCAAAGATGATGATCGGTGGTGGAACGAGATTTGCGAAATCCACTCTGATGAGGTGAAAAAATGTGATGAAATTCTAAATAAAAAATGAGACGAAAATTAATGATACGCTCTAATACTTTGCAAAGGCAGCTCGTCATAGCAATTGGCCGGTAGTTTAACGGGTTGGTGGGATCTTTACCAGGTTTGGGAACAGGAACGACAATGGCCGTGCGCCAAGACTCGGGAAAGGCATTCTCTTGCCAAATCCTGTTAAATAGGATGAGCAGACATTCAAGAGAGGACGGAGAAAGGTGCTTCAGCATTTCGTAATGGATGTTATCTGGTCCGACAGATGTACGGCCGGACCAATTCAGAGCGGTCTTCAGCTCCACGGCAGTCAGCGGGCTGTTATAATCTGCGGAAGAAAACGGTCCAAAAGAAATCTTGGACCGCTCAAGCCGCGGCTGTAACTGCCGGAACGAAGCAGGGTAATTGCTGCTGCTGGACACCGAAGAAAAAGCGGCGCCCAGACAGTCAGCAATACCCTGAGCGTCAGCAACCGGTCCTCCATCACTCTCAAGAATGGAGATTTCCCCAGATGGGTACTGTCCCCGAATCTTACGGATCCTGTCCCAAACGATCTTAGGGCTAGTAGTGGTGTTAATCCCGGATACATATTGTATCCTGGACTCTCGTTGACTACGCCTACGAACCAATCGCGCGTAGGACTTGGCTTTCTTGAAAGCAAGTAGGTTCGCGTCGGTGGGGTACCGACGAAACCTACCCCAAGCCCGATGTTGGGCCCGACGAGCTGCCGTACAAGTGGAATTCCACCAAGGTCTCGGGCAACGTGGAAGTTTAGTCGACGTCGTGGGGATGGTAAGTTCTGCCGCTTGCACAATACAATCCGTTACCGCAAAAACAGCGTCATTGACTGTTCCCGAGGTCACCATAGCCGGAGTAATAAAGGCCGAAGCTGTGAATGTGTCCCACTTGGCACGATCAATATTCCATCTAGCAGGGCGAGAAGGGTAACTGTACCCGCCACTCGCTAGACGAAGGAAGATGGGAAAGTGATCGCTGCCAAGGGGATCACCAGACACGCTCCAGGACCAGGCCGGATATAATGATGGTGAACTCAGAGACAAATCAATGGCTGAGTACGAGCGGGTGGGTTCGTGGAAATAGGTGACTGCCCCGGTGTTGTGGAGACAGAGGGACGTGTTGGAGAGAAGGGACTCAACAACACGGCCCCTGGAGTCTCGAGTTGTAGAACCCCACAACGGATTGTGTGCGTTGAAATCCCCTAAGATGAAGAAAGGAGGCGGCAGTTGGTCGACCAAATCTTCCAGATCCGAAAGGCTCACAGCTTCATCTGGTGGTATGTAGATAGAACACACCGTGAACAGACTGTTTACAGATAATCTCACTGCCACTGCCTGCAAAGTCGTCCGAAGGGCAACTGCAGTGACAGGAACACCATGAGGAACAACGACAGCCACTCCTCCGCAGGCGATAACGCCATTCTGGTGATCCTTGCGGAAAAGAGAATGTCTCCGCAGCGAAGGAGTGTCCGTCGTGCGAAGCTTTGTCTCCTGGAGACAAATGCACACGGGTGTGTGCAAAGACAGTAAGCCTTTCAAATCATCAATGCGTGATCGCAGACCTCGGCAATTCCACTGAATGAGCGTGGCCAGAATGAAAAATGAGATGAAAGAATGGAAAAGACAGACGACTAGAAGGTCTCAGTGTCGTCCATCACCTCCAATCCATCCGCAGTGTCTGGAGGTAACACAGGGCTGTGTTTACCCCCTGTGTTGAGAGGCTGTTTTTGCTTGCTCTGTTTCGGAGAGGATGAGCCGGGTTTCACTTTTTCTGGCTTCTTCTTTGCAGTGCCCTGGGTCCCTGTGCTGGTAGAAGATGTTTTCGGCATAGAAGGTTTAGGCGACGATGTAGATGTCGCCTTGGATGCAATGCGGCGAGACTTCAGTGCTTCCAGCCCAGCAGCGACGATGTCCTCAAAATCATAAGGACAACGCGCCGGGATGGTCACCTCCGTGTGAACCGCAACAGTAGCCTTCTGCACCACAACCGAGGCATAGGAGCGCCGGCCGGATGGAAGAGGAGCTATCCGCCGCCTGGCCTCAGGGTATGACAGATGTTCAGTGGTCTTCAGGCGTTGGATAGCCTGCTCCTCGATCCACTTGGGACACTGCTTAGAAGACGCAGAGTGGGAACCCTCACAATTCACACAGTGATCCGCCTCAGCGGAGCAGTCCGCCAAAGAGTGTTCAGTGGAACCACAGCGCCCACACTTTGCGACACTACGGCAAGACTGCTGGGAGTGGCCGTAATGCTGGCATTTGAAACATCTCAAGGGGTTCGGGATATATGGCCGAACATCTAGACGCAAATACCCCGCCTTGATGGAAGTTGGCAGGGTAGGTGAGTCAAAGGTCAGGACGATGTTCCGGGAGGGAATAGACTTCCCCTCCCGCCTGAAAAGAATATGACGAACCCCAGTGACATGTTGGTCCCCAAGTTCTTCCAACAATTCCTCTTCACTGCACTCAAGCAGGTCGCGGGAGTTGATGACACTGCGAGAGGAATTGAGGTACCCATGGGGGGAGATCTGTACTGGAATGTCCAGCAGAACGGTTGTCTCCAGCAAGGTAGCACTGTGACGTGGATGAGATGTCTCCACAAGAAGATCCCCTGACGGGAGCTTCTTAACACTCTTTGGTGAGCCGGCAACGGCCTGAAGAGCCTTATTAATCCAGAAAGGACTCTTCGAACTGAGAGACTGAGCAGGATCAACTGAATGAATGAGAAGAAACAGAGCATTGCAGTTGGTAGTTAGTAGTTTCTTAGTGGAGGAGGGTGTCCCTTCCTCCACACGGCACTTTAGATTAACAGCATGGGAAACACATTGTGTTGCCACGAGGGAGAAAAAAGATTCGTCCGCCAACCTCCCCACCCACTACTGAGCCCAACGAGGGAGAGCCGGAGGTCCGCAAGCCCAAGAGGACGCAGGACACGGCTCTAGGGATAGTCAGCGGATATAGCAAGTTGGTAAGGCAGACACACGCTCAGCGTGCACCCAGACTTTCCCGTGCCCAGAGAACACCCCTTTGGCATGCCCACCCTCCCCCAAACTCACCCAGCCGAACAGAACGACAAGCCGCTAGAAGTCTGGACGCAACTCGGCCACAGACTTCCTGACCAGGAGTGGGTTAGCTCCCAGCCTCCCGTTTAGAGTGAAGCAGAGGGCAAAGAGGAGTGTTGGCATCTGGAGACACTACAACCTGGCCCCCAAATACCTCAGCCTCCAGCATCCTCATTTCCACCTGTACGGGTCACCGCACACGGCAAACATGCAGGTAGGTCTAAGCTAACCAGCTCCGGAAAAACAGAAAATGTAACATAAAAGAGAAAAGACAAGGAAAAGAACGAGGAACAAAACCCGGAGCTGGCGCATCATTACAACCTCAGCAGCCTACAACTGAGGCGGGTACATGTCAATAAATAAACTAAAGACCAAAAAGCAAAATGATAAGAGAAAATCGGCTCGGGCTGTGGGGACGCCATCCCCCATCAGCTGGATGAACAGCTGTCCCTTCGGTGATGTAATCGTCAAAGCCGCAGAGGCAATAGAAACCGTAACAAGGTTAGCTCGGGTCGTGGCGGCGCCGCTCCCCAAATAACTGGAAAAACCAGTTATCCCCGTGCGGAGATTGTTGGGAGGTTGCCACTATCTGAACGTTCAGCTTACATTAATATTGTTTGTCGGTTGAGTTAGGGCTGAACAAATCCTGCAAGTCAATGCAGAATTGGAGACAAATGATGTGGTCAGCGACTGTAGCGACGTGGAGATTGGAATGCAGACTGCATAATGCTAGCTTGCAAAACATGAGCATGGTTCAAGAGGGAAAATGTCCAGTTTAAAATAGTAAATATCATTGATTGTTTGCAGCTGAATTTTTGAACCAGCAAAATGAATAACAGGCATAACTTCAGTAGTTTTAATGCATGAGTTTTTCTCATTACTTCCACCTACTGTTTACTAGAGTTGGATGACTTCCAGCTAAGCTTTAACAATTAATCATGTTGTAGAGGATTTTAGGAAGGCAGAATCTGACCCCTGTTCTAAAACAGCCCTTAGAAATAACAAGCTAGATTAGCGTTAGGTTACCCTACAGGAAAGAAAAATAGAATGCTAGACGGCTGTCTGTAAAAAAGCTGGAAAAGAACCCACAGGGACCAAACCAAGAGACACATCACCTTAAACGGACAATATTTCTGGCACCAGCACCTACCCCTGCCATATTTGGTGAGGAACTGAGACATACAAGAGATCTGGAGCTCACCACAAGTAATTACCATCACATGTTGAACTAAACTTTTACTTCTGACTAAAGTCATATCTGCTGTATCCTGCCAGAGGTACAGTACCTTTAGCGGTATTTTTTGTCCCCATCTTACTCAGCAGCCAGTGCTACATAACTCGACATAATGGTATAAATTGCTCAGGAAAATTGTACTGTTTCTTCCCACATATTACAACAAAAATGTGTATACATGTACTGTATTTGTAATCAGAAATAATGCTGCACCCAGTTTATAGCTGTAGGTAAAACATACCACAAAGGAATTGACCCCCTCTATTGTCGACATGGTAAATAAGAACATCCTTGGGTTTTTGTCACAGACAAATGATGCAATGAAGAGAAGTGTTCGGAAGACTGTTAATTTATTTTATAATACACTTTGTATCACCTGCACAACTCACATCAAATAGCATCGAAGGCGAAAGTGCTCTAAACGGCAGTTGTCACCACTGTTTCATGGCTGTATTAGTGTAACTCTTCCTCCTAATGGGCAAAAGATCTTATGCTTAAGGGATAAGAAGGGCTGTGACAGACTGCAAGTGTTTCACAGAGAGGAACTTGTTGTCAACACTGCATGGGGGAAATGGACTGGAACTCAGCAGAACCCAGTTCCGGGAACGATGCAACACCAAAAGAAAGGGAGCATTTAATTTGAATAAAACATTTTGCAATGCATTATTCATTTCTATTAATGGCGCCATATTGAATGAATTGTTCGTCTCTGAAGAAAGAAAACAGCTCTGACTTCAGCTAAATATATTTCATTTTAAAGTTAAATAATGAAATTTCCTTATATGATTACTGAGAATCCTTATATGGTTACTTATACACTGAGTGGCCACTTTATTATGACCACCTGACAGTTTTAAGCAAATGAGCTATGGCTGCACGCTGTTGCCACCATAGGGCGAGGCTAGTATAAAAAGGGAAAGCTTAGTGCTTGCGATAGTAGTAGAAGTGATTTTTTGGTGACGAGATGGGTTAAAAATGCGATTTGATGGACTTTCAACGTGGGATGATTGTAGGAGATCCGAGCCATGGAGCGAGTATTACCGAAACCCCCACATTCGTGAAATGTTACAGAGCAGATGTTGTTAAAGTGTTTAAAGACTGGACTGTCAGCCAAAAAACTGGGTCTCTACGTGCAACGTGTGGTCGTCATCGACCAGTGACTGCTTGGGCGGAACGGAGAGTGTCCAGACTGGTAACAGTCAACAGAAGGGCAACAGTGCAGCAAATTACAGACCATCTTAATCAAGGATCCCCGCAAATGATCTCTGCATGCACTGTTCGCTGTACACTGCATCGGATGGGATATGGAAGCCGGAGGCCTGTTCGAACACCTTTGCTGTCTGCAGTTAACAAGAGAAAACGTCTCCAGGTCGCACAGGAGCACAAGGATTGGACAGTCGATAATTGGAAACAAATTATGTGGTCCCATGAATCACATTTTCAGTTGCACCATGCTAATGGCTGAGTGATAATTTGGCGGAAACAGCACAAAAGCATGGACCCCAAATGCATTGCTACAACCCTTCAAGCTGGTGGAGGCAACGTTATGGTTTGGGGAATTTCCTGGCATGCTTTGGGCCCTTTAATTTGTGTTGATCAACGTCTGACTGGCACATCATATCTAAGCATCGTTGCGGATCAAGTGCATCCTGTCATGTGGATGGTTTATCCCAATGGCGATGGCTACTTTCAACAAGATAATACGTCCTGCCATAGTGCTCGTATTGTACTGGATTGGTTTCAGGAACATGCCAGTGAGTTTACTTTGCTTAGGTGGCCCCCACAATATACAGATCTCAACCCCATCGAGAATTTGTGGGATGAAGTTAAATGAGCCATCAGACAGCTGGATCCACAACCCTGCAATCTCACATTCCTGGAAAGTGCTATTCATCAAGCATGGTCTCAGATCCCACAAACCCCCTATCAACATCTCGTGGAGTCCATGCCACGAAGAATCGACGCAGTATTAAAGGCAAAAGGTAGCCCAACGAAGTACTGAGGGGGTGGTCATAATAAAGTGGCCACTCAGTGTATAAATTTCCTTATATGGTTACTATATCTACTGAGAATGGGTTTGTGCACATTAAATTTTTATGGCGTTCACTTGTACGTTGGGTTCCGCCATCGAATAATTCCCGTTTCTACCACTGATGGGATGTGAATGTGCTTTGATCTGTGGTAAACACCTACAGTGGTTTATGTGTTTAGAAAGAAAAAGACACCACTCTAATTTTATGTGTGAGGAGGTTTTTACATGTGATAGTGGAAGTGCTTGCAATGTTGTGGTTCACTGACAGCACCATGCACAAGGCTGAAAAAAATTTACATTTTACTCTACCTATTGTGAAATATGAAAAGAAAAAACTCACTAAAAAAAACTAAAAGCAAAAAAAAAGTGATAAAGCACAACTCATTTATCCTAAATTATTCATAAACAAATAAGTAGGATTAATGAGTCAATCCTAATTTTATATTTTTAAACAATGATTAGATTAACAACCCATTAACCCTGATTATTGGTAAGCCACTTGAATCCTTGCCATTCTCCAAATTACCTATTCATATAAAATCAAGCAGTTTCAATACTTCATTTATGCGATTGCTTGGGTTTCAAGCTAATATAATCAATGAAGAATTGGCACTCCAATTTCTTTATAGCTAGTGTCCCTCATAAAAAATTCATGAAAAGACCTGTTTTAATACAATACCAAGGGTTGAAACTTATGTTACTGAAAATGGTTATAAGGTGCACCTAGTTAAATGGCACATTTCAAAGTTGCACATTTGTAAAATCGAGTTTAATACTGCAGTGCTATCATTGGAAAATAAGATACTACTACTCAGCACGTACTTATGTGTTTAAAAATTGTGATTTCATTTATAAGCAATCCACTATCCAAGAGTGACTGAAAGAGATGAAATTTTTTGTTGTTATAGCCATAAAAAAAATTAAGAGGGTGAAGAAAAACTCTGACCCACCTGCACAATCTATAACATGCTACTTCATGAAGTTTTCAGAAGTTTACATATGATAATAATTCTACTCAAATAAATTTCAATAACATTGAAGCTGCACAGAATGTGGTACAGCCTTAGCAAGTAGCAAGAAACAAACATGATACATAATTTTTCTTAGCAACTGCAGGCAGTTTGTAATAACTGGAAGGAAGCTGCAAGATCAGACTGGTCACCTGGCTCACATAAAGGAGCAATTTAGCTGCTTTGTTGTGTCACTGACTCTAATCTTTGGGCATCTGTGACTTCTGATGTGGATCTAAATGAAACAGGTTAATTTTCCTGTTGAATTGCTGCTACCATTCCAATATTTGTACTCTCATATTCTTGCACATTTTTGTGTTGTATTTCATTATTGACCCTTAAAACAATACATAACAACATAAGTGGAAAAAATTAAAAAGCATCCAGTTGGTGGTACACACACACACACACAAGGGAGGAGAAAGAACAAAAACATAATTACATACTGATCAAAATTTGGATGTGATCTCATGGTATGAAAAAAACGAGAAAACGTGTAGCATTATTCATGCCACAGGTATCTACTTTTATGAATATCTGCAATAACAATACTAATAACATTGACACCAAAATCTAAGGGCATCCATAGAATGCATCATGCTACCACAAGAGAAAGGATTAGTCATTCTTGATACGAAATGCCTTCAAAATACTCAAATTTTATTTTATTGCAGAGATATTTTCATACTAAAGGCAATCAAAATGCAGTGGAATCTCGGTTACATGTTTTTCACTTTTACATGTAATTTTGTGATAGTCCCGATTTTAGTAGTTTCCATCACTGTTTCAATTTGATTATATGTAATTCATTTATACACTTTTTGTGATTATACATTAAATTTTGAATTTTAAATTATCAAAAATACATGGTTCTTAGATTCTTTTATTCATATCCTAGTATTTTACAACTTTGTGAGAATCAAGACGGTGCGGTTTTTTTTGTTTTCTTTTGCAGCCATGAAGTAGATAATGAAACCAAAAAAAATGTAAATAACATTCACAGTTCTTTTTTATTTTTCTTCTCTGAATTCAAGAAATCTGAAACAAGCAAAGGTTAGTGAATATTTTACTCAGCACTAATGCTAAATCAACTAGTGGACAAACTGCTTTGAAAAGAGAAATGCTAATAGTAAAAGGATGTGCAATAGCAGTATTGAATATCAAACAAAATTACATTTACTATCTAGTATTTTGAATCTAAGGGGTTTTTCTTTTTATATACTGAAAATATGAAACCATGCAGGATTTTTAACCCAGTTTTTATAATGAAATTAGAATAAAAAAATGTATACAAAAGTCAAAAGATACAAAGTAGTATCCTTGCATGTATGTATGTCTTACATTATAAATTAACATAACCTAAAATTATGTGCTGCTTTCCCCCTTTTTGAAGGCATTAAACATTTTACAATAGTATTTAACATTTTGAAATTTCTTTTATATGTTTTTTACATTTATAAATTTTTTAAGATCATCCTCTCAAAAAATGCAATTGAGGTTCTAATATTTGATATCATAGGTGGTGCAGACAAAGAGAGCCCTTTACTCATTTTTAGTAAACTAGATGGTGATATATAAGATTCATCTGTGGAAGACCAGAGACAAAAATGGAAGAAAAAGGTACCACGTGTAGCTCATCCAAACCAGTTGTGCAGGCCAGAAGTTGACAAGAAAGCCTTAAATCAATGATTGAAGTGAGGAAAATTATACGGAGAGATCACTAGATTTATGACGACTACTCAAAATAAAGTGATTTTCACAACAAATTATAGAAAATACATTTTAGAAAACATGCAGAGCATGACAAATGTAGAAAATGCAGTACGTGCAGTGAGACCATCAAGCCCACCTGCAAGGGATGCACCACACTAGCCAGAATTGATTATACACAGCAACACAACAGCTTTATTATAATAATGCATCATTTTAGAACAGCATAGAGCACTATCAATGTCAAAGGTACCATACTATCATTAGTAACCTGATAAAGTTCCAGATCACAACCAATACAAATTATATTGGTATCATGGGATAAAACACAGATGTAACAATCTCTGCCAATAATCCAGATTTAGTGCTAATAACAAAATACAGAAGGAAGCAGTCATTATTGACTTGTTTATGCCATTGGACTGAAACATTCAGGCTACCTATGCTAAAAAATTCAACAAGTATGTGAAACTGGCTGTGGAGATTAAACAGATATGGAAACAGAAAACAGTTCATATACGTCCACTAATTATATCTACAACTGGTATAATTTGTCAGACAAATCTTATAGCTCAGCTTGATGCTTTGGGTCTACAGTACCTAAGGCCCAAAATCCAAGAGATAGTGGTTTTCAACAGACTGTAGATGAATTTCGTGTTACAAGTGATATTCGTATGGGAGCAGACATCTGTCATACATAACACGATATGCAACTTTTTCATTAACCACCTTTCACTCTTTATAATACAGTAGCATGCAAAATAATCAGCGATTGATCTTTTAACAGTAATAGAATGATATGTTCTTGTGAAAATAATCACTCGCTGATTATTTTGCATGCTATTATAAAGAGTGAAACTGAATCACAGAACAACTGTCATATGACTAAACTCCGTGGCCTGGTGGATTGAGAAATCCAATCTCGACCCATTCATTTTGAAAGTTCTAATCAACCAAACGGACATGAGCCCAGAATGTATGTTAACTTAAGCTCTACCGAACTCTCGGATGTTCAGAAGAACGCTCTGGAGCGGGGGTTTAAATTTTGCTATCCGAATACTAGACCGAATCTTTTTCAACTTGTGCCACAAGCTGAAAGTATCATCCGGACATTGCCTGCAGAACACCAGGATGACGCAAGAACTAAATTTGTTAAGTCACTTCGGCATGGGTCCGCCCTGAGCCAACGAGATTCACACCAAGGTGCTACCACGACATTGAATCAAAGTCAAGCCTATAAAGAGGAGAGGCGTCAACTATGTGAATTACAAAAAACACTAACTTGGCTATCATATTCGACGATAAATCAAATAGGATAGTAATCTTGGACCGTGATGCATACCACCTAAAGGTGCAAGAAACTACAGAAGCAATGCCACATAAAATGTTGAGATTTGATCCTGTCGCAACAACCGTTGCCTCCATCGCAAAGTTGAAGAATCATGGCCACTTACCTAAAGAAATTTCCGATAATATGAACACTCCCAAGGGCCCCAGAGTCCCCGAAATCTTTGAGAAGATCAAGCTCCATAAACAAAATCACCCCCTCCGCCCCTTAGCTTCTTCGTATGCATCTAATATCCGGCCACTTGAAAAAGCCCTTGCAAAAATTTTTTCCCCCATCCTAAATCATTCTCAGTTTTCAATTAACAGCCCTTTACAAGCTATTAATCTTACAAAATCCTTCAGTTCCCAAGGCAAGCTGTTTATAGTGGCCTCCTTGGATGTTGTGTAGCTATACCACAGTATCCCAATTCAAGAGGCACACAACATCATTTGTCAAAAATTATATACTGATAACCCACCTCTCCCACCTTTGGAAATAGAGGCTGTCCTTTCAGCTTTAAAGCTCGTTGCATCCAGGTCATATTTTAAATACAACGATGTTATTTTCCAGCAGAAAGAAGGCGCCACTATGGGCTCACCCCACTCAGCGATTTTCGCCGAAGTTGTCATGCAAACCCTGGAGAATGAGGTACTTGGCATATGTACGCTCAAACCCCTTCTCTACACCCGCTATGTGGATGACATTCTTGTCTTTTGGCTACATCCGCATTGCGACCTGCGGCATTTTCTCAGTATGTTAAACTCCAAATATCGCTCCATAAACTTCACTTTGGAATTGGAAAATAACTTAAAACTCCCGCTTTTAGACTTGCTCATAGAACGGGACCCCCAAAACTTCACTTTAAAATACTCAGTGTACCGTAAACCCACATCCCACCCAATTATGGCCCCATACAACTCAGCGCAGCCTTTATCTGTTAAGCTGGTTTCCCTGCGCTACCTGGTATGACGGGCATTTACGCATTCGTCATCTCTAGCAAAATCGGGTACCCGTAAGACCTGGTACACACCATTCTCCGCAGGCATCGACGACTTGCGTTTACCGCATTAGAACGAACTCACATCCTTACCAGGTACGTAGGATCCATGAGCTATTTTCCCGGCTGCACCAGCATTTTAAAACATGCATGTGCCAAGTTTAATATAAACTTTGGTTTACAAACACGTAATTTGTTCACTCTAATTAAACGTGACAGGGATCCCGTTGAAACCAAACACAGGTATGGCGTCTACCTCATCCCCCTGAGAGCTTTAAACCCTAATTAAATAGATCAAGTGTACATAGGCTCAACCCTACGTAATTTAAAAACCTGTTTGCTTGAACACTCACGAGATGTCAGAACAGGCTCACATTTGACAGGCCTAGCCCGATTGGTAGCTAGCGGCACACATAGACCATTATGGGATGAATGTAAAATCCTCATTACACACAGCACCAAAAGCATGACCCTCTTTGCAGAAAGCTTGTATATCCACCATTATAGAGGTATTTGCTGTAATGACGGTATACCCTCTCTCCTCCCATGAACATGGACTGCTCTACTTGAACATTGCGGAAATAATAATTACAGCGGAATTATTACCTGAGCAACATCATTTTGACTCTCCTCGTTCGCAGTGCTGTTACTTGTCTCTCTCTATGTCTCTCTCTCTGTGTTCACAACAACTTTCGTGAGCATGCGCTCTACCCATTTTTGGGTCATCAAAAATTCCTATATATGTTGCGTGTCGACGTACTCTGATGCCATTGGGTGGGTGACCACCCAATGGCATCAGAGTACGTCGACACGCAACATATATAGAAGATCACTAGTGTGATCGAAAGATCTAGTGTATTTTTCCAATCATATGTTTTAACTTGCAAATACCGTTTTTAATTTGATTAAATGTGTAAGTGCTCTTCATCATTTCGTCAAAGGTGGTTAATGAACAAGTTGCATATCGTGTTATGTATGACAGATGTCTGCTCCCATACGAATATATAGGGGTTTTCGATACATACTACATAGTAAGGCGATTTTTAAATCATGAATGACGATGTCTGTACTAACAGACATACTAACAGAAGGATCATGCTAGAGATGGGAAAAAACAACAACAACAAAAATAATATCAGAAGCTAGTTGTGAAAGTGCTACTCCAGGGGTCGCGCTGCTGATCGCCAACTTCGCAATTTGTGAAAATGAAATCTTTTTGGCGATTGAAAAAAAGGTTTGGCGATTACCTTTTCACAGTGTTATAACACTTTGGTGAAAACACATTGAATTTGGCGACTAAATTGGCGAAAACTTTAGAAAAGCTAGCGCAACCCCTGCTACTACACATTAAATTCTACAAAGACATTAAAAGCAACCAGAAGATAATGAGGAAAACAGAATAACTACTTTCAACTCAGAAAAAGAACCTGACTAAAAAAGAAAGGTAATATCCTAATGTAAGCAACTTTGAAATCCATCAGAAGATATAGCAGTGTCTCCTGGCATAGATCACAGGCTGAGTCAGCAGCTTTCTTTGCTGATGGACGTCAACTCTGGGACCCCTAAGGGGTCCACCTACAAATTATGTTTGTAACAGTAACTTAGGCCACACAGCCAAGATTGTAAAGGGGCAGCATACAAATTGAAATCTGACTTACTAAGTTGACAGAAAGCATCAGCACTCTGTTGTAGAGTGATGACATGCTTTGCCTATACCTTTGTACATGTACTTCTCTTTTCTCATATTAACAAGTTGCCTTCTTAACAAGATATGGTGTTTTTACTTAGAACTGGGAGGGTCACCTTTACCACTTTCCTTACTTTTCCTTCCTAGTATTACTTTGAGCTGGTGCCCTGCTACTGCGTCATGTACTACACTGCTGGACAATTGCTAAGGACGGATCATAAACGGCTATATAGCGCATAAAAAAGTAAGTGTGGTTGGATGCCAAGTGAAATAAAATAATGTCAGAATGCCAGGACATTACAAGAAAGACAATTTATTGTGCTCTGAAATCCAGAAGGATTTGGAACGTGTTCAAGGGACAAACAGGCCATTTTGTGCAGAATACGTAAACGTGAAAAAAATGCAATTACCGTCCACAAGCGTTCCGGCGTAAGATGTCAATACGGGATATGGCCACTATGGAGGGCGATGCAAGATTCCAAACGTCGTGTCATGCTTTCACAACATTATCAAGCAGCTGTTGGGGTAATTTATCCCTTTCCTCTGTCAGTGCACGGATGAGGGTGTCCTTGTTTATTGGAGGGCATTGGCGACCAGCAAGACTCCTCCCCAAAGCATCCCACACATTTTCAATGGGATTCAGATCTGGAGAACGTGCTGGCCATATGAGGCGTTGAATATCCTTGCTCTCAAAACACTCCTGGACAGCGACTGTTCGATGACATGCTGCGTTGTCGTCCATGAAAATGAATCTATCACCGACAGCACCACGGAACATGCGAACATGAGGTAGCAGAACATCATTAATGTATCGTTGGCCAGTCATAGTCCCAGTGGGAAGCACATAGAGGGACGTACGGCCATTGATCATGATGCCAGCCCATACCATGACACTACATGTCGGATATCGGTCCCTTTCCTGTATGTTTGCTGGACAATATGCAGTACCACTATCACGCCAGATCAGTTGTCGTCGACAATCAGACGATAGACTGTATCTACTCTCATCTGAGAAGAGGACAGCAGACCAGTCGTTATCAGTCCAATTGCGATGTTGATGGCACCATTGCAAACGAGCGGTACGGTGACGTCTGGACAATGGGATGCACACAACAGGACGGCAGGCGTATAATCCTCCTTCATGCAAACGTCTGGCGACAGTTTTTCGGGAGATCCGCTTGCCAGTAGCAGCCATAAACTCATTTGCTACCTCACTAGCTGTGCTGCGCCAGTGTCTTTTTGTTGATAGCACTATGTACCGATCTTCTGCAGGTGTCGTAATGCGAACACGACCTCCCCGTGACGTTTGCTACACTCTCCATTTGTTTGAAATGATTTCCAAAGCCTTGAAACAACACTGTGGCTGACGTCGAACTCCCTGGCAATATCTGTTATTTTTCGCCCTTCTTCAATCTTGCCAACAATAAGGTCACGCGTAAAGTAATCTAGGTGATGTCGGGAAGACATACTGAAAATTGCACGTTCGTCAATTGATTCTTTCCCTTTCAACTTTGCGTTTGAACAACAACGGTCAATACGCGTCAAATCCTTTATATCTCTTATCAGCGCTATGACGTCACGAACAAGTTCGGCAATCCAAAATTTGCATACGCACAACCTGTCTTACTGTATCCCGCACTTATGCTAATTTCCACGTTTTCCTGCCTTCCATTTTATGGTTGCTATCGTTGCTATTGTCATCCGTCCTTAGCAATTGTCCGGCAGTGTATATACAAGATCCAATGTCTTAAATACACTTGCATTTCTTTGTCACCCCATCCACTGGAGTCCTAAGTGGCATGCTCTCATAATTCTTAGCCTAAGTGTTCCAATATATTTATTTATGCAAATCTGGAAAATGGATGTTATGCAAATTACTAAAGTGGTCCCTGGTGCTTCTAATTAGTCTTGCCTGTGTGCTGCATGTTCTGAGCTTCCTACTAAGTATTGTTATTACATTGTAAAAACTGAAGTTTAGAAGTAGCTTTATTTTCACTAGTTGCCTCACTGTTTTACCTGCGGTCAAGATAATGACACGTAATAACTTTTTTGGGGGGTTAGCCTAGGGTCCATTTCGACAACATACTGCAGAAAGCGCTTGTTCTAAGCTTTAATATGAGTGGTATTAGATTTCTGTATCTTCTATAGTTTTGATGATTGTCCTTGGGTATCAGTTCATTTGCATATACTGATCACTTGTTTTTCTCATTTGGGCTTTCCCTTGTTTTCCTGCTGCACAACTGCTTGGTACAAGGATATGTATGGACGAAACATGTTATTGCACTACAATAGGGTGCTGATGCTTATCTGTGAATATAGTAAGTCAGATTTGAATTTGTATGCTGCCCCTTAACAATCCTGCTGGCCATGTTTCCTAGGTTACTGTTACAAAAGCAATTTGCAGATGGGCCCCTTAGGAGTCTCAGAGTCAACAGTCATTAGCGAAGAAAAATGCCTCCTCTGCTCTCAATTTACGCTGCAAGACTTTGCTGCATCTCCCAGTGGATTTCAAAGTTGCTTGCATTAGGACATTACTAAACAAGAATCATACACAGATCTCAAATTCATAAAAAGAAAAAAGGTTCAAGCATTTTTGATTCTATCAAGAATCATCATCCTTCCCACAGGAGTTAAACTTCTCTTTCTTAAAAATCTTGCAGTGCCATTTGCCTGTTTATAAGTTCTAATACAATACCTAATACAATAAAACACAAATGCAGTAACTGGAAGTAGCACACTAAAATAGAAGTAGCACGCTACAAAATAAAGTAGCTTGTAGCAGAAAATTATGCTACAAATTGTGCTACTTTAAAAAAAATTGGTTAAAATTTGTATTTTTCAAATCACATGACATTTCCCGACTTTCTAAAGTGTAACTGGCTGTAACAGGGGTCCAAGTGTGCTCTGCCTATAATAAAATATTGGACTTAACTTACACTGTGAAAGCTCGGCAAACTGTTAAATGAGAAATCTCAATTAGCCAGAGAAGACAGCGAGTACGAGGTAATCCCGCTGGCATCTGTTTTTTGTTTTTTTGTTTTTGTTGGTTGCGGCATAGACGACCACAATGAGCAACTTGATGGGCTATAAGTAGTCACCTATTCCAAATTAGGGCCACTGGTTCCAGGAAAGGGAGAGAGCCAGTGCTGTAAGACAAACACCATGCCTCAGTGGGATTCAATTCCACACCCTTCTTGGATGAATGGTCATAATGCCAGTGGGGCGGTCCCACGGGGTATGCCACTAGTGGTTTTATTGAAAACCGTTCCCTGATTGCGAGATGCGCTCTTTTAGTCAAAGAATATGAATTCACAGATATACTACAGTAGAATGACACATGGCTTTTAAGTGAATTCCCTGCGCTTCTCAGCTAGTCTGTCTAGCTGGAAATATGTGACACTGACTGTGTCAAAATGAATTTGAAATACAAAGATAAATTACTTGTGTAATTTACCTTGGTTTTTAACTTTGAATACCGTAAGCAATAATTAGATGTAAATATCACCTTCAGAATTAATTTAAATCTTTGCACATTTAATTTAAATCTAAAAGTAAAAAAGTAGCTGAAAAGTAGCAAAACTCACTACTTTTCTAAAAAATTAGTGTAGCTATCTACTTTTCAGAAAAAGTAGTTGTAGCTGTAGCAAGCTACTTTTTCAAGAATGTAGTTGTAACAGTAGCAAGCTACTTTTAAAAAGTAGCTTTTTAATCACTGCACTAAGCTATTCTCAGAGAACAGCTTATTGCAAAAAAAAAAAAAAGAAAATGTTAAACTGAAGAAAAGGTAACATAGTGCATACAATGACAAACGGTGATTAAGATCTATCATAAGAAAACAAAATGTAGATGAAATTCATAAAAAAAAATTGATTCATTCTCTACCTGATGCATACACAGTACATTCTCTACAAAAAAAAATAATTGAAGTAGTAATTTATGTTTGTTTATTTTAATATAGCACTGCACATGACAAGATGATTCCCTTTTATCACAGGGAATACACAAAGCAAAGAAGAATCTGTTACCTAATTTTTAGGTGGTATTACCAGAAGAACAGTAGCAAATATAACTTCAATCTTCTAATGACAACAGATTTTTTAATTCCTGGTTCACTGCAGTGATTTCCTTTATGCTGGGTTAATAAACACATGGGAATGTTACATCTAGATTTGTTTGTTTCATGTGACAATATATACACCATAGAGGCACCTCAGATTTTCAACAATGATGATATATGTTCACCGCTACAGAAAGTTGACAAGGCATGAGCATAGTATCTCGGTTTTCTCGAAAAAAAAAATGATTACATTCATGCTAGTAAATAATATACAGGGAAAAAGTCAGACCCTTTGTTCTTAGAGTAGATAGTTGTAAAGATAAATGACTGTAAAGCTTTTGTTAGGTTTCTTACAACATATTACTGTTATATATATATATACATATATATATCTCCTTTATAACCAAAACTGAATCCATCATTTTCAGACAATCCTTTCAACTGTAACGGACAGTTTTAACATAGCCTCTCCTTGACAAATGTCAACCCCGCCTTCTCGTGGTACATCCTGTTCCCACTAAAGGGGCTCTGACGACCGCCAATAGCGGTATAACTATACCATCGGGATTAGAGGAAATTCTATCCCACACTCACCAACCCGCTTGGCCAGCGTGGTGAGTTATGGCCAAACCAATCCAAAATGATTCCACAACTTAAATCTTGGCCCTCAGTCTCCGGCAGCTGGAATGTACCTGGCCAAGGCAGCGGCCAGTGCGACATGAAGGCAGAGAGTGCTAAGAATCCCCGGAGGACCGGACTAGGCTGCCATCTGATGCTGACCTTGGCTACGTACAACGGACGCTCGCTATCTTCTGATTCAAGGCTTCTTGAATTGGAAGAGGAACTACAAAGGATCAAGTGGGACATCGTGGGGCTAAGTGAGGTAAGGAGAAAAGGAGAAGATCTCATCGAACTGAAAAGTGGACATCTCTTCTATTATCGTGGGACAGATACTGGCAGAACTAGTGGTGTTGGATTTATAATAAACAAGAAACTGAAGGATAAAGTTGTAGAAGTTGAAAGTTCCTCTGACAGAGCTGCACGACTTGTTATCCAACTCTCGAAAAGATACCAGGCTCAGATTATTCAAACTTATGCACCCACCACAAGTCATCCTGAAGAAGAAATTGAAGAATTTTATGAGGAAATTTGTCATCTAAATAATAAAGGTAAGCAGCACTTGAAAATAATTATGGGAGATTTCAATGCAAAAATAGGGCAACGGCAACAGAATGAAACTTCAGTAGGTAAATTCGGTCACGGCAACAGAAACCAGCGTGGAAATACTCTCGTTGAGTTTGCAGAGGCAGAAGGGTTTTTCATCTTGAACTCCTTCTTCAAGAAAAAGCCACACAGGAAATGGACATGGAGACATCCAAATGGGACGACAAGTGAAATTGATTTTATTATGTGTAACAAAAATTTCGTCATAGAAGACTACAGTGTGCTAAACAAGTTCAACACAGGTAGTGACCATAGATTGGTGAGATGTAAGATGCACCTCAACACCAAACTTGAACGTGGCAAGCTCATAAGACAAACAAAATCTATTGACATAACCAACCTTAAAAAACACCATAATACCTTCAAGTTGGAACTGAAGAACAGGTTCTCTGCTTTAGAAGGCCTAACATCGGAAGAAGTGGACATCTCTGAAGTTAACAGAAAAGTAACCAAAGCTCTTATGGAAACAGCAACAAAATTAGCTGAGTCTAAGAACAAGTTGCATGTAAACAAATTATCAGGAAAAACGAAAATGTTGATGCAAAAAAGAAGAGAGATGAGGACAACTAAAGAAGATGTGACTTCCAAAGTGGAATATATAGAGCTATGCAAGACAGTAAGAAAAAGTATCACTTAAGACGTAAGAAAATTCAACTGTGAACTAGTGAGGAAAGCAATTGAAAACAACCAAAGCCTAAAGATAGCAAAGGGACATCTCAGTAAGGGAAGAAAACAGATTATGGCACTGAGAAAAGAAGATGGTTCTGTAACAAGAAATAGAGGCGAAATTTTGACAAGAGTGAAAGATTTCTACTCCAAATTATATGAAAGGGATGATACATGCACTCCAGACATCATGAAAGATACCAGTACCAGAGTTCCTCCAGTCCTTCCAGCAGAAGTTGCACATGCAATCAAGAACATGAAGCGGGGAAAAGCTCCAGGAGAAGATGGAATTACTGTAGACATCATACAAGAAGCAAGTGGAGAAATTGAAACAGTACTCGCCCAAATTTTCACTCGATGCCTTAATGAAGGAAAGATTCCTGAGGATTGGAACACCGCTACAATGATCCTGCTACATAAGAAAGGTGACATTGAGGATCTCGGAAACTACAGACCTATCAGCCTCCTATCAGTTGTTTATAAAATCTTCACTAAAGTTCTTTCACACCGCTTGAAGGTAACACTGGACATGGCTCAACCGAGAGAACAAGCTGGATTCAGGAGTGGCTACAGCACAATAGATCATATACACGTACTGAGAGAACTAATTGAAAGAGCGAGGGAATATGAACTTCCATTGTGCATGGCTTTTATCGATTATGAAAAAGCCTTTGATTCGGTGAAACCATCAGCAGTTACAATGGCTCTGAAAACCTGCGGTATTGAAGATGCATACATTAATATTATTAATAACATCTATGAAAATGCAAGTGCAAAGATTCGGCTGTTTGAAAATACAACACACATAAAAATTGGAAAGGGAGTGAGACAAGGTGACACCATATCTCCGAAGCTCTTTAATGCCACATTGGAGGGTGTTTTTCAGTCGCTGAGCTGGGAAAACAAAGGGATAAAGATTAATGGAGATTATCTAACCCACCTTCGTTTTGCTGATGACGTAGTCATTTTTGCAACTACCCCATCAGAGCTGCAGAGTATGATCCAGGAACTTGCTGACAAGAGTAAAGAAGTGGGATTAAAAATGAACTTTCAGAAGACAAAAGTGATGTTCAATGCTTTTACAAGAAATGAAGATTTATTGATTGATGGAGAAAAGCTGGAGATAACAGACACGTACGTTTATCTTGGACAGCAGATATCAAGTGAGGGTCACATTGATGAAGAAATTAATCGGCGTACAAAACTTGCCTGGAGAGCTTTTGGAAGAAACAGCATAATTTTCAAGAGCAATATGCCATTATGTCTTAAAAGAAAAGTGTTTGATCAATGCATCCTTCCAGTGCTTACGTATGGTGCAGAGACGTGGACCTTAACTAAAAGAGATATACAAAGACTGCAGACAACTCAAAGCAGCATGGAGAGGTGCATGCTTCGTGTAACCAGGAGAGATAAGAAGAGGAACACGTGGATCCGAAAAATGACAGGAGTGGAAGACATCATGATCAGAGTTAAATCCCTGAAATGGCAATGGGCTGGACATACTGCCAGAAGGACAGATCATCGATGGACAGCCGAAATTTTAGATTGGATTCCAAGGGATAGGAAAAGACCCAGAAGAAGACCACATGGGAGATGGGTGGATGAAATTCGAAAGTATGCAGGGGTGACATGGAGGAGACTGGCACAAGACAGACCGTTGTGGAGGAAACTTGGGGAGACCTTCGTCCAGCAGTGGATTGATAATGGTTGACAATGATGATGATGATATATATATATATCTCCTTTATAACCAAAACTGAATCCATCATTTTCAGACAATCCTTTCAACTGCAACGGACAGTTCTATGTTTTCTCTTTAAAGTACATTCAAGTTTGATTGATAACAGCAACATTGTGTGGAACAGAAAAGCTTTGATGAAACTGTTATCCAAATATAACTATATATCATCACTTATTTTCAACCACTGATAGATAAACAAAATCAACAATAGATATTTTCCTGGTTCAATAACTTTCAAATACAGTAGATTCTGGTTAATCTGGCCATTGGTTAATCGAGGCAGCCATTTGTTTGGGACAATTCTTGAAGTACATCCCAAATTAGCTACTGGGGATAAAGCTTCCCATAATTGTGGAAGCCACTTAATTGGGTCAAGGTGCTTGCCCCAATGTGTCCCAATTAGCTAGAATCTACTGTATTTCTTTACCCTCTGACAATATCATTAGCAGCCAAACTACTACACCCAGACATGCTGACTGCAGTTAGACTTTGTCAGACTCTCAGTGCTGTTAATGAATGCCTACACAGGTCATGCAGAAATAATATTTCTTAGCACAGAATGTGATGGATAGCTGTGTAATGCTGAAAAAATGTTAGGAAAACAAATTACAAAGCTGTTAAAACATTACACAGGGCAACTGCAAGCATTTTAACTAGCTGATAACATTTCTACTACATGAATAAAATAATAAAATATATAAAACGTAATACAAGTATTACCTGGTACAAGTTCCTAAACCTTGGCAAGAAACTTCCTCATGAACCTAAAAATATTATCATGGAATATAGTGAAAACTACAACACTAATCAAGCAATACTAGGCAATATCCTCAATGAAAAACAAAAATAATAAGTAGCCAATCCAATAATAAATAAGTTATTTGTTTTTTTAATTATTAGAGATATATAGCGAGCAATGAAGCTCGCAAAAGATGAAAAGTTTGCAGCCGCAAATAACACTTTTCGTGCCTCACCAGGTTGGTGCACAAGGTTCATGAACCGCTATGGGTTGTGTCTAAGCCAGCGCACCAAAATTGCACAAAAGTTACCTCGTGACCTCGAAGCAAAGATTATGTAATTCAAAAGAGAAAAGAGACTGCTTTTTAAATTTTCCCAAATAGGGAACATGGATGAAACCGCCAAGTGTTTCAACCTTCCTGGAAATAAGACGGTGAACCAAAAGGGCGAAAAAAATATTTTGATCAAAACGACTGGCCGCGAAAAATCCAGTTTCACGGTTGTTCTTTCCTGTTTGGCCGACGGCAGTAAGCCACCTCCGGTAATTATTTTCAAACGCAAAACTCTGCCGAAAAGCGTTGTCTATCCGTCTGGTGTGCTCGCTCGTGCCCATGAAAAAGGATGGATGAGCGAATCCGGAACAATTGATTGGTTAAAGAATGTGTGGAACAAAAGGCCAGGTGCACTTTTGAGGAAACCTTCTCTTTTGGTGTGGGATATGTTTGTTGCACACCGTTGTGCAGAAGTGAAAAAAACTGCAGAAAATTCTAAAACAAGTCTTGCTGTCATCCCAGGTGGGTTGACATCTGTTCTTCAACCACTAGATGTCTGACTTAATAAGCTCTTCAAGGACAATGTGCAGAGGTATTGGGAAGATTGGATAAGTTCTGATTTGCCGACTGAAACCAAGGGCGGAAATCGTTTCGATTGCGCGATGGATCAAGGATGCTTGGGATGCGATACCTGCGGAAATGGTCGTGAAATCATTCAAGAAATGTTGCATTAGTAACAAACTTGATGGCACAGAGGATGATGAGATTTTTATGAGTGATGATGATAGTGATTCTGATGACGCAGGCATAGATGGGAATACTGATGTTAATGATGACGCGCCGATGACGGAGAAAGACTTTTTTGAACTGTTTGGCGAGTCTGACTCGGAATCGGATTTTGAAGGGTTCCGATGAAGTTTTTGGGTATGCAAATTAAATTTAGTATTATATATATAATTTTTTTCGTTTTCAAATGTTTTTGAATAAATTCATTGAATTTTTTTTTCGCATTCCGGGATCGACTTATACGCGAGTTTCCAATTTCTTATGATTTTTTCCTCTGAAAGTGGGGGAGTCGACTTATACGTGAGTATATACGGTACTTCTTCATGCTAGAAAATTTTCTAAGGTCATTTAACCACCCTTTCTTTGGTTTCCCTTTTATTTGCCCTTTTTGTGCATTCATCCAAGGCTGTTGTTTTTACTTATTCCTGAATATCGTCTCATGATATGTCCAACATACTACCATTTCTTTACTACTTCTGAGATTTCCTCATATTATTTCATTCCCGATATTACCAACCCATTTTATCTTCAGCATTCTTTGGACACCCAACGAATCGGATTCATTCATCCCATTTTCAGTGTCTCTTGCAAGTACCTGAGTCTAGCACTAAATACAAGAAGACTAACCATTCCCAATATTTCAGCATTTTTATTTAAAGTTCTGTACATTCTCAGAATGATAGATCAACTTCTTTATGTACTTCTTTCCTCCTCTGTGATTAGGCAGAAGTGATACCTAAACTACTTTATTTGTTTAATTACTAAATTTATTAATACTCTACTCACCACTAAATTTTCCACTGATAACTATTATTTTAGTTATTGACACATTCATTCTTATTCCCTAACCGTCCTATCATAGCTTTACTTTTCATGTTTCGTTTCTACTGTGAACAGCAATATTATCACTTAATTCTGTTATAAATCCAATTACATGCCCTCAATATGAACATTTCAATACAAATTTAAAGCACTTCGCTAAACGACTGCAAAAACGAAAATAAAAATTCTTCCACATTTCACAGAGAAAAGCAAACTGTAAAAAGTTTCTTCCTTACATTCAGTGGCAAAACTGTCATAGTCTTCATAAACTAAACCACTTTTGGGGATGGAGTGAGGATTGAAACAGATCTGAACACATATGTAAGAAGTCGAGGTCTAACTAAAATTTACTTGCTCATGAAATTTAGACCACAAGGGCACGAAACAAATGAGAAATTAGACTGGGAATCATTTAATATACCCACTGTCTTCTGAAACAAATATTAGAATTTCTGTCTAATTATAAAGGACAAGAATATTCTAAACAACATGCCAAAAGAATCATGACAATTTTCAGATGAGATACATTTAGGGTGATTGAAAAGAATGCTCTGGAAATAAGGAGCTAATGTTCAAACCATTCAAAATGGTGCATATTCTGAACACCAAGAAGTTTGATGGGTATTCTAAATCATCAAGTATTTAAAATTTCTAGAACAGGGTGCATTTTTTGTCTCTGCCACAGTTACTAACTGGACAACTAAGATCCAATCCTGATGTCTGTTTAATAATATTTGTCTGCAGATTTTGGCCTGCTGCTCGAATTTACCTCCACGTCTCCTCTTTTTTTTTAATGGTTAAATGATTACTTCATTATGAAAGTGTATTTCATATCATTAATTCTATTTCTCCATAATATCACTGAAGTTTTCCTACAATTCTAATTCATACCCATGACAAGGCCCATATTTAGGCATGTGCAACATGTACAGCTGCACAGGGCAGCAAAATAATATTGAAATAAGAAAACTATAGTAAACTTGAATGTAACTAGTAAACTAGAAAGCTACCAACAGTAACCGATAACTTGGGTACAGTTGGCAAATTGTACCCAAGTTATCGGTTACTGTTGGTTGCATGTAAACAAAGCGGAAAGACACACTCAGATCTAGAACCACATTTTTCATCAAGACTCACTGAACCAACAAGCGATATCATTGACGCCACATTGCTGGCCTCGACAGTGATTTCAGCAGTTACAGTTAGAAAAAAAAACAAAAAAACAACAACAAGAAAGATGACACCGAATTTTCGGGTGTAATAAGCACGTCTTTTGAATCCGTTCTGACGCAAATTAAATTTATCAAAGCTATTCAAAGTCAATGGAACCGGTATGGAAAACAATAGTATCTGACAGAAGAAAGAAGTTTTTCAATCGGGTTTTAAATTCCTCAGATATTGCTGTAAACAGGATTGTGAGCTTACGCCCTATGGTTGCAGACTTGTGCATTAAGAAAAACATGAATTTAAATGAGAAACATTTCACACCGGAAACGCTTTCCAACATAGAAATAATTTTTCAAATCGGACTCTTAAAAACAGAGATATCGACAAAAATAAGATGTGACTTTACATCCCCTGGTGGGAAAACCATGCATTATTTTAGGAAGAAAATATTCCAAAAGGTTTTTCCATATGAGCGATATCGGTCCAAGAAAAAAAATTAGTCGAGTTTTCAGGAGCCCAGATTTTGCTACAAATACATCAGAAGCAGAAATTAACACTTATGCCCCCTGGTGGCCAAACCATTCTTTACCAAACATTAGAAATTATGTGAAAAATATTTTCCATCAGATCTTGTATGCGATACACGAAGGAATTTTTCAAATCGGAGTTTTAGAAGCAGAAAACGCAATTTACCTTTGTGCCCTGTAGCGGGAAGTCTATGATTTACTTGAAAATTTTGAATTTATAGGAAAAACATTTCGCATTGGAAACACCATCCAACAAAGAAGGAATTTTTCAAATCAGTCTCCTAGAAGTAGAGATATTGACAAAAATAAAATATGCATTGATGCCCCCTGGCATAGAAACCATGCATTATTTCACAACAAGAAAATTTTCCTAAAAGGTTTGTCAACATGAGTAGTTTCGGTCCACAAACGATTTTTTTTTCAATCGAGATTTTGGAAGCTCATATTTTGCTGCAAATACATCAGAAGCGGAAATAAGGGCCTACGCCACCTGGTGGCCAAACTATTTTTTACAAAAATTATAAATTATGTGCAAAGTATTTCCCATCAGGAGCTGTATCCGGTGCAGAAAGAATTTTTCAAATAGGAGATTTAGAAGCAGATATCTAGGGGGAAAGCAATTTACCTTTACGCCCCGTAGCGGAAAGTCTACAAATTACTTGAAAATTTTGAAATTATATGAAAAACATGTCACACTGGAAACACTATCCAACAAAGAAGGAATTTTTCACATCGGACTCCTAGAAGTAGAGATATTGACAAAAATAAGATATACATCTACGCCCCCTGGGGGAGAAACCATGCATTATTTTAAGAAGAAAATGTTTCTAAAAGGTTTGTCGACATGAGTGCGATCGGTTTACAAATGACGTTTTTTTCAATCAAGAATTTAAAAGCTCATATTTTGCTGCAAATACATCAGAAGCGGAAATTAAGGTTTACGCCCCTGGCGGCCAAACTATTTTTTTTACAAAAATTAGAAATTATGTGCAAACGATTTTCCATCAGGAGCTGTATCCGGTTCAGAAAGAATTTTTCAAATCGGAGATTTAGAAGCAGAGATATAGGGGGAAACCCAATTTACCTCTACGCCCGCTAGCGGAAAGTCTATGAATTACTTGAAAATTTTGAAATTATATGAAAAATGTGTCACACTGAAAACACTATCCAACAAAGAAGGAATTTTTCATATTGGACTTTCAGAAGTAGAGATATTGACAAAAATAAAATATACATCTACGCCCCCTGGCGGAGAAACTGTGGAATATTTTAAGAAGAAAATATTCCAAAAAGATTTATCAATATGAGTGGCATCAGTCCACGAAAGAATTTTTTTCAATCGATATTTTAGAAGCTCAGATTTTATGGCAAATACATCAGAAGCAATAATTAACACTTACGCCCCCTGATGGCTAAAGTATTCTTTACCAAAATTTTGAAATTATATGCAAAAGATTTTCCATCACGAGGTGCATCCGCTGAAGCACAAATTTTTCAAATCGGAGTTTTAGAAGAAGAGTTATCGGGGAAAATATAATTTACTTTTACGCCCTGGCGGAAAATCTATGCGTAATTTGAAAAAGTAACTATATCTAAAATACTCTTCAACATAAATGGAATTGAAAGATAAAATAATTTTTTCAATCGGATGTTTAGAAGCAAATATGTGGAATAAAACGTATTTTTGAATTCGACATCATCTGCATTTACGCCCTCTAGCGGCGAAATTGTACATCGTAAAAAAAAAATGAAATGAAGGATCATCATTTGCATATTTCAAGCTTCCCAATGCAAAAAGAATTTTTCAAATGGGACTAATAGTTGCAGAGATAGGGTGGGTACAGACGGGCGGACAAACCGGCAACATAAGCACGATCTTTTTTTACAAAAGACAAGGCTTACTGGTACCAACCCAACAAAAACAAAAAACAGAGGCTTACCAGTACCAATTCTAAAGTTTTTCTCGTGTCCACAATGCGCTCTGCTTTCTTTTTTATCAGTTTGAACCAAAATAATTTCAATTCACGGCAAAAGAACTAAAAAACTCGAGCAAATTGCATCATGAAAAATTGCGACTATCAAATGTAAACAAATGTAATGGAACGTTCGTGCATGTTTTTTTAATTGAAAAAATTAATGATTAGTGACATGAGGTTGGTATCATGGTGATTGGTCATGTCCCACAGGAATAAAGACCACTGAAAAACGGACCAATTTTAATCATTTTAATTGAAATTCATCAATGACATGGAATTTTGGGAATCGAAAGGCATCAAAACCTGACCATGGACGATGTGCAATCGCATGCCAAAAATCCCGGTGATTGGATGTGTCATGTCGTAGCTATGCTCGAACAACTAATTGTCCAGAGTCTCATATAGAGAGCAGATTTTTTCAATTATTATTAAAATTGGTCAGTTTTTTAATGGTCATTGTTTTTATGTGATACGACCAATCACCATGATGCCAACCCCATGTCACTCACCATGTCCTTCCCTTTCTCTGTGGCAAGTGTCACTGCGATCAGCTGAAGATCTTTGAAGGAGATAGGTAACAAACAACCCCTTCTCAAAACCCGGAAAAACTCCTAAAAGTGCAAGTTTTTGGACGACTATTCCTCAATGACACAGAATTTCAGAAATTGGAAGGTGTCAAAACCTGACCATGGATGATGTCCAATAGCATGCACAAAATCACGGTGATCGGATGTGTCATCTCGTACCTATGCCCAAACAACTAATTCTCTCGAGTCTTGTAAAGAGAGCTTTGGCCTAGCTTTAACTAGGGCCTCTGTGAATCTTGGAGAGGTGCAAGCTAGTTCTGTGTGACATTGGCGAAAAGACCCCAACTCACTGGGTTTTGTTCCAGAATCCTTAGGTAGAATGACCAACTGGAACCCTCAGCTGTGGGCTAATCCCCCACACTGATGTACTTACCTGATTAAAAAGACAAAAAGAAATATTAAGAATGACTCAAGTGTGGGATATGGTGGACCTACCACACTTGAGAAGGACGGTCCACCACGGAATCGACCTGGACTTTCTAAACGGCGTATGAGAAAGAGATCTCGGCTGAGTGAATGTAAGATTGGTGTATGGAATACTAGAGGTATAAATGGCAAGATGACTGAGGTGATTGAGGAGATGAATAAGTATAGACTGGATGAGCTGTGTGTAAGTGAAACCAAAAAGAAGGAATTTGGGGTAGAAGAAGTGAATGGCACGGTGAGTGTGTGGTCTGGAGTATTGGATAATATGAGAGGACAGGCTGGTGTAGGTGTGATTTTAAGTGAAAAGATGAAGAACAACTTGATTCACTATAGTTGCGTAAGTGAGAGAATTCTCTGGATTCGTTTGAAAGTGAAACTTCAGAGAATTGTAATAGTTGTAGTGTATGCTCCTTGTGACTCTGAACCTTCTGATAAGAAGGAAGATTTCTGGAATGAGCTAAAAGCTGTTTTGAGCCAGTTTGGTGCTAAAGAAAAAGTTATAATAGCAGGGGATTTCAATGCTAGAGTAGGTGTGCAGAATGCAATTTCTGACAATGTTCTGGGTAAGTTTAATTATCCTTGTGTGAATGATAATAGTGAAAGATTAATTGAACTCTGCATTGAGAATGGTTTGTGTGTATCTAATACATTTTTCAACCACAAGTATAACCACACATATACTTGGGAAAATCGTACTCTTGGTCAAAAGAGTGTGATAGATTTTGTTGTCTACGATCAGCGCTTGAAACACTTAGTTGTTGACACCCGTGTGATGAGAGGTGCGGATGTTGGTTCTGATCATTACTTGGTAGTGTCACGAGTGAAACTTAATGTTGGTTGGAGGAAAAGGAATAGGAAGAGACCCAGGATAGAAAGAATAAAGGTTGATAGGCTCCTTGAAGATCATCGGCAGTATTCTGACTTACTCAGAGAACGATTGAAGGATCTGAAGTCTGGTGAGAGGGATGTAGAAAAGAAGCGGGAATGTTTTAAGAACTGTGTTGTCACTGCTGCTAAAGAGGTCTGTGGCACCACAATAGTGGGTAACAATAGAGGTGATGCTTGGTGGAATAGTGAGATTGAAGAGGCAGTAAAGAGAAAGAAGGAATCCTATTTGGGGATGTTGCAAGGTAGAGTCTCTGTGGGTGAATATCGCTGTAAGAAGCGTGAAGCTGCTAAGCTGGTTCACGACAGTAAGGCAAAAGATAGGAAGGAGAAAGTGGAAAGGCATGAACTGGCTTTTTGGAAAGATAGGAAGTCCTTCTGGAAGTACATGAGACTCAGGAAAAATAGGGGAAACAAAGTTGTAAGTTGTATGAAGAATGAGATTGGGGAAATGATATGGGAGCCCAATGAGTTAAGTGAAAGATGGGGTGAATACTTTTGTGAGTTATTAGATCAGGAAAGCAAAGATGATTCTGAGACAGATGCAGATGATGTCACAATGAGGGATGAAAGCACAGGAGGAATCTCAAGAGAAGAAGTGTGTAAAGCTCTAAAATCTCTTCAGAATGGTAAGGCTCCGGGAATTGATGGCATAACTGCAGAGATGTTGAAATACGGTGGTGACTCTATAATTGACTGGTTAACTGAAATTTGCCAGTTGTGCTGGGAGTTAGGAATGGTCCCTCAGGATTGGAAGGATGCTATCATTGTTCCCTTGTATAAGGGAAAAGATGATCAAACTGAATGCAAGAACTATCATGGTATTAGCCTACTGAGTGTTCCAGGGAAAGTGTTTGGTAAGGTTGTTATTGAAAAAGTATGGGGTCTTACATCATTGAAAGTGTGGGATGTTCAGAGTGGTTTTATGCCTGGTAAAGGCTGCACTAACAAGATTTTTACATTACGCACGATGATTGAAAAGTATCTGGCTGTTGGGAAGAAAGTTTTTACTGCCTTCATAGATTTAGAGAAAGCTTACGACCGAGTGAATAGGACACTTTTGTGGAAAGAATTGAATGAATATGGTGTTACTGGGAATCTACTTACTAGTGTAAAAGCCATGTATGCTGGCAGTAGAGCTTGTGTACGAGTGAATGGTGTTTTATCAAAATGGTTTTCCATTGGTGCAGGAGTTAGACAAGGTTGTGTAATGTCACCATGGCTGTTTAATATATTTATGGATGCATGCATGCGTGATGACAAAATAGATAATAGTGGTTTATATCTTGGTGATATCCGTGTGTACAGATTGCTGTATGCTGATGACACTGTCCTGTTGGCAGAGAGCAAAAGTGAGTTGCAGAGTATGTTGACTCGGATGCACGAAGTTTGCTTGACATTCAAACTGAGTATAAATAAGGGAAAAACCAAAGTTATGGTGTTTTAGAGAGGAACGGGTAGCACTGAATGTAATGTAAGTATAAATGGCACTGTGATTGACCAGGTGAGTGAGTTTGTGTATTTAGGAAGCATGTTTGACAGAGAGAACAAGTTGGATGGTGAAATCAGTAGGCGAGTGAATTCTTCTTTGAAAGTCATAGCTGCTATGGGAGGTTTTCACAGGAATGATGGGTTCTCTAGAGAGTCCCGCATGGCTGTGTATGAAACTGTAATTGTTCCTACTCTGATGTATGGCAGTGAAACCTGGGCACGGCAGAAGAAACATAGGAGTCGTTTGCGTGCTGGGGAAATGCGTTACTTACGTGGGGTTTGCGGCAAGACACGATATGATTGTGTGAGAAATGAAGATGTATTGCAGTTGTGTGATGTGAAGCAAAATGTTGTTAGCAAGGTGGAGACCAATATGCTTCGGTGGTTTGGCCATGTTGAAAGAATGAGTGATGAAATGCTTACTAAGAAAATCTTTTCAGCCCAAGTGGCAGGAAGGAAAGGCAGAGGAAGGCCAAGGAAGACATGGGTGGATCAGATTCAGGAGTGTCTGCATGAGAAAAAGATTATGAGTATGAAGAATAAAAGATCTTGTGTACGGCGTGTAATGGATATCAGTGAAGCATGAGTTGTATGTCAAGATCGCTGTAAATGGAGAAGTTTGATACGACAACAATAAGTAAAAATATCTGGAAGTTTGTATTTCTTTTTGGAGCTAACCTCTGAATCTCAGAGAACAGCTTAGTGATATGTATGTATTTATGTATGCTCAACAAATTTATAGCACTAGGAAAAGCCATCAACGGTAACCGATAACTCGTGTACAGTTGGAAAATGTTGAGCGAAGCTATTGCAAAATCTAAGCTCATTAAGGAGTCTATTATAACAAATTCCAAAAAAATTAATTCGTAAAATTTATGACTTCCAGAACATTCTAAAAAAGAAATGCCTAAAATTTATCATGAACTACTTTCCTTCATGCCTTCACGTTGGTTGTGATCAAGTTGCATGTAAACAAAGCGTAAAGAAACACTCGGATTGGGAGCCACATTTTTCATTTTGTATCGCGAAAGACAGACACACACACAAACTTCCTTTTATTCTTATAGATTAAGCAAGTGTTGAGCTAACAGACGGAGTCTTTTCATTTCTTTGTTTTTCAATTCAAACGATTTTTTTAAATTAATGCTAGTGTGCCGACTTTCGTGAAACGGTTCAAGTAAAAGGCCATCTAGTTTTAATTGAAATTCCTCAATGACACTGAATTTCGGGAATCGAAAGGCATCAAAACCTGGCCATGGACGATGTGCAATCGCATACAAAAATCATGGTGATTGGATATGTCATCTTGTACCTATGCCCGAACAACTAATTGTCCCAAGTCTCGTACAGAGAGCGGATTTTTTCGATTATTATTAAAATTGGTCAGTTTTTTAAGGTCATTATTTTTATATGACACAACCAATCACCATGATACTAACCCTGTGTCACTCACCGTGTCCTTCCCTTTTTATGTGGCAAGTGTCGATCGGCTGAAGATCTTTGGAAGAGATAGGTAACCCCTTCTCAAAACCCGGAAAACCTCTAAAAATGCAAGTTTTTGGATGATAATTCCTCAATGACACAGAATTTCGGAAATCGGAAGGTGTCAAAACCTGGCCATGGATGATGTCCAATCGCATGCAAAAAATCACGGTGATCGGATGTGTCATCTCATACCTATGCCCAAACAACTAATTGTCTCTAGTCTCATAAAGAGAGCTCCATTCAGCCTTCGGCCTCGCTTCACTCAATAAATTTGACATTGAAAATAGTTTTGGGGAAGAATGTATCCACTTCAAAAGCTATCTAATCAGTATAAAGAAAGAAAAAGATCAGAAGCTATCCTCTTTTCTATTTCTTTGCAAGATATTAGCTCAAAAAAAAAAAAAAAACACTTAAAGATGTCTACCCAAAGGTGTACACTGCTCTCAAGATTTACAATTGTACTCCAGCAACAAACTGTTCTGCTGAACCATCATTTTCAGCTCTAAAAAGGATTTTAAAATTTCTACGATCAGCTCAAACTTGAAAACAACTCATTAATTTTGGAGTACTTGTATAGAACCAGACACTGCAGTGAAACTGGAATTTGAGAAAGTAACAAATTAATTTGCAAATGGACAGGCTAGGAGAAAATCACTTCGATAACTGAGGAAAGCTCCATAAATGAGGATTATTTTTATAATGATCATTTTCTGGTGTTTCAATATATCTTTCCTTCAAACTTTTTATTCATCGTATTTCAGTATGGATATCAAAATAATTGTTGTACAGGAATATTTTTCTGCATAATATATTTTATAAACTTGTAAATATGGGCTTGCCCATGACTGATTTGTATCAGACCACACATGAACAGCCAGCAAAAGTAAAAAAATACCATTTTCAACAGAATTTCAAATCTCTTCCAATATCATCAACAATGTTCATATTTTAGATAAGATGTTATATACACTCATCGTCAAAAAAATAATTGCACCCAGAAGGAAGCAACTGACAGGAATGAAACTTGGTGGGTATGTTTGACATCATGAGACATGCAAATGATTCAAGTATCACGCTCGGCTGCACATGCGATGCAAGCAAGGAGGGGTCGTAGCGCTGTGCCTGACCGGCTATATTAGGTTTGTCCCGTTGCGCATGCTTGCCATTCAGACTCATGTTGCTGTGTTAGTTGCATCCATTGCAAGTGAAGTATGCCCCAGAGAAAAGTTCAGAAGCAATTTCAGCAGTTTGAGAGGGGCTGCATCGTCAAACTCCCAGAAGCGAAATGGTCTTATCACCATACTGTGCGCCATACTGGTCGTGCAGATATCACCATAGCACATTGTTGGTGTCAGTGGATAGAACAAGGCATGCAGCAGTGACAGGATAAGTCTGGGAGACCTAGACAAACCACGGAGAGAGAGGATCGACGGGTGGTTCAACATGCACTGATTACCTAACAGCCAAGACTGCGGATAGTCAGTGAGCAGTGGTCCCCTCCATGCATCGTCTGATTAGTGCCAGCACCATTGGCAGACGGCTGCACACCGTAGGACTACATGCATGCAGACTGTTACGATGACTGCCCTTAACACAATTGCAGTGTTGCCAAAGACTGCAATGGTGTCGTGCCACAGTCATGGAGCCACTCAGAATGGCAGTGGGTGATCTTCAGTGACGAGTCCCATTTTTGTCTTGAAGGAGATGACTACCAATCTGTGTGTGGAGGCAATGGTTTGTTGTCCAGTGTCACACGTCCAGAAGGCCTGGTGTCATGGTGTGGGGTACAATTACCTACGATGCCAGATCACCTTTGGTGTTCATTACAGGCACTTTGATAGCCCAACGTTACGTTAATGAGGTCCTGCAGCCGGTGGCCCTACTTTTTCTGAATGCTCACTCCGGCGTGATTATCCAACAGGAGAACGCTTGTCCGCATACTACTGCTGTCTCGAGTGCTTGCCTTCAAGACACTGACGCTCTTCCATGGCCAGCCGCATGGTCAGACCTATCGCCGACTGAAATGTGTGGGATGCTATTGGATGCACTATCCCCACTCCACTCCTACCGCACAATCTGCAGGAACTGCATGATAAGATTCAAGCTGCATGGGATGGCTTATCACAGGACACCATTAAGAACCTGTATGAGTCCATGCCGAGATGTCTGGCATGCTGTGTGAGCAAACATGGCAGCCTGACGCCATTCTGAGAGACACTACTTATTGACATGTAGCTCAATAAATATTGCCCATATCAGTCTCAATGTTTAATCATTTATTGTTCCTGGTAACCTTTACCTTCCTCCTGAACAGCATTGCAATCCGACACGTCCTTCTGGGTGCAACTATTTTTTTGATGATGAGTGTATTTGGAACATTTTGTGCTAAATCAACAAATGGGAGTTACCTCATAGTCATGGATTTTGCTGCAAATTTAATTATTTGCAGTATATGTGGAAACCAGAATTAAATTTTTTTTTAATGAGTTGGGAAGCAAGGAGATTTTGCCCTCTGCATCTTTATTCAAGGTCATATATTTTTGAAAAAAGTGATGTTTGTTGTTTTATTAATAAAATTGCTTGTATTTGTCCTAAACTAATCATCATTCAGCTGTCATTTTGAAGGAAAGATTGCCATCCTTCTAAAACAGCAAGCAAGTTCAAAAAATCTAAATTGCAAACAGTTTTGAGTAGCTAAAATCTTAAAATATATTTTTTTAATTCAAAAATTAGCTGATTTATGAATCTCACCAGGATTAGTTTCAGTGATGTTTGACAAAAAATGAGAATAATATATAGAGATTCAGTACCTCTTTTAGAATTGCTATTATGCACGTTAAAATATGGACATGTGACTATGGTGGTGCAGTTAATTATGACGTTTATTATTGCAAAAAAGTAAAGACTAAAAGAAGGTAAGAGCAATTACTCACATATATTCGTCCCAAGGGTCACCTTCATTTGCATACCACCACAGTTCCGCAAGTTTTTTGGTTCCAGATGTTCAGCAACTATGCATTGCTAAAAGTCCGATGGTGACTATAACAAAGTGATTAGCAATGCAAAGGTAGTAGTAGTAGTCGACCCAAAGAACCATGCTATATATTGTATCGCAAGATTAGCTGCGTCTAAGAACAAGTTGCATGTGAACAAATTATCAGGAAAAACCAAAATGTTGATGCAAAAAAGAAGAGAGATGAGGACAACTAAAGAAAATGTGACTTCCAAAGTGGAATATATAGAGCTATGCAAGACAGTACGAAAACATATCACTGAAGACGTAAAAAAATTCAACTGTGAACTAGTGAGGAAAGCAACTGAAAACAACAAAAGCCTAAAGATAGCAAAAAGACATCTCAGTAAGGCAAGAAAACAGATTATGGCACTGAGAAAATGAGATGGTTCTATAACAAGAAATAGAGGCGAAATTTTGACAAGAGTGAAAGATTTCTACTCCAAATTATTAAGCGGGGAAAAGCTCCAGGAGAAGATGGAATTACTGTAGACATCATACAAGAAGCAAGTGGAGAAATTTAAACAGTACTCACCCAAGTTTTCACTTGATGCTTTAATGAAGGAAAGATTCCTGAGGATTGAAACAATGCTACAATGACCCTGCTACATAAAAAAGGTGGCATTGAGGATCTCAGGAACTACAGATCTATCAGCCTCCTATCAGTGGTTTATAAAATCTTCACTAAAGTTCTTTCACACCAATTGAAGGTGACACATGACATAGCTCAACCGAGAGAACAAGCTGGATTCAGGAGTGGCTACAGCACTATAGATCATATCCACGTACTGAGAGAACTAATTGAAAGAGCGAGGGAATATGAACTTCCATTGTGCATGGCTTTTATCGATTATGAAAAGGCCTTTGATTCAATGAAACCATCAGCAGTTACAATGGCTTTGAAATCCTGCAGTGCTGAAGATGCATACATTAATATTATTAATAACATCTATGAAAATGCAAGTGCAAAGATTTGGCAGTTTGAGAATACAGCACACATAAAAATTGGAAAGGGAGTGAGACAAGGTGACACTTTATCTCCCAAGCTCTTTAATGCCACATTGGAAAATGTCTTTCAAACACTGAACTGGGAAAACAAAGAGATAAAGATTAATGGAGATTATCTAACTCACCTTCGTTTTGCTGATGGCGTAGTCATTTTTGTAACTACCCCATCAGAGCTGCAGATTATGATCCAGGACAATGCTTTTACAAGAAATGAAGATGTATCGATTGATGGAGAAAAGCTGGAGATAACAGACATGTACGTTTATCTTGGACAGCAGATATAAAGTGAAGGTCACATTGATGAAGAAACTAATCAGCATATAAAACTTTTGGAAGAAACAGGATAATTTTCAGCTTTTGGAAGAAACAGGATAATTTTCAAGAGCAATATGCCATTATGTCTTAAAAGAAAAAAGTTTGATCAATGCATCCTTCCAGTGCTTACTTATGGTGCAGAGACGTGGACCTTAACTAAAAGAGACATACAAAATCTGCAGACAACTCAAAGCAGCATGGAGAGGTGCATGCTTGGTTTAACCAGGAGAGATAAGAAGAGAAACTCATGGATCAAAAAAATGATAAGAGTGAAAGACATCATGATAAGAGTAAAATCCCTGAAATGGCAATGGGCTGGACATACTGCCAGAAGGATAGACCATCGATGGACAGTCGAAATTTTAGATTGGATTCCAAGGGACAGGAAAACACCCAGAAGAAGACCACATGTAAGATGGGTGGATGAAATTCGAAAGTATGCGGGAGTAACGTGGAGGAGACTGGCACAAGACAGACCGTTGTGGAAAAGGCTTGGAGGGACCTCCGTTCAGCAGTGGATTGATAATGGTTGACAATGATGATGATGATGAAGTTCAAAGAATAATACGACTGAAAATAAAAACCATGTAATTACCTATGCCACAGGCAGGTTAAAAGGCTAACAATTAACAAATCCAAGAAACTATAATGAATGAGTCGAAAAGGCTGATAGTGAACGAATTTAAAAGAACAAAATAAAATACAAATGGTCAGAAGAAACAATGAGTGAACTATTTACATAATGCATGCGTGACCACCTCCTCACGTCCACCAGCATCCCCGGACGCGTTTCGCCTTAGTCCCTTCCTAGGCGTTTTCAACGGGAAATGAAACATTTGTTGGCAAGTGACAACATTTTGTACCTCCAGAAGTCATGATGTGCATTGCGCATGGGTCAGTTTTCCTCCTGTATGGTGGTGCCATCTGGTGTCATAGTTTAATAATCCTGTATTTGTCGTCTTTTAATTTTATTTTTATACTCCTCTTTTAATCTTTTTTCTGTGTCCACTAAATTCCTCCAGGCATATGAAAGGTCATATGGTGAATTGCTATTGCAGTTTGATGATTTGGTCTTCTCTATTAAAATGGATTCAGCAATCTGTATGGTCCTCCAGCTTTTTTGCTGATTTATCAATTTTATTTCCTCCCATAGTGGTGTGCATTGATTATTATTTATACAGAAGTCTACAGTGCAGTTTTATTTTATTTTCTGAACCAATTGCTGACGTGTTCCGATAATCTTATCCTAATAATCCTTTTGGTGCTTCCTATATATTGGCTGACAATTTTGTTTTGGCTGTCTTCTATTGGAATCGAGTAAACACCCGCTTTCTGCAATATCAGCGTGTTTCCATGATCAGAAGTTAATGTGTCCTCGATATTTTTGGTTTTTATGCCATAGCCCAAGTAAAATTTTTTGCATGCTTCTTTCAATATACTATTAGTTTCATGGTTGTAAGATATTGATCCACAATATTTCATTTCTTTTTATTGCTTACCTCAGAGGTAAGCAATACTTTCTGGAGTATTCCAATATACTAGTTGAATGTTTTGATTTTTTTTTCTCCAGTACTTTTATAAACATCAAATGACAGTTTCATTTCATTCAGAAAGGTAAATGATAGAGTTATATAACTTTACCTCAGCACTGACATCCATTTCCTCAGACTGTAATTTTTCACTTACAGCACTGAATCTTTCCAGAATAGCTACCCAGACTGCAGCCATGAAAGAAATTTCAGAAGAGTAGAATTTTTTCAAAATTCCCTTTGCCTCTTGTCTAACGACAGACTTCTCATTTTCATCTTTTGTACATTTTAGGGTTTTAAGAATGGTTTAAAAATCACGATTTAGACTTTTACATGCTGTTTTTAGTGCAGACCATCTTGTTTCAGAAAATGTTTTGAGAGAAAGGTTTCCTGATGTGAAAAAGGACTCTAAAAGCTTCCAACCATGGGTTGATCCTGAGAAAAAATATTACAGATTTTGTAGCACCTCAAAAAAGGTTATAGCCATCCGGCAACAAGTTGCAGTGCTCGATTTTTCTGTTTGCTAACTAAATTGTTCTCCAAGATTCAGAGGTTAGCTCCACAAAGAAATACAAACTACTAGATAATTTTTACTTACTGTGGCTGTATCAAACTTCTCCAATTACAGCGATCTTGACATACAACTAGGGCTTCACTGACATCCATCACATGCCATAACACAAGATCTTCTATACTTCATACTCAATCTTTTTCTCATGCAGACACTCCTGAAACTGATCCTCCCATGACTTCCTTGGCCTTCCTCTGCCTTTCCTTCCTGCCACTTGGCAAAAAAAGATTTTCTTAGTAAGCATCTCATCACTCATTCTTTCAACATGGCCAAACCCCGAAGCATATTAGTCTCCACCTTGCTAACAACATTTTGCTGCACATTACACAACTGCAACACATCTTCATTCCTCACACAATCAGAACGTCTCTTTCCACAAACCTCCTGTAAGGAACGCATTTCTCCAGCACACAAACGACTCTTATGTTTCTTCTGTAGTACCCAGGTTTCACTAAAATCAGCCATTAAGTAATCAAGAAGGCAACACACTAATATTATAATGAATGGAAAGTGATGTGGTAAGTTTTAGTTGCAAACCCAAAGAATTTTCTTTATTTGCTTTATGTTGTAAACTTAACTTAATTCGAGTGATATACAGGTGTGAAATCATGATGATGATGATGCATTGCAATAGGTGAAGATAGAGTGAAACAAAAATGAAAATAGTTTATGGATAAGCCCTAAGAATTGCATTTCTCTTGCCTCACAATATGGTACATACACATACACATAGAAAAACTTCAACATTTTTAGTTAAACATTTGTTCATGGAACACATTTTGTCATATAGGTAGAATTAATAATTTAGTTCAAAGGAAATTATATGCAAAAACATTTTCTTACTTGTCTAAAAAATCTGGAAAGTATATTACAAAACTTTCTTTTCAGTGGCCATAATTCATCTAAAGTGAAGTTCAAACTTAGGAACTATATGAAAAAAAAATGATAACTGAGACATAAAAAATATACAACTATATGAAAAAAAAAACATTTAGTAACTGAGGCATAAGAAATATACCAATCACAGTAAATGCATATAATGCAAACACATATGCATGAAACACAACTTTATGGAAGTGTTGAAGCATCTTTACAGTCCAGATAAATGATCACAATTATTGAAACTTCCCAGCCAGCAAAGGGCGATTCTTTAATAATTATTTCAAACTATTTGGATTTCTGATTCTTTAATTCAAATTAAGAATATTTTCTGTGAAACTTTATTAGGATGAAATACTGATAGTTGCACCACTTTAAAGTAATCCTAAAACAGGGCCATTTACATTCAACCTTCTAATAATATAACCCATATTATCATGTTCCTGTCCTAGTAATCACCTGCAGTTCACCCCATAATATCACAAATTTTGGTACTATATTTTCACTTCATACATTATTTTTGTTTAACCTGCAATATAGATCATAGTAATGATGTTTTGCACTTATGCCTTTAAATTAGATCTCTGGCTGGTAGTTTTCATATCAAGTGATACTCACTAGACACATTTTAATGCAATGGTCCTTTACCTCAAATGTATTCAGCCCCTGCATATGTAAGATGCCGCCCTCTCAAGGCACGTGAGACATGCTAGATTGTTTTTCCATAGAAAGCAAATCAATGAAAACACAAATTATGCATAGACATTAGAGTGAAAATAAAAAAATGAAGTTCATTATTTTCAAGGTCCCACCTCCTGGAATTGTTCATTTACCTGAAAAAAAAACTCACAAAAAATTTCAAGAAAGAACATTAATATTTATTAGTTGAACAACACACTTTAAATTTTGATGCGATTAACATCGGGTTCGTAATAGAAACATATCAACATTAAGGAATGTCATGTATCACTGCTTAAAGAACATTTTGGGCAACAACCATGGTAGAACTTTTTGGGTTTGGATAGTCCTGTCCATGCTTTACTATTACTTGCAAAAAGCACTGTTTCTGCTCTTCCTGGTTGGTAAGAATTCCATTGCACAACTGAAATAGTGTGATTCCACGTTCGGCTACATCATTTACAACCTTCAGTTTTTTAATTCTTCGACGACCTTCAAGGAAATTATAGTTGTTTTCCCAAGTATTTGGGTCTTGATTTAAAAAATCTTGAGGTATATCCACAGCCATAAATCATTTGAGAACGTTTTGTGACAAAAAATCACACAACTGCTTCGTTTGAACAGCTGTTGCCACAACTTTGATATGGCATAGAAGGTTGTCAGCACCTTTCTTTTCCAATGCTTTCACTATCTTCACTTTCGTTTCAGAAGAAACTTTAGTGTCGAAAAAGGCTAATCCAACAAGTGTTTCACTTAAATACCCCAAATGTCCTGAGATGCTTTTTTTTTAGCTGCAGCATTGGCAATGACTATATTTGTTTCATTGTATTTATCATGTTCCTTTAAGAGTTTTAGGTCATTATTAGGAGAAGATGCTCCACAGGGAGAAGTATACCAGTACTTGAGATAAATCTGTAGCACAAACACATTAAAGACTCGAAGTCCATAGAATTCTAGGGGTCATTTCCATGTGAAACCAACCAGCAAAAATAGCATTTTCAACCTGACCATTTTTTATTTTTATGAAACTTTGTATATTTGTAGAATTCATCAATATAAACATATATGAATTTTTTCAGAATTTTTAATGCATGCGTTTTTGAGTTATTGATTTTTGAAATTTCAAAAAAACCCTGAAATTTTATCATCTGAGCAAACTTTAACTGCCAATTACTCGGGTTCTAGTAGAGCTAGGGTCATGAATTATGACTCATTTTAAAGATCTTGAATTGGGTTTTCATTTGATATGCCACATGACACTATTAAAAAAAGTAATGTCAATTTTAAAATTGAAATACTAAAAAAACATGCATTTTTTTTTAAATTTGAAAAAAAATATATGTTTAACAAACATTATTTTTCTACATATCCTGAAAGTTACATAATGGGATCGCTATGGGATCACTATAAAAAAAAAAAAACATAGAAGGACGTTACTAAACGCACCATCAGTGATTGAGGAATTGTTTATTTTGTCTGTCTTAAATGTTATCCCTGGTCTTACAAACACTGCAAATGTCAATGAATTAATTATAATTAGTTAAAAAGTTAATATATATCAATAAGGGTAACAAATTTTGTTTCTTTCCTAGGTTTTAAAGTAAAAGCAAAGTAAAAGATGGATGCCAGCAGACCATCCACATCAAAAGTTTCAAGTGTGGTTTACTGTTGCAACCCCCTTGGGAAACCAAACCATAAATATAACAAAAAAATCTGCGACCAGTTTCCAAGAATCTATTGCTACAGAACAAGTTGCTCAAAACTGGAGACAAGATCTGTGACAGTTGTCATATTGCAGTTAGTTTGAACTGTGAGCGAAACAAATATATCTCCATGCTGTATATTAACTTAGTCATCCACCTAGCTCGATGTAAAGCTTCAGGAGCATGAACGTTAATCTACTTTACATCATCATCTCCTAGAAATAGGTGAGAGAGTTGTAGTAATTCCTTGTAGTCATCCCTTGGTTGAAATGTTGTTAGCTGATCCTTGATGAACTTGACAAGATCCTCTTTCAGTGGATTTAATTGTTCAGCCACGAAATCTTCTATAAAGCTTTCAACAAGACCCAAAAAGAGCCTGAGTTGTTCAATCAATAGTAGTGCATAAATATGAAATACAAAAAAATCTTGCATTAAATCCACTGAAAGGAGAAACAAATCACAACAAAAAGGGAATGGCGCCGTGGATCAATTATCAAGTCACGCTAAACACCGGGATGTAACATTAAGGTATATACTATATAGTACCTTCTAATAGCTTTTAATGAACAAAAATAACTGCTGTTGTGGAACCTCTAAATATCAACCAAATGAGATGAAACTTTACGAGGTTGTATTTAATACCAAAAGGAATATTTTAAGGGGGTAGGACCAAAGAAAGGTAAAACTTTTTTTTTTCCATGTACAAGATTGTCACCTTAATTGACATGTAAGAAAAACTGCTCAGTTTCTGAAGACCTATATATTTATTAGCATTATATATTTCTAAACAATATGAGGGGCAGTCAAAAAGTTAGTTGCATGAGCCCACAATTCTTTTTTTTTTTTTTTCTGTATAAAAGATATTTGGATGCGATGCGGCAGCACCACTTGTACTTCCTCCTCAAAGCGGCCATGTTAACTTTGTCAATGTTGCTGGAACAGTTCGTCTGTTATCATGCATGAAAGATGTCGTGTCCATTGGAAGTAGCGTCCAAATTCAAAATTCGAGCAGTGATCCGTTTTTTTTTTTTGTTTTTTTTTTTGTTGTTGTTGTTGTCTTCTGCCAGTCCTGAAGTGAATGAGTTATTTTGGAGTGTCTGAGAAATTTAATTTTGATTTACTAAGTTTATAGGAAAAATTCTCTTACCCAATCATTAGGATTTCTATAGTAAACAATCGAAGGTTAATTATTTCTAAATTCCATTGTTTACCCCTGGGTCATTGGTCAATGCTCCACATGCTACCATTTAAATTCTTAAAGGGATATTTTGTGCAATAGTCTGGCACCCCAAGGCTTAACATTATATTGAAAATGCAATAGAAATTCATTCTACTTTGATATGATGTAATTATTGACAAAAAAAAAATAAATAAATAAATCTCTTAACCCTTAATTCTTGCCATTGTTGACTGAGAAAATTTTCAAAATTCAATCTCTAGTGGAAAGCAGTAATTCTGGGAATAGTTATGCTCACTTCAGTAATGCATTTAAAATATGATAAATTTCAAAGTAAACTGGTTGGAAACTGGTTAATCTTTACTCTGGTTTATTTCTGCATATCCCAAAAAATCCATACTGTCACTTTGATATCATTTACAATAAGAGGAGAATTTAATTCAGTGTTGAAGGGGTTAAATTTTTTTAACCAAATTACATCAATTTTGATCTGCTTCCACAAAAGAGTTCTACATACATTCAGTGAACTGATATATGTGATGTTCATAATCACAAGAAGCAAAAATGTTTAAAGAAGCTGACACATGATGGCACAACATGATTTTATAAACAGAGGTTTTTCTTAGACAATAAACTCTAATAAATATTTTGTAAAGTTAAATGATGCTTAAGTGGCTTCACTTACTTTGTTATCATTCAGAATTTTGCATATGGCTGCAAAAAATAAGAAAAAAAAACATTTAATGCACAAAACAAACTAATAAAATATACAAAGCAAAATGAAGAATAAAGTTTAAAACCTGTTTGGTAACAAAGAGATAAAACTGCATAAATGAGGTAAAACAGCATGAGATAAGCATCAAGTAGCTCGTTAAAACTCTTTATGGGAAGGTGTTCTTTGCGGCTTCATCTTTTAGTGTAAAAATATTGAATACATACACTATATTGACAAAAGTCACTGGACACCTAGAAGAGAAACACAACATAGCATTTATTGACATACGTTAGTACGGTGCCAGTCCACCTTTGGCCTTAATGCATGCGCCGACCCTTCGAGACATGCTTTCGACAAAGTTTTGGAACACAGCAATAGGTAAGGGCTTCCATTCAGTACATAACGCTGCCGCTAACTGTTGTTTAGTAGTAGGCCTCGGTTTTAAACTTCTTATGCGGCACTCTAATTCATAACATAGGTGCTCCATGGGATTACGATCAGGGCTCTGCACTGGCCAGTCCACACACGATACAGAATTATCATCAAACCACACCATAACAGCCGTTGCTTTATGGCTCGGTGCATTATCCTGCTGGTACCAACAAGGCTCGGTTCCATAGTATTGCCACAGAGTTGCTAGAGCATAATTGTCCAGAATATCGAGGTAGACGTGCTGGTTAACAGGTTTGTGCACGATAACCAATGGACCAAGACCATACCACGAAAAACACTCCCAAAGACCATACCACGAAAAACACTCCCACACGAGTACACTGCCAGCTTCAAACTTGACCGTAGGAATAGTACACTGTGGTAAACAAAATTCCCTCAGCTGCTGCCATACCCACATATGGCCATTAGACTGATGGATCATGTATGTGGATTCATCAGTCCATATGACCCGTTTCCATTGATCTACGGTCTAAGATAAATGTTCTTTACACAATGTTAAATGACGAGTAGCATTCCAAGTGGAGATGAAAGGATTATGAGCAGCCGCACGACCATGGTAACCCACGGAATGAAGTTCTCTGTGAATGGCACATGTACATACCGAAGTTCCAGCATTTTTACTTACCTATACACTGAGGTCTTGTGCAGTACTCCATCGATTAGCTGTAACGACTCTCCTGAGGCTTCAACATCCTCTATCATTGATTTTCTTTGGTCTGCTGGTACGTTTTGCTGCTTCAGGCACACCGTGTGTCTTCCACTTATTCAGTACATTCAAAACGACTTGGGTATGTTTAACCGCCTCTCGGTTTCTCTTATGGACAACCCACTAATATAAAAAAAACCCACAATCTTTCCTTTCTCAAAGTCAGTTCTCCCCGCTGCGACATTTTAACTCAACCTCACAGTGCAATATGAAAGCGGTCAGCTGCAGGCTTATTTTTATACCATTTGCAGTTGTACTGCACATCTTAACAACGCAGCAGATCCATTCATTTGCTTTTGAAGGGGTGTCCGGTGACTTTTGTCAATATAGTGTATTTAACATAGGTATTTTTATAAACAGCTGTGGGCGGTCGTAGTGAGCAATGGATTTGCCTCCTCGGGGCGCTCCTTGGTAACAATGGCACACACAACAGCAACTAGGGCCTCTGTGAATCTTGGAGAGGAGCCAGCTAGTTCTGTGTGACATTGGCGAAAAGACCCAACTCACTGGGTTTTGTTCCAGAATCCTTAGGTAGAATGACCAACTGGAACTGTCACCTGTGGGCTAATCCCCCACACTGATGTAGTCACCTGATTAAAAAGACAAAAAGAAATGAATATCTGGACTCAAGTGTGGGATATGGTGGACCTACCACACTTGAGAAGGGTGGTCCACCATGGAATCGACCTGGACCTTCAAAACGGCATATGAGAAAGAGATCTCGGCCGAGTGAATGTAAGATTGGTGTATGGAATACTAGAGGTATAAATGGCAAGATGACTGAGGTGATTGAGGAGATGAATAAGTATAGATTTGATGTGCTGTGTGTAAGTGAAACCAAAAAGAAGGAAATTGGGGTAGAAGAAGTGAATGGCACAGTGAGTGTGTGGTCTGGAGTATTGGATAATGTGAGAGGACAGGCTGGTATAGGGGTGATTTTAAGTGAAAAGATAAAGAACAACTTGATTCACTATAGTTGCGCAAGTGAGAGAATTCTCTGGATTCGTTTGAAAGTGAAACTTCAGAGAATTGTAATAGTTGTAGTGTATGCTCCTTGTGACTCGGAACCTTCTGATATGAAGGAAGATTTCTGGAATGAGTTAAAAGCTGTTTTGAGCCAGTTTGGTGCTAAAGAAAAAGTTATAATGGCAGGGGATTTCAATGGTAGAGTAGGTGTGCAGAATGCAATTTCTGACAATGTTCTGGGTAAGTTTAATTATCCTTGTGTGAATGATAATAGTGAAAGATTAATTGAACTCTGCATTGAGAATGGTTTGTGTGTATCTAATACATTTTTCAACCACAAGTATAACCACACATATACTTGGGAAAATCGTACCTTGGTCAAAAGAGTGTGATAGATTTTGTTGTCTATGATCAGTGTCTGAAACACTTAGTTGTTGACACCCGTGTGATGAGAGGTGCGGATGTTGGTTCTGGTCATAACTTGGTAGTGTCAAAGGTGAAACTTAATGTTGGTTGGAGGAAAAGGAATAGGCCCAGGATAGAAATAATAAAGGTTGAAAAGCTCCTTGAAGATCATCAGCGTTATTTTGACTTACTCAGAGAACGACTGAAGGAGCTGAAGTCTTGTGAGAGGGATGTAGAAAAGAAGCGGGAATGTTTTAAGAACTGTGTTGTCACTGCTGCTAAAGAGGTCTGTGGCACCACAATAGTGGGTAACAATAGAGCTGATGCTTGGTGGAATAGTGAGATTGATGAGGCAGTAAAGAGAAAGAAGGAAGCCTATTTGGGGATGTTGCATGGTAGAGTCTCTGTGGATGAATATCGCTGTAAGAAGCGTGAAGCTGCTAAGCTGGTTCGCCACAGTAAAGCAAAAGATAGGAAGGAGAAGGTGGAAAGGCATGAATTTGCTTTTTGGAAAGATAGGAAGTCTTTCTGGAAGTACAAGAGACTCAGGAAAAATAGGGGAAACAAAGTTGTAAGTTGTGTGAAGAATGAGATGGGGGAAATGATATGGGAGCCCAATGAGTTAAGTGAAAGATGGGGTGAATACTTCTGTGAGTTATTAGATCAGGAAAGCAAAGATGATTCTGAGACAGATGCAGATGATGTCACTGTGAGGGATGGAAGCACAGAAGGGGTCTCAAGAGAAGAAGTGTGTAAAGCTAGAAAATCTATTCAGAATAGTAAGGCTCCGGGAGTTGATGGCATAACTGCCAAGATGTTGAAATATGGTGGTGACTCTGTAATTGACTGGTTAACTGAAATTTTCCAGTTGTGCTGGGAGTTAGCACAACTGGAAAATTTCCCCTCGGGATTGGGAGGATGCTATTATTGTTCCCTTGAATAAGGGAAAAGGTGATCAGACTGAATACCAGAACTATTGTGGTATTAACCTACTAAGTGTGCCAGGGAAAGTATTTCTTAAGGTTGTTATTGAAAAAGTACGGGGTCTTACATCAGAGAAAGTGTGGGATGTTCAGAGTGGTTTTACGCCTGGTAAAGGCTGCACTAACCAAATTTTTGCATTATGCGTGATGATTGAAAAGTATCTGGCTGTTGGTAAGAAAGTTTTTGCTGCCTTCATAGATTTAGGGAAAGCTTACGACAGAGTAAATAGGACACGTTTGTGGAAGGTATTGAATGAATATGATGTTACTGGGAATCTACTTAATAGCGTAAAAGCCATGTATGCTGGTAGTAGAGCTTGTGTACGAGTGAATGGTGTTTTATCAAAATGGTTTTCTATTGGTGCCGGAGTAAGATAAGGTTGTGTAATGTCACCATGGCTGTTCAATATATTTACGGATGCGTGCATGTGTGATGCCAAAATAGATGATAGTGGTTTATGTCTTGGTGTTATTCATGTGTGCAGATTGCTGTATGCTGATGACACTGTCCTGTTGGCAGAGAGCAAAAGTGATTTGCAGAGTATGTTGTCTCGGATGTACAAAGTTTGCATGAAATTCAAACTGAGTATAAATAAGGGAAAAACCAAAGTTGTGGTGTTTGAGAGAGGAATGGGTAGCACTGAATGTAATGTAAGTATAAATGGCACTGTGATTGACCACGTGAGTGAGCTTGTGTATTTAGGAAGTATTTTTGACAGAGAGAACAAGTTGGATGGTGAAATCAGTAGGTGAGTGAATTCTTCATTGAAAGTCATGGCTGCTCTGGGAGGTTTTGTCGTTTGTGTGCTGGAGAAATTCGTTACTTACGTGGGGTTTGTGGCAAGACACGATCTGATTGTGTGAGGAATGAAGATGTGTTGCAGTTGTGTGATGTGTGGCAAAATGTTGTTAGCAAGGTGGAGACTAATATGCTTCGGTGGTTTGGCCATGTTGTAAGAATGAGTGATGAGATGCTTACTAAGAAAACATTTTTAACCCAAGTGGCAGGAAGGAAACGCAGAGGAAGGCCAAGGAAGACATGGGTGGAACAGATTCAGGAGTGTCTGCATGAGAAAAAGATTATGAGTATGAAGTATAGATGATCTTGTGTACGACGTGTGATGGATGTCAGTGAAGCCCAAGCTGTATGTCAAGATCGCTGTAAATGGAGAAGTTTGATACGACAACAGTAAGAAAAAATATCGGGTAGTTTGTATTTCTTTTTTAAGCTAATCTCTGAATTTCAGAGAACAGCTTAGTGATATGTGTGTATGTATGTGTGTATTTATAAACAGCTGCATAACCAGGAATTTTTTCTTATGTTATAGGGATGTTTAATGACTTGTGCTCACTTCAATATTTTGTTTTCAGTGTATTTTATTTACAGAAAGCTCAAATTAATGAAGTTACAGATAAGTACAATTTTAGTGATTCCTGATGTCATGATTTAAATTCTGTTCCTGTTCACTTATCATAGCAGTCACTCCACACTAAATCCACAAATGGGGGTTGCCTCATAGTCATGGGTTTTCCAGCAAATTTAATCATTGATAGAAAATACAGAGAGATGACAGAAAGCAGAATTTCAGCTTTTCAATGGGTAGTTTTGCCCTCTGGATCTTCATTCAAGGTCATATTTTTGAAAAAAGAGGTTTTCATTATCTTAATATATAATTTGCTAGAGTCCTCCTCCATGCCACTTTTTAAGTCGTCATAGCAACAACCGAGAAACAAATGTTTGTGACATCACACTTTGCTTTTCGTGTAGGTGACGTCATCACATACACGTGCACAGTCTACGCATATATGACTTTGCTTTGTTGTCTTAGCAACAAAGAACACAAACACAGCTGCTGCTGTGATGTCATCTAAACCAATTCATTCTCACATGACGTCAGAGATGCATTCATCACATGTTGATGGTCAACTCTTTAGAGATTCGAAAACTTTACCTCAGGAATTTTGGTTCTATTTCATATAGGGTATATAAATAATAATAACAATATTTTTTTTTTTTTGCAGCCTACAATGTAACAGCAAAAAATAAAATTCATTATTGTTATTATTTACACTGCTTGCCACCCAAAATGCAACACTAAGAAGGACAAGAGATAGCAAAGCCATATTTACTGGACACATAACAACAGATACAAAGATGAAACGGTTGAGCTTACAGGCCTGTGTGACTTGCGGAACACGCAGACATCAATAGTTTGTGTGGCTCCCATAGCAGGCAATAATGGCCGCTACACGCCGCGCCATCGATGGAAAGAGGATTTGGATGTGGGCTTGGGGTATGTCGGTCCAGGCTGCTTCCACACATTGCCACAGTTCATCAGGCGTAGCCGCGGGTGGTGCTTGCCGGGCCACTTGGTTGCCGATCAGCGACCAGACGTGTTTGATGGGCAACATATTGGGAGAACAGGCGGGCCACGACAGCAGTGACACCTGGTGGGCTGTGAAGAATTGCTGCACGATGCGTGCCACGTGCGGGCGCGCATTGTCCTGTTGAAACATGGCCGCTGGCAGGTCCTGCAGGTAAGGGAGTACTACAGGCTCCAAAATGTTGGAGATGTAGCGGTGGCTGTTGAGTGTACCGGCGATGCGTACCAGAGAGGTGCGGGTGTCATATCCAATTGTGCCCCAAACCATAACGCCATAACGCCAGGCGACGGACCTGTATGGCGATGCATAATGCAGGCGTCCTACAGTATCTCGCCGTGGTGCTGCCACACGTGGATCCAACCATCATGGCGTTGCAGGCAGAAGTGGGATTTTCCAGAGAAGACAATGTCGTGCAATTACGTAGTCCAGGTGCGGCATTCAACAACACACTGCCGCAGCACTTGCCGGTGGTGTAACGTCAATGGTAATCGGAGCAATAGGCGCAGTGCGACAAGTCCCCACTCCTGCAGACGACGTCGAACGGTACGTGCTGACACAGGCTGTTGCGCAACACACCCTAATTCCTGCGCTAAGGTTCGTGATGTGGTGGTGTCAGCCGCACAACATGCGGGTCCTCTCGTTCGGTGGTAAGCCACGGCTGCGGCAATCGCTCATGTCGTTCCGTCCGTACCTCCTGCACCCACCAAATCCATACTCGCCTCACTGTGGCTGGATGTCATCCCACATGGGCACCGATGTCTCGGTACGATAAACCGCTGTCACGATAAGCCACTATTCGTCCTCTGTCAAACTCCGAAACGTGCTGGAATGACTGCCGTATTCTGCGATGAGGCATCGGGAAGCTTCCCACGCACAGGTCCGGCAGCACAACGCACTTCCACTACTTACACCCCGCCTTCTGTGCACCCCTCTTATAGTGCATCTCGGTGGCGTGCCGGGTGCACATGATTTGCATATGCCCTGCAATGCTAATCGTTTGCATGTCCTCTCGCGGGCGACGCATGCTGCGAATTTCAGGCCAATCGGATGCTTCCTTCTTGGTGTTGCATTTTGGGTGGCCAGCAGTGTATATACCCTTGATATGCCTTATTACGCTGTTTAACAGAAAAAGACAAACATTTATATTCCGGTGTTCAAACTGTGTTATCCGTAACCATTCCTGTTTAATGTTTTGTTTACATCTTTTTTTCTTTCGTTCAAAGTTAAAGTTTTTTTTTTCCGGGCGTCTGCAATTCGAAGTCATTTAATTCATATTGTGGTTCATTTGTCTCAAAACAACGACTTTGTTTTGCGTGAGCTTTAACAACACTGCAAATATGCCTCCTAAATGGAAAAAATCTGCTGAGGAAGTAGCTTTCCAGAAGGAAGCAGCAAAAAGACGAAAGGCGGAGCAAGAAAGGGCCTGTATTAATATGTATACTATATATGAATACATGTTAGAAATGAAAATATTAATATGTATAATATTAACATGAATACATGTTAGAAATGAAATGGGGGAAAGGGGAGGGGGAGAAATGACCGAATTTATCAACAGATGGTGCCACCACTGCAAATCGAAGGAAACATCAATAAGACAACACTACGATCCGACAGGGATATTCACTTACTCTGCAGCAGTGGATCACATCAGGATAAAGGAGCTTCCTGATGATGACTAGGGCCTGGTTGAAAGTACTTGAAGCAAATGTGGCTCGCTTGTGGGGTGAGGGAGAGAATGATTGAATGTGTATATACATGTACAGTATATCATGTCTGAAGGGTGGATATTTTGTCAAGGTGAATTGGTGCCGATTGGTACAGAGGAAGAGAGAGGAGGTGGTGTGTATATATGTAATTGAATTTTTAAGGCATGTCTGGATTTTTAACAATTAGTTATTTCAAAGTTGAGTATGTACTTTTTGGTCTTACCATTTTTTTTGTGGAGTTCACTAGGGTGAAGAATGGAAGGTTTGAATGTCAAAAGGTATAGAAGTTTTAACAAAAAGTAATAAGTGATTTAAGAATTGTACGTACATGTTTTTTTTAGGGTTAGCATGTAAGTGAGTTATCTTGGCGTGTATGAGTGGCTTTCACGACTATGAAGGATTAAGAGGTTCAGAGGTTTGAAAGGGTTAAATATTAAGCTTTTAAGAGTTTTACCTATGTTTTTTTAAAGTTAGCATTTGTACCTATGTTCTTAAAAGCGCGACAATAGAGATATCGTTGAGGATATCGAACCGGCAATTTCATCAACAGCATAGTTGCTCAGCAGAGCAGTTCATTGAAATAGGCCTATTTGAAGAAGAATTGGACCCTTGACACGCAGGTGAAAACACAAGCTTTTGAAAACGTGCTTGAAATGTCACTAAAAGAAGGAAAAACCTCCCTAACTATGAAGGGTGAGTAGCCTTCACATAATTGTACTTTACAATTATGCACGTGAATTAAAAGACAGCAAAATGAACATAGAAGTTCATGAAGTTGTATTAGTATATAAAACTGTTTGTGTTTATCTTAACCTATATGTCATTTTAAGGTAACATTGCCATCTTCCTAAAACAGCAAGTAAGCTGAAAAAAATTCTAAATTTGCAAGCATTTTAAGTATCTAAATTTTTTAAATAAAGCTTTTTTTTTAAATCAAAAATTTGTATATTTGATGTACAAATGAAACCAGCCATATGCTTTGGCCTATTAGAAGTATTAGAACTACTTTGTCTCCACAATTGATTACAAGTTCATATTTCAATGTTTACTTTGCCTCTGAAAAACTTGATGCGGGCAAGGTGATAAAAATTGTATACCTGCTTTAATGAAGAGACCAATGTGTGTAGATTTACACCTGAAAGTATAATTTTGGATCTCTGACTGTTTCTATTTTAAGAAAAAAATGAATGTGAGGGATATTTCCACTGAAGTTTTGGGATTTAGAAAGTCCTATTGTCCCCTCACCCCTCACTTTTTATGCTAATCATTTTTGTCCTGTCTGTACATCTGGGAGTGCTTTACTGTCAGTATTAATTTTATGATACATTATGTTACAGGTGCCAAGTTTATAAAAAAATCAGTGATTAATATCCTGCAAGGGTAAACTTAGAACTGAAATTGTTTCATGTACTACTAATGCAGGACAAAATTACTGGATTTTTGTCAAAAAGCCTCATGTATTTTGGTGCTTCTCTGTGTAGCAGATTATGCCCTTCAATAATATCCATGTGCTTTAAAATAAGAACTTTTCAACTCTTAACTTTGAAAATATGTGCATAGTCTCTCTTTTTTTTTTAAATTAATATACATAAATGTCTCAAAGGAATTATGGGCTAAAAAGTAATCTAAAATTGTAAACAAGCAGAAATAGTGTTTATGCAAGACTAGTTTCTACAGAAAACACTTTGCAAATGTATTTTATACAAAATCTATATGTTCTTTATATGTTAAATCATTTGGGAAAGAGCAACTCTAAGAAGTGCTTTTCATCCTACCAAGGCATTGCTTGAGGTGGTGTTCTTCCTCTTCTACAAAGATAAGACACCCTGCTGGGCCACAGCTGTGGGAGGAATGTGCCACATCTGATTTGGGTCAAATCACTGGATGCCCTCCCTTCCTCCACCCACTACTACCATAAATGCACTGAGTGACAGTTCAGAAAGGGAGAACCTGCATAGAGGTCCCTCAGCTCTTCAATTCAGTTAGTGTAAAACACACACACACACACACACACACACACACACACACACACACACACACACAAAAGACAGAACAGTCTGAATGCTTTTGTTTTAATTGTGTCTTTTCTCCTTTATGTCTGCCTATCTAATGCTATGATGGAATCTTGCTTAGTGGGTCAGTTGTTGATTAAACACTGCCATATGTTTACTCATTGTAGAATAACTGGAATTAAAAAAACTTTCAATGTATGATGAAGAAATTAAAGAGAAAATTTATTTTGAGAAATACAGTTACTAATTGGATATGTTTGCTGTGATCTGTTGTTTTCTTTTGACAAAGCTCCTCAGAAAAATAACTCAGGAGGAATTAAAAACCACAAACTTGTATCTAATTGTATTAGTTTTCAGAAATGTTTTTGTCCCTTATCAAGCTGAAATGCAAACATTTATGGGGGGGGGGGATAACATTTAACAACAATACAGTATAGTGGAAACATCATGAAAAGAAAAAAATACAATTACGGGAGAAATCTGTTCGGTTCAACTTCCGTTTTTGAAAATATTTTCTGTTCTCAAGCTGAAATACCCATATTTTTGGAAAAAAATGATTTTTAACAACAATACAGGGCAGAAGAAACATTGCAAAAAACATAATTTAATCAATGCATTCAGGGCAACTTACCATTTTCATGGCCATGCTCCCAGTTCAACATTTCCGGCACGTGAGTTTTGATCAAAATGTCGCATGTTTTTAGACGTAGCATGGGGGCTCTTCACTTTCCGTATCTGAAGTCATGCGACATTTTGATCAAAACTCACATGCTGGAAATGTTGAACTGGGAGCAAGGCCATGAAAATGGTAAGTTGCCCTGTATTGACACTTTAAATGGCTAATTTTAAATTATTCAAAACTATATCTTCTAAACAAAAAAAGACTAAGTTTCATGCATTACCAGTATATAATAAACTTCTCTTCTTTGCATCTTTTTCCATATATATGCACACTTGCTGAATCAATGCCTCAATGACTAAAGAATTAGGAATTGGTGGAGCACTCACTGGAACCACCTGAGTATTCAAACCATCTCGGGAATTAACCGCAGATGACTCTGAAAATGCAGAATTCTTTAATAAAAGCATGATTGCACAATTCGGAAAAATCCAAAATGTGTAACACAAACCAATGGCTGTATCTAAAAGAGAGGGGGGAGAGAGAGAGAGAGAGAGAGAGAGAGAGAGAGACAGAGAGTGATACACCACTTGTAAATTCAGAAAATAAAAAGCACACAAACAATGTATATTGTAATAACACAAAACAATTAAAAAAGAAGACAATATTTCAAGAATGATAAATACATGTCAGCATTGACATGAATAGCAAACATGTGTTGACATCCACATTATCTATCACTTCTGCGTGGAAAATAAATCAGGGTAACTTTAAATGAGAAATGAATTATATTCGTCTCAACCTCACTCAGCAAATGTTGCAAGGAAAATGTATGCAGATTGCCGTTCCTAATTTATTACAGAAATGCCTCAGTTTTACAGAAATGACATTTAAACCATATGTACAGATACTCAACTAAAAAAAAAAATGATGAGCATACATTTTACAACTAGTACTGAAGATGTTTGTTTGGAGGTTTAACGACCACTGAGAGCAACTCAATGGGCTAAAAGTAGTCGCCCGTCCATAATTTAGGGTCACTGGTTCCAAGGAAGGGAGAGAGTCAGTGCCATAAGTTAAACACAACATCCATGCCTCACTGGGATTCGAACCTCGATCCATCTCGGATGAAAGATCATAAACCAGTGCTTAGACTACTGAACCACTAGGGTGGCTCATACTGAACATGTAATCATGATTTTAAATAAGCAGATGTAGATGCATGCAAGTTGATCAAAATTGGTAAAACTTTTTCTGGTTTGTAAGTAATGGGAACCATTTTCAACCTACTTAGGCAACACCTGGGTCTTCAATAATTTGTTAATTATAATTGAATACTGGAAAAATTAGCAACCATGGTTTATGTAAAATTAATTAAGCACAATGCATCACATAAAACGGACATACATGCACAAGTCAAAAATACATTATTAGACAAAAAATTTGATGCACCTGATAAAATCATCTGTGAACCATGAAAACTTATATGCAAATACTTCTTGGCCATGCATGGAAATGACTAAGGTCATTTTCCTGAGCACATTTGAATCATGCACCCAATGGTTTAGATGAGGTCTGTCAGAAGCTCACTGTGAACATTCAGGCAGCATTATCAGAAGGGTTCACTTCAGTTGCCTCTAAGCATGTCTTGATGCCACTCTACAAGACCATTCAACCAACTGTGCATATTTCAGAGGGGTCACAGCATAGGACTGTGGGAAACAGGCTATGATGTGGTACAGTGGTATAGCCAGAAATTTCTTAAGGGGAGGGGGTAAGGGTCCATGGATTTGGTTCATTTCTGAAAGCCTCATATATTCATATCATCATCATCATCATCATCATTGTCAACCATTATTAATCCACTGCTGGACGAAGGTCTCCCCAAGTTTCCTCCACAACGGTCTGTCTTGTGCCAGTCTCCTCCATGTCACCCCTGCATACTTTCGAATTTCATCCACCCATCTCCCATGTGGTCTTCTTCTGGGTTTTTTCCTGTCCCTTGGAATCCAATCTAAAATTTCTGCTGTCCATCGATGATCTGTCCTTCTGGCAGTATGTCCAGCCCATTGCCATTTCAGGGATTTAACTCTGATCATGATGTCTTCCACTCTTGTCATTTTTCGGATCCACGAGTTCCTCTTCTTATCTCTCCTGGTTACACCAAGCATGCACCTCTCCATGCTTCTTTGAGTTGTCTGCAGCCTTTGTATGTCTCTTTTAGTTAAGGTCCACGTCTCTGCACCATACGTAAGCACTGGAAGGATGCACTAATCAAACACTTTTCTTTTAAGACATATTGCTCTTGAAAATTATGCTGTTTCTTCCAAAAGCTCTCCACGCAAGTTTTGTACGCCGATTAATTTCTTCATCAATGTGACCCTCACTTGATATTTGCTGTCCAAGATAAACGTACGTGTCTGTTATCTCCAGCTTTTCTCCATCAATCGATAAATCTTCATTTCTTGTAAAAGCATTGAACATCACTTTTGTCTTCTGAAAGTTCATTTTTAATCCCACTTCTTTACTCTTGTCAGCAAGTTCCTGGATCATACTCTGCAGCTCTGATGGGGTAGTTGCAAAAATGACTACGTCATCAGCAAAGCGAAGGTGGGTTAGATAATCTCCATTAATCTTTATCCCCTTGTTTTCCCAGCTCAGCGACTGAAAAACACCCTCCAATGTGGCATTAAAGAGCTTCGGAGATATGGTGTCACCTTGTCTCACTCCCTTTCCAATTTTTACGTGTGTTGTATTTTCAAACAGCCTAATCTTTGCACTTGCATTTTCATAGATGTTATTAATAATATTAATGTATGCATCTTCAATACCGCAGGTTTTCAGAGCCATTGTAACTGCTGATGGTTTCACCGAATCAAAGGCTTTTTCATAATCGATAAAAGCCATGCACAATGGAAGTTCGTATTCCCTCGCTCTTTCAATTAGTTCTCTCAGCACGTGGATATGATCTATTGTGCTGTAGCCACTCCTGAATCCAGCTTGTTCTCTCGGTTGAGCCATGTCCAGTGTTACCTTCAAGCGGTGTGAAAGAACTTTAGTGAAGATTTTATAAACTACTGATAGCAGGCTGATAGGTCTGTAGTTTCCGAGATCCTCAATGTCACCTTTCTTATGTAGCAGGATCATTGTAGCGGTGTTCCAATCCTCAGGAATCTTTCCTTCATTAAGGCATCGAGTGAAAATTTGGGCGAGTACTGTTTCGATTTCTCCACTTGCTTCTTGTATGATGTCTACAGTAATTCCATCTTCTCCTGGAGCTTTTCCTCGCTTCATGTTCTTGATTGCATGTGCAACTTCTGCTGGAAGGACTGGAGGAACTCTGGTACTGGTATCTTTCATGATGTCTGGAGTGCATATATCATCCCTTTCATATAATTTGGAGTAGAAATCTTTCACTCTTGTCAAAATTTCGCCTCTATTTCTTGTTACAGAACCATCTTCTTTTCTCAGTGCCATAATCTGTTTTCTTCCCTTACTGAGATGTCCCTTTGCTATCTTTAGGCTATGGTTGTTTTCAATTGCTTTCCTCACTAGTTCACAGTTGAATTTCCTTACGTCTTCAGTGATACTTTTTCTTACTGTCTTGCATAGCTCTATATATTCCACTTTGGAAGTCACATCTTCTTTAGTTGTCCTCATCTCTCTTCTTTTTTGCATCAACATTTTGGTTTTTCTTGATAATTTGTTCACATGCAACTTGTACTTAGACCCAGCTAATTTTGTTGCTGTTTCCATAAGAGCTTTGGTTACTTTTCTGTTAACTTCAGAGATGTCCACTTCTTCCGATGTTAGGCCTTCTAAAGCAGAGAACCTGTTCTTCAGTTCTAACTTGAAGGTATTATGGTGTTTTTTAAGGTTGGTTATGTCAATAGATTTTGTTTGTCTTATGAGCTTGCCACGTTCAAGTTTAGTGTTGAGGTGCATCTTACATCTCACCAATCTATGGTCACTACCTGTGTTGAACTTGTTTAGCACACTGCAGTCTTCTATGACGAATTTTTTTGTTACACATAATAAAATCAATTTCACTTGTCGTCCCATTTGGATGTCTCCATGTCCATTTCCTGTGTGGCTTTTTCTTGAAGAAGGAGTTCAAGATGAAAAACCCTTCTGCCTCTGCAAACTCAACGAGAGTATTTCCACGCTGGTTTCTGTTGCCATGACCGAATTTACCTATTGAAGTTTCATTCTGTTGCCGTTGCCCTATTTTTGCATTGAAATCTCCCATAATTATTTTCAAGTGCTGCTTACCTTTATTATTTAGATGACAAATTTCCTCATAAAATTTTTCAATTTCTTCTTCAGGATGACTTGTGGTGGGTGCATAAGTTTGAATAATCTGAGCCTGGTATCTTTTTGAGAGTTGGATAACAAGTCGTGCAGCTCTGTCAGAGGAACTTTCAACTTCTACAACTTTATCCTTCAGTTTCTTGTTTATTATAAATCCAACACCACTAGTTCTGCCAGTATCTGTCACACGATAGTAGAAGAGATGTCCACTTTTCAGTTCGATGAGATCTTCTCCTTTTCTCCTTACTTCACTTAGCCCCACGATGTCCCACTTGATCCTTTGTAGTTCCTCTTCCAATTCAAGAAGCCTTGAATCAGAAGATAGAGAGCGTCCATTGTAAGTAGCCAAGGTCAGCATCAGATGGCAGCCTAGTCCGGTTCTCCGGGGATTCTTAGCACCCTCTGCCTTCATGTCGCACTGGCCGCTGCCTTGGCCAGGTACATTTCAGCTGCCGGAGACTGAGGGCCAAGATTTAAGTTGTGGAATCATTTTGGAGGGGTTTGGCCATAACTCACCACGCTGGCCAAGCGGGTTGGTGAGTGTGGGATAGAATTTCCTCTAATCCCGATGGTATAGTTATACCGCTATGGGCGGTCGCCAGAGCCCCTTTAGTGGGAACAGGATGCACCACGAGAAGGCGGGGTTGACATTTGTCAAGGAGAGGCTGTGATGTTACGCATCACCTGACCTTACATCCCATATTCATATATATCACTTTAAATTTGTACTCAATTCCCTAAGGGATGATCCAGACCCTCCTTTGCTACACCTCTAATGTGGTCCTTCTCTGGACAAACACCCACTATATGAGCCATAGTAAGATGGTGTTGGCATCAGTGAGTACATGAAGGCACACATACACACCAAGAAGTTTCTGGTAGGCCCACGTGAACAACTGGGCAAGAAGATTATCTCATAATCTGACAAGCCTAAACTGTTCCAACTGCTTCTCTGTCCATGATCCAGTGAGATGTAGCTGCCTCTAAGCAGATCTTGAATCATCTCATACCATTGTGAGATGACTTGCAGGAGCAGGACTCCATCCCCCCCCCTTCAACGCCTTCCATTTACCACCCTACATCAGTGGCTTTGTCTGGAGTGGTGTGGTAATAATGAAATCATAATCTGCCTCTAACTGATACCACTGTTTTTAGTGAGAAATTCCGCTATTACCTTGGAGTGGATGACCACCACCTCATTCACATATGGAGGCCTGGGCAGCACTCACATCCACAATCAGTTGTGGATTCTTCCTATTTCTGTGACTTATTTATTTGCTCAACACATCAGGTTCTTCTGATTTCTGCAACTTATTGTCTTGCCTTTCATGTCACATCTTTCTAGGGGATATTTATCAGCAGGAAAATACCCAGCCATGAACATTTCACTACTCCCGGGAGAACCTTCATAATGCTGCCACACTTCCTTTGCCAGCCAGGTCCCCAGATCTTTCTTCTATCAAACATGTATGGCCATGCCAGGATATCAGCAAAACTCATCATGTAATATCAGGGATCTTGTGCAGCAATTACAGGACTCTTAGCACAATCTGACACAGGACAATATCAGAGTTTGGTTGACTCTATATCAGGCCATATATCAGGATGCAATGCAGCCAGAGGTGACTTTACAAGCTACTAATCTATAGCAATTATGCTATGACTTATCTCTTCCTCCACAATGCACATGTTGTTTCATTGCAATGGGTCAGTTGCTTTGAGGTTCATCATTTTTTTTCTCTAAGTGTATAACACAAAGAATTCTTATCTGATGTGGAAACTAAATACAATTTCCTTGATATTTTTTAATTACCTAAATTCACACTCACTTTAGCAACCTTATCAGAACATGAAAAGACTGATTAGAATCATTTTTGTAACCTTTTCGGCTCCATATATTCATATCTCAAAATAACATTGCCTAAACAAAAAGAAAAAAGAAAATGAAATGAAAAGAAAATAAAAGAAAAAAAAACAATTTTTTTTTTAAGTTAATGCAAGTCAAACAAAAAACAGCCAGGGCTTGAAAAATATCTGAAAAGTTACATGCCCAGCTGGGCATGTGCAGAAAATATTTACTTGCCCAGAAGTAAAATCGACATGTCCAGAAAAATGTATCTTTTAAGATAACAAAACAGAGCCTCATTTTTTTTAAAGTTATAAATTATGATAAACTTTCTATACATCTTTTGCATCACCATTTTAAAGTGCCTGTATTCAAAATGCACAAAAGCATATATCTCAAGTTTTAAGAAAAGTAATCAATGGCATTTGAGAAATTTAGTGATGATGCCATGTTCAAGAATTTTTAATATATGTCCTGGTTTTTACAAAAAAAAAAAAAAAATAATCATAGTTAACTGTATGGCAGTTTAAGTAGTTTTTAAAAACAATTTTGAATGTAGAAATTATTTACCTTTTTCTCTTGTGCAAACAAAAGTAATTTTGCATCATAAAATATTCCAAGAATTGCTGTTTAGAAACAAGCACAAATCTTATGTTTTCAACTACTGTAGTGTGCACTTAGTTATTAAACTATATTATCACCTGACACCCCATATTGCTTGAAAAAATTACTGGTGCTATCGGCAATTTTAGGATGGTTTTTGCAAACAGTGCACAACATAATAGTCTTGTCATTTGACTTTAGCCAATTAAATGTTTTTATCCAAGTTTCTTCAACTGTGCAACAGCTTTTTTTTTTTTTTTTTTTTTTTGTACGCTTTATCATAGTCCGCTTGCAAAAGTTTCAGATTTGCCAACGATGTAGATTCCGATTCTGAAATTACGTCACTCAACAGTGCGGAAGACGAATTTGTAACTACCGCTGACAGATCGGGAATTTCACATAATTGCTTAACTATGAGATATACTCTCATTGCTGGATTTTATTTTCCAAAAAACATGGTATATCCATGTTACTAAATACAACTTATATCAACAGCTAACATGAACTGCAACTAACGCGAATACTGTGTTCTCTCAGATAAACTAAGTTATCGGCGTTGGTAATTTTCGCTTTTCTCCCAGTTAAGTGGAACGCATTGCGCAGGCTCATTCTTAAACGAAACTTAGCTTTTGTTTCAGTAGTTCCGCTGTCGGTTCATGTGTGTGGGTGCGCACGCCGATGGAAGCTTCCCCCTCACTTGACCAAGTTATGTCAGAGATGTAACACCACCTGGGGCTGTGCAGTAAATATTGCGTTGTCACTCCCTCCCCATAAAGCACAGCTTTTTTGCCCATCAGTCTGCATCCTCCTATTTCATGGAAGTTTATGTGTTTTGTCACTAAACACTGGAGGCTAGTTTCATCCGAGGCATGCATCCCGTTGTTAACTGTTAACAACATCTGGAGCAAAACTACGTATGGCCCCAATTTCTAGATGTAGAGCATAATATAATTAAAGAAGCGCTATTCTCCTGGCCTTGGCACTTATTCCGTAACAATAATACAACTGTAGTAAAATGAAAAACGCACGACAACCGCCTTTTTTTCTAGAGCAGAAAATTCTCCATTCTAAATTTTTTTCCCCCTTTAAATCTAGTTGCCCGACCAGGCAAGTAGATTTCATTTTTACTTACCCAGACCAATAATTTACATGCCCTGGGCATCTCGGGCATGGTATTTTTCAAGCCTTGACAACAATTTATAGACAAATATTGGCTCCATACATTCATATCTCAAAATAACATTGCCTAAACAAAAAGAAAAAAAAAAGGAATAAAAATAAATCTTAATAAGAGTACAGGTAACAAAGCTGGTATTTCTGCAATGATGTTATAGCACCAAAGTTCCTATTTTATAGAAGTGGAACAGTTTAACCAGGACTAAACCCTGCAAAAGGATGGCAATTGTGAGAAGATGGTGAATGAAAGAATAATGGTTTAACTTTATCCATAAGCCAGCTTGCTCCATCAGCTGTGAGTTTGCACATACATTCAGCGCCAACTGATGGCACCACCGCTATTAATCTTGGTACGTTTGTTAACAGCAAAGCTAGTATGGGTTTGATAATAATTTTATTTTACAATTTTGCCATTAACTTCTGCTTTCTGCAATAAACACATTTCAGAACTTTAAAAAACAAAGATGTTTGCAGCATTTTCTGAGAATAATGCTGCAGCAGTTCCATTTACTTTCTTGTTTTGTTTATCAGGAGTAATGCCACACTGATTTAAAACAGCAGGTAATTATAGCACAAGGGAGTTTTTATTTGAGGGTCATCTAACCCTCACTGATACTTACATGTGGTCAGCTATTATTATTAAAGAATTTCAGAAGGCAACGACATCCCACTTGTTGAGAAAAAATTGTGATTCCTGACAATGGTAGCAGAATACATTGCCTTTCATCAGAGATAAATGAGACAATGAGGAGGAGGAGTTATCAAAAGAAATATTTACTGTATTTTTCGGAATATAAGACACACTCCCCCCCCCCCCCCAAAAAAAAAATTAGTGTCAGAATCCCTTTGTTTATTGTGTCTTATATACTGAAGGTCACTGTTATTGCCATGAATGTATATGTATGTATACTGATGTAAAGACTGCTAAATGAGTTAAAATTGTTATAGCTTTATCTTAGGTATATATAGTAAGTGAAATTCTTCTGCACTTTTTTTAGAAAGTTATTGTATTCATGTATGTCTGTATACAATATACAGTAGAACTTCAATTATCCGGATCGCTTCTTCTTTCAAGGCCAAGAAAAATTAAGATTTTTGTTGATTTATTTGTGTGCTTTTAGCGTATTCGTTCATTTAAATAATCCAGAATGATAATGCAGTACAGTAGATATTTATTTTTTAAACTGTATAACATTTGTTATTATAAATACGACAAACAAAAAAATTAAATTCTCTCACTTCAATTAATAAATACATATTTGGCCTACAGAAAAAAGGCAACTCAATTATTTGGATAATTGGAGTTCTACTATACTTTTGTTTTTATCCATTGTTAACTGTGTGTGTGTGTGTGTGTGTGTGTGTGTGTGTGTGTGTGTGTGTGTGTGTGTGTGTGTGTGTGTGTGCGTGCGTGTGCGTGTGTGTGAGCCATGCTTGCTATTGTTCCAGATGTGTATTTGTGCCTGTGTGCATACCTGTGCGATCATGAGTTAATGATGTAAGATACAGTTTAAGCACATACCTCATAAAGCGATCTGAAACAGACATGAAAGGACAATCGTAATTTTAAAAAAAAGCAAAGTGACAGAAAAAGAAGGGAAAGAATTGCATCTCAGGACAAAATATCCCAACAGGCATTTAATACATCCACTAGCAAACTGGGATTACAAAAGCACTAGTGCTGGCTGTACTATTGCTACTGCAAATTCTTCAGTTTATGCAGAACTTTTGTAGACAAATGCAAAAAATCTTACTTGTTCACAGTAACGTAAATACTGTGGAGTTAATTTGAAGCAATTTTTGGAAAATACAATCATGAAATGTGCACTTTAACTGGGGGAACATACTTTCAACTTGTGGTTTATTACAGAAGATGCTACCGCATTCGACAGACAGTCTTCATTCCTTGCTGTTCACCAACAATGTGCAGAGGTTAGCCCATTTGCTTCTTTGACAATATTTTTTATTTCAATGGTTATGGCAAGCTTAAGATTTTTAAAAAATCCCCATTCCCAAAAATTATTAGTATGCCACAGAATGCCGATAGTTTTCGACCAAGGCTGTCTTACTTTGACACATCAGTCATATGACGAGGATGACTACCCAAACCAATAACAAAGGCCATTATTGGCAGTATGAATGTGTGGCATTGCAGACAAATCCTGCAGCGCATGTATGCCATTGGCTAATAGACTGAGTAGTCTACATTGTTTTACGTCAATGATATCACACACAATTTTTAATTTTGAAAATTGCAATGATTAAATTATTTTTTTCCAAAATTTTTCTCAAAAAAATAAGGGTGCATCTTACACCCCAATATATACCTCTCCTTAATCTGGACCCTAATAATCAAGACTTCACTAAACCGGACAACTCCTAAAAAAAAAAAAACCAAAAAAAAAAAAACCCATTGAATTTTAAATTTAATTAAACTTGAATGTAAATGTGAGAACTGCACCAAAATACCACTTTCTCATACAACCTATGGACAAAGGCGTTATATACATGTTCAAAAGACTGTACAAAAAAAGATTTCTAAATGAAGTCATGGAGGTCAAAGAGCCAATTGCTGGCGAAGAAGACAAAAGAGAGGTCATTGAACTCTCCATAGCTTAAAACGGTATGTGAGGCCCAAGATCTTCAATTTCGCAGCTGTCATAAAAGTTATAAAATCTTCAGCATTAGCAAATTTCTGGAAGAACATTTTATTGAATGAAGATGTTGAACCAGCCACAATTGAAGGTGAGACACAAGATTTTTGCAGAGTTCTACATTGAGGGGTTGAACAAGAAGTTACGCTAGAAGATGCTGAGGTGTGGCTAGAAGCTGATAATGACAATCCAAAGTGAAAATCCTCCAAATACGTGGCATCAGTGAATAAACAAAGACGTCGCTCTTTCCATGGTTAGCAATGCACAGCAACTGAAAAATTGTTATTCGGCCGCTGCCGGGGAATTGAATCCTGGGCTTCTCGATATCTAGCCGAGCGCGTTAGCCTTACATCACGGTGGCCAACAATCCATGGCGCTATGTGCATTTTTCTGTCGGCATCTGACATTATAAATCCGTAGCGACCAGACGTGTTCGATGGGCGACATATCAGGAGAACAGGCAGACCATGGCAGCAGTGACACCTGGTGGGCCGTGAAGAATTGTTGCACGATGCGTGCCGCGTGCGAGCGTGCATTGTCATGTTGAAACGTGGCCGCTGGTAGGTCCTGCAGGTAAGGGAAGACTACAGGCTCCAAAACATCGGAGATTTAGCGGTGGCTGTTGAGTGTATCGGCGATGCGTACCAGAGGGGTGCGGGTGTCATATCGAATTGTGCCCCAAACCATAACGCCAGGTGACGGACCGGTATGACAATGCATAATGCAGGCATCATACAGTCTCTCGCCACGGTGCCACCACACACGGACCTGACCATCATGGTGTTGCAGGCAGAAGCGGATTCGTCGGAGAAGACAATGTTGTGCCATTCCGTAGTCCAGGTGCGGCGTTCAACAGCCCACTGCCGCTGCACTCGCCGGTGGTGTAACATCAATGGTAATAGGAGCAATGGGCGCCATGTGACAAGTCCCCGCTTCTGCAGACGACGTCGAACAGTACATGCTGACACAGGTTGTTGCGCAACATTCTAATTCCTGTGCTAACGTTTGTGATGTGGCGCTGCGAGCCGTCAATGCCTGCGGCACAACATGCCGGTCCTCTCGTTCGGCGGTGTGCCGCGGCTGCAGCAATCGCTCACGTCGGTCCGTCCGTCCCTCCTGCACCCACCGAGTCCATACTCACCTCACTGTGGCTGGATGTCATCCCACAATGGGCGCCGATGTCTCAGTACGATAAACCGCTGTCGCGATAAGCCACTATTGTCCTCTGTCGAACTCCGAAATGTGCTGGAATGATTGCCGGATTCTGCGACGAGGCATCAGGAAGCTTCCCACATACAGGTCCAGCAGCATAACACACTTCCACTACTTACACCCCGCCTTCTGTGCACCCTTCTTATAGTGCTTCTCGGTGGCATGCCGGGTGCAAATGATTTGCATATGACCTACAATGGTAATCATTTGCATGACCTCTCGCGGGCGACACATGCTGCGAATTTCAGGCCAATCGGATGCTTCCTTCTTGGTGTTGCATTTTGGATGGCCAGCAGTGTATATAAATAAATAAACATATATATATATATCCACCAAATAATGGTATAACTATACCACCGGGATTAGAGGAAATGCTATCCCACTCTCACCAACCCGTTTGGCCAGCGTGATGAATTATGGCCAACCCTCCCCTCTCAGTCACTGGCACCTGGAATGTACCTGGCCACGCATGTACCAACGTGAATCTCGACTCATCAGTCCAGGCAACATTTTCCCACATGTCTAGGGTCCAGTGGCGATGTTCCCGTGTCCATGCTAATCTTTGCAACCTGTGATGGGCGGTCAGCAGCGGTACCCTCGTGGGACAATGGCTTCTGTACCCCATAGCGAAGAGATGGTTCTGGATGGTGTGGCTGCTTACACGTTTTTGTACACCAGTGTTAAATTGCCGAGTGATTTCTTGCACTGTGGCCCGTCTATTCGCTGCTACAATGCGAGCTATCCGACGATGACCCCACTCATCCACATGCTGTTGTCCACGGCAGTTGGCCCTAGCAGGTATGGTTTTACTGGAATCGATGTACTCATGGTGCACCCGTGACACAGTGGCTTGTGAAAATCCCAGTGCCTGCACGACTTCCGAGATGGAGTGACCCATTCGTCGGGCCCCGACAATTTGCCTACGATCTAATGCGCTTAGATCCTTCGTCTTACTCATACTGCGTCCGAGTCTTACTGATTCCCGTCACATTACTCCTTATATTGTCGGATCGCTGCATACGTCATGTCATTTCTGTTTACAGGGCCACATTTGCATAGCGCCAGCTGTCGCTAATTGAATTGCTCTTCAGTGTATATCATCATCAGCACTGATAATAGTTGACAATGATTATATATATCATCATTGTCAGCCATTATCAATCCAATGCTGGTTGAAGGTCTCCCCACCAATTTTTTACCAGAACATTCTGTCTTGAGCAAGTCTCTTCCACGTCACTTTGGCATGCTTTCAAGTTTCATACATGCCTCTCCCAAGTGGTCTTTTTCTGTCCCTTGGTACCCAGGCTAATATTTCCTTGGTATCCAGGCTAATAATTCGTTCTTCTGGCAACATGTCCAGCCCATTGCCATTTCAGGGATTTTACTTTGATCATGATGTCTTCCACTCTTGTAATTTTCCTGATCCAAGAGTTACTCTTATATTTCCTGGTTACACCAAGCATGCATCTCTCCAGGCTTCTTTCAGTTGTCTACAGCTTATGTATGTTTTTCTTAGTAGTTCCATACATAAGAACTGGAAGGATTCATTAATTAAACACTTTTCTTTTAAGACATAATGACATACTGCCCTTGAAAATTGTAGTGTTCCTTCCTCTCCAACCAAGTTTTATATGCTAATTAATTTCTTGATCATTGTGTTCCTCGTTTGATATCTGTTGCCAAAGTAAATGTACGTGGAATCATTTTGGGATATACAAAGGTTGGTCAATAAGTAACGCACTATCGCCTGTAACTCCCCAGTTTTCAAAGGTTGAATCATGAAAGTTGGTGGGTAGGACCTTCATTCTATTAGCTTCCAAATGATCATTAGCAGTTGTTTCTTCTCTTTGCAGCTGAAGTGTAATGGATGGTGAAATGGACACCCTACTATGTCAATGGTCGGTAATAGAGTTTCTCTACAAATCTGAGTATAGCTAAGCCACATCAATCCACAGACAATTGTTGCCAGTGTATGATGAGACAACAATGGATCACAGTATTGTGCAGCGATGGTTGCAGAGGTTCCAGAGAGGTGGTTTTAGCATTCAGGATAAACCACAATGCTGCAGACCGACCACTGTGACAACCACTGGAACTGAGGAAGCCATTGAGAAGCTGATTCAGGATAACAGATGCATCACTACTTCCAACTTATGGACTGCCTTGGCATGTCAAAGGGAAGTGTTTTAACAGTGGTAAAATGCTTAGTATACCAGAAAATCTGTGCTCATTGGGTACCACAGCTCCTCACAAAAGAGATGAAGAGAATTTGGAAAGAGGTGTGTGAGGATCTGCTTGAATATTTCACTGGTGACTTTCCACAATGTTTTCATGCTGTGATAACAGGTGATGAAACATGGATATTTCATTATGACCCACAGAGCAAACGTCAGTCAATGGAGTTGAAGCATGTGGGATCACTGCAGAAGAAGATAAGACTTTCAAGGTCATGAAACAAATTGATGACCACATTTTTTTTGGGATCGTTAGGGCGTCATCTTTATCAACTTCCTGAAAGGTGGGACCACCATTACCAAAAAGCGTTATTGTTCATCCTTGGAGAAGCTCAGGTGTGCCATCAGAACTAAGAAACCACACTTGCAAGAGAGGACATCAAACTGCATCACAATAACGTGAGACTGCACACTGCACAGATGACTGTGCAGAAAGTGACTCGACTGGGCTGGATGCTGGTGCCACAACCACCGTACAGCCCAGACTTGGCACCATCAGATTTTTATCTGTTTGGTCATCTGAAGGCACATCTATGTGGGAAAGCATTTCAGTGTGACGCAAAACTCATTGCGTGTGTCAGGAAGTGGTGTGATGACCAACCTCTGGAGTTTTACCAACGTGCGTTTTTGTCATGGAAACAACATTGGCTGCAATGTAGTGAAGCTGATGGATCCTACATTGAGTGACTTATCTCTAAAGCCAAAGGTCCAAGGTTGCTACCCACCAACTTTCATGATTCAACCTTTGAAAACTGGGGAGTTACAGGCGCTTGTGCGTTACTTATTGACTGACTTTTGTATATATTAAAGAGGGACTGCACTCTGCCCCTCTCTTTTTCCTATGGAAAAAGTGCTCCCTGCTCTTCTGCAAGTAACAAAAGTCTGAGTAATCACACTTCAGCTGTGCTTAAAAGTAAATTGAAATATTTAACACAATGCTTCACAATTTCATTAAAAAAATTATGCATCTTTCTTTACCATTTACACCTGAAAATTTTCAAGACTTCATTCATAAGAAGCACAATTTAAATTGCTAAATTGATCTTAAACTTTTGTAAACAACATTTTGTAAATATATTTCTATGCTAAAATGTTTGCTTTAACAGTTTTCTTCATGAGGGAGAGCACAAGATCCCTTTTTTTTGACACATCGACCATTAGATGGAAACCACGTCTTATGCGGTTGGTGCATGGATGCTAAAAGTAAAAAAAAATCAGGATCCAAAAGCAAAATTCGTGACTTTTTCATGACACTTTTCTGAATTCGTGATTTTCATGACCAGTAGACACCATTTTTCACCTACAGCATAGCACAGTTTATGTTTGAAAAGATGGAGACATCTCTTTAATTTAATGGGTGAGGAAGTGTGCAATGCAGCTTTGTTGGTTTTCCTGTTGTGGGTTAACCAACCATTCTACAAGCAAGGGAAAAAAGAAATCTACATTGTACCCTCCCTTCAGTGAAATGAAAATTGGCTGTCAGTGGATATCATAATGTTACAACCCATCACACAGCCCAGGTGTTGTGACATTCTTTGTTGTTGTTATTGCTTTTTTTTTTTGGGGGGGGGCACCACAGTGAAAGAAAAAGTTGGGACTTTTTCCTTAGTTGTTTAATTTTTAATTTTTTTTATTACAAAGTTGGTTAATCAAAAATTATTAATAACTGTGCTTTAACTGTCAATCTCTACATTTTCCATACTTGGTAAGTTTATAGATGTGGAACTCCTCTACCATTCTGCCACAAATGACAAAAAGTTGCAGTAGGGAGTTGGTCTAGTACAGTTTTTGCAAAATTTGCTTATGATAAAAATTAGATTGGCGCTTCCTCTCTCGAATGAATGAGCATCTCTTGAAATATTTGAAGCACTAGGGTCGACATGACCACAAGAACATTTCTTGCATTATGGTTCTTGTGTTTCACGATGAATCACACTAAGGGGAGGGTGAGAGTATCTCAGTTTTCTTTTATGCCAAGTAATCTCATTAAACTTCCCTTCTGAACTCGGAAAAGTGTGTGTGTTCGAGGAAGAAGGAGGGGGTATGACAGTAGGGGTTGTCTCCAAATTCAGAGGATTGCAGGGAAAAAAACATACATATAAATATATATACACTATCTACCAACAAATAATTGGACACCTGTGATAGCAAAGGAAAACGAAGTTTATTCACCTTCAACAGTTGATGGAGCCTCCAAGAGCGGCAATTACAGCTGTGACCCTCCGCGGCATACTCTCAACCAGGCGTTGTACGATGGATAGCAGTATTTTCTTCCACTCGGCTTGGAGAAGAGAGGTCAGTTCCTTCACCGATTTCGGACGGTGGGGGCACCCCTTAAGTCGACGCTCCAACTCGTCCCAGAGGTGCTCGATAGGATTAAGGTCCGAGCTCTGCGCAGGCCAGTCCATTCGATTAACCCCATTGTCACCATACCAAGCCATGGTGGACCTCGCAGCGTGACAGGTGGCATTGTCATCCTGAAAGTACCATGGGTCCACCCCGTAAAACTGCCACAACATAGGAAGCACATGGTCATCCAAAATGGTGCAGTAGGTCTCGGCGTTGAGTCTACCAGGAATTGCGACCAAGGGTCCCGTGCCATACCAGGAGGAACACCCCCATAACATAATTCCACCGCAGACAAACTTCACAGTTGGCACAATACATTCCGGCAGGAGGCGTTCTCCAAGCAGACGCCAAACCCAGACCCTGCCATCCGAACGGTAGAGGGTGAACCTTGATTCGTCGCTCCAGAGAACCAGTTTCCACTGTTCAACGGTCCACTGTTGACGTTCTTTGCACCACGTTAGCCAAGCAGCGCTATTGGACTTGGTGATCAAAGACTTGTGGGTGGCAGCATGTCCATGATAACCGAGCAGATGGGCTTTCTTACGGATGGTATTAATCGAAAGAACACTCCCGGATGCCTGTTGAAACTCCTCGTGGATGTGGCCCATCGATTTGGTGCGGTTCTTCCGAATTTCTCTGGCCAGCACCCGTCGGTCTCTAACTCACAGTTTTGAAGTCTGCCGGGTCGGGGCACATTCCGACAGTCACCTCTCATCTTCCACTTGCCAATCACGTAGGCCGCTGTCGATTTTGGGTACTTCAACTTGCTGGATATGTCACATATGGTTCGGCTATTTCTGTGATACCCGATGATTACACCTTTCTCGAAATCAGAGAGCTCCGAACTGTGTGGCCTCTTGCATGCGACTGGTTGCGTTGTTGTTTCCCACACGATATTTAACGGCTGCAGCCGTGACGTGTATCAGGACCGCATATATCGTCGATTGCAGGGGTGTCCATTACTTGTTGGTAGATAGTGTATAATATACATAAGAAATTTTTGAGAAAACAACTCCCTCAAATTTTTCAGAAAGTGACTCAATATTTTACCAATCCTCTGAATTTGGAGACAACCTGCTGTTTGCAGGGATTTAACCTTAGGGTTCATTGTACCAAGTTTTGAGATTTCGTTTGCACAACCACAAGAATCCCATACTAATAATCAAAGAAGTCAGCACTTCAAATTCTTTATATAGCTTACTATAAAAAAAAAAAAAAAAAAAAAAAGCTGATCAAAATCAGAGATCAGGTTTAAGACCTGCTCTTTTAAATTAATAAACAGCTTGGGCAACCTGATATAAAAGAACAACTGGAAAGAGTGGAAATAAGTATGTTTAGCTTGATAAAAGAGATATCAAAAAGAGGACAAAGAAGAAACAAGGGCATAAGGCAAAAACTTAGTGAAAAATTAAGTGTTGTCTAAAGTTAGTCAGACATGTCTTGAAAAAGAAGAAAGAAAATTCGATTCGAAAAGCAATGGAAATGGAAGAGCCATAATAAGAGAGCAGAAAGAGACGATGTGGGGGAAATGGTTGAGGACATGATCGAAGTCAAAAGGAAAAAAGAGAAAAGGCACAGGACAGAGCAAATGCAAATTTGTTCAAGTGGCAGAATCTCATATTTCATAAAACTAAAACTGTCACAAAAAAAAAAAAAAAAAAACTGAGATAGAGAGAGAAGAGAAGAAAAAGAAGCTGTTCCTTAAATTTCATAGATTTTCTCTTCATAGATGATTTGAAATTAATCAACTAAAAGAGAGAGAGAGAGAGAGAGAGAGAGAAAAAAGAAGAAAACGAAGAAGCTGTTTTTCAAATTTCATAGATTTTCTCTTCTGAGTTGGTTTAAAATTAAACAGCTAAGAGAAACAGACTGTGTGTGTGTGTGTGTTTTATTAACTGAGTGTACCTTGCAAAGATGATCTTAGGACATTCAGTAACAAATTAAAAAAAAAAAAAAAAAAAAAAAAATTAGAGCAAAATAGTTTGTGTTGAAAAATTAAAAAGTTGTCAGTATATTATAAATTCTCATACATATCGTACCAGTACGTTCTATAACGGGCACAAACACTTATGCATGATGTTGATAAATTAAATATATTTCAGTGGCTCAGATAAAACTTAACAGATAAAATGCAGAACTCTTTTTCTTCCACTCGAATTATTAATAAATGCATACACATATTAGAAGACAATTTTCTTCTGCAAAACATATCCAATATTCTGTGATGAATTTAATTGCAAAGGTCCTTCCATAAAAACTGAGAGTATTTTTTTTTTGAGTTGGCAACAGTGTGAACGGGAAAAATAACCACGCTGACAATTAACTGAATTAAGGAAGTATCTATGGCAGTAGCAGTTAGCCATGGTAGACGATTCTAGTTTTGTTATTGTCTGCATTTTGCCATACAGCTATGGAGGTGAGTGATTCAGAGTTAAGAAGCAAAATGCATTGTGCAATAAAATTGTGCTATTGTTTGGATAAAACAGCTCCAGAGAAGTTGATTTAATGAAAAATGCTTACAAAGATAAATGTTTGAATGAGTCAATGATTTTTAGATGGCATCATGATTTCAAAAAAGGGTGTTTGTCGGCAGAACTTGCTCCTAGGCCTGGTTGACCTGAAAGTGTTGTTATGGAATGTATTGTTAACACTGTTTGGACAATCCTGCAAGAAGATCGACAAATGATGTGTGAAGACATATTAGCGTCAACTAATGTTCTAAAAACGTCAGCATTCCACATTCTACACAGCAAATTACTGCTGCATCGTGTGTGTTCCAGATGGGTACTTCACCACCTAATGAGAGGACAATTGTTAGCCAGAGTTCAGGTGTGTCATGAGTGGAAACAAATGATTGCAAAAGACGAAAACTTTCTAAACACAATAATAACTGCCTATGAAACATGGGTCCCCTCTTTCGATACCCTCGCGAAGCGTGCAACAAGTGTCTGGAAACACACAGGCTCGCCTACTCCGAAAAAAGTCTGCCAAACCAAGTCAGCTGGAAAGGTGGTGATGACAATTTTCTTTTATCACAATGGTGTAGTCTACCAGCATGCCGTTCCTCTACAAATAATTGTCAAGGCTGAGTACTGCATTTCAGCCTCGAAGCGTTTGAGACGACATATACTGATTGAGCGACCGGAACTGGTGGTCAAGTGGACCCTACACCATAACGCCTGTCCACATGTGGCTGCTTGTGTTCAACAGTTTCTTACCAAATGCAGTACTGAAATCATTCCACAGCCTGCCTACAGTCCTGACCTCGCCCCGTGAGATTTCTGGTTGTTTCCAACACTGAAGTAGAAGTTTCGTGGTGCAACATTCAACACAGATGCTGTTATTCAACCTGTACAGGGGTAGCTAAAATGCCTTCGCCACAAGCTTTGAAAAGTGGACTTAATATCATCCGAGAGAAGGTACTTTCAGAAAGAATAACATATATTTTGCTGTACCTATATTTCTTCATTTTGTGTGATTTTACTATTAGTTTTTATGGAACGGCTGTTGTATTAAACATTTATGGCTATCTGGCAGCCCACTTCACACAGTTATATTATTTGATATAACCTAAATTTTCAATTTACACTTACAACAAAAGAAATTTCTGAGAGTAATAATGGCATTCTGGAGTATCATTAAATTAGTTGTTAAGTATCACAAATGAAGTTTACCTGACGCAGATCCATCAAACCGTTTGTGCGTATCAAGGAGCATCTTTTTCCTTCTGGAAAAATTCATCTTGCTATTTGTCATTTGTAGAACAATTCAGGACTAGAAGGACAGTTACCTGAAAACATTGCATTTGAATTGAATTGAAACGAGAGAATCTTGTTTCAATTATATAACATTCTTGTTTCAATTTTACACTGGCGTGCAAAAATTAAGGACGAGACGGTTTTTAAAATGTAATGTCGTGCAGAAGTGCTCCACATTGACTCAAATCATATCATAAGATCCCCAAGATGTAAGAATACGGGACAAGTGAGCAAAACCGTCCAAACAAGGAATCCAAAGGATACAAAGGCACTTTATTGAAAAGGTAGCTTCGAGCACAACTGGACAGAAGACAGAAACATCCATGTGACAGGCAGCTGCCAAGAAAAATCCAGTCTTTAGTAGGCGACATGATCACCCCTGACTGCGTTGCAGGATTTACAACGTCTGTCCATGCTGAGGACGAGGTTGTCAAGGAGCTGTTGAGGCATTGTGGCCCATTCCTCTTGTAGCGCCAATCGCAGCTGCGGAATCGTTGCTGGCGGCTGGTGATGAGCTGCCAAGCGTCTCCCGAGAAGGTCCCACATGTGCTCGATTGGATTTAGGTCCGGGGACCGTGCAAGCTAATCCATGCGTTGAATATCTTCACTCTCCAACAGCTCTGCGACAGCCACTGTACAATGAGGTGTAGCGTTGTCGTCCATGAAGAGGAAGTCAGGACCCACAGCACCTCTAAACAGATGCACATGAGGCAGGAGAACCTCGGTACAATAGCGGACACCAGTGACTGAACCTTTTTGGAAGATGTGGAGGTCAGTACAGCTACCAAGCATGATACTGCCCCAAACGAGAACTCCGCCACCTCCAAACCGGTCCCTTTCGATGATGTTGGAGGTGTGATTGTGTGTTCCCTGCTCTCTCCAGATGTATATACGTCCAGAATCGCTTGTCAGATTAAATTGGCTCTCATCCGTAAAGAGAACTCGACCCCATTGCTGATGTGTCCAGTTCTTGTGTTCGTGGCACCACAGAAACCGCCGTCTCCGATGAGCAGGCGTTAATGGCACACACCGTATTGGTCGTCGTGCAAATAGATCACCTTTGTGCAGCCTCCTGGCCACAGTAAAACGCGATAATGGACGTCCAGTTGTCTGTTGCATGTGCCTTGCGGTTTCTCCCGCTGTCTGCCATCTGTCTCTTTTCGCCTGTAGGACAATATACCGGTCGTCCGCCGCCGTGGCTCGTGAAAGACCACAGCTAAACTCTCGGACAGCTGTTCCTGTCGTTTGAAATGCTCTCCAAGCTCGTGAAACGATGCTGTGAGCGATCCCGAACTCCTCGGCCACACTAGTCACACTCGACCTTCTTCCAACTTCTCAATGACGCGACCTCGGGTAAAGTCATCCAGATGTCATCTACTGGATTGCCTGTTGGCCATAACACACGGTGGCAGCAACTCGACGTCATTCAATCCGATGTACACCGAGCAATAGGTTTCACCGAATTGCTGAGAGTATACTGCCCGTGTGCTTTATATCCTTCCGACCCCCCTCCACGTCATGTTGCATATATGCGCATGCCCTACCGTACCGGTTTCTAATCTATCTCCTGAGCGGTCTTTCGGTCCATTCTGCCTGCTCATTCCGCTGTTATGCTAATTTCTCCTCTTCGTCCTTAATTTTTGCACACCAGTGTATAACATTAACATACAATAAAATTAATACACACAATACGTCAATGTCACACTAATAAAAGCCAACAATTTATTTAAAATAAACATTTTTAAAGATAAGAAAGCGGGACATACTAAGCACTTAATTACTCAAATAAAAAGAAATTCCAAAATTAACTGCAGTGAGGTTGATTTAGAACTAAGCTCTAAGACATAAAACATTGCAAGTTATTTTTTGCTCACTTTTACCTCCTTGTTTACTAAGGATATAATTTTCTGAAAATCAAGAGAGAATTTTACCCACGTTTTCACAGACACCAATCAAAAAATTTATAAACACTGAATATGCATAGCCAAAAGCTCTTAGATAAGGCAAGCAGTATAAAATATGTCAAGTTTTGTGAAAGAAACAAAGAAAAAAAGAAAAAAAAAAAAAAGATTGTGCTGATGCTAGGAGGAAGCAACAGATTGCTTTGACTATTGTAATTCTGAATGGTACTCCCAATTTTTAAGCTACATCTGCTTAGCTTCAGGTGCTTGGAACTTTGTTGTTCTGGGTGGTGTAACTGAAGCAAGCTTGAATGAAAATCAGGAGATACAGGTTCGATTCCAGCTCCACGACACATGTAATTCTCATTTTCTGGAGGTGTCTATGCGGGAAACAGTGAAATTACGACACATTTGTGCTGATAACATTTATATTTTCTTATTTGAGAAAAATGATTTCTTCAGGAGACTTCATTTCCTGTTGATAACTGAAAAAAATAATTATCTTGTGTTGCCACTGTGGCTAAGTTTCATGCAAATTTCTACATCCATTTAATGCCTGAAGCATTAAGCTTCAAGAAATGGGACTTGAAGCAATTACTTTTGCAAAGCTTTCAAATTCCTTGACAAAACATCACACAGACAAAAAGAAGAAATGGTAACCAGCAAGATACTTAACAGGTTTAACAGAACAGTTTCTTGTCATATGAAATAATAAAGCATGTAATTTCCCCCTATAATTCTAAGATTTTAACCACAAACTGACAGGATTCCAATTATGAAAGTTAATATGACTAAAATGAATTTAAGTTTATTAAAGGTGAACCTTTAAAACTACAAATGGCAGGGACTTAATCATCACAATTCAGCACTGCAGGAGCTATCAGAATTCGAAATCCTGCATGATAAATTTCAACATAAGTGTGTAACTATAAATCAACAGGTATTAAAATCTTAAAAACAAGCTCACATGTAATTAAAAAAAAACATTTAAATTAGGAAGCTTTCAACTGATAACTTTGGTCTTTCTCAACCTTAGAAAGATGGATGGTGGTCAGCAATTGCCACATCCATACATAATGTTGTTTTCATTACTTTTCATTTAAAATTGATTTCCATATTAATGGAATACAAAATGAAAAACCAAAATTACAGTTTTAGAGTGAAACAAACATTTCTAAACAGTTTTGATAACAAAGTGAAAAACAGTTGATGAATAGGGTTATTTTTGTGGCATCATTAAAGTGGCCAATCAAGTACCGAAATTCCCTTTCATGTGTTCCATTAAATGGCTGTTGATTACATAGTACACGTTTCTAATGTAAGACGTTTCACCAAAACACATTGAGATCAGGAAGAGATAAACTCTGGAAAGGATATTTTATTGTTATAATCCAATATTATTTTGATGATACAGGTTGGAACTGAAGGCTAAATTTATGATATCCAAAATTTTTGAAAATTTGTTTAAGCTTGCAGACAAGATGAATGGTAAGGGATAGATCCAGAGAACTATAATTCTGAGACTCACAAAAATCTGTTCATGTTAATGAAGACTTGTGTCTTATTTGCTGGCACAGAGATTTCCAGCCTTCCGGTAATAAAATATCCAAAAGTTAGGAACTGCCGGAAAGTAGGACTTACAAGGAACCTAAGTGACAAAAGTGCATCTTATAAGTGGTGATCACTGTATTACACTCACGGACAACGAAATTTGCGCACCTAGAAGAAAACATGCTACAACCATGAAACTTTGCAAATAGCTAGAGTGCGTGCTGGTATGCAAATGATCCACGTTTGGTGCGAGTGCGCATGACCGACCACCCTGTGGTGGCACAGCAAGCACGAAACAGCAACCTTATAAACTGGCATGTACTCGATGCCCCATGAAAGAGAAAAGCGCTGGTCAACGCAAGCAAGAGTACAGAGTGACAAGAATACCGGGTAGACACCAGAAACGTCGATTTACGCAACTTACGGACTTTGAGAGAGGCCTGATCATTGGGCTGAAAACCGCAGGGTGGTCAGTGCACTGTATAGCCTGCCATGTGAATTGTTCTGACCATACCGTTGACTGTGTTGGGAGCAGTGGACATGTGATGGCTTAAGATGGACCAGGAGGACCACCGGTAGCGAGCATCGATGGATCATCCACCAGGCACGAACGGATCCCACAGGGACATGGTTCACTATACAGGCAGATGTAGCAGCTCCTGTGTGCCCACGAACTATTTCCCGATGCCTCGCAGATGCGAATCTGGGATTCCAGCACCCCTTAAGTGTGCTGCCATTAACACCGGAACATCGCTGGCTCCATGTGCAGTGGTTCCAGGCCAGAGAGACGTGGAACACCACAGACTGGCGATGTGTAGTGTTTAGAGATGAGTGACACTTTGTTTTAGAGACTGATGATCATCTTGTCTGGGTGTGGAGGTCCCTGGGTCAATGGCACAATCCCAGCCTTGCTATTGAGCGCCATGCCTCCCCCATTGCAGGCATTATGGTCTGAGGAGCCATTGCCTACGATAGCCGATCAGCTGTAGTAGTGGTACATGGATCATTGACGGGCCTGCGTTATGTGGATGAGATCCTACTGCACCATGTGCTCCCATTCCTAGCCGGGATTCCAGGTGCACTATAGCAGCAGGATAATGCCTGCCCGCACACGGCTTGGGTTGCCCAGGACTGCTTACATCATGTCCAGTCACTTCCATGGCCTGCCCGCTCTCCGGACATGTCCCCCATCAAGCATAAGTGGGACCAGTTCAAATGCCGGCTGCCACTGTGCCGCACTATCCAGGATTTGGAACACATCATCCAACATGTGCGGGCCAGTCTGTCACAGGACAACATCAGGCATATCTGTTAGTATCAATGCCAGACCGTACTGCAGTATGCATCGCCACACGAGGCGGTGCGACACACTATTGAAGATGACCGGACTGCGTGCCACATATCCCTCTGAAATTGTCCTGCAGCTCTGTTTTTGTCATCATGCGTATCATTCATCTGTATCATTACGTCCATAAAATTTCAGTTCAATCCGATGGTTCCTTCTTGGTGCGCAAATTTCATTGCCCATGAGTGTAGATGTACAAGAGATACTATTAGCAATATTTTTTACAAAATGCTTGCTAGAATATGAAAACACATTTTTTGGCATTTACACTCAGTAGACAGGGGTGATGGGCAGTTGACATGGGAATCACCTGTGTAGAGTGAGACAGACCCAGACCGAATGCAGGTGATAAATAAGCGGACAGTAGGGCAGTGGCGGCTCGTGGTTGGAAAAATACATGAAGAGGTACAAGAGCAGTATGAAAAGATATATACTGTCTACAATGAAAATCCCTTAATCAGGACTTACCTATTTTTTGTACATTTAATCAATTTTTCTTTCTTTTAAAGCTGCAAATTTGTCGATTATGTCGTCATAAGATGGTTAGGTGGTTGTTTCTTCGTGAGCATCAATAAAATGTCTTCCTAAATAGAAATATTTGCCAAAGAAGCAAGTCTATCTTGGGAACTAGTGTTTCTTGAGCAAGTTTGTATTCTTTTAAGAAAACTTCTTTCCACTGGCACACTTGTAGATCGAATTGTTAAACTGAGGAAAACCAATTTATAATCTTCTGTAAAAATGTCTTTGTCTCCGTGAAACACTCGAAGGAGTTCTTGCGTCAATATATTCCTTAATTTTTCATTGGCATATACAAGACTCAGTTCATTTTTAAGGCGCTGGTGTTTAGTAAATATGTTTCCATAAAAATGTAGATTTTCAAGAGCGCGAGAGAGAAAGCATGCATTAAATTATTCGAATTTAGTTGCCTCAGCAAGTCAGACAAATTGAAGTTTCTTACAGCCTTAAAATCTTATATCTATTTCCACAAGAATGTGGTCCAAAATTTCTAAATACAATTGTTTAAAATTTTGAAAAATTGTTTCCTGTGTAAGAGCAGCATATTCCCATGCTTATTTCTGTGATTTTGCTAGCTTTTCCAAACTGTGTTTCAAATAACTCATCATTCCTTTCATGGCTCAAAATTTCACGAGGTTTTTTGTTTTTTTTAATTTGAGTTACACAGTAATTTATGTTTAGTTATTTTTTCTTCAAAAGTTCGAATAATAGATCGGTGGAGCCAAAAATGTAAATTCGAAAGTGTTCATATCATTCAAAAACCCCTTGGCAAGATGAATTGATTTTTTTATCTGATTATTCGCTATTCGTCAGAAATCCGAACACTTCCTTCAATTTATCCCAATCTTCATCAACTACACTTACTAATTTCGAAGTGGAGGACCATCGAGTTTTTGTTATGGTTGGTCTGCGTCTTGCGGTTGTTGATATAAGTGTATAAGACCGCTTCGCAGAATGGTGAACAAACGGAGCAATTCCACTGAGGCTTGCAAAAAGTATTCAACACTTAGAAATTTTAGAAAAACTCTGGTGCAATACAAGATTCAAACGATGAACTAAGCAATGAACAGAAACAGCTTGAGAAGCTTTATCCTTGACTTTTTTTTCTTTAGTCCATTTAAGTGTCCAGACATTATACTTGCCCCATCGTAACATTGTCCTATTTATTTGTGTTGGTAATCAGACTGTTCCAAAATTTTGTCTAGCATTTTGTATAAAGCTCCTGACGTTCTATCTTCATTCACATCATGGAAACCCAAAAATCCCTCAACCAATACACCTTCCGAATCAACAATCAAAAATTATTTAATTTTTGACGTGATCGTTTACATATTCAGAAATACATTCAATTAATTCATTTTGAATAGTTTTTTATCCTTTCGTATTGATTTTCAATTTCTAAAGAACTTCTTCATATCAACAATGAAAGTAAATCAATGAAATTTCCACGATTTATCGAGCCCATGCTTTCGTCATGGCCATGGAATGATAGTTCTTGTTTGCTCAAATACAGTATAGACTAATACTGCATCAATCACTGTCTGCAGGAAAAGTCTATTTAAACGAACGTATTTGTTAAAATGTGTTTCAAAAGCCTAGCATTCTTCCTCAGGGCATCAGCAATGGTGTTATGAATTTTTTCAAAATTCCTTAACATTAATCCGCCTTTCAGGTGTTCGCTAGAATCACGATGTTTATGAAGTGACCGTGTTACGCTTAATAAATCTGAGAATCCGTCTTTATTCCACGCTGAATGTTTATTACTAAAAAGTAAGCAGGGCCAAAAAGAAAATTAACACAGAAGTGCTGCAAATCCATTTATATTTAGTAAACTAACAATTTTTTAAATTAATATTGTTAGATTTACCGCTCTTCTTGATTTCGTTCTTGGCAACAATTGTCAGTGAATCCGTTGGTCGTCTTTAAAGCAAAATGTCTCTTTCATCTTCATCTTTCCACAGAGTAAATGGAGTTTGCAATAAATTACAAACAATGTCGTCCACAGGATGCATACTAAAAACTATCACTATCAGTTAAACTGTACACAAACCTAAAATATCAGTTAAAGCTTTCAACAAATAATCACAAAGCATGAAAGAACAAATCCCTTTCGGAAAATAATGTACCACAGCATTACAAGAAAAAATCCCTAGAAGATTGCATAGTAGCCTGGTAGTCCGCCCACTCCACCGTGATCTCTCACGACTTTACGCTAAAAAAACTGAAAGATGCAAAGGTAAGGGTGACGTCACGGTTACCATGGCAACTCGGCGTAAAACTGCAGACTTCCAAGCATTCTCATTTCGGCTCTTCACTTGCACTGTTTTGCATATAAGGATTTGTTTTCCGTATTGAGCGCGCCATGTGAATTCATATCTATTCAAAATTTTGAGTATTTTGGAACTGAATAAAGGCAAAAAAGAATATATTATAAAAAAATACTGAATAAAACTTTATTTTGAGTAAAATAGGTGAAGAGGCACTTCACCTACTTCACCTGAAAAGCCGCACCTGCAGCAGGGCTTCCCAACAGTGTATCACAATCGACCAACACAAGTAAACATGGTGATTCGAGCGGCTTTAATTGTGGACAAGACAGATGGGTCATTCTATTGCCCAAGTAGTAAGAACCGTAGAGTTCCTGAGTGCAAATGTATCAACGGTGTACCGTGGGCATATCATCTACAGATGTACCAGTGCCCAGAGAGCAAGAGGAGACCAACCACATGCCATTGGTTGACGACCAGTGCTGTAGTTCTAAATAAAAAAGTGCCTTAGCAGTGAACGGTTTAAGAAAACCAACATGATAAGAATACCTTCAAAATTTTCAAAAGTCCGTGAAATCGGATTTTCTTTTATTTAGTATATTTTATTAGATTTTTATTACTACTTACTTTTATTAATTGATATTAAAATTGCGTAATCTGAGCAATTTTAAATAAAAAGAAAGAATGTTACGTAAGAGTCATATGCTAAGAATATCAAATTTTTATTTAAATGTGGCTCTGATGTTCTGCATGATTCTCTACTGAGAATAATACATATTATAGTTACTCCGAACAAATGCAACTAACACAGTCACATCAATTCAAGTGTGACAAATATGTCGTTTTTCCAAAGATTATGAAGTGGATGTTGCAGAGCCATTTTGTGTTACCCATTAGGAATCAGAGAGCGAGCTCAGGTGTTTACCTTTATTATAGCCAACAGCCGGGGTCGAGAAGTTTAGTTCTGGGTTTAACGACTACTATGAGCAACACGTAGAGCATTAGCAGTTGCCTGTCCCTAATTTGAGACCACTAGTTCCAGGGAAGCGACAGAGCCAGCGCCATCCGACAAAAGTCTCTCCCATGTCTTGTTGGGACTCAAACCACGACCCTTCTTAGGCCAATGGCCATAATTCACCACCTCGGATCACTCGACCATGGGGGTGGCCATCTCTGGAGCACGAACATTAAGATACTAAGTATATTTGTACAAAGAACAGTTTTCCCTATTTTTGTATATTTGATCATCTAAAACATTTCCTTTGCCCAGCATTTCTTTCCAGATAACCTCAGAAACCGCCTTAGCGCTGCTAAGCATAAAGAAAATGGTGCCTTAGCACCGCTAAGCCCCTTCTATATCACTGTTGACGACCAAGATTTACATAGACTACCCAAGTTCATACAGACCAGCTGCCTGTCAATGGCATCGAAAATCACATCCAGGTTAAATGTCAGAGGCCTAAGCAGAGGCAGCGAGCAAATGGAACAGTGTATGCTGCATACATTGGACTACGGAAGCCAATGCCCTAGTCGTGTGCCACTGTTGAGCTGTTGACTACTCATCATCAAACATTATGCCTCACCTGGTGCCAGGAACATCAAAACTGGATCTCTGCAGAGTGGCACCACGTTATGAGGTCAGCTGAATCCCATTTTTATCTGTACCCAACTGGCAGGAGGGTACGGATGTGGCATTAACTGCATGCCAGGTTGGTTCTGCTCAAGGCGGTGGTGGCTCTGCGATGGTTTGGGCAGCCTTCTCATGGGACACATTAGGTCCCTTAGTATGTTTGGAGAGGTCTTTAACTGTTGCATGCTACCAGCATGTGATGGCTGATCACCTATATGCTTTCATGGCTTTTGTACATCCTGCGCCAAATGGCCTGTTTTAGCAGAGTAATGCACCGCCTCACCTGGCCACAACCACCCAGGCATGGCTTGAGGAACACTCATCCGAGTTTGGAACAATCCAGTGGCCCCCCAAGGTCCCCAGATTTAAACCCTGTGGAAGCTCTCTGGAATGCCGTGAAGTGGAACATCAGATCCATGGATCCTGGACCAACGCCTCAGGAGGACTTGTGGACAATGCTGCAACAGGCAGGGCTGGCATTACCCCTGAAAACCCTCTGGCATCTGGTGGAGTCAATGCCTTGGCATGTCCAGGCTGCAATTTGTGCTACAGGAGGACCAACATGCTACTTGTATTATTAACTATATGTTAAACAAAATAGTTTCCATATCATCTACTGTTTCGCACGTTACTAGAAATTCGAGCACGGGAAAAACGTCCATATAATAAAAAATTTTATTTCAACTTGTCACTAATATTCCTTTTTGATGTTCCTTATGATAGTTTAGAATTTTATTATATGAAGATTACAAATTTATATGAAAAAATGTTTTTATATGTACAGTCATATGCATCATAAGTTGTCAAAGTCCTCCAATACGTAGAGACAATATGTATTAAATGATTAACATTATTCCAGTTTTTTAACTCATGATTCACGAAATTAATACAATAGAAAATAACTTTCGAACCTCTTGATTATGATGCGTTGAATCAGCAATAAGCCATCTTGTTATCGAAGAAGGCACGATTTTTCTTTCCTGTGGTATCAGCTTCCAAGTTGAACTTCGATCTTATAATTTCTTATTATAGATGATGGTTGCATGTTTCGTTTTCCGTGGCTCGATATCCCAAATTAGTTTCAATTCCTTCTTTTTGGAATCATCTTCAGTGGGTATTATGATCTATTTCTCATACATGTTGTATTTCGGCCACTTACATCGATTTTAACTGGCGGCGTCCGACATTCCATGGCAGTTGTACTCTTGCGCATGCTATTTTGGTATTAATGCTCATTCTTAGTCGTGTTTTAATATAATTGGATGATATGAATTTCTGATTCTAAATTATTTGGTGTTGCCTATAATAAGAAATTATAAGATCGAAGTTCAACTTGGAAGCTGATACCACAGGAAAGAAAAATCGTGCCTTCTTCGATAACAAGATGGCTTATTGCTGATTCAACGCATCATAATCAAGAGGTTCGAAAGTTCTTTTCTATTGTATTAATTTCGTGAATCACGAGTTAAAAAACTGGAATAATGTTAATCATTTAATACGTATTGTCTCTACGTATTGGAGGACTTTGACAACTTATGATGCATATGACTGTACATATAAAAACATTTTTTCATATAAATTTGTAATCTTCATATAATAAAATTTTAAACTATCATAAGGAACATCAAAAAGGAATATAAGTGACAAGTTGAAATAAAATTTTAAACTATCATAAGGAACATCAAAAAGGAATATAAGTGACAAGTTGAAATAAAATTTCTTATTATATGGACGTTTTTCCTGTGCTCGAATTTCTAGTAACATGCGAAATAGTAGATGATATGGAAACTATTTTGTTGACATATAGTTAATAATTTCTGAAACCACGTAATGATTTCGACAAATGTTGAATTAATATAATGCTACTTGTATTTGGTAGGTATATCTAATAATTCATCCATTGAGTGTATATATTTCTGCAAGTCTCACAGCACAGATGCTGTCTGTTCCTGTATCTAACTAGGCCTGGGTCACTGCTGACCCTATCCTTTGCTGGATGAAGCTGGGGCTGAGTTACTCTCCCAGGCATCATACCTGAAGAATTAGAGAAATTTAATAATGCACAGTAACACTTAAGAAAAGCTTTGAATACTTAAAAGATGTCTAGAATGACAAATGCATTAACTATGAACAGAAGCATCCCTGTAATGTCTTAGTTAACCATTACAGTGGTAGCAGAGTTAACTATAAATCCTATATTGATCAGTGATGTAACAACAGACTGATGAACAGCACAAAGTTCAGTGAAGTGAATATTTAAAGGCACACTAAAGAGCCATCATGAAGTTCTATAAAATCAGTCCACCTATTTTAAGCCAAAAATGAGTTCATATTAGATAAGAAAAATAACCACAAGCGATGCTTGTGAAATTCATAACTCTACAAAAGAAACTTCTTTCAGAAGAGTCAATCTTACAGCCTAATTCAAACACACTGTAATCCAGTTCTGGAAAGAGAGAAAACAAATCATCATTTGGCAATGTTCTATCTCCCTGTAAAACCTCATAACCTACCACTGAAAGAAGAGACTACTACAGCTGGAGAAAGTAATGTTCTTGAGACATACAAGCTAGGGGTGACACAACTGGGAGGCTAGGACATTTAAGCCCCCCCCCCCCAATAAATATGTGTGGAAGTGATGATCCCCAAAAACTTCAAGAAATAAAAAAGGTTTTCTACTTATCCTTAAAAAATGGAAAGGCGAGCCACAAAACTATTAGATAAATCCCCACCCAATTTCTGCACCAAATATTAAAACTACACATAACATCTTTAAGTTACAAGAAAGATCATGCATTGGTGAAGATTCTGACTGATAACTACTCTCTTCTCCAACCATAGAAAAGATGGTAAGTGGTTGCCAGATCTGTAATGTTGCATTCAGTGTGTTTCTTTTTTACCAATTGGTTTAAAAGTTTTGCACATTGACACCCCTGAAAATAGGCCACTTTGAAAAAAATCTTTATTCTGCTGCTGTTGTTTTAGAAATTTCGTAACACTCTTGCTTTCTTAGCTCGCAGCGCAAAACGTATTGGACACAAAAATGTGAAATTTACATCTTTTGTAGAGAATTGTTTGGAAAACACGCTGAAATAAATTGTTTTTCGATTCTGGCAATACTTCAAGAGTTATTGTATTTCAAAGTTAAGGTAAGCAAAAAAAAGTGCTATCAGGTCGCGTTCCGGACACACTAACAGTAACAGAACCACGAAACTTTGTAGGCATGTAGTGCCATGACCAAATTTTTGCACCTTGAACGCTCCTTTTTTTAAATTTCGATTTAGTTTACAAGAAATTAAATTTTTAAATTTAACAAAATTCTTCATTTCGCGATGAGAAACGTTTAAAAAACGGATATATGGCGAACTATAAATCATAACACATTTTTACAGCATAAACTTACAACTATCATCCCTTTTTTACAAAAAAAAAAAAAATTCAGAAAAAGTCATTTTCTGATTTTTAAGCATTTTTAAAATGCAAAGGAAAGAAATGAACAGCTTGTCTGCCTTCACAATAACCACAGAGGAACGTTCTGGCCACGTGACCTGCTGCCATGGTGACGCAGAGAATTTGTTATGCATATGTTTTGTTGGTAAAGCTATCTCAGTTGTTTAACGGTTTAGCATAATGGTTCATGGAAATGCTTTCTGGACCGCTTTTGTTTTCCTTAGTGGTAAATTTAGTAAGTGCTACAAGTTCAAACGACAAAAGTTCGCCCTTCCAAAAAATAATGACAGTAAAAAAACTCGGAAACTTTGGAATGGCGGCAGAGCAAAGTCCTTCAATAAAAATAGAAGGAAATTGAAAAAAGTTAACCGCAAAAATCCAACAAGGAGTTCACCAGGAGCACCAAAAAAAAAAAAAAAAAACTGTAAGCATGCTGCCATCTTGGAATCGATACAGCACAAAAAATATTGAAGAATTGGAAGAACATTTTCATTTCATCAGATGGCATCACTGGAAAGAGACAGTTGAACACATTTGTCGACAATGCTGACGAAATGATGTTGGCAAAGCTGTGACATTTCTACTGTGTTTGTCTAACCATGCGCCACTTCGAAGGAAAAAACAATCGGTACGTAAAAAAATGAAAAGAATAAAATTTTTATACAAAACAGGATTTGCAAAGCTGAAGAAGATAAGTTAGAACAGACATGTACTGCTAATAGGACCGAAAATATGTCAAAACATCGATTAATGTAGAAACGCCTGTCAGATTGGAAAGAAAATATGCCAGAGCTTCGAGTTGAAAAGAAGCGTGCAGCAAATCAGACAGAAACGAGGCATAGCTTTGATTTAAAAGAAGCGTTCAGCAAATCGGACAGAAAATGTCATCAGAGCTTCGAGTTGAAAAGAAGCATGAAGCAGATCAGACAGAAAATGTCATCAGAGATTCGAGTTGAAAAGAAGCGTGCAGCAGATCAGACAGAAAATATGGCAGAGCTTTGAGTTGAAAAGAAGCGTGCAGAAAATTGGACAGGACAGAAAAGATGTCTCAAGAAAGAAGAAATATGAGGCGAGATGAAAATAAAAGAAATATACATGTTGAAGATTCAACTATAATATGTTAAAAAAATTATAGATTCACCGTTCGGAGAACGAGCATAACTGCTAGTTTATAAATATGAATAAATACTTCATTTTCACAATTTAGCCATTGAGTAAACTTATTAGGTCTGCTCAAGATTGGATGGAGCTTCTGCAGGGCCCAGGGCAAAATTTCATTGAGGGCCTTAGAAAATAAATTTCATATTTTACAAGTAATAAAGTCGTTACACGAAAAATGTCCATACAGAACACACAGGAAAACATCATAAAGGCAAAATGATTATATCAAAGAAGTATTTGCTTTAACTTTAAGATGACGACTTTAATATGGATTGAAATTTGAGAGAGAGAGTAAAAAATGTTAAAATCTATTATTTTCTTTGCAGGGAGAGGTGGTTGAGGTAGGTTGTATTGTGATTCTTATAAAAACTTCCTCACAAAATGATAAAAAGATATCTTCACGAAAAATATTTTTGCATAGCGAATAAATTTATGTAGGAAATAACAAGGATCCCTCTAAAATAAATTCATGTAAATAGTTTTTTTCCCTCTGATACATGTTTCAGTGATTGTTTTTTCAATGCGAAGTGGAGTAATTGACAAATTAGCATATTTTTAAACTTTTATATGCACTCATACATCAAAAGTTCTTTTTTTTTTTTTTTTAATTTCTAGTAATGTTTTTCAAGTTACTGAATAATCAGCCTAGTTATGTAGCCCAAAATAACTTTATTGTTCTTTTTATTTCCTAAAATTTAAGTATCTGGTTTGCAAACATATTGTTGAATATAAAAAAGTAAGGGCCACAAAATGATAATTTATTATTTCATTAATGTTGAAAATATTAAGGTGGTTACAATAATAATTTGAAATCTGCAAATATCAGTATCTGTACGACAAAGAAGAATATCCTATTTGAAAGCGGAGGATTGGAAACTTAAAAAAAAAGAAAAAACATATAAAAAAATATTTTTTAAGGGCCTCGCATCTCAAACTAACAAAAAAAAAAAAAAAAGAAATATAAAAAATCTACCAAAAATGATTTTGCTTTTATTTCCTAAACTGCGGGCCCCAGTGCAGGTGTGTGTGGGACCCGAGACAACCGCCCAGTTTGCCCCTATGGTCTAGCCAGCCCTGGGTCTGTTTTCTTACAGCTGAAACATAGTGAGAAGAATTGGCAGGAATACAGGTAACACACAAAACATTAAAAGAATTCTTGAAATTGTCATCACACGCTTAAGTTACATTGAAAATTATAAGCGGGACATTTTGGTAGCGACTTTTACCTTCATCAGCCATGGAATGAGACACGTGGTAAAAGCGTCAGTTGTTGCCAGATTTTAAAATCGCTTTTCAAATAATAGGGATGTTAAAAGGTGCGTCAGTATTGCAGGTGTTAGGGGTAAGGTAGATTTCAATCGCAGTACCTGAGGGCATGCCAATTGCTGAACGGGGAGATCCGCTTAACATTGCGCCAATCGGGAACCGCGGACATATCACTGATGGTTAAAATTGAAAGGGAGGTGGAAGGGCTGCCTTTCTTAACATCAGCGACATGTTCCATCAATTGCCGGTTTATGCTGCAGTAAGTACAACCAATATAGTGGGCAATGCCTTCCACAGGCATTACCCAATATATTGGTAGTACTTACCGCAGCATAAACCGGCGATTGATGGAGCATATCACTGATGTTAATGATATATTGATGGAGCATCAGCGATATGCTCCATCAATCGCTGGTTTATGCTGCGGTAAGTACTAACAATACAATCAAGATGCACAAATAGGAGCAAATGGTAAGTACTACCATTTGCTCCCGTTTGGGCATCTTCAACATCTCACTGGGGACCTCATCCTGCAACAAGACAATGCACCGTGCCATCGCTTCCAAATTGTATCCGAATGGTTGGATGAACACTCCACTGACGTGACCTTGCTTCCTTGGTCAGCTAGGTCATCTGACCTCAATCCCATCAAGCACATCTGGAATGCCATCGAGAGAGATGTTCGAGGTTCTGACCCCCTCCATCCAATCTTCGTGAACTGTGGGAGCTTGTTCAGGGGTCGTGGATCCGTATGGCTTCCCAACGCTTCCGGTGTCTTGTCGAGTTCATGCCGAGACGAATCGCCGCCGTCATCAAGGCGAAAGGTGGTGCTACACGTTACTAGACAGGTATCTCTTATTCAGTTGCTCTTCAGTGTATGTTTCAATGATAAATTCATGTCACTAAAAGCTTTTCCTTTCCCATCTGTTTTATTGTTGTGGTTCTTCTGCAAATCGAAATTGTACCCTTCGATATATCCAAGGGCAATTTTAGCTGGCCACTAACCATTCTAATGCACCTGTGAAAATGGCATTAACTAATCTCTATCTCTCTTTCCTCAACCCTACTTGCCTATTGCTATCTTCAAAAAAAGAAGCACTTAGCATACCACAAAGTTACATCAATTAGAGAGAGAGAGAGAGAGAGAGAGAGAGAGAGAGAGAGAGAGAGAGAGAGAGAGAGAGAGAGAGAGAGAGAGAGAGAGAGAGAGAGAGAGAGAGAGAGAGAGCTGTCAGTATTTTAAAACAAAAAAAATCTTACATAGATGTAACTGATGATGCTATTTGTAGCCCGTTCAAGCCCTGGATGAAACTTGTATTCCTAACATGCCCGAGCCCATCTCTGGCTCAACTAGTCCCACCACTGATCTATATTTCTCCAGAACTATTAAATTTAAATATTTCCCTTACTTCTCTTTTTTTAAACATTCTTTCGCAAACAAAATTTTAGCAAATACACTAATATTGTTATACAGTATAAGTGAGTCTATGAAGACATCCAACTATCATAGTTAAGGACTAGTAGGGGTATACGGTATTTCCCGGGTAAATATTACTATTTGTGGAATCACTGAGTTCAGCAGGTAAAAGTTAATGAATGAAAAAAATATTCTTGTAATTTTCCATTAAATTTATTTTAATTCATTTAGGTTATTGCTTTTTAGTAAACAATATTTTTGGTTTTTCCACTGGAGGCAAAAATGTAAAGACTTTTAGGATTGCCAACCCTTGAGCAGGCGAAGTAGAGTTGCCCATGTGAAAAGCAGGGTTCCTCCAAATTAATGCCAGCCACTATCAATGACTGGCTGATGCAGTAATATTTCTGCCTTAAAAAAAAAGGGGAGGGGGAGCCAGGCTGGCTACAAATGTGAAAAAATGATTTAGTTAATTTACTTTTAATACGAAAAAAAAAAAAAAAAAAAAGGACGAGGAATGGAAATACTTAGCAGTGAGGAGACTCTATAGAACTGCCATACATCTGGCATGCGCTTCTGAGAATCCCATGATACTGAAATGCAATGTACCTATGTCATGTCGTGTGCCTGCGACTTGACATTGCCACTGATCATCCTTTTGTTTCCCATTTTGAATTTTGAATATCGGCCCATTCCATCTCAATTCAGGCAGAGCATGTCAGTTGACCCCCTTAGATTTGTTCCAAAAAATTACAGTAGCTACTCCTGATACAGATATAAGATATTCCGAAGGGATTTGCTCCAAAAAATTTATATCACTTGCTGCGCCATTTTGAAATTTGGTGAAAAAAGCGTTTTTTGAAAGGAATGTCAAAAACGGCATATTTTTAAAATGTTATTGCGTTTAAACTATTTGGACCATTCAGTTCATTTTTGTTTTGTAGCTAATGAATTGATTTTTAACTTGACATACTTTAAATATGCATGTTATAATTATTAGTAATTAAAAAAATCCACTTTTTAGGTACAAAATTTTGGTTTTTCTGACATTTAACGATTTTTTTCTTACACTAAGAAAAGTTTTTTTAAATAAATAAAGACGGCAATGTGTAGTCCACCAATGGTAGTTTTACAGCAAAATTTTATTTATTGCCTAACATATATACAGTCTATACAATTCAACTTCAAAGTATGCAAAAGTACAAAAATGCACTAATTTCAAGTAGCAATAACTCAAAAACCACATTTTTTAAAAATATTAAAACTTGACCTTATGTTGTCCTATTAGTATATTATCAATTGGTGGGGGCAGAATTGTGTGTTTTTGCCTCGTAAATTTTGAACGTTTTTTTGAAAATGACAGTTTTCCAGCATTTGCAGGTCGCAGAAAAACACTACAAAGTTTTGTTTTAAATTAGCTCAGAAAGTTAAAATATAGGCTAGTAGACTAATTATAATACTTAAAGTAAAAATATTTAAAATATTAATCTAGTAAATAAAAAGTAAAAAATAATTTTAATTATTATATAATAAATTCTGTAATAAAGTTACAGTTGTTAAATGAACTGACCAAGTCTTAATGCTTAAACAACAAATAAGCTTGTTCTACACCTGTGCAATGCTGAATCAACAGGATCATACATGCACATGCATGACCAGTGTTTGCTCACTGCACAGCTAATCAACTGTCTCACTAGCCCCTCCCTCCATGGCCACACCCACCTGTGCTATAACTACTGTGCAGTCTGTTCTTTTGTTTGGAAGAGTAACACTTGATATGTGTTTGTGATTTCTCAGATATGTTTTTTACATTTTTGCTGAATAGGCCTATTTAATAATGTCAGATTATCATAGTTCTGAACGAATTAAGTGTGTGGACTATATTAGAAGACACAAAAAAACTGTATACAAAAGTAAGAGTGTGAGGTTATGTGGTGTTGGTGATTTAGCTGATTCAATTCAAAGGATAGTAGGTAGGTCTGTTATTGTAAAAAGTAATGACAGTTTGTGTAGTAATTGTGTTGTTTTTTATAAAAAAAAATTTGGGGAACTTACAAATGAACCTGAACAAGAAATTTCATCTGATGAACCTTTTATTGCAAGTGAGGAGATTGTAAATGCTGTCAACAAAAGTATTAACATTCTTGATGTAAATATGTCGCCATTGAAATCCCCTTCACAAGTTAGGCCTGAGAGGAGGCAAAGTTATGTAAAAAGAAAAAAGTTGAAATTAGAGGAAATACTAGAAACTGCATCTGTGAAGAAATTAGAAGTGTATAGTGTCAATGATGACATTTCAAGTGAACCTTCTGCTGAAAAACCTGACTGTTATACTTGCAATCAGTGGTTTTTTAACATTAACACAGCTCTTCAAAATTCTAAATACAATGAAAAAGTGCAATTGTTGACACTGTTACCACATACTTTTACTAAAACGCAACTGGAGGCAAAGTTACCTTCAGTATCAAAGTACATCATAGATAAGTCACGTAGTGTAAAAAAAGAAAAAGGAATTTATGCTAAACCTGATCCCTACAGTGGACATCCATTGTCTGCAGATACTAAGGCAATTGCTTTGTCATACTACCTAGATGACAGCAAAGACTGCACAAGAGAGAGTCCAAACAAAAAAGATGTTATATGTGTTAAAGATGGTAATGGTGAGAAAGTTAAAAAGGCAAAAAAATTTATGACAAGATCAATCAAAGAGACATACAGTATATTGAAAAAGGAAAACGAAGGAATAAAAATTGGACTTTCAAAATTTTATTCACTATGTCCAAAGTGGGTGAAAATTCAACCTATACAAGCAGTTTGTACTTGCATTTACTGTAGTAATCTTACACTAATAAGCATAGCTCTCCAAAATGTAACTAATGAAAAGTATGCTGAAGAGGCTCTTTTACTTAAGTGTTTGTGTAACAAAACAGACAATGAAGATTGTTGGCTCCAAATGTGTGGTGACTGTCTCGGTACAGATGCACTGACAGCTGATACTCTTGGCTTGTTGAATGAAGAAGTTACATATGCTATTTGGGAACGTAATGACCTTATAAAGAAAACTGTACCTACTGAAAGGTTCCTCGAAGATGCTAGACATTGGATTAATAAAGCAATTCCTCATAATTATATCCGAAAAATCCAGAGAAGGAATAGCCAAAGCTAAAATCTCTGCGAAAGGGAGTTCTGTGTGTGTTTTACATTTTGATTTTGCAGAGAACTGGTCAGTTATATTGCCTGATGAGATACAAAGCTATCACTGGCAAAATGTACAAATCTCTTTGTTCACATGTGTTGCACAAATTGGTCAAGTGAAAGAAAGTTTTGCAGTAGTGTCTGATGATATAACCCATGACACAGCTCATGCTCTCTGTGCCATAGGTCTTATAAAAAATTACATTTCAAAATCGTATCCATTGGAAACTAAGACCTCAGTAGTTTACGTTTCAGATGGAGCTGCCGCACATTTCAAAATCGATATCAACTTCATGAGTTGTCTAAGGGTAATCCAACTACAGAAAGAAAGTGGATATTTTCAGCTACTGGGCATGGTAAGAGTGCATGCGATGGTATAGGTGGCATATGCAAGCACTATGCTACAAGATTTAATCTACAAAAAGAATCTGTGGAAGCCATAAGAGACACAGCTTCATTTGTTTGTACAATTTCAAATCTTATACGTAATACGAAAATACTACACCTCAAAAGTGAAGTTGTTCAAAAATTCAGGTCTTGTAAAGAAAAAGAATGGATCACTTGGTAAAACCTGTTGTAGGATTACAATCTCAGCATTATTGGTTGGTGCAAAATAATGAAGCTTATATGGCAAGAACAATTAAACATAATGTGAAGAAAGTAGAAATAACAAGCCAAGTAAAAAACAGGTACTCTTTGAGTGATTTCATTGTAGGTCAATTTGTTGGGTGTGTATATAATGATTATTGGTGGATGGGACAGATAAAGAGCATATCTCTAGAGCTCGAAGACATTATTGTGTCGTTTATGCATCCCCATGGCCCAGCTAAAGGGTTCCAATGGCCAGAGGAATGTGGAAAGAGAGAGGATGTATGTGCAGTGCCATTAAACAATGTAGTGCTAAAGATGAAGGAACCCACTCCCAGCGGACAATCCGCTCGACTCCACATTTTCGATACCAAGGAGCTGAACCAGATCCAACAGATCTGCAGTGTCTGAACTTTATGTAAACTTACTCTGTAATTATTTTTAGTATAATGTTTATAGATCTCAGCTAACATGGAGTTGTTTACGATTATTTGTTTTAGTGTTACAGAAATCAGAAAATTGTAAAACGACAAACAGTTCAACGAGTTCTCGGTTTTCCACATTTTCTATGTTTTTCTTTTTGTTCTTTTTTCATTATTTTTTCTAAATGAGTAACTTAAGTTTACTTATAAAAGTGTTCAGTGGAGCTTGAAAATCAGGGTGGCTTTAAAATTTCATTGTAAAGAACAACTGTATATGTTTTTGTATCGTTTCTATTTGTGACCCGCAAATGCTGGAGAAGTGTAATTTTCAAAAAAAACGTTCAAAATTTATGAGGCAAAAACACACAATTCTGCCCCCACCAATTGATAATATACTAATAGGACAACATAAGGTCAAGTTTTAAGATTTTTAAAAATTGGGGTTTTTGAGTTATTGCTACTTGAAAATAGTGCATTTTCGTACTTTTGCATATTTTGAAGTTGAATTGTATAGACTGTATATATGTTAGGCAATAAATAAAATTTGCTGTAAAACTACCATTGGTGGACTACACATTGCCATCTTTATTTATTTAAAAAAACTTTTCTTAGTGTAAGAAAAAAAATCGTTAAATGTCAGAAAAACCAAATTTTGTACCTAAAAAGTGGATTTTTTTAAATTACTAATAATTATAACATGCATATTTAAAGTATGTCAAGTTAAAAATCAATTCATTAGCTACAAAACAAAAATGAACTGAATCGCCCAAATAGTTTAAACGCAATAACATTTTAAAAATATGCCGTTTTTGACATTCCTTTCAAAAAACGCGTTTTTCACCAAATTTCAAAATAGCGCAGCAAGTGATATAAATTTTTTTGGAGCAAATCCCTTTGGAATATCATATATGTGTAGTAGGAGTAGCTACTGTAATTTTTTGGAACAAACCTAAGGGGGTCAACTGACACATGTTGGTATTCTCTGCCTGAATTGAGATGGAATGGGCCAATCTGGAACTCTCTATTTACATTGCATTGTATTTCTAAGCCTGATGAAGCCACCTGTTGATAGTGAAGGCAAACATTTATTCCATTTGTGTTTTTAATACACTGTCAAATGGATATTTTTGCACTTCATTGTTATCTACAGTCTTGAACTTAAACCGTAGATCGGGTATTGGAGTGCTGAACTGTGTTGCAGTTCTTAAAAGTAAAAAATGGAACTTTTTACGAAATTTTTCAAATGGGGGCCCCCGGGCTCTGACCCCATCTAAAAACTGTCTACGGTCTAAGTTAGAGTACCACGAGATAGTATATACCAAATTTGGTGGTCCTAAATTGAAAAAGATTTTACGTAAATTTTGTGTGGGGGCACCTTGACCCCGGGCTCTGACCGACCCTGGGCTTTGACCCCTTCCAGAAACCATCTACAGTCTAAGTTAGGGTACCATGAGATAGTATACCAAATTTGGTGGTTCTTAATTGAAAACTATAAATTTTATGGAAATTTTGTGTGGGGAGGAGGCAGGGTTGTCTACCCACCTACCCGCCTAAAAAAAAAAACACTTTAAAAAACCCAATAAAACCCACTTTGCCAGGGGTTTTATTGTTGTTGTTTTTAAACTGAAGTATACTTTGGAGTTTTAACGCAATTTTGGGATATTTTCTTCAAAGAGTTTCAAAAGCAACATTTTAAAATGGAAAAGCTTGGTGCTCAAATTGGTTTTTAATTATGCCTTTTTTGCTTATTATTACATAGATGCTATTTGTTAATTTTTAATGTTTTTGCATTTGTTTAACTTGTTTGTTTCTTTTGATTTTTGATATACTGATAGCCATAACTGATTACTGATAAAAATTTGCAATAAATAAAAATTCTGGAGCTAAACTAGATGTGGGAATGAAAATTGTTTAAGTTTCACTGCATACAATTCTGAGAATTACTTAATTTTGTTGCCCTGAAATTTTGTACATCATTTGCAAACAAAAACAGAAAGATTTTATAATCTAAAGCAGCTTATGGGAATTTTACTAGGAAATTTTTTCATTAATAGCAAATTTTCGGAGAAAACTCTTCTCCTTCTTCAGGCTGTCTTGTTGTTGTCACTTTTTTCTTGCCACTATCACGGTTACGGTTTACCTTGACGGTTACGGTTAACCTTGACGGTTTAGGTTATTTTTCAACAAATCCTGCCAGATGTTAGGCAGGGAAAATCCTTTGCAGTCATTGAAGATGGAATTTTGATTTTTCTCAATCTCTATTAATTCTTTCAGTTTTCTTTTTTGGAAATTGCTTTGGAAACTGATTACTTTAAGGGAATTCCAATCCATGCTGTGCCCAGTTTCTCTAACATGCCTATCTAATCCAGTCTTGTTGGAGCAATTTTTTATAGCTGCTTTATGCTCTGCTATACGAGTTTCTAGTCTGCGACCTGTTTCACCTATGTAAGATAGTCCACAACTACAATTTACTTCATAAACTACTCCTTGCATTTTTAAAATATCTTCTTCTCTTTGAACTATTTTAGGGAAAAAATTTTTAACTTTGTTCTCTAAACTTGGAGCTAGCCTAATATTGTATTTTTTACTAATTCTCTTTAAAGCCTCAAATAAACCTTTGTGATAAGAAATTTTTCTAGTGAATTTTACTTGTTGCTTTTGTGGGTTCTTCGTACCATTAAAATTCAGAAGCTTCTCAATTTCTTCTTTAGGATAGTTATTCTCTGCAAGTATGACTTTAAGCTCTTCTTTATGGGCTTCTTTTTTATCTGCAGTAGAAACTATTTTATTAATTTTTTCTAAAAACTGACTTGCTACATTTTTCTTAATAGAAACTGGATGATACGAATTGAAATCCAGTAGTCTTTTAGTATTCATTGGTTTTTTATACCAACTAGTGAGGAATTTTATTTGATAATGCAGTTACAAAAGCCACTTCATTTGGGATGCTTTACTAAAAGCTAATCGTCAGGCATTCAGGACACATTTGACTTCCTTGATATTTTAGATTCATCAGCACAAATAATTTATTGCTGCATAAAAAATAGAAAAATAAAAATGTTCTTACAAATTATAATTCAATGTTCATGCAAATAATTTTTGCAGATAATTCCGGAAAAAAAAAAAAGTTTATACATGATAATTTCTTGAAATATATTAATGAATTAAGAGGAAAATGCTTGTTTGTGTGTGTGTGTGTGTGTGTGTGTGTGTGTGTGTGTGTGTGTGTGTGTGTGTGTGTGTGCATAAACACTTGTCTAAATCTTTTAAAAAGGCTGGCATTACGTTAATATGGAGTACAGACCCTTTCCCTGATACTTTTTCGGGGTGAACTATGAATGCCTGAAATCCTGAGGAGGTATCCAAGTACGTGGGAACTAGTTTCCTGTGCCCTGGGGCTGGAGGGAAGAGAAAGAAGGTTTGACTAATCCCTGAGGAATGCATTGTAGGAGGGTGAAACACCTGTTTCTTGAGCTATCTGTGCACTAATGCCTGAGGCACAAGAATGTGAAGGGGGAATCTGCTAGGTTTTAGAAATCAGGAAAGCTCACTGGACTTGTTTTCAGAGTTCTAATTCCCACTCTCCAGTACTATTGGAAGGTGACTCCAATGACCAGAGTTAAAATCAACCTATCAGATTCTGATGGGGTGGGGTGCAGGCTGGAGACTTGACAAAAACCTTTTTCAGATACAGGTCATATGATTCCTTTGTTGCATCTCATGCTTATCTCTTGTGCATACTACCATAGCTATTTTTCCCTTCAGTTCAGCTGCAGAATATATGTTACACTGTGCTATTTGAAATTTAAAAACTTAATGAGCTTCAGTTATACTTTTACATACATGCCAGCAGGAAGCGGTCGAAAATGTGCCCCAGAATGGTTGGAGGTTAGCAGATTGGATGACAAGAACAAAGTAAAATGTGATCACTGTGGTTCAGTGATCACATTTTACTTTGTTAAGATTGAAAGAATTAAAGGCCACTTAAACAGATGTTTGAAAAGATCCATGCCTGGTACATCAGAGATTTTCCCATCAGAAATGGATCCAAATTTCACATCAGCAACTCCTGGGAATTCTATGCTATCACACAACTTGATACAAGAAGAGACTCATGGCACAGAAAGTATGCCCAAAAGGCAAAAACTGATGACAGGTTTTACTGTAAAAACAACAAATAATCAAAAATCTACATTAGATATAAAAATTGCCAGGTTTTTTTATGCAAATACCATTTCTTTTAATTTAGCAACTACTGTAGAATACAAAGGTATGGTGGAAAGTTTGCGCCCTGGTAATTCTGGCCCTAGTCATATTGATCTAGGAGGGAAACTGTTGGACACTGTATCTGGTGAAGTTGATGATGCATTTAAAAAACATCTTGAAGATAACAACAGTAGCATCACTTTGATGTTGGATGGGTGGTCAAATGTTAATAATGATGCCATAATTGCAACAAGCATTCACACTGGGACAAGCTCTTTTTTTTTTAAGTGCTATAGACTGTGAGAGTAATAAAAAAACTGTGGCGTATTGTGCGGAAATTGCCAAGACTGCAATTGAATACTGCAAGACTACACTCGGGGGAAATTTTTTTGTCGTATGTACTGATAATGAAAATAATGGTAAAAATGAGAGAACTCTTGGAACTGGAATACAAAACCTTGGTGACTTATGGGTGCTCTGCACATTATGTCAATCTGCTAGCTGAGGAAATTAATAACAAAGCTGTTTTGAAGCACATAGTCGAGGAGCAGAAGTATTTCCACAATCATCATCACACCCACCGATTGTTGAAAGAAATGGGTGGACTAATGCCACAACTGACAAATGCGACACGTTGGAATTCACAAATGGATTGCATAAATGTTTATGTGAAAAACTATCCAAAGTAGGTGGAAATTCAAAACTCTGAGCACTCAAATGATCTGCAAATTCCCCAAACATAAATACAATTCTAGCTAAGGTAATCATTTACAAAGATGCAGTACACATGCTAAAACAGCTAAAAGAGGTTAGTAGAGTACTTGACATTCTCCAGGCTGAACAAACAAACATTTCTGTGGCAGTGGAACTGTGGCAAGATCTTATAGAAAATGCAGATCTTGAACCGTATACACCAGTGATAAAAAAAAGGATAGATCAAGCACTTCAGCCTTGCCAGTACTTGGCAAACTTAATGAATCCAAAATACCAGGGAACGAGAATGAGCTCTGAGCAAGAACAAATTGCTGATAACTGGGTGTTAGAAAAGAAACCTGAATGGATAATTTTTGTAATGGGTTTTAAAATATGTGACACAAAGTACTATCCAAAGTCTATGTTTGTAAATGATGTTGTGCAAAACTTCAGTGCTGCCAAATGGTGGCAGCTGATGGAGCGACATGCAAGTGTGACCAAAGCTGGAACCCTGAAAGATTTCTGCTCTTACATGTCAAGTCTATGTGGTTGTCCAGTCAGTTCATCTGCAGTAGAAAGGATATTTTCTACTTGCGAACTCGTCAGGTCAAAACTTCGCAATCGCTTAGGTGTTGATAAAGCACAGAAGAAACTTGTCAAGATCCACAAATATTTAAAAAACAAACAGCAAATTTGCCACAAAAAATATTGAAATTTGTAGTTTTACTCAAATTTAATTAAACAACTCGGAAATGTTTAATGAGGGTTTAGAGTTTGATCAAATACTAGTTTATAGATTGCAGTGAGTGGTGTGTAAAGTATCTTAGCCTTTGTGTAGATTTAAATAAAAAAAAATTCAACAGACTACATAAAAAGAAGATTTTTGTTAACCAATAGGTAAGTTGCATGGATTTTTCATTAATAATATTTAATCTTTGATATCTTAATGAAAGTGAAAACCAAATAGACCCCTCCAAGCCCGCATATCCCCTCCCCTCCAAAAAAACCCCCAACAAAACCCAAAAAAGCGCAATACCCCCCCTCCTCCAACAATAAATCCCACCCGGGTTGGGCTTTTTTGAAAAAAAAACTGGTTTTTTTCAACCCTGGGAGGGGGTGGGGAGGGGCCTTGACCCTGATCCCTTCCAAAAAACATCTAAGGTCTAACTTAGAGCACCATGAGATAGTATACCAAATTTGGTGGTTATAAATTGAAAACTGTAGATTTGTATAGCGGACATACAAACAAACATTCAATTATATATATATAGATAGATGTTATAGATGCAATTAATGAACAGCATGAAAGGGACAACTTCACATCTATTTTTGGTCAAAGTTATGAAGAAAGCAATTATAAGCAACTAATGTTTCATCTGAAGTTTACCAATCTGAATTAGTTTCATTTCATTCAAAAATGATCATCTGATATTTCAGTCCGCCTTAAATGTGTGTTCACAGTGCATAACTAGTGCAATTAAAAAAAAAATTGGGGTAAACACACAAGTTGCAGCACTTGATATTACTAAGGCTTTTGGAAACATTTTAAATAAACTTTAATAACATGGTTAACTTGTGCTGTTCCACTGGTTCCAAAGCCATTTCTCACCACAACACATCTAGTTATTGGTGGTGCATGTTAGGTGTATCAAAAAAAAATTCTGCTAAAAATCCTTTTCCCATCAATATGTTCCTACCAATAGTGAAGAAAATATTGATGGGGAGATGAAAGAAATCCTGTCAATAACCAGTGCAAGGATGGAGCCAGGACATTATATTTGTTGTTTCTAGTAACATTTATAAAACAAAACTAGAGGTGGAACGAATCCTAAATTTTCTTGAATCCGAATCCCTTGAATCTCTCAAATCTTTCATATAAGAATAATAAATAAGTATAACAAAAAAAAAAAAGGAAATCTACTTAAAATTAAAAAAGTTTTTAATTGAAGCAAAATTTGAAATCTGTGTTTAATGAAAAACAAATTAAAGAATACAGTTTTCAAAAAATATACCCATACTCAGACTTGCCAACCTTTAGAAGAGAAAAATCCTGCAATTTTCTATGAAAATCTGCAAGCATACTTTCGTATGTTTGAAATATCAATGGACATAATTTGAAACACTAATTTTATGTTAATGCATATAAAAAATATAAAAAATTTGTTAAAAAATATTAAAAAAATTATGTTCAGTTATGCATCGATCTCGAGGATAACCCAAATTATGATGGAAAAGGAGAAATTCCTCGAAGCCGTGCACTCTCATGCCTAAAGATTACAGCAAAATTTTTCGCCATCAAATTTTCCTCCATTTTCAAACTGAAATACCAATATTTATGGAATAAAATGATATATAACAACAATACTGGACAGAGGCAACATCACAGGAAAATGAAATTACGATTACGGAAAAAATCTTTATTTCGTTTACTTCCATTTCTGAAAGACGAAGTACCGTCCAGATGCGTATTTTTACGAATTGGTAAAATTATTCGATGCATAGTTTTACACGCGGAGAAAAATTCTCGATGGGTAAAAATATGCATCGAGAAAAATTCCCGATGCGTATTTTCATGTGTTGGTAAAATTTCGGTGCGTACTAGACGCGTAATTACACATTTTGGCGAACTCTGGTCGGCACGTCATTTCAGCACTCCCGTGGAGAGAGAGCTACCGCACGACGTCACAAAGCCAGCAAGTCAAAGATGACATCATCGCGTGACACCACGCTCATAAGGTCCAGTAGAAAATCTAAGTGGATGGTTGCAGGGAGTTGAAATGTTTCGATTGAAATATTAAAAAATCTGTAAAAAAAGACCTATTTGCAAATCAGTAAAATTAAGCATAAATCCATAAATTTTACGGATAATCCGTAAAAGTTGGCAAGTATGCAAGTCCATTTTTGAAGATTTCCCCATTTCGGCAATGACACACAATGTTTTTGTCCTGGCACATGCATATTTTCTTGCAATGTTACTATCTGGGAACATTTACTTAAAAAGCACACTTGCATGGTCAGCACAGCTTAAAGGTATGTTATGTTCCATGAGGAATGAAGTAAACAAGCACTCAGCACAGATATGGCATCGGAAGAGGAACTACCTAGAGCAAAATTTAAAGTTTTGTTATTTTCTACGCACTTAGAATTGCCCACGTGTTCTTGCATACAAATATGATTAACGATGTCTCCTTTGCCCTTGTGGACAATGGAAAAATCACACCTACAAATAGAGCAAAAGGCAAATTGTTGGCCCTTCCTTGATTTTATTATACACGGATAATCTGTCGTATAGCACTTCTTAAAAAAGACTGATATTTTCTACCAGCCATCGCGTGATTAAACACGTGCACAAAAAGTTCTCAGAAATTCCTGTGAAGAGAGACAAAGTGCATCAAACAAACCAAAACACTACCATGTGCTTCCGATATCGTCCACAGACGAGAAATCTGCGTCAGTATGAAGGTGCCCACCAACGCCAAGCCTGTTCCTGCTCCGTGCCTGCAGCGCCAGAGATCATTAGCGGACAGAAGAGTAAACATCGCTGCCAACGGCCACGGCCCTACTGCTGACTCAGAGGGGAAAGGTCGCTTCTCCGCTAATGAACCGATGCCTCGGAGAACTTCGAACTTTCCCCCTCATTACTTTTTTATTTACTATACGGTAATCATCGAAGTTCTCCGATGCATCGGAGAACTTTGAACTTTTCTCCTCGTAACTTTTTAATTTACGCTACGGAAATTATGATGAAATCCGGCAATATTAATTTATAATCCGGAATTCCGGGAAATGTAATGAAATCCGGCATTCCCTGCTTAAACCCGGAGGGTTGGCAGGCCTGCATACTTATTAAGAAGATACAAATGAAATTTATAATTTACATTTACTAAATGAAGTACGTAACTCTTGAGGTTCATTTCCATTTTCTGAACATAATTTGACAAAAAAATATTTGAGTAACAATTCACATTTTTGGCATTTTTCTTAAATTACAAAAGTTCCAAAACCTTTTTAAATCAAAGCAAGTGTAGAGGTGGGGAGGATTTTTTCAAGAGTTAAATGTAGATAAACACTAAACATGGAACACTAAATTGAGAAATTCTTTCCAAAAAATAAAAAAAAAACAAAGACATGTTTGTTTTAAGAATTAATAAAAACACTAAACACTGAACTCCTACAGGGTAATGTAAAAAAAAAAAAAATCAGAAACCTTTAATGGAGATTTTTATTTTAAAACACTAGCATTCAAACTTGCTCTGGGTCTAGTTTCGTTTTTTATCAGCTATGACACCTAATGTGCTGAATAGTCTTTCTGACATTACTGTCGATGGTGGTGTGATTAAGAACCTTTTAGGGAGTTTCCTCAAATTTTGATATTTTTTGTTATCCTTCCAGTATTTAAAGATGTCCGCAGATGGTGGAAGCAGGGTTTCTGCTAAGTACGCATTTATTTCTTCTGCAGGGGACAAACTGTAACTCTGCTCACTGCTGGTAAATGATGTCATCAGATTGAGAACAGTAACTCCACATGCTATGAAATCCTTTTTATTGAGTAAACGAATTTTGAGTGGTATTTCTTTGACTTTGTTCTGATGACTGCAGATCACTGTCATCTGCTTGCAAAATACTAATATCAGAAATTTCAATGGGCAATGTTTATTTAACTTTCTCAAGGTTTTCTTTGCATGAAAATATACATTCTTTGAATTGGGGATTCAGTATAGTTTCAAGAGCATACAATTTTTTGGTCTCAACAGACTGACAGCACCTTTTTACAGATGTAAGCTACTCATTTCAAAAACCCTGTACGGAACCTAAAGTTGATTTGAAGTTTTGTAGAATACTAATGGTGCAATTCACTAAAGGAATTTTTTTCTGATATTGTTACTTCGCTGGCACTGGCCACAAAAGTAGTTCTATCAAACACATCTAAGATTCATATAATTTCTTCTATAATTGTCCACCGTCGAGCACTAAGATCTTCCTGAAAATTTAACTCTGAAGCTGATAATAAAACAGCTTGCTTTTGTTCCATGAGATGAATGAGCATGCAAAGCTGAGAATTCCATCTAGTCAATTCGTCTTGTACCAAACAATGAGGTTTAAGACTTGGCTTAGCTTGAGAAGCTTGTAAAACTTTCATGGCTTTAGAAGAGTGCTTCAAATGTTCCACAATACTCCGGCAGGTTGACAGTATTTCCTTAATTTCATCTTGTTCAGTATACCATCTTTGAGAACTAATTGAAATGTATCAGCAAGGCATGGCAAGTGGTGAAATGTACTACATTCTAAACCTGCAGCCATGTACTACATTCTAAACCTGCTTCTAAACCAGGTTGACAATATTTCCTTAATTTCATCTTGTTCAGTATACCATCTTTGAGAACTAATTGAAATGTATCAGCAAGGCATGGCAAGTGGTGAAATGTACTACATTCTAAACCTGCAGCCATATTAGGCCCATTGTCTCTCATGAAGCACAGAAGTTTTTCTAAGAGATTCCATTCTTTCATAGTGTTGGTAATGAAAGTTTCTTTTGCAGGTGCTGTATGTGAAACTTCTGCAAAGGGAATACATTCCAAGCAGAAGTGATGATATTCAAAGTTTTCATCTATGAAGTGAACTGTGAAACTGAGGTAATCGTCAGAAGATGTTGATGTCCACATGTCTGTTGTGACTACAATAAACTCGGTTTTATCTAAAAAATTCTCAACTTTTATTTTTTTTATTCTTCATACATCTCTGGAATTACCTTTTGGGCAAAGTGTTTCTTGCTTGGGATGATACATATATCTTGGCTCAAGGTGGTTTATCAACTTTTTAAAACCTTTATCTTCTATTATGGACAATGGTTGGTTATCTTGCAGATCATTTTGGCGACTAGCTCTTTTGTTTCCAGGCTTAAAACTTTGCATTTTATCAACAAATGCTTTCAGAGTCGGTTGGTTAGAAGATACTGCTTTGCGTTTTACTGGGGGTACTTCGAAAGGGCTTTGTTCTCCGTAAGAAGAACCTGCTGAGCCTGGACTAGGAGTTGAACTAACTGATGCAAGACTCCTAATGAGAGCTGGATCATTTTGGTCATTATTGTCTTCAATCGGGAGTCAACTCTGACAGTCAAAGGGCTTAAGGATGAAGCTGGAGACAGTAATGGGGATGGTGAACTTCCATCTTTCAGTTCTTGAAATTTGGATGAATGTTTGGCTTTCAAATGTTTCCACATTGCTGAAGTAGTATGCGACTCTTTTCCACTGGATATGTTTGCAGAACACAGACTGCAATTCACATAATTTTCATTATCTGAACTTTGGAAATAGTTCCAGATATTAGATGCTTGAGATGATGTCATCTCATGGGTTGACATTCATTGCAGGTTATAGGAGATGCAATGGTTGTGTGACAGGCACAAGATAAACCGCTCCTAAGAATGCGTATATGCTGTGGTTAGCGATAGAAACTACGTAGGAATAAAAACAATAAAGCGTGAGAAATGCTGAGATTGAGACAAAAAATACAGACCGGATAATGCCGAGCATATACTGATAACGTGTAAAAGTGAGACGCTGTGGAAAGTTGAGTAGAACTAGAAACGCTGAGCTGTAGACAGAGTAACTTAAGTCATGTGCACGATGCAGCTCACGGTCATGGTCCCCCTACGTTCTCACACTTGTTACCATGGTAATGGCTGCTGGGAAAGAGATAAAATATGGCTAAGTCACTTTTCCCACTATGCTAGAGGTATAGTGGCTAAGGCACTGTGCGATGGGAGACGGCAGTCATTCGGCGGTTACTCTCTGTTTAGCTGAACAATTCCTTTGCTGTTGCATCTGGTTTGGAAGTAACGAGCTATTTCAAATTGCTGTGTACACACTGTAGATGATCTTCTTCGATTGTTTTCTAATATCAGAACTCGTCATGCTAACAAAAATTTGAACAATAGCGCTCTAGAACAAGCACCAAACACCAAGTTTTTTAGGTTAAAATTCGAATGACGTAAAAAGCGTGAAGATTCGAGTTTTCGAATCTTTTTTAAGATTCGCGGGATTCAAATTATAAATATTTTTAACGAGAATCATCGAGGATAAATTTAAGGTACATTACCTCTCAAATTTTCAATGCACCAACTAGATCTTTGTCAGGAGTTCTTGCGATACTAGAATATGTAAAAAAATCTAAGAGGGGAAATTTGTAGTTTTGTCATAAAAAAATAATGTGTGTAAAATTTTCAAAATTTTGAAAAAAATATGGTATTTTTTTTATGTTAGTAATTTGGCAAAGATTTTGTTAAAAAAAATTTGTTAAAGACGCAAGAACTCCTGACGAAGATGTAATGTATAGATCGAAAATTTGAGAGGTAATGTACCTTAAATTTATCCTCGATAATTCCTGTTAAAAATATTTATAAAAATGAAGTAATAAGAGGAAGCCATGAAGTCATTAATTATTGGGATTTAAATGTCCCATCCGAGTCATTCCATGTCAATTCAACCAAGCCATGTAACCCACCACCTAAGATTTTCATGAAACTCCCCTCAAAGTAAGTTTATTATGGGAAACAGTGTAACCCCAAGTTTTAGTGTTCTATCTCTTATAGTTTTTTCTCTACAGATTTTCAAAGTTTGGGATATTTTCCAGAAAATGCCATTTTTTGCTTCAGTTAAAAGGGTGTGTTTATGAGTATATTCATTTATAACTCTTGAAAAATTAACTTAGGAACATAAATTTTGTCTTAAATTTTAGCTTTTAAAGTGCAGATTCCACATATGTCATGAAATCTGTTATATGTTTCATGTTTCTCTATTTATTGCTCTCTGAACAGGAATTTTGCTGAAAAAAATGCTCTTAGAAAAAAATGTTGTTTTTGGAAAGTGAACCCTAAATAATTTTTTTCATTTTTTTTTCTATAACAATGTAAAAAATCCAAGAGGGGAAATTGTAGTTTTGTCATAAAAAAAAATTGTGTAAAATTTAAAAAAATTTTGAAAAAAAAACATGGTATTTTTTTATGTTAGTAAAAGATTTTGTTAAAACTTTTTCTGTAGTGAACTGCCATCATGTACTACTATGTATAAAAACATTATTGAAAGCCCTAAAATTTTGCAGATTTTGTTTTTTAATGTTAATCCTAATAAAATTTGATGCAATGTATCCTAGCACTAATGAAACTTTGCTGAAGTAAAGTTAACTGCAGTGAGGAGAGATATTTAGTTTTGCCTCTTTTTTTTTCTTTTTTCCTACAGATTTTTAAAATTTTGTGAAATTTTATGGAAATTAGCATTTTCTGTTTCAGTTTAGTGGTGCTACTAGGTTTGCATATTTGCTTACAACTTTTCAATGAATTTACTAGTGAACATAAAGTTTGTCCGAAATTTTAGCTTTAAAACATGGATTGCAATTTTGTTCATAAATTTTGTGAATATCCAAACAGAACTTTGTTAATAAAAAATTTTTTAGAAATAATTTTTTTTTTTTTTGCTTGGGCTCAAGTGATTCCCCAACTTATGTAATAAAAAAATGGTTTTTTTTGTTAGAAATTTAAAAAAAATTTCTAATAAAAGTTTTAAAGTACTAATCTATCTAGATACTGTTGGTGTACATACAAAAAAATCAGGAGAAATATGGAGTCTACCCAAAAAAAAAAAAGAAAAAAAGAAAAATTTTGAATATTTTTAAAATAAAAAATACATTTTTTATATAGTGATTCAGCAAGGATTTTGAAAAAAATTTCTATTATTTTAAATTAGGGTGACTTAACACAAATTTTGTTGAAGCTTTTTTGCAAGTCACCAAATTTATATGCAAATTTGCATCAGCTTCAGATCCTCAGTTCTTGTTAGAAGGAAAAACAAAGTTACTTGCTGTTTTACACAAATTCCAGTGATTTTCATGTCAGCTGCCTATTGACAGTTAGAAATATTTGACAACATATGATTAATATCTAGATGGATATTGAAATGTACAATATTCCAAGGTAATTAAAACAACAACAATTGTTTTCGATTTCAAAATGTTTACCAAAATGATGACAGCATGAGCTTAGCGTACAAGCAGAATTCTATATTTTTTAGACGAAAATTTGTCTTAAAATTTTAAGACAAACATAATTTGCAGGACAGTAACGTCTGAAGAAAAATCTGGGTATTTTGTCCAAACACTATTTCGAAGAAAATATTTTTTCCTTTTTAAGAACTTTCCATCTTAAATTTACCACTTTTTCGGAAGCTTTTGATAATTTGTAACTTCTTGCTGTTACAGTTACTGGTATAATGTCTACACAGCACACAAAATATTTGTGAAGGGAACAAAGCAGTTGCGGTCCCTTGAAGGCCAACAAAATGTTGGTGATGGTCCGTGAGGCTCCAGAAATCTTACATCTGCATCTTCTGTTGATTGAATAATGCCCAAATACCAGTTGTTTTTTTCACAAGCATATGCAATGTAGCAGCTCTTAAAAATATGTGACCTAATGTCACTTGCTGGACCTTCCTGGAAATTGGTAGTAACACATACCCTTTGTCAAAACTTATCCTTTTTGTTATATCTCATGTGATTCTATCATAAAGTTCACATACAATTATGTGACCACAAGGTTCTTCAGGAAGACACTTTGACATCTGTAAGTTCTGTTTTAGATGTTCTGTAAAGAGGATACAGTCTGTGGTGGTGCATTAACTTATTCAATTAAAATATAAATCGGTTAAAAGTCCTAAAGATGTTACTCACGGAAGTGCGTGTTCAGTCCAGCGTCAGTAGTTATTGAGTTTCTTTGTCCAAAGTTGTATCTTGCTTCAATATGGTCAGTTGTTAGGGTTAGTTCCAGAGCCATTTCGTCATAAGTTGTACCCTACTTCGGATATGTCCAGATGTTAGGGTTAGCTCCGTTCTGGCTGTATCGACATCATATTGAATGGGTAAAGGTTTCCAGATAATAATTAAAGATTCTTGAGTTAAGAGTTACTATTTACATATCACTTGAAGCTCCACGTCGTACTTGGCCTTTAGGGCCACCTCATCAATGCTGCACTCTCTTGGAATTGCTGAGGAAGTCTTCAAGTTTAGTCAGGTTCATAAAAAAATTTTAAAAGCTTTAAAAGATTCCAGTTAAAATCGTTATATACAACACCTCATACCGTCCACAGTCTCAATCATCGGATGCGCATTTCACCTAGGCCCGACCCTGGCGTTTTCAACGGAGACTTCACACCCTCTGTCGAAGTCTGCTATCTGAAAGTCTCGTGTCCACAGTGCGCATGTTCCTCATTTAAACCATTACCAATGCCATCTAGTGTCAGGTCACATCAACTTTATCTTCATCTATGTCATTCTCACCCTTCCCTTTCTCTTTCTCTCTCTGCTCTCCCTATTCCATTTCTTCTCAGTTTCGATCAGGTTCCTCCAAGCGTACGAAAGGTCGTATGGTGTTATTATTGCAGTTAAATGGTTTGGTCTTATTTATTATTACTGCTTCTGCTACTTGTATTGTTCTCATATTATTCTGCTGGTTTAATATTGTAATTCCTTCACAATAGGGTATACATTGATTATCCAAACAGAAGTCAATAAGTGCTGTTTTATTCTCTCTTCTGCTCCAGTTCTTCATGTGTTCGGTCAATCTGATTTTAATATTTCTTTTTGTACTGCCTATATATTGGTTGACGATTTTATTTTGAGTATTTATTATTGGTATAGAGTACACACCTGCTTTTTGTAAGATTGGGGTCTTTCTGTGATAGTTACTAAGAGATTTCGTTATATCTCTCGTTCGTACACCAAAATCTAGGTCAAATTTTTTACGTTTTCTTCATAATAGTTGTGATCTCCGGTATATATGGTAATGATCCACAAAATTTTATTACCTGTTGAATCTGTGTACTCCTCTAACGGTAACATTAATTGTTTCGTAATAGTTATTATATTCATCTATGTACATCTGTAGCTGGTTATCATCATGCTGCCATACCTGTTTCGTAATAGTTATTATATTCATCTATGTACATCTGTAGCTGGTTATCATCATGCTACCATCCTTATGGTATGGCAGCATGATGATAACCAGCTACAGATGTACATAGATGAATATAATAACTATTACGAAACAATTAATCTAACTGTGGAGCGTGAAAAGGATGGAGTCTTACCATACTTAGACATATTACTATCTCATAAACAAAATAACATCAAATTCCAAGTATATAGAAAACCTGACAACATCATTAATATCATTCCTGAGAACTCTCACCACCCAGCATCTTACAAATTTGCAGCTTTCCAATCATATATCAATAGAGCGTTTACTCATACATCTAATGCCCAATTACTAAAAATGAATTGAATTGGATAAAGAACACAGCAATAAACTTCGGTTATGATGTGAAGAAAATAAATAACCTTATTAATAGATGCAACCCTATAAATAAACAACAAAGGAGTACACAGACTCAATAGGTAATAAAATTGTGATCACAACTATTATGAAGAAAACGTGTAAAAAATTTGACCTAGATTTTGGTGTATGAACGAGAGATATAACGAAATCTCTTAGTAACTATCACAGAAAGACCCCAATCTTACAAAAAGCGGGTGTCTACTCTATACCAATAATAAATAATTAAAATAAAATCGTCAACCAATATATAGGCAGTACAAAAAGAAATATTAAAATCAGATTGACCGAACACATGAAGAACTGGAGCAGAAGAGAGAATAAAACAGCACTTATTGACTTCTGTTTCGATAATCAATGTATACCCTATTGGGAAGGAATTACAATATTAAACCAGCAGAATAATATGAGAACAATACAAGTAGCAGAAGCAGTAATAATAAATAAGACCAAACCATTTAACTGCAATAATAACAGTCCATACGACCTTTCGTACGCTTGGAGGAACCTGATCGAAACTTAGAAGAAATGGAATAGGGAGAGCAGAGAGAGAAAGAGAAAAAGGAAGGGTGAGAATGACATAGATGAAGATAAAGTTGATGTGACCTGACACTAGATGGCATTGGCAATGGTTTAAATGAGAAACATGCGCACTGTGGACACGAGACTTTCAGATAGCAGACTTCGACAGAGGGTGTGAAGTCTCCGTTGAAGACGCCAGGGTAGATTGATTGATTGGAGGTTTAACGACCACCGTGAGCAACTCAATGGGCTATAAGCAGTCGCCCGTCCCTAATTTAGGGTCACTGGTTCCAGGGAAGGGAAAGAGCCAGTGCCGTAAGACAAACACAACATCCATGCCTCACCGGGATTCGAACCCGGACCCCTTACGGATGAATGATCAGAGGCCATCGCTTAGACCACTGCGCCACCTGGGCGGCAACGACAGGGTACAGCCTAGGTGAAACGCGCGTCTGATGATTGAGACTGTGGACGGTATGAGGTGGTGTATATACCGATTTTAACTGGAATTTTTTAAAGCTTTTAAAAAAATTTTATGAACCTGACCAAACTTGAACACTTCCTCAGCAATTCCAAGAGAGTGCAGCATTGACGAGATAGCCCTAAAGACCAAGTACGACGTGGAACTTCAAGTGATATGTAAATAGTAACTCTTAACTCAAGAATCTTTAATTATTATCTGGAAACCTTTACCCATTCAATATGATGTCGATACAGCCAGAACGGAGCTAACCATAACATCTGGACATATCCGAAGTAGGGTACAACTTATGACGAAATGGCTCTGGAACTAACCCTAACAACTGACCATATTGAAGCAAGATACAACTTTGGACAAAGAAACTCAATAACTACTGACGTTGGACTGAACACGCACTTCCGTGAGTAACATCTTTAGGACTTTTAACCGATTTATATTTTAATTGAATAAGTTAATGCGCCACCACAGACTGTATCCACTTTACAGAACGTGTAAAACAGAACTTACAGACGTCAAAGCGTCTTCCTGAATTATCCTTTTTGTACATATTTCACTTGAACTGAGGGGTACAAATTGATGGAAACTGCAAGTTCCAGGCACTATTTTGGCATTTGTAAACTGAGCATTGAGTTTTTTCGAATAGGGTCCATATAAATTCTATCAATGTACAGAAAGATAATATTTTTTATATTTGCTTGACAAAAGTCAGACATATTCCTTGGGGTGGTTATTTGTTCAGACACAGTTCTTTGTAAATTAGATTTTGTCATCAAGCGTTTTACAACTACCCCAATTCCATCATAAGGATATTTTCCATGACACGGCTATGGTTGATAGCGACTTGATTAGCCAGACACCTCTGGCAGACAAAGAAAAGGCAAATAACAAATGCAAGTGTTTAAAACTGAAAGCCCGCAATGCACATATATGTTTGTTCTCATATACACTGGCGGAAAGTGAAAAAAGAACACCAAGAAGGAGACGTCTGATACCAACAAAATTTATGCAGCATAATAACGGAATACAGAGGATAAGGTGATCAAAACATTATGGCAAAATACAGCTGTATTTGCTGGTAAACTGAAAAATAGCATTTCCATGTAACATGGTTAGTACGAGGTTGAACCGCCATGAACTGTGTCGCACTGTGCAATTCTGGCATGGAGTCTGTCATACAGATGTTGGATATAAGTTTGGGGTATTGAGTTCCAAGCATCCTCAACCTGGACGCGTAAATCAGGGATGGTCGTGGCTGGCCGTGGAGACCAGATAAGTCGTTGTCCATAAAATCCCACACGTGCTCAATGGGGGACAAATCCGGTGAACGTGCAGGCCATGGAAGTTGTCTCACACCCTGAAGTGCATGTTGCGTTGCACGTGCCATGTGTGGCCGTGCGTTATCTTGCTGGAAAACACCACGATGGATCGACCTTACAAATGACACAACGGGCTGAATGATGTTGTTGATGTAGGAGGTGCTGTTTAACGTACCCGGTACAAACACTAGTTGTGTACGGGAGTGATAGCTGATCGCTCTCCACACCAGGAGACCAGGTGTAGGCCCTGTGTGTCGCTGGCAGATGCAAGGGTGGAGACGCTCCCCTGTGCGTCTGCAAACACGCATACGGCCATCGGAGGCTCCTAAGCAGAATCTGCTTTCATCGCTGAACACGACAGATCGCCATTGCGTTCTCCAGTGCAGACGTTGGCGACACCACTACAGCTGTTCCTGACGGTGGGCTGGAGTCAGAGGTACACATGCCAGAGGCACACGTACACGTAGTCCTGCATCCAGTAGACAGTTGCGGATTGTTCGCACAGTCACCTCAGGTGCAACGGCAGTTCGCATTTGCATCGCAGTGGATGTTCTGCTTGACAACGCCGCTCTTCTTATGCGTCGATCGGTCCGCTCATCAGTCCGTCTGTGACTCCCGGTTCCACGTCTTCTCGTGTGGGAATGTTCCTCGGACCATCTACGCCACCATCGTACCACCACCGATACTTCCCTTCCAATTCGCTCCGCAACACGACGATACGACCACCCGGCCTCGCGGAGTCCTACCAGACAACCTCGCTCAAAGTCCGATAACTGCTGAAATCGTACATGTCTTCCATGTCCAGGCATTGCAGCTTCTTCAGGGTCTTCGCACGTGTCCGTACGCCGACGACTGATTACATTCACTTCGCCATACTCCTTAAATACCACCGACGATAATTTGCATATTATGCCGTGCTGTGACGTAAGCACTCACCAGTTGGTCCTGAAATTAACATCCCACCTACGTAAACTCGACTCCATTAACATATGTAAATTTCATGATCGTCCGCCAATTCCTTCTTGGTGTTCTGTTTTCACTTTCTGCCAGTGTATTTGGGAGTATATGCTTTTGACTTCGGCAGGAGACATCTGCTAACTGACAGCAGGATATGTCCATAAACTAGAGTTTTAAGAGTACTTAGGAGTTCGCTACCGACAATAATGCGAGGGATGTACACGTACTAAATTGAGAACAAAACCCCAAGATTCAAGCAGCAAAATGACTAACGTTTGCTGTTGGAAATACTGGAGTTTTGATTATTTATTTATAATTAAGAGGGGAGGGGGCAAAAAACGAATTATTTTTCATGACAAAAAAAAAGCGGAATAGTAGTCCCCCCCCCACACACACACACATAATAGTGTATGTGCATCTGTGTGAAGTGCACACTACTCATCTGCCTCAAATTAAATACCAGGCACAGGCAGACAGCCCTGTGATTTATGGCAATATATGCTACTATTTACAGTGACAGTGATTGTATTCCCTGCACCATGTATTCAGAGGTCTTGGAACTGATGCAGTGTATCCTAGCATCAGAGATGCTAAGATACATTGCATGAAATTTAGGTAGAATTAACATTAAAAAACAAAATATGCAAAATTTTAGGGCCTTCAATAATATTTTTTTTACACATTAGCAGTACACAATGGCAGTTCACCACAGAAAGTTTTAACAAAATATTTGTCAAATTACTAACATAAAAAAATATAATTATTTTTATTTCAACATTTTAAAGGATTTTTTTTTTTTTTTTTTTGACAAAACTACAAATTTCCCTCTCAGATTTTTTTACATATAGTATATATATTAGTACCTTGTTATAGAAAGAAAAATGGAAAAAAATCTAATTTAGAGTTCACTTTCGCTAAACAATTTTTTCTAAGAGCATTTTTTCCAGCAAAATTCATGTTCGGAGAGCAATAAATAGGGAAGCATGAAGCATATGACAAATTGCATAACATTTGTGGAATCTTTAACAAAATTTTTGCCAAATTACTAACATAAAAAAAAAAACATCTTTTTTTCAAGAATTTCAAAATTTTACACAAATTATTTTTTATGACAAAACTACAAATTTCCCCACTTAGATATTTTTACATATAATAGTAGATATTATTATATTGTTATAGAAAAAAAGTAAAAAAAAAAATTATTTAGGGTTCACTTTCCGAAAACAATATTTTTTTCTAAAAGCGTTTTTTTCAGCAAAATTCCTGTTCAGAGAGCAATAAACAGAGAAACATGAAACATAGAACAAATTGCATGACATATGTGGAATCTACACTTTAAAAGCTAAAATTTAAGACCAATTTTATGTTCCTAAGTTAATTTGTTCAAGAGTTATAAAATAATATACTCATAAACATACCCTTTTAACTGAAGCAAAAAATGGCATTTTCTGGAAGATATCCCAAAATTTGAAAATCTGTAAGAAAAAAAAAAAAACCAGAGATAGTACACTAAAACTCGGGGTTTCTCAATTTCCCATGGTAAACTTACTTCAAGGGGAATTTCATGAAAATCCGAGATGGTGGGTTACATTTCATTAAAATTTTGGTTGTAAATGAATTTATGGCACCTCTATTCATAGTGATTGTGGAATAACTTTTTTACAGGTCCTATAGAGGTTATTTTTCATGAAAGTTGGTTGTCAAATTTTTGAACTAAAGCCTAGTTCGTCATCAGGACTATGTCACTGGAGCAGTTGCTGCCACTCAGTTGGAAGAGTCCATCCGCAATTATCTTTAATTGTGGTACTTCTTCTTCTTGCTATTTCGATCCCTTCTTCTAGTTTCCTCTTTACTAAGTTTGACTGGTGGGCAATTATTTTCACTGAGTCCCAATTTATGGAGTGTCCACTTGCTTGTATATGTCTGTCTAGCCCTGTTTTGTTCCCAATGTTCCTAATAGCCACTTGGTGTTTTGGTTGAATTGACGTGGAATGACTTATCCCTAAACAAAACCACAGCATCCTTTTAGTTTTTGTCACAGCACCACTTCACAGAATTTTATGACACAGGGTTATGTTTTAATATTTATTTCATTTGTTTTGGATAGATTACATTGATGAGCACAGAAAAGATTGCAGCATAAGTGTTAGATCCATTACATATCAGCAAACATATTACAGTGGAAACCTGTTATAACACAGGTATATGGGGAGAAGATGATAACCACATTATAGAGATGCCCATGGTATACCTAAATCAGAGTATGTATATATCCAGGGGTTATGCTGCTAATAGCCAGAGTAGCAGAACGTAGACATACGTATGTACGCAGATGGTTTTCAAATCATTAGCAGGTTTTGCAGATAGCATTTGCTTGTAGATTAAAAAAAAAAAATGTTATATACAGCAATTAAAACACTTACACAAGACTTTACTCATGTTAATGTACTTAATTCTATTTTACATTGAAGAACTTTCAATTGTTTTTCACATCTTCTGAGTTCTTTGGTTTACAGAGACATTTCTGGCCTCTAGATTTTATCAAGGCCTGTTTCAATGCATAGGATTTTTTTTTAATTAGAGGTTTAACAACACTGTAAACAACTCAATGGGCTATAAGCAGTCGCCCATCCCTAATTTAGGGTCACTGGTTCCAGGGAAGGGAGACAGCCAGTGCCGTAAAACAAACACAACACATAACATCCATGCCTCACCGAGATTCGAACTTGCACCCCTTTTGGACGAATGATCAGAAGCCATCGTTTAAACCACTGTGACACCAGGCGGCTTAGGAACTGTATCAAAAGTTCCGTTTACACAGAGAGATTTAAGTTTTCTCAGGTTCCCCTTGCAGTTTCCAGCCATTAAATTAAAGTCATTTCCTTATGTATTTTGTAAATCTAGTATTTTTGAATTAACTTGGTGAAAATGCTAGCTATAATTTTTGAAGGTTCATTGATGGAACTGTTTTTCAGGATATAAAAAATTTAATCTCTTGTTTTTATGAGGTTCATAATCCAATATTTTAATATTCTGCAATAAAAGTTAGCTGTGGTGTATTTATTTTGTCCTAATTGAAATCTCCAATGTTCTAATAATTATTTGTTTTATTAATTTTTCTTTAAATTCTTATATCTATTGTTATCGTTGCTTGCGCTTCACGAGTTCGCAGCAAGTTTTCAGTTCCAATGGTTGTGTACGCAGATACATTTTATTTTTATACAACTTTGCGGATAGCATTCTTCACAATTTGTAAAAAAAAATTCGTTTTGGCAATATTGGGAAAAAAGTTTTTGGTGAAAATATTGGTGATTACCTTTCAATACTATTATATAACACTTTGGCAAAAAAAAATTTAAAAAGCCAGAGCAACCACTGTATGTCTGTGTATGCATTTTGTTTGGGGGACACAATAGGACCTGCGTTTATATCCAATTCTGCAGTATACCAGATTACATCATATCCTGCTGTCACTGTACTTGCACCTTTCCCATACTTCTAAAAGTTTATATTTTTATGTATGAGATATCACCTATTTAGCCTAATTAGATGTGATAACCAGTGTGTTTTGCAAACGGCATTTTAAGCATTTAGCCACAGAATGTCTCAAAACCAGCTGTTGTTGTCAACATTGAAAATCTGCTGACATTTTCAAATCTATATGCCTAGCACAGTTACCTGAAGTTACCACTTCTGGTAACTGTGCTAGGCACACTGCTAACATAGCTAACTAAGTCCCATATCACACGGTTTATTCACCATCAACAATCCACTGCTGGATGGTCTCCCCAAGTCTCTTTCATGTCACTCTGACATGCCTAAAAACTGGCAGGATGCACTGATTAAACTTTTTTTTTTTTTTTTAAATTATTGACAAAATCATGGAGAGGTGCATGCTTGATATAACCAGGAAAGATGAACTCATGGATCAGGAAAGTGACAAGAGTTGATATCATAATCAAGGTAAAATCCCTAAAATGTCACTGGGTTGACAACTATTGGACAACTGAAATACTAAACTATATTCCAAGACACAGGAGAAAATACCCATAAGAGACCATGTGAAAGATGGAAGGACAAAACGCCGTTTTTTATGGGTAGACAACTTTTGGAAACATTAAGTCCTAAACCAGAAATCTAACCTCTTAACATTTACTAAAAAATCGAAAAGTTATAAAAGATACTGCTTAGTTTACGATTATAGGTTTTCCCGCCACACCGTTCAGTGAAAACAAGATCTCAAGAAAAGATAACACAATAATTCCCAAACACCATAAGGATGCCCAGTGATGATACACTCCAAAACTTATAGTTTTGTTACGTGTCCTAAGCAAAAAAAAGTCTTGCCTTTAGCTAATGTTATCAAATTATACTCATGCATACATACATAGTCATTATGTTGTGAATAACCTAATTTCGTAAAAACAAGGAAGAGAGATCACACCATACCTGTCAGCAAAAGCGAAACCAATCAGTTGCATGACGAAACATGTGGTTTTTCGAAGTTCTAGAGAGGTGCCGCTCGCAAAGTTCCGGCCAGATTCCTTTTATAAAATTTCAACTAATGCTATATCCGTTATCGCCAACAGATGGCGTTTCACGAATAAAACTCTGAACCAGCTCTGTACCTTCCCGCAAATGTTTTGACGGGATAAAACTGATTAAAAAACTATAAAAGATTAAGTTATCTGATTTTAATCTTTTGCTACATTTGTAATCTCATTTGAAGAGGAACAACTGTGTTACAAAATTCATCGCCAACTGTTTCATTTGTTGTGCTTATCAAATCCTTTAATATCTGTTTAGCGGAAATTAAGTCGTAAAAATCATCAAACCATAACTTTTTAAAAATGAGTTGATGTAGCCCACAGATATCATATACAAGAAGCTAGATTGGACATCCAGCCCATGAGGCGTGAGAAGGTAGGCGCCATTTTCAGCGGATCATCACGATCCATTTAAGCAAGGCTACTTTGCATTAAGTCAAAGAAATACGAGTTTGGTACTGTGATTTTCTATTTATATTGAGATTCAAAGCAGTCAGTACCCATTTAGCGGCGGAAGTATATAAAATTTAAGTAAAAAACAGTAATATTCTTTCGTGCTAACTAGAATGCCAAGGGTCTTGCAAAATATTGAATTATTTCAGATTCGGCCAGGTCTTAAATTCCAGAGAAGACATTCCGGTATCTGCGATATAAAAATATCACGATGGTTTTAATTTGTTGAGAGATATGATTTTGACGTTCCTTGTTAATGAATGCTTACATTTAATACGCCATTTCGTTGCTATATTGCCCAAATAAATGTGAAATGTTAAAAACTGAAATTTCCTTAGTGCATAACAAGACGAAATATCAAAATTTTTGGTGAAATTCAAAACTTTTTGAGCAAACATAATAAATAAATCAGAATGACAGAGGTAATAGCAACAAGGAAAAAGATTCACGTTATTTCAGCTTTTCTATGTAAAGCATGTGGAAGCCTTTTTTTTTTTTTTTTTTTTCGGGTTCAAATCAATAGTTTGCTGGATTTAATAGCTACTTATTGATTTTAAATAAATTATTATTTGCGTTTATATTATTTTAAATCGTTGCCGCATTACTTTCTTAAAAATGTTTTCCAATAATTTTCTATACTTGCATACAATACCAGCTTTAAATTTTAATATATATATTGTTTTCAGCATTGGGCAAGAAGCAAATAAGTAACAGCAATTATATTTTTGTCTCTCTGCGTAAGATTTTTATCTGAGGAAGCTTTCACCATGATTTATACAATAACCAAGTCCAAACTATCCTGCGTAACGTGCCATGCTCCGCCGCCATCTTGACCCGCTCAATGTGGCTCCATGCTTCTCACAGCTCTAGCCCATGCTCAACAGAGCAGACAGCCAATCTAGTCCCTTATACGATATCTGTGATGTAGCCTCTTTCACTTCCACTTTTTACTTCAGAAAATTTCCCAATACGCCATTCGACTAAACTGCATCTTCTTTAAAGATCTGGCAACGACTTCTCAGTTTAGCACAGTTTAATTTGTCATCATGGCGTTGGAGTCGTTGTGCGGATTTTCGAATAAGTCTGGATTTGGTACAATATCAGAATTAAATGATGATGTTAGCAGTTTCTTATATAAAGGATGCGGTAATATGTACAATCATTCACAACTTGCTTTGCCTCCTTTTGCCAGTGTGAGTTTTGTATTGCCGTGGTTATCTTAACATTTTATGCTGTATCAATGATACTCTTAAATTAAATATGTGAAATAGAAAAAAAAACATATTTTTGATATGTGTTTATAGTTTTGAATAACCGCAGTGTTGTATTTTTCTTTTCATATAGATCGAAAGATTCCGTTTCATACTAGAGTTTATCTAATGGAACTAGCTAGCTTCCATCATCTGATAATAAATGTTAAAAAAGGTGTTTTTTTACCTAATTTCAAATATAGTTGCTCTAAGGAATCCTTAGTATCAGGCTTGGCACGGCCATCAGTAAATATTACACTGTGTGAATTGGGAAACCAAAAGTTTGTGTTACCCTGAAATGGGTAAACTTGGAATTTTTAAATTCAGAGTATTTTCCTTAGCTGGGGTTAGAGGCCAAACGCACAGGATATTCTATAGCAGTGGTCTGAAACTCGCGGCCCTGCGCCAACTGTTTTGCGGCCCGCATGAATGATTACAAAATTAAAATAAATCACCCTTTTTTCAAGTGTATTATAACAAATAAATATAAACATAGTAATGCTTAGGAAAGCCTTCTTTATAAGTAAGTTTATTTATGTAAAACAACTGTATTAAGCAAAATACATATTTTCAATATATTCAAGTCTCCATTTTCCTATAATGCTAGCAACGCACCTGAAGAACTTCAGCTTGAATTTATACTTTCAATTTGATTCTTTCCTGAAAGAAAAATTCAACAGCTGCAATCTAACAGAGTTTTACCAGTTAGTTTCAAAAGAGAAGTGTGTAAACATTTATAACTTAGCTGCACATGTTAGGTCTATATCCAGAACAACATAGCTCATGTGAACTGTTGTTTTCAAGAATGAACCAAGTAAAATGTCTTGAAAGGAATAGGTGAAGTGACAGTCACATAAATGCTCACTTTTGAAAGTAGCTTAAACATTATTCCAAATATCAATAAGTTAGTGACAGAAAAGCGAGCCCAAGTTTCTGGTCTTCTGTACTGTGTGCCGTGTTTAGTTGGTAAAATGTGATTGCTTTAAGATTTAAGTGAAAATAATTATTACATAAAGGTGATTGTTTACAGTGATTGATGAAGCATTTGTTTTTACTATTTACCTATAATTAGAAATAATATTCCACTCTAGTGCCAAGCCATTGGTGTAGTTTTGTAAAGTTCATATTAATTCATAGGAAATTTATTAATACTCATGTGACCTAAATTCCTTCAAAACTGGAAAGTGGCCTTTCCAAGGGTCTCAGTTTGAGACCACTGTTCTATAGTGTCTGAAAACATATACACATTGGAAATCATGTGTGATTAAAATCTGATTTTGATATTGCCCTGTATTAAATGTCCCATGCCTGTGTAAGAATGCTTTTTTGGAGAGTAAGCTAGTCTGTTCTGTTTTCGTCATACTTTCTAAATATCACGGTTTATTCCAGTTGAAAAATATTTACTTACATGTTTTTATTCATTTCTATGTTGTGACACTAGTGACAATAATAACAACCATCCCTTGGATGGTTAGCTGTTAATGATTATCTGATCCTTTTACCAGTGAAACCAATTTTATTGCAGGGTGTAACGACAAATTATGGAAAGAACCCACTGAAGTAAATATGACAACAGTTATGTGGTCCTCTGGGAAATTCCTCAATTGTAGTTCTGATTACATCTTGCTGTTTATTATTAGAACGATCTATTTCTACAGAACCCAGCATCTAATAAAAATGAATGGAATTCTCTCTTTTGCAGTGATCACCTGCTCTGCCATAAATTTATACCAAGTAATGAGACCAGTTTCTTGGGTTATTTTTCACTTGAGACTAAGAATAGAAGTCCTGATAAGAAGTTTAGTCATGCAAATAAAGACAATAATTAAAGGAATATGAAATGGGGGTACCACTTTAACTGGGCAACTTATTAATTGTAAAGTGTAGATACATAAATTAATGCTATTTATGTCCTGAAATTCATAAAAAGTATTTGCCACTTCTCATACAATCTCTTTTTTTTTTTAAGTGTGATTGTCCAAAAATTTATTTCTGTAGCCAGGGATCACTGGCAAGGCATCATTAAAAAGTTATGCTGGCATTTGATACAGGGGTGCCAACTTTAGCAAATTATTGGGAGGGGATTATTTCCTAAGCTGTGATGTTAAAGGAGGCACACCTATCACCCCTTGCTATTTGGATTACTTTCCTGTCAAAGAACAAAACATCTGTGACCTGTCATTCGTTCATTGGCGAGGTGAAGTGATAGACTCCCAGTGTTCTGGGGAAAGGCAAAAGTTGCTTTATCACTTGGCTTTTAACAATCAACAAAAGCAGGATTATTAAGGGGATCACCAGAGAAAGCTATGCTAATGTTCTTCCCTGAGAGAAAGTTTGCTGCTTTGTTTTGAGACTGAGGGGCACCTTCCAAACCAAATAGAAGGAACTAGCTGCTTGTTAGCAATCAAAAGATGTGGCTGACATAATTGACGATTTTTTTTCTTTTAACAGGGGTGTCCTGCCAGGATGAATCAAGGCTGTTGTCAAAGGTGTAACTATGAATAATTTAAAAAAAAAAACAAAGCACATGACAGCCTGAATAGCATGGTTTCTCTAAAGAAATATTTCAACCCACTAGGGAAAATATAGAGATCATTTTTCAATATTATACTTATAAAAATGCAAATAAAGGAAACTATAATGGGACTCTGGTTTCAGCAGAGTCCCATTATAGTTTCCTTTACTGGCATTTTTATAAATATAATCTTTGATTCAAAAACGATCAACTGTATAGTAAAATGCCATTAGCACATGGCTGGAAAAATAAGCTGATCTAGCAGCCAGCTCCAAAATTTAGGAGCCAGGTGAAACAAAAGCAAATTTCAAAGTATCTTACACAAACGTAATGCATGGTGATGTCGGAACAATGAATAATATTATAAGTGTATTAAGCACTGCCTACTACCCTAACTACTTACTGCTAAATGAAATTCAAATTTGGTCTATAAATCTCGGAGTTCTATAATTTTGATAAAAATCTAACAAAGAATGTGAAAAAAACTTTAACCTCATCAATCTGAAATGCGGCTTTGGAAACAAAGCAGGGAGCGTTAAAAAATACATAAAAGATGTGGTTTTAGGGGGGATCTAAGCCATCTGGAAGTAAAAAGATAAATAAAATGCGACCGTCAACTTCCAAAATGCCGCAGAAACTGAAGGAGTGTTGCAAACACGTAACAAATGTGGATTTTATAAAAAAAAATAAAAAAACCGGCAACAATCTAACTGAAATGAAGCTATCTAAGCCAAAAAAAAAACCCCACAAAACCTGTGATCAACTTCCATAATGCGCGACCATGAAAAACGGAAGACGGACTATGAAAATGTGTAAAAATATGGTTTAAAAAAAATAAAGAAGTAGAACAAAAAAAAAAAAAGACACCTTATCAATCTAACTGAATACTGAAGTGAAGCTATCTGGAAGCAAAAGGGGAAAAAAGTTGCGATGTCAACTTGCGGAAACAGAGAAAACACTTTAAAAATATGGTATGGCTTTCGTAAAAAAAAACGCCTTAATATAACTTTCAGTTAGATTAAAATTTTTAGGCCTCCATGGAGAAAAAAAAAAAAAAGGAATTGCGACTATTAGCTTCCAAAATGTTGTTATGCCCTTTTAACCACCAGTACATCAACTGTGCATGGTGCGTTAAAAGTGCATAAAAATATCGCTTCAGAGATTCAAAGCTCAAGAAAAGCAATTATGTCTCATCAAGTTGAAGTTATCTGTTTGAAAAATATGGAACAATGAAAGCTAAAATAAAATGGGGGCGGGCATCTATCGATTATAGTTGTCTGCATGATCTATCGATTACAGCTTTACATCTTAAACGGGAGCCAACGCTAAAAATGCGTGAAAATTTACCTTCCTTTGTTTTAAAATTAAAAAAACGATGTTAAGAAAATAAAAAAATCCAGTCTGCAAACCTTTACAAGAATCTGGGACATACATTGCAGCCCGGTTAGCATAAACCAAATAGTGTGATCTTCAGTGCTTCCGCGATCTGACAGGTTAGTCACGTGACTTGAGATTTCATCGCATTTCTCTGCTTGAAACCCACAGTTCAGGATAAAAGCTGACAGAATTTATAAATGCGATCAAAGCAGAAAATTTCTGAGTCTGATTTTATTAAATTACAATTTGTCAAAGTTACATTTTGCATCTTTGAACTCAAAGTAATTGCTGCAAATTACAAAATTTGAAGTAAAGAAATGTTGGGCGACAGGACCAAATTTCTAGCCCCCAAGTGACCACACGCAGATTTATTGTGGCACCATGATATCTGTTGCAGATTGATGAGGAACTTTCTGCTATAGGGGCTGGTTCTATCCTTTACCATAGACTTTCTGCCTGCAAGCTTATCAGTATCTTCAAAAGAGGAGATAGAAGACTTGCCATTCACTTTTCTGCTTCAATTTCTGTTATCCTCCATAATGACAGAGACACAAGATCTTCACTTTCTTCTCCTGGAGTGTATAAAATTCCTATCAAGACAAAATGTTGGATTAACCACATACATAGGAAGTTCATTCCAAAAATCCTCTCAAGACTTCAGGGACACAAATCTGATGAGAAATTTGGAAAACCTTCCTATTCTTTGTCTCAGCTTACCATGACTGACACTTCTGCTATTCCACTTTAGTGCAATACTAAAAAGTTGGCTTCTTTCCAAAATCATTTTGCTCTGAGGTTTAGAGGAAGTAAGGAAATTTTATTTTCCAAAAATTGTAACTCTTAGCTCCCCATTTATGTTTCATACATCTGGAAATCTCTCATTTCATCACATCACCCAGCGTTACCATTACAGAACTTACCTTCCAATCTGGCAACAAAACAAATTGTAGTCGCACTGATGAAGGCCATAGTAATGGCTGAAATATATTTGCCTTAAACTATTATACGTAACTGGACTGTGATTAGCTAACTGTACAAAGGAGGAATGCTTGCTGTATTGTAGAATTACCAGTCGTCCCAAATTAGGGACAGGTGACTGCTTATAATAGCCTTTAGGGTTGCCCTTGGTCGTTGTTAAAAACCTTGAAGCAAAAAATAAACTAAAATAAAATTAGCAGGCATTGGAAACTTGATTTAGTTGAGCGAAGTTGTGAGAATAAACATTGTAGTGATTTGTTTCATGTGGTGAAAGTCCTTTCAGTACAGTTTTCACTGAAGACTTTTCCTTTGCCAATGAACACAAAGATTTTTAACCTCTGGAAATATCATTCCATGTGGCTTGCTGTAATGGTCATGGAGACAAAAAATGCCAGTAATGAAAGCATGATGGAAAAGGGAAATCATTGAAAATTAAGTTAAAAAGCTATGCTCTAGTGGAAACTCTCTTATAAACTTTGAAAATCACAGATGGAGAATGGTGTCTTTTCAAAGTATGTAGAATAATTGAAATAAAACTTGGGTTACACATCTTATGAGATTGAACATAAATCAGTTTATGTGACAAGATAATAAATGTTTTTTTACTCCTTGTTAAGGGTTATATTCCTTGTTTTCACAGGCTAGTGTAGCCTCAAAGGCTTTTGCAATGGATGAGCACAAACAGCGCTTGAAGTGGAACTTTGACAAAGGTACTACCACTCTTGCTTTCAAGTACCAGGGAGGTGTAGTGGTGTCAGTTGATTCCAGAGCTACTGGAGGCCAATTTATTGGTAAGGAAATTTAAAGCTATTTGTTTATCTTGAATTTGCTGAACTGTTTCTGCATGTCCACATTTTTTAACTCCTAGTAATATTGCACATGTTCTTGTTGGTGACTCATTACTGATTATAATTAATGGTGTTTATTGGAATGCTGTGAACTCTTTTGAAATATATTTGCCCCCTGGTGGCGCAGTGGTCTAAATGCTGGCTTGAGGCCATTCGTCCAAGATGGGTCTGGGTTAGAATCCCAGTGAGACGTGGATGTTGTGTTTTTCTTACAGTACTGGCTCTCTCCCTTTCCTGAAACCAGTGGTTGTTAAACCTTCAATCAAAAAACAAAACAAAAATACATTCCGCTTCCTAGAAAACACTTGAACATTGACCTTACAAATTTATGTGCAAGCTTTCGATGCCTTCTTTTTATACTGCTCTTCCCCCTTTTGTCTCATAGTGCATTTATTGATGATGTAGTTTCAAAGTGAGTTTTGGATGCTTTTTCCATTGGGTTTTGTGTGTTTTCTTTTGAATTAATTTGAAAATTGAACAGGCAGGTGTATGTTTAAAACCTAAATTGGGGCTTGAAAATTTAAGTTTTCAATATCTCAAAAGTGCTTGGAAAATAGTTTAAACCTTTAAAAATTCCGTTTTGTTTTTTCTATCACTTGTATGTAGTTTGTGAATCACGAAAGTCTTGTATTCCTAAAATGTTACATTCTTGACACCATCAGATTTCCTTACTGGAAGTTTATCATGAGAGATGAACTTGCAGTTTGAACTTTCATGGAAGAAGAGTCATAGAATTGATGTGAAGCATCTATATTTGTATTTTCACATTGAAATACAAGAACATGGAAACCTGGATATTTAAAACTTCTGGGGTAAAAGTCTAGTTTAATGTCCCAAATTTTTTAGTAAAGAATTTCGGTAAGAAATGTACATATTTGAAATTAAGTAATTTGATATAAAACCCTAAGCGTTTTTCGGCCTTACTTCGCATTTTAGAAATTTTTACCATGACGTTTAAGTACGAGGATCTAGACAAACACTGTGGCGACACTTTCACAAAGCTTTGGTGATATCACCCATGGCTCCACTGAAACAAAAGTCAATTGGGCCTTGATATAATTTTCTTTTTCTTGCTTTTAGAATGGAACTAAGTTTGTGCTCTTTCTACAGAGGAAGGGGGAGAGGACATAAATCTTGAATTCTTTTCCAGAGCAAATTGCTGCATGATGCAAAGATTTGTTTATCCTGGCAAGTGCACCCAATAGGAACAAACCATTTCCTCTTGTATTTCAGCCCATGAAATGGCAGCTGCAGTAAGACTCCATAACAACCTTCGTTTCGGCAGGGTTTGGAAAAAAATGGACTTTTTTGAGGAAAAAAACCAGCCCATTTTTGGGGGGGGGGTTATTGGGCTTTTTCGAGTATTGTAAAAAACGAAGAAGCGACAATCAATGAGTAAATTCTGTCTTAAAAGCACAAAAAGGCCTTTAGAAGAAATCTCTTGATAAAACAGTGGCTATTTTTTTTATGCTGCTGACATACCATGAATTGGATCAGTTTAAAATTATGATTGAAACACTGAGACCTGGACATCAACCACCCTCAGCAAAAGTCATTGGTGGAAAACAGTTTGATACTGCAGCAGAAGAAACTGAATCTCAGCTTTCAGAAAAATAAAATTAGGCAGTTTGACTCTCAGGTGCAGTGTAAAGAATGAACCAGGCCAAGCTATTAGTGTCCATACAAGAACAGAACATTTTTTGCTGTATGCTGATGATACTGGATCAGAAAAGAAAACAGCAAAACATTGTGCTTCTAAATTAGAGGTGACCATAAAGGAGTGTGAAGAAAAATTTGGAAAACCTGTTTTTGCTGTTGCAACTTAGAGCAAAAACAAAATGATAAAAATGCGGAAAATTTTAAATGAAAGATATCCAACTCTCATAACATATGGATGCTCAGCACATCTGTTGAATTTGTTATGCTTACAGGAGAAATCTTTGCACCGTCCGACTTCCGGTTTTGGAAATTTTCCCTCTATTTTCAAGCTGAAATACAAATATTTATGCAGTTAAATATTACTTAACAATAATACTGGGCAGAGGCAACATCGCGAGAAAAAAGGAATTAAGATTGTGGGAAAAAAAGGAATTACGTTTTCGTAAAGATGGAATTCCGTCCTCCGACGAACATCCCCTGTCAACCCCCACCCCCTTCAATTGTGTTCACTGGTTCATTGATCTTGCGAATGACCAAAATAATAAGGAAAAAGGTGGAGTTCCTCGATTTCGCAGAAGAATCTGATGTCTGAGATTACGGGAGAATTTTTGTATGCGTCTAACCTACATTTTCGCACATTGTTGCATACCGTTTCAAGCTGAAATACTTTTATGCAATAAAATCATATTTAATGATGAAACTTTACACTAAGGCAACATCGGGAGAGAAAAAATTATGATTACTGTAATTCTATTCAACTACCGTTTTTCAAAGTTTTGAGACACGAAATACCATCTCCAGACGGAACTCCACCCACCCGCAAATTGTCTTCAGTTTTACGCTGATCCTGAGAACGATCTAAATGATGACAAAAAAAAAAAAAAAAAACAGGGATTCCGCGAGTCCGCTTAAGGATCTCGTGCATATCACAAAACAATAAAATTTATATTTGTTCTTTTATTCGCGAGGATTCATTATACACATTTGGGGTTGCTCTAGCATTTTTAGAGTTTTTGCCAAATTCAATTGTTTTTTCACCAAATTGTTATAGTAGTACAAAAATAATAATCACCAGTATTTTTACCAAAACTATTATATTTTCGCAAATTGTGAAGGATGTGATCGGCAGCACGGCCCCTGCACATATTGACAAGTCTGTGAAATACTCAGCAGGAAAGCCAACATCCTGTGGTTTGTATTTGTACCACAACAGGAATCAACTATCATATGCAATGACTATCATCTATAGGTAATTAGGTGTATTCCCCTTTATCTGGGAAATGGTATGCAAAGCTGGGATCTTACTGGTGAAAAGTCCCAACAGTCCCACATAGAAAGTAGTCAGTTTCAGTCTCACAACAAAGGCCTAAAACTGACTACTTTTTTTTTTTTTAACAAAATTCGTTATTTTGCTTAAGTAAGCCTTGCCTAAAATGTATACCAATGTAAAAATATGTTATAGAGTGAGTCTCATTTGGTCAAAAAGCAGATTATTTGATAGTTTTGTTACCATTCACCACTTATACGAAGTCCAATCAAAAAGTTCCGAGACTAGGCTGATACACAGCAAAGTACTTATGTTACTTAAGTCTGGCTATGAGCTCCCTCAAAGTAGTCTCTTAGGCAGCGACACACCGCTGCCGGCGTTTTTGCCACTGTTGGAACGCTTCCTGGAAGTCCTGTTTGCGAATCGTGTCAAGCACCATCTGCAATTTGCACTGGATCGTGCCCATTGTTTCAAAACGGCGACCCATGAGCTTCAGCTTCATCTTCGGGAACAGAAAGAAATTGCAGGGGGCCAAATCCGGTGGGTGAGGTAGGGTAGTCATGCTGTTGTGGCTACAAAACTGGCTTGTTGTTAATGCTCTGTAAGTTTCTGCATTGTCATGATGGAGCAGGAAATTGCCCCTGCGCCACATTTCAGGTCGTTTGCGGCGAATGTCCTCCCTAAGGCACAGCAGAACATCGCAGTAAAAAAGGGCGGTGGCGGTCTGGCCCTGGGGGACGAATTCACGGTGCACAACCCCACGAATGTTTAAGAACACAATGAGCATGCTTTTGGTTGTGCTCCGGACCTGTCGTGCTTTCTTCGGTCCTGGAGATGCCGGGCTCTTCCACTGCGATGACTGATGTTTGGTCTCCGGTTTGTAACTGTAGACCCAAGGCTCGTCCCCAGTGATGACCCGTAACAGGAACGTTGGTTGCCGAGTTTGATGCAGAATTTGGTGCTCGCTCGCTGCTTTAGTTTGCAGTCCATACTGAAATCACAGCTGTGTTCTGCACATGGTCACCAAGTATCATGTAGCACAGCTCCCAATGTTCACAGAACGAAGCCACTCGGCACAATCACTCGTGAAGGTTACTGCCCTTGACCACTGCTTGTGCATCCACGTATTGCCATCTGTTGGTGTGCTATGTACCTAGTCTCGGAACTTTTTGAACACACTACGTATAGTAGCTGTGTCCTCATCCCCATTGAGGGGCAGCTTCGGATGATAACTTTAGCATATGATAGTTGATAGTTTCAATAATAATGTAAACAGAGTGTTGGCTTTTCAACTGAGCGTGTCATGGATTTGCTGACTTATGTATAACAAATCTTAATGAATAAAAATGGGAAACATTTTTTCTACCATCTGAAATGTAAAGAAGCCTTGACTGTCCTTCTGGTTTTCAAAGCAGAATCTCTTTAATGACCTTCAATTCTTGTTTCATTTTCCCACTATGTTGTTATAATGATTAAATTAGTAAAGAACTCCTTTAATTTTTCTTTGAAATATTTTCTATGCTACTTTCACGAACTAAAGAATTAGCTTTGACAGTTTATCAAAAACATCTCTAAATGAAATTCATGCTTAGTAAGGCCTGCGCAATGGCTGCAGTATTTCTGTGCTAAGGTAACATAATCATTTGCCTTTTAATTAAAGGCTTGAATGAATACAAAATGTGTAAAATAAGGACTTGTAAACATTACTGAGTTTTTCTGCCCTTTATAAAAGATCTATTTACACCATGTCCCATCTGCATTCCATTCACAAAATAGGGACAGTAGAAGAAAGCATGTGTTTGCAATGAACTCGATCCTTGTTCCAAGTGCACTTGTTGGTCTGCAGCACGATGTCACAGTGCTAAACATTAATAATCTTAACGTCATTGTTGGTACAAAGGTCCATATTTTCACTGTTTCCCATGAGGCCATCTCTTCAGGAAATTTGAAAATCGCATCACCCTGGATTGGGAATCAACCTGCATTTCCCAATTTCTGTTTGAGCATGCTACCATTATTACATCATGCAGGACAACAAAGTTCTAAGCAGCTGAAGCTAAACAGATGCAGCTTAGAAATCTGGATGCTGTTTGGATTTGTGCTGGTGGAAGCGGTTTGATGCTTGCTTGTAGCATCAGTTACCCATTTCTCATCCAGGTAAGGATATACAGGGTGATTCATAAAGTATACAGTTGTAATGCACTATAAAACAAGAACAGTGTAAGATATTTTGTTACCTGTAACAGAATTGTAGGGGAATGTTTCAAGTTTTTGTAGTGACAGTCACAGATGTTCTATGTGTACATCCTTAGTCACACGACACACGTCGACCCAGTAATCCATTTCCGCCCAAACGCGAGGTAAAATATCTGAATCAAGTGCAGTGATAGTGGCTGTGATACGCTGTTTCAGCTCCGCTAGATCAACAGGAAGGGGAGGGGCAAATACCTTGTCCTTTACGTACCCCCACAGGAAAAAGTAACGAAGTGTTAAGTCAGGACTTCTGGGTGGCCATTGGGTCAGTGGCATGTTGTAGTCCGCGGCTCGTCCAATCCATCGGTGAGAAGATGTTATCTGGGGAAAATTGAGAGGTAACTAATACGAGCCATCAGTGAGAATCGAGAGGGATTGGACGAGCCATCGGTGAGAAGATGTTATCTCGACAAACATCTTCCTCACCGATGGATTGGACGAGCCGCGGACCCAATGCCACCCAGAAGTCTTTACTTAACACCTTGTGACTTTTCCCTGTGGGGGTACGTAAAGGACAAGGTATTCGCCCTCCCCTTCCTGTTGATCTAGCGGAGCTGAAACAGCGTATCACAGCCACTATCACTGCACTTGATTCAGATATCTTACCTCGCGTTTAGGCGGAAATGGATTACCGGCTCGATGTGTGTCGTGTGACTAAGGATGCACACATAGAACATCTGTGGCTGTCTCTAAAAGAACTTGAAACATTCCCCTACAATTCTGTTACAGGTAATATAAAATATCTTACATTGTTCTTGTTTTATAGTGTGTTGAAACTGTATACTTGATGTATCACCCTGTCTGGTCACAAGTTCCAGTACTTCAGAGAACATCTTGAATGTCAGTGGAAAATGAATTCCCCCTGAATATCCAGTTCTTCACAAATTTATGGAAGACATATACAAATGTCATCATTAGCACAAAGGTGCTGTATTTTTACGATTTCCAGTGTAACCACCTCTTCAGAAAGCAAAGCAAGAAAAGTGCAAATATGAATGGCGTTTAGATTCCTAAGGTACATTTGCTTGGAACATTATTGTCTTTGGGGGTTGTCACGGTAGCGTGCGTGAACTGAAATCGAGAGATGCTGATTAAATTCCTGCTCCAAGGCAATGCAGTTTTCAAGTTATCTGATGGCTACATGGGAAATGGTGAAAATATGGCACCTTTGTACTTATAATGGCATTTGTATTTCCCTTACATGTATTTGTGCAGAATTATTTCTTCACTGGGGATTTGTTTTAGCTATGGTGTAGATAATCTTGTTTAAGCAGTCTTGCATCTCCCATGATAGGCATTCTCCTGAAAATACCATAACATGTTCTCGTTAATTTTTTTGCTCTGCAAAAAGTACTCAGTTTAGTTTGGATACCTGTATTACTAATTTTGTTGTCAGCAAAATACACGTTTTTCAACAATATTCCTCTCACCATTCTCATACTATCAACTTGTAATCACCTAAAGAGTCCTGGGCACCCAACTCATCCTGTCATAAAATAGGGTAAATGAGTGACTGTTTCTAGCTGAAAATAGCACAGCTATTGGTGTTAGGACAATGGTTGGCCACTTTTGTGTGTGTTATCTCCTTCATTGTACCTGTAAATTATACACAAAGAACTACCGCTGGATCCCTGTGGGAAAGAGGTTGAAGAGTAGTGAACTTGAGGTTGCATATTAGATTAAAAAAAAAATTGTATGTATTTTTACAGCAACAAGGATTTCTACAGGGATCGCATCTGGTCCTAAAATTCCTAAAATTCCTAATATTTTGTGACCCTCCTTAAATTCCTAAAATTAGACCTAAAATTTGCTATTCATCCTAAAATTTTCGTAAGCTTATTTTTATTAAAAACAACCGTTATTAACGCCAATAAATTTACCATTACGGTAAGGTAAAAAGACCTGTTATTGTAGAAACACAGCCTATATGCTGTGCTGCTGAAGGGAGGGAAAAATGACGCCATCGAGATGCACTTGCTTCGGGGCGGGCGTTCCATTTTTTTTGCCTTCGAACAGTTTTCGAGAGTAACAAGAGATCTAAGGGAAAAAGGGGAGGGGTCATTTTCACCCCTGGTTTGCGCTTTGCAGACGAACTCCGTGGCACGCAGAAGATCGTACTTTATTTTTGTACATGCCTTGTGGAACCTCCTCTTTCTGCTGATGTTTTGTTATTGTAAACCGCAGGTGGGTGGAAGCAAAGAGGAAACATGTGGTCTTTTTCCGTAACCTCCGGTAATGACGATGGGATGGTAGCTGAGTTATCTTGGCAGGCAGTAGAGCACGTGATCATTGACCTTCGATCATGCGTCGGCCGGCGACAGCGACCTTCGATGCGCAATATATCTCGGCTCCGACTCGCTTTGACTGAACTTGCGTGAGATGCGTATGATAGTTTCTGGTTTTACGTCTTTTATGGTGTTCTCTGTGCAGGTTCAGTTCTCTAGTGGTGACCTGCTTTTTTTTTTTTTTTTTTTTTCATATCTTCTGACATCCTCGCAGCCAAATTTCGGGAAGTTGTCTGGTTTTGCAATATTGGAACGTGTTTTTGTACTTCCCTTTCATTTTCTGGTTAGTAATACAAGTGTTTAAGATGCCTAAATCCAAAACGAAATTTCAAGATGCGTGGCTCGCCAAAGAATTGGACGGAGTGAAGTTGAAAGAATGGTGTTCTGCAACTGAAACAATATTTTCTGCTAAGTGTATATTGTGTTCAGAAATTTTCAATATTTCTAATAGTGGCTTTTCACAAGTAAAAGCGCATCATAAAGGAAAAAAAGTTCCCATAACAAGAAATTCCCATAACAATAAATTTGTTAAATAGTGTTCGTGATTCACATAAATTTTATAAAGAGTATGTTGATAAGCTGAAGGAAGAACAATCAAAAAAGGTAAAAGAAAGGAAGCAGAAAGAGAGGAAAATAAGGAAAAGCAGCTAGAGAAAAAAGAAAAGCTGAGTTTGATGACAAAATAAAAGAAAATGATGCAGAAATAAATAGGCTTAAAAAAGATAAAGAAGCCTCCCTAGCAGTAATTCAAGAGGGAACAGAAAGAATGCGAAAAGCTGTAGAAAAACAAAATACTGTTGAAATAGCAGTTGCCTCTAACTTGATCATACAAGGTTCAGCTGAAATAAAGAAAACAAAGTAAATTAGTTGTGGTGGAAGCAGAAAAAGATAGGCGTATCAGGAAAAGGTTAAAACAATAATATGAAAAAAGTAATTCAGTGAACAATTGTACATAGTTCTTGGTTTTCAATTACCTTTTTAGGATATTATAATTTAATGTGAAACCTGAAAACTTTCTGTGAAAATCGTGAATTGCTTCTGGTTAAACAGCATATTAATGTTCAAAGTGAAACTTGAATGTGGTAAATATACTTGAATATGATAATAACACGTGAAAAGATAAGAACTGAACATTAGAAGTAAATCATACTTAAACTTTAGACATTAGACGTTATGCAAAAAATTTGGGTGTGAACTTCGACCATATATACTAATGGACTGCGCATTGGCAATAGCTGCATCAAAGCCGCCATGGCTCAAACATTGGGCACGTCATCATCAGACTCCAAATTTCGTGTAAAAATGCTGTTATGATTACTAATTTACATTGCAGAACTTCAGTGTTTTCGGTGTATTATGTGAATGCGCCTCATATATAATGAAAACTCTTCAGGTAAGTTTACTTATGAGCTATATACATGCATGAACGGGTTGTTTACATTTTGTGATTTATAATGTGATGAACATTTGCGAAGAATTTGGAACATGCATTCCATTTTTTTTTCTTAAGTTACTGTATTTTTATATCAATAGCTGCAAGTTTCTGGTTAAGTAATTGAACTTTATTGACTTAGGTATTTAATTCGTTTCTTACCCATGAAAAATCATAGAACTTTCTTTACTATATCGCTCAGAGCAACCATAAGCACAGCAGGTGTAACCCATCTTTTTGACTGTTGTCATGTGATTTTATGTTGGAGCCAGAAATTTTGATGTCATGCGCAGTCTATCAGTATATATGGTTGAAGGGTGTGAAGCAAACTCTTTACAATGTATACAAAGTTGTTTTACTAGATGTATACAAATATACATCTAGTTTTTATTGAAATACAATCCTAAAATTTTCCTAAAATTTTTCTAAAAATTCCTAAAATTCCTAAAATTCCAACCTAAAATTTTCCAGAAGTATGCTATGATCCCTGTTTCTAGTTCTTGACTTGGGTGAATTATCTGAACTAGGAGGTGGACCAATGAACCAGTATTGGACAAACTTCTGATTTATATAGTGGTCAGGGCAACTAATACCTTATCTTGCTCCCCTCTTCTGTGATACCTGTGTTTTTACAAGGTTTTTTAGTGCTAGACTTGGGTGAACTATCCAAATTGGAGCCAGGTGGGTGAAGCAATGATCTGGTATTGGACAAACTTCTGATTTATATATTGGTGAAGGAAACTATTACCTTATCTTGCTCCCCTATCCTCTTATCCTATTGAAGTATATTGTAATTGGAAATGTAATTATGCCAAAACAAGTTAGGTCAAATAAATGATCAGACAGATGGCAAAATACTTCTTGCCGAAGGATTGTTTGACACTAAGAAAGAGGGGGATTATCTCTCTTTCATTGCTTGCAACTAAAGACAGGATTTTACACCATAAATTTCAAAATTATCCCACAACCATTGACAATTTGCCTCAATATTTTAGCATGAAGAGTGCATAGCAATCACTAGTGTTCGTTTTTGCTACATGTACAGCTTAAACTTAGTACTTTTGTAAAAATTCTAATTCATTGATTTTTGCATTTTGTCAGATACAAATTTACACATAAGCAGGCATGGCTGTTGTTTTGAGAAAAAATAGTCTGTTATAATTAAAAATAAATGTTCTGAGCATCCCTTATAATCATTCTGCACTGCATAATGTGTGAAGTTTCAATAAATGATTGTTAAGGGATAGTTAGTTGTGTTCCACTGTAATTATCTAGTGTCAGTGTTTGTTGAAAACTTAAATCATTTTGTGATTAAGTATGCTTCTGCCATTTTCAAGTTTTTGTGAAAACAGCATTTCTCTCTCACTAGGCTCTAACTCTGTTAAGAAAATAATTGAAATAAATAAGTATCTATTGGGTACTATGGCTGGTGGAGCTGCAGACTGTGTGTATTGGGAAAGAATCTTAGCTGAACGATGCAGGTACGCATATTATTATTGTTTAAGATCCAAGTGTTTTGTAGTATGCTTCTAAAATGTCTGTGATGATAATGTGAAACTGATACTGTTTGCTTGTTTAATTTTGTTTGAAAAGTTAGTCTTAAAGATTCTGATAAACACTTGATGTGCTAATTAATGCTGATGTCCTTCTCAGTTGGTTATTGTTCTTGATTTATGTGTATTAATTTTTGAGTTTTATAGCATGAGCTGAATATCATGTTTTTCATAAAATATAGGCTATGAATGTTTTTCATTATTTTTCAAGAAAGATTTTGTGGGGGGGTAGGAAGAAAAATTGAGCTAAGTAATTCAGAAAAGACAGGCTCTGATGTCAGTGTTTTTTACTGCATTTTAACAATTTTTCGTTGAAGTATGATGAATGATCATCACCAATTATGTATTGCTGTTGTAAATAATATACAAACACACACAGATGAGAGTTAAATACATGCATTATTCCAAATGTATGTATGATATTCTGTTCTCACATTATAATTCATTTTATTTGTGTTTGGATATATAGGTTGCACTCATGATGTATGCAATGGAAAATGTATAATGTTATTTGCCACTGTCTTTTTTAATCCATGCTTTTATCAGCTTCACCACTGTTGCATCCAGTCATGTATGATTTTTTTTTGCTAAGCTTCATTAAAAGGTATGAGAAGATGTAAAATGATGAAAGTTAAAAATAGAAGCCTATATATTTTAAACACAAGGCTGTTTCTTTCTACAATCGCCAGCTACGCCCCTGGAGCGATTTCCATGTTGTTGTTTTTTAATGAAAGCTTCTGACCCACAGATTTGTCATCACTAATTTTTATTGTCATAAGTAATTATTTTTTTTATGTTACCATGGCATTTTCTTTGGGCAATCCGCCGTAAGCGGAACAATACATGGGAAATTGGGAACTACTTGAAAGCATTCTGATTCGGTAGTACAGCCAAAATAAATAAATAAAAAGTAGCCTATGTCTACCAGAAAGAACTGAACTTCTCAATGGTGAAGGAACTATCCGAATCGGTTCAGTAGTTTTTGAGGTTATTAAAAAAAAAAAATCCATATATTATCGTGAACTACTTTTTTTTCACATTGGGAGTGATCAGGTTGTATGTAAACAAGGTGGAAATATACACGAGAAATTGGGAACTACTTAAAAGCTATCTGATTCAGTAGTACAGCCAAAAATTACAAAATAATAATAAATAAACAAAATAGCCTATATCCAACGGAAAGAAGTAAGCTTCCCAACGGTGAAAGAATTAATCAAATCAGCTCAGTAGTTTTCAAGATTACCTGAAACACACAAAGTTTCTCTCTATATATTAGTATAGATTATATAATGATACTAAAAAAATATTAAAACCAAGCTGGCAAAATAAAACACATTTTTAACCCCATTGTGTAGTTATCTAGACACGATACCATTTTGAATCACTGAAAGAATGCCTCAATACTCCAATGCAAGCCCATCAATGACGGGTAAGTGCATGTTTATACAGTAATGAGGAACATCTTTAAATCTGATTTTTTATTTAAATTGATTTTTAGGCTTAATCCTATCCATTAGCAACAAAACAGGCATTAAAACACAAACAAATAATTGCAAAAATTTAATTAACTGGAAATTAATAGCAAAAATAATTTAAAATTATTCATGCATTTTTTCCAGTTGCAGTAACATTTCTACTGCAAGCATGAGACAGTGTAGGAATAGGTAATCAGTTAATTTTTAAGCACTTTTTCCATTTAAAAATCTAAATAAAAACACAAGTTTAGCAGCCTTTTCTACCCCAGTTGATTCCTGAGTTTACTGTGCATTAATCCAAAAGTAGAGAACATTCTCTCTATTCCAGCAGATGTAGCTTTGCATGTGTGAAGTGCTTCAATAGCTACAAGTCCTTTCCCAGAAACACAGTCCTTTAGCAAAGCTAATGGCCTCCACCACCAGTCCAGTGTGTGCCCTACATCCTTTCTTTCCCCCAGCATACATATTTGTAAAGTATCTAAGAACATATAAGGCACTGGCTATTATTAAGTAGAAAATACAAATAGTGTAGTCTGTATAAAGCTGAGTGCAGAGTAAGACCCTTGTACTAGGCTAGAAGAACAACAACTGTGTGATCTGACAGGTCATTGAGCAGAAGATAAAAACCTGTTCCCAAACTAAAGGGACTGTTCCTTCTTCTACTTCTACAACTTGCATTGCAGTTACCCCTTTTGCCCTGAAGCTGAAAAGGCCACTCCCTGATCCCTATTCAAAAAGCCATACATGGGCTAAAAAAAGCCCATGTATGGCTTTTTGAATAAATAAAAAAATAATCCCTACTTTTAGACTCTAGAATAAGAAACACATGCCTTCTGTACCCTATCAACATGTAGCATGTTTTGAGTTTTGTTTACCAGCATGAAAGTTCTTCCACAAGGATTTAAGACTTATTTTTTCACTTCAGCCACTTTGTCTGATCATGTTAACACTAATGCTTACGAAAATTTTGTTGTTGGTGACCCATCTTATACACTGGCCATATTAAATTCAGCCATGTATTATAGTTATGCATTTTATTACGATTTGTGTTATAAGACAAGAAAAAAATTCAGTCTTAGCTTTTTCAACCATGTATGGCACGGGTTACGGTGTGGACTAGTAGATAATAAAGCTTAAAATGTTGAAATATGCAAAATAGCCAACACAGAGGTAATGCACAAGGTTTCAGATACATTTTGCTTGCTTTCACTAGTTCTTTTCAGTAGCAAATAGTGGACCTAAACTTTAAAAGTATTGGATCTTATTGGTGTAGCAAAATATTGTTTGGACATAGGAAACTTCCTGATCATTTATTGGCTTTGTATTCACACTGTATTTAATTTTAGTTCTTCAATAAGGCACCCTGTTTTTGGAAAAAAATCCAAACAGCTTATCTTGAGTTCATATTTGAAGGGATTCTCAAATATTGAGTGAAACTCAATTGTAATGAGATCCAGAGGATTGAAGAAAATTGCTCATTAAATGTTATTGTAACTGTATGTTACTTTGGATGTTGCTTGCTGCTTGTATCACACGCATGCAGATCTGTAATCATGTTAATGGATAGAAACAAAAATAAATGTGGCTTACAATTTCACTATTAAAAATGTATGTATTTGTTACCCTGTATTATACAGTATATAATTAACTCACAATAAAAATGCTACATATAATGCATTACCTGTAGCATTTTTATTTTTATTCTATTACCTGTTTCAGATTTCTTAAGGAGAAATTTATGAGCAATATCTTTCATTTTACTGAGGTAAAATCAAGATTCTGGATCAATGTCATTAGTTTTATAAAACAATCATATCATTAAGCTGTTCTCTGAAATTCAGAGGTTAGCTCCACAAAGAAATACAAACTACCAGATAATTTTTACTTACTGTTGTCGTATCAAACTTCTCCGTTTACAGCGATTCTGACATACAGCTCAGGCTTCACTGACATCCATCACACGCGGTACACAAGATCTTTTATACTTCATACTCATAATCTTTTTCTCATGCAGACACTCCTGAATCTGATCCTTCCATGACTTCCTTGGCCTTCCTCTGCCTTTCCTTCCTGCCACTTGGGCTAAAAAGATTTTCTTAGTAAGCATCTCATTACTCATTTTTTCAACATGGCTAAACCACCAAAGCATATTAGTCTCCACCTTGCTAACAACATTTTGCCTCACAATTACACATCTGCGACACTTCTTCATTCCTCACGTGATCAGAGAGTGTCTTGCCACAACCCCCTCCCAGGAAGTAACGCATCTCCCCAGCACACAAATGACTCCTATGGCTTTCCTGCAGTACCCAGGTTTCACTGCTGTACATCAGAGTAGGAACAATTACCCTTTCATACACAGCCATTTAGGACTTTCTTGAAAACCCATCATTCCAGTGAAATCCTCCTAAGGCAGCTTTGATTTTCAATGAAGAATCCACTCTCCTACTAATTTCACCATATAATTTGTTCTCTCTGTCAAACATGCTTCCTAAATATACAAACTCACTCACCTGACCAATCGCTGTGCCATTTAGATTTATATTACATTCAGTACTACCAGTTCCTCTCTCAAAAACCATAACTTTGGTTTTTCCCTTATTTATACTCAGTACACAACATGCTCTGCAAATCACTGTTGCTCTCTGCCAGTAAGATGGTGTCATCAGCATAGAGCAATCTGCACACACACATATATTACCAAGATATAAACCGGTGTTATTTATTTTGGCATTATGCATGCATCCATAAATATATTAAACAGCCATGGTCACGTTATTTACGCGACCTTGTCTGAAGCCTGCGCTAAAAGAAAACCATTTCGATAAAACACCATTCACTTGTACACATGCTGTACTGCCAGCATGCATGGCTTTCACACTACTAAGTACCGGGTGTTTCACTGGGTAGTGACAGCTTTCCTGTGGAATAAATCTTTAAAGAATAACGAGGTGGTGCTCTAAGTCCGAGACGTCGATCATCAAGTAACAGGCATTCGTGAGGAAGTAAACACATGATTTCAGACATGCATCGATATACCACGGAAGAAAGAGTTTTCTTGGTGAAAAATTGGTGTGCGGAGGGCGGAAACCCCACAAAGGTGTTACGAAAGTGGGGTACAGCATTTAAGAATCATCGTAAGCCATCCCGTGCATACCTGACGAAATTGATAGTGAAATTTGAACGTACCGGCAGTGTCACAGATGACGAAGAGAAGAACAGCATGGACGGCGAAAAACATCAAAGCCGCACGAGAACTCTTGCATGAAGAAGCTGGTACATCAACACGAAGACTTGCACAACAGCTAGACATTAGCCCAGCGTTTGCATGGTGTATTGTGACGTTGGATTTAGACATGTTTCCATACAAAATCCAGGTGCATCAGCCTTTGAGCACAACAGCCGCCAGCAGCGTTATCAATTTGCGAATGACATGTGTTCACTGATCGATCAGCACAACGTTGATGTGAAGAGCATTGTCTTCAGCAATGAGGCACACTTCTGGTTGGATGGCTACGTTAACCAGAAAAATTATCACGTTTGGGGAAGCGAGAAGCCGGCAGTCTGTGTTGGGAAGCCTCTCCATCCGCTGAAGCTAACCGTTTGGTGTGCAATGAGTGGCGATGGCCTCATTGGGCAATTTTTCCTGGAGTCCACAGTTACCACTGCCGCCTACAGTGACCTTTTGGAGAATTGTTTTTCCTCGCAGCAGTCCAGAAAAACTGGATTCATAACCGCGTGCTTCAACGGGATGAAGCACCGCCAAACTTCACAAATGCTGTTCTCGATTTGCTTCACCAGCAGTATGGCCCACAGGTCATCATCGCCAGACGATTCCCTCAACATTTTTCAGCCGGTCTCTCTTGGCCTCCGTACAGCCCCGATTTAACGCCGCTTGACTTCTTCTTGTGGTGCTATCTGAAAGATCGGGTGCACTAGGAAAACCCATGAATACTGCTTTACCTCTGACGTGCCGTTTTCATCTTCCCGTCGGTATTGCAGCACTTCGAAGCATGTATTCGCCACGTCGTGATAGCGGATGGTCATCATGTGGAACATGTCATCCATTGATTACCTTTTGCCTACTCTTACTTCTGTAAACGTCTTTTTCCTCTTCGAATAAAGTAAGTTAATTTTATTGTCTCTTTTTTTGTCACTACCTAGTAAAACACCTGGTAGATTCTCAGTCATGCCATATTTATTCAATACCTTCCACAGAACAGTCCTATTACTTTTTCATAAACTTTCTCTAAATCTATGAACACTCAAACACTTTTTTATCAACAGACAGATACTTTTTAATCATCATGCGTAAATCAAAAAATTGATTAGTGCAGCCCTTACCAGGCATAACCCACTCTGTACATCCCACACTTTCCTGATGTAAGACATCATATCTTATCAATAATGACCTTCCCAGACACTTTTTCTGGCACACTTAGCAAACTGATACCATGATAGTTCTTGCATCCAGTCTGATCACCTTTTTCCTTGTACAAGGAAACAATTATAACATCCCTCCAATCCTGAGGGGTAATTCCTACCTCCCAACATAACTGGCAAATTTCAGTTAACCAGTCGATCACAGAGTCACTGCCATATTTTAGCATCTCAGTAGTTATGCCATCTACTTCTGAAGCCTAACCATTCTGAAGAGATTTTAAAGCTTTACGCACCTCTTCTCGTGAGATCCCACCAATGTTTTTATCTCTCACTATGACATCATCTGCTTCAGCCTCAGAATCACTTTTGCTTTCATGATCTAATAAATCACAGAAGTACTCACCCCATCTTTCACTTAGCTCATTGGGCTCCCATATCATTTCTCAGACCCTGTTCTTTATACCACTTAGAATTTTATTTCCCTCTTTTCCCTATGATAAAGTATGCTTTTGATAATAATCTACTGAATTGTTTAAACACTTGTCTTTCATGCTCAGGGCTTATGTTTAAGAAGCAGGTGAAGGCAATTATTAGTGAAAAAGAATTCATTCATTTTAAAATGTCATGAATTGCATAAAGTGAACAAGATTTGTAATAAACTTTTTTTTTTTTTAATATATATGAATAAGACTTACAAATCAAGCTTTCACTCCTTATGTTTTGCTCTCCCTTCCCATGGAAGTAGCCATTTTTTGACAGTAAAACCTGAACCTAAAATTGTTACTTCGGTGTTTCACAGTGTTGGCTTACATTTCAGATATGCTTTTTTTTTTTTTTTACCAGTGACACAGTTGTCAACTGTACTGTGTTTAAGTTTGTTGTGTTATACTTAAATGTATTTTGCATATATATATCTTAGCTGTTCTGAGATTCAGAGGTTAGCTTTCCAAAGAAAGTTAATCTGCCAGATTAGCATTTGAAACTGGTGGAACTAGATTTTATTTACTTTTGATGTATCCAATGTCTCCATTTACAGCAGTCTTGGCTCACAGCATGTCCCACACAAGACTGTTTGTACTTCATACTCATTATCTTTCTCTCTTGTAGACATTCCTGATTCTGGTCCTTGTGTGGTTTCCTGGGTCTTCCTCTATCTTTCTTTCCTGCTACTTGGGCTTAATAAATTCTCCTAGTAAGCATCTCACCAGTCATTCTTTCAACGTGGCTAAACCACCTAGTAATATTTATCTCCAGAGACCTTACTAACAACATCTGCAACATATCTTTGTTACTCACGTAATCAGAATGTGTCTCGCCACAGACCCTTTCATAAGTAACACATAGCACTCCATCACACAAATGACTCCTACGTCCCTTCTGCTGGTTTCACTACCATACATCAGAATAGGAACAATTACACTTTCATACACAGTCATTTGAGACTTTTTTGGAGAACCCATCGTTCCTGTGAAATTTTCTTCACTTTTTTGAGAACCCATCTTCCTTTGAAATCCTCCTAAAGCAGCTGTGACTCACAGTGAAGAATTCACTCACCTATTAATTTTACCATCCAACATGTTTTCTCTGTCAAACATGCTTCCTAAATATACAAATCCATTCACCTGGTCTAGATCTATGCCACTTAGACTGATTCTGCATTCAATACTAACAATTCCTTACTCAAAAATCATAACTTTGGTTTTTCTCTTATTTAAGCATGGTCGAGTCACATTATTGTGACCACCAGCTGTTATCCAGAGTAACCGCCGTGTGAAGCGCAGACAGCAGCTAGATGGGATGGGAGTGACTCAATAAGGTGCTGGAAGGTGTTCACGGGTATATGGAGCCATCTTGACTGCAGTGCACCTTACAGCTGCTGGAGGGTGTGTGGTGGAGGATCCATATAGTGAACAACATGATCAAGGTGGTCCCACAGATGCTATTCAATGCTACCTAATTCCCCAGACTTAAACCTAATGGTTTAAGTCTAGAGAATAAGGTGGCCAGGGAAGTACTTTGAAGTCTTCATCATACTCTTCCAACAGGGCTGTTTGTGTTCCGGGTTTGGGCGATCTTTCATACCCGGAATTCCGGATGTTTAGCTTTGAAGACATTTTTAAGACTGTTAAATTTTATGTTCTAATAAGCGACAAAAAAAAGAAAAAGAAAATTTAAACGATTCATGGCAAAAGTATTTACTAAAAAAAATTGCTTTTTACCAGTGAATTAATGTGATAATAATATTGTCTTCCTCACCGATGCAGCCGACTCGAGCTTGACGCCTGAAGTCTCGACGTGAAGCCGGCAGTTCGTGCTGTTGTCCGTTGTTCTGTGGGAAGGGCATGCGCATAAATTCTCAGTCATTTTGTCGGAGCTTCTGCTCCTCGATGAACAAAAAAACTGTTTCTCGTCCTGATAAGTGATGTGGGATTAGAACTTGGAGTGGGGGGGGGTTTGAGCAGTTAAAGCAAATAAATAAAGTATGTCACTCACACGTCTGCACCTACGTGCGGGGGCAGCCTGCCTCATTGTATTAGTAAGTCAGTGACAGAGGAGGTGTCTATGTTTCCTGATGAAACGTTTGTGGTTTTTCGTTTAGGCAAAAGTGATGGTGTGTGTGTGTGTGTGTGTGTGTGTGTGTGTGTGTGTGTGTGTGTGTGTGTGTGATGTATGAATGTTTTAAGGGATTTGAAAGTTTACACGATTGCAGTTTTTCAGTTTAAGTTAAGTTCGTCATCAACGATGAAGTTTTTAACCAAAACTGGCGATCTCAAGACATTAGGAGGTCTCAGTCAAAAATAAATTCCGGTGGGATTGGCTAGAAAAAAGACAACAAAGAAGGAGAAAGCTGGAATATGGTGTCGGAAAATTGATACAGGTGGGTCATGTTTCTGCATGTATAAATGAAGTACGTGCTACAGTTCTGCCACCAAAACCTGTTGAAGCAATTGTAACGGCTACTTGTAATAGTAAAGGTTCTTTTTCCTCTTCGGTACACAAACAAGACACTGAAAATGAAGGATGTTGTAAACGTAAGTGTCAGCCTGATAGCATCTCCGCTAAAAAAACAAATAAAGATTGCACATTTTTTTAAGAAATAGTGTTATTTTATTAGGAAATATAAGTTTAGATTAACACCACACCAGACTGATATGTTTTTTTATTAAAAAATGGAAATTTAAATCAACATCCAATTTGCTAAATTAATAAATAGAACTTTAGATCAATACCACCTGACTGAAACTGAACGACTAAAATTTCTGTTAAAAAAAGATCAATATCTTATGAAAAAGAGTAGTTGCCCTTCTGGTAACATAAAAACTTGACTGCAGATTTTCTTGTTTTATTTGTTTGCCAAATGGGTAATTTTACAATTGGAAAGAAAGGCAAAACTTTTTTAAAAGGTATGTTATGCGTGTAATTGGTTTATTTTATACAAATGCAAAATTTTTATTAACGTTCTTAGTGTGGTATATGTTAAAGACAATATCGTGTAGTTGTCGAAATCAAAGTTACTTAAATTTCACTGAAGGAATTCATTTTCTTTAGCAACAAATTAATACTGCAAGCTCAACCCCAAAATAATTTACTGTTGTGAGCAGAAGGTATAGGTAGGTAGTAAGTACTTCCCAAAGTGAAACCATTTTATCTTTCGAAGTATCGGTAACAGCTTTGCTCACAAGTATAATAATTAGAGGTACTAATAGTAACGGAAATACTTTTGTTGTGCTGGGGGGGGGGGGGGTTTACCCACACGTATTCATTTATGTCTCGAGTTTATGCATTTGCACCGTTGGGAGACGCCGTTGATTTCAGGGTTTCGTGCCTTGCCTTGCAAACACCTCTGTTCCAACCACCCTTGAACATTTCTAGCTGTGTGCCACGTCGCATTGCTGTGTTGGAAGATCCCATCTGGCCTAGAGAAGACAATCAGCATGTATGGGTGTACGTGGTCTGCAAGGATGGATTCATAATGAATCCTGTCCGTTGTGCCTTCCACAGGTATTAGTGGACCCAGGGAATGCCACAAAAACATTTCCCAGACCATAACGCTGCCCCCACCAGCTCGTGTTCTTCCAGCAATGGTTGAAGAGCGTTTGTTCTCCGATGTTTCTCGCTTTATACGCCAACGCCCATCCATTCGATGAAGCAGAAAACTTTACTCATCGGAGAAGGCAATCCTTTGCCAATCAGCAGAGGCCCAATTCCAATACTGCCATGCAAATGTAAGCCTTTTCTGTCGATGCACCTTCGTTAGCATAGGTGCAGTGACCATCCATCTGCATCAGAGCCCTATACACAGCAGGGTTTGCTGAACTTTCATTTTAGACACACTTCTGGTAGCCCCCTGGTTCATCAGCCAGTGAGTTGCTCCACGGAAGCATGTCAATCGGTCCTCGTGCATCTTCGAACCTGACGTTCATCTCTCACATCTGTGGCACATGGTGCTCCGCAGTTTCCACATCGCTTGTTCGCAATGGTGCCATTTCTCCAATCACAATACACTTTAACCACAGCAGTATGTGAACAGTTCACAAACTGCACTGTTTCAGAAATACTGCCACCCTTGGCCCGAAAGCCGATAATCATCCCTTTTTGCAAATCTGATAAATCGCTCAGTTTATCCATGATAGCAACGAGTGATATGTTTTCAAAATGCTTGCAGCACACCTTATAGACCCTCCAAGCCAGCTCACAGCACATGCCTTTTTTCATTGGCTACGTGCTGTTGATGTCAAAAATAGGAGGTGGTCACAATAATGTGACTCAACTGTGTATATGATTTCAAAAACATGTTTTGACAAATATTTCTGCCAAAAATATCAGTATTTTTAAATGTAGTTTAATTTGATGTTAGACTTCTCATGAGAAAACTCAAATTTTAATTACTATTGTATATAATATTTGTGTGAAATCAACTGATTTTTTACATATTTTCATATGTTTGAAATGTTCAATTCATTGTACAGCTTTTTATTACAAAATTCTATAAATATTATGGTTGTTTCGCTTTAGAATATATGAACTGAGGAATAGAGAGCGAATATCAGTAGCTGCTGCATCTAAACTTTTGGCAAACATAATGTTCAATTACAAAGGAATGGGCCTTTCAATGGTATGTTGTACTGTTGATTCTTTATTCTCTAATTATTATTATTTTCATGTTGTAGGAGGGATGAGCCACAACACACATTTGTATATATGTGCTTATCAATTGATGCTAAATTATCTGTATAACAAAACATATTGTTAAAACTACTGTTGGAGCACAGTGATTTGTTCTTAGCTCAATTTTTTTTAATATAATTTAATATAATATTCAGCAAAGGAGGTGTGTGTGTGTGTGTTTCCAGTATGACTTTAAAAAACAAATAACTAAGAATCGTCATACGAAGTAGATAAAGTTAGAAATTAAAGGTACATCAGCTGTTGAATTTGATTTGCTGTTTCTGTTGAAAAACAAAAGAACAAAGCTTTCAATTACGAGAGCATGAAAAACAACCCTAGAATCTGACTGTGCTATTTCTGTGGCATGTGTAATCATAACTGTGTGTTACTGCTCAACATTGAAATTACTTGACCCAAAAGGAGTGAGTCGAATCAGCTGAAAATGAACAGACATAGCACATCAGGTGGATAGCTAATTATTTAATTGTGGAATAACTCTTTTACGGGTCTTATAGAGGTTATTTTTCTTTAAAGTTGGTTGTCAAATTTTCGAACTAAAGCCTAGTTCGTCATCAGGACTATGTCACTGGAGTAGTTGCTGCCACTCAATTGGAAGAGTCCATCCGCAATTATCGTTAATTGTGGTACTTCTTCTTGCTATTTCGATCCCTTCTTCTAGTTTCCTCTTTACTAAGTTTGACTGGTGGGCGATTATTTTCACTGAGTTCCAATTTATGGAGTGTCCACTTGCTTGTATATGTCTGTCTAGCCCTGTTTTGTTCCCAATGTTCCTAATAGCTGCTTGGTGTTCTTTCATTCGGACCTTAATACTTCTCCCTGTTTCTCCTATATAGCTGAGTCCGCAGTTACAGTCGATGCAGTAAATTACTCCTTCCTGCAATTGGATGTCCAATTCTTTCTGCTTTAAAGCTGGCAGGAATTTCTTTATTTTGTTATTAAGATCTGGAGCTAGCCTGATATTATATTTTGCTCCGATCCTTTTCAGTTTCTCGAAAAGTCCCTTGTGGTACGTAATTTTGCTGGTGAATTTGAAGTTGGTTTTCTCCTGCTTCTTTTTTGGCACTTGTTTAAATATTTTCTCAACATATGGGGAGGGGCAATTGTTTTCTGCCAATATTTCCTTTAATTCTTCTTTGTGAAGATCTTTCTGAGTAGCTGAAGAGACCAGGATTTCAATCTTTTCCAAAAATTGTCTCGCCGTATTCGATTTAATATAATCAGGGTGGAATGAGCAGAAGTCTAACATCTTCCCTGTGTTGGTGGGTTTTCTAAAAGCTGAGTGAATATTTTTCCCTCTCTTGAGGTCAAGGTTAAATCTAGGTAATTGATGCTATGGTCTCTTTCCTGTTCTAGGGTATACTGCAAGGTATTCTCTAGTAAGTTAAATTCTTCCAGAATCTGAGAGGGTAGAGATTGGTCCACAGTATCTACTATAATTAGGACATCATCCATGTACCTTACATAGAGAGCAAACAAGGAGGGTTGTATAAGGATTTTTGCCTCTAGTTTACTTATATAATAATTTGCTAGCAGAGGTGCTAGTGGAGAACCCATTGCAAGTCCTGAAGTTTGTCTGTAATATTTCTTTCCAAACTGGAAGAAATTATTCTTGAAGGAAAATAGGAGCAGTTCATATATGCCAAGTAGTATTTCTCTATTGTGATTATGGAATACTATTTTTTCCGCAAGGTCATCTGCAATGAATTCCAGGAGGAGGTCCAGGTTAATGTTGGTATACATAGAGACTATATCCAGGCTTGCCATTACTGGATGAATTAATTCTGGCAAGTTGTCCAGTTTTCCTTTTAGCTGCATGGAATTTTTTAGTAGGTAGGGAGGAGAAGGGAACATATCTCTGAGGTGACCAAGTAAATAATAATTAATGTTGGAGAGTGGCGAATTTCTAGTGTCTGTTATAGGTCTTACTGGATGGCCTTCTTTGTGAACTTTTATCGTACCATAGATCTGTGGAATTCTTGACTGGATTTTGGAGAAGTTTTTGAAGAGCTCATTAAGCTGTTTTTTATTTTTTAAAGAGCTGATTAATTTCTTAAGATTTTTGACAGTTTGATCTATAGGGTTACCATTGAGTTCTTCATAATAAGGCTTGCTCAATTCAGTTTCCATTTTACTGTAATACTTCTCTTTTTCTACCAATACCAAAACTTTGCTCTCAGTGCTACAACTTTATCATTGGCTTTGAATTTTTTAAGGTCAGCAATGGCATTTCTATTAAAATTGTAATCAACTTTTACTGGCTTTTTTACAAATTTTGAGACGCAGTCTGAGAATTCTTTCCTTAAAGTAACTGCTGTATTTTCATCTTCTCTTTCTACCTTACTACAGATGCTTTCTAAATCAATCAGTATACGTTTTTTATCAAGTGTTGCGGAGGAAAGGTTATAATTATATCCCTTATTGAGGAGATTAATCAGGTTTTCATCTACTCCTTCTTCCGTCAGATCCATGACATGTTTGTTAGTGGGGGATGGTATTAACTGTGGGCCAGGTGCTGTAGACATTAACTTTGGATTCAACCACTTATTCTCCTTAATCTTCAATTTTTCCTTAAACTTTTTGTTTTTATCTCTCACTGCTTTAGCTAACCAATTATCAATATTTTTCTTTTCTGCTTCCGGAATTTCACCTAATGAAGAGGTCCAAATACGAGCTTCTATTCGTTCGCGTTGCTCAATAGTTTTGAATTTATTACGAATCGCGCCATTCACCGTTTTTAGTTCTATTTTTTTAATAAAATTTCTTGACAGATTTTCCGCGATGTTTTTTGTGAGTCTCAAAGAAGGTGGGACAAAATTAGCTCTCTTACATTTCTTAAGAAAATAAAGTTGTGACTTACATTTGTCGCTTTTGCACTTACTCCTTTCTATCTTTCTGATGTTTCGCCATATATCCAGCCCGTATGTGGTTTTAATCCTAGTTGTAAATGCATTTATGGCACCTCTATTCATAGTGATTGTGGAATAACTCTTTTACGGGTCTTATAGAGGTTATTTTTCTTTAAAGTTGGTTGTCAAATTTTCGAACTAAAGCCTAGTTCGTCATCAGGACTATGTCACTGGAGTAGTTGCTGCCACTCAATTGGAAGAGTCCATCCGCAATTATCGTTAATTGTGGTACTTCTTCTTCTTGCTATTTCGATCCCTTCTTCTAGTTTCCTCTTTACTAAGTTTGACTGGTGGGCGATTATTTTCACTGAGTTCCAATTTATGGAGTGTCCACTTGCTTGTATATGTCTGTCTAGCCCTGTTTTGTTCCCAATGTTCCTAATAGCTGCTTGGTGTAATTATTTAAGTTGCAACTCGATACATTTGTTTTACAAGTACAAGAAAAAGTTACATCTGCCAATAAGGTACTGTCAGGTTTGCAATTCGTTCTGCGACAAGGTGTTGATTGGAGCCTTATAGATGTCTAATAATGATGTTCTGAGGTATCTTACTCCATGCCATATTCACTTGGCTCCCTAACTCATAGCAATGTTTTTGGCTGGGCAAGGAGAGACTTCCAAGTGTCATCCGATGACGTCCCATGCTTGATCAGTGGGTGAAAGGCTTGGGGATCTCACTGGCCATCGCAGCATATAGACTTCTTGCAGACAAACTCTGGAGATGGCGGCAGTATGTGGATGAGTACTGTAGTGCTGGAAAATGGCCTGTGGGATGCATATCAGAAATTCCTGTGCGACTGGCAATAGAACATCAGCATATTGTCCGGCTGTCACAGTTTGCATTATGCTCACCAGAGCTAACCTGTTGTAACTGATGGCAACCTACTCAGGGATACCTTATGAGGAAGCAGTGTGGTTCTCACAGACATCTGCTGTTTCCCAAATCATCTCGAAATGCAGACCTGACGATCGTCAGCACCATGGCAAAATCTGGACTGACTGTTGAACTTGATAAAACTCCATTTGTTTTGCTAGGCAGCTCTATTCTGATACCTGTCCATTTGAGCCTGGTGGTTACTTTGGGTCAGTGGCTGCCAGAAGTGCAGGCCTGCCTCTGCCAACCTTCTGAATATCATCCATGTTGTAAAGGGGGTGTTTGTGGTAGCAGCTACAGCTCATTGAAATCTTGCTGCAGTTTGTAGTGGCTCTGCAACCCCCATGGTGATTAATACACCGAAGTACCAGCACTGTGACATGCACCTAAAAGTGCCCGTCGCTTGACAACAACTGTTGGTACCTCCCTTGCAACTATTATCTTCAACAGCATACTACTGTTCTCATATTATGATTCACATGGGATATGATACAGCATGTTAACCAGCCAGATTCACACATGACTGCAGAAGTGCCAGCTATTACGGATTGTCCGTAATTATTGCGGTTTCGACTGTCAGATTATGGAATTACGGATTTCAGTGCGTTTTGGAGAATCTCAATTTTGTATCCTTTTTTGTTAACCCTTTTAGTGCGACGCAGCCAATTCGTCAGCGTTCAATTTTGATCCGAGTATTTTCCGAATCAGACGGCAGGTATCAGTGTCGATGATCATATCGTTTTGAAATTAAATCTCCATGAATCGTATCGTCAAACAGCGATATTATCGAAAGAATCGTAATATGCCGTAAGAGTTGTATCGTGAAATAGTTTGCACTTGCTATTGGGCTTCCCGTGCGCTTTCTCTGTGCGACAGGAGAAAGGCTACTTTAGCCAAAACTTTTCCTACTGCAGTTGAGGCAGGGCTGTTCACTTGGCCTTGTTGGTGAATTATAAAACGTCTCACTGTCGGAAATCACTTTTTCGAGCCCTGTTCGAAGTGCAATAACGCGCACCTCGTCGCAACGCATAGTACCGTGATGGTGGGTGTTTATTTTTATTTATTTACGGACTTTCGCCGCGTGGGAGAACAAAATGCGGTGTTTTGTTACTAGAAGCTCTTCACATTATTCATTTCTTTTTTCCCTAACAAACAGACACCATCGCAAAACTCCGTGAATTACGAATCCACCTCTTTTTCCAAACTAGTGTTAGCAGAGGATGACTTTGTTGACAGCTAGTTCCCCAGACTAGCAGACGTGCATTTTCCTACTGCGTGAAATGTTTTTTTTTTTGTTTTTGTTTTTTTTTTTTGTGCCGCCCCGGTGGCGCAGTGGTCTAGGCGGTGGCCTCTGATCATTCGTCCGAACGGGGTCCGGGTTCGAATCCCGGTGAGGCATGGATGTTGTGTTTGTCTTACGGCACTGGCTCTCTCCCTTCCCTGGAACCAGTGACCCTAAATTAGGGACGGGCGACTGCTTATAGCCCATTGAGTTGCTCACGGTGGTCGTTAAACCTCCAATTAAAAAAAAAAAAAAAAAAATGTTTTTGTAAGGTTATTTGAAATGGCTTGTTGTAGTGAGAGTGAAAGTTTGCCAAGTGATAGGGGTGATTTTGAATCATCTGAGAGTGATATTGGCCAAGCAACATCAAGCCAGAAAAACTAGCCACCGTGCCACGCACACAATATCTTCTGAAAGTGAAGATCTTGATAGGGAATCTTCAGGTCATGAAAGCGAATGGGAGGATGTAATAGAGGGAAGTGATGAACAACCTCAGCATCCTTTTGGTTATCATGAAATGCAGGTGCCCAAACATGCTCCTGCAACTGATGCGGCGCCTATTGCATATTTTTACTTGTTTTTACTGATTTCCTCTTTGGAATTATCGTTTCTGAAACAAATAAATATGCAAAGAGGTTTCTCCAGGAACATCCAATCTCGAGCTAGGAAATGGAAAAATGTTACAAATGCTGAAATAAAGGTTTCCTTGAGTGCCTTCTAATATGGGAGTAATCAGTAGCCCATGTAGGACGAGATGATTGTCGAAGGCATATCCAGTCAAAAAAACATGAGGATTATGTAAGATGAAAGAATCAATAAAAGCCTTTGGATAATTTTTTTGCAAAAAAGAATGAAAATAGCGTGATAAATGCTGAATTGCTGTTTACTACATTCGTTGTGGAGCATAACCTACCGATAGTAAGCTGTGATCATGCTGGTCCCTTGTTGCATGCTATGTTCCCAGACTGTGATATTGATGAAGCTGGATATCTTAGAGCAGATGTGGCATGGAATGAAATATCTAAGATGAAGGATTCATCTGGCCTTCCCAAGTATTCTGCATTTCCAAAAACTAATGTTGGCAATATTGACTATCCCTCACAGCAATTCCTCTACAGCAGTGGTTCCCAACGTGGGGTGCACACCCCACAAGGGGGCAATTTGATTTTTAGGGGGGGGGGCAATTCGAGAATGAGCACACTAAATACTTTTTTACTTTCTTTTAAGATCGCCAGAAGAAAGTAAAAAAAAAATTCACAGGCAAACCTGTGATTTGGGTTTTCTGAAAACCAGAGCAAGAAGAATCCTCCGAAACCTCTAAAATTTCTCCCCGCTTGCAATCTCCTAGCGCATGCTCACTCCCACTCCACTAAGAGAAAACCCCTCCTTCAAAGTCTGCTCGCGAGGCTTCCACCGACCTTTGAACCCCAGTGATATTCCCATGAATCCCACGGCAACGCAATCCTATTCTCTTCGCCTCCATGCAACAAAATAAAAGAATGCTCAAATTGTATTTTTAATTAAGATGATCAAAGTATTACAGAAAAAGCTTCCATTAAAATTATTTTATATTTATGCATTTCAATTTTCTATTATAAGTTTTGAAACTTTATTTGCTGTTTTTTCACATCACTTCATATTATTATTATTTTTTTTAAACAATATCTTAGTGATTTCTTCCTCAGTACTTCAACTGTAATTTTGTTCTTTTATTTTTCTCTTTCACGCATGCCATGTTCTTTGGAAGCTTGTTAATGGTTTTTTAGGCAAGGCCATTAACAAGCTTCCAAAGAACATGTGAATAGGAGTTCATTTTTTGATAATAAGAATTATATGTCGCAGAATCATACGTATATGTCATTATACGTGGAGGATAGGAGTTCATTTTTTGAATGGGGGATATCACGATTTTTGAGATGCTTAGGTGGGGTATGGCCAAAAAAATGTTGGGAACCACTGCTCTACAGAGAGAATATTTAGTATAATAAGGAAAAACTTCACATCTGCCTAACAATGAGCACCAAAACATTAAGTGCCATTCTTGTATAGAAAAGTAAAGCATTTTCCTCAGGTGAGCCGTCTCATAAAAAGAAGTTTTCTGAAAAATAATATACCACTGCAAAACAAGCAACAAGGGAGACTTTTATGTCAGCAATGACATGAGGTAAGTACAACAGGGTTCCCACGCCACCTGGAAAACCGGGAAAACCGGGAATTCTCAGGGAATTTGAAAATTGTTCCAAAATCAGGGAAAACTCAGGGAAAATCGTGTTTTTCCGTAAAAATCAGGGAATTTCTTATCAGGGAACTGAAAAGTCAGGGAATTTTTATTTTGCCAAAAAAATATTTTCTTTCAGACTTTTGTAGAATATATATATTTCTGTATTGCTAAGTTTTAAAATAATTCCGAGTTGTTTTATCCTTCGAGGCAACCACCCACCGATTAAAGTGCAGCTGTGCTGGTGAGTGCGTATCTTCGCGGTTTCCCCCATCTCCAGATGCTCTAAACTACAACCGAACAAACGGACACGTCAAAGCGTGAGAGAAAGCCATTAATTACACCCCCACTTCGCAGGCTCTTATCTGCTGCGTTCGCGCAGAGGCAGTCACTTGTTCCTAAGTAGGTGCCCTGGTTCTCTGTGTAGACTGGGAAAAAATTATGAAAAAGCTATTTCCTCAATTTTTTAAATAACCGACTGAAATTTTTACAGTGGGCAAGATATATGAAAATAACGTTCCATTTTAAATTTACCGAAATTCATCGGAAATTTTAGAAGTTGCGCTTTTTTTTTTTTCCCCTTTCTTTTTGCATGTTTCACTTGTCTTTTATCAAACCGCACAAAAACATTTTATTTTGCCGGATGTTGGTTATCCTAATAAATTCGTCCCCCCCTTCAAGAGCAGTGTGGATGAATGTTACAAATTGAGGGCACAATTTATTTTGAAAAAAGTTCGTATCACTTACGAACTAAAGCTTCACTTTCGTAATTCTGTAGCAGAGTTGGTATAGTTGGAAAAGTATGTACCTTCAAATGTTTGAACAGGGAAGATATGAAATAGGAAGATTCTTCAAAGAGGGGGAAAGATTAATTTTTTCATAGTACTTACGAGTATTTTGTATGAAAAATACCATGCAATGAAGCCGGTACTATTGCATACCTACCAAATTTCCCAGATTTCACGGCCGTTTTCTAGATTCGTTGTTTTACGGCCGGAAAGAGATTTTTCTTGATTCTGTCTTATTTCTATTTCATAATGCATGAAGAAATTAATTTATAGCTATTTTGGCGATATTCCGATTACTGCAAGAGCTGGCTGGTTGCGAAAAATAGAGTAGTCCGACGCCCGGAACTATAGATTTTCACATCTGGGTCATTCCACGCAAAATCGTCAGATATTGAAATAATTTTCCACCAACACATCTCCGATTCTTACGGGTAGCTGCCTCCAAGTTATAAAAAAAACCCCTAAAAGTTTCAACTTTTTTTGTTTCTGATAGATTAGAAGATATTATTTTTTGAATTTCTGTGCATAGTGAAACCGTTTTCCGTAAAACGCAAATATCTCCGTTATTTTGAATAAGAAATATAAAATTTATCATTCTCTCGTAATTTTTCCTAAGGTTTCAGCTTATACATAGGGAAAAAAATTTGCGAGAACAAAAGTTAGACGGATTAGACATTTTCTTGTAATCGTAAATTATTTTTCATGCGTTGCTGCACCTCACAAGAGTTGCATAAATTTTTCATTTCACATCTTTACCCTCACATTGCCGAAAAAAATATAAAAAATCTACCTAGTTACTACTGATTTAAATCTTTGCCGTGCGTGCTCTATTGGTTTCAGGTTTGTCAGTGCAGGCGCTAAAGCTTCGTCTCCGTTTTGGATGACGTTATTTGTGGGGAGTTACTGCAAATGACCTGAGTGGGCTCCAGACCTTTCGCACTTTGCCTGATCAACATCGCACAAAAATGTATTGCCCTTCGTAAAGATATTGTTAAGTATAAACATGCCACTCGCCACAGGATGAAAAATTATGTTGAAAAAAGTGTTAGGAAGATTTTATGAGCACACATGCACACAAAACTTCCTCTAATTGTTTCCCGTACAAGTAATTTGACGTAGCGTGGAAATGAACTGTGACCTGCGAGAAAAGTTCAGTACTAATGTTTGTGTCACAAACGTAGCCAATCAATTTTAAGACTTCCGGATTTTGGAAGTACTTGTATGAATTGTAGCCTCTCAGGCAAAATGGTATTCCGTATTAACTGTTAGTTTTCTCCACTTGTTGCTTCCATTATTTTCTTTATCCAGGGTTTAATTTTTTTTTTTTTTTTGCCGTTATGGCATTAGGATCTCTGTGTGCCAGCTTATTGGTTATGAAATTTAACTGCACAATGTTTAAATATCCTATGCTGCGTTATTTAGAAGCAAATAGCAGAGCTGCCAACTATTACGAATTGTCCGTAATTATTACGGTTTCGACTGTCAGATTACGGCTGACAGGTTGGAAGAATTACGGAATTCAGTGTGTTTTGGAGAATCTCAATTTTGTATCCTTTTTTGTTAAACCCTTTTAGTGCGACGCTGCCGATTTGTCGGCCTTCGATTTTGATCCGCATATTTTCCGAATCAGACTGCAGATTTCGGTGTCTCAATGATCATATCGTTTTGAAATGGAATGTCCCGCAGTGGTTTAAGCGATGGCCTTTGATCATTCGTCTGTAAGGGGTCCGGGTTCGAATCCCGTTGAGACATGGATGTTGTGTTTGTCTTAAGGCACTGGCTCTCTCCTTCCCTGGAACCAGTGACCCTAAATTAGGGACGGGCGACTGCTTATAGCCCATTGAGTTGCTCACGGTGGTCGTTAAACCTCCAATCAAAAAAAAAAAAAAAAAAAAAAATGGAATGTCCATGAATCATATCATCGAACAGCGATATTATCGGAAGAATGGTACCGTAATTTTCTTCGTATAATCCGCGGATTATCTGTTAAAAACGTTAAAATTATAGGTTTTGCGGATTATACACCGATGCGGTTAATACGCCGATTAAAAAAAAAAAAATTACAACCTTCCGATTTTTAAAAAATCTGCTGCGTGATTGTGCAGGGAAGGGTGTAATAATTGGAAAAGGAACTCCCTCGGAAGAATTTTCCTCAGTTCAGGAGTTTGTACGGAGCGGGAGGAGAGGGAGGAATGTCGTAACGAAAGATCGGGAAAGTTGTGGGGAGGGATGACAGGGGTCATTTTGATATCGTTGAGGAGAGCTCTGACTGTCGTGCCGGCTCTGTTTTTTGGCAAAAAGCCAAAGAAGTACGCACAGCACTTGCTGCACGGACCTATGCGTTTCTCCTTACGGATTTCATGTGCGCGACCTTGTGTCTAGTTTGCTTTCGTTGTTTTGGCGAACGTCGTTGCTGCTGTTTTCCTTCATTGCTAATCATGTCTCTGAAAAGGAAACGTTTCAGTTACACTGCCGAATTTAAACTTGAAGTGGTGGACAGAATTGAGGATATGATCGTGTCACTGCGCGATAGTTTTGAGGTCAGAACACAATCGTGCAGCAACATACGGAAAGCCTCTGTGTCGCGATCTAAAACGTAAACAAATCCGACGGTTTATTCCGCGGGAGAATTCACGGGTTTTTTATTGGCCCACGTATAAGACGATCTCTCAACTCTGAAAGCAGGAATTCCTCCAAAAACTTTCGACTTATACGCGAGTACATACGGTATTTCTACGACTTGTTCTGTATCAGCCTTTCGTCATTCGCAAGGTGTAATGCAATACTCTGGAGCTGCATCAGCGTGATCTATGGATGCCACACCCTTTATCTGTCCGGAGATAAAAAATATAAAACAGTTACCTTTAAAAATGAATTTCTTCATTTAATAAAATCGTTTTTTTTTTTTCTCTCTTACTTCTTCGGACTCATTATGTGTTTCTGGAACGTGGAAAGAGCGATGTATTTATTTATTTTCTGACGCCACGTATTTGGAGGATTTTCACTTTGGATCTCGCCCTTTGGATTTAACTGCTATAATATATATAGCCAGTGCCGTTAATACCCACATGATGGAGACGTCTCAGTAGCTGAGCCCATCTTACGGATTTATGATGTCAGAAGCTGACTTAAAAATACACATAGCACCGTGGATTGTTGGCCACCATGGTGTAAAGCTAACGCGCTAGGCGCAGAGATCCGTGGATTCAATTCCCCGGCGGCGGCTGAAAACAATTTTTCGGTTGCTATGTGTTTCTGGAACGTGGAAAGAGCGATGTATTTATTTATTTATGTGACGGACTTTTCTGTCGGAAATTCCGCTTCTGGTTCAACATCTATGATGTGCGGATTATACGGCGATTTTTATTTCCTGAGTGTCACAGTCTGCGGATTATACGAAGGATTTTTTTTTTAATATGAATTTTGCGGTCATGCGGATAATACGACGAAAATTACGTGTAATATGCCGTAAGTGTCATCGTAAAAGAGTTTGCGCTTTCTATCGGTTCCTCACGCAATTTCTCCGTGTGACAGGAGAAAGGTTACTTTAGCCAAAACGTTTCCTACTGCAGTTGAGGCAGGGCTGTTCACTTGGAATTGTTGGTGTATTATAAGACTTCGTACTGTCGGAAATCACTTTTTCGAGCCCCGTTCGAAGTGCAATAACGATCAACTCGTCGCAACGCGTGGTCCCGCGATGACGGATGTTTATATTTCTTGCGGACTTTCGCCGCGCGGAGAAACGAAGTGCGGTGTTTTATTACTAGAAGCTCTTCACAGTATTCATTTCTTTTTCCTAAACAAACAGACACAATCGCAAAACTCCGTGAAATACGAATCCCCCTCTTTTTCCAAACTCGTGTTAGCAGAGGATGACTTTATTGACAGCTTGTTCCTCAGACTAGGAGACGTGCTTTTTCCCACTGCGTGAAATTGTTTTCTAAGGTTATTTGAAGTGGCTTGTGTGAGAGTGAAAGTTTGCCAAGTGATGGTGATGATTTTGAATCATCTGAGAGTGATATTGGCCTAGCAACATCAAGCCAGAAAACTAGCCACCGTGCCACGCACACCATATCTTCTTCAGAAGGTGAAGATCTTCATAGTGAATCTTCAGATCATGAAAGTTCTGAAAGTGAATGGGAGGATGTTAATAGAGAGAAGTGATGGACAACCTCAGCATCTGTTTTTATTAACATGAAATGCAGGGGCCCAAACATGCTCCGGCAACTGATGTGGCACCTATTGCATATTTTTTACTTGTTTTTACCAATTTCATCCTTGGAATTATCGTTTCTGAAACAAATAAATATGCAAAGAGGTTTCTCCAGGAACATCTAAATCTTTCTCCCAAATCTTGAGCAAGGAAATGGAAAATGTTACAAATGCTGAAATAAAGGTTTCCTTGCGTGCCTTCTAATATGAGAGTAATCAGTAGCCCATGTAGGACGACATGATTGCCGAAGGCATATCCAGTCAAAACAAACACCAGGATTGTGTAAATTTAAAGACTCGATCAAAGCCTTTGGATAATTTTTTTTGCAAAAAAGAATGAAAATAGCGTGATAAACGCTGAATTGCTGTTAACTACAATCGTTGTGGAGCATAACCTACCTATAGCAAGCTGTGATCATGCTGGTCGCTTCTTTCATGCTATGTTCCCAGACTGATATTGATGAAGCTGGATATCCTTGAGCATATGTGGCATGGGATGAAATATCTAAGACAAAGGATTCATCTGGCCTTCCCAAGTATTCCACATTGCCTAAACTAATGTTGGTAATATTGACTATCCCTCACAGCAATTCCTCTACGTATAGAATATTTAGTATAGTAAGGAAATACCTCACATACAATGAGCACCAAAACATTTAGTGCCCTTCTTGTACAAAAAGTAAAGCATTTTCCTCAGGTGAGCTGTGTTATAAAACATTTTCTGAAAAAGAATATACCACTGCAAAACAAGCAACAAGGGAGTTTTTATGTCAGCAATGACATGAGGTAAGTACAATATTGATAATTTAATTTCATATTTTTTTTTGTGAGGATAGTGTAAACATGCAAAGTTATTACATATTTCATGCATTAATTTCTCATGAAATACCCATTCCACGCGTTAACGACCTATGGTGATTACCGATAGGCACCTCATACAAGTATTACAAGTTACACAGTAATACTACAATATTGTCCTTAACTTTTTAAAAAAAATGGTGTGTTACATTACTGAAAGTTTGTGTTACATTATTAAAACATTACTGAAAATTCCCCTATTGATTACTGATATGTTCTGCTAGAGGTTGGCACATCTGAAATAGCATAGATTCGATGTTCTCATTGCCAAGTGCAAGAACTAACTTTAGCTAAAATAATTACAATTTTGATTTTTAAATGTCAGCAGTATTTTCCCTGATTGCTAGAATTGTTGGGATGGTACTGGCACACGTTTTTCCTCAGACACAGAAATGCTGTCATGATTTCCGTTCTCTCTCTGTTCTTTTTTTTTATTTTTTAATAGCTGTTTTAGTTTGCTTTGTCTTTAAAGATTCTAAATGAATACCAATAGAAAATACAAATTGTTAGATCGGATTTGATAGAACCGCTCTAACAAAATGTTAAGAGACTCTGTCAGACACTCTCCATTTTATCATTCCCATTAGACTTCAATTTCAGCAAAAGTTTCTGTGTTCTTTAATATTTATGTAAAATAAGCACTTAAAGGATTTAAAGCTTCAGCATTGTATCATTTAACGGCAATTTATTCTCTTCAGTCACATTCTCCCAGCTTGCATTTTTAAACCTAACTGGAACTCTAAATGTTGTGAGTCGTTTAAAATGTTATTTATATACTTGTGTGCACTTAAAATACAGATAAATCAGCTATATAATTTCACCTAATCGATTGAAATATTTCATTATATGTAGAATTTAAATTAAGTCTTTGTTCAAATATTCTTTAAAACGTGTAAATACATGGTTTGCCACCTCGGTGGTGCAGTGGTTTAAGCTCTGGCTTCTGACTATTCGTCCAAGTGAGCCTGGATTCAAGTCCCAGATGAGGTATGGGTGGTGTGTTTATCTTATGGCACTGGCTCTCCTTCGTGAAGCCAATGGTCCTAAATTAGGGATGGACGGATATAGCCCAACAAGTTGCTTATGGTGGTCGTTAAACCTGAAACAAAAAAATAAGACATGATTTTGTTAAATATTATGTAAAATTTATGTTAAATACACTAATTTTTGTAACTATAAAGTAATTAGGGAAAATGAAAGTTATTTATCCTTTATATTCCATATTTTCTGTTTATCTTTATGGACTGTATAATCGGGACGTTCATTATGTGGCGTCTTTTAATTCTCCCTCATATGTGAGATGAACATAACATTATCAGTATTAATTTCAGGTAAGCAATTATTTGCAATTACAGCCTGTCTAGAATTTGATAAATCTTGCTTTCAATACATTACATTATTCCTTAGTTCTCTAAAAATTATCAAAACTGAATTTAAAAAATTGCCTGCAGACATTACGGTTTTATTCGATTTCTGCAGATAGTTTGCTTCATATTTTGTAACATGGAACAATTAGGCACAGTGGCCTGGTACACTCTTGCTTGGAGAAACACATCACAAGAGAACCACTTAAACAATGGATCAAAGCCTTTTGTTGGTTGATTCTCTTTCGACATTTCTCTGAGCAGGAGTCCATTCGGTCATTAAGCTTATCTACACTGTGCTATAGAAGAAAGGAAAACAAACTATTCAACATACAGATTTTTTCTTACATATGAACTGTTTCTACGGGAATGTATTAACAAATTGTACATGGGCAGTATACCACTTAGGTTCAGAAAAGATCATGGAATTATAATACCAAAAATAATATACCTCATGCATTTAATTGTTATTCATAAAAAGCAGGTAATTGTATAAAGAACAGTTATTTAAAGAATTAACAAATGTATGCTTTCGTAAGGAACACAAGAATGTAAGGAAATGCAACAATTTGTCGCAATGTTATTTGATTTGCCGCTCTGGAAAAACTCTCAGAACCACCTGGAAAACCTGGAAAAGTCAGGGAATTTTTTTCTACTTTTGAGTGGGAACCCTGTACAATATTGATAATTTAATTTCATAATTTTGTATCAGGATAGTGTAAACATATAAGGTTATTTCACATTTCACACATTAATTTCTCATGAAATACCCTTTCCGCACGTTAGTGATGTTTCATTTGGTGATAACTGATAGGCTCCTCGGAAGGTCGTCACCTCATACAAGTATTACAGGTTACACAGTAATACTATAATATTGTCCTTAACTTTGAAATAAAAAAAATGGCGTGTTACATTACTGAAAATATTACTGAAAGTTTGTGTTTCATTACTGAACATTACTGAAAAATCTCCTATTGATTACTGATACATTCTGCTAAAGGTTGGCACCTCTGTGACTGTAATCCTGCCTCACTGAAATGTAATAGGGCTGACAACCGAGGCATCTTCTTTCCTTCAAGGCTATGTATGTACTCCTTAGATACTCGAGTGTCTTTCTGTAACACCTGCAGCACTTAAAATTATGAGTTCACGAATCTGCATCTGCTTTCCTATATCTCGCACATATGTGATATTTATATCATCATCATAATCATCATTGTCAACCATTATCAATCCACTGCTGGACGAAGGTCTCCCCAAGTTTCCTCCACAACGGTCTGTCTTGTGCCAGTCTCCTCCATGTCACTCCCGCATACTTTCGAATTTCATCCACCCATCTTCCATGTGGTCTTCTTCTGGGTCTTTTCCTGTCCCTTGGAATCCAATCTAAAATTTCGGCTGTCCATCGATGGTCTGTTCTTCTGGCAGTATGTCCAGCCCATGCCATTTCAGGGATTTAACTCTGATCATGATGTCTTCCACTCTTGTCATTTTTCGGATCCACGTGTTCCTCTTCTTATCTCTCCTGGTTACACCAAGCATGCACCTCTCCATGCATCTTTGAGTTGTCTGCAGCCTTTGTATGTCTCTTTTAGCTAAGGTCCACGTCTCTGCACCATACGTAAGCACTGGAAGGATGCATTGATCAAACACTTTTCTTTTAAGACATAATGGCATATTGCTCTTGAAAATTATGCTGTTTCTTCCAAAAGCTCTCCAGGCAAGTTTTGTACGCCGATTAATTTCTTCACCAATGTGACCCTTACTTGATATCTGCTGTCCAAGATAAACGTATGTGTCTGTTATCTCCAGCTTTTCTCCATCAATCGATAAATCTTCATTTCTTGTAAAAGCATTGAACATCACTTTTGTCTTCTGAAAGTTCATTTTTAATCCCACTTCTTTACTCTTGTCTGCAAGTTCCTGGATCGTACTCTGTAGCTCTGATGGGGTAGTTGCAAAAATGACTATGTCATCAGCAAAACGAAGGTGGGTTAGATAATCTCCATTAATCTTTATCCCTTTGTTTTCCCAGTTCAGTGATTGAAAGACATTTTCCAATGTGGCATTAAAGAGCTTCGGAGATATGGTGTCACCTTGTCTCACTCCTTTTCCAATTTTTATGTGTGTTGTATTTTCAAACAGCCGAATCTTTGCACTTGCATTTTCATAGATGTTATTAATAATATTAATGTATGCATCTTCAATACCGCAGGATTTCAGAGCCATTGCAACTGCTGATGGTTTCACCGAATCAAAGGCTTTTTCATAATCGATAAAAGCCATGCACAATGGAAGTTCATATTCCCTCGCTCTTTCAATTAGTTCTCTCAGTACGTGGATATGATCTATTGTGCTGTAGCCACTCCTGAATCCAGCTTGTTCTCTCGGTTGAGCCATGTCCAGTGTCACCTTCAAGCGGTGTGAAAGAACTTTAGTGAAGATTTTATAAACCACTGATAGGAGGCTGATAGGTCTGTAGTTCCTGAGATCCTCAATGTCACCTTTTTTATGTAGCAAGATCATTGTAGCGTTGTTCCAATCCTCAGGAATTTTCCCTTCATTAAGGCATCGAGTGAAAATTTGGGCGAGTACTGTTTCGATTTCTCCACTTGCTTCTTGTATGATGTCTACAGTAATTCCATCTTCTCCTGGAGCTTTTCCCCGCTTCATGTTCTTGATTGAATGTGCAACTTCTGCTGGAAGGACTGGAAGAACTCTGGTACTGGTACCTTTCATGATGTCTGGAGTACATGTATCATCCCTTTCATATAATTTGGAGTAGAAATCTTTCACTCTTGTCAAAATTTCGCCTGTATTTCTTGTTACAGAACCATCTTCTTTTCTCAGTGCCATAATCTGTTTTTTTTTTTCCCTTACTGAGATGTCCCTTTGCTATCTTTAGGCTTTGGTTGTTTTCAATTGCTTTCCTTACTAGTTCACAGTTGAATTTCCTTACGTCTTCAGTGATACTTTTTCGTACTGTCTTGCATAGCTCTATATATTCCACTTTGGAAGTCGCATCTTCTTTAGTTGTCCTCATCTCTCTTCTTTTTGCATCAACATTTTGGTTTTTCCTGATAATTTGTTCACATACAATTTGTTCTTAGACCCAGCTAATTTTGTTGCTGTTTCCATAAGAGCTTTGGTTACTTTTCTTTTAACTTCAGAAATATCCACTTCTTCCAATGTTAGGCCTTCTAAAGCAGAGAATCTGTTCTTCAGTTCCAATTTGAAGGTATTATGGTGTTTTTTAAGGTTGGTTATGTCAATACATTTTGTTTGTCTTATGAGCTTGCTACGTTCGAGTTTAGTGTTGAGGTGCATCTTACATCTCACCAATCTATGGTCACTGCCTGTGTTGAACTTGTTTAGCACACTGCAGTCTTCTATGACGAATTTTTTGTTACACATAATAAAATCAATTTCACTTGTCGTCCCATTTGGATGTCTCCATGACCATTTCCTGTGTGGCTTTTTCTTGAAAAAGGAGTTCAAGATGAAAAACCCTTCTGCCTCTGCAAACTCTACGAGAGTATTTCCACGCTGGTTTCTGTTGCCGTGACCGAATTTACCTACTGAAGTTTCATTCTGTTGCCGTTGCCCTATTTTTGCATTAAAATCTCCCATAATTATCTTCAAGTGCTGCTTACCTTTATTATTTAGATCACGAATTTCCTCATAAAATTCTTCAATTTCTTCTTCAGCATGACTTGTGGTGGGTGCATAAGTTTGAATAATCTGAGCCTGGTATCTTCTCAAGAGTTGGATAACGAGTCGTGCAGCTCTGTCAGAGGAACTTTCAACTTCTACAACTTTATCCTTCAGTTTCTATTATAAATCCAACACCACTAGTTCTGCCAGTATCTGTCCTACGATAGTAGAAGAGATGTCCACTTTTCAGTTCAATGAGATCTTCTCCTTTTCTCCTTACCTCACTTAGCCCGACGATGTCCCACTTGATCCTTTGTAGTTCCTCTTCCAATTCAAGAAGCCTTGAATCAGAAGATAGGGAGCGTCCGTTATACGTAGCCAAGGTCAGCATCAGATGGCAGCCTAGTCCGGACCTCCGGGGATTCTTAGCACCCTCTGCTTTCATGTCGCACTGGCCGCTGCCTTGGCCAGGTACATTCCAGCTGCCGGAGACTGAGGGCCAAGATTTAAGTTGTGGAGTCATTTTGGAGGGGTTTGGCCATAACTCACCACGCTGGCCAAGCGGGTTGGTGAGTGTGGGATAGCATTTCCTCTAATCCCGATGGTATAGTTATACCTCTATTGGCGGTCGTCAGAGCCCCTTTAGTGGGAACAGGATGTACCACGAGAAGGCGGGGTTGACATTTGTCAAGGAGAGGCTGTGATGTTACGCATCACCTGACCTTACATCCCTATTTATATATGTACCCTATATTGACAGAAGTCACCGGACACCTAGAAGAGAAACACAGCATAGCATTTATTGGCATACATTATTAGTACGGTGTCGGTCCACCTTTAATGCATGCACTGGCCCTTCTAGACATACTTTCGACAAGGTTTTGGAACACAGCCATAGTGTGCGCTTCCATTCAGTACATAATGCTGCCGCTAACTGTTGCTTAGTAGTAGGCCTTTGTTCCAAACTTCTTATGTGGCACCCTAATTCATCTGATAGGTGCTCTATGGGATTAAGATCAGAGCCCTGTGCTGGCCAGTCCACACACGATACAGAATTATCGTCTAACCATGCTGTAACAGTCCTTGTTTTATTGCTCGGTGCATTATCTTGCTGGTACCAACAAGGCTCTGTTCCATAGTATTGTCACAGAGTTGGTAGGGCATAATTGTCCAGAATGTCGAGGTAGACGTGCTGGTTAACAGGTTTTCTCTTGATAACCAATGGGCCTGGACCACACCACGAAAAACACCCCCACACGACTACACTACCAGCTCCAAACTTGACGTAGGAACAGTACACTGTGGTAAATAGCATTCTCTCGGCTGCCGACATACCCACACACGGCCATCAGACCAATGGATCGTGTATCTGGATTTATCAGTCCATAAAACCCGTTTCCATTGATCTACAGTCCACGATAAATGTTCTTTACACCATACTAAATTACGAGTAGCATTCCGAGTGGAGATGAAAGGCTTGTGAGCAGCTGCACGACCACGATAACCCAGGAAATGAAGTTCTCTGCAAATGGTACATGTACATACCGAGGTTCCAGCATTTTTACTCACCTGTACACTGAGGTCTTGTGCAGTACTCTGTAAATTAGCTGTAATGACTCTCCTGAGGCTTCGACGTCCTCTATCACTGATTTTCTTTGGTCTGCCGGTACGTTCAGGCACGCCATGTGTCTTCCACTTATTCAGTACATCCAAAACAGTTTGGCTTGGGTATGTTTGAACACCTTTCGGTTTCTCTTATGGGCAACCCACTAATATAACACCCAACAATCTTTCCTTTCTCAAAGTCAGTTCTATCCCGCCGCAACATTTTCACTCGGCCTCACAGTGCGATATGATCGCGATCAGCTGCAGGCTTGTGTTTTTATACTGTTTGCAGCTGTACCGTGCATCTTAACAACGAAGCGGATCCGTTCATTTGCTTTTTGAAGGGGTGTCCGGTGATTTTGTCAATATAGTGTGTATATGATATTAAAGAAGTGATTTTAGGTATGTATGTATTTGTGCTAAACTTATAATGCAGCCATATTTCAGATGACATGGTGTGTGTCCATGGCAAGTGCTATGTACAAAAGTTGCAATTTCTCCTTTAAAGATTAACTTTTCTGCTTTCAAAACTATTTTGTATGGGTAGGGGTTATTAGAGTCAGTTTGATTCTTAAATGTTAAAATATTAAACTCACATGGATGTACCTGGTGTAAGTAAGATAATCATTTGAGTAATGTGATTTATGCTACTTTTTGCATTTTCATACAGTTCCGGACCTTTTATGTGGGAAGCTCCAGACCTGCTCATTACTTAATTTCTGGTAAATAGTCTAGTATGTGTGAGTCACATGGCACAAGTATAATTGGCTCATGCTAAATAAAAAAATTATTTTCAATTGAAAAAAATGTCAATCAAAGGGACAAGAAAGGGAAAATACGTAGTATGTACCTTATGAAATGACAAATTTATGTGAATATATTATTGGTTAGGGTGTATTTCAGTCATTTTTTTTTACCACAAAATTACCATCATTTTTGGTCTGATTTTCTGGCCAATAGTATATTTATTGTCTAAAAAAAATGATTTAGATATTTTTTCCCCTGAAACCTTAGATTTTATTGGTGACCACATATGTCTTGCATGCTTGAACAAAACTCATCGGAGCCATAGTTTATCGTTAAAAAAAAAAAAAAAAACTTTCCATAAATATATAACCCATGCAGTAAAGTAAATAAAAGCATTTCATAATCTTTTGAAAATGATCTTTATACAGTAGTATAATTCTTGTTTTCATTACAAACTCTCTGCAAGCCTTGTTTTCAGGAAAGGTTCTCAGGAGTATTTGCAATAGATTCAATCTTTGTTATGGCTACTTTGCAAATGTTTTAGGGTTAATCAAAATTTTGATTAACCCTAAACTGCAAAGTGGCCCTAACTAAGATTGAATCTATTGCAAATACTTCCTGAGAACCTTTCCTGAAAACAAGGCTTGCAGAGAGTTTGTAATGAGAACGAGAATTATACTATTATGTAAAGAATGCTTTCAAAAGATGATAGTTTGTAGATATGGTCTATGAATAGACTTCTTAGAAATGTATTTGTTGTTGATGCTTATATAAACTTCTAGTAACATTCTTTATCAGTACACTCACTTCATCTTGTTGGTGTAAGAACATTTCAATCTATGGAAATCAAGGGATTTTCTGAATCTGTGAAATGTATTGCTCATTCTCGTGAATTTTTGATGTAGAAAAACTTTTTTTTTTTTTTTCATTTTATTGTTGGTTTCAACATATCTCATTAGTTCCCATTCTACCCAGAGAGTTGTTCAAACCTTTTATATAAAGTAGTTAATAGCATTTAAACAACATTGAAAATTGGATTTCAGCTGCACTGGAAACTGCATGTGTAAGCACCATTAAAAAGAAATGGCTCACATATTTGTTGAGACAAAGTAAAAACTTTGTCTCAACAAAGATGTGAGCCGTTTTTCAAATTCCAAAGTCTATAGTAATCAAAATGCCAAATTTTAAGTTTCCCATTTGCCATATTCTTTCGTTTCACATGGAAAGTAGTTGTGATCAAGTGGACCTACCCTTTTGAGCTTATAGCTCAGTAACAGCTAAAATGAACATAAAGTCTCATGTGTCTAAAGTCACAAATAAAATCCTGAATTTTAGATTTTCATGACTAACAAAGTAATGTAGTGTGCAAAAACTTTGTTGAGATCTTTTCTTTTGTAGAGTACAAGATGAACACATTTACAGACGTGCCAACTCTCCAGATTTAGGCGGGAGACTCCTGATTTTCAGCCCTTCCTCCCGCGCTCCGGATGAATGTCAAATTCTCCCGATTTATACTGAGAATTAGCTGTTAGGATGATCAAAATTCCATCGTCAACCACCATCATATTGAACTGCCTATAAAATCTTTTTCTTTCTGCGTCGATGCAAGGCAGCATTACAATCATCAGTTTCGTACTTTTCCTCTCCTATCTGCAAAAAGACACCCCGGTAACTCAGTGGTCTAAATGCTGGCTTCGGACCAATCGTACGAGATGGGTCGGAAAAACTTTGCTTAAAAAAAATTATCCCAGTCCGATTTTCGAATGACGCCTTCAGCAAAGATCTCACCCGCTCTGGCACTAGAATGCAGGTGAAATTCAGTAATTGATTAGTAGATGGGAGATGCCCTGCCTTTTTTCAGTTCAGTCTTTCAACCCCTCGCCTCAACAGAGCCGCTCGTGTTCTAAGTGATGATAAACAGTTGAGTTGCGGTGAATTCACTTAACGACAAAAGGGAGTAAGTTACAGTTGGCCTCGCCTTGTAACGAAAGGTCATGTTGGTATGATGCTTTTTGTCGTTTTCGCTTTCGTGCACAACCTAAAGAAGAAACGAGAAACAGTTGACTGCAATTTTATTCGTAAAAAACAACATACGGGGCATTTTAGGTTTTCATTATCTTGCGGAATCGACATACGGTATATACTCGCGTATAAGTCGGACCCCCCCCCCCCCACACACACACACACACACACTTTCAGAGGAAAAAATCGTAAGAAATCGAAAACTCGCTATAAGTCGATCCCGGAATGAGAAAAAAATTTCAATGAATTTATTCAAAAACATTTGAAAACGAAAAAAATTATATATATAATACTAAATTTAATTTGCATACCCAAAAACTTCATCGGAACCCTTCAAAATCCGATTCCGAGTCAGACTCGCCAAACAGTTCAAAAAAGTCTTTCTCCGTCATCGGCACGTCATCATAAACATCAGTATTCCCATCTATGCCTGTGTCATCAGAATCACTGTCATCATCACTCATAAAAATCTCATCATCCTCTGTGCCATTAAGTTTGTTACTAATGCAACATTTCTTGAATGATTTCACGACCGTTTCCGCAGGTATCACATCCCAAGCATCCTTGACCCATCGCACAATCAAAACGATATCCGGCTTCTTTAGATTTCCGCCCTTGGTTTCAGTGGGCAAATCGGAACTTATCCAATCTGCCCAATACCTCCGCACATTGTCCTTGAAGGGCTTATTAAGGCAGATATCTAGTGGTTGAAGAACAGATGTCAACCCACCTGGGATGACAGCAAGAGTTGATTTTGCATTTTCTGCAGTTTTTTTCACTTCTGCACAACGGTGTGCAACAAACATATCCCACACCAAAAGAGAAGGTTTCCTCAAAAGTGCACCTGGCCTTTTGTTCCACACATTCTTTAACCAGTCAATTGTTCCGGATTCGCTCATCCATCCTTTTTCATGGGCACGAACGAGCACACCAGATGGAAAGACAACGCTTTTCGGCAGAGTTTTGCGTTTGAAAATAACTACCGGAGGTAGCTTACTGCCGTCGGCCAAACAGGAAAGAACAACTGTGAAACTGGATTTTTCCTGGCCAGTCGTTTTGATCAAGATATTTTTTTCGCCCTTTTGGTTCACCGTCTTATTTCCAGGAAGGCCGAAACATATGGCGGTTTCATCCATGTCCCCTATTTGGGAAAGTTCAAAAGCAGTCTCTTTTGAATTACATACTTTTGAAATTCCATTATCTTTGCTTCGAGGTCACGAGGTAACTTTTGTGCAATTTTGGTGCGCTGGCGTAGACACAACCCATAGCGGTTCATGAATCTTGTTGTGCACCAACCTGGTGAGGCACGAAAAGTGTTATTTGCGGCTGCAAACTTTTCATCTTTTGCGAGCTTCATTGCTCGCAAGTGTATACCAGTTCGCTTTACAATGTAACCATTTTGTCTACAGCCCACATTCCAATCAATCAAGGCACTTTCCAGCTCTGGGAAAGATGTCGTTCCACGGCGCAGCGCCTTTTGCGGTTTGGGGATTTTCACCAAGTCCGTTTTTTTTTGTTTTTTTTTTACGCCAATCTCGAATCAGTTTGTCGTTAATGCCAAATTGACGTGAAGCAGCACAGTTATTAGTATTTTCTGCAAAAGAAACCACTTTCAACTTGAATCCTGCGTTATAGGACATCCGTTTCTTTACACAATCCGTGTCGCCCATAATAGGAGAAGCGAGACACTTGCGATTAAGAACAAGCAACACCTAACACGGGCTGTCGCATGGCTCCGTTACGCCAAAGGTCAGCGCAATCAACTGGTAGTCGGAAGGGCGGAGCTTTCTATGCGCGGCTGTGACTGCGCTGTGGATACGCAAAGCCAGGAGAGAGGAGACTTTTCAAAGCGTGGAGAAATTCGGAGGGTCGCGATTTCGTGATTCTACCACATCGGTGTTTTTTCTTCCTTTCTTTTTTTTTTTTTTCTTTCGGAGGGTTGCGATTTCGTAATTAATACCGCATCGGCATTTTTTGGGGGGGGGTGGGTGGATTGCTTTTTGCCTCATGGGAAGAACTTTTGGACTTACGATTTTTTTAGACCCCGCGTATAAGGCGACCCCATTACTTTGAAGCTCTCATTTTGTCCCAAATTTCTCGACTTATACGCGAGTATATACGGTACCTAAAAACGGTTTTCAGTAGGCGGGGAGGGGTCCCCAGAACTTTTAAAGGATCAATAATACCACATCTGGAAAATTGTTCCTACATCTAAAAAATAACGCTCATGTGATTTTATGAGCTTGTTGTAAAAATCTCCCGATTTTCAGATTTTGAAAGTTGGCATGTTTGCATTTAATTTCATGAAAGCCAGAATTGGGTGTTGATTTTGCATAACAGTAACCTGTGAAACATTTTAATGTAGTCTCTTGTGAGGTATGAGTTCAGTGTGTTTAGTAAAACCACAATGCCAATATTATAAAATTCTTCAGCATTTTGTAACTAAATTAAATATATTTCAATTTGAAAGTTTTTATTAACCAAAAAATTTTTTTCTAGGGTGTCATGATATCTGGTTGGGATAAAAGGTAAGTTTTGTCGATTTTTAGTTGCTATTTACTTTTCATGTATGTTAAACACGATAATTCCAATGCAGATGATATTTAATTTTTTTATATGCATGTGGTTTTAAATGTTTTCTTATTACTTGGCATAGTGTAAATATGTGGATCATATTAAACAACATCATTGCATTTGTTTATTCGTATTTTTATCTGAGCAGTTATTCTTCAAAGTTCATATGGTACAAATAAAAGTTGTCCTTTCATTTAAAGCAAAGGTATTATATATTTGCTTAAAAAGGTAAAGCTAAAAAGCCATTAAGTAAATATTCAGAACCACAAAATTGGTATTATACGTTAAAAATTCTGCACCATGTATTTAAATATTAATAAATCTTGTTTTAATGTACAAAAATGCCAAAGGCATGTTAAAAATAGCTTACATTGATACAGAGTAATGTATTCATCATCTATAGGCTGTTCAATGTATAATGCAGTCTATGAAATTGTGTTAACACAAGAAATTGACAAGGCTGGGCACTGTTAAAAGTAATTCTCAGGGGAATGTAATTACACCTTGGGTGAACTACCATGCAGTACCATTTCTGTCAGACCAAAATGGACAGTGAGCATGCTCGGATGTGACTTACTGGGAAAAACTAAAACAACATTGGCATATTATTTTTTTGCTTAGAAATTCAAATCCTGTTCCTGGATAATGTAATTTCTAAGTTTTCTGTGGTGTTGGCCACATGGCAGTTATGGTGTTTCTGTATTAAAAAATAGCGAATAGTATGCTTGTGTGTGTGTTTGTGTTTCAGAGGCAGTCTTCTGTCCCCAGTGTGGCGGTGGTCTAAGCGTTGGCTTTTGACTGCAGGGGTGCTTTATTTTCTGGAATTTCAGGAAAATTTTCGGCAGGTTTTTTTTTTTTTTTTTTTTTTTTTTTTAAATAATTTTCTACATTTTTCTTTTGGTAAAAAAAAAATTGCCTGTTCCCTTGGTTGGTGGCCAAAGCAAAACTCAATCCACTGGGAGTTGGGAAATCCCACTGCCAATCTACCCACACATAGGAGAAGAGACAGAGGTCCACTCTATGTCTACCCAATTCCACTGGGAGAGATCCCCTCCCAACCCCCATCCAATGTTATGTTTCTCTTCTGATAGTGTGCTAACTGTTTGCTTTCCTTCAAGGTTTGGTGCTAGGTTTCCCTGGTGCTACTCCAAACAAAAGAAGTTCCTCACCCCCTTTCTTTTCCTGGAAGCATCACTTTGCTCCTGCCCCACCTCAGGGCTCAGGGACGCACCCACTCTGCTGCAGTAGTCTATTCCCTTGCCTGCTGCTTTTGACCTCCAGCACTTCTCATCTCATTATCATGGAGAGATCTAGATGAGGGTCTGGTTATCCTTGCCGTCACTCCTCTTGGTGAAGTGCAATTCTACAGAATAAGCTCTGTTCCTGACATCTCATGTAATTCATTGAAAACATTTTATTCAACTGCATTCATTGAAACATTTTATTCAACTGCAACTACTAGTTTATTCCATAGTTTTACTTACACCAAAAACTTCACTGTGAATTTATAGAGGCTATGACTTACTAAGTGAATATACAAATCATTTAAAGTATAAACTGAACAAACTTTGTCATATACATTTCATAGTCTTTTCTGAACAATAAAGTACACCGTTGACACAGGCAGGCAGGCGTCAATTTTTAAGTTGCTTTTTAATTTTTTTTTCTCAGTATTTTGTACTTTTTGTAAGTATTGTAGCTTTAAAGAATCAAACACTGGAGATTTTATAAAGGCCACCGTTCCTTAAAAAAATATCAGAGCTTGGGAATAAATTATGAATATAACAGATATTCAGACTTTTTTTTTTTTTAAGTATTGATCTACATTAATTTCAGGAAATTTAATTCCAGAGAATAAGCACCCCTGTGACTGTTCATCCAAGCTGAGTCTGGATAGTTTGTCTTACAGTACTGGCTCTCTTCCATCCCTGGAAGCAGTGGCCCTAAATTAGAGATGCACAGCTACTCAGGGTGGTCATTAAACATCTAAACAAAACAACAACAAAATACTGCAGTTTTCTGGCTATTTGGACATATTGAGCCTCGGTTTGAATCCCAGATGAAACTTGGATAATGTGTTTGTCTTATGGTGCTGCTTCATGCTCTTCCCTGGAACCTCAGTGTCCAAACATTAGATATAGGTGACTCCTTATTAGATACATTAAACCATGAGTGGGGAAACCTGGTGTATGTGAAGATTTATTCTGTGTGACTTTCTGTGATAAGCCCACATATCTCACATTCACGACTCATCACATCTGCCAGAGAAATTGTGGCGCAGTTGTAGTCCAGTGGGGAGTACACCATCTTGTGACTCTTCCAGTTCGGGGAAAAGCATAGCGTATTAAACATCTGTGCTGCACTTCACAATGAAAATTTAAATTTCTCCTGTATGTATCCTCACCACAGATTTAGCTCTTGACTGTAAAAAACATTCAGGTTTTCAGATCTCAGTGCCCATGTATTGTGGTACAGGGTGATCCATTTAAACCAGTACCCTGAAAAAACCTTACATTTTTGCAAGGGATCGCGCAAGGAACTTCTTTTCAATAGAAGCAGCAACTCCTAGAGAATGAAAACCGCCACCGTGAAGAAGATTGTTAACCGTAACTGTAACTCAGCTCGTGATTTGTTTGTTGTTGCGTTGTCATTCACTTGCGTGCATTCGGAAACATGCGGTACTCTGTTCCAGAGCGTGTTTTTGTAGTGAAATAGTATTGGGTAACCAATTCTGTCTTCAAAACACAACTAGCATTTCGAAGAGAGTTTGGAGTTCGAAAAGTGCCAAGCAAGTCAACAATTCTGTCGATGGCAAAAAAACTGGAGCAAACCGGTTTTCTTCTCAGCGGTAGCGGTAGACATCACCCTCCGATGCCCCAAATGCGTGTGGACGGTGTTCGGCAACGTTTACTTCAATCTCCGACGAAATCGTTGCTCAGATTAAGCCAACAGACAGGATATTCATACGGAACTTGTCAAAGGGCAGCAAAAAAGCGAATATTCGACCATTTAAAGTGCGCGTAATCCATCAGCAGCAGGAACCGGACAAGGGAAAGAGAGTAAGTTACTGCAAATTATTTCAAAATTTTCTTTATTTGCGATCTGATATTCTCTCCATCGCATGGTTTACGGATAAAGCCTGGTTTCATCTATCAGGCTACGTCAATTCACAAAACAGCTAATACTGGGCTGCCGAAAACCCACACGTTATGTGTGAAACACCGATGCATTCACAAAAGGTTTGTGTATGGTGTGTGGTTTCGTCTAAAAAAATTATTGGCCCCATTTTTTTCTCTGAGACTGTCAACACTAACATTTATTGCCGCATATTCAATGAATTTGTGGAACAACTTGATGACATTCAATTGACAGAGGGCTACTTTCAGCAGGATGGTGCTACGTGTCACACATCGAAAGTCTCCATGGAACTCATAACCAGCTTCTTTGATGACAGATTAATTTCAAAAAACATATGGCCTCCCCAATCTCTGGACTTAACTTCCCCAGACTTTTTTTATGGGGCTACTTAAAGGATAGAGTTTACAAAACCCATCCAAAAACATTGGATGCATTGCGTGAAACAATCACGACTTAAATTGGCAATGTTACTGCTCGTACTCTACATGAAACATCACTGAATATGGTGCGGCGTGTTAAGCTGCGTTTACAAGAAAATGGAGGACAATTCCAACATTTGCTTTGATAAAATGATTCTCCAATACCACATGTATCACTGAAGCGATGAAAGATATTCGTCTTTAGCACGATTTAATGATTAAAAGATGAGAAATATATACAATTAAAAACAATTATATATATTTCTCATATATTAAGATGAGAAATATATAATTGTATATATTTCTCATCTTTTAATCATTAAATCGTGCTAAAGACGGATATCTTTCATCGCTTCAGTGATTAATGTCGCACGAGTCTTCAATATTTGTTACCACATGTATAATTCTCAACTTACTGTATGATTTTGTTGTTATTTATAAAAAGTTATAAGTAAATCACATGGTACTGGTTTAAATGGATCACCCTGTATTTACTTCATGCAGACACATAGAATGGCTTCGTTGAAGAATAATATATATTGGCATGTATAGACTTCAGCAGTAACATTCAGGGGGAGCAAGTGAAGTTGAATAGTTAGCACATGGCTGAAGATGCTGTCAGTCATGTGAATATTTGTGTACCGTTAATGTTGATAGATGTAGCAAGTTATTAAGGATAACGGACATTTTTCATTGTCAAAATAATTTAGACATGATTAGTGTTTTCTTTACATGACATTGATATCCCACTTACTTTGGATGTCATGAATGATTTCCTGATGACGGTACAGTAGATTCTGGTTATTCAGGACACATCGAGGATAGAAACACTCTGGACCAATTAAACGGCTTCCCCAATTATGCGAAGCTTTATCACAAAGAGCTCATTTGGGATGTTCTTCAAGAAATGTTCTAAAAAAAATGGCTGCCCCAATTAACCAGAATCTACTGTAGTTTCATTACACAATATTTACTGTTTGTTTATAAACTCTGCATACCAGTGGATCCATTTATTGATTCCCTATGGAGTCATTATCCATAATTATCCTTCAAGTTTATCTGATTAACTATGGAACATCACATGTAATAAAATATTATACACCCATATCTATGAATAAATAACTTCCGTAGTTAGGTGTAACTAATTATTTATTTATCTATTAGCGGAGTTTTGGCACCTCAGCTGAGGAGGGCTTTTTCAAGGCTTCACATAACTGCTAAGAATAAGTTACGTGATTTGAAAAATAAACAAAGGACAAACATTAAGACAATGGTCATGAATCTACTTCCACGTGCATCAAACTATTGCATGTTATGCATTCTTTCTGGGATGTCACATATTTGATTTTAAATTTCTTAATACAATCAAAAAATGTTAATAAATAATAACCTGCACATTAAAAAAATTTCATAAATTTGGAATTTCAAAAGATACTCTCATTACATATATTCCTCATAGACATAATTTCAGTTGATACTCTTATTGCCGATTCATATCTCATAGTGTATGATGCAACACACTTTGTTTCGTCCCAATCAGGTCTCGACCCTTCAAATAGTACATCTCTTGTTAGGGCTGAAACAGGCTGTTCATTCTTCAAATTTCTCTTGCGTTCTTGTATATGAACCTTAATTGACCATTTTGTTAGTCCAATATATAATTTCGTGTTTCCATCTTGGTATTTTAGGGGTACTGAGTAAATTCTCGCTTTCTCCCATATTTCTCCTCTATCCTGGGAGCTTTTATAGTTTCACGATGAGTCATTTATTGATCCTGCTATGTGGATCCCAACATTACATTGGAATTTCTTCAATAAATTTTTGAAGTAAAAGGTGATTCTTAGTACATAGGATATTGCTCCTACAAAATTCAGTTTCTTATCATTTGCCATTATGTCCCCCCCTCCCTCTCTCTCTCTCTCTCTCTCTCTCTCTCTCTCTCTCTCTCTCTCTCTCTCTCTCTGTTTTAATACCATCTCTGTAGTTTTCCAACTGTATTTCGCTTGTAATCCTTCATTCATCACATCAAGAACGCTCTATGAAATCTTGTCCAGAAGGCTGCCATCTTGTATGACTATGGGACGTATGAACTTGGGCTCATTAAATTATTGTGGCCATTGGCTTGTAATACTCCTTTGTGTTAACTTTTTGATCATTTCTTCTACTTATCATTACATCCAGGAATGCTATCTTCTTTCTCAACTTCCATCTCAAACTTTATGTTGCTGTTTAAGGAGCTCAGCCTAGTCAAAAATTCATCTAGTTCGGTACCCCCATGAGGCCAAATAAACAATGCATCATCTACATATCTCACCCATGTGGACGGCTTCTTGTCAAAAGTACTAAATATTTTGTCCATAGTGTATTGTGGTGAGTTGTATTTTTTACACGAGTTAAAACTACTCTGTATAAAATTTCGCCCCTCCGAGGTGTGCACCCTATAGGCTACTGCCTTGTTCACCTAATGGTAGCACCGGCCCTGTATCGTGTAATCTGTTTTTTTCCCTTCGAAAGATTTTTTTTTCTCGGAGAGGTTTTCGATTTATCTTAATAAATTTCCTTAACTCTAGTTTCCCAGTGTAAATAAAGTAAGTCAAGTGCAATAGGCAATCGATGGACGAATCCCGACTCGTTTCGTATAACATTCGAGACTGATTCGTATTTTCGACTCTTCATCATACTTAGCTGCTGATTGGTCGATGCTGGAATATTGTTATATAGCTGAAATAGGCTTCAAAAATTATCAGCGCACGTCATGTTACAATTTTTCTATTTGAGTGTTACTTTTTGGTTCTGAGAGGTTGGCAGGTCTGGTAGGGTTATGTGTATTTTTAATGATTACCTTGCTTTGAAGAACTAACCTCTGAAACTCAAGATAATAGCTTGTTGGTACACTAATAACCAAAATTGTGGAAGCCTTTTGGAAAATTTGTATTTCTCAGGTTTGATGTGTCATAAAGTTGTTTTTTTTAGAATAATACCATAATTATGTGTCATTAAAAAGATAATGCAGAATGTAATGCAGCACACTTCATTGAAAATTTGTATTTTAAAAGAAGTTATACACAGCAAACCATAATAAAAACTTCGCACCATTTCTGTTAGTACTTAGTCAAGAGACATTTTGCCATAATTACAGCCTTACAATGCTATCCCATGGAGTGAATCAAGCCTTTTGGTCATCAGGTGTTATGTGAAACCAAGACTGTATTATTGCTTCTATCAATTGAGCTTTAGTCTTTCATTGCTTCTGACTAACAAGTTTCTTTAATCAGCTCCACAGATTTTCTATTGGGTTCAAGTCAGGGCTATTACCTGGTCGATCTAGCAGTGTAATATGATTTTCCTGAAACCAATTTTCACACATGAGCAGCTACATAACAAGGAGTTGAAATATATAGGCTTCATTGCCCTGGAAAAGATCATATGCTGAAGGCTTCAGTTTTAGCTCAAGTATATCAGTGATGTATTTATTGCTATTTAAAGTACCATTAATCACACAAATTCTGCCCACACCTTTTGCTGTCGTACATATACAGCCCCATATCATAACACTAACTGGATGCTTTATGGTACCTGTAATGCATTCAGTCAGCAAATCTTCTCCATTTCTTCTTACATATTTTATTCCATCATTACCAAATATGAATATGCTGGTCTCATCACTCCAGATGACTGTCCCATTGTTTCTCAGACCAATTCACATGGTTTTTAGCCCACTCTAATCACTTCCTTCTTGGTTTGGGAGATAGAAATGGCTTTTTTCTTAGAAAGCAAGAATTTAAACCAGAATCTTTGAGTCTGCATCTAACAGTCCTTACTCTCATCTTCAAACCACAATGAGACAATTGCATTTTTAATTGACTGAGATGATTTTCTTCTGTCACCACGTGCTGTTGTGCACCTTTTTCTGCCTTTACCAGTTTGGTTTTGAAATGACTTGAGTCTGCTGATACCTCTTTCACAGTTTAGAAATACCTCCTTTGGTTAAATTTCCAGCTACTTTTCTCATGAATTCCTCAAGTGTACCCTTCTTTACACATATTAGTATTTTACATCGCTTTCTAGGTGAAAATCCTCCAAATATGTGCCGTCAGTGAACAAAGAAAGACATCACTCTTTCCACGTTTAGCAACGCACAGCAACCGAAAAATTGTTATTCGGCCGCCGCCAGGGAATTGAATCCTGGATCTCTCAACATCTAGCCGAGCGTTTTAGCCTTACACCATGGTGGCCAACAATCTACGGCGCTATGTTCGTTTTTCTGTCAGCTTCTCGCATCATAAATCCGTAAGATGGGCTCAGCTACTGAGACATCTCCATCTGGTGGGCATTAATGGCACTGGCTATAAACGCACATAGCGCCGTGGATTGTTGGCCACCGTGGTGTAAGGCTATCGCGCTCGGTTAGATATCGAGAGATCCGGGATTCAATTCCCCTGTGGCAGCCGAGTAACAATTTTTTGATTGCTCTGCGTTGCTAAAAGTGGAAAGAGCGATGTCTTTGTTTATTCACTGATGCCATGTATTTGGAGGATTTTCACTTTGGATTTAACTGCTATAATTAATATATAGTCAATGCCCACCAGATGGAGAAGTCTCAGTAGCTGAGCCCATCTTACGGATTTATGATGTCAGAAGCTGACAGAAAAACGCACATCGCACCGTGGATTGTTGGCCACCGTGGTGTAAGACTAGCGCGCTCGGCTAGATATAGAGAGATCCGGGGTTCAATTCCCTGGCGCCGAATAACAATTTTTCGGTTTGCTGTGCGTTGCTAAACGTGGAAGAAGCGATGTCTTTGTTTACTCACTGACGAGGATTTTCATTTTGGATCTTGCCCTTTGGATTTAACTGCTATAATTAATATATAGCCAGTGCCAGTAATGCCCACCAGATGGAGACGTCTCAGAAGCTGACAGAAAAACGCACATAATGCCATGGATTGTTGGCCGCCGTGGTGTAAGGCTAACGCTCTCGGCTAGATATTGAGAGATCCGGGGTACAATTCCCTAGCGGCGGCCGAATAATAATTTTTCGGTTGCTGTGCTTTGCTAAACGTGGAAAGAGTGATGTCTTTGTTTATTCGCTTTCTAGGTGATCATGCAACTCTTCACTCTGTCATCTTACTAAGTTATTCAAAGAATAGAAAGATTTATGAAAATACCAGTGGCCAACTTGACACTCGCACAATATTATCACACACTTATTAGCTCTGATACCTGGAAATGAGAGATGACTCATACTAACACCTAGATGACTCATACTCACCTTATTGGTTGCATACATACATATGTACGAGTATCATTAAACTGTTCTCTGATATTCAAAGGTTAGCTCCTCAAAGAAAGACCATCTGACAAATAAACATTTAACTGATAATACATATCCCTAAGGTGTTCTCTGAGATTAGCTCCATAAAGAAATACAAACCACCAGATAAATTACTTACACTGCTGCCATATCAAACTTCTCCGTTTACAGCAATCGTGACACAACACAGGCTTTGTGACATCCATCACACGGCATACACAAGACCTTCTATACTTCATACTCATAATCTTTTTCTCGTTCAGACACTCCTGAATCTGATCCTCCCATGACTTCCTTGGTATTCCTCTACATTTCTTTCCTGCCACTTGGGCTGAAATTTTTTCTTAGTAAGCATCTCTTCACTCATCCTTTCAACATGGCCAAACCACTTCAGAATATTAGTCTCCACCTTGCTAAGAACATTTTGCTTCACATTACACAACTGCAACACACTTAATTCCTCGCATGACCAGAACATGTCTTCTCCCCCCCCCCTAAGTAATGCATTTCTCCAGCACACAAACGACTCCTATGTCTCTTCTGTATTACCCAGGTTTCACTGCCATACATCAGAATAGGAACAATTACACTTTCATACACAGCCATTCGGGACTTTTTTGGGAATCCATCATTCCTGTGAAAACCACCTGAAGCAGCTATGACTTTCAATGAAGAATTCACTTGCCTACTAATTTCTCCATCTAATCTGTTCTCTCTGTCAAACAAGCTACCCAAATATACAAACTCATTTACCTGGTCAATCACTGTGCCATTTAGACTTACCCTGCATTCAGTGCTAACAGTTCCTCACTCAAAAAACATAATTTTGGTTTTTTTCCTTATTTATACTCAGTTTGAATTTCATACAAACTTCATACATCTGAGACAGCATTCTCTGCAACTCACTTTTGCTCTCTGCCAACAGGACTGTGTCATCAGCATACAGCAATCTGCACACACTGGTATTACCAAGACATAAACCAGTATTGTCCGTCTTGTCATCATGCATGCATAAATATATTAAACAGCCATGGAGACATTACACAACCTTGCCTGACTCCTGCACCAATAGAAAACCATTTTGATACGACACCATTCACTTGTACACAAGCTCTACTGCCAGCATACATGGGTTTCACACTATTAAGTAGATTCTCAGTAACACCATATTCATTCAACACTTTCCACAGAAGTATCCTATTTACTCGGTCATATACTTTCTCTAAAGCTATGAAGGCAGTAAAAACTTTCTTACCAACAGCCAGATACTTTTTAATCATCATGTGTAATGCAAAATTTTGCTTATTGGTTGCATACTGTGTCATAATAGCATCTGATTGGCTCTCTCAGGACAATCAGTCTCATTGGTCAGGTTTGAGTTACGGAAATCCACTTGTTGCACAAGGCAGTTGTGTTTTCTTTTTCTGGTTATTTGGCTATAACTTTTGGTAGAATAAAGATAATTCAACACAGTTTATTGCATTATATTGTGCATTAAATTATCTTTCTAATGATATTAATATATAATGTTATGGTTTTATTCTAAAAAGATTTATGTTTTCAGCCTTCAAACCTTAAAAATACAAATTTTCCTAAAGGTTTCCACAATTTTGGCCACTAGTGTATGTATGCATGTATTGAGTAAGTTATAAACTGTAACATCTCAAGTTCCTATTCTGTTTGCCTAGTATTTTACTGTACATTATTTAACTCTTCATTTTTAGGGACCTGGCTTGTACTATGTTGATAGTGAAGGCAACCGTTTTGATGGGACCCTGTTTGCTGTTGGATCTGGTGCAACATATGCATATGGTGTTCTTGATAGTGGGTACAAGTATGACATGCCAGATGCAGAGGCACATGAATTAGGTCGCCGTGCTATTTACCATGCAACACATAGAGATGCATACAGTGGTGGTATTGTCAGAGGTGAGTTACATTAATGCGAGCACCTATGTGCCATAACCAACTGTATACATTTCCAACTAAATCTGTTGATTGTAATTGATATATTGTAATTCTTTTTATCCATGTCTGAGCATCATAAGTAGCAGATTGCAAAAGAGAACAGATACTTGTAGTCCAGGTACTTAGATGGTTTGTTTGAAGTGCTGGCTCTTGAACATTCATCTGAAATTGGCCCAGGTTCAAGTTCTGGGTGAGGCATAATTGATGTGCTTGTCTGATGGCAGTGGCTCTGTCCCTTTGCTGAAACCAGTGGCACTAAATTAGGGATGGGTGACTGCTTATAACTTTAAGAGTTGCTCGTGAAGGTTGTTAAACCCTGGGGGGGGGGGAATGTTGAATGTACATGCCTGCAATTTTATGTTAGTGTGCCATCTCAGTTGTTGCTTTTTGCAACAGGTGGCATCTGAAAGTAAAACCTTATTGCCCTTCAAAAAGCTTGTTGCTGCATTGCATTGGTTGTAGTATCACAGAGTTGTGGGGGTTTTTTTAATACTACTGCAGTAGGAATTTTACATTCCGTGCTTTGCCATTCTGATATTTATCCGGTGGGGAAGCTCAGCCTTCAATGTAGTAGCTTCTGTTTTACTGGGGTTTTTTATTCTTTCCTGAAAGATGATTATATCCTTACTTATAACAAAATAAAATTTGTACAGAATCAGTAAGTGAAAAACTTTGATTTTAACAATTCCATGTTTTGGTTAAAACTGTGATGTGCTGCTTGCCCAGTCATGGGTGGGGCTGCAGGTAATCAGTACTTGCACAAAGTCTTGTTCCACAGGCTCAACACACCCCTCAATGATTTGTGTTTTGTATTTGTCACTGTAGAATCACACTTACCAGATGAATAACTGCTTGTTAGTTCTATTGACGTTCATCTTATGCTTTTCATTTCTTTATAAGGGTATTATTTTCCAATTGATTGTAGAATGTTCTAGGAAATATGTTATAATAAACCAGAACTTGGGCATGAATTTCTCAACATTTATGAAAAATTTTGGATCTACAACCAAAAAATAAGTAAATAGGCAGCCTGAACCATGACTGCTATCATGTTGCTTCATGTTCTTTGTAGTGCAGTTGGGAAGAGTTCCAAGGAGTATGGATAAATTCATTATATTTGTATCATTGTATACATCTCAAGCAGATACAGTAGACTCTCACAAATCCAGCCATTCCTTGCATAGAGAGGTGTCGGATTCATGAGAGTGCATAAAAATTCAATTTAATTCTTCATTAAATTTAATGTTACGATTACAAGTTTACTATGTGTAGTACATATGTATTTAAAAAACATAAATAAGAGACAAGCATATGATAATAGTAAAAGAACACGATCAGTACGTACTTACACTGTCTCATTTACAACAATGAAATAATTTTTTCATATCAGTACAGTAGAGCACAATATGTATGTGTACATACTATACACAGTAAAAGAAACGTACAATTGCAATACAGCACAGATGAAGTCTTGCATTTTCTACTCATACTCAATGTGGTCACTTCAAAACATGTTACAGATTTTTGTCTGCTTTAATGAAGAGCTTTTTGTAATATTCTTAATTATTTTGAGAATCCTTCCTACTTTTATTTTAAATTGAATTACATGAACGTTAGTGCCAATTCAAAACAAAATATAACGTTAAAATTGAAAACTTCACTCATGCCTGAAGTATAATTCATTCCCTGCCTGATATTAGCACAATTTCTGCAACCAAAAACCATGCAAGGAGAAGGAGGCCAGATTAGCGAGTCTACTGTATTACCAAAAATATTGAGAGGCAAGTACACCACAGGATGAGTGTTGCTATAGTGTACTTTTTGTCAATTCCACCAGTTCCTTACCTACCCACAGCTTTCAAAAAATTGTCTTGCTACATATATTTAGAAAAATAGTAAAATACATTTCATTTAATGGTGTAAAACTAATACACAGTTTAAGCCGAGCTTTCAAGCTCCATCGGGAGGCTTCGTCTGGGCTAGATTATCAAAGCCTTCTTAAATAGTAGCACACAATGCTGTTATAATTCAAAGAATTTGATATTGCAGGGGGAGGGGGCAGTTCCATTAATGTGAAAGTCTGTGTTTTAGACATGCCCATGTAGTATGGAGAGACATCTGTTGTTTCTGTGGTGTTTGTTTAGGAGATTCCTCTAGGCATCTGATAGATCAAAAGACAAGGTTTTGTTGCACGGTAGCTGATGGGTTATGATCTGAAGACTTTCATATGTGGCTGTGCCAACATAACTTGTACAGAGTGCTAGTCTATTCATCATGCTCCAAAGCAGGGTTGCTCCTTTTTGAGGCTTCTCTGCATAGAGTGGTTGTGTTGTTTTTTCATCTTTTACATCACTTTTATGTTCTTGCTTCTTACCTGGAGTGTCGCCCAAAAAGGACAACCCTGCTTTGGAGCATGATGAAAAGACTAGCACCATATAAAAACTATGTTGGTACAACTACGTATGAAAGTCTTCAGATCATAACCCGGCCTTGCAGTGAAAGCATGTCTTTTGAACTATCAGATGCCTAGAGGAATCTCCTAAACAAACACCCAAGAAACAACAGATAATGTCTCTTCATACTATGTGTGCCTTAACACATAATTCCATGTGAATGGAACTGTTTGTTCCATAACATCAAACTTTTTCTGAATTATAACAGCATTGTGTACTGCTATTTCTGAGATGGCTTTGATAATGTAACCCAGATAAAGCTTTCCAATGGAGCATGAAAGCTTGACTTAAACTATGTGTTAATTTTATGCCATTAAAGGAAATGTAGTTTATAAATGGTGTACAGGTTTTGGTAATTTGGATCCAGTGTTTTGCAATGTGCATAAGGACACTTTTGATTCCAATACACCAGTTTCTTGAGAAACTGCTAATTCTTCAGGTAAGAATTTCTGCAATTCATTTGTTCTGAGTGGAAGATTGAATTACTGCTATGGGTGCTCAAGTATATGTGGGAAAAGGAACAAATGTGGCATCTGTTATTTTTAAAAATAAATTAGAAGAAATGACAGAGGCTCATTAAGTTGTCCTTGAGCTAATATTTTTCCTATTGTACTTGAGTCAGCAATGGTTAGCTATTCAAGGTCACACTGATGACTCTTCACATGTATGTATCAGTTATTTAGCCAATAATTTTATGTCTTGAAATTTGTTCCCACGTGACAGTAATGAGAGGGCTTCCTTTGTCAGCCTTGGTCAGTTGGTGGACATTGTTGTGCTTCTGAGGATGCTTTGGGAGTTAGTTAACATTTGCCTGCAAATGGGAGACGTGTGAGAAGTGCGGGAAGCTAAGTTTTTAAGTTTGTTGTGAGTTTTTAAATTGGGTTGTTTTGGATTGTGAATGGTAAATAATGGTGTTTTGTACGAGTTTGAATGCTGTGTTCTTGGTGGTGTGTTGGTATTTTAAAAATTAATTGTAAATTAGTTTTTGTGTTTAATGTGAATGGTGAGTGGTTAGTGTTGAAATTAATTTTTGAATGAGTTTGTGTTGTGGTAAAGAACGATAATATCCGTTTATTGGCATAAAACAGTAAACAACTGGTTGCACGCTTTCAGCACCTACGGGTTCCTTCTTCAGGCTTAGACGTGGTTTAGAACAATGTTAGTAACCTAAATGAATGAACAGAAAATTTCAATATGCATGTGAAATGTATAAAACGAGACAGCATGATGGCACGTGCGGAAAAAGTTGAAAATGAGAAGAATCAAATACTTTCACGAGAGGCACCCAGAAACATGCGCCATATCAAAGGCTGCTCCATTGACACGTCATCATTGCAGACATCATTGCTGAACAAGATCTCCAAAGACTCTCTAATGGCTGTACCTCTGGTGGTAGTGTATGGTGCAACCTGTCACAAATCGGCCCATTGTGGGGCGGCAGCAGATGTCATGACCTCACGAGATAGGGCAGTGGATGATTTATTTCTCAAGACTTCTCTTTTGTGTTCGGACAACCGAGTTGCAAAGGACCTCTTTGTCATGCCAATATAAAACTTGGTATTTCCATCCTTGTATCGAAGGGATATGGAATATACCCCTGCGTTAGCAAGTAAGGTGCTGCGGCTTCTGGATGAAAAAGGAAACTGGATCCGGAAACTTCCAGAACGCTGGAAAAAATGTTTGAACCAGGACAGAGATTACTTGGAAAAGTAAGTGATGTAACATCAGCTGTATGGTAAATAAATATCTGATTTAAAAAAAAAAAAAAAGTCCAGGTCAGATTTGAATCCCTCTCGTATTTGCTTTCATCAGTGAAAAAAAGCTTTTTCAAAAATGAAAGTCATTGTTGATATACTATTTGGAAAAGTCTAGCTGTCATTGCCAATTTTTAGGATATTTGGGGCTTTCTTGTGGAACTCAGCCATGAAATCCTGCAATTATTTGTACTGTGTCAGGATGTAGTCTTGCCAATCGTCCTTTCAATATCACTTGCTAATTCTGAAGCACTTACTTTTGGATTACATTTTACTCTTCTCAAAACCACTATAGCATCTTGATCACCTAATATTGCCAAATCAAGCTTTGTTCAACAGATTTCCAGTTGATTCAAATTTGCTTAAAACAGTTAGGGTTTGATACAGTTGTGTGGGAGCAGCATGACCTTTCCCAACAATTTTCTAAATTGCACAGTATGATCTATTTTCTTTTCATAACTTTACTTTTAAATTTCTCATTTCTAGAGAAATTTCCTTCCTCAGAGCCATTTTCAGTAATGCACCCAAAAGAACTTTGCTAATGTGCACTACTCACAACTAAGCTAAGAAGATTCAATGCTCTTTAGCTACTGTACATGAACAAATGAGTTTTCAAAGAACTTCCTGAGACATCTTGTGAACTGCATATAAATTTCTGTGCTGTATGTTTTTAAAGTTCTTGCATATTCCTTGAATTTCTTTTGACATTTATATATTATATGCTGAGTTTGCTTTGCATTATAGAAACACCTACCTTAAAACACGTTGGTCCACCTTTCTGTGCAATCACAGCTTGCAGATGCCTAGGAACTGATTCTACGAGGTGTCGAATTTCCTCCGTGCATAACTTGATCCATGTTCACTGCAGCAGCTCTGTCATGTCATGAAGGAGTATCGGCAGTTCTCACATCCAATTCTAGCATATCTCTCAAAAGTTCTATTGGATTACAGTCAGGGGAGTTTGGGGGCTAAGGCAGTGTGAATTTGTGCAAGTCCGATGACAGAGTTCACTGTCCTGTTGAAAGTTGGCACTGTGGTCGGCTAACAGGTCCTGTAGTGTCCACCATTTGATGTTTGTGGAATGCAGGGGTAAAAAGTTCTACCTTTTTAAAAGTCATCCTGGGGAGTTCCTAAGATCGATGCAGAAATACAATAATTGCAATAAAACAAATAAGATCAGTATAAATATGGGATTGACATTATTGGTTTGATGTAAGCACATTGATTAAAATAAAATTCTTATTCGTTCCTAAAGAAATGTTAAGACAGTTTTATGGCTTTTATATATGCATATATGGTGCTGAAAAGATCTCATTGAACTGAAAAGTGGACATCTCTTCTACTATCGTGGGACAGATACTGGCAGAACTAGTGGTGTTGGATTTATAATAAACAAGAAACTGAAGGATAAAGTTGTAGAAGTTGAAAGTTCCTCTGACAGAGCTGCACGACTTGTTATCCAACTCTCGAAAAGATACCAGGCTCAGATTATTCAAACTTATGCACCCACCACAAGTCATCCTGAAGAAGAAATTGAAGAATTTTATGAGGAAATTTGTCATCTAAATAATAAAGGTAAGCAGCACTTGAAAATAATTATGGGAGATTTCAATGCAAAAATAGGGCAACGGCAACAGAATGAAACTTCAGTAGGTAAATTCGGTCATGGCAACAGAAACCAGCGTGAAATACTCTCGTTGAGTTTGCAGAGGCAGAAGGGTTTTTCATCTTGAACTCCTTCTTCAAGAAAAAGCCACACAGGAAATGGACATGGAGACATCCAAATGGGACGACAAGTGAAATTGATTTTATTATGTGTAACAAAAAATTCGTCATAGAAGACTGCAGTGTGCTAAACAAGTTCAACACAGGTAGTGACCATAGATTGGTGAGATGTAAGATGCACCTCAACACTAAACTTAAACGTGGCAAGCTCATAAGACAAACAAAATCTATTGACATAACCAACCTTAAAAAACACCATAATACCTTCAAGTTAGAACTGAAGAACAGGTTCTCTGCTTTGGAAGGCCTAACATCGGAAGAAGTGGACATCTCTGAAGTTAACAGAAAAGTAACCAAAGCTCTTATGGAAACAGCAACAAAATTAGCTGGGTCTAAGAACAAGTTGCATGTGAACAAATTATCAGGAAAACCAAAATGTTGATGCAAAAAAGAAGAGAGATGAGGACAACTAAAGAAGATGTGACTTCCAAAGTGGAATATATAGAGCTATGCAAGACAGTAAAAAAAAGTATCACTGAAGACGTAAGGAAATTCAACTGTGAACTAGTGAAGAAAGCAATTGAAAACAACCAAAGCCTAAAGATAGCAAAGGGACATCTCAGTAAGGGAAGAAAACAGATTATGGCACTGAGAAAAGAAGATGGTTCTGTAACAAGAAATAGAGGCGAAATTTTGACAAGAGTGAAAGATTTCTACTCCAAATTATATGAAAGGGATGATACATGTACTCCAGACATCATGAAAGATACCAGTACCAGAGTTCCTCCAGTACTTCCAGCAGAAGTTGCACATGCAATCAAGAACATGAAGCGAGGAAAAGCTCCAGGAGAAGATGGAATTACTGTAGACATCATACAAGAAGCAAGTGGAGAAATCGAAACAGTACTCGCCCAAATTTTCACTCGATGCCTTAATGAAGGAAAGATTCCTGAGGATTGGAACACCGCTACAATGATCCTGCTACATAAGAAAGGTGACATTGAGGATCTCGGAAACTACAGACCTATCAGCCTCCTATCAGTAGTTTATAAAATCTTCACTAAAGTTCTTTCACACCGCTTGAAGGTAACACTGGACATGGCTCAACCGAGAGAACAAGCTGGATTCAGGAGTGGCTACAGCACAATAGATCATATCCACGTGCTGAGAGAACTAATTCAAAGAGCGAGGGAATATGAACTTCCATTGTGCATGGCTTTTATCGATTATGAAAAAGCCTTTGATTCGGTGTAACCATCAGCAGTTACAATGGCTCTGAAAACCTGCTGTATTGAAGATGCATACATTAATATTATTAATAACATCTATGAAAATGCAAGTGCAAAGATTAGGCTGTTTGAAAATACAACATACGTAAAAATTGGAAAGGGAGTGAGACAAGGTGACACCATATCTCCGAAGCTCTTTAATGCCACATTGGAGGGTGTTTTTCAGTCGCTGAGCTGGGAAAACAAGGGGATAAAGATTAATGGAGATTATCTAACCCACCTTCGTTTTGCTGATGACATAGTCATTTTTGCAACTACCCCATCAGAGCTGCAGAGTATGATCCAGGAACTTGCTGACAAGAGTAAAGAAGTGGGATTAAAAATGAACTTTCAGAAGACAAAAGTGATGTTCAATGCTTTTACAAGAAATGAAGATTTATCGATTGATGGAGAAAAGCTGGAGATAACAGACACGTACGTTTATCTTGGACAGCAGATATCAAGTGAGGGTCACATTGATGAAGAAATGAATCGGCGTACAAAACTTGCCTGGAGAGCTTTTGGGAGAAACAGCATAATTTTCAAGAGCAATATGCCATTATGTCTTAAAAAAAAGTGTTTGATCAATGCATCCTTCCAGTGCTTACGTATGGTGCAGAGACGTGGACCTTAACTAAAAGAGACATACAAAGGCTGCAGACAACTCAAAGAAGCATGGAGAGGTGCATGCTTGGTGTAACCAGGAGAGATAAGAAGAGGAACTCGTGGATCCGAAAATGACAAGAGTGGAAGACATCATGATCAGAGTTAAATCCCTGAAATGGCAATGGGCTGGACATACTGCCAGAAGGACAGATCATCGATGGACAGCCGAAATTTTAGATTGGATTCCAAGGGACAGGAAAAGACCCAGAAGAAGACCACATGGGAGATGGGTGGATGAAATTGGAAAGCATGCAGGGGTGACATGGAGGAGACTGGCACAAGACAGACCGTTGTGGAGGAAACTTGGGGAGACCTTCGTCCAGCAGTGGATTGATAATGGTTGACAATGATGATGATGATGATGATATGGTGCTTAGGGTAGTTAATAAATGCTGAAAGGTTAGTTATTTTTGCATATTCCTGTGTGGGGAAAAGTTCAGCCTTTTTCTGCCATGACCACTTTCAGGCCTGGGAATGATGACCAACGGACCTAGGGCTTGCAAGGAAGAAGCTCCCGAGACCAGAACACCACCTCTAACTTGCCTGTTGAACCCCAAATGTTCGACAAGGGGATAAGGCTTCATGGTGTTTACACCATATGCAAACCCAGCGATTGGCCTGGTGGAGCAGGAAATGGGACTCATCCATGTGTCGAAGGTCCATTTCCGACGCTCCTTGGCCTACGCAAGACGTTGTTTGTTATGGCTGGGCATCATCCTGAGTACCGTTGTCGGTCAACGGCTTTGTTACCCCAGGTGAAGCAGGTTGCATCAAATGGTACTTGTAGAAATAGGTCGAACTGCATGGCTGTTGTACTAGTGGGTGAGCTGGGTGACTTTCTCATTGTTGCTGAGATGCCAGTCGTATTAACTGCGTTCACATCTAGTGTCAACCGTACATGGCTATCCAATGTGAGCCCTTCTGCTAGATGTCTGTGCGTGGTTAATCCAGGCCTGGTACAGCCTTGATACAGTTGTATGGGAGCAGCCAAAAAGGTGTATGTTTCCAAAATACTGGCACCTGCTCTCTGGGCCCTAACTACACTGAGGAGCAATTGAATTAGAGACAGCTTGCGTTACGCAAATGTGGCGCTGTGGGCGGCCCTGTAGACATAAACGACATGACGTATGCAGCGATCCGACAATATAAGGAGTGATGCGACGGGAATCAGTAAGAGTCGGACGCAGTTTGGGTAAGCCGAAGGATCCAAGTGCATTTGATCATGGGCAAATTGTCGGGGCCCGATGAATGGGTCACTCCATCTCGGGAGTCGTGTAGGCACTGGGATTTTCACGAGCCACTGTGTCACAATTGCACCGTGAATACATCGAATCCGGTAAAACCATCCCTGCAAGGGCCCACTGTCGTGGACAACAGCTTGGTGGATGAGCGGGGTCATCGTCGGCTAGCTCGCATTGTAACAGCGGATAGACGGGCCACAGTGCAAGAAATCACTCTGCAATTTAACGCTGGTGCACAAAAACATGTAAGCAGCCACACCATCCAGAGCCATCTCCTCGCTATGCTGGGGTACAGAAGCCATCGTCCCACGAGGGTACCGCTGCTGACTGCACATCACAGGGTGCAAAGATTAGCATGGGCGCGGGAACATCATCGCCACTGGACCCTAGACATGTGGGGAAATGTTGCCTGGACTGATGAGTCGAGATTCACGTTGGTATATGCGGATGGCAGGATAAGAGTATGGCGCAAACCACATGAAGCGATGGATCCTTCTTGCCAGCAGGGTACTCTTCAAGCTGGCGGGGGTGGCATTCTCGTCTTTGGACTGTTTACGTGGACTGAAATGGTACCCCTGGTACGTGTGACATCGTCCCTCACAGGTCAACGTTACCGGGATATCCTGGACGACCATTTGCTCCCGTTTGTGCGTCTTCAACATCCCACGGGGGACCTCATCCTGCAACATGACAATGCACCGTGCCATTGCTCCCGAATTGTATCTGAATGGTTGGATGAACACTCCACTGACGTGACATCGCTTCCTTGGCCAGCTAGGTCACCTGACCTCAATCCCATCGAGCACATCTGGGATGCCATTGAGAGAGATGTTCGAAGCTCTGACCCCTCCATCAAATCTTCGTGAACTGTGGAAGCTTGTTCAGGGGTTATGGATCCATATGGGTTCCCAACGCTTCCGGTGTCTTGTAGAGTCCATGCCGAGACGAATCGCCGCTCATCAGGACGAAAGGTGGTGCTACACGTTACTAGACAGGTATCTCTAATTCAATTGCTTTTCAGTGTATCTAACCACAGTCAAATTGACTCTCCACCGACGTGACCTTGCTTCCTTGCTCAGCTAGGTCACCTGACCTCAATCCCATCGAGCACATCTGGGATGCCATCGAGAGAGATGTTCGCCACATTTCCTCATTACTGGCAAACATTTACTGTAGCTGCATTTGACGATATCGCATGGTGCTTCGTTATGTTTCTGTCCAAATATGTAAAATGGGGGGGGGGTCCTAATGCAAAGCTAACTCGGTGTATATTCTTACATGTGCATGGTACAATGTTTAATGATTGTACAGTTTCTTAAACTTTCATGATCTTTTAAATATTTACATGTTGAAAGTGTGTGTTGACTTTTGCTAACTGTATCACAGAATGACAAAGTAAAATTACCTAGTTGAAGCTAAGAGTCATGCAAAGTATTAAATTTGTGCTTGATTTCTTGGTAATTCTACATGAGCTAATCTCATTTGTAAGACATGCAATCATTTGGTCCCACAAGATGGTGTGTGCCGCCCCGGTGGCGCAGTGGTCTAGCGATGGCCTCTGATCATTCGTCCGAACGGGGTCCGGGTTCGAATCCCGGTGAGGCATGGATGTTGTGTTTGTCTTACGGCACTGGCTCTCTCCCTTCCCTGGAACCAGTGACCCTAAATTAGGGACGGGCGACTGCTTATAGCCCATTGAGTTGCTCACTGTGGTCGTTAAACCTCCAATCAAAAAAAAAAAAAAAAAAAAAAAAAAAAAAAAAAAGATGGTGTGTGAGGATTAAAGTGCTATAGACATTGGATGGCAATTGTGTTCTCTTGATATTTATATAGCACAAGAAAAGAATTAAGCCAGTGGAAAAGGCTAGTGGCTAACTTGCCAGTTTGCAGAAATTCAAATTTCTATTTTTGTTGAAGCGTTTATTTAAATTTTCGACTGACATATGAAGAGCATAGTTGTATTCTGCAAGGCAAATCATTAGTTTACCGAGACCTCAGATTTCCATTGAAAAAATGTATTTACGAATAAATGGGTTTATGGAATGAAACTACAACAAAAAAAAAGCAAGGGAATTGAACTTCAATTGGCAAATTTTTCCTAGAATGAGTAAAAATGCCAAAAAGTTAATGTTTTCTGCAAATAACACCAGACCAAGTATAACACTGCAGTTCTATTTAGGTCATTGGTTTATTATTGGAAATAATCCTGCACCCATTTTAAAGCCTCAGGTAAACGTACCAAATGGGAATTTTTATTTGACGATCATTCCGACTGCCTTCCCCCTCCTCCAGTATGGTAGCAGAGTACATTAAGTGACTTTCATTGAAGATAAATGACACAATAAAGGGAGGTATTAAAACAACTTCATTTTTAATACACTTCGAAGCGCTAGTGCAACTCACATAAAGTAACATCAGAGTTCGTAAAAGTGCTGTAGACGCACAGAATGTTTTGCACTAAGTGGCAGTCATCACCACTGCTTTGTTGCTGTACTTGCAAAACTCCTATTTCTAATGGGTAAGAGACCTGTTTATGGGACAGGAAGGGTGTGTGAAAGATTGTGTTTCACAGCGAGGCAATTAACACTGCTCTGCTGGGTGTAAATGTCTTTGAGCTTGCGGTTGACACCTATAGTGGTTTATATGTTAAGAAAGTGAGACACATTTGAGGAAGTATGCAATAGTGGAAGCCCTTACAATTTTGTGGTTTACCCTTTTGCGGGCTCACCAATTGTAATGCATGCTAGGCCAAAAAGAAATCCACGTTTTAGCTATCCTGTCACAAAGTAAAAGAAAAGGCACTAAAGTATAAATTATTAATAAAAAGTAACAAATATGGCATCTTGTATAGAGTTTTTAATTACAGGTACTGCTTCCTTTAAAGTAGTGTTTGAATTTAGAAATGTAATTTGAGGTTGTTGTTTTTTTACCTGTAACAAATATTTTAATTTTCCGTTGTGTACGAAAACCTACTTAGTCTTTGCCATCTTCACAATTAGCAGGATTTTTTTAGTATTGAGCCTATTTAGTGTTTTTAACCAAAAATAATAGTAAAAATTCCTCGCCATAATTTTTGTTCTTGTGTAATTTCAGTGTACCATGTCAAAGAGGATGGCTGGGAAAAAATAAGTGAAGAAGATTGTAAGGATCTTCATTACAAGTATCAAGAAGAACGTATGAGCTAAACATAGCATAAAAGCTGCTTGTCAAGCAATTCTGAGTTATTTATGTTATCTCTTTAAATGTATCATCGTCCTTTGATAATAAATTTTTGTGGTACAAGACTTGCTTTGACTGTGTTCTGTGCTGAGTTGTAATTTAATGCATGATTTAATTTATTTTCTGTTTGCTGTTCTGCCTAAGTTAAGTAATTTAGACATGTAGTGGTGCTAACTAGAGGTGGGCAGATTCGGTCGTTTACGCGGTCCGTATCTTTCAGATCGGGTCACGAAAATGATCCATTCAAAAGACCCATTCCTTTCATTCGTTTCAATATAAATCAGCTGATAGATGGCAGCACGTCAGTTCTTTTGATGGCGCGCTTTCTCACTTAGCAGTAGTTAACTCCAGTCAGAGGCGTAGCCAAGGGAATAGTTCTCGGATCCGATCCCCCCTCCCCCGGTGGATTGAGCACAAATTTAAAGCGATGTATATATAGGCTTTCAACAATGGACCAAATATGTGAAACCCTCCCCTTAAGAAATTTCTGGCTACACACTGGTTCCGGTGTATTTCTTTATCGTGTGGTTTGTAACGGGAGCCTGTAAACTTTTTTTGTTGTCTCGGTCGCCTTTTTTTTTTTTACTGTGCATAGTCATGATAGATCAGTGTGCCGCTTAACTTCCAAGCTTAGGATTCCAACATCTAACAGTCAGCCACTCTTCATTTTGTTGATCCCCGTACAGGTGCTCACACTCAAGATGTGTAAAGCAATTGGCGTCCCTTCAAGCGCAAACTGAGAAATAAAAAAAATAATAATTTGTGACACCATATTCTAGAATGCATATTCCAACGGAATTGTCTACTCAGAACACTGTTTTAAGATGTTGGTTTTCATCATCAGACAGTTCTTCCCTGGCACGTAGTCAATTGATTTTAAATTCGCGTAATCAATTGACTTATTCTGCTAGATAGACACCTTCCCATTCATGAGGAAACAAAATCCGTTATAATAAATGTTTTGGAGTAGGGATGCAATCAACATTCATAAAAGTACTTCAAAAGGCCACATAAAATAGTCCTGAAACAAGATTATTACACAACTCACGTTTGACCACTTGATTCACCAACGAACTGAACTGGAATGACGAACACGAGAAAATTGCGCTTTGAACACTAGCTCATTTACTCATCCCACTGTAGAAGACTGACGAACGAAATGAAAATATGTTTTAGAGTTGTGTGACTATTTTTATAATTGTTTCCCCTCTAAGGCAGTACAAATACTGCCTTTCGTATTTATTAATATACATTGTTCTGTCAGAGTCCTAAGCTGGTGTCCCCATCTTATGAGTGAAACCGTAATGAAAAAAAATCAAAATATAAAAAACGTAAAATCTAAAAAATGCGATAATCTTAATTTTACTGCAAACTCTTAGATAAACCCTAAGATAAAATGGTTATAAGATGATTCTAGTAACACGAAAAAAATTTTGATCTAGTAACTAACTAATCAATGGGCAATGAAATGCCAGCTGTGAACGATTTGGATCCTCGACTCCAGGACAGATGCGAATGGTGAACGATTTCGTTTGCTGCGAACGAGAACTGCCGGAACTACGTAACTGATCTTTTCGTTCACTCTGTCGACCGGGTCACTTGGAATGGGTCAGTCGTGAACGACTCGTCTCTAGTGCTAATGACTTTATAAGATGTTAAAGAAAGTAATTTGTATTAGAAATCCAGTGAAGGAACTGAGAGGGTTGTTCCCTACCTTCGTGCTATGAGAAAATTGATGAGATCATTTGCCAGCATTCACTTCCTTTCTGCATGAAAATGGGTAGCAACAGTAAATTACAAAATGATGGTAAACCCTGGATTTTTAAAACTTTATTGTTTATTCCTTTGATTTTAAAGACTGAGTGGGAGAACAGAATTATGATACTGGGACACAAACTAATGGAGAAATGGGTTGATCCTTTAAAGGATGCTACTGGTTTTACTGTGCTTACCTTGCAGTAGGGATGTTAGCTCCTTAATGCTCACATGGGTCATTAATTCCTTGCGACGAGGGGGTTTCAGACATTCAGAATTGCATAGCACCAGATGTCACTTGCCATCTACTGTGCTTTCACAAAATCAGTTCCTTGGAGTGCTGAAGATTTTGAAATGTTGCAGATAACCTGCTTTCCCAGACTGTGTAAATTAATTCTTTCCTTCAAGCACCCCATTGAACATTACATCAATGCATAAGTTTTTCTTCCATTTGATTTAAAGGAATTACAATAATGGACTCTTGACAACTCGGCACAAAGTACTGCTGCCTGAGGTGGTCATCAGGCCAGTGCTCACCTATGCCATTCCCAAATGGATAGGTGTTAATGGGAGTCGGTGAAAGAGAATCGAGAGGGTGCAGAGCCGAGCATTCCATATGATCAATGGGGTTCCCATCTGGACCCCACTTCGGAACTTGAGAAACAGACGTGGAGTTCAGAAGGTACGTGAGTTCACCAGACTCACCAAAAAGTTCTTCAGGAAAGCGGCAGCCCACACTAATGAACTTGTTAGGGATGTGGTTGACTACGAACTTAGCGAATTCCTTTGATATCCCAGGACTAAGACTGCGATCGTTGTCCCTCCGACCGGGACGTGTGGGAGGGCAACACCATTGAGTACCGTTTCCTGGATTAGATGAACGACTGGATCTGAAGGAGTGTAAGCTTGTAAGCATTTGGTGGATGTTAGCCCCCCCCCCCCTTTAAGGTTGGTGTGAGACGGTGAGCATTGAATGCTGCTCCGCATGTGGTTTTCGTGAGTGTCGCTTTCCCCGGGTGCAGGAGTCGGAGTTGTCCTGATTTTTTTTTTTTTTTTTTTTGTCCTGAAATGTCCTTATTTTTGTTCTATATCCTGAAAGTTTAAGAATAAACTGTAAACCTTTGTATAGTGATTCATCATCCAGCGTTTACAAGTACCACATAAATAAAAACAACTGGAACAAGAGTATGTTGAGTTACTCACGGTGGTCGTTAAACCTTAAATAAATAAATTTAAAAAAAAATGAGAGTGAGGGAGCTCTTGAGTGATGTCATCTCCAAGAACTGTTGGCAGCGCCATGTGAAAGCATTTCCGCTTTTGTGAGATTGCCCGAGGATCTGCTGTGAACTGGTCTCGGCGCAACAAGGTTCTGTTCCCGAGGATCAAACGGAAATCAAACGATTCTTTTCCCGGCATTGAAACCTCGCTTGGCTGTTGTCTTTGCGCTGCAGTAGCTCGAGCAATATGGCACCGTTTATCTGATGGCTTATGCCGCCACTCAGTAACCTCGCTTTGCTGTCTTTGCGTGACCCTTTAGAGGTTCTCTGGCCTTCAGATTCTTTGAAATAGTAACACCATTAGTAGAGATGCCGGACCTTTCCTGTTATCTGCCCGCCACTATTTGACTTCCAAATAAGAACGCATTCAAGTAGTTCCCGGTATCGAAAGAGAATGCAGATGCGCAATGATCACATGCTTCTCTATGTGTACTACCTATGTGCAGTGATCACATTCTTTTGACGCTTTGGAATTATGTGTGGTCATTTGGAAGGAAAGTTCTTTTAACCGTTTGTTTGCGCTCTGGAATTATGTGAATTTATGAGGCGAAAAAGATTGAAAACTAATGACGATTCATTTTTAGAAATTATGAAAGATATTATAACGTATTGCCCCCCCCCGTGATATTGGTACCTAATTTGTACCTACTGGTTTTTATTTGGTTTCTTATACTGTATAATTGTTTTCTTTTATATATTTCTTAAACAGTTAAAATTTTATTAAAAAGTGCATAAGTAGGTTTTTGCTATTTATGGGGCCATTTATATACCAATAAAAAAATTCCCATAACATTTATCGTGAAGTGCTTTCCCTCATGTTGGGTGTGATCAGGTTTCATGTAAACAAAGCGGAACGATACACTCAAAATCGCGAACATCTTGAAAGCGTTCTTATTCGAAAGTCAAATAGTGTCATTTTATATAACAATGAACAAAAGCAAACCGTGGCTGGCAGATAACAGGAAAGGTCCGAGATGCCAAATACTATGGATCCTCCGAAATATCTAATATATGTACTATGGATTTCTACGGATTTCACGTTTAAACTATGAACTTACGGAGAAGGTGTGAAAAACTACAGATTTTTCCAAAAATCTCTTATATTTCCGGAAAATTTAATTTAAAAAAAAACTCTAGCATAGTCAAGTGTGATTTTTGTGGTAACATCACAAAGCCGTCACACAGCAAGCATGTTTGCTCAGCGGGAGTTGATGTTCTTCGTGCACAGCTGTTCTTTGCCCAGAGCAAGAGAAAATCTGTCTTTCGCAAACAGCCAAAGAAAAAGTCTCGCCACAACAACAGCAGCAGCTGCATGCATTCCGTTCTTTATCCTTATATCCGTCTTCAAAATTAAATATCGAATTAATTAATATTGATTCTTTCTAGATTAGATTTTATTTAACGTTGTAAAAGTGTTACTTATTCCTACAACTTTTATGTCATGAACCTTTAAAAAATGTGTTATATGTTTATGCATGCAATTGTTCTAAACAGCCTTATCTTGCTTTCGATGTATATATTTCTATTTGTCAAATGTTTAACGTAATGGTTTTTCTGACGCTTCGAAGCGAAGCGAAGGTCGTTGCGAAACACCTTGTTTTTCCTTTCTTCCTCCTGATTGTTACCGGAAATGAACGCCCTGTAAAATATTTTTCAAGCTGCGGAAAGGTCCGTTGGAGCTTCAGATCGTTTCATCCAGGAATAAAATGGAATTATAAACAGCTATGCAGCAAGCCTGGGTGGAGATGCCTGTGGAACGCTTTCGTGAATTAGTGGACTCAATGCCTTGCAATGTGATTGCCCATATCCGGGAGAAAAATGGGTTCCCTATAGCCACTCTCAAAAAAATATTTAAGCAGCTAGAACACATGGCGAGTGCAACCACAATGGTGTTTACATCTAACATTTTATGTGAATTTTCGAATTCAGATTTTTTAATTTTTTTTTAATACGTTTTCGTTAAATTTAGTATTTTACTCTTTTGTGTAATGGGGGAAGACCTCTAGACTAATGTGTGCGATACTAGCAAAAAAATAATAATACATACATACATACATATCACTAAGCTGTTCTCTGAGATTCAGAGATTAACTCCAAAAAGAAATACAAACTACCAGATATTTTTACTTACTGTTGCCGTATCAAACTTCTCCATTTACAGCGATTTTGACTTACAACTCGTGCTTCACTAATATCCATTACACGCCGTACACAAGATCTTTTATACTTCATACTCAATCTTTTTCTCATGCAGACACTCCTGAATCTGATCCACCCATGTCTTCCTTGGCCTTCCTCTGCCTTTCCTTCCTGCCACTTGGGCTGAGAAGATTTTCTTAGTAAGCATTTCATCACTCATTCTTTCAACATGGCCAAACCACCGAAGCATATTGGTCTCCACCTTGCTAACAACATTTTGCTTCACATCACACAACTGCAACACATCTTCATTTCTCACACAATCATATCGTGTCTTGCCACAAACCCCACGTAAGTAACGCATTTCTCCAGCACACAAACGACTCCTATGTTTCTTCTGCAGTACCCAGGTTTCACTACCATACATCAGAGTAGGAACAATTACACTTTCAAACACAGCCATGCGGGACTCTCTAGAGAACCCATCATTCCTGTGAAAACCTCCCAGAGCAGCTATGACTTTCAAAGAGGAATTCACTCGCCTACTGATTTCACCATCCAACTTGTTCTCTCTGTCAAATATGCTTCCTAAATACACAAACTCACTCACCTGGTCAATCACTGTGCCATTTATACTTACATTACATTCAGTGCTACCTGTTACTCTCTCAAACACCATAACTTTGGATTTTCCCTTATTTATACTCAGTTTGAATTTCATGCAAACTTCGTGCATCCGAGTCAATATACTCTGCAACTCACTTTTGCTCTCTGCCAACAGGACAGTGTCATCAGCATACAGCAATCTGCACACACGGATATCACCAAGACATAAACCACTATAATCTATTTTGGCATCACGCATGCATGCATCCATAAATATATTAAACAGCCATGGTAACATTACACAACCTTGTCTAACTCCTGCACCAATGGAAAACCATTTTGATAAAACACCATTCACTCGTACACAAGCTGTACTACCAGCATACATGGCTTTTACACTATTAAGTAGATTCCCAGTAACACCATATTCATTCAATACCTTCTACAAAAGTGTCCTATTCACTCGGTCATAAGCTTTCTCTAAATCTATGAAGGCAGTAAAAACTTTCTTCCCAACAGCCAGATACTTTTCAATCATCGTGCGTAATGCAAAAATGTGGTTAGTGCAGCCTTTACCAGGCATAAAACCACTCTGAACATCCCACACTTTCAATGATGTAAGAACCCGTACTTTTTCAATAACAACCTTTCCAAACACTTTCCCTGGCACACTCAGTAGGCTAATACCACGATAGTTCTTGCATACAGTCTGATCACCTTTTCCCTTATACAAGGGAACAATGATAGCATCCTTCCAATCCCAAGGGACCATTCCTAACTCCCAGCACAACTGGTAAAATTCAGTTAACCAGTCAATTATAGTCACCACCATATTTCAACATCTCTGCAGTTATGCCATCAACTCCTGGAGCCTTACCATTTTGAAGAGATTTTAGAGCTTTACACACTTCTCTTGAGATCCCTCCTGTGCTTTCATCCCTCATTCTAACATCATCTGCGTCTGTCTCAGAATCATCTTTGCTTTCCTGATCTAATAACTCACAGAAGTATTCATCCCATCTGTCACTTAACTCATTGGGCTCCCATAACATTTCCCCAATCTCATTCTTCACACAACCTACAACTTTGTTTCCCCTATTTTTCCTGAGTCTCGTGTACCTCCAAAAGGACTTCCTATCTTTCTAAAAAGCCAGTTCATGCCTTTCCACTTTCTCCTTCCTATCTTTTGCCTTACTGTGGCGAACCAGCTTAGCAGCTTCACGCTTTTTACAGCGATATTCATCCACAGAGACTCTATCTTGCAACATCCCCAAATAGGCTTCCTTCTTTTTCTTTACTGCCTCTTCAATCTCACTATTCCACCAAGCACCACCTCTATTGTTACCCACAATTCTAGTGCCACAGACCTCTTTAGCAGCAGTGACAACACAGTTCTTAAAACATTCCCACTTCTTTTCTACATCCCTCGCACCAGACTTCAGTCGTTCTCTGAGTAAGTCAGAATACCGCTCATGATCTTCAAGGAGCCTATCAACCTTTATTCTTTCTATCCTGTGTCTCTTCCTATTCCTTTTCCTCCAACCAACATTAAGTTTCACTCGCGACACTACCAAGTAATGATCAGAACCAACATCCTCACCTCTCATCACACGGGTGTCAACAACTAAGTGTTTCAAACGCTGATCGTAGACAACAAAATCTATCACACTCTTTTGACCAAGAGTACGATTTTCCCAAGTACATGTGTGGATATTCTTGTGGTTGAAAAATGTATTAGATACACACAAACCATTCTCAATGCAGAGTTCAATTAATCTTTCACCATTATCATTCACACAAGGATCATTAAACTTACCCAGAACATTGTCAGAAATTGCATTCTGCACACCTACTCTAGCATTGAAATCCCCTGCTATTATAACTTTTTCTTTAGCACCAAATTGGCACAAAACAGCTTTTAGCTCATTCCAGAAATCTTCCTTGTTATCAGAAGGTTCCGAGTCACAAGGAGCATACACTACAACAATTACAGTTCTCTGAAGTTTTACTTTCAAACGAATCCAGAGAATTCTCACTTACGCAACTATAGTGAATCAAGTTGTTCTTCATCTTTTCACTTTAAATCACACCTACACCCGCCTGTCCTCTCATATTATCCAATACTCCAGACCACACACTCACCGTGCCATTCACTTCTTCTACCCCAATTTCGTTCTTTTTGGTTTCACTTACACACAGCACATCCAGTCTATACTTATTCATCTCAATCACCTCACTCATCTTGCCATTTATACCTCTAGTATTCCATACACCAGTCTTACATTCACTCAGCCGAGATCTCTTTCTCATATGCCGTTTAGAAAGTCCAGGTCGATTCCGTGGTGGACCGTCCTTCTCAAGTGTGGTAGGTCCACCATATCCCACACTTGAGTCATTCTTAATATTTCTTTTTGTCTTTTTAATCAGGTAAGTACATCAGTGTGGGGGATTAGCCCACAGCTGAGGGTTCCGGTTGGTCATTCAACCTAAGGATTCTGGAACAAAACCTAGTGAGTTGGGGTCTTTTCGCCAATGTCACACAGAACTAGCTTGCACCTCTCCAAAATTCACAGAGGCCCTAGTTGCTGTTGTGTGTGCCATTGTTACCACGGAGTGCCCCGAGAATACAAGATTTTCGTAATTACAGTTTAAAAATGTGTGCGAGAGATTCCTTGTGAGGTAAACTAAACTTTATAAACAGCCTTGCGTCAGCAAGTACTATTATTTATTTTATTTTTTTTTATTTTATTATGAAGAAATAGCTTGTTAAAGGCGCCATGGAGGTTTGCATCCATGGTTCCTAGTACTACATGCACAAGGAGGTTAGAATAAGATATTTGCTGATGCCCTTGTCAATAGAGCACTACCCTTTTTGATCATTCTCTTTTCTAACCTTTACCAAGTCTGTCTGCTCTTAATCACCTCACCCCGCTTTTTAAAATCTTAAACTGATTGTTCTGTGTTTGGCGCTCTTTGGCCAAACCTGGCCCTTGCGCCATTAAAATCAACTAACTAACTAACTACCTTTTTTGCGTGAAACCTATAAATGTGAGCGGAAGACATTAAATTAAAGTGTGGGAAAACTGGTGATTTCCAAGGTTATTGCAATGCATTTTGTGTTGGTCGTATGGTATTCTTTTGTTGCAAATGTTTTATTTGCCACGAAAGAATGCGATAAGGCCAACACAAAATGCATTGCAATAGCCTTGGAAACTTACAATCGTAACTTGCTGCCGATGTGTAAGAAAATGCTGGATTTATAAAGTTCTTTATTATTTTGGGGCACTTTCCAATTTCTATTTTAAATTGAAATTCGTGAAACGTTAGTGCAAGTTCAAAACAAACTAACGTTAAAATTAAAAACTTCACCCCTGTGTGAAGTATAATTTATTCTGGTTTGATATTAACACGTTTCTGCAACCAAAACCAGGCAATTCAAAATGCAAACTGCGTGCAAGCCCTTATAGCTAAGCCTCAGAATCAAGGAGATGGGTCCTGTGTTCAACGACAGACTATACCCCGACCAAAGTCAATGGTGACGGGAGAGTTTCAAATGTAGCAAAGCTCAGTTAGTTGTTTTTTCTGTGTGTCTCTCTCGGTGATGTGTTGTTCCTTTGTGTCGTGATTTTTTTGCTTGTCGAGTACAATGGAGTGGATATTTTGTTAAAATCTCCGTTCTTTGCTTTAAATCTGGAAGAAAAGATTCACTTAAAAAAATTCAGTGCTTATCACCCCAAGTATTTTTAGTTTGAGCTTCACTTAAAAAACACAGTGCTCATCATCCCAAGAATTTGAGTCGAAAAGCTTCACTTGAAAAAACTCGGTGTTTATCAGCCCAAGAATTTGAGTTTCCAAGAGTGTGAAGTTTACAAAGCGCTTTGCAGAACTAATTTCAGTTTTAACTAAGATGATATTCTATGTTGAAAATAAATAAATAAATGAGAAAACCTGTAACTATAATTTGCACATGAGTACATATATGCTTTTAAGTTTCACAAATTCTTTAAAAAAAAAGGTTAAACCTTTCAAATAATGCAAATGGTAGTAAGGTACTCATTCTATATGGGACGAAATTCATGAAACATTCCCTCCCTGCATATATTTGGAGTTATTATTTTTTCACTACATTTTTTAATCCTGTGAATCCTGTGATTATTCCTCAATTGAGAAATCTGAAGAAACACAAAACACAACTAACATAAATTAATGCTCATATGTTTTAAGATAAAAATTTTATTTAAGGAGTTTTAACTTTTTCTGTTAATAGTTATGCATTCTATTCTGAAGAAATTTTTTTCGTGTGCAATACAATAGTTGACACATTCATTCCTACCTGATTTTGGGCATTATTGTGAGTCAAGGGGGTAAACAGAGGCAGAGTAACGGAATCTTGGGGTTGGGGTGGGGTGGGGTGGGGATCTGAATAGTTGGCCTAATAATGACAGTTTTTTTATTTCATTGTTTGACTTCGGCTACTGGCCCACCTGTTTCAGTTGCCACGGGCCGCCACTGGACAAAAGTGATGTACAATGCTTTTACAAGAAATGAAGATTTATCGATTGATGGAGAAAAGCTGGAGATGACAGATGCGTACGTTTATTTTGGACAGCAGATATCAAGTGAGGGTCACATTGATGAAGAAATTAATCGGCGTATAAAATTTGGATGGAGAGCTTTTGGAAGAAACAGCATAATTTTCAAGAGCAATCTGCCATTATGTATTAAAAGAAACGTGTTTGATCAATGCATCCTTCCAGTGCTTACGTATGGTGCAAAGACGTGGACCTTAACTAAAAGAGACGTACAAAGGCTGCAGACAACTCAAAAAAGCATGGAGAGGTGCATGCTTGGTGTAACCAGGAGAGATAAGAAGAGGAACTCGTGGATTAGAAAAATGACAAGAGTGGAAGACATCATGATCAGAGTTAAATCCCTGAAATGGCAATGGGCTCCGCATACTGCCAGAAGAACAGACCATCGATGGACAGCCGAAATTTTAGATTGGATTCCAAGGGACAGGAAAAGACCCAGAAGAAGGCCACATGGGAGATGGGTGGATGGAATTTTAAAGTATGCGGGAGTAACATGGAGGAGACTGGCACAAGACAGACCGTTGTGGAAGAGGCTTGGAGAGACCTTCGCCCAGCAGCGGATTGATAACGGTGGACCATGATGATAATGATATATGAAATTTTTTTCCCTTAAAATTTTGTAAGGCGGGCAGGGCCTCGACTGACTTGCACATCCTATGTCTGGGGCTCCCTCAATTAAAATTTACAGTCAAAAGGAATATTTACTGGGGTTTTTTTGCAAACGGTTTTTCTAGCAGTAAAAACATTGAAACACATTCCACATGCTAGTCAACTTTATGCCAATATGGCTTGTAATAGACGAGCATTCACACTACTTGTACTTCAGCGCGCCGCAGATCTTGCAGCTGTAACATTAATTACTCTGGAATTCTTTTTTGTGTTTTATAGTATCATTTACGGAAACAAATAACTATCCTCCCAGAGTTATAATTTAAAACACCTAGTTTACCATAAATTTAATGGAAATGATGAACCAATGGTAGTTTAAGCTGTAAGATGTAATCCCTCACAAAGTCTTACAGCTGACCACACACATTGTGGGATAAATTATTGCAACAGTCCATGTAAATTAATAAATTATTACAACAGTTTAAATAAAGTAGTGTCAATTGAACTTTTTTTGTGTTTTTATTTATGTAAAAATGAACCCTACATGAATATTTACAATTTTTGTTCTCGCAAGACTAATATTAATAAAAATATTTTTTAGTAAATTCTACATGTTTGCTGAAATGCTTTTCATGTACATATAATATACTGTATTGCTCCGAATATAGGCTGTTCCCTTTGTATTTTAATTGTTACAAATAAGGGTGAGATTAAGATGTTACACTGGCTGATCACGACTCAGCGCAAGCCTTATAGTAGGAAATAATAATTTGGTTTCTATAAAATCTCATTCTAAATTTTGAAACCGAACCGTATAATAATTTTGTGCTATAACGGAAAATATATTTTGGTTCTGAAAATTTATTTTATTAAGGTAGTTTGGAGGCCCTCGAAATTCTGAGGCCCTGTGCACGTGCAGAAATCAGGCCCTGAAGGCGGGAGACACCCTCCTAGCAACTTTATTTCGGCAGGAGTTTAAAATTTTGGTCGGCTTCCACCATCCCACCCTGAATTTTAGGCTGGAATCATTGACTCAGTTATCCGTATTGATTCTCTTCCAGAAGTAATTTACTTTGAATTTTCTATCGTTTGTGGCCTATGATTTCAGTTTTGCGTTTTGTTGTAACGTGCAACACACGAATAAATAAGGTAAAATACACTGAAGTGCCAAACGTCATGGGATAGCAGTACGTCAATTTTAACTGACGTTGCCGTTGTATAAAGGTTTCGGTGAGCGCCATGTTTTTTATCAGTTGCGATTAGTAATCTCGTGAGTCAGGTTGAACAACCACCAGTAACATTGTGGCAAGCTGACGTGAATTATCATCAGAGTTTGGAGTAGACATGGTAGTGGGAGCCAGACGGATGGGACATACAATTTTCGAAGTTGTGCAAACATTCAATAATCTTCGATCCACGGTGTCACGTGTGTACCGAGAATATTCAAGGAGGTTAGAATAATACTTCTGGAGAGCCCTAGTCTCTTAACCATAATATGCCACAGGGTGTGGGAATTTGCCGTTGTTTACATGATACCTATGTAATTTCAACTGTTTGTATTTTGAAATTGCGTGTTTTGGGTTACAGAAACCGTGTTAATATCAAACCGGAATGAATTATACTTCTAACACGAGTGAAGTTTACAATTTTAACGTTATGTTTAGTTTATAATTCGCACTAATATTCGTGTATTTCAATTTAAAATAAAAATGGGAAGGAGCCTCAAAATAATTAAGAATTTTATAAATTCAGTATTTTCTCACACATTGGCAACAAGTTACGATGCGAAATTGGACACATTTTCGACGAAAGAAGGCAATTCGGCCAACACAAAATGCGTTGCAATGGCCTTGAAAACCATGAGCTTTCCCACACTTTGATGGCCGTCTCTCGCGGTTATAGGCTTCACGCAAAGTGGTACTGCTTCATTAACAAAGGCATCTCCAGATACCTTATTCTAACCTTCTTGAGAATATTTCATGGAAGGCATAACCACTCACCGTGGACGGCACAGTGAGTGGCCGGTCACGAATGCTGAATAACTGTAACCAGCGGTGTCTGAACCGACAAGCCACACTGACTCAAATAACATCCACATTCAACGCAGGAGGTATCAGAGACATATCCATCAAGTTAGTGCAGCAATAATAGCGTCCATGATAGTGCAGCATAATTTAGCGTCCGTTGGGTATGGGACAGGGCCGTAGCCGGCGCAGGGTAGGGGGGGGGACCAGATCGGGCCCAGCCCGACCTACGTTTCTTTTTGCCCGTTTTAGCGATCTCAGCTTAAATGAAATTAATTCAGTGTAATATTTAAATATGGCACTGATAAATCATAATTCAATACAAGCAATGTACCAAATAAAAAAATTATGCACATTTTGTACTGTATTGAACTGACGATCCTTTCCTACCAGCAGGGGCAGCGACTATTTTATTGCGGGGGGTTCGTTAGCACCACTCCAGAAAATTTTGTGTGTTGCAATGCACCACTCCAAATTCATTTATCGTGTTATATATTATCATCAGAAAAGATAGAGAGATGTGTGTGTGTGTGTGTGTGTGTGTGTGTGTGTGTGTGTGTGTGTGTGTGTGTGTGTGTGTGTGAGAGAGAGAGAGAGTGTGTGTGTGTGTCTTTTGCACAATCTTTTCGGAAAATGAAAAATAAAATATGTCAAGCCTAGCAGGCGTTCTGCTTTAGAGGGTTAACTAGGGTCTTTCAATTTCCAACAGTGGCGGCTTTTCAGGTGAAGTAGGTGAAGTGCCTCTTCACCCATTTTACTCAAAATAAAGTTTGATTCAGTATTTTTTTATAATATATTCTTTTTTGCCTTTATTCAGTTCCAAAATACTCAAAATTTTGAATAGATATTAATTCACATGGTGCGCTGAATACGGAAAACAAATCCTTATACGCAAAACAGTGCAAGTGAAGAGCCGAAATGAGAATGCTTGGAAGTCTGCAGTTTTACGCCGAGTTGCCATGGTAACCGTGACGTCACCCTCCCCAATCTGCTCGCTCAAGTGAAGTGTTTCAGCTTCACGCGCCTTATCTCTGCATCTTTCAGTTTTTGAGCGTAAAGTCGTGAGAGATCACGGTGGAGTGGGCGGACTACCAGGCTACCATGCAATCTGCTAGGGCTTTTTCCTTGTAATGCTGTGGTACATTATTTTCCGAGAGGAATTTGTTCTTTCGTGCTTTGTGATCATTTGTTGAAAGTTTTAACTGATATTTTAGGTTTGTGTACAATTTAACTGATAGTGATAGTTTTTAGTATGCATCCTGTGGACGACATTGTTTGTAATTTATTGCAAACTCCATTTACTCTGTAGAAAGATGAAGATGAAAGAGACATTTCGCTTCAAGGACGACCAACGGATTCACTAACAATTGTTGCCAAGAACGAAATCAAGAAGAGCGGTAAATCTAACAATATTAATTTTCAAAATTGTTGGTTTACTGAATATAAATGGATTTGCAGCACTTCTGTGTTCATATTTTTTGGGGCCCTGCATACTTTTTAGTAATAAACATTCGGCGTGGAATAAAGACGGATTCTCATATTTATTAAGCGTAACACGGTCATTTCATAAACATCGTGATTCTAGCGAACACCTGAAATGCGATTAATGTTAAGGAATTTTGAAAAAATTCAAAACACCATTGCCGATGTCCTGTGGAAGAATGCTAGGCTTTTGAAAACGCATTTTAACGAAAACGTTCGTTTAAATTGACTTTTTCTGCAGACAATGATTGATGCAGTATTAGCCTATACTGTATTTGAGCAAACAAGAACTAGCATTCCATGCGGCCATGACGAAAGCATGGGCTCGATAAATCGTGGAAATTTCATTGAATTACTTTTATTGTTGATATGAAGAAGTTCTTTAGAAATTGAAAATCAATACGAAAGGATAAAAAACTATTCGAAATGAATTAATTGAATGTATTTCTGAATATATAAACGATCACGTCAAAAATTAAATAATTTTTGATTGTTGATTCGGAAGGTGTATTTGTTTGAGGGATGTTTGGGTTTCCATGATGTGAATGAAGATAGAACGTCAGGAGCTTTATACAAAATGCTAGACAAAATTTTGGAACAGTTTGATTACCAAACACAAATAAATAGGACAATGTTACGATGGGGCAAGTATAATGCCTGGACACTTAAATGGGCTACAGAGAAAAAAGACAAGGATAAAGCTTCTCAAGCTGTTTTTGTTCAGTGCTTAGTTCATCGTTTGAATCTTGTATTACACCAGAGTTTTTCTGAAATTTCTAAGTGTCGAATACTTTTTGCAAGCCTCAGTGGAATTGCTTCGTTTGTTCAAAATTCTGCGAAGCGGTCTTATACACTTGTATAAACAACCGCAAGATGCAGACCAACCATAATAGAAATCGATGGTCCTCCACTTCGAAATTAGTAGGTGTAGTTGTTGAAGATTGGGATAAATTGAAGGAAGTGTTCGGATTTCTGACGAATAGCGAATAATCAGACAAAAAATAAATTCATCTTGCCAAGGGGTTTTTGAATGATATGTACATTTTCCAATTAACATTTTTGGCTCCGCCGATCTATTATTCGAACTTTTGAAGAAAAAATAACTAAACATAAACTACTGTGTGACTCAAATTAAAAAAAAAAAATAAAACTCGGGAAATTTTGAGCCATAAAAAGAACGATGAGTTATTTGAAACACAGTTTGGAAAAGCTAGCAAAATCACAGAAATTAGCACGGGAATATGCTGCTCTTACAGAGGAAACAATTTTTCAAAATTATAAACAAGTGTATTTTGAAATTTTGGACCGCATTCTTATGGAAATGGATATAAGATTTCAAGACTGTAAGAAACTTCAATTTGTCTGACTTGCTGACACAACCAAATTCGAATAATTTAATGCATGCTTTCCCACTCGCGCTCTTGAAAATCTACATTTTCACGGAAACATATTTACTAAACACCTGCGCCTTAAAAATGAACTGAGTCTTGTATATTCCGATGAAAAATTAAGGAATATATTGACTCAAGAACTCCTTCGAGTGTTTCACGGAGACAACGACATTTCTGCATAAGATTTTAAATTGGTTTTCCTCAGTTTAACAATTCCATCTACAAGTGTGCCAGTGGAAAGAAGTTTTCGTAAAAGAAAACAAACTTGCTCAAGAAACACTTGTTCCCAACATAGACTTGCTTCTCTGGCAAATATTTCTATTTAGGAAGACATTTTATTGATGCTCACGAAGAAACAACCATCTAACCATCTTATGACGACATAACCGACAAATTTGCAGCTTTAAGAGGAAGAAAAATTGATTTAATATACGAAAAATAAGTAAGTCCTGATTAAGGGATTTTCATTGTAGACAGTATATATCTTTTCATACTGCTCTTGTACCTCTTCACCTATTTTTCCAACCACGAGCCACCACTGATTTCCAAGTGATGCGCCGTTCTCTAAACTCAAATACCCATTGATCCCAGGAGGAAACTTTCGAACAACGGGGGAGGGGACTTCTTTCTGGCGCAAAAAAAAAAAAAACCAAAAAAACAACGAATTGCTGAACTCAAACGAGAGTCACATTAAAACCAAATGCCGCCCTCTGGGAACTTTCAACGCCGAAGTAACCCGCTTTCTGTAAATCAATGTCCTAATTGCACTCCATCTAATTTGTGTTCCTCTGATGTTTACAACCGTGTTTTCAACGTGGTGTTCGATGGGGTTTTTTATCTTATTTCACACCTGCACCTCGCCAGAAAGAGAATTTCTTGGGGTTAAGAAGGGGGACTTCTGTTTGGGATCGTCCTCTGCTGGTCAGCACGGGACAATATACTAAAAAACCCTTTTCAAAAAAGATCAAATTGATCATCCCCCTCCTCCTTCAAAAACACACACACACACCCGCGTAGTGTACCCGCAAGGGCGCCAAGGGCAGTAAAGATGCTTTGAAGTTTTCCTGGTTCTTTCGCTCCATGCGTTACGGCGGTTGTCCTTCCTTACTCTCCTCCCCCTCGACTTCAGGCATCAGCACATGAAAAATGTGCTACTGAAAACAATAGATTCGTGGAATAAGACCTTTTCTGATAAGCTAGATCTCCGAAGTAAAGAAGGCCCAAGAGGCAATGCGAATTCGTGTCCGAAAACGAAAAAGAATTGTTCAGATCACAGTCAGTAATCAGTGAGATCGATTTAAAAGCGGAGCATTCAAATATCGGCAAGCACTAATATGTTTTGAATTCTACTATTACTATAGTGTTAAGCAAAATAAAATTATTCTGCCATGAGCTCTAAAAGGCAGCAATCAACATTATTTTCTTTTCTGAAAAAAACTGGAGAGGAAACAACGAAAATGATGAAAACCGCAATGAGTGCGAAATCAAAGCAGTTGGAAAAAATGAAATTCACTCTTGTCCATCAATGCAAAATAAAACTGGCCCATTCCAGCAAGATAAAGCTGGGTACAGAACGGATACAGTTCCCAACGCTTCAGGACGTAAATTTTGAGTGCACTGGAAAAACCAATTCCCTAGGCTAAGATTAAATGCTGATGGGAGAGCTATGTGCCACATCTGTACTGAAGCACATGAAAAAAAGTTTACCTTTGCCTAAGGATAGCAACTCACAGAGGTCTCACGCAGTTTTTGTTCAGCACCGCTTTTAAGCTTGGGCGCGCGCAGAGGATGCTTTTCAAAAACACGAAAACGGTGATTCTCACAGAAGTGCAACGTCTACTTTAACAAATGAGGACGGTGTTGTATGTATGATTTCTAGCACAAAGTAGAAAAAATGCAAGACGCACTTGTTGTTATAAAAAAATTTTCAGCACTATTAAATTTCTCAGTCGGCAGGGAACAGCTTTGAGAGGACATGGAAGTGATGGCACTTCTAATTTAAAACAATTACTGCAGGTGAGAGCTGAAGATAGCACAGAACTTGATGTCTGGTTAAAAAGAACAAATGACAAATGGCTTCATCATACCGCTGTAAATGAGATAATTAATTTAAGGGAAGAAGCAGTGGTGCCAAAGTACCTTGTTGAAATAAGAACTGCCGAGTTCTTCGCCATCACATTCGACGAGACGTTCGATGTAGCTATGCACGAGCAAGTCTCTATATTGTTTCGTTTTGTTTCCGAAGATACTGAAGTGCGCGAAATCTTTTTAGGTTTTTATGAAGCCAGCAAAACAAGATCGAAAACTTTGTATAATATCGTGAAAGATGTTCTCCTCCATTTCACCCTGGATATAAACAAACTGCTTGGGCAATGTTACGATGGGCCAAGCAACGTAAGTGGTTAACTTATGAGACTGCAGTCTCGTGGAAGAGAAGCTGAGCGCCCCACCCCGGTGGCGCAGTGGTCTAAGGCGCTGGCCTCTGATCATTCGTCCGTAAGAGGTCCGGGTTCGAATCCCTGTCAGGCATGGATGTTGTGTTTGTCTTACGGCACTGGCTCTCTCCCTTCGCTGGAACCAGTGACCCTAAATTAGGAACGGGCGACTGCTTATAGCCCATTGAGTTGCTCACGGCGGTCGTTAAACCTCCATTCAAAAAAAAAAAAGAGAAGCTGAACCTCGAGCCCTGTTTGTTCATTGTATGGTTCATCGTCTTAACCTATGCGTTCAGGATACTATGAACAATGTTGTGCGTACTATAAACAATGTTGTGCGTCTCCATAACTTAATTGGTGTGTTAAAAGACATGATATCTTTAGTGAGAAACTCGCCAAAGCGGGTTGCACTCCTCAAAAGTCTTCAAGCTGGTGATTCTCCTGCTTTATCGCCTTTTTGCCCGACAAGGCGGTGTATGCGTGTGAAATCACTTCAAACTCTTTTGTGCAACTATGAAGTTCTCATGACATTTTTTCACGTCATATGCGAAAACCGGTTCATTGATATTGCAGTAGCAGTAAAAACATCAGGCTTCTTAAAAAAACTTCAGAGTTTTGAATTTTTTTTTTTTTTAAGGTGACAGTCAATTTTTTTGAAAAAGTGGAAATTTTGAACTCTGAACTGCAGAAATCGGATCTGTGTATAAACGAGTCCCACGAAAATGTTAATTTAACAGTAGATGGCTTGGCTTCTTTACGAAACTCAGGATTTGAAAAAATGTAGAATTCTTCGGTGGAAGAAGCTCACAAATCAAATTCATACAAGCCAACGCTTCCACGCCAGAGGAAAATGCCCCAGAAGCGGGATTCATGCTCAAAAGCCCATCAATTCAAAGGCTCATGTGAATATCATAGATCTCAATATTATTAAGTGTTGGACGAGATGCTTACTTCCTTAAGAATAACATTCGACCCTACCACCGTGAGTGTTCTCAATAAGATTGAAAATTTCGTAGTCAGAAAAGAAAGTGTTAGCTTACAGGATGTAATCAGTTTGTACGGAGACGATCTTGAAGGAGATGGCGAAAGGCTACTTTTACACAGATACATTTTTCTCGAGATTGCAAAAATTAAAAACACTGATGTAACCAATCTGAAAAAATGTTGTGGGTTTTTTGAAGAGCAACATTTCTCTAAAAACCATGGTGCCGGAATTTTCGAAATTAGTGCAAATAATGTCGACTATTCCCGTCTTATCGTACACTGCCAAACGCTCATTTTCAGTTCTGAGGAGACTGAAAACATATTTGCGCTCAACTATATCACAACAGAGGTTGAATTCTCTAACTTTGCTTCACGAGCATACTCCGAAGCCACTGACGATCTGGATTTAGATTCCTTGATGGACAAATTCATAACGGAGGCTCCAGTTCGCAAACACACGTTTGCGTTTGCTCTTCCACAAAAGAAAACTAGAGATCGTTCATAATTCTTTTAACTTGTGCATTGTTCTTCATGGGAAGCAATTTTATTTTCTTATTTGTTAAGCAGAATATTTTATACATTCGAGTTCTAGTTATAATTGAACAAACAGGAAATACATTACATATGAAGCAATGTTAAATTGTGTGTAAACAACAGTTATGTTAATTGTTTTTTTTTAATCGTATGCAACAATTTCTATTGCCATTTTGTATTTACATACATTTTATTTTCTGGAATTGAAAAACAATTTGCGGAAAATATAGTCATTTGAAATTTACAGAACTTATCGATGAAAAATATCTTAAAAAACGCTGGGATAAATCAGTTTCCAGGCTTTTATGTTATCACTTTTACAGGCATAAAAATATTTGGGTACGGAGAACTGGTCACATTGCAATTTAAGTGCTATAAAGTTGTTCTAAACAAACAAATACCGTGTGATTATATTTCCTACTGCGTGAGCAACTATTGTTCACAAAACATTTTTTTAAATATTTCATCTTCGATAAGAAGTGTAGACATTTCCGTGACTTTCGAGCCATCCAAAGACAAAGCGGAGAACTGACACCCAAAGGAACTGGCCACAACAATTTTAAGGGGCCGTATAAAAATTGCATTCTTGGCTGCAACGTGGCCACGTCTCCAGAGATTGGTTATCTGACTGACATGAAGTTTCCGTAATTTCGTATTTTCTCAGTTGCGATATTTAATGTAATTGCTGATAGAAAATGTTTATGATCTACAACTCAACAAAAGAATTTTAAAGTTTATAAAATACAGCTCAACAAATTCTCTGCGGGCATGTGCAAACACAGGAAACCTGTAGAGGTGGCGGGGGAGGTATTTGAACGATCTGCGTCAGTTAATAAAAAAAGGTATGCCCACTTTTGCATTACATTCGGTGCAACTCTCGTATATATTTCTCCTGATTAGCAAAAACAGAAATGTGTGCGTGCGTGTGTGTGTGTGTGCGTGTGTGCGTGTGTGTGTGTGCGTGCGCGCGCGCGTGTGTGTGTTGTAAAAGTAATGCGATGGTTAAAAATATTTTGTCACAATTGCTTTCCACGTTTACCTATGCAAAGTAATGTATGTGTGCAAATACTTTTTTTGTGCACTGTATATACGTTTATATATATATATACAGTATATAAGATCCAGAAGGCCAAGGGGGAAATGGATTGATTAAATTCGAAGGTATAATGTAAGAGTGACGTTGAAGTGTGGCTCAGGACAGAGAGTTGTGGAAGAGACTTCGGGAGCACTTCGTTCAGCAGTGGATTGATGATGGTTGACGATGATGATGATATATCATATTTTACATATTCTATAATAATTGTTCTACAAAAGAATGTGCACCACTCCATAAAAACCAAAGTCGCCGCCCCTGACTACCAGTGACCCAATCCCAGTTACCAAATGTTCAAGGTTTTTAGGAAAAAACTGCCAGGGCTTGGTTTTCTTTTCAGATGACTGCTGTGTTTTCCTTATTTCCCTCTAGGCTTCCTTTTGGTGTAGTGTTCCTGATTTGTCTGGTGGGAATGAGCGGGCAACGAGCAGTGCTTGTAATGTCGATCTATACCACCCACTCCCAGTTTAGTTATAAAACTTTGAAGGTCAATTTAGGAAAACAAATACCGACTGGCTTGCATTGGTTTCAATCCAAGATTTCCGATGTACGTACTTTTCTCCTTTCCCTCATGACTTTCTTTTGCTCTAGCATTCCTACTTTTACTGATAAGTGATAAGGATCAATACGGACACTAAGCAGGCAATGATCCAATGCAAAAGGTTTTTGTCATCTCCAAGAGACCAAATGAACTAGCATTTTAGCCAGCGTCGTTCGCGATTTGTGTTCAGTATTATACGAGTAGTGCTTTTCTTGAAGACTAGGATTAAATATTGAAATTAAAACCAGAAAGCCTTGTACTGAGTTTACGAAAGAAATGTTTTAATAAGGCTCGTAAGTCCTGTACCATTTCCAAAATATTTTGGTTAATAAATTATTGGTTAATAATTTGGTTAATATCTATTAACTAAAATATTTTCTGAATCTTCGATATTGTATTGAACTTATGAAAGAAATGTTTTCATTAGGCATGTGAGTACTGTATTATTTCCAAAATATTTTGGTTAATAAAATTCTTAGCAGTGTTACAGAATTAGATACGATATGTACAGCACTGCCATCTTAACATTTCGGGATGTCTTCAGGCTACCCCCTTTTGAGGGTTCCATGACCATCATTTTTGTATAATTTTGAGGGAATAGGGGACATTTTTTAAAATTATTGTTGTAGTGGGAAAATTACGGGGTTGGAACACGGGAGCAGTCATAAACGAGAAAAGTGGTCTGGCTCTTTCCCAAACCTATTTCGGCACTGTCAAGGAAGACCAACGGACATTTGAACATCCTCAGAATAAATACAATTTCTAGGTGGAGATTGAAATATTGCCTATGAGTGATGGGCACTATATATTAAATGTACAAATAAGTTTTAAAGTTTTATGTGTGACGTATACCGCTAATTTATATATCCGACATTCCACCGCGTTGTTGTCATGTGACTGTAACAGGTCCGAGTATAAAATGTGACACAAGAAAAATGTGCTCAACAGTCAAACGCACTTGCCCATCGTTAGGTGAAAGATGGTAAGCGATACTGAATTAATTCGACAGTACATTCGTTACGAATTTCATCAAGGAAGAAGTGCTGCCAAAACACTTGCATCAATCTGTTCTGTTCTAAGAGAGATATTGTATCGAAAAGTACCTGTGAGTTTTGGTTTGGACGGTTTAAAGCAGGTGATTTTGATGTTAGCGATCGAGAACGTATCGGCGCCCCGCAGAAGGTTGCACCTGAGGAACTGTAAGCATTGCTGAATGAAGATTCGTCTCAAATACAAAAAGAACTAGCTGAACAACTGGAGGTAACTCAACAAACCATTTCCAATCTTTTCACGCAATGGGAAAGATTCCGAAGGTAGGAGAATGGGTGCAACATCACCTGAGCTAGAGGAACAAGGACGGGCGTGTCATGAAGTGTTTGAATCTGTTCAATAAACAACACAGAAAGTGTTTCCTGTAGAAAATCGTTACGGGTCATGAAAAGTGGATATCGTAGGACAATCCCAAACGGAAAAAAACACTGGGTAGACTCCGGTGAAGCAACGACTTCGACACCGAAACGCAATATTTGCTCCAAGAAAGTTCTGCTGTGCATCTGGTGGGATATGAAGGGTATGCTCTATTATTAACTATTGGAACAGGGTCAAATTGTTACTGCGGAACGCTACAAGCAACAATTGCTGCGGCTGAAACAGGAAATCTGTCGGAAACGTCCATTCACAGGCAAAGGATTGCGTCCCGTGAAATTATTGCAAGACAACGCTAGGCCGCATGTCGCGAAATTGATCAAGGAAACGTTATTGACGCTTGACGGAGGCGTTTTGGAGCACCCAGCGTATAGTCCCGACATAGCACCTTCAAACTGTCATTTGTTCCGATCGATGCAACATGGTTTATCTGATGTACGGTACCGGACATGTGATGAAGTGGAAAAATGGGTTGACGACTTCATCGCGTTACACGACGAATTATTCTTCATGGCTTGAATCCGTCAGCTGCCTGACCGATGACGGAAGGCGATAGATAATGACGGCACATGTTTTGATTCGTGAAGGTATTGCTGTTTTTTCTCAAATTACATGTTGCATTGTCTCAAAACGCTATAAATCTTATTTGTACACCTAATATTTCATGTTCAAATTTTTCTATATTTTATGTCCTTCCTGAGATAAATTTTTTGAGGATAGGAAATAACTGCTCCCTTCTCCCTTAAGGCTCGAAATGGCTTCCAAGCCCCATGCCTACCGCTATTTAAACCTACATAGAAACAACGGATAATATTGGAATGTGACGTTAATTTTGTGTTGTCGATTGGCGTATATGTATCATATTTATGAACCAATATCAACCCACTGCTGGATGAAAGTCTTCCCGGGCCTTCACCAAAACATTTTGTCTTGATCCAGTCTCCTCCATATCACTCATGCATGCTTTTTAATTTTATCAACCCATCTCCCATGTAGTCCTTCTCTGGGTATTAAAAATCAATCTCGTAGTTGCCCAACAGTATCTAGTTTTTACAGCAGTATTTTTCTAGCCCATTGCCATTTCTCGGTATATATATACACTATATTGACAAAAGTCACCGGACACCTAAAAGAAAAACACAACATAGCAATTATTGACATATATTAGTACGGTGTCGGTCCACCTTTGGCCTTAATGTATGCACTGACCCTTCGGGACATGCTTTCGACAAGGTTTTGGAGCACAGCGATAGGTATGCGCTTCAATTCAGTACATAACGCTGCCGCTAACTGTTGCTTAGTAGTAGGCCTTGGTTCCAAACTTCTTATGCGGCGCTCTAATTCATCCCATAGGTGCTCTAATTGATTAACGTCAGGGCTATGTGATGGCCAGTCCACACACGATACGGAATTATTGTCAAACCACACCGTACCAGTCGTCCTTGCTTTATGGCTCGGTGCATTATCCTGCTGGTACCAACAAGGCTCGGTTCCTAGTATTGGCACAGAGTTGTTAGGGCATAATTGTCCAGAATATCGAGGTAGACGTGCTGGTTAACAGGTTTATCCACGATTACAAATGGGCCAGGACCATACCACGAAAAACATCCCCACACGAGTACACTGCCAGCTCCAAACGTGACCGTAGGAATAGTACACTGTGGTAAATAGCGTTCCCCCGGCTGCCGCCATACCCACACACGGCCATCAAACTGATGGATCGTGTATATGGATTCATCAGTCCATAGGACCCGTTTCCATTGATCTACGGTCCACGATAAATGTTCTTTACATCATGCTAAATGACGAGTAGCATTCCGAGTGGAGATGAAAGGCTTATGAGCAGCCGCACGACCACGGTAGCCCATGGATTGAAGTTATCTGCGAATGGTAGGTGTACATACCAGGTTCCAACATTTTTGCTCACCTGTACACTGAGGTCTTGTGCAGTACTCCGTCGATTAGCTGTAACGACTCTCTTGAGGATTCAACATCCTCTCACTGATATTCTTTGGTCTGCCGGTGCGTATTACTACTTCAGGCACGCCCTGTGCCTTTCACTTATTTAGTACATCCAAAACAGTTGACTTGGGTATTTTTAAACGCCTCTCAGTTTCTTTTATGGATAACCCACTAATATAACATCCCACAATTTTTACTTTCTCAAAGTAAGTTCTCTCCAGCCGCGACATTTTCACTCAACCTCACAGTGCGATATGATAGCGTTCAGCTGCAGGCTTGTTTTTACACCGTTTGCAGCTGTACCGCGCATCTTAACAACGCAGCGGATACGTTCATTTGCTTTCGAAGGGGTGTCCTGTGGCTTTTGTCAATATATATATATATATATATATATATATATATATATATATATATACCGATATTTTACTATAGTCTTTATGGCTTTTCCAACTCGGTTAAACGTAATTGATTTTTACGCCTTTTTGCGATTATACGTTAAATTCGAATTTCAATTACCTAAATGCGCGGTGTTTTTGTTCTTTTATACGTAATACAGCATGTTACTACTTTGAGAGAATTTTATGTTCCTCCTTGGTACAACCAAAGTTAACCGTTGATCGCATCAGAGACGGATACGTTTTTTATTTTCTGTTTGCATGAAAAATTGGTTCCGCATTTCATGACTCACACACATATGCGCTGTTTAAAAATTGATAAATCTCTCATACGTAACTTTGTGGCTCCCCTATTTCATGGCGTAGTGGAATAGAATTCTAAATGTATCATCAATATTCACCATAATAGTAAAAGTACACTAGAAATTCTATTTATTGGGGTAAAAATATAAATATAGATTTCCGAAAAGTGTTTGTTGATGTGCAAAAGCTTGAAAACGTATATTTACATTTTTATGTCAATAAGTTGGATTTCTAGTATACTTTTATGTATATTAATATATTATATTTGGTGTTCAGTACCTCGTTGTTAATATTCAAGATCCTGGTTTAAAATGGGTGCACTCAGGATCCTAAAAAATAAAAAAAAATAAAGCTGTTAATTCATATGTTGCATATTGAAGCATTGTCCTCAGATTCTTAGTTTGGAGGATTTCATTATACAGTATATTGCTATATAACATAATTTCAAACCAGGGGCCAATTGGGATGACCAAGTCAGGCCGAGAATTTTAATCATGAGATCTTCTACAAAACCCCGCGTACCTACAGAGAAATACTTCATGAATTCCTTCATGAAAAAAATTCTTTTGATCCTGGATGATAGATAACTGCTGAAATATAGATTATAAAACAAATTCAGTCGTAAGCAAATTTTAACAATATCGCTACTATGGTTAAAGTTGTTCGGGATGATATCATCGATGTTATTAGGAACTCAAATATTCCATGGTTTACATTACTGGAAGATGGAACGAAAAATGAAAACTACAGAGAAAATGTTGCAGTTGACATTCATTACGTGAAAGAAGAGGTAGTGTACAAAACGTTGCTGGGTACTGAAACTTCAACAAAAGTTGATGCAGCAACTTTCACGGAACTCACCCTGATAATGCAGAAAGACAGAGACCTTAGTCCCGAAAAACTTCTCAGTCAGTTTTATGACGGCGCTCGTTTGGTGAGTGAAAAGGTTAGAGATGTGCAGGCTCTAATTTAAAAAGCATTAAATAATAAAGTTCCCTGTGCCCACTGTTAAAATCACGGTCCGCACATTCTAGTTATCAAAACAGTGTCATAAATCCCTCTAATGCGCCAATATTTCGATCAGTGTGTAATTGCCGCACGAATTCTTCAAATATGGAAAAGTTGGCGTCAAAGATTTGTCCATCTTTTGGAACTGTGATAGACAGGTCATTTGTCAGTTACAAAAGTGTGTAACGTATACTCTATATTCACTTTCCTTTTGATTTTACTATCTCTGGTTATTTTATTTTACTATGTAAATTATCTTCCTACTGAACGAAATATTATTTCACCCGCTGAATGAGATCTGGCAATGAGTGTAAGTCATGACGTGGTGGTAGCTCGTATATAGGCGCGTTCATCGAGACTTAGTGGTGTTGTTGCGTTGTAGTTGTGTTGTTGCGTTGGAGTTGAGGGTGGTTGGTGTTGTTGGTGGTGTGTTGCGTTGCGTTGCAGTGTGTTGTTATGTAGTAGTGATATATGAGTGCCTTAGTTGACCAGGAGTCATCATAATAAACAAGTTGTTCTGTAAGTTCAGTCTTTTTCAATTCTTAGTTTTGTCAGACCTCTGTCTGGCTGTTAGGTTTATGACTTTGATTACTTAATATAAATAACCAGCGTTGAGACTTTGTTTAAGTTCATAATTAACGAGTAACAACACCCTTTTGGGAATTCATTATTTTGAAGCTTAGAGCACTATTCATTCATAATAATTAGCTTAGCAAAAAGATAAACAAAGCTAATTCATTATAATTGGCGCCCGAACTTTTCTCGAACACGAGATCCTGACTATTATTACCCATGGCTTCCTTACCTGAGACAACTTCAAATTTCCACCATCCGGCAAGTCTCGAGGGTAATGGTGTTTTTTTGGACAATTTGTACGAAGCCTGTGGCTCTGACTTGGATATGAATAATCTACACATACCCAAGCATTCTTCACCATTTCGGAATGCACCAGCTTCTTATCACTCTGAGTCGCGGGTCGTAGCTGAGGGAATTCAATCCTCTCAGCGAAGCAGAATGCTTGCCCATTTCGTGCCGCATGCAGGAACAATTCATTTCAATGGTTTGGAGGGGTCTTTAAAGTTCCTCGAAGATCTGGAAGACCATTTTGATTTATATAATATTCCGGAAGACTGCAAGGTCCAAATTGCCGGCACTTGCTTGAGGGATACCGCCAAGACCTGGTATCGGCAGTGGCGAGGGTCGAACCCGGATTCTCATTATGAGAATTTCCGTGCAGAATTCTTGGAGGTCTTTCCTTTCGGCCTCAGTCGAGCTAGCCTTGCTCAACAGCTGTTTTCACGTCAACAAGGTCCCAATGATAGCCCTGTTGCATTTGCGTTGGAAACTACACGCCTATATAATCTATGGGATCCACATGCCAGTCATGTTGACATGTTGGATACCCTCGTACAGCAGCTCGACCCATTCTTACAAGATTTTCTTGAGGTTCGACACCCTACCACTATTCATGAATGCCTTCGCCTCATACGCACGTATGAAGAGCGACATGGCAAACATGGTTCGACTCATAATGCTCGGGCATCCCGCGAGGCTTATTACGAAAACCCTCAGCGGCATAATAGACAAAACTTTCAGCGCGAGCATACACAAGTGCCCACCCAAGCTTCATACGTTCCACCACACAGAAGAGTGGCGAACCAACAGCGGGTTTCTGAACAAGCTTCGGGATATCGTCATAATGCACAGTATGCTCGACCCCGTTTCACTCAGCAGCATTTGGAACGTTCTCATGCCCAGGGCAATGATAATTTTTCTGCCCGTGCTGAGGGCAGACGTAACGAATATGAAAATGTCAACAGACACGCGGAGTTCCCGACGCAGGGTGCACGCAATTTTCCTTATCGTGAAAATTTTCCCGATACCCGGCAGGGTCGAGGTTTCCGACCACATGATAACACCACCAGACTTCCTTTAAACTTCCACAGGAAGTAGACGAAGGGTCGGTCCTGCTTCCTGATACCAAACATTCTGACCCTAAAACAATATTAGTGACTGTTCAAACTCCTCAGTTGCCTGATGTATTCTTGACATGAAGACATTATTGTCGAGACAAAGTTCGACACTGGGTCTGAGATATCAGCCCTAAATACAAAGTTTTGCAATGATGTTTTTTCGGCAATACATGTTCAGCCTGCAACGCAGTATTTGCGAGGTGCAAATAACGAAATCTTCAGTATTTCAGGAACTGTCACATTATCTTTAGGGCTGGGAAAAGCTCGTTTTACACATTCTTTCCTGCTTATAGACGAGCTACCCGTGAAATGTCTCATGGGTATGGACTTTATTAACAAGTTTCAAATAACTTTGAATTTTGTACAACATGTGATTTCCTTTCCGGAACCTGTCGAAATGATTCCGACGGTTCCTGTAGATATTACGAGTTTATTGTTGAGTGACCAATTGAATGAGGGGCAACGAGACCAGCTTTCTCTCCTTTTACAGGAAAGCCCTGGTTTATTTTCGGATCAACCTGGTTTCACACAGGTGGTTTATCATGTTATTGACACTGATGGTTCGAAACCCATTGCGACGAAACCTTACCCTTGTGCTCCACATAAAAAACAGGAAATGCAACGTCAAATTGCCGAAATGATTAAGCAAGGCATAATCAGGGAATCAACAAGCGCCTGGGCGGCTCCTGCCTTCTTGGTTCCAAAGAAACAACCAAATGAATTTCGTTTCGTGACAGATTTTCGCAAACTCAACCAAGTCACAAAAACAATCAATTATCCCCTACCTGTCATGTCACATATTCTAAATGACTTGTCGTCAACCAAATGGATGTCAACTTTGGATTTGGCGAGTGGATATTGGCAGGTGGCAGTACATCCGGACTCGGTCGATAAAACAGGCTTTGTGACTCCTTTTGGGGCCTATGAATATTTACGTATGCCTTTTGGTTTAGCTTCTGCACCTGCTACTTTCCAAAAGCTTATGGACACGGTTCTCAGACCTGTCCTGGGTCCACATGTGCATGTCTATTTGGATGATATTATTATCACATCAGAGACTTTTGACGAGCACCTTTCTCTGCTCAAACAGGTGTTCCAACTTATATACAATGCTGGCTTGACGTTAAAACCTAGTAAATGCCAGATAGCGAGGGACGAGATTGTATATCTGGGGTTGAAAATTACTCCCAACGGCTTATTCACTGATAATGAAAAAATTAGGCCTATTGCTGACTTTCCTCGGCCTAAAACAGCAAAAGAACTATCCCGCTTTCTGGGAATGACCGGATGGTATCAGCAGTTCGTCCCCGCTTATGCTACAATATGTGAGCCATTGTATGCTTTAAAGCGTAAATACAAGAAGTTTATTTGGACACCTGAAGCTAACGCTGCATTCGAAACACTGAAGTCTGCATTGACTCAGCCTCCGGTGTTGGCTTTCCCGGATCATTCTAAAGAATTTGATATTTATACTGATGCATCCGGAGTTGGTCTTGGTTGCGTTTTGTCACAAGCTGGGCATCCAATAGCTTTTGCGTCTCGTACTTTAGCCAAAGCTGAACGCAATTATTCAGCTACGGAACGTGAATGTCTTGCTGTTGTGTATGCACTGAATAAATTTCAATGTTATCTTAACGAATTGACAGTTAACATAATTACGGATCATTCTGCCCTTCAGTATTTGAATTCTGCTAAACACCTATCTCAAAGACTTATGAAGTGGGCTCTGAAGTTACAAGAGAGCAATATCAAAATTTCGTATCAGCCAGGTAATAAGAATCAATTACCGGACGCATTATCTCGCGTTCCGATTAGTGGGGTCCCCACCGAAACTACTCCTGGATGTCAGCCTTTACTTCTGATAGCTGATATCACATCCAGAGAGCAGATAATGGCAGAATTAATAAATGATCCAGATTTTGGGGATATTTACAATTTTTTGCTTGCGGGTTCGCCCCCACAAAGTGATCCTTCTCTGGCTGGAAGGTCACAACATTTTGAAGTAATAGAGGGTCTTCTTTATTATACAAAGTCTCGGACTACTAGGGCAGAGTTTCGCCCATGTATTCCGCGAACCCTTAGAATGGCTCTTTTAAATGAATTTCATGACAAAACCTCTTGCAGGCCATTTAGGTATTCGCAAGACCCGTTGTAAATTGCGGGATGTTGCCTATTGGCCTGGAATGTACCAAAGTGTGCTCGCATACGTTCAATCATGTCACTTGTGTCAGATTAATAATTATCGTAATGTAAGACCGGCCGGTCACTTGAAATCTAGTTCAAGTTCTCATGTATTTGATATTATTTCCATAGATTTATTGGGACCTTATCCATTATCTGTTAAAAATAAAGCTCGTTATGTTTTAGTACTAACTGATAATTTTTCTAAATGGGTTGAAGTTTTTCCCATTAAAGCCGCTACGGCTGAGATTATTTGTAATGTCTTAGTTAATGAAGTATTTTCTAGATATGGTGCACCTAATAAAGTAGTTTCGGATAATGGTCCTCAATTTATTTCTGACATTTTTGAAAGAATGTGTGCGAGATTACACATTAAACATAAATTCATTTCCCCATATCATCCCCAGAGTAATCCTGCAGAACGCGTTAACCGAACGCTAGTGAAAATGATTGCGACTTTCGTAATGGACCACCATGAAAGATGGGATGACCATTTAGAACTTTTTGCGTTCGCCCTCCGCTCGTCTGTCCACGAGTCTACTAAAATTACTCCTGCAGAACTTTTTCTGGGTCGCAAAATTAAAACCCCTTTTGAAAATTTAACGGGGATTATCGACGAATTAAACCAGCGACCAACTCCGCAATCAGTACACATTATGGCAGAAAAAGCTCGTGTTGCAATGCTAGGAGCACAAGCGGCTCAAGCACGATATTATAATTCTAGGCGTAGGGAACCAGATCTTGTCGTTGGAGATCTCACTCTCGTGGAAACGCACTTCCAGTCTTCTGTTTCGCATACTTTAGTGAAGAAATTTGCACCCAGCTACGAAGGTCCATATCGGGTGGCAAATGTCTTTGAAAATAATATTGTTCTGGAGAAACCGAACAACAATTTTCAATATGTACATGTTGATCAATGTCGCAAGTATCACGAACGGAATATCGATTTCATTATCAATCCTACTCAACCTTCTGTTCCACAGACTCAAGAATCTATATCTCATGTTCAACCGCCAGAAATTGTGGACGACCCACCGAACATTTTTGACGAATCACCAGTGATTTTTCCTTCACCCTCCCCCCTCCGGACGAGTTTCTACACCCGCAACCTGATTCTCCCGTGAGACCAAGGCTCGATTCGCGTTCGTCGAATACTAGTATCGTTCCTTTCCCTCCAACCATTGCCAAGACTATTGTTGCGCCGTTTCCGGCTACCTCTGCACCAACGCGGGATACTTCTTCTTTGAATACCTCATCGGAAAGTATTCCTATAGGCAAATCCAAACATCGCCCTGCACGACCGCTGAATTACAGCAGCGACTCAGAGGCGTCGGACATTTCGGATTTGTCAGTTATGAATCCAACATTTAATATTCCACACCGTCCAGCACCACCAAAAGCTGGGCGCAAACGTCACTTGTCTCCCCAATCTGCTTCGCCGCAACAGCGACGAAGGCAGAAATCTTTGCATCCGCCCGGGTTTCGCCCCTGGAACCTCCGTTCAGGGCAAACAGGGCCGATGCCTGCTACTACTATCATGCCCCGTGGGCGTAAACGAAAACAAGTGATGTGGCCGGAGACACGTCCCTCCAAAAAGATACTGGAAGGACACAACGGGCCCCAGCATCAAGGGACTTCATATCCAAAGCCTGGGGGAGCCCGTTCCTATCAGCCGCAGCAGGGATTTCCGGACCGCCAGACTTCTGACGTTCCTGACCGTTCTTCTCAGCCGCAGGGATTTCCAGACCGCCAGACTCCTGACCGTTCCTATCAGCCGCAGCAGGGATTTCCAGACCGCCAGACTTCTGACCGTTCTTCTCAGCCGCAGGGATTTCCAGACCGCCAGATTCCTGACCGACAACAGACCGATGTTCCATTACCGTCCCGGAAGAGATCCAAGCCACCTGATTTCCCCAGTCCCATTAGGCCTGGAAAACGTTTTCGCACTAGAATTTTTTATGCGTCCTCGAGATAAGTAAGTTCTCGTGGACAGGTTCTTTTCTCAGTTTATTGTTTTTCCTGCTCGACCAGTTGGCGTGTCAGAATTTCTTTTTTTCGTGTGGGCCTATGCATTCTTTTTGTGTATATATGTGTGTTTTTTTTTTATATTTCTTCTATGTCCATCTACTAATCCACTTTTTTTTATATATATCTATGTGCTTAGGGGTAAAATAATAAAATTGTTACTTTTAGGCAGCTCCAGGTAAATTTCGCTGCTGATACAGTTGTTCTGTATTTCAACGCATGAGGCAAACGTAATTTGAAATGAAAATAATAAAATTGTTACTGTTAGGCAGCTTCAGGCAATCTTCGCTGCTGATACAGTTGTTCTGTATTTCAACGAATGAGGCAAACGTAATTTGAAATGAAAATAATAAAATTGTTACTGTTAGGCAGCTTCAGGCAATCTTCGCTGCTGATACAGTTGTTATGTATTTCAACCAATGAGGCGCACGTAATTTGAAATTAAAAAAGTGATTCCTGCTAGGCAGAATAAAAGGAAAGTATGCCGATGCAGGTTTGGTTTGTTCTACACTACAAATTTCACAGTCGAATACAGATTCGTAAATTGTTATGCCAAATTGATAATGTAAATACGGCTACCACCAAACAACAAATCAAAAAAAAGATCGAGAAACGTCAATCATCGAAATGTAAGACTTACACTCCAAAATTGATAGGTTTTTCGGAAAAAAAAAAAAAAAAGAAGAAAAATTAAGGGGGAGATGATGTAACGTATACTCTATATTCACTTTCCTTTTGATTTTACTATCTCTGGTTATTTTATTTTACTATGTAAATTATCTTCCTACTGAACGAAATATTATTTCACCCGCTGAATGAGATCTGGCAATGAGTGTAAGTCATGACGTGGTGGTAGCTCGTATATAGGCGCGTTCATCGAGACTTAGTGGTGTTGTTGCGTTGTAGTTGTGTTGTTGCGTTGGAGTTGAGGGTGGTTGGTGTTGTTGGTGGTGTGTTGCGTTGCGTTGCAGTGTGTTGTTATGTAGTAGTGATATATGAGTGCCTTAGTTGACCAGGAGTCATCATAATAAACAAGTTGTTCTGTAAGTTCAGTCTTTTTCAATTCTTAGTTTTGTCAGACCTCTGTCTGGCTGTTAGGTTTATGACTTTGATTACTTAATATAAATAACCAGCGTTGAGACTTTGTTTAAGTTCATAATTAACGAGTAACAACACCCTTTTGGGAATTCATTATTTTGAAGCTTAGAGCACTATTCATTCATAATAATTAGCTTAGCAAAAAGATAAACAAAGCTAATTCATTATAAGTGGTCTTTGCAAATTATGCAGAAATCTTGCGGGCATTAGATCTGATAAAAATTATATTTTAGCGGCGAAGATGTTGCTAAAAGCGTAGTATTATAAAAGCAATAATGCCAACACTGGAATTCTATTTTCTAAACAAGTTATTGGACAAGTTTTGCAAGGACAGAAAACCGGCATGAAAGATGCAGTACACGTGATAGACTCCGTTAAGAAAAAGTGTGTGATGTGCGAACATCAGAGAATTTCAGGGTAATCCTTGCTGAAACGCTAAACGTTCATTCGGAATATTTGAATCATGAGCCCTTACCAAAAAGACAGAAAAACTGTGGACTTGGAAGACCTGGTCGTCTACGAACGTTTACCTTCGTAGTCAAATGATTCTCCAGTTTCTATAAAGGCAGCCTTTACGAAACAATAGACACTGTAGCAACAGAATTAGATAGCAGATTCTGTAATAACGGCGAACTTCTTGACGCAATTGCGAGTGTTGATGAGCTAGATGCAGACAAACTAGAGTATTTTTCTTCACTAGGCATGAAAATTCCTTCTCAATAAGAACTTGCCGTACTGAAAGGGTACCTAGCTGAAAAACAGGAAAAGGTATGCGTATTTGAGGTGTACAAATAGCAAGTTGCTTTTAGGAAAAGTGATGATGAATATATAAATGGACGATGAGCTGCCCGCAACGATTGTTGCTTTTGGATGTAGGACGGCTACTTGGGAATCAACATTTTGAGTACTAACTAATATTAACCGGCTGCAAAGACTTTCAATGACACATCAGCGTATGACAAATTTGGTGTTTTTAGCTTTTGGGGAAAAACGCATTGAAAGTTTAGACGTCGAAAACTTAATGAGAGGGGTAGCAGGAAATTACAGTTCTATTAAGTAATTTCGCCCATTGTTTTCGCTTTCTTGGAAACAGTAATCTTTTTCAAAGAAAATAGGTGAAAAATGAAAGGATCATAATCAAAGGAGCTAATCATTAAAAGAGCTAATCAGTCATATTGATTTTTTATAGTTAAGTGTTTTGTTTTGATAGCATTTCTATAGAAATGCTATCAAAACAAAACACTTAACTATAAAATGCATTTCTATAGAAATGCTATCCACGGAAGAAAATTGAAGCACGGATGATAAGCATTATAAATAAATATCACACACACATAGTAAAAAGGAGACAGTAAAATTTCTGATTTTTTGCCCGACCTCAATCATCAGCAGCCCGTCCCATCTTCTCTGTTTGGCTACGGCCCTGGTATGGGAGCAAAAGACTCACCAGAGTAACACCACGACATCGGACACAGCGCCTTACCTGGACTCGAGAACACGCTAATTGTAATTGGACCCTGGAAGACTGGCAACACGTGACGTGTCCAATGAGTCACGCTACCAGTTGTTACGAGCTGATGGTAAGGTTCGGGTGTGGCACAGACCCCATGAGGCCACAGACCCAAGCAGTCAACAAGGCACTGTGCAAGCTGGTAACTCTGACTGCAATGAAATGACGGTGTAAGTTTTATATCTTATTGCCAATGCCACCAGCCCACGCCTAACCTCTGACTCTATTGATTGAAAAGTGAATCCTCTGCACGTGGTACTTTGAGCTTTAACCTACGCATAAATCACGAAATCGCGCGCACCAGGTCTTTACATATAGCTTTTGCCTGTCGGGCGCCGGCAATTGACACCGCATCAGTAGACTGTAGCAGTGGCGGCTCGTGCTCCTGAGAGTCTACGTGCTGCGACTTACCGATTTACACGCGGTCTGCGACCCCCGCCCCTCACTACCACTTTCACTAAAGGCCTTAAGAATTGGGCAAAGGGATCATCTTGATCATCGGGGAAAATACCTGACAGAAGATTTTTGTAATTACATATAAATTAATATGATTATTCATTTTGTTCACCTCTTTAGCGTTAATGGTTAAATTTGTTATTGTATTTTCGACAGAGTATTAAGCCTAATATTTTGCGGAATATACGGCTTGATTAAGGTGGTTCCACCTAAAATCTCTGCTTTATGTTTCCAATGGTAAAACTTCTTTACATATTTTTCTTTGCAATTAGTGTATTCCTAAGGACGAATTTTTTTTTTGATTGGAGGTTGTTTTTTTTTTTTGATTAGAGGTTTAACGACCACCGTGAGCAACTCAATGGGCTATAAGCAGTCGCCCGTCCCGAATTTAGGGTCACTGGTCCCAGGGAAGGGAGAGAGCCAGTGCCGTAAGACAAACACAACATCCATACCTGACCGGGATTCGAACCCGGACCCCTTACGGACGAATGATCAGAGGCCAGCGCCTTAGACCACTGCGCCACCGGGGCGGCCGAAAATTTGCACATCGATAAAACTAACTTTACGTTACAGCATAGGATACTTAATACTTGCTAAAACATAACCATAATTATATTAAAAATTACTCATTTTTCTTTGAGTAATGTTCACACCTTTTAATAGGTGGCGCGACCTGTACTGCGATGGCCTCAGTAGACAAATAAATGTTGGACTGCTTAGTTATAGTATGGTTTTAGCAAGTATTAAGTATCTCATGCTGTAACGTAAAGTTAGTTTTATCGATGTGCACATTTTCATCCTTGGGAATACATTAATTGCGAAGAAAATATGTAAAGAAGTTTTACCATTGGAAACATAAGGCAGAGATTTTAGGTGTAACCACCTTAATCTGCCCCGACTTCAGTTGCATAGAAAACATTATCAGATCTTGATCATCGTGGGAAATAGCCGAGAACAAAATCAAAGTTCTGCAAAAAAAACCGAAAGTTTATTTATGTACTCATTTATTTTAATAAATTTATTTATTTTTTTGAAAATAGGTTTTCATTCAGTTTCATATTTTTAATACGAAACTTTTTTACAGTGTGCTTCAATATACAATTCAGTCAAGCACTCTTGCAACCTTATTATTTGCGATTTTTAATGCACTTTGAAGAGCTTAAATATGAATTAATTATATATGAATTAACGAAATTACTCAACGTATTGCACAAATAAAGAATTTATGAAATGCAAAAAAAAAAAAAAAAAAAAAAGAGAGAGAGAGAAGGTAAATAGTAAATTGCACATGGATCAAGCTTTAGTTTCAGTCTCTCCCGAAAAAGATTACGAAAATTGCAGAATAAAGAACAAAAATTTAGAAGCACAGATAAGTTTTAACTGACTGATCGAGACGAGCAAACGTCATGAGAGCACAGAAACAAACAAACAATAAGATAAGTTTTCCCTCTATTCCATTGGTCAACTGCCATGCTTCCAGTTCCGATTAGAGAAAGAGGGGGTTGGGGGTCTTTGGTTTCAACGCCGTTTGCTGTCGGCGATCTTATGACGTGCTGAGAGAAATACAGCACGCTGAAAACCCTTGTGGCCGGTTTGACAAGAGGACCCCCCAAGATGTGTGGGGTGTAGAAGGCAGGAATGACACGCTGTTGGTGCCGTGCTACTTGGTTTGCAGCACGAAAGACCGTTAGGCTGCAGTGAAACCACTTTGTTATTCCCGTGTGCTAACCGACATCACAGACCGAATGACGAACAGTCTAAAAATCATATTTTGGGCTGGCAGCAAATCATATGCATGAACTTTCAGGCTTTCAGCTACAATAAACAATACGAATCTGAATTCAAATTTTTTTAGCGTGCTGCAGCACGGCAGCACGTAGTCACCGGCCGCCACTGGACAGTAGACACCTAACAGGCAGTAGACACCTCACAGGCAGTAGACACCTCACAGGCAGTAGACACCTCACAGGCAGTAAACACCGCACCAGTGGGTATTATATATACTGCTGGTTTACAGAAAAGGAAAAATGTGAGATAGACGGTTAGTCATAACAACATTCCACTACGGATGTTACGGAGTATATGAGAATGAAAGAGTCAGAGGTCAAACTCCATATTGAACATCAGCAACTCAGCGATGGAATGTGGGGGTGAAAGAATATTTTAGATTCACAGTAACATAAATATAATATAATTTCAAGAGATGTGAATCTGAAAACCTTTCACGAACTGTCTGAAACCACACACACACACAAACACACACACACAAACACACACACACACACACAAACACACACACACACACAAACACACAAATTTATGAGAAAACGTATTGCTTACAAAATTCGAATACTATGATTTTGAAAAAACAAACATAAAAACGCCCCAGCTGCGGCCCACCGCGCGATCGCCCGCGCGCTTCCGGCCAGTCTACAACCCTGTATACTAGTGATCCTAATTTCTTGGCGTAGAACAGAAGTAAAAGTTCCCAAGCTTTCGTACATCAACAAGATGGCTTTTTCAAGGAAGGTAGACAGTCTACCTTCCTTGAAAACGCCATCTGGTTGATGTGGGGAAGCTTGAAAACTTTTATTTCTATTCTACGCCAAGAAATTCTGATCGCCAGTAATGTTATACTTGAGTATATGTGCGTTATTTGAAAATCTCATGTTCTTGACTATAGGGTTCTTGGATGCTACACAGTGGCGTACTGATAGTCCCCCAACCGCAGCAGTGAGGGGAGCCTCCTGGTAAAAGGACCTCCAGCCTGAGAAAAAAGTTTTTACAAAATTTTTTGCGGAAACTTCATATGAAACTGGGTAAAGAAATAGCCAAGAATTAAGGCAGCTTTGAATGAGTTTTAAGAAAAAAAGCATTTTTTTCTCAGTAAATACATAAAATCTTTAGAAATCGTTTCGTTGCTTTTGTTCATAAAAACTGGATGACGGGAAGGCAACATTCAAAAGAACTTGAGGCCCGTTGTAGTAGCCCTTGCTGTAACAAGGGGCCTTGTCTCAAGTTCACAGTCCTTGCAATAGTTTCTATGCAGGTACACGTAAGGTGACCAGACGTTTTCATTTTCTGAGGACAGTCCTCAGTTTTAATGCTTCGTCTTCAATTTCGAAGAAACATATTGAGGACGTCAATTGTCCTCAATTTCTTAAGTTTTGTTCTCAATTTTTGAAATTTTCGAAAGAAAATTCAAATAGATAAAGATGTGCTGAAAAAAGTCGTAGAACTCAAATAAATCTACCAAATGCAACCAAATTTAGAATCAACTACTTATTTAATTGCATCAAAATGGAATCATAAAAGTATGGGACTATTTTCCGAAGCGGAGTAATTTTTCCTTGAATTAAGTTAGAAATCACGCAGTATTAATGAGAGACATGCCGGAGCATTGAACAAAGACATCCCGATAATCCCGATAATACTGATGTTACGGTTTCGATTCTGTTTTAAATATTTCTTTTCTGTTTTAACTAGATTAACTAAAATATTTTTAGGATGGGGAATAACTCTCATCTTTTTCAGCATCCACTTTCTTGCAATTAAATAAGTAATTGATGCAAAACTTGGTTGCATTTGGTAAATTCCATTGAAGGTTCCTCAACTTTGTTCAGTAAATTTTTCCTTAAACTGTTTATTCAAGTGAAGTTACTGGACTTGGAATATTTCTTTTCATGGAAATATGGATACAGGTATTCCATAATTTCTGCTAGCTCCGTGTATAGCAATTTTCTGGCTTCAGAAATTTATTCTTGTAAAGAGTCACGCAGAAATTTCTGCACAAAATCAAAATGTAGCTTTGTTTGCATGTGCTGCCCACCTACGAGTAAGATTTAAAATGTTTTGGAAGTAATATTCTGTATGATAGTATTTTATTTGTATATTATACTTATTTCACATGAAAATCATCCTTCAGATTTATCGTATGTTTTCCCATGAAACTAGACAATTATGGGACATTTCATAACATTCTTTGCTAATCTTCGGCTTTATCATAATGTGTCAGCCGTTGTCCTCATTTTAAAACGAAATTGTCCTCAGTTTTTCATTGAAATTGAGAACAAATGCCATTTTGTCCCCAATTTCTTTCTCAAAAATCTGGTCACCTTAGGTGCGCATATATTAACAAGAGAATGTGAAAAAAATATCAGTTCAATAAGCTGAATTTTCTATACCAGTGATGATAAGGTTTTGTGTATTACAGTTGTTTGCACATAATTATGCACCCTCCGAATATCACGAACTAAAAGGCGTTCTTCACGGGAACAAAAAATCAGAGATCTGTGTCATTTATTTTTTTAACAGAGTCAAAAGATTTTTTTAACTATGTGCAAAACGTTGTAGTATTATGTTAAGTGTGTTTTTTACATTCTAGAGAAGTGGCGTGCCGTGAACTTTCTAGGCAGGCATGCAAAAAAAAAAAAAAAAAAAAAAGACCTACCTCATTTGTAGCGAAAATTCATCCTGCGATCCTTTTTTATGAATTCTTCCGTTACTTCTTCATAAAACGTCAGTGGCGGCTCATGGTGTAAAATGCTGGTGAGGCGAACAGTCTTGATGTGAATGTAAAACATATGTTATTGAAAAATATATAAATTCGTATAACGTTATACGAATATATTATATATCAGTGGCGTAGCCTGGGGGTGATCATGACTTGCACCCCCTTAGTAGGCGAGACAGTTAGCTTTTTCTAAGTACGTTTTATAGATAATTTCCCTATTTAAATTCATTGATTTTTACATAACTCGGAAAGCAATGTAATTTCTTGATAATAGAAGAGAAAGTAAAGCAAAGCGGCCAAAGAAGTTGCTTTATTAAATTTTTATTAAAACAACTATAATTTATTGCATTTTCTTCATTTTATTAAATTAGCTTCGTTTTGTATTAATGTTAAAGATGTGAGTACGTACCAATAGAAAAGTATTTGTCGAAGCGCCCCCTCCCAGGCCCTGATTTACGGGAGGGCACACGGGGTACGTGCCCAGGGCCCCCGATTTTGGGGGCCCCCAAATTTGAATTAAATGTGTACTTAGTTAATGGGAATTTTGTGTGTGTATATTCAAAATTTATTTTTTTTTACTTTTGCATGCTCATGAGTCATGTGTTTATAGATGTGGTACTTACACGCAGTGGGTTTGAGTTCCGAATTTCACGTAAACATGTGGCCATTAATGAGTTTGAGTGGTTTAATAACCTTCAAGTGGACATTGAGAAGGAGGATCGCTTCCATTGATTCGCGTGCCTTTTCTTGCTTTTCCGAACGCACCTAAACTCAACTGATCCTTCAACTTCCTGCACATGGCTTGTGGTTGTCGTAACTGTAACCACTAAGGCTTGGTTGTATTTTGTGTTGCATTTCTTGTAGTCTGATGGAATGTTGAATATTTGTTAATTTTATATATAATCAAATTTAGTTAGTTGTAACAATATATTTAAGTTGAATTATTTAACAGTTAAATTATGTCAAAACGTACATATTTATCAGGCAGTGCTAAACGGAAAGCCAAACAATTGAAACTGAAGGATGATGATCTGCAGCATGGTAGCATTGAACGTTTTGCCATTAAAAAATTGGATATTTCACTTGGTCCCAAAAGTTCTACAAATTCATTTAATTTTACTACTGATGAGTCTTTGTCTTTGGAAGCCACTAATCTGACTTCAGAATCATCTAGCATCACAGATACTCCTAATTTGGGAAATCTTTTGAATTCATCTAATGAAGAGAGCACAAGTTCCACAATGAATGCAGTGGATCCTGCCTTATGGGGAGAAATTACAGAAGAAATGCACGAATGCTTTTTGAGCAATCCACCAGTCCAAGATTTGGAGTTGCTGGCATTCACAGGGAAGGATATATGTGGTAAAAAACGTTTTCTAACAGAAGGTAATTTTTTCAGAATAAAAAAAAACAATGAGAAGGTAAAACACGACTGGCTTCTTTTATCCCCATCAACTTGTTTACTATTCTGCTGGATATGCAAATTGTATGCTAGGAGCACTACAGCATTAGGATCCACAGGTTTTTCTGACTAGAAGCATGCAAGTGAACGTCTTACAGAGCATAAAAATTCACACATACACAGGCAAGCAGTATGGGACTATTCATTACGCATGAATGCTTCTGCACGCATTGACTGTCAGATAGTTATGCAGTATCGGAATGAATCCAAGTACTGGCAAGATGTTTTGCATAGAGTTGTTGCAACAGTTAAGTATCTCTCAGTTCGTGGGTTGCCAATGTATGGTGATGATGAAACAATTGGATCAGTTCAGAATGGAAATTTCTTGGGCTGCTTAGAACTAATTGCAGAATTTGATCCATTCTTAGCTCAACACTTGGAAAAATGTGGGAATCCAGGAAGTGGTAACACCAGTTACTTATATAGCTTGTGGGACGCCAACACCAGAAAACTAATTATAAATATAATGATCCGATTTATTGGTGTCAAAAGTAAGAAATCACACAAATTTCACTCCTCAAGCTTTCTCCGTCAACGGACGGCTTCATCAGGCGGTTACACAGAGAATATAGAATCAAAATTTTAGACAGAACGTTAATTCTAATATGACAAAGGAAATCATGCGTGAAGACGCCATCAAGCGAGCAGCGAAACTCCCTCCTGGGGCATCCATACCCAAATTATTCGGGAGATTAAAGCACCATAAAGAGGGCAACCCAATCAGACCGATCGTTTCAAGGAAGAAAGCACCATCAACACACCTTGAGAAAGCCCTGGCAACTTTTCTTATACCATTCCTTCCGAACACAGACAGAGTCCTTAGATCCTCGAATGACTTCATCTCCAGGCTAAAAAGTATCACCATTGCACAACATGAACTTATTGGCAGCTTTGACGTTATCTCCCTCTACCCCTCTGTTCCAATACCAGAAGCAACGCAAAACATCAAACGAACCCTGGCTGGAGCTAACCTTTATGATAAAGAAGCTCTGAAAGATATCTTTGCTGTTCTTGACTTAGCTGTAGATTCCAACTTCTTTACCTATGGCTCCCATGTCTACAAGCAATCAAAAGGAGTCCCGATGGGTTCAGCCTTGTCTCCAATACTCGCAGAAGCCATCATGAGACCTATTGAAGAGATCATACTCACCACTCTTCCCAGGACACCAAGAGTATGGCTACGCTATGCAGATGATATCTTTTTTGTCTGGGAGCACGGAGAAGCCTACTTGCAAGACTTTATGGTAGACATAAACAACATACATGAAGACATTAAATTTGCGATGGAAATAGAAAATCAAGGAGAGTTACCATATTTAGATGTACTTGTGAAGAAATCGATTTCAGGTACACTCACTACCAAAGTCTACTATAAACCCATGCACGTACCTAACCCTATTCCACCAGGATCAGCCAACCCAACAACACACAAGTATGCTCTATTGAAATACCGGGCTAAAAGAGCCAAAGATTTTTGCACCTTGAAATCTGACTATGATGCCGAAATTAAGTCTTTGAAAGATCTTGCCTTTGCAGGAGGGTTTGACGTCTCCCGTGTAGAGGACACAATAGCGAAAGTTGAAGCCAACACACTTGCTACACCGAACAGAAGAGCACCTTTAAAATTTGTTGGTTCGATCCCGTACATCCCAAAAATATCTTATTTTATTAAAAATCACTTTCAGAAGGAAGGATTGGATGTTGGCCTTAAAGCTTCTAAACACATGGCAACCATCCTTGGCACAGCAAGAAGTAATAGTACCTTGAAGCTCACAGATGCGGGCATCTATTGCATCCCATTGTTATACCCAGACTCCTCAACTAAATTTTACGTAGGTCTCACAAAAAGGTCATTTGAGGAGAGAATGAATGAGCATAAGAGGGATGTTGCACAAAAGAAACTTTCTACGTCACTTGCCAAAGAAGTAGCTAACCATCAAGCTCAACCCCAATGGCAGAATATCTCGAAGATCGCACCATATGGAGACGCAAGAACAGCTGCCATAAGGGAAACAGTTGAGATATTAACGAAACAGGATGTATGCAACACCGATGTCTTTTTCGAACTACCGGTGGCTTGGAACCATCTGCTAGGCATCGCAAGATGGTCTTCATGATTCTAGTTTCTTCCTAAAGTTTCATTGTTTGCTTTTGCATTAGCTTTTAAGATATTGATTCACCACGTTCGTGGTTATTTATGCGCGCGGTCTTCACGCACGATTTCCTTTGTCATATTAGAATTAACGTTCTGTCTAAAATTTGATTCTATATTCTCTATGTAACCGCCTGATGAAGCCGTCCGTTGACGGAGAAAGCTTGCGGAGTGAAATTTGTGTGATTTCTTACTTTAGACACCAATAAATCGGATCATTATATTTATAATTAGTTTTCTGGTGTTGGCGTCCCACAAGCTATATATTGTTTGCTGTTTCCGGGCATATAATGGACGCATTTCATAAACTCAGACGATTTAGAATCAAGCTTGAGATGGAACGATCGCACTTTGACTTCTTGCAAGAATGCAGAGCGCTGGACCTGTTTCTTCCTTTCCTCAAGTTTAAATCTACTCTTAATAATCCTTGGTTCCGACGTAAAAAGTTGATATTCCAGCAGCAAACGCTGAAGCACCTCATTCGCTCCAAAAGAGTTAGAATCATGGAGCTGGAATCCAAGTCCTTTAGCCTGCACGCTGATCTTGCGCATCTGGTCTCACCTTTGGAGCTAGATATGATGCTAAGAAAAATAAACATGCTGGCCAGCAGAGAGCGTAAAACCCACGGAGCTCGCCACAGGAAGAAATTAGATAAGCTCTGGGCAGAACAGCATCCGAACGTTCCTCAACATCAAGATTTTATTATTCCAGTCGTTAATGTTTCTTCTAAGACACTTACCCATTCGGAGCTTGTGATCCTGCAGAAAGGCCCGAAATTTACATTTGAGAAACCTCTTCGGTACAAAGAAGTGGTGCCACAAATCGAAAGTGTCCTACGATATTTGCCAGTTTCTGAGCGTGACCCTATCAGATACAAATGCGCAGCCATGCTTACAAGTATCGCGAAGGCACGGAGTAGAAATTACATTCAGAAGCTCCCTAATGAATTAAAGAGGCTCAAAAATGATAGAGACATTGTTTTCCTGCTAACTGATAAGTCGGGGCAGATCGCCATAATGGACGAGCAAGACTACGACATAAAAATTCGTTCTTTCATTGATTCGAACGCCGTTATGCAGACAAAAGACCCTCTCAACAGATGGAAAGCAAGAGTCAGGAAAGCTTCTAATTTTAAAGCTCTTCCAGACGCCATCAAGCGAGCAGCGAAACTCCCTCCTGGGGCATCCATACCCAAATTATTCGGGAGATTAAAGCACCATAAAGAGGGCAACCCAATCAGACCGATCGTTTCAAGGAAGAAAGCACCATCAACACACCTTGAGAAAGCCCTGGCAACTTTTCTTATGCCATTCCTTCCGAACACAGACAGAGTCCTTAGATCCTCGAATGACTTCATCTCCAGGCTAAAAAGTATCACCATTGCACAACATGAACTTATTGGCAGCTTTGACGTTATCTCCCTCTACCCCTCTGTTCCAATACCAGAAACAACGCAAAACATCAAACGAACCCTGGCTGGAGCTAACCTTTATGATAAAGAAGCTCTGAAAGATATCTTTGCTGTTCTTGACTTAGCTGTAGATTCCAACTTCTTTACCTATGGCTCCCATGTCTACAAGCAATCAAAAGGAGTCCCGATGGGTTCAGCCTTGTCTCCAATACTCGCAGAAGCCATCATGAGACCTATTGAAGAGATCATACTCACCACTCTTCCCAGGACACCAAGAGTATGGCTACGCTATGCAGATGATATCTTTTTGTCTGGGAGCACGGAGAAGCCTACTTGCAAGACTTTATGGTAGACATAAACAACATACATGAAGACATTAAATTTGCGATGGAAATAGAAAATCAAGGAGAGTTACCATATTTAGATGTACTTGTGAAGAAATCGATTTCAGGTACACTCACTACCAAAGTCTACTATAAACCCATGCACGTACCTAACCCTATTCCACCAGGATCAGCCAACCCAACAACACACAAGTATGCTCTATTGAAATACCGGGCTAAAAGAGCCAAAGATTTTTGCACCTTGAAATCTGACTATGATGCCGAAATTAAGTCTTTGAAAGATCTTGCCTTTGCAGGAGGGTTTGACGTCTCCCGTGTAGAGGACACAATAGCGAAAGTTGAAGCAAACACACTTGCTACACCGAACAGAAGAGCACCTTTAAAATTTGTGGGTTCGATCCTGTACATCCCAAAAATATCTTATTTTATTAAAAATCACTTTCAGAAGAAAGGATTGGATGTTGGCCTTAAAGCTTCTAAACACATGGCAACCATCCTTGGCACAGCAAGAAGTAATAGTACCTTGAAGCTCACAGATGCGGGCATCTATTGCATCCCATTGTTATACCCAGACTCCTCAACTAAATTTTACGTAGGTCTCACAAAAAGGTCATTTGAGGAGAGAATGAATGAGCATAAGAGGGATGTTGCACAAAAGAAACTTTCTACGTCACTTGCCAAAGAAGTAGCTAACCATCAAGCTCAACCCCAATCGCAGAATATCTCGAAGATCGCACCATATGGAGACGCAAGAACAGCTGCCATAAGGGAAACAGTTGAGATATTAACGAAACAGGATGTATGCAACACCGATGTCTCTTTCGAACTACCGGTGGCTTGGAACCATCTGCTAGGCATCGCAAGATGGTCTTCATGATTCTAGTTTCTTCCTAAAAGTTTCATTGTTTGCTTTTGCATTAGCTTTTAAGATATTGTATACACCACGTTCGTGGTTATTTATGCGCGCGGTCTCCACGCATGATTTCCTTTGTCATATTAGAATTAACGTTCTGTCTAAAATTTTGATTCTATATTCTCTATGTAACCGCCTGATGAAGCCGTCCGTTGACGGAGAAAGCTTGCGGGGTGAAATTTGTGTGATTTCTTACTTTAGACACCAATAAATCGGATCGTTATATTTATAACCAGTTACTTATCTTCAACATGTGTGGATGAATTTGTTGAATTAATGGCTGTACGTGTTTTTAATGCCATCACTGATGAAATAAAAATGTCAAAATATTTTTCTGTCATAATTTACTCTACTCCAGATAGTACACACATAGATCAACTGGCTTTTATCATAAGGTATGTCAACAAAGATTGCAAAGCAAAAGAACGGTTTTTGACATTTATTCCATTCCATGGACATACTGCAGAAAACATTTTAAATACCATGATATCTTTTCTACAGGAGGCTGGCCTGGATATTATGAATGTCAGAGGCCAAAGCTATGACGATGCCAGGAACATGTCTGGGAAGTATTCTGGTGTTCAAACACGCATTAGGGAAATCAATCCACTAGCGGAATATGTGCCATGTTCTGCTCACACTTTAAATTTAGTTGGTGTGAATAGCATAGATAGTTGTGGTAAAGTTCTCTCTTTTTTCACATTTTTGCAAAAACTCTATACTTTTTTCTGCATCAACTCACCGTTAGAAGATGCTTCAGGAGAAAGTCCAGGAAGCAAATGGAAATTCATCACTCACACTGAAGAGTCGGTCAGTTACCCGATGGTGTGCAGATGCTGCAGCTACAGGATCAGTGAGGAAAAATTATCTTGAAATAGAGAAAGTTTTAGTATTTCTGTCAGAAAATGTAGATGATTCTCCACAAACAAGAGATGAAGCACAATCATTGCTGAAGAAAATGCGAACAATGTAAATATCGATCAGCACAGTATTTTGAGACACAATACTTCAGAGATTAAACTGTGCAAATCAAACTTGCCAGAATCCAAAAGGAAATATTTCTGAAGTACCTAAAATTTTCCAGTCATTAATTAAATTCATTCAGTTCGCGAGGGAAAATTTTGAAGTCTATGAAGAGGAAGCTAAAACATTAGTGTCTGAAAATGTGCAATACCATGGTCATGATTCCCGAAGAAAGAAAGTGCCCAAGAATAAACACCTAGATGAATGTAACAGTGAACATATAGAACTCAGTGCAAGGGATATATTTAGAACTCAGGTTCATTATGTGCTTTGTGATGCTTTAGTCACTCAGCTTTCAAGCAGAAAAAGTGCTTATGAAAATATGAGAAAATTTGAATTTTTACAAAAAAATCAAGATCTGAAATTTTTGAAGGGCCAAAGCATTGCAGGAATACTATAACAATGACCTTGACGACCAGTTTGCAGATGAGTTTTTGCAATTCTCCTCAATGATGGGGGAGCATGCAACCATTCCCCAGAACTTTGAAGGTAAACAATTTAGAAGCCACATTTCCGAACACTGGGACTGCACTTAGAATGTTCATGACATTACCGATTTCAAATTGTACAAGTGAGAGATCATTTTCTTTGCTGAAAAGACTTAAAAATCCCTTACGATCAACCATGCGACAAATGAAACTGGCATCATTAGCTCTGCTGTCTTTGGAGAGTGATGTGACACAGTCTTTAAATTATGATTCTCTGATACATGACTTTGCATCTAGGAAATGTAGAAGAAAAATATTCAACCCAACTGTATTGTCCTGATATAGGAGGTAAATTTTCAATTGTTTTTATTCATTCCTAAAAATAAAGAATAGTAACCGAGTTATTACAAATAAAAAGATCTGGTGCCCAAACACATCACTTTGTCATCGTATTGTCAGTTTTGTTTGACATTGGACAATTTATACATTCATGTCATCATGTGCTCATTAGATTTTGGTAAAAATTGGGTAAATGTGTAGTTTAGCGTGGTAAATTATTTGGTCGGAACAGTTGTAAAATTTCTAAAAAGTGTGACGTACAGATTCTAAAATATGGAAGTTAAGGGGAAATGGTAAAAAAATTTATCGTTAGAATGAATATTAAAGATGTTTACCGAAAAACTTGAACTCCAAGTATGACGAGTCAGCAGACGCTGCGGGAGTCCTTAAACAACGCTGAGGCGTTGACATGAAGCTGTGCTCCGTTGAAAGGAAGGATCGCTGCAGCCAGGACATTCATGGGCGGAATAGTACAACAGGAACCGGGTACGTTGTTGTCAGGAAAGAGTGTACTGCTACGCTACAGAAAATAGTTAATTTCAGTGTCAGTTCTTGACATCGCAATCAGACAGTTTCTTGTTTTGTTCACATGGGATTCTTTGATGCTGAATGTATGAACTCATTTCTCCGTGGAAGCTTTTTTTATTTAGTAATCAAACTTTCACTTTGAGACTTGCCATCTAACTTCCATTAGAGAGAATGCGACACCTACTCTAACGCTTTCTAGAAACAAGAAAGGCATGTGCATACTTACTATTTCGTATCACGGAATTACATGCCAAAGAACGAAGACGTCTCTGCATGTTTCTTTAAAAAGTAAGACAGAAATTACAAACTACATTCTTTAGCGTAGCAGTAGATTCTGTTACTCTTTCCTGACAAGAGCGTACCTGATTCCTGTTGTACTCTTCTGCCCATGAATTCCTAGCCGCAGCAAACCTTCCTTTCAACGGAGCAAAGCTTCAGGTCGTCGGCGCAGCGTGTGTTTACTCATCCTACTAGGACTACTTGGAGGTAAGTTTTTCGGTAAACATCTTTAATATGCTTTTTTTTTTTTTTTTTTTTTTTTTTACAACTTTTCTGACCAAATAATTTAGGACGTCGAAGTACAACACATTTACCAAAAATTGAACTGGACTAGGTGTTCCCCTCAGCTTTTCAGATTATTATTATTACTGTTTTTTTTTTTTTGTTTTTTTTGTGTAACTCAGACTCTTCCTCATCAACACAAAATTTTATGTTTTGCAGTTTTCTGATATATTGATCATGATGCGCTGATTTGATCTTGGTAGAAACCGGGAAGCTGGAAGTAGAAGTTCCCATAGCACTTTTTCAATTTTTTATGCAGCTTCACATCTCTATTTATGAGGAAGTCCAGTGGAGGTCACCATGGATTTTTTTTTCTTGTTTTAGTTCACATTTTTTGTTGGATGCATTGTTCTCGTGTTCTAGACGCAAGAATCAGTACATTGCAAGACCACAATATTCACTAAAATTAAGATGTCCATCCATTTTGTCATAGATATATTGTTATAGTTAGAGTCTATGGGGGTCATTAACACCACAAACTACAGATCAACCAGTTGTCCCTGCACAGCCAGAGTTGTATAAAAATAAAATGTATCTGCATACACAGCTATTGAAACAAAAAACTCGCTGCCAACCCGCAAACCATGATAACAATAGAATAAGATAATTTAAAGAAAAATTAATAAAACAAATAATTATTAGAACATTACAGATTTCAATGAGGACAAAATAGTATCAAATTGAATGTGCAGCAATGTGTGTAAAATGGACTTTTATGGCAAAATATTAAAATATTGGACTACGAACCTCATAAAAACAAGAGATTAATTAAAGAAAGTTTTTATATCCAGAAAAACAGTTCTATCAATGAACCTTCAAAAATTATAAATATGATTTTCGACAAGTTAATTCAAAAATACTGGACTTACAAAATGCATAAGGAAATATTTTTTATTTAATTGGCAACTGAAAGAGGAACCTGGCAATAAAATTTAAATTATGTGTAAACAAAACTTTTAATACAGTTCGTATACATTGAGAACAGGCCTTGATAAAATCTAGAGGCCAGAAATGTCTGTAAAAACAAAAGAACTCAGAAGATGTGAAAAATAATTAAGTTCTTCAGTTAAAATAGAATTAAGTATATTAATCTGAGTAAAGCATTGAGTAAGTGTTTTAATTGCTGTATATAGGCCTAACATTTTTATTTTTTTAATCTACATGCAAAAACTATCTGCAAACCTGTTAATGATTTGGAAACTATCAGCATATGCATGTACGTCTGCTACTCTGCACACAGTGACTATTATTTGGTCGATAGAGAATAAGGAGGGGGGCCCCGGAAATGTTTTGTGCCCTGGGCCTCGCATGTAGTAAATCGGGCCCTGCCCCCTCCAATTGTTATATGTACTTATACACAGTTATACAGCAGAAGTGCAGACCCCCGCCTCCCTTCAAAAAGTTTCATGTCAAAGGCAGTATCACCCATTGGATATCTTTGAAGTCCTGGGTTCGAGTCGGCTGAATCATTAAAATCCGCTGAGATTCGGAAGTCTCGTTAAGCCATTGGTCCCAGGTAGGCGCCTTTTTATCAACAGCTGTAAACCCCATCCCTTAGGGCTTCAGCCCATGCCATTTAGCCCTTATATACAAATATTATTCAACAGTAATGGAATAAAATTATAGAAATATATGAAAGACGGCGTGGGGAGTCTTCTTCACGAAAAAATCCAAAAATTTTAGAGGAAAAATGTACATATACCTCTATATATATGTGTGTGTGTAATATACGCTACTTTTGCAACAATATTTTTATGAAAACAATTATTCGATAATTTTACAACAAAGAAAGAAATATTTCACCTGTATTCTTTTATGTAATACACTTGAGCAAAAATACGCAATTTGCACGGTTTCTTTAGCTAGTCAATGCGTCACTCACATCCCAACGCCAGTCGGAGATTCACTTCTTAAAAAATTCAAAGTAATTCATTTGAATAGAATTTTTTTCTCACGAAGTGTTTCTTGAGCTTGAATAAAAGTCACAGTTCGATTGGCATATTAGTGAAGGTGCATTTAGCACGGGTCACAAACTGAAGTCCAGGCTCCTGATAACTATGTACAGGAGAAGTCAAGCTAAGGAAGCACATTTCTATATAAAAAATGTATTAAGTAATTTAAACCTGGAATTAAAAACAGAGGAATACGATATGAATTTGCTTTGGTCTCGAACAGAATGCTTTCAGTTTATGTTTTATAAATAAGTTCAATTCTGCGATCCTTTTTGGCTGCAAATTTGTCTATGATCAGATCATAAAATGGTTGAGTGGACATTAGATGGTTCAGCAATTCTTTCTCGATTGAAATTTTAGCGAGTGAAGGCAAACGATCTTGTGCCGTTGTATTACGGAGGTAAGTCTTAATTCTCTTCAAACAAGAAAAACTCCTTTCAGCAGAAGAACTTGTTGACGCCAGTGTCAATACAAGAGAAAATAATTTGTAGGCTTCTGGTAACACATCTTTCAGCTCGTTTTCTTTCATTGTTTTCAAGGTTTTCTTAACACTGAGTTCCCTGAAGTTGTGATCATTATATAAAAAATCTAATTCGTTTTTTAGTCGTTGTGTGTCTGTAAAAATGTTTGAATAAATTTTTTTGAGAGTGTAAAGGGCACTGGATGGAAATGACTCTGAATAACTATGGTATTTTGAGCTGTTAACTAGCTGCAGAAACTCGAGCTTTCCCATATCTTCAAATCTGGTATTTATTTGTACTATTATGCTGTCAACGATTTCGTAAAACAAAATTTTGTAATAGTTTTCCACTTCTTCTTCAGTCAAATGTTTCTTTTGGCGACATTTAGGACCTCCACTCAAACTAATTGCTTCACTGAAATGTTTCAAGTAAGTGGTTACATTCCTTTTCTTATTTATTCGTTCGCAACATTGTTTAATTTGTCTTTGGCAATAACTGATGCCTAAAGTCTTTTTTTGTAAAACATCAAACAGTACATCCGTAATTCCAAAAAATGTTATCAAAAATCAGTGATAAAAAAGCAAATTCAAAATCAGTGAAATTTTTCAAATATCCTATGGCTCCGTTGATTGATTCTGCCGTTGATTCCGGGTCATTCATTATGTTTTCAAAGACATTCTTTAGTTTGCCCCATTCGCTCACAATGAAACGAAAAATTTGCGAACGTGATGCCCAACGTGTTTCCGCTATTTGAGGAATCCGTTTCCCAACAACTGAATCTGCTTCGTGGGTTCTCTTGGCAGACTTATGAAAAAATGAGGGCATGCTGGATACAGTTGCGAAATATATGCGACATTTTACAATACTTTTGCACCCCTGTTGTAGGACAAGGTTAAGGCGGTGGGCGAAACAGTGGGTAAACAAAGCTTGCGGGGCTTCTAGCCTGACTCTTTTCTGCAGACTACTCAACTCTTCAGCCATAACGCTTGCACCATCATAATACTGGCCTACTAACTTTGATTTAAAATCAAATTCCTCCAAAACCGATGCTAGCAGATCATACATTGCCACAGCAGTCCTGTCAGTGCTGATATCATAAAAACTAAGGAAGCGCTCAACTACTTCACAGTTTGAGTCCAATATGTATCTGACAATTATTGAACACATTGATTTTTGAGTAATATCAGTTGTATCATCAACTTGCACTGAAAAAAATTCTGACTCGTTAATTTCGCTTTTAACACATTCGTTCATATATTCATGAATACACTCCATTAAATCATTCTGTATCGTTTTAGATTGTCCAGAAAATAAGCTTCGTATTTCTTCAAATTCTGGGGTGCTCCTACGAAGTAACAAATGGAACATCTCCTTGAAATTACTTTTATTTAATGAGGAAATAGATTCACCATGTCCTCGAAAAGACAGTTCTTGCTTGCTAATGAACGACAACTAAATCGATTATATGTTCCATAAAAAGCCTATTTAGTCTGACCTTTTCATTAAACTTGACTTTATGAAGAGCAGCATTTTCTTTGAGCATATCAGAAATAGTGTTTATGTTTTTTTTCCATTCGTTTTAGACCTACGTGGTTAGTTATATGCTCTTTAGAGCTTTCGTGCAATTTTGCACTACGAGAAAAGTTTTTCAGATCAAAATAACCCGTTGTATTCCACACATTTTCTTATTGCTCAAAAGTAAACATGGCCAGCAAAAGAGAGTTTGTTTGTAATAGCTACCAGAAAGCCAGGGAAAAATCTCGTACCATGATTTATTGAAAGACCTAAAAAACGATTTGTCGCATTTCTTATTTTTAGATATTGAACTTATTATAGGTGTCGGTCTTCCAAATATGAGAACATCCCTTTTATCATAATCTTTCCAGTGTTTAAAAGGAATTTCTTCCAGAACACAAATCACGTCGTTTGTTGGGCCATTCATGTTTTCCAACCAAAATCAAAATATGCTGTTTAGTAACAATAACAAAATAAAAAAAGAAAAACTCAACATTACTATGAACTAGCCAACACCCGCAGAAGAGAGGATTCAAAACACACTACAAAAAGTTAGACTCAAATACACTCAACAGTTAAAGCTACGTAGAAATCATCGTACTCCAAAGCGTGTAGAGGCGAACGGCGTCATCGCCTGTGAAACCACTTTTCACAAAGGTCATCTGCTCAATTTCCCGCGCCCATTGGATACATTGGGTTCTCCAATAACAGCAGAGATGCGATTCCAGTTTAAGCGAAATGGAGGGTCGCCTCAGAAATTTCCTTTCTCTTACTGGAAGTCCGGCACCTCCTTGGGTAGACCTCGGACCGTGGAGGTGGGGGTTCACTCTGTAGGGCTCTTCTCTGATCCCCAGTTCCCAAAACCGGCTTCTCATCGAGACGATTCAGCCGGTCGCCTCTAAGCGCTTAAAATATGCAGCTGCTTTGCAAAAATAATGATTCATCCTCTTCTTGAAAGCCTTTCTTTAACCTAATTCATGAATCACAATGTGAATTTCAGTGTTTCATTTATCCTGGAAAGTTCTTATGTCTTTGAAGTTTTTTTGTTTTTTTTTCACTTCTCATTCTGCGGAATTTCAGGTGAGGCGGTGCCTCACTAGCCTCATCTGACGGTCCGCCACTGTAAAACGTAGGCTTTGACATCAAAGTCTTCAGGAGAACCTTTTCAATTGTCATTAAAGACCGTCCAGATAATCTGTCTTCAGTGTCTTGTCCCTGTGTACTGCGGGAATATGTTTTTATTCTTTTAAGAGGGGAAAACGATCTCTCTGCGGAAGCCATGGAATAAGGGATTGTCACAATTAAATGGCACAACTTATTTAGTTCCGTCAAGCATTTATCCAAACCAAGCTCATGCAAAGATTTGAACAATTTGCTGACCGTTTTACTGCTTACTTCTGGGGAAGAGTAAAGAACACTTCATTCACTTTTTAACCTTGTAAAATCAAAGCGTGTGGGATACGTTTCTTTGAGTGAATTCAAGCTCTCTTCGGGAAACTTAAGCTAGAATATCTTAGACTTTTCTGGATTAATGAGCTCCACGAACTTTGTTTTATCGAATGATGAAAATCTGCTTTTCATCTGTTCGCTAATAGTGTCAATTATTTCTGCGAGTAAACATTTCCAGGGATCCGCAGATGTCTTTTTGAAAGAAGTTAATCTAGTCTTTTTCAACGGAGGACGAGAGAAAGTGGGGCCCAGGGATTCACATTCTTCTAGATATTTTTTATAGGAAGCCCGCTTTTTTTAGATATATTCCACTGTGCTCTTGATATGCTGCACACACAATCCAATATAAAGATTTCTTGACTGCAATATTTCAAACAAAATTTCCGTTAAGCTGAAAACATCATGAAATACACAAAGGATGAAAATGAACTCTGGATCTTTTTGCTTGTGCAAGTACCCTTCAGCAGATAAATACGTTTCCTCCATCAAATTTTTCAGGGCTTTAAAGAATTGTTTCAAAATATTTCACGAGAGAATAATATTGCTGCCTTACTGTGAACACGATTCTTGATTTGAAGTTCCACCTTATTGTAAGATCCTGTGGATAATCTGCGATTGACAATATTTCGCAAAAGTTCGCTTCAAGTTGAAGATCTGGAAAAAAAAGGATGATAGACCATCAAGTGTCAGGAAAAAAATGCGACATTCTTTTATATTTTGAGCGGAGAATGATAACACGAGGTTCATATTATGCGCATAGCAGTGAACGAACATTGCATCAGGAAACAGCTGCCGTACTCTGGTTTGCAGTCCTGTTAATTCCCCTGCCATAACAGCTGCCCGGTCGTAAGTTTGAGCTATTAATTTAGCACCACATTTGTGAGTCTCGACAAAGGATTTCACGAGAAAGAACAGTTTTTCCGCAGTTTTTCCACTGCTTTCATCGGAAAAGCCGAGAAATAGTTCGGCATCTTCGGTTGTATATCTCAGTACTGTAGATAACTGAGATTTCTTTGAAATGTCAAAAGTTTCATCCATCATGATAGCTGTAAAGTAAGAATTATCAATTTCTTTGTAGATGTGGGTTAGCATTCTTTGCTGAACAGCATCGATTAAGTCGTTTTGAATTTTGTTGGATTGACCTGAAAATACCCTAGAGGAATCCAGGTGCTGCTTCAGTAAGGGATCAAATTCACTAATCAGATTAAAAGTTTCTACATAATTGGCTCGATTTAATGATGTTTCCGATTCATCATGTCTACGAAAAGCCAGTTCTTGAATAGCTAAATGACACACGACACGAATAAACCTTTGCAAAACATTGCGATTTTGTTGCACCTTTTCATTATGTTTTGTGACAGACATATTCTTCTGTTGATCCAATAAGCAATCGATTCTCACGGAGCTAAATGTCTTCAATTTTATGCAAGCTCGCAAGTGCTGCTCAGAATCTTCGTGGCGTTTCATGGCATTATGCAAATTACTAGTATTTAAGTCCGCATAACCAGTTTTGTTCCAAACGATTTTCTCATGGCAAAATAAAAAACAAGGCCAACAATACAGCTTTTGGTGCTTTGAACTACCACAAATCCATTCTGTTTCGTAAATGGAAGCCTTGAAATGTCGTTCGTATGTTTTATCTCCTTTCTTAAACGATGATGTTAAGCGACTCAATTTTGGTGTTGGCCTTCAATTGCTAACACACTCCGATTTTCCTCCAAAACTCAGGGAATCGAAAGACTTATTCCTTAATTTTGCAACATTATCCTCCACTTCATTTGCCATTGCTTTCCCTTTGTTCACTTAAACCAACGAATATGGAAAAAACAGCCTGAGAATGTTACAAACGTTACTACACAAAACACCTCTCGAAGCGATACACAGTGAACAGCGAGTTACAGGCAAAAGAAATAATGCTTCTCATTGGTGGATGCAACAGCGGCATTCGCATTTTGACCAGTCATATGACTGGTTTCCCACAGCAGTTCACATTACGCCGAAGCCTCTACTGAAGTGGGAATTTGCAAGGTGAACAACGCGAAACCACCTTGAAAGCCGGCTTCCTTACCGAAAGAGCTGGTTGTCATTCGCGGTGTGAGGTCACCTCCGATTTTGCATTTGACGGTACTGTTCTGAACTTCAGAATGAAAAAAAAAATGTACAGTTTGTTTTTGAATTAAACTCTTTCAAAACCATTGGCATATAGTTTACATTTTCGCACACAAATTTTTTTTCGTATAATTATTAAGGCCTGCAATGCATGCGTTGCATACAACGACCGCACACCACTGTTCCAGAGTAGTTTTACGTTTTCTGGGCTACAATTCTTAATTGTTACTTAGTTATTTGCTTAATTGTGACATTTCGTATAAACCGGAAAAGTCATTAGACACTCTCACACGGCAGTTATGTGTTTTGTGTGCGCAATCGTGAGGCATTTTAAAAAGCAGTTCTTAATTCCGTGTTTCACGCAATGAAGTGAAATAATTTTGATTTTACGAAAAATACTCGTAGGTTCCAAAGAATTTGATTTATTAAAACCCCCGTGAAGCCTAGTTAATAACATGGAAGTTAAAATTTTGAGCAACTGAAAGCTAATAAATTCTCGCAAAAGGGCTTCGAAAACATTTTAGCGGGGGTCCTCGAGTTTTTCCAGTACGCCACTGATGCTACATTAGTGTTCAGGAAGATTCTTTTCTTCGTCTTCTCTTCCAGGGTTCCAATATTATTAGGCACGGCATAGGTCTTGTGTTTGTTATTTTTCTCCCTCTTAAAGTGAGGCAGACACATTTTCGGGGAACTTCATGATCAAAATATACATATGTTAATGACATCGCGATCTAGATATATGATAGCCTTCTTATCCAGAAGGAAATCACTTTGATCCACCTACATGGATGGGGATAAAGTAATCACCGAACGTTGTTGTGCCCAACGAGTTGTGCCTATTGAAATGTGTTCATTGATAATTTACATTAATATCAATGGTACCACCGTATCGATAAGTCGCTAAGCGATATTATAAAACATTAATATCACAATCTCATTACTATTGCGTTTCTTAGTGATAGTTATCTCCTACCTTTCATCCACCACCTCCCCTCCATGACCACCACTATCAAATCATCAAGATCAGGAATACTATAGGTAGCTTTGATAGGTAGGGTGTGTGACGAATGCTTTGGCGAGTTGTTATCTGAGGTTCAGAATCTTTCGAGCTGGCAATAAAGCTCCAGATGCAGAAGTGCAGTTGACTCTGACGGTTGAGCACTAAGTTGTAGTAGTGGAGAACCTTTTTAGAGCTTTTTACTAGCTAACGTTTAACAACACGGCTTGACAACACGCAGTATCAATTTTAGTGTTCTCCTTCATGTGCCTTAACTTTCTACTTGTATAAAAGATGCCGTCGTTTGTTATTGCTATCTACCGGTAAGACAGTCAGCTTTCTCGTAGAATAGTGTTTAGTTTCATGCCAATGCTGACATTTGTTTCATAAATTTTATTAGTGTTTTTGGCATACCTCTTTAAATGTATCTGCATCTCGGAAACCGGAGGATTTTTAAATATGAGCTTCGTTATGGTCGTATGTAACTCTCAGATGTTTAGGAGATTAATTTTTTTTCTAATTATTCCTTTGTCAGTCTGTGAATATGATATAGTTTCCATATGTTTCAGATATTTACGCAGGGGCACGTAGTAGTAAAGAAGAAACTCTGGTTTACAGGGTGAAAGAGGTTTGCTGTTGAGGCATTGACGGATGGAGCTATCGTCTAATTAATATAGAGAAAAATTGGTTCCAGGCACACAGTTCTTTGAAGTTATAACATGCTAATGTCATAACTTAATGTGTTAAATCCCCAGCCAAAAAAAAAAATGTTTTGTGAAGTATGTTGTATCTTGTTTCGGAGATATTTGAATTTATTTGTCATTTTTCATAACTCTTATCAATTTTGTTAAAGATCAGTGACAAGTAGACCATAATTTTCTTTAGTATGTATGATTTTGCACACTTGTTTGTCAAGTGCCTTTTTAAAAATTAGAATCCCGCTTTTACAAAATAACATCGTCTAGCGTATCCAATTCAGCAAAAGTCACTGAAAGGTTTATGATTTTCAAGTGATTGCTGCTCCCTTACTGTTTTTCATTAAATAAGGAACATTACTTATGAATTTGTGTTTAGGCAAGCGTCCACACAAAATATTTTTTTATTAAAGAAAACTTATTAATGAAAAATTACATGCAAGTAACCTGATCAACATCATGACAAAATTTGGACATGTGCGTGTAACCATAAATTAGTTAAAAATTTCGATCACAAGACTGATGAAGACTGAAGTAATCAGTTGAAAGTTTCATTATCTTAAACTTTTTATGTAACATATGCATGTTTTAAAGTTTGTACACTTATTCCAGTAACCCTGCCCTACTGTCTGTCTTTTCTTTTTTTAAGGTAACATGGCAGATAAAAGTTAACAGTTGTAAAATTCTAATAATTAATGACTTCATGGCTTCCTCTTATTACTTTCAGCATTATAAATATTTAACTGGAATTATCGAGGATAAATTTATTAAGATAAATTACCTCTAAAATCTTCGTCAGGAGTTTTTGCGTCTTACTACTTCCACAGGTCAGACCTGTAGAAGTAGTCCTGACGAAGATCTTGTGTATAGATAAAAAATTTGAACTCGTGAACTGACAAAGATTTAGTGTATAGATCGAAAATTTGAGTGGTAATGTACCTTAATAAATTTATCCTCGATAATTCCTGTTAAATATTAATAATACTGAGTTGTAAAATGTTTAAGAACATCCAGTTTCTTTGGTTTTGGTTACTTTAATGCTTGGATTAAATTTCATCATGTAGTAACCTTATTTTCAGTATCTATGTGGTTACTTTTGTAGTACTCCTCCCCAGTTGCTGAGTGGTCTGAGGTGCTGGCTTCTGACCATTCATTCAAGGTGAGCTTGAATTTGAGTCCTGGATGCAAGAATAGATTCAGAAAACTTACAAGAGGTAAGGTCATAAAAATGTAACTTACATGTTCAGAAATTGAATGGTAACATGGGGTGGCACATCATTTGAGTAAAAATAAATTTTACAGTTTGTAGCATGCAACAAAACTAAAGAAAACTATCAATTAAAATTCCTAACAAGTATATTCCAAAATGCCCAATGTAAGGCATATATTAAAACTTAATTCAGTAAACTGTCAAGGGGAATTCCTTTGTCTTATAATAGCCTTTGCCTTTTATCCATGCCTATCTGGATGAGGTATGGTGGTGTGTTTGTTTGATGGGGTTGATTCTGCCCATTCCCTGGACCTAAATCAGGGATGTACAGCTGCTTGGGCCGTAAGAGTTGCTGATGGCAATCATTATACCCCCCCCCCAAAAAAAACAAAAAAACATAGTAGTACTAGAAACAAATAAATACAAGACTTCTAAAGATAATCTGGTTTTTATAGGTGTAAAAGGGTTACACAAGATCTGCAAAGCTTTTTTACTGGTGGTTTTTCAAGGTACTTAAGAACAACATAAACTAAAAACTGAAAATTTGTTTTCAGTCTGTTGTTCCAGTGCCCTGAAAAAGCCACCTGTTAGCGAGTGAAAGCTTGGAAGCTCTTGTGTAATCCTTTTACACCTATAAAAAATGGATTACCTTTAGAAGTCTTGAATTTTTTTCCAGTTAACTCTGGTGAATCCACAGTATTTTATTCTATTTTGTAGTACTGTAATGAAAACCAAAGGGGATAGCCTTCCAATTGTCAGTGCATCAAGTAGTTCTATGTATATTTTTTGTGAATTTTTACTGGAATTGGAATGCTATGTAAAATTTTGTAAAGAATAATATTTGTTGGTAATGTCCTAATTCAGACAGACTATTTTGATATTCACCAGGAGATTCAGTGAAGTCTCGCTATGTAGATAACTGGCAGCTTCATTCTCTGATCACAGTCAACTCGGAGATTCCTAAGGGGGCCTATCTACAAATCGTAAGCCTAAAGTGCACATATCCATTATTTATAAATGCAATTCAGAAAAAAAAAAAATGGGTATTATGCAAATTACTAATGGTTCCTGGTGCTTGAACTAGTATTTGCCTATGTGCTCTGAGCTTGCATGTGCTGATATTGCTTTTTGAAAACTAATTTGAGCAGTAGTTTTATTTTTACTAGTTGCCTCACTGTTGTCAAGGTAATAATATTTAATAGCTTTTTTTGGTATTAGCTGAGGGTCCATTCCAACCATGTACTTCAGATAGCACTTGTTCTAAGCTTTAAAACAAATGGAATTACATTTGTGTATATCTCCCTTAGTTCAGATATCCCTTGGTGTCAGCTAATTTGCATACACTGATCCCTTGTTTTTCTCATTTGGGTTCTCACTTGTTTTCCTGCTGCACAACTTCTTGGAACAGGTTACCTCAATCTGCAATGTTCATGTGATGGCACAACTTGTTACAAGAAGTTGTGCAGCAGGAAAATGAGAGCCCAAATGAGAAAAACAAAGGGTCAGTGTATGTAAATTAGATACCAAGAGCTATCTGGTATTACACAAATGTAATACCACTTGTTTTTAAAGCTTAGAAGTGCTATTTGAAGTACATTGTTGGAATGCACCTTGGGCTAATACCAAAAAGTTATTACCCTGACAGCAGGTAAAATAGTTAGGCAGCTAAAGAAAATAAGCCAACTTTTCAACTTAAGGTTTTCATAATCAGCATGCATACATTTGATGGTACACGCTGCCTTTGATAATAGTGTATTATACCTATTTGTGCTATGTTTAAAAGAGAAAAATGGGTCCAATTCTGGCTCTGTATCCTAGGTTACTGTTACAAATGCAATTTGCAGATGGGTCCCTTAGAGGTCTAAGAGTCGACTGTCGTTAGCAGAGATAGCTGCAATGCCTGACTTCGCTGCATCTCCCGGTGGATTTTTAAATTGTCTGTTAGGATATTACTGGCTAGCCAACCTAAGTGCTAGCTGCAATGTGAGGAGAGGATTCTTATTCACTTGACTAAACTGTTATGAAAGGCATAACATGTGGAAATTAACTGATGTGCAGAGTATGCATATGCTGCTGTAAGTATCAGATAACACTGTTTTTTGTTTGAATGAGCATAATTAATTGTTATAAGCAAGGATGATATTCATGGAATTAAGTATTGAATCTTCTTGAAATAGCAAAACAAAACTGTTTCTTTTGAGTCTTTATGGACCTAGTGGCAGTGGTCATAGCCACTGACTTTAGATCATTCGTTTAATAGATCATTCGTTTAAGATGGGCCCAAGTTTAAAGCATCGGTGGTACACTTGTCTGTTGGTGGCTCTGTACCTTCTCTGAAACCAGTGGGTCTAAATTAGGGATTAGCAACTGCTTATATAGCCCTAAATAATTGCTTAAGTTGTTGGTCAAACTTCCAAACATACAAACAAGATGTCATTGCCCATTGATTGAGCTATGTAGGGTTTGTTTTTAACTTGTAGTGCTGGTCTGGATTTGAATCCTGGAGTAAGAAAGATGTACTTGGTCTTTTGGTACAGGCTTTCTCCCTTCAGTAAAACCAGTGGTTCCAATTTAGGTTTGCTACTCTTTATGGCATGGTTGCTTATGAAAGTGGAGGGTATCTTTAAAACCTGAAAAATAAACTCATTACAGTGGGTTTTCCAAAGTGGGGGAAGATTGGTAATGAGACCCCAATCCATCTTGCCAGGGGTGTGATCCACACATCCCTGGCAGAAGGAACTTTCACACATTGTGCCTCCTCCCCTCCCCAAGAGAAAAATTTTAGGAATTTAATCTTGTGGATGGGAATTTTAGAGCATCTGAACATAATTTTGATCTAATCATGAGTTCAAAAACAAATTTTTGCAAAAATGGTTGCTGAAAAAATAGTTGTAGCTGATGCTGAGGTGAACAAAATAAAAGGCACACTGAAACGTGTTGATTTTTTTGCAACAATTCTAATATTTATCAGAAAAACAAATTGCTGATTTCTTTTGCTTTCAGAAAATTTATCTAAAGCTCTCCTAAGTTCAATCCTTTCACCCTTTCCTTGTGAACAGACACAGATTTGAAAGTCTTTTGATGTTGTGCTTCTTAGCCACGTTTTAACTCTACAAAGTGTGCTGAAAAACTGCTCCACTGTATATGTTGTTAGCAACATAAATGGGTAGTTCACAAGCATGTTTGCAGGAAAAAAGTCTCTAAAAGAAGATTGGCAATCTCGAGGTTTTAATAATTTTTTTTTTTTTTTTTTTCCAGACGTCGTGCCATGCCCAGGCTCCTGTTTCCAAGTTGTCCATGTCGTAAAACGCTACTAACATTTTGATGGTTTCCACATAAACCTCTTACTTTTTTCAATAAAGCAAAATGCAGTATACTTGTTTTGAATGGTGTTTCATTGCTGTCTGCAAATCTGGTTTTTATCGATGTTAAGGAAGTATGGAAGCTATTTCAACATATGGAAATTATAAAATCTGAAGGGGAAGCTATTTCAACATTCAAGTGGTAATTTTGCTTTCAAATTTGCCTTGGAATCTTGATATCAATGTCTAGCTGTTCACAAGTGTCTGACTTCACTGAAGATGTCAGTAAATTCTTCTGATTGTCCTCCATTTCTCGAAAAAAACCCCCAGTAAATCATTTCTCTCGTGTTTGTTTATGCAGAATGTAAATCATTGTCTACTGCCTGCAACTTATTTGCAACTGGTTCAAGGTATGATGAATATCTTGATACGATCTTTTAAGCACAATAAACATCAGTGAAGTCTCATTGTCCAACTGGGAAGCATGGGAATGAGTGTCTTGGTTTACATCGACATCAGATGTAAGTTGCCGAAGACTACATTGTTTATAAACTGCAACACTTCCTTTAATGGTGTAAAACTAATAACATTGTGCGTTACTATTTCAAAGATGGCTTTGGTAACCTAGCCCAGACTAGCCTCCCAATGAAGCTCGTTTTGAACTGTGTTATTAGTTTACGCTATGAAAGGAAGTGTAATCAAATGTAAGTATTCGTAGAGCTTTTTTGATGAACATAAAATTACCTGAATATAAACTAATTGACTTGTACTTCTCAGACCATCTCTCCTCACAAAGTAAGGGAATGTTAGTCTCCTTTTTATCTGCATAAAACTCTCTCTAAAAACATTACTTTTTTTTTTTTACTGTTCCAATAGCATTTCATAGTTCTTGCACAATATTGAGGTCATTAACAACCAAATTTAAGCTGTGAGATGTACAGTGGAAATATATTGCTTTAGGGTATTGCTTTCTTATTCTCTTTTGGACCCCAGTTTCTTTGCCTGAAATTATTGCACAGCTATCAAACCCTAAAACCTATAAGTTTTGACATGTCTAGACCTATCATATTTGCATATTGCAACATAGCTTTTGCAATAACTTCAGTATGGAGCACATAGTTTTTAAACAAAGCTAATGAATTCTCCTTTTACTTTCCAACCTTCAGTGCTATCTCTTCTATGACAATACCGTATAACTAGCGACAGCTGTTCTTTGCCACTAATATCGGCTGTTTTATCAGCAAGTAAAGAAACGCTTCACAACAGTTATTGGCCTCTTTCGCGATTATTTTCTTGAATCATTGTTCCACAAATATTTATTAAATCATTTTGAACTCAGTTTCATTATACTCTACATTCATGTCTTTAAGTACTCTGCAAGCATTTGGTGTCCAGCATCAATGTGGAAGTGAAGGAGGTCCTTAAAAATTTTTTTCCTCCAAGTGAATGCTTTCCCCAAAGAGATGTCATGAGTATCACAAAATATTATGCATCTGAGAATGGATTTGTTTCTTTTTGTTGGAATTTATCAGTTCAGCTACAGCAAAGTCAAACTGGTTCAACAACATTCTTCTTTTTCATTTCTATTGAATCAGAAAAGTTTTTGGCATCGGTTACTGCTTCATTGTACCATTGTAACTTTTCATGGGCTCGTGAAGGTTGTGAAAATGTTTGTAGTAGTTTTGATGGGCTTTTATCATGAAAGCTCCAAAACAATCCTGTTTCAGTTTCAAAGATGACTTAAAAAGAACACTATTTACACAGTCCACCCTTTAATTGAAAATGTACTAGCCATGGATATGCACAGATTGTATAAAAATAAAATGTATTTGCGGACACAACCATTCAAAGAGAAAACTTGCTGCAAACCCGCGAATCACACACATAACAGTAGAATAAGATAATTTAAAGAAAAATTAATAAAACAATAAATAATTATTAGAACAATACAGTTTTCAGTGAGGACAAAATAAGTACATTACAACTGTGAATGTGCAGAATGTGTGCGAAATAGACCTTTTGGGCAAAATATTTAACTAGGAACCTCATAAAAACAAGACTTATTAAATTAGGAAAGTTTTTATATCTAGAAAAACAGTTCCATTAATGAACCTTAAAAAATTATAAATAGCATTTTCAACAACTTAATTAAAAAATAGTAGACTTATAAAATACATAAAGAAATAATTTTAATTGAATAACTGGCAACTGCGAGAAGAACCTGGTAGTAAAATTTAAATTCTTTCTGTGTAAACGTAACTTTTGATACAGTTCCTATATGTTAATAACAGGCCTTGATAAAATCTGGAGGCCAGAAAATTCTGTAAAAACAAGAACTCAGAAGATGTGACAAATAAGTGAAAGTACTTCAGATTAAAATAGAATTAAATATATTAATCAGAGTGAAGCCTTGAGTAAGTGTTTTAATTGCTGTAAAATTTTTTTAATCTACAAGCAAAAAACTCTGCAAAATCTGCTCCTAATTTACGTACGCATGCACGTCTACATTCTGCTACTCTGGATATGCACTTAACCAACTATGTTGAAAATGGCTTTTGTCTTTGCTGTGCTTCAAAATGTTGTTCTTATAAAATCATAATGAAAAAAAAAAAAACTGGCTTTAGGAGTGTTCAATATCTGATATCTTATGTCATTGAAAACTCCAGGTTTATTTATGTACTGTCCCAAGTCAAAACAGTAAACAATCTCATAATTTTTTTTCCTGAAGAGGTGTAGCATCAAGAGTCTCAAATAAAGTTTATTTTTTTTAATAGGCCTAGCGGTGGCAAATGGTGTGGAGCTCTGGGGCTGTAGCCTTTTGCAGCTGCACTACCCACATAACCAAAAACCTTTGTTATCCATTCCCTGAAGCGAAACCAGATGTATTAGAAACAAGACAAGAGTTTAACACTGCATGCACTGAACATATTTTTTTAAAAGAACAAATATGATCTACGTGCTTTGTAAACATCCCTGCAGGTAACTTAATTGTAGATTTAAATACTCGCACTCTACAGCACAGGTTTAATTAGTTAAAGACAATTCTCACATTAACACAACACAATTACAGCATTTATGAAAAAAGCAAAGTCAGCCAATGACAAAAAGCATGTGCGTACACTATATTGACAAAAGTCACCGGACACCCAGAAGGGAAACACAACATAGCATTTATTGACATACATTTGTACGGTGTTGTCCACCTTTGGCCTTAATGCATGCACCGACCCTTCCAGACATGCTTTCGAAAAGGTTTTGGAACATAGCGATAGGTAATAGCTTCCATTCAGTACATAATGCTGCAGCTAACTGTTGCTTAGTTGTAGGCCTTGGTTCCAAACTCCTTATGCGGCGCTCTAATTCATTCCATAGGTGCTCTATGGGATTAAGATCAGGGCTCTGTGATGGCCAGTCCACACACGATACGGAATTATTGTCAAACCACGCCGTAACAGTCGTCCTTGCTTTATGGCTCGGTGCATTATCCTGCTGGTACCAACAAGGCTCGGTTCCTAGTATTGGCACAGTCCACACAAGATACAGAATTATCATTAAGCCACGCCTTAACAATCTTTGCTTTTATGGTTTGGTGCATTATCCTGCTGGTACCAACAATGCTAGGTTCCATAGTATTGCCACAGAGTTGGTAGGGCATAATTGTCAATATCGAGGTAGACTTGCTGCTTAACAGGTTTGTCCATGGTAACCAATGGGCCGGGACCATACCACGAAAAACGCCCCCCACCCGAGTACAGTGCCAGCTCCAAACTTGACTGTAGGAACAGCACACTGGTAAATAGTGTTTCCCCGGCTGCTGCCATACCCACACACGGCCATCGGACTGATGGATTGTGTATCTGGATTCGTCAGTCCCCAAGACCAGTTTCCATTGATCTACAGTCCACAATAAATATTCTTTACACCATGCTAAATGACAAGTAGCATTCCTAGTGGAGATGAAAGGCTTATGAGCAGCTGCACAACCATGGTAACCCATGGAATGAAGTTCTCTGCGAATGGTACGTGTACATACAGTGGTTCCAGCATTTTTACTTACCTGTACACTGAGGTCTTGTGCAGTAAGTACTCCGTGGATTAGCTGTATAGACTCTCCTGAGGCTTCGGCGTCTTCTATCGCTGATTTTCTTTGGTCTGCCAGTACGTTTTGCTGCTTCAGGCATGCCGTGTCTTCCACTAATTTTTTTACATCCAAAACAGTTGACTTGGGTATATTTAAACACCTCTTAGTATCTCTTATGCACAACCCACTAATATAACACCCAACAATCTTTCCTTTCTCAAAGTCAGTTCTCCCCCGCTGTGACATTTTCACATAACCTCACAGTGCGATATGATTGCTGTCAGTTGCAGGCTTGTTTTTATGCAGAACTTGCATTAACGTGTGAAACAGTAATGACTGACATTTAATGTCAATCAAGTTACATTCTCGTGTCCACGTAAAAAGTATGTTCATCACAATTTAGTGAAATTTGAAGGATGTATTTTTTGTTTTTATACCGTTTGCAGCTGTACCGCTCATCTTAATAACACAGCGGATCCATTCATATGCTTTTGAGGGGGTGTCTGGTGATTTTTGTCAATATAGTGTATATTGGCCGCTCGCCGCTAATCACTTACAGACGAATCCATTTCAAGTGTGAGAGGATGAAAAGAAACTACCTACATTTTATCATTTTTATCACTGTTAACTCGGAGATTGATTATTCAAGTTGTTAAGGTGGTTTCACCTAAAATCTCTGCCTTATGTTTCCAATGGTAAAACTTCTTTACATATTTTCTTCGCAATTAATGTATTCCCAAGGATGAAAATTTGCACGTCGATAAAACTAACTTTAAGTTATAGCATGGGATATTTAATACTTGCTAAAACATAACCATAATTAAGCAATCCAACATGTTTTTCTACGGACATCATCAATGTACAGGTTGCACCATCTATTAACAGGTCTAAACATTACTAAAAGAAAAGTGATTGATTTTTTATGTAATTATGGTTATGTTTTAGCAAGTATTAAGTGCCCCATGCTATAACTTAGTTTTATCGATGTGCAAATTTTCATCATTGGGAATTCATTAATTTCTAAGAGAATATGTAAAGAAGTTTTACCATTGCAAACATAAGGCTGAGATTTCAGGTGGAACCACCTTATTAACATTCGTTGCCTTCAAGAAATACATGTTTTTAATCACTGCGCAACACACTTAAAAAGTTACATGGCGGAAAAAACTCATTTTCCTGAAGCAGGCTTCAGAACTTACTTCCAAAGAGAGTATGCTAATCACTTATTTCTTTGGTTGCAGGTGATCCCCCCCCTCCCCCAGGATTTCTTTATTATTATTATTATTATTATTGGGGGTTTAACTGCCACTGTGAGCAACTCATTGGGCTGTAAGCAGTCGCCCATCAATAATTTAGGGCCACTGGTTCCAGTGAGGGAAGGGAGCCAGTGCCATAAGACAAACACATCATCTGTGCCTTTTTTTTTTATTTATTGGAGGTTACAAAATTATATATTGGACTTGATTGACAGACATACAATGACATTCATACATATTGAACATATATTGGACTAGGTTGACAGATACAGTACAGACATTTTTTTTTTTTTTGTTTGAACGGCAGCAATGTACATAGGGGAACAAGGCAAATAAACCCCCGAAAGTCAACCATGCCTTTTACCTGGGATTCGAACCCAGACCCCCTCCGTTGGGCGAATGATCAGATGCCATCGCTTAGGCCACTAGGGCGACCTCAGGAATTTCGCTAGTCATCTCTTCAGTTCTTTCCATTCATTTAGTAGCGAGTCTGTTATGTACGTCAGTCAGCCTTCCCTTGGTTATCAGTTAGAATCGTGTGGTGTTAGACTTTTCGCTCTTTCGCAGCAAACAGTAAGAATATTAGCAAAATGGCTGCTTATATTGCGTATCGCAGTTGCCTTCTCCCGAATCCAATGCTGGACTTGCAGTTTCTTTCTTTGTTTTAAACATAATACGAATTCTGAGAGACCAAGCTTTAAAAACTTAAAATGGACATATTTTTTTATGACCAAAAGCTGTTAATTTAATTTGCAGCTGGTATACACTGAGCTGCCAACAACACTGGGAAGGGCGCTACAATTTCCATTATTGGGTTGGAAAGAAAGTAATGTCTGCGAATGCAAGGCAACAGAAAATGACTAATTACCGTACGTACAATTACAAATCAGTCCAAAATGCAGTCTCCATCGTCTGGGCAGCTGTTGGATATCATCCCTGTAGAACTGTGGCGGCTTGGACACAAAGAAGTAAGTGCGCGTTCGACATCGCCCCGGTTGGTGAACCGCTGTTTGTCCAGGAAGTGCTGCTGCAACGACAAGAAAAGGTGGTAGTCGCTTGGGCCAGTGTCCGGGGAAATAGGCTGGGTGCAGCTCCCAGCCCAGGTCCCTGATCTTGTGACAGGACACCCGTGCTGTGTGAAGTCTCCCTCCATCCGGACAACAACACCATCACCGCCCTTGTGGTTCAGAATACTAGTCTTTTCAATGTTCGTTAGTGGAGGAATGCAAGCAAATTCCCTTGCATTCCTCCACTAGCAAATATTTTAAAGAAGGAATGCGCGAAGGAAAACATACTAGCTGAGACAGTTATTGATAACAAAACCATATTGACAACAGGAAATGAAAAACGATCAATACTCGAAAAAGCAGGAGTATACTGTATACCAACAAAAAAAAAAAAAAAAAAAAAAAAACTCTACTGAAACAGTTGGAATTGAAGAAAAGAATAAAATATACATAAGTACTAAAAAAAGATGTTAAGACCAGATTGGGCGAACATATATCTAACTGGAACAAAAAAAGAAAAAAAAAAAAAAAAAAAGAGAACAAAACATCTTTAATTCAACATTGTATTGAAAAAGAGGCAATCCCAGATTGGCCAGAAGCAATATTGATAACATCGCATAAAACTAAAGGCCAAATTTTAACATCGGAAACAGTTATAATTGAAAAAACTAGAGATAAATTGTAATTATAATAACCCAATGGACCTTCCATATGCATGGTGATACCTCATAGAGAAAGAAAAAACAAGAAAACAACCAAAATAAAAAGTGTAAGACCAAGATAAATAATAAGTATATTGACATACGGAAGATGGCGACACCGGAGGAATTGGAATCGGGAGCAAATTCCGACGTTCCAATCGGAAACACGCATGACGTGGAATGCGCAATGAAACCAAAATTTGAATGCGCTAAGGTTCTGCCGACATGTAGCTTTTGAGTCAGCCAGTGGACTTGAGATAGTTGGCCAAAGAACAGGAACGATGAGAAATACTGTATATACTCGCGTATAAGTCGACCCTCCCACTTTCAGAGGAAAAAATCGTAAGAAATCCGAAACTCGCGTATAAGTCGATCCCGGAATGAGAAAAATAAAATTTCAATGAATTTTTTCAAAAACATTTGAAAATGAAAAAAATTATATATATAATACTAAATTTAATTTGCATACCCAAAAACTTCATCGGAACCCTTCAAAATCCGATTCAATGTCAGACTCGCCAAACAGTTAAAAAAAGTCTTTCTCCGTCATCGGCGCTTCATCATAAACATCAGTATTCCCATCTATGCCTGTGTCATCAGAATCACTGTCATCATCACTCATAAAAATCTCATCATCCTCTGTGCCATCAAGTTTGTTACTAATGCAACATTTCTTGAATGATTTCACGACCATTTCCGCAGGTATCGCATCCCAAGCATCCTTGACCCATCGCGCAATCAAAACAATATCCGGCTTCTTTAGATTTCCGCCCTTGGTTTCAGTCGGCAAATCGGAACTTATCCAATCTGCCCAATACCTCCGCACATTGTCCTTGAAGGGCTTATTAAGGCAGACATCTAGTGGTTGAAGAACAGATGTCAACCCACCTGGGATGATAGCAAGAGTTGTTTTTGAATTTCTGCAGTTTTCACTTCTGCACAATGGTGTGCAACAAACATATCCCACACCAAAAGAGAAGGTTTCCTCAAAAGTGCACCTGGCCTTTTGTTCCACACATTCTGTAACCAGTCAATTGTTCCGGATTCGTTCATCCATCCTTTTTCATGGGCACGAACTAGCACACCAGATGGAAAGACAACGCTTTTAGACAGAGTTTTGCGTTTGAAAATAATTGCCGGAGGTAGCTTACTGCTGTCTGCCAAACAGAAAAGAACAACCGTGAAACTGGATTTTTCGTGGCCAGTCGTTTTGATCAAGATATTTTTTTCGCCCTTTTGGTTCATCTTATTTCCAGGAAGGTCGAAACACATGGCGGTTTCATCCATGTTCCCTATTTGGGAAAGTTCAAAAGCAGTCTCTTTTGAATTACATACTTTTGAAATTCCATTATCTTTGCTTCGAGGTCACGAGGTAACTTTTGTGCAATTTTGGTGCGCTGGCGTAGACACAACCGATAGCGGTTCATGAACCTTGTGCACCAACCTGGTGAGGCATGAAAAGTGTTATTTGCGACTGCAAACTTTTCATCTTTTGCGAGCTTCATTGCTCGCAAACGTATACCAGTTCGCGTTACAATGTAACCATTTTGTCTGCGGCCCACAATCCAATCATTCAAGACACTTTCCAGCTCTGGGAAAGATGTCGTTCCACAGCGCAGCGCCTTTTGCGATTTTGGGATTTTCACCAAGTCCGTTTTTTTACGCCAATTTTGAATCAGTTTTTCGTTAATGCCAAATTGACGTGAAGCAGCACAGTTGTTAGTATTTTCTGCAAAAGAAACCACTTTCAACTTGAATCCTGCTTTATAGGACATCCGTTTCTTTACACAATCCGTGTCACCCATAATAGGAGAAGCGAGACACGTGCAATTAAGAACAAGCAACACCTAACACTGGCTGTCGCATGGCTCCGTTACGTCGAAGGTCAGCGCAATCAGCTGGTAGTCGGAAGGGCGGAGCTTTCTATACGCGGCTGTGACTGCGCTGTGGATACGCAAAGCCAGGAGAGAGACTTTTCAAAGCGCGGAGAAATTCGGAGGATTGCGATTTCGTAATTCTACCACATCGACGTTTTTTCTTTCTTTTTTTTTTTTCTTTCGGAGGGTTGCGATTTCGTAATTAATACCACATCGGCATTTTTATTTCTTTTGGGATGGATTGCCTTTTGCCTCACGGGAAGAACTTTTGGACTTACGATTTTTTTAGACCCCGCGTATAAGTCGACCCCATTACTTTGAAGCTCTCATTTTGTCCCAAATTTCTCGACTTATACGCGAGTATATACGGTACATAATTTTTTGCCCACAGAAGACTACCACGAAATGATAGTTGAAACTATTGAGTTGTCGGAAAAGTCATGATGTATTTTGGCACCCGATGGCGGTTGGGTGGTTTTGGAAGTACTACAGGCATTCGACAGGTGCCAGTTCTAGCTGCAGTCTAAAAGGAATAGTGAGCGATTTGCTTGATTTGCGGAGATTTGACGTCAAGTTGAAGATGGAAGACCAAACTGTGCATTTTCGCCATATTTTACTGTTTTACTTCCGTAAAGGGAAGAACGCGCGTCAAGCTTGTGAAAAGTTGCGTAAAGTGTACGGTGAAAATGCTCTACAAGAACATCAGTGCCAGCGGTGGTTCGCAAAATTCCGTGCTGGTGATTTTGACCTCAACGATGCTCCTCATTTTGGGAGGTCACCCGAGGTTGATGACTACCAAATCAAGGCATTGATCGGGTCAAACCCACGTTACACAACACAAGAGATTGCAGACACATTGCACATCCATCATTCAAGCGTTCATGACCACCTGAAGAAGCTGGGATACGTAAGCAAGCTCGATGTGTGGGTTCCTCAAGAACTCAGAAGTTCAATTGACGGCGCTTATAAACATCTGCGATATGCTCATTAAACGTGAAGAAAACGATCCTTTTTTGAAGTGACTGATAACTAGTGACGAAAGTGGATTGTGTACAACAATGTGCTGTGCAAATGGTCTTGGTCCGGACGTGCTGCTTCGCCTCAAATGACATCCAAAGCAGACATTCATCAGCGGAAGGTTCTGGTCTCAGTGTGGTGGGATTTTAAAGGTGTCTTGTTTTTCCAGCTTCTACCACAGAATCAAACAATCAATTCGAATGTATACTGTCAGCAATTGGACAGTTTGAGCAATCCATCATCCAGAAACGTCCAGAGCTCGTTCGTCGTAAAAGTGTTGTGTTGCATCACGACAACGCAAGACCACACACAAGTTTGATCACCCGCCAAAAATTATTGGAGCTTGGGTGGGATGTGTTGCCACACCCTGCATACTCGCCTGACCTTGCGCAGTCGGACTTCCTCTTGTTTCGCTATCTTCAACAGTCCTTGCCTGATATAACGTTCAATTCAGATGAGGCTGTAAATCAGCACCTTGTACAGTTTTTCGCCACGAAAGACAAGTCCTTCTATGAACAAGGCATTCTGCAACTCACTGAAAGATAACGGGCATTATATCATTGATTGATCTTTGTTCTTTCTATCAATAAATGACCTTTGCAAAACATGGCTGAAATACATTGGCTTTTCCAAAAACCCAATAGTTTGGGAATTTGGTGCAGTGGGAAATGAAGACAACTATCGTCAAAACAAGATATTTCTTACCAGATCGACTCCCCTTTAACATATAAGGTTTGGAATGTTCAATATTTTTAATGTTCTTAAATATGATCTTTTGAATGACTACTCAATAAGAGGAATACTCACTTACTGCTTTTACCTTACCATTTGGAAACAAAGTATTCAATAATAAGATTAAATATCGTACCTGAACTTAACCCTTCAATGTGAAGAGCTGACAGAATCACAGTTTATTTTGAAGAAAAGTTACCTACGATTTGAAACTTGAAGGACATAATTTCATCACAAAGTGACTACAAAAAATAAGATTGTCAACTAATTGAAGAAATTCAAAAATTAACCAAAAGGACCCTTCAATATTCGGGAATGCTCCATGACCAAATGTAACGACCTTAACCTCCTGTTATTGATTTATACATATATATACATCCTATAGCATTTTATGATTATAACCCTTTGTCAAACAAAGATAATGTTTCCCGCGAGCACTTCAACAATAATACAACGTGAGAAACGGTAAACAATGCAGCAACTGAGTTGTTGACATGTATGTATAATAAGAATTATAACCATGTAATGAAATTGAACACCTTGAGGCGTATGAAGAATCGATTGTTACCTCACTATTTCAACTGCTGTTCACATTTGGAAGGAACTGAAAGGTAGCTTAAAGGGTGAAATTGGTAAAGCAAATATGTAGTTAGTTTTGGTTTGGTAAAATCAAGTTTGGGACCTAACATTTTTTTGGTTTATCTACTTGACCTATGTCATGCTGGAAGTTTTAACTTCTGAAGAAAGGAACCCCTACATTTCAATAAAGTGAGATATTCTTTACACTTATCCCTGTTTTGATTAAGCTCAAGCAAAAGGGTGTCCATTGAACAATTTTCTGTTTCAAGCATGCATATGACAAACCTGCCAGGTTTTAAGATTTACCCGCAAAATTTACAGAAATGTGGCTTGTTTTTTATGGGCAAGATGTTAATTTTATGGATTTAGTGTTTCAGCCAGATTTTTTTCTTGGTGAATTTGCACCCCCATGGTTAGAACTTTTTTATTTAACTTAATCCATTTAAAATAAAGCATGGATGTAAGTTACGAATTTAAACTTCTCTTCAGCTACATGTGCTTATGTGGAAAACTTAGTCTGTAGTTTTCCCACATGGTAAACTGAACTGTTCCAGCTTTGGGCTTATCTATTTCTCGCTATGTTTACCCCCTCCTCCTTTCCAGATGATACATTTTTGTTCCCCAAGTAGCAACTTCTTAGTAGTATGGCGTTATGTGTCCGGCATTGGAGCACCAGTCTTTTATTACCCCCAGTTTGAAATGCTGTCTCGGAACGTAGTTATCATAGAAAAAAATGCAATTGGATTTTAAATCTGTGGCATTTTTTTAACCCAAATCGATACCCCAACGTGATGAAATTTTGGTATGCTGTTCAGGACTTATAGCGAACCAATCCTATTGAAATAAATGGTTGTCAGCTCTCGTGGAAACAGTGACTAGATTTGTTTGTCAGAATTTTAGCTCAATAACTTCTGTGAAAATTCGTCGATTTGGATGGAATTCTTAATTATAAAAATGGCGCATGTGCGATGGCTTTTTATGTTAAAAATTAACACGCAAAAATGACAATCTGTAGTAAAGCAGCGATTAAAATTTAATACTTGATTTGTGTAATGTCTACTTTTAATTGATGCATTTGCTACATTTAATCAGTTTGCTAGATAAGTAATTTAATCAAAGATATAGATTAAAATTTTCATCGAACATATCGATGAAATGTCTTTTTTACGGATTTCAATTTCTGAAAGTTGGCAGGTACAATGAGGAAATTCTTGAAGTTGTTCAACAGCTACTTGTAACAACTGCATCACCAACTTCTGTGGAAAGTATTTTTTGTTTTAATTCATTTGGTTTATTGCGATCAGAATTGAAGGAACTGCTTTAAGAGCCATCTCAGTGGCTAAGTGGTTTTGGGTGATGACTGATATTTTACCAAAGATCGGTGGTGGATCCAGCTGAGCCCCGACTAGGGTGATCTCCACTTAAAACACTTTTCCGTTTTAAATGCCCAATATGTAAATCATTAACATATTTATTTTTGTAAAATTATAGTAATGAGTTATTTTCATGAAAGTTTTCATAATTAAAAGTTGCTAGGAATTTGGAGATTTAAATGTTCTGTTCTAGTTTGAGAGAGAACAGAAATGCAAAAAAAGAAAAAAAAAAAAATAGTTTTGAACAGAAGCATAAAATGCTGAGAGCAGAAGGGAAGAGATTTTGACTGATCCATGAAAGCAATGGGTGTGCTATGTTTATTCTAGTTTCAGAAACATACGATGCTGAGAGCAGAAGGGAAAAGAGATTTTGACTGATCATGACAAGCGATGGGTGTGCTGTGTTTAATGCAATATTTGAATATTTATTTCAGAAACCTAGGATGCTGAGATCAGAAGGGAAAAAAGGTTTTGACTGATCATGACAAGCAATGGGTGCACTAATGCTTAATGTAATATTTCCATAAACTTTTAAGAGAATTGTCAGTAAGACAAGGAATGGTGCAGAAATTATTTGATAAATGGAAGTTCCTTTCATAGTGGGAAATGGAATGGTGCAGGAATGAAGTAAATATAAGCTCCTTTAAAAAGTAGTGGGAATGGTGTATTGCAAAAGAGTAAATGAATGCAATCAACTCCTGATTATCTGCAATAGTGGGCAGCATGATTTTCTTGGGCAGACCTTGATTTAGTTTTTTTTTTTTTTTAGCAGTAGCAATACTTCTTAGCGACCTTATTCTTTACTAGCAAATTGCATTATCAACTAGCAAAAGTTTATTAACATACAAAAGAAACTTTAACATGTCACCCGGGTGTTAATGTTATTCACAAAATTAAAGAACATTATTCAAAATCTTAAGCTATTGTTATTTTCCATATGGTTTTACGATATGGATTTCGGGTCTTTTGATCATACCACTTTAAAACAGCAGGTCTGGGGTCAAACTTGTCTTTGGATGGACCTTCAACCTAAATACTCATGAGAGCATTCAATGTTTGTAAGTTTAAACTGCACCTCCAATCACTCTGGATTCTTTTCATGAAACTGAACCCAACCTCACATGCAGAAGTAGATAAGGGAAATATACTGGATATTTCTACTACAGCCAAAATGTTTTTATAATGTTTGTACTTTTCAAGAAACATTAGTTTCTAGAAAGCAGTTGTTCCTTTTTGTATGTGTGTAAAATATTCCACACGTGCAATGCAGTAGCGCTTTACAGTTCACACTAAAACATTCAAAACATTTTCCACTAGCAAACTTTTGTTAGAACCTTTTTTTTATCACTAGCAAAGTGCATTTGCTTGCTAGCAATTTGCTACTAACTACCAGTCAAACTCGAGCCCTGTTCGTGGGTAATAAAATTCGCGGATAATCAAAATTTTTACTGGAAATATAAATTAATCTACAAATTACTTGCATAACTTAGTGCTCTGTTTTATTCAAACTAAGTTATTATTGCAAGCATAATGCATACTGAAAAGTTACCTGTTTAAATCTTTTTAAAATAATTTGTTACATGCTTCTGTGTTTTTTTTTGTTTTTTTTTACGGCAAAACATTTGTTTGATTTGGGACTGCAGTCAGCGCAAAACCAGCTTATCGGCTAATAACGCATCGTCTTGTACTTCGAGGTACTTGCAGGTTGTCAACATGTTGCAATGCTGATTCATGATTCACCTGTATTTGTGAAATCTCCTCATCTTCTTCACTTCTTTAGTTTTCATTTGCTATTCCTCCAACTTTATTATTTATCTGTTTGTTAGTTAAATGTTCAAATCCAGGGTCAATGTATTTCAGTCCAGCTATTTGACTATATTAGTTTCAACATTTTCCCCTCCGGGAACCGATATCACTAATTTGGTTAGCTCTATGATATTAGCACTTGTACTTGGTTAGCTCTATGATATTAGCACTTGTACTTGGTTAGCTCTAGGATGTTGGCACTTGTACTTGGTTAGCTCTATAATGTTAGCACTTGTACTCAGTTAGCTCTATGATGTTAGCACTTGTATTTTCTTCAGAAGCGCAATTTCCATGAGAAGTCTTTTCCATGGCCTACTGATAGTGATGGGTTCAACTTAATTCCAGGCACCTGCCACATAATAGAATCAAGAATTGAATAGCAGTGCCAGAAAGTCTTAAGTCGCATCCTTCAATTTTTTTCTGTAATAAAAAAAACATTACCGCTACTAAAAAAAAAATTATGTATATTTTAGCGACTAAAAAAAATAATTACTGCAAAGTCGCATCGTGAATAAACCTCCTGCAGATAATCGGGAGTTGAGTGTGAAGGGAAATCACTGGTCATATTACTTAGGAATGATTCAAGCCAGAATTTTTAAAAGGAAAGTTAAGCAGCCCAAATAGAAGGGCTCAATTTATTTTCGAAAGGTTCTGTCTGGACTTGATATTTAAAAAGCATAGAGCTAGTCATAAGCAGGCAACAAAATTTTCCTCATAAAGCAGGTAATTGAACACCAGAAAAATGGTGTTGATTTTTCAGTTTTCCACTTGTGCTTTAAAAATTTAGCACTTTTTTTTTTTGATAAAGTTTTTATAAAGCTGCACGATACCAGGGAAGGGAAGCTCTGCTAGTTTGTGTATGTGTGTCCCTTTCACAGAGTCTATCAATCTTTTCTTTTTTTTTTTTTAGACCAGAGCAACAGCCCTTCCCAGGTAAGTTTCTGGATCTCCACTTTCCCAATATTTGCCCTCGTTCCACTCACAGATGAGGCACAGGAGGTGTAAGTGTGAGATTATGCAGACTCTGTCCCTTCTCTGGAACTAATGGCCCTGAATTTGAACTTTATAGCCCTCAGAACTGCTTATGGTAGTTGCTAAACCCTAAAATAAAACTTCAACCAAAAAAAAAAAAAAAAAAAAAAAATGTATGCTTAAGAACCAAGTAAGCTGCCAAGCTTGTATTTCCTTTTAATGCAACTTAGTGTAGCTGGTTTCAAAATGTTGCACTGATTTATAATGTTGGGATATAAAGTTAGCCCGTAGTCTAGTGTACTCACACAATGCAGTGTAATTGCATTAGCCGAAGGTAAACAGTGTGTACCATGGAAAGTAAACATTTGCAATTTTTTATGACTTTATTTTTAACACATGATCTCACTTACCTCTGGGTTTCCCCATTTATATTTTAAGTTCAAATAACAGGATATTACATTTTTGGGAATTATGTATAATTCAAGAATGCATTTTAGCATATAACAGGTAACATAGGGCCTGCAAATATTTCATAATATGCAATACATTACCTATACTATAGTAATACATGCATACCAATTTCAGAAATGAAATCTTTTTCCTTCACCATGTACAGTTATTAAGTCACAAATTTGAATTTTACTCTAGAACAAATATGATGCAAGAGTTGCAGGCATTATTTCAAAATGCTTATTTTAAATTTAATTTAATTCAATATAATTAATTGCTAGTTGATTCACCTGTATGTAGCCCTACACATGTCAAGCTGCTAATTTTTAAGGGGTGTTGCCTCAGAAAATAGTGGGGGAAGGGGATCATTTTATGAAGGTACTGTTAATATGCGATTAATAAATCTCTAAACTATTAGGTTCACGATTTTTAGCATTGAGTTGCCATAGTTGTAACCAATTATGTGGCTCATGGTGAAGTAAAATTTTCAAGAATGTTTAGAAGTTTCTTATACAGGTTTACAATTTTGTAATCTAAGGATCTGGTCACGTGGATAAAAGTAAATCAAAGCATTTCCTCGAATGAAAAATGAGTTTTAAGCTTTTTCTATCGCAATTTTTTTTCTTGGTCCTCCAAATTGGGACTCTTGGTTGACAAACATATAAAATAAAATGTTCTGCAGAATGTGAAATCTGGTGCAAATGTTTGGGTTCATTATTTCTGCCCGAAGTAAGTTTAGTTGGCCATTGTCAATATTATTTCAGTGTTTAGAAAATGAAACCATTTTTTTGGAGTTCATAATTAACTTTTTAAAGTGACTGATGTATGTGAACCAAATGGTGCCAAAAATTTTCTGTGCTCCCCAAACAAATGCTCGCTAAACAGCTGGGTTGTATGAAAGCTACTGAAAAAGCAATTCCTTTTCCCCTCTCATCTCAACAGTACGAACTGTAAATCCATTGTAGGTTTTAAGAGCAAACTTCTAGTCCTCTGTTCTGTGCTCTGTGGCCCAAGACATGATCAGGAAGGGGCTTGTCCTCCAGACATGGACACCATGCTACTGAGTAGGAACAAGTGACACAAACATGTCTCCTTTCTAAGGTTTGTTGCTATTGTTATAGCCCTTTCAGCAGGTAATCAGTCAATTAGTGTTTACCCCCCCCCCCAATATATATCACTTTAAATTACAAAACTAAGGGGAAAGCAACATTTTTGGATATGCAGTTTTCACTCATTCCATCCGCATTTGTCTCTCTTTTTAGACAGAGTACAGTGTTCGAATTACCCAGTGGTCGGCTGGTCATTGGCCAGTGAATTTCTTTTTCTTAATTTGTCACAAGTTAAGAAATGAATTTCTAAATCTTTTACCTTGCTGTACAGTTTTCTTTTTACGCTGCAAACTGGCGATAGGTTCATGAAACGCTATTGGATTAGTTTTCCTTTTCATCCCCGATGATTTGTAAAGAGCGGAAGAAACAACAAATACAGCAAAAAGTTTCCCAGTCCTTGTCTTGTAATGGCAACAGTCGTTTTTTGTTATTTCGTCAACCCCGCTTGCAGAAGAAAGCAAAATAAATGTCCTGATCTTACTGGGATTTGCCCACCTTAGTGAATGCAGCAGATACTGACACCAGACACAATCAGACTTTTGTTTCTGCCCAAGAAAACACTAGCGGGAGAGGTCAATTGGATGTGTGAAGGTAATTTTTGCAAAAGAGCAATTCATATGAAATAGTGTTCAATAGGGGGCTTAAACTAACTTCATGGGAAAGTAGGAGGGATGAGCAATAAGACAAAAATAAGGAAAAAGAAGCAAAACCCTAAACAATTAAACATATAAAAAAATCTGCTAATGTATGTGAATTTTTGTACGCTTGGAATCTCCTCATTCCCTTTTTACTTAAAAAACAGATTCAGATTGGGAATGGATTCTTACTCTGCTGTATCACCAATCCATTGGAATCTTATTCTGAAAACATTCTTTGTTCTGTGTGTCGCATTTTCAAATCGGAAGTTAAAAAAAAAAAAATTAGAAGTAATTCCATTGAAATACCTTATTTTCTACATATGTTGTAAATGCTAAGCGATAGCTTCTGATCATTCGTCCGGCATGGGTCTGGGTTCAAATCCCGGTGAGGAATGGATGTTGTGTTTGCCTTATGGCACTGGCTCTTTTTCTTACCTAGAACCAGTGACCCCTAAATTAGGGACGGGTGTCTGCTTATGGCCCACTGAGTTGCTCACGGTGGTTGTTTAACTATCAATAAAGAAAAGTGTGTGTGTCTAAGTTTTTTTTAGTTTTTTTTATACAGACCTGCAGCCATTTTGGTGGGACAGTGGTTAGCAAATTCTAGTGGTCCACTGGGCCAGTAGATTTATTTCTAATTCTAACACTGCAGTATATTCATTCAAGATGATTTCAGCCCATTTTCCTAAGCCTGAGTTGATTTGTTCCAGCCAGTTATTAAGCAGTTTTGAAAATATCACTTGGTAACATGCTTTGAGAGCCTTGGTTTAAAAGTGATAAATCTGCCTTATGGGATGAATTAATCCTGTTTTAAAGAAATGTTATAAAACATGCAATGTCACAAATCTAGGAAAGAATTGCCTTGGTGGTCCTGGGTTTGAGTCCCAGATGAGACATTGGTGGTGGTTGTCTTGGCTGTCTCCGTTCCCTGGAACCAATGGCTTTATATTGGGGACTGGCGACAGCTTATAGGTAGCTCTTGGAGTTGCTCACAGTGGTCATTAACTTCCTCTCACAAAATAGATTATGATACTTTTCAATAGTTTTGTCCCTGTGCTATATTAGGGGTGTCTTTCATAAAGAATTTTGTATTAGAGGCTAAAGAAAACCTAGAAGTCTGATAATTTATTCTTCATATTTAAATAAGAGCAAATCTGTGAATTAAAAGGGTGTAACAACTAGAGAGGTGCATTTTAAATTTGCTGGGACTACCAGTAGTCTGTGATAAGTCTGGAATCACAGTAATAAAACCCTTGGCATTAAGAATGAAATTTTCAGGTTTGTTGCACCTACTAATGGTTATCAAAATGTATAGTATTAGTTTGGTGGCGGGGGTGGACTGCATTCACCACCCCAACTGGAAATGGTTTATAAAACTAAATATTTCTCACTTATGTTTACTACCTTGAATGAGAGAGAACAGAGCAAAAAATTTAAGTTCTGTGGAAATGGTTCAGAATGGATAAAAATGAAAACTTATTTTAAGCAGCTGTTATCAAGTTAATTTGTAGGCTATAATTGATGCATTCCTTAGAATTGCTTGAAGTACATATATTTTGCAAAATTAAAGTAATATAAATGTAGGTCAAGTGTGGTGTATGGATTTATAAATTCGCAGTAGTTTTTATGTGATTGAAAAACGGAGGGACTCTGATGTGCATTCGTTTAGAAATGGTTTGAAGAAGTTTGTTTTCATACGAAGATTTGCGGCCGTTTATTTTATGATAGTGGTGGTGTATGAGGACGAAACGTTGTCAGGAGAAAACTCGTCCTTGGTTTGTTTAAGATGTCCGCAGGTGACTGTTGTTAAAACAACTGACGTAATTGCTTGCGTGTTTGCGCGCATGCTTCAGTAAACATGAAATCTCGCTTTGATCGATTTGTTAATCTCTGGGACGTACCCGATTTTTGCGTTACGCTAGAACTTTTGCATATCGGAATGTTGAAACGCAGACATCGGTGTTTTCGTGACGTATTTCGTGGACTTCAGTCGTCTTTTGACTTCTTAGACTTGCCCCCCGTTGTTATCAGTGCGTTAGTTTCGAAGGACGCAGATAGCACATTAAAAATGTTGCTCACCGTCTGGTTGGCAGGAAGCAGGAATGAATGTCGCGTGAAATGCGTTGGGCAGAGTTATTGTCGAGTTGCCAAAAAATGGGTCATTTTCTCTGCCGAGAAAGGTTTGGCTGGACGGTAGTAGTTGTACTGGTATTGATATCTCCCATTTTAAATTCAGCAAATGAGAGGCGATTAAGGGTCATAAAAAATTATTCCTAAATTTAATTTCGTAGTTTTAGTACGTTTAAATATTACAGAATAAGATTTCCAAGTATGGAACTGGTATTTTAGCATTATTCATACAGTAGCAATCTCGTGAAATTGTACAAGTTGGGTCAAAAATATTTGAAGCACTTTGCAGCAAACTTCAAGTTTCCCAAACTGTGTCCTTACACTTAATGTGGGGACGTTGTAAATTTGTTGATGCATAGCGCTCTCTCTTACCAAGAAATATTGTTTGATAAATAACGTGATTAAATATCTGTGCAAAACTCATAACTTCTGATTTAACGAAGTAGTTTAAATCGCACATGGGGTCGCTGTTTTGTTGATCGGGTAAAAATTGTGTTCGCGTGTACTGTAGGGGCTGTGGAACCCCATGGCAAAACGTGCCCATTAAACCCAGAAATGTCTACAGAAGAAACGGTTTCGCAGATTTTTTTTCTCTGAAAAATGTCTCCTTTTATGTTTTTGCTTTTATCTCTCTCTGTCGAAACTGTTGAATTCTCCAATTTGTTCTGTCTCCAAGAGTTCTTACCCAGTGCGTCACGTCACGTATAGGAAGTGCTGCGTAGAAAGCCTCATGGTTCACGTCACCGATCGGATGTGTATGTTAGAGAAGGGCCACTGCGTGTAGCCCTGATTTGCGCATGGTGATCGTTAAACTCAGAAACAAAAGTCCGTACATTGGTTGTTTATATGGAAATAAATAATTACGTGGTAAATATTTTTCCACAAGTAGATTGTTTGGGCTTCTGACTCGGCCTTCTGGGTTCAAATCCTTTGTAAGAAGATTAGGAGAATTAGTTTTGTGATAATGCCATTGGTTCTCTCCATTGCTTGGGATATGTTACTGTTGTCGTTACTCATGCCCTTCCGTGTCGACCTTTTACGTCATGGTGTCAACATCACTTCCTTTCCTCCTATATAAAAGAAAACAAAATAAGATTGCAGGCGTGCGTGTAAGAATTGCGCATTATGGTTTTAGCACGTCTTTTGAAAAATGTGTTTATAGTATTTCATTTCACTTTTTTTTTAGTAGTCACATCAAAATACATGTCATGTTTATATTGTAACAATTAGTGATTGTTGAGACAACCAGGAAGAAAGAGGGTAAGGGCCATTTGGCCTGACATAGTTAGTTCTCTTCTCCCTAAAGGGAAGATCATGATATTCAGCAAAAGACAAATCTAGCATGCGATGAACAGTGAAAAATATACTGCGGTTGAATATATGAGAAAGTTAGTATTAGTCCTCCCTCCCCCATCACCCACCCCTCCATAGTCCGACTCCCTACCAATCACCTACCCTCTGTAATTCTTAGTGCCAAAAACAATCAGATTGTCAAAGTTTCCAATTTTACGATATGGATAAGTAGAATGCAAATTCAAGATCTCAATCCTTATCTAACATTAAACAGATTTGATCTTTTAAGTTATTTACTAAGTCAAACCCCTCCAGACCCCGGAACTCAACTAAAGATATAAATTATTAGTATAAAGTCACGTAACGTTTTGTATGACATTTTCTGTCGTATCGTCTTTATTAAATTTTTTATCAGGAGATAGCTTTTTTTCTTAAATAGGTCAAATTATATAGAGAACGTTAGGTCAACTGGTAACGAGTTCCGCAATTTAGGACCAGAATAGTTTATATTCATTTTGGCCGATTCAGCCTGAGGAAAACATTGGAAAAGTTCTGTTTCTGGTTTCATATTGATGTGTATGGATATTTAATGATATTAAATCATGAAAAATATTATTTTTAATTCTTTTGAACAATATTGTGCCCAGGTTATGATCATAAAGTTGTTTGACAGGAAGAATGTTGTAATCATTCGGATTAACTTTTGTCCGTTGAAATGTATAAGGTTTAAAGTTATGTACTTTTAGATCTAATTAATCTAATAAATTTGTTTTACAGTACTTTGAAGTTCGTAAATATTGTAATGTGTCGTTTCGCCACAAGTTAGAATGCAATAGTTGATATGCGTTTGAATTAGTGTAAAGTGTAAAAATATCATTATTTTGGGGAAAATTCTTTTCCAGGATACGACTGACAATCCCTATATTTCTGGATTTCTTAATAGATAGATTTTCAATGTGTTTGTTCCATTTTAAATCATGTTAAATTACCGTACCTAGGTAAGTGTTTTTTTGAGCAACGTCAATAATAGATCCGTTTAACAATACATTTTGTTTTAATAAGTTAGTTTATCTTTTATAAAAATCATTTAGTTTTATTAATATTGACTACTAGTTCATTGGTATTACGCCAGTTAAGGAAAATTGATTTTCCATTTTGAGTATAAGTTCGTCGATATTATAGCCATGTATTAAAATCTTTGCATCTGCATACAGAATAGCATCGGCATAAATTAAAACCTCGAAAAAATCATTAATATATAAATTAAAAAGTAGTGGGGCTAATATCGAACCCCTGAGGGATCCCAGATATATTCTTTAGATCAGATTGAGTATAATCAATTTGAGTAAATTGTTTTCTTTGTTAAGTAGCTTTTAAATAAATCATAGGCGGTTGGTTCCCCTAATTCCATTAGCAGCAGCAGCAGCATCATCATTAACCATTATCAATCCACTGCTGGACGAAGGTCTCCCCAAGTTTCCTCCACAACGGTCTGTCTTGTGCCAGTCTCCTCCATGTCACCCCTGCATACTTTCGAATTTCATTCACCCATCTCCCATGTGGTCTTCTTCTGGGTCTTTTCCTGTCCCTTGGAATCCAATCTAAAATTTCGGCTATCCATCGATCTGTCCTTCTGGCAGTATGTCCAGCCCATTGCCATTTCAGGGATTTAACTCTGATCATGATGTCTTCCACTCTTGTCATTTTTCGGATCCACGTGTTCCTCTTATCTCTCCTGGTTACACCAAGTATGCACCTCTCCATGCTACTTTGAGTTGTCTGCAGCCTTTGTATGTCTCTTTTAGTTAAGGTCCACGTCTCTGCACCATACGTAAGCACTGTAAGGATGCATTAATCAAACACTTTTCTTTTAAGACATAATGACATATTACTCTTGAAAATTATGCTGTTTCTTCCAAAAGCTCTCCAGGCAAGTTTTGTACGCCGATTAATTTCTTCATCAATGTGACCCTCACTTGATATCTGCTGTCCAAGATAAACGTACGTGTCTGTTATCTCCAGCTTTTCTCCATCAATCGATAAATCTTCATTTCTTGTAAAAGCATTGAACATCACTTTTGTCTTCTGAAAGTTCATTTTTAATTCCACTTCTTTACTCTTGTCAGCAAGTTCCTGGATCATACTCTGCAGCTCTGATGGGGTAGTTGCAAAAATGACTACGTCATCAGCAAAACGAAGGTGGGTTAGATAATCTCCATTAATCTTTATCCCCTTGTTTTCCCAGCTCAGCGACTGAAAAACACCCTCCAAAGTGGCATCAAAGAGCTTCGGAGATATGGTGTCACCTTGTCTCACTCCCTTTCCAATTTTTTACGTGTGTTGTATTTTCAAATAGCCTAATCTTTGCACTTGCATTTTCATAGATGTTATTAATAATATTAATGTATGTATCTTCAATACCGCAGGTTTTCAGAGCCATTGTAACTGCTGATGGTTTCACCGAATCAAAGGCTTTTTCATAATCGATAAAAGCCATGCACAATGGAAGTTCATATTCCCTCGCTCTTTCAATTAGTTCTCTCAGCACGTGGATATGATCTATTGTGCTGTAGCCACTCCTGAATCCAGCTTGTTCTCTCGGTTGAGCCATGTCCAGTGTTACCTTCAAGCGGTGTGAAAGAACTTTAGTGAAGATTTTATAAACTACTGATAGGAGGCTGATAGGTCTGTAGTTTCCAAGATCTTCAATGTCACCTTTCTTATGTAGCAGGATCATTGTAGCGGTGTTCCAATCCTCAGGAATCTTTCCTTCATTAAGGCATCGAGTGAAAATTTGGGCGAGTACTGTTTCGATTTCTCCACTTGCTTCTTGTATGATGTCTACAGTAATTCCATCTTCTCCTGGAGCTTTTCCCCGCTTCATGTTCTTGATTGCATGTGCAACTTCTGCTGGAAGGACTGGAGGAACTCTGGTACTGGTATCTTTCATGATGTCTGGAGTGCATGTATCATCCCTTTCATATAATTTGGAGTAGAAATCTTTCACTCTTGTCAAAATTTCGCCTCTATTTCTTGTTACAGAACCATTCCATTAGCGTACAGTTTATTAAGTAGAATTCCATTATTTCGTGAATCGGATGCTTTCGATAAGCGCCGCCCCGGTGGCGCAGTGGTTTAAGCGCTGGCTTATGATCATTCGTCCATCAAGGGTCCGGGTTCGAATCCTGGTGAGGCATGGATGTTGTTTGTCTTACGGCACTGGCTCTCTCCCTTCCCTGGAACCAGTGGCCCTGTGAGAATGAAGGTCAGTACTTTTGGGTCTGTTTCCGATGGATATAAACTTGCTGCTAGATTTAATCCAGATTATGTGGAATTAAGAAATGTTTATTCCATATTCAACTGCTTCAAAAAATTCAGATTGAATCCACCTTCCCCACCCCACCCCCAAACCATGATATCTTTTTACCGCAAAGACTGTTTTGCGTGTACATAGTTGTTTTGTTTTCATGGTAGGGCGTAAATGTATATTTTATTTTTCCCCGATATCTTCGAAAACTAATGATTTGGAAATTTTGTTTTTGCGTTGGATTGTTCTCATGGTGAATATTTTGCGTGTAATTATCAAAATTGCAGCTCCAGTGGCGAATTCTTCTAAGCGATGGCTTCTGATCATTCGCTCGAGATGGGTCCGGGTTCGAATCCTGGTGAGGCATGGATGTTGTTTGTTTTGCGGCGCTTGCTCTCTCTTCCCTGGAACCAGTGGCCTGAAATTAAGGACGGGTGGCTGCTTATAGCCCACTGAGTTACGGTGGTCGTTAAAATTATCAAAATTTTCATAACACAAAATTTTGCCGTCGGTGGATTAAGTGCACATTCCTGTTTGCAATAAATTTGCATCAGAATTTGCGCTTCTGAAAACGCGATTGAAAAGATTTTTTAGTCGTTATGCGACTCACTATGGAAGACATTTTGTGCATATTTCGTGCTCAAAACAGTTTTTCCGTTAGGCGGCAAATTTTTTTCTTCTTGATTATACCTCATCCTAAAAGTCCCATTTGTGAAATTCTTTTGATGTCTGATACCATTCAGGGCTCGGAACACTGCATATATTTGTGAATTTTTCACGATACACAATTCCCATTGTAGGTGGCGTAATTACGTTTTTCTGTTTGTATCTCCGTTTCGACAACTCATATTGGAAAATTTCTTTTTATACTGGATGCCTTTCGCAGTAAGGATTGCGATTTTTTCTCACTTAAATGCTTAATTTTCCCCATTAGGGGTGTATTACATAAACTTGCTGTATCAGCTTCTGAAAGTTATCAGGTCGTTCGGAAAATTATAGCCGATTTTCTGAAGTGCTACACTAAACTCGCCTGCAATGATTGCAGACCCAACCCCCTCGCTGCGCCATTCGTACGAGTTGAAGGGCGACTATACTCACCATAATCGGTTGAGCTGCAGTCGTTGCTACTCGTGTGGGAGTAGTCTGTACAACATGTTAAAAAAGAGCGAGTTGCTGGTGAATCTTCTTCACGAGTTTAAAGTGGATCGTAATGCGGCACAAACCTACATAATATGGTCGAGGCATGGGGGCGAGATGGCAACATCTGAAGTGGGCACTGTTCGTCGGAAGTTTGAAACGATTCGTTCGGTGACACGAGCGTACAAGATTAGGAGGACAGTCATTGATGACGACGCTCTGAACGCAAATAGGAGGCAAATCCTCGCGTCACAGTCAGAACTCGCCGTACAGTACAATGTGTTGGTGTCAACCATTTCCGAACATCTCCACCAATAAGTTCAAGAAGCTCGGTACGTGGGTCCCACACGAACTTATGCAGCATCAGAAACAACAACAACGGTTTGAGACTTGCAACGAAATGGAGCCCCTACTTGATCACATTGTAACCTGTGATGAAAAGTGGGTGCTATACAACAACCGTAAGCGATCTAGACAGTGGCTGAACCATGGACTGTTCACGGCGTCTTTCACTCAGTATGGCGCACCCAGAAATTCCTGTTGGAGGGAGCTATATACAGGGTGCATACGGTATTTGAGGACACTCTGCAGATAGTAGGACAAACGACCGTATAGGACAAACAACGTATTTTATTCGTACAAAATGCGGTACACAGATGCAGTAATGATTGGAGAACAGGTTTATTCGATGTAACCGCCATTGGCCGCAATGACGGCTTCAATGCGAAACCGAAAGCGTTGACATGCCCGAATTACATGGTCCTTCAGGATGTCGGAACATTACTCTGCTAACGGCGGCCTTTACTGAACCAATGGTTGTGTGGGGATGTCGGTTAGCTTCCCGTTCAACAACGCCCCATGTGTAATAGTCCAGGGGATTGAGATCTGGCGAGTTAGGTGGCCATAAGTTGGGTGTGATGTGATCATGCAGATTGTTGCCATCCAGTCTTGTGTTGTCAGAGCTTTATGTGCAGGTGCAGAGTCCTGCTGAAAGACATACGGCCTTGCATTGCGTGCGCTGTGTATTCAGGGCTTCAAAACTGTTTCTAGCACCTAAATGTAGCCAGCAGCATTCACTCGAAGGCCCTGTGGGATGAAGTGAGGTGGCATGACGTGGCCTTCACTACTCACCACCCCTTAAACCATCACAGTTGCGGGAAACTTTGTGTGCATAACACGTGGGACATCGGAAGGATCCTCATACAACCATCTGTCATTTCTCCGGTTCACCGTTTGGTCCTGGTCGAAGTTTTTTCATCGGAGAAAAACCAGAGCAAGCCAGGTTCCTCTGGATGTTTCACCTTGTTCAGTAATCGCTTTGCAAGAAGCAGTCGTTGTTCTTGTGTCTTCGCCGACATGAACTGCCCTGCCATTGATGCTCTGTAGAGATAAAGGTCCAGAAATTATTTTACACATAACTGCATGCGCTCGATCACATGTACTCAAATACCGTGTACACACCCTGTATATACATGTATAGTATACATATACAATATGTGTACATATATCATCATTGTCAACCATTGTCAATCCACTGCTGGATGAAGGTCTCCCCAGATTTCTTCCACAACGGTCTGTCTTGTGCCAGTCTCCTCCGTGTTACTCCCGCATACTTTCGAATTTCATCCACCCATCTCCCTTGTGGCCTTTTTCTCCTTGTGGCCTTTTTCTGGGTCTTTTCCTGTCCCTCGGAATCCAGTCTAAAATTTCGGTTCTCCATCGATGGTCTGCCCTTCTGGCAATATGTCCAGCCATTGTCATTTCAGGGATTTTACTCTGATCATGTCTTCCACTCTTGTCGTGTTTCTGACCCACGAGTTCCTCTTCTTATCTCTCCTGGTTACACCAAGCACGCACCTCTCCATGCTACTCTGAGTTGTCTGCAGCCTTTGTATGTCTCTTTTAGTTAAGGTCCACGTCTCTGCACCATACGTAAGCACTGGAAGGATTCATTGATCAAACGCTTTTAAGATATGGCTTATCTCTCTTTAAAATTATACTGTTTCTTCTAAAAGCTCTCCAGGCAAGTTTCATATGCCGATTAATTTCTTCATCAATGTGACCCTCTCTGTATACCTACATTTACCTTGGACAGCAGATATCGGTTATCTCCACCTTTCCCCATCAGTCGATAAATCTTCATTTCTTGTAAAAGCATTGTACATCACTTTTGTCTTCTTAAATTTCATTATTCGTCCCACTTCTTTACTCTTGTCAGCAAGTTCCTGGATCATACTCTGCAGCTCTGACAGGGTAGTTACAAAAATGTCATCAGCAAAACGAAGGTGAGTTAAGATAATCTCCGTAAATGTTTATTCCTTTGTTTTCCCAGTTCAGTCATTGAAAGACATGTTCCAATTTGGCATTAAAGAGTTTGGGAGATAGTGTCACCTCGTCTCCCTCTTTCCAATTTTTATGGGTGCTGTATTCTCAAATAGCCGAATCTTTGCACTTGCATTTTCATAGATGTTATTAATATTAATGCATGCATCTTCAATACCGCAGGATTTCAAAGCCATTGTAATTGCTGACACATATACACTGGCGTGCAAAAACTAAGGACGAGACGGTTTTTCGAATGTAACTTCGTGCAGAAGTGCGCCACATAGACTCAAATCATACCATAAGATCCCCAAGATGTAAGAATATGGGACAAGTGAGCAAAACCTTGTCCAAACAAGGAATCCCAAAGGATACAAAGGCACTTTATTGAAAAGGTAGCTTCGAGCACAACTGGACATAAGACAGAAACGTCCATGTGACAGGCGGCTGCCAAGAAAAATCCAGTCTTTAGTAGGGAATATGATCACCCCTGACTGCGTTGCAGGGTTTACAACGTCTGTCTATGCTGAGGACGAGGTTGACAATGAGCTGTTGAGGCATCGCGGCCCATTCCTCTTGTAGCGCCAATCGCAGCTGCGGAATCGTTGCTGGCGGCTGGTGACGTGCTGCCAAGCGTCTCCCGAGAAAGTTCCACACGTGTTCGATTGGATTTAGGTTCGGGGACCTTGCGGGCCAATCCTTGCGTTGAATATCTTCACTCTCCAACAGCTCTGCGACAGCCACTGTACGATGAGGTGTAGCGTTGTCTTCCATGAAGAGGAACTCAAGACCCACATCACCTCTAAACAGACGCACGTGAGGCAGGAGAACCTCGGTGCAATAGCGGACACCAGTGACTGAACCTCCTTGGAAGATGTGGAGGTCAAGTACGGCTACCAAGCATGATACCGCCCCAAACGAGAACACCGCCATCTCCAAACCGGTCCCTTTCGATGATGTTGGAGGTGTGATTGTGTGTTCCCTGCTCTCTAGATGTGTATACGTCCAGAATCGCTCGTCAGACTAAATCGGCTCTCATCCGTAAAGATAACTCTACCCCATTGCTGATGTGTCCAGTTCTTGTGTTCCTGGCACCACAGAAACCGCAGTCTCCGATGAGCAGGCGTTAATGGCACACACCGTACTGGTCGTCGTGCAAATAGACCACCTTTGTGCAGCCTCCTGGCCGTGGTAAAACGCGATAACGGACGTCCAGTTGTCTGTTGCACGTGTCTTGCGATTTCTCCCGCCGTCTGCCGTCTATCTCTTCTCGCCTGTAGGACAATATACCGGTGGTCCGCCGCCGTGGTTGCTCGTGGACGACCACTGCTTAAACTCTCGGTCAGCTGTTCCTGTCGTTTGAAATGCTCTCCAAGCTCGTGAAACGATGTTGTGAGCGATCCCGAACTCCTCTGCCACACTAGTCACACTTCGACCTTCTTCCAGCTTCCCAATGACGCGACCTGGGGTAAAGTCATCCAGATGTCGTCTACTGGATTGCCTGTTGGCCATATCACACGGTGGCAGCAACTCGACGTCGTTCAAACCGATGTACACCGTGCAATAGTTTTCACCGAATTGCTGAGCGTACACCGCCCGTGTGCTTTATACCCTTCCGACACTCCCCACCCCTACGTCATGCTGCATATATGCGCATGCCCTACCGTACAGAACCCTAGTCTATCTTCTGAGTGGTCTTTCGGTCCGTTCTGCTTGCTCGTTCCGCTGTTATGCTAATTTCTCCTCTTCGTCCTTAATTTTTGCACACCAGTGTATATACACTGAAGTGCCAGAAAAACTGGTACAGACGAGCTTATGCAAAATACATAGCAACGTCACTTATGCGCGTACTCGGTTGCGTCCGCCAGTGCGTATATAAAGCGATAGACATCCTTGCCAGCTGTCAGAGCTGTTTTCGGCAGGAGAATGAAAAGTAATAACGATTGAAGCGATTTTCAACACGGTGTCATAGTTGGCGCTCGTGAGATGGGCCATAGTATTTCGGAATTAGAAACGAAGTTCGGATTTTCACGGACGACCATTGCAAGGATGTACCGTGACTACAAGAATTCCGGCAAAATCTCCAACCTAAGATACCACTGTGGCCGTAAAAAGACATTGGGTGAACGTGACCATCGTCGGCTGTCAAGAATCGTTTCACGCGATAGGCATGCAGCACTCTCGCAGGTATAATCTGAATTCAATGGGGCCTCAACAAGCATCAAGGTTAATAGACAGTAAGATTTGCTCCTCCTGCCTCCCTCGCAGCGGAAGTGCCGGTCCCTTACGTAGTGACGTCAGTGTACCACACGACGCAGCCAGCAGGACGGATAGACTGTTAATACAATTGAAGCACTCGCGGGAGAAATGTCAACAACTTTTTACTCAAATACGCTCTGAATCTGAAAGCTTGCAACCAAGATGTAAATGCAAAAGCAAATCTGTAATATAATCAGGAAAAACGGACATCCATGTGAATATTTTATTTAGAGTAAACCGAGAATGTGAAGAAACTTATTATGCATTTCTTTCATTTTTTTTTTCAAATCTGTTTAATCTAAATATCTAACTAAATAGGATATTGACATGACACTAAGGAAAAGTGCAGGGACAGTGATTATACCTTCTAATTTATTTATATGCAACTGTAATACTGTATTTAAATAAATTCAAAAGAAGGAAAAAAAAACTTATAAGATTATGCTGTCGGAACATCATGAAGAAATCCTTTTATGCGGAACAAATAAAAACTTGAGTAGCATTCCACTAACTTGCTTAATTAAAAAGTTGGAAATTAATTTCACTAAATGCTCTGTTATTATTTGTAACTAATCGCAGAACAGAAAAGTTAAAATCATGGATCTTTGCAATTTTTGTTTGTTTCTTTAGTCATATTTTATTCGCTAAATTTTGAGAACTTTAAGAATTGGGACATTATTTAATGTAAAATAATTATTTCTTCACTTACCTTTGTCATGTTCCTTAGGTAACTGTTTTAACCAGTTTTCTCTTCTTGGGTTGGCAATATATTTTTTGCTGAGCGTTAATATGGCGCATACGGATCATAATTCGGGTTTTCATGAATAGTTTGATGGAAGGGTGCACATTTGGAGGGAACTGATGGGCAGAAGCTTCCACTGCGGTGTGAACAATTCTTTTAACTTTGTTATTTTTCCCATGTAGTTTCAAAAAATTTTCTTCTAGTTGGATAACCATGCTCATCCACTCATTTGATGGATGTTGCAAGCAGCCTCTGCTTATGACGCTAATCCAGTCGCAAAGAATTCCTTTTTCTTGCACTAGTCCAGAGGATGTGTGTTTCACTCATATTATACGCTATTTTAATTCCTTACTGTCCTTCTCTAATAGCTTTTCAAATAGGGAGCAATTTATCACTATTTCTTATTTTTATGCCACTGTCCAAAATATGGTTTTGCAATAACTTTACCATATGCGGAATGTCAGCAAATACATTTATATGTCTGTTTTTGCCGAAAGGATTTTCAAAGAACGGACTCTCAGGCGATATATCCAATTCTTTCCATAATTTCAGGTTTAAAGCTCCCAGATCTGAAGTAAGAGCAAATACAGGAAACATTATATTTTCTACGGCACAAATTACTTTCATTAATATTTCTGAGACTGGAACCACTAACGTCAAAATCGTAAAATACTGGTTGTTTCCAGGGATTAACAAGTCCTATTGCCATGAATACCAGTACGTACCTACACGGTCTTATAACTTCATCTGTTTCAATATTATAGCACATTTTGCTGGAAACTTTCATTTCATCTATAGAAATTACACATGTTCTTTCGGCTTCAGTCATTTGCATTCCTTGGCTCTGCATCAGTTTTAAAGTTGTGGCTTGAATTCCAGGTGAACATTTAATTGTAGCTACCCATCGGCGCAACGTTGACAAAGCAGGAAGCGGAATATTAACTTTATTTTTCAAGTAGTGATATGCTCTCCTGGAAATAGTTCTTAATGTTATTGCAGCTGCAATATCAGTAGAATTCCAAACAATCCGTTTTTGGCCTAACAAAACCCTTATCTGTCCTGGAGTAAACACTGTAGAAAGCAAACTTTTTATGCACATTTCTCTGTCTTTTTTTCTCATCTTTCCGTAACCTTCGCAATTCTAATAATTCTTTCTGCATTTTATTCTGTTTTACTTTGAGGACTTTTACACGTAAAGTTAGACTATGGTTTGTTTGAAGAGATCAAATATAATATTTGTTTTTTCAGCTTTTCATTTTCCTTCATCAAAATATAATTTTCCTTCAATAGAATTTCATTTACTGTTTTCAGGTCTTTCATACATTCAATTTCAGTATTTTCATCATTGGCACTCCACATGTCTTCCAAAATTTCCTCTTTATTTTCGGAGTTTATCAAATCGTGAACAAGATCAGTTGTTTTCCTTTTCTCTTGTATATTCTTTCTCTCTGAATTAGAATTTACATTAAAGTTTCCCGGGAGGTTTAAACTTGGTACAGCTGTGTCCTTTAGCATTTTGCGGATAGGCAAACCTAGAAGTTCATTCCTTAAATCGCGTTCGTAGTCTTCCTCAGGAAAATGTTCCGAACAAATAGCTGAATTCATTTCGTTGAAACTGTCAGCTCGTTTGCATCTCAATTTCCATGTTTTACGCGAAACTTCATTTTTCGGAAACCTATGCTAATGAATGCCATTCCTTCTGGTTTTCGAATAATAATTTTGACACGTTGCTATTGCGCACGAACCAGGCATGTTCAGTGTTTAACGTATAACCAAGGAAAAGAAAATTTGTTTGCTACAAATACCTAGCTTCAAATGAGACAATGTAGCTTTCAGACCCTGAACCAGAAAAACGGGAGCAAGCAGCTTTAGGCGGATGAGGTGTGGAGATCTCCGGGACTGTGATTTCACGAAGGCGACCCCTGAGACAGTGCTCAGCGGAAGTGTCTGATAAGAATAACCTTGGAGTCTACTAACCTTGAACAAGCATCAGCTTCCGGAATGTGCAACGTACTCTGCACGATATGGGCTTTGGGAGCCGACGCCCAACTAGAGTCCCCTTGATGGGTGCACGACATTAGCTATGCGCCTCGCTTGGGCACGGCAACAGCACCTCTGGACACTTGATGACTGGAAACAAGTAGCCTGGTCTGACGAGTCTCGTTTCCAACTGTATCGGGCAGATAGGATTCGTGTGTGGCGCAAACCCCATGAAGCCATGGATCCCGCCTGTCAACAGGGAACTGTACCGGCTGGTTGGGGGTCCGTAATTGTATGGGGTGTGTTTAGCTGGACTTCGCTGGAACCCCTGGTACGTCTACAAACGTCTGTGACTGGCCAACGCTATGTGCGTATCCTTTCTGACGAGGTACACCCGTTCATGTCCTGCATTCATGCTGATGGGTTGGGCCTGTTCCAACACAATGCACCTCCACACAAGTGTTGGGACACCACATTATGGTTAGAGGAGCATTCATCTGAGTTTGGGGTGTTGCCAATCCCACCCAAGTCCCCAGATCTGAACGTGATAGGACACATTTGGGATGCCATGCAACGCGCTATCGAGCACAGGAATCAGAGACCTCGGAATACCCCCGAATTGTGGAACGCTCTGCAGGAAGTATGGTGTGCATTGCGTACAGCATATTTCCAGAAGCTAGTGTAGTCCATGCCCCGTCGTATTTCTACAGTCCTGCGCTCCCGTGAAAGACGTACCAAGTATTAGACTGGTGTACCAGTTTTTCTGGCACTTCAGTGTATATACAGGGTGATTCCTAAAGTCCTAAGTCACCTCAATAACTTGGGAACAAAGACAGCTAGAGCTATGGAAGTAAGGTATGATGTAGTAAAACAACCATGCCCTATCGGATGAGTGATTGCAGCGCCCCTAGTGGCAAAATGTGGAAGTTAGCACTTTTATCACGGAAACCATGAGAAATGCTGGAAAGAGATTAATTGGAAACTTGCAGAGCATCAGCGAATTAGTAGGAAACGACATATGGTAGGAACGGCTGGGGTAACTAGAAGGCTGGAAACGCGAACTTGTGCTAAGCCGGTTCGTGTCGTTGTCGCGGTAACAGTCTAGCAGAGAGAAATGTATGACGTATGCGACCGCACGCCTGTGAGTGTCGTGTATGCAAATTCTGGTGTGACATAACGCCTCACCTGCCGTATGAGGCGCGGCGTGGCAATGTTTAAAGGATCGTCTGACAGGAGCTATGTCATTCGTAACGCGAGTATCGAGTAAAGAACGAGCATGGCAGGCTATTCGAATGAACAGTATTGCGAGATGGTACTGCTATATGGAGAATTCAGACGCAACGCGAGGAAAGCTTCACGCCAATATGGCTTACGATTTCCGACTCATCCATCGCCGACAGCGTGGACCATCAGTTGCGCGGTTCGACTGCTACGAGAGACTGGCATAGTATTCCAGCGCGTCCCCGTTCAGGCCGACCCACCGGAATAGGTAGGGATGTGCAACCAGTCGATGTTCTGGCATGCGTTTTGGCCAACCCACACCAGTACGAGGGAAGTCAGTATGGCATGTGGCTTATCACAATCTCGTGTGTGGAACATTTAGCATCAGCATGGTGCCCACTCGTACCGTACACTACCACAGCACGTACTGATGCCTGGGATAACCAACGTCTAGATTGGTGCAGTTTTGTAATGAAAACCGTAGAAGAAAATGCGGCCTTTCTATCAAACATTCTTTGGACTGACTAGGCGCCGTTCACACGCGCTGGGGTGCTGAACAAACAAAACACCCATTACTGGGCAGTTCAGAATCCATTTTTTACACGGGAAAGGAGGTATCAGGTACGCTGGTCGATCAGTGTCTGGTGTGGCATCTGGAAGGACCGACTTGTTGGGCCTGTGGTCCATGAGGACGCATTAAATGGACCCAGATGCCTGCAGCTGTTACAAAGCACATTACCTGAGTGGTTAGATGATTTGTCTCTGCAAGATGTACGCTCATTCAGCTCCGGCACATCAACCAACAGCAGTACAGCACTTCCTGTCCGACACTTTTGGGCAACAGATCATCAGTTATGGTGGTGCCGTAGCGTGGCCTCTACGATCCCAGGATATAACTCCCATGGATTTCTTCCTCTGGAGGTTACCTAGAGGATCACTTGTACAAGGTGGAACCGAAGAATCTCCGCGATCTCAGACTGCGTATCGTCTCTGCGTGTGAGAGCGTGACATCTGTTATGCTGGCGAACGTACAACGGGAAGTTCTGTCTCGCATTCAAATGTATATTGTGGCAGAGATCGTGGCCATATTGAACCCTACTTACGTTAAACGCAACGTTATGTAAGTACCGCTGTTGCATTAAATACGACCAATCTACTCCATTTGTATTCATGCCTGAGAATAATAAACCTTGTTTCCCTCGCGTTTCCAGCCTTCTACTTACCCCAGCCGTGTTTCGACCATATATCGTTTCCTACTAATTCGTTGATGCTCTACAAGTTTCTAATTGATCTCTTTCCCGTATCTCTCATGGTTTCAGAGATAGGAGTGCTAACTTCCACATTTTGCCACTAGGGGCACCGCTGCAGTCACTCATCCGATAGCTCATGGTTGTTTTACTATACCATACCTTACTTTCATAGCTCTAGTATATATATATATAGGACAACTAAAGATGTGACTTCCAAAGTGGAATATAGAGAGCTATGCAAGACAGTACGAAAAAGTATCACTGAAGACTTAAGGAAATTCAACTGTGAACTAGTAAGGAAAGCAATTGAAAACAACCAAAGCCTAAAGATAGCAAAGGGACATCTCAGTAAGGGGAAAAAACAGATTATGGCACTGAGAAAAGATGGTTCTGTAACAAGAAATAGAGGCGAAATTTTGACAAGAGTGAAAGATTTCTACTCCAAATTATATGAAAGGGATGATACATGTACTCCAGACATCATGAAAGGTACCAGTACCAGAGTTCTTCCAGTCCTTCCAGCAGAAGTTGCACATGCAATCAAGAACATGAAGCGGGGAAAAGCTACAGGAGAAGATGGAATTACTATAGACATCATACAAGAAGCAAGTGGAGAAATCGAAACAGTATTCGCCCAAATTTTCACTCGATGCCTTAATGAAGGGAAAATTCCTGAGGATTGGAACAACGCTACAATGATCTTGCTACATAAAAAAGGTGACATTGAGGATCTCAAGAACTACAGACCTATCAGCCTCCTATCAGTGGTTTATAAAATCTCTACTAAAGTTCTTTCACACCGTTTGAAGGTAACACTGGACATGGCTCAACCGAGAGAACAAGCTGGATTCAGGAGTGGCTACAGCACAATAGATCATATCCACGTACTGAGAGAACTAATTGAAAGAGTGAGGGAATATGAGCTTCCATTGTGCATGGCTTTTATCGATTATGAAAAAGCCTTTGATTCGGTGAAACCATCAGCAGTTGCAATGGCTCTGAAATCCTGCGGTATTGAAGATGCATACATTAATATTATTAATAACATCTATGAAAATGCAAGTGCAAAGATTCGGCTGTTTGAAAATACAACACACATAAAAATTGGAAAAGGAGTGAGACAAGGGGACACCATATCTCCGAAGCTCTTTAATGCCACATTGGAAAATGTCTTTCAATCACTGAACTGGGAAAACAAAGGGATAAAGATTAATGGAGATTATCTAACCCACCTTCGTTTTGCTGATGACAGTCATTTTTGCAACTACCCCATCAGAGCTACAGAGTATGATCCAGGAACTTGCTGACAAGAGTAAAGAAGTGGGATTAAAAATGAACTTTCAAAAGACAAAAGTGATGTACAATGCTTTTACAAGAAATGAAGATTTATCGATTGATGGAGAAAAGCTGGAGATAACAGACACGTACGTTTATCTTGGACAGCAGATATCAAGTGAGGGTCACATTGGTGAAGAAATTAATCGGCGTACAAAACTTGCCTGGAGAGCTTTTGGAAGAAACAGCATAATATTCAAGAGCAATATGCCATTATGTCTTAAAAGAAAAGTGTTTGATCAATGCATCCTTCCAGTGCTTACGTATGGTGCAGAGACGTGAACCTTAACTAAAAGAGACCTACAAAGGTTGCAGACAGCTCAAAGAAGCATGGAGAGGTGCATGCTTGGTGTAACCAGGAGAGATAAGAGGAACACGTGGATCCGAAAAATGACAAGAGTGGAAGACATCATGATCAGAGTTAAATCCCTGAAATGGCAATGGGCTGGACATACTGCCAGAAGAACAGACCATCGATGGACAGCCGAAATTTTAGAATTTTAGATTGGATTCCAAGGGACAGAAAAAGACCCAGAAGACCACATGGAAGATGGGTGGATGAAATTCGAAAGTATGCGGGAGTGACATGGAGGAGACTGGCACAAGACAGACCGTTGTGGAGGAAACTTGGGGAGACCTTCGTCCAGCAGTGGATTGATAATGGTTGACAATGATGATGATGATGATATATATATATTTATATATTTATTTTGTACGCCTATAGTTTATATACGGTTGTAACGTACGTCGCTCTTAATCTCTGTGGGGCTTTGGGAAGAAGACACTGTAATTTTTTGAACTTGCAAAATAATATTTTTGAATGTTTAATTTGTGAGGTACGTCACTCTTAATCTCCTTGGAGGGGGCTTAAGCCCCCAAAGCCCCTCCGTGTGTGCGCCAATGCCAATGGCGCACTCAGGAATTCTTGTTGGAGGGGGCTGTATATATACAGTATATACATACACTGAAGGGCAATCGAATTAGAGACAGCTGGCGTTATGCAAATGTGGCGCTGTGGGCGGCCCTGTAAACGGAAACGACATGACTTATTCAGCGATCCGACAATATAAGGAGTGATGCGACAGGAATCAGTAAGAGTCAACGCAGTATGGGTAAGACGAAGGATCTAAGCGCATTTGATCGTGGGCAAATTGTCGGGGCCTCGACGAATGGGTCACTCCATCTCTGAAGTCGTGCAGGCACTGGAATTTTCACGAGCCACTGTGTCACGTGTGCACCGTGAGTAACATCGAATCCGGTAAAACCATCCCTGGCTGCAAGGGCCAACAGCCGTGGACCACAGCGTGTGGATGAGCGCGGTCATCGTCGGCTAGCACGCATTGTAACAGGGGATAGACAGACCACAATGCAAGAAATCACTCGGCAATTTAACGCTGGTGCATAAAAACGTGTAAGCAGCCACACCATCCATAACCATCTCCTCGCTATGGGGTACAGAAGCCATCGTCCCACGAGGGTACCGCTGCTGACCGCAAATCACAGGGTGCAAAGATTAGCATGGGCGCGGGAACATCGCCACTGGACCCTAGACATGTGGAAAAATGTTGCCTGGACTGATGAGTCGAGATTCACGTTGGTACATGCGGATGGCAGGATACGAGTACGGCGCAAACCACATGAAGCGATGGATCCTTCTTGCCAGCAGGGTACTCTTCAAGCTGGTGGGGGTGGCATTCTCGTCTGGGGACTGTTTACGTGGACTGAAATGGGTCCCCTGGTACGTGTGACATCGTCCCTCACAGGTCAACGTTACCGGGATATCCTGGACGACCATTTGCTCCCGTTTGTGCGTCTTCAACATCCCACTGGGGACCTCATCCTGCAACAAAACAATGCACCGTGCCATCGCTCCCAAATTGTATCCGAATGGTTGGATGAACATTCCACCAACGTGACCTCGCATCCTTGGCCAGCTAGGTCATCTGACCTCAATCCCATGGAGCACATCTGGGATGCCATCGAGAGAGATGTTCGTGGCTCTGACACCCCTCCATCAAATCTTCGTGAACTGTGGGAGCTTGTTCTTGTTCAGGGGTCGTGGATCCGTATGGCTTCCCAACGCTTCCGGTGTCTTGTCAAGTCCATGCCGAGACGAATCGCCGCCGTCATCAGGGCGAAAGGTGGGGCTACATGTTACTAGACAGGTATCTCTAATTCAATTGCTCTTCAGTGTGTATATATAGTGTACGTACACAATGTGTGCATATATGTAGTGTACGCTTATAGTTTATTTACGTTTGTTACGTACGTCGCTCTTAATCTCTCCCGCTTTTAGGTATTTCAGCGTCATTTTCTTGTAGGACTTCCCTCCACAGGTAGTAGAGTTTAGGTCCCAGCCACCTACAGCGAGATCGCCTTTTGGGCAGGACACAGAAACGGAAGGAATGAGAGCAAGTCTAGCGACTTTTGACAGAACAGTTTGTAGTGAGATTAGAGTACAGTAGATGGCGCCACCGTACAAGTACGATATTGCACATAGATGGGTGAGAGAATTTCAGGGAGGACATAGGAAAGGATACCCATTTAACCAGTGGGTCCAGCCTGGGGGCCGTCACTTTACGTGCTCGTCCGATGCACGGCGGATATTCAGCGATTGTTAGTAAATCACGCCATCTCTGAAAGATCAGCCCAGGCTTGAACCTGGGGACCCAGCATCGATAGCCTGAAACACTAACCACTAAGCCATCCGCGGCTCTAATCTCTCCCGCTTGGGAGCTGTAGTGTTTTTATATTTGTAAGAGAATAACCTGTTCTAAAATTCCAATTTAAGAAATCCTTTCCTAGTCGATTGTAAAGAACATCTCGCGGCAATTTTTTTCAGATAGCGCACAGTTTTCGTGCTTGGGAACATGCAGTTATATTGCGTTTTTGTCTGTATTTATAATTACGCAACAGAAAACAAACAAAAACGATACAATGAAGTATGGAACGTTATCCACACGTAAGTCAGTCTTCAATAATTTGGTTCCAGTTAATGGATGAAGTGACTTGAAAAGCACTTAATTGTTTTATTCCTCATTAGGATGAATAAACGCAATCCTCATAGTTTTGCTGCATGTAAAATACAATCTGGCGACTTCCCCAACAGTCTAAACTTATTCGCGTACCCCCTCCCCCAAAGAAAAATTCAGTCACGTTACCCCTATGATTGCGATCCTCAGTTCTGCGACTCTTTTTAGTGGCAGTCGTACGTACTTTTGTGCAGTTGGTTTAGTGTTTTACACTTGCAGTGTTAGACTTATATTAAGCATTGCAAACACAGATGAATTATGACATCGAACTTAAAAATCTGTAAGTCTGCTAAGCAAGCTCGCACACATTGCTTGAAACACGTGACTGGTTGAGCTTCTGTTGTGTCTGTGTAGTAAGGCCGAGCGTAGTTTGCTTTTCTACCAGTTACCGCATTAGCATTGGTCGCCACATTGTCCTATGATGAGAGGATTTGTCGAAGCTGAAATTTTGGAAGCGCTGATTCGATGCCTCAGCTCTTAGACTGAATAGAGATGGATGGATGAATGAATACTGGGCGCCCCGGTGGCACAGTGTTCTAAGCACTGGCTTCCGACAATTCGTCCGAGAAGGGTCTGGGTTCGAATCTCTGTGAGGCATGGACGTTGTGTTTGTTTCGTGCCACTGGCTCTCTCTTCCCTGGAACCTGTGGCTCTAAATCAGGGACAGGCGACTGCTTATAGCCCATTGAGTTGCTCGTGGTGTTAGTTAAACCCCCAAGCAAACAAAAACTAATTCTGCGCGAAGATTTTTACGATTGCAGGGCGCTGGCTCTTTTAAAGTTTTCGCCAAATTCAATTTTTTTATTTTTCAAATTCAAAGTGTTATATAACAGTACAAAAATGTAATCGCCCAAAGCCCATTTTTCATCGCCAAAACGATTTTTTTTTTCGCAAATTGCGAAGATGGCGATCGGCAGCGCGACCTCTGGATTGCTTTTGTGGATTGACCAGATTTAGCTTCAATTTGGCGAGCGCGCTTATATGAAAGTACTTTTCTTCCCCTCTCCGTCTTGCCCAAAGTCACGTGTCCCACAAAAATGAAATAAGCCTGGGCAAATCGTCATGTATCTGCAGGATAATATTAATTATTCACGGACAGTGAATTCCAGAACGTTTGATTTGGTGTTTGATGAAAAGGCCACTGATCTAAGATTTTTTTTCCGTGATTAAAAATTTTGTTTCCCTCACGGTACCACCAAAAAAAAAAAAAAAATTCTCGCGTGCAATTTAAACCTTGTTTGGCATGCACGCGCGCTAGGGCTCCTTCGATCTAATAATCCTCTACAACCTACAAATGCGCATGTGCTTAACGCTCTGGTCGAATGAGTTGAATGAGTGCCAGGCAAAATTTCCGTGCAGGGAGCGTGGACTGATATCCGCACGAGATGTGGGTGTTATTAATTCACGCGCGCGGTAGAGCCTTTATATCTCTCAATCTTAGGAGCTGTATATGCTATTTCACAGAGATATGTAAATTTCCGTTTTGCCTCCTCACGAGTTGGATATCTTTGACAACCTACCTGGGCATGTTCGCAACAACAGTTCCTCACAAATTAGGCATTCCCTACTATTTGGATATCAGACTTCTGGGCATGTTCGCGACAACAGTTCCTCAGTTTAGCATGTCTTAAAAAAAAACCACACACACACGCAAAAAAAAAAAAAAAGGTTCTTATGCTATCATGTCCGTTCAAATGTGGGCATCATATCTTTGTGTTTATTAATCAGATTCTAAAAAATCATTTTAGGTAGGAAAGCGTGAATTGTGAGAACGAAATTCTTCACCTCTTAGACATTTTTGCGATGCGTAACTTCACAGATATAGATGAAGTAAATAGCGGTGCTGTCGAATTCAAAATATAATATTTTATTGCATGTCATTTCTTCTGAATACCCTTTTGAAAACATTCATTCGATAGCTTTTCAACGCAGAAGCAGATACTTTTTCAGATGTAGTTTTCGCGCCAGGGAGCATAAATGTGTATTGCATTTTCCGCGATATAACTGCTTCTCAAAATCCGATTTGAAAAATTTCTGCGTTGAATAGAGTTCTGGAGTGTGTAGAATGCTCTGCATATAACTCCTAATTTTTTGGTAAAGCCCAGTTTTGCCACTAGGTGGCGTTAGTGCGCGTTTCTATTTCCGATATATGTGCAGCAATATATTCTCGCCTGATAATTCGACTGGCGGATCAAGATCAACCAGTCTAAGGGCAGTGCGCTGTTGTTTTTTTGGATCACTCCAAGGAGTATCGATACTTACGTTTCGAGAGACAATTCCCTGGACTACCTCCACTAAGCACCTAGGGCTCCAAACAGATTGTCGGCTTTCATGGGTAGTGAACACCAGCCATCACACGAACAAAGCTAGACAATGCCTTGGGCAGCTTGCTCAACTATTCCACAAGCTTCCATACAACATGGTACAAAGTACTGCTGTACGAGATTGTCGTCAGGCCGGTGCTGACCTACACCTCCCCCATCTGGATAGGTATTTAATAGGAATCAGCGAGAGAGAATCGAGAGTGTGCAGAGCCGAGTACTTCTTATGATCACTAGGGCTCCACCCTGGACCCCACTTCTGAACCCGAGGAACAAACTTTGAGTTAAGAAGGTACACGAGTTCTCCACCAAACTCGCCAAGAAGTTAAAGAAAGCGGAAGCCCACCCTAATGAACTTGTTAGGCTTGCAGTTGATTATGATCCCAGCGAATTCCTTAGGTATCCCAGAACTAAGGCGGCGATCGTTGCCCCCACCCTCCTGACAGGGAATTGGGGAAGGGAAGCACTGTTTCTTAGGCTGGAGGCCTTTGATCAGATGGAGGACTGGATCGAATGGAGAGTAAGTGTTGAACATTTGGTGGGTGTTAGACAGACAAACCACCACCCTTCTTTTTCAGGTTGGCATTGAGGTGGAAAGTACTGATCAGTGCACCCGCATCCGGATGAGGTTTTTCAATGGGTTTTAGTACTCCCGGGGTCGTCGGCGGCTGGGGGTGTTGCGGTACGCTGAGATGGATACTGTGATGCTCTTGTTACCCCCGTCTCTCTCTCTCTCTCTCTCTCTCTCTCTCTCTCTCTCTCTCTCTCTCTGGACTGGTGTCGCGGTTCACTCGATAAATAAGCTCTCTCCTTTCGCTTATTTTTCTGTTTATCTTTCCTATTGAGTTCACTTAGATCTCCTAGCTTCCAATTTCTAAGGGCAGTTTTAAACCTGGGGTCAAACACTCCTTTCCTAAAATTACTTCAAACGAAGTCTCCTGACAACTCGATTTCAAAAAATTCCATTTTCGGTCAGATACAGCTCAGTTTGGAAAAAAATTCTGTATATATTGCCAGCTCATAATTATTACCACGACATCACCTGTGGACGTGAACCACCGTGTCAACCATTCGCCACAATGAAATATTTACTTATTTTTAAACATTTCCGAAAATTGCATAAATCGTCTAGGTATTAAAACAATTTTGAAGTCGAATTTCCTATCCCTTATAGGAATTCATCATGAAAGGTACCAAAGTTCTTCCAGTCCTCCCATCAGAAGTTGCACATGCAATCAAGAACATGAAGCGGGGAAAAGCTGCAGGAGAAGATGGAATTAACTGTAACCATAATAAAAGAAGCAAGTGGAGTAATTAAAACAGTACTCGCCCAAATTTTCACTCGATGCCTTAATGAAGGGAAGATTCCTGAGGATTGGAACATCGGTACAATGATCCTGCTACATAAAAAAGGTGACATTGAGGATCTCAGGAACTACAGACCTATCAGCCTCCTATCAGTGGTTTATAAAATCTTCACTAAAGTCCTTTCACACCACTTGAAGGTAACACTGGACATGGTTCAACCGAGAGAACAAGCTGAATTCAGGAGTGGTTACAGCACTATAGATCATATCCGCGTACTGAGAGAACTAATTGAAAGAGCGAGAGAATATGAACTTCCATTGTGCATGGCTTTTATCGATTATGAAAAGGCCTTTGATTCGGTGAAACCATCGGCAGTTACAATGGCTTTGAAATCCTGCGGTATTGAAGATGCATACATTAATATTATTAATAACATCTATGAAAATGCAAGTGCAAAAATTCGGTTGTTTGAAAATACAACACACACAAAAATTGGGAAGGGAGTGAGACAAGGTGGCACCATATCTCCCAAGCTCTTTAATGCCACATTGAAAAATGTCTTTCAATCACTGAACTGGGAAAACAAAGGGATAAAGATTAATGGAGATTATCTAACTCACCTTCGTTTTGCTGATGACGTAGTCATTTTTGCAACTACCCCTTCAGAGCTGCAGAGTATGATCCAGGAACTTGCTGACAAGAGTAAAGAAGTGGAATTAAAAATGAACTTTCAGAAGACAAAAGTGATGTTCAATGCTTTTACAAGAAATGAAGATTTATCGATTGATGGATAAAAGCTTGAGATAACTGATATGTACGTTTATCTTGGACAGCAGATATCAAGTGAGGGTCACATTGATGAAGAAATTAATCGGCGTACAAAACTTGCCTGGAGAGCTTTTGGAAGAAACAGCATAATTTTCAAGAGCAATATGCCATTATGTCTTAAAAGAAAAGTGTTTGATCAATGCATCGTTCCAGTGCTTATGTATGGTGCAGAGACTTGGACCTTAACTAAAAGAGACATACAAAGGCTGCAGACAACTCAAAGTAGCATGGAGAGGTGCATGCTTGGTGTAACCAGGAGAGGTAAGAAGAGGAACTCGTGGATCCGAAAAATGACAAGAGTGGAAGACATCATGATCAGAGTTAAATCCCTGAAATGGCAATGGGTTGGACATACTTCCAGAAGGACAGACCATCGATGGACAGCCGAAATTTTAGATTGGATTCCAAGGGACAGGAAAAGACCCAGAAGACCACATGGGAGATGGGTGGATGAAATTCGAAATTATGCGGGAGTAACATGGGGGAGACTGGCACAAGACAGACCGTTGTGGAAGAAACTTGGGGAGACCTTCATCCAGCAGTGGATTGATAATGGTTGACAATGATGATAGGAATTCCAGGCTCAGAGTTGTGGACATTTTACGTTTTGTTTTTCACCGTTTCAAACCATAGCGGGGGTTCCGCCTAAATTTAGATGCCGCAAAAGTTAAATTTGTCAGCAGACAGCATAGCGTGCCTATAGGAAACGCACACTCTCATACATAATATATATATATATTATATATATAATAAAGGAAACTGGCAGATATAGAATTTTGATACAAAGGCAGAAGTTAAAATTGGATGTTTATTCTGAATAAATAGTGCTTAAAACTAGTACATGTTTTAGATAGAAATGAGAGAAATTTATTTTAGATCAATTCTTATGGTTTGAAATTTAAATTCCTATTAAGTTTTCTGGCAGATATTTAGTTTAAATTTCTATCATGGGGCACGTATTTGAAATTTCCTATTTAAGATGAGATGGACATGTTACCTCACATAGAACATGTAATCATAGGGAATTGAGAGTGAAAAGAGTTCATGTTACCAAATAATCTCCTCTGGCGACGACTTCCTATGAGCTCCGAATCAAACTCCTTCACATGGAGAAACTTCTTCCGTTCCGTTGCACTTCGTGACCTGCTACCTACTTCTAGTTACCTCAACTACTATCTCGTTCGTCTCCAGAACGTTTTACTCGCTAAACCTTAAAACTGCCCTTACGGAAATTAAAGATGTGAGCAAGTGAACTCCATAAAGGAAAAACATTAAAGTGGAGAAAAACATCCTTCAAAGCAATAATGGAGCCAGGACTAGATGAAGGGAGGCAAAGTACCCAGCCCAGGGGAACCTCCACATCACAAGACTAGCCACCACCACAGGGAGGAGAAACTCCTGGAAACCTTCTGGAGCGAAACGACTAATTCCTAGTCACGGTTCTGAATCCATTCAGCCTGCAACGCGCTGCATCTCTTGGAAGCACTGAAAACTTAGAAAAATAGGAGCAGGAACAAAGTGCCCTGATAGGAAAGATATTAAAGAAAAAGTTAGATGTTTAGGAGTATACGGTTTCCCGTTAACAATAGAAGTTGTAAGCTGTCTTACGTACTATACCTGTCTTTACTGATCGAAGTGAACATAGACCACAGGAAGCAGAAAGGAAAAAGAGGGCCAGGAAAAGGAGCCTAAAAGTAAAATAAAGGAGCACCGAAAAGAACAAAGAACTCGCGTAGAAAACGTCCAGTTTTCCACAAAATGCCCATAAAAAGGGCCAGGAAAAGGAGGAGCCTAAAAGTAAAATAAAGGAGCACCGAAAAGAACAAAGAACTCTCGTACAAAACGCCCAGTTTTCCACAAAATGCCCACAAAAAGGGCCCTTATGGTTTTTGTCAACACTCTTCACTTCTCTTCCGATCTTTAGCAGCCTCCTAAACTTGCCAACACCGCCGAACCTGAAAGAAAAGGAGTAACCTAGTCAAAAACAATTGTCAAGTAGTCTAACACCCACTTGGTAATTTCACATGGAATTGCCACTTTATCCGATCCAATCCATCTGATCCAGGGCCTCCAGCACACGAGGAGTGTTCAGCAGTGTTGCCATCTCTTTGTTACTGTTAGGGAAGAGAGGCAGTGACAACCACCTTAGTTCTCGGACGCTTAAGGACTGCTGGGGGTCAGTCAACCGCACCCCTAACAAGTTTATTAGGATGAGCAGCCGCTTTCCCGAAGAACTTCTTGGCGAGTCCGCTGGTAAACTCACGTACCTTCTGAACAGAGTCTGTCCCTCAGGCTCCGAAGTGGGGTGCACGGCGGAACTCCAGCGACCATTCGAAGTGCTCTGTTTCTGCACCCTTTCGAATCTCTCACTGTGCAACTTACTGCACCTACCCAGATGGGGCGGCGTAGGTGAACACTGGCCTGACGATAGTTTTATACTGCAGTACTTTGTGCTGTGTTGTCGAGAAGCTTCTCTTGTGGTGTAGTGGAGCTAGCTGTTCAAGGCATTGCCTAGCTTTATTCGTGTTGGCGGCTACCCACGAAAGTCTACAATCTATTTGCAGCCCTAAGAAAAAAAGCAATGCTTGGAGTGTTTTAAGGTGTTTTTTTGATTACGCGCTTTTCCCGGAAATTTTCATCTATGTTCTAAACTTAGGCATGATAATACGCATACAAAAGCCTTTAATTCCAACGAAATTTTAGTTTGTTCTTAGGAACCCCTGGGGGGGGGCAACTTAAACTCGCTGGGAAAAATGGTCCACATCGATGGAATATGTTAAAAATGGCTGAAATCGGGATTAACTCAGAGCTCATGAGTGGGATTAATTCTTCCACAGATTTGCACGTCGCCAACTGCTCTGAAACCACTCAGGTGAATTCCCCTTAAAAGGTACATTTCTCCGTTGTAGCAGGTAAACTTTCCCCCGTTTTATGGCTGCAATATAAGGCAGGGTGGAAAAAGGCAAAACGGGATCTTTTTCTCTGTTTAAAATTTCGTCTTCCCGTTTTACAACCACTAATGACCCCAATATGAGGCACAGCGGGAAAAGGTACTTCGAGAAAAGGCAAAATGGGTATTAACCGTTTTGTCAATGGTCTGCTTGTAGTTGTTAGATGTGAAGGAGAGATTCAATCACGTGGTGTGTGTAATCGGCTTATGGCGTTCTAACGTCGCCTTCCGATCTTAAGAGTTTTTGCATCTTTCTCTATCTAAGCACCATTCTTTCATGAGGCCATTTTGATTAAGTGCTCTTTATTCCATCAGATCAAGTTCTTCTAGGTCGGCCTCTATTTTTTCATTTGTTTGATTTAAATTCCATGGCAATTTTGGGCAGTCTTTCATTGGTCATTCTTTTATTATAACATGACCCATGCAACGTAATTGCCTCTTCTGTATGTCATCTAAAATTGTTTCTTTCACTTCCGAAATCAACTCTTTAAACCTTTCATTCGTTATTTTCTGTCTTCTAGACACTCTACACGATATTAAAGCATCCATCTCTACTGCTGTTATTTTCTTTCTATCCGCTTCTGTTAATCGCCAGGCCTCAGCCCCATACGTTGTGTAGATATCACTTTTAAATTTTTGTGTGTTTTAATGTTATTTATTTTTGAAATAAGTGTGCACTACGTGTAGTAAAGTTGTACCGTCAGTATCTGATGTATGTGTGTTGAAAGAAACAATCGTGTATAAAAAGTTTCAGATTACAAAAAAAAAAAAAAAAAATACCGAAATTGTTTAATTCCATAATGGGATTCCGCACCTCATTTATGCCGTTATAACCAGCAGAGTTTATTTTTTAAGCTATTTTCGATTGAAAATGCTTCCGGTTTTCGTTTTGAAGATGTAACTTCACTCTGTTGCAGAAAATTAAAAATCTTTCGTTCTGACTCGCTCCCTTCGCTGGAGACCGCAACCTTTAAGAAAGGACCACTTCTCCAAGTCTCCAGTGTTCCTTGCGGGCTTTTAACACAAAAGTAACCTTTTGATTGGGGTAAGTTTCACGTGTTCAGTTCTGATTGAAAGGCTTTGAGTCCACTCCTGATTGGTGTGAGCGCTCGTTAACCCTTTAACTGGCTGGAACGAATTAACTTGGGGTTAAGAAAATTTGGCTACAATCAGCTCGAACGAATATATTCGCTGGCTAAAACGTGTGTCGAACACGTCTCAAATGAGTGAATTTGCTCGTCAGGGCGCGATACTTTCTCCTTAGCTTCTCAAAGTGGTCATTTAGGCGGATGACTGACACTGAATGACCGCCCCTAAATGACGTCTTTGTTTTTTAAATTGGTCATTTAAGAGAATTATTGACACTAATCCTTTCTAACTGATTCATCTGCTAAAATGGCTATAACAATGTTGACTAACTCAGGGCTGCCCTGGACTAACCTAAGATAAGAAAGACGTTTGAGGCACTTGTTTTCACCCAGTTGGACGTTGTCCTTGTCACGGGAATAATCCCTTCCCCATCATGTTTAGGGTCATGGAGCAGAGGACAAATAGAAGCGAGATCATATCACTAGCGAGAAGTTTATATTTGATACTGCTGGCGTGGATAAAGGTATTGCATTTTCGTAGCTTTCGTAGAATCAAGTCTTTTTGTGAACAACTTCTGTTTGGGGAGCTTAGAAAAATTTGGGCACCATTTGATTCAGAAACATCGGCCGCTTAAACGGTTAAAAGCACTTTAGCTATCCCGGTAGCTGAGGCGGTGGTTGCTGATCATTCTTCTGGGGTGCTCCCGGGTTAAGTCCGGGGTTGGCCGTGGGTGGTGCGTTTGTCTTTCTTCTCCGGCTTTCTGCGAAGCCATCGTTATACAGAGATAGCCAGTGGCGTACTGGAAATAATCGCCCCCCCCCCTCCTCCGCGAAAAATTTGGAGGCCCTTTTCGAAAATCTGTTAGCTAATTTTAACTTCCATATTATTTACTAGGCTTAATTGGGCGTTTTAGTAATTCAAATTCTTTGGAACCTACAGATATTTTTCGTAAAAAGCAAAATTGTTGCACTTTATAGTGTAAACAGAAATGTGCACGTGGTAATTTAAATGAGTGCCCTGGTTTTATACTGATACAAAGTATACTCCAAAACACCTACATCAAAGTTAATCATATTATGCAAATTTTATTCTTTTTGAGAACTAAGATGTCTTGAATTGAGCACTTTGAAATAAGCCTCTTTGAAACTCCTCACACGCGCACACACGTTACTCTCGTGTGACAGTGTCAAATGACTTTTTCCGGTTTATACGGAGCATAAGTAAGCAAATAAATAACAATTAATTAGAATTGTGGCACAAAATATATAATACTACTAAACACAGCTCTCTGCTTCTTCGTTCCTGCGAAGAACACGTCTTAAAAAGTTAATTATATTCTGAATCACGCGTATTAATCTACAACATTTCTAATACATTATCCTCATTGGTATAAAAATTCCTTATCCTCATTGGTATAAAAATTCCACTCATTGAACTGACATTTCTTCCATATTCTGTCGTTAATATACACGCATAGAAACTTTTACTACGGCCGTGAAAGGGTCCTCAAGTCCTGTTGAATAGCTGCTTTTCCATCATCCAGTTTTTATGGACGAAAACGTGTTTTCTAAAGATTTTACTTATTTACTGAAAAAAAAAAATTGCTTTTCTTGTTAATACTGCATTCAACGCTGCCTGAATTCTTGGCTATTTCTTTAAAAAGTTCCGTATGAAGTTTCCGCAAAATTGTTTTGTAAAATCCGTGAGCCCCCCCCCGCAGTGCGGGGGTTACGGAGGCTATCAGTGCACCCCTGGAGATAGCTTTCTCTCCTTCATTGGACCAACGGCCCTAAATTAGGGACGGGTGACTACTAATATAGCCCTTAAAGTCGCTCATAGCGATCGTTAAGCAAACCCCAGTACGAAACTGGAAAATTTGATTTGAGAGGAATTTAGTTAATCACGCGGGATTGAGTTTAGTCTTAGGTACAGGCTCGGTCCGGGATGCCGGGAGAATTCTTAGTGGGCCGCCATTTTCTGGGCCAGTAGTGCTAATTCAAGAAAAGAAAAAAGGGGGGGGGGGGGTGTATACTTACATTTCAATATTCTTGTAGAAGAAAAGCAAGTAATAACAAAACAGTTTGTCTACCACTTCGACGGCTTCGGGAAAAAAACAAAAACAAAAAACAAATACGTAGCAAATGTTCTGCTGAACAAAACCTTTTTAGGTACAGTTTCTCGAATTCCTAAATTAAGCCCCCGTCCCTTTGACCTGCTGTTTTCTACCTCTGTCCGCTTTTGCCAATTGCACTTGAATAATCAATACAATCTAATCAAATGGTCCAGGAAATGGACCATCAATATTTTCTGATAGAAACTCTGAATTCAATGAGTATGCTGATGCATTGAGGTTCACCTACGGTAAGACTTTTGGGCTGCTGCTTTTTGTACGAGATCTGCATCTGATTGACTGCTTTCTCGGGCCTTCCATTTACACGAATTCTAGAACTGCTGTTCTGGGAAGTCTGTTCTAGCTATCACAAAACGATTTTTCCAGTTGAAAGCAATGAAATAAAAATAATTTTCGCATTCTTAAATTTCTCTCACTTTATAAATTTGCATTGAAGTTTTGGTCATTTTCAATTTTCTCTAAGGTTTTTTTTTGTAATTATTTTATTAGTGAGAAGTCTTGAAACAGAAATTTATTTTGAAACATTTAGATTTCCATTCTCACCAAAAGCGAAAATAAATTTGTGCCCCCCAAATTTAAAGCAGAAGAAGTAACTAGTCGTTCGCCTTTTAAAAATTATTAAGTGTGACACAGCCAAGGGAACAACGCTACGCAACAGCGAGCATTGTTACGACTGCTTCCAGCAGTCATTCCATGCACAATAGCATGGTGCTTGGAAAGGCATTTTTTTATCCTCTCAGGTGAATCAACGCAAGCCTCTGACACCTTATAGTTTTGGATATATCAGGCACGTAAAAAAACCTAAGTTATGGCAACTGAACAGGATCATTTTCAGAGAAACTATTTCCGAGAATCCCCTCCTCCCCAAGAGAAAAATTAGTTTACACTTGTGTCCCCCAAAATTTTTGGTCACGCGTTGTATGTTTGGCGGTCCGAATTTTAAAGAGCTCTCGCATACTTGGCTTTTCAGAAAACCTGTACTAGTATTACGAGTTAGTACTGGGAACCGTAATACACGTACGAATGATTAGCTAAGAAAAAGGTAGACAAAGGAAGTCTTTAGTGTTTTGTCCTGTTGAGTTACTGTCCTTGTGCAATTAGTTTGTCCGTGTTCGTACATGCAATGCAGGCTTTCGTCAGTTTCCAAAAGTTGGCTCGCCTTAGAGAGTTCAGTGATCGATTTTCTTACATCCGTGTTTCCCCCCCCCCCCAATCGATTTTAGCCAGAAACTTGTGTTACACGGGAGAGGGGGGGGAGTTGCCAGTACACTGAATTCTGTCAACAGTAAGGCAAACAGCAGTCACGTGCACTGAGCTTTCTGAAAAATAAATTGCGAGTTTGCCGGAAATTGTTTCACTCCCGTGAAACAGATTTATCCCCTAATCCTCTTTTCTTTTATAGTTCGCTTATCCGTTTTGGCGTTACATAAGTATTTCCAGCCATAAAATTTTTATTTGTTTCGTTTGCGTTACGCTTATTTTCATTCTATATTTAATTAGCTAGTTTCTAAAAGATTATGGATGTCAGATTTTATGCGTGGGATCTCAGAATTGTAAAATTTGTCTTTGGGTAAATTTTACATCAGTTACAGAATCTGCCGCCTGTTGAGGGGTAAGGCAGAGCTTTTTTCGGTCGAATCTTTTGGTTTTCTGGGTTGTGTCAAAACAGTCTCTATTAGACTGTTTTGGTTGCGTACCGTTGTAATGGAAATATGATTTATCGTTGGAATATTAAAATACGTATTTTCGTAATATTATAGACAACTTAACCCTTTAAGCTGCCGAGGAATAAACTAAATATTATCCAAAGCTCTCCACACTTACCAAAGAGAAATATTCAGCATTCGGGTTTTACGAAAGCTGCCACCCAACAATTTCTTTTCCCCTCTCACCTAATCAACATTGACCACGAACCTGTCACTGTTGATCAGCATCCCACTACTACTTGGTGATAGACCTTGGACTCTCACGAGTCACCAAGAAAGGACTCTCACGAGTCCTTTCTTGGTGACAGGCGTTTAAAATTCTTTATTCTCTGCTCCATTACCCAAGATATGACGGGGCACCATACCACTGGATAATAGCAAGTGACTGAAACATTTTTCTTTTGTTCTTCGTCATTGTTGCAGCCTTTTTAAAGGGTAATCAATCAGAAAGGTTTAGTGTCGATCATCTCCCTAAATGACCATTTTGAATGACACAGCTAAAGGGGGAAGCAAATCTTTCTCATGAGCAAGTCTACTCTTTCCAACCAATTTCGGTCCCCTCTTTAGATAGTGAATATATCCGTGCTAGCTGATTTTAGCCCAGTTTCCTAACCCCGAGTTAATTCGTTCCAGCCGGTTAAACGGTTTTCGTGGAGACTTGTGGGAGCTGGGGATCCCAAGAGAGATGTTGGCACGTCATCTGCGTGTTTTTTTAATTCCTGTGCGTCGTCACTGCAATTCTGTTTTATTTTAAACTAGGTGGAAGCCCGTCAATGGTGGGGAAAAATAAGACAGTAATTTTTTGATAACCAGGTATTCTTTAATTTGTGATGTCCAAATGCGAAATTCTGTTTCATGAACGTGACAATAATAATATATAATAATATTAATGGCTGAGGCTGGGATTCGACAATTAAAATAGGCAAGCGCTCTTTCCATTGGGCTACCAAAGTGAGACGAACGCTCAAAGGAAATTATATTGTTTGTGATGACAGATAGCATCCCAACCACTCTGAGCGAAGTGCATGTACGGCTGCCTGTGGAACTACGTATCGATTTATTATAATTTGTGAAACTAGCACCATAATAAAGTTTTATCCCCCCCCACCCACACACATCCTGAGGAAATTTCTGGCTGTTAGCACTGGCGTAAGATCGAAGGTTGTCCGACGTCGAGTGCACCAGTGTACGTGATCTGAATTCTGAACTAATTTGCGTGGAGGTGAATTTCGTTGTGCTTTGGTGCGAAATGAGCGATTCTTTTGCTTTTTCACTTTTAATGGTTATCGCCATTGTGAGGGAGTCCTCACTCTTAACAACTTCTGCACAGTTGTTAAATGTTGAATCTTCCAGGAAATTGTGCGTGAGTGTTTGCTGCCTTGGATTGCTGCTATTACCCACTTTACAGAATTGGACAAAGTCAGTTGTTTTGACTTTTTGTTTTCGAGATGAAATTGTCACACTTGTAGTGAAGTGGACGCACCTTCAGACCTGAAGTTTTATTAGTTGAACGTAAAAATAGTGACTTTTGATTGCATGTGTTTGTCGTTACAGTATAACGAACTCAGATCGGTATTCCGCACAAAATGGCGCCTGTCCTGATTTAGGCATTCCGTTATCGAGTACTATGTGGCTCATGCCGGTATTGAGAAACCTGCTCTCCTAATTTTGTTTCGGTCAATAGATATCAAGTTTGGATAAGTTATTTTGGTGTTCAGAAAAAATTTCGGAGATGATTGTATAGGTGAACATGAACAGAAAAATCGTTTTGAAGTCTGTCAGTGGCCTAAGCGATGGCCTCTGATCATTCGTCCGTAAGGGGCCCGGGTTCGAATCCCGGTGAGGCATGGATGTTGTGTTTGTCTTACGGCACTGGCTCTCTCCCTTCCCTGGAACCAGTGACCCTAAATTCGAGACGGGCGACTGCTTATAGCCCATTGAGTTGCTCACGGTGGGTCGTTAAACCTCCAATAAAAAAAGTGTCAGTTGTGCTTTGTTTAACCATAAAAGTGAAGCTTGTCATAAACCTTGCTAAAAATATAAAATGTGGCTGAATGCAGGCGTTAGTAATGTATTAGGTGTACAAATAAGTTTTAAAGCGTTTCATATGTGGCGTATATCGCTAATTTACATATCCGACGTTCCCCCGCGTTGTCATGTTACTGTAACTGGTCCAGAGTATAAAATGTGACGCAGCAGTTTGCCCAACAGTCAAACGCTGCGTCACTGCATTCGAGTAAATGCAGTATATTCGATTATACTGCATTTATTAGACACTGCATTCGTTATGAATTTCATCAAGGAAAAAGTGCTGCAAAAACATGTGTATTGATCTGTTCTGGGGAAGAATATTGTATCGAAAAGTACGCGTGAGTTTTGGTTTAGACTGTTTAAAGCAGGGGATTTTGATGTTAGCGATTGAGAACTTAGCGACGCCCCGCTCAAGGATTCACGAGGAACTGCAAGCATTTCTGGATGAATATTCGTCTCAAACGTAAAAAAAAAAAAAAAAGCTAGCTGAACAACTGGGGGTAACTCAACAAACCAATCGTTTACGCGCAGTGGGAAAGATTCAGAAGGAAGGAAAATGATGGGTGCCACATGACCTGAGCCAGTGGAACAAGAATGTGCGTGTCATAAAGTGTTTGAATCTGTTGAATAAAAAGTGTTTCCTGTGGAATATTGTTACGGGTGATGAAAAGTGGATATGGTAGGGCAATCTCAAACGCAAAAAACACTGGGTAGACCCCTGTGAAGCAACGACTTAGACACCGAAACTCAATATTCACTCCAAGAAAATTCTGCTGTGCATCTGGTGGGATATGAAGGGTGTATGTACTCTAACCCTGTTCCAATAGTTCATAATAAACTGTTACTGCTGATCGCTACAAGCAACAATTGCTGCGATTGAACCAGGAAATCTGTCTGAGCCGCCCCGGTGGCGCAGTGGTCTAAGCGATGGCCTCTGATCATTCGTCCGAAAGGGGTCCGGGGTTGAATCCCGGCGAGGTATGGATGTTGTTTGTCTTACGGCACTGGCTCTCTCCCTTTCCTGGAATCAGTGACCCTAAATTAGGGACAGGCGACTGCTTATAGCCCATTGAGTTGCTCACGGTGGTCGTTAAACCTCCAATAAAAAAAACTGTCTGAAACTTCCATTCACAGGCAAAGGATTGCGTCCCGTGAAATTACTACATGACAACGCTAGGCTGCATGTCACGAAATCGGTCAAGGAAACGTTATTGACGCTTGGCTGGGAAGTTTTGAAGCACCCGGCGTGTATATTTCCGACATAGCCCCTTCAGACTATCGTTTGTTGTGATTGATGCAACGTAGTTTGTCTGCTGCACGGTTCCGGACATGTGACGAAGTGCAAAAATGAGTTGACGACTTCATCGCGTCACACGAAGTATTGTTCATGGCTGGAATCCGGCAGCTGCCCGACCGATGGCAGAAGGCGATAGACAACGACGGCGCATATTTTGATTCGTAAAAGTATTGTTGTTCTCTCTCAAACTACATGCTGCATTGTCTTAAAACGCTTTAAAACTTATTTGTACACCTAATGTCACGTACTTCCTGCTGGTAAATCAGTGGATAAAGAAGTCTGTATAGATGAAGTCAATATAGATATCTGGATGAGAAGTCAATATACGAGAATGAATCGGAAAAGTAACGCACACTGGTTTTTTGCGACAGTTTGATAGGCAAAACATACACATTGAAACTACATTTCTTAGTTATTTTTCAACTTACGAACCGAGACGCTCGGGACATTCATCCCAGCGTGGTACCAGTTTTAGTATACCTTGCTCATGAGTCAGTTTTCTGGGCGTATAGAGCCACCTGCGGACAACCGATTTGACTTCGTCAGCCGAATCGAAAAGTTGGCAGCCTAGAAATTTTTTCAAGGGACCAAACAGATAAGTCCCAAGGAGCCAGGTCCAGACTGTACGGTGGGTGCGGGAGCACCTTCCAGCCAAATTGCGCAATTTTGTCACGAACATGTGGGCGAGCGATTAAAGATTTTTGCTCGAACGTATAATTAAAAAAGGTAATCGCCAAAACCTTTTTTCCTTAGCCAAAACGACCCCCCCCCCCCAAGCAAATTGCGAAGAATGTGACCAGCAGTGCGACTCCTGTTCTGGTCTCTAGTGGTAACCATAGCGTAGTGTTGGGCATAATCGATTGAATTTAAGAATCGAATGGTTACAATCGTTACAATCGAGAGATCTGACAAATCGAGATATTCACTCGAAATAATCATTCGAACGATTCCAAATTTTAGAATTTACCGGTAGGTGGCGTGATACGCTCAGAGCCGCCTTCTGCGTTTGACAAATCCAGATATTCATTCGAAATAACCATTCGAATGATTTGTAATTGGCGCTATACGCTCAGAGCTTTCTTTCGCTGGACGGAATGACGTTAAAGACGTCTGAATTTTTCAAATAGCATAACCTAGCTTAAGAAGTTGAAAGGGAACTGGGTGATTCTCCTTGCGAGAGATAATTCGATCACGTCAAAAGTGAGTACTTCCGAACCTCTCTGATCTCGGTACCTCTAGAGATGTTTTCGGCTACACCAGTGATTTTGCTCGGAACCTGTGTTCTCGAGAACAGACGCGATTTCACCTTTCGAATGCACTCGTTTGAACGAGGCAGCGTATGCAATCGAGAGCTCTCTCGAGAGGTTTTTTCATTCGAATGAATTTGGCGTAATCAAATGTTTCGATAGATTTTCATAATCGAATGAATCTATTATTTCTACTCGATTATGCCAGTCACTACCAAGGAGGTTAGGAGATGACAACAGCACCTCTCCCTATGCTTCTGGCGTGACTCCACTTTTATCAGCTGACTACGCCAATGCGCCCAACCCGAGAATCTCCTGTATATCTCTATGGGGAAATCGCGATTTTGAACGGGTTTTTGGGACCTTTACTCTGCTCATGCAATCATGAAAAAAATTCAGGCTGAAATATTCATTCTTATAATTAAAAAATTCCAGAAAAATTAGGGAAATATGTGTTGGTATTTCTTTAAAAATTGAACAAAATGATTTTTTGAGCGGAAGTGCATAGTGCTAATGGTTACTTGCATAATGGGCATACGCAAGTAACCATGTTTAAAATATAATCAAAACCCTAATGTTGAGAAATATGGTCCGAAATATTTCTTGTTTGCATCCTTGGTTGTTTGCTTGTTTCATGCGCTAAGCGAAACTGCTTTAGCCACAAGAAGTGACGTCACGTTTCCAAACTCGCGCAGACTCCCATTACTTCAGAGAGAAGATCGAAACAACTGATTTGTTTTGGCTTCAGTCAAAACGGGTGCTTTCACCTCCTCTTCTTCTAACCTCCTTGATCACTACCATAGCGTCGTGTCAGAGGCTCTTTCACTAAAAATGACCAACCGTTATAATTTAATGAAGTGAAACAGCTCTATGCACTTCTTAGCTTGAATTTAGAATGTAGAGCATAACAGCGTTCCATTCTAACTGATGAAAAAAAAAATGAAAAAAAAAATACGGGATTGTGTATACGGTATATGCTTTATACTGAGGAATTTCCTAAAATGTGGGCCATTCTGAATGGAAGCCATTTTCTATTATATTCTATTACGAACGAGAGACATGGACGACACTCCTGTTTCCGTTTAGATTGGGATGCAGATTTCAATGAAAAATGTAATTGCATGTAAAAGCCGGTAGTGACGTATGTGATGTTTCAAGAACGCAATATTTTTTTCTTTTGCAATTACATGTATTAGAAATCAGACTTTATTCTGATTAGTAACACTAGCTCTTTCTTACCGCGTGTATGGATGAGGTCATGCATTGGCTTTGTGCTTTGAATGAAATACGCCTCCGCTTTGTGTGTTTTCGGTTGTCATCCGGAGATGTCTGTATCTACTAAGCCCACAGCTGAAAAACTTTCGTTTTCTGAATCTTCTGGGAACGCTTACTCGACTTCCGAAGCATCAGCGTTCAACGCTTCCGACCCGGGTAGTTCATTCTTTGGGAAGTAGATTACTATTTTTTTTTTTTTTGATCGTCACCATCAATCACCGTATGAATGTCGAAAACAAGTGACGTCTACAAATTGACATCTGTTATCAGAAGTCGGAACTGCCCTTAATGGCACAAACGTCCAAGGGTCGGGTGAAGTTTTAATGAAATCACCAGTTGAAAAGTTCAATCTGTGAAAGTGTGCGTCGTGTTCTGTCGCTGTTTCAAGGCCATCAAGTCATGGAAGTGTACACTGACTGCTTGAGACAGTTTGGGTGAGTTTAGTTATATCTGCTCGTGTTTTGTGAATCTCGAGAAGTTCGTAAACTTAAGACTGACGCGATAGAGTAATGATATTTTCCGATATATGTATTGCGTTTGCAAGGTTTAAGAATGTCTGAATGTTGCTGTTGAAGGGTGAATAATTACTTTTTTAATAATCTTGTCATGTGGCAATACTGCACTTGCTAGTTACAATTCACAAATGCGTTTTCCTTATGCCAGGGGAGCAGCGAAATGTTATCAATTTCTGTTTAAAACCAGACTGCCACAGAAAATATTAGATTCCTTCTTACAAAATTCTTGGGAGTGAAATCTAATTGTAGAAGATGAAATAATTGTGGCTTAAAACGAATTTACCGGTGTGGGTTCGTCCATTTTCATTGACATCTATACATCGATGACCCATTACATTATGTCCAGCTTAGAGAAATGAGTGCGCATGGAGACCGAACGGTGGCGCAGGTGAAGTTCACAGAGCAGTATATATACAACCCGAGGACCGGCTTTCGGTTAATAGTGTTCGGAGTCAGAATGGGAAAAGCTGCCGATTTACCGGAGTTTGATAAAGGACAAATTGTGATGGCACGGAGCCTCGGAACTACGATCTCGGAAACTGCGCGGCTTGTGGACTGTTCACGTACCGTTGTAGGGAGTATTTAAAAGTAGTGCACAGATAGCCAAACGACTAACCGTCGTCCAGAGCTCATTGATGCCAGAGGGGAGCGGCGACTGTCGCGCACGGTCGCTGTGAACATGCGACCGCACGGTGGCTCTGCGGTCGCATGTTCACAGCGACCGCAGGGCCAACGTACGACAAATCGCTCGCAGCTACAACAGTTGTGATCAGGGCAATGTGTGACGGCACACAGTTCATCGCAGCCTTCTGGGCATGGGTCTGATAGCCGAAGACCCAGCCGGGTCCCCATGCTTACTGCGCGTCATCGCCAACAACTCATGAAATGGGCCCAAGATCATCGAGATTGGGCCGTGAGTGATTGGAAGAAAGTGGCCTGACTAATCAAGATTCTTGGTGCATCACGTAGACGGCCGAGCGCAGAGGATACGCCGATTACCAACGGAGGCTATAGCGCCTTGATGCACTGTTGGGTGGAAACAGGGCGGCGGTGTTACGCTGTTGGCGATGTTTTCGTGGGACTTTTTAGGCCCCATTATCCCAATAGCACAATCCCTGACAGCTATCAGGTATTTGAACATCTTTGCGGACAAAGTTCACCCATTCATGGAAACTGTGTTCCCTGCTGGTGATGGCCATTACCAACAGGATAATGCGCCATGCCAAACTCCAGAATCGTCAAGGAGTGGTTCGAGGAACATGCTGGTGTGGCGTTCTGTTAATGCCCTGGCTTCCAAATTCACGTGACGTGAACTCAATCGAACATTTGTGGTTCGACTTGGAAAAGCGGGTTCGCGCTAAATCACCACCACACTGAATTTGTACGGGAACTGGAGGACCTGCTGCTGACATTATGGTACCGGATACCTATCGCCATCTCGTCGAATCGATGCCTCGGCGAGTGGCCGCTGTTTTGCGGGTTAAAGGGGGTCCTATAGCTTATTAGGTAGGTGGTCATAATGTTAATGGCTCATCGGTGTACATCACTTGTCTTTTCGGTTAATTGTGTATGTGTTTACTCAAACGAAATCAGTCGTCATTAAGCAGTTTTCAGTGTGAGCTGGAGCAGCATAATTATGTACACTGTTCTCTTATTTCCTATCAGTTGAACTGATGGGATGAGAACCGAATATTCATTTATTGAATTGTTTTCCTTTCTAATACGTTTGGCACGCCTGTTCATTCATAAATATGAAAAATGCACTCAACCCTCCATCTGGGCGAATTTAAATGTGCGCAGAGTATCTTTAATGTCTTATATCTTTTAGACCTGAATTCAAATATATGGAGTTAAGTATATTCGGGCCGCCCCGGTGGCGCAGTGGTCTAAGCGATGGCCTCTGATCATTCGTCCGAACGGGGTCCTGGTTCGAATCCCGGTGAGGCATGGGTGTTGTTTGTCTTACGGCACTGGCTCTCTCCCTTCCCTGGAACCAGTGACTCTAAATTAGGGACGGGCGACTGCTTATAGCCCATTGAGTTGCTTACGGTGGTCGTTAAACCTCCAATCATAAAAAAAAAAAAAAAAAAAAAAAAAAAATATAAGTATATTCGGTCACGTCTGGATATGTATATTATTTGTTATTCCTACCAGCTTTATTTCCTTCCCGAGGAGTCTTTTATTCCATTCTTCGGGCGCTTCGGCGCATTTGTCTATTTTCTGTTCTTTCGTTCGCTGGCTTGCTAATTAGTAGCCGGAGCCAGTAGTATCTCATTCCCATCTCCCTGAGCTAGTAGTATCCCAACCTATCTCCTTGAGACAGTAGTATCAAACTCACTTATAGGTGAAGTTCTCGCAGCCATCCGTCGCAATCCTTAATCACACAGGGGTTGCTTGCTCTGGCTCCTTACATCGTGTTGAGTTTTCTAGACGTTTATGAACGCATTGTTGACGAAAAGAAACTCCAATAATGCAGTAGTCCCATAGAGCCTTACGTTTGCTGAGATAATTATTAAAAAAAAAAAAAAAAAAAAAGGTTTGGCAACCAGCACTTACGATGTTTTTCAGGCGGTCCAGAAGTGTTTCTTAGCCGTGAATTTCAAGACCTCAAGTTCTTCGGAGATGGTCAGCAGCTAATCCGGCTTAGATTCGAATAAGTCTAAGGGGATTGTTTTGTAAATTTTTTTTTCAGATTTTTCTTATTTTTACGCTTTCCAACCGTAGGTTGAAGTTTGTCCGTCCGCACGATAACGTGCGTAAAAATGGTTCAATTTCGATGAAATTTTAGTATGTGGTAGGGGACCACCTGGGGAAGAACCCTATTAGAAAATGGGGTCAAAAGTCGGGACATAAAAGCGGGATCCATTCCATTGCCCTTATGCGTCATAACTTACGTAAAAATACTTCAATTGCGACAAAACTTTATCATGTTTCGGAGGTATACTGAACCGGTTCTGTTGAATATCATCGAAATGGGATCAAACAAAGGTCAGGACACAGGAACGAGATTTATTCCACAACCATTATACTCATAACTTGAGCAATGGTTTCAGGTATGTTGAAAAGCGTATCATAATCAATGCATTGCATGATTTTGCTAACCCGTTGAAACTGCCTTTTACGAAAATGTAAGCTAACTTGTCGCAAACTTTTTTTTATCTGTATTGCCTTACGTAAGTTAAAACAAATATTAGAATAAACAAGAATCTGTATGGGTGTCATTGTAAGCTGTCTCGGAACCTAAGCCATTAATTTCCTTTTGTTTCTCACCTCCGTTCGCGTGAGTTAAAGTACGCGAGGCCGCCCCGGTGGCGCAGTGGTCTAAGCGATGGCTTTTGATCATTCATCCGTGATGGGTCAGAGTTCGAATCCCGTGAGCCATGGGTGTTTGTCTCTCCTTTCCCTGGATCCAGTGACCCTAACTTAGGGACGGTCGACTGCTTATAGCCTACTGACGTGTCTTCCGCATTCGCCTATTCTTGATTGGCATATTCTTCGTACGTCGAAAGTTAATGGGTTCCGCCATTTTAGGCGAGGGAAGAATTCTTGATTCGCCTATTCTTGTCTGGCCTACAACTTTCGCCTGCTAGATGGGAGGGATTCACCTGGAGCAAACTTCTTGATTCGCCTACGTCGAAAGTTAATGGGGCAAGAAAATGCTATTACATTATTTCGCTTAAGCTTTGACGGAGTGATTTAAAAAACAGATACATCTTTACCTCTTGTGAATTTTTTTTTTTATCGAAACACTAAATCTGTCGTATGTTAAAAAAAAAAGACAATTTTTCCCGTGAAAAAAAAAAAAGCTAGTTTTATCCCCAGGGTTTAAAACTAGTTTTATTTCTTTAATCGAAAAAAAAAAAAAAAGCCAAGTAGAAAACAAAATTGTGCAAAACATTTATAATTTAAAAAAAGGGAAGGTAGATTCTATTACATTATTTCGCATAAGCTTTGACGGAGTGATTTAAAAAAAAAGAAATCCCTAAATCTTTCGTGCGTTAATGTAGGAGATATCAAATGATGAGTAAAAAGTAAAAAACAGAAGGTAGTCCTCACAGGTAGTCGTCAGCGTGATTAAGGTATTAAATGTGTCGTCCAATTAAAATCGAGAGAAACTATAGTGAGGGGTGGGGGAGGGGTTATGTGTGTGTAAGGCAGAATTCAAGAAAGCGCTGATAATGAAAAGGTAAAGAAAAAATAAAGGGTAGAGGGCTGTTGATGCGGGGTCCAGACTAAATTCAACCGCACACTGGCCCACTCGGACATTTGCCCATCGGACAGTTGCCCACCCGGACACTTGCCCACTATGGATGATTTGTATATAATACGTAACGCCGGAGGACGCTTCGGGTCTAGTCTAGGAAAACTGATCACATAAATATTTACCGACGATATAAAAATTGCACTTTGTTTTAGAAATGTTGAAATTTAAGGGGGTTACCCCTAAACCTAACCTAATATATATATTACCTTTGTTATGGGTTCAAAAAGCTCAAATTTAAATCACAAGACAACGCTATCAATAGGCGAACAACGCACTTGAAAATTTGGAAAAGTTTAAATTTAGGGGTTAACCCCCCCCCCAAATGCAAACTAACATATATAATCTTTTTCGTGTGCTCTAAAAAGCTCAAAATTAAGTCATTAGACAACGCTGTTCCGGGCATGTGACTAAGTGCAAAAATGGGTTGCCGCCCCGGTGGCGCAGTGGTCTAAACGATGGCCTCTGATCATTTGTCCGAAAGGAATCCGCGTTCGAATCCCGTGAGGCATGGGTGTTGTTTGCCTTACGGCACTGACTCTCTCCCTTCTCTGGAACCAGTGACCCCAAATTAGGGACGGGCGACTGCTTATAGCCCATTAAGTTGCTCACGGTGGTCAGTTAAACCTCACACACAAAAAAAAAAAAAAAAAAAAAAATGGGCTGACGACTCCGGCGCGTCACACGAGGAAGTATTCTTCATGGCTGGAATCCGTCAGCTGCCCGACCGATGGGGAAGGTGATAGATAATGACGGCGCACATTTTGATTCCTAAAGGTTTGTTGTTTTCGCTCAAATTACATGTTGCGTTGTCTTAAAACGCCTTAAAACTTATTTGTATACCTAATTTAAATACAGTACAATCTCGAAAATCTGGAATCTTCCTAACTTAGCCGATTCCGGGTCACAAAACACCTCGGCGCACCCGCAGTGGCGTAACTAGCACAACTTGTGCCTCCCCGGAAAGTTTATTTCAGCACCCCTAAGCATAATAATTTTTCCAGGATTTCGAACACTATGGGAGGATGTGTTTTTCACGGTGTTTGTGTTGGGAGAATGGCGATGTCAGAAAGTTAGGGAGACTGTTCTGGAAAAGTAAAGGAAGTACCTAGAACCCTGTAGTTTTAACTAATTTTTGGAACAGAAGTATATAATGCAAGGTAATCATCAATCAGCCAATCAGATTTAACACGGTGAGCTGACAGATGCATGATCATGAATATACATTTTATCGCATTGAAACGAATTCGGTAAAATGTATTTAAATGTATAAGAAATATTTTATAAACTACATGACAAAATGATTTTGTACAATTTCGCATTTTGAATACATGAAAAAAGAAATCTTAACATTCGGATTTATTACAAAGTTTTAAAAAAGTAATTTTGTTTTATTTTCATACCCATATTACACATTCTTTATTAGCATCGCTCTTTTCAAAGCAAATTGTTTACAAGTTGATTTCTCAGTAGTATTGTGTAAAATATTCACTAATCTTTGCTTGTTTAAAATTTCTCAAAGTCAGAGAAACATAATTATGAACGTTATTAAGTTTTGCACCATCTATTTCATGGCTGAACAAGAAAACGTCCGTACCATGTCAAAAGAAGCTGTTGCTTGCCTAAGACTAAGAGCACGTTTTATTCAGAGCAACGATTGCGAAATAATAAATTTTTCATCCAAACCGAAACTAAACAACATATCCTTCTCTGATGAGATCAAGGTTCAACTTTGCACCAAGAAGGAACGCAACAGCGCTGACCGGAAAGTAAACAGCATACCTTTCTCTGATAGGATAAAGGTTCAACTTTGGCTACACCAAGAACTCAGCAACGCTGTCTCGATTCTCTCAAACTTGTAATATACCGGTTACGTATACCTAAACGAATAAAAGAACTGTGTGTTTGTGATAATCTGAAATTTAAATTTTTATGTACATCAGAAAAGCGTATAAATGAATTAATTACGTATTATCGAATTGGAAAAGCTTAGAAAATACAGTAAAATATCGGGACTAAAGCAGAATTACGTATAAATGTCAAAAAATATAACTGGAATACGTATAGCGGAAGTTTCACCAAATAACTTCTTATTTCTACAAAGCAATGCAAAATTTTCGTTTAAACTGAAAACAACTAGATTGAAAAAACATTGCTCAGAAATTCAAATTGGTTGATTTTCAGTCTGTGACGTATACCTCTAACTTAACCTTCCTTTCGAGTTGCTGCTTTCTTATAAAAATTTCGTTGCTTCTGAACTAAACATTTTTCCACTGAACAGTTCGTTACTTCTGTAAACAGCTTGTACATTTTAGCGACACTGGCAGTGAGTCACAGCAAAAAAATATATAGATAAGGTTGATTGTAAATAATGGGGTGGGGGTGGGGGTGTTAGAGAGAGAGAGCTCGCTCGCAAGTAATTGTGATGAATTGATATAAAGAAAGATTTAAGCGAATACGTATTGTTGCTATATGATTGAGATTTATGTCGATCTAAGAGCTATTTTGTGTCAAATGATGCATCGCAACGTGACTATTTTTTATACGGATCTCCGAACTTTCATTGAGTGGAAAATTTAAGAGCAAGGATATTTTTAACATAAATCCTTTGCTCATTCTTTCAATTTTGCCGTTTGGCTATTGAGTTATTACAAAAGTGTGTTTTATATGCAGCAAACTAGGAACATTAATCAAATTAGTTAACCATTTAAGCTACTGCTTCGAAAAGCAAAAATTCTACAAGTTATTAATGCAGTTATAGGGGTATCCACAACTAAGGATAGCCGTTATACAATCTCAATGTACAAATATGTAATTCAAAAAAATAGATAAGTCAGGTGCAAAAAACTTCAGTAAGACAAAAATTGGAAATTAAGAACTGTAATCTGCTCACACACGCTCAGAGATCATCAATTTTTTACCACTGAGGAATCTTATAAAATGATTTCTTATATTTCAAAATGGAGCACATTTCTCGCACTTACAAAACTAGTGGAAAACGTGTGTGAATATTTCGGATTTGTGGAATGGTACAAGAAATCCATGTTTGGTACTAAACTAAGACGGATGAAAAGTACCACATCCGGTAATTACAGTACAAAATTTCATTTCGTCCGGTAATTACAGTACAAAATTTCATTTCGAGCTGGAAAAAAAAAAAAAAAAAAAAAAAAAAACCTTTTATATTTTGGACTGCAAGTATACACGTTCAGCGGTACACCAAGTAGAAAAGTACTATTCTGTTCAGGAAAATAATTATAATTTTCACGGTAGAACATAATACAAAATGTAAGTGGTGTCTATTTTCTTTTTTGGAGAAACTTTTGTACGATGGCTTTCTAGGAAAACAAATGCTAGTTTGCTTAGGGGTAGTAAGTGAACGGTTCCCTTTCGGTGGTGTACAAAACCGTACAGCACTCTGTCAGTGTTCATTTTCGATTTTAGAAAAAGGGCAAGAGCGCATGCTGGAGAGCCACTAAGGAGAGGCGAAAAGAACCTCCTCCGGTACAGTAGAAATTTTCTTAAGGATCAAACACCCTGGCAGTGTTTATTTTCGATTTTAAAAAAGTGACACTCTGGGTACATGCTGGTTAGCCAATAAGAACCACTTTCGATGGTGTACAAATTTTCTTTTGGATATACAAAACTAGGACAACATTCTGGCAGTGTTTATTTTCGATTTTGGAAAAGTGGCACTCTCTAAGTACATGCTCGAGAACTACAAAGGAGAGTAAAAAAAGTACCACTTCCGGTGGTGTACAAAATTTTCTTTTGGGTGTATAAAACTAGGACAACATTCTGGCAGTGTTTATTTTCGAGAGTCATACAATAACAGAAGTTTAATTAAAGTTATACTTACATAACATTAAAAGTCCTCGAAAAAACATCATTTAACATCAATACACCGCTGCTAGCGGTTCTGCCACGCCGCGTAGCTTGCCTGGAAGTATTACCATGACCCCGGTTGTACGGTGGTCGCGGAATACTTATTACTCGTCTAATTGGATAAACAGTGAGGTTGCGTTCCCATGAATGTAAAGAACCCAATCTCAAAGTTTACGGACTTCGCGTTGTGTTTCATATGGGCTCGTTACGAGGTATTCGTAAAAAACCCATATGCCGCAAATTGTGAATTTAGAGGAATATACACAGCCTATAAAGTTAGCTACACCAGGTTAGGTAATTAACAATGTTTATTAATAGAAAAAGTATATATAAGCAATTACATCCTTTAGGTGGAGGCCAAATAAAAGTTACGTTAAATTAAAAAAATATTGGAATTAGCCATGTGTACTGATCAACTGCTGCGTACACCTGTCACACCCTTGAGCTTAACTTTAAAGTAACTCCCTCAATATATTTCGAGGAGGCATAGCGACCATGCATATGTATATATCTAGTTAACATGGGAACTGGAGTTGGGAAAAATAACGCCATCTTACCTTCCTTTTGGATAGGGTGGTCTCTCGTTGAAACCCCACGCTGGTAGATGAAAAACTTGCGTGGATGTTGACTCTGTATCTATCGACTACCACGGCTGGGACCGCATACTCTGTTTCCTAACTAAGCCTCATCCGTCTCATCCTCGACTATCTCTGAAAATTGTACTTCAACTACCATCACTAGATAATAATCTCTAATTTTTCCATATGATCGCCATCTTCTCTCGTGTCTGTGTATATATTTCCGTCCCTTTAATTTTCCACGTGATAGGGGCGTGCCTACAACCTTCTACGTACTCTTCGCCTGGGGTCCGGATTGGTCAGCTGATCTGACCAGTGCTCGGGCTTAGTGGCTATTGGTTGGACCTCTGGTCCAGTTGGCTACCTTTTCGCGACAGCTGGCCTGTTGTGCAGGTGGTACTTTTTGTGAATTGCATAAGGCCTATTTTACGCTCAGATGAATGGCGAGGAATTTAAAGGGGCTTTCCGCTGCCAGAGGTACGACTTTTCCGTGACACCGCGATGTACTTAACGACTTTCGCTGGTGCCTCTCTCATCAAGGAGAAGTCGTAAACCGTAACTCGCCTATTCATCTGACCGCGTTCCGGATTCTTGCCTGTGCCTTCTGAAATACCGGGATGTATTGTCCCATCAGCAACGCTAGCACTGGGGACATTTCTTAGATTTTGCGAATGCCATGCTTTTCCTCACAAGAGTGAAAAGAAGGTGAATTCCTTTGGTCATTCTTCACGGGTGTCCGGCAAACCGATTTGACCACCTGGGTTTTCTGCTTCCGTGGGGAAAAGGGGGTTTATGAGGCAGGACGGGAGCAAAAGAAAAATAACTTAAATTAAGTAAAAAAAATAATTTAGGTAAATTACTCCTGGTCTTTAAATTTTAATTAGGCCATAAACAATGTGACCCGAACTACGAAGTAGTTCCGCGGCAACAGAAGTCGGGAACAGGGATCGCTTTCAAAGCACTCGCCGCGGAAGTTTGCACGTGTGTAACATTCTCAAAATGGTGTCCTTTCAGGCTGGATTTGAGCGGGGAAATAAAAAGAAGACAGGCGGGGGCAAAGTCCGGGCTGTAGGGAGGTTGAGACAGCGTTGCCACGTTGTGTTTCGCCAGAAACTCTCCCACTCTCAGCGACGCATGGCTCGGCGCATTATCGTGGTGAAGAACCCAAGTGTTGGTGATCTCCGGGCGGACGCGTGCAACTCTGTTCTTCAGCCGTTGAAGCACTTCCACGTAAAATGCAGCGTTGACAGTTTGCCCGGGTGGTACGAACTCCTTATCGACAACACCTTTACAGTCAAAGAAGACAATGTGCATCGATTCATCTTCGATTTACACATTCGAGAAGCAAAAGTGTTTCGGTGGTTTTGTGCCACCGAAACACTTGTTTCGATAAAGCATCCTTCCCGTAGGCTTTCTGTATCATAGCAAGCGTCTCTGTCGTGGATTTTGTAAGTTTAACACAAAACTTTACGACGTATCGCTGTTCGACACTCTTCTGCATTTTGACAGTTACGCGACGCTCACACAGCTGTCCACTTCGCAAGCGATCCTCACTCTGTAAGAGCTCAGAGCCAACTGACGAGACATAGATTGTTTACCTAACATACCCCCTCCCCCCCCCGCGTCACACCCGGAGACTCCGGCCCTTCTGATTGGCCCAGGAAAAGTAGTCTCATTACTTTCCGGACAAACCTTGTACAGATCGTTTTCATTTTAAACTGTGCAGTCTTTAATAAAAGAAAAATCAAATCTGGCGGTATTTGTGGGGTAATTTCTCATTAAGAAAAGAGAAAAAAAAAGAAATTTTACTCATTACCGCAATAAAGCGGATTTTTTTTTTCCTAAATAAGAACTGTTAGAAGCAGGGCCGGATGAAGCTCTTGCTGGGCCCTGGGCGAAATTTCATTGCGGGGCTCAGAGCAAAATTTCAATTGTGGGCACTAAAAAATAAATCTCATATATTAATAAAGTCGTTTCTGAAAATTATCGTTCGTGAGGAAGACACACGAACACTACCGTAAAGACAAAACGATTATCTCAAAGAAGTATTTGCTTTAAGCTTAAGAAAAAGACCAAAATACGGATTGAAAGTTCAGAGAGAGAAAAGAGATAGAGAAATAGAGGGAGGAGGGAAGAGAGAAAAAGAGAGTGAGAGAGTGAGAGAGAGAGAGAGAGAGAGAGAGAGAGAGAGAAAGAGAAAATGAGAGGGACAGAGATAAAGAAAAATTGAGAGAGAGAAAGTAAAAAGTATTAAAATCTACGATTTTCTTTCCCGGGAGAAGAGGTTTAGGTTGCATTGTGATTCTTATAACAGCTTATTCACAAAATGATAAAAAGATACCTGCGTAGCGAATATTTTTGTATAGGTAATATAATAAGGATCCCTCTAAAATGAATTGGTATAAACAGTTTTTTCCCCTGATACATGTTTAGTGATTGATTTTTAATGCACAGTGGAGTAACTGACAAATTAGTGACATTCTAAACTTTTATACGCGTTCATATATGAAAGTTGCCCCCCCCCCTTTTTTTTTTTCGATTTCTTGTAATGTTGGAAAAGTGTCCTCCATATGTAGTCCGAAAGTAACTTGAATATTGTTCTTTTTATTTCCTTAAATTTAAGTATCAGGTTTTCACACAAATTGTTGGATATATAAAAGTAGGGTACCACAAAATGATGAAATTTAATTTGCTATTTCATGAATGCGGAAAAGATTAAGGTGATTACAAAAATCATTTCGAATCTGCAAATCTCAGTGTCCGTACGACGAACAGGGAGGATAACGTATTCAAAAATGGGGAGATTGGAAGCAAACAAAAAAAACTTCAAAAATATATTTTTAGGGCCTTGCGCCCCAAAAGTTACAAAAACAAAATGTAGTTAGATTTTTTTTACCGAAAATTATTTTGTTTTCTAAACCGCGGGGCCCCCCTAAAGTCGCGGGGTCGCCCCTATGGTCCAGCCGGCCCTGGTTAGAAGCATAGGTAATGTTAAATGACAATTTGTTACACCTTGTGTGCTGGTTAAATAGTTCACCAGGGAAAGAAACTCTAGGCTGTTATAGCTCTAAACCCCCGCACCTTTTTAAACCTTTTGAAACGGTTTCATTGTGGCCTGTAGGAGCTGAGGCCACGACGAACTAAAAATCTTAACGCAACACAAAAATGTCATCAGAAAAGCTACGAAGTATGTAGAAGATTGTGGTCATGAACATATGAATCGAATGTATCCAGAATTTTTCAAGTTGAACTTTTAGAAGCACCGATAGTTTTAAAAACAAACTCACACCTCGATGGAAAATGAAATGTGTAGAATATATTATTGCTCATGCCAAAAAAAAAAAAAAAAAAAACTGGCCGATATTAAAGGAATTTTTCTAATGAGAACTGGAACATCATTGAACCAAAAATCTTAAGTTAGCGCCATCATGCGGAAACATTGCTTCAGAAAAGGCTGAAAAATGTGTGAAAGATTGTCATACCCATCGGACTCAAACTGTAGATGCAATGCCTACAGACGGACCGACAAAGTGACATTAAACGCGCCCTCCCCGACAAAAACAGTCGTTGTTACCTCTTACGCGGACCCAAATATTTACTGAAGTGAAATCTGAACAAACATAATTGGAGTAAGCTGTTCTCGGCAAAACAATAAACTGTTACTATTATACAGTAATTATCCCCCTCCCCCAAGTTTGTCAAAACTTCTTTAGAAATTAAAAAAACAACCATTAATTACGTCACATGTGCTTGTTTTTTTGTTCAATCCCAAGTTGTTTAGAACGGTTCCGAACTTTATAACTGAAGTTCGACATGTTTTAATCCGCAGCTTTATTTCTGGAACTTAAAGCTGAAAATTTTGAGCTATGCTATTCGCCAGGCTAGTGGTACGTGCCACACATTTATCGTAGTTTCATCTGGAATAACGCTCATGAAATGTTTTTATTCTATTTAGAGTATCATAGGAATATATAAAATTTGCGCACGTAGAAATTCAAAGATGCTACGACGACAGCTTAAAAGTGTAAAAGTGTTGGAAGAGTAAAGCACGCGTATGTCACTGCATATAGGTACAGAATGGTAAGCGGATACCACTTCGAAACTTTTTTTTTAAGCACGTCTTTTGCAAAAAAAGATCGTGCTTATGCTATCGGTTTGTCTATCCGCCTGTAGACACCATATATCTGCAACTATTAGTCCGATTAGAAAAATTCTTTTTGCATTGGGAAGCTTAAAAGGTGCGAATGATCCTTCATTTCGTTTTTTTTTACGATGTATGATTTCGCCGCTAGAGGGCGTAAATGCAGATTTCTAATTCAAAATACATTTTATTCCGTATATTTTCTAAACATCCGATTGAAAAAATCCTTTTATTTTTCGATTCCATTTATGTCGAAGAGTACTTTAGGTTTAGTTACTTTTCCAAACTATGCATAGATTTTCCGCTAGGGGGTGTAATAGTAAATTACGTTTCTCCCGATATCTCCTAAAACTCAGATTTGAATTTTTTTTTCCCTTTAGCGGATACAGCTCCTGATTGAAAACCTTTTTGCATATAATTTCTAATTTTTGGTAAATACTTTGGCTACCAGCCTGATCTGACGAATCAATATTCCTGGTGCATCACATAGACGGCCGAGCGCGGAGGATACGCCGATTGCCAACGGTGGCTATTGCACCTGGATGCACTGTTTGGCGGAAACAGGTCGGCAGCGGTGGTGTTATGTGTCGATGTTTTCTTGGGACACTTTAGTCTCCATCATCCCAATAGCACAATCCCTGACAGCTGTCGGGTATCTTAACATCGTTGCAGACCAATTTCACCCATTCAGGGCAACTGTGTTTGTTCCCTGCTGGTGATGGATATTACCTACAGGATAATTCGCCATGCCACACTGCCAGAATCGTCGAGGAACATACTGGTGGCGTTCTGTTAATGCTCTGGCCTCCAAATTCACGTGATGTGAACCCAATCGAATATTTGTGGTTCGACTTGGAAAAGCGGGTTAGCGCTAAATCCCCACAACTCCGAAATGTACGGGAACTGAAGGACGTGCTGTTGATATTATGGTACCAGATACCCCAGGATATCTATCGCCACCTTATCGAATCGATGCCTCGCCGGCCGCATGATGGCGCAGTGGTCTAAGCGATGGCCTCTGATCATTCGTCCAAAAGGGGTCCGGGTTCGAATCCCGGTGAGGCATGGATGTTGTGTTTGTCTTACGGCACTGGTTCTCTCCCTTCCCAGGAACCAGTGACCCTAAATTAGGGACGAGCGACTGCTTATAGCCCATTGAGTTGCTCATGGTGGTCGTTAAACCTTCAACCAAAAAAAAAAAAAAAAAAAATGCCTCGCAGAGTGGCCGCTATTTTGCGGGCTAAAGGGGGTCTTACAGCTTATTTGGTAGGTGGCCATAATGTAATGGCTCATCAGTATACGATATACGTTTCTGATTTAAAATACAGGTTCGGTACTGAAATAAAATATATTGTATATGGTTCAAACGAAGAATTATTCAAAACGATCTTCTGCTTGACTCTCTTTCAAAGCGTTTATTTTGTTGAACAAAAAACACCTTAAAATATCTTTCCACACTGTATTCTGGTAACTTTTTAAAAACAGAATGTTTTCAAGACTTCAGGATTTAATCTCTATCATCCTTTTTCCAATACCGTACCCGCTGCACGGCGTTCACTTGCAGCGTTGCTAGCTGGCATGCACAGGACCCGTCTGTCTTACTGTGCTCTCTAATCAGGAAAATTTTCCACCAAGGCAGAAAAAGCTTTAGCATCTAAGTGATGCTCTTCCATGTTAAATCGATGTCGCCACGAAGTTCTCCATCAAGATCATGTGCCCTATTCTTCCAATTATTTAAATGTACTTGATCATGCGTTTCCGCGAAAATATCCGTATTCCAGTAACATTTAATTTTTATTTTAACAATTAAGCAATATGCATATTCGGCCTTAACGATTATCTCTCTCTCTATCTCTCTCTATATATAAATATATAAACTATTTTATTAAATGAATTCCAGTTGAAGTCTTTTTAATCCCTCTCCCCCAGTAGTTAGAGCAGTCTTTTTAGGTAAGTTAAAGCCATAAAACTTCTTCTTTTTTTTTTTTTTTTTTGGTCACCATCCGCGGCGAATGAGCGTTGGCACCCAGATGGGAGAAAGAAGGCATTCATTATTCCGAATTCTCGCGCACAGGAAACCAGGGTACAATAATTTCACTCAGTTTCTCGAGTATTTTCAAAAGCAAGGGTGTCATAAATTCCTGGGGGGGGGGGGGGGGGGGGGCGTAAGCTCTTTCCACAACTCACACTATGTTAGGCGTCCCGTCGTTTTTCTGAAAGGACGAGAACTCGAGAAAAAGCACGTAGCCGGGAATTCTGTACCTGACAAACGTGCGTCCGAGTAAGCTAGGCGGGGGCCAGTACGGAAAACTAACAGAAAGAGTTGACAGCTTGAAAGTGCCCATTTTTCAGTGCGGGTCGAGTCCTCAAAAGACGAAGCTTCCGCAAATCCTATGAAGGAAGCCCAAGAGAATCGCAAGGCTGGGTGGGCCTGCAGGGACAAATGACGTGACCTGACGCCATTTTGGAGGACCAAACGGTTACACATTAGGAGAGATAGAGAACTTAGGAGTCTAAAGTTAAAAACAGCAGAGAAGTTAAAAACTTCAGACTAGAGAAATGTAGAGTCGCGCGAAGAGACTGAGAAATGATGTCGTAGAGTTAGGATAAGAAAGTTTAACAGCTGCACTAGGAGGAGAGCAGTTTGAGAAGTCGCAGGGCGCCGATGGAGGAATTAAGTTAGGTTCCTCCAAAAGGTAGGACTGCCCGGTACACAAGCTGAGCAACGATGACTTAAAAAAAGAGGGTAAGATGCTTTCAGACTCGTACATTTCTGAATCATGCCTCATAGCTTAGCATGCATTATGCAGGGTCTATTCCCAGTCGTCTCGAAAAATATAAGTTTCTCTAGCGCACCGAAGTTTTGCTTTAACCATTGATCAATTTCTTGCATGGGCGGATCAAATTACTAATGTTTCTTAATATGGTGTTTTAAAATATCTGGGTACCAAATTTTCGTTTAGGGGCCATAGAATGTCTAAGTATAAAGAACTCAACCGGTATTCATGTACCTACATTAAGACACATTTTTAGAGAATAAACTGTTTTATTTTAGTATTTACCTGTCATTTCAGCCAATCAGCGAGTAATTCTTGAGTACAATTCGAAGTTCATTTCTTATGTTTTTATTACCCCTAAGTTCATTTCAAACTTTCAAAACAGTGATAAAGTATCTCTATATTCCTCTGGTTGTTCTGTAATTAAATTTCTTTGCGGCATATGGAAGAGCATGGCAACTCCATGCTGTCCCATATGAAACACAACGCGATGCACTTGTCGACCCTGGGCTTGGAGACCCTTATTTAGGGAACCCAACCTCATCGCTGACACCGCTAGACAGAATTTTGGGGGTGAATTAGTTTTGCAGATTTTACCTATTTAAATTAATCCCACTACGGCGAATAAGACGTAGTAGTGGTTCGCGGATACCCTGTAAAGGGCGTGGTAATATACATGGTCGAGTCACATTAAATTGTGACCACCAGCTAATATCCATTGTACGTGGTCTAGAAGGATGAATTCATAACGAATTCGGTCCATAGTGCATTCCACAGGTATGAGTGGACCCAGAGAATGCCACGAAAACATTCCCCAGACTATAACGCTGCCCCACCAGCTTGTGTACTTCCAGCAATGGTTGAAGAGTGTTTGCTCTCCGATGTTTCTCTCCTTATACGCCAACGTCCATCCGTTCTATGAAGCAGAAAACGTGACTCATCGGAGAAGGCAATCCTTTGCCAATCAGCGGAGGTCCAATTCCGATGCTGCCGTGCAAATGTAAGCCTTTTCTGCCGATGCACCTTCGTTAGCATAGGTGCAGTGATCGGAACACCATACACAGCAGTTTAGCTTCGTTAGCATAGGTGCAGTGATCGGAACACCATACACAGCAGTTTAGATTCGTTAGCATAGGTGCCGTCTGCATCGGAGCCCCATACGTAGCAGGGTTCGCTAAACTGTCGTTTTAGACACACTTCCGGTAGCCCCCTGGTTCATTCGGCCAGTGAGTTGCTCCACTATAGCGTGTCAATCGGCCCTCACGCATCTTCGAAGCTGACGTTCACCTCTCACATGATGGCACGTCGTGCTTCGCACGTCGCTTATTCGTAATGGTGCCAGTTCTCCAATCACGATGCCCTTTTAACCACAGCAGCACGCGAACAGTTCACAAACTACGCTGTTTTAGAAATACTGCCACCCTTGGCCCGAAAGCCGATAATCACCCCTTTTTGCAAATCTGATAAATCGCTCCTTTTATCCATGACAGCAACGAGTGATATGTTTTCAGATTGCCTACAGCACACCTTATGTACCCTCCAAGCCAGCTCACGACACGCACCTTCTTTCACTGGCTACGCGCTGTTGACGTCAAAAGTAGGAAGTGGTCACAATAATGTGACTCGACTGTGTATGTATGTCCCGTGAATGGTTTCGTTAACGTCGGAACCGAAGCAGTTACTTCTTCGGTAGTTGCGTCGATCACAGGACGTATTGTGAATGGAATGCCCATTTGTTCCTCCATTTTCTGGTAACATCTTGAACGATTTCAAGTTCCAGTGAAGAAAGGTTGCAGCAGACCTGTTTGTTCACTTGGTGGCCCGGAATTCCGGGTTCTTGTCGCATTCTAAACGCGAAAATTCGGATTTTAAGTTTTAGAAGAATGAGAAGCTTTAGCCATGTCATTTCTCAAAATGATAATTAAAAGTGCCTTTGTGTTCTGTCTGCTTGGAAATTAGTGTCTGATGGAAAATACACCACATTAGCATCCTGGTAATGCATACTGAAAGGAAAGTTTCTTTTTTTTAATCATTTTGACAGCTGCATCTTGTATCAAATTCAGTGAATCCATTGAGGTACATTCAGAGAATTAAATGAAAACCACTGTAGAGTTTTCAGAGCTGAACTAATCTCCATAGAATGTCAAAATAATGTGAAGTGCATAATTAGACTTCAAAAATGCCATTTTTGAAGGATATCTAACGTATTGAAAAAAAATTTGCTGCAGGGAAAAGTGCGAAATTAAACTGTACTGACACCAGTGGTTATTCTCTGTGAAGCTAGTTTGTGTGTAATGTACATAAGGGTCATTCGTCCGAAAGGGGTCCGGGTTCGAATACCGGTGAGGCATGGATGTTATTTGTCTTACGGCACTGGCTCTCTCCTTTCCCTGGAACCAGTGGCCTAAATTAGGGACAGGCCACTGCCTATAGCTCACTGAGTTGCTCATGGTTGTCGTTAAACCTCCAATAAAATATATATTTATATAAACAGAAGGGGCATTATATATATACTGGTACTGAGCTCAGTAACCGGTTTTTATGTTTCACATCACAATCACCCCAGTTGCAATTTTATGTAATCGCTAACTACTTTCAACCGTTTTTCTGACCTATACTACTGTATTAGCTGAATCTGTTGGGGAAACCGCACAGATCCAGCTAATACATTAGTATTGAACACACAGGAAACCACAAACAAGTGATGCCAGAGGAGTGCATATGTAAAGTGAGATTCAAATATATCTCGAGATTGGTAGTAGTACGTAGTAGCTTCTTTGAATCTTAGTAGAAAATTTATCGAAACAATCACAGTGGGATGCTTTGGTACGAAAGGTTTAGGGATGTTTTGGCTATCAAAAATTAATGTTTAACTGGTCCTTCACATACAAACGAGGAAAACATCTTAATGCCGAAATGTTGACCCCCCCCCCCCCAATCACGGCTTAACAGCATATTTGCCTCCATTAAGTTTTCTGTCTTATTCGTAGTGGCTCCCTGTGACTCATTATTGCGATCACGAAAGCTGAAAAGAAAGTGAGATTAGATCTCGAACCATAATGGCCTACTGTTGTTTGTACAGAAACGAAACCAAAAGTAAAAGCCACTGTGCTAATTCTTGCTGCCATTCGTCACTCGACCGATTCATCGTGTGGGGAATACGTAGGTTAAGTGACTGAAGCGGCTGTTACATTCTTTGAGCATTTTAGTAATCAACTGCCTTCCGTAACTCCCCCATGCAGCCTTGAGTTGGCCACAGATTGCATTCCAGAAAACTTCATACGCTAGTGTATTTTTCTAACATACTAAGTCAAAAGTGTTATATGAAACATTCAGACATTTCTCGAGGACTAAATATAAGCAAACAGAATGCTCTTTTCGTGAAATGCTTCCCCTCTCCATCTCTTCTAAGCAGTTAAAGCAAGGTGTCTGCAACCTTTTGGCACATGCGGGCCGGGCCGCATTTGACTTTTAAGTAATAGTAAGGGGCTACAAGTGCAGTATATAATACGCATTTGTTATGTATTTATATCTAGTGGAGCCTACTTCCGATATTTAGCTGTTTTTATAGCATAGATCATTTTAAAATAAAAATAAGGTGATTGGTAAGGCGTGCGCCGGCCGCGGGTTGCTGACCCCTGCTTTAATGTATAAGGCAATTCTGTTTGGATGTCAGTATAATTTATAACTAGTGATTCATCTAAAAATGGAATAAAATTTCCATATTACTGCCCCATAGAACTTTACTTTGAAAGACGTAATTCGAAAACTGCAACGCAGTGGTTCAAGCCCTGGGTACTGACCATTCCTCCGAGACGGGCCAGAGTTCGAATCCCGTGAGGTATGGATGTTGTTTTTCTTACGACACCGACTCTGTCCCTTCCCTGGAACCAATGGCCCTAAATTAGGGACGGGCGACTTCTTATAGCCCATCGAGTTGCTTACGTTGGTAGTTAAAAAAAATCGAAGGGGATAAATTTTTTTTTGGAGAGATGCTGAAGCGTTTAGTTTGTGTCATCACTTTTGAGGAAATTAAGTATTAGGGGTATTCAAAGTTTCCGCCCCACCCGCTAGTGTCGCTGTAGGGGTCTAACCGGCCGGCGACCCGTGCTGTCAGTTCGTACATAAAGCCAAGCATGGCGGTCAATAAAGTTCATTTGCAGCACTGTTTTGTTATTCATGTTTAATTTAGGGGAAAAGTGTGAGTGAAGCATACGGTTCATTATGTCAAGCGTATGGCGAAACGGTTATGGGTGAGCGGAAGTGTCGAAAATGGTGTTTGCCAGGTTTAAGAAAGGTGATCTAAGCTTGGAAGACAAGCTACGTGCAAGTACACCACAGGAACTCCAGACGAGTAGCTGGAATCGCTGTTGCAAGAGGATGTCCCAGAATCGACCACGCAACTGGCGAAACGTTTGAAAGTGGATCAATCGACGTGGTACGATGTGTACAGACCTTGGGGAAGATCTATAAGATTGGCAAGTGGGTTCCGTATATTTTAACGGAGCGTAACATTGGTCAATGATTGGGCATCTGCATGTTGTTGCTGAAGGGGTTTCAAGAGAAGAATTTCTCGTCGAAGCGGGGATGAAAAATGGGTCTATTGCGATACCCCCGTACACAGCTATCCTGGGTCGACCCAGGCCAGCCATCAACATCCACTGCAAAACAGGATATCCACGGGAAAAAAATGCTGTTGTGTGTGTGGTGGGATATGCATGGCGTGCTGTACTTCGAACTGTTGAAACCGGGAGAAACAATCGCTGCAAAACGATATAGCGATCAGTTGATGAAACTGAATGCCGAGCAAAAACTCCCATGCACAGGTAAAGGACGCCGCCCAGTCGTCCTGTTACATGATAATGCCAGACCACATGTCGGTGCCACCACGAAATCAACCCTTGAACAGTTACACTGGAAGGTTTTACTGCACCCGGCTTACTCCCTGGCCATTGCACCCTCAGACTTTCATCTGTTTCGCTCTATGAAACATGCCCTAGGCCAACAGCGGTTCACCACAGTTCCAGAGGTGGAAAATTTCGTTACTGCGTTCTTCAGCTCAGAACCCAGAGTTCTTCTGTCATAGGGGCATTCATTTGTTGCCTGAAAAATGGCAAAAGGTCATTGATGCTAACTGTCAATATTTCTTTGAATAAACTTGTACTGGTTTCCTGATTGTTCCTTTCTTCTTAAAACTGCGGAAACTTTTGCATGTCCGTAATATTTAGTAACTAGAAATTTCTCGTCATTCCTCCCGAAGTGAAAGAATTCAATCCTCGCAAAAAAAAAAATATTATACAGGTTTTCGTGTGCATGCCGCTTATCCTCCACTATATTGTTTCCCTCTCTTGCGACAAGTGGCGATGGACCATTATGAGCATCCGAGGTTAACCCCCGTATGAAAATGAGAAGACATTTTTCTTTCTTTGGTTGGAAAACTTCCGAAGGGAAGTCCATATTATAGTAACCAGTCCAGATGTTTTGAATGAAATGTGAGCCACTACAACAGTTAAACAACTAGCTGGGTAACATCACTGCCTTCCATATCCGTTTACTAGAGCGCACTGAATACCATGTGGGTGGGAGAGACTACTCTCGTCAACTCATCGCCTTGGCGAAGCTTCCGAGAACAGTAATGAATGAGAAGATGCGCATTGAACTGTTCGTGCGTTAAATTGTCTTACGGAGCTGGTCTCTTCTCTAAAAACAGTGAGTGGCTGATTCTCGTTTGTGGAGTGATAAGCTGTAATGTTCGCTCGTGTAAGTAAAATGAACAAAGTGGACTTTTTATTGGAACACTCTTATTTTAGTAAGGGATGAAAAAAAAAAACCCGTTGAAGACTTGGGCCCACATCGACCAAATATTTGCTTGGTGCAAAAAGATAAGAATCTGTTTAGAATTTATGTGGAGTGGTTAGCAAAATATCCTGGTTAACTGGAAGTGAAGTAAACATACTTTGTTTCGTTTCTGCTATTTACCACTGTTTTTTTTTTTTTTGTTATACAGCTCTGCATCTATATAATTAAAATTTCTACATTATTCTAATGTGGTGTTTGGAAACCTCTCAATCCACTGAAATTATATTTCACAGCACGAAGAAGGTTGAGAGCAATTTTAAAAATATTTAACCCCGGATAAACCTTGGACCACCCTACGCCACTGCTTGCTACTTTGAATCCCGTAAAACGACGCGAAAGTACCCGGAGCTTCAAATTGGAAAGTTCGAAGTTTTTGATGCGTGCGAAAAGTAAATCTTTCTAGCTTTCCCTGTTGCAGAATCGCAGCGATGGGCGACGTACGGCGCAGGTTTATTTTGGTTCTGCAGACAAAAACGATATTCCCAGAACCCTATTAAATCGTCTTGCAGACTCCCCCGATCATGGACGCAAATTTTCCGTCTTTCAAAATTTCCGAAAACGGCAGGTAGGTGGAGTGAGGATTTCTCCCGTAATCGTAGTTTTTTTCTCTCGCGATGTTTCGTCGATGCTCGAAGAGGGAATTGTCAGATATTGTTGTTAAATATCATTTTATTGCATAAATATTTGTGTTTTAGTCTGGCAACAACTGACGCTTTTACCACGTGTCTCATTCCATGGCTGATGAAGGTAGAAGTCGCTACCGAAACGTCCCGCTCATAATTTTTCAACGTAACTTACGCGTGTGATGACGATTTCAAGAATTCTTTTAGTGTTTTGTGTGTTACGTGTTTTCCTGCCAGTTCTTCTCACTATGATCCGAAAACAGTTTGACTAAACCCAGTAATTATAAATTCTTTTTCTTGCGATGTTCCCTCTGCCCTATATGGTCATTAAATATAATTTTATTAGATAAATGTTTGTATTTAAGATTGAAAATGGAGGAAAATTTTCGAAAAACCAAAATTGTATGAAGCGAAAATTTCTCCAATATCGGAAATTTATCCCTCTAATAACCTCCAACCGCTGTGCCTCTGTATTATTTTTTAATCATCATTTAATTACATAAATGTTTGCATTTGAGATGGAAAATGTAAAAATAAAAAACAAGTTAGTAAAATCATGCAATGCATTGATTATAATACGCTTTCCAACATACCAGAAATCATTACTCAAGTTATGATTATAATGGCTGTGGAATAAATCTCGGTCCTATGCCCTGACCTTTGATCCCATTTCGATTATATTTAACAGAACCGGTTCAGTATACCTCCGAAATAACATGATAAAATTTTGTCGCAATGGAAGCATTTTTACGTAAGTTATGATGCATAAGGGCTATGGAATAGATTCCGCTCCTGTGTCCTAAGCTTTGACCCCATTTCGCCCATTTTCAAAAGGATTCGTCCCCAGGCAGGCCCCGTACAACATACTAACATTTTATCCAAATCAAAGAATTTTTACGTAAGTTATGACTCATAATGGCGATGGAAGTGATTCCGCTCCTATGTCCTGATCTTTGACCCCATTTCGCCCATTTTCAATAGGGGTTGTCTCCTGCCACATACTAAAATTTAATCGAAATCGAACCTTTTTTACGTTATTACGCATAAGAGCAGTGGGATGGATCCCGCTCCTCTGTCCTGACCTTTGACCCCATTTCGTTCACTTTCAATAGGATTCCTTCCCAGGTAATCCCCTTCCACATACTAAAAGTTCATCGAAATCGAACGATTTTTACGCGAGTTATCGTGCGGACGGTCATACACGAACAACGCGTGACGTAATGAGGCAGATGGGAATCGCGACCATCTGCTCGCAAGAGTGTGACGTCATAAAACTTTAATAGAATCCACACACAATACGTGACGTAATGAGGCAGATGGGAATCGCGACCATCTGCTCGCAAGAGTGTGACGTCATAAAACTTGAATAGGATCCACACACAATGCGTGACGTAATGAGACAGATGGCGTGACCGCGCGCCAACATCTCAAGCGCGAGTTGTAACGTAATAAGATCGTCCCCAGGTGGTCCCCTACCACATAAAATTTCATCGAAATCGAACCATTTTTACGCAGGTTATGACTCATAAAGGCAATGGAATGGATCCCGCTCCTATGCTGTGACCTTTGACCCCACTTCACCCATTTTCAATAGGGTTCATCCCCAGGTGGTCCCCTACAATATGCTAAAATTTCATCGACATCGAACCATATTTACGCAAGTTATGACGCATAAGGGCAATGGAATGGATCCCGCTCCCAATGCCGTGACCTTTGACCCCATTTCGTCCATTTTTAATAGGGTTCGTTCCCAGGTGGTCCCCTACCACATACTAAAATTTCATCGAAATCGAACCATTTTTACGTGAGTTAGCGTGACGACAGACGGACAGACAAAGCTGGAGCATATACGCTTCTTCAACTTACGGTTGGAAAGCGTAAATAAAGCGGATGTAGAACGTAGCGAAGATTTCTCCTGCTATAATTTTTTTCTAGTGGCGCCTCGGCACTTTATTGTTGTTAAATATCATTTTATTCCATAAATCTTTGTATTTCAGCTTGAAAATGGTGGCAAAATTTCAGATACAGAGGGCCAAAATGTTCTTGATCCTAATTAATTAACATTACAATTGCTGTAGTACCTATGTTAGACATTTTTTTAGGTAAAAAAGTCTGCAATTTTTATTGTTTTTCGCATCTAGTAGTTATTTTGCTTAGTGAACACTCGCAGATTATTTTGTGGCACAATATCTGTTACAGACTGACCAAGAACTTTCTGCTATGGGGCTTGCCTTTACGTCAAACAACAATTAAATAGGTATCGCTGTTAGCACAATGTAATCAGTGCGGAATGTACCTAGATGTGCACGACTGAACTTTAAATTACGACAGTTGATGAACTGGTAGGCATCATGTACAAGTAGATCACATAATTTTCTTCCTGAGTAATAACACAGAAAAGTTAGTTATAAAATATTGGGGAAAGTATGGTTATCATGATTGTAAAGAAAGTGTTTTTCTGGATGCAGGCTTATACATGTAGCTGGGAATTCTGAATATGGACGAAAGCGTTATGTTATTGGGCTGTCGGAGAAGTCATGACGTATTATAGCAATGTTTTGCAAAGGTCATTTATTGATAGAAAAAGCAAAGATCAATCAATGATATAATGCCCATTTTGTTCAATAACCTTTTGCCATCTTTCAGTGAGCTGCATAATGCCTTGTTCATAGAAGGACCCGTCTTTTGTGGCGAAAAACTGTTCAAGTTGCTGATTTACAGCCTCATCTGAATTGAACATTATACCACACAAGGACTGTTGGTTGAAGAGAGCGAAACAAGTGGAAGTCTGATGGCGCAAGGTCAGGCAAGTATGCTGGGTGTGGCAACACATCCCACCCAAGCTCCAATAATTTTTGGCGGGTGATCAAACTTGTGTGTGGTCTCGCGTTGCCATGATGGAACACAACACCTTAACGATAAACGAGCTCTGAACGTTTCTGGATGATGGATTTGTTCAAACTGTCCAATTGCTGACAATACACATTCGAATTGATTGTTTGGTTCCATGGTAGGAGCTCTAAAAATACGACACCTTTAAAATCCCACCACACTGAGACCAGAACTTTCCGCTGATGAATGTCTGCTTTGGATGTCGATTGAGGCGAAGCAGCACATCGGGACCAAGACCGTTTGCGCAGCACATTGTTGTACATAATCCACTTTTCGTCACCAGTTATCAGTCGTTTCAAAAAGGATCGTTTTCCTCACGTTTAATTAGCATATCACAGATGTTTATACGCGCCGTCAATTGAGCTTCTTTGAGTTCATGAGGAACCCACACATCAAGCTTGCTTACGTATCCCAGCTTCTTCAGGTGGTCGTGAAAGCTTGAATGATGGATGTGCAATGTGTCTGCAATCTCTTGTGTCGTTTAACGTGGGTTTGACTCGATCAATGCCTTGATTTGATAGTCATCAACCTCCGTTAGCCTCCCGGATCGAGGAGCATTGTTGAGGTCAAAATCACCAGCACGGAATTTTGCGAACCACCGCTGGCACTGACGTTCTTGTAGAGCATTATCACCGTACACTTTACGCAACTTTTCACAAGCTTGATGCACGTTCTTCTCTTTATGGAAGTAAAGCAGTAAAATATGGTGAAAAGGCAGTTTGGTCTTCCATCTTCAACTTGATGTCAAATCTCTGCAAATCAACCAAATCGCTCACTATTCCTTTTAGGCTGCAGCTAGAACTGGCACCTGTTAAATGCTATAGCGATAACAGAGCTGCACATGCCTCTAGTACTCCAAAACCGCCCAACCGCCATCGGGTGCCAAAATACGTCATGACTTTTCCGACAACCCAATAGAATTAATTGATTTCCGTCTTTTACCTGCAAGTCTGAAAATGTTTGGTCTTAAAAACAGTTTGATGGTACTTTGATGGAAAACTTGTTTGTTACCTCTTCTTGATTTCATGAGCAAATGTTTGCGTCATGCTACTTTAAGATAATCTGAAATTTTGGGAGCAGTTCTTTTTTTTTTTTGTAAAGGGCAATAAGCTGCTCCTTGGTAGGTGGTCGAATGGTGTGATGCGTGGGCTTTGGATCAATCATCCCGGAAGGACTTAGGTTTGAGCCCTGAGTTGAGGCATAGGTGGTGTACTTCCCGTCCCCTAATTTGGGACAGCTGCCCCTTTTCTGGAGTCAGCTGTCTCAAATTAGGGGACGGGAAAGTGGGGGCTGGGTTGTTAACAATAGCAGGAATAGGCCGTCATTGTTGAAAGGTGGGCAGTGTTGTGCCTGTGTCATTTTGAGAATGGTTAAGCAAGACAGGCAAGCAGATTTATTTTACAGAGAGCTTGTTCGGTGGACTTAAATATCATGTTGATCTGATGCACTTATTCCTTGATAGTTATTGGCTGTTCATTTTCGAAAGCACAAACTTCAAACTGTATTCCATTGAGGTTTGTAATGGTAAAAATAAGATTATGTTCCATAGTAGTTGTGCACGTACACTGTGAAATGAAGGTTCCTGTACTGGAAAACAATGATGTTAACCTAATCGTACATTCTTGCGGCTCTGAGCATATGACTTCGTTTTTTTTTTCCAAAATCCGTGTTCCACATAAAGCTGGGGAAAATTATTTGTTTTTGTACTGAGTGTTTTCCGTGTTTAATTTGTATGTTTTTTGCTGAGACACTAAAAAGTTGTAAGGTAAGCAGAATTGAGCTACTGAATGGCTAAAATTGTTTTCATGACTAGTAAATATCTTTTTTTAATTTATCATACAAGGAATTTCTTGCTAAATTAAAAATTTGTGTAAGGAAAGTTTTATTATTGAAATTGGAGTATCAAACTGAGGGATTCTACTTTTGACGTTTGTTATGAAAATGTGAGAAATCCTGGCAGGTATATTTTGAGCATTTGCATCTTAAAGTAATTTAAACATGATGAAATATCATCACTCATTCCCAATCCACTGCTAGGTGAAGGTCTGCCAAAGTTTTCCACAACTTTGTCTTGAACCATTCCCTTCCATGTCACTCTAGCATTCTATTGAATTTCATGCACTCATCTTTGGCAGGGTCTGCTGAGTCTTTTCATGTTTTTTGGTATCTTTTGTAGTATTTCAGTTTTAAAATCTGGTGGTCAATTCTAGCAATATATGTAGCCCATCACTACTTGAGTCTTCAGTGACTAGAGTGGATGATGTCATCCATTCTTGTCATTTGTTGTGTTTGTCTGATGCCACTGTATCTCTCCCTTCCCTGGAACCAGTGACCCTAAATTTGGGACTGGCGACTGCTTATATAGTCCATTGAGTTACCTGTAGTGTACTAAAATCCCTAAATAATAATAGTAAAAAAAAAAAAAAAGTAATTTTCCTGATTTCTCTTCCTCTTTCCTGGTTATACCAAGTGTGAATCTCAGTGTGTTTGAGTTTGTCAGCAGCCTCTTGATGCCTCTTTTAGTAAGGTCCACCCATGCCTCTAATCCATAAGTAAGAACTGGAAGGGTACATGGATTAAACATTTCTTCGTTTAAGACATATTGGTCAGATGCTTCTGAACACTGTACTGCTTCGTGCATGTGCATTCCAGGCAAGCATTATATATATATATATATATATATTCGATTAATTTATTCATGAAGGTGACCCTTGCTCATATCTGCTGTCCAAAGCAGGCGTATGCATCGGTTTCTTCTAAATTTGCACTGTCAACCTCTTAATTCTTCAAAAGCACTACAATGATTAAATATAGAACCCCCCCCCCCAATATTCTGAAATTTAAAAATTCAGCAAAATATAAATATTTTTTAGGTAAACTGCCTCCCCCTTTTGATGAATTACATGAGCATGGAAGGCTTAGAAGTAGCCACCTGAAATGCAAGGTTGCTGGTAACAGGGATGGGGAAGAGTTGAAACTAAAAGGAAGTGGCTGAACCATATCTATTCATTAGATATCTATGCAACATCTGTTCAGATGTTTGAAGGAATAGTTAGATGCCTACAATCATCTAAAGAAATAAGGAGTCATCCATTCCTAATTTAGGTTTACTGGCTCAAATGAAGGGACAGAGCCAGCAACATCAGATGAACACAATACCTCTGCCTCATCCAGTACTCTAACCTGGGACCAACTAACTCTGCCTCATCCAGTACGCTAACCTGGGACCAACTAACTCTGCCAGTTTGTCAGCAGCTTATCTTGGAAGATGAGGGGTTGTTCTTTTGTCTGAACATTATATAAAAAAAAAAAATATGTAACACACAAACACACTATGCATGCACAATATGTACATTCTAGCATTGTACAACTTTTAAAACACTTCTTGGATCAAAGTAATCATGATAAATAATGAATCCTGAAATACAGTAACAGCTAAAAATTTGGCATCATTTTCTGGCAATCAGTTGCCCTCTACCTGAGAAAATGAGCTTGCATGCCTACAAAGTTTAATGGTTTAACCATAAAGTTTACAAACATTGTACTTTTTTTACTGTAATTTTTTGGGTAATATGCAGGTTTTTGTCCCTCTCCTCCCTGGGTTATTTCAAGGAGAGAATAAGTGGCCCCAACAATGACAGCACCTGCATTTTCTAATTTACCTGATCAGTTTAATCTATACTACTACTTGTCCCCCATCCTCTTTACTCATAGCATAACAGGAAAGATTCGGTAAAAGCGCCGTAGGATTTACGATTGATCATAGCTGCTAGAAAGAGAGAAAATAAATATCAGCCTTGCATAAGATTTGAAATTGCATTTTTAAAAGGTATTCTAACATGTTGGCACAGTAATTTAATGTCAAAACCTTAGTTAAGTTAAACTAGAAAGTTACTGCAATCTTGCAACAATTTCGCATTGCGGATAATTTTTTTTATCTGTGTATGTAGTTTAATGATAGTGTACTAATGAGATAATTATGTATTGATTGCATTTCAATTGCTGTAAGCATGAAGTAGTGCCATCTATCTTAAACTACAGCATGTGAAATTGATTAAAATTGCTAAACCATTCATATGTCTAATCAATTGGCTTTTAATTGATTGTTCAAAACATTTAATTAAGTCCTTGTTTGACAAGTCACAGTATCACTATAACTATTCAAAAATTTACGTGCCTACAATTACTTTAATAAGAGCAATGAGAGTAAACTTACCCCTACCAAGTAGGTCCGTTCTCTCTGAAAAAATACATTTCTTTGCACTTTAACTTCCATTTTAATATCCACGGTTGGTTTGGGCTGCTGGTGCGGCGGTTTTATGTTGTTTTCAACATGTTCTTTTATTTGACTGAGTGAGCAATTTATTAATCCATACTGCTGAAATGATACTTGATCCAAGAAACCTCTTTTTTACTTTAAAAACCCTATATTTACATTGACTTTGAATAACCCTAACCGGTAATCTAATTGGCTTATAAAACCTATCATTCAGCGAATGTCCTCCATCTTCTTTACTCATAGCATAACAGGAAATCCATACTGCTGAAATGATACTTGATCCAAGAAACCTCTTTTTACTTTAAAAACCTATCATTCAGTGAATGATAGGTTTTATAAGCCAATTAGAGTACCGGTTAGGGTTATTCAAAGTCAATGTAAATATAGGGTTTTTAAAGTAAAAAAGAGGTTTCTTGGATCAAGTATCATTTCAGCAGTATGGATTAATAAATTGCTCACTCAGTCAAATAAAAACATGTTGAAGACAACATAAAACCGCCGCACCAGCAACCCAAACCAACCGTGGATATTAAAATGGAAGTTAACGTGCAAAGAAATGTATTTTTTCAGAGAGAACGGACCTACTGGTAGGGGTAAGTTTATTCTCATTGCTCTTATCATTTAATTAAGACATTCAATACGTCAGCCAATTGAACATCATTTAAATGTTCATTGAAAATTATTTTACAGATCTGAATTCTTGAAAGTTGGCAGGTCTGAGCTTGCTTTCTAAATCTGCAGCCCTGGAAAAAAATATTTCAGCATGATTTTTGAGATATTGTATTCAGGTTTTTATCTTAAAAAAACAACAGTAAAACTTCCTGTGTAATTTGTAAAACCATTGTCATGTCAAACTTTTTTACTAGATGCAAACTTTTTGAAGTTTTTATTGATGAAATGTGGTTTAAAATTTTTGTGTATGTTAGTTTGATTTAATAAGAACTGAAACTTGTTTGTTGTGAATGCATCACTTTTGCATGTCAGTTGAAGTACTTAACATATCACTCATTGCAATGCTGTTTTGTGAAACAGGGCTGTGGAAGTCAGAAAATTTAATGTCCATCTAGTAGTTCATCCTTAAATTTCATGATTATCTCCCATAAAATTTGTAGCATTCTTTGATTTTGAAACAAGACGATTCAAAGTAATAAGAATAGACAATTGTGCACTAGAAAGCAACACTTATCAGTGATAATCAGATGTAGGTTTGATCCCACTGTTACCTGAGTCTTCTAATTTGTTTGGAAACTTTCTGTGGGTCACTGACGTTTTAACTATCGACCATTTTTAATATTGATTGTGACAATTGAAAGCCTATTGCATGCATGTTATGAAAGGACCAATGACTGCCTTCCAATGTTCCTTTCATTTTTTTATTTTGAGATTTTTGACTGCACTGAAAGCTGTTTTCAACCAATATTCTTTCTTTGAGTCTACTATAAAGAAATTTGCTTTCTTTTTTTTTCCAGAGTTCAGCATATCCATTTGCTTGAATGTTTTCATGCTTTTTTAAGAAGTAATTCTATCATCTCATGATATTGAAATCATGCACATTTTTGAATGAACTGGATCCTTGTTCACAAATTATTCATGCACATTTTAAAGACATAATTGCAACCATTGAATAAGTGTTTACATATCTCAGAAACACTTTGTATGAATTTAGAGTTTTACAGCTACTTGTGGCTCCATGATCTAGAATTTTATGCCTATCTTTTGGATATATGTAAATTGTTGGTTAAATGTGATAGTTACCATACTTCCTTTTGTTCATTTTGATTGGATCTTTTTCACTTGTATGGAATTTTAAGGCGTTGAGGTATTACATCCAGAGATGATGTAATGTTCTTTTATTTGTCATAAACTGTGAACACGTCAGTGCCATCAAGAGGAAAAATTCTTTGCAAGTATGAAAAAGTTTTGCCATGCTACACTCTAATTGTCTCTGAAACTACAAGTTGGATACACATTTATATAACCTAAGAGAAAACATTGTGTTAAGGTAGAGCTTGAAAATATGTGAAATATATTGGGCATTGTGCTGACTTTGTACCTGATAGAGATGTCCATAGAAGTACAGATGGCTACCTTAAATATGCTACTAATTTGAGACTTGCTAAAAATGTAACTCATCTGCATTCAGATACAACTTACTACTATCATTTATAAATGATTTCCATAGCCTTGCTTTGCAGTCCTGATGCATAAAAGGAATAAAAAAAAAAAGAGGCTTAAGTCCAAAATTCAGTTTGCATTAAAATTCTTATTTGTAGATGTATTCTAAGCTGGCAATTCATCAACAAAGGTTTTGTTTTGTTTGTAGCTTTTATTTGCATTTAGATTTTTTATCTTTAATTTTGCATCTTGCATGAATTATTCTGTTGAACTTTTTTTCTTTTTTAGTCTTTTTTAGTTACCCTGTAGTGGCAGAAACTTTCATGATTTAAACCATGGAACTCAACTTTGCCATTTTTAGAGCTCAACTTTTCTTTTCTTTTTGCTTATGGAAATTTTGAGCAATTTCTTTCAACATTCAGACTCTTGAGTTTTGATGTCATTTGTTTGAAACATCATTTTCTTTTCTGTGATCTGCTTATTTCCTTTTAATCAGTGTAGCTGACTTCAAAACTTTTTCTTTCATGTGTGTAGTATATCTTCCGAAGCTCAGTGCTAAACATGTTGGCCACCATTGAAGGTCGATCAGGTTGTCATGATCCCGATACTGTGCCTGGTGTTAAGTAAGGGGATATTTTTTATTGAAATAAATTGAGCTTTTTAATTTCTTAGTTACATCCCCTCTTTCTTTCTTTTTTTTTTTTTTTTAAACTTATTTTGCTTCACATCATTGGAAGATTCTTCATTATATTTAGATTTACTGAATATACTAAAGTGCACATTTTATGTTATAAGAATGAGCTATTATTATTCACTTAGTGACAAGAATTTTCTCATTTTTCACATCATGAAGTTTACTTTGAAAAGTAATTTAGAATAATTTTTATGCAATTGATTTATTTATACATGTTTTATGTCATGAATTGCATTAGCAGATTTGAAATTTGTTTGTAGCTCGTGGCTGCAGGATTAAAAGAATTGCCTGGATAAGTCCTGGATCTTCTAGGAAATATTACACAAGTGACTAAAATTGAATTATATTGTTACAGTTCATATTTGTAGCTTTAATAACACTGGTAACTTAATTGAAAAATGTTGGATGATAGTTTCCACCATTGGTTTGTGTGTGTTCATATGTTTTATGCACATTTCAGAGTGTGTACTGTATTTAATATTAATCTTTTATCATGGCAGTCTCTTATTTGTTAATCCTGTTTGTACACTTGATATTGCTTTTAGTTAGAAATCAAGTGATGAAAAATGGCTAGTCCTGCTGCATTTCTTCCCTTTTGAGTTTAACCTTTTTGGTTTTGAAATTGCAAAATTATGCTGATTGTTATGCAAATTTAAGTCTCAATGTGAAAACAATTATTTCTGTTAAATATTTTGAAAAACAACAAAAAAAACAAACGACTCTTTTAAATAGTAATTACACATCTGCTACCAGGCAATAACTTTGTAAATATCTTTTTCTCCTGCTTATTCTGAAACAACCACTGCTGGTAAAATTTCTTGCTCACTATGCGGTTAACCCATTTGCAAAAGTTCTGCATCATTGTTACCTCTATCATATGGCTTTTTTATAAGTTCATTGATAAGTAATTATTTTACATGAAAAAGAAAAACGAGACTTTTATTAGATCATCCAAATTCATTAACAGTTATAGAACTGGTGAAAGTAAGTTCCGAAGACTTGAAAATAATTCCCCAATCTAAAGGTAATGTTTAAATTTGGTTTAATCATTGTGAAAAACATTTAAAGGTAATTTGATCATGCTAGTTACATTACAAGAAAAGAACTTTTACAAAAAAGTTCGTAAGTTGGGAGCTTTCGACCTTATCTTAGGTCTTCATCATGCCAATGGAGGACTAAGATTGTTCCCAGATTCTACATTTGAATTTTTCTATTTTTGTTGCCAAAACTTAGAATTGATCTCCAGATCATCGGGATGTAGAGAGGAGATTCAGAATTGCAAGTCATTGGGTTGAAAATAATTTCCAGACTTTCACGGTAATGGAGGGCAAAAACGATTGTCAAAAGAAGCAATTCATTTTGCTTCGTTCCAGCGAAACTGCAGATGTGTCTTCCATTGTCAAAATAGACAAGGCTGTATTAGGGTTGGCTTTCAAAACATCTTTTTTATGTTCTAAAATTCTGTGGTTGATACTCCTGTGTGTGCTTCCAATGTATAAGTTATCACCTGTTGAAGAAAAGATAAGAATGCAGTAAACTCCTGGGAGGTCCAGATTTTCAACTTTGTCCCTATCCCTTTGTAGAAGTTTCAAGATGGGTGGCGGGGGGGGGGGGGGATTTAATGGCAAAATGGTAACCAAAACTTCTAAAAAGAATCTAACTTATAAGCTTAGGAAGGATGGTAAGGAACAGAACCCGAAAATTTCAGGGTTTCTTTCTTTTGAGGATGCCTCCATCCTCAAAAGAAATAACCTTAAATTCTCTGGTTCTGTTCCTTACCATCCTTCCTATGCTTATAAGTTAGATTCTTTTAGAAGTTTTGGTTACCATTTTTTCCATTAAATCCCCCCGCCCCCATCTTGAAACTTCTACAAAGGGATAGGGACAAAGTTGAAAATCTGGACCTCCCAGGAGTTTACTGCATTCCTATCTTTTCTTTAACAGGTGATAACTTATACATTGGAAGCACATATAGGAGCATTAACCACAGAATTTTAGAACATAAAAAGATGTTTTGAAAGCCAACCCTAATGCAGCCTTGTCTATTTTGACAATGCAAGACACATCTGCAGTTACCCGCTGGAATGAAGCAAAATGAATTGCTTCTTTTGACAATTGTTTTGCCCTCCGTTACTGTAAAAGCCTGGAAATTATTTTCAACCCAATGACTTGCAATTCTGAATCTCCTCTCTACATCTCGATGATCTGGAGATCAATTCTAAGTTTTGGCAACAAAAATAGAAAAATTCAAATGTAGAATCTGGGAACAATCTTAGTCCTCCATTGGCATGATGAAGACCTAAGATAAGGTCGAAAGCTCCCAACTTATGAACTTTCTTGTAAAAGTTATTTTCTTGTAACATAACTAGCGTGATCAAGTTACTTTTATTTGTTGTTATTGTTACGTGTTTTGCCCGTCATCGTCGGGAAAAACATTAATTATGCATTTCCTTAAATGACTAATGTTCAAAATTTTCTGAAACTAAATTGAAAAGAAAAATGTACTAATTGAAGACAATACTTATGTATTCAACCTTCCATACTATAATTTGATAGAGAAATGTCATGGGAATTAAACTTTGATTAATTTTATAACTACACTCTTGCCATAGAGAAGTTTGTAGTAAATAAAAATTGTATTGCAAATTTTTTGAATGGAGATAAGTTTTTACCTAACTGTGCATCTTTCATTCAATGCTAAGTGTGTGTGAGAGGGGGGGGGGGGAAGGTAGGATAATTATTTTCCCTTAAGTTTTATGAACATAACCTTTGGCCTTAATAAGCAGGAAACCAAGATTTTAGGGTTCTTTTTGGTTAGTTGATGTAAAGATAAATTGTGTGGAAGAAATATTCTCATAAAAAGTGGAAACACGTCAGAATTATTAACACAGTAATCAAGTTATCTCTGCATTGCCTGTATTTACTGTTCATCATGTAACATCAATCACAACAGGAAACTTGAAAATTACGTTGCCCTAAAGCGGGCAATGTAATTTTCAAGTTTCCTGTTGTGTTTGATGTTACATGATGAACAGTAAATACAGGCAATTCAGAGATCTTGATGGCTGTGTTAATAATTCTTACATAAAAATGTTAACTTCAGTGCTAATTTCTGTGACTTGTGCATAATTGATGTATATAAATTAAGTGACAGTTCTCTGAATTGTAAATATGAATTGGACAATGAGATAAATAAGATTTTTTGGTGAGAAAGCTGTGTAAGTCAATTTATGTTTCCAACATTTTAAGTTTAATTTATCAATCAGTATGTATTGTTTTTTCATTTTGCATATCAAATGTTTTCAGCTATGGGAGCTTGCTTACCAAGAATGCCCAGTTGTTAGCAAATCAGCATCACCTTATATCACATGGCTCTCGGTCATTGAGTGTAGTTCATGGTGACCTAAGCAGGCTTAAAGACAAGGTACGAAATTACATTGAGGATAAAGCTCGCTTATGTCAGCCTGACAATCTACACATCTGTGATGGAAGTGAAGCTGAAAATGATTACTTGTTAAATCTGATGCAAAAGCAAGGAATGATAATATCTCTTCCAAAATATGAAAATTGGTAAGTTCATTCTTTGTAGCTGTTATATTTACTGATTAATTTTATGAAATGCAGTGTAATTTTAGTTTGTAGGAAGTGAAAATATTTCAAGGAATTAATATGCTTTTCTCAAACATGTGATAATTTGTATGCTGATTTATTTCTATTGTAATTTGTATGCAGATTTATTTCTATTGTCCAAGGCAGTGGCTTCAGATGCTCTTCCTGTGACATATCATGAGGTCCTTCATTCTTTATTGGCTGCTTATTTTTAAAGATATGTTTTTTAATCTATATTTTATGAAGCATTGGAAACACTTCAATATGGCAGATATATTTTTATCACTTCCCAATATTTTTGGAGATGACTTAAAAATCAGAAAGGCCAAACACTTACCTAAAAGTTTTTGGCTTCATTCCTGTTTTACACTTCGTGCATGTCAAAGAGAAGATTTTGTTATGCAGCTGGCCTTTTAAGGTTGAAACTTTCATCATATCTGCTCACAGGTTGTTGTTGCTATAATTCCTCAGGTCATCAAACATTCATATTTTTATTCACAGGACAGTAAGAAACGCTGAATTCTGACTGCTGTCTGACATGCGCGATAGCTCGTCAACACTCGATGCATACTCACTATTACGCGAGTGTTTTCGACTTTCATCACTCCCCCTTTTTTCTTTTTCTTTTTTTTTATTGTATTTTACTCCTGCCTTCACTCCTCCCTCAGCAACTTGCCCTTAAAATTTACAATTCCAAAAAACGGTACTCAATTCTAAACCACATACCCATACATACACCTAATAAATACTCACATCACACCCATATTCAATTCAATACCTATTTCACCTCATACAATTTACATACCTCGTACCAACACGTTTACGTACAATATATACAACACATTCATACTCATTAAAAACCACTATCAACATAAGTACACTACTTACATTTTACGGCAGTCAGACCACTGTCAACTGTGATTTACGTAGTGTTCCATTTGCCTCATACATCGTAAATATCCTGCAGCAAACCCTAACCTCATTCAGCCAGTAACACACATTCCCAAGCACTTTCAACAGCTACCCTGTCATCCTCAGGAGGTCGATGTATCCTTCTGCTCTGCTAACCACAGATCAAATGAACAAACTAGTCAAGGTTCCAGCTTCAGTCGCGAACTCTGCGTCGTTGTATCTCTGGCGCCGTCTATTGTCAGTGCTGTCCCCCCCCTTAATTGTTATACTTTAATTAAGGCTTTCCAATGGTCATTTAAGTTGTTTGGGTCGTTAATATTACATACTCTTGATCTGTTTTTTCGATTAACACCGATTCAGCAACTCACAACTGCCTTTCGTTTTTACAGCCCTTAACAATTTTAATATCTTCGAATTTCGGACATTGATGATTTTCTAGACAATATTGGGTTAATGCTGTTTTAGCTTCTTTTTTATTCCAATGGTCGAAGGTATTTCTGCTGAAATTAATAAGCTTTGTGGCAAATATGACATAAGTAGGAAATAAAGTACATACTATAAAAAATATAATAAAAAATGAAAAGAGCAGCCAACTAGATAGAGCTGGTGTATATGAGATTCCTATAAATCAGAAACCTATGTCTTGGAATAAAAAAGAAGCTAAAACAGCATTAACCCAATACTGTCTAGAAAATCATCAATGTCCAAAATTCGAAGATATTAAAACTATTAAGGGCTGTAAAAACGAAAGGCAGTTGAGAGTTGCTGAATCAATGTTAATCGAAAAAAACAGATCAAGAGTTTGTAATATTAACGACCCAAACAGCACCGACAATAGAAGGCGTCGAAGATACGACGCAAAGTTCGCGACCGAAGCCGGAACCTTGACGAGTTTGCTCACTTGATCTGTGGTTAGCAGAGCAGAAGGATACATCGACCACCTGAGGACTACAGGGTAGCTGTTGAAAGCACTTGGGAATGTGTGTGACTGGCCGAATGAGGTTAGGTTTTGCTGCAGGATATTTACGATGAACGAGGCAAATGGAACACTACGTAAATCACAGTTGACAGTGGTGTCTGACTGCCGTAAAATGTAAATAGTGTAATTATGTTGATAGTGGTTTTTAATGAGTGTATGGATGTGTTGTATATATTGTACGTAAACGTGTTGGTACGAGGTATGTAAATTGTATGAGGTTAAATAGGTATTGAATCGAATATGGGTGTGATGTATGTGAGTATTTATTAGGTGTATGTATGGGTATGTGGTTTAGAATTGAGTACCGTTTTTTGGAATTGTAAATTTTAAGGGCAAGTTGCTGAGGGAGGAGTGAAGAAAGGAGTAAAACAAACACACAAAAGAAAAGGGGGGCTTGATGAAAGTCTAAAACACTCGCGTAATAGTGAGTATGCATGGAGTGTTGACGAGCTATCACGCATGTCGGACAGCAGTCAGAATTCAGCGTTTCTTACTGTCCTGTGAATAAAAATATGAATGTTTGATGACCTGAGGAATTATAGTAACAAGAACCTGTGAGCGGATATGATAAGTTTCAACCTTAAAAGACCAGCTGCATAACAAAATGTTATCTTTGACGTGCACGAAGAGTATAACAGGAATGACGCCAAGAGCTTTTTAGGTAAGTCCTTTTTGATTTTTAAGTCATTAATGACTTGCACGTAAATAGTGCATTTTTTGGCCTATGAAGATGCAAATAATGATTTTTGGAGATGTTTCTTCTGGTGCATTTTTATTTTGCATCTTCAATAATTTGGGCTTGCACTCAGTGGCGTATCTGAAAAACCCGCGGCCTCCCCGCAAAAAATATCTTCAAGGTCCTTTTGGGAAAATCTATATTTGCTTTCAATTATAGAAATTTTAAATTACAAATTATTAACTAGGTTGTACAGGTGTTTTAATAATTCAAATTCTTTGGAACCTATAGGTATTTTTCGTGAAACCAAAATGACTACACTTTTATTGCTTGTAACGCAAATGTACACACTGTAATTAAAATTGTCGCTCTAGTTCTATATCAACACAGAGTACTACAAAACACTTATGCCAAAGTTAATCATATCGTTCGATGAAATTCTATTCTTTTAGAGAATGAAGGCCAAACTCTTAAAAAATCTCATAATCACATACGTAAAACGCGTAAAGGCTGTGTGACAGTGTCTAATGACCTTCAGATTTATACAGAACATAAGAAAAAAAAGTAAAGAATTGTGGCACAAAAAAGGTGCAAAATTATTTCAATTATTTACTCTTGAATATAAAAAACAAAACACTTAATGTCACAGCATTTTGCACGTAGCAAGTCTTTTTTTTTTTTTTTTTGGTTCTGTTGTAAAAAAAAACCTCTGGTCTGTTTTCTCGTTCCCACGAAGAGCACCTTTTAGCTCATTATATTCTGAAGGATGCATAGTTATGTGCAAACAAGTGTAATATACACAATCAAGTCACATTGTGACTACCTGCTACTTTTGACGTCAACAGTGCACAGCCAATGAAAGAAGGCACGTGTCCTGAGCTGGCTTGGAGGGTATATAAGGTGTGCTGTAGGCATTCTGAAAACATATTGCACGTTGCTGTTGTGGATAAAAGGAGCAATTTAACAGATTTGCAAAATGGGATGATCAATCGGCTTTTGGGCCAAGGGTGGTGGCAGTATTTCTGAAACAGCACAGTTTGTGAACTGTTGGCGTGCTACAGTGGTAAGTGTATTGTGATTGGAGAAATGGCAGCATTGCGAATAAGCGACATTTAAACTGCGCAGCACTACGTGCCATTGATGTGAGAGGTGAACGTCGGCTTCAAAGGTGCATGAGGGCTGATCGACACGCTACAATGGAGCAACTGACTGGCCGTATGAACCAAGGGGGCTACCAGAAGTGTGTCTAAAATGACAGTTCTGCAAACCCTGCTGCATATGGGGCTCTGATGCAGACGAATTGTCACTGCACTTATGCTAACGAAGGTGCATCAGCAGAAAAGGCTTACATTTGCACGGCAGTATCGGAATTGGACCTCAGCTGATTGGCAAAGGATTGCCTTCTCTCACGAGTCACGTTTTCTGCTACATCAAACAGATGGACCAACTTGGCGTAAAAGGAAAAAAACATCAGAGAACAAACACACTTCAATTATTACTGGAAGAACACAAGCTGGTGGGGGCAGAGTTATGGTCTGGAGAATATTTTCGCAGCATTCTTTGGGTCCATTCGTACCTGTGAAAGGCATCGTGGACCAGAATTGTTAAAGTTATGAATCCATCCTTGCAGACCACACGCACCCATATGTGCTGATTGTCTTCCCTGGGGCGGATGCGATCTTCCAGCCCGACAGTGTGACGTGTCTCACAGCTACAAATGTCAGAGAGTGATTGGAAAAACACGGTGAAGACTTCAAAGTACTTCCCTGGCCCTGTAATTCCCCAGACTTACTCAATTAAGCATCTGTTGGACCATCTTAATCGTGTTGTTTGCTCTATGGATCCTCCACCACACACCCTCCAGCAGCTGTCGGATGCACTGCAGTCAGCATGGCTCCACATACCTCTTAACACCTTCCAGCACTTCACCGAGTCACTCCCAGCCCATCTAGCTGCTGTCCATGCTACACATAGCGGTTACTCTGGATATTTGCTGGTGGTCACAATAATGTGACTCGACCTTGTATAACACGCCTTATCCTCATTGATATAAAATTTTCATATATTCTGATATTTATTCACATTCTATAAGTGATATTTATTCACATTCTCTTGTTAATATACATGTATATGGAACTATGCCTGTGAGAAGGGGCCTCAAGTCCTGGAATAGCTGCTTTTCTGTCGCCCAGTTTTTATAAACTTAAGCGAAAATTATTTCTCGAAGATCTTACTTATTTAGTGAAAAAAATTGCTTTTCTTTTTAACACTTTATTCAAAGCTGCAATCAAAGATTCCTGGCTATTTCTTTAACTAATTTCATATGAAGTTTCTCAAAATTTTTGAAAAATACTTGTGCTGAGGCTATCATATTACACCCATGGCTACCCTCCATAAAGAAATCCTGAGTGTGCCACTTGGGTCCAGGGCATAAATAAGTAACTGTATTTAACACTGGAAATATAACAACCTTTCAGCAAGTATTTCCTGTTAATGTGCTAGTGACAGCCTGAAATTAATACTGCATAGTTCCACTTAATAACATGCAGTCTTTTATTATCATTGCTGTAACTACAAGAGTGGTTTGAATGATGCCTTAATTTCGTGCATTTTTTTTTTATAATACTCTGCTCAGCTAAAAAAAAAAAGCTAACACAATTCCCTATTTCTGATTTTTATGGGGAAAAAAAATCAATTTTTTGTTCTACTAGGAGGCGGGACAAGTAATATTCTAACAAGAACATGTGAATGTTTCATTTTCAGATGGTTTTTGGCAATATTAATTCAAAACGTTTCGAAAATGGATGCTACAGTGCTTCCTAGGAGAAGGGCTAGCCAGCACATGATTTCAATCAAAGTGGAGAACCTAATAGTAATGTGTTATATGCAACAATTAAAGTAAACTTTAAGACTAAAACTGGAAGCTAAAATTAAATCTTAAAGATCTTGAGAAAAAATTGTATTTCATTTTAGATACACTAAACTATGTAACGTTATATTTATTTTTTACTTCCTTACTTTTCACTTTATGTACATTAACCTCAAAAATCATTGACTTATGCAATAAAATATTTTTCTTGTGAAAGCATGGACTTGTGCAATAAAATATTTAACTTAATATGCTATAAGCAGTCACCTGTCCTTAATTTAGGGCCACTGACTCCAGGGAAGGTAGAAAGCTAGTGCCGTAAGATAAACACAACATCCATGCCTCACTGGAATTCGAACCTGGACCCATCTTATGTAACCTTTGCTGAATATGTGTGCTGAAAGTTCCCCAAACTGGGACGTGGAAGCTGCAGCTAGCTCTGCAAGCATGATGGAATGGAAACTCAGGTCTTCCTGACTGACAGCATGAACTGGCTAGTTTGTATATCAATAAGGGCCAGTTTTGTGTATCAGCAGTGTTAATTAAAAAAAATATCCTAAAGCCATGAAAAAGGTGGCTTAAGTTTCTGATGATATTCCAATGTGTACATAAAGTCTGCAGCTGAATTGAAATTAGGTTGATCTTCTATGGAATCACAAAATTTCACTGTTGAAGAAATGTTGGACAAGAGGATGTGGGATGGTAAAGTTAAATGCTTTCTCGAGTAGAAAGACTACCCAGCCAAGAACACTTAGGTGTTTGAAAAAATCTTATATTGTCTGAAATTGATGTATGAGTTTGAAGTGAGAAGCACAGAAGAACTTTTGTGAGTTGATCTGCTGAACACCTCTTAAGGTTTAAGGCATAGATTTTGCTGTAATAAAGTGTGTTCTAACTTCTAACCACAAGTGATCATCTACTATTCTAGTTAATTGGAGAGCTTGAAACCCCATGGTCCATGCTGACCTAACTGCTCTGTATGTGGCTGGATATGGCTTTTGTACCATTAAAATTTAAACAAATTAAAAAATTTGATGTTAATAATACTCTTAGGAGCTACACTTTCTGAGAAATAGTTTTCAAGAGCCCCAGTAGCCAAAGAAATAATTTTCGAGGCTGGGCATTTTAACATGGAATTTGCATTGCCAGGTTTGCACAGTAAATTCGTATGAACTTCTTGGATTAATATAAATGATACAAAACCTTGTGTGTTCAAATAAGTATAGATTTACTTGTACCCAGTTGACCTCTTATTTTACTGCCCACGATGCGTTTCATGATTTAAATGGAAAATGTGGCAGTTGTCTTTCAGTTATGTAAATTTCTGTTGTGTGCTATTAGCTAATTTCTTTTATTTTGTAGTTGGTTAGCACGTACTGATCCAGCAGATGTAGCAAGGGTTGAAAGTTTAACATTCATGTCCACGCCCAATAAACAAGACACAGTTCCAATTCCAAAAGAAGGTGTCAGAGGAATGTTAGGAAATTGGCTTTCTCCATCGGATATGGAAAAATCTTTTGGGGAACGCTTTCCTGGATGTATGAAAGGTAAAGATATATATATTTCTCTTAAGTGTGCAAACTCAATATTCCAAGTAGATAAGCTTGCACAAAAGACATAAACAAATTGCTATGGGTGCTAAAGAAACATAATGCGTAAATGATCAGGTCTTCTGAAAACAATCTGAAATTTTGGCTGTTCCTTGATATTTTAGTCATGTGATACCTTTAGATGGTGTTTTTTTTATATGTATGTACAAGGTCTGATCAAAAAGTATATGACCACATTTTTTCTCCCTGTAGATAGAGCACTGCTTTGAGACTTAGTGGCAGATGACCTTGGATTTTAGTGTGCGTGTGTGAATTTTTGCCATGCTGTCAGCTGCCTCATTTGGTGCATGGTAGTGAAGGTTTAGTGCTGTGAACTCTGCCAGTTGCATTCTTGTCTTGTACAGCAATGATTGAACAAGTTGAGCAGATAATCTGCATCAAATTTTGCAACAAACTCTGCTATGCATCAACTGAAACATATCAGATTATTATCTCAACAATCCCAGTGGAAAAGCCCAGAGTCTGCAAGGCCGAAAAAGGTGTGGAAGGTTTGCAGCAAAGTGAGTCATGGCCGCCCCGGTGGCGCAGTGGTCTAAGGCGTTGGCTTCTGATCATTCGTCCGTAAGGGGTCCGGGTTCGAATCCCGGTCAGGCATGGATGTTGTGTTTGTCTTACGGCACTGGCTCTCTCCCTTCCCTGGAACCAGTGACCCTAAATTAGGGACGGGCGACTGCTTATAGCCCATTGAGTTGCTCACGGTGGTCGTTAAACCTCCAATCAAAAAAAAAAAAAAAAAAAAAAGTGAGTCATGCTGGCAGTATTTTTTTATCATCAAGGTGTGGGTCATGATGAATACTCTCCAAAACTGTAAACAAGTAGTACTAGTACCTGGCAGTTCTCGGTCACCTACAAGATGCAGTGTTGTGGGAAAGACCTATGTTGTGACAGCAAGGAGACTGACAGCTGCACCATGACAATGCCCCCACCCATTCATCTCACCTCATTAAGGCCTTTTCGGTCAAACACCAGATCCCAGAAGTGAGGCAATCCTCATAATCTTCAGACATGGCTCCTTGCGACTTCTGGCTGTTCCCAAAGTTAAAAATGTCTTTGAAGGAGAGAAAATTTGAAGACCTTAGGAGGTCAAGAACTCGACGTAGCACCTGTTGGCGATTCCTAAAAGTGACTTTAAAAAGTGTTATGATCAGTGCACTGATTGCTGGAATCAGTGTGTAGTGTCAGAAGGTGGTTACTTTGAAGGGAACTAGGGCAGCAACACAATAGGGTATTAAGTTTTTTTTTTTTTTTTCCTACCACTAGATTGGATACTGTTTGAGATATTTGTAGCTGCCATTTGTGGAGGAGGGTGGACCACTTTTAAGAAAACTAGGATATTCTAATATGTAGTTTTTGTATTATATAAGGACTGTCTTCTAGAAGCAGAGATGTTGTGATAAATGCACATTTATAGTCTAGTTAGAAAATGATGATCAAGGCAAAGTTGAAAGATATATGGAAAATCTGGGTCATACTTATTTCTGATAATGTTTCTGGCCTGTTTTCTGAGAATTTTTTTTTTGTTAAACTGTCCCTGGACAAACCAATGTTTAATTCTGCAGTGATTTGTGGCCCATCTGTTGGCTTGCAAAATTCTTGCCGGTCTCCTTTGACCTCTCTGATCCACCAGCTGTTTTCATTCACAGGATTGGCAGCACCTGGAAGTTTTTTTGTGGGTTGCACCATTCACAGTAAAACCCTTGCTACAGTTTTGTGTGAAATTCCCTGCCCTTGAAGTTGCTTGAACTGGCATGCCTAGCTCGAACTATCATCCCATATTCAAAGTTGCTCAGACCACTCTTTTTGCCCATTCCAACCCTCAATCGAAACACTGATGCTGAACAAGCTTGTCTGCCTGGAGTTAGCCATATACAGTATGACACAGAAGTCCCAAAAAACTCCATTTAAATTTTTATTGGTTGCTTTTCCAGAAAAGCCAAGATAGCCATTTCTCTTTATGGCAAAGGGGACACCTTTGGGGCATAAAACCAGGGGTCTGGTGACCCCATAAGTAAAATTGCGTTACTTCTCACACATTGGTGTTCTTTCTTTGGTTTGTGTGAATATATACCATACTTTTTGCGTTTTATGGCAAGGAACCACGTTTCTGGCTACGAATCGAGAGGTCCAGTGACCCCGTTGGGTAGGGGGATGGAAATGAGGAGGGGGAGTAGTGTTATAATATAGGGATCCCAGATACATTGGAAAAAAAATACGGGACACTTACGACTGAGGGTGCACCAACCTATTTCTCTCGGAGCAAGCTATGAAAATGGCGTGGACCAAGCAGATCGTTCCGCTGCGATTAGATTACTGACTGCATCCACCAGGTGTCGAGGTGACGTGCCCTCCCGTTCTCCAATATTAAACTGCCACGGCTGTGCTTGCCTACACAATGAGAGCATTGACCACAGAGTTAGACGTGGTAGATAAGTCAGCTTGGGGGAAACTTGGCGTGCAGGTTAAAAAAAATGTTTGTAAAAGAACAGAAATTGTAACTCATCGATTTGGTTTTTCAGTCTTGAACTCTAAAATACAGGACAAATAGCTGTCCCGAATAGTTTTCTCGGGACAACGGGATGCATTAGCCAAAAACGGGATGATCCTGTATTTTACGGGACATCTCGGATCCCTAGTGTAATACATCACTGGAAAGATCTTTGTATTTAACGTAACATGGTTATTACATTTTTCCTTATCTTTATTAAGTGAAATGTTGTAAGCTAAGGTCATGAAATTATTTTCCTAAGAAATATTTCGCAAATTTATTTTCTTGCGCATTTTAGTTCTGAAAACTTACCATAGTTGTTTTATGGCCAAGGTGACACTCTGTGGGAATAAAACCAAATTAGTATATGTTTGCAAAATGTGATGTTGCCTTGATAGTCTGTAATGAAGTCTGCTATCAGTCAGCATCGCGTTGTGACAATTGTGCAGATTTCTGCACAATTGATAAATCACGCTATTAGCATAATGTTTTGTCTATGGGTGGCGACCACAAATGCAGAGCAATGAAAATTTCAAGTGAAGCCTCATATTCATGGATGAAGCAATGTTCATCTGGCATGGGCAAGTCAGTCAAAATTGGACTTACCACTGGTCACCCACAAATCTGCATGTTCTTTCTGAGAGGCATTCAAAGTACATAGAAAAACTTAATATATGGTATGTTATCTGGGACTATGTAATTATAGGTCCATTTTTTATTGAAGGAAATTTAAATGGAGAGTCCTATCGAAATTTGTTGGAAAATGAAATATGGCCCCACCTGGAGTCATTTGTTGATGTGAATGCAGGGACTTACAGCCGTACTTCATGCAAGATGGAGCACCTGCTCATCATTCCCATCTAGCAACAGAATGGATGAACGAGAAGTTTCCAAATAGGTGGATTGAAAATAACGAACCTGTCCAATGGCCTGCTGGAGCCGCCCCGGTGGCACAGTGATCTAAGCGATGGCCTCTGATAATTCATCCAAAACGGGTCCGGGTTCGAATCCCGGGGAGGCATGGATGTTGTGTTTGTCTTGCAGCACTGGCTCTCTCCCTTCCTCTGGAACCAGTGACCCTAAATTAGGGACGGGCGACTGCTTATAGACCATTGAGTTGCTCACGGTGGTCGTTAAACCACCAATCTAAAAAATAAAAAGTGGCCTGCTCGATTTCCAGATCTCGCACTGTGTGACTTTTTTCTTTGGGAATATCTCAAAAACTGTTTATCCTGTGAATTCCATTGCAGAACTCAGAGTAAATGTGCAAATGTAAAAAGCAGAAGTTGTTCTCATTTCTGACTTCTTTCCGGTGATATGGCGTGACCCGACTTTACCATGCAACATTTCGTGAAACTCTGAACCCAAATCTTCACAAGGTTGCAAAACCCCTCTGTTCCTATCCTATACAGTTATGTTTCCATGTCCTCTTTGACATAAAACATAATGACTATTGTATGTTTTTTTAACTGCAAAGCAGCCCCAGTGGGGTCACCAGACAGGGTTCCCACTCGCCTAGAAAAGAGAACCTGGAGTTCTCAGGGAATTTGAAAATGGTTCAAAAATCAGGGAAAACTCAGGAAAAATTACCCTTTTTTGTAAAAATCAGGGAAAACTTTGGGACAAAAATACCCCCCCCCCTTTTTTTTGTAAAAATCAATGGATACTTTATTTTGCCAAAAAAACTTATTTTTTTTAAGATTTCAAACTTTGGCTATTGCAATTACTGCCTACCTAGAATTTGGTAGATCTTACTTTCAGTTATATTAAGTATTTCCTTTATTCTCTAAAAAAAGATGCAAAATTGAATTTTTAAAATTGCCAGTTACAGTTTTGTTCAAATTCTGCAGGCATTTGTTATAACATGGAACAATTAGGCACAATGGCTCCTGCTTGAAGGAAACACTTCACAAGAGAACCTACCAAATGATGGATCAAAGTCTTATTATTGGGTGTGTATAGGTATTGCCAGTTTCAACATCTAATATGTCTGTTGGTTCTCTTGAAACATGTTTCTTTGAACAGAGCCATTCCATCATTAAGCTTAGCTGCATTGTGTTATAGAAAAACTGAAACTATTCAACAGACAGATTTTTTTCTTACATATGATCTGTTTCTATGGGAATATGTATTTACAAATTCAGTGTGGGTAGTATTCACAAAAGTTCACGGAACTTTGGTACAGAAAATAATGTGCAGTTATTAATGAGAAGCAGGTAATTTTATAAAGACAAATTATGTAAAGAATTTACAAGTGTGTGCTTTGGTGAGAAAAATGAATGAATGAAATGTAACAATTCTTTGCAACATGCCACTCTGGAAAACTTTAAAAACCACCTGGAGAACCTGGAAAAATCGGGGAATTTTTTTATTACTTTTGAGGGGAACCCTGCCAGACCCATTGATTCATGGCTGGAAATGTGGTTCCTTGCCATAAAACACAATAAGTATGGTACATTCACACAAACCAAAGAAAGAGCACAAATGTGTTGGAAGTAACACAATTTTTCCTACCACTCGTAGGACACTTTAGTATCATTATTGTAAGCAATAACTTTGTATTTAATAAATAAAACAAAAATTTAAAAACCAGCTTACATTTTTGGAGATCTTTCCAATGATATGTTACACGACCCACCAGTCTTTCCATTTGAAAATTTAGAGTAACCCCCAGCCTTGTCTCCTATGGGGTCGCCAGACCCAGTTCTATGCCCCAAAAGTGTTCCCCTTGCCATAAAGAGATGGCTAGCTTGGTTTTTCTGGAAAAGCAACCAATAAAAATTTAAATGGGTTTTTTTTTTTTGGGACTTCTGTGCCATACTGTATATGTGACTAGGACAGATGTATCTGATGAACTGGTATCTCAGTGTATACTTACTTATATAAAGTGCCAAATATTTAGAGAACTCACCCAAGCTTCTGGCTTGTCTGATGTTGGCCAGGGTTACAGTTTGGGATGAAGCATCTCCTGTGGTGCTGGGCCTTAATTAGGGATGCTTGGCCCCTTATAGCCTTACAACCTTACTGGAATGGCAAAACTCAAAACCGAAAAAAATAATTCTGAAGTGCTAAAGGTATTCTGTGCCATATAGGTAGTAACTAGCCAGCTGTAATTGGTATTGGGTAAGGCCAGGGCTGGCTTTAGCATTCATGGTGCCTGTGCGACAATACTTGGTGTCGCAAATCACAAGCTTTTGTATGTGTGTTTTGGGTTGGTTGACTTTTTTTTATTTATTTAACGACAACTGTGAACAGCTTATTGGACTATGATAAGCTGTCTCCCATCTCAAATTTAGAGCCACTGGATCCCGGGAGGGAAGAGAGCCAGTGCCGTAATGCACAAATCATTAATGCCTTACATGGGATTCGAACTGATACCCATCTTGGACGAAAGTTCTACAGCTAGTGCATAGACCACTGCACCTCCTGGTGGCATTGTAGGGTTTTCCAGCCACATAGTTATACAACACAAAATAGTGTATAAGGGGACACTCTCAAATACTGTCTAAATGGAATGTGGAAATTGTATTGGGAATGGAGATTAAATCACCATCAGCCAACTTTTTTGTTTGGATTTGTCTGGATAGGCTCATTCTTTCAAATAATAATTCCAGATATTTGTCTGAAAAATTGCATGAAATCTCTGTCTTAGGCAAATATTATTTAAAAAGCAGTATCAGCAGCCTGGCACAAAATTTTTCACATAATCAATTTACATATAGTGCCGAAGGTTCAGATGACTCATAATCTGTCTACCCCTCTTGATTTTTTTCCAGGCACTTAGAAATTTCTTGTAGGATTTAGATGCAACTGTCTATGTCCACTTTTGTGCTGCATATCAGACACAGTGACATTTGATTGAACCTAAAGATGCAGATACCGCTTTGGGTATGAAAGTCTGTAATTTGGGGGTGTCAGATTGTAGTTGCTGGTCGGGATGGTTGGTAGTGCCAGGCTGTGGCGTCGCTGCTAGCACTTCTGGGAGCAGGATCAAATGCCTTATAGTTGTGGCACAGGGTCCAATGCAGTGGTGGATCTACATTTTTGGGGCCCTGAAGCTTGGAACTGTTATGAGGGCCCCTTTGCTACCAGCAATGGGGTTTGGGTAATCACTGTTATCTTCTTCAATGAGGTTGTTCCACGACAACCTCATTGAAGCAGATAACAGAAAGTTGCTTTAATTTTACTGCACTTGCCCATAATTTATTTTTAACACAATTGTGTACTCTTAAAAGGCCTACTTTTATCGATGGCTGTCTAAATAATTAAATGATACTTTCACTAACCTCTTTATTTTTCAGGTCCTTCATGTTTAAGTTTGTTTCAACTTGTTCCTTAGTATTGTTTCTGATCTTATAATGACATACCCATGCGTACACTATAATTTAATTTTAACCATACAAACTGTAACAATATTGAAAAATTAAGTTCGTACGGACATAAGTGCCGCTGCCGCAATTGACAACAATAGCGCACGAGGAACTTCGACAGGCTGCATGCAGTCTTCTGTTTCAGGTCAAGCAAGATGCACTCTGTAGTCCGTTGCCAACTGCTGAACACAATACTATTATTTTGTATTAAATTACACTTTTTCATTAATATTATTCGTATTATTTAAAAACACCTCATACAGTAGAGCCAAAATTTTAAGCAATGTGGACTAAAGTCTCTTTTGGGGCCCTCAAGCTTAAACTAGATTAGTTTCATAGTAGATCCACCCCTAGTCCATTGCATAGTGAGTCAGAACAGCTCAGCCTACTTGGGATCAACCCCACCACCATCAGGTTGGAGGATTGTTGCTCTGATCACTAGGTCACTCGGGCCTTGTCTCCACTCTAGAAAGCATGGTTTTTTATATCCTCTATTAGGGATCCTAGATTTACGCCGAACTTTCAAAAAGAGCTGCGCTCGTGTTAAGTCAGAAGCCAGCTAGCGTTCCATTTGTTGAAGCTTGCTGCAACATAATCAGCGATACAAAATTTCCGGAAGAGTGGCAAAAATATGTGTTGATTTCAAGGTCAACACAAAAGCAACTCCTTTTGGCAGAGCTTCATTGTACATTGTGATGATTTGAATTGTTCCTCAGTGACAGAGAGACCTTCTGCCATCCCCAATCATCCTCTCGAATTACAGTACTTGTAGGGTATTTTTGTCTTTTTTTCGTATATGCCACTATTTCACACACACAAAAAGTAAAAAGTCAGGTTGGCGCCCTTCTGAGTTGGCACCTGGTGCAGCGGCACCGCCCTAAAGCCAGCCTTGGCTAAAGCCTTACTGTGCTCTTGCATTACATTGGAATGATGTCAAATATTAAATAGCTCTTCAGTTGCATTTTGTATGATAATTATTTATAACAATTGTGTTCAATCTTTTGTAAGAGCATAAGTTTTGATTTTTGAGATTTTGCTTGTTATTTTTTTGAATTTGTGTTTGTGTATTTAAAAAGTACAGAGTGTATGCAATTTTTTAATTCATGTTCTGTGCTTAAAGAAGGCTTCTTTTGTCTTTCAGGAAGAACTATGTATGTAATACCATTTAGTATGGGTCCAATTGGGTCACCCCTTTCAAAGATAGGAGTTCAGCTCACTGATTCTCCGTATGTGGTTGCGTGCATGAGGATAATGACTCGCATGGGTTCTGCAGTGTTGAAGACTTTGGGCAACGATGATTTTGTCAAGTGCTTGCATTCTGTGGGACAGCCACTTCCAACAAAAAGTATAACTATTATTGAAACTTTTTAAATGTTTTGTGAAAGTGAATTTAACTGGTACGCAAAATAAAAGCATAAACAAAATCAATAGCTTTACAGTAGAGTAGTCTCTCCTTATCCACGGGGGATACATTCTAAGACTCCCAGTGGATGCCTGAAACTGCAGATAGTACTGTACCCTACATATACTATGTTTTTTCTTATACATACCTTAAAATTTGGCACAATAAGAGAAAAACAATAACTAATAATAAAATAGAACAATTATGATATACTGTTAAACATAGAAATCAAGCGAAAACAGTCGCATATAATAAAAAGGTTCGTTTAGCGGTAGCATTCGGTCATCCTACGGCCTTGATCGCCTGCGATCAACTGGATGGGTTGGTTGCCAGAACTACAATTTGAAATCGGGGTACTGGAACTGTTGCCAGATTTTAGTAGAGCCAAATAAATGGGATTTGGTGAGGGATCTCTGAATTGCAGTTTTGGTGAACATTTTCAATGCTTTCATGGAAATGCAGAGATCCTTTGTTGATGAATGGGGCAACTTTTTTGTTCCTTTCCAAAGGGGAACTGCAGAGGTGTCTTAAAGGGTTAGTGCAGGTAATGCTGTCTTTAAAAGACCATTGAAAACATCTTTTTTGTGTTCACTAATTCTATTATTGATGCTTTGGTATGCACTTCTAATATACACTGAGAGACCAGAGGAAGTTGAAATGGGAATAGCATAAACTCTAGGGGTGTCCAGTGGGGAGACAGGTTTCCTGTCTTTAAGCAGGCATTTTTATTGCAGGATGGGTTGGTTTCAGTGAGAGTGTAGCACTTAGTTTTGAAGAGTTTAGACATCTTATAAGAGAAGGGTCCATGAAAAGGGATGGAACCAGTGAATGGTAGTTTTTCCATTAGTATTGGTGTTAGAGCAGACAGATTTTTGAAATGGAAATTTTGGAGGGTTGTCTCAGTAGTAGAAGGTGGGAACTGACTGGCTTCAGCAATTTTCTTTATGGTGTCAATTTCTTCATTGAAGGAAGATTCAGTGTTGCAGACAATCCTAGCACGATTAACATCAGTTTTTAAGGTGGCAAATTTTGTGAGCAGTGGGATGAAAATGGGATTATGTTTGTTATTGCAGAGGGTTTTCTGTAGACAGATCTGTTGAGAGGATTCTCTTGCCTCATCAATGGACATACAAGAAGTCAATCTCTGATCATTCGTCCGAAGGGGTCCGGGTTCGAATCCCGGTGAGGCATGGATGTTGTGTTTGTCGTACGGCACTGGCTCTCTCCCTTCCCTGGAACCAGTGACCCTAAATTAGGGACGGGCGACTGCTTATAGCCCATTGAGTTGCTCACGGTGGTCGTTAAACCTCCAATCAACAACAACAACAAACAAGAAGTCAATGATTTGCAGTGATTCTACATTGATGGTGAATTTTATTGATGGGTACTTCAAGGAAATCTTTCCAAGAAGAGATTCAAAGTCAGTTCTGTTGTGTGGCCAAATTGCAAAAATATCATCGATGTATCGAAGCCAAATGGAAGGTGCAGGTTGTGTTCCATGACTTTTTTTTCTTTTCAATATGTTGCATGAAAACTTTTGCCACGAGTGGTGAGAGAGGTGAACCCAGTGGAAGTTTTTCTTACTGACAGTAGTATTGGTTGTTGAACCTGAAGCAATTAAGATCTCTGAGTTCGAAGGCAATCGTACAGGTCTTTTGTTAGTGGGCCAGAGTGATTGGTTTTCTTTGAGCAATTGTACTAACAGCATATGAGAGTGGAAAAGGGGGACTGAAGGGAAGAGATACTACATCCAGAGTAAACATTTTATCAGAGGGTTCAATGCTAGGAGGGAGTTTTCTAATGAACTCTTTAGTGGAGGAAATTGACAAAAGATGGATGGCGGTGAGATGTTTACATTTTTTCACAATCCTCCTTTTTAGGTTACAGGTGGGAGAGAAAGTATATTCCACAAGTGGTCAAAGAGGTAAACTAGCTTTATGAAGCTTGATGTGGAAGAATAAGCGCAGAGCTCAGAAATATGGCGGTGGTGTAATATCTCCAAGCAAGGTTTTTAGAGTGGGTTTCTTGTTGAGTCTTTCAACTGCAGTTTTAATTTGAGGGGGGGGTATCCGATTTTAGAACCTTGCAATTTGAAATTGAGAGGAATGATTCGGCTTTTTCATTAAGAACAGTTTTGGAGATAATGACAGAGCAACCAGTTTTATCGGCTTTACAGATTGCAGGATCTGCTGCATTGTTAAGATGTGCGGTGCAGCTGCAAATGATATAAAAACAAGCCTGCAGATGATCGCCGCCATCATATTGCACTGTGAGGTTGAGTAAAAATGTTGTGGCGGGAAAGAACTGACTTTGAGAAAGGAGATTGCTGGGTGTTATATTAGTGGGTTGTTCATAAGAGAAACAGAGAAGCATTTAAACATACCCAAGTCAACTGTTTTGGATGTACTGAATAAGTGGAAGACGCATGGCGTGTCAAAGCAGCAAAACATACCGGCAGACCAAAGAAAATCAGTGATAGAGGTGTCGGAAGCCTCAGGAGAGTCGTTGCAGCCAATCGACAGAGTACTGCCCAAGATCTCAGTGTACAGGTGAGTAAAAATGCTGGAACCTCTGTATGTACACGTACCATTTGCAGAGAACTTCATTCCATGGGTCACCATGGTCGTGCGGCTGCTCATAAACCTTTAATCTCCACTTGGAATGCTACTCGTCCTTTAGCATGGTGTAAAGAACATTTATCGTGGACCGTAGATCAATGGAAACGGATCCTATGGATTGATGAATCCAGATACATGATCCATCAGTCTGATGGTCGTGTGTTGGTATGGCGGCAGCCGGGGAAACACTATTTACCACAGTGTACTGTTCCTACGGTCAAGTTTGGAGCTAGCAGTGTACTCGCGTGGGGGTGTTTTTCATGGTTTGGTCCCAGTCTGTTGGTTATTGTAGACAAACCTGTTAACCAGCAAGTCTACCTCGATATTCTGGACAATTATGCTCTACCATCTGTGTGGCAATACTATGGAACTGAGCTTTGTTGGTACCAGAAGGATAATGCACTGAGCCATAAAGCAAGGACTGTTATGGCATGGTTTGAAGATAATTCCGTATCTTGTGTGGACTGGCCAGCACAGAGCCCTGATCTTAATCCCATAGAGCACCTATGGGTTGAATTAGAGCTCAGCATAAGAAATTTGGAACCAAAGCCTACTACTAAGCAACAGTTAGTGCCAGCATTATGTACTGAATAGAAGCGCATACCTATCACTGTGTTCCAAAACCTTGTCGAAAGCATGTCTTGAAGGGAGGGTCAGTGCATGCATTAAGGCCAAAGGTGGACCGACACCATACTAATGTATGTCAATAAATGCCATGTTGTGTTTCTCTTGTAGGTGTCTGCCGACTCTCGTCAATATAGTGTATATACTGATGAGCCATTACATTTTGACCACCCCAAGCCTAGAGAAATGAGTGCGCCTCGGGACAGAACGGTGGCAGGTGAAGCTCACAGAGCAGTATATATATACAACCTGAAGACTGGCTTTCGGTTAGTGTTCAGAGTCAGCAATGGGAAAAGCTGCCAATTTATCGGAGTTTCACAAAGGACAAATTGTGATGGCCCGGCGCCTCAGATCTACAATCTCGGGAACTGCCCGGCTTGTGGGTTGTTCACGTGCCGCTGTAGTGAGTACGTATCAAAATTGGTGCACAGATGGCCAAAGGATGAAATGTTGTCCAGCCGTGTGTCTTCTGCAGCTCATTGATGCCAGAGGGGAGCGGAGACTGTCGCGTATTGTTCAGTGACTGCAGGGCCACAGTGCGACAAATCATTCGCAGCTACAACAGTGGTGATAAGGGCAATGTGTCACAGCATACAGTTCATCGAAGCCTTCTGTGCATGGACCTGCATAGCCGAAGACCCAGCCGGGTCCCCATGCTCACTGCAAGACATCGCCAACAATGCATGAAATGGGCCCAAGATAGAGATTGTACTGCCAATGATTGGAAGAAAGTGGCCTGGTCTGACTAATCAAGATTTTTGGTACATCATGTAGATCGCCAAGCGCGGAGGATATGCCGATTACCAACGGAGGCTATTGCACCTAGATGCCCTGTTGGGCGGAAACAGGCCGGCGGCGGCGGTGGTGGTGGTGTTATGCTGTGGTCGATGTTTTCTTGGGACACTTTAGGTCCCATTATCCCAATAGCACAATCCCTGACAACTGTCAGGTGTCTGAACATGGTTGCGGACCATGTGCACCAATTCATAGCAACTGTGTTGTGTGCTGGTGATGGCCATTACCAACAGGATAATGCGCAATGCCACACTGCCACAATCGTTAAGGACTGGTTCGAGGACATTCTGGAGACTTCTGTTAATGTCCTGGCGTTCAAATTCACGTGACGTGAACTCAATCGAACATTTGTGATTCGACTTAGAAAAAGCAGGCTTGCGCTAAATCGCCCCCGGAAATGTACGGGAACTGGAGGACCTGCTGTTGACGTTATGGTACCAGATATCCCAGGATACCTGTCGCCACCTCGTCAAATCGGTGCCTCGCCGAGTGGCCGCTGTTTTGCGGGCTAAAGGTGGGTCCTGCAGCTTATTAGGTAGGTAGGTGGGTCATAATGTAATGGCTCATCAGTGTGTGGGTGTTTGTTATCTTGCTGTATTGCTTTCATGCATATATTTTTCAGTGTGTCTACACACTACAGTTCCCACCCTCTGTACCTTTTGAAATTAAATCTGTGCAGAACATTTTATCTTTATATGGTCACACAAATAGTGTCTTGATCTTAATGTAAATATCTTGTAGTAGAAAATGGGATATATGAAAACCGTTTTCTAACCTAAAAGGTGCAGATTAAAAAAAAAAAAAGTGCTGATTTGAATACGATGATGAATATGAAATTGATGGTTGTGACTTTAAAAGAATTCTGAAATTTATTTACTAAAAAAAAAAAAACATTTTAAGAAATAGTATTGTTTAAGAAGGATTTTGCAATTCTTTTATTTATTTTACATATCCAGGGTTTTATTTAAATTTTAAAAATCTGCTGTATTCATGTGTGAGCAATTGAAGAAAATTCAGTTATTTTTGTAATGTTTTAAGTTGATTTTTTTTTTCAGATTTTTTGAAATGTGATTGACCAACAATTTTTATTTTTTAGTCCCTCCAAAAAATAACTGGCCATGCAATCCCCAAAGAACCATAATTGCTCACATTCCGGATAATAATGAGATATGCTCATTTGGTAGTGGTTATGGAGGAAACTCACTCTTGGGAAAGAAGTGTTTTGCATTAAGAATAGGTTCAATTCTTGCAAAAAGAGAAGGATGGTTAGCTGAGCACATGTTGGTAAGTTTTTTATTTCTCCTTTGCTTCTTTTTGCTTTTTTTCTACCTTTAAGTTCAAGTTTTATGCAAATCTTGCTGCATTCATTCACATATTCATTTTTGTTTTAAAAATTTCCAATCCGAATGTCAGATTTCAGCATGTGAAAATTTTACTCAGTAACTGCTAATTTATATACCTGAAATACATATACCACAAGCAGTGCTAGGAAAACTGTTTTCAAAAAGTTACTTTTCCTGTAATTACACATACAGCATCTAAAAATGTTTGACACAATATTAAAACTAAATTTAGACATCTTTTAAAAACTACACTTTGTGAGCACACGAGAAATCATACGTAGGAGGAATGTATGTACCAGCAAACCTCTATTTGACGGACTGCGATTTAACGAATTAAACTGTTTTACGTAAATTTTTGATGGTCCGGATGAAACCACATTGAAATTAATGCTTGGCGTTTCCTGATTTAATGAAGACTTTTCCTAAATTTAGTGAACATTTTTCTTTTTTTTTTTTTTTAAACCAAGCTATGTTAACCAGCATTTTCATGTTAAAAGTTAACTATAAAGAGAGCCTTGTGCAACAGGAAAATTTTATGCATGCAATTAACCAGCATTTCAAAGAACATCTGCGACGACACATCAAGGCATTGTACAATAATTGCTTCAGGTGTTGACGCGTGAAGGCGTCATAATCATGGCTTAATATTTCAGTTTCTAAAGCCTTTGGCACTTGAAGAAACTTATATATTTTGTTATTGGCACTGAGAATGAGAGATCTCCATTCTCGAGAGTGATGGACGAATGATTGCTGATGCTCAGGGTATTGCTGACTGTCTTGGCACCACATTTTCTTCAGTGTCTAGCAACAGCCCTTCTTTGTTCTGGTAGCTTCAGACGCGGCTTGAGAGGAAAAGAATATCCTTCGGGCAGTCTTCCTCAGAGGACTATAACAGTCGCTGACTGTGGTGGAACTGAAGATTGCTTTGAATTGGTCTGGCCGAACATCTGTCGGACCAGATAACATCCACAATGACATGCTGAAGCACCTCTCACCATCCTCTCTAAACTGTCTGCTAATTCTGTTTAACAGAATTTGGCAAGAGCACATCTTTCCCGATTCTTGGCGGACAGCTATTGTCATACCTGTTCTCAAACCTGGCAAGGATCCCACAAACCCGTTGAACTACCATCCCATCGCTATGACGAGCTGCCTTTGCAAAGTGCTAGAACGCATCATCAATTTTCGTCTGATGTTTTATTTGGAAACTAGTCACATTTTATCACCCGATCAGAGTGGTTTCTGTCGCTTTCATTGCACCACTGATCATCACCTTTGCCTTGAAACATCTATCAGAGAGGCGTTTGTCTGGTGTCAGCACACTGTCTCAGTGTTCTTCGACATGGAAAAAGCTTACGATCAGACATGGAGATACAGCATTCTCCGTGATCTGCACGACTGTGGATTGTGGGGAAACTTGTCAACTTTCATTGCCGGCTTTCTCCAGGACCGGATGTTCCTTGTGCCCATTGGTTAACTCTCTCTGCGCTGTGTCCACAGGAGCAGGGTGTTCTTCAAGGCCCCATTTTATCAGTAAATCTTTTCATTCTTCATGTTAATCACATTTTCACATTACTTCCTCAGACTGTTCGTGGATCGATGTATTTCGTGTGCATCCGTCAACATGCGCACAATTGGGAGACAATTGCAGTCTGCCATTACTAAGATTTCTTTCTGGGCCTTACGTAATGGTTTTGGCTTCTCGTCTCGGAAGACCGTTTGCATGCATTTTTGGCACGAACGGGGTCTTCACCCAGACTCTCATCTCCGTCTGGGGAACTCTACGATCCCTGTGGTGCCCGAAGTCAAGTTCCTAGGTTTGACTTTTGACCGCGCACTCGCCTTCCATCATCACATCCAGTCATTGAAGGTGAAGTGCACGCAGTCCTTGAGTATCCTTAAGGTCCTCTCCCGAACAGGTGCTCAATGCTCCGCATTTACCATTCCCTTGTGCAGTCAAGGTTGGACTACAGATGTGTAACCACGGTTCTGCACAGCCTTCTGTTTTAGGTCTCCTTGATCCGGTTCATAACCAGGCTCTGAGTCTTTGCACCGACGCTTTTCGTACTTCTACCGTGCGTAGCCTGTATGCCGAGTCGCATGACCGCCGTGGTGCCTCCGCCGTCAGCAACTGTCTCTCCAGTTTTACACCAAGCTAAAGTCACTGCCTCATCATCCACTGCACGATTTAGTCTTCAACCCACAATGTGTCTGCTTATTTTCCAACAGCCCTTCTTGTGTTCCAACTTTTGGGATTCGGATGTCAGACATGGTGCGCGCTGCTGGCCTTGACTTATCGACGATTGCAGGGATCGCATTCCTCCTAAAATTCCTAAAATTCCTAATATTTTGTGACCCTCCTTAAATTCCTAAAATTATACCTAAAATTTGCTATTCATCCTAAAATTTTCGTAAGCTTATTTATTAAAAACACAACCGTTATTAACGCCAATAAATTTACCATTACGCAGGGTGCGCACGCGTGCTTGAAAACCTGGAAAGTCCTGGAAAATCATGATTATGTTTTCAAGGCCTGGAATATCCTGGAAAAACGGTGTTTTTTTAATGCCGTCTTGAAAAGCCTTGAAATTTGAAATTAGTGCTTAAAAAATGCCCTTTTAGAAAATCGTGTTACTGTTACCCCTTCATTTTTTAAAGTTCCTTTTCTCTGTTCTCAAAGAAACCACCGGCAGCGGTTTCCGATGTGCACCAAATCCTAATTTGGCTGGGGGAAAAAAAGAAAAAAAAAGGCACTACTTCCAGTGCAATAAAATTGGATGATTACTAGTAGGTCGAAGGGGAGCTTGATGTCCGTCCGACAATTGAGAACAGAAGGGGAAAGAAGAGGCATTTAGCATTTGCAGGGGGTCGCGTATGTACCAAGTCAGCTGGCATCCACCAGTGAGGAGTATGCCTGAACAACACATTCATCTTCTTCTTGTTTATGTGCATGCCACCCTCCCTCCCCTCAAGAGACTTCCACTACTTATGATAAAAAATAAGAAAACTATCTTTGCGAATTTTTCACGAAAGTGGCTGAAATTTTTACATTCACTGTAATTGGATTACAGAAGCTCACTTCCAAAATTCCAGTTGAATCGGTTTAAAACTTTAAAAGTTAGCATTGGTAATTTTTATTATGGACAAGTATGTGTGCCTCTTTGGACAGAGTGAGCCTCCAGCAGAAAGGGTGTTACCATAGCAACGGTTGATTGACAGCTGGGAGCGCTGATCTGAAGCCCTTGGTTGGGAAGAAAGCAAACACCTGTTTATCACTTCCACAGCACAAAAGGACTAGGAGAATATTTTCAGAAATCCATTTTTCTGAATTTTGAAAATAACACAGTGAAATTTTTACAGTAGTTAAGATACATCACAATAAAGTTCTAGTGCAAATTTCGCCAAATTCCGTTAGGAACTTTAGCAGATGCAAAAAAAAAAAAAAGTTGCATAATCGGATTGAAAAAAAGAAACAGTAATTATAAATTACGGGAAAAGCAAGTGAATTATTTTTTTAGATGCCATGGTTTATTTAAACAGAGTGATCCTTAAATTTTTTTTCTGTGATGATATGGACTCTATTTGAATTACAAACACGTTTTTATTCAGAAGTCTGAGTTACTGTTTTAATAAAAAAATCATCTATAATTAAAAAGTTTTCAATGGATTTAAGCAATATTCAGCAGATAAACAAACGTATTTTAGTAAATTGCAACATCATGACGTAAATTTGGTAATTTAATTTTGTCGAAAATTGGGCAGCATTTTTTTTTTTACAGTTTCTATTATAGTTAAAGTGAAGGAGGAAGGGTGCAACTTGACAGTTCAGTGAGCTGCAGGTGGTGATTTATGGCGATGTGCCAAATGAAAAGAAGCCATTCCATCAGGTAATTCCAAAGGTTGTGTTGTGTGGACGCGTCCTCCTGCTGTTTGATCTTAATTGGAATGTTTTTGTGCATGGGGGGGGGTGGGTTCGAGAGAAATATCCGTTTCAGCTTTACAGCTTTCACGGCTCTTTTTTTTTTTTCTTGGTAATAAATAAAAATCATAGTTGCTGCATTCACCATTGATCCATGTTTGCATTTCTTGAATATAAACAGCAGACAATCAGAAACATAGTGTTGGGCGGGTCTTGATGATCTTCATTTTGCATGGGTGGGTCTTGATGATCTTCATTTTGCAATGCTGAATTCAGTTCTGTGGGAATAAGGAATGACTTATACTGTGAATATATACAAAACTACATATTTTTGAGCTGAAAAAATAGGTCTACTTGTACACAGTAGCTAAAGTGTGAACTCAGATGAAGACAATCAGACATACGGACGTCTGATTCCATAAAAAAAAAATCAACATAGTTTTTTTATTTACACTACAGGTAAAAAAGCAAAAACATGTTTTTAAACGTTATAAAGGAAAACGGATTTTTGAAACGCATGACTTGATGATCTTAATTTCTGAAAGTTTCTTTTTTCCACACCCTTTTTTTTTCAATTACAATACACTGTAACAGGATCATCATCATCATCATCATTGTCAACCATTATCAATCCACTGCTGGACGAAGGTCTCCCCAAGTTTCCTCCACAACGGTCTGTCTTGTGCCAGTCTCCTCCATGTCACTCCCGCATATTTACGAATTTCATCCACCCATCTCCCATGTGGTCTTTTTCTGGGTCTTTTCCTGTCCCTTGGAATCCAATCTAAAATTTCGGCTGTCCATCTATGGTCTGTCCTTCTGGCAGTATGTCCAGCCCATTGCCATTTCAGGGATTTAACTCTGATCATGATGTCTTCCACTCTCGTCATTTTTCGGATCCACGAGTTCCTCTTCTTATCTCTCCTGGTTATACCAAGCATGCACCTCTCCATGCTTCTTTGAGTTGTCTGCAGCCTTTGTATGTCTCTTTTAGTTAAGGTCCACGTCTCTGCACCATACGTAAGCACTGGAAGGATGCATTGATCAAACACTTTTCTTTTAAGACATAATGGCATATTGCTCTTGAAAATTATGCTGTTTCTTCCAAAAGCTCTCCAGGCAAGTTTTGTACGCCGATTAATTTCTTCATCAATGTGACCCTCACTTGATATCTGCTGTCCAAGATAAACATACGTATCTGTTATCTCCAGTTTTTCTCCATCAATCGATAAATCTTCATTTCTTGTAAAAGCATTGAACATCACTTTTGTCTTCTGAAAGTTCATTTTTAATCCCACTTCTTTACTCTTGTCAGCAAGTTCCTGGATCATACTCTGCAGCTCTGATGGGGTAGTTGCAAAAATGACTACGTCATCAGCAAAACGAAGGTGGGTTAGATAATCTCCATTAATCTTTATCCCTTTGTTTTCCCAGTTCAGTGATTGAAAGACATTTTCCAATGTGGCATTAAAGAGCTTCGGAGATATGGTGTCACCTTGTCTCACTCCTTTTCCAATTTTTATGTGTGTTGTATTTTCAAACAGCCGAATCTTTGCACTTGCATTTTCATAGATGTTATTAATAATATTAATGTATGCATCTTCAATACCGCAGGATTTCAGAGCCATTGTAACTGCTGATGGTTTCACCGAATCAAAGGCTTTTTCATAATCGATAAAAGCCATGCACAATGGAAGTTCATATTCCCTCGCTCTTTCAATTAGTTCTCTCAGTACATGGATATGATCTATTGTGCTGTAGCCACTCCTGAATCCAGCTTGTTCTCTCGGTTGAGCCATGTCCAGTGTTACCTTCAAGCGGTGTGAAAGAACTTTAGTGAAGATTTTATAAACCACTGATAGGAGGCTGATAGGTCTGTAGTTCCTGAGATCCTCAATGTCACCTTTTTTATGTAGCAGGATCATTGTAGCATTGTTCCAATCCTCAGGAATCTTCCCTTCATTAAGGCATCGAGTGAAAATTTAAGCAGTACTGTTTCAATTTCTCCACTTGCTTCTTGTATGATGTCTATAGTAATTCCATCTTCTCCTGGAGCTTTCCCCCGCTTCATGTTCTTGATTGCATGAGCAACTTCTGCTGGGAGGACTGGAAGAACTCTGGTACCTTTCATGATGTCTGGAGTACATGTATCATCCCTTTCATATAATTTGGAGTAGAAATCTTTCACTCTTGTCAAAATTTCGCCTCTATTTCTTGTTATAGAACCATCTTCTTTTCTCAGAGCCATAATCTGTTTTCTTCCCTTACTGAGATGTCCCTTTGCTATCTTTAGGCTTTGGTTGTTTTCAATTGCTTTCCTCACTAGCTCACAGTTGAATTTCCTTACGTCTTCAGTGATACTTTTTCGTGCTGTCTTGCATAGCTCTATATATTCCACTTTGGAAGTCACATCTTCTTTAGTTGTCCTCATCTCTCTTCTTTTTTGCATCAACATTTTGGTTTTTCCTGATAATTTGTTTACATGCAACTTGTTCTTAGACCCAGCTAATTTTGTTGCTGTTTCCATAAGAGCTTTGGTTAGTTTTCTGTTAACTTCCGAAATATCCACTTCTTCCGATGTTAGGCCTTCTAAAGCAGAGAATCTGTTCTTCAGTTCCAACTTGAAAGTATTATGGTGTTTTTTAAGGTTTGTTATGTCAATACATTTTGTTTGTCTTATGAGCTTGCCACGTTCCAGTTTAGTGTTGAGGTGCATCTTACATCTCACCAATCTATGGTCACTACCTGTGTTGAACTTGTTTAGCACACTGCAGTCTTCGATGACGAATTTTTTTGTTACACATAATAAAATCAATTTCACTTGTCGTCCCAATTGGATGTCTCCATGTCCATTTCCTGTGTGGCTTTTTCTTGAAAAAGGAATTCAAGATGAAAAATCCTTCTGCCTCTGCAAACTCAACGAGAGTATTTCCACGCTGGTTTCTGTTGCCGTGACCGAATTTACCTACTGAAGTTTCATTCTGTTGCCGGTGCCCTATTTTTGCATTGAAATCTCCCATAATTATCTTCAAGTGCTGCTTACCTTTATTATTTAGATGACGAATTTCCTCATAAAATTCTTCAATTTCTTCTTCAGGATGACTTGTGGTGGGTGCATAAGTTTGAATAATCTGAGCCTGGTATCTTCTCGATAGTTGGATAACGAGTCGTGCAGCTCTGTCAGAGGAACTTTCAACTTCTACCACTTTATCCTTCAGTTTCTTGTTTATTATAAATCCAACACCACTAGTTCTGCCAGTATCTGTCCCTCGATAATAGAAGAGATGTCCACTTTTCAGTTCAATGAGATCTTCTCCTTTTCTCCTTACCTCACTTAGCCCGACGATGTCCCACTTGATCCTTTGTAGTTCCTCTTCCAATTCAAGAAGCCTTGAATCAGAAGATAGGGAGCGTCCGTTGTAGGTAGCCAAGGTCAGCATCAAATGGCAGCCTAGTCCGGTCCTCCGGGGATTCTTAGCACCCTCTGCCTTCATGTCGCACTGGCCGCTGCCTTGGCCAGGTACATTCCAGCTGCCGGAGACTGAGGGCCAAGATTTAAGTTGTAGAGTCATTTTGGAGGTGTTTGGCCATAACTCACCACGCTGGCCAAGCGGGTTGGTGAGTGTGGGATAGCATTTCCTCTGATCTCGATGGTATAGTTATACCGCTATTTGCGGTCGTCAGAGCCCCTTTAGTGGGAACAGGATGCACCACGAGAAGGCGGGGTTGACATTTGTCAAGGAGAGGCTGTGATGTTACGCATCACCTGACCTTACATCCCTAAACAGGATACTGTAACAGGATACTGTGTGTTATATCACTTAGAGATATGGCAGATTTTCGGTTGCTGATATCCGCGATTGTAAGCGGTAGTTGCATTGCGATTGTTGATGATGACAAGATAAATACTGGAGTGATGTAAAATGTTGCATAAACTAAAAAATAAAGCCCCCCACCCCCACCCCCACCCCAAACTTTTATGCGGTCATCATAGCTGATCAACCATTTCATTCCATGAACATCAGCACATTTCAATCATTTGAACATTGGGGGTATCTGAAGGAATTCAGCCGTGCTTAAGCGCCCTAACGCTACGAAAACATGCTAATTTTGGACAGTTCTATTCCCTTCCCCTCTACCATCCCTAATAATTGAGAGTGCATACATTGAGAGTGTTTCAAATATTCTATTTATGAGCTAGTTTTCGCGCTGTTTGTTATGCTTTTATTTTCGAAGAAAGAGAGGGAAAATAAGGAAAAGCAGCTAGAGAAAAAAAGAAAAGCTGAGTTTGATGACAAAATAAAAGAAAATGATGCAGAAATAAATAGGCTTAAAAAAGATAAAGAAGCCTACCTAGCAGTAATTCAAGAGGGAACAGAAAGAATGAGAAAAGCTGTAGAAAAACAAAATACTGTTGAAATAGCAGTTGCCTCTAACTTGATCATACAAGGTTCAGCTGAAATAAAGAAAACTGAAAGTAAATTAGTTGTGGCGGAAGCAGAAAAAGATAGGCTAATCAGGAAAAGGTTAAAACAATAATATGAAAAAAGTAATTCAGTGAACAATTGTACATAGTTCTTGGTTTTCAATTACCTTTTTAGGATATTATAGTTTAATGTGAAACCTGAAAACTTTACTGTGAAAATCGTGAATTGCTTCTGGTTCAACAGCATATTAATGTTCAAAGTGAAACTTGAATGTGGTAAATATACTTGAATATGATAATAACACGTGAAAAGATAAGAACTGAACATTAGAAGTAAATCATACTTAAACTTTAGACATTAGACGTTATGCAAAAAATTTGGGTGTGAACTTCGACCATATATACTAATGGACTGCGCATTGGCAATAGCTGCATCAAAGCCGCCATGGCTCAAACATTGGGCACGTCATCATCAGACTCCAAATTTCGTGTACAAATGCTGTTGTGATTACTAATTTACGCTGCAGAACTTCAGTGATTTCGGTGTATTATGTGAATGCACCTCATATGTAATGAAAACTCTTCAGGTAAGTTTACTTATGAGCTATATACATGCATGATCGTGTTGTTTACATTTTGTGATTTATAATGTGATGAACATTTGCGAAGAATTTGGAACATGCATTCCATTTTTTTCTTAAGTTACTATATTTTTATATCAATAGCTGCAAGTTTCTGGTTAAGTAATTGAACTTTATTGACTTAGGTATTTAATTCGTTTCTTACCCATGAAAAATCATAGAACTTTCTTTACTATATCGGTCAGAGCAACCATAAGCACAGCAGGTGTAACCCATCTTTTTGACTGTCATGTGATTTTATGTTGGAGCCAGAAATTTTGATGTCATGCGCAGTCTATCAGTATATATGGTTGAAGGGTGTGAAGCAAACTCTTTACAATGTATACAAAGTTGTTTTACTAGATGTATACAAATATACATCTAGTTTTTATTGAAATACACTCCTAAAATTTTTCTAAAAATTCCTAAAATTCCTAAAATTCTTACCTAAAATTTTCCAGAAGTATGCTATGATCCCTGCGATTGGTGTGACCAAAGCTTTTCATGAACCTCCATGGCAGTTGGCTCAGGTGATGGCCTATCAATCTCTTTCTGTGTGGTCTAAAGTCCTCCACGCCTGCACTCTTTTTCCAGCAGCTTTTTGCAAAGCACCTCTCGCTCCATCCCAATTTCGTGCCTGTCTTCACCAATGGCTCGAAATCCGGTGATGTTGTGGGATCTGCTTTTGTGTGCATTGATGAGATGTATGCTTAGAGGATTCTGCCGGTGGCGACAGTCTTTACAGCGGAAATGCATGCAGTTCACCTGGCCTTTCATCACATCCAGTCTTGTTCTCATCGCCGCTCCATGCTTTGCACCAACTCCCAGTCTGTCATCCAAGTCTTATCTTCCCGTGGGGGCATTGATTCTCCAGTCACCAGGGATGTTCGTCGTCTCCTGCGGACTTTGACTGGCACTGGATTCCAGGTCCGATTCTCTTGGGTTCCTGGCCATGTTGGGGTTCAAGGTAACAAGCTGGTGGATACCTCTGCCAGGTATGTCGCCTCTATGCCGATCACTCGACTGTTGCTGTTTTTTTAGAGATTTTCGTCCTGATATCCGAGCATTCATCATGGCTGAGTGGCAGTCCCTCTGGTCTCAGCAAGGCAGGAACAAACTTCTCTCCATCAAACCACAGATCGGACTATGACAATCTAGTTTGCGTAAAAATCGTCGTAAGGAAGTTGTCCTTGCACGTCTCCGCATCGGGCATTGTTGTTTCACTCACCACTTCTTGCTGTGTGACGACACTGCCCCAACGTGTGAGACATGCAACTGTCGTCTCGCTGTCATTCATGTTCTATGCAATTGTGTTCGTTTTGTTGCTGCCAGTTTTCACTATTTTCATTTGTTGAACGATGCCGCTGCTACGCTGCAGTGGCTCTTCGATTACCACTGTGATACTGTCGCTGTCTTTTCATTTTTAAAACTAATTTACTTGAACATATCTAGTTTTTACACTTTTCTTCATTCTCATTTTTCACTTTTACCACATCTGCCCGATTTTAAAGCATTATACCACGTTTTTAATGCTGTTTGTTTTATTGTCTTGTGTCTGATGCTCTTTGGCCAAACATGGTCCTTATGCCATAAAAATCAACCAACCAACCACTGAAAATGAGACTTCAACTGTCCAGAAATGAGTGCGATTTATGGGTAGTGGATTTTCCCCCACATGGTTTAGAGAAGGGAAACCAAGTGGATTTCCTGTAGTAGACATAACACAGTATTTGCTTTTCACTGCAATGTTTATTTTTCTTTGAATGTCCTGGTTTTGTGGCAAAGGGAAATATTTAGAAATAGGTACTTGAGTGGTAATAAAATGCATTTTCTAGTTAGTATTTATATGTAATGGGGTGACCTATTGAGGAGTCTAAAGGAATTCAAGGAAACCCACATTGATTTCAATTCTTAGTTTAGTCAAAACAGTGGATAAATTTGGACGTCCCATTGCTGGCCTTTCTATGATCAACTATAGTAAATTCATATCAGGGGTAGATCCTTCTGAAAGAAAAACCATAAGATGGTACAAGAGGTAGCTATTCATAGATTTCAAATGATTATTTATTGATTTCCATAATTTGTAAGATTCTTAGGACAGAAGATATGCCTTTGCCATTTTAGATTGACCATTGTAAGCCAGCTTTCATATCCAATACAATGAACTTGCATAAAGATATTTGCCGCCCTGGTGGTACAGTGGTCTAAGCCCTGGCTTCTGATCATTCATCCATCATAGGTCCAAGGTTTGAATCCCTGCGAGTCATGGATGTTTGTCTTATGTCACCGACTCTCTCCCTTCTCCGGAACCAGTGACCTTAAGTTAGTTGCTCATGGGGTTCATTAAACCTTCAATTAAAAAAAAAAAAAAGTAAAAATTAAGTCTCTAAAAGTACGTGACCATTTTCCAATCAAAGAAAAATAAAAGCTGTTCTTTGAGGAGACTATGCAAAATGTGTTATGCCAAAGGGATTCACAGGGAAACTGTCTATTACTGTGCCCAGTGCCCATAAAATCCTACTGTTTTCATAATTGCACCAAATTATATCATAAATAAGGGATAAATGTTTTGTTTTTCTATTTTGCTAAAGAGCATGTCCCTAGTGAAACTGCAAGTTTGTTTTTTCTTCAGTTGTGCACAGTCAAAATGCATCAAACTATGAAAGTTTCTTTTAAAACCGAAATCAATCTGTGTGAATTTTGTTTTTATTCAGTTGTGCATCATGCAATCATTTACTAGTTGCTATAGTTCCTTGGCATTTGTATTATTTTTTTGTTTTATATGCAGCAGCCACCCTAGTGGCACAGTGGTCTTAGTGATGGCTTATGACCATTCGTCCGTGATGTGTCTGGGTTCGAATCTTGGTGAGGCATGGATGTTGTTTGTCTTAAGGCTGTCTTCCTTCCCTGCAACCAGTGGCCCTAAATTAGGGACAGGCAATTGCTTATAGCCCATTGAGTTGCTCACGGTGGTTGTTAAACCCCCAATATATATATATATATATATATATATATATATATATATATATATATATTTCAACACAGGTAGTGACCATAGATTGGTGAGATGTAAGATGCACCTCAACACTAAACTGGAACGTGGCAAGCTCATAAGACAAACAAAATGTATTGACATAACCAACCTTAAAAAACACCATAATACTTTCAAGTTGGAACTGAAGAACAGATTCTCTGCTTTAGAAGGCCTAACATCGGAAGAAGTGGATATTTCGGAAGTTAACAGAAAAGTAACCAAAGCCCTAATGGAAACAGCAACAAAATTAGCTGGGTCTAAGAACAAGTTGCATGTGAACAAATTATCAGGAAAAACCAAAATGTTGATGCAAAAAAGAAGAGAGATGAGGACAACTAAAGAAGATGTGACTTCCAAAGTGGAATATATAGAGCTATGCAAGACAACACGAAAAAGTATCACTGAAGACGTAAGAAAATTCAACTGTGAACTAGTGAGGAAAGCAATTGAAAACAACCAAAGCCTAAAGATAGCAAAGGGACATCTCAGTAAGGGAAGAAAAACAGATTATGGCACTGAGAAAAGAAGATGGTTCTGTAACAAGAAATAGAGGCGAAATTTTGACAAGAGTGAAAGATTTCTACTCCAAATTATATGAAAGGGATGATACATGCACTCCAGACATCATGAAAGGTACCAGAGTTCTTCCAGTCCTCCCAGCAGAAGTTGCTCATGCAATCAAGAACATGAAGCGGGGGAAAGCTCCAGGAGAAGATGGAATTACTATAGACATCATACAAGAAGCAAGTGGAGAAATTGAAACAGTACTCGCCCAAATTTTCACTCGATGCCTTAATGAAGGGAAGATTCCTGAGGATTGGAACAACGCTACAATGATCCTGCTACATAAAAAAGGTGACATTGAGGATCTCAGGAACTACAGACCTATCGGCCTCCTATCAGTGGTTTATAAAATCTTCACTAAAGTTCTTTCACACCGCTTGAAGGTAACACTGGACATGGCTCAACCGAGAGAACAAGCTGGATTCAGGAGTGGCTACAGCACAATAGATCATATCCACGTACTGAGAGAACTAATTGAAAGAGCGAGGGAATATGAACTTCCATTGTGCATGGCTTTTATCGATTATGAAAAAGCCTTTGATTCGGTGAAACCATCAGCAGTTACCACGGCTCTGAAATCCTGCGGTATTGAAGATGCATACATTAATATTATTAATAACATCTATGAAAATGCAAGTGCAAAGATTCGGCTGTTTGAAAATACAACACACATAAAAATTGGAAAGGGAGTGAGACAAGGTGACACCATATCTCCGAAGCTCTTTAATGCCACATTGGAAAATGTCTTTCAATCACTGAACTGGGAAAACAAAGGGATAAAGATTAATGGAGATTATCTAACCCACCTTCGTTTTGCTGATGACGTAGTCATTTTTGCAACTACCCCATCAGAGCTGCAGAGTATGATCCAGGAACTTGCTGACAAGAGTAAAGAAGTGGGATTAAAAATGAACTTTCAGAAGACAAAAGTGATGTTCAATGCTTTTACAAGAAATGAAGATTTATCGATTGATGGAGAAAAACTGGAGATAACAGATACATATGTTTATCTTGGACAGCAGATATCAAGTGAGGGTCACATTGATGAAGAAATTAATCGGCGTACAAAACTTGCCTGGAGAGCTTTTGGAAGAAACAGCATAATTTTCAAGAGCAATATGCCATTATGTCTTAAAAGAAAAGTGTTTGATCAATGCATCCTTCCAGTGCTTACGTATGGTGCAGAGACGTGGACCTTAACTAAAAGAGACATACAAAGGCTGCAGACAACTCAAAGAAGCATGGAGAGGTGCATGCTTGGTATAACCAGGAGAGATAAGAAGAGGAACTCGTGGATCCGAAAAATGACGAGAGTGGAAGACATCATGATCAGAGTTAAATCCTGAAATGGCAATGGGCTGGACATACTGCCAGAAGGACAGACCATAGATGGACAGCCGAAATTTTAGATTGGATTCCAAGGGACAGGAAAAGACCCAGAAAAAGACCACATGGGAGATGGGTGGATGAAATTCGTAAATATGCGGGAGTGACATGGAGGAGACTGGCACAAGACAGACCTTGTGGAGAAAACTTGGGGAGACCTTCGTCCAGCAGTGGATTGATAATAGTTGACAATGATGATGATGATGATATATATATATATATATATATATACTATATTAAGAAGAGACTGAAGCAAAAAAAATTGTTTTGACTCGTACCAAGTACAACATAGAAAAAGTTACGTATTGACCGGTGTGAGTAAAAAGAGAAAAAAGAACAACTGAATGCAGAAAGTGTTGAGAATACTGAGCCTTGGCTTTATCAAGGACCAGCAAAAACTCTGCATTTTCTCACTTCCACAAATACCTATTTGGAAATGGGTTTCTGCAAAGTCATGGATGCAAGTAATAAGCCCGCCAAAAAATTTATATATATATGTCATGACCTCCGCAGAGTTGTATGACCAAGCTTTAGTTAACAATTTAGCTTGTATCCATAACCTTCCTGGCCCGACCCATGCTCTTTATCTGTTACTATTAAACAGAAAGATGATGATTATAGAAACTCAAGTTGTAAGAGTGACATAATGAACCAGAAATAATGTTCAGTAATAACCAATTGCCAAGTTCGCCTGAGAGAGGATTTAAACCTGAATAGCAATACAAAAGTATTTCAAGTTCCTTAACATTGCAATAAAAAATGAAATATTAATTTTTTTCTAAAGCACAGATTCTTGAAAGAAAACTGGATTATAAAAACCCCCTGACAACACAAAAACGAAAATAAAATAAATACAATAATAAACTAAACAAATGCTTTGTGAAGGTTATGTGACATAAACAATTAAGTAGTTATTAAGACCAATGAAACGGCCGGCTGCTTGGCCTTAGTTCCCCTAAAAAACGCGCAAAAATACCAAGAAAAGAAAGAGTTAAAATATGCAAAAAAGTTAATAGACTTGCTAGTACTTAAAAGCAAAAAAGAAAAATGTTCAAGAAGTTCAAAAATTGAACCTGGAAAACCTAAAACCCAAAGACAAAGAGAGCTTACCTCTTATGCAACTTAACTTCTTTCATGCTTGAGGAAACATGGCCAACTTTTCAACCCAAACTTCCAAACACCCCTGCCACTCCCTAGTCGCTGGGGGGCAGAGTGGGTGGGGCTGAAGGCCTCCACACACTGAAAAATCCTACTCGCGCAGATTTTAACTGGAGAAAAAAAATATAATTAAGATTGTGGACCTGTATGATCAGAACACTACGGATAAAGCTAGCAATAATTTTGCAATTATCTGTAAGAAGTTCTATTTTGAATTGTTAACACTACGGATAAAGCTAGCAATAATTTTGCAATTATCTGTAAGAAGTTCTATTTTGAATTGTTAACTATGGAACTCAATAATAGAGTAACCTATGAGCCCGTAAGTTATTCTACCAAGCAGTTAGAAAATCGCTTTAAGGCATTCTTCAAGAAACTTAAAATTCCACAAATAAGGAGATATGAGCCTGAATTTCCATTTCTTTTTGCAACTGTTAAGTTTCATAAAGATCCAGTGAAGTTCAGATTCATAGCTAGTGGAGTAAGGAGTCATAAAAAGAAAATTGATCTAGCTTTTGAAGAAATCTTGAAGGTTTTGAAACACATTAGTAACTGTACTAATTTGAAGTACAGAGATTTCTGGATAATTAATAATAATGCAGAAGTAATTTCCTCTATACTCGAAGTAAATCCCTTAGATATTAATAGTTATGATTTTGAGAACCTATATACTAATCTGCCTCTATCAGATATAATCACTACCTTTAAAGAGCTGTATGCAGTTTAAACTTAACCAATTTGTTAATGTAGGAGCCTGGAACTCTTATCTCAATTGCTGCATAAAAAATAACCATATCTTATATAATAATGCTCTCTATAAGCAAGTAAACGGTATCCCTATAGGAACGTCAACATCCACGAGTATTGCAAATCTATTCCTGTTCTTTAAGGAATATAAATTCATTAAAAATCACTCCACTTGCTCCGATAACTACCTTTACACATTTAGATATATTGACGATCTGCTGTGTATAAATAATTCAGAAGTTATAGAGAGTGATTTTGATAATATCTATCCTAGCTCTCTTAACTTATGTAAAACCAACCACAGTAATCAGGAACTTGAGTTCTTAGACTTAAGCATCAAACTTAACAGAGGTAACCCATCTATTAGCCTCTTTGATAAGAGTTAATTTTCCTTTCAAAGTAATTAAATATCTACACTGGAATAATAACATATCCACCAAAGTAATTGAGAATGTACTAATTTCTCAGGTGCTTAGAATTTCAAGAATTTGCAGCAACAATTTGGACTTCAATTACCACATTAATATACTATTAGACAGTTTTCTAGAGAACAAAATTCCTACTTCTTTCATTAAAAGAACTTTAAAAAAATTATTCTGAATAATAGAGTAAGGTTGGCAGATCTGCTTTAATTTTCTACACGTTAATATGATTCTGACCAATGAAAGCCTTTTGGAAGTTGGCTAGAGGATGATATTAACTACAAAAAGGAACCTTAGTGCTATGGATAAGAAGGTCCTATTAAAAATAAAAAAATTAAGTAATATAGATAAAATAACAAAAAAAACTTAAAAATCTGTTTATAAAAGAAAATAAATATAAAAGAAAACTAGTTATTCACTCACTAGAATAGCTATACTAAAAATAGTAAAACTAACATTAAAATTAATAGGATTCTGATTAGTCTACAGAAGCTCACTAAGGTGATTAAATACATGCAAAGATTATTAAATACACTACTTGTGTATTTCATAATATTTCTCATGTATTCTGAAGAGTTTATTCTGCTCTTTCTGATCATACAGATCCACAATCTTAATTATATATTTTTTTCTCCAGTTAAAATCTGCGCGAGTAGGATTTTTTCAGTGTGTGGAGGCCTTCAGCCCCACCCACTCTGCCCCCAGCGACTAGGGAGTGGCAAGGGTGTTTGGAAGTTTGGGTTGAAAAGTCTGCCATGTTTGTTTCCTCAAGCATGAAAGAAGTTGCATAAGAGGTAAGCTCTCTTCTTTGTCTTTGGGTTTTAGGTTTTCCAGGTTCAATTTTTGAACTTCTTGAACATTTTTTCTTTTTTTGCTTTAAGCTTTTAAGCACTAGCAAGTCTATTAACTTTTTTGCTTATTTTAACTCTTTCTTTTCTTGGTATTTTTGCGCGTTTTTTAGGGAACTAAGGCCAAGCAGCTGGCCGTTTCATTGGTCTTAATAACTACTTAATTTTGCACTTAAAGCACTTCTGAAATACTTTGTACATATTGCAACTAATTGTTTGTCACATAACTTTCACAAAGCATTTGTTTAGTTTATTATTGTCTTTATTTTATTTTCATTTTTGTGTTGTCAGAAGTAGTGTAGTAGGGGGTTTTTATAATCCAGTTTTCTTTCAAGAATCTGTGCTTTAGAAAAAAATTAATATTTCATTTTTTATTGCAATGTTAAGAACTTGAAATACTTTTGTATTGCTATTCAGGTTTAAATTCTCTCTCAGGCGAACTTGGCAATTGATTATTACTGAACATTATTTCTGGTTCATTATGTCACTCTTACAACTTGAGTTTCTATAATCATCTTTCTGTTTAAATAGCAACAGGTGAAGAGTATGGTTCGGGCCAGGAAGGTTATGGATACAAGCTAAATTGTTAACTAAAGCTTGGTCATACAACTCTGCGGAGGTCATGACATATATATATATATATATATAAATATTTTGGCGGGCTTATTACTTGCATCCATGACTTTGCAGAAACCCATTTCCAAATAGGTCTTTGTGGAAGTGAGAAAATGCAGAGTTTTTGCTGGTCCTTGATAAAGCCAAGGCTCAGTATTCTCGACACTTTCTGCATTCAGTTGTTCTTTTTTCTCTTTTTACTCACACCGGTCAATACGTAACTTTTTCTATGTTGTACTTGGTATGAGTCAAAAAATGTTTTTTTTTTTGCTTCAGTCTCTTCTTAATAGAGTGTGAATTCTGAATTTTCATAACTGCTGCGTTGCACATTTTGATCTTCAGGTTAATTTGGCAACTTTCATTTTAAATTAAAATAATTTTTTACAGTAACTTGTACAAAAAAACTAGTGGATAATGCTTACCTTGGCATTCCTTTCTAGCGACGGGAACATTTCACGCACATGTTTTCCGGTCTTTGTTGATGTTATTGTCCTAAAGTCCGTTGTATGCGATGACTGGCTTTACTTCTCACACTTTTCGCTGGGTATACTCATTGGATCTTTGCCTTAGGATTCAAACATCAATTTTTACCGTTCTTTATACTCGAAATTTTCGCCCATACTCTGGGCATCTTCAGGAGCGTGGCGACTTTACCACCGATGTTCGTGGTTAACTTTGCGCTAATGGAGTCCGATACTCCTTGTTGCCATTTGTCGGAAAAAACTTTCCTGGATATATTTCGTTATCAAGCCCGGCTGGCGCCATCTATGTTTCGTTAAGAACACTTTTTTTTTCCCCGTATTTTTTTAATTTTTTTTTTAATTTTTTTTTTTAATTTTCTTCTATCCTGGTTTTCTTGTCTTTTTTTGCCTTTTTTTCTTTTGTTGTTTTTCTTGTCTTATTAGTTCTTTCCACAGGCCCGATAACGTGTTAGGGTCGTTCTGGTTACATACCCTTGCTTTATTTTTGTAGATTAATATTGCTTCTTCCCTCCTCATTTGCCTTTCCGATTTTTTATTCTTTTTTAGCATTTTAATTTCATCGAACTTTGGGAATGTCCGGTTTTCCAAGCAGAATTGCACTAATGCAGTTTTAGCTTCTTTTTTTTGCCAGTTAGATATGTGTTGTTTAAGTCTTTTTTAATCTGTTTTTCGTACTTCCAATGTACGATATTGGGGGTATGTGTGCTATTGGAATTTCATAGGTTCCCGATTCTTCTAGCATTTTTTCCTGTTTTTTGTTGACAGTCATACTTTTCACGGTGTGCACTGAGCTTCCTAGTTGTAAGTCATATTTAGCACAGTGCCTATTGATTTCTTTTCTCACTCCTTCCAGGTATGGGAAAGCTCCAATGTATTTCAATTTTTTATTTCTCATCTTCCTTTGGTTGTGCACTTCTTGGCCTTCTTTACTCTGAGTCATATGCTTTTTACTCTCATGTATCCATTTATTAATTAGCTTGCTCGGGTACCCATACTCTTGTGATATTTTCGAGATAAACTCTAGCTCTTGATTTTTTAGCCTGTTGTTAGATGTGTGTGTACGCTCGCCGTATCAAGTTTACTATGCTGTTTTTTATGTATCACTGGATGACGAAATATATCCAGGAAAGTTTTTCCGACGAATGGCAACAAGGAGTATCAGACTCCATTAGCGTGAAGTTAACCACGAACATCGGTGGTAAAGTCTCCACGCTCCTGAAGATGCCCAGAGTATGGGCGAAAATTTCGAGTATAAAGAACGGTAAAAATTGATGTTTGAATCCTAAGGCAAAGATCCAATGAGTATACCCAGCGAAAAGTGTGAGAAGTAAAGCCAGTCATCGCATGCAACGGACTTTAGGACAATAACATCAACAAAGACCGGAAAACACGTGCGTGAAATGTTCCCGTCACTAGAAAGGAATGCCAAGGTAAGCATTATCCGCTAGTTTTTTTGTACAAGTTACTTTGAAATATCGCACGTAAAAGAGAATAGTACAATAATTAGAGCTATATAATAGTCAGAATTAGAACTACTAAGTGGAATTGATATTTTTTTACGTTTTCGGCTTTGCTCTTTAGTATATATATACAACACGGGTGGCATTCAACATTTTGCCTATAGCCGTATCGAAAGGTCACCAGTGCCAGTGTTTCCCTGAAGAGATTGGCCTTATATTTCATTCCTTATATTTATTGTATTATTTACCTATTTAATTTTTTATTTCATCTTGGATTAAGCATTCTACAGCTATAGAATGTACAAGCCTTCCCAGGCTTCTTGTTCTGTTCTGTGCGATTTTCAATGATTTCCAGTACTTTATATATACAAGCATGGTTTGTACGCATCCTGGAAAAGTCCTGGAATTCCATTTTGTCCTGGAAATGTCCTAAAATTCTGTTACATGTCCTGGAATTTTATCCATTCATGCCTTTTCTCCCTGCGCGATGGTTTGTAGTTGAGGATTTTTCTGACATAACTTGTCTCCCCACCCCCTTCAAAATGCGGAGGGTGGAGGCTGTTGGTTTTCTTATCTCTTAAGACTGAAGCTGCGTTATTAGCATCTTTTGCATCGTGCTTATGTTATCATTTTGTCCGGCCGGGGAGACCATATCTCTGCAATTATTAGTTCAATTTGTAAAATTATTTTTGTATTGGGAAGTGTAAAATGTGAAAATGATGATCCACACGTTCAGTTTTTTTATTTTTCCGATGCACAACTTCGCCGCAAAACAGCGTGAATGGAGATCGTATCGAATTTAAAATGCATTTTCTTTCATATATTTGCTTTTAAATACCCAATTGAAAAAAAAATCCTTTCGATGACATTTATATTGAAGACTATTTTAGTTAGTCCCTTCTTCAAATATGCATAAATTTTCCGCTAGGGGGCGTAACGGTAAATCTCATTCTAAAATCGAACTTTTAGAAGCAGAGATATTGGGAAAACAGTAGCGGGGGCGTAATGATTTTCCCAATATCTCCGCTTCTAAAAGTCATTTAAAAAATTCTTCCTGCATTGGATACAGCTCTTCAGGGGAAATGTTTTGCATATAATTTCTCATTTTCGGTAAAGAATGGTTTGGCCACCAGGGAGCACGAGTGTTTATTTTTGCTTCTGATGTATTTGTAACAAAATCTGAGCTGGAAACTTCATTGAAAAAAATTCATTTGTGAACCGATAACACTCACCTTGGAAAACGTTTTGAGAATACCTCCTGCTTAAAATAGTGCATAATTTTCTCACCGGGGCATACACGTAAATCTTATTTTTGTACATATTTCTATTTATATATAGGAGTCCGATTTGAAAAATTCTTTCTTTGTTAGAGAACATTTTCGGTGCAAAACGTTTCTCATATAATTTCAAATATTTCTTGACTCCCAAGTGTGCCACTAGAGGGCATAAGTTCACTTTTCTGTTTACAGCAATATCTGCGGGAGTAAAAACCCAAGTTTCTGATTAGCTGCAGCGGACATAATTTTTAACTTTCTGCATTAAGTTTGCCGAAGCATGTAGGAAGTTGTTTGTTGTAGGTTACAGGTTGAACAGACCTATGATTTCACTATATTTTAAGTAAGAACATTTGGATTGTATGTCCTGGAAAAAAAAAATCCGAAAGTCCTGGAATTTTGTGATTGAAAAAGCATATGAACCATGTACAAGTGTCCAAAATATGTATCCAACAAATGCCTGTCAATATTGGTATATTTCATTGTTGGCAGAATTACAATTATGAATAAATTTTCTGGTGTTTTAGGATACCAAAGTCAAGCAAATCTATGAAAAGTTTAATAACTAATATCGGGATATACATGATAGCAAGGACTTGCTTGTTTGCACCGCCACTACATCCCAATAACTTCAAACATTTTAAATATATGCGACATTGAAAGATAACATTCGCGAAGGCAACCTGTTATGTCAAGTCTCTCTCAACAAATCCCACCACTAGAAAGTAAAAACACTAAACCTTAAATATTAAACTTTAAAAATACTTCTAAAAACATTTAATTTATCCTATTTATAAAATGTAAAAACCTAGTATTACTTAATACAAAACGTAAAACTAACCTAGACTTAATAACGAAGCTATTTACTACCTCTTGAGTCATTCTACTTGTTCTGTTATTCAGTAGTCTTCAATTTAAAGTAATGCAAATAAAATACATTAAGAACATCTAAAAACAGGTTACCACTCAGGAAAATTATGTCCCTCATATCTAAATCTGAACATTTTTGATTATCTTGGGCAATCATAATGCATTTTTCCCATGACTGTGCTTGCACAAGACAAGGGAAACCATTTGGATTTAGAAATAAGGGACAATTTTCCTGAGTGGTAACCTGTTTTTTAAATGTTCTTCGTGTATTTTATTTGCATTGCTTTAAATCAGACTACTGAATAATAGCACAAATAGAACAACCTGCAAGGTTGTAAATAGCTGTATTAGTGAAGTGTAGGTTAGTTTGCTTTGTTTTGTATTTAGTAATACTAGCATAATATTTGCACCTTTTAAGGTATAAAATCCAGCAAAGTGTGCATATTTACGTGCAATTCATTAATGACATATCTTAAATGGCCAAGTACTTACCAGAAAGCTCTTGGTCAGTTTAATCCTTTACACTTCTAGCACGTCAACATCATCATGTAATGTAGTTGGCCTTCAAAGGTTGAAGAACTCCTTGCTTATGAGATTCGTTCTTACGGTCATGAAACATCGTATTATTTTTTAATTTTTATTTCTTATTTTATTCACTGGACAAAAAGGCAGGTTTCATTATGCAGTCTGAGACGTAAACATAGCTCGTCATATCCATAAAAAACCACACATATACACACCATACAGCTCATTCATACATTCAGTTAAAACCACTATGTACATAATTACACTATTTACATTCCCAGGCAGTTAAACCTTTGTCAACTGTGACTAAAAAAGTGCACCATCCGCTTCAAACACCGTACTAACCCTACTGCAAGTGCCAACCTCATTCAGCACGTCATACACAATCCTCTAGCGCTTTCAACAGTACATCTGTCATCTTCGGGAGGCCCATGTGTCTCTCTGCCTACCACAGCTCAAGTGAGCGATGTCATTGAGGTTCCGGCTTCAGTCGCAATCTCTGCATCTTTGTGTCTCTGGCGCCATCTATTGTCAGTGCTGCTCTTTTCTTTTTTCCCCTCTTAACTGTTGTTCAATTTTTATTAAGGCCTTCCATTGTTCGTTTAAGTTGCTTGGCTCATTAATGTTACACAATCTTGATCTGTTTTTTTCAATTAATACAGATTCTGCAATTCTCAACTGCCTTTTGTTTTTACAGCTCTTAATTTTAATATCTTCAAACTTCGGATATTGGTGATTTTCCATACAATATTGGGTTAATGCAGTCTTAGCTTCTTTTTCATTCCAATTACTTATATGCTGGTTCAATCTATACCTTAATTTGTCCTTGGTGCTACCTATATATGACAAAGGTGGTTGCTGGTTTATAGGAATTTCATATACACCTGGTCTATCCAATTGGCTGATTTTTTTCATTTTTTATTACTAAATTTTTTAATGTACCTGATTTCCTACTTGTATGTCATATTTGCTACAAACCTTATTAATTTCAGCAGAAATACCCTCAACAAATGGGATTGCTCCTACATATTTTAAAAGTTTTTTAGGCAAATAATAAAAAAAAAACCTCAGGCAAATAATAAGGGCAATAATGATAAAAAAAACTTTTAAAATATGTTGGAGCAATCCCATTTGTTGAGGGTGTTTCTGCTGAAATTAATAAGGTTTGTAGCAAATATGACATACAAGTAGGAAATCAGGTACATACTGTAAAAAATTTAGTAATAAAAAATGAAAAAATCAGCCAATTGGATAGAGCAGGTGTATATGAAATTCCTATAAACCAGCAACCACCTTTGTCATATATAGGCAGCACCAAAGACAAATTAAGGTATAGATTGAACCAGGATATAAGTAATTGGAATAAAAAAGAAGCTAAGACTGCATTAACCCAATATTGTATGGAAAATCACTAATGTCCAAAGTTTGAAGATATTAAAATTATTAAGAGCTGTAAAAACAAAAGGCAGTTGAGAATTGCAGAATCTGTATTAATTGAAAAAAACAGATCAAGATTGTGTAACATTAATGAGCCAAGCAACTTAAACGAACAATGGAAGGCCTTAATAAAAATTGAACAACAGTTAAGAGGGGAAAAAAGAAAAGAGCAGCACTGACAATAGATGGCGCCAGAGACACAAAGATGCAGAGATTGCGACTGAAGCCGGAACCTCAATGACATCGCTCACTTGAGCTGTGGTAGGCAGAGACACATGGGCCTCCCGAAGATGACAGATGTACTGTTGAAAGCGCTAGAGGATTGTGTATGATGGGCTGAATGAGGTTGGCACTTGCAGTAGGGTTAGTACGGTGTTTGAAGCGGATGGTGCACTTTTTTAGTCACAGTTGACAAAGGTTTAACTGCCTGGGAATGTAAATAGTGTAATTATGTACATAGTGGTTTTAACTGAATGTATGAATGAGCTGTATGGTGTGTATATGTGTGGTTTTTTATGGATATGACGAGCTAGGTTTACGTCTCAGACTGCATAATGAAACCTGCCTTTTTGTCCAGTGAATAAAATAAGAAATAAAAATTAAAAAATAATACGATGTTTCATGACCGTAAGAACGAATCTCATAAGCAAGGAGTTCTTCAACCTTTGAAGGCCAACTACATTACATGATGATGTTGACGTGCTAGAAGTGTAAAGGATTAAACTGACCAAGAGCTTTCTGGTAAGTACTTGGCCATTTAAGATATGTTAGTAATACTAGGTTTTTACATTTTGTAAATAGAGTAAATTAAAAAGACACAACCTGAGAATACATGCATATTCCTGAAAATTGTTCTCATATTTTACGTGCAAATTGTAATTAACATTGTTAATAGAAACCTCTCCGATAGATTGTTGCTTTTTGGCACGTTTACTACACATATCTTTTGGCCAACTTGTCATAATGCGTATTAGGCCTTTCGTGGTCATCATATCTCTTCCCTGTGTCTTCACATATACTCTTGCCAGTTTTTTTGTTGTTTTCGAGCCAACATTTTACAGCCACATTCACAGATTTCCCATATATGGGCACCCTTCATTAACTTCAACTTATATTAAAAACTGTAAAACTATACAAAACCCTCTCTTCATTCATCGAAAACTTTAACCCTAACTCTCTTGGTCACTAAATACCGTCCACGTCTTATTATTCACAACATCCATACATATCAATACATACATTCATATTAAAAAACAGCATTTTATATAAACTATTTACAACACCCCTATTTTATCCACTCAATTCATTCACTCACTGGCTCAACGCTCTTCTCCTTACACTACATAGTTTTCCGATGGGAAGCACGATACGCCTAACCACTGACACCGCCAACTTCCATATCCATGACAGCGCAGATGACCGGAGACGATGGCATAACTTCCTTTGTGGCTGCAGAGAAGACCGGTTGTGATTCAGCAAGCCTCCTGATGACAGCCAGGGACTGACAGAAAGTACTTGAGGCAGACGAGGTCATGGATGTTGGAGTTGGTGGTGTCAGTGGTTAGGCGTATCGTGTTTCCCATCTGAAAACTATGTAGTCTAAGGAGAAGAGGGTTGAGCCAGTGAGTAAATGAATTGAGTGGATAAAATAGGGGTGTTGTAAATAGTGTATATAAAATGCTGTTTTTTAATATGAATATGTATTGATATGTATGGATGTTGTGAATTATAAGACATGGACGGTATTTAGCAACCAAGAGAGTTAAGGTTAAAGTTTTCGATGAATGACTAGAGGATTCTGTGTAGTGTTTTAGAGTTTTTAATATAAGTTGAAGTTAATGAAGGGTGCCCATATGTGGGAAATCTGTAAACGTTGCTGTAAAATGTTAGCTCAAAAAAGAAAAAAAAAATACTGGCAGGAGTATATGTGAAGACACGGGAAAGAGATACGACGACCACGAAAGGCCTATCGCGCATTATCACAAGTCAGCCGAAAGATGCGTGTAGTAATTGTGCCAAGAAGCAACAACCTTTTGGGTGAGTTTCTATTAAAGATGTTAAAAAGAAACTGTAAGAGTTTTAATATTTTAGGTTTAGTGTATTTACTTCCTAGTAGTGGGATTTGTTGAGGCAGACTTAATGTAATAGGTTGCCTCTGGGAATGTTGTCCTTCAGCACCACATGTATTTTAAATGTGGGATGTCGTGTGGTGTAAACATGCATGCTAATGATTTAACCTTGGCGAGTTAATTTTTTCGAGGTTTTAGTTTTTTGTAAAAGCTACGAGATGTAAACTGTGGCTAGAGCTTCATATGTATAAAAGCTCGTATGCAGTGCTGTGTGAAGTGTGTAGCATCGTGGGACATTTGCTTATGTTTCTTACTAGCACCTCCTGAATGCCACTAAAATAACATTGTGGCAGTTAACATGTTAAGAGATTTCTTCATAAAGGCCTGCTGAACTTTAAAATTTGCTGGAAGAAACACTAGAAAGCAAGTCTCTTGTTTTTTTTTTTTTTTTTTTATTGGAAAAAAACATCTTTCAACTTGCAGCTTTACTATGTAGCAAAAGAGCTGGTGAAAGGGATGTAGAAAAGTACTCAGTAGACAAAACATTAGAAATAGAGTTGATGGGTAGTGTTGACATGGGCATCCCCCACGCAGAGTGGAACAGATCCAGACTGAATGCAGGTGATAAATAGGCGGACAGCAGGCTTCCCAACAGTGTACTGCAATCAACAAATGTGGGTAAACAGGCTTCCCAACAGTGTATATGCTATCCACGAATGTGGATAAACGTGGTGATCTGAGAGACCTTGATCATGGACACATTGTCGACACTAGACAGATGGGTCATTTTCTAGACAGATGGGTCATTCTGTCATCCAATTAGTAAGAACCCTAGGGTTCCATACTCGTGGCACACTCATGTATCATGAGTGTGCCACGAATATGCTATCAACGAACATGGGTAAACATGGTGATCTGAGCGACTTTGATCGTGGACACATTGTCGGCGCTAGACAGGTGGGTCATTCTATCGTCCAAGTGATAAGAACCTTAGGGTTCTCGAGGTTAACCATGTCAAGAGTGTACCACGAGTATGCTATCGACGAAAGTGAGTAAACGTGGTGATCTGAGCGACTTTGATCATGGACACATTGTTGGCACTAGACAGATTGGTCATTCTGTTGTCCAAGTAGTAAGAACCCTAGGGTTCCAGAGGGTAACCATATCGAAAGTGTACCACGAGTATGCTATCGACGAATGTGGGTAAACGTGGTGATATGAGAGACTTTGATCCTGGACACATTGTCGGCTCAAGACAAATTCTATCACCTAAGTGGTAAGAACCCTAGGGTTCTGAAGAAAAACCATGTCAAGGGCATTGTATGAGTATACCATTAACAGATGTTCCAGCACCCAGAGAACAGACGGTGCCCACCCACATGCCATTGATGAGGGGTGTTGACGTCGACTATGCAGGCCCGTAAAGACTGACTGCTTGGCAGCAGTGGTGCAAATCACATAGAGGTTAAATGTCAGGGTCCCATGCAGCATCAGCAAGTGAACAGTGCAGTGCACTCTGCATATGCTAAGCTATGGGAACCAACGCCCTACTCGTGTGCCACTGTTGACTGCTTGTCATTGGACAATAACTCCTTACCTGGTGCCAGAAACATCAAAACTGGACTACTGTGGAGTTGTGCCACATCATTTGGTCAGATGAATCCCGTTTTTTCAGCTGTACCGAGCTGGCGAGAAGGTCCAGGTGTGGTGTTGACAGCATGGGACCATGGTCCCATTGTGCCATGTCAGCTGTGTTCAGGGTGGTGGTGGCGGCTCTGTGATGGTTTGAGGTGCCTTCTCTTGGAATACGTTAGGTCCCTTGGTGTGTGTAGAAAGGTCCTTAACTGCTGTGCACTACCAGCATGTGCTGGCTGATCACCTACACGCTTTCATTGTCTTCGTGCATTTTGTGGCCACCCCACCATGCCACAAGCACCCAGGCATTGCTCAAGGAACACTAATCTGAGTTTGGAACCATCCAGTAGCCTCCAAGGTCCTGGATTTAAACCCTGTGGAAGCTTTCTGGGATGCCGTGGGGTGGAACATGAGATCCATGGATCCTGGACTGACATTTCAGGTGTAGTTTGTTGACAATGCTGCAACAGGCATTACCTCCAGAAACCATTTGGCATCTGGTGGAGTCAATTCCCCAGCATGTACAGGCTGTTATTCGTGCTAGAGGAGGACCAACATGCTGTTAGGTTCTAATGTCTTGTCCATTGAGTGTATAATAGAGCAACACACCTTCTGTATTTTGAAATTTTTTTATTTTAATATTACTTAAACTGTGCTAGAAATAAATTACTAGCATCAATGAAGGTGTGTGTATTTTTCAATGTACTTCTGATGATGAATAAAAATAAATTGGTATTTATCCTAGTTGTAAATGCATTTATGGCACCTCTATTCATAGTGATTGTGGAATAGCTTTTTACGGGTCTTATAGAGGTTATTTTTCATCAAGGTTGGTTGTCAAATTTTCAAACTAAAGCCTAGTTCGTCATCAGGACTATGTCACTGGAGTAGTTGCTGCCACTCAATTGGAAGAGTCCATCCGCAATTATCGTTAATTGTGGTACTTCTTCTTCCTATTTCGATCCCTTCTTCTAGTTTCCTCTTTACTAAGTTTGACTGGTGGGCGATTATTTTCACTGAGTCCCAATTTATGGAGTGTCCACTTGCTTGTATATGTCTGTCTAGCCCTGTTTTGTTCCCAATGTTCCTAATAGCTGCTTGGTGTTCTTTCATTCGGACCTTAATACTTCTCCCTGTTTCTCCTATATAGCTGAGTCCGCAGTTACAGTCGATGCAGTAAATTACTCCTTCCTGCAATTGGATGTCCAATTCTTTCTGCTTTAAAGCTGGCAGGAATTTCTTTATTTTGTTATTAAGATCTGGAGCTAGCCTGATATTATATTTTGCTCCGATCCTTTTCAGGTTCTTGAAAAGTCCCTTGTGGTACGTAATTTTGCTGATGAATTTGAAGTTGGTTTTCTCCTGCTTCTTTTTTGGCACTTGTTTAAATATTTTCTCCACATATGGGGAGGGGTAATTGTTTTCTGCCAATATTTCCTTTAATTCTTCTTTGTGAAGATCTTTCTGAGTAGCTGAAGAGACCAGGATTTCAATCTTTTCCAAAAATTGTCTCTCCGTATTCGATTTAATATAATCAGGGTGGAATGAGCAGAAGTCTAACATCTTCCCTGTGTTGGTGGGTTTTTTAAAAAGCTGAGTGAATATTTTCCCCTCTCTTGAGGTCAAGGTTAAATCTAGGTAATTGATGCTATGGTCTCTTTCCTGTTCTAGGGTGTACTGCAAGGTATTCTCTAGTAAGTTAAATTCTTCCAGAATCTGAGAGGGTAGAGATTGGTCCACAGTATCTACTATAATTAGGACATCATCCATGTACCTTACATAGAGAGCAAACAAGGAGGGTTGTATAAGGATTTTTTCCTCTAGTTTACTTATATAATAATTTGCTAGCAAAGGTGCTAGTGGAGAACCCATTGCAAGTCCTGAAGTTTGCCTGTAATATTTCTTTCCAAACTGGAAGAAATTATTCTTGAAGGAAAATAGGAGCAGAGATATGTTCCCTTCTCCTCCCTACCTACTAAAAAATTCCATGCAGCTAAAAGGAAAACTGGACAACTTACCAGAATTAATTCATCCAGTAATGGCAAGCCTGGATATAGTCTCTATGTATACCAACATTAACCTGGACCTCCTACTGGAATTCATTGTAGATAACCTTGCGGAAAAAATAGTATTCCATAATCACAATAAAGAAATACTACTTGGCATATATGAACTGCTCCTATTTTCCTTCAAGAATAATTTCTTCCAGTTTGGAAAGAAATATTACAGGCAAACTTCAGGACTTGCAATGGGTTCTCCACTAGCACCTCTGCTAGCAAATTATTATATAAGTAAACTAGAGGAAAAAATCCTTATACAACCCTCCTTGTTTGCTCTCTATGTAAGGTACATGGATGATGTCCTAATTATAGTAGATACTGTGGACCAATCTCTACCCTCTCAGATTCTGGAAGAATTTAACTTACTAGAGAATACCTTGCAGTACACCCTAGAACAGGAAAGAGACCATAGCATCAATTACCTAGATTTAACCTTGACCTCAAGAGAGGGGAAAATATTCACTCAGCTTTTTAAAAAACCCACCAACACAGGGAAGATGTTAGACTTCTGCTCATTCCACCCTGATTATATTAAATCGAATACGGCGAGACAATTTTTGGAAAAGATTGAAATCCTGGTCTCTTCAGCTACTCAGAAAGATCTTCACAAAGAAGAATTAAAGGAAATATTGGCAGAAAACAATTACCCCTCCCCATATGTTGAGAAAATATTTAAACAAGTGCCAAAAAAGAAGCAGGAGAAAACCAACTTCAAATTCACCAGCAAAATTACGTACCACAAGGGACTTTTTCGAGAACCTGAAAAGGATCGGAGCAAAATATAATATCAGGCTAGCTCCAGATCTTAATAACAAAATAAAGAAATTCCTGCCAGCTTTAAAGCAGAAAGAATTGGACATCCAATTGCAGGAAGGAGTAATTTACTGCATCGACTGTAACTGCGGACTCAGCTATATAGGAGAAACAGGGAGAAGTATTAAGGTCCGAATGAAAGAACACCAAGCAGCTATTAGGAACATTGGGAACAAAACAGGGCTAGACAGACATATACAAGCAAGTGGACACTCCATAAATTGGGACTCAGTGAAAATAATCGCCCACCAGTCAAACTTAGTAAAGAGGAAACTAGAAGAAGGGATCGAAATAGCAAGAAGAAGTACCACAATTAACGATAATTGCGGATGGACTCTTCCAATTGAGTGGCAGCAACTACTCCAGTGACATAGTCCTGATGACGAACTAGGCTTTAGTTCGAAAATTTGACAACCAACCTTGATGAAAAATAACCTCTATAAGACCCGTAAAAAAGCTATTCCACAATTGGTATTTATATTAAGAAAGAAATCGGACAAAGCTTACTTTTGAACTCAAAAGTGAATAGCTATTTAGAAAAATGCAAAATTTTGTACATTAATACTGAACCTCACTTTTTTCTAAAATTCTACTGCTTGTTTTGGCATTGTTTTCTTAATGCCAAAGAAGAGGTATTTTATATTTTCTCATAAGTATATATTACTTCCATTTCAGATATTAGGCATAACTAATCCTAAAGGCCAGAAGAAGTATATTGTTGCTGCTTTTCCTAGTGCCTGTGGAAAGACTAACTTAGCTATGATGAATCCTTCACTTCCTGGTTACAAAGTAGAATGTGTTGGAGATGACATTTGCTGGATGCGCTTTGATGAACATGGCCAGCTGAGAGCTATTAATCCAGAGTATGGCTTCTTTGGAGTAGCACCAGGTGAGATAATGTACTGATTTCCAAATTGTCTGCTCATTTGGATATTGAGTGCAAAAATTTCCAATCTGTGGGCTGATTCTTTGCAAAGAGGATGAAATATATCTGTATCAGTATTTTAGTACATGCATAATTATCTTCATATCCTCAGTTGAGAATAAAGGGGCTTGTGGGTGTTATTAGAGATTTTTTTCTAGTTTAATTTTTAGTGTCACCTAGTCCATTTTTAAGTTATGCTGAAGTAGTTATTTTGATTTGGTTTCTAGGAACCAGTAACTATGCATTGTGAATGTAAGACTTCTTACCTATATAGTGATCAAAAAGTTTGGAAAACTCAGGATACTTTGTCATGTTTTGAAAAACAAATATTTGTGCTGTAATGTTCATATTTATGATCAGTAATAAGTTACACATTCAGCATACTACCAAAATCCTTTAAGTTTTCACAGTGTGGATTTACTTAGTTTCACAGCATTGGCCCATAATGGTGTGTTAAGGACGTATGCTAGATACTATTGCTTGTGATACTTTAATATACATATCACTAAGCTGTTCTGAGATTCAGAAGTTAGCTCCTCAAAGCAAGATAAGATCAGTTGTCAGATTAAAATTCATTCATGGTGTTCGATTTTACTTACTGTTTAATGTATCACATTTCTCCATTTACAGCATTCTTGGCACACAACTTGAGCTTCCCTGACATCTATTACATTATGAAAGAAATACGGGATTACACCATATAATACAAATTTTGAAGATGACAATCCGATTTTTGGCGTAAATGTGACAAGGATGGCAAGTCAGATAATATTTGAAAACTTGAAAATTTTCATCGTCCTGGAGCGGGACTCGAACCCGCGTCTCCCAGGAAACGCCCGGGTATGCTACCCACGACACGGGTATGCTAACCACTGTGTTAACCACTACCGGGTATGCTAACCAGTAGTGTAGTGGTTAGCATACCCGGGCGTTTTCTGGGAGACGCGGGTTCAAGTCCTGCTCCAGGACAATGAAAATTCGAATATTATCTGACTTACCATCCTAGTCACATTTGTGCCAAAAATTGGATTGTCATCTTCAAAATATCTATTACATGCTTCGCCATAAGACCTCTTATTCTTCATATTCATTATCTTTGTTTCCTACAGGCATTCCTGAATCTAGTCCTCCCATGATTTTCTTGGCATTTCTCCAGATCTTTCTTGTCACTTGGACTCAATAAATTCCCAGCAAGTACCTCATCACTCATTCTTCCAACATAGCCAAAACACCTCAAGATATTTGTCACTACCCTATTAAAAACATTTTGCTTCACATCTGCAACAAATCATAATTTCTCACATAATAAGAATATCTTCCTGCAAACCCCTCTGTAACTAATGACTTTCCATCCCACAATGGATTCCAGTTTCTCTTCTGCAGTACCTAGGTTTCATTGCCATACATCAGAGTAGGAACAATAACCTTTTCATACACAGCCATTCGGAACATTTTTGGATACCCATCGCTCCATGTAATCTTCCTACAGTTGCTATGACTTTTAATGCTGAATTTACCTGCCTACTGATTTCACCATCTGTTTTGCTCTGTCAAATGTGCTTCGTAAACTTGTTCACCTATTCTAACCCTACCATTTAGTCTGCTTTTTATTTATTTTTTGGTTGGAGGTTTAACAATCAGTCTCCTGTTTCTGATTTAGGTCCACTGGTTCTAGGAAAGGGAGAGAGCCAGTGCTATAAGACATAGTATCTGTGCCTCACCTGGATTCTAACCAGGACCCATCTCGGATGAATGGTCACTAGCCGGCACTTAGACCACTGCACCACCAGAGCTGCTAGCCTGATCTTACATTCAGTACTTCACAGTTCCTCACTCAGAAAACCATAACTTAAGTTTTTCATTATTTATACTAAATTTGAATTTCATACAAACTTAATACATCCAGGAAGTCATACTCAGCAACTCCCCTGTAAAGCTCTCGGACAACAGGTGTACGTTATCAGCATCAACTTGCACATGTGAGAATTGCCAAAACACATGCCATATTTTAATGGTGAATTAATTTTAACTTTCCTGTTCACCATTTTCAGCCTTTTGATTACATAGACTTGCATCCCAGTTCCTTCCTTATTAGCTTGACACAAATTCTTTCTGTTCCCATGGCTAAATATTTGTGAATGGCTATTGTTAGTGAGGGTTTCACATATTCAAACTATTTTCCATTTCTGTTCACATGGCTAAGCATTTGTGAATGGCTATTGTTAGTGAGTGTTTCACATATTCATATTATTTTCCATTTCTGTTCCCATGGCTAATTATTTGTGAAGGGCTATTGTTAGTGAGCATTTCACAGATTCAAACTATTTTCTATTTTTGTGAAAAATATTTCTGAAGACGTTTCCAAAACAAAAGTTTATTCAGAAACTCTCAGCAATGCAAGCACTAAAGGCTAGATGTCTTGAGGGGGGAGGGGGAATTCATTTATAGGTATTTTCCATGGTTTGTTAGAAAATTAGTCCTGGAATTTTTGATACACTTTTATGTAATTCTCCTATAGTGTATTTAGGTTGCTACCATGTCGTATTTCTGAACTAAAAAATATTTGTAATGTAATGTGCACTAATGGGCTTTCTTCTGTTTAGCTTTGTTGAACACCTAGTTAAATAAATTGCACTTTGCAAACACTGCAAAAGAAATATCAATTATTTGGTTCTCTTGTCATTATGTAATCATAATTCTCAGTTTCCAGTGATTAGTTTTGTTCTGTGGATATTATTGTATGAAGCACCTTTCTCTGGTAACAAGGAAATGACCCTTTTTTTTTTTTTCCTTTTTTGTTTTTGTAAGGAACATCAATGAAGACAAATCCAAATGCCATGCTGACAATCCAGAAAAATACAGTGTTTACAAATGTTGCTGAAACCAGTGATGGCGGATTCTTTTGGGAAGGGTTAGAAAGTGAAATTCCTCCTGGAGTAAGAATAAAATCATGGTTGGGAATGGAAAACTGGACTGCTGAGGTTGGGAAACCTTCTGCTCATCCAAATTCAAGGTAAAAATTTTCAACATTGATTAATAACTGAAATAATATCTTATTGTAGAGTTAAGATTGTGATGAGCTGCACCAGATTGAATGAAGATAAAATTCTCTTAGTCCACCCATAGACAAGGAGTATTATTTTCAAAATGATATATTCGGTTGGTGCAAATGAAATGTCTGGCAAAGAACCAGCACACGTGGATGGTGAGAACGGAAAAGTAGGACAACTTACCTAGGCAAAATAATTCCCCTCGCCATCGACACATAGTTACCATTTTTCTGGCAAGGCCATGATCCCAGAACAAAAAAAATCTTGTGGCTGGGACCCGAAGAAGTCTTCAACTGCACGTTGAACCTGGTTGTCTGTCGTGAACTGTTTCCCAGACAGGAAGTGATCCAGGTGACGGAATGGATGATAATCTGTTGGAGACAAGTCTGGGGAATAGGCAGAATGTGGCAGTGCTTCATAGCCCAAGGCACTTAGTGTCAGCATCGTTCGTTGTGCGACATGAGGGCGGGCATTGTCCTAGAGCAGAACACCATGTCTGTTGGCCAAAGCCGGTTGTTTCTGCAGCAATTTCTGGTACATCTGGTGTAATTCAGCACAATAACATTCTGCAGTGATAGTTTGGCCTCTTGCCAAGGAACTCTGATGAATTATCCTGGCTGTGGACCACGAGACAAGGAGCATCATCTTCTTGGTGTGTAGCGGTGGCTTAGGATGCCGTCCAGCAGGCTGTTGTGCAGATCATTTCCGATTATCATAAAGGACCCACTTCTCATCGCAGGTGATGATTCGATGTAGTAGAGGGTTCCTTATATTCCTGGCAAGCAGCGATGTGCAGACTTCTAAATGCCTAGTCTTGTTGGCAGTTGTCAACTCATGTGGCAGCCACATGTCCAGCTTTTTGACCTTATCCAACACAGCCACATGTCGAACAATTGTCGTGTGGTAGACACCTACCTCTGCCGCTATCTCACAACACATTTTTCAGAGGTCTGCTTCAACCACATGTAACAAAACAGAAACAGCAACAGGTCGGTGACCAGGTGCTTCGTTTTGCAGGTCCGTATCTCCGCTTTGAAACTTTACAAACCATCGCCGAAGGGTTCGTTCGTTGGCTGTATTCTCCCCAAACGCTGCAATTTCTGCAGAATGGCGCAGTTTAAATTCATACAGGAAGATGACTCTCAAATCTGGCATCTGCATGTTTCCTTTGCAAGCCACATTACATCCAAACAAACCACACCTGAACCTTGTTCTTCACACACGTGCTAGCTACTTATAGTAACTCTGTGACGTAATACCCGCAACACCTGTGGGTGGTTCCATTCCACTGTGGTGGGGGGCCCCGTCTCCACTGCTTGAATTCGCTCCAGACATTTTATTCACACCAACCCAATATCATGCTATTTTTTATTATTGGTATGATGAGTTAATTTCTCAAATCAAACATAAATCTCTTCCCAATTTCTATCTTCCAAACATTTTTTTTTTCTGTATCTACCTATTTTCAATTCTGTTATTTACAGCTGCATCAATTGAAATCCCAAAAAATTCCTTTGGTTCAGTTTTAAATGTTTAAATGAGAATATTTAAATTTTCGAAAAAAAAATCCATCCATCAATATCCTATTGAACATACCATAAAAATTTTCTATTGTGCAGGTGCACAGCGGACCACACTTTCAGCCAATTTGGTCTTGGTAAGGAAGCTCTTGCCTTGTGCTTAACCTTTTTCGACACTAAAATATATCATTCCAGATTTGTCAGCAAGATTACATTCCTGTGACATGATTTTGATCTCAGCAATACTGACCACATGGAGGTTGAAATTTTCTGATGTATGTGCTTTCATGTAAGAATGAAATTTATAGAACTGTTTCTTAAAAGAGAAGATTAAGATTGGCTTCCATGTGGACACTTTAAAAATTAAAGAACAAATTTTTTTTCTCCTAAGTTACAATAAAAAAAAAAAAAAAAAACTTATATGAAACCGTCAGTGTGAGAACAGATACAATTGTTGAAGTGTCCTTTGTTTTGGCTGATCTTTTGGGAATGTCTGCAGTTCATTAAAGCATAATCCTCTCTGTAGGGAGAGGTGAGGAAATTAATTGGGCCCAAAGAAGCTTTGTGACATTCAAACAGGGTAGAGTTTCTTTAAACGTGAATTTTTGGGTTCTGAGTATATAGTGCTGGATGAAGGTCTCCCCAAGTTTCTTCCACAATGGTCTATTTTGCACCAGTTTCCACCATGTCACTCACTCATGCTTTTGAATTGCACACACCCATCTCCCATGTGGTCTTCTAGGTCTTTTCCTGTCCCTTGGAATCCAGTCTAGAATTTCGGTTCTGGAGGGAATGGCTTATGTTTGAGTAAAAACTAATTCTACCCTTTTGCAATTCTGTGTATACTCTGGTTTAAAAAAAAAAAAGCTACACCAGAAAAGAGGGATGAAGTTTGGTTGGAAAGATGCAAATTGGCTGGAAAGATTGTAACTTTCAGATATTGAAGTCATTTCAGTATTGAACCCATCTGATAAAAGCTGAAGTTATTATAACAGTGTGAAAATGGTGATCTGTGAATAAAAAAATTTGTGTCTGCCTGACTGACAAATTGTTGAAAAGTGGCATCTGGAGAAAAACCATCTCAAGTAAAATGCTGAGAACTTGTCAGCACTGTGATATCGTCAGCTAACAGATTTCATTATTGGCCTGTTCAAAGCTGTCTGGTCAGCTTGGCGTAATATGTCCAGTGATGGAAAGTTTGCGCCGAAGTGTGCCAATTTCATTATCTTGCACCAAACTGCTACAAATTACGAAAAAAAATATTTGCTCCCAACTGTGCCAAAACGGCAATCCACAGCAAAAACTGCCCAGCTAAAAAAGTTTTCACCGCAAAAAATGTCGTTTTAAATGGTGAATCGAATGGCGCTTTTTTAAGGTCTACTCATAATTTGGTTAAACGTATAACGACGCTTAATCAACACGTACCGCCAATCCCAACATTTCGGAATGTTTTTCACCTACTTCTAATTTGTTGTTTTTTCGGCATAAGTGACAAACACCATGCTGATGATGCCTCTATAGCTCGCACGTCAGCACTTGCGAGGAATTTCATTTTCTCCGAATAGGTTGGATGTTATCCGCTACGCTTATGACGCCTCTGTAGTTCGCATGTTGGAGCTCATGAGGAATTTCTTTTTCACCAAATAGCTGGGGTGTCATCCGCCACGCCTATGACTCCTCTATAGCTCATATGTCGGGGTTTGCGAGACATTTCTTTTTCGCCGAGTATCTCGTGTGTCGGATGTTACCCTTCATGCTGATGATGTCTCTATAGCTCACGTGTCGGCTGTCGCGAGACATTTCTTTTTCGCTGAATATCGCACATGTCAGGGCTTGTGAGGCATTTATTTTTCAGCAAATATTGCGCATGTCTGGCATCGCCCTCCATGTCGATGCCTCTAGCTTGCATGTAGACACTCGCGAGGCATTTCTTTTGCATCGAAGTTGGCACACCGATGATGCCTCTATAGCTCGTATGTCTGGGCTGGTGAGCCAAAGCTGAGATTTCACTGCTAAGTTGTGGCCTCTACTGCAGGAAAAAAAAAAAAAAAAAAAAAAAAGAGTGCTGGGTGAGTATGGGTGAAAAGGTATTAGAGTGGAAAGGGTTAATTTAGATTAAAACGAAATGTAGCAGTGAAACAGCCATGACAACAAAAAGAACGAAATCAGATGAAACTTGTCGTCAAGTGTATAAGAATGGCCTTTTTATGAAACAGCTAAAGTTTTGCTGAATCACGTTTTGTAAACTATGTGGCTGCGATTTTAGCCTAGCACATGGCAGCCGCGATGATTGTTGGCGTCGTGTGGAGAGCAAGAAGCACAAAGATCATGTCGAGAGACTAAATGGAGATTTGTGTAAAATTAATGTAACCAAAAAAACTTCTGACAGCTTATAAAGAATCTTGGGAAAGAATGAAAGTATCAAGAGCAGATTAGTGCTGGAAAAATGGAGCAAAATAAGCGAAAAAGAAATTGAATGTTCACAAGGTGATTTGAAACGAGAAGAAGCCGAACTTTTGCAGCAGTTGGATTCCTCTGATAAAATGTTAAACAATGCTGAGATAAACATTGAATGTGGCATAAAAAAAAAAAAAGACTAGTGCAATAGAAAGTGGACAGATTCTATTATTAAAAGAAACAAAACAAAATATTGCTAACTATCTTAAAAATTAGAAAAAATAGAAGTGAGCAATTAAATATTGAGAATAGCAGCAAAAAATTAAATGTTTTTTGTAAAATGATTAATAATAGAATTCTGCTATGGTTACAAATTTTTTGATCTATTTGAAAACTAAAGTATTTGCATGTGTGTATGTGTATTTCAATGCAAGATGTTTTAAATTTGAGTAGGGTGCTTCTAGTTCCAAAACATTTTTTATTTAAGAGTTTGTTTTATCTACTAATATTTTACCTGCTCCAAAAACACATTTTGCTGCTCCAAAAATGTATTTCACCTGCTCCAAAAATAATTTTGTAGCTTTCCATCACTGTGTGTCACATGTCAGCCGCTACAGTCCATCGTTGCTGTACACAGTGGATGAGAGAAGGCAGCCATGGGTTTGCAAGCGATTTGCTTAGTGAGACTACAGGACAAGATGGTTTGATCTGACAACAGGCCCCTGCAGAACTGACAAACTCAGTCTTAGCTGTGAGAAGAGTGGAGATCATAATTGCCAAGTTTTATGGTTTACCCATGAAATTTTTGAAGATTTTACATGTTTTACAGCTTGAGTAATTCAGATTTTCCAGGTTTTTTCTTTTTCCAGGTTAGTGTAATCCAAGGGTTGAATAAGTATTCAAAGTACCACAGCTCTCATTTATTCTGATTTATATGTGTATGTGATCCTAATATGTGTGTATTAGGATCACGCTTTTACCCATTGCCTCCAAACCTCTGTTCGCAGCCTGTCAGGGAAGACTGTAGAAACATTCTAGGATTAGGATTGGTAGTAACTGCTAAAAGAGAAATGAAACATGTTAGCATTATGAGACTTAAAATTACATTTTTTAAAAGTATAACATGTGACCACAAAAATATTTTTAGGTCAAAATCTCCAAACTTTAAGTTAAAGTAAGAAGTTACTGCAGTATTTAATATTGCAATTTTGCAGTTAGAAATTAATTTTTTATTTCTCTGTGAAGCCTAATAATAAGCATCCTAATCAGATAATTATATGTTGATTGCATTTTAATTGCTGTAGGAGTGAAATAGTATTATCTTAATTATAACATATGAAATTGATTAAAATCAACAAATCATTTGTATAATAAATCTGCTTTTAATCAGTATGTTCCATACGGATGTTCAGTACATCAGGCAATCAAATATATCATCGAAACATTCACTGAAATTTCTTTATGGACATCAATTCTTGAAAATTTACAGGTCTGGAGGGGATGCAGAGTATGCTGGCATGTGTAGTGCTCCCCTGTCATTGCCTATCACTGACCTGAACCCACCATTGTCAATGCTTGAAGTAGTGCAGCTCTTTGGCAACCTAGGTTGAAGAATGGTGTTGTGTGTAATATGCAGTGATGAATTTTGCTTCTGATAGTAGTCAGATGATGTAGTGACTATGTGGTAACACAACAATGAAGAATGTCATCAAACAACACACTTCCCAAACAGTGAACATCATAGGTTGGGGAGCTAGCTATCGCCTATGGTTCACACTCTAGTTTAGTCTTTATTACGGGAACTTTGACATCATACCAACATGTCAAAGAAATCCATGAACCCATTGCGATACCATTTGTGGCAGGGTTAAACAGCTTGTTATTTCAACAAGACAATAATGCTGTTCTCTTACTGCAAATGTATTGAGGCAATGTCTACAAGGTGTCAACATGCTTGCTACCTTGGTTGTTCTGATTCCCATATTTGTTGCCAATAGAGCATGTCTGTAACATCCCCAGACACTGCGTCAACCACTATTAACAGATTCCCTGCAACATCATCTTAACAAAGTGTTATAGTCAGTGTTGCATGACTCTGTAAGATGTTTGCAGACCTTAATTCCTAAAGTCAGATGCTCTGACTTAGGGACAACACAACTCCTTATAGCCTCTGATGTTCACTCTGGTTATTAAACCCTGAACAAAACAATAATTATAATAATAAAATATATGAAAATGGAGTGCTATATTTCACATGGTTTGTATGGGTGCTTAAAAAGGCTTGAAGGTGCTGAATTTCGCGAACAAATAAATAATTAAGGGCCCTTAATAGTGCTTAATTTTTGTTTTGGGTGCTTAAAAGTGCTAATTTTTGTTTTCACCAATATTATCCACCGTGAATGGGGAAAAACATAACAGTTAAAGCTCACTGCCGCGAAAGTGTAACTCCCTCCCGTCCGTTTTCTTGGCGTGTGCGTTTGTTCAATGGCTATAGGTGGAGCTTAGGCAGCATGATTTGGCCATTCGACACAAAGTTGATTACCGACCAAATCCTTCGAACACCCCGAGCTATGGACCTCGCTGTCACCAGTTGGTCACATGAACTTTTGCCCTGATCGCTGACTTTTACGGGGAGGGCACACTAGACATTTTGTTTTTGTGTGCAGCGTGTGCTTTGTTAGTGTGTGCTTTCTCTACCATTTGATAAGTTAAATATTTGATTGTATTAAGTTGGTTGGGATTTTGATGTGCAATGCCTGGGGGGGGGGGGGAATGTATTTTTAATCCACTGTGGATTCAAAAAAGGGTTTATAAGGACTGGATATCCTTAGTTAATACAGATAAAAGGAAAGCTAGGTGCAAAATTTGCACAAAGGATATAGAGATTGGAAGCATGGGAGAATTTGCCGATTTTTACACATCTATTTTTTTTTGTTTCTTTCGCCCTGGCCTAGGATTACGTCGCCCCGAAGTCGCTGAATAAAGTTCGTGACTCAGCAGCTATTTGTTCCCCCCCAAGAAATTTGTTTTGCATGTTTGAAAGCTCAGGGCAGGGATTACGTAAGCCCGGCATGCTTCTCTCTCCATGACCCAGGATTACGTTGGCCCGGCGTGCTTCTTTCGTTGTGGCCCGGGATTGCATTGGCCCGATGCCTCTGAACTAAGTTCGTGACACACCTCTTCATTTCTTTTTTTTTTTTTCTGAGGAGGAGGAGGAGGAGGAGGAGGAGGAGGAGGAGGAATGTGCTTTGCTTATTTGAAAGCTAAGTGGAAAGAAACCACTGCTTCGGGCCAGGATAACGTCGGCCCGAAGCCTCTGAACAAAGTTTGTGAAGCAACTCTGTTTCTTTTTTATTTTATTTTTCTTTCTGAGGGGGAGGAATTTGTTTTGCTTGTTTGAAAGCTAAGTGGAAAGAACGCACAGCGCCTGGCTCTGGGATTACATCAGCTGTTAGCATTTGGGGCTTTCTCGTGATTGATGCACAAACTGAGCAGAAATCTTGGGGGAGGGGAGCATGGCTGTCGCTAGACTTCTGTCAGGGTGGGCGAGTATTATTTTTACTAGGGCAAGTTTGAAAGCAACTTAATTCGCGAAACACTGAAGGAAATAATTTGTAATGCTCTTTACTACAGGCTGCAAAGGTGTATTCGTGCATCCTCCCTCTAATGTCCTGGATGAATGCTCATTAATTTTGGAACTGTCTTTGAAGTCTTTGTTTTCTGGAACACAAAAGAATCCATCGTTTGTAATTATTTTTTGCTAATATTCCGTCCCCATTTTTTTTATAAAATTAGTAAAACCTAAAGTGTTACATTCTCGTATAATGAACATGACACACTGCCATCAGCACCAGTAACATGCCCTGATTAAAAGAAAATTTCATGCCTAGGAGAAGGGTCTTAAAGCAAATGTTTTCGTGTGTTAGGTTTGAGGGGAAATAAAGACGCGCAGATAATACCATTCCCTTCCTTAACTCCTTTCCTTCAGGCCAGCAGCCTTGTCTTGCACTCATCTCTTCCAAAGTAGTAGTCAGCCATGACCTACTCCCTCATTGCCCTAAGGCAGGCTTAACAGCTCTGGTATAGCTTTTAGACTCCATTCCGTGTTGGAATCCCCTACTTAGTTGCACAAACAGCAGGGCAATTACTGATGACCTCTAACAACAGCAAAGCAATTACTAATGATTCAGTGAATTCCAGTTTACCCTCTTTATTCACCCCTGATAACCTGAAAAAAAAGTTTAGATTGAGGATTTGGAAGAGTAGAAAACTGAATTTTTTTCATTGCCCTGTTGATGCTTATTTGGATAACCTAAGGAGAAGAAAAAACAGACTTCCTAGGGTGAAATATGTAGGTCTATACGACAAAAACGTAGGAGTCTGTATTTCCTGGCAAAGTCCAGATTATATTTTAAAGTTTTAAACTTTTATTTAAATATGGCACATCTTAAACTGTGCAAGCAACAGGGTGGACAAGATAATTTTCAGGGTGGGCTGAAGCCCACCCCTTTGATGACACCCCTAGAGGGGAGGTGTCGTTTCCATTTGAGGACGTAATTCCATCTTCTGGAAATGGAAGTTACTTGAAGTGAAGATTTCTCTCTTAATCGTGATATTTTCTCGTGATGTTCTTCCTGCCCAGTATTTTTCTTAAATATTTATTTACTCCATAAATACTTACATTTCAGCTTAAAAATAGAGGAAAGAGTATTTAGAGCAGTCTTGTCAAAAATATTACAAATTATTAATTTAAATGTTTGCTACACTTGTAAATGTGGGGGTAGTGTAAATATCTGTATTGTTGGTATTTTTTAGGGTACTTAAGAACTTTTTAAGGACCTTTTTATTTAAATTTTAACTACTTAATTTTGATCCTTAAAAATGAGTACGGACCCTGTTTTATGGTAAGCCTGGCTTAGTTTTGTATATCTTCGTTTATAACATGTGGGATCTGCTTCCTGTTTGAGTAAACATACATATCAGCCTGCTGCAGAACAGCATGTATGTGAGTTGAAATTATGCTTATTATAAGGAACACAATTTTGTATTCAGTATATTTTTATTCAGATAGACATTTCTAATTGAAAAGTTAAACTTGATGGATTTAATAGTATTGGTTTACTGAGAACAGATTATGTATAGAACACCAAAATTTGAGGTACCCATTTAGAACATTGATTTCTCACAATTATGATATTGATATGATTGATAATTACAATAGGTTGGAGAAATCATTAGTTTATTCATGAATATGATAGAGCATTTGTAGTACATGCAGCAAAATGGTTTGGTAGAGTTAAATTTCTGACTCAAATCACTTTGAAGTGAACCAAACAAAGTATTTTTTGAAGTAAGAGTGAGAATTATTTTCAGTGAATAAGATAAAACATAAGTTCTTAATGGAGGAGAGGCTCATATGCTCACTTGATTGTTTCTCTTATGACTGGTTTTTGTGATAACATCTTAGAAGCAAAATATTGGGTTGATGCATAAATTCATGCCATTTTTTTTCACCACACTACAGGAATGTATTACATCAGAAGGGAAAACTGAATCAATCAACTAGTTCCCCCATTGTTTATGATAGTATCCCAATGTCTGGATAGTCGGCAATACCATTCTTGAAAAAAAAAAAAAACGTGCAGGTTTTGCTGTGAAGAAATCATCAAGGAAATTCTGGAGATCTACATCATTGTTAAACGTTCTGCCACATAGTGCATTCGACAGAGATCAGAACAGGTAGTAGTCTGAAGGGGCAACATCTGTGGAATAGACGGGATGTGGAAGGATCTCTCATTTCATGTCCTTTGGTCATGTTTGCACTGTGAGGGCGTGTGTTATGTTGGAGAAGGACACCATGGTGCCAATGTGGCCATTTCTGCTGAATTGCTCCCTCCACACAGTGGAGTTGCTCACAATAGAGTGCAACGTTGATGGTCAGATTCCTCAGAAGCATTTCTGAGTGAATGCCTTCGATGTCCCACTTTGGACATGGTGTGGGAGTCTTGTTTGGACTTAACCATTTCTTCCAATCCCTGAAATGCACGTACAGGCACTACTTTTAATCTCCAGTAAATACAATACATGACAGAAGGGTATGTGGTGTTCAAAACATTCAGGATAACGGGTAAGCAAGGAACCACATATGGTGACACGCCGATTCTTGTTGTCCTCGGTGAGAGTGTGAGGCACCCAAGACCCCGATTTTTGGACCTTTCCCCATGCGTTCCAGGTGTCGCACCACCGTGGCTGGGTCACAGTCCATCTCAGTGGCCAATTTGCATGTGGTTTGACGTAGATTCAAGTGGATGAGATGGTTCAAATGATCCTCATCAAAGTGAGATGGACGACCTGAGTGTGGAGTCATTGAGGTCAAAATTGCCATCTCGGAACCTCTCAAACCATTTGCGGGCTGTCCTTGGAGCAATAGCATCCTCTCCATACAGAAATGTTTATTCCTCTCTACTTGACACTCCATACTTACGGACGTGAAAACCGAAAAACCATTAGCCACAATCACACAATGCAAATATGATTTAGATACACGGTATTACTGGCTGCATTTTTATATAGAGCTGGCCATCTGCACTGTCATTATTGAGCTGGGAAACACTCGTGAAATAAAATGGTATGAACTTATGCATCAACCCAATAGGAGTAAAATAACTAGTTGTTTAAAAGTGGTGGGTTTTTGCATCAGCAAATCAGTGGCAGATTTATGATGAAATGAAAATGGGTATGCTATCTGTATGTTGTACCCCATAGAAAGAAGTCAGCAATTCATGGCTCTTATATAAAATACTAAGTGTGCACTTCTTGAGGCATACTAATTTGCCCAGCTTCAGCACATTACACCATTTTAGTCCATATATAAATATGCATTACTAACTTGGTTTCCTTGCCTTGTATAATGACTGTGTTAATTCTGAGATATAGTGACTTCAGTTATTCACATTTTAGAAATTTGAATTTCCTGATTCACCAACCATATTTCAACTGTAGCATACATGCTGATATTTGTCCTGTATAAATTATTACCCTTGGGTCTTAAGTTTTTATGGGAACTCTTTATAACAATTAGGTTGAATTTGGCACATACGTACACAGTGCTCCATTCACCTGAATTGGACTGGTCCCGCTTGATTCACTTCTAGGCTCTCTGCCATGTTTGTGATTAAAAAAAAAACCCTCTAAATTTCACTCCTTAGCTGCAACTGTTCAAAATTCATAGTTTACATTTTTAAGATTTTCATTTCATTAGATATTTTCTTGCTTAATGTATCACTTTGGGGAGGGAAATGACAACTTTTGGTTTTGAATTTTTCTTTCAGATTTTGTTCTCCTGCAAAACAGTGTCCAATAATGGATCCTGCCTGGGAAGATCCAGATGGAGTTCCTGTTGATGCTATAATATTTGGTGGAAGAAGGCCAAAAGGTAGTTTCCTTTATTGGAATACAGTGTAACTAAATGATTTCCTTACAATATTGCAATATTATGTAAAATATTTTAAACTAATGGTACACATAAAATCCCAAGATTCTTTGTAGCAATTGACCACTCTGGAATAATAAATATTGTAAAATTTTATTGAATAATTTTATTCATGCTATATAAAATTAAATATATTAAGTTTATTGAATCCTTTACAGCTGTTTTGAATTTACCTTCACCCAGAAGTTCATGCAGATCATGGTAGTATCTATACCATCTTGTTTTTTTAGGTCTTAGAATTCTGAAGAAAGATCTGGCTACAAGATTTATGGGATAAAAAAATATTTTTAGGGCAAAATATTAATTATATAGAAAGGTGTTTGATATGTTAGTGGTTATAAATGTCATAATGTACTAAATATATTTTAATATAATTACTTTTACATGTATAAAATATTTCTGCTGTCCAGGGTTTGCATGGCCCCTCAAATTATGGAAAAATTGTGGAATTTGATTTCCCTTTTTTCCAGGCCTGGAAAGTCCTTGATTTTTCATATTTTTGTGAAAGATCCTGGAATAGTCCTGGATTTTTTCTTGCAGTGGTTGAAATGTTTGGATTGACTGTGTCACTCTGTTCCAGCTTCCTGCTGTGTCTGCTTGCAATGACATCACTTCCTTCTATAGACTGAAGAGATGTGATGTCATCTCATGTCACACCATAACACAAGATGTTTGAGTGCCATGTTTCCAGTGACCTTGGCTTGTGGTGTAGCAGTTGTGTGCGTGTGGAAAGCTTCCTGCAAGTCCAGATGGCTGTTCCTTCTAGTACATGCTTTCTTCACTGAAGAAAGTTGATATCTGGCCTTCCTGCCACCATTGTGTGCTATGGAATAGGAAATCTACAGTGCCATAGCAAAATGGTTTTGTGTTATCATTGTGCTATGTTCCAGACTAAGTTTTATACAGTCCATATAGTCCAGAGCTTGTCTGCAGAGGCAATATTTTTTGGCCCGGCCCCACCAAGTTAATGCCAGGCCCGACCCGGTCCCACCCAATTAATGTCAGGCCCGGCCATTCAGGCCTGGCATAGGTTTTATTTGCATAACTGTCATTTGCTTTAACACAGATGGTATTTGTACTGTAACTTTTTGGACTAACTCAAAACTCTTGTAAAAAGAGGGCATAAGTAAGTTAACTAACCCACCAGTAACCAGAAATATGGCAAATGCAATAAATAGTATTCAGTGAACTTAAGTAAATTATCTTCATTTTATAATCGAACCCTTCGTAGGGTCAGATCACTGTCTATACAAGTCAAGTACTGTCTTCTTTGACACTTTTGCTCAGAACATAATATAAATTGATGCTCAGTTACACACACAATAACATGGTTAATAGTTAATACAACAAACTCGTACGCAGAATATGATTCCGTTCTGTTGGCCCGACGTCTTTGATTTTAATTCTTCAGGTTTAGGATGTAACTCCCAAAATCCAAATATAACACAATTTTCAGATTGTTTTGCTCCTCAAACCTCTAATTTATCAAACCCAATATTCATCCATATTTAAAACAAAGCAAGTAGCAAATCAAAATTATTATGCCGCCCCGGTGGCACAGTGGTCTAAGCGATGGCCTCTGATCATTCGTCGGAAAGGGGTCTGGGTTCGAATCCCGGTGAGGCATGGATGTTGTTTGTCTTACGGCACTGGCTCTCTCCCTTCCCTGGAGCCAGTGACCCTAAATTAGGGACGGGCGACTGCTTATAGCCCATTGAGTTGCTCACGGTGGTCGTTAAACCTCCAATAACAAAATTATAAAGACGGAGCCTAAGAATAATTTACTAGTGCATATTGAAGCTTTAATTGATTCCTAATTCCTATAAATGCAAATCATCGTACGAAGCAAGTGGTTTTTCTTTTGTAAACTTCCAAAATAAATGGATTATATGGATTCAAAGGGGAGTGCGATTGCCAAAGATCAAAGGCACAAAATAAATAAATATAAAATATCACAAGGCGAGAGAAAAGAATGATCACGGGAAACAAGAAATATGATCACGGGAAGGGAAAGACAAACTTCAAAGAAACAGAATGACCTAAATTTATCAACAACCTGACTACACGGTACACATGCAAGTGCAGGGGCCCTTGTAGGCCCGGCCCGTAAGTCTTAAATTGCAGGCAGGGCCGGGCTCTAACCTGGGGTGTAATCTGCGAGAATAATACATCAACAATTAGTCTGGCCATCATCTGCCCCCAGTTGCAACCAATTTTTGGTTTTTAAAGAGGGACTCTTATACCACGGGCCCAAAATAAAGGGCCCACGTAACTATCTTTTAGGTACATAAATATATATACTAGGGTTGGACAGAATAATGTGAACACCACTCTCAGAGAAGTGACTTTTAATGCAGCTGCGTACATCGCAATACGTAAAGTTACCCACCACTTTTTGATTATAATAGCTTTGTTTAAAACCTCAAGGTTCTGTTTAAGTGTCTCTTTGCAAAATTTCTTTCAGGTTAATGACTATATGGATGATCTAACGGAGTTCGAAAGAGGGCTAATTGCTGGTGGCCGGCTAGTTGATGCCTCCGTGACAATAGTCCCAGGGTAGTAGGGGTATCAAGAGCTACTGTGTCTAGTGTAATGACAGCATACCATATTTGTGGCAAAACCTCATCTGCGAAACACGAGCGGCCAGAATACGACCCAAACTGATAGACAGGAGAGTATTTTAAAGGACTGTTACCTGTAATAAAACCATAGTGCCGAAAACTAATGCAGAGTTCAATCTGGATCTTCAGATCCCAGTGTCAATAAAAATAGTGCACAGGGAACTGCATAAACAAGATATTCATGGCAGAGCTGCTATTGCAAAACCTCCGGTGACCCGGTTGAATGCACAACGGTGACGGCAGTGGTTCCAGGAGCATACAACATGGACTGCCAGTGCATGGAAGCAGTAATCAAGAGTGGTATAAAAATAAAATGCATTTGCGTACACAATCATTGAAACAGAAAACTTGCTGCAAACCCGCAAATCATACGATAACAATAGAATAATTTAAAGAACAATTAATAAAATAAATAATTATTTGAACATTACAGATTCCAGTGAGGACAAAATAAGTAGATTACAACTGAACATGCAGCAATGTGTGTCAAATGGACCTTTATGGCAAAATATTAAAATATTGGTCTATGAACCTCATAAAAACAAGACTAATTAAAGAAAGTTTTTATATCCAGAAAAACAGTTTCATTAATGAACCTTCAAATTTTATAAACAGCATTTTCAACAACTTAATTCAAAAATAATACACTTACAAAATACACAAGAAAAACATTTTAATTTTATTACTGGAAAATGCGAGAGGAACTTCGCAGTAAAGTTAAAATTCTTTCTGTATAAACGAAACTTTTGATACAATTCCTATACATTGAGAAACAGGCTTTGATAAAATCTAGAGGCCAGAAACATCTGTAAAAACAAAAACTCAGAATTATTATATATTTGCACTTTTAAGGTATTAAAACCCCTGCAAAGTGCGCATAGTTTACGTGCAATTCACAAATGGAAAACTATTAGAAAGCACCAATCACTCACCCTAAAGATTATGGCAATCTCTATCGACAACACACTTCCAACGCGTCAATTATCGTAATGTTTCTGGCCTTAAAAGGTTTACAGACATCTTGCTTACGTTTCCTACTTCCTGGTATGAAACATCGTATTTTTTTTCTTTTTTTCTTTTTAAGCCTTATAAGATGTAACTATAAGCTTGTCAATTCCATACAAAAAAAAAAAAAAAAAACCACATACGCATACTACTCATTCATACAATTCAATTAAAAACTATGTACATATTTACATAACCTTATATTCCTAGGTGGTTAAACCTTTGTCAACTGTAAATACCAAACGGCTCCTTCTGTTTCAAAACCCCTGCCACTCTCACTGCAAGTGTCACACTCATTCAGCCACTCACTCGGAAGGTGTGAAAAAAAATTGAGTCTCAAGTTAAAATAGAATTAAATATATTAATCTGAGTAAAGATTAATACATTGAGTAAGTGTTTTAATTGTTGTAAATAACATTTTATTTACACTGTATGGTTCCATCTTCCAACCGGACTGTGTCCGCTTGTTTTCCAACCGCCCCTCCTGTGTTCCGACGTTCGGGATTCAGATGTCTGCCATAGTGCGCGATGCTGGTCTAAACTTGTCCAGGATTGGTTTGACCACCTTTTTCAACCAACCTCCTTGGCAGCCCATTCAAGCAACGGCTGATCTTTCTCTTTGTGTGTGGCCAAAGTCGTCCACTCCTGCTCTGGTGTACCAGCAGCTCTTTGCTGAATTACAGTCTGTCTACCCGGATTTCGTGCCTGTGTTCACCGATGGCTCAAAATCCGGGGATGTCGTTGGATCCGCTTTTGTGTGTGGCGATGCCTCACATGCTGAGAGGCTTCTGCCTGAATCCACCGTCTTTTCGGCAGAGATGCGTGCGGTACATCTCGCTTTGTGCCACATACAGTCTCGATCACATCGTCGCGCTATGGTTTGCTCTGATTCCCAGTCAGTCATCCAAGTTTTATCTTCTCCAGAGGACACGGCTCACCTGTCATCCGTGATGTCCGTCGTCGTCTTAGAACTTTGGAGGGTGATGGCTTCCTGGTCCGATTCTGTTGGGTTCCTGGCCATGTTGGGATCCGGGGTAACGAGCTGGCAGATCTCTCTGCCAGGTCTGTTTCCTTCATGTCGCCAGCTCGGCTGCCACTGTCTTTCCGCGATTTTAGACCTTTGATCCGGACATTTCTCCTGGATGAGTGGCAGTCCCTGTGGTCTCAGCAGGGCAGCAATAAGCTGCATTCTATCAAACCACAGATCGGACTTTGGAAGTCTAGTTTGCGGAAGAACCGTCACGAGGAAGTTGTTCTTGCACGTCTCCGCATTGGGCACTGTCGTTTTACTACCGCTTTTTGCTGTGTGGAGAGGGTGTCCCGATGTGTGAGGCGTGCAACTGTCGTCTCACTGTCCTTCATGTTTTGTGTACTTGTGTTCGGTTTTGTGATCGTTTTCGTCATTTTCACTCTCATCTGTTGGACGAAGGAGCAGCTACGCTGCAAACTATTATTGGCGAAGCCTGCGACATGAAAGCAGTGTTTTCGTTTTTACAAGAAATTGACTTTTTTAAACTTATCTAGATTTTAACTTGTTCACTATCATATTTCATTTTTACCACATCAGCCTGTTTTTAACCTTGTGTACGTTTTTTATTGATGTCCTTTGTTTGGCGCTCTTTGGCCAACCATGGCCCTTGCGCCATTAAAATCTATTAACCAACTAACCAACCAACATTTTATTTAATCTACAAGCAAAAACTATCTGCAAAATCTGCTAATTTGGAAATTATCTGCATATGGTGTACGCCTACATTCTGCTACTCTGGCAGTAATGTGGTCAGATAAATCCACAGTCACACTATTCCCCACTGCAAAATGAATACTGATTAGAATTTGCAATTTAACAATGAGTGAAAGTTGTAGACTTTCAAAATCCTACATTCATAATTATATAGTAAAGTTAGCAATTTCATAGTCAAAATAATAATCAAATTAATGATAGTCAGACTCTTCAACACCCAGTAGAGTTTTAAAAGCTTGTGTCAGAAATGCAGCTTCTTTCTGTACTCTGGACATCTTAAGTGGATTTTTAGGACAAAAATTACAAATTAAAAAAAAGCAAGTTGATGATAGAACACTCTTTTCACTTCTGTGAGGTGTGTTCAGAACCTTCGCTACAGCACTATACTAATAAAAACTATGCTCTGGACTTTTTCTTCCTTAATCCATTTTGATTTTATAGCCACTTAAGATCTTGTGCAGCCACTAATATTCCATTGCATTAATGATTTATCACAAGCTATTAATGGTTGTTTCATATTTAGTGAAAGTGATTAAATTTTTAGTCAAAGTGTATTTTATCAAAACAAAAGCAATTCAATTAATGAGCAGTTATATATGATAATTACGCCATAGTGTTTCAATTTTAAGTGTGTTACTGCATCTGTATTTGGTTTTGCTCTGCATGAAATATGCTTCCCAAAAAATTCAAAAAACACAATCTCATTACATTCTAGGGTTATTTTTATTAGGGAATCGAAATAATTGGCTGGTGATGCTCACCTGTGTTCAGTTTTAAGTTTTGCCTGCTGAAAGAACATTCAGTAGCAGTGATGTAAAACATGAAATGTATAAGCAACTTTGGAACTTTCTGAATGATTGATGTAATCTGTTTTAAAGGAATTTCTCTTTTGTTATTTGAGAAACTTCCTCCATTGATGGATCTTGGAGTTAATTTTGTAACCTCTGGGAAAGTGGATTATTAACCCAGCAGTCAACATAACCTGAATTGCCTAATTTACTGTTAAACATGTAGCATCATATATATAAAAAAATAATAATAATAACTTGAAAATTACATCACTCCACTTGAAAGAAGTAAAAATAATTGATCAATGGGAATTCATGTTATCTGTTACCACCCAAGACAACAACGTTCAAAGAGAATGAGAAATCTTAAAACTTCAGAATTTCATCAGTCAAAGCAGTCGGATACTTCCTTGCAGCACACTAATAACCAGTATGTCAGATATAGAAATTCTGGAAGAAATATTCTTCACTAATACATGGAACAACTACAGGGTAGTTGTACCAGATATTTGTGAAGAATATTTCTTCTTTATTGGGGAAGAGGTGTTTTATTATGCAGCAACATTTTTATTTCCAATACTATCATGTAGGTACAACTTTTCCTCAAAGCCATGAAATGCCACACAATGCCATTAGGAAAAGAGGTCTGACCATCTGCTTAATGAGTATTGCTCATTGTCATTCCCCATCATGAACTTAAATGAAGCAGTGTCAGGTGTATGATACTGTGTGGCATAGAATCACTTCTGTGCAGCAGCATCCAATGGGGTTTTCTGCAAAATGATAGCACAAAGCTGGAGGGGAGTTCACAGGCGATAGAATGGTTCCTTTGCTTTGAAGAAGCATAGCATTTTCCCAGTTTTGAGAATAAGTGTCAGTACAAAAATAAACCTTTCCACTGGCTGAAAAATTCATGTCTTCCATGCAGAAAATACTAAAAATTTCCCAAAAGAGCAAAGTTCATGACGAAATATCTTAAATGAAGGGCATCCAACTCCTAAAACATCGCAGCAGTTGTTTTTCTATCATTACTAGTGTTGACTTGCCAGTTGACCAAAAAGATTCCCAAATCAGGATTTTATTGGAAATGTCAAATTTGGTGATTAACAGCATTAGCCATTGCAAATATGTGGGCTTAATTTCTCCACTTGAAAGAAGTAAAAATAATTGATCAATGGGAATTCATTAATTTCAAAATGACAAGAAATTATTAATTTAAGAGTATTGATTTAATTATCAATTAATTTAATGAGTATTGTGATTGTTAATTTTAAAGAGTAGTTGGGTTTTTATAACTTGCCTACCACGCTGTTTTTTTTGAAAGTTCACTTGCGATAATGCGCTAATTTACCAGTGCGCATGAATCAATTAAACATGTGGCTGATGAATTAACATTTTAGTAAAAAAACTTACATTTGCTAAAGGACAAAGGTTTGTCCAAAAATCAGTGCCTCTTTGCAAATAACTCTTCTGTCAGTTAAGATATTTAAATGAAATTTGGTAAGAAAAAAATAAATAAATATTGAAATCTGATTAATGTAAGGGTGCTACTCAAAATAGTCCCTCCAGTGAAATTAACCTTTAAGCAGCTGATGTACTTGAACCCAATGGTTTCTCAAATTTCTCCTCTCTCCAAACAAGTTTCTCATAGCGCCTGAGTTTACAGAAGCCGCATCAAAATAATTCCTTTCCCCCCTCCTCTCTCATCTCAGTGTTGCCAAAAATCAACCTGTCACAAGTGATAAGGTCCCATTTTTGGTCCTTTATTCTCAGCTCTATGACCCAAGGCATGATGGGGAAAGGGTTAATCTGCCCTGACACTGATATTGTGCCACTGAGTAGAAACAAATGACTCAAACGTCTTTTTTAGTCGCAATTTTTACATCCCTTTCAGCATGCAGTCTTTCAGAAAGGGTTAGTGTCAATTGTCCCCCTAAATTATCATTCAGAAAGGGATTGGTGTACTGTGGAATTAACTTTTTACGGGTCTTAGAGGTTATTATTCAAAAAAGTTGGTGATCAAATTTTCGATCTAAAGCCTAGTTCATCATCAGGACTACGACACTGGAGTAGTTGCTGCCACTCAGTCGAAAGTGTCCATATTCAAAAAAGTTGATGGTCAGATTTTTGAACTAAAGCCTAGTTTGTCGTTTGGACTAAGTCACTGGAGTAGTTGCTGCCACTCAGTCGAAAGTGTCACTCATTCGGAAGTGTGGACACTTCCGACTGAGTGGCAGCAACTACTCCAGTGATGTAGTCCTGATGACGAACTAGGCTTTAGTTCGAAAATTTGACCACCAACTTTTTTGAATAACCTCTATAAGACTAGTAAAAAAAAAAAAATTATATATATTAATTCCACAGTACACTATGAATAGAGGTGCCATAAATTCGTTTACAAGGAAGGATTAGTGTCAATCGTCCCCGAAAATTGAGCACTTTGAATAACATAGCTAAAGGGGAAAGCAATGCTTTCTGATGCACATGTTCACTCATTCCAGCTCAGAGTGGCCCACTTGTTAGACAGTGAATATATTTGTTCGGGCTGACTTCAACCCATTTTGCTGACCCTGAGTTAATTCATTCCATCTGGTTAAAGGGTTAATGCCATCATTAAATTCAACATGTGCAACCACTTTGGAAAAGTTCTGCGGACTGTTGTTGGACCCAGTATCTCACTGCGTGTTGAACGTAATCTGTCTTTAAAATGTTGACCAAATTGACTGCTTGTGGTACTGAACAGTAAGAGTCAGAAGGTGCAAGATCATTGCTGTGTGGTGGATGTGGCTTATTTTGGCAATGGCTCAAGATGTTTCAAGTGAAGTGTGAGGTCAGCCATTGTCGTGGTGGTCTCTCCTTGCAGATAGCTTTGCTGAACTTCATTACCATCGCAGAATAGCGAGAACTGTTGCCAGCACCACTTTAAAGAAAATCAATGGTTCGTCTCCAGTAACCACATTATAAAAAAAATGTGTTGCGATTCACCTCAAACACCCCCAATGGATCACTGCACACTTAGACTCTTTGGTCCCAATGATACTGGGTTAATTGGTTTGGAACTCGCTTTGCACACAACTTGGATCTCCACTTCACAGCACTATGACCACAGTGCATCACAAGTCTCCCAAATGGTCACACATCTATACTCTGGTTCATCAACCTGCCATTGGCTCTTGTTGATGGTGCACTTGAAGGCATTCTACTATATGGTTTGTTGGCCAGAGGTTTGTGCTGCCTCTTTATCCATCTTCTGAATTGCTGATGTGGATTGCATCATTTTGACAAAATCTTTTTGAGCCTCATACGCATCTCCATCATCTTGCAATCTTCTGTTTCTGAAAACTCGGTAACAGCTCTTTGCTGTAGGTGTATATCCATCCTTTGCATTGACCAACATGAAAAAGGTGTGTGTGTATATACTGTGTGTACACACACACACACACACACACACACACACAACACAGTTATTCAGAAAGAATAGTCTGATTTCAAAAATTTATATTTCGAAAAATTAGCAACACAGAATAAGTAATACATCAATGTAAAGGGAAAATGTCCAAGTTTTAGATTCTGCACAATAGATGGCGCTAGTGTGTCATTTATGAAGCTGTTTTGGCAAAGAAAAAAAGTGGTGTCTAGTCAGCAGAAAGCTTTTTGTGTGCTCTCATTTGCACGATGTCAGTCGGTAATCACCGTTCAGTGTGAATTTTGTAGAAAGTGCCAAATTAATCCACCGACGACTCAGTATTCGCAGGTGGTATCATCAGTTAGAGAACACTGGATGTCTTTGTAAAGGAAAAAGTCCAGGGCAACCAGGCGTATCTGCAGAGAATGTTGAAAGAGTGAGAGAGACTTTTCTACACAGCCCGAAGAAATCGACCACTCGCGCTAGTAGAAAACTGGGAATTCTTGAGCCTACTGTTTGGCGTGTGTTGAGGAAAAATTGTGTTACAAGCCATACAAATTGCATAACTTTCAAGCACTGAAGCCTTGTGATGAGCTACGATGACTGAACTTCTGCATTTACATGCAAGAGGCTATGGAAGCGAATGATTTTTGCACCCCACTAGTTTTCAGTGATGAGGCCACTTTCCATTTAAGTGGCAAAGTGAATCATCATAACGTTCACATATGGGGCTCCGAAAATCTGCATGCATGCATCGAACACAAACGGGCTTCACCCAAAGTGAATGTTTTTTGTTCACTGTCTGTATCAAAGATTTACAGACCATTCTTTTTTTGCAGAAGAAATAGTGACTAGTATATCCTACTTGGATATGTTACAAATCTGGCTTTTTCCCCAGTTGAAGGAAGATCTCCCCAACTTTATTTTTCAACAAGATGGGGCACCACCCCACTGGCATACAGAGGTTCGTTGTTTTCTTAACACGGAGCTACCCGGCAGTTGGATTGGCCGGAGTGGACCAGATGGCTTGGTGTTACACAGCTGGCTTCCTCGGTCACCTGATATGACCCCATGCGACTTCTTCCTTTGGGGGGTATGTAAAAGATCAGGTGTTTGTGCTTCCTTTGCCCACTACTGTATGTGAACTTAAACAACACATTTCTGCTGCTTTAGAAACAGTTACCAATGACACATTAGACAGTGTTTGGCAGGAATTTTCATATCGTGTTGACATTATATGTGTGACTAAAGGAAGTCATATCAAACATTTGTAAAAAAACTTGGACATTTTCCCTTTATATTGATGTATTACTTATCATTGTGTTAATTTTTCGAAATATAAATTTTTGAAATTGGATGATTCTTTCTGAATAACCGTGTGTGTGTGTGCGCACGCTCAGCTTTATGTGGATGTATCCAAACTGCAGGAGTTATCAGCAAAAAGGCATTATTTATTTTAGGGTAATCCTCGCAGTAGTAAATCAGTCCTTTAACTGTTTCATGAGATGTTGCTTATTTTGTTAGTGAAATAATTTGTAATTACAATTTATTACTGTGAAATAATAATTTGTGATTACTAACGATATTTTGGACAAGTTTGTAAAGAAAAAACTGTGCTCGCTAGAGCCTGATTATTTTTGCTTGGTATGCATATAATTGTATGATTAACAAATGAATTTTGCAGAAGTTCAAGAATTAATGGTTAATTGGGATTCATTGGTAAAAGCAAATAGATAACATTTTCACTCTTTCTGTTGTAAGTTTGAAGTTAAGTTTTCATTTGTCCTGTAATAGACTGATATGAGATCTGTAAAAGACACCAGTTTGCAATTTCGTGTTATGGCTGTTTCCACTTGCATGTTTTTAGTGTGTATTATTTGGTGGTAACCTTTTTATCTGCAAGCATGTCTGTGTGCACAGACACTGTTCTATTTCTGCTAAAGTTTTCAAGAATATTTTGCATGAATAGGTGAGAGACAAAGCAGAAATTTCTGTGCATAAAATCCAAGAGAAAATTTAAATTTTCAATGGACTTAAATAAACTATTTACTGCAGTAATTTTCAAGAAGTAGAATTGCCAGCTTTGAGCTCTATATTTCTGAAGGGAGCTTGGTTTGCTCATAATTGCCCATGGATTGATTGCCTTAACGTTGATTTGTTTATTTTGTAGGGTTTTTTTTTTCTGTTTAAAATTAATTCAACTTCTCTTATGTGTACCCATGTGTGTTTCTGTCATTTTTTCTGAAAACAATAACAATTGCAGCTTTCAGGAATGGCCTGAAACTTTTAACTTTGAAAAAACGACAGTTTTTCCTTTTGAAATATGTTCTCTGATCTGTTGTCCCAATCTATGTACTGATTGCCTGTACCAGAAACCATTAAAATGCAGGGGAATCAAATTGTTTATTTTGTCCAACTTGTTCACCAAACTACTGAAAAGATCCTTAGCAGTAAGATTCAATAACTTGCTCTGTCTGGCAGTGATAGTTGTTATCCTGGTTTTAAATTTTCATACATGTTCTGAGTTTCACAATTAACTTTCTACAGTTAATTATAACTAGAAAAACATCAGCTGTGTCCTATTATAAACTTTTCTTTTCCTGAGGAAAGTGGCAAGATTGGCTTTGTATCATTATAGCTTTTTTCCTTATGCTGGTCTCATTTCTAGAGCCAATATGCAGTGTTGAAGAGGTTTCTGTGACGTGTGTTCCTGTCTTCATTTCCATTCCCATAGCTTTTCTTATATATTTTTTCTCACTGCACCATATTGATGAAAAAATGTGATTTTTAGCATTTGTAATATTAAAGGAAATTTTTGAATAGATAAGCCACCTTTTAATTTTTTATTTTGATTGCAGGTGTACCATTAGTCTATGAATCTCTTAACTGGAAACATGGTGTATTTATTGGTGCATCAATGAGATCAGAAGCAACAGCAGCTGCAGAACACACAGGTGAGGTTTATTTTTACTGTTTTCTTTAGAAATTTTTTTCCATGTGTAATACACTGAAAAGACAATTTATTATACACATCCACCCAATTATGTGTGGGTTACCCTTTTGTCCTCACAACAGCAGCAACATATCATGGCGTACACCAGGCATTGGAAATGTTGGATGATATTGCAGCCTATAATTCCAGGACAACCATCTGTAAAGCACCTAGAGTTGTGGGGTTTGTGCTGGAATGCATCACTCCATTGTCCCACAGGTTCTCAATTGCTCATCATCCCACAGATGCTCAACTAACCCTTCACTAAATGGGAGAAATGAGACAAGGTATTGTCATGTTGAAAAAAGCCATCCTACTGTAGGAAATGGATTACCATGAACTAGTGTATGTGGTTGTAAAGTATTTTACATAAAACATAGCCTTGTGTGCTTGCTAATGATCTCAGTAGGTACTACGGGTCCTGTGGTGGTATGCGTAAGCATGCCCTAAAACACTTCCCCACCCCGTATCGCCCAGACTGAGACTCAACAGTCGAACTTTATGCCATGTGTGGTCTATGACACACAACCTCCTGTTGGTGTGTTGTAATTGGAACCTTAGTTAGTCAGGCCAAGTTACCTGTTTTTACTGTGAAAGACTAGGTCCAGTGGTGATGCTCCTTTACCCACTGTAGCCTCATAGCCCAGTGATGTGTTGTTAACTAGAGCACTTTGTAGGCATTGGTGGCCATAGCCTGGTGGTGTCAAATGGTCATTGCACAAACCTTCATAGGTGTTCCATTGTTGCAGATTGACATTATCCTTCTCACTGTGGTCTTCCAAGATGTCCTGGTTGCAGAGATGTCAGAAGCGTTAAAAAAAAAAAAAAAAAAACTGGCTCTCTATTCTGATGTTACAACAAGGGCGAAGCAGTGCTCATCCTGAATGCCAGTGGCCCATTTAGGGCTACATTTTCCCCCAACAGCTGACAGTTCTGATGTAGTTCTGATACACATATGACAGCTACATGCAGAAATTCCCAGACATTCTGCAGCACAGGAGACCTGCTTGTTTTCTGGGTATAACCTGGAATTCCAGGTTCTTGTTACATTGTAAACACGGAAATTCAGGTTTAAGTTTTAGAAAAATGAGTCTTTTCGGCCATGTCATTTCTCAAAGTGCAGCAAAAGGATAATTAAAAGGGCCTTTGTGTCCTGTTTGCTTGGAAATTTGTGTTTGATGGAAATTACACCACATTACCATCCTGGTAATGCATGCTGAAAGGAAAGCTTTTTAATAATTTTTACAGCTGCATCTGTATCAAATAATTTGGTTCCATCAGATTCAGTGAATTCATTGAGGTAGATTTAGGGAATTGAATGAAAAACATGAGCCTCAGAGCTGAATTGATCTCCATAGAATGCCAAAGTAATATGAAGTGTGTAGTTAACTTCAAAAGTGTCATTTTTAAAAATTATTTCTAGCATATTGAAAAAAGTTTTGGTACCAAGAGAAGTGTGAAGTTAAACTGTAGTGGTACCAGTGGCTATTTGTTGTGTAGCTAGTTTATGTGTGTAAGATACACAAGGACATTACACTTAGTGTGTAATATAAATAATGGACATTATATTGTATACTGGCACTGAGCTCAGATTTTCCAGGGTTTTTTTTTTTGTTTCACATCACAATAACTTCTGATTTAGCACACCCATCTTCCTCGCACCACTATCCATCCACAGTTGAACTCGCTTATGTTGCAGTGTTAACTCATAAAGTTAATGGGTACTGTATCATGGACTCACAATGCTTATGCTGTATTTAAGTGTTGTTTTGTATATTTCCTTTATTATTTTTCTTATTTTGATGTTACAATGGCCCTTCCATAAAAACTGAGAGGAAAATCACACTAAATGAAGAAATATAGGCACAGCAAAATGTTCTTTCTCAAAGTACCTTTCCTCGGATGATATGAAAATATCCCATCATTCAGTCCACTTTTCAAAGCATGTGGCGAAGGCATTTTGTGGAAGCTGCTTTAGCGCGACCCTTGTACAGCTTGAATCACATCAGCACCTGTGTTGAATGTTGTGCCACTGAACTTCTCCTTCATTGTTGGAAACAACCAGAAATCGCACGGGGCAAGGTCAGGACTGTAGGCAGACTGGCATGATTTCAATACTGCCTTTCGTAAGAAACTGTTGAACACAAGCAGCCACATGTAAGTGGGCGTTATCACGGTTTAAGGTCCACTTGCCCACCAGTTTTAGTCGCTTAATCAATATGTATCGTCGCAGACGCTTCAAGACTGAAATGTAATAGTTAGCAGTATAGGTTAGATGAAAGCAAAATTCATCATCATGTTTTGTATCTCACGTAATAACTTATCTGCAGTATATTAACTAGCTTGATTGTAAAATCCAAAAGATAAAATGAAATGCATAATCCAAATCACTAAGAGGGTGGCAAGAAGCTAAAAAATATTCCAGTGTGCAAAGATATATCCATGGAACCAAACAAGCAAAAAACATTGTCACACAACCAGTTCAATGCCAGACACGTTTCTACCATTTGTTCATGGCTAACATCAGTGGCATGTGAATCCTTTCGTCATCGCTGCCGTTGTGGTCCTGTTAGTGTTCAGCAGCATAATTGCAGCATGCCTCGCCGAGTCATGTCCTACTTGTCTCAGTGGCGCCATCCATTGGGGATCTGATGAAACTGGGCCAGAAATTGTCGTTGAGCACAATCTTGTTAATATTTTTTTGTTTTACGTATTTTATTTTTATTTTTTATTTATACTCTCAATATTTTGTCTTTATTTCATTATTTACTTAATTTTTTATTTTGTTTTATTTTTTATTTTATTTTCATTACTTTTGTACTTTGAGTTTTTCTTCAATAGTATTAAATGTCACCATGCATGAGAAAGTTTGTATGGAGTATTACTGTTACAATTATAGGCTCTAGTTTTTTTCAATGAGTACAGCTTCAAAAATGAGAATTTGCCTAGGATTTTGTCCAGTCCAGTCTGGTTTGGTGGAGTTTTTCATTTTTACATTTGTCCAGTCCAGTCTGGTTTGGTGGAATTGTCCAAAATAGTATTGCATTAAAGACGTTTTATCTTGATGCTTATTCCAGTTATGGAGATGTTCTTTTAATCTGCAATTTAGATTTTGTTCCGTACTACATATATATATAAATATATATATATATATACCTCTTATCATTATTACAGTTTGGTGTAGGACAGACAGGAATTTCGTATACACCAGCTCTTTCCAGGCATGGTTTGCTTTGATTACTAGTTAATAGTTGAACTATATCAATAACTGTTTCTGCAATTCTCATATTCATTTTGTAGCATTACTTTATTATATTATTAATTATCGGACGATATGGTAGTTTACTGCAGAATGTAGACCCGGTGCTTTCGTTAGGTTCTTGACTATTATTGCCTATGTGTTTCACATATTTTTTATTTAATTGATACCACTGTTAATACCAAATGCCTAATCTAAATCTTTTGTAACACTCGGCATTGACAGTAATTTGTGGAGGAACGGCATGCTGGTAGACTACACCTTTATGACCAAAGAAAATTATCACCACCTTCCTGGCTGATTTGGTTTGGCCAAATTTTTTACGGAGGAGGCGAGCCTTTTGTTTCCAGACACTTGTTGCACGCTTCATGAGGGGGTCGAAATAGTGGACTCATGTTTCTTCGGCAGCTATTACAGTGCTTAGAAAATTTGGATCCTTTGCAATCATTTGTTTCCACTCGTGACACCCCCGAACTCTGGCTAACAATTGTTATCTTGCCAGGTGATTGAGGTTCCCATCTGGAACACACACACGATGCAACAATAATTTGCCACATAGAATGCAGAATGCCGATGTTTTTGAATTATTAGTTGATGCCGCTTTGTCTTCACATGTCATTTGTCAATCTTCTTGCAGGATTGCCCAAACAGGGTTAACAATATGCTTCGTAACAACACTTTCAGGTCGACCAGGTGTAGGAGCAAGTTCTGCCGACAAACACCCTTTTTTGAAATCTGGGTGGTATCTAAAAATAGTTGACTCACTCAAACATTTATCTTTGTAAGCTTTTTTCATTAAATCAACTGTTTCTGGAGCCGTTTTACCAATACAATAGCAAAATTTTATTGCACAATGCATTTCACTTAACTCTGAATCACTTGCCTTTACATTAGGTGCTTGAATTAATTCCCGCTGTTTTTCGCCACGCAAACACCTGTGTGTTGCCACAGAACTGTACAGGATGGTCTATTCAAAGTAGTGTCCGTTCGCAGCTACGACCCTTTCCCACTGTTGGGGTAACAAATGGATTCCGCGGTAGAAAAATGCAGGTTCTTTCGTGGCGAACCATTCATAGAGCCATTTTTGGATATCCGCGACAGAAAGGAAGTGCTGCTCTGACAGGCCATGTTGTAGCGACCGGAACAAATAGAAGTCCAAGGGAGCAATGTCCTGGGAATAAGGCGGGTGGAGTAAGATGTCCCAGCCAAGTGCCTCCACGAGTTCCTTCATGGATTTGGCGACATGAGGTCTAATGTTGTTGTGGAGAAGAATAACCTTGTCATGTCTTTTGGCGTAGTGCGGCTGTTTCTCCATGAGTGCACACTTCACATAGAGTAATTGACGTCAGTACCATTCAACATTGATGGTTTCACCGGGTTGCAGCAGCTCAGAATACACAACACCGACTTGATCCCACCAAATGCACAGCATCACATTCCTGCCATGGATGTCTGGTTTAGGCGTGGAGGTTGATGGTTTGCCGGAACGAACCCATGATTTCTTGCGCTTAGGATATTTGTAATGAATCAATTTTTCATCGCCAGTCACTATTCGATGCAAAAATGACTTCCATTTGTGTCGTTGCAGCAGCAATTCACACATGGTTTCACGTTTGGGGATGTCGCTTTCCCGCAATGCATGTGGGATCCAGTTTCCGAGCTTCTGGATCATGCCCATTGCCTTTAAACGTTTGCTAACCGTTGACTCGTCAACCCGTAGTTTCAGACAACTCGTGGAGTGTCTGACATGAATCCTCGTCCAATAAGGCCTCCAATGCACCATCTTCGAACTTTTTTGGCTGCCCAGGGCCCTCTTTGTCCTTCACGTCATATTCGTTGGCTTTGACGTGTCAGAACCACTTTCTGCATGTTGTTTCCGATAGGGCATGTTCCCCATAGGCCTGCACTAGCAAACGCTGACTTTCCGCTGCAGATTTCTTGAGATGAAAGCAGAAGAGTAACGCTTCCTGCAAATGCTCCTTTTTTGGTACGAAACTCGACATCGTGAATGCGATACAAACTCGTGTTCTGTGCCCTTCAATCACGTGTCACACACTGCTTTGCCCAGACTACTGATGGTACGTGCATGCGCAAAGGAGGTCACGTGTGGCCCGGGTCACAGCGCACCACTGCTGTGCTCTATTGGGCAACAGCAGGAATTAATTCAAGCGCCTAATAGCTGTATGACAAAATGCGGGCATAGCTTAAACAACTGCACAATAACAAAACCAGAATCATCTGCCACGGCTAACACTGTTGCCATAGATACTTCCTTAATTCAGTTAGTCGTCTGCGTGGTTATTTTTCTCCTTTGCACTGTTACCAACTTAAAACAAGAAAGATGACACCGAATTTTTGGGTGTAATAAGCACTTCTTTTGAATCCGTTCTGATGCAAATTAAATTTATCAAAGCTATTCAAAGTCAATAGAACCGGTATGGTAAACAATATAGCTGACGAAAGAAAGATTTTCAATCGGGTTTTTAATCCCTCTGATATTGCTGTAAACAGAATCATGAGCTTACGAACTCTTAGAAACAGAGATGTCGACAAAAATAAGGTGACTTTACGTCCCCTGGTGGGAAAACCATGCATTCTCAAAAGGTGTATCCATATAAGCGGTATCGGTCGAAGAAAAAAAAATTAGTCTAGTTTTCAGGAGCCCAGATTTTGCAACAAATACTTCAGAAGCAGAAATTAACACTTATGACCCCTGGTGGCTAAACCTGACCGTTATACCAAACATTAGAAATTATGTGAAAAATATTTTCCATCGGGTCTTGTATGTGATACAGGAAGAATTTTTCAAATCAGATCTTTAGGAGCAGAAATAATGCAGAAAACGCAATTTACCTTTGTGCCCCCTAGTGGAAAGTCTGTGATTTACTTGAAATTTTTGAATTTATAGGAAAAACATTTCGCATCGGAAACACTATCCAACAAAGGAATTTTTCAAATCGTACTCTTAGAAGTAGAGATATTGACAAAAATAAGATATACATCTACGCCCCTGGCGTAGAAACCATGCATTTTTTCAAGAAGAAAATTTTCCTAAGAGGTTTGTTAACATGAGGAATAGTATCGGTCAACAAACGAATTTTTTTCAATCTAGATTTTAGCTCAGATTTTGCTGCAAATACAACAGAAGCAGAAATTAAGACTTACGCCACCTGGTGGCCATACCATTTCTTACAAAAATTAGAAAATATGTGCAAACGATTTCGCATCAGGAGCTGTATGCGGTGCAGAAAGAATTTTTCAAATCGGAGATTTAGAAGCAGAGATATATTGGGAAACGCAATTTACATTTACGGCTCCTAGCGAAAAGTCTATGAATTATTTGAAAATTTTGAAATTATATGAACCACACGTCACACTAGAAAACACTATCCAACAAAGAAGGAATTTTTCAAATCGAACTTCTGGAAGTAGAGATATTGACGAAAATAAGATATATATCTATGCCCCCTGGCGTAGAAACCATGCACTATTTTAAGAAGAAAATGTTTCTAAACTAAAAGGTTGTCGACACGAGTAGTATTGGTCAACAAAAGACTTTTTTTAATCGAGAATTTAGAACATCATATTTTGCTGCAAATACAACAGAAGCGGAAATCAAGATTTAAGCCCCCCCCCCCCCCGTGGCCAAACTATATTTTTTACTGAAATAGAAATTGTGTGCAAACGATTTCCCATCAGGAGCTGTATCCGCTGCAAAAAGAATTTTTCAAATCGGAGATTTAGAAGCAGAGATATAGACGGAAACGCAATTTACCGCTACGCCCCTAGCGGGAAGTCTATGAATTACTTGAAAATTTTTAAATTACATGAAAAACATGTCGCACGGGAAACACTATCCAACAAAGAAGGGATTTTTCAAATCTGACTCCTAGAAGTAGAGATATTGACAAAAATAAGATGTACATCTACGCCCCTGGCGGAGAAACTGTAATATTTTAGGAAGAAAATATTCCGAAAAGGTTTATCGATGTGAGTGGCATCAGTGCACGAAGGAATTTTTTTCAATCGATATTTTAGAAGCTCAGATTTTATGGCAAATACATCAGAAGCAAAAATTAACACTTACGCCCCCTGGTGGCCAAAGTATTCTTTACCAAAAATTTGAAATTTTATGCAAAAGATTTTCCATCAGATGTATCCGCTGAAGAAAAAATTTTTCAAATCTGAGTTTTAGAAGAAGAGTTATTGAGGAAAAGGTAATTTACTTTTACGTCCCCTAGTGGAAAATCTATGCGTAATTTGAAAAAGTAACTATATCTAAAATACTCTTTGATATAAATGGAATCGAAAGATAAATATTTTTTTTCAATCGGATGTTTAGAAGCAAACCTGTGGAATAAAACATATTTTTGAATTCGACATCATCTGCATTTGTGCCCTCTAGCGGTGCAATTGTACATCGTAAAAGAAAAAAACAAAATGAAGGATCATCATTTGCATATTTCAAGCTTCCCAATGCAAAAAGAATGTTTCAAATCGGACTAATAGTTGCGGAGATATCGTGGGTACAGACGGACGGACGGACAAACCGATAACAGAAGCACAATCTTGTTTTACAGAAGACGTGCTAAAAATATATATATTCTAGCTCTCTGCGGCATCTGCTTGCAATGACATCATTTCCACCTATGTGTGGAGACATGTCATCTTTCATTTCATGTGATGCTGCAGTGCAAGATTTTTGAGTGCCATATTTCCAGTGTCCTTGGTTTGTGGTATGACAGTTGTGTGCAGTTGGAGTTGAAACAGTGTGTGGAAACCTCGCGAGTCCAAGATGACTGTTCGAGTGCACACTTTCCCTACAGATGGAGCTTGATGTTCCAAAATTCTGCAGTTGACTGTAAAAAAAAAAAAATCTACCAATATAACATATTGATAGTACTTTTTCGTAGTATCAGCTTCAGAATTTTGGAATATGAAAGGGATGTCAGAAAAAGCCTTCCTTCTTCTGCACTTTCTCTTCTGACAATTGAACATACCTCTGCCTCCCCAAACTGGACTTGCACCCTTCTCAAACAAATTTTCATTACGCTACAGAAAAAAAAACAAAAAAAAACCTTGAAATTCTCTTCAATAAAAATTCTTGTATTCGGACATACCCTTCAATATTCCAATTATTTGGAAATATCTGCTGGCAACAGCTAAAGAAACTGTCTGTCACGTGAGTGCTTGCTACTGGAGTGAAAAAGGCTGATGTTTTTGCCGAAAGATCTTACTACTGCCTAATGTTTCAAACTAAGAAATCATTCGTGAAAATATTTTCATTATTGGTGTTAAACATGATATCACTGAATTCAAAATGCTTTGAAATTAAATACATTTAATCCTTCTGTTTAGGAAAAGTACTAATGCATGATCCCTTTGCGATGAGGCCATTTTTCGGCTACAATTTTGGACATTACCTAAGTCATTGGTTGAGTTTCGGCAATAAGCAAGGATTGAAGCTCCCAAGAGTGTTTCATGTGAACTGGTTTAGAAAGGATGATGAAGGAAAGTTCCTTTGGCCTGGTTTTGGTGATAACAGTAGAGTCTTGGACTGGATCTGTAGGAGGGTTGATGGAGAAGACATAGCTCAAGTAAGTACAGCTTATGTTTTTTGTAGATTATTTCTAATTCAACAGCTTTTTAAACCTCTTAAAATGTAACATGGTGTAACTAAATTTAATTAGGAAGTGATAACTGCTTGAATATGTATTGTGATATTTGCTTGCATATGCAGGGTGATTGTGAACTCCTTCAACAAAACAAGAGGGGTGACAGTACACATCAAGACGAACAATATTTGCAATGGAACCTAGGGCCCCATTCCACTCCTAGTGCCAGAAAAGAGCATGTTCAGAAAACGTCCAGCAGGCTCATGGAGTTGTGATATTTGCTTGCATATACAGGGTGATTATAAACTCCTTCAACAAAACAAGAGGGATGACAGTACCCATCAAGACAAACAATATTTGCAATGGAACCTTGGGCCGCATTCCACTCCTAGTGCCAGAAAAGAGCACGCTCGGAAAACGTCCAGCAGGCACACGGAGTTTCAACCAGGGCATGAGAAGCCCAAGATGCAAATCAGGTGAGCTGAACACGTGCGTAGACGATGAGGAGCAAACATTTGAAAATGCAGCTGAACCTGTTCAGCAATATTACCGCACAAACATCGCACGAGAACTGACATATTCGTGAAGGGCATGAAAGACTACACATACGAGGAATTGGCGGATATGCATCTGATGTAAGGCCAAGCATGTGGTAATGGACGTGAAGCACAAAAACTGTACCGTGAGAGATTTTCCGAATCTTCATATTCCTCACCATTCGACCTTCGCCAGTGTTGATTGAAGACTAAGTGAAACGGGCTTGTTGGCCGCCTTTGCCAGACTTCTTGCTGGCTGCCTTGGAAGTCAGTTTGAGCAGCTCCTTTGAGTCTTTCTCTGATGCAATTAGAATTGTGCAACTCATAAATTAGGGTGGTCTCTTTGTTTTCAATGTTGAAGTGCGGATATGTAACTTCACTGTTTTCTGGCACTAGGAGTGGAATGCAGCCCTAGGTTCGTTCCATTGCAAATATTGTTCATCTTGATGTGTACTATCACCCCCTCTTGTTTTGTTGAAGGAGTTTACAATCACCCTGTATTTTGAAAGATGACTATAAGAAATTGCTGCTGGAATGGACAATACAAGACCAGTGGCGGCTTTTCAGGTGAAATAGGTGAAGTGCCTCTTCACCTATTTTACTTAAAATAAAGTTTTATTCAGTAATTTGTATAATACATTCTTTTTTGCCTCTATTGTGTTACAAAATACTCAAAATTTTGATTAGATATCACTTCACATAGCTTAGATATTCCAGCTAGATAATGCTTATCTTTGCATTTCTATCTTGCTTGACTTTACATTTCCTGCACGTGGTCCGGTTGTCGCTGATGTTATCGTTCCAATCGTCCGTTTCAGGTATAGCTGTTCTTGGCGCTATTCTCGTTTAATGCAGGTTTGCTTCACAAAACTTCGATTAGGCTCCGTTAATACCAACTTTTACCGTCTAGCTGGAATATCTAATTTGATGAACGTATGCACGTTGTGACGTACCTGCCAGCAGGACGCACACGACATAAAGGCAGATAGGAATCAGAACAAATGTCTGCATAGCTCAGTTGGTAGAGCGACTTGTTCCGGAATAAGCGGCCTCGGGTTCGAATCCCGGCGTAGACCAAAAATGACGGAGAAATTTACTTCGTTATAATGGCGCCCGAACTATCCGGATGACCCGGCCGTTCAAAATCTCGCATTGGTGTGATGTTATTTCCACACCGCGAGACAGGAAAAATCAGAGAATTCCTTCTCCAGCGCTTCGAAAAATAAAAAATGTGTGTTGCATTCCACACAGCAGATTGACTGGGAGTTCTCAAGTGTACGTTCTACAGTGGATGGCTGCCTGCAACGATTCATGGTCACGGCTGACCTGTGGGCCATGCCCCCGGCCCTCTTTGGGGGGGGGGAGATGTGACGTACCTGCCAGCAGGACGCACACGACATAAAGGCAGATAGGAATCAGAACAAATGTCTGCGTAGCTCAGTTGGTAGAGCGACTTGTTCCGGAATAACCGGACTCGGGTTCGAATCCCGGCATAGACCAAAAATGACTGAGAAATTTACTTCGTTATAACGTTTAAAGGACAGTAGTTTTCTGATGATTATCAGAATTAGAACTACGAAGATTGTAATTCACATAGCGCGTTCAATACGGAAAAGAAGTCCTCATACGCAAAACAGTGCAAGTGAAGAGCCAAAATGAAAACCCTTGGAAGTCTGCAGCTTTCGACCGAGTTGCTATGGTAACCGTGACGTCAACCTCCCCTATCTGGTGCGCAAGTGAAGTGTTTTAGCTTTCGCGTCGAGGCTCTGCAGTTGGAGTAGTGACTTTCGAACGAAATCACGGTGAAACGGGATGATTTATCCAGGGTACTTAGCAATCCACTAAAGCTTTTTCCTTGCGGTGTTGCGGTACATGCTTTCCGAAAGGGATTTGTTTGTTCGTGCTTTATGATTATTTGTCAAACAGTTTAGCTGTTACTGTAGTTTTGTGTACAGTTTAACAGTTAGCGATAGTTTTAATTAAAGTATGTATCCTGTGAACGACATTGTTTGTAATTGGTTTACTGAATATAAATGGCTTTGTAGTACTTATGTGTTACAAAAATTATTTTGCTGGCTTGGCGCTTACTTTTTGTAATAAACATTCGGCGTCAAAGACGGATTCTCAGATTTATTAAATATAACACGCTCACTTCATAAACATGGTGATTCTAGCGAACACCTGAAATGCGAGTTAATGCTAAGGAATTTTGAAAAAAAATCAGAACACCATTGTCGATGTCCTGAGGGAGAAAGCTAGGCTTTTGAAAATGCATTTCGACGAAAACGTTCGTTTAAATAGACTTTTCCTGCAAACAGTGATTGATGCAGTATTATATTTGAGCAACCAAGAACTAGCATTCCGTGGCCATGACGAAAGCATGGACTCGATAAATCGTGGAAATTTCAAGGAATTACTTTCATTGTTGATATCAAGAAGTCCTTTAGAAATTCAAAATCAATACAAAAAGATAAAAAATGTCTTCACAGGTGACTCAAAAACTATTCAAAATGAATTAATTGAATGTATTTCTGAATATATAAACGATCACGTTAAAAATGAAATAAATGAAGTTCAATGCTTTTCTATTCAAGTAGATGACACCACAGACATAAACCAGACTTCTCAGTGCTCTTTAATAAAATTTGTTGATTCGGAAGGTGTAGTGGCCAAGTGATTTTTGGGTTTCCACGACGTGAGTGGAGATCGAACGTCAGAAGCTTTATACAAAATGCTAGACAAAATTTTGGAACAATTCGATTATCACCACAAATTAATAGGACAATGTTACGATGGGGCAAGTGTAATGTCTGGACACGTGAATGGGCTCCAGAAAAAAAAAAAATCAAAGATAAAGCTTCTCAAGCTGTTTTTGTTCATTGCTTAGCACATCGTTTGAACCTTGTATTACAGCAGAGTTTTTCTAAAATTTCAAAGTGTCATATATTTTATGCAAGCCTCACTGGAATTCCTTCGTTTTTTCACCACTCAGTGAAGTGATCTTATACACACATCTACAACCGCAAGACGCATACCAACCATAGCAGAAACTCAATGGTCCTCCACTTCGAAGTTAGTAAGTGTAATTGTTGAAGATTGGGATAAATTGAAGGAAGTATTCGAATTTCTGACAAATAGTGAACAATCAGACAAAAAATCAATTCAACTTGCCAAGAGTTTTTTAAACGATATGGAACACTTTTGAATTGACATTTTTGGCAATAGTATTTAATGAAATTTTGGCCCCACCAATCTAATATTCGAAATTTTGCAGAAAAAATCACTAGACATAAACTACTATGTAACTCAAATAAAAAAAAACTCGTGAAATTTTGGGTCATAAAATGAACGATGAGGTATTTGAAACACTGTTTGGAAAAGCTGGCAAAATCACAGAAGCAGATCTAAACGGGAATATGCTGCTCTTGCACTTGATACAATTTTTCAAAATTATAAACAATTGTATTTTAAAATTTTAGACCACATTCTTATGGAAATTGATATAAGATTTCAAGACTGTGAAAAACTTCAATTTGTTTGTCTTGCTGACACAACCAGATTCGAACAATTTAATTCAAGCTTTCCCTCTCGTGCTTTTGAAAATCTGCAACATTTTTACGGAAAAATATTTACTAAACTCCAGAGCCTTAAAGATGAACTGAGTCTTGTATAATCCAACGAAAAATTAAAGAATATATCGACTCAAGAACTTCTTCGAGTGCTTCATGAAGATACATTTTTACAGAAGCTTATAAATTGGTTGCCCTCATTTTAACCATTCAATCTAAAAGTGTGTCAGTGGAAAGAAATTTTTCTTGCCTTAAAAGAATACAAACTTACTCAAGAAACACTATTTCTCAAGATAGACTTGCTTCTTTGGCAAATATTTCTATTCAGAAAGATATTTTACTGATGCTCACGAAGAAACAACCATTCTATGACGACATAATCGACAAATTTGCAGCTTTAAAAGAAAGAATTTATCTAATATACAAAAAATAGGTCAGTTCTCATAAAGTGATTTTCATTGAAGACAGTAGATATCTTTTCATATTGCTCTTGTAGCTCTTCACCTATTTTTTCAACCACCAGCCGCCACTGTACAAGACTTATTTTATTAATTCAGGTCACAAGATTTTGAAATGGATTGGTCTCGAGTTCAGGTAGTATGTAATTAGTGTTACAGTTGTGTGAAGCACAACCAAAAATATGGAATGTAAAGTAGTACATACTGTAGGAGACTTAAAAAAACAAAAAAAACAAAAACTGCTTTATAGCACAATCATCTGAGCAAGAAATGTAAGAATGATGGCAAAAATTGTAAGTGATTTGGCATGTAAACCACAGGGAACAGACATAGATGGAACACTACTATAAGTAGTTCACTGTATTAAAGTCTGCATCTCTTGTATTAGCAACTTACTGGTGTTTATTGCATTCTTCAACCAAAGCAGGCCTTGATTCAGATGACCTTATAGCATATCAATTATTAATGGCATTGTTTTTGAAAACCAGATTGGGAACAGATGTTATTGGGGCTGTTTCAACTTTGTTGGACATGTGAGAGTTGGGATTACAAGTGCCAATTATGCACAGTTCTAGTTTAGCTGAGAAAATGCAAAGTATCGTGCAGAGAAAAATCAGATAATTTCAGAGGTAATTCTGTTGTACAGAAAGCTTTATTTTGTGTAACAAAAATGTAAACTAGGTGGTATAGTGACAAGGAACAAACCCAACAAAGATATTCCATTAGTAAATTTTTTTACAGAAATTCAATATGGAGTTCATTTAGATTAAGAAATACAGACTCGATAGAAGTAATTCAGAAATACAGAAGATTCAAATGCAGCTTACTGTCTTGCCTGATGATTTCAGAGCAGACTCTCTGTGCTGGTTGCTGAGGCCATATAACTGAAATCAGTAACATCATGAAAACTGTATCTCCAAGACAAATTGTGTTAAATCAGACCATATCAGTTTGCCCCTTCAGGTTCTCTCCTATCGAATGTTTTTGCTGAAGTGATTATGCATATGACTGTGAACTGAGTTCTAAGTAATTTAAGTATAAAACCATTGTTTTTCTTATGATGCATAGTTCTTGGTATTTTAAAAATCATCCAAAAATCTGTCTTCTAAAACTTATCTTTAGTCAAGTCATGAGAAAATATTTTTACTTGTCCTGAAAATATGTTGTCTTAAATGTTTGAGAACAGGTGGAAAGTATGTGGTCTGTGATTTACTTGACAAAGATGGACAGTTTCTGGTAATCAGAGAAGGATATGCTGGTTAGATGTAAATATTTCAGAAATCTGTTAAAAGTCCAGAACTGGATGGCCATGGATGTTCATGAAGTAAGAGTGCTGTTTTATATCTGAAATGTGAAGTTTCAGGTTGCAATGAAATTAAACTATGATTGGTTATATACATAGCAGAATGGCAAGTATCCTTTTTACATACACAGGGCGAGTTGAAAGTTTTGCAATATTTGCATCACTTTTTCTTCATACATGCCTTTACAACGAAAGCTGACTAGCATTCAAAGTACAGGCCATTGTGTTGCACCATTTTTAGCCATCTGTCTGCCAGTTCTTCGATTCTGCGGTGGTACCAGTTCTTGTCTTTCGAGGCAAAGAACTCCTGCACCCCAACTGCCACCTCCTGGTTTTTAAAGTGCTGCCTGCAAAGGAAGTGGGCCATGGACTGGAACAGGTAGGACTAATTAAGAAGATGGTAGTGTATAACACACTAAGATACGTATAAAAGTTTTAAGGCAAATATATTTCAGCCATTACTATGGCCTTCATCAGTGCGACTAAGATTGGTTTTGTTGCCAGATTAGAAAGGTAAGTTTTGTAATGGTAACTCCGGGTGACGTGATGCAATGAGGGATTTCCAGATGTATGGAACGAAAATGGGGAGCTCAGAGTTGCAATTTTTGGAAAATAAAATTTCCAAACTTTCTCTAAACCTCAAAGCATACCCATTTTGGAAGGGAGCCAACTTTTTTGTATCGGACCAAAGCAGAAGTGTCAGCCATGGTAAGTAGAGACAAGGAAGAGGAAGGTTTCCCAAATTTCACATCAGATTTGTGTTTCTGAAGTCTTGAGGGAATTTTCCGGAATGAACTTCCAATGCATGCGGTTAATCCAACGTTATTCTTGACCGGAATTTTATACACTCTAGGCGAAGAAAGCGGAGGTCTTGGGTCTCTGTCATTACGGAGGATAACAGAAATTGAAGGGGAAGAACAAATGGCAAGTCTATATCCTTCTCTTTTGAAGATACTGATGAGCTTGTAGGCAGAAAGATCGTGATAAGGGATTAAGCCAGCAAACATTAGTTCCTTTTTTAGTGAAACAGGTTGAAGAGCAACTACTGTTTTTTTCTTAGCATTTAGAATTAATTTAGAAATCAGGAGAGGGGGAAAGCCATGTTGAGTAGCGATCAAGCAGATGTTTGCTAATTCAACTTTTAGATTAACTTCAGTGTTACAAACCAAATGAGCACGATGAATTGGAGACTTGAGGGCTGACAGTTTATATTGGTGGAAGGTATGAGAATTGAAAGGAATAATGCTATTGGTAGAAACTGGTTTTCGGTAGACAAAAGTAGATAGAAGATTATTACATTTTGAGACGCTGACATCCAAGAAATTTATCTTGCCATCAATTTCTTCATTAATAGTGAATCTAATGGAAGGGAAATTTTCAGTAATTAAATTTGTGAGTTGCAATAGATCTTTTTTAGGATGAGGCCAAATGATAAAAATATAGTAAACATAACGAAGCCATAAGATAGGTTGTTGGTCATGTTACATCACTATTGATTGCTCAATATTTTGCAGGTATACTTCAGCTAAAAGTGGGGAAAGAGGTGACCCCATTGGTACACCTTGGTTTTGTTGATAGCATTGATTATTATAAACAAAAAAACTGTGTTGGTGAAGAGAATACAGGCAATCATATGAATCCTTGGTTAAAGTGCCGTCCATGGGGAATTGTTCTTTGAATTTATGAATGAGTAGCATGTGTGCTTCAAATTGAGGCACGGAAGGAAAAAGTGATTCAACGTCCAGGGTAAACATACTTGCATGATTTTCAAGAGCTTTGAGGCAAACTTAGTATTAGTGACAGAACTTGAGTGTGCTTTTTTAATAAAAGCTGAAGCAGCCTGAAGGTTGTACCAATGGGGTCGCCTCTTTCCCCACTTTTGGCTGAAGTATACCTGCAAAATATTGAGCAATCAATAGTGATGCAACATGACCAACAACCTACCTTATGGTACCGTTATGTCGACAATATTTTTGCCATCTGGCCTCATCCTAAAAAAGATCTATTGCAACTCACAAATTTAATCACTGAAAAATTGCTGTCCATTATATTCACTATTAATGAAGAAATTGATGGCAAGATAAATTTCTTGGATGTCAGCATCTCAAAATGTAATAATCATCTTTCCACTTCTGTCTACCGAAAACCAGTTTCTACCAATATCATTATTCCTTTCAATTCTCATACCTTCCACCAATATAAACTGTCAGCTCTCAAGTCTGATTCATTGTGCTCATTTGGTTTGGAACTCTGAAGTTAATCTAAAAATTAAATTAGCAAACATCCGCTTGATCGCTACTCAACATGGATTTCCCCCCTCTCCTGATTTCTAAATTAATTCTAAATGCTAAGAAAAAACCAGTAGTTGCTCTTCAACCTGTTTCACAAAAAGGAACTAATGTTTGCTGGCTCAATCCCTTACCACGGACTTTCCGCCTACAAGCTCATTAGTATCTTCAAAAGAGAAGGATATAGACTTGCCATTCGTTCTTCCCCTTCAATTTCTGTTATCCTCCATAATGACAGAGACCCAAGACCTCCGCTTTCTTCGCCTGGAGTGTATAAAATTCCGGTCAAGACTGACATTGGATTAACCGCATACATTGAAAGTTCATTCCGGAAAATTCTCTCAAGACTTCAGGAACACAAACCTGATGTGAAATTTGGGAAACCTTCCTCTTCCTTGTCTCTACTTACCATGGCTGACACTTCTGCTTATTCCGCTTTGGTCAGATACAAAAAAGTTGGCTCCCTTCCGAAATGGGTATGCTCTGAGGTTTAGAGAAAGTTTGGAAATTTTATTTTCCAAAAGTGCAACTCTGAGCTTCCCATTTCCATTCCATACATCTGGAAATACCTCATTGCATCACATCACTTGGAGTTACCATTACAAAACTTACCTTTCCAATCTGGCAACAAAACCAATCGTAGTCTCACTGATGGAGGCCATAGTAATGGCTGAAATACATTTGCCTTAAAACTTTTACACGTAACTTAGCGTGTTCTACACTACCATCTTCTTAATTTGTTTGTTAGTTGCATGCATTGCCTACCACTCTTTTATGAACAGGTAGGACTATATGCTGGATGTGGCATCACTTCGATGCCTTCAGGTTCTGGAGTTTTGCCCGGGTCGTTCGTGCTGTATGAGGCCGAGCAGTGTCCTGCTGTAGGAGAGCGTGCATTCTTTTCACCAGTGCCGGGTACTTCTCCTCCAAAATGACATAAATCTGCTGCATCTGTTGAGAGTAGAGGTTGGCTTTGATGGTATAACTGTCTGGAACAAATTTGTAATGGGTTATCCCCTCAAAATTCCACCAGATGCAGAGCATCACCTTGTGCTCGAAGTGCCCACGTTTGGCAACAGGTTCAGCCATCTGGCCCGGGCTCAACCACTGCCGTTGCGTGCTAGGATTATGGAAATACACCCACTTTTCATCGCACATAGCAATTCTCTTCATGAAACATTCATCATGCAGGTTTTCTAGGAGTTTCTTGCACACTTTGTTTCACTGGGGTGCTTGCTTAAGCTGGCATCAGTTCATGAGGGACAATTCAGCAGCTCCTGTAGACCTTGCCCAGGTCCTGAAGGTGGCAAACTACAGTGATCTGTAATATGCTCAGCTCACCTGATAATCTCAGTGCCCTGGCTCTCTCTCTCTCTCTCTCTCTCTCTCTCTCTCTCTCTCTCTCTCTCTCTCTCTCTCTCTCTCTGTGTGTGTAGAAACATCATAAAGATGACTTGGTATGAGGAGTTAGTTAGGTATCAGAGGAAACTTTTTCGTATGTTAGGTTTTATGTAGCGAAATGGCTACATACACAACTGGAAGTGGGTAAAAATTTCTACTCTGTCAGTGTCTATTATTACATTAGCGATGAAGTAAATCATTCCCTCTTGGAAATTAGTCATTCATGCAAAAAGGTTCATGAATTATCATTTAATTTCCAGGTTGTCACTATGCTCATTGAGTGAATCATTCCTTGCAGGAATCTTGTGTTTACAACCAAAGCGCTTTCAAGGCCACAGCTCTTCTTGGCAAACTACCCAAAAGAGTGCAAGCTCTTCACCTTTCGTGATGAATGATTTGCCATGAGAACAACTTGGGCACACTATTTAAAAGAATAATAGCATTCCCATTCTTAAGTTTCACCATTATTTCCTATCCAACTGCTGATTACTCACTCTCATAATGGTTGGCAAATATTAATTCTTGACATTACTTTTCTTGTTGGGGATTCGTTTCTGTCCCTGTGGGTTTGGAATAAATTTAATGTGCTGCTGCTTCAGTGAGTGTTGCAGTAATGGTAGATATCATTCACAGCTCTTTTCAGCAAACTGCCCAAAAGAATGTGAGCTCTCCACCAATCGAGGAATGATTATCCAAAAGCCAGCTCGTAGCAAGATTCTGGCACAAATGAATGGCATTCATGTATCATTCCCATTCTTAGGTTCCACCACTGTTTTCTAGATAACTGTTGATTGCTCACTCACATAACTCCTGACACATTAATTCTCAACATTTTTCTTAATTGGTAGTTCGTTTCTGAACTCATGGAGGTGAAATAAAGTTAAATTTGCTGACTTCAGTGTGTGTCGCAGTAGTGGTGGGTTAAATTATCATTCACAGTGGTGAGAGCAAACCATTCATGATGAGTCATTCGTTGTGAAAGATTACAGGATTCCCACGGTCCTTATAAATCCTTGTCCTTAAAAAGTGCTTAAATTTTTTAAGGTTTTTAAAAGTCCTTAATTTTTGCCAAAAGTTCCCCAAAGTGCTTAAAAGTACTCCCCCCTAACTGCTTGTGTGAATTGCAGAAGTTACCATGTAGTGCATACAACTTCAGCTGCTGGTTGGCTATGTTGATGACATGTGACATCTGCAGAAAGCCCATGGGAGAACATGGCAGGAGGGAGCTCTTGTCAATGATTCATGGGAAACTTAACTTTGTAACTGTGACTTATGTTTTACAATTCAAGCCATGAAATAAAATAATTATGTGCAAATATTCAAATCTAGATCTTGTAACTTTAAAGTTTTATGATTAGCATTCTTTTTGTTGAATGTGTGATTATTCCCTCATATGAAAACTGATTTGACCAGAGGAACTTTTAAATTGAAGAAATTCTAATTTATTACATCCACAAACTTACAAACTTGAATTATATGCAGCAATATTGTAAGATTCACCAACCGACTTTAGTTTGTAGTTAAGTCATGTAAAAGTATATTTGCATATGTTATTTTCGTGTGTGAAATTTGTAAGGTCCCTAACATTGTTTTTTTGTTGGGTGCTTAAAAGTCTTTAAAAAAGTGCTTAATATGTTTTGGGGGAAAATGAATGCAAATCCTGAAAAATCATTCACAAAAGAGCCATGACTACTTAATGCACTGAGAAATGTATATGATCGAACTGAGTTTGGAGTATGTGCATGTTTCTGTGTCTGTCATTAAAAAAAAATAATAATATCCTGTTGGGAACAGGTTGTGCTGTAAAGCTTGCAGTTCAAATACCATTTGTTATGGTATTTGAACTGTAGTTATAACTATCCTGGTGGCAGAGAGTGTGGTCAAAGGTGTTCATGTTTGTGTCTAATCATCTGATTTATGCCCTAGATAGAGTCCTGGATCAGGTATAGAAAAGTGTCCCTTCCCTTGAACCAGTGGCCCTAAATTAGGGATAGGTGTGACATTTAGGTGTTGTGGTTGGTAGGGTGTCTTTAAAATTTCAAAACCAAAAGAGGGGGAATTAGTTACTGTGGCAATATACCAGATATCATTTAAAATCTTCTATTCGTTTCTTAATCTTTGTATTTGTTGTAATGTATTCTGATGAATTATTAAGAGAAAACCCATCTGAAATTTCTTACATAAAAAAAAAAAAAAAAGTATCTGCTTGTTTGAAATATGAAAACTATCATTGCATGTATGAAAGGTCTCCCCAAGGTACTTAGAAGGAGGAGAGGTAGGTCCATTGTAACCGCGCCGTCTTCCCGCTTCTCTTCGCTGCGCTGTGACGTCACGGTGGCCATAAGCGAAGCTGTAACGCGCACTGAGCCATACCGAGAAAGTGTCGTGTGCTCTGTGAATTTTCAATCGAAATAACAGAGCTAGTTTTGAGTAAATAATTTTTAAGTAAAAATTGTACAAACATCCAACTATTTTTCAAAATAGAGTAAAAAATATATATATATACTGGGGAAAAACGGGAATATGACATGAATACTGTTAGATGCTTTTTTGCTGAATATCTTTTTTTTTCCCCAAAAAACACACTACAGTGGCTCTTTGGAGCTGGGAAATCTAAATTTCATTACGTCGAATCAGTCATTTACCAATTTTATAAAATTAGCAATTTGTTTTCTTTCAGGAAAAATATACTCCACAGCTTTGCTTACGTTGTTAGATTGCATCTGGGGCGCTAAAGCTAATTCTCTTTCTCATGGGGCTTCTTACATTTGTGTGGATCCATTTTATTTTATGAAACACCTTTAATTCTGAGTTCTTACGTTCCAGCAAAAGGTCAAATATCTGGCAAGTGATGGTTCCACACTACAGCGTATTCCGCGATCAAATATATGATTTCGGAGAAGTTTAATTAGATGGGGCACATCGGCAAACATCCATATTTTTTCGATTTTCATTTACTGGATTTGGAAAAGACAATATTGGGGTTATTCCAAGCTGCCTCCAAACCTTGACCCCCCCCCCCCCAAGATCAGCATCAGCACTAAATAACCCGATTGCTCAACGGCTCGAATTATGTCAGATAACAGCTTTTGATCCATCTGCTTGTCAAAGGAATAATACAGTTTATGGTTGTTTCTAAGCTTTCCAGAAGCCTCTCTGCATAACTACTAAAACGTTACTATGCGGTCCTAAAATTTTATCTGCAGCTGCATCATAACAATATCGGCAATCAATAGCATTCATTTTCATCACCTTTAAAACGGGCTCAATTAAACCATCGGTAACACAAATTTACCACACCACTGTTTCAGAGAGGAAATGCTTGGAAGCAGTATGTGCATTTTATTTTTGATGGAAAGATATGCTTTTCGAGAAATAGCATGCAAAATAAGTGCTTGACTTATATCTTCTTCATTCCATTTTGCTGGTCTCTTTTTTGACCCAAGAGTTTGAATTTGCACTTCAGTGAAACAATGGCCAAGCAAATTTATGATAGCTGACCACCTTTTACTGTTACTCAGAAAATTTATATTCTTGCATTTGCGTTTAATAATTTTAATTTTCGTTTTCTAGCTTCTTTTCTCAAGGCGAAAGCATTGTTTTACCATTACCAACTGTTTTCTTACGTTTGATAATTCTTTCCGTAGTGAATTATTTTCACTCTTCAGTTGCATTATATTTTTGTTCAGACATTCGCACTTCTCATATAACGTTGACGGTATGATAAATTTTGGTCAGGAATGATGTCACTTTCATTGTGACTTGCGATTTGACGTTTAATTGGAGATATACTTTCAATTCGATTTAATGCAATTTTTTTCTGACCTCTCTGATCTTAAATCGTTCACTTTGAACAGAAGTTTGCTCCTCCATCTAAGGCATACTTTTTGTAGGCACGGCATCTTTTCTCAGTTTTTTTCTGGGAGGCAAGTTCAGCAATTCATTTCTAAGATCTCGCTCTTATTTCGAGACATCAAAGTGTTCTGAACACATTCGTGCTTTTCTTTGCATCGAATACATCCTTTCGACAGCATTTCGCTACCCATTGCTTCAAGAAATCTCTATCCGATGGGAAAACATGGTATGTAACATCTAACTTCTTTTCCTTTGAACTGTTATTATGACAAAGTGCAACAGCGTATCCAGGTATTTTCGAGATAGTTGTACACAGAAAAGAAATGAAGAAAAAAATGAATGAAACGACAAAGCAGGTCTAAAATTGACAAAGAAATGCAGCAAGTAATCGACACTACAGCACAAGCTCCGAATGCTCAAGAGATCGTTTATGGCCACTGTGACGTCACACTCCAGCTCGTAGTGTGACAGCTCGCCGGCGGCACGGAAACAAAGGCGATTGGACCTACCTCTCCTCTTTCTAAGTACCTTGGGTCTCCCCCCCCCCCAAATTAACATTCATGCATTTATAATTTCCCTGAAGGATAAATTATTTTGTGTAGTGTGTTTAAAATAGATATTTTTTGTTCAATATTTTTCAACAAGAAAAAATATTTTTTCCATTTCAACTAATATCTTGAAAATGTCAATGTATTTTTCATAAGACTGTGTTCATGTATTTTGTTATGTATTGAACAGCTTGACAAGTTCCTGTGGAATTAAGATACAAAGAATATTTTATAACTTCTTTTATTGGAGTGTAACCTTGTCTTTTATATGGAACATTATAGCATATGGGTCTTTTAAATCTGGACTTGTCAAGCTGTTCAATATCAAACAAAATATGTTAAGAACAAAACAGTCTTTTGGAAGTACATTGATACAGTGTGACTTGTTTAATTTGAACTTGGCTGAATCGAATTTGTGGATAATTCAAAGTTCGAAAATTTTCCTGCAATTTTAATTGCAAAGTAACACAATTTTTTTATTTGAATTCCAAAGCTTGATTATTTTAGTTAATTCGAACTCAGTAGCATACTGTTGTGAATTTTGGCTGTCTGAAATGTCTCATTCAGTATGGCTTTCATGATACCATTTAGTTAAAAGTTGTGTTGGGAGAAAAGCCTTTTATTGGTAAATAGGGAGAGGGGAAATGTTCTTGAACAATACAAAGGCTAGTTTGTTCTCGTCACAGCATGGGTGCTGCATTAAAAAGTGTAGTGGGAAGGGGATAGCAGAATGTGCGAATTGTAGACTTCAGCATTATCTCATGGGAGCAGAGCAGACCTATCCACAATGAAGGCAATGCAGTCCCATTGTTGTATTCTGGATGCACTTTGCATGGACAAACTTTGGACATATTGCAAAACTCTCTTGCTTTTTATGTGTTTAAAAAGTTATCAAAGACAGCAGAACTGTGATCTTACAAAAATTTGTTAGATGAAAAAAGCTGAAGTTATTCTCAAAGTGTGAATTGCAAAAGATGTTGGTATTCCATCATGCACACTACCAACATACCTAAAAAGGGGGGGGGATTCTGAAAGCACAGATATGAAACAGTTGCAATGCAAAGAGGAAAAGTTTCCATGTGGCTGAGCATCCTGAAATTGAAAAGTGTATGTTGAAGCGGTTTGACATTTGACTCAACAATAAGCATCTGTGGCCTCAACTTCTATATGGAAACCCAGAAAATGTCATTCAGTGAACACCTTGGAAGTGATGAATTTTACAGTGAGTACAGTGTAGCTTGCTGGATTTAAATAATGAAATGCAATATCCAGGGTGTCCGTATTCTGGAAAGACGGGAAATCAGGGAAAGTCAGAGAAATTAAAATTGGTCAGGGAAAGTCAGGGAAATGCCTGAAATGTTGGTAAAAGTCAGGGGAAATCGGTGATATTTAAAAAAAGTAAGGGAAATTTCAATTGCAGTTAGACTACAACTAGTTTTAACCTGGCGTCGGGGAGTGACTCCTCACCGCCCAACACACTTGCACTTGGTGTTGCAGACAGTCACTAACTTACCCTTCCTACTAATATAACCTTATATTTCCTACCTATTATTGTAAGTTGTGTTACATTACTTGTTAACATTTCTCTTTTTGTTTTAGGTCAAAGGAGTAGAAGAAAATTTGTGATATAAGTTATACCTTGTTAAAAGGCAATTAAGACTGCAGCAATGTCAAAGCGTTGTGTGTTTAATGAACAATGGCTGGATGAACAATTAAATCCTGAGTTTTCTGGTTGGATAGCTGCTGTGAACGGCGACAATGAATCAGCATTTTGTAAAGTGTGCTCTAAAACTTTCAAGCTTAGCAACATGGCGTGTCGAGCAGTCTCCAGCCACGGAAATGGCTCTAATCATTTGAAAAACATCCGTGCTAAAATGTCTCGGCCCAGTCTTGCTTCTTTCAGTTCCTCTGTGAAAAAGAACTCTCTTTGTAATGACAAATTCTTGCCATCAACAAGCTCAGGAAATGTGGAATCAGTACTTCTAGAAAATATTAAGTCTAATGACTCAAATAATTATGTTGTGAAAGATGATGTGAAGCCCAGTGACCTTAATGCTTATGTAGTGAAAGATGATGTAACAAAGTCGGAAATAATATGGGCCATGGAAGTGTTGTCCAAGCGAATGTCTCTGAACTCTTGTACACAGATTAACAAAACATTTCAGTTAATGTTTCCTGACAGTGCGATACTTCAAAATTTACTTTAGGCAAAAGCAAAGCATCTTATGTGATAAACCATGGATTGGCACCACATTTCAAAGAGTGTTTAATGGACGATCTGAAGCAGTGCACTGACTTTGTAATTTGTTTTGATGAATCACTAAACAAAATTGCTCAGCGTGGGCAAATGGATCAGTTTGTTCGTTATTGGGACGTCAGTTTGCAAAAAGTTTCCACTAGATACTTAAGTATCGTGTTTTTAGGACGAGCAACAGCTAATGACTTTTTAGAGAAATTCATTAAAGGTGCACCTCTTCCCTTGGATAACATGCTACAAGTGTCAATGGATGGACTTAACGTTAATCTCAACTTTCTTCAAAAGCTGAAAGATAAACTTAGAACTGAAAATCTAGTTGATAAATTATTAGTTGACATTGGAGTATGTGGTCTTCATGTGGTCAATGGAGCTATGAAAACTGGACTTGATGCAGTGAAATGGGATATACATCACTTTCTACAAAACTTGTAGTACCTTTTAAAAGATAGTACTGCTCGCCATGCAAATTATACTATGATTACTGGATGTAAAGATTTTCCTTTGAAATTTTGCACTGTAAGGTGGTTGGAAAACGTGAATCGTTTTACTAGGGCATTGCTTGTCTATGATCATATCAAGAAATATGTTCAAGAATCATCAGTTTCCAGCAAAAACAGCACATGTTTCTTGCATAATTCATGGAAAGTCCACTGTTTAAATGCAAACTGGCTGGATTTAGGACTATAGCTTCATAGTGTGAATCTTTTTTGAGAAGGTTCCAGAGCGCAAAGCCTTTAATTCCTTTCTTACACACTGATTTGCTGGATCTGATGAAAAATTTGATAGCACGAAGCTTGAAACCTGACAAATTAAGTGAAGCTGATAATGTCTCAAAACTGTTAACTTTAGATGTATCAAAAAGTGAAAATCTTCTCTCAATTGAGAAAGTTGATATTGGATTTAGTGCTAAAAAGCTATTAAAAGAAGTGAAGTGCTCAGAAAGGGAGAAATTAGAGTTTACGCTTGAATTTAGGAAACTTGTGACCAGAATGATTGAAAAACTTAGTGAGAAAAGCCCACTAAAACTTAAGTTTGTCCATGGGGTAGCTTGTTTGGACCTAAATATTATAGTGCAGCAGCCGAGTCTAGGCAAGAAGAGAGTGGGAATTGTCTCGAAGTTTTACTTAGTGCAAACAGGATTTCTGATGACTGTGCTGAAAAAGCTAATAAACAGTACGCTTCATTGTGTGTAGAAGCTCAATCTGCTTTAAAGTGTCAGTTTGATGAATTTTTAGACAGTCATGATTCCATTGGATTAGACAAATTTTACAGTGCTCTACTTGACAACCAAAAACAATTCGGTGAGCTTTGGGATGTAATAAAAATTTGGTCTCATGTCTCATGGAAATGCTTCAGTGGAAGGTGGATTTTCTGTCAATAAGTCTCTTCTTGTGGAAAATCTCCTGGAAGAATCCCTGATTTGTCAGAGAACAGTTTTTGATGCCATTAAAAATGTGGGAGGAGTAGAACACATTGCCATCAATAGAAGGCTTCTTCTTTCTGTAAGAGCCTCCAGACAAAGATATCAGGATTCTCTTGAGAAAAAAAGTGTTCTTCAAAACGAAGAAGAAAGAAAACTGAAGGAAAAAAGAAAAATTGATCATGAAATAAAGGAATTGAAGGAAAAAAGACAGTATGGAAGGAACTAGAGTTGGAAGAAGCAGCATTGCAGGCGAAGATTTCAGATTCGGAAAAGAAAAGTGGTGTGTAATATAAAAACAGTGACTGTGTTCCTACTGTAATATTTTTATAGTAACTGTTCTGAATATTGTGTATGGGTTTGTTTAAGTGTTTCTTCAACAAATGTAAAACCATGAAAAGAAAGAGTAAAATTAAAAAGGGTGTGAGGTTAGACAACTGTGGGGAAGGTGGAGGCTGACACATGAAAAAAAAAAAAAAAAAAAAATTAAACGAATCAGTTATTTGGGAAACTTTATATGTCAAACAGAAACAATTTTAAATAATATGTTTCTCAATTATCCAATTCAATTTTATTTATTATCATGGCACATATATTGAAAAACTCAAATAAACCTATTTGTGTAAGGTCAGGGATTTCTTATATATTAGGTCAGGGAAATCAGGTTTGATAATTCTGTTGACACCCTGAATCTTTTTGAAAAGTATGTAGTGATAATTCTGCTGTCAATGAATCGGAATGCACAGAATGGTTTGCAAAACTACCTGAACCAAACAAGGATTGTGAGCAAGGGGATCTCTTCAATATAAATGAAATCATTTTTATTTGTTTATTTTTTGTCAAATGCATTCCAGATAAATCATTTATTTTTAAAAGAGATGCATGTAATGGTGGAAAGAAAAGTAAGGAACATTTAATAATACTTATTGAAGCAAACATGAATGAGATGAAAAAATTACCCCTTTAATAATTGGGAAATTAGCCAAACCAAGTACTTACTTTGCCCATAAAGTATAATAGTAAAAAAAAAAAGCATGGATGGCAGCAAAGTCTTATGGAATTGAACAAAAAACAACAAAAAAACAACAAAAAAACAGCATTTTTTGTGTGTTTATTGACATTTGTGCAGTCCACAGTGTTCAAACAATGTTCAAGGCTATAATACATAACTTCACACATTCAAGCAATGGATGAAGGTGTCATCCAGAATTGAAAGCATTTGTATCACAGTACAGTTGTTTGCAAAACTTGTAATGAAATGGATGTCAATAGTATAAAAGCTCTATTGATCTTTTGGATGCAAACACATTGCTGAAGCCTGGAAGGATGCTTCAAAGCAAACAGTTGATGGTTTTAGGAAACCTGGTTTTCAGTTTGATTTCAGTGAACAGCTCGAAAGCACACCTTGAACAGACTCTGGTCCTACAGAAGAATGGACAGGGTTCCCATGCTACCTGGAGAACCGGGAAATCAGGGAATTGTCAGGGGAAAAAATATTGGCTCAAAAAGTCAGGGAAAAGTCAGGGAAAACATGAATTTTCGTAAAAAAATCGGGGAATTTTGAAATTTTGTTTTGTAAGTCAGGCAATTTGGGGAGTTTCTAAAATACAATACTTTTTCCTCTGTGTTTGATCTTTCTCCGTATTTAACATTTTGTTTAGTTTTAACATTTCCGTATTTAAAGACCGAACTGTAGGGGAAGGGGGTGAAACTAACGTATTTGGCAGAGTTCTCCGTCATTGAGCACTAGAAAAGGAATTCATTGCAGCCACGTGGGGAGGAAACCCCTACGGTGGCTACTAGGAAATGAAAAGGGTGCGTAGTGTTGGAGTGAGAGTGGAGCCTGTGGAGGGGTTATGATGGAGTGACCAAAGCACTTCCTGCCCCCTTCATGCCTTTGTTTGACTGCCAGACTGGGGATAAAAATGGTGAAAACTAACTTTTTCTATTCTTCATGAAACTGGCTGAAATTTTTACATACACCATAATTGGTTAACAGAAGCTGACCTCTAAAATTTCACGTGAATCGGTGAAGAACTTCTGAAATTATCCTTTAAAAATTTTAATGGGATAAATCTTTAATGTAGCGCTCTTACTGAGGGTTTCTGGTGAGCTTTGCCGTGCCTCAGTGCGTTTTAGGCTGGGAAAGCTTACTGGTGAAGGGTCACTAAACGGGCTTTGAGCGGTCGCAATGACTGTGTGTGCCAACAGGAGCCAACTGAGTTATTGCCTTCTTTAACGTTCAGAGACTCGTTTCTTAGTAAATGTTTGTTTCACTGAATATGTTGCAGAATGCTTTTCATTCTTTTTTTGACTGCTATTTAGAAAGAAGATACAGTGTTCGTATTCTATTTTTCTCCCTTTTTTCTCTGCAAGAAAAGATTTCGCTTCAATGTTTGACTTTTAAGTTTGCATGCTAAATATTTCAATGACTACATCTATTCCTTTTCAATTTTTTTTTTTTTTTGGATATTTGATGAAAAGTAAAACTTAAGAGATTCAGAAAAAGGAATTCAGAGCAGAATGCATGAAATTTTTAGTGGCAACCACCCACACAGAAAATAGTAGAACGAGGTCCCACAAACTTTTCTGCTATCAAAGCAGTTTCAAGTCTGAATCCAAAGCTCATAAAGTCAAACTCAATAATTTGTGAAAAAATTGCTGTTGCATATATTACATGAAAAAAACAGAATATTTTCTGTTTCAGCAGATCGAGCAAAACAGCAATTTCAACAGTTGTGTAGCAGAGCAAAAACTGAACTGAAGGATGTGTTTTCTGCATTCTCAGAAAATAACTGCCTGGATGCATTCTATTCTTCTTTACTTCAGGATAAAGAACATTTCAAGAAACTGTGGGTGGTTGTTGAATTGGTTCTTACCTTATCGCATGGAAATGCGCCTGTTGAAAGTGGTTTTTCAATTAATAAAGACATGTTGGTTGAGAATCTTCATGAAAAGTCACTTATTTCATTGCGTACAGTATACGATGCCATAAAGTCGCATAACGGAGTAGTTTCAGTGCCCATAACTGCAGAATTACTGCAGTATGTGAGGATGTCTCGATCAAGATATCAGCAGGCATTAGCAGTTCAAAGAGAAAAGAAAAATAAAGAGATACAACTCGTGAAAAAAAATCAAAAGGTGTCTGATCAGATAAGTATTTTAGTGCAAAAGAAAAGAAAGTTGTCTCATGAGGTTCTTTTGGAGACAGGAAAAATTGACCAGCAAATTCAGGGATTGTCAAAATTGATGTAACTGTGCATAAAACTAACTAGATTTCAGTGATTTCTTCTAGTATTCAGTGTAAAATTTATTGCAAGGAAGCAGTGACTTATTTTTGTTTCACTTTACATGTGTAGTTATAATGTGTTTACAAAAAAAAAATCTGCCCAGATTTTTTTGTTAGCCGTTAGATCTCAATGATTTTAGAGTTGCCTTTGAACCTCAGTTATTTTCATATAAGAAAAAAAACAAAAAAACCCTCTGGGTACAGATAACTTAAAAACAGCAGTATTTCATCATTAGGTATGTTAATTATTCAGCAGGATAAGCCAAGACCATGCTGGTATGTGCAGAAAAATTTTTTCTTTGCTGTTCACCAATTTGTATTCCATATTTTTTAAAATAAGAATGTAAACTTCTAAAACAAATTATATGACTCGGTAACTTGGGATAGGTATAATTGTAAGTATGTGCAGCATGTAATATGTTTTTAGAATCTGTTATGAGTATCACTGTCTTGCATGTCAAAACACTGCATTACAAGAGTTAAAGCTAGTTCAATATCCTGTTATGAAATTGCTTATTCACAAGTTTCTGCTGAGCTAACTAAAACAATATTTTAATATCTTGCATGCAAAACTGGGGTAGTATCTAATTAGCCAGTATTTTTTTCTTATATGTTGTTAAGCATATTTTCAAAACTCCATTGCAAACACCTGAAATTTTACTCAAAACCACCTGGAAAACCTAGAAAAGTCAGGGAATTTGATTTCACTAACTGAGTGGGGGAACCCTGATGGATTAACTTGCTCAAAGAACAGTTTCATTTGAGGAATTTGTACAGTGGACTACAATGTAGTTGTGTGCAGAGATCTTACAGATGCAGACATTGTTGCAGAACTGCAAACAAAAAAATTACTCTTCCTATGATGACAAAGAATTTCTACAGAAATGACAAGGTGTTACCTTTTCACAATTACTGGATATTTTCGATTTTTTTTTAGACCACTTAGACACTCTGCTAATGGGGAAAAAAAGTAATTGTGTCATTTTATCCGCTGAACATGGAAGTTAACTGAACTGAATCTTCTTTTCAATGATTCAAATTTTTGGTTAATTTGAATTTTATTTTCTTCCCTTCTGGTTCAGATTAACCAAGTTGTTCTGTATTTGTGTTATTTATTGTACCATGTAACTGAGTGTACAGTCTTAGGTCATGAATATTTTTCAGATTTGTACAATGTATTATATTTTCCATTTTTTTTTTAGGAAACAGCCATTGGCTACATTCCAAAACCTGGTTCTCTGAACCTGGAAGGGCTTAAAACACCTGTAAATGTAGATGCATTATTCCATCTGCCCAAAGAATTTTGGGTGCAAGAGTGTAAGGAAGTTAACAAGTACCTTAGTGAGCAGTTAGATAAAGATCTTCCTGATGACATTAGTGAAGAACTGCATAAACTAAAAACAAGAGTTAACGATATGTAATAGTAGTAAAAAAATTTAGATGTTTTATTGATAGGTTTACTTATAGTGTAAAATACTGAAAAGAGCTGCACTCTTGGCAGTTTTATTTTAAGTTTTCATCTTTATTCATTTCAAGGCCAAAATACTATGAGATTTGTAGTAGGCAATAAGCTTACCATAAATTTTATTTATATGTACTCACTTAATTTTGGCCTCCTTTAAACATCATATTTTATGGAAAACATGTTGTTTTAAATGTAAAAAAAAAAGTTTTTAACAGGTCTAATTTTTTCGATAAAGTATGTTGTGTTTATTTTGGAACTGTCCCAAAATTGTTGAAATTAGGTGACATAGTTGTTACTTGCAAAATTATTTTATAAACAGCAGCTCAGGCATTTTCAGGCTACTTATTCACAGTACACCATTCAGACTTTGCTCTGCAACAGTAAAAATTAAAGCAGCCTTTTACTACTGTGTGATTCACATTTGGCTTTAAATGCTGTTGATTCTTTGGTGCATTCAGAGGTCATAAATTGATCCTAATTTCCACATTCAAGTGTACCATTGTAATTCAAGTTCCATTAAAATTTATTTTTTCACTGTATCTTAGAATTGTGTGGTACATGGAGACCAAAAAAAAAAAAAAAAAAAATTGAGGCAGTACATATTCTGATCTCTACTTCTATTTTTGGAAGAGCTCCGTTAAATTTTTTGCCAGCTTGTAGACAGAGTACATTCCTAAAAGTTGTTGTTTTTATATCTTTTGAAACATTTATTTGTAAATAAGTACTTTTCCCAGCATGATAATGCTGCACAGTGTTTAAAAATATCAGTGAAAGAAATGAAGTGCTGCAACTATTTACTGCCATAGCATAAACAGGTGACCTCCTACATTAGATAATTCATAGATTTAGTTCTTTAAGTATTCACTACTGTTGTCACCACCATCTAGATTTCTTCTACATCTGTAGCACCACAACATCGGCCATGTCGGAATCTTTATTTAGCTTTTAGTAACTTCCTGAGTTTTCATGTTTTAGCTTTTCAAATTTTTGCTCTCATTCTTGGACTATGTTTTATTGTGAGAGGAGTGCAAGCACTACAGTTTTAGTATATTTGCTGAAAGAAACAGGGTAATATGCTTGCAGTTTTTAAGGTGCTTACTTTGTATTCCTATTTTTATATGATTGCTGCTGTTATTTGTCTTAGCATTATAGTAATAAAGTAGCATTTGTAGAATGCTTTCATATTTTTTTTCATTTTTGTGGTAGAAAAATGAAACATTGAGCTTTTTTTTTAATATTAGTCGTTAATTTTTTCGTGTCGTGTGTTTAAACTGTGACTTTTTTTTTTTCATTTTGAGCTATTGAATTGCATCAAAGCATATTTGAGACTATTAGCTTTCTGTCTGTGTATAATTTAATACAATGCAATTTTAATATCAGTGTGATTTTATCAGTAGTGCCACAGTCAGTTATTGACTATCTATTTATGGTGGTTTTTATTTTTGTATGAGTGCTTAGCCTAATTATTGCCATATTGAAAATGCATCATACTAATTTTAATCTTCATGGTTATTAAACAAATTTTATGATGTAATTTTTCAGATTATATTTTGTGCATGTCCTTTGTAATCATTTGTTACATGTATATCAATTTTTGGTATCTTTTTTTACCCTGAACTATTTTTTTGGTAGAAAGAACAGTGTTACTCTGTATCCTGTGATGAGATGATACATTGATAGTGTTGCAGATATTATTACTTCTTATGAAATGATTGGTGTAGAGAGAACAGGCTCTTTTTATGTTCTAAAAGCACAAATTAAAAATTCATAACTCACAGGAAAATGAAAATTGTATATTCACTTATGTAGAGCTGTTTAATTTAAAGAAACTCTTAGCACTATGCAAAGGAGTGAGTTAATGAGATATATGAAATGATTAATACAAACTTAAAATCAGAGTGTGGTTGTGAAAACCATATTGTTGTGATTGTTGCTAGTTTCATAAATTTCATGCAGCTGCCAGGTTTTTTTATTTCAATGTTTATATCCAGATGCAGACCATTATTGTATATCACCCCCCCCCCATCCACCAACCAAAAAAATTCTGTTCAGAATTTTTTAACCATTCAAAAATAGATCGTATATACTAGTTATATATTAGAGTATATCTAAATATATTTGTAGCTTAAAATGATTTTTAAAAATTTTCTGCCTACAAACATTTTATTTCATTCAAAATTGTTGTAGATGTGTTGGTTAAATAGATATTTTTATGATTGAGCTTTCATGTTGAACAGTCATAGTGTGGCTTATTGGCAAAAACACTGAAGTCTTGGTAGTGACTTTTCATGGAGATTTTGTTAAAAACTAATGTAGTTAAAAAAGTGAATTTGTTAAGAGCGATTGGATGGTGAACATTTTTGGATGACTGGCCACAATTTGGTTCAAGGAAAAAATTGGATGATGAAAGCAATTGGATGATACAATAGAAAAGAGGATGGAGTGGAGTAGGTGGATTGACCTCAAACTGGTTCAAGTGTAACACTTGTTCATAAAGATGATGGAAAAAGACAACTCAGATTGATTTTTACACCTTAAGGAGCCATCAATCCCTGTTGTCTTTTTTTTTTTTTTTTTTTTTAAGGTTGACTCAAGTGGACAAATTTGAGGTCAAATCCACCTACCCTTTCCAAATGTATCCCCTTTCCTAATGTTTCATCCAATCATTTCCTTCACCATACAATGGTCCATCATCAAATTTTGTACTTAAAATGAGTTCAGTCATCCAAAAGTTTTGATTCTTCAATTGATTTTAAGTCACCTTTTTAACTACTGAAGTTTTTAATGAAATCTCTGGGGAAAAGCCACTACCAGGATTTCTGTATTTTCACCGGCAAGTATGATTGTTCATTATGTGAACTTAGCCATGAAAACGAAGGCTTGCATATCTACTTGACCCACCCATCTACAGCAATGGAATAAAATGAGGTAAGCAAGGAAATTTTAAAAATCTATTTGCTGTGCATATGCTTTCAGGTATACTCGGTAATATATATAGCTAGTGTATGAGGCATTTTTTTCAATTGTTTCTTTAGCATATGATCTCCCAAATAACAAAAAATGAATAGAATATTATGGGCAAATTTTTTTCTAGAAATGTACATTAATCTTTTTTCCACATAATTAATTCTAGAGCTGCTTTTTGATGTGTATCACACAGAAAAAATGTATGCCTAACCTATTATTTCTTAAATACCTTTTAGCTCCATGGTTCAGATTTTTAGCAATGTTAATCTTAGCTCACAAAAATAAATTTTATTTTAAAAACTTATATTGCATAAAGGCAAACTGTAAAAGACATGAATACACATTCATGCATTCTGAGAACAATAATAAATGGCATGTAAACATGTGCACAGGTGTTTTATTTGTGGAATTTCCTCAGTCCCAAATTGTTTACTTCTATTTTAGAAACCTTGTTGAAATTAATATATAAATGCCAGCTACAACTGTCATTAATGTGGCAAAGTCCTCATAAGACTTGAATCAGGGAGCTGGCAGGAATTGGGAGGCATTGAAGGTTTTTCACGATTTTTTGTTTTAAAGGTTTTTCATATGAAGTGATAGCAAGATTTCAAAGCCAAAAAAGAATAAATTTCTATTTTAATTCTAATTTCTGGCAAATTATTTCATTGCTTTAGTGTCATCATAACCATCTTCTGCTGTTAGCCATAAATTTCATTCTCCCTAAATCTTTAAAAATTTTCAGGAGGAAGAAAAGTTAACTCTCAGTTATTTTCTGAGTAGTTGTGTAAAGAATACTTATTTAATGTAAAGCACAGAATGACTGTTTTAATGGGCAAAAAAACTGCTTCAAATACAGTAACTCCTTGTCAACCATACAGTTTCCATTCCTGATAAACCTTGCAGTTGGTGTACATCAGATATCATGCAAAAATAGAATTAGGGAAACTGAAGTTATAGTTATAACTGAACTTAATTATTCAATTCTTCAGACATTCTTTTCTCCCCTCATATGTAATAAAATAACACCATTTGTGTGGAAAGAAAATGGCTGCATATAATGAAAAATAAAATGTCTGGATAGTTTTAAACGAGTCCAAGAGTTTGATGCTTCAGGGCATGCATTAAGCACAACTAAATACATATGTGTAGTAATTAGAATTGATTTTCATGTTATAATGTAAGAAATAAGCTTAAAAATCCCATAGAAAATTTACTAACTAGATTTCATATGTTTAAATTATAGATTTGCATATTTTATTCTTTTGCTGTTATAAATTACATGCTCCTGTTATTCTTTTTAAAACTGATTATAAAATCCTTTTTATTTGAACTTTTCAGCATAAATAGTTCAGGAACCACAAGACATTTTGTGGATGAAAGACTATAAATTTTGGCATACCAAAATTAAATTTGACAGTGAAAATCACTTGGCTGGAATTTGGTTTGGTATTCAAAGGTTAATTTAAGGAAACGGTTTAAGCATAATCATTGATCTGCATATGTAATCAAGGTGTTAGTCTGGTAAGATAAAAAGGCCACCTTGGTGGCGGCTTCTTGATCAACTGACAGAGTAGGACCTAGGTTCGAGTCCCGAATTAAACGTGTGGTGTGGTGTTTGTCCGATGGTGCTGGCTTCTATCCCTTGCCTGGAACCACTGGCCCCAAATTAGGGAAGAGCGACTGCTTGTAGTTCTATGAGTTGCTTGTGGTGATTGTTAAACCCCCAAACAACAACAATATGGTAAGAAGGCATTCAAAAAAGAAAAAAAAATTGCGTACACATAATTTCCTGATTAAGAGATTAACTACTGTACATAAAACCGAACATTCCATCTATGCGCATTTTCTGTTGCATATTTAATAGTAGCTCTTATGTAATTAAGTTCATACATCTTTTAATAAAACTTCTTAATGAATATAGTAAAATAATTTTATATGCATTTTGTCAGTTTTCTTATCCCTCTTGTCCTTCAGTTTTTGGTTTTTAAATATGTGTCCCAATAATTTCTTAAAATCTATCCCTTATGTATTAAAATGCTACTAATAATAATAATTAAAAATATCTTTTCAGTACAGTGTTTTTTTATTATACAGGTTGGTAAAAAAATAGTAATTATTTTGTTGCTCTTTTCAGTCTTTCAAACCAGAAAAAAATAAAAAAAAATCAAGGAATGTGGAATTCATAGGTTTTGTCAATATTTTAGTGTAGTGATTTGTGTGTGCCAGAAGTTTTCAGAGGTTATATTTTGTTATGTACTTTTTAGGTTTGCCTCCTGTTCTATGAATAGGTTCTCAAAATATCGAGCCAGTTTTTCTCAACTTCAGAACAGTTTGATCACTATAGAACATCATTGTGCATCTTTTCACTCCCATGCTTGATTCTGCACAACCACTGAATCAAATGGTATAACATATATTTTGCTGTTAGAATTAATCATATTACAGGTTCCTTAAATGCTCTAAATAGTTTGAGGTGGGGGGTGGGGTGTAAATGGTGCATGAACATTGTCTAGTGGAAAAATATCTACTTTAGGATAATCTGGCGAAATGAAAGTGCACGGCTGTGTGAGTGTCGACACATTTCAGCCTTTGCAAGAGCTGTGCAGAGGTCATACTTGCTCTTTTCATTGTACATAGCACTTGTACAGCAACTGGAATCCTTTTTCCATTTCTGTGATAAAATATATTTTCCAAGTGATTACTTTTCTCTTTTTTTTTACATATCTAGTTCTGAATGATTCTTCACCTTAAAGGATGATCTCGTATTTATGAGCTAAATATTCACGCACAGTAATTTCTCATGTTGGTGTAATTTCTTTTTAACCTAGTAAGACTTTCAAATTTCCAGTTAAAATTCTGTACAACCAGAATTGCATCAATCAGGGCATAATTTCTATTTCTTAATGATGTACTAATTTCTATTTCTTAATGGCATACCCAATATAAATGGCCATATGGTATCATGGATGTATCAGTTGCATTGTGTATAAAATAATGGTAAACCTGCTGAGTGTATTTTTTCTACCTCACGCTATGACACTTTGTTCCAATTTTTTTTTTTTTTCTTTTTAAAGGCATTGTTTGCTGGCATGGTAGCAGAGTCGTCTAAGGCACTGGCTTGTGAACATTTGTCCAAGATGGGCCCATGTTTGAGGCATGGGTGGTATGTGTCTATCTGATTGCTCTGCCCCCCCCCCCTATCCTTCCCTGGAACCATTAGTGCAAAATTAAGGGCAGCTGCTTTATAGCCCTTTTGAGTTGCTCAGGGTGGTTAAACCCCCTCCTCCTCCCAAGAACAAGCTTTCTAACTTTTAAGTAAGATACCTTACCTGTGTTACTGGTATAAAAACAAAAATTGTGAAGAAAGACAAACTAAAAAAGCAGTCCTAATGATTTGACAAATACAATTGTAGGAAGTCAGACAAATTAATGCACTCTGTCAGTTTTAATGACATTCACTTCCTTTCCACATAACTTAGTATTGTGAAAAAAGCGTTATTTGTGTTTTGTGGGTTATGTTTATATTTGATTTTACTCAGTGGCAAATACATTTAGTTAATATAAGCGCATGAAAAATTAGTCTTGAGTTGGTTACAGATGTGCAAATGTTCCAGCCTCCTAGGTAAGTCAGGGTCAATCAATGCCTTTGTTTATACTATTCTTACACTTATTACAAAAACGCATATGAAAACTGTTCATATTACTAAGAAAAATTTTCGGTATTTGAACAAAGAAAAATTTGTGCTTTAAAACTTAAGTGTTTAAAATGAGCTCACCTGTTAAAAATGCTATGATTTTGGATCATTCATTAATAAATTCATTTTGTAAATGTAAAAACTTCCTTTTATGTCTTCTGTTGTGGTTTATTACATAGCCTAGTACTTGAACTTTATCCCAGTTGGGCCTACATGTATGTTTTTGAAAATTAATAAGTGATATTCAAAATGTAAACACAGTTGAACCAAGTACTATATCATGAAAATAAACCAGAGCAAAGGATATATGATATATTAAAGAGTTTTTACATTCATAAAATGAATATCTGTGAACCACACACATATATATACATGAAAAATTGTAAATTAAATTTCAACAGGGGAGGGCTAATTCAAACGCTAAGTTTCAAAACTCCATATGCGTATTTTATTCAAAATATCAAAAAATGGTCTTAGTAAATAGATTATCTTCAATTGTTAGAAAATTCTTAGTAATCTGGCAACAGTTTTCAAAAGCCCAATCTGTAATAACAAATGTAAGAACAGTATGAAGAAGCATTGATAAAAAATTCTAAATGTTATCTTGAGATTTGAAACTTCTGCATATTAATTTAAAAAAAAAAAACTTGGCTTAAAATTATTTTTTTTCAGATACAGATTTCTTTAAATAAATTTTCCTTGGTCTTTGTAATTTAATTGTATGCCGCCTCAGTGGTGCAATGGTCTGTGCACTGGCCTCCATTCGTCCAATATAGGTTTCAAATCCTGGTGAGGCATGGATGCTTGGTTTGTCTTAAGATACTGGCTCTCTCACTTTCCTGGAACAGTGGCTCTAAATTAGGGACAGTTGACTGTTTATAGCCTATAAAGTTGCTTGTATTAGTTGCTGACCCCCTCCCCCCCAAAAAAATTATGTTGATTGTCATTTTTAAACAAGGTGCTACATTTATGTTGTTCATGGTTTTTGTAGGTATAATAAACTCTGAAGAATTTTAACATTATTCGACATCTGAAGGTAAACTTTATAGCAACAATAACATAGTCAGTAACTGTGTATATAATATGGCTTATTTCAACTCTATTACACTGCATTGTGAAGAGTAAACATTTTTAATGCAGAACATCCTTCATAATGTAATAAACATATGATCAAAAACAAGATGACTGAAAATAAGTTAAGGGTAGAGTTCAAAAAGTTGAGTCTCTTGCACTTTCGGCAAATTGCTGTGCAGTTTGACAAACAAGGTTTGTGAACCCCACTTTGATGATACTAATGTATTAATCGAAACACTGTTCTTATGCAGTTTTAACTCATTGTGAAATTAAGAATTTTATGAGTAATTCTATGAAGTTACAAGAATATTGTGAACACATACATATTGTAAAGTGATCTTCCAGCACTGAAAAGGTGATTCTTGCAGTCACATTAAATGGAATGCTTCTTTCTGAAGGTAGTTGCTAAAACTGGTTTTTGTATTTGAACAAAGATAACAATAATAGAACAGTAGTACTACTGCTACAGACAAGTCACCAAAGGGTTACTGCACACTGTAAATAGACTGATATCACTTCAGTAAGTGGCCATTTAATATGAACTACACTGCAGGCCAGGGGCATATATAAGTGTTAGACTTGTTTTACAGCCACAAAACAAAAGCAGCTTATTTGTGCACATTAAAGCAAATTTAACTTCATTCCATGCATGTTTACAGGTCATTTTGAAAAATTTCAGAACTGTAAGTAAAATTTGTTTGCAGCATTATGTAATTAAAACCTTCTACTTGCATTTAGACCCAATTATTATGAAGATAGAAATTGCAAGACAGTATTTCATTCTTGCACTCGCTCAATAATTATGCATCTTGGGAGTTGTGGGTGCATTAAAATTTGTAAAATCCACACATTCAGTAATTTCACATAAATTTTTTTTTTTTTTTTCTCCAAAACTGTAAGCTTTATTTGTTAAAGTTCCAAATTTTGCTGGAAAATCTTGTCTCAATTTATTAAATTAACATATTCAAAATAGATTATTGTGTTGATGAGTCAGCTGTTGTGCTGCATTGAATATGCATTTGTTGCAGAGAGAAAAACAAATGTTAAACCTACCTTAATGTGCTGAATTCAGAAATTGCTTTTTGATTGATGAAAGCCAATATATAAACTTCTTGCTTTTTGTCTTTATTCCAAAACTGATTTTGTGTGCTCTTAGAATGATATATGTTGTTCTGGTGTTTGTCATGAATTTGAAATTGTTTACTTTCATAGGTAGCGTAAACATGAGAATATATTTCAATGTTTAATTTGCAACCTGTTGCAAAGATGTTATTGGAACAGTCTTTTCATAGTTTTTACATGAGAGCTTGGGTTTTTTTCCCCTTGAGGTACTTTATTCAGCCATTGATAAAGAAATTTTGATTAACCCCTGGTGTATTATAGAATTCATTTTGATTATAACTATTTTTCTGGAATTTTCTGAGAGTTAACCAGTGTTATTTGTATAAATCATAACTTTTCTCTCCTTTCATAAAGTTTCTGATTAAAATGTTGTATAACCGGTTGCTGAAGTTACTTTGCATTTGTTAATGTGGTCATCAGAAAAGCAGTGATTCAGATTAAAATGTTGTATAACCGGTTGCTGAAGTTACTTTGCATTTGTTAATGTGGTCATCAGAAAAGCAGTGATTCAGATTGCCTTTCAAGGAATTTTGTATTTTAAGGCAAATGGGCATCTAAATTTCTCATCTACTAGTAATATTTATGTTTTTAATTTTTGGTCACAATATTCTATTTTATTTTGGAACTTACTTCTGGAGCTTATTTATTTAGGCTTTTTTAGTTTTATCTCAACAAGTGTTATTGTAATTAATTGTAAGTACAGAATGAAGTAATTATTGTAGATGTTTGTGTGACAGTTTTCAAAATGCTGTGGAATTGGATAATTAGTATTTTGCACTTCATTCATATTTATTTCTGTTAAAAGTTTGATCTATATTTTCTTTTGGTATGAGATGATTTTTTGAATAGAATTTGTATTTTTTGACAAAGCTTATAAAATTAATGTTCAAATTTAATTTTATTTTCCATCTGGAGTTTTAACGTATCTTCTTTTGTTTGAAAATTAAATCATTTGGTTTAAGCAACATTGCAATTACCCTCTTAGATCAGCAATGGGGGACATGAACCAAATTCCTGCAGTTTTTTATTTTTTTGCTACTTTTTGAATATTATTGTTGTAATCATGGGGAATGCCAGAATAACCATCAAGTACATAAAACTATTTACAAATTTTGAGCTTTCTTATTTTCAGGTTACTGAAAATTTTAAATGAGTGCAGTCGTGTTGTTTATTAAAATATAATGTCCATAAAAAGAAAACTTATATAGTATTGACTATTGAGATGATCAGCCAACGAGTAACTCAAAACTGGCTAATATTCTTGTATACTAATTTGTGCTGCAAGTAAAGAAAATACATAAAATTGCATGTACTGAAAAAGTATACCACTGGAGCTACATAAAATTGACATGTATTGCTTTGCCCTTTTTAAAACTTAATCTTTATTCATCTTTGAAATAATAAACATTTGCATCAGAGCTAGGTTCTGAGGTTACTGTCTCTCAAGACCCAAAGCTGAGAAACAAAATTACGATCTTTGTTGATTCTATAATCACATAACATTTCTCATGGTTGCCACTAGACATTACACCTGTGACTGAAATTATGACCTTGCACTTTATTGAGTTTGTAATATGAATATACTTTTCCCTTTTATGATGCATACAAGATGTGTCAACGAAGTTCAGCAAATGCCTGCTAAAAGTGAAAAGTAGTAAAACTATACTAGCAATCCAATTTATTGGCGTAAGAATATGTAAATAAGTTTCCAAACTTTTGAACATCAACCAGATGGCTATTCCAAGAAAAATAGACAGAAATTGCAATCTGAATAAATAGAACACTTCAAAAATTTGGATGCGGGGACTTGACATTAAATAGATATGACATAATGTTCATTTAAAGACACGAGGCACCACATTGGTTGTGCACGTGATATCCTGGTAGGAAAAAGGCATTACCTGAAAAAGTAGTTCTGAATTTGTGGAAACTCCTATCATTGCAAGTGTCACTGTTGGTAATGACCTCCAAGGTTTCTTAAATGGCTGTACATTTGGGGAGTAGATTAGGTAACTAATTTCTTTATATCATCCCATATAGGAGTAGCAGACTTGAATTTGACTTCTCTGGATAAGGCCATGTTTACTTTACTTTATTTTGTGTCCCTTTTTATGTTCAGGGGCACTCGGGGCCGTGGTTACTTTTTAAAGTAACCACGGCCCTATCCAGAAAAGTCAAATTCAAGCCTGCTACTCCTGTGTGGGATGATATAAAGAAATAAGCTTCCTAATATACCCTCAAATCTACAGCCATTTGAGAAACCTTGGAGGTCATTACCAACAGTGACACTTGCAATGATTGGAGTTTGCACGAATTCAGAACCAGTTCTTCAGGTAATACCTTTTTTCCTGCCAGGATACAGTGTGCACAACCAACACGGTGCCTCATGTTTTTAAATGAATATTATGTCATATCCATTTATTGTCAAGTCACCGCATTCAAATTGAAGTGTCTTGTTATTTAGATTGCAGTTTCAGTTTATCTTCAAGAAAAGCCATCTGGTTGACGTGTGAAAGCTTAGAAACATTTATATATTATGCCAGTCAATCAGATTACTACCATAGGTTTACTATATTCTACATAGTGTGTAGTTCCTCATTATTAAAAATGAACAAGTAATATTTAAGAAAACTTGACTGGCCTTGAAAACAATACCCCTCCCCCCATCCCCGAGCGATACATGTTTAGCATCTTTTGTATTAATACTGAAAAAAATCCTTTATTGCATAGCTAAGTTGTCACTTTTGCTTGAATAGCTGAAATGTCCACAAAGCTTTCCTTTTGGTGCTGATTTCAGTTGGAGACAAAAAGTAAGCAGCTGGTGCTAGAACAGGCGAGTACAGTAGCAAAATTTCTATTAAAAAAGTCCTTTATTGTCAGCAGCTAGGTAAGCACGTTCGCTTGAATGTCCACAAATGTCTTTTTAACTTTCAACACAAATTTCAGTTGGAGAAGTGTAAAGTAGGCAGCCCCTGCCAGATCAGGTGATTATGGTGAAAAAATCCTATTGAAAAATCCTCCATCTTCTGCAGATGGGTTTTAAATTGTGCTTGACTGTTCAAAATGCGCACAAATCTGTCCTTCCCTTTCAGTGTAAATTTCAGTTGTAGGGAAATGAAAAGTAGGTGGCCAGTTGCCAGATCAGGTGAATACAGTGGGTGATCAATTTGATATAGTTTCTTTGCTTCATTATTGCCCACCAACAAATTGTACGTGCATCAGCTGCCACACACTTTTCACAGCTCTGTGTTGGTTATGGACAAGTTTGCTCATGCCCTTGACTATGTTGTACAAGTTGCTGCACCATCCCAGTGGACCAGAGTTTGATTCTTGGATCAGGCGTGGGTGTTTGTTTTTCAGCACTGGCTCTCCCTTCTCTGAAATCATTGGCTCTAAACTGGGGATGGGTGACTAAAACAAACAGGTTACTGCACCTTTCACAACCTTTCCTTGTACAAATTGTGACAGCTTTCACTGAACTTTATTGATGCATCTTGTGCTTGTGTGTATGTATAGTGTATTGAAATATTAACTGAAAAAAAAAGTTTGCTTTGTGATTAAAAATGTTATTCACTTGCTCCCTCATTAATACTGAACATTGTGTAGCTGGTGCAAGCAATGCTTATGTAAAGGTTTAGCAGCTGATTAAAAATTAAATTGTGCCATATCAATTATGTTCCTCAGATTAATGCTCACATTAAGCATATTAATTATACTTTTACTGAAACATGGTTTTATTTTCCTATTTCTTTAAGTTGAAAGTTCAGACACTTTATGAAAGAGTAGATCAAATGCTTAGTTTTCACTTTAAAAAAAATGCAATGGAGAGGTGCAGTCAAAAATGTAATTCTAGTCAAGTTTTTAGGGGGGAAGGGTGTGTTTACTTTTATAAAAAAAAGAAAAATGAACAGCTGTGCAAAAAATCTAGCCTAATAATTTCACCCAGACTAAGATTATTGCTCCACACATGTAAATTGTGATTATAATTAGATTTTTGTATTATGCAATAACAAATATTAATAAATTATCAAGTCAATTTTAATTCAAATTACTTTTTGCTCCATGAAAATTCTTACATCTTACTTAGTCATTCTTTTTCTAAATTATACCGTTTCTATGTTCTGAAGAAAATGTCTTTTGTAAGGTTAGACACAAAATACAGTGCTATGGAAAGAAGAAATCATGTTAATGGCAGTTTTTTTTTTATCCATCTTGTTGGAAATTTGTAAAGACATGGAATAAAATTATTTCTGTTGTAACAGTGTTGCTTTTTATTTCCCATTAAATACCATTTAACTATTCTTAATTGTTTAACAGCTGAAACTTCCATCGTGTAGGCCTTTCACATTTTGCATCACATTTTCGTTTCATTGAAATGTTGGCTTGTTGCAGTAAACTTTTTATGTCATCATCATCATCATTGTCAACCATTATCAATCCACTGCTGGACGAAGGTCTCCCCAAGTTTCCTCCACAACGGTCTGTCTTGTGCCAGTCTCCTCCATGTCACTCCCGCATATTTACGAATTTCATCCACCCATCTCCCATGTGGTCTTTTTCTGGGTCTTTTCCTGTCCCTTGGAATCCAATCTAAAATTTCGGCTGTCCATCTATGGTCTGTCCTTCTGGCAGTATGTCCAGCCCATTGCCATTTCAGGGATTTAACTCTGATCATGATGTCTTCCACTCTTGTCATTTTTCGGATCCACGAGTTCCTCTTCTTATCTCTCCTGGTTATACCAAGCATGCACCTCTCCATGCTTCTTTGAGTTGTCTGCAGCCTTTGTATGTCTCTTTTAGTTAAGGTCCACGTCTCTGCACCATACGTAAGCACTGGAAGGATGCATTGATCAAACACTTTTCTTTTAAGACATAATGGCATATTGCTCTTGAAAATTATGCTGTTTCTTCCAAAAGCTCTCCAGGCAAGTTTTGTACGCCGATTAATTTCTTCATCAATGTGACCCTCACTTGATATCTGCTGTCCAAGATAAACATACGTATCTGTTATCTCCAGTTTTTCTCCATCAATCGATAAATCTTCATTTCTTGTAAAAGCATTGAACATCACTTTTGTCTTCTGAAAGTTCATTTTTAATCCCACTTCTTTACTCTTGTCAGCAAGTTCCTGGATCATACTCTGCAGCTCTGATGGGGTAGTTGCAAAAATGACTACGTCATCAGCAAAACGAAGGTGGGTTAGATAATCTCCATTAATCTTTATCCCTTTGTTTTCCCAGTTCAGTGATTGAAAGACATTTTCCAATGTGGCATTAAAGAGCTTCGGAGATATGGTGTCCCCTTGTCTCACTCCCTTTCCAATTTTTTATGTGTGTTGTATTTTCAAACAGCCGAATCTTTGCACTTGCATTTTCATAGATGTTATTAATAATATTAATGTATGCATCTTCAATACCGCAGGATTTCAGAGCCGTGGTAACTGCTGATGGTTTCACCGAATCAAAGGCTTTTTCATAATCGATAAAAGCCATGCACAATGGAAGTTCATATTCCCTCGCTCTTTCAATTAGTTCTCTCAGTACGTGGATATGATCTATTGTGCTGTAGCCACTCCTGAATCCAGCTTGTTCTCTCGGTTGAGCCATGTCCAGTGTTACCTTCAAGCGGTGTGAAAGAACTTTAGTGAAGATTTTATAAACCACTGATAGGAGGCTGATAGGTCTGTAGTTCCTGAGATCCTCAATGTCACCTTTTTTATGTAGCAGGATCATTGTAGCATTGTTCCAATCCTCAGGAATCTTCCCTTCATTAAGGCATCGAGTGAAAATTTGGGCGAGTACTGTTTCAATTTCTCCACTTGCTTCTTGTATGATGTCTATAGTAATTCCATCTTCTCCTGGAGCTTTCCCCCGCTTCATGTTCTTGATTGCATGTGCAACTTCTGCTGGGAGGACTGGAAGAACTCTGGTACCTTTCATGATGTCTGGAGTACATGTATCATCCCTTTCATATAATTTGGAGTAGAAATCTTTCACTCTTGTCAAAATTTCACCTCTATTTCTTGTTATAGAACCATCTTCTTTTCTCAGAGCCATAATCTGTTTTCTTCCCTTACTGAGATGTCCCTTTGCTATCTTTAGGCTTTGGTTGTTTTCAATTGCTTTCCTCACTAGCTCACAGTTGAATTTCCTTACGTCTTCAGTGATACTTTTTCGTGCTGTCTTGCATAGCTCTATATATTCCACTTTGGAAGTCACATCTTCTTTAGTTGTCCTCATCTCTCTTCTTTTTTGCATCAACATTTTGGTTTTTCCTGATAATTTGTTTACATGCAACTTGTTCTTAGACCCAGCTAATTTTGTTGCTGTTTCCATAAGAGCTTTGGTTACTTTTCTGTTAACTTCCGAAATATCCACTTCTTCCGATGTTAGGCCTTCTAAAGCAGAGAATCTGTTCTTCAGTTCCAACTTGAAAGTATTATGGTGTTTTTTAAGGTTGGTTATGTCAATACATTTTGTTTGTCTTATGAGCTTGCCACGTTCCAGTTTAGTGTTGAGGTGCATCTTACATCTCACCAATCTATGGTCGCTACCTGTGTTGAACTTGTTTAGCACACTGCAGTCTTCGATGACGAATTTTTTGTTACACATAATAAAATCAATTTCACTTGTCGTCCCAATTGGATGTCTCCATGTCCATTTCCTGTGTGGCTTTTTCTTGAAAAAGGAATTCAAGATGAAAAATCCTTCTGCCTCTGCAAACTCAACGAGAGTATTTCCACGCTGGTTTCTGTTGCCGTGACCGAATTTACCTACTGAAGTTTCATTCTGTTGCCGGTGCCCTATTTTTGCATTGAAATCTCCCATAATTATCTTCAAGTGCTGCTTACCTTTATTATTTAGATGACGAATTTCCTCATAAAATTCTTCAATTTCTTCTTCAGGATGACTTGTGGTGGGTGCATAAGTTTGAATAATCTGAGCCTGGTATCTTCTCGATAGTTGGATAACGAGTCGTGCAGCTCTGTCCGAGGAACTTTCAACTTCTACCACTTTATCCTTCAGTTTCTTGTTTATTATAAATCCAACACCACTAGTTCTGCCAGTATCTGTCCCACGATAATAGAAGAGATGTCCACTTTTCAGTTCAATGAGATCTTCTCCTTTTCTCCTTACCTCACTCAGCCCGACGATGTCCCACTTGATCCTTTGTAGTTCCTCTTCCAATTCAAGAAGCCTTGAATCAGAAGATAGGGAGCGTGCGTTGTAGGTAGCCAAGGTCAGCATCAAATGGCAGCCTAGTCCGGTCCTCCAGGGATTCATGGCTGCTTTGGAAGGTTTTCACAGGAATGATAGGTTCTCGTGAGAGTCCCGCATGACTGTGTATAAAAATGTAATTGTTCCTACTCTGATGTATGGCAGTGAAACCTGGGTACTACAGAAGAAACATAGGAGTTGTTTTTGTGTTGGAGAAATGCGTTACTTGCGGGGGTTTGTGGCAAGACATGTTCTGATCGTGTGAGGAATGAAGATGTGTTGGAGTTGTGTAATGTGAAGCAAAATGTTGTTAGCAAGGTGGAGACTAATATGCTTCAGTTTGGCCATGTTGAAAGAATGAGTGACGATGTTTACTAAGAAAATCTTTTTAGCCCAAGTGGCAGGAAGGAAAGGCAGAGGAAGGCCAAGGAAGTCATGGGAGGATCAGATTCAGGAGTGTCTGCCTGAAAAAAAGATTGAGTATGAAGTATAGAAGATCTTGTGTATGGTGTGTGATGGAGGTCAGTGAAGCCCTAGTTGTATGTTAAGATAGCTGTAAATGGAGAAATTTGATACTGCAGCAGTAAGTAAAAATTATCTGGTAGTTTGTATTTCTTTGTGGAGCTAGCCTCTGAATCTCGGAGAACAGCTTAGATGTATGTATAAGCTGTTCTCAATAATGGGATCATCGGCAACTTCACTGCTCCCAGTGGCCTGCCCAGAAAATTTTATACAATTAAATATTTGCATTTTTAAAAATGTATGCAACATCTCTCCGCACAAAAATATTCAAAAAAATTATTGCTGGAAATTCTTAATATCTTTATTACCTATATTCTTACCTCATAATGGTTGACTACTTATATCTTGCTATTTATCAGTGCAAAAAACAAGAATGCTATGCTGCTAACTGTTATATGGTTAAAAGATAACTCTAGAACAAATTAAAAAGTTCACCTTCTAGTGAAACATTTTTCATTTGTATAATGACCCTTTTTTTTTCTTTATACAGTAAGACTAACAATCCCTGATGACATTCATTTTGACAAGTGTTTTTTGATTTGATTAAACTCTTATGTTGCTATTACTTGTCATATTTCTAGCCTTCTGGGTTTTTCTGCTAGTTCTTTTAAAACTTCTTCAGCTTTTGGTATGTATGCTTGATGAACGTAAATAAAACTTCTTCAGCTTTTGGTATGTATGCTCGATGAACGTAAATAAAACTTCTTCAGCTTTTGGTGTGCATTCTCAATGAACTTAAAGTAATGCTAACCCATTGAGTCGCAGTTCTGATATGGTATAACATAGGTGTGATTTTAAGAGACGCTGTGTTAAAACCAAATCCTCACTTTTTGAAGTTGTCACTGGTAGAGTACCTAGTATGGGAAACAATGTTTTTATATTGGTTAACACCTTACTGTAGCACAATTTTAAAGCATTTAATGCATCATTTGGCCAGTGCTCCTGTTCTTTGCAAATGATCCTATTCTACCACAGTTTCAATTCTGCAATTAGTTCTTGTGAGCCATTAAAGTCTCCTATAGAAAATTCAGTAAGTTTTAAAACCATCAATATCTTGAAGATGGTGGCATGTTGAGGTTTGTTGTTATGGTTTTCTGTGTTTATATTCCATCGTTGGTTTTGTTTTGATGTGATTCTTGGTGTTTTAATCAAAACTCCTTGCTTTTCAGCATGCTTTAGAGTAATCTGAAATAAGTCGTGGAACTCAAACTTTCAGTATACCCATGTATTGGCTAGTCTTTGGCTCCTTGCCGCTTCCTCATCTTCATAGAAAAAAGCACTAATAAAACTTTCGGTATATCCATGTATTGGCTTTTCATTGCAATGGGACACTCTAGTCTTTGGCTCATTGCCGCTTCCTCATCTTCATAGAGAAAAGCACTAATAAACATGTCTAAAAATTGTACATAAATTGCAATCCTGTAATAGTCATTTGGATTTTCTGTGTTTATGTTATAGCGTTAGGTTCGTTTTTGAGATTCTTGGTATTTTAATCAAACCTCATTGCTTTTCAGAGTGCTTTAGAGTAATCTGAAAGTCCTGGAACTCAAATTTGGCATTGCCTCATCATCGCAGAAACTTTCAGTATACCTATTGCAATGGAACGTCCTGGTTTTTGGCTCCTTGCTGCTTCCTTGTCTTCATGGAGAAAACACATTCAGTTGTTGTCATGAGACATAAAAACAGTTTCAAATAGTAACAAAACTTTGCCTTTTAAAATCGTGTTTTTGAAATGTTTAAAGACTTCCAAAAATATTGGGGGGAAGGGGAAGGGGGGTCCAACCCTTCCTGGACACCACTGTCACTGCTCTGTGGCACTGTGGTCTAAGTCCTGATTTCTGACTATTCGTCCAAGATAGGGCCAGGTTCAAATCAGAGTGAGGCATGGATGTTATGTTTATCTTACATCACTGGCTTTCCCCCATACCTGGAACCAGTTGCCCTAAATTAGGGACGGGCAACCACTCATAGCCCACAGAGTTTATGGTGGTCATTAAACCCCAAATAATAATGAAAAAAAAAATCAATCCCGATTTCTTGTGCCCATGTTATTGCTGGGTTGAAGTGTTAAAGAAGTTACGTACTGAATAATTCAAGCACAACTGATTTAGCGTGCCCAGAAAAAGTTCCTGACATGTTAGTTCTTAATTGAAACACTAGATAGCAGCACTAATATGTATGCATTTTATTACAGGGAATGTTTGCAATTATCGGCAGCTCAGCAGATTCTTTTTGTTTGTGGAATGTATGTGGTTTGTTGATGTATAAAAAAAGGGTGTGCTGTGTAGTCTTCTGTTTGTGCATGTTATGAGATTCAATGATATAAGAATTTGGTTAATTATTTTATTATTAGTGAATCTGGCAGTGACTGCAAGTAAGTGAATTTTATGATAGTACAGATAATGAATCTGATGACAGCAGTGATGGAGCCATAGTGTTACCTGAAAGTGTATGGCATGAAATTTTTTCATGCTGTTAGATTTCTCAGACAAGATAAAACAGCTTTCTGGGGAAGGTAAACTCTGTTGCTCGAAAAACGATGCAAGTAATGAAAGGTATCGAAAAGACTATTTTTGTCCAGATTGTAATGTTGGACTTTGCATTTCATGTTTTGAAATGTATAGCACACAAAGGAATTATTAAACCTAATCAATATTTTCCATAACGATATTTCTTGATATTTCCAGAAATTTCAGAACCAAAAAAGTTAAAAAGCAGCCTCCTCTTTACATAAATGTTTATTGAAAAACCAACATTTAGGCACTGAATTCCTGCGTGTTGGCTTTTCAGTGAAATTTAATATTTCTATAACAGCTTAAGTTTTGTCCAAAAATAAAAAAATAATTGCATAATTCATTTAGAAACTTTCATTTTTAAGTTCCTTAAAAAAAAAATGGTTGAATATTACGCAATCCTTAAAGGATTAATGCCACCGCAGTGGTGTAAGTCATAGCTTCTAATAATTCGTCCAAGGTGGGTCCAGGTTTGAATCCCAGTGAGGCATGGATGTTGTGCGTGACTTATGGCGCTGGTTCTCTCCCCTTTTCTGGAACCAGCGACACTAAATTAGGGATAGGAGACTGCTTATAGAGTTGCTCACGATGGTCATTAAACCTCAAAAAAAAAAAACAAAAAAAAAAAACTATTCTTCGTTGTTGAACAGTTGAAACTTCCATGTTGTAGACCTCAGTTTTTGTATCGCATGCACGGTCGTATCAGAATAATATGACCACCCTTGGTGCGGATGACAGTGGAAAGACCGCTTGTCATGGATGCAATGAGGCCCTGAAAAGTTTTCCCAGGCACACGTGCCTTTTCGGACTGCAGCAGAGCACGGAAGTCCCAGAGATGTGTTTGTGGGTAGGCACTTCGAAATTGTCTATCCAAATAGTCCTACAAGTGATCTACCGGATTGAGGTCTGGTGATTTCACCAAGTGTGACCGGAGACATCGCTGTCGTGTTCCTAGAACCAGTCGCGCACCCCGTTAGTGACATGGCAAGGCGCATTGTCCTGTTGGTAGACACAATCACCAGGGTAAACTTCCAATATGAAGGGATGCATGTGGTCAGCAAGGAATGGACAGGTAGCCATTGGCATTTAGAGACCCATCCAGTGGTACCAGCGGTCCCAGCAAAACATCTCCCAGACATGCGCACTGCCCCGCCGACGTGTACTTGACCGACAAGCGTGTCCGGGTGACGCCGTATCCACCACTGCCCATCACTTCTTCTGTGGAGTAGAAACCTCGATTCGTCGGAAAAGGTAACCTTCCACTGTCCAATGATGGTAGTCCCATGCGAATTGTAGGCGTTGCCGCCGGACCTTGGTTAACATGGGCATCTTGACGCAGCATCAACTCTAGAGACTAGTATGACAGGGTTTGCTCTACTGTTATCGGGGACAATACCTGGGTGCCCCAGCCTTCATTTGCGTGGTCAATTGCTGCACTGTTGCGCGTCGATTGCCTTTGGGGCTCCCGTCGTGACGTCGGGAGGTACTTGGTGTGCCAGCTGTTCATTCTTTGTACATACACCATTACTTACTACAGCACCTCGCGAACAGGCCGTGAAGTATGCTGTTTTTGAGATGCTTTCACCCTTGGCACTGTAGCTGATGATCATTCCATTTTAAATAGCCGTCAAAGCACTTATCTCGACCCATTGTGCTCATGTAACGTACTATGGCTCATCTGTCCTGGTCGGCTGCTTATATATCCGTGTGATTGACCTTGTCATGTGCACTCTGTGATGTACCTGGGTGGATACACTGTGATTCCAGGAGTGGTCATATTCTAATCATCATTGTCAACCATTATCAATCCACTGCTGGACGAAGGTCTCCCCAAGTTTCTTCTACAAGAGTCTGTCTTGTGCCAGTCTCACTCAATGTCACTCCCGCATACTTTCGAATTCCATCCACCCATCTTCCATGTGGTCTTCTGGGTCTTTTCCTGTCCCTTGGAATCCAATCTAAAATTTCTGCTGTCCATCGATGGTCTGCCCTTCTAGCAGTATGTCCAGCCCATTGCCATTTCAGGGATTTTACTCTGATCATGATGTCTTCCACTCTCGTCATTTTTCGGATCCACGAGTTCCTCTTCTTATCTCTCCTGGTTACACCAAGCATGCACCTCTCCATGCCGCTTTGAGTTGTCTGCAGCCTTTGTATGTCTCTTTTAGTTAAGGTCCACGTCTCTGCACCATACGTAAGCACTGGAAGGATGCATTGATCAAACACTTTTCTTTTAAGACATACTGGCATATTGCTCTTGAAAATTATGCTGTTTCTTCCAAAAGCTCTCCACGTAAGTTTTGAACGCAGATTAATTTCTTCATCAATGTGACCCTCACTTGATATCTGTTGTCCAAGATAAACATACGTGTCTGTTATCTCCAGCTTTTCTCCATCAATCGATAAATCTTCATTTCTTGTAAAAGCATTGAACATCACTTTTGTCTTCTGAAAGTTCACTTTTAATCCCACTTCTTTACTTTTGTCAGCAAGTTCCTGGATCATACTCTGCAGCTCTGATGGGGTAGTTGCAAAAATGGCTATGTCATAAGCAAAACGAAGGTGGGTTAGATAATCTCCATTTATCTTTATCCCTCGGTTTTCCCAGTTCAGTGATTGAAAGACATTTTCTAATGTAGCATTAAAGAGCTTCGGAGATATGGTGTCACCTTGTCTCACTCCTTTTCCAATTTTTTTGTGTGTTGTATTTTCAAACAGCCGAATTTTTGCACTTGCATTTTGATAGATGTTATTAATAATATTAATGTATGCATCTTCAATACCGCAGGATTTCAGGGCCATTCTAACTGCTGATGGTTTCACCGAATCAAAGGCTTTTTCATAATCGATAAAAGCCATGCACAATGGAAGTTCATATTCCTTCGCTCTTTTAATTAGTTCTCTCAGTACGTGGATATGATCTATTGTGCTGTAGCCACTCCTGAATCCAGCTTGTTCTCTCGGTTGAGCCATGTCCAGTGTCACCTTTGAGCGGTGTGAAAGAACTTTAGTGAAGATTTTATAAACCACTGATAGGAGGCTGATAGGTCTGTAGTTCCTGAGATCCTCAATGTCACCTTTATGTAGCAAGATCATTGTAGCGTTGTTCCAATCCTCAGGAATCTTCCCTTCATTAAGGCATTGAGTGAAAATTTGGGCGAGTACTGTTTCGATTTCTCCACTTGCTTCTTGTATGATGTCTACAGTAATTCCATCTTCTCCTGGAGCTTTTCCCCGCTTCATGTTCTTGATTGCATGTGCAACTTCTGCTGGGAGGACTGGAGAAACTCTGGTACTGGAACCTTTCATGATGTCTGGAGTACATGTATCATCTCTTTCATATAATTTGGAGTAGAAATCTTGCACTCCTGTCAAAATTTCGCCTCTATTTCTTGTTACAGAACCATCTTCTTTTCTCAGTGCCATAATCTGTTTTCTTCCCTTACTGAGATGTTCCTTTGCTATCTTTAGGCTTTGGTTGTTTTCAATTGCTTTCCTTACTAGTTCACAGTTGAATTTCCTTACGTCTTCAGTGATACTTTTTCCTACTGTTTTGCATAGCTCTATATATTTCACTTTGGAAGTCCCATCTTCTTTAGTTGTCCTCATCTCTCTTCTCTTTTGCATCAACATTTTGGTTTTTCCTGATAATTTGTTCACATGCAACTTGTTCTTAGACCCAGCTAATTTTGTTGCTGTTTCCATAAGAGCTTTGGTTACTTTTCTATTAACTTCAGAAATATCCACTTCTTCCGATGTTAGGCCTTCTAAAGCAGAGAATCTGTTCTTAAGTTCCAACTTGAAGGTATTACAGTGTTTTTTAAGGTTGGTTATGTCAATACATTTTGTTTGTGTTTATGAGCTTGCTACGTTCGAGTTTAGTGTTGAGGTGCATCTTACATCTCACCAATCTATGGTCACTACCTGTGTTGAACTTGTTTAGCACACTGCAGTCTTGGATGACGAATTTTTTGTTACACATAATAAAATCAATTTCACTTGTTGTACAATTTGGATGTCTCCATGTCCATTTCCTGTGTGGCTTTTTCTTGAAAAAGGAGTTCAAGATGAAAAACCCTTCTGCCTCTGCAAACTCTACAAGAGTATTTCCACGCTGGTTTCTGTTGCCATGACCGAATTTACCTACTGAAGTTTCATTCTGTTGCCGTTGCCCTATTTTTGCATTGAAATCTTCCATAATTATCTTCAAGTGCTGCTTACCTTTATTATTTAGATGACGAATTTCCTCATAAAATTCTTCAATTTCTTCTTCAGGATGACTTGTGGTGGGTGCATAAGTTTGAATAATCTGAGCCCGGTATCTTCTCGAGAGTTGGATAACGAGTTGTGCAGCTCTCTGTCAGAGGAACTTTCAACTTCTACAACTTTATCCTTCAGTTTCTTGTTTATTATAAATCCAACACCACTAGTTCTGCCACTATCAGTCCCACGATAGTGGAAGAGATGTCCACTTTTCAGTTCAATGAGATCTCCTTACCTCACTTAGCCCGACGATGTCCCACTTGATACTTTGTAGTTCCTCTTCCAATTCAAGAAGCCTTGAATCAGAAGATAGAAAGCGTCCATTATACGTAGCCAAGGTCAGCATCAGATGGCAGCCTAGTCCGGTCCTCCGGGGATTCTTAGCACCCTCTGCCTTCATGTAGCACTGGCCGCTGCCTAATATGACTATTCTATGACTGTGTATATGATATTTACAAAGGTTTGCAGGTGTGATACCCTCAAAAGCAAATTTTATTGCAGCCTGCTTTTTGAATTTCGTCTGTGCTCTCCTGACTTCATAGTTTAAATATTTTTTTCTGCCACCACTGGTTCTTCCTTCTGAGAGTATGCCCAGTTACTGTTATTACATTTTGTGCTGATCATACTATTGCTTAGAAATTATATAGATGCACATGGTTTTCTGCACAGGAATTAGCATAGGCATTCATATTGTTGCCACTCTTGTTGATAGTATAAGGAATTTATAATTAGAACCTCAAGGTCCTGTTTTAGTGCATTTCAAGTGTCTTGTTGAAAAATTCCTTTCTGGGTGACTACAAAATGAGTGATCTAACTGACTTTGAAAGAGGGCTAATTGTTGGTGGCTGGATAGTTCGTCCCTCCGTGACAACGGTCGCCAAGATAGTGGGGGTATCGAGAGCTACTGTGTCTAGTGTCATGACAGCATGCTGTGTTCATGGCAAAAACTTCATCTATGAAACACGAGTAGCTGAAAAACGACCCTGACTGATAGACAGGAGAGCATTAAAGAGGATTGTTACCCATAAGACCATGATGCTGAAAATTAGTGGGGAGCTCAATCTGCATCTCCAGAGTCCAGTATCAATGAAAACAGTGTGCTGGGAATTGCATAAACAAGGTATTCACGTCAGAGCTGCTATTGTAAAAGCCCTTGTGTCTCGGGTGAATACACAACAGCGACGGCAGTGATGCCGGAGGCATGCAACGTGGACTGCCGATGCATGGAAGCGTGTAATGTGGTCGGATGAATCCACATTCACACTATTCCCCACCGTAGGATGTGTTTACATGTTGTGAATACTGTCGGAAGCGTACAAGCCAGACTGTCTGCTCCCAGCAGTGCAGTGCGGTATGGTAGTGGTTCTGTCATGCTCTGGGCGGTCGTATCGTGGTTTTTAGCAGGTCCCCTGATCACCTTGAAAGGACGGGTGACTGGCAAGTCGCATGAAACAATTTTGGCAGACCAAATGTATCTAGTGGCTCAAGCATTGTATCCTGCAAGGAATGCCATCTGTCAAGATAATACCTCAATTCGCAGAGTTCAGCACTCATGGTTTGGGGAACATGAGGATGAACTATCTTTCACACCTTCCTTGGTCATCCCAATCACCAGATTCAAATATCATTGAGCCTCTGTGGTCCATGTAGGAATTCAGAGTGAGATCCTGTTATCCTTCTCCTGCATTGCTCAAGGACCTGGAGCAGTTTCCGCATTAAGAATGGTGTAACATCCCACTAACCACCATCCAGGATTTGTATACGTCCATTCCAAGGAGGATTCAGGTGATTTTGAATGCCAGAGGTGGTCCCACATCCTATTAGGTATGTAAAACCTTCTCTTAGGTGTTTACATTATTTTTTCCAACCCCTGTATATCTGTAACAATAAGATACCTTGCACATCCAAATGTGTGTGTGTGTGTGTGTGTATACGCGCGCAAATGGAAGGATCCTCATAACTGGATAGAAAGGGAGAAGATAACCTGGTTACATAATAGCAACAGTTAGTGGCTGACTTTTGCTGGAAAAGGTCAGATCATATGTAGAAGATTTTAGGGAGTTTCTGACCCCCAGGTCTTAAACAACACTTAGAAATGGGAAGCTAGGAGATTTGGGCTAGAATGCCAGATAGGAAAGTGACACGGAGGCATGCTGGAAAATGAACCTGCCATGCAAGTACATATGTTGGTTAGCATGTTGTTCAACACAGTGCCACTCAATTCAGCCTACCTTGGTGTTGTCATTTGCATAAGTTTTTCAACATGTCCTCTAGAAAAATGTTTTGGCAGGAAAATCTGCTAGCAAACACTTGCTGGAACCATGTTCAATTTTTTAAACCTGAATTTTAGCTTAAATTCCAAATGGTTTGTACAAAAAAGGATTCTCTCTCATTCTTGTTCATAGTGTTGGCTAATAACGGAAGAATTGGGTAGATAATACACCAGTAATACTAATAAAACGCTGAATACATCGGCTCATGCCAGTAGTACGTACCAGGCTTCACATATTTCTTTAAAAATTCCCTAAAAAAAAAAAAAAAAACTTTTGGCATAGGGATTACAGCACCTAGGACAATAGCATCTTGTCTCGCATCAACAAAAAACGTGGACCTGGAAGATGTAGGAGTATATACACTATATACCCCTCTTGTACCCGACGGGGAAAAAACACTACGTGGGCATAACAAAAAGGTCTCCGAGACTAAGAATCTAGGAACATCAGAGATGTCAAAAGAGGACATCTCACTACGAAGCTAGTGCAGAGAAGTCTCTAACAACAATGCACCACCTCTGTGAGGACAAATAAAGAAAATCGCACGACACACAACCGCCAGAGCCATCCTCAGAGAAACTATAGAAATCCTATCCAGTCACGGGATATGCAACGAGGAAACGTCAGTGGACCTCCCACATGTATGGCGCACACTCATTAATACGCGCGCTCTTAATCACACATCTGGAATATGACGCGCACGTTCTATAATATCTATAGCAAACTTCTATTTTTGAATTCATAACTGGAACTGTGTTTTTGCATTTGAATAATCCTTCTTCCTGAAGAAGCCACCCGTGGAGGTAAAAGCTGGTGTTTCTAATATTACACCAATAAAACGGATTTCAGCGTTTTATTAGTATAGTGTTGGCTACTTAAAATTACTCCAATGGTGAATTTCTTTACCTTTTAAGAGTAGATATGTGGTTAAATGTTTATTAGGCTTTTGAACTGTAAATTAGTTCTGAGTATTTTTTTTTTGAACTGTAAATTAGTTCTGAGTATTTTTTTTTTTTGAACTGTAAATTAGTTCTGAGTATTAATTTGGTTGCAAAGATTTTGCTTCTGGTTAAGTAAACCATATCAATTGATTTGCAACTTAAGTGGATAAGAAAATGAACATTCCTCAGTGTAACTAAGCACACCGGACAAAAAATTTAGTCACCCCTGTCACAACTTACCTAATAACGGCTGACGGCGCACCTTGCCTTGATAGCAGCATGAATCCAGTGTGGTAGACTCCACAAGGTTGTGGATGTATTGAACATCGATTTGCATCCACTCGTGCATCGATTGGTCCCGAAGTTCCGCCATAGTACGTGGGTGTCCATTCCGGCATTTCACCTTCTGTTTCAAATGATCCCACAGACTTTCAATAGGATTTAAATGTGGGGATTTGGTGGGCCAGTCGAGGTGAGGCAGTGTTGCTGATTGTTCGTGCCACTCAGACACAGTTTTAGCCCTGTGCAGGGGTGACTAATTTTTGTCCAGTGTGCTTATTTCTTGCAATTTATATGGATATCATAACTTGATAAAATTTTTTTTTATCAGTTTAAAGGTGTGGTAGTGTGACATAAGAAAGCAAAGAAACATCTTTTTAAATATCTATATGTTAATGTGCTGCTTACTCTTTTTTTGCATACTTCTCATTTCTTCCCAACATTTTGGTTCAAGTATAGCCTCATTTTTAACAATATATGCCACCATTATCTGGTAGTTTTCCTTCAGTAGCTCTTGATGACCCGAGTTCTTACATTTCTTGTTAGTGTGTCCTGTATTTTTTTATCCATTAGAAACATTTTACATGTCTTTGTCATCAGGTTTCATTATACTTTTGGGAATGTCATTTATACTTGTAACAGTTTTGTCAGGATCCTTTCACTGTAACCAAGTATAGAATGCCTTCTTAAGCATGATTACTGAATTTCCTTCTAAGTTGTGGGGGTATATAAAGCTAAACTTCCGAATACTCTTGATGTGTTTCTACGTATGGCTTGTGTGTCTCATCTTGGACTCGAATGGAATTTCTTCTGTATGTAGATAGTTGTCATTAGACTTTTCCCAGTACTTATGTTATAGACCAGCATCTAGAAACATCGGTTTAGCTATTTCTGGAAATAGCCACTTTTACTTTGCTACAAGTTCACTATTATGGTACACTTTTAGATGTGGTCACTGGTGTGTGTATCTCATTGCACCAGTGGCTCTAAATTAGGGATCAATGCCTGCTTATAGGTGGTCATTAAACCCCAAAACTAGTTGTTCTAATTCATACGGAAGTTGAAAAAAATAACAGCTCTTGTGATAGATATTTATTTAAAACATTACACTTACATTATTCACAGGATTTTTAAATTGAATATTGTAATAAAATTATACAGTGTGTGTATAACACAATAATTCTGCTTCAAAGGGAGTTACTATAATTCGAACGATTTTCTTCAGAGGTAAAAAAAAAAATCCTCCCAAAAGCAGTCGGTACTGAAGCTATTTTCCAATGAATTCAAGTCCTTGTTTATAAGTCAGACCTATACACAAAACTGGCCCTTTAAAACTCTAGACAAGACTGCTGTGTTAGTGCTCCTAACAGGGACATCATAAGTAGGACTGAGCTAATGGCCGATCAGATTGATATGTGAGTGGTTGCAAATGACCACATCCTGGTGTTACATTGCAAATAGCTGTGCAGATTGGTCCTCGAACTTCCATTCGATGGAGCCCAGAATAACGTTTTCTCATTTCGTCGACACTGACGTCATAGTCCGGCCCAGGCCAACGACCTAGATAGTCTGGTTTTCGTGGATACATGTCGTCGCCTGCAAAAGGAAATAAATGTGAGACATGGTTTTAAAAGAGAAACGGTATTCACATTTCAAGTAAATACATGTATATATATTAAGGTAATACAACGTAGTTTGTCACAATTATTTATTTTTTAAAGCCGATCATGGTTTCGCTGGGTATTGACCTAGCTTCATCAGGACGAATGACGCGTAAATAATCAAATTGTATGTCGCATCATAAATTGTGTTTACAGTCACGTGTTTTGGTTAGATGCTTCCACGCGCTTGATAGAAATGGCGTGGATGCCATGTCATTAACAAGTTGCGAAGACTTCTGATATACACTGCCGGACAATTGCTAAGGACGGATAACAATAGCAACGACAGCAACCATAAAATGGAAGGCAGGAAAATGTGGAAATTAGCATAAGTGCGGGATACAGTAAGACGTGTTGTGCGTATGCAAATTTTGGATTGCCCAACTTGTTCATGACGTCATAGCGCTGATAAGAGATATAAAGGATTTGACGCGTATTGACCGTTGTTGTTCAAACGCAAAGTTGAAAGGGAAAGAATCAATTGACGAACTTGCAATTTTCAGTATGTCTTCCCGACATCACCTAGATGATTTTACGCGTGGCCCTATTATCGGCAAGATTGAAGAAGAGCGAAAAATAACAGATGTTGCCAGGGAGTGCGACGTCAGCCACAGTGTTGTTTCAAGGCTTTGGAAATCATTTCAAACAAATGGAGAGTGTAGCAAACGTCACGGGGGAGGTCGTGTTCGCAGTACGACACCTGCAGAAGATCGGTACATAGTGCTATCAACAAAAAGACACCGGCGCAGCACAGCTAGTGAGGTAGCAAATCAGTTTATGGCTGCTACTGGCAAGCGGATCTCCCGAAAAACGTTTGCATGAAGGAGGACTATACGCCCGCCGTCCTGTTGTGTGCATCCCATTGTTCAGACGTCACCGTACCGCCCGTTTGCAATGGTGCCATCAACATCGCAATTGGACTGATAACGACTGGTCTGCTGTCCTCTTTTCAGATGAGAGTAGATACAGTCTATCGTCTGATTGTCGACGACAACTGATCTGGCGTGATAGTGGTACTGCATATTGTCCAGCAAACATACAGGAAAGGGACCGATATCCGACATGTAGTGTCATAGTATGGGCTGGCATCATGATCAATGGCCGTACGTCCTCTATGTGCTTCCAACTGGGACTATGACTGGCCAACGATACATTAATGATGTTCTGCTACCTCATGTTCGCATGTTCTGTGGTGCTGTCGGTGATAGATTCATTTTCATGGACGACAACGCAACATGTCATCGAACAGTCGCTGTCCAGGAGTGTCTTGAGAGCGAGGATATTGAACGCCTCGTATGGCCAGCACGTTCTCCAGATCTGAATCCCATTGAAAATGTGTGAGATGCTTTGGGGAAGAGTCTTGCTGGTCGCAAATGCCCTCCAATAAACAAGGACACCCTCATCCGTGCACTGACAGAGGAATGGGATAAATTACCCCAACAGCTCCTTGATAATGTTGTGCAAAGCATGACACGACGTGTGGAATCTTGCATCGCCCTCCATGGTGGCCATATCCCGTATTGACATCTTACGCCGGAACGCCTGCGGACGGTAATTGCATTTTTTTCACGTTTACGTATTCTGCACAAAATGGCTTGTTTGTCCCTTGAACACGTTCCAAAGCCCTCTGGATTTCAGAGCACAATAAATTGTCTTTCTTGTAATGTCCTGGCATTCTGACATTATTTTATTTCACTTGGCATCCAACCACACTTACTTTTTTATGCGCTATATAGCCGTTTATGATCCGTCCTTAGCAATTGTCCAGCAGTGTATATGGAAAGCTTCCAAAGTACCAAGTTTGGTGGTTGAAACTGGCTTGTCAATTAGTTTTGCTTCTTCAAAGATAAATTTGTGGTCCTTTTCGTAAGTGTTTAGCCATCGATGACTTCTTTATGTCACAATTCCGAATGTAGGTCTTGTGCTCCTTCAATAAATACATGTAGTCACCGCGATGGCTGATTGGTAACAAGAGTGGGCTTTTTGCTCTTAGCCTGATATATAATCAGACAAGGCATGCTGATTTCACGGCGTGTCCTATCGGTTTACCCTGGAAGTGGTGACCTCAGATTAGGGATGCAGCAGTACTCAGTAACACTATAGTGTTACTGCTCACAGGGATACTTATATCTCAAAATAAAGAATCGTGGTCACCTGCATTTGATTACGCTTCTCCAACTATCATATTTAATGTTTGCCACTTAACACAAAATGACTCTGTTAACTGCATGTTTAAATTTTAATTCTAAGTAGCATTCTCATGTTCATTAGAACTCAACATACATGTTGTGGCCGCCCTTGTGGCGCAGTGGTCTAAGCCATGGCAAAATCATTCTTCCAAAATGGGTCCGGGTTCGAATCCCGGTAAGGCAATGGATGTTGCGTTTGTCTTACGGAACTGGCTACCACCTTTCCCTGGAAACAGTGGCCCTAAATTAGGGACTGGTAACTGCTTATAGTCCACTGAGTAGCTCATGGTGGCCCAATAAAAAAAAAACGATGTGTATGTATGTATGTATGTATGTACACCGATGAGCCATTACATTATAGCCACTACCTAATAAGCTGTAGGACCCCCTTTAGCCCACAAAACAGCGGGCTAAAGGTCGATAAGGTGGCGATGGGTATCCCGGGGTATCTGGTGTCATAATGTCAACAGCACGTCCTCCAGTTCCCGAACATTTCGGGGTGGTGGCGATTTAGCGCGAACCCGCTTTTCCAAGTCGAACCACAAATGTTTGAGTGGGTTCATGTCAAGTGAATTTGGAGTCTAGGGCATTAGCAAAGTCACGAGCATGTTCCTCGAACCACTCGACGATTCTGGCAGTGTGGCATGGCGTATTATCCTGTTGGTAATAGCCATCACCAGAAGGAAACAATTGCCGTGAATGGGTGAACTTGGTCCGCAACAATGTTCAGATACCTGACAGCTGTCAGGGATTATGCTATTGGGATAGTGGGGCCCTAAAGTGTCCCAGGTGCCATAGCTTCCGTTGGTAACCGGCGTATCTGCGCTCTGCCGTTTACGTGATGCACCAGGAATCTTGATTTGTCCGACCAGGCCACTTTCTTCCAATCATCCACTGTCCAATCTCAATTATCTTGGTCCCATTTCATGCCTTGTTGGCGATGACGTGCAGTGAGCATGGGGGACCCGGCTGGGTCTCCGGCTACGCGGGCCCATGTGCAGAAGGCTACGATGAACTGTGTGCTGTGACACGTTGCCCTGATCACCACTGTTGTAGCGGCGGGGGATTTGTCGCACTGTTACCCTGCGGTCGCTGTGAACAATGCGCGACAGTCTCCGTTCCCCTCTGGCATCAATGAGCTGCGGACGACACACGGCTTGACGACGGTTCGTCGTTTGGCTACCTGCGCACTACTTTGATACGTGCTCACTACCGCGGCACGTAAACAAGCCGTGCCGTCACAATTTGTCCTTTATCGAATTTCGATAAATCGGCAGATTTTCCCATGCTGACTCCGAACACTCTACTATCCGAAAACCGGTCCTCGGGTTGTATATATACTGCACTGTGAACTTCACCTGCCCCACCGTTCGGTCTCCAAGCGCGTTCATTTCTCTAGGCTGGGGGTGGTCAATGTAATGGCTCGTGTGTGCATAAGAGTTGTATATCTCTTCGATTCTAGTAAAATGCATTGGCATTTCATCTCTGACAAAGTTTTATACACTTGAACGTATTCTTGTTAAAATAAACTGTTAAAATTGCAACACCATGAAGGAATGATGGTAATCACGTGAAACTTACAAAATATGCGGAGCAGGGTAGGACATGCAAATGATTAGAACTGCAGATTCGTTGTGCATGTCTGTGTCCCGCAACACCCTCTGAACAATCGAGTGAGGGATATAAAGACAGGGCCGCTTAGGATACACACCAGTAATGCATCGCTGACAGCGAGTTGTAAAAGTGTCTCCAGGATTTAATAATGCCTCTGCGACGACGAAGGGCGCGCAATATGACCATACGACAGAGCTTGAACGGAGACGAATGATTGGTCTGCATGAAGGTGCATTTTCGTACTGCGATATTACGGCTTGGGTTGGACATAACGCCACGACAGTGATGCGCGTGTGTCGGCAGTGGACCGAGGAGAACCAGGTACATCGGCAGTGGACTGAGAAATGTGACGACACCGCGGGATGACCGCCATCTCGTCCGTATGGCAGTGACGAACCGTTTCGCATCTGCGCAAGTGTTAACACAAATGAGGAGCACTGCAACAGGTGTGGCATTATCTGCCTGCACAGTTTGACGCCGTCGGCTGCACAGAGGACAGGTTGCACGCATCCCTTTGCGGTGGATTCCTTTGACCTTGAAGCATGGACGCCTCAGGCTGGAGTGGGGTTTTCAATACAAACAATGGTGTGCTGTTTGGCAACATGTTGTTTTCGGACGTGTCCCGATTTAACTTGGATTACCATGATATGATGGCCGCATATGCATTAGACGGTATTATGGTGAGCGCCTTCTTCCAGCATGCATTGTCGAGCGTCATACGGGCCGAACGGCAAATGTGATGGTGTGGGGTGTCATTGAATACCATTCGCGATCTCTGCTGCTACGACTTGAGGGCAATCTTAACAGCGACTGCTACATCAAGGAAGTTGTACAGGCAGAAGTCATACCATTCCTTCAGAGCACTCCTTGCGCTATATTCTAGCAGGATAATTCCTGACCACATGTTTCCAGGAATGTTCAAGACCTCTTTGCAGTATACAACAGATACCGCTTTTTCCCTGGTATGCACATTCGCCAGACATGTCGCCTACTGAACATGGTCACTCGACAACTGGCCCATCAAAGTCCTCCAGCGGCCAGTACCAATGATCTATAGACTCGCATACATGCCTCCTGCCAAGCAATTACCCAGGACACCATCCAACGCCTTTTCGATTCAATGCTCTCCAGTCTAGACGCTCTTATTGCAGCTCGCGGAGGCTTCACAAAATACTGATTTTTGCAGGTAAAAATTGTTGTATTGTTCTGAAAATTAAATCACTTATATACAGTCATATCAGTAATGTGTGGTATAAATTTCATTCTAATCGCACGATTCCTTCTTGATGTTGCAGTTTTCACAAACAGTAGTGAAATTGACTTAAATGGGGGTAGAATAAATGGTTTCAGTCACATGCGATTTTTGAATTGTGCAAACAATTGGCATTTGTGTAAGTAAAATAATGTATAACTTTATACTTCTACTTTTGATACTTTCATATTCAACACTCTATGGCAAAATCTCATTGGCCGCCCCGGTGGCGGAGTGGTCTAAGCGATGGCCTCTGATCATTCGTCTGAAAGGGGTCTGGGTTCGAATCCCGGTGAGGCATGGATGTTGTGTTTGTCTTACGGCACTGGCTCTTTCCCTTCCCTGGAACCAGTGACCCTAAATTAGGGACGGGCGACTGCTTATAGCCCATTGAGTTGTTCACGGTGGTCGTTAAACCTCCAATCAAAAAAAAAAAAAAAAAAAAAAAAAAAATAATCTCATTGGCAACTTAGAGAACTGTAGTATTTAACCACACATGCCACTGTGAGAATGTGTATATCTATTGAAATCTTGAATTAAGAGTTTTTTCTGTGAATGCAATATTTTCTTATATATATATTGTGTTGATGCGTAAGTTCGTGCCATTTTTTTCACTGCACTACAGGAATGCATTACATCAGAAGGGAAAACGAAATCAATCAACTATATATGCCCCCCCTCCTCCTCAAATTGTTTACGATGGTGTTCCAACGTCTGGATAGGTGTGCAATGCCATTCTTGAAAAAACGTGCAGGTTTTGCTGCGAAGAAATCAAGGAAATTCTGGAGATCAAGATCTATGTTGAACGTTCTGCCACTTAGTGCATTTGACAGAGATCGGAACAGGTGATAGTCTGAAGGAGCGACATCTGGGGAATTGGCCGGATGTGAAAGGATCTCCCATTTCGTGTCCTGAACGGTCATTTTAGTCATCTTTGCACTGTGAGGGCATGCGTTATCATGTTAGAGAAGACACCATGGCGCCGATGTGGCAGTTTCTGCTGAATTTCTCCCTCCACACGGCGGAGTTGCTCACAATCGAGTGCAGCGTTGATGGTCCGATTCCTCGGCAGCATTTCCCACTGAATAATGCTTTCCATGTCTCACCTGACACATAACATGAACTTCGCAGGATGAAGGTCATGTTATGGACGTGGTGTGGGCGTCTTGTTTGGGCTTCACTATTCCCTCCGATGCCTGTAATTTACGTACAGGCACCACTTTTCATCTCCAGTAACAATACGTGATAGAAAACGTTTGTGTTGCTGAGAACATTCGCGATAACGGGCGAGCAAGGAACCACATATGGCAACACGCTGATTCTGGTTGTCCTCGGTGAGAGTGTGAGGCACCCAAGACCCCAATTTCTGGACCTTTCCCATACGTTCCAGGTGTCGCACCACTGTGGCCTGATCACAGTCCATCTCAGCGGCCAATTCGCGTGTGGTTTGACGAAGATCCAAGTAGATGAGATGGTCCAGACGATCCTCATCTAAGTGAGATGGGCGACCTGAGCGTGGAGAATCGTTGAGGTCGAAATTGCCACCTCGGAACCGCTCAAACAATTTGCGGGCTGTCCACTGAGCAATAGCATCCTCCCCATACACAGCACAAATTTGTCGAGCAGCCTCGACGGCTGTGGATCTTTATTAAACTTGTAGAGGAGCAGATGTCGGAAATATTCATTCCTCTGTACTTTACACTCCGTACTTCCGCACCTGAAAACCAGAAAAACCATTAGCCACAATCACACAACGCAATTTGATTTAGATACACCATATTACTGGCTACATTTTGATATACAACTGGCCATCGGCACAGTCACTACTGACCTGGAAAACGCTCGTTAAATAAAACGGCATGAACTTATGCATCAATCCAATATTAGGTTATTTGACAACAAAATCTTATTTTTCAAGGATGGTGGGCAAAACAAATGCTGTGCACAGAGCTCCGGTAACTACACTCACGGATAATGAAATTTGCGCAAGAAGAAGGAAGTATTGGATTGAATTGAAATTTTATGGACGTAATGATACAGATGAATGATACATATATGATGGCAAAAACAGAGCTGCAGGACAATTACAGAGTGATCTGTCACACGCAGTCCCGCCATTTTCAATAGCGCGTCGCACCGCCTCGTGCGGCGATACATGCCACAATACGGTCCGGCATGGAGGCGAACAAACGCCTGATGTTGTCCTGCGGCAGACTAGCCCACACATGTTGGACGATGTGCTCCAAATCCCGGATAGCACGGCACGCAGGCAGCCGGCGTTTCAACTGGTCCCTCACATGCTCGATAGGGGACATGGCCGGGGAGCGGGCAGGCCATGGAAGTGTCTGGACATGACGTAGGCAGTCCTGGGCAAACCCGCGCCGTGTGCGTGCAGGCATTATCCTGCTGGTATAGCGCACCTGGAATCCCAGCCAGGAATGGGAGCACATGGGGTCGTAGGATCTCATCCACATACCGTTGGCCCGTCAATGATCCACGTACCTCTGCTAGAGCTGATCGGCTATCGTTGGCAATGACTTCCCAGACCATAATGCCTGCAGTGGGGGAAGGTATGGCGCTCGATAGCGAGGTTGGGATTGTGCCGTTGACCCGAGGACCTCCACACCCGGGCACGTTCATCTGTCCCCAAAACCAAGCGGCACTCATCACTAAACTCCACACGTTCCCGGCCTGTGGCGTTCCACGTCGCTCTGGCCCGGCACCACTCCATACGGAGCCGGCGATGTTCCGGTGTTAATGGCAGCACACGTAAGGGGCGCTGGGATCGCAGATTCGCTTCCGCGAGGCGTCGGGAAATGGTTCGTGGGCACACAGGAGCCGCTACATCCGCCTATATAGTGAACCGGGTCCCACCGTGGGATGCGTTCAGATGGTATGGTCATTACGATCCACGTGGTGGGCTATACGGCGCGCCGACCACCCTGCTGTTTTCAGCCCGATGATCAGACCTCTCTCAAAGTCCGTAAGTTGCGTAGATTGGCGTCTACCCGGCATTCTTGTCACTCTGTACTCTTGCTTGCGTCGGCCGGTGCTTTTCGCTTTCATGAGGCATCGACTACACGCCGGTTCGTGCTTGCAGCACAACCACAGGATGTGCGGTCATGCGCACTCGCACCAAACGTGGATCATTTGCATTCCAGCACGCACTCTAGCTATTTGCAAAGTTTCGCGGTTGTAGCATGTTTTCTTCTAAGTGCCCTAATTTCGTTGTCCGTGAGTATAAATCTGCTGATGATATGATTCAAAATCTATGACTCCTATTGACAGGAAATTTTATGTCGAAAAGGTTTATCTTAAATTCATGGGTTGAAAGTGGGTGTTCTGATTCCAATTATTATTATTTTTTAATGTAATTCAAAAACTAGTAGATCTGTTCATATAAAATTCAATAGTTCAGAGTTTTATTAAGAATAAACAGAGCTGACATTGAGTAGCTCCCAGACAATATATGAAAGAGGAGAAATGGGCCATGTCGCGACAGAGAAGGGATTGCAAAAAGAGAAAGACATAACGGACACCACATCCACTACTCCCACATCCTGTTGTGACAGTGATTTAAAAGAGGGTTGTAGTTCGGAACGTTAAGAAATTTTGGATGCAGTCTCAGAGCTGACTATATAGTTAGGTGGAGCTTAAAACTCATACAGCTACTGTTCACTTGTCTGGAAAAAAATAGCGGGGGTTACAAGTGGGAACGTGAATAAGGATGCTGAAGCATGATACTTGCTTTTAAAAAGGTTTCATATGGTTAGTTTACAGTACTGCTTTTTAATTGAAATTTGCGATTTGTTATGTCGCATGCGAGATTCTTTTAATCGGGATGTCCTGTATGAGATTCCACACCACTAAGACACTTCCTCAAAAGTTCTAAACTATCTTTCTTCGGCTTTTTTTTTTTCTATACTAGTAACCGTCGCATGTTCCAAAAGGTCATTTAACAAGCAATAAATGATTGAAACATATTTAAAATCAACAATGATAGCGTAGAAAGTGAAGGACAAAAGAAGTGTGATTTTGATTGCATACCGAAATGGATCTAGAATAAAGAAAATTGATGTAAATTTACTGAAAAAAAGATAAGTACAAAAATCGATCGCCTATTTTTTTTTTTTCATTTTTTCTGCGACAGTTAGTTGTATTTATCCTGTTTTTGAAAAAAATAACTGTCCTGATTTTTAATGCAAATAACCAACTTTTTTTTATTGTAGAATTTCAAAGAAGTCGGAAATACTCATGAGTAGCCAACAGACAGCGTATTCTAAATTACTGTCATTTGAATAACTTCAAAATTTTTTTGATGAGCGCAATCAACGAATACTTGGGTGAGGGAGTGTTGTATTAATTAATATAAGAACAACAAAACAAAATTTACGCATTTATAAAATATTAGGTGACTACATTGCCCTTTCAATTCGCTGATGAGCAGAATAAATATGCAACTTACGATTGTAGGTGTAAAGATTTTTATATGAACTATATTCAAAGTTTTTTTTTTACTTCGTGGAGAGGGAGTTTCTCATTAATGGTTTTACAACTGGACCACGATAAGTCGCGCACCGCTCTTGGAAGCATCTAGTTAATAATACCTCGTATTCAGATCTAGTTAATAATACCTCGTATTCAGAAGAATACCGAGTGTTAAATGTGCTAGATCTGATTTGTGACCTACAAACAAAAAGTATTTACCCGTAGTTTGTTGTTCTCAGGTGTTCTTGTCTTGAAATATTTGAACAGCAGCGAGAAGATGAACGGTTACAAATGACCTCACAAAGACGAGTCTGCGACCAGTGAAGCACAACGAACAACCGCCGTTTCCGTCAGGTCGCCGAAATGGACAAGATATGATGAGGTCACGGTTGGCCACCAAACAGAGAACGGAGTCAAAACCCTGTTTCGCATCGTAAACACCTTGCCAAATTTATAATGCTGACTCGCACTTCGAGAACTCAAATTTGTAAGGCAACAGCGGCAAGTCTTATTATATCTACGATGCGTGACTTGTAGACGAGATAAGTATGTGGTAATAATTCCATTTAATTTTAATTTTTCTCTATGTTAAAATCACCGGTTCCTTAGGAACCCGTACGCACATTAAAGGGGGAAATAAGTGCCAGAGGCAATGAAAACAATTTAAAATATTTTATACTTGTAGCTCAACAAGTCATTTGAGCGATAATTCTTTCTTTAGGAATCCGAAAATGATTAGTTTGGGTACCTCTTCTCCATGTTCTCGTAGGAAATTCCAAGTGAGATTGCTTACTATTATTTTAAAGCGCGTGCTGAAAGAAAGGAACTGCCTCAAGCTGACACAAGTCAAAATTTTCATGCTTAGCTGCGCAGAATGATGGTTCCGATTGATAGAAAAGATTGTGTGACAAGTCTCTCGTAAAACACGGGAAAACTAAGTTCAACGTGTCCAATCTTGTACTTGTTATTCTTATTATTAGTAATAGCATTTTTCTCAATCTTACTATTTCCTAATTATTTTTTTTTTAAAAAAAGGACTCAGATTTGGAGAGTTCACTATATTCTGTATCCTCAGATTTGGAGAGTTCACTATATTCTGTATCCTCTTTAAAAAAAAAAAATGTCGAATGAGAGGCGCCGGTGCCCAAAAATTCTTAAGAAAGAGTGAGTGGAGCACGAATCCCAGAATTTAAGTTTCGAGACTCACCCTGCCAAGCAGCAGGCTGGAGGGAGGGGGGGGTCCGAAACTGTTAAATTTAGGTTGGCCCTGCTAACCTCACCTTGCCAAGCATCAACTGCAGCAAGCGCTGCCCCGAGCCTTTGCTGCAGTTAGCGATTTTGTCCCCCCCCCTTTTTTGTTATTGTTGTTTGGAGGTTTAACGATCACCGTGAGCAACAGTGTTGCCAATTTAGTTGATTTTCAACCAGATCTAGTTGATTTCACCCAGCACTTGGTTGGAAAATTTCTGGATTTAGTTGATAGTTGAAAAATCTGGTTGACTGTCCGAAAAATTTAGTTGATTTCTAGTTGTTTTCATTATTCTTGTTTATTACTTTCAGTTTTCATTGTTTTCTATTTTTTAAGTTGGAATCAACCGTAACTACATTGCCAGAAATATCAAGTTTTTTCCTATATTGAATTACCGTCGCCACAAGTGGTGATAATATTTACTTCCTAGAAATTTCATATGTGGAAGTGGCATGTACGACTTTTGTTACGTGAAGTACATAAAAAAGAAATATACATGACTCTGCTTATGATTAGTAAGCAGTGTTGCTGTTTTAATTTACTATTAGAGAAAATATAGAAAGTAAATTCATTAATTGACTGCTGAACCTTTTTGTTAATCGACAATAAACAGTAGTTGATTACTTCCTTTATAACGAAGGTGTGTATCCGGTGCAAATTCTTTTTAGTGCACAAATGCAAGCACACAAAAGACACATAATTTAAAATCAAATATGTTTTATAATTTATATTATCATCCACGGAAATTCCCAGAAGTAAACTTTATCACCGACAGAAATTTCCAGAATTAAACTTTATTATCGTCCTGAAATTAAATGTTTTTAGATATCTTAAATTAAATTTTAAATAATCGGAGTTTGCGTTCCTTTATAACATGATGATTGTAAACTACAGAAGTGAATACATATGTCAATTTTGAGCCATCAAAATGGATATAGATATAGAATTACAGCTGTGAAGATTTGAATTGTACAAATTCCCTATCTTGTGTAATTGTTAATTATGAATGCAAACTACAGCCGTTCTTAAAAGTTTTAAGCATGTCTCTGAGTGCATAGAGCGGCAGTGTACCACTCAAAAGAAAGATTACAGTACTGGCATAAAAAAAAAGTGCAGGGCTATGATCTTCCTTTTTGGATTTACTTTTGTTTCTTACCTGGATCATTTAAATTCGATGGCTACATTTACAGAAAACCAGAAAACGATCAAAAACACCATAGTGGTAAAAGATGCTGTTTTTTTTTTAATGAAGGCTTAACGACCACCGTGAGCAACTCAATGGGCTATAAGCAGTCACCTGTCACTAATTTAGGGCCACTGGTTCCAGGGAAGGTAGAGAGGCAGAGCCATAAGACATACACAACATCCATGCCTCACTAGGATTCGAACCCGGACCCATCTCGGACGAATAGTCAGAAGCCACCGCCTAGATCACTGCACCACCAAGGCGGCCGCTGGTTTCTGGCCAGCCACTGGATAAGGCATGAGTGATACGCCAGCTCTACGACACCAGCCTTTCGCCACAGCGGACGATCAAAGCCATCTCGTCAACCAAGTGGTCAAAGATGCTGGTTTCTGGCTAATACCCCAATAAAGCAAGCATAGTGCGTACGTTCTACGTCGTTGCTTCTCCGCCCCGGACGCCCAACTGCTTATAGCCGAAAGAGCAGCTTAGCCGCCCCGGTGGCGCAGTGGTCTAAGGCGCTTGCCTCTGATCATTCGTCCGTAAGGGTCCGGGTTCGAATCCCGGTCAGGCATGGATGTTGTGTTTGTCTTACGGCACTGGCTCTCTCCCTTCCCTGGAACCAGTGACCCTAAATTAGGGACGGGCGACTGCTTATAGCCCATTGAGTTGCTCACGGTGGTCGTTAAACCTCCAATCAAAAAAAAAAAAAAAAGAAAAAAAAAGAGCAGCTTATGGTGGACATACCCCACTCCCTCAAAAAATATCTAATAGTCATTAAAGATGGAATGCAGGGAGAAAGGAATAAGAAATTTTTTTTAACATATTGCTTTCGTAAAAAAGGGAAATACATTCTGTAAGCTGGTTAGGAATATGGGAACAAGTCTTTCTAAAGTAGTACACAGTTCCCGTGTTTTTCTTAACACATCAAATCCTAAAATGTAGATAAAGTACTTAATTCAATAGTCTGTCTAAGAACTTTGGGTTAATGGTCTGCAAAGAAATCAATAAATATATGCAATATCCTGTGATACTGTAATTGCAAAGATATGTACACTTTGTTTAACTTAGTTTTTGTTTTTATTTATATCAAAAAGGAGTTTGAATTATTACCTTGCTTTTAGTTGTTTTTATAGTTGATTTTATTTATGAGTTAGCGGATTTTTAGTAGATTTTTCTGTTTGAGTTAGTTGATTTTTGGTTATGGGAGTTGGCAACCCTGGTGAGCAACTCAATGTGATATAAGCAGTCGGCCATCCCTGATTTGGGGCCACTGTCCCCAGGAATAGGAGAGAGCCAATACCAAGCACATCATCCATGTCTTACTCTGGATTCGATCCCGGACCTACTTCGGACGAATGATTAGTAACTAGTACTTCATACCACTAAGCCACTGGGTCGGCTTGGTGACTTTTATGGCTTTGTTTTCTTCATTTTCAATCAATAACATTGTAAGTTTCTCTCAGCTCCGTTTAGGAAGAATAATTATATAAATATGTATGCATATGTTCATTGCCAAGTGGAGGTGGAATTTCTTCGCTCACGCCGTTTCAGGGCAGAGCGGACGAAATGACATTCTTTAAGCTTGCTGGTGTTCGAAAACACGCGATTAGCCGCATTAGATTCGTCTTATCATATAAGTATGCCTAAGTGTTTAAAATGTATTATTGTACTTGTCTTGTGGCATGGGATTATTTCGCAGGGTGCGTTAATAAGATAGGCTTAAGGGGTTCACAGGTAGCCCAAAGTAGGTGGGGATTAACTCCGAAACACGATTAAGTGGGGAGTGGAGATTTTCCTGAGTTTTTAAGAAGGGACTTCTTTGGAGGTCAAGGAAGGCAAATGGGGCCTTCCGGAGTGAGTGAGTGAGAGAGAGAGAGAGAGAGAGGGAGGGAGGGAGGGGGAGAGGTGGATTGGATTGGCGCCTGAGGGAACGGAACGTTTTTCGAAAAGCGTCGTTGGTTTTGCGTCCGCGTAGCCGTAACTTCGGTTTACGAAAGCACAAGTGCTGTATAGGGTCCATAAGACCGACGGAGAGCAGGTCAATCTAAAGTCTTCTATTAACCTGCTGTGCGATAATTCCCAACTGATTGTTATTATTGCAAAGAAGGGTCCGGACTCTATATTTTCATGTGTGCAATTCTATGGATCGAACCAACAAGAAATATGTGATGACCCTTGCTGGACGGAGCTATATTAAGCAAGAGATGGAAAAGAGCGAGAGTCGTTACAAACATTTTACCGAACTTCTTCATTGGACACATGAATCTTGACTGTGTTTTCAATATTTCTTAATTGAACACTTTAGCAGAGATGAATCTCAACTGTTTTCAAAATTTCTTAACTGGGCGCACTAGCAGACATAAATCTTGACTGTGTTTTCAATATTTCTTAATTGGGCACACTGGCAGAGATGAATCTTGACTGTGTTTTTCAACATTTCTTAATTGGGCACACTGGCAGAGATGAATCTTGACGGTGTTTTTCAACATTTCTTAATTGGACACACTAACAGAGATTAATCTTGACTGTGTTTTCAACATTTCTTAGCCACCCCGGTGGCGAGTGGTCTAAGCGATGGCCTCTGACCATTCGTCCAAAAGAGGTGCGGGTTCGATTCCCGGTGAGGCAGGGATGTTGTGTTTGACTTGTGGTACTGGTTCTCTACCTTCCCTGGAGCCAGTGGCCCTAAATTAGGGACGGGCGACTGCTTATAGCCCATTGAGTTACTCACGGTGGTCGTTAAACCTCCAATAAAAAAAAAAAAACATTTCTTAATTGGACACACTACCAGAGATTAATCCTGTGTTTTCAATGTTTCTTAATTGGACACACTAGCAGAGATTAATCTTGACTGTTTTCAATAATTCTTCTACTAGGTGACAACGCTGTGTTGGAAATCATTGCATTCCAAACCTGGTATCACCCTGTCGCATCCGTGTTCGCATCACAGTTACAACGAAGTTTTAAGTAATCTGTCAATAAATGTCAGTTTTTAATGGAACCACTATGCAGCTCTTTTTCTGTGCAAATGGCGTGCATTTGGTAACAGGAAAGGCAGACGTGCAACCTCTTTAAGGACAATCGAAAACACAATGATGATTAATCATTTATTCGAAGCCATGAAATGTTCCTAACAATGGGGCATGTCAAGTAAAAAGAATTTGTCAAGAATACTTTACTTTGTTTTCGGGGTAATGAACAGAAGCCTGCGAAAATGTTTGAGAATCTGGCGGTCATTTTTACTCTTTTTCTCATCAGTGGTGGGGAAGAATGTGAAAGAAAAGAGGAGAAAAATCTGGTACTTTTCTTGTATTTAAGATTCTCACCTGGCAGTAGGGAGATGGCTCCATCCTTGCAGGTAATGATAACCGGCAACCACCTTTGGACTCCCTTCTCTTCGCGCTGTTTTGCGAATTTGTATAATGCTTGGAATGAGTTGAAGTGAATGAGTCGGGATAATTCATACACCTGAGGCGGCGCGAGAAAGACAGCGTTTGTTGCATGTTCTTCCAGCATTTCCTGAGGAGTGCACCACTGAAAAAGAAGAAAAAATAAAAACATGATTACACTGTTGGTATTACCATGCTCATAATATGTTGTTAGTGACGCAGACAGATATCATACAGTTTTTTTTATCTAAACGTGTGTATCAACCATTCTTGAATATCTTAACAAGTGTTCTAAACCCGAAATTCTGATAGTTTTTGCCTGTCCAATATAGTTATTTTTTATTTAAAAAAAAATTACAGGGTGTAGCATTAGTTTGTCGCTTCCCCAGTGTTCAGTAACCTACAAATCGTTTAAAAAAAAAAGAAAGATACGTAGTTCTTTGCCAATCACAAATAATCTGAATATACTCGCAAAAATGTCCTGTTACTGATTACGACCCCAACGCCCTGAGTTCATGGGAATCAATGGCCACGTTCCTACCTTTTTCTTTAAAACTTCCACTAAAGTGACTGTAGCCGCCTCATTTAAATTTACAGTGATTTCGAATGAGCGGCGCTCTAGGGTTCCAGGAGTTCCCCCGAATGATTGAGGCCTCCCTGCCAATAATCTATTCCTTAATGCGGTTCGACCTAAAATGCTGCCTTATGTTTCCAATGGTAAAACTTCTTTACATATTTTCTTCACAATTAATGTATTCCCAAGGATGAAAATTTGCACATCGATAAAACTAACTTTCTGTTATAGCATGGGATACTTAATACTTGCTAAAACATAACCATAATTAAGCAATCCAACAAATGTTTGCTACTGACGTCATCAATGTACAGGTCGCGCCATCTATTAACAGGTCTAAACATTACTAAAAGAAAAGTGATTGATTTTTAATGTAATTATGGTTATGTTTTTAGCAAGTATTAAGTGCCCCATGCTATAACTTAGTTTTATCGATGTGCAAATTTTCATCCTTGGGAATTCATTAATTTCGAAGAGAATATGTAAAGAAGTTTTACCATTGCAAACATAAAGCAGAGATTTCAGGTGGAACCACCTTATTAACATTCGTTGCCTTCAAGAAATACATGTTTTTAATCACTGCGCAACACACTTAAAAAGTTACACGGCGGAAAAAACTTTCGTTTTCCTAAAGCAGGATCCAGAACTGACTTCCAAAGGGAGTACGCTAATCACTTATTTCTTTGTTTGCAGGTGACTCCCCCCCCCCCCGAATTTATTTATCATTATTAGGGGTTTAACGACCACCGTGAGCAACTCATTGGGCTATAAGCAGTCTCCCATCACTGATTTAGGGCCACTGGGTCGCGGGTTGCCTAGTGGGTAACGTTTGTGACTGCCGTCGAAAGGACCTCAGGTTCGATCCCAGTCAGGTACAATCCGCTAAATATCCGCCGTGCGTCGGATGGGCACGTTAAGCCGTCGGACCCCGGGTACTGGTCCCCCGGTAATAAATAAGGGCGTCTTCCTCTCCCTTTCTACTTCGCTTCCATGTCACTTTCCTATCGGGCACTGTAGCCCAAATCTCCAAGCCTCCCATTTCTAAGGGTTGTTTAAGACCTGGGGTCAGACACTCCCTTCCTAAAATCCTCTCATTTGATCAAACATTTAGGGCCACTGGTTCCAGTGAAGGAAGAGAGCCAGTGCCGTAAGACAAACACAACATCCGTGCCTCTTTCTTTTTTTTTTTTTTTTTTATATTGGAGGTTAAAAAATTATATATTAGACTTGATTGACAGACATACAATGACAGACAGACATACATACATATTGAACATATATTCAGAAGCCATCGCTTAGGCCACTGGGGCGACCCCAGGAATTTCGCTAGTCATCTCTTCAGTTCTTTCCATTCATTTAGTAGAGAGTCTGTTATGTACGTCCGTCAGCCTTCCCTTGGTTATCAGTTAGAATCGTGTGGTGTTAGACTTTTCGCTCTTTCGCAGCAAACAGTAAGAATATTAGCAAAATTGCAGCTTATATTGCGTATCGCGGTTGCCTTCTCCCGAATCCAACGCTGGACTTGCAGTTTCTTTCTTTGTTTTAAACATAATACGAATTCTGAGAGACCAAGCTTTAAAAACTTAAAATGGACATATTTTTTTATGACCAAAAGCTGTTAATTTAATTTGCAGCTGGTATACATTGAGCTGCCAACAACACTGGGAAGGGCGCTACCATTTCCATTATTGGGTTTGAAAGAAAGTAATGTCTGCGAATGCAAGGCAACAGAAAATGACTAATTACCGTACGTACAATTACAAATCAGTCCAAAATGCAGTCGCCATCGTCTGGGCAGCTGTTGGATATCGTCCCTGTAGAACTGTGGCGGCTTGGACACAAAGAAGTAAGTGCGCGTTCGACATCGCCCCGGTTGGTGAACCGCAGTTTGTCCAGGAAGTGCTGCTGCAACGACAAGGAAAGGTGGTAGTCGCTTGGGCCAGTGTCCGGGGAAATAGGCTGGGTGCAGCTCCCAGCTCAGGTCCCTGATCTTGTGACAGGACACCCGTGCTGTGTGAAGTCTCCTTCCATCCGGACAACAACACTATCACCGCCCTTGTGGCTCAGAATACTAGTCTTTCCGACGTGAGAAATGCGTGTAGATAGATCGTCGAGCTGATCGTATCCATGGTCTTGCAGAACAAACGCACAAAAAAACTTGACATTTTCTGTACGCATTTTAGGTAGCAGCTATAGATTGCAGAAGTTTATTACAGCTTTAGGTGAAAAAACAATCTTACTATTATTCTGTTTCCCGTTTTTTGTTGACCAGACAAAACATCAAACAAAGATCTTCGCTCTTTCCACGTTTATAAGTGAGTCCCGGAAAAATTCTCATTGGCCGCCACCGGGAGTCGAACCCAGGGTCTTCCAGTTACGCTCCGGATATGCTTTCGCTACACCACAGCGGCCTCGAATTCCTCCGGACTCGCACACGCTAACTGCCAAGCCAATTTGTCAGGTTGTTTCTTGGAGCCACGCACAATGCTGGGGATACACCAAAGATGGTAAGCAGCAACTGAACAAGTAATTAGAAGGCGAATGAATAATTAATACAGACATTTAACGTGGACCAGGAACATCAAACAAAGATCTTCGAGGACGCTGTGGTGTAGCGGAAGCATATCTGGCGCGTAACTGGAAGACCCTGGGTTCGACTCCCGGTGGCGGCCAATGAGAATTTCTCCGTGACTCACTTATAAACTTGGAAAGAGCGAAGATCTTTGTTTGATGTTCCTGGTCCACGTTAAATGTCTGTATTAATCAAACTAAACATGGTGAACCCTTCGAAATCAAACATATCAACAAATGGAGGATACAGAGGGGAACTCATGGAAATTGAGACCCCACGGTCATTTTCGAAGCATTTGTGAGTATTCGAGCAAAAAAGTATTGTCTTTATATTAGAAAGAAATATAATTAAAGACATTTTGTTATCCAGATTTTCTCTGTGTATGACTGTGATTATGACTTGTAAGTGGTTATTTAGTTCAGATATAAAAACGTAGTAAGATCACAAGTACTATGTTTAAAATTTATACCTACGTATCTCATACCAAGAATTCGGCTATTGGCTCAAATGTTTAGTTATTGAATAAAAAATTTATTTATACTGTTCTAAATATAGGTTAGGAAAATGGATTTCCATTTCCCAGCATCCATAAAAAATCGTATTTTCCGTTGCATGGAAAATTCTTTCACATTACGCATCCACAAGAAATCGCATTTTCCGTTGCATGGAAAATTCGTTTTCATTACGCATCCACAAGAAATCGCATTTTCCGTTGCATGGAAAATTCTTTTCACATTACGCATCCGCAAGAAATCGCATTTTCCGTTGCATGGAAAATTCTTTTTCATTACGCATCCACAAGAAATCTCATTTTCCGTTGCATGGAAATTTTTTTTTTCATTACGCATTCACAAGAAATCTCATTTTCCGTTGCATGGAAACTTTTTTTTTCATTACGCATTCACAAGAAATCTCATTTTCCGTTGCATGGAAATTTTTTTCATTACGCATTCACAAGAAATCGCATTTTCCGTTGCATGGAAAATTCTTTTTCATTACGCATCCACAAGAAATCGCATTTTCCGTTGCATGGAAAATTCTTTTTCATTACGCATTCACAAGAAATCGCATTTTCCGTTGCATGGAAAATTCTTTATTTGTTACGAAGTTATTATTACTTTATGTACAAGCGTGGGTTCGGATCTAATGAACTTTGCATGTGTGACACCATTCATTCACAGGCGACATTTTATTATTACATGGGAATCCTCAAATAAAAATTCATTACAAAATCAACTAAAGAAAAATTTCGCACACACGCAAATTCGTTCAGCATGTAATACATTATGCGCCTTCATTTATTATATGATGATTCGTATACGAAATAAGAAAACTTATTTTTGGATAAGACACAAATGCTTTGGGTTTAACAAGCTACAATTGCCGCTGAAAATTGTGTGACGTGCCTGCGCACATGAGATAAAGGCAGATATCAGCTAGAGCATACGTCCACGTAGCTCAGTTGGGAGAGCGACTCACTCCGGAGTGCACAAATATGACTGAGAAATTTACTTCGTTATATTGGCGCCCGAACTTCAAGAATGACCTGGACGTTAAAGTTCACGCAGTGGTGTGATGTTCTTTCCCCACCGCGAGACAGGAAAAAATTGAGAGAATCCCTTCTTCAGCGCTTCGAAAAATAAATGTGTGCGATGTGACGTTCCACACACCGAATTAACTGGGATTTCTCCAAGGTACGTTCTTCAGCGGATGACTGGTCCGGGCTGACCCGTGGACCATGCCGCCGGCCCTCTTTCGAAGGGAGGGGGGAGTTGGTTAGATGTGACGTGCATGCACCGCAGGACGCACATGAGATAAAGGCAGATAGCAGCGAGAGCATATGTCCGCGTATCTCACGTAGCTCAGTTGGGAGAGAGAGACTTACTCCGGAGTGATGGGACATGTCCGGCGTGGACAAAGACAACGGAGAAATTTACTTCGTTAAACTGCCTATATTATGGGTACACAGTACAATTTTCTGCTTTAAAAATGCAAAATCCAGGGCTTAATCTTTCAAAAGAAATCCTGGTCATGCCTTCCCGGTAGCTACGGCCCTGCAACACCTTATTTCCATGCTGTGTCATAATACCTGATTGGCTCACAGAACAATCTGTCTCGTTGGTCAGTTTTGAGTGAAAGAAATTCACTTCTTGTTACATAAGGCATTTGTGTTTTCTTTTTGTTGTTATTTGGCTATAACTGTTGATAGAGTAAAGACAATTCAACACAGTTTGGCCGTCCCGGTGGCGTAGTGGTCTAAGCGCTGGCTTATGGTCATTCGTCCGTGAAGGGTTGGGGTTCGAATCCCGGTGAGGCATTGGATGTTGTGTTTGTCTTACGGCACTGGCTCTGTCCCTTTCATGGAGCCAGTGACCCTAAATTAGGGACGGGCGACTGCTTATAGCACACTGAGTTGCTCACGGTGATCGTTAAACCTTAAATAAATAAATAAAAAAGCCACAGTTTGTCGCATTACATTCTGCATTAAATTTACTTTTTCAATGATATATAATTTTATGGTGTTATTCTAAAAAAGGAAAATGTTATGAGCCATCAAACCTTACAAATACAAATTTGCCTAAAGGTTTCCACAATTTTGGCCACTAGTGTACTTGGATGGCAATCGAAAGATGATGACATATGTTTTGAAGTTTTTCGAGGAATTTGCCAATCAGTGACCACTTTTTTTTTTTTTACCAAAAAATGTTTGCCCGAACATATATTTCTGATTGTTGTAAAATGTATAAAACTTCATCTCGTGTCATAAGATCTTGCATGCAGAGTATTTTTCTTTTCTTTTTGAATTCTAGAATTTAGAAAACCACTCCTTAAAAAATTAAGCTACTAGAACACTTTCCTTTTGAAAAAAAAACAACCCCACAGGAGCAGCTTATATGCACTGTTAATCATCTGGAAGACTACAGTATTTTAAAACACGTGGGGCAGTTTTTCCCTTTCTCTTCTTTAAAATATGCGCAACAAAGTGTTGCGTTACGTGTGTGTGCATACATAAATACATACATTAGTAGGTGTACTATCACATACATTCATATGCAGAAGTACTTTTACAGTTATCGCTTCCTTATCCTTAAGGCTCCTTTGGAACATGGCAAATTATACGGTGGCTTGGTTACCATGACTAAGCTACCATATAAATGCCAGCTTGGTCTTCACGACTAAGGTAAGTTTTCATTCAGAACTTCAGAGATTAAGTTTAGTTTCATCTTTAAATGTTTAAAATGATATTAGAGACTGCACAACTATAGTATTTATCATTATAAGATGATGTAGTGCTGTGTGATTAGTTATCACAAGGACAAATCATCTGCGTGTTATCTGCAGAGAAGCATACATACATACACAACAGAGCCCTGCCCGCAGCAAGCTTCTTATATTCGTCAACTTCCAGTGGCGTTTTTCATTATTACTATATGAATATACAGAAGCCCTCTTTTCTGATAGTCTGTCCTATTGATGCAAACCAGTACCTGCAAAAATAATGCGTCCAGTTCACTAGTCCGCTTCTTTTTTTTTGATTGGAGGTTTGACGACCACCGTGAGCAACTCAATGGGCTATAAGCAGTCGCCCGTCCCTAATTTAGGGTCACTGGTTCCAGGGAAGGGAGAGAACCAGTGCCGTAAGACAAACACAACATCCATGCCTTACCGGGATTCGAACCCGGACCCCTTACGGACGAATGATCAGAGGCCTTAGTCAGATTCAAACATGTTTTAAAAAACAAAACTAAAACAAAAACAGGTAGGCTCAGTTCTGATTGAGCCGTTAGCTTGGAACGTAGGACTACGACTTGCATATCAGACAGTTGAAATGAGCTCGTCTAGTATGGCTTCAATGCGTTTCTCTAATTTGTTACAGCCAACACAGGTCTATGATATGAAAAGTAGCTTACATATTTTTTGTAAATAATGCTGGCTGGATGCATTGCGAACACAAAGCAGATCGATACCGAATTACCCAACGTGGTGCTCTGCGTGGAATCGGTTACAATATCCATACCGAAATCTCGAGACATAAACTCTTTGAATCTCTCGCAAGTTGCTTCAGTGTCTTTGATGTTAAAGTTGAAATCGCCCAACATAATGTTTGGTATATATTGTCGTATTCCTTTCTGGCCAGTTGCTGAAAGGCTTCTGAAATCTTTGGTGTGTATAATAAAAACTGTTTTCAGGCGTCCTCTATACTCTCTAGTTCGTTAGGCTGCAGTCTACTTGGGCTTCTTGCATTCCTCATCACTTGCTCTTGCCTCTCGTTTTGATTTTCTCCACTTTTGCTTGCTTTCATTCTGCGAATTCCGCGGCATTATCGAAAATGTTAACCCATAGACACGAAAACAATTTTTTAATTTTATTTTAAACCACTGCGATATATTCTTTATATATTTGAATAGATCTCGTCGAGAGCTTTAGAAATATACCACGCACAGCCGTTTTGCACTCACGATTGTCCAGATAAACCGCGACATTGTCAAAAGTGTTCACCAGTTCACAAGAAAACAATTTTTTAAATTTTCAATTCAAACCACTGCGAAATGTTCTTCGCATATTTGAATAGATCTCGTCGAGAGCTTTAAAACAATACCCCGCACAGTCTTGTTGCGCTCACGGTTGCCGAGATAGACTGAGTCAAACGCGGCACCACCCCACCTAGAAATATTGCACACCACCTCGTGCTCACAGGGAGCTAGGGGAGCGTCGCGCGCACGATGTATTGAGCGGTACACGAATTGAACTCCATGCTGTTTACGAATATGCTAACACGATTATTTTTAACGCTATAATAATTTCAATTGGGACCTATTTTTGTCGCAGATGGTGGGCCGTAAATCGGCCCATCCTATCCGAGGAGTTAGACCTAGTCCTACGTCAAAACAACAACAACAACAAAAAAAAAACATGTACACACGAAATAAAGTACGGGCTAAAGAACCCATGCAGGTAGTGTTTCCAAACATTTGTGTATTTTCCGCCGATTAAGATTGCACGTAATGGTTGTAAACAAGTCAGAACAACCTATGATGAGAACAGCCGTGATATCGTGATGCAGTATCTGCAAGGTTGTTGAATTGTCTTCGGACGACGATGGATTTCGCATAGGCAGCAATGGTGGCTTAGTCGTTTGAGATTCTTGTTTTTGACCAGTTGTTTGGCATGGGCGAGGATTCGAAACAATATAAGATATGGATGGTGTGTTTGTCTTACGGTCTCTTCCCTGGAACCAGTGGCCTTGAATTAGGGACGGTCAACTGCTAATAGCCCAAAAGTGCTGCTCATAGTGGCCGTTAAAATGCACAAAATAACAATAATTTTGAATTGTTGCCCAAATCAATATTTTTTCGACGTATTCCTCTGCTGCTGGAAATATGACCCGCCGCCTCGGTGGCGCAGTGGTCTAAGCGATGGCTTCTGATCATTCATCTGAAAGGGGTGCGGGTTCGAATCCCGGTGTGACATGGACGCTGTGTTTGTCCTACGGCTCTGGCTCTCTCCCTTCCCTTGAAGCAGAGGCCCTAAATTAGGGACGGGCGACTGCTTATAGCCCACTGAGTTGCTCACGGTGGTCGTTAAAGCTCCAATTAAAAAAAAAAAGTGTGACGCGCAAAAGCTTCGTAAACTCTCGGAGAGAACTAAATTTTAGTAAAATTCTAAGTAACTTGAACAATCCAACATTTAGACTGAGACGTGAGTCCTTAAGCATGCAATTCCTTTTGCAGGCTGGAAACAGAAGTGAGGAGAACAATTTCCTAGGCCGCCCCGGTGGCGCAGTGGTCTAAGGTGTTGGCCTCTGATCATTCGTCCGTAAGGGGTCCGGGTTCGAATCCCGGTCAGGCATGGATGTTGTGTTTGTCTTACGGCACTGGCTCTCTCCCTTCCCTGGAACCAGTGACCCTAAATTAGGGACGGGCGACTGCTTATAGCCCATTGCGTTGCTCACGGTGGTCGTTAAACCTCCAATTAAAAAAAAAAAATTCCTAGACCAGAGGTGGGGGAACCTTTTCATGTTGGAAGGTCGTATTAAGTTAGCTGTAACCTAACAAGGCCGCATTCAAGAAACTTCAATTAGATATACACTATCTACCAACAAGTAATTGGACACCTGTGATAGCAAAGGAAAACGAAGTTTATTCACCTTCAATAGTTGGTGGAGCCTCCATGAGCGGCGATTACAGCTGCGACACTCCGGGTCATACTCTCAACCAGGCGCTGTACGACGGCTAGCGGCATTTTCTTCCACTCGGCTTGGAGAAGACATGTCAGTTCCTTCACCGATTTCGGACGGTGGGGGCACCCCTTAAGTCGACGCTCCAACTCGTCCCAGAGGTGCTCGATAGGGTTAAGGTCCGGGCTCTGCGCAGGCCAGTCCATTCGATTAACCCCATTGTCACCACACCAAGCCATGGGAGACCTCGAAACATGACAGGTGTAATTGTCATCCTGAAAGTAACATGGGTCCACCCTGTAAAACTGCCACAACGTAGGAAGCGCATGGTCACCCAAAATGGTGCAGTAGGTCTCGGCGTTGAGTCTACCAGGAATTGCAACTAAGAGTCCCGTGCCATACCAGGAGAAACACCCCCATAGCATATTTCCACCGCCGCCGAACTTCACAGTTGACACAATACATTCCGGCAGGAGGCGTTTTCCAAGCAGACGCCAAACCCAGACCCTGCCATCCGAACGGTAGAGGGTGAACCTTGATTCGTCGCTCTAGAGAACCTGTTTCCACTGTTCAACGGTCCACTGTCGACGTTCTTTGCACCACGTTAGCCGAGCAGTGCTATTGGACTTGGTGATCAAAGGCTTGTGGGCGGCAGCACGTCCATGATAACCGAGCAGATGGGCTACCTTACGGATGGTATTCATCGAAAGAACACTCCCGGATGCCTGTTGAAACTCCTCGCGGATGTGGCCCATCGATTTGGTGCGGTTCTTCCGAATTTCTCTGGCCAGCACCCGTCGGTCTCTAACTCCCAGTTTTGTGGGTCTGCCGGGTCGGGGCACATTCCGACAGTCACTTCTCATCTTCCACTTGCCAATCACGTAGGCCACTGTCGATTTTGGGTACTTCAACTCGCTGGATTTGTCACATATGGATCTGCCATTTCTGTGATACCCAACGATTACACCTTTCTTAAAATCAGAGAGCTCCGAACTGCGTGGCATCTTGCATGCGACTGGTTGCGTTGTTGTTTCCCACACGATATTTAACGGCGGCGGCCGTGATGTGCATCAGAACCGCAGATATCGTCGATTGCAGGGGTGTCCAATTACTTGTTAGTAGATAGTGTACTTCGAAATGTGTATTATTTTGTGAAAATCTTCGGAGCGTGTAAACCGCCCTCAACCCCTATATGTAAATTACGAACTAAGGCGAAAGACCCCTATGTGTAAATTGCGAACCAACTTTTCTGCGCCCATTCTGACGATATCAAAAGATAAACCAGTTTGAAAAAATAATGATTAAAACAATGTGAAACAATTTAAAGCAATGTATTCACGAAAACAACAAAACTAGTTTGTCATCCTTGTGCAGGGGCCATGTTAATTTTCTGTGTAATGTTCCATATTTAGTATACGTATGTACTTAATTCAATGTATTCACAAAAAGAACGAATGTGTTAAGTCAGTATATATGTACTTAAACAGTATCAAAAGTAAACAAATATTGATGAAAGCAATGTATTCACGAAAACAAGAAAATCAGTTTGTCATCCTTGCGCAGGGGTCATGCTAATGCCCCCCCATTTCCGGAAACAATCACATTTTATAATGATGCGATGAAAATTTTACATAAGAAACTCTTGCTGCTCCGGTAAGCGATGGCTTCTGATTATTCGTACGCAAGGGGTTCGAATCCTGTGAGGCATGGTTGTTGTGTTTGTCTAACGGCACTGGCTCTCCTTCTTCCCTGGAGCCAGTGGCCCTAAATTAGGGACGGGCGACTGCTTATAGCCCATTGAGTTGCTCACGGTGGTCGTTAAACCTCGAACAAAAAAACAAAAAAATAAGAAACTCTTGAAATAAGTCGTCTTTTGTAATCTATTTTTTCTCGCATTTTTTTTTTCTTTTCGTTGGAGTGCACTTTTACTGATTCTTCTCTGGATCTTTCACACTTTGAATTTTAATGTACGTTTGCGTTTGAAATAATGTCAACGCTTCTACGAAATTATACAAACTTGGGTACGGATGATAAAATGGTCGTTGAATCTTGAATTAAAGGAGCCGCATGTATTTTTAGTGTGTTCATTAGATGCACTGGCCTCTCTGCCCACAAATTTGGAGGAAAATTTGATCCGAATGTAAAAACCCTTTGCTTTACAGTTTCAGGGATCGAACGCGTCATTTCCATCGTAAAACTTGTCGAACAACAAAAGATTTATCTAAAGCAAAGCAATCAGAAAAGACGAGCTAGCTTAGGTAATTCCCGCAGATGTTGAGAGAAGTGGGTTCGGAATTTACATATAGCGGTCATGAGCCTTGGTTCGCAGTTTACATGTAGAGTTTTAATAGCGGCAATTTACATATAAAGTTTATTGGCGGCAATTTACATATAAAGTTTATTGGCGACAATTTACACGCTCTAGTTCGCAATTTACATACCACCAAAATCTTACTAGGTACTAACAAACTTCAGAAAATGAAAAGGAAATGTTGATTCTGAAGTTTACTAACCTTTTAATGACTTTGTTGTGACTGCCTTTTTTTTTTGAGAGTATTTAAATATTTGGTTGCAACATGGAGGTCCGCACTTTTAGCTGATTCTCTAGATGGGTATCCGTCATTTGCGACCTTAAGGGTATCTTCATTTGGGTTACTTAAGAGAATGGAGATTCGCAGGAATAAGTGGTTGAAAAGCAAGAAAGCATTTTTCGTGCATGTTGCCGAAGGCGTGGGTATTCTATTGCATTTTTTCACATTTCAACTGGATCTTTCTTATCGTCAAATAAGGACTTTAAAATGAGAGCTCAATAGTTCTTTAGCAGACGTAGAATGAAATCATGAGCGTTGTATGTATCGAAATAGCCCTTATGACTTACTAATGTTTTAATTGTGGCAATCAGACGGAGAGCATTATTTCGTTGAATCTTCTTTTACTCTTTAATATCTTAAATACGGTCATTTTAAGATTAAAATGAAAATAATAAAAGACGAACAAAACCATTAATAAACGACTTAGTAAAATCAAGCAATGCATTGATTATGATACGCTTTCCAACATACCAGAAATCATTACTCAAGTTATGAGGATAATGGCTGTGGAATAAATCTCACTTCTGTGCCCTGACCTTTGACCCCATTTTAATGATATTAAACAGAACTGGTTCAATATACCTCCGGAACAACATACTAAAGTTTTGTCGCAATAAAAGCATTTTTAGACAAGTTATGAGGATAAAGACTGTGGAATAAATCTCGTTCCTGTGCCCTAACCTTTGACCCCATTTCGATGATAATCCACAGAACCAGTTCAGCATATCTCCAGAACAACATGATAAAGTCTTATAACAATCGAAGCATTTTTACGTAAGTTATGACGCATAAGGGCGATGGAATGAATCCCGCTCCTATGTCCTAACCTTTGATCCTATTTTGTCCATTTTTAATAGGGTTCGTCCTCAGGTTGTCCCCTATCGCATACTAAAATTTCATCGAAATTAAACAATTTTTACGAGAGTTATCGTGCGGACAGGCAGACAGACAGACGAACAAAACTGGAGCATCTTCAACCTACGGTTGGAAAGCGTAAATGATTATCTCAAAGAAGAATTAATTTAAGCTTATGAAAAAGACCATAATGCGGATTGAAAGTAAGTTCAGAAAGTGAAAGAGTAAAATGTGTTAAAATCTATAAGCATTTCCTTCCGGGGAGTTGGGTTTGAGGTTGTATTGTGATTCTTATGAAACTTTCCTCATAAAATTACAAAAAGATAACTTCAACTAATCTGAGTAGAGAATAATAAGAATCCTTCTAAAATAAATTCGTTTGAACATTTTTTTCCTACCTGATAGAGGTTTTAGTGATTGATTTTTGATGATGGCGGAGTAATTGCGAAATTAGTGACTTTTTTTAGACTTTTATACACGCTCATACACTGAGGAGCAATTGAATTAGGGATACCTGTCTAGTAACGTGTAGCACCACCTTTCGCCCTGATGACAGCGGCTATTCGTCTCGGCATGGACTCGACAAGACACCGGAAGCGTTGGGAAGCCAGACGGATCCACGACCTCTGAACACGCTCCCACAGTTCACGAAGATTTGATGGAGGGGAGTCAAAGCCTCGAACATCTCTCTCGATGGCATCCCAGATGTGCTCGATGGGATTGAGGTCAGGGGACCCAGCTGGCCAAGAAAGCGAGGTCACGTCCGTGGAGTGTTCATCGAACCATTCGGATACAATTCGGGAGCGATGGCACGGTGCATTGTCTTGTTGCAGGATGAGGCCCCCAGTGGGATGTTGAAGTCGCACAAACGGGAGCAAATGGTCGTCCAGGATATGCCAGTAACGTTGACCTATGAGGGCCGATGTCACACGTACCAGGGGTCCCATTTCAGTCCACGTAAACAGTCCCCAGACGAGAATACCACCCCCACCAGCTTGAAGAATACCCTGCTGGCAAGAAGGATCCATCGCTTCATGTGGTTTGCGCCGTACTCGTATCCTGCCATCCGCATGTACCAACGTGAATCTCGACTCATCAGTCCAGGCAACATTTTCCCACATGTCTAGGGTCCAGTGGCGATGTTTCCGCGCCCATGCTTAATCTTTGCACCCTGTGATGTGCGGTCAGCAGCGGTACCCTCGTGGGACGATTCCTTCTGTACCCCATAGCGAGGAGATGTTTCTGGATGTTGTTGCTGCTTGCACGTTTTTGTGCACCAGCGTTAAATTGCCGAGTGATTTCTTGCACTGTGGCCCGTCTATCTGCTGTTACAATGCGAGCTAGCCGACGATGACCCCGCTCATCCACACGCTGTTTTCCACGGTAGTTGGCCCTTGCAGGGATGGTTTTACCGGATTCGACGTACTCACGGTGCACCCGTGACACAGTGGCTCGTGAAAATCCCAGTGCCTGCACGACTTCCGAGATGGAGTGACCCATTCGTCGGGCCCCGACAATTTGTTCACGATCAAATGCGCTTAGATCCTTCGTCTTATCCATACTGCGTCCGACTCTTACTGATTCCCGTCGCATCGCTCCTTATATTGTCGGATCGCTGCATACGTCATGTCGTTTCAGCTTACAGGGCCGCTCATGGCGTCACATTTGCATAACGCCAGCTGTCTCTAATTCAATTGCTCTTCAGTGTATATGCAAATTGCTTTTTTTCCGTTAATTTCCCTGCAGCACTGTTTTTTTAAGTCAGTCACTGAACAACTGGCCTCCATATTATATAGCCCCCAAACAACTTTGATATTGTCCTTTTTATATTTTAATAAAGTCGAATTTTACGTATCTGGTTAACACACAAATTGTGGGATATGTAGAGGGTGAGTCGAAAGTTTTGCAATTTTTGCATAAATGCATGTACTGCAGCTGGTATATCACGTGTTTAAACTAGTTCAAGTCACGCACTGCAGCCAGTAGAAAGGGATATAAAGTGGTAGTCGTTGCTGTAAACAGCATTGCATGTCGTCGTTCTGTCTGTTGTTAGGACGCCTAAAAGATGAACAGCCACAACCGGCTAATTAGGGAACTTTTGCTTTCCGAGTTTCAACTCGGCCATAGCGCTGCTCAAGCAACACGAAACATTTGTCATGCGAAAGGGAAGATTCCGTGGACCACGGCACCGCAACCATATGGTTGAAGAAATTTCGCTCTGGTGACAGAAACATCGCCGATCAGCCAAGGTAAGGCACGCCGCGAACCGTGGATTTGGAGGCCGTGCGCCAGGACGTACAGGCAAATCCGACTACCAGGTCTCTGAGATTATCAGGCGAGCTGGGCATATCACAGACCACCGTGGTTCGTCACATTCAGGAGCTGGGTAAGGTCTACAGGAGCTGCCGCATTGTCCCTCACGAAGCTGAAGCAAACTGCAGAGTGGAAGTTTGCACGAAACTCCTAGAAAGCCCGCGCGATGTACGACGTTTCATCAAGAGAATTGTTACGTGCGATGAAAAGTATATTTATTTCGGTAATTCTAATACACAACGGCAGTGTGGTTGAGCCCGGGCCAGCTTCTTGAACCTGTTGCCAAACGTGGGTGCTCCAAGCACGAGGTGATTCTCAGTCTCTGGTGGAATTTCGAGGGGATAATCCATTACGAATTTGTTTCAGACAGTCGGACCATGAACGCAAGCCTGTGCTCTGAACAGCTGGAGCGGATGTATGATGTTTTAGGGGAGAAGTACCCTGCACTGGTGAACAGAAAGCGCGCTCTCTTACAGCAGGACAACGCTCGGCCTTAAACCGCGAGAACGACCCGGGGCAAAACTCCAGGAACTTGAGGGCATCGAACGGATGCCACACATAGCATATAGTCCGGACCTTGCCCCGTCGGATTATTACTTGTTCCGTCTATGGCCCACTTCCTTCGCGGGCAGCAATTCAACAACAAGGAGGAGCTGGCAGCTGAGCTGAAGGAGTTCTTCGCCTCGAAGGACAGGAACTGGTACCACCGCAGAATCGAAGAACTGGCATGGCTAAAGACGGTGCACCACGATGGCCTATACTTTGAGTGCTAGTCAGCTTCCGTCGTAAAGGTAAGTATGAAAACATAAAGTGATCCAAATATTGCAAAACTTTCGGATGTATAAAAGTAGGGATACACAAGATGATCAAATATAATTTGTATTTCATGAATGCTGAAAAGTTTAAGGTGGTTAAAATAATCATTTGAAATTTGCAAATCACAGTGCCTGTACGAAGAAGTGAGGTAACATATTTGAAAGTGGGGGTGGGGGATAGGTTCTGAAAAGAAACAGATAAAACATAACTTTTAAGAGCCTCGGTCGAAAAATATGACCTTTAAAGAGAGAGAAAAAAGAAGGCTAAGCGCCTTCAAAATCTCCCTTTCTCTGAACTAGCAAGCAGTAACACTACAAAAGTCAATCTCCATACAGATTAAAGATAGGAGAAACAATCGATGTCGTCCCATTCTCATACAAAAATACACACCCCACCTGACTGCCTGCCCCACTCCACATAACACACATACTCGCTCGGGGGTCGAATCTTTTTTTTTTTTTTTATCAAGGAGCTCCAAAGTGCTTTTACCATCTTAATGTCTACAGATGGTAAAAACGCTGTGAGCGCCTCTCCCAGTCCCTGTGATTAACCCCTGGCCTGTCATGGAAGTAAGTAAGTCCCCCAAAACAGTTAAACAGACCAGGAAATCGGGAAACACGACTATTTTCTTTCTTTTTAATTGCGATAAAAAGGAATGACTCAACTTTGTCCGGGTGTAAGTTTCTGGGAAAACGCCCTGCTCGTTGCTTTGTTCTCTAAACTAAAAATAACCCGGCTCGGCCCGTGCAGACTTCTAACAGACAAGACCATCGTCCACAATCGACCTCACATTGTAATCGTAGACAAAAAACTGAAGAAGACACGACTGATAGATGTAGCGGTTCCACTTACTGTAAACATTCAAAGAACAGCATCTCGAAATGTGAGAACTTGCGAAAGAAATCCAAAGGATCTGGAAACAACGCATAATACAGATCGTACCAGTTGTTAATTTGGCACCCACAAATACAACTGGTACGATCTGGTATGTATTTTGGTGTACCAGTTTTAATACAGTTGGTAAACCCAAATACCTAATAACTTTCTGAAAAACCTTGACGAATTAGGATTGCCACACTGTACACAATCCAAAAGACTGACATTCTACAAACCTGCCATGTCAGTAGAAAATTTCTGAATTTCCAGGCTTGAGATGAATATTTCCAAATTTTACTCAATGGCTCTGGCCAAGTAAGTTGAATACAGTAATAATAATAATAATATATTGTGGTCAACTTACTTGGCCAGAGCCAAAACAATGTGTTATTGTTTTGTTCTCGGCTTTGATTGTAATCGAGCGCCCCATCTAACACACTAGCCCTCCGCTCACGAAGCACCCTGGCTGCATTCCGGGACCAATCCCAACCTCCCCAACCCGGGTGACCCAAGGGTAAAAAGCGCTGGGCTTCCGAGTTAGTCAGGGGTTTGATTGCTGGATGAAGCATGGATGGTGTGCTTATCCTACGATGCTGGCTGTCTCTCTTCCATGGAACTATACTCGGAGCAAGGCTAACCTGACTGTGGAGTTAAAGTGACGGAGTGTATAGGCTACTTCCACTGCATAATATACACTATATTGACAAAAGTCACCGTACACCCTTCAAAAGCAAATGAACGGATCCGCTGCATTGTTAAGATGCACGGTACAGCTGCAAACGGTATAAAAACAAGCCTGCAGCTGACCGCGATCATATCGCACTGTGAGGTTGAGTGAAAATATCGCAACTGACTTTGAGAAAGAATTGTTGGATGTTACATTAGTGGGTTGTCCAAAAGAGAAACCGAGAGGCGTTTAAACATACCCAAGTCAACTGTTTTGGATGTACTGAATAAGTGGAAGACACATGCATGCCTGAAGCTTTTTTTTTTTTTTTGATTGGAGGTTTAACGACCACCGTGAGCAACTCAATGGGCTATAAGCAGTCGCCCGTCCCTAATTTAGGGTCACTGGTTCCAGGGAAGGGAGAGAGCCAGAGCCGTAAGACAAACACAACATCCATGCCTGACCGGGATTCGAACCCGGACCCCTTACGGACGAATGATCACAGGCCAACGCCTTAGACCACTGCGCCACCGGGGCGGCTGCCTGAAGCTGCAAAACGTACCGACAGGCCAAAGAAAATCAGTGATAGAGGACGTCGAAGCCTCAGACGAGTCGTTACAGCTAATCGGCGGAGTACTTGCACAAGACAGTGTACAGATGAGTAAAAATGCCGGAAACCTCGGTATGCACACGTACCATTCGCACAGGACTTCATTCCATGGGTTACCGTGGTCGTGCGGCTGCTCATAAGCCTTTCATCTCCACTAGGAATGCTACGCGTTGTTTAGCATGGTGAAAATAACATTTATCGTGGACCGTAGATCAATGGAAACGGGTCTTATGGACTGATGAATCCAGATACACGATCCATCAGTCTGATGGCTGTGTGTGGGTATGGCAGCAGCCGGGGGAACGCTATTTATCACAGTGTACTGTTCCTACGGTCAAGTTTGGAGCTAGCAGTGTACTCGGGTGGGGATGTTTTTCGTGGTATGGTTCCGTCCCATTGGTTATCGTGGACAAACCTATTGACCAGCACGTCTACCTCGATATTCTGGACAGTTATGCCCTACCAACTCTGTGGCAATACTATGCAACCGAGCCTTGTTGGCACCAGCAGAATAATGCACCGAGCCATAAAGCAAGGACTGTTACGGCGTGGTTTGATGATAATTCCATATCGTGTGTGGACTTGGCAGTACAGTTCCCTGATCTAAATCCCATAGAGCACCTATGGGATGAATTAGAGCGCCGCATAAGAAATTTGGAACGAAGGCCTACAGCTAAGCAACAGTTAGCGGCAGCATTATGTACTGAATGGAAGCGCATAGCTATTGCTGTGTTCCAAAACCTTGTCGAAAGCATGTCTCGAACTGTTATAACGAAGTAAGTTTCTCCGTCATTTTTATCCGCGCCAGGATTCGAACCCGGGACCCCTCATTCCGGAATAAGTTGCTCTACCAATTGAGCTACGCGGACGTTCTGATTCCTATCTGCCTTTATGTCGTGTGCGTCCTTCTGGCAGGTACGGCACATCTCCTGGTACGTTACAGGGTCAGTGCATGCATTAAGGCCAAAGGTTGACCGACAGCGTACTAATGTATGTCAATAAACGCTCTATTGTGTTTGTCTTCTAGGTGTCCGGTGACTTTTGTCAATATAGTGCAGTTCCAGTTGAAAAGCCCGTGTTCGAGTTTGAACTGAGACCTAAAAAAGACATGGATATATACGTAGATGTTCTGAATGTTGTACGTACGTACATTATAAAAGTAAAGATCCCAGTTTCAGTCGCGTTTCTAAAAAATACAAATATTCGCATTTTTGGGGACGTCATTGTCACTTCTGTTTTGCTTCAGAGAGGCCGTACAGTATACACTGAGGATATTTATTGCGAGCCAGAGGGGAGAATTGTTTTGGCCTGAGGGTAAGTGGGGAGAAAATGGTTTGGCGATTAAGCATGCTCTTTCTTCGTGGCTATTTTTTTTAAATACTCATTCAAAAATAGTTTGTCTGGTAGTCAGCAAGGTTCGGAAGGTGTGGGGATTGAGGAGTGACATCGTGATGGAACGCGAGAAGTTTTGTTTTGTTTTGCCTGAAGTCACCCTTAGGGAGAAGGGTCAGCGCCACATAGCAACCCATTAGTGTGCGGAGAAATACTGATACGCAGGAGATATCTTGTTGGTGAATCGGTTTCACAGCATTTACAGTGTAATCAGGTTAGCTTTGTCCCAAGTATATAGTGGCTCTAAATTGGGTATAGACGACTGCTTATAGCCCTCAAAGTTGCTCTCGGTGGTCTTCAATCATGAAGCAATCAAACAAAAATAATTCCAGCCTCCTGGTGAGACCCTTGCTTTGCATCCAATTCTCAGTGCTTGTGACGTATAACTTTAAATTAACTTTACTCTTTGTTTCTGTATTATATAAATTTGGTTTCTTCTCGTTAAACGTTTTTCCTACTCAATGCCGCAGATTCCACCTCATTGAAATCTAACTTGGCTGCACCTAACAGCATGTCCAAGCGCAACTACGTAGTAACACTCAAGAGATAAGAGCTTGTGTGTTCAATTGTTCAGCTTGCTAGGTTGATTTGACTATACTTAGGCGATCGTCTGTATGCTGTGATAGAGAACGACTAATGCTATGAGATACTAGCTTTTGCCCGCAACTTCGTCCGCGTGAAACTCGGAATATACACTTATAGTCAAAAAAATAGTTGCACCCAGAAGGAAGCAACCGACAGGAATGAAACTTGGGGTTTAGGTTTGACATTGTGAGATATACAAATGATTCAAGTATCACGTTTGGCCGCGCATGTGACGCAAGAAAGAAAGGATCGTAGCGCTTTGCTTGATCGGCTATATAAAGTCGTTCCGTTGCGCGTGCTTGGCAATCTGGCCCGTGTTGTTGTGTTGGTTGCATCCCTTGCAAGTGAAGTATGCTTTGGAGAAAAGTTCGGAAGCAATTCGTGAAATTGGAGGAGTTCAAGAAAGGCCGTATCGACCTGCTCTGGGAAGCGGGATGGGCTTATCGTCGTATTGTGCGCCATACCGGTCGTGCGGATATCACCATATCACGCTGTTGGCGGCAGTGGATAGAACAAGGCACGCAGCAGCGACAGGAAGGGTCTGGGAGAACTAGACGAACCACGGAGAGAGAAGACCGACTGGTTGCCCGACATGCGCGGAGTGACCCAACAGGCACGATTGCGGATATTCAGCGAGCAGTGGTGCCCTATATGCATCGTCCTATTAGTGCCAGCACCACCATTGGCAGACGGCTGCACGACGTACGACTACACGCACGCAGACCTTTACGACGACTGCTCTTAACACCAGTGCATCGTCGCCAAAGACTGCAATGGTATCGTGCCAAATTGTCATGGAGCCACATGGTACCCCATTATTACGCGGAGAAATACTGATACACGCAGAATGGCAGCGGGTGATATTCAGTGACGAGTCTCGCTTTTGTCTTGGAGAAGACGACCATCGAATCCGAGTCTGGGGCACCGTGGTCAGCGCCAAGATGAACGGTTTGTTGTCGAGCGTCACACGTTCAGAAGGCCTGGTGTCATGGTGTGGGATGCAGTTACCTACGATACCAGATCACCTTTGGTGTTCATTACAGGCACTTTGACAGCCCAACGTTACGTTAAAGAGGTCCTGCAACCAGTAGCTCTACCTTTTCTGAACGCTTACTCCGGTGCAATTTTCCAACAGGACAACGCTCGTCCGCATACCGCGGCTGTCTCAAGAGCTTTTCTTCAAAGCATTGACACTCTGCCATGGCCAGCCGCATCGCTAGACCTATCGCCTATTAAAAATGTGTGGGATGCTATTGGACGCGCTATCCACACTTCACCCCTACCGGCCGGCCATGGCAGAGTGTCGCACAATCTGCAGGGACTGCGCAAGAAGATTGAAGCTGCATAGTATGGCTTAACGCAGGACACCATTACGAACCTGTACAACTCCATGCCAAGGCGTCTGGCATGCTGTGTGAGCAAACATGGCGGTCTGATGCCATACTAAGAGATATTACTTATTGGCGTGTAGCTCAATAAATATGACCCTATCATTCTCAATGTTTAATCATTTATTTTTCTTGGTAACCTTTACCTTCCTTTCGAATAGCATTGCAATCCAACACGTCCTTCTGGGTGCAACTATTTTTTTGACGGTGATTGTATTATATATTATTGGAACATAACATCTCAGAATGTGTTATCATATGTAGTTACAAGGCTTCTGCATATACCACAATTTTAGTTTGGTTGCAATTTATTACGCAATCCTACGAACGCTCAAATAATAATATAGGTACCTACTCAAAGTTCACTTAGCCTCCCCGGTGGTGCAGTGGTCTAAACGATGGCCTCTGATCAATCGTCCAAAAGGGGTCCGGGTTCGAATCCCGGTGAGGCATCGATGTTGTGTTTGTCTTGCGGCACTGGTTCTCTCCCTTCCCTGGAACCAGTGGCCCTGAATTGATGATGGGCGACTGCTTATAGCCCATTGAGTTGCTCACGGTGGTCGTTAAACCTTCAATAAAAAAAAAAAAAAAAATAATCATTCGTCCAGAAGGGGTCCGTTTTCGAATCCCGCTGAGGCATGGGTGATGTGCTGGTGTTGCGGCACTGGCTCTCTCCCTTCCCTGGAACCAGTGGCCCTAAATTAGGGACGGGCGACTGCTTATAGCCCATTGAGTTGTTCACGGTGGTCGTTAAACCTCCAATAATAAAAAAAAAGCTCACTTAAAATTGAGACCTTATCAATCAAGGGAGCAATATCAGTGCGTACGTCTGCCCTACGAGCCAGTTCGCTTGGCTGTGTCGGCGCGACATGGTATTCTATTGATATCGAAGTGGGCGTGTCTTCCCCCACCCTTTACGCCTCATGGCATCGGTGCGAGAAGCGGCAATGTTTTACATAAATATTTGCTGTTCAGCCCCAATTTTTCATACCGTAATAATATACTGTTCATGACTTGATTTTGTCAGATTGGCGAATCTCGGCTGAAACAATAGCTGATACACTGGAGATATCCAGGGAACGTGTTGGGTTCATATTTCATGAGCACTTGGATATGCAGAAGATGTCAGCGAAGTGGGTGCTCAAATGTTTTTTTTTTTTTTTTTTTTTTTTTTATTGGAGGTTTAACGACCACTGTGAGCAACTCAATGGGCTATAAGCAGTCGCCCGTCCCTAATTTAGGGTCACTGGTTCCAGGGAAGGGAGAGAGCCAGTGCCGTAAGACAAACACAACATCCATGCCTCACCGGTATTCGAACCCGGACCCCTTTCGGACGCATGATCAGAGGCGATCGCTTAGACCACTGCGCCACCGCTCAAATGTTTGAATGCCAATGAGAAACAAAAACGAGTGAAAACTTCCAAATCGGTTTCGCAGCATTTTGAGCGATCTGGTGATAATTTGTTGCAGAGGCTTGTCACTGTTGATGAAACGTCGTTACATCACAACGATCCAGAGACGAAACAACAGTCCCTGCAGTGGTGGCACTCGGGTTCTCCACGGCAGAGCTACGTTCGGGCTAATTTTTAAGAGCCCGAGCCAGAAGTATGTCAGCGCGAGCCCGCCCAAGCCCGAATTTTATATTGCAAGATAGAGCCCGGGCCCGAACGAGCCCCAAAACTATGATTAACCGGTTTAGGCATTAAAAAAAATCTTCTCTTCCAGACTTCCACTCTTCCCGTGCAATTAACCGATGTCTTTCTCAACTATGGATTGGGGAAGGGATGTCTATCTATTTCTATAGATTCTTTGACCATTCATTTCTTCCTCAAATGTTTCGGGTGGGGAGGGGGGTATCAGGAAATCAGGAAAAATCGGGAGGCACAACAATCTACGTCGTACGTTACTCAATAGAATTAGCAGGGAGCTGTCCCGTTCAGGTAGGGTGTAAAATTTCGTCAGCTTGCTATCTATACTGTCTATAGTTCTAAAAGAAACATTTCCTTCGCATATATCCAGTAATTCATGGCCTATGGTGTTTGTTACTCAAGCCCGGAATGAATAGCTCTGCCGAGTTCCTACTCTCCATCTAGACCCAGTTGTCGAAGAATTGTCTTTAACAACTCGAAAGTGTAAAAAAGTCTCGTGTGATGAATCAGGTATTAATAAAATCACATTAAAAGAAAAAGGAAGAAAATTCTCTCCCTCTCTCAAAGCCCAAGCTCGCCCGAGCCCGAACTCCAGTAAGTATTACGCAGCCCGAGCCCGCCCGAGCTCGCCCAAACCCAAACTCCAGTTAGTATTACGCAGCCCGAGCCCGCCCGAGCTCGCCCGAACCCGAACTCCAGTAAGTATTACGCAGCCCGAGCCCGCCCGATCCCGGGTCGGGCTCGGGCTGTACTTCTGGTTTTCGGGCTCGGGCTTGGCCCATGTCAGCACTGCTCCACGGCTAAAAAAATTCAAGACTCAAAGTTCTGCAGGAAAGGTCATGGCAATGGTTTTTTGGGGGATTCTGACTGACTATCTCCCGAAGGGCCAAACAATAAATGCTGAATACTATTCCAACTTGCTGTGCCGATTAAAGAAGGCGTTGAAGGAAAAAGTGCGAGGAAAACTGCGGAAAGGTGTTTTCTCTTTTCAGGACGATGCGTCGGCTTACAAGGCTGGGAAGACAATGAATGTTTTGAGGGATTTGGCTTTAAGTGCATAGACCATCCACCCTATTCACTAGACCTTGCTCCATCGGACTATTTCCTGTTCCCAAACCTTAAAAAAAGTTTGACACGGAATCATTCTTCGAATGATTCAGAGGTGATATCGGCAGCAGAGCAGTATTTGAGTGATCAGACTTCAGAATTTTTTTTAGGAGGGTTAAAGAAACTCCAGAAACCCTGTGCCAAGTATGTTGAACTTCGGGGTGAATATGTGGAATATCCTGTAAGTTTCATAGCTCTAGCCCATTTCCTTCTTGGTGAGGCCGAGAACTTATTAGCATCCCCTCGTAAATTAGGGACGGGCGACTGCATATAGCCCATCAGGTTGCTCACGATAGTCGTTAAATCCTCAAAAAAAAAAAAAAAAAAAAGTGTGAACATATGCATACCTGTTTCTTTTTGCAACACTTGTATTTCCGATTTCTGTCATATTTTTTTATATTGCCATACATATCTACATCAAAGTGCCAAAAATATGTCAAGATAATCGTTGAAACTTTCATTACATGCTGCATTCAAATTTATTGTCTTCGAACATGAGATTGCGTAATAACTACTTGCCGATTGTCTTTCTTGAAAAATTTTAATTTCTCGGGCAACAGAGTAATACTGTAAGTTAGCTTTTCGTCGTTGTTCACATTTTCCTTTTTTACATCACGTACTAATATCTCCACCTCGTATAAAATCTTTTTTAATCAGAAAAATATATGATTGCGGAATTTTGCTTGATCCCAAGTTCAAGTCAAAAAGGCCCTAAACATATTTTCTCCCCAATTTTGTTTTCATTTACACTGCTGGACAATTGCTAAGGACGGATCATAAACGGCTATATAGCGCATAAAAAAGTAAGTGTGGTTGGATGCCAAGTGAAATAAAATAATGTCAGAATGCCAGGACATTACAAGAAAGGCAATTTATTGTGCTCTGAAATCCAGAAGGCTTTGGAACGTGTTCAAGGGACAAACAGGCCATTTTGTGCAGAATACGTAAACGTGAAAAATGCAATTACCGTCCGCAGGCGTTCCGCCGTAAGATGTCAATACGGGATATGGCCACCTTGGAGGGCGATGCAAGATTCCACACGTCGTGTCATGCTTTGCACAACATTATCAAGCAGCTGTTGGGGTAATTTATCCCATTCCTCTGTCAGTGCACGGATGAGGGTGTCCTTGTTTATTGGAGGGCATTGGCGACCAGCAAGACTCCTCCCCAAAGCATCCCACACATTTTCAATGGGATTCAGATCTGAAGAACGTGCTGGCCATACGAGGCGTTGAATATCCTCGCCCTTAAGACACTCCTGGACAGCCACTGTTCGATGACATGTTGCGTTGTCGTCCATGAAAATGAATCTATCACCGACAGCACCACGGAACATGCAAACATGAGGTAGCAGAACATCATTAATGTATCGTTGGCCAGTCATAGTCCCAGTTGGAAGCACATAGAGGGACGTACGGCCATTGATCATGATGCCAGCCCATACCATGACACTACATGTCGGATATCGGTCCCTTTCCTGTATGTTTGCTGCACAATATGCAGTACCACTATCACGCCAGATCAGTTGTCGTCGACAATCAGACGATAGACTGTATCTACTCTCATCTGAGAAGAGGACAGCAGACCAGTCGTTATGAGTCCAATTGCGATGTTGATGGCACCATTGCAAACGGGCGGTACGGTGACCTCTGGACAATGGGATGCACACAACAGGACGGCGGGCGTATAGTCCTCCTTCATGCAAACGTCTGGCGACAGTTTTTCGGGAGATCCGCTTGCCAGTAGCAGCCATAAACTGATTTGCTACCTCACTAGCTGTGCTGCGCCGGTGTCTTTTTGTTGATAGCACTATGTACCGATCTTCTGCAGGTGTCGTACTGCGAACACGACCTCCCCCGTGACGTTTGCTACACTCTCCATTTGTTTGAAATTATTTCCAAAGCCTTGAAACAACACTGTGGCTGACGTCGAACACCCTGGCAACATCTGTTATTTTTCGCCCTTCTTCAATCTTGCCCAATAATACGGCCCCGCGTAAAATCATCTAGGTGATGTCGGGAAGACATACTGAAAATTGCAAGTTCGTCAATTGATTCTTTCCATTTCAACTTTGCGTTTGAACAACAACGGTCAATACGCGTCAAATCCTTTATATCTCTTATCAGCGCTATGACGTCACGAACAAGTTCGGCAATACAAAATTTGCATACGCACAACACGTCTTACTGTATCCCGCACTTATGCTAATTTCCACATTTTCCTGCCTTCCATTTTATGGTTGCTATCGTTGCTATTGTCATCCGTCCTTAGCAACTGTCCGGCAGTGTATTTATTTGCTCCATTCCTTACCAGATAATTCTCACACACGCAAAAAGAAATATTTTTTTGAGAAAGAATAAGAAATGTCTTGGAAAGATTTTCTTTATACCCTCTTCAAGTGTACACACCACGAAGATGAAAAATGCAGATGAAAAGTTTTTGATTGCTTCTAAAAAGAGTCCAATAAATACAACTAAGGCAGAAAAAAGAAATAAGTAAAAACTTTTGTCAACCTTAACCTGTGCAGCATCAGGAATCTTCGTCGTTGTAAAAATGAAATTGTAACTCCTGAAATACTTCAGCACGCGTTTTATTTCGTTTTATTTCGTTTTATTAAATTCGTACGTACAACACATTTCTGTGGAACAGGTTTTCTACTAGTTCATTTCGCTTTACTGATTTTTTTCCCCATTTGATTTTTTTGTTGTTTGTACCACTGATTTAGTTCAAAGCGGAAACCTGTTTCCCTGTTATCCGAACTTTGACAACGTGTAAGCCGAAATTGACAAGAGTCGTTCCTTTGAGCACCCGAGGCCCATGATCGGCCTTGCGTGAGTTGTTCCGTTACGGCAAAGGATATCACTTGAAGCATGTGATATATGTAATGTTTACTTGCAGCACGCACGCACGCAATGCGTTTAGGATGGCTACGCTATGATACCAGTGATACACATCGAGATGTGAAATTTGAGAACTTAAATTGTTCCTCGTGTCCAATGAAGCCTTTAGCTTTCCCATGCCGCTTAACACAACGCTTTCCAAGAACTATCAAGAAGAGAAAAAGCTCTTCTCTGACCAACCGGGTATCAGAACCCGGTCTTTTTGTTTTTTTTAATACACTGCTCGACGTACAAAATGCCCTACCATGAAGGAATGCGCGAAATGAGACGGAACTTACCACACAGGAAGACAAGTACAGTCATTTGCAAAAGTTTAAGACCACTGGTTGGTATTAGGAGATTTCTGCCGATTGCGTCAGCTACTGTCTGTATTACTCAACTTCCTGTCGGTGTTGCATCATCCTACAGCAGTAGCTGTCGATAGAGTTTGGGGGAAGCGTGCGAGCGTCAGTTTGCTTCTCGTTTTCATGCCGAGAGGGTTTGTACGTATTTTTTATATAGCGAAAAATGGCAAAAAGGCGTCATAAGTGTTATTCAGAGGGCACAAATAACGACTTTATTTCATGAAGGATACTCCGAACGTGAAATAAGCAGAAAGGTGAATGTGAGCAAGACTGCTATTCGCAATACGATCATGAAATATCGAGATACATGCGAAATTAATGACCGAAAGGGAAGTGGACGTCCAAGGGAAACAACCCCACGTGATGAAATACCATAAGGCGAATAGTTATGCGTTCTCCGAGTAGTTCGTGCAAGAAAATCAAGGCCTTTCTACATTCAAAAGGATCTGATATTAGTATGAGTACTGTTCCCCGACGTCTTAGCAAAAATTTTTGGATTAAAATCGTATAAACCTGAACATAAACCTAAAGTAACCTCTGTCATGAGAAAGAAGAAACTCCAGTTTGCGAAGCGTCATCAGTCGTGGACTGCTGAAATTTGGAGCCAAGTTGCTTTTTTCAATCAACTATGCGTCAATTGGAATCACGTGAAGCACATGTTCGACGACCAAAAGGTTTAATGAAAAATACACCGTCAGCACCGTAAGACATTCGCCTACAGATGATATGGGGTGCTATATCAGCATCCGGTACTGCTTCATTATCCTTTTTGCAGATAGGCACTACCATGACTGGTCCTTTTTATGTGGAAATGTTACGTGAGAAGCTGTTATCTCATATGTAAGTGCACAGATGCACGATCTTTATGCAGGATGGTGCTCCATGCCACAGATCAAACACAGAAGAGGACCACCTGCAGAGGAAGGACATAACTGTGCTTGACTGGCCCAATAACAATCCTGACCTTAACCCCATCGAAAATTTGTGGAGCATTTTAAAAGACAAGGTAGCAATAAAACAGCCATCAAATTCCCAAGCTTTGATTGACGAGATAAAGTACGTGTTGCTGCAAGAGACATTTCAAGTCACTACTGCAAATCCCTCATTGAGAGCAGCACATCGTATTCTGATCGTTATAAAAAAACAAAGGTGGCCACACAAAGTTCTGATTTCGGTCTTTTTGTGTTCTAAAAAATGTAAGTATTCATCTGTGGTGTCATTTTTTCAAATATCACTGACTAGTAATTAGTTGTTTCTTTGAAAATCTTAATTTTCAATAAATTGACAGCTGGTCTTGAACTTTTGCAAAGGACTGTAAGTGGAAAGGAGATTTAATTTCTGAGGGATTACCTGAGTGCGGGGAGCATGGAGACAGTAAAATGTCGTCCGAGTCAACAAGTCACATGACCTTCGTGTTGGGCTATACATTCGGCAACACTGCAAGTGGGAAAATCCTCGTATGATGTCCTGTGATATCGTTCACCTGTGCTTTCAATTAATCGACGTTACCAGGGGGTTGTGTGCAGAGGCGTTAAGTGGTCCTCGAGTGACGTCATGCACGTTCTCTACTGGGAAGAAGTCTGGGGAGTGCGTTGGTCAGAGAAACACCTGGGCACCTTATAGAAACTCTGCTGCTGTTTGCAGTGTGCGGCCGGGCGTTATTCTTGTTGAAAGTCGGCATCAAGCAGGGCCAGATTAAGGTGAGGCCTAACAGGGCTATAGCCTAGGGGCCCACCATTACCAAGTCCCAAGAGGAATGCTTATACGCCGCAAATAATTCAGAGCTTATATACACTACTGGCCACTTAAAATGCAACACCAAGAAGGACACGAGATAGCAAAGCCAGATTTACTGGACACATTACAGTCCCGTGCGACTTGCGGAACACGCAGACATCAATAGTTCGTGTGGCCCTCATGGCTGGCAATAACAGCCGCTACACGCCGCGGCATCGAACGAAAGAGGCTTTTTTTTTTTTTTGATTGGAGGTTAACCGACCACCGTGAGCAACTCAATGGGCTATAAGCAGTCGCCCGTCCCTAATTTAGGGTCACTGGTTCCAGGGAAGGGAGAGAGCCAGTGCCGTAAGACAAACACAACATCCATGCCTGACCGGGATTCGAACCCGGACCCCTTACGGACGAATGATCAGAGGCCAAAAGAGGCTTTGGATGTGGGCTTGGGGTATGTCGGTCCAGGCTGCTTTCACACGTTGCCACAGTTCATCAGGCGTAGCAGCGGGTGGTGCTTGCCGGGCCACTCGGTTGCTGATCAGCGACCAGACGTGTTCGATGGGCGACATATCGGGAGAACAGGCGGGCCACGGCAGCAGTGACACCTGGTGGGCCGTGAAAAATTGTTGCACGATGCGTGCCACGTGCGGGCTTTCATTGACCTGTTGAAACGTGACCGCTGGCAGGTCCTGCTGGTAAGGGAGGTCTACAGGCTCCAAAACGTCGGAGATGGTAGCGGTGGCTGTTGAGTGTACCGGCGATGCGTACCAGAGGGGTGCGGGTGTCATTTCCAATTGCGCCCCAAATCATAACGCCAGGCGACGGACCGATATGGCGATGCATAATGCAGGCGTCATACAGTCTCTCGCCGCGGTGCCGCCACACGCTGATCCGACCATCGTGGTGTTGCAGGCAGAAGCGGGATACATCGGAGAAGACAATGTCGTTCCATTCCGTAGTACAGGTGCGGCGTTCAACGGCCCACTGCTGCCGCACTCGCCGGTGGTGTAACGTCAATGGTAATCGGAGCACAATGGGCGCCGTGCGACAAGTCCCCGCTCCTGCAGACGACGTCGAACGGTACGTGCTGACACAGGTTGTTGCGCAACACACCCTAATTCCTGCGCTAACGTTCGTGATGTGGCAGTGCGAGTCGTCAGTGCCCGCCGCACAACATACCGGTCCTCACGTTCGGTGGTGTGCCGCGGCTGCGGCAATCGCTCACGTCGGTCAGTCCGTCCCTCCTGCATCCACCGAATCCATACTCGCCTTACACTGTGGCTGGATGTTTCTACGCCAGGGGCGTAGATGTATATCTTATTTTTGTCAATGATCTATACTTCTATGAGTTCGATTTGAAAAAAATCCTTCTTTGTTGGATGTTGTTTTCAATGCGAAATGTTTTTGATATAAATTCAAAATCTTGAAGTAAATCATGGACTTTTCGTCAGGAGGCGCAAAGGTAAATTGCATTTTCCCCAATATATCTGTTTCTAAAATTCCGATTTGAAAAATTCTTCTTGTATCGCATACAGCTCCTGATGGAAAATGTTTTTCATATAGTTTTTAATATTTGGCGAAGAATGATTTGGCCACTAGGGGGTGTAAGTGTTAATTTCTACTTCTGATGTATTTGCAGCAAAATCTGAGCTCCTGAAAACTCGACTAAATGTTTTTTTTTTGTTTTTTTTTTTGACCGATACCGCTCACATCGAAAAACCTTTTGAGAATACTTTTTCTAAAATAATGCATGGTTCTCCCGCCAGGGGGCGTAGATGCATATTTTGTATTTGTCCATATATCTGCTTCAGGTAGTTCGCTTTGAAAAATTTTTTCTTAGCTGGAGAGCGTTTCCGCGGAGAAATGTTTCTCATATAAATTAAATTTTTTCTTAACGCAGAAGTCTGCAACCAGAGAGCGTAAGCTCACGATTCTGTTTGCAGCAATATCTGAGGGATTAAAAACCCGATTGAAAGACTTCTTTCTTTCGTACGATGCTACTGTTCTCCATACGGGTTCCATGGACTTTGAATAGCTTTGATAAATTTAATTTGCGTCAGAACGGATTCAAAAGACACTCGTTACACCCGAAAATTCGGTGTCATCTTTCTTGTTTAATTTTAAAGTCGATTTGTGCATAATTCGTTAAGTAGTCTTTCCGTTATTCTAAAGCATTTACAGCGGCGGATCCGGAAGTTTACTTTGAGGTGGGGGTTGCACCCCCGTTTAGAAAAAAACATATTTTGTTGAGAGGGTTACACACCCGCGCCCGTATAAAACCGTCATCGTGTGGATTTTTAAATACTTCTTCCACACAGACAAAAAAAAAAAAAAAAAAAGTCGTGGCCGAGTGGTAGGAGGTGTCGGCCTCCAAACAATATCTCAGATAGGTTAGGGGTCAAATCCTGGTTGAAATATGGAGGCTGTGCTTGTTTTTTACATGTGACAGAGTCAAAAGGAAAGACTTACTGTGTGCAAAACATTGTGTCATTGTGTTAAATGTGTTTATTTTCATATCCGAGAGTAAATAATTTAAGTTATTGTACTCTTTTTTGTGTCACAATTATAAATACTTTTTGTTTGCTTACTTATGCTTTGTATTTTCGTATATATCAGAAAAGGACTTCAAACATTTTTACACGGCCGTTGCTGGTTTTGCCTGTGTGACCATGGGGTATTTCAAAGAGGCTGGCCCTAGTACTCTAAAAGAATAAAATTTGCATGATATGATTAACTTTGGCGAAACTATTTTTTTTATTTTTTGGAGGTTTAACTACTACCGTGAACAACTCAATGTGCTACAAGCAGTCGCTCGTCCCTAATTTAGGGTCACTGGTTCCAGGGAAGAGAGAGCGCCAATGCCGTAAGACAAACACAACATCCATACCTCACCGGGATTCGAACCCGGGCCGACCCCTTTCAGACGAATGATTAGAAGCCATCGCTTAGACCACTGCGCCACCGGAGCGGCGGAACGAAGGGATTTAGCTTTCTGTGTGTGATTGAAGGTTTAACGACCACCGTGAGCAACTGTAAGGGCTATAAGCAGTCGCCCGTCCCTAATTTAGGGTCACAGGTTCCAGGGAAGGAAGAGAGCCAGTGCAGTAGGACAAACACAACATCCATGCCTCACCGGGATTCGAAACCGGACCCCTTTCAGAAGAATGATCACAGGCCATCACCACTGCGTCACCGGGCCGGCGAAACGAATCGATTTAGCTTTCTTTCTGTGAGTGATTGTGTGTTTGAAGGTTTATCGACCATCGTGAGCAATTCAATGGGCTATAAGCAGTCGCCCGTCCCTAATTTAGGGTCACTGGTTCCAATGAAGGGAGAGAGCCAGTGCCGTAAGACAAACACAACATCCATGCCTCACCTGGATTGAAACCCGGACCCCTTTCGGACGAATGATCAGAGGCCATCGCTTAGACCACTGAGCCAACGGGGTGGCGAAATTATTTTGCAATACTTTGTATTTGGTATAAAACCAGGGCAATCATTTTGATCACAGCGTGCACATTTCTGTTACAAATTTACATTTCTGCAATAAAATGCAATAATTTTGGTTTTACGAAAAATACCTTTTGGTTCCAAAAAAATTGAATTATTAAAACGCCCGTAAAACCTAGTTATTAATATGGAATTTAAACTTTCGGACGAATGATTAGAGGCCATCGCTTAGACCACTGAGCCAACGGGGTGGCGAAATTATTTTGCAATACTTTGTATTTGGTATAAAACCAGGGCAATCATTTTGATCACAGCGTGCACATTTCTGTTACAAATTTACATTTCTGCAATAAAATGCAATAATTTTGGTTTTACGAAAAAATACCTTTTGGTTCCAAAAAAAATTGAATTATTAAAACGCCCGTAAAACCTAGTTATTAATATGGAATTTAAAATTTTCAGTAATTGAGAGCAAAATAGATTTTCACAAAAATGCCTCCAAGAAACTTTTCCGCGCGGGGGGGGGGGAGATTTTTGTTTTTCATGTACGCCACTGACATACGCTGTCCATCAGCTGAGTGGTCAGAGTAGCGGTCTTTTCACAAATCTTCGGAGATGAGCCTGATTATTATCAGTACCGGACAAGACATGAGCCGCGTGATTGTTGTATGCACTGTTTCTGTCCCTTCTCTCGAGTTAGTGGCTTTGAATCAATGACGAGCTATTCCTTATATCCTCGGATGACCTTGGGTTTTTTTTTTCTTTGTTGGAGGCTTAACGACCACCGTGAGCAACTCAATGGGCTATAAGCAGTCGCCCGCCCCTAATTTAGGGTGACTGGTTCCAGGGAAGGGAGAAAACCAGTGCCGTAAGACAAACACAACATCCATGCCTCACGGGATTCGAACCCGGACCCCGTTCGGACGAATGACCATAGGCCATCGCTTAGACCACTGCGCCACCGGGGCGGCGACCTTGGGGTTCATTAAACTAAGAAAAAAAAATAAACAAGAAAGATGACACCGAATTTTCGGGTGTAATGATCACGTCTTTTGAAACCGTTCTGGCCGCCCCGGTGGCGCAGTGGTCTAAGGCGTTGGCATCTGATCATTCGTCCGTAAGGGGTCCGGGTTCGAATCCCGGTCAGGCATGGATGTTGTGTTTGTCTTACGGCACTGGCTCTCTCCCTTCCCTGGGACCAGTGACCCTAAATTAGGGACGGGCGACTGCTTATAGCCCATTGAGTTGCTCACGGTGGTCGTTAAACCTCCAATCAAAAAAAAAAAAAAAAACCGTTCTGACGCGAATTTAATTTATCAAAACTCTTCAAAGTCAATTGAATCGGTATGGGAAACAGTAGTATATGACCGAAGAAAAAGTTTTTCAATCGGGTTTTCAATCCCGAAGATATTGCTCTAAACGGAAACCTGAACTTACGCCCTCTGGTTGCAGATTTGTGCTGTAAGAAAAATTTGAAATTGTATGAGAAACATTTCGCAATGGAAATGCTTTCCAACAAAGAAAGAATTTTTCAAATTGGACTCTTAGAAGCAGAGATATCGACAAATATAAGATATCCATCTACGCTCCCTGGCGAAAAAAACATGCATTATTTTACGAAGAAAGTATTATCAAAACGTTTTTCGGTGGGAGCGGTATCGGTCAAGGAAATAATTTTTTCCGTCGTGTTTTCAGAAGCTCAGATTTTGCTGCAAATACATCAGAAGTAGAAATTAACACTTATGCCCCCTGGTGGCCAAACCATTCTTTACCAAATATTAGAAATTATATACAAAACATTTCCCATCAGAAGCTGTATGCGGTACAGGAAGAATTTTTTAAATCGGAGTTTTAAAAACAGGAATATTGGGGAAAACGCAATTTACCTTAACGCCCCCTAGCGGAAAGTCTATGAGTAATTTGAAAATTATGAAATTACATGAAAAACATGTCGCACCGAAAACTATCCAATAAAGATGGAATATTTCAAATCGGACCATTAGAAGCAGCGATGTTGACAAAAATAGGATGTACATCTACGCCCCCTGGCGGAGAAACCCTGCAATATTTTAAAAAGAAAATATTCCGAAAAGGTTTATCGACGTGGCTTGCATCAGTCCACGAACGAATCTTTTCAATCGAGATTTTAGAAGCTAAGATTTTGTGGCAAATGCATAAGAAGCAGAAATTAAGACCTACGGCCCCCTGATGGCCAAACCATTCTTTACTAAAAATTGGAAATTATAGGCAGAAAATTTCTCATCAGGAGCTGTATCCGCCGAAGAAAAGATTTTTCAAATCGGAGTTTTAGAAGCAGAGATATCGGGTAAAACACAATTTACTTTTACGCCCCCTAGCGGAAAATCAATGTGTAACTTGAAAAAGTGACTATACCTAAAATATTCTTCGACATAAATGGAATCGAAAGGTAAAATATTTTTTTCAATCGGATGTTTGAAGCAAAATATATGAAAAAAAAAGTATTTCGAATTCGATATCATCTGCATTTACGCCCCCTAGAGGCGAAATTGTACATCGTAAAAGAAAAAAAAAAAACGAAATGAAGGATCATCATTTGCATATTTCAACCTTCCCAATGCAAAACGAATTTTTTAAAATAGGGCTAATAGTTGCAGAGATATGATGTCCACAGACGGATGGACGGACGGACAAACCGATTACATAAGCACGATCTTTTTTTTACCAAAGACGTGCTAAAAACGTACGTAAGTCATTCAAGGCTCTACCATTTTTGCGTATTTTCACAGCTGAGTTCGATGCTATACGCAATTTATTTCATCTTGTAGTTTTTAAAGTTGACTATATGGCAAGATCTTGAAGTGTGGGAACACACGACCTACGGTCAATTGTGTCGTGAACCAGCATCATTTGTCTGCCCTGAAATTGAGCACCGGAAACTCGTACAAGTTCAAAGAGGTGTGTCCTGGGATCGTTAAACTTACTAACACGACCAATTCTTCTATCAGCGGCAGATATAATTAGTGAACAATTCATGTCAATGATAACGTGCCGCATTTTCTTTTTATAATAGCTTGCCCTGAATTCTGACGATTATTAACCGAACCGGTAAATGAAAAAGAAAAGGAAGAAAAATGAACACAGAGAAGTATTTCCTCACTCGTACGACAGTGCACAACATGTCAACTTGTAATCCCAGAGCCATCAATTGTTCATTGTATTTTGAGTCACACGTACCTATTTCTTCTTTTTTTCTGTACAACAGAGGACATCCTCCGTCACGATCAATGTTCCTTCATTATCTTCGATTACTCTACGTCGTATTATGGGCACGCCCTGCTTTCTTTGTATTTATTTTCAGAAGTGAGAGATCGTCCTTGAACTCAAACGAATGAAGAATCTCAGAGTAAGTCACCACTCCCCGAGAAAAATCATTAAAAGATGCAGCAAATTGAGATAGTTGTAAAATTCAGGAAGTCACCGCTGAATTTATGAACACGGGGTAGATTTAGTTCAGTACAGAAAGTTACTGTTCCATTAAAGACCCGATGAATTGAGACTTTTAGAAAATGACAGGCGAATTAAAACCTCCTCTTGTTAAAATACAAAGAATTGTCATTCCATTGAGATATGCGGCACATCAATGCTCAAAATTATAGTCGCTCCAATTGGAGGGGCATTCTATTAACACAGCTTAAAATGCAAGGGATTATTATTCCATTTATAGACACAGCAAAGCGATTCTTGGAAAGGTGACGGGAACAGTTAGGGCAGCCCCTCTGCAAAAAGAACTTCTGCTCGAGACGCTGAAATTAAGAATTTTTTTGTCTGCATTACATGTTTCACGTATCTTTGAAATAAGGCGTTTCCATACCGCATTTTTTGTACTTTCTGTTTTTTTACCTCGTTTCATTTTTTATATTCGCCATGTCTGTAAAACCTAAGAGCAGAGATCTCAAATTAATGGAGTAGATTTCCACTACGTTTTGCCGCAGTCACGTCCAGTTGTATGCAGCTATATGAAAGCTAGGAAACAAAAGAATGTGTTTTTGCTGGCAAATACGAAAAAAAAAACTCCCAGTATTACGTACCATTTCCTCGTTGTATGAGGCCTAACTGGCAGTACTGTGGTACCTTACTTCAATATAAAAGCAGTGATGAAATAAATAAATAATAAAAAAAAAAACCACGAAGAACACCCTGAAAAAGTTTTAAAGTTCTGCGAAATGATTTTCTATTTTTATTATTTTTTATTAAATTTTCATTTCTAATTACTATCAGTTTACATTAAAATTGAATAATTTGAACAATTTTAAATAATAGAATTACATTATTTAAAATTGCTGAAATATATAAAATTACATAAAATGACATATATTAATTTATAGCAATTTTAAATAATATATATATATCATTATCATCATCATTGTCAACCATTATCAATCCACTGCTGGATGAATGTCTCCCCAAGTTTCTTCCACAACGGTCTGTCTTGTGCCAGTCTTCTCCATGTTACTCCAGCATACTTTCGAATTTCATCCACCCATCTCACATCTGGTCTTCTTCTGGGTCTTTTCCTGTCCCTTGGAATCCAGTCTAAAATTTCGACTGTCCATCGATGGTCTGTCCTTCTGGCAATATGTCCAGCCCATTGCCATTTTCAGGGATTTTACTCTGATCATGATGTCTATCACTCTTGCCATTTTTCTGATCCATGAGTTCCTCGTCTTATCTCTCCTGGTTACACCAAGCATGCATCTCTCCATGCTACTTTGAGTTGTCTGCAGTCTTTGTATGTCTCCTTTAGTTAAGGTCCATGTCTCTGCACCATATGTAAGAACTGGAAGGATGCATTGATCAAACACTTTTCTTTTAAGACATCATGGCATATTCCTCTTGAAAATTATACTGTTTCTTCCAAAAGCTCTCCAGGCAAGTTTTATACGCCGATTAATTTCTTCATCAATGTGACTCTCACTTGATATCTGCTGTCCAAGATAGATGTAGGTATTGGTTATCTCCAGCTTTTCTCCATCAATCGATAAATCTTCATTTTTTGTAAATGCATTGTACATCACTTTTGTCTTCTGAAAGTTCATTTTTAATCCTCACTTCTTTTCTCTTGTCAGCAAGTTCCTGGATCATAATCTGCAACTCTGACGGGGTAGTTGCAAAAATGACTACGTCATCAGCAAAACGAAGGTGAGTTAGATAATCTCCATTAATCTTTACCCCTTTGTTTTCCCAGTTCAGTTATTGAAAGACATTTTCCAATATAGTGTCACCTTGTCTCACTCCCTTTTCAATTTTTATGGGTGCTGTATTCCCAATTAGCCGAATTTTTGCACTTGCATTTTCATAGATGTTATTAAAAATATTATTGTATGCATCTTCAATACCGCAGGACTTCAAAGACATTGTAACAGCTGATGGTTTCACCGAATCAAAAGCCTTTTCATAATCGATAAAAGCCATGCATAATGGAAGTTCATATTCCCTCGCTCTTTCAATTAGTTCTATCAATACGTGGATATGATCTATAGTGCTGTAGCCACTCCTGAATCCAGCTTCTTCTCTCGGTTGAGCCATGTACAGTGTCACCTTCAAGCGGTGTGAAAGAACTTTAGCAAAGATTTTATAAACCACTGATAGGAGGCTGATAGGTCTGTAGTTCCTGAAATCCTGAATGTCACCTCTTTTTATGTAGCAGGATCATTGTAGCATTGTTCCAATCCTCAGGAATCGTCCTTTCATTAAGGCATCGAGTGAAAACTTGGACGAGTACTGTTTCAATTTCTCCACTTGCTTCTTGTATGATGTCTACGGTAATTCCATCTTCTCCTGGAGCTTTCCCCCGTTTCATGTTCTTAATTGCATGTGCAACTTCTGCTGGGAGGACTGGAAGAACTCTGGTACCTTTCGTAATGTCTAGAGTACATGTATCATCCCTTTCATATAGTTTTGAGTAGAAATCTTTCACTCTTGTCAAAATTTCACCTTTATTTCTTGTTACAGAACCATCTTCTTTTCTCAGAGCCATAATCTGTTTTCTTCCCTTACTCAGATGTCCCTTTGCTCTCTTCAGGCTTTGGTTGTTTTCAATTGCTTTCTTCAGTAATTCGCAGTTGAATTTCCTTACATCTTCAGTGATACTTTTTCGTACCGTCCTGCATAGCTCTATATATTCCGCTTTGGAAGTCACATCTCCTTTAGTTGTCCTCATCTCTCTTCTTTTTTGTATCAGAATTTTGGGTTTTCCTGATAATTTGTTCGTATGCAAGTTGTTCTTCGTAACAGCTATTTTTGCTGCTGTTTCCATAAGAGCCATGGTTAGTTTTCTGTTAACTTCAGAGATGTCCACTTCTTCCGACGTTAGACCTTCTAGAGCAGAGAATCTGTTCCTCAGTTCCAATTTGAAGGTATTATGATGTTTTTTGAGGTTGGCCATGTCAATACACTTTGTTTGTTTCATGAGCTTGCCAAGCTCGAGTTTAGCATTGAGGTGCATCTTACATCTTATCATTCTATGGTCACTACCTGTGTTGAACTTGTTTAGCATTGAGGTGCATCTTACATCTTATCATTCTATGGTCACTACCTGTGTTGAACTTGTTTAGCACACTGCAGTCTTCCATGACAAATTTCTTGTTACACATAATAAAATCAATTTCCTTTGTCAATCCATTGGGATGCCTCCATGTTTATTTCCTTTGCGGCTTTTTCTTGAAAAAGGAGTTCATGATGAAAAACCCTTCTGTTTCTGCAAACTCTACGAAAGTATTTTCACGCTGGTTTCTGTTGCCGTGACCGAATTTACCTACTGAAGTTTCGTTCTGTTGCCGTTGCCCTATTTTGCATTGAAATCTGCTGCTTGGCTTTATTATTTAGATGACAAATTTCCTCATAAAATTCTTCAATCTCTTTTTCAGGATGACTTGTGGTGGGTGCATTAAATTGAATAATCTGAGCCTGGTATCTTCTCGAGAGTTGGATAACAAGTCGTGCAGCTCTGTCAGAGGAACTTTCAACTTCTACAACTTTATCCTTTAGTTTCTTGTTTATTATAAATCCAACACCACTAGTTCTGCCAGTATATGTCCCACAATAGTAGAAGAGATGTCCACTTTTCAGTTCAATAAGATCTTCTCCTTTTCTCTTTACCTCACTTAGCCCGACGATGTCCCACTTAATCCTTTGTAATTCTTCTTCCAATTCAAGGAGCCTTGAATCAGAAGATAGGGAGCGTCCATTATACGTAGCCAAGGTCAGCATCAGATGGCAGCCTAGTCCGGTCCTCCGGGGATTCTTAGCACCCTCTGCCTTCATGTCGCACTGGCTGTTGCCTTGGCCAGGTACATTCCAGCTGTCGGAAACTGAGGGCCAAGATTTAAGTTGTGGATTTCATTTTAGAGGGGTTTGGCCATAACTCCCCACACTGGCCAAGCGGGTTGGTTAGTGTGGGATAGCATTTCCTCTAATCCCTATGGTATAGTTATACCGCTATTGGCGGTCGTCAGAGCCCTTTTAGTGGGAACAGGATGTACCACGAGAAGGCGGGGTTGACCTTTGTCAAGGAGAGGCTGTATTATGTTGCGCATCACCTGACCTATATATACACTATCTACCAACAAATAATTAGACTCCCCTGCAATCGACGATATCTGCGGTCCTGATACACGTCACGGCCGCCGCCGTTAAATATCGTGTGGGAAACAACAACGCAACCAGTCGCATGCAAGATGCCACGCAGTTCGGAGCTCTCTGATTTCGAGAAAGGTGTAATCGTTGGGTATCGCAGAAATGGCAGATCCATACCGTGACATATCCAGCGAGTTGAAGTACCCAAAATCGACAGTGGCTTACGTGATTGGCAAGTGGAAGATGAGAGGTGACTGTCGGAATGTGCCTCGACCCGGCAGACCCACAAAGCTGGGAGTTAGAGACCGACGGGTGCTGGTCAGAGAAATTGGGAAGAACCGCACAAAATCGATGGGACACATCCGCGAGGAGTTTTAACAGGCATCTGGAAGTGCTCTTTCGATGAATACCATCCGTAAAGAAGCCCATCTGCTCGGTTATCCTGGACGTGCTGCCGACCACAAGCCTTTGATCACCAAGTCCAATAGCGCTGTTCGGCTAACGTGGTGCAAAGAACGTTGACAGTTGACCGCTGAACAGTGGAAACAGGTTCTCTGGAGCGACGAATCAAGGTTCACCCTCTACCGTTCGGATGGCTGGGTCTGGGTTTGGCGTCTGCCTGGAGAACGCCTCCTACCGGAATTTATTGTGCCAACTGTGAAGTTCGGCGGCGGTGGAATTATGCTATGGGGGTGTTTCTCCTGGTATGGCAAGGGACCCTTGGTTGCAATTCCTGGTAGACTCAGCGCCGAGACCTATTGCACCATTTTGGATGACCATGCGCTTCCTATGTTGTGGCAGTTTTACGGGGTGGGCCCATGTTACTTTCAGGACGACCATGCACTTCCTACGTTGTGGCAGTTTTACGGGGTGTGCCCATGTTACTTTCAGGATGACAATGCCACCTGTCATGTTGTGAGGTCCACCATGGCTTGGTATGGTGACAATGGGGTTAGTCGAATGGACTGGCCTGTGCAGAGCCCGGACCTTAACCCTATCGAGCACCTCTGGGATGAGTTGGAGCGTCGACTTAAGGGGTGCCCCCACCGTCTGAAATCGGTGAAGGAACTGACATGTCTTCTCCAAGCCGAGTGGAAGAAAATACCGCTAGCCGTCGTACAACGCCTGGTTGAGAGTATGCCCCGGAGGGTCGCAGCTGTTCTCTCCGCTCGTGGACGCTCCACCAACTATTGAAGGTGAATAAAGTTCGTTTTCCTTTGCTATCACTTGTTGGTAGATAGTGTATATACGTTAAAAATATAAATGTTTTTGTTTGAACACCATTCTTTCATTCGACACTACTCATCTACTAAGAATAAAATACACCGATGAGCCAATAAATTATGACCACCTACCTAATAAGCTGTAGGACCTTCTACATCCCGCAAAATAGTGGCCACTCAGCGAGGCATCGATTCGTTGAGGTGGCGATAGGTATCTTGGGGTATCTAGTACCATATCGTCAACAGCATGTCTTCCAGTTCCCGTACATTTCGTGGTGGTGGAGATTTAGTGTGAACCCGCTGCTCCAAGTCGAACCACAAATGTTCGATTGGGTTCATGTCAGGTGAATTTGGAGGCCAGGACATTAACAGAAAGTCACCAGCATGTTCCTCGAACCAATCCTTGACGATTCTGGCAGTGTGGCATGGCGCATTATCCTGTTGATAATGGCCATAACCAGCAAGAAACACAGTTGCCATGAATGGGTGTATTTGGTCCGCAACGATGTTCAGATACCTGACAGCTGTCAGAGATTGTGCTATTAGGATAATGGGGCCTAAAGTGCTCCAAGAAACCATCGCCCACAGCATAACACCGCAGCCGCCGGCCTGTTTGCGCCAAACAGTGCATCCAGGCGCCATAGCCACTGTTGGTAAGCGGGGTATCCGCGCTCGGCCGTCTACGTGATGCCCCAGGAATCTTGATTCGTCAGACCAGGCCACTTTCTTCCAATCATTGACGGTCCAATCTCGATGATTTTTTGGGCCCATCATTTCATGCGTTGTTGGCGATGAAGTGCAGTGAGCACGGGAACCTGGCTGGGTCTTCGGCTACGCAGGTTCATGCGCAGAAGGCTGCGATGAACTGTGTGCTGTGACCCATTGAACTAATCGCCACTGTTGTATTTCAAAGGGTAGCCTACTGTTATAGCTGCGGGTGATTTGTCGCACTGTTGCCCTGCCGTCGCTGTGAACAATGCGCGACAGTCTCCGCTCCCCTCTGGCATCAATGAGCTGCGGACGACGATTCGTCGTTTGGCCATCTGTGCACCACTTTTGATACGCACTCACTACAGTGACACGTGAATAACCCACAGGCCACGCCGTTTCCGGGATCGTAGTTCCGAGGCGTCGTACCATCACAATTTGTCATTTATCAAACTCCGATAAATCGGCAGCTTTTTCCCATTCTGATTCCGAACACTAATAACCGTAAGATGGTCCTCGAGTTGCATGTATACTGCTCTGTGAACTTCACCTTCGGTCTCCAGCCACGCTCATTTCTCTGGGATGGGCTTGGTCATAATGTAATAGCTCATCAGTGTGTATTAGTTACATCGGGCATGCAACTAATATAGCGATATCAATTCAATGTGGCCGTTTTTCCCAAGATTATGAAGCGGATATACATTTATTTTGTGTTACCTAAAGGAAAGGTTTCAAAGATGAGCTCAGGGTATTACTTTTATCAGAGTCGATAGCCGGCGGCGAGCAGTTTAGTTCAGAAATGCCCTTCACTACCGCGAAACACCTCAACGATTATTTAATTTTTCTCTGCTGTTTTCTCTCTACCCATTGCATTGCAGTCTGAACTTCTTACGGAGTAACTACCTCCTGCAACTATACTTTGACTGCCGTTAAGACAAAGCAGTTCACATTCTCTTCGCTCTAGAGCTGTTATGATTTGTGAAGTCCAACGTGATCCGACTGTGTCGTCTCATCTCTATAGTAATTTTTGTTTTCTTTTTCTTTTTTTGTTTCTGGGTTTAACGACCACCATGAACGCAACCTGTAGGTCTAAACGCAATCGGCACGTCCTTTACTGCGGGACACTATATGCTGCGAGTCAACCTAACAGTGTATCTCTATTTAAGGTACGGAACAGCAACTTCTGCTTCGAAAAATAGTTCCTAGTTTCTAGAGCGAAAAAGCAGCAGAATTATTGCTCAGAATCCGTTTTTGTTTGCTCAGCAGTGTAACGGACAAAATTGCGACCTAAAACAAATTTTCCAAAAGTCACAGCTTTTTTATGCTTTCGAACAGTTGGTTGAAAAAGCGTATATGCTCCAGCTTTGTCTCTCTGTCTGCCTGTCCGCACGATAACTCGCGTAAAAATAGTTCGATTTCGATGAAATTTTAGTATGTAGTAGGGGAGAACCTGGGTACGAACCCTATTGAAAATGGCCGAAATGGGGTCAAAGGTCAGGACAGAGGAGCGGGATCCATTCCATCGCCCTTATGCGTCATAACTTACGTAAAAATACTTCGATTACGACAAAATTTTATTATGTTATTTCAGATGCATACTGAACCGGTTCTGTTGAATATAATCGAAATGGGGTCAAAAGTCAGGGCACAGGAGCGAGATATATTTCACAGCCATTATCCTCATAACTTGAGTACAAATGCTTCTATTGTGAGAAAACTTTAGTATGTTGTTCCGGAGGTATACTGAACGAATCAATAGTCAGGGTAGGGAAGAGGGTTTGTCTGTGCGCGATTTCTGGTATGTTGGAAAGCTTATCATAATCAGTGCACTTGTTTAGAAATGAGTTTGATATGAGAAGTTACTCAAACGCACTTTCGGCTGCTTCTATCCAACTGGAAATAACTTGGAGAGGGAGTGGGGAGACCTCTTCCAACATTCACACCACAGAGACAATAAATAGACGATCAGGGAAACCCGAGGGAAGGTTACATAAACAGGGAGTAAGGAAAGAAGTTCGGACCACACCACACCACCATTAACAATACCCACTACTTGGGCGATGTGTTGGTCAATGCGAGAGTAATTACTTCACAGAAAGGAAACAGCAAGAGTGCAGTGTAACGCGGATTGATACTGCTCTTGGGTTCCACGGAGAGGCCGTGATAAGGCTTCGTGCCTTTAACAACAGTACAGTCTTATAGCGACTTGGAGTATAGTTCAAGGGAAAGGACAGATCTTGCGCCATCAGATAAACACGCAACTGATGACCCGAGCCCGTGCGTATCTCGGACGAAAGGCAGGAAGCAAACGCATCAGACCACGTGACCACAGGGGAGGCTATCTCTACAATATGGACATTCCACTTTAATACTGTATACTACGTAGTATGTTTGCATACAGAACACAGTTTTCCCTATTTTTTGCATATGTGATCGTCTAAACAAATTCTTTTGCACAGATTTTCTTTCCAGCTATAGCTACGAAAAGTGCCTCAGTGCCGCTAAGGTTCGCTAAGTCCCTTCTACATCACTGATACTAACAAAGCTAGTTTTATTGAGATTAAGTAATCAAAGCTTTCTGTGAACACGATGATGCCGCTTTTGGAGTATTTGTTAGACATTCTTTTTTGTCGGTGTTTAGCGACCACCAGATCCGATCAGATCATATGTAAAAGATTTTAGGAAGGGAGTGTCTGACCCCAGGTCTTAAAAAACCCTTAGAAATAGGAAGCTAGGAGATTTGGGCTGGAGTGCCCGATAGGAAAGTGACACGGAAGCGAGGTAGAAAGGGGGAGGAAGACGCCCTTATTTATTACCGGGGGGGGAGTACCCTGGGCCCGACGGCTTAACGTGCTCTAATTAACGATCACCATGAGCAACCCTGAGGATTATAAGGGTCGCCCGAGTGTGATTTCAGGGAAGGAATGGGCCGCGGGTGGCCTAGTGGGCAACGTTCGTGACTGCCGCGGAAAGGACCTCAGGTTCGATCCCAGGCAGGTACGAACGCTCGATCCACTAAATATCCGCCGTGCGTCGGATGGGCACGTTAAGCCGTCGGACCCCGGGTACTGGCCCCCGGTAATAAATAAGGGCGTCTTTTCCCCTCTTTCTACTTCGCTTCCGTGTCACTTTCCTGTCGGGCACTCTAGCCCAAATCTCCTAACTTCCTATCTCTAAGGGTTGTTTAAGATCTGGGGTCGGACACTTCCTTCCTAAAATCCTATACATATGATCATATGATCATTTTAGGGAAGGAGAGCGAGCCAGTACCTAATGCTCATACGCAGTAATGTATTCAGGCATCTTTTCGGGGGTGCTTAGCTCCGGAAATCCATGAACCCCGTCCCTCCCCCGTACAGAAGCCATAAGGAGGAAACCGAACAAGAATCTGAAAAAGATCAACATTCACGATGACAATCCGAGACCACACACATCTTTGGCAGCAAATCAGGCGATAAGCAAATTAGGCTGGTCGGTGGTCGCCCGTCCACCGTACAGCCCAGATCTAGCGCCCTCCGAATTCCACCTGTTCGGTTCAATGAAAGACAGTCTCCGGGGACAACGATTCGATGACACAGACGAGGTGAAATTGGCTGTGAAGAAGTGGGCACAACAGTCCACACCTGAGTTTTTCAAAGAGGATTCGAGAGTTGGGTTCAACGATGGCCCAAATGCAGTGCTTGTGATGGAGACTATGTTGAGTAGTACCTTTGTATAGAGAAAGAGTTACTCTACCAACATGTGAAATTTTAACGACCTCTGTCCGTTAATAAGAAAGTAGTACCCACTTTTGCATTGCTTTCGGTACAATTCTTGTAAAATTTATAAACCTCATTAAAGTAAATACTTAAGAAAGTTTAAAAAATGACTTAAGTAAGCTGAAATTGCAAAGAAATAATAACTTGTTTAAAGGCCATGGAGGTTCCTATCCATTGCCCCCAGTACTGCATACACTGAATAAATAATTACGTACATACAGTATGTACCTGAAAACATTTTTTTTTTTTTACTGGGGAAAGAAATTTTTTCGCAAAATTCCTGCCAAGCTCTTCAAAATTTGTGCCCTCTCCCCCTTGTACGAAACTCCGCCAGTCTGACAGCCCCCACCCCCTTGATTCTAAACTCCTTGTATCGCAGCTACGTCAAACTGACGAGAATGCATTTTCCTTTATCGGCCCATTTACCGTAAAATCAGCTAAGTAAGATGACTCATGAGAAGTTTGTAAATACGGATTAAAACAACTAAGAAATCGTAAAATAGCGATCCAAGTGTAATTTGTGAAACAGCAGCAAATCCCTAACATGGGGCAACTTCAGATTTTTATTTTATGAAGCTTGAATATGTTTAATTAAATAAAGTCTAGGCATAAAAATCTCGACTTGCGCAGTTGTTAGATCCTCAAAATTGATTCGAACTTACGGTGAGAGTTTTTACAAAGAAGTTTATTGCCCAAAATAAACATCTGCCTACCACAGCTTTTCTTCATGAAATTATTTAAATTTTATATATTTTTAGTTCGTTAGATTAGTTCACAAAAAATGAGTAAATGTGTCTCATTTAAAATGCAAAGGGCGTCGACGTGAATCAAATCTAATATCCCAGTACTTTCACAGCTTTTTCTCATTTGAGTTCAAACGAACTGCACGTAGCACAGTTTCACTTATTATAAATATCCTCTTTTTCAAACTGATTTGAAAGCTTGAATTTCATTTTAGATCTCTTCACTTCCTTTTTAAACAGCACTGTTTCCATCGTGTAGATTGCTTAAAAAATTCATATTAGCTACATTTGTGCAAATTAACCACAATTGACGATCATGAATTAAAAACGCTAACTGAGGTTACAATAGCGCGACTTGATGACCCACCAAGCCAGCATTTCTAATTAACTCGATCTTATCGGATTATGATCAGGAAGGATATGTATCCGGTTCGAGTGAACCGTTGGTTAAAATGTGTGATAACATGTACATATAGTGTATCCGGTTAGAGTTTCATTTTAGATCTTTTCATCCGAACGTTTAAGTTAACGAACGGTCCCAGTGAACCGTTCGTTAAACTAAACGTTGGGATGGTAAGTATGAAGGTTAATATTTATCAATTTATTACTAAGAGTTTTCTCTTTTACCTGTTTCATTTCTTTCCATTTTTTCTCCCGCTCAGATCAGTTGTTAGTATTTGCGCTATACCAAGAAAGCACACACAAACACACATTCACACACACACCTCATGAAAGGAGGGAGTCTGCTGGTTCACGCTTTTGTGTCTCCTCACCGCTTGAAACCCCTGGACGAATTTTGAGATTTATGTAGAAGATTTTAGGAAGGGAATGTGTGTGTGTGTGTGTGTGTGTGAACCAGTCTTAAATAACACTTAGAAGTAAGGAGCTGCGCGATTTGGGCTGGAGTACCCAGCAGGAAAGTTCCACGGAAGCGAGGTAGAAAGGAGGAGGAAGACGCCCTTATTTATAACCGTGGATCCAGTACCCCGGGTCCGTCCCGGGTACTGCCCCCCGGTAATAAATAAGGGCGTCTTCCTCCCCCTTTCTATTTCGCCTCCGTGTGACTTTCCTATCGGGCACTCTAGCCCAAATCTCCTAGCTTCCTATTTCTAAGGGTTGTTTAAGACCTGGGGTCAGATACTCCCTTCCTAAAATCCTCTACATATGATCACATCACCCCGGGTCCGACGGCTTAACGTGCCCATCGGAAGCACAACGGATATTTAGTGGTTCCAGCGTTTGTATCTGGTTGGGATCGATCGTGAGAATTTTTCGTAGGAACTCGCAGAGGAGGACTTTTAATTTCAAAAACAGAGGTCCCTCCGCAAGACAGCATTGGAAGAAGGGGGAACGAAGAAGGGGGGGGGCGAAGCTTCAGATTTCTTCACGGAAGTGCCATGGCTCTAAAAAACACATTTTAACACAGAAGTCCCATGGTAACGTCTGCGTTCAAAGCTGTGGGGAAGCTATCTGTAACTAAGTTCCTTGTGATGGGGACTAACTCGATCTGTTGAAGTGTCTGATGAAATTTCGTCAAAAATTTGTGTGTTGTACAAGTTTAACCTGATTCGTGGGCTACGGTAAGGAGAGTTCATTACATGCTTGTCACCCTCCCGCCTATAGCTCCTACAATTTATTTTCCAAAGATTTGAGTGTGTTTATTTTTTGTGTTTCTATTGTTTGTCGCTACGAAATTAATGTGTTTAAATTTATACATTGAAATACAGAATCTCACTCACAAAGTAATTTTAAAAATAAGCTATAATCTTATATTAAATGGACCCTATTTAAAAACCTTTATAGAGCCAGCGCCTGACTTAGATATGAACAGTGATGTATTCAGGCATCTTCTGGGGGGTGTGGTGGGGTGGCTAAGCACCCCCGAAAATTCATGAACACCCCCGCAGGTTTTGGGGCGATATCCCCTTATATTTAGTCTTATTGTGTTCGTTTATACAGATAACTGAATATTTGAAGAAATTAATTTAAAATAATTAAGAAAATGAGGGTAAATATTATTATAATAAAAAAACCCCATCCACATGGACTTCAGTCCAAAATTTTTATCATCCTTCCACAAAACATTAAACAGTCCTCGATGAATTGACAATTTTTCAAGCACTGACACCTCAGACTACTTCCGCAATAAAAACCTTATTCCACACAGTAGAGATATGTGCACTGCAATACATTATCATATTTTGGAAGCTGGCATTCAGTTTTATTTCTGTCTTCTGGATGCCGACTTTCCATGTATACGGTTAAGCCTCAGTGTTGCTAACGTGACGTAAGTGCTTCCAATACAACAAAATATTTGTTACCTAATTTTTAACAATATCAAATTATTATAAATTGTTCCCATAATGAGTTTTTTTTCCCCGGCGGTGGTGGTTTACACTCTGTGGGGGAAAAAATCGAGGCATCTCAAACTCGCATCCAAAAGGTTAGTTAGTTTTTAGTTTTTTAACAACTATTTGCTAATCTAAATAATCTAAGGAGCCTGAGACCTAACGGCAGGGGAATGGCTTAGATATGAACAGTGTGACCATACGTTTTCAGGAAACACTGTAATGATCCTTTAATACAGTAAAGCACCGTTTATACGTCTTTCAAGGGACCGTTCATAAAAGACGTATAACCGAGAAAGACGTATAACCGAAATTAAAGTCTAAAATGCGAAGCGAATTTCTTTAGTACATACGTATAATGTGCACAGTACTACTGTAGTACCTGTTACGTATAATGAATATATATTTTTTATGTATAAATATTCACACTTCTTACGTTATTTATACAGTATTATTGAAGCAATTTTTTAAAGTTTAATTTTTAAAAATCGAATTGTACTCAAATTACATATATGTAACATACAACCAAGAAAAATTCATACCTGTATTTCAGTATCACATCTTGATTAAATATGTTAACTCTCTTTCGAACAAGAAAAAATGCTGGATCACATCGACCGTTAATAAGCACTTTTAAATTCATTTGAAAAAGTTTTTTAGTGACGTTTGCCTGGTTGCTTGATTTTGCATTCTAAGGAGAGTACTATGGATTGAATTGAGTCCTACAAACGTTTTCTCACTGGTGTTGGCATGAAAAACAAAGAAATTTCTCAGTGTATCAATACTACGCATTGCATCTCGAAAGGACGGTCGAACTTGTTCTTCACTGCCTTCATCGCTGCTGATGGAATGTTCATTCTCCAAATTGGAATCTATTAATTCTTCTACTGTGCATAGTTTTGAAGTGATCATATCAGCATCACAATTTACATACTCCTCGAAGGTTATGTCTACTCCCAGGAGTTTCCAATCCTCATCATTCACAATCACAGTTTCTTCATCGCTTTCGTAACCGCCGGCGTTTTCGTTTGCTTCCGAGATTGGGAAACCTCCTTTGACGAAACAATTTTTAATTGTTTCTGAATTTACTTGAGCCCATGCCAGAGATATCATGTTCATTGATGCCAAGTATGTTTATCTTTTGATGAACACTTCCTGCATTGATGTTTTGAATTACAAGTTGAACTAAATTCGTTCTGTAGTGCACTTTAAAGTTCTTGATTATTACGAGATCTAGGGGTTGTAATCGACTAGTGCAATTTGGGGGTAAAAAAATAACTTTCACGTTTCGCAAGAATTCGGTTACTTGAGGATGGGCGGTGCATTGGTTCATAAATATTAAAATCTTTCAGTTCTGACGTTTCATCGTTTTGTCTATGTTCTTGGGCCACTCAGTGAAAAGGATACTCGTCATCCACACTTTTTTGTTTGCTTGATACGATAATGGAAAGCTTTTCTTATTCTTAAAACACCGTGTATTCTGTGACTTGCCTATAACTAACGGAATCAGTTTTTCTGTTCCATCAGCATTCGCGCAAAGTATAAGAGTGAGCCGATCTTTACTTTTTCCCCCTCCTTTATATTGGTCACCTTTAAATGCTAAAGTTCTTGTAGGCATCATATGAAAGAATAACCCTGTCTCATCAACGTTAAAAATGTCTTGCAGTTTGTACCCATCTATTTTTCTGGATAAATCCTGGAACCAATCTTCTACAGACTCTGATGGAACATCTTTTGTCTCACCACTTACAACTTGGGATGAAATTCCATGACAGAACTTGAATTTGTGTAACCACCCTGTAGAAAAACACGCGTCCTCCACATCCAGTTTCAGCGCAATTTCTTTTGCCTTCTCCATCAGCATTGCACCACTGACGAGGATATTCGAGGCACGGCATTGGTTAAAAAATTGCAACAAAATGTTTTCAACTTCTGGAAATTTCCCATCTTGGACGCCCAACTTCTTCGACGCAGATTTTCCACAAGTTGCAGCTTTGCCTTCTATTTTCTCTCTGTCGTACACTATTATTTTCAGCGTTGACACAGGTACATTCAACATTTTTGCAATCTCTACTTTAGTCAATCCAGTATTCTTGTCAAACTCTTTTAAAATTTGAACTTTATCTGTTAAAAAAAGTGCCTTTCGTTTTCTTGACATTTTTTACCAACAATCGTAAAGGCAGCAACAAGCAATCGTAGAAAGGCAATTACCCAAATGCACCTGAAATGGATGTGCTGTATGAAGGGTGTCTTATCAATAAACCGGTCCAGTTAGGTCAGAAATCTGTCTATTCTTTTCCTACCCCCCCCCCCCTTTCGACCCCTCGTATCTTCCGGCGATGTACCCCGGTTCCTTCAAAGAAGGAACCTACGCTTGCTGTTGCTGGTAAGCCGCAATCTTATCCCCCCTCTTTCAAGGTCTTCTGACGGAAAAGGGAGCCCCTGCACCTTCGAGTATACCCCTATCTTCTTAGCCCCTACTGGTCAATGAACGGTTCTTCTGTCTCTGCTGAAGAAACAGGCCACGAGTGTGTGTTCGAAAAGAGTGTCAAAGAATGACTCAGATAAAAAATATTTGAACTCAGCGGCGAACTTCGACTGACGAATGAGGGAAAACGACGACGTATAATCGAAGGTAGTGTATAAACGAAATGTTTTACTATTAAAATGAATAGGAATTAAACGGGACCGACCTGAAACGACGTATAAATGAAAAAGACGTATAAACGGTGCTTAACTGTAACCAGAAACACGCTTGCAGTAAGGCGAGGACATTTCTACTACTCCTAATATCTTGGGGGATTTTCTCCAGCACAGCCTTACCTTACTAGCATTCTGAATATTTTACACCACCCCAAGGTGAAATCCGTGGTCCATTACTGCATTAAAGCAAAGGTATAACATTTTTGCTCACTTGTATGTGTAGATTTCTTGAAATTTCCATTTGCGATATAAGAGCAAAACAAAATTGTTGTACTCTATTTAAAATTTATACATGCAATATACCGTGTAACAAAATTGTGATTATAATCAGTCAACAAGTTTTAGCCTTCGCGAAATTTGTAAAATTGTTCCCCCGGAAAAAATTATCTGAATGCAACACTGGATATGAAGAGTCCTGTGCCTTCCTGCGAATCTGGGTCTTTACATTTTATGGTACCATATCGAACAGTATGCCTTTGGTTGACACAATTCATTTTGAAGAATGTTTGGGTCTCCCTAAAAATGAGAAACCAGGGCTTGGGCTTTGTAGGCTCATGCATAAACCAGGCTCTGTCTAGAGCTAAAAAAAGATTCGGTTTATCACAAAGAGGTATAATTCCTTAGGAACCGCAATCAGCTTCTGTTGGTAAATGTCGCTTGTTCTGTCACACTTTATCTTCCACCACCACAATTCATGTTGCTGCTCACATACGGGTTGTTAACCATTTCGTATATTACCCCTAATTATGATCGTTTAAATAGACACGTTTTAAAATATAATGGGTTTTAAAATGATTCATGTAAGACAACGTCAAACTCTGGGAAAATTGAAAGAGTTTAAATTTCATATGAAGAGAAAAGACGAAAGCTTACCTTCAGAGTAATCACTTCACTGTGATCGAGAACAACTTCTGGTTGTTTATCGAGACAGCACACATAAAACATAGTGTCGTAGCGGCGGTGCCCGACAGATGTCGGTGTAAGCCAATCCCACCATTCATGCAGTGACCATATGTCTGGGCAAACTCCTGCCTCCAAACAAAAATCCGTGAAGGACAAAGGATCCTTTCGTATTTTCTCTTGCCACGCCACCAAGTCTATGTCCTCATACCAGCTGGGAGAAGAAGAGTCAGAGCTCCTCCTCCTCCGCGTCATTAGTAGAACTCCAGTCTCCTCGAAGGTCTCTCGAATAGCGGCTATCCTGAGAGCCACATCTGGAGGTAAAGGGTCTTGATCTTTTGTCACATTTTCACCAGACAGTGTCGCAGATTCTGTGATCATGCAAGGTCGAGGTCCGTTGACCCTGCTGCTGAAGTCCTGCAGAGACTCTCTCGTAGCACCCTGGGCTTCGAACACTTCGTACCACTTGGGGGAGTAGTCTCCCATTTCTGCCAGGCCTCCCGGAAACACGTAGGCGTTGGCCATGAACGAACTGAGGCTGCTTCGCTTGACCATCAGTAACCTATAGTCGCACTTATTCTTGCTGGACATATCGGAGCTGGAATTGTGCGCTCTTCCCAACATGACGGCAAGGTTGTTGCCCACGATTTCCTGCAGAGAGGCACGCACGACAAGAATGACGCTGGCCGCTTCTTTCCATGGCGGAATGTCCATATCTGAAATAGCAAAATTAGCTCTCTTAATGACTTAGAAAGGAGGAACTACACGTGTTTAACAAAGAAAATTACGAGATCGGTTAAATCGGAATTTTCATTATAACAAGTGTCAATAAATCATCTAACACAGCAGTGCTAGCCAGAGAAAAGATTTGAGAGTGCAAAGATTTTACAGGTGTTTCATTTTTTGACTCCTTGTGCAGATTTTGAGAATAAATTCCATTAATAATTCCTTATGGTTTTGATGGTTTGTATAAGCAAAACACATGGCACCCTTTCCATCCAGGTACTGCAGTCCCGGTGGGACAGTGCAGTGGCGTAACTAGCACAACGTGTGTCCCCCGCAATATTCACTTCAGTACCCCTAAGCACAGTAATTTTCCCAGGATTTTGAACACGAGGGATTATGCATTTTTCGCGGTGTGTGTGTGTGTGTGTGTGTGTGTGTGTGGTGTGGTGGTGGTGGTTGGGAGGGAGGGATTAGAAAGTCAGGGAGAGTGTCTGCAAAAGTAATGGTTGTACCTAGAGCCCTGTAGTTTTAACTTTTTAAGTAATAGATTTGACCATACGTATAATTGCTTTGTCGAAGACTAAAATAAATCACTTGAAGAAATCACCCTCTTACACATGGCAGATCTGCGGCTGCTGTGTATAAATGGTGACGACTGTCGTGCACGTAATCCTAGGTAACTGACTGTTTTCCCACATCCTCCATGGAGAATCCCACTGTGGCCTCGTGCTTTTCCTCAGCAGCGCAGAGAGAGGGCGATTGGAGAGCGATCGTATTACAACCCAAAGTCAAAGAGCCGAACACTTTCAATATGTAGGACATTCAATGTTCTAAAAGTGAAACTTGGCATTTATTTAGGCAAAGCTAGATATATCTTAAAGCAAAATATGAATCTTTGGGTTAATTATTGTGCTTGTTCTAATTTTTTCATAAAACTATAACTGGCAGCTGCAGTACGCCCCTTCGTTACCTGCGCCCCCCGCAGCTGTGGGGATGGTAGTTACAGCACTGCTGGTTCAATGATATAAGGGTGGGTTTCTGACTATTCGTCCAAGATGGGTCTGGGTTAGAAACCTGTGAGGCGTGAATATTGTGTTTATCTTACGGCACTGACCCTGTCCCTTTCCTGGAACCAGTGGCCCTAAATGATCAAATAATCATTTTTTTAATGATCAAATGATCATATGTAGAGGATTTTAGGAAGGGAGTGTCTGATCCCAGGTCTTAAACATCCCTTACAAGTAGGAAGCTAGGAGATTTGGGCTTGAGTGCCCGATACGAAAGTGACACGGAAGCGAAGTAGAAAGGGGGAGGAAGACGCCCTTATTTATTACCGGGTAGCCAGTACCCGGGGTCCGACGGCTTAACGTGCCCATCCGAAGCACGGCGGATTTTTAGTGAATCGAACCTGAGGTCCTTTCCGTGGCAGTCACGAACGTTGCCCTGGCTGGCTACCCGCGGCCCAGTGACCCTAAATCAGAGACGTGTGACTGCTTATAGCCCATTGAGTTGCTCATGGTAGTGGCTAAACCCCTACAGTAAAAAATAAAAAAAATAAATAAAAAACCGGGAATACACGTCTCATGCAGTTGGCGCCTCATTTTTACAGCAAGGAGTTCCAATTATTATGACGATGGATCTGGTGAAAACGCATATGCGTGTTCTAAAGTAATCTTCCAGCAAAGAAATTATCCACATCCTTGAAACAGGGACGCCGCCAGGGGATGTGAGCGTTGGCAGTAGCCCACCTTGAAATTTTTCTTGCCCACCCTGCCTCCCTCCCCCCAGTTCAAGATGAGCCATTTTTCTCCTTTTTTTAACTTTAAGTTATACATGTAAAATGGATTTTGCCAAGTAATAATGAGCCTGGTAAAAAAAAAAATTCCGTCGTGTAGGTTTTCATGTTTTTGTGGTGCAGTAATTTCTCCTATTAAAGAAAAATATCCTCCCTAATGTCTTTCCCCTAGGTGGGCTGGACATGTAGGAAGACTAAAAGATGAACACGATTAATAACAGAATGGCAACCTAGAGACGGAATGAGACGAAGAGGGCGCCAGAGAATAAGATGGAGAGATGACCTTGAGAAACTTAGAGGTACTAATGGGGGCCTAAAACTAAGGATCAAGGAAGGTCCAAAAGACTTGGAGAGGCCTATACCCTGCAGTGGGTGTCAAAAGACTAAGAAGAAGAATTTCCCCTTGGAAGCGCTTTGTTAACTACTCCGCAGTCATCAAAATATCATCCGAAAAGCCATGAAAATTCAATTGTCAATTCTTCCGATTCCTTAGTTTTAGTCTAATTTTCGTATTAGTATGAGCAGGTACGAACGAGGAGGATGGATAGGAATTCACTGAAGGGGTCATTACTAATTGTTCTGCTATTTATTCTACTAAGTAGGGGATTCCAACACGGAAAGTGGAGTCTAAAGCTATACCAACGGTCTTAAGCTTGCCCCAGGGCAGTGAGGAAGCGGGACGTGGCTGACTACTACTTTGGGGCCAGAGGAGTACAAAGCAATGTCGCTGGCTTGAAGGAAGGGAGTTCGTGACAGGTCTCCGTGTCACGACGTTAAAATTTGATTTAGGTAACAAATAGAACATTTTTCTTTAAACTGATTGTTAACGTAACAAGCAGAAGCGCAAAATTTTGAAAAGCAATTAAGACAATGCATTTAAAGCAAGAAAAAGGTGAAGGCGACATTCTAGCAACACTTATACTACCTTATACTACTACTCACTGTTCATTTTTATCTTATCTTGTTGGTTTACCAGTGGCGTAACTTGTCAGATCTAGGTGTGGATCCGTGAGTTTCCGAGGGGAAAGGGAGGAGGTAGCATCGAATTCCTTAGTAGCCGGTAGTAAAAATAGCATTAAAATTTCTTTCTTTCAGTTTTTCTTAAATAAAGTTGCTATCAAACTTGCCCCAGAAAAAATAACACTTGCCCACCTTTCACCCACGGTGATTTCGAAGTCTAGGGACGTTTTTGCCTAGGAAATTCATTAGATGGCGGACCTCTATTTGAGGATGTTACTGCTCAAACAGATTTGCAAATTCCAAGACTAAAAACGATGTGAGAGTAGCAAAACTATTTGCACACTGACCACATATCGGCGAATACTATACCATTTAAATATCCAAAATCAGCCAACGAGACCGTGGGCGCCCATTTACATTGGGTATGATGTTGTGAAAAGTTTCATGCAATCTGCACTAGAAAATTCACTTATTAATTTGAGCATGCGATTGCATTTTTATCAGTGTGAGAAAGTTTTAAAGAGTGAATAACTTAGAAGTGTTCTCAATTACCGTAATGGGATTAATCCTACAATAATTTTGAATACGTTAATATGTTAACTAATTTAATTTTAACTATTCAACCGTAAATATGGACAGCATAGAGGTTCCCCATTAAACAAACAACAACAACAACAAAAAAAAAACAGTAGCGAAGCCTCATGCGCGCCGTTTACGTGAGAAGCATAGAGAGTAAAGAACTTTACGCTCTGTGGAGAGAAGATTTAAAACTCCTTGCAAATGCTAGAGTGCGGCATGAATTATCTGCGTTTTATAATTTCAAAATACAACCCCATTATACGTACAAAACACTGAAAAAATATTCACTTGTGAAAATATTACAATATTTCCAAATTAAATTCTTAAAAAACTTATTCCCCTCACTTATTTATGCGCCAGTTCCAATCGCAGACAGAAAAAATACAGGTAGGCTCAGTTCTGATTGAGCCGTCAGTTTGGAACGACTACAACTTCCAGATCGGAGAGTTGAAATGAGCTATGGTCGAGTATGGTTTCAAAGCGTTTATTTAATTTGTTATAGCCACTGCAGGTCTATGATATAAAAATTACTTTACATAATTTTTACAAATAATGCTGGATACATTGCGAACACAAAGCGGATCGATACACGAATTACCCAACGTGGTGCTCTGTCTTCTTGGGCTTCTTACATTCCTTATCACTTAGTCTTGTCTCTCGTTTTCATTTTCTCCATTTTTGCTTGCGTTCATTCTGCGAATTGCGCGGCATTGTCGAAAATGTTAACCCGTTCACACGAAAACAATTTTTAAAAATTTTAGTTTAAACCACTGCGATATGTTTTTTTACATATTTGAGTAGATCTCGTCAAGAGCTTTAAAATGATACCACGCACAGTCGTTTTGCACTCACGGTTGTCCTGATAAACCGCGATATTGTCAAACGTGTTCACCGGTTCGCAAGAAAACAATTTTTTAAATGTTCAGTTCAAACCACTGCGAAATGTTCTTCGTATATTTGAATAGATCTCGTCGAGAGCTTTAAAACGTTACTACGCACAGTTGTGTTGCGCTCACGGTTGCGGAGATAGATTGAGTCAAACATGGCGGCACACTCCGAAATATTGCATCATCTCCCCCGCGCACAAAGAGCGAGGGTAGAGTCGGGCGTACGATGTATTGCGCAATAGGCGAATTGGACTCCATGCTGTTCACGAATATGCTAACACGATTAGTGTGCGGCACGTATTTTTAACGCTATAATGATTTCAATTGGGACCTATTTTTGTCACAGCCGGTCGACCGTAAGTGCCACATACTATCCGGGGATTTAGACGTAGTCCTACGTCAAAAAAAAAAAAAAAACAAGTTAGTAAAATCAAGCAATGCATTGATTATGATACGCTTTCAACAACATACCAGAAATCATTACTCAAGCTATTACTGAAGTTATGAGGATAACGGCTGTGGAATAAATCTCGCTCCTGTGATCTAACCTTTGACCCCATTTCGATGATATTAAACGGAATTGGTTCAGAATATCTCCGGAACAACACGATAAAGTTTTGTCGCAATCGAAGCATTTTTACATAAGTTATGACACATAAGTGCAATGGAATGGATCCCGCTCCTATGTCCTGACCTTTGACCCCATTTCGATAATATTAAACGGAATTGGTTCAGAATATCTCCGGAACAACATGATAAAGTTTGGTCGCAATCGAAGCATTTTTACATAAGTTATGATGCATAAGTACAATGGAATGGATCCCGCTCCTATGTCCTGATCTTTGATCCCATTTCGCCCATTTTCAATAGGGTTCGTTCCCAGTTATTCTCCTACCACATACTAAAATTAAATAAATTAGGAATAAAATTATGTCGAAGTGAGATTTTTTAACGATCATAATTTTTTCCTATAACGAAGGTATGAGAAAGTAACAACTGCTTACTCTCCATTAGAGTGGAAGTAAAGAACTTTTGAACTCAAAGGGGCGTAATTTCACGGCTCGCCCTCCCAGATAAGAAAAGCTTGCTACGTTCCTGAACACAACAGTTGTCAAGATTAGGTTCTTCAATATTAATTAATTGTAGCATAGGGAGAAATAAACATCCTAAAAACTGCGTTAATGCACAAAATTGGTTGATAAAAGTTTGCGGCCAAATCTCACGGGGAGAGTAGATTTAAACATAAACGTCTCAGTGTTACCCTGAAGGATACACAGCAAGTACGCGTACGTTTTCTACAGCATGTTTCTGTACTACAAGCTAGAACAAAATTTGGCTGTATCATACATTGACGCCATTTCTCATTAACCTTCACTGATGTCCTATTTCCGTAAATACGTAGTATTCGCGCTGAAACTAAACTCTTGTACAGTCGCGGACTGGGCCGCCGAGATATCGGGAGGAATCCCGGTGGGCCGTATAATATTCTTGGCAGGTGGACTTTATGCTAACTTAAAAAACAAATATCCGTATATATACATTTGCTTCAATATTCTTGTAGAAGGAAACCAAGTTATACTAAAACGGCAAAGTTTGTTTACCACTTTGCAGGGGCGGCGACTTCTCCAAGTTATGGGGGGGGGGTGAAAAGATCAGACGTGAGAGGAGCACGTCTCTTCCATTATCAAGAGGAAAATAAAAAAGGGAGCAAAAAGGTAAAATATAAGATTCGACGTATATTTTAAAACGCAAATGTAATTTCTCATCAGCAAGTGAACAAGGAAACGCAAAAGTAATTTCTCATCAGCAAGTGAACAAGGAAACGCAAATATTCTTTTGCTGAATATTAATATTTCTAAAAATAAAATTCACCCTGTGATTTTATAAAAATACCCAGAGAGATTAGTAAAAAATATGAGACGTTAGCTGGGTTACTCAAACAAAGCACAAAAAATAAATAGATAAATAAAGGCGCTAGAGAGTATACGTTTCTGTATTTTTATTTATTTGATTTTTGATAATTGTTTTAAACATTTACCACATATCACGAGAGCATGTGAAACACATTACGGGGCTGGCAATCCAGTTCCTTATCAAATGAGCAATGCTGAGAATGGGATAAAAGTTTCTATTTATTTTGTTTTTTTTTAATTATTTGGAAATAAATAGCTTTGGCCTCATAATGTGGAGCTTAATCCACCTTATGAAGCTAAAGCGATTATTTAATTAAACAGGATAAAAAATATTGGGTGGGCCCTGCCCCCCCCCTCAGTAAAATTCTTGGAGGCGAAAGATTCACCTTGCCCCCATATAGTCGGCGCCTATGCCACTTTGACGGCTTTAGAAAAACAAAAATCAAAATGCCTACGTGGCAAATGCCCTATTGGGTCAAATACTGCTTTTGATACACCTCTGCCCTTTTTTGACTTGCAAATTTAAGACCCGTCCTTTTTGGCTGATATCCTCTGCCTCAGTCAGCTTTTGCCAATTGCATTTGCAGTTAAATGATTAATACAATCTAATGAAATGTCAGTTGTCAGGGATAGAAACTCGAAATTCATTGTGTACGTTAACGCATTGAGGTTCATCTACGGTAAAATTTTCGGGTTGCTACTTTTTTTTTTTTTTTTTCCACGATGTACAATTTCGCCGCTAGAGGGCGTAAGTGCAGATCATATCGAATTCAAAATGCATTTTATTCTATACATTTGTTTCCAAACATCCGATTAAAAAAAATATTTTACCTTCCTATTCCATTTGTGTCGAAAAGTATTTTAGGTATAGTCCCTTTTTCAAGATATGCATAGATTTTCCTCTAGGGGGCGTAAAATTAAATCGCGTTTTCCCCGATATCTTTACTTCTAAAACTCCGATTTCAAAATTTTTTTCTTCAGCAGATACAACTCCTGATGGGAAATGTTTTGCATATAATTCTAATTTTTGGTGAGCAATGGTTTGGCCACCAGGCGGCGTAAGCGTTCATTTCTGCTTCTGATGCCACAAAATCTGAGCTTCTAAAATCTCGATTGAAAAAATTCTTTCATGGACCGATACCACTCAAGTCGATGAACCTTTTCGGAATAATTTCTTGAAATATTGCATGTTTTCTTCGCCAGAGGCGTAGATATATATCATATTTTTTGTCAATATCTCTGCTTCTAATGGTCCGATTTGAAAAATTCTTTCTTTATTGGATAGAGTTGCCGGTGCGACATGTTTCTCATATAACTTCAAAATTTTCAAGTAACACATAGACTTTCAGCTAGAAGGCGTTAAGGTAAACCCCCCCCCCCCCCCCCCCGCAATATTTCTGTTTCTAAAACTCCGATTTGAAAAATTCTTCCCGTATCGCATACAGCTCCTGATGGGAAATGTTTTTCATATTATTTCTAATAATTGGGAAAGAATGGGGTTTGGCCACCAGGGGGCATAAAGGTTAATTTCTACTTCTGATGTATTTGCAGCAAAATTTGAGTTTCTGAAAACTCGACTGAAAAAATTATTTCCTGGACGGACACCACTCACAACGAAAAACCTTTTGAGAATACTTTCTTCGTAAAATAATGCATGTTTTTCCAACCACGGGGCGTAGATGCATATCTTATATTTGTCAATATTTCTGCTTCTAAGAGTCCGATTTGAAAAATTCTTTTTTAATTGGAGAGCGTATGCGCTGCGAAATGTCTCTCATATAATTTCAAATTTTTCATAACTCACAAGTCTGCAATCAGGGGGCGTAAGCTCACCATTCCGTTTACAGCAATGTCTGAGGGATTAAAAACCCGATTGAAAAACTTCTTTCTTCCGTCAGATACTATTGTTTTCCATACCGGTTCCATTGACTTTGAATAGCTTTGATAAATTTAGTTCGCGACAGAACGGATTCAGAAGACGTGCTCATTACACCCAAAAATTCGGTGTCATCTTTCTTGTTTTCTTTTTGAACGAAATATGCATCTGATTTTCTATATTTTTGAGCTTTACTGTTACAGGAATTCTTGACTGCAATTCAGTAAAGCCTGTTTCAGCTACAGCAAAAAATAATTTTAATTTGTTTACTTTCAAATTGAAAAAAAATATTTTTCCATTTTTAATTTCTTCCACTTTTGAATTGCACTAAATTTTTTGCAATTCTGTACATTTCTGGTTTTTCCAAGAGATTTTCTGTAATTATTTTTTTAATGATAGATAAGTCTTGAAAAGGAAATTAATTTTTGCCACATTTGATTTCCGTTTTCACTCAAAACGAAGAAACTATTACAAATTCCGAATTCATTTATCGCAATAAAATTCATAAAAGTGAGTAGTCTCTCTCAGAGAATGTATCTTGTCTGTTGCTTCTCGGCAACGGAAGTAATTTTGTTCTTGCTTTAAATTGTAATAGGGACCTGCGGTCCAGGAAAATGGGTAAGATTTTAATTCAGTGGCGTCGTTAGACCAATTTTTCGCGACTCAAGCCCTCCCAATCAAAATAAACATTTTCTTGTATTAGCTTATATTTACCTACGTAATATTTTCCCACTTAAAAAAAAAAAGGCGGACAGGAATTTTCTTAAATATTTTTTGTCAAAAGCAAAAAAACCTTTTCCTTATTTCCCTTTTTTCCCCCGATGAGAGGGGTCAGGTGTCACAGCAACAGCATTACGATAACATTACTCTAGTTGGAGTAATCTCATCGCCTGGTCTCTACAGGGGTTAGGCCATTAGGGAACAATACGCCAAACAACTTAATGGTTTACGGGGGTGGGAGTATCGTGGAGGCAAGTACCACCAATCCCAAGTTAATAAAAGCACAGACCCTGAGAATCAGCCGTAGGCCAAAAGACAAGGAACCATGTACGACAGCAACTGCAACAGTTTGTCGGAAACAGTAATATTCATGTGAAAAGGCGGCATCTTTTCTAGGGTAATAAAAAACAGCATGAAAGGAAGCAGAAGTTTCCAATAAGTGAAGGCGTTTGTTTCACGGGGTAAAGGGATTTCAGTGGGGTATTAGCGCATTTCTCGTTACGGTCGTTTATTGGTGGATGTATTTGGCCATCGGGCGGGAAATAGTATATTTGTGTTGAGAGTGGAGAACTGTCATATGATAGCTTCTTTTTTACAGAACAGTATTGCTACGTATTCTTCTCAATTAAGTGCAGTTGATTTTTTTTTATACTGCAAGCTATACTTTCAGAGCTACTAGGATGGAAAAAATATATATACTAGGATGGAAATATATATATAATTTCTAACAAAGCCACTGTGTTTATAACGAAGTAAATTTCTCCGTCATTTTTGGTCTACGCCGGGATTCGAACCCGAGGCCGCTTATTCCGGAACAAGTCGCTCTACCAACTGAGCTACGCAGACGTTTATTCTGATTTCTATCTGCCTTTATGTCGTGTGCGTCCTGCTGGCAGGTACGTCACATCTCCCCCCGAAAGAGGGCCGGGGGCATGGCCCACGGGTCAGCCGTGACCATGAATCGTTGCAGGCAGCCATCCACTGTAGAACGTGCACTTGAGAACTCCCAGTCAATCTGCTGTGTGGAATGCAACATCACACATTTTTATCTTTCGAAGCGCTGGAGAAGGAATTCTCTGATTTTTCCTGTCTCGCGGTGTGGAAATAACATCACACCAATGCGAGATTTTGAACGGCCGGGTCATCCGGATAGTTCGGGCGCCATTATAACGAAGTAAATTTCTCCGTCATTTTTGGTCTACGCCGGGATTCGAACCCGAGGCCGCTTATTCCGGAACAAGTCGCTCTACCAACTGAGCTACGCAGACATTTGTTCTGATTCCTATCTGCCTTTATGTCGTGTGCGTCCTGCTGGCAGGTACGTCACATCTCCCCCCGAAAGAGGGCCGCTTATTCCGGAACAAGTTGCTCTACCAACTGAGCTACGCAGACGTTTATTCTGATTCCTATCTGCCTTTATGTCGTGTGCGTCCTGCTGGCAGGTACGTCACATGTTGATTATTGCTTCAATACAAAAAAAAAACAAAAAAAAACTACCATGAAAAGATATTTAAACAGTAAACGGTGATGCTAACAAACGGTTTTTAGGAATGGGATGCCTTGATAATTTGTTCCGAAATTGGGCCGCACAAAATAGCTTCCAGGGCCGTTTTTATGATCGCCAATCCGCCACTGCTCTTGTGTGAAGAAAGAAAATATAAAATCCATGTACTAAAATGACCTCATTCCAAAATGTTTACGTAGGAGAAAATAGAAATTCATGGCCAAATATGAACCACACGCATAGAATTCGAACAACCAAGTACAATGTAGATAATGGTAAAATATCACATCCGCATTACCCGGGTAAAAAGCACAGAAAAAAGTCAGGTTGTACTACATTAGTCGTGTTATATATTTTCATGCTGATAAGAAAGAATGTCACCTCCCCATTATCTGCCACGAATGTAAAAGAGATAACCTTTTCAGTTATTGAGTACATACGTGTGGTGAATGAAAAAAAGCGGAGTGAAATTGGCCGTGGAAGTACATATTTTAAGTTCGAAACAAACAAATATTGCTGTTTTCAAAAGAGGCTATTTATGAAAAAAGTAAAAAAAAAAAATAAAGTTACACTATTACAGGTAATACTCTGAAAATTATTACACGTGGAAGTATGTTGGCTATATTTGTTTGGCTTGAATGAACGCTAATAGTAAGACTTACAATTTGGGGGAATGGTGGCCTGCAGAAGAAAAGTTGGCCGTTATTTAGACGGAATACTCTCAGGTCACTCGTTTTCAGAGTATTTTAAAAAAGGGTGACGAAAGATTTAACGGTTAGATCGATTGGGGATGGCATATGCACTTGCGTTAATGTGAAACATATTAGACGTACCAATAGCAAAAATGCACCAAGCAGGGCCATGCGAGCAGACTAGCTGACGCATTTATTCTTATTTGCTTTTATTCATTTATTTTCCTTATGTCAGGGGCTTCACTGTTATGGAGTTGGATGAATAGGACAACTTTTCGAAGCCACCCCAATGACCGAGTGGTCAGAAACGTGGGCATCTGACAAGTTGTTCCAGCTGGGCCCAGGCCCGAGGCATAGATGCCGTGTTGGTTTTACGGCGCAGGCTCTTTCCCTTCCCTGGAACCAGCAAACTTATAGCCCTTAGCAAAAGCACGAATACAAGGGGAGGCCACTGAATTAAATTTAATATCTTACTTTGCGATCTATATTATACTTGTTGCACTGATTTCAATTTTGCTAGTTTTCTTCAGATTTGCTGCTGGATATAAACATACACTTTATCTGTAAAATTAAGTTTTATTCAAATGATGTGAATTCGTTATTTCACAGCACCATACATAATTTCATTTCTGTAAATTTAAATTTTATTTTTATGGTATCCCCTTGTACGTTTTATGAATCCACTCAAGGCTTAGAACTGCTGATCGTGGTCGTTAAGCAGCCCCTTCCCTCCCCTTAAAAAAACACACCCTTGCAATAATACGAATGCAATTACAGTCAAACCTCGATTTAACAAACTTCAGGGGACCAACAGTCTGGTACGTAAAATCGCGGAATTCGCTAAATCGAGGAGGCCTTTCGAATGAAACATTCAAATTCAGCTAGTGTTCATAATAGAATACGTAAGCAGCTATGTTCTCTTTCTTTCAGTGACATTTAAATTATGTATAGTTTTTTTAATTACGAATTTATTATAAAAATGTTATAATACGTACACATTTATTTTGCATATTAAATACATAATTCATAGATATTAGACTTCAATATGTAGAATCAAAATTTAAGCGTACTTTAAAATTGCGAGAAAAATACGATAGTCGATATTTTAGCTTCTTAAATAAAGATTTAAGTGTCGTAAACTGCATGAAACAGAACATCAATTAGCACTAATTAACTTGTAAAAACAGAATACGTGTTGATTACCTTTTTCACATTGTAGAAAAGAAATGCTTTAGAGAAGATTGCTTATGCTTTTTCTGAACGTTTAGCTTTATAAATTGCAACTTGAATTTTATGAAGTGCATGATAAATATCGAAGGGCATCAAGCACTTTTTAGCACATTCTATACTGCTACCAACATCACTAAAGCAGCTAACTTTCAGTTCTGCTTCATCTTCTTCATCAGAATCTGATGCATTTAGTCCAATCTGTTCATGGAAAACATCATCAAGGGATTGCATTTGCTCTGACTTTTAACGTAAAAATGCTGGTTAACATAGTTTTGTGATTTAAAAAATAAAAAATGTTCGCTAAATTGAGGAAATGCATTCGTTAAATCGGGAAACGCCAAGCATGAATTTCAAACTGATTCCGTCGGGACCATAAAAAATGTACGTAAAATCGCGGAATTCGTTAAATCGCAGTCCGTAAAATAGGGGTTTGACTGTACTGCGTACCAGCTGCAAGTGTGACGTTCCTGGAAAACTTGGGATCTTATGAGAGAAATAGGGGAATTGAAGACATTATTCATACTATTAGAATACCCAAACTTTTCTTTCATCTGTAGTCAAATAAAATAACAATAGAGTGGAGAAAAACGGGAAGTTTGTTTGAAATAATACTGAACAGATTGTTTTTAAATAAGATTTTGTTAACATTCAGGGTTTTGCGCAGTTTGATGTTTTTAGCAGTACTACGCACAGCTAATTGTGTTCACGTACCCATTAGCAGGGCAGCAGTAGTAGTCTTTATCTCCGTTTCTTTTTTTTGGGGGGGGGGAGGCGGTATTAAACCACTAGCGTGAGCAACTCGATGGGTTATATGCAGCCGGCAGTCCCTAATTTATGGTCGCTGGTTCCAGGGAAGGAAGAGAGCCAGGGCCTTAAGACAAACACAACATCCATGCCTCGCAGGGATTCGAACCCAGACCTATCTCGGATGAATGTTCATTAGCCAGCGCTTAGACCACTGAGCCTCCGGGGAGGCTTTTATCTCTGTGTGTGTGTGTGTGTGTGTGTGTGTGTGTGCGCGCGTGCGTGCGTGCGCATTTCGAGTTCTGTGCAAATTTTTATGTCTGTTTATTCGCAGACATTTTTGTGCTAAAACGACGTTCGTAGATAGCATTCTATCACTGATTCAGGAATTAAATGAAAATGAATTCACGTACATTTGAAAAACTCCCAGTGAAACATTCCAAATAACAATATGAAACACTTTTTCGGCACGTTTATTAACAATCAGAAATGTTACTTCAATTACAAATATGATACGGTAAGAGAGACGCATTTTTATTTTCTTTAATAGAAACCGTAAAATCAAAGTGCAAAACAGTGTTGTCAAAACACATTTGTGCGAGCAAAACAAAACTATTGCAGTGTACTGTGAAAGCACTTATTCATTGATGCTGTAACGTATATTATATTTTAACTTTCCTTTTGAGTTTCTTTTTCTATGCAAATTTGAATTCGTTCCCTTAGACATTTTCAAACCTTAACGTTTTTTATGTCTTTTCCCTCAAACGAGAAGGATGTTGGCAACACGTACACTGAGGTCGGAACAAGTGACGTATGTTTAGCCGGATAAGGACGATAGATAAAAAGGCAATGCAGCGGTTGTTTAAGGGTATGGGCCGCGGGTGGCCTAGTGGTCAACGTTCGTGACTCCCTCGGAGAAGAATTCGGGTTCGATCCCAGGCAGGCACGAACGCTCGAACGACTAAATATCCGCCGTGCGTCGGATGGGCACGTTAAGCCGTAGGGCCCCGAGTACTGGCCCCCCGGTGATAAATAAGGGCGTATTCCTCCCCCTTTCTACCTCGCTTCCGTGTCACTTTCCTATCGGGCACTCTAGCCCAAATCTCCTAGCTTCCTATTTCTAAGGGTTGTTTAAGTCCTAGGGTCAGACACTCCTTTCCTAAAATCCTCTATATCTGATCTGTTTAAAGGTATTGATGTTGTTGATGATAGACAAGCTGTTATACTGCGATTGGTTGTTAAATCACTGATACTGTATTGAGTATTCCAATAAACCGGATGTGAGTGTGGAGAACAAACCATGAAAGCAAAATAAACGAGTACTACAATTGACCTCTTTCTTGTTGTGCGTATGAGTACCTGCTAATATTACATTGACTTTAGCATACATAAAGTAAGTACTGACGTAAAGACAATTACGTTATAATGCACATTTAAGTTTCTTGAAATTAATATGTGGAAATATAATTTGTAAGATCTGACACCCACCGGTGGACAAAATAATCAAAAAGAAAAATATAAGTTTTTTAGCTTATTATTATTTTGAACAAGAGAGAGAGAGAGAGAGAGAGAGAGAGAAAGAGAGAGAGGGAAAGAAGGGCTAGAGGGCTAGGGTATTATGCAGATTTTCTGCTTTCCAGAAGTACGTAGCTGGTGCGCATGCGCTTAGCTAGCTATGGCAAGCTAAGCAGAGACTTTCTGCTGTGATTTCCACACAGGACGAGCAGAAGCACATGATGGGTGTGTTTGCGCCAGGAGGAAATAATACGTCTCCTGCTCGCCTGTCTCTACCAAATTAAAAAAATGACAAATGATATGAGAAACAAACAAACAAAAAAATGCCACCCCACTGGCCGTTTACTCTGCGGCGATGGGTTCTGGTGTTTCGTCCGAGATGGACCCGAGTTCGAATCCCAGATGAGACATGGGCACACGGTTAAAAATGTTGTAGTAAGCCGCACTAAAGAAAAGTGATTCTACATCAGCTGCACCACTTTTTGGAATATATCCTTGTATGGGCCCCCTGGACGGCGCAGTGGTTTAAGGTGGCTCCACCTAAAATTTCTGCCTTATGTTAGTAAAACTTCTTTACATATTTTCTTCGCAATTAATGTATTCCCAAGGATGAAAATGTGCACATCGATAAAACTAACTTTAAGTTATAGCATGGGATACTTAATACTCGCTAAAACATAACCATAATTATATTAAAAATCAATAATTTTTCTTTGAGTAATGTTCAGACCTGCTAATAGATATCGCGACTTGCACATTGATGACGTCAGTAGACAAACAAGTGTTGAATTGCTTAATTATGATTATATTTTAGCAAGCATTAAGTATCCCATGCTATAACTTAAAGTTAGTTTTATCAATGTACAAATTTTCATCCTTGGGAATACATTAATTGCGAAGGAAATATGTAAAGAAGTTTTATCATTGGAAACATAAGGCAGAGATTTTAGGTGGAAACATCTTAAGCGCTTGCCTCTGACCGTTCGTCCGAGTAAGCCCGAGTTCGAGCACCAGATGAGGCATAAGGGTGTGTTTGTCCTATGGCAGTGGCCCTAAATTAGAGAAGGACGACTGGAAATATGTGTTACAGTTGCCCACGGTGGTCGTTTAGTCCTAAACAAACACCCTTGTTTTGTGCACGAAACACGAAAACATGGTGCAGTTGGTGCACGAATCACGTTGGATACACTGTAAAAAATAAGTGGTGTGAATTCACGGAAAATTTCTGAAAATAACGTGCAGTAAAGTTGCTGGAAAGTGTTCGTCTCTTAACGGAATTTTCGTTTTTAAAAGTTCCCCTTTTTTCTAACCCGTATTTTCACAGATTTTCTGCAGTAAGTACTTCTGTTCATTTCATTTCAGAAAAGTCCGTTTCAAAGTATTTAGACACAAATTTCGCAAAATCTAACACACTCAATATTTCAGCAATCGCGAGAGAATCCTTTGGCGCCGGTGGTGGGATCGGGCCCAGGTCGATTGGGTGGAAGCCGCGCGTCTTAACCACTGAGTCAGAAAATCACAGGAGTCAGACTCACGTTCAGGGCAAAAGTAATTAGGCTATGATGATTTTTTTCTCATTAATGCGAGTGATTTAGTCATTTTATTTTCTATTAGAGCTTATTATTTTTCTTAATACGTTTGTAATAATTTTATTTTTTCTGTAGGAGGTCTTATTACAAATTACGTATTTTGTTTCATCGTGAATTTTTGAAGCAACAGAATGATTTGGAGTGTGAGATCTTTTTTCAACTGATAATTACTTTCAATTATTTTTAGAAGGTGCAATGTACTGTTTTGTGATCTTATTTCGCAAAACTTCTAAATATAAAATTTACTCTTGATATTTATAATAGCTTTTGTTTTACGGATTCTACAGACTTGTACATAGACCTCTACAATAAATTAAGTACCCGGTTTCTTACGGTAACACAATACATAACAGCTGGTGCACAAAACTTCAGAGTTGGCACAATACAGTCGGGCAGGTAGCGTTCAGTTGGCATCCTCCACACCCAAACTCGTCCGTCAGATTGTCAGTTAGTGAAGTGTGATTAATCACTCCAGAGAAAGTATTTCCGTGTTCCAGAGTCCCCCAATGGCGTTGAACTTTACACCACTCTAATACCCATGCTGGGGCGTTGATATTGCTGCCTGTGTCTGCTCGGCCATGTGAACCCATCTCCTTCAGCCCTCGATGAACCATTATAACACTGGTGTTGCTTCCAGATGCATTTTGGAATTCGGTGGCGAAATTAAAATAGTCCCAGAGCATGAGGACACGCGAGTTTATCGACCATACGCTTCAGCACTCGGTGGCCCTGTTTTGTCATGTTGTATTTCCTACCAGGTTGCGATTGCGCTGCTGTGGCTTTCCACTTCACTGTAACATCTCTTACAGTTGATTCTATGACCGTTCCATGTTGAAAGTCACTGAGCTCTGCCGTGCAACCCATTCTACTGTTCATGTTTGTTTATGATGTTTGCCAGGCCACATGCGCCATTTTATGCCATGGCTGTGACGTAAATGGGCAGATCCATTACTCAAAAGGGGTATCCTGATACTTTTAACCACATGGGGAGTTGTAGCTCCTTACAAGACATGAAGGTGATTTCAATTTATGACTTCACGAGAAGGGAAACTGGAAAAGCCTATATATGGTAAGGTCGTAAACAACAAAACTTCGACTCTAAGAAATTCAAAAGAACAGTGGCAGGTTGGTGTGTCTTTTTCCGAACTTGCAAATAAATCTGTATCAATCTCATCTGTAGTTTTGTTTACATAAAAGGGTCGTTCGAAAAGCTTCTCTTCTAACACATACAGGAAAGCCGGGACTTTATTATTCCGTTTTCTATTTTGACGTAGGACTAGGTCTAACTCCGCGGATAGTATGGGGCGACTCACGGCCGACCGTCTGCGACAAAAATAGGTCCTAATTGAAATCATTACAACGTTAAAAATACGTGCCGCACAAGAATCGTGTTAGCATATTCGTAAACAGCATGCAGTCCAATTTGCGTACTGAGTAATACAACGTGCGTGCGACGCTCCCCTCGCTCTGTGTGCGCGGGGGGGATGATGTACTATTTTTGGGTGTGCCACAGCATTTGACTCCGTCTATCTCGGCAACATTGAGTACAACACGACCATGCGTGGTATCGTTTTAAAGCTCTCGACGAGATCTTTACAAACATCCGAAGAACATCGCAGTTGTTTCAACTGAACATTTTTTTATAAATTGTTTTCTCGTGAACCCGTGAACACTTTTGACAATATGGCGGTTCATCTGGGCAACTGTAAGTGCAAAACGACTGTGCGTGGTATCGTTTTAAAGCTTTCGACGAAATATTTTTCAAATATACAAAGAATATATTGCAGTGGTTTAAACTAAAATTAAAAAAAAATGTTTTCGTGTGAACTGGTTAACATTTTCGACAATGCCGCGCAATTCGCAGAATTAACGGAAGCAAAAGTGGAGAAAATCAAAACGAGAGGCAAGAGCAAGTGACGAGGAATGTAAGAAGCCCAAGAAGACAGAGCATCACATGACGGGTAATTCGTGTTATCGATCTGCTTTGTGTGCGCAATGTATCCAGTAATATTTGCAGAAAATATGTAAGCTATTTTTCATATCATACACCTGTGCTGGCTATAGCGAATTAAATAAACGCTTTGAAACCATACTCGACTAGCTCATTTGAACTCTCCGATCTGCAAGTCGCAGCAGTCCTACGTTCCAAACTGACGGCTCAATCAGAACTGAGCCTACCTGTATTTTTTTTTTTTTTTGTATAGTCTACTGCAACCGACTTTTCCCATCGATACTCCAGTGCGTTGATCCCTGCGGAGAAAAAAATATTGATCTTTTTCCTCCAAATGCGCACTCACAGCTGCGATCACCTCAGAGTCGGAAGCATATATCTCACCTCGGATGTTTTCCTTCAGTTGGGGAACAAATAGAAGTCACTAAAGGCCAGATCTGAAGAATAAGGTGAGTGTTGACATAACACAAATCGTACAGTCTGTACGGAGGGGTCTTCGCAATCTGTGAGATGTGACTCGGTGCATTGTCTTGGAGGAAGACACATCTTCGCAGTTTTCCACGCCTCTTTTCCTTAATGGCTTCCAAAGTTGACTCATGAGGTTGGCGTAGTTATGCATCAGTGACAGTGGTGAACTCTTGCAGGTGGGTCAATCATGATGATGACTTCTGCATCCCAAATAACTGATGCCATCTCCTTGCAGGCTGACAAACCAACACGGAGCTTCTTGGGAGGCAGGGAAGATGCAAGCTTCGACTTTTTTTAGTCTCTATGTCAGATTGATTTACTCATATTTCATTCGTTGTAACAATACAAGATTAGAGATTTATGGGATCCGCACGATAGGCATGCTCAAGTTTCTGAGGAACATTCGTTTGCTGCATGCCTTTCGCTCATCTGTCAACGTTCGTGGGACACATTTGACCTTTTTTTCCATCTTCAAAGAGAACGTCAGAATTGAACCGACATTACGAACTGAATTGCTGACAGAATCAACTACACAATGAATGGCCATTCGTCTGCCTTGCATCTCACGAGGTCATACCAATGTCAGGCGCGATGCTACGGGTGGGCTAGAGTGGGTTTCACCCCCGTCCTTCCACTTCACTTTAAACCCACTCTTTAATTCCCACCCCCCGCCAAAAACATTTAAGTACTTAGAACATAAGGCCAGTGCAACGATCTAAGATTTTATGGAACTTGGATAAACGTGCGTGAATTTTCAGAATTCACAGATATCTTGTTACATAAAGCGAATTTTTTGTTAAATTTAGTGTTGTACTATTTTGTGGGGTGGAGAGAGTTCTCTGAGCGAATGTCTAAGACAGTAGTAGAAAGATACCATTTTCGCAATTATGATTAATTTAATGAGAGAAATATTCATAAACAATCTTATGAAAACAAATATTGACAACAAGAAAGAATGACACCGAATATTTGTTTGTAATGAGCACATCTTTTGAGTCTTTTCCGACACGAAAAATGTATTTCAAAATAGGTTTCTAGGAAATCTAAATATGCAAATAAGAAGAAAATACACGTACACCACCTGGAGGAAAACTGTACATAATTTCATTTTAATTTAACGTGAGCATGGTTGTTTTTGGTCTCTGGAACGGGTTAAAAAAATCAACCAGATTTCTTCATTTGATAAAATATCCAGAAATAAATATGGCTACTTACACATACTATCGGCTGAAAAGTGTTTTACGAAAATTAACAAATTGTGCACAAGAGTTTTCTCATCCTGGAAGGAATCAGACACAAAGGAGTTTTCAAATCGAACAGTTAGAAAAAGAAATGTAGAGGAAAACATGATATTACTACCCGATGTAACTTTGCACTCCCTAGCGGAAAGTTATGTGTTACTTAAAGAAGAAAATGAGTGCAAGATTCTTTGAATCGGTCCCGGACAATTTGTCCAATGACGATTGGTCCAAAGGGACGATTGGTCCAATGACGATTGGTCCAAAGGGACGATTGGTCCAATGGACTATTCGTCCAATGAACGATTAGCCCAATACCGATTCGTCTAATGGTATCATCCTACCAACGGCCAATTATTTTTTAAGAAAGGAATAATAATTTAAGTTATTCTCCTCTTTATATCCTTTTGAAAAATGATTTCCATATATTTCGTATTTAAAAACATTTTATAAACCTGATAAAAAGGCATTCAACGGAACATTTCTCAGCTGTATACAAAGCACCTAGCCCGCAGGCATTTATTGAAGATTTTAAGTTACAACCGAGATATTTGGTATTTTGTAAACATTTTATAAAACCTAATAAAAGGCACTTAACTGATCATTTCTCAGCTCTTTGCAAGACACCTAGGATACGGACCATTTTAGGAGATTTTAAGTTACCCTTTAGATATTTGGCATTTGTAAACATTTTATAAAACCTAATAAAAGGCACTCGGCGGATTATTTTTCAACTCTTTACAAGACATCTAGGAAGCGGGCATATGAATTAATATTTAGCGCCTAAGTAAAAGCGCAATACCATTAACTTGATGTGTAAACGTTGTCAATATGAAATCAATAGAACAAAAACTGTTAAAAAAGCCTAGACCTAGGGCCTATCAATTAATACTCGGTGTCTAAGTAAAAGGGCAATATTAACTTGACTTGATATGTAAAGGTTGTGAATATGAGATCAGTAGAATAAAAACTGTTAGAAAGGCCCAGGGCCTGTGAATTAATATTTAGTGCCGAAGTAAAAGTGCAATATTATTAATTTGAATTGATGTGCAAACGTTGTGAATATGACATCAGTAGAATAAAAATGTTTAAAAGGCATAGGGCTTATGAATTGATATTTAGGGCTTAAGTAAAAGCTCAATATTATTAATTTGATTTGATATGCAAACATTATGAATATGACATAGGTAAAATAAAAACTGTTAGAAAGGCATAGGTCCTAACCCCGTCCAGTTTTCCAGTGGCTACTTAGCCGAACCCCACTGCAGGCTACAAACAGAAACGGGAAACTAGTCTTTTCTATTATTTAATGCAAGAGAGAACATAGGAGTTGATTGTACGGCTCGTTCATCCGTATCTTCATGCGGCAGCGAGGATAGTATAACAAGAAAAAAGCGATTCCCTCCAAAAAATGTGTAGCCACATTATTACGCATAAAATGTAAAAAATTTTTCCATTCTTTGGACTACTGGTACTTACATACAACATCGAAGAAGAATCAGAACAGATGAGATTTGTTTCGCACGAGTAGTACTTCGGACAGGTCAGACGGAATTGGACTAATCGTACCATTGGATCAATCGTCCCATTGTACGAATCGGCATTGGACGAATCGTACCTTTGGGCCAATTAATTGTCCATTGGACGAATTGTCCCTTTGAACGAATCAGTATTGGACCAATCGCCGTTGGACGAATCGTACCAGACCTCTCTGCTGCATAACGAAGAATATCCTACCAGATAAGAATTTTTCTAAGGGAGTTTTAGAACTTTTCTTGTGATAACATCAGCGTCGAGTGAATGTAATATTTTTTGCCAAAATCTGCCACACATCAATGTTCCTGTGTGGCAGTTTACAGTGAACCGTTTGTTCTGGGGATATTTCTTCCGGGGGCATTTTTTCCGCTTTTCAGTTTTCAGGGGTATTTTCTCCGGTCGACCCCGATTAATTCCTATTCATTTTAATAGTAAAACGTTTCGTCTATACGACGCGTAACTTCGGTGATACGCCATCGTTTTCCATCATTGGTTAGTCGAAGTTTGCCACTGAGGTCAAATATTTCTTATCTGAGACATTCTTTGACACCCTTTTCGAACATCAGATCAGATCAGCCGCCCCGGTGGCGCAGTGGTCCAAGCGATGGCCTCTGATCATTCGTCCGAACGGGGTCCGGGTTCGAATCCCGGTGAAGCATGGATGTTGTGTTTGTCTTACGGCACTGGCTCTTTCCCTTCCCTGGAACCAGTGACCCTAAATTAGGGACGGGCGACTGCTTACAGCCCATTGAGTTGCTCACGGTGGTCGTTAAACCTCCAACCAAAAAAAAAAAAAAAAAAAAAAAAAAAGATCAGATCATATGTAGAGGATTTTAGGGAGGTAGTGTCTGACCCCAGGTCTTAAACAACCCTTAGAAATAGGAAGCTAGGAGATCTGGGCTAGAGTGCCCGATAGGAAAGTGACACGGAAGCGAAGTAGAAAGGGGGAGGAAGACGCCCTTATTTATTACCGGGGGCCAGTACCCAGGGTCCAACGGCTTAACGTGCCCATCCGACGCACGGCGGATATTTAGTGGATCGTGCGTTCGTCCCTTCCGGGGATCGAACCGTGGCAGTCACGAACGTTTCCCACTGCCACTAGGCCACCCGCAGTCCCATCCTTTTCGAACGCAGACTAGAGGCCTGTTTCTTCAGCAGAGACAAAAGAACCGTCCACTGACCAGTAGCGGCTACGGAGACAGGGGACGTACACGAAGGTGCGGGGGCTCCCCTTTTCCGTCAGAAAACCCTGAATGAGGGGGATCGGGTTGCTTCGTTGTTTTGTCAAAGGAGGTTTCCCAATCTCGAAAGCAAACGAAAGCGCTGAAGAAATTGTGATTATGAATGATGAGGATTGGAAACTCCTGAGAGTAGACATAACCTTCGAGGAGTATGTAAATTGCGATGCTGATATGATCACTTCAAAACTGAAACTGTGCACAGTAGAAGAACTAACAGACGCTAATTTGAAGAATGAACATTTCATCAGCAGTGATGAAGAAAGTGAAGAACCCGTTCGACCATTCTTTCAAGATGCAATGCGTAGTATTGATACACTGAGAAATTTCTTTGTTTTTCATGCCAATACCAGTGAGAAAACGTTTGGAGAATTTAATTGAATCCATAGTACTCTCCTTAAAACGCAAAATTAAACAACCAGGCAAATGTCACTAAAATATTTTTTCAAATGAACTTAAAAGTGCTTATTAACGGTCGATGTGATCCATCAGTTTTTCTTGTTCGAAAGAAAGTTAACATATTTACTCAAGATGTGATACTGAAATACAGGTGTGAAATTTTCTTAATTGTGTGTTACATATATATAATTTTAGTACAATTTGATTTTTTAAAATTGAACTTTAAAAAATTTCTTGAACTTGCTGTATAAATAACGTAATAAGTGTAAATATTTAATACATAACAAAATATATTTTCATTATACCTAACAGGTAGTACTGTACATATTATACGTATGTACTAAAGAAATTCGCTTCGCATTTTAGACTTTAATTTTAGTTATACGTCGTTCTCAGTTATACGTCTTTCATCAACGGTCCCTTGAAAGACGTTTAAACGGTACTTTATTGTATATATATATTAATAGCAATGTTCAGAGATGGTGTAATTTGTCTGAGCTGATGTGATTTGCTAATAATCGCTGAATATCCGCCGTGCATCGGACGAGTACGTTAAATGACGGCCCCCGGGTTGGACCCCCGGTTACGTTGGGTATCCATTCCAACTCCCCCATCCCCCCTTTGGCTTTCTCTCACCCCTCTATGAGCAACATCGTACTTGTACGGTGGCGCCATCTACTGTGCTCTCTCTCTCACTCACAAACTGTTCTGTCAAAGTCGCTAGACTTGCTCTCACTTCTTCCGTTTCTATGCCCTGCCCAAAAAGGCGGTTTCCGCTGTAGGTGGTTTGAGCCTAAACTTCTCTGTCGACGGAAGTCCTACATGAAATAGGCCTGCTGGAAGGAAATGGATAATGCACTCGCGCAGGCATCCTTCAGGATGGGTGTGGGCATATGGGGTTATTCCAGGCGTTTTCGCAGTGCGCGTAGGTAGTTCGTTTGCATCGGTGAGTGTGTAGTCGTTATTCCTGTGGACTGCAGTGCAAATCTGAAGTTCAGAGTGCATTTCGTTTATTCTGTGCAAACTGTGTTGCAGTTATGGGAAGATTAGGTGTTATTTCGCCACGAAAAAATTTGCGAATGGTGAGTTTAAGTGAATTCGGCAAAAGCAATGAATAAATAGCCTGGATAACAAGGTTCACAAGGGTACCGTTGGGCGGCAGCTGAGGAAGATCCGTGATATGGGTGGAATCAAGAATGGTAGGCTGGTTAAATGTGGCCGAAAAATGAAAACAACTCCTAGAAGTAACACGTTGAAACGGTTATGTCTGCGAAACAAGTTCGCTTCGTCAACAGTTCTCGCCAAAGAATAGCGGGAGAAATGTGTTACTGTTGTTTGTCCTTGAACAGTGAGGAACAGGTTACGTTCTATGGGTCTGACGTCTCGTAGGGCAGTGAAGTATATGTTGGATGCTAGCGTCCTTTGCTTGTTTCTTTTATTTTCATCGAACATCTGCTGCAAGTTTGTTTACGTTTGCGAGTTTCAGTTGCGTTGATGCCGAGCAGCCAGCCAGCGGTTCGTTGCCGAGAATTATGGGATCACGACCCTAGAACAAGTGGAGAGAGATGGCGTCGCTCCGATGTGTGTGAACACGTTATTTGTTGTTCTTACAAAAGTGCTCTAAAATGGTACATGCATTATGATGACCTAAAATGATTCTTGCTGGAATAAACTCTTTTTGTGTCAAAAGCCAAATAAATATTAATTCACGGTAAGACTGTTTAAAACAGACTAAATAGAAAGCAAAGTTCGTTGTTGATTAATAACTCATTCGTTTTATGTTTAGTTTTATGTCAACTTTCATTAGCGTTTTAGTTGTGTGTTTAGTCAAGAATAAATAACGATAAATTTTCATTTAAGGAGTCTGTCGATTATGAACATAGTTACCGTTGCAAATCCTTTCTTAGTTTTTAACTTACACCATCAGTATAGCTATCGCTAACCAATGTACAATGCAAGAAACGTTTAGAATGGGCAAAGGAACATAAGGAGTGGGACACTGCTAGGTGGCGTCAAGTGTTATTTAGTGATGAGACAAAATTGAACATCGACGGAAACGACGCGGGGTGCCGAGTGTTTCGACGAAATAACGAGGTGTTGCATCCCTCTTGCACACTTAAGACAAGAAAGTATCCATGCAGTGTTGTGATTTGGGGATGTTTAGCTGCTGTTGGAGTGAGCAGAATCTATGTGTGTGAGAGCACTGTTAATGCACGGTTGTACAAAAGTATCCTCCAGGACAAGATGGTGCCTTTAGGACGTGATTTGTTCCAGGGTCAGCCATACATCTTTCAGGACGATTCGGCCCGATGCCACCGTGAAAAAATCCTTAAAGCTTATGTGACGTCTTTAGGCAATGTTGTGCCTCTTCCTTTGCCTGGTAATTCGCCAGACTTGAACCCGATTGAGAATTTGTGGCGCATTCTGAAAAGAAAAGACAAGCGCACGAAAGTCAATTTCGGTCGCTTAATCGATGTGTCGTCTCAGACGCTTCAAGATTGAAATGTAATACTCAGCAGTGACAGTAATTTGTGAAGGAATGGCATGCTGGTAGACTACACTGTGAAACATTGCCGTGAATAATCAGTGTTTCACCCTGATTAAGACGGTTTACAGATCGTAAGCACGCCACCTGGAGGTCAACCATAAATTTTCGGTAGATAAACTGCATGTTCACGGTGTTTAAACTGTTACTGTATTTTGACCTTGACAATCTGGGAACGTTCTTCTGAAAGTGGTTATATACCTGTTTTTTCACGTGCAATCAGTCGACTGGCAACACCTCTGTGGGCAACACGTTTTTATTTCCCGGTCATTAGGCTGTTAATGAACATTACAGTATGGTACTGTAAAATTACGGTTTATTGACTGGACACTCAGCTGTCAGTGTATCTACCGTAATTTCACCCTGCAATTTTTTACAGTGTATACCTTTATGATCAAAGAAAATTATCATCATCACTTTCCTAGCTGATTTGGTTTGGCGGACTTTTTCGGAGGAGGCGAGCCTGTGTGTTTCCAGACAATCGTTGCGCGCTACGCGATGGGGTCGTAATAATAGACCCATGTTTCATCGGCAGTTATTACTGTGTTTAGAAAGTTTTGATCCTTTGCAATAATTTGTTTCCACTCATGACACACCTGAACTCTGGCTAACAATTCTTCTCTCGCCAGATGATGAGGTACCCATCTTTAACACACACGACGCAGCAGTAATTTCTTGCGTAGAATGCGGAACACCGGCGTTTTCGAAATGTTAGTTGACGCCGCTATGTCTTCTCACGTTATTCGTCGATCTTCTTGCAGGATTGCCCAAATAGTGTTAATAATACGCTCATAACGACACTTTCAGATCGACCAGGTCTAGGAGCGAGTTCTGCCGACAAACGCCCTTTTTTAAAATCATGGTGCCATCTAAAAATTGTTGACTCGCTCAAACATTTATCTTTGTAAGCTTTTTTACGCCTTCCAACCGTAGGTTGATGAAGCGTATATGCTCCAGCTTTGTTCGTCCGTCTGTCTGTCGGCACGATAACTCGCGTAAAAATGGTTCGATTTCGATGAAATTTTACTATGAGGTAGGGGACCACCTGGGGACGAACCCTATTGAAAATGGACGAAATGGGGTCAAAGGTCATGGCATAGGAGCGGGATCCATTCCATTGCCGTTATGCGTCATAATTTGCGTACATATGGTTCGATGTCGATGAAATTTTAGCATATTGTAGGGGACCACCTGGGAATGAACCCTATTGAAAATGGGTGAAGTGGGGTCAAAGGTCACGGCATAGCAGTGGGATCCATTCCATTGCCTTTATGCGTCATAACTTGCGTAAATATGGTTCGATGTCGATGAAATTTTAGTATATTGCAGGGGGCCACCTGGGAACGAACCCTATTGAAAATGGGTGAAGTGGGGTCAAAGGTCAGGACATAGGAGCGGAATGCATTCCATTGCCTTTATGCATCATAACGTGCGTGAAAATGGTTCGATTTCGATGAAATTTTATTATGTGGTAAAGAACCACCTGGGAACGATCTTATGACGTCACAACCTCGCACTTGAGATGTTGGCGCGCGGTCACGCCATCTGTCTCATTACGTCACGCATTGTGTGTGGATCCTATTAGAGTTTTATGACGTCACACTCTTGCGAGCAGATGGTTGCGATTGTCATCTGCCTCATTACGTCACGCGTTGTGTGCGTATGTCCGTCCGCAAGATAACTCGCGTAAAAATCGTTCGATTTCGATGAACTTTTAATGTGTGGAAGGGGATCCCCTGGGAAGGAACCCTATTGAAAGTGGACGAAATGGGGTCAAAGGTTAGGACATGGGAGTGGGATCCATTCCACTGCTCTTATGCGTCATAACTAACGTAAAAAAGATTCGATTTCGATTAAATTTTAGTATGTGGTAGGGGACCACCTGGGGACACACCCTATTGAAAATGGACGAAATGGGGTCAAAGGTCAGGACATAGGAGCGGAATCACTGCCATCGCCATTATGCGTCATAACTTACGTAAAAGTTCTTCGATTTTGATGAAATGTTAGTATGTTGTAGGAGCCTGCTTGGGGACGAATTCTATTCAAAACGGGCGAAATGGGGTCAAAGATTAGGACACAGGAGCGGAATCTATTGCATAGCCTTTATGCATCATAACTTACGTAAAAATGCTTCCATTGCGACAAAACTTTATCATGTTATTTCGGAGGTATACTGAACCGGTTCTGATAAATATAATCGAAATTGGATCAAACGTCAGGGCACAGGACCGATATTTATTCCACAGCCATTATCCTCATAACTTGAGTAATGATTTCTGGCATGTTGGAAAGCGTAGTATAATCAATGCATTGCATGATTTTTCTAACTTGTTTCATTAAATCAACTGTTTCTGGAGCCGTTTTACTCAAACGATACCAAAATATTTTATCGCACAATGCATTTCACTTCTTAACTCTGAATCAGTTACCTCCATATATGTATGGCGAAATGCAGACAAATGCGCAATAACAAAACCAGAATCGTCTACCATGGCTAATAACTGTTGCCATAGATACTTTCTTAATAAAGTTAGTCTTCTGAGTGGTTATTTCCCCCGCTTCGCATTGTTGCCAACTCAAAAAAAAACAAAAAAAAACTGGGCTCGGGCTCAACCTGGACAGAAAGATTTAGTGTTTTGATGTTGGATCAAGGAAAAGGCATGTCGGCTGGCAAAATTGGGACTGACTTGTGACGTAATCAGTTGTTCTTTATATTCCCTTCCCACACTAATGTTTCTAATTAACAAATAAAATAAAACCAGATTTCATTTCGTAAAAAGAAAATTTAATTTTCACGCGAAATTTGTTTTTCTTTGAAATGCTTATATTTCAGTTTGTGGAAGTTTTAAACGGGCCCTGCTACAAGTTGAAAGTATTAACCGGACGGACTGTAACTTGAAAGTTTAAAACAGACCGGGCCTTAAATGTTCTGGTATAGGCACCTACTGGGCTTCTCAAATTAAAGCCCGTGTATATCTCTAGCCTATACTTCTATGTAAAATCTTTCTGTCTAAAATTTTACTCAACTTTTGAAGAAATCTTACGATAAGGGCATTTTCGTTCTGAAATTAGGTTAAATCCGGCTTGATGCATTTCTCACGTTTTAAATTTTTACATAAATCCTTTGAAATATTTTTATCATACTTCAATATTATGAGCATTTAGGAACGTACGAATGAAGAATTAATATTTGAAGTGTTTTTCTGCCTTTGATGTTACATCATTTCGAACGCTGAGTATCTGCTAGAAAAAGAACGAGATGCAGAGGGATTTTCTTGGTTCCAGAAGTTTCTTACAATGGCATCGTAAAAAAGAAATTCAATATGTTAATAAAATAAAAATGCTGGCAACAATTTTCGTTTAATGACCGTAGTTCAGAAGTTCCAGAATCAAACTTTAAATATGCCGATGTTTAATAGCTATTGGGTCGTATTTGGGAGATACACAGCATGTGAGAACTGCTTACCCTTAAATCCTAAAATCCTAAATTTCTTATAAAACTGCGTGTGTGTGTTGGGAGGGGGGGGGCGTCGGTTCAGTCAACCTAGAAGTAAAATGATCCCCGGTTGACCGATTTTTTAAAAATAGAAGCAGTGGTCTGAGACTGTAGCTGGGCGGTTGACCGATTGAACTTAGACCACGAGTGCTTTATCATATACTTTCTGCCGCATGTAGTCCTCTGTACCAAGGTTTGAAATTCTCAGAACCTTTTTTTTTTTTTTCTATGTCCGATATGAATAGATCCGCTGTCAACCTCTCCGGTGCACGACTCTTTCGTCATTTTAGACCAAATACGTATAAGTAATAATGCGGATGATTGACTACATTTTGCTGTGTAACGTTCCTCTCAAATTTGTTAAGATGACTGACCATTTTTTTCTTTTGAATTCTATTCAGAATGATTTTAACCATACGTTGCAACGTATTTTTCCAATTCGAAGCAATTGTTAAATGACTACTCGCATCTGTAATGTCTTACATCATTGGAAAGAAATTAATTCATCAAAATGTGTCCCTCTGTTTCGGATAAATCAAGACGACCAGCGCGGCTCCGGTGGCTGAATGGTCAGAGGCGCTTGTTTTTGCGTAGTCTTCAGAGCTGGAGGAGCCGCCCCGGTGGCGCAGTGGTCTAAGCGATGGCCTCTGATCATTCGTCCGAACGGGGTCCGGGTTCGAATCCCGGTGAGGCATGGATGTTGTGTTTGTCTTACGGCACTGGCTCTCTCCCTTCCCTGGAACCAGTGACCCTAAATTAGGGACGGGCGACTGCTTATAGCCCATTGAGTTGCTCACGGTGGTCGTTAAACCTCCAATCAAAAAAAAAAAAAAAAAAAAAAAAAAAAGAGCTGGAGGCCTTGGGCTGATTCCTGAATGAGACATTTCTCTTCCCTAGAAATGATCCCAGACGGGCGACTGCTTATAGCTCTTAGAGTTCGTTAAACCCAAAGCAAATTACAGTAAAAAAATGGTGATTGGCGGTTTTATGTGCATATAAGACACATTTTGAACTGATATAACTGGCTACCTTTTTTTACTATTCAAAAGAATGAATTCACCATGGTGACTTGCTATTTTGACTCTCGAACAAATCCTTAATGAAAATCATCTGTTTTTTTTTTTCCTTTTTAAGTAAATTAACTGTGAAAAAGACTACCTGTGTTCACTCTTCTGAGCCCACAGGGCGTAGCCATCCTGCATGTACGCATGCGTACATACGGTTTAAAAAAAATTGGATACACTTCCGAGACCGTTTTAGATTCATAGTTTGTACGACTAATGCTTTGATTTTGAATGCCTACTTTACAATGAGTCTGCTCCTAATTTAGAAAAGATTCCGATTTTTGTTTAAAAAAAAAAAAACTCATCAGGAACCCAAAAACTTCCGGAATAACATTCCTGTGAAAATTTCCACAAAGATCCTAGTGATTTTCCGCAGTGAAAGAACGTGTGTCTATTGAAAATCATTTCGCATTTCTGTCCTCGTTCTCACAAATGTAAGGTGTTGATTCTGTCTTGTTTCTGAAATTAGTGGTCCTAGATTAGGGAAAGTTCGTCTTTTCGTAAGGGAGCGTAGGTTGGAATACTGCAATAACAGGCGGTGGCTTTGGTGGTTCTATAGGTACTTTTCGGACTCCTAATAATGTTGTTGTTGGTTCCTCGAACCTTCAATATTTCGGGCATTTTTCTTAATACATGTATCGTATGTGCGTACACTTCATTTTTTGGTTGTTTAGTTCCCATTTACTAGTTTTATCAAAGTTTGCATAGAAATTTGCGACTCAGATTGTTCATTGTCCAAAGACTTTCCGCAAAAAATGAACCACCGTTTGCTTGCACGCATCGATTTGATGCGACAGGCAACAACCACGAAAAGGCTTTCCTTGATTTAAAAAATAAATAAAAAACATGGGTAACCACTTAAGCCTCTACTAATATCTGGGTGACGAAAACTGAGTCGAATTTAGACGTAATATTTTAACAATATTGCTGCGCTTACGAAGCCAAAATAAATATCTAGGAAATAAAGTATTATGTACTTTTTAGGAATTAACTATAATTTGTTTTTTTAAGAATTTCAGGCAGTCTTTGAGTGTTACGGTGCCAGATAACCTAAATAAAATTGAAATTAAACTTAAATCTTTGAACAATGCACGAATAGTTTGTTTTTAATTAATTTCATTCATAATATAATACATTCTGGCAAATGTTTAAAGACTTCGGCTTTGCACATTATTAAATATAAATTGAAAATTTCCCCAATCCCCAATAATTTTCAAAGCCGGTGGTTATGACCGCTGTACATTCTTTTGATCGCATCAAGTGCTTAGATTTTCGATATTTTAGTTCCTGAGAAATCTCCCTTCAAGTGGAAACACCAGATGAGGTCGGTACTGAAGGCTTTTGTTTTGTTTCGGGATTTAACGACCGCCATGAGCAACTGTAAGGGTTATAAAGCAGTCGCCCGTTGGGGTCAGTGGTTCCAGAAAGGGAAGAGAACCAGCACGTCGTACGATAAGCACACTAACCGAACCTCACGCGGAGCCCTCCTCTAACGACAAACCAGAAACTGTCGTCTCAAACCACTCGGTCACCCGGCAGAGACTTTATTTTAGTGATACAATAAAAAAACTGTTCGTGGATCTTTATTGATGCATTGCACAAAATACTGAGACTAAATTCTAATCGCTGATGAATAAAACTGCGTAGTTCCTCTAAACGAGACTAAATTCTAAATCGCTGATAAATAAAACAGGGTAGTTTCTCTAAACGTGTGTTTACATGGACATGTTTACAGATAATTCCACAGCTCTAGCTTTTCGTGAGCCACTATTAAATCGTTATTTTTTTCAAGCACGGAATTCAACCAGGCCTCACGACGAAAAATAAATGTGAACTCTTCGAGAAAATATTAAACCTAGAGACCAAAAGTTACGATCTTATCGTGTTCCGAAAGATTTTTGGGAGCACTGCTCTCAACTTTTTTTTCCTTCTTTTTTAGCGTGAATGAAGCCTGTTTCACCCCCCCACGCCCCGGTGGCGCAGTGGTCTATACGATGGCTTATGACTCTTCGTCCGAGAAGAGTCCGGGTTTGAATCCCGGTAAGGCATGAATGTTGTATTTGTTTTACGGCACTGGTTCTCTCCCTTCCCTGGAACTAGTGACCCTAAATTTGGGATGGGCGACTGCTTATAGCTCGTAGATTACTCACGGGGGTCGTTAAACCTCCAATAAGAAAAAAGAGGGGAGGGGGCTTCCTTCTTCCCGTTGTACCTGTTTTCATGTAAAATATATTTTTTTTTTTTTTTTTTTTTTTTTTGATTGGAGGTTTGAATCCCGGTAAGGCATGAATGTCGGAGATGGTGCGGTGGCTGTTGAGTGTACCGGCGATGCGTACAAGAGGGGTGCGGGTGTCATATCCAACTGCGCCCCAAACCATAACGCCAGGCGACGGACCGGTATGGCGGTGCATAATGCAGGCGTCATACAGTCTCTCGCCACGGTGCCGCCACACGCGGATCCAACCATCGTGGTGTTGCAGGCAGAAGCGGGATTCGTCGGAGAGGACAATGTTGTGCCATTCCCTAGTCCAGGTGCGGCGTTCAACGGCTCACGGCCGCCGCACTCGCCGATGGTGTACCGTCAATAGTAATCGGAGCAATGGGCGCCGTGCGACAAGTCCCCGCTCCTGCAGACGACGTCGAACGGTACCTGCTGGCACAGGTTGTTGCGCAACACACCCTAATTCCTGCGCTAACGTTCGCGATGTGGCGGTGCGAGCCGTCAATTCCCGCCGCACAACATGCCGGTCCTCTCGTTCGGTGGTGTGCCGCGGTTGCGGCGATCGCTCACGTCGGTTCTTCCATCCCTCCTGCACCCACCGAATCCATGCTCGCATCACTTTGGCTGGATGTCGTCCCACACGGGCGCCGATGTCTTGGTACGATAAACCGCTGTCGCGATAAGCCACTATTGGTCCTCTGTCGAACTCCGAAACGTGCTGGAATGACTGCCGTATTCTGCGACGAGACATCAGGAAGCTTCCCACGCACAGGTCCGGCAGCACAACACCCTTCCACTACTTACACCCTGCCTTATGTGCACCCTTCTTATAGTGCTTCTCGGTGGCGTGCCGGGCGCGCATGATTTGCATATGCCCTGCAATGCTAATCGTTTGCATGTCCTCTCGCGGGCTACGCATGCTGCGAATTCGAGACCAATCGGATCCTTCCTTCTTGGTGTTGCATTTTGGGTGGCCAGCAGTGTATATATATTTCTTTTGAGGTTACCAAGAAAAAATCAGACTGAGTTCAGGGGATTACGTTTCGTTAAAGCCGATAGCCGATAACGAGCAGTTTAGAAGAAATGCCCTTCACTCAGGCCCGTAGCTAACTAGGGGACTATGGGGATCCCCCATCAAAGCAATCCACCTCACGTGCAAAATGAACGTCGTCGTAAAATCTCTGAACTTTTGTTTAGGGTGGTTTATGAAAACTTTTTTTCGTATTTCATTGCAAGCGTAAATAATATTCGTGTATTACACGTTTTTAAAAAAATCCAAATTTAGATGATAGAGCATGTAACTCAAAAGAAATTACTTTTCGAAGTGAAGCAGTAGGAACAGCATCGCCAATGATTTTCTGCTGCACCCAACTTGTTGCTGCTAAGAGTCAAGGAAGAAAAAATACCCTTTTTCTTTTATTGTTTTTTGGAGAAACGTAAAATATAAAAGGGACATTGCAAAAAAGAAATGGAGGAGGGTAGATAGAGAGAGAAAGCTTCCAACTTCTTCCTGCTCATTGTTTTCGGACGGTAGGATAGTTTTGAAGAGTTGTTTATTGGCGAGAATCTGAGGGATTTTGGTTTTTGAGTTGGGAACGGAGGTTTGGCTGTTGACCGCGGTAAGAAGAGGCTATCTCCGAGCATCAGCGAAGGAGAATGCGCGATTACAGATGGAGAAGATAGACCCGAAATTCGGCATCAGTAACTCCTGGATGCCATTGCATGGATTCACGGAAAGGAACCAAAACAGTAAACTAAAAAAAAATATATATATATATTCGTGCTAGTTGGGAGTAACCTTTTCTCCAGCGATAATGACCTTGCAACTAAGCCACCGTCAACCAATTCTGATAAAGAGATTTATTTTTTAATATTTCTAGAGAGTTAAATTTTATTTCTCTACATATTTTTAATTGCTTTGTTCGCTAGTGAAGTAAATTAACAAAAGGAACGAAAATACAAAACAAAAATTCCATATGTACACTCAAGAAATGCTTATAGCATAGTAAATCCGTTTATTCACTGGTGTAACACGCATCAAGTTTTGCCAAGCTTTCGCACTCCACTGGGAGGCTTTCTCAAGGCAATGGTAGACATAAAAATGCAGGTAATTTGAATCGGATTTACTACGCTATAAACGTTTCTAGAGTGTGCACTATCTGGTGTACTTTGAAATTTACGTTAAATTCCATCTGTATTCGTCGATGAATATAGTTTTTCGTTGAACACGGACCCCCCCCAGAAGAGTCTCCCCTCCCCCGTCCGGTTCTGAGACCTAGCTCTACAGCCCTGCCTTCATTAACGGAAAACACTTGTCACTCAGTCTACATGATAATTTTATTTTCCTCTGTTGTTTTCCCTCCGAGAAATGCGATCATGCTACACGAATAAATAGCCACCTCCTACGGCACTGTCATCAAGACAAAGGAGTTTTCATTCCTTTTGCAGTAGAACCCTTATGATTCCTGAGATGACCTATTGCTTGTTTCGACTGTATGGTCTCATCTACACTGTATTTTTATTTATTCATATTATTTATTTTCTTTTAATATTTATTTATATTATTTATTTTGCTTATGGGTAAAACGACTACCATGAGCAACTTGCAGAGCCATAAGCAGTCACCCGTCTGTTATTCAGGCACGTCGCCAAGGGGATCCCGCCCACCCAGTTCAAAATGGGCCATTTTTCAGTAGATTTAACTTTAAAATCAGTGGCGTATCTTGGGTCCGAGACCTGGGCTATCTCACCCCCCCCCCCACAATACTGTTTTTTAAACATTGTGAAGGTTTTTTTTTTTAATTGTTACAATAGAAGTAACATCCCCCCCCTAAATTTTAGGTACATGCTATTGCTAACATTGTACCAAATAATTATGAGGATTAGAATTTGAACACTTATTTGTACATGAACTCCATTCTTCTTTCCTTTTGTCTGAACTTGAGTGTTACGTTTTCACAAAAATGTTTCTTCCGAGTACTTTCTCATATTTAAAAAGAATGTTTTTCTCTATTAACAAACCAGCCAAGTTGCTCGAATGTGCATGTCCTTGTGTGGCTCTAAGATATATCATGATTCTTTTTAATACGGAAAAACTTCTTTTGTTGATGAACAGTTTAATATTAGATCTGCTGATTTGTACACCTCAATAAACACGATGTCCAATTATTCAACTTTATGTAACAAGTAATGTTTCTTACTGATTTGTTTTGTATTCATCAAGGGAAATAATCACCTTCAATTCATTTTTTAGCCGAGTTGTATCAAAAGTCCATAATGTCTTGTTACTCCCCCCTCCCTGTAATAAAAAATGTAGGTGAGCTATATATCTGTTGTATGATGTGTATGTTGAGTTATATGTTGAAGCATCCTTAAACATCCAGTGGATCCGTTTGGGCTCCGTCGTTCTCGTGACAGAGAATAATTTTACGCCATGTTCTGTGAGACATTTTCCGAAGCAGTTGCGGGGTGATACGAGAGAAAGCACGTCTCACTACTTGTTTAAGTTCATCAGTGGTTTGGTAGCGCTGCTGTGCAACAACCTCCTTTATGAAACCCCAAAGGGCATTATCACACGTTGAGAGATCTGGGCTTCGAGGTGGCCATTCAAGTGGAGCGGGCAGCACTGCCGAACCTCGGCCGATCTAACGATTCCGAAAGACCTCACCAAGGTATTCCCGAACAGCGATTGCGTAATGGGCGGGTGCCCCATCCTGTTGAAACCATACGTCATTCAGAATGCCAAGATTTCCAAGTTCTGGTGCAAACCAGGTTTGCAGCATGTCCAGATAAGTTGTCTGATTCACTGAACCATCAAAGAAATACGGTCCAAACAGATGTCGACTATTCATTGCAGCCCATATCATGACATGCGGAGGATGATGTTCGAATTCTTCGACATAATGTGAGTTTTCCTTGGACCAGAACACAACGTTCCGTGATCGACAGCTGCGGTATATCGCACATTCATCACTGAAAATGACCTTTCCACGTTTTGGGATTGTGGCAAATGTCTGAAGCATCATTGCACATGCATCCCGTTTGCGGTTTAAATCGATGTCTGATAACTCCTGAACGAACATCGGGCGATATGCGTGCAAATTCAGGTCATTCTTCACGTGCTTATGCAGTGTCGATCGCGGTATTCCAAGCTCCGCTGATCGTTTGCGGAGCGACTTCGTCGGTGACCTGATAACTGATTCCTCGACCGCTTGATACTGTTGCACTCTGGTTGATGGTCTTCCCGTTCGTGGTTTATCCTTGATGTTGCCTGCTTCGAAGAGTTTATGTTCCCACCGCAGAAGAGTCTGTTTTGGATGGGCCTCTTTGTCGAATCGTTGTTGGAAATCGGCACGCACGTCACGCATTGTCTTCCCTGTGTGTGGATGTTCGTGTACCCAGACACTGACAACAATCCGCTGTTCCAGGGTGTATTCGCTGTTATCACATGGTTCTGGTACCTAATTTGTAAATAAACACAATACAGACCATAACTCAACATATACATCACAACAGATACATAGCTCACTTACATTTCTTATTACGGGGGGGGGGGGGGTAGCAAGACATTGTGGACACCCTGTAGATGTTCAGGGAAGCTTTCACAAAATTTATCAAAACAGTTCGAATCCAATCCAACAAAGCCACGAATTTTATATATAATATCACTAATTTTAATTCATTGACACTTCACACAAACTGAAACAACTCTCGCGAAACACGCGCTGGAAGCATGAAGGGACTGAGGTAGTCCGAAGTCTTCGTTTTTTCAGAGCGAACCCTTGGCCAAAGCAATGGCCCCTCACGAACTCCGTAGCTCATTCATTTTGTCATGGAAACGCTAGCAGGAGATAGTATTGAAGCTCTTCGCATCAGAACAGCGAATTCTCTCGAAGACCTACTTGCGTTATGCCGTTGATCATGGCTCGCCAGACTGATTCCCATAATCGAAAGAAGCGAATCCTCTCTTGTTTTTTTCGCACCGAAAGCATCGACATATCTTAATGCCGTTGATAATTGAGTTTTATTTGTGTATATTTAATTGACTTTTATTTGTGTATTCTCTGGGCTTCGCAGCTAGCCTAGCTAGCCTCGAATATACGACACTGTTTAAAATATAATCTGGACTTGTGTTTTATATCATGTAGCCCTACGTATTTTCTACTAGGGAGTGCGTTGTTTACTTCTCCGCAGAAAGGTTTTCAAAATAGCATCCATAGGACCATTAAAATTCAGTTGTCCTCCACTCTTCCAATTCCTTACTTTAAGCCTCTTTTTCACGTTTGTATGGCCAGGGGGACTAATGAGGAGGGTGGATAGGAATTAACTGAGGAGGTTTCTATTAATTGCTCTGCTGTTTGTTTTCTTTACAAAATAGGGGATTTCAACACGAAAAGTGGAGTCCATGGTACAGGAGCGCTGTTAAGACTGCCCCGTGACAGAGGAAGTGGCTGACGACTGCTTTGTAGAAGAAGAGTGCAAGGAAAAGTCGCTGGCTTGAAGGAAGGGAGTGTTCATGAAGGGAGAAGGGAGATATTTTGTCTGCGTGGCACGACTTAAAATTTGATTTAGTAAACAAAAACAGCGTTCAAATTGTTCAAGTACAGTACTATTTTTGTATGCAAAAATGCAAAATTTTGAAAAGCAATTTAAGGCAATGCATTCAAAGCAAGCAAATTGTTGAAGGCGACATTCTAGCAACGCTTGTATCTTACACCAGTGGCGTGTAACTAGTCAGACCCGTGTATGTGTGTATGTGTGTGTGTGCCCAGGTAATATTGCATGAATTGTTTTGTAGCCGGTAGGGAAAAAGCATTATAAATTAGTTCTTTCAGTGTTTCGTAAAAAAAAAAAAAATACTGTCAAGCTTGCCACACGTCCCTGCTCTTATTACGGGACATTGGTTCCAAGGAAGAGACAGATCCTCCACCATTAGACAAACACACCACCCATGTCTTGTCTGGAGCTCGAACTAATGGCACTGGCGACCATCTCTACAGTATAAACATTTGGTTAAGATTCTTTTCCTTCCGTTGGGTCTCTGTGTGTCAGTGACGTATATTCGAGGCTAGCTAGGCTAGCTGGGAAGCCCAGAGAATACACAAATAAAACTGAATTAAATACACACAAATAAAAGTCAATTATCAACGGTATTAAAATATGTCGATGCTTTCGCTGCGAAAAACAAAACTCAGTATGGCGAGCGAAAACCAACGGCATAACGCAAGCAGCTCTCCCAGAGTCTTCGCAGTTCTGATGCGAAAACCTTGCGTACAATCGCCTGCTAGCGTTCCCTTGACAACATGAATCAGCTGGTAGAGGGGGCTGGCCCATTGCTTTGGGAAACGGTTTGCTCCGAAAAAAGAAGACAGACTATCTCAGTCACTCGCATACTCCCGCCCATAAGAGCGTTTCGCGAGAGTTGTTTAAGTTTTTGTGAAGTCTCAATGAATTAAAATCAGAGATATTATATCTTAAATCCGAGGCTTTGTTGGATTCGAACTGTTTTGATAAATTTTGTGAAAGCTTCCCTGAACATCTACTGTCAGAACTTAAAGAACTCTATGCTTCAAATTTTGATACAGCTCGACTAAAAAATGAACTGAAAGTGTTTTGTTCCCTTGATGAATACAAAAACAAATCAGTGAGAGACATTACTTGTTACATAAAGTTGAATACATTGGACATAGCGTTTAGCGAGGAGCACAAATTAGCAGATCTCATATTAAACTTTCCATCAACAACTGCAACTGCCGAAAGTTTTTCAGCATTAAAAAGAATCAAGATATATCTTAGAGATACACAAGGACATGCACATTCGAAAAACTTGGTTGTTTCATCAATAGAGAAAAACATTCTTTTTAAATATGAAAAAGTACTCAGAAGAAACATTTTATGAAAACGATTCACACAAAAGGAAAGAAGAATGGAGTTCATGTACAAATAAAGTATTCAGAAGAAGAATGGAGTTCATGCACAAATAAAGTATTCAGAAGAAGAATGGAGTTCATGTACAAATAAGTGTTCAAATCCTAATCATCATAATTATTTGGTATCATGTTAGCAATGGCATGTACCTAAAATTTAGAAAAAAAGTTACTTCTATTGCTTAACAATTAAAAATTAAACTTCGCAATTAAAAAAAAAAAGTACTGGGGGAGGATGGATGTGTAGTTCTCTTCCATCCGTTCGGCCGCTATGTGTAATTTCCTTCCCTATATGTGTATGTTTGCATACAAAACACAGGTTTACCTATTTCGCAAACATGATCATCTAATCATCTAAAAAGATTCTTTTGCCAGCCGTTCTTTCCGGCTAACCACCAAAAGCAGGGTCGGATTGTGATGACCAAACCAGGCCGGGAATTCAGTCTTTCCGTCCTCTCCAAAAACACACACACGCGTGGGTGCCCATAGCTTAGTTTTCAGGAGGCGGCAAACAGAAACTGTAATTACGAATAATTTATACAAATAACATATGCAAATTTCCATTTTATCTTCTTGTTGTCTAACTGTTTTACAACGCTATCAAAGCATGAATTTAATTGGAAACCAGAAGACCCCAAAACTACATGAAAAAGATGGGAAAATGAAATTAGACAGCTTGTTAGGACAATCAGAAAATTTCTTTGTCATTCTTTTGATCCTTTTGGTCATTTGCATCCTATACGCAACGAAAACCTAGACATCACTCAATTGGTCCCTAGGAATGAAATAATACTCTCAAAATTAATTTCTGGGTAAAACTTTGAACGACCTTCCTCCATCAGTGAATAACTGCTACAGAGGCCGATATATTTTTCGTTTCTTCACCTTTCGTACTTTTCTATACTCTACGCATGAACGCTGTCATCCAACATGCAATAAAGAATTTCCTTATTACTTTCTACTTGTAAATTTCCGCTTTTTCTACTGGAAATTCCAGATTTTTTTTTTCAATTTTTACTGTATACCCACGCATCCAAAACTTCTACAGGAAACTTAGGAATTAGAATCAGTGTTATCACTAAAATCTCTGTAGTACCTTCCAAGAACAGAAAGGACATGGTCCGAATTCCAGGGGAAGGCAAATGCCCCTCTTGCCCCTTATATGGGCGCCCATCCACATACGAAACTAAGTTGTTCCCTCGTATATAAAAAAAAATCCGTTAAATCCTGGAAGAACGAGAACTGTTGAAACATGCGTTGTAAAACGAATTCAGTCGTGAGCAACTTTTAACAACAATTTAACGATCAAAGAATTTTAGAAATCGGCTCATGATTAAATGTTGCGTCCATAAAAAGCTACATTCAGGCATGAGTGGATATTTTTAAATTCCCGAAGACTGTTTTCCTTTGAAAATAATAATAATAATAATTATAACACGAGACTTTTAAGAACTCCATTTCCAACTACACTCAAGAGCAATTGAATTAGAGACAGCTGTCGTTATGCAAATGTGGCGCTGTGGGCGGCCCTGTAAACGGAAACGACATGCCGTATGCAGCGATCCGACAATATAAGGAGCGATGCGACGGGAATCAGTAAGAGTCGGACGCCGTATGGGTAAGACGAAGGATCTAAGCACATTTTATCGTGGGCAAATTGTCGGGGACCGACGAATGGGTCACTCCATCTCGGAAGTCGTGCAGGCACTGGGACTTTCACGAGCCACTGTGTCACGGGTGCACCGTGAGTACATCGAATCCGGTAAAACTATCCCTGCAAGGGCCAACTGCCGTGGACAACAGCGTGCGGATGAGCGGAGTCATCGTCGGTTAGCTCGCATTGTAACAGCGGATAGACGGGCCGCAGTGCAAGAAATCACTCGGCAATTTAACTCTGGTGCACAAAAACGTGTAAGCAGCCACACCATCCAGAACCATCTCCTAGTTATGGGGTACAGAAGCCATCGTTCCACGAGGGTACCGCTGCTGACCGCACATCACAGGGTACAAAGATTAGCATGATGAGTCGAGATTCACGTTGGTACATGCGGATGGCAGGATACGAGTACGGGGCAAACCACATGAAGCGATGGATCCTTCTTGCCAGCAGGGTACTCTTCAAGCTGGTGGGGGTGGCATTCTCGTCTGAGGACTGTTTATGTGGACTGAAATGGGACCCCTGGTACGTGTGACATCGTCCCTTACAGGTCAACGTTACCGGGATATCCTGGACGACCATTTGCTTCCGTTTGTGCGTCTTCAGTATCCCACTGGAAACCTCATCCTGCAACAAGACAATGCAGCTCCCGAATTGTATCCGAATAGTTGGATGAACACTCCACCGACGTGGCCTCGCTTCCTTGGCCAGCTAGGTCACCTGACCTCAATCCCATCGAGCACATCTGGGATGCCACCGAGAGAGAGATGACCCCCCCCCCCGCCTCCATCAAATCTTCGTGAACTGTGGAAGCTTGTTCAGGGGTCGTTGATCCGTATGGCTTCCCAACGTTTCCGGTGTCTTGTCGAGTCCATGCCGAGACGAATCGCCGCCGTCATCAGGGTGAAAGGTGGTGCTACACGTTACTAGACAGGTATCTCTAATTCAATTGCTCTTCAGTGTATTTGGGGAATGTTTTCTCCTGGGAAGGGACGGATGAAGGCCTTAGCCCTTTGGTTGAGATATCTGAGTTGGGCCCAAGAAACTTATGACGGGAAATCATTATGAAGTCCGTTAAAAAACGAAACTCTAGCAATATGATTGTGGTAATTAATACGTAGTGCGTTCTTCAAACTAATACATTATCCACAGTCTTGATAATACGTCACTGTATTTTCCATTGTTCTCGTAAGGACATGAGTTAAAAGCTTAAGATTCTTAGATTTCGTCATGAATTTTCTAATGATTTAGCATTGTATAAATTTCTTAGTGAATCTTTTTTGTTATAAAATGCGAAGACACAGGGAACTTGTACTATTAACGGTTCCGAGAGCAAATTGGGAGGTGTGGGTAGATGGTAGTGAAAAGTTGAAACTGTCTCACTAACCCCATTGTACACAGCGACATGAAACCTTTAGCCTTGGTGAATCACTGCCTTGAAATCAGTTCATCTTCCAGCCTCTGTTTCTGACCAAGTGGAAATCATACGATCAGATTAGATCATATTTAGAGGATTTTAGGAAGGGAGTGTCTGACCCCTGGCAGTGGGGATCCAGATGGGTGCGACTGGGGCGATCGCCCCTACCCCTAACCTAACGAAGATTTTACGTTTAAAATAGCAATGATCGTAAATGATTAACTTTGCATATTTTATTTTCAGTTTTTCTAAAGAAAATTTAACTATTAAACTTACTACGGAATTGGATTTAAAATACGTATTACATTGATTAGAAAGAGAGAGAGAGAGCAAAAGATAAAAGGAAGACAGGAACAGCGGAAAAAAAGCATGGGGATATTCTTTGTTAATTCTTTGCTATTGTCATTGTGACGTACCTGCCAGCAGGACGCACACGACATAAAGGCAGATAGGAGTCAGAATGAACGTCTGCGTAGCTCAGTTGGTAGAGCGACTTGTTCCGGAATAAGCGTACTCGGGTTCGATTCCCGACGTAGACCAAAAATGACGGAGAAATTTACTTCGTTATAATGGCGCCCGAACTTTCCGGATGACCCGACCGTTCAAAATCTCGCAATGGTGTGATGTTCTTTCCACACCGCGAGATAGGAAAAATCAGAGAATCCCTTCTCCAGCGCTTCGAAAAATAAATATGTGTGACGTGGTATTCTACACACCAGATTGACTGGGAGTTCTCAAGTGCACGTTCTACAGTGGATGGCTGCCTGCAACGATTCATGGTCACGGCTGACCCGTGGGCCACGCCCCGGCCCTCTTTCGGGGGGGGGGGGAGAAGTGACGTACCTGCCAGCAGGACGCACACGACATAAAGGCAGATAGGAGTCAGAATGAACGTCTGCGTAGCTCAGTTGGTAACGCGACTTGTTCCGGAATAAGCGTACTCGGGTTCGATTCCCGGCGTAGACCAAAAATGACGGAGAAATTTACTTCGTTATATCATATTGTCTGCCGTCTGTAACGTCTCGAAACTGTGAATAACAATCTGATCTACGTACGTATCTTAATTGAGTCGTAAACAAATTCGTAAAAATGTCCTCACCGCTTCACCCCAGGAATGAAATGGGATGCAAGGTCAGTTGATGCGTAACGTATCCTAGCCTTTCCTTGACAAATGTCAACCCCGCCTTCTCGTGGTGCATCCTGTTCCCGCTAAAGGGGCTCTGACGACCGTTAAATAGCGGTATAACTATAACATCGGGATTAGAGGAAATGCTATCTCACACTCACCAACCAACTTGGTCAGCGTGGTGAGTTATAGCCAACCCCCAAATATGCTTACACATTTTCAAACTTGGCCCTCAGTCTCCGGCAGCTGGAATGTACCTGGCCAAGGCAGCGGCCAGTGCGACATGAAGGCAGAGGGTGCTAAGGTTTAAATATGCATTTATTAAACACTCGGAGCACAGAATGAGAATGTGAATCATGAAATGATTATAATCACCGGAGGACCGGACTAGGCTGCCATCTGATGCTGACCTTGGCTACAAACGTCCATTAAACAATGTACGCTCCCTATCTTCTGATTCAAGACTCCTTGAATTGGAGGAGGAACTCGAAAAGATCAACTGGGACATTGTGGGACTAACTGAAGTAAGAATAAGAGGAGAAGAGCTCGTTGAACTGAAAAGTGTAAATCTCTTTTACTATCGTGGGACAGATACTGGCAGAACTAGTGGTGTTGGATTTATAGTAAACATAGACTGAATAACAATATTCTGGAAGTTGAAAGTTCCTCGGACAGGGCTTCACGACTCATTATCCAACTCTCAAAAAGATACCAAGCTCAGATTATTCAAGCTTATGCACCTACCACAAGTCATCCTGAAGAAGAAATTGAAGAATTTTACGAGGAAATTCGGAATCTAAATAACAAAGACAAACAGCACTTGAAGATCATTATGGGTGATTTCAATGCAAACGTAGGGCAACAGCAACAGAATGAAATATCGGTTGGTAAATACGGTTATGGGAACAGAATTCAACTTAGAAATGCTCTCGTATCGAGTTTGCCGAAGCAGAAAGGTTTTTCATCATGAATTCCTTTTTTAAGAAAAAGCCACACAGGAATTGGACATGGAAACATACGAATGGGATGACCAGTGAAATTGATTTTATTATGTGTAGCAAAAAATTTGTCATCGAAGACTGCAATGTGTTAAACAAATTCAACACAGGTAGTGACCATAGAATGATGCGATGCAGGATGCACCTTAACACTAAACGCGAACGTAGCAAGCTCATAAGACAAACAAATGTATTGACATAATCAACCTTAAAAAACACCATAATACCTTCAAGTTGGAACTGAGGAACAGATTCTCTGTTTTAGAAGGCCTAACATCAGAAGAAGTGGATATTTCTGAAGTTAACAGAAATCTCACCAAGGCTTTTATCGAAACAGCAACAAAAATAGGTGGTACTAGGAACAAGTTACACATGAAAACAATTTCAGGAAAAACAAAAATATTGATGGAAAAGAAAAGGGAAATGAAGACAACTAAAGATGTAACTTCCAAAGTGGAATATATAGAGCTATGCAAGACAGTGCGCAAAAGTATAACTGAAGATATAAGGAAATTCAATTGTGAACTAGTGAGAAAAGCAATTGAAGACAACCAAAGCCTGAAGAGAGCAAAAGGACATCTGAATGAGGGAAGAAAACAGATTATGGCTCGGTACTGTAACAAGAAATAGAAGGGAAATTTTTTCAAGGGTGAAAGATTTCTATTCAACACTATATGAAAGGGATGACACATCTAATCCAGACATTACGACAGGTACTAGTGCCAAAGCCCGCCCAATCCTCCTTGGAGAAGTTACATATGCAATTAAGAACATGAAACGGGGAAGAGCTCCAGGAGAAGATGGAATTACCGTGGACATTATACAAGAAGCAAGTGGAGAAATTGAAACTACACTCGCCCAAGTTTTCACCAGATGTCTCAATGAAAGGAAGATTTTTGAGGATTCAAATAATGCTACAATGATCCTGCGACATAAAAAAGGTGACGTCGAGGATCTCAGGAACTACAGGCCCATCAGCCTCCTTTCCGTGGTTTATAAAATCTTCACTAAGGTTCTTTCACATCGCTTGAAGGTAACACTAGACATGGCTCAACCAGATAACAAGCTGGATTCAGGAGCGGCTACAGCACTGTAGATCATATCCATGTACTGAGAGAACTAATTGAAAGAACAAGAGAATATGAACTCCCATTATGCATGGCTTTTATTGATTATGAAAAGGCCTTCGATTCTGTGAAACCAGAATCATTTTCATAGATGTTATTGATAATGCAAGTGCAAAGGTTCGGATATTTGAGGATACAGCACAAATAAGAATTAGAAAGGGAGTGAGACAAGGTGACACCATATCTCCCAAGCTCTTTAATGTCACATCGCAAAATGTCTTTCAATCATTGAACTTGGAAAACAAAGGGATAAAGATTAGTGGAGATTACCTAACTCATCTTTCGTTTCGCTGATGACGTAGTCAATTTTGCAACTACCCCATCAGAGCTGCAGAGTATGACCCAGGAGCTTGCTGACAAGAATAAAGAAGTGGGACTAAAAATGAACTTTCAGAAGACAAAAGTGATGTACAATGCTTTTACAAGAAACGAAGATTTGTCGATTGATGGAGAAAAGCTTGAGACAACCTATACCTACATTTATCTTGGGCAGCAGATATCAAGTGAGGGTCACATTGATGAAGAAATTAATCGGCGTATAAAACTTGGATGGAGAGCTTTTGGAAGAATCAGTACAGTTTTTAAGAGTAGTATGCCGTTATGACTTAAGAGAAAAGTGTTTAATCAATGCATCCTGCCAGTGCTTACGTATGGAGCAGAGACGTGGACCTTAACTAAAAAAGACATACAAAGACTGCAGACAAATCAAAGTAGCACGGAGAGATGCATGCTTGGTGTAACCAAGAAAGATAAGAAGAGGAACTTGTGGATGAGGGAAATGATAGGAGTGGACGACATCATGACCAGAGTGAAATCATTCAAATGGCAATGGGTTGGACATGTTGCCAGAAGAATGGATCACCGATGGACAACCGACATTTTAGACTGGATTCCGGGGAACAGGAAAAAGACTCATAAGAAGATCCCATGGGAGGTGGATGGATGAAATTCGAAAGTTTGTTGGAGTGACATTTGAGGAGACAGGCGGCAGACAATTGTGGAAGAAACTTGGGGAGACTTCATCCAGAAGTTGATTGATAATGGTTGTTGATGATGATGATGATATACATATAGATAGTTATACTAACGTTACATCTAAAAAACCCTTTCAGATCAGATCAGATCATATGTAGAGGATTTTAGGAAGGGAGTGTCTGACCCCAGGTCTTAAACAACCCTTAGAAATAGGAAGCTAGGAGATTTGGGCTGGAGTGCCCGATAGGAAAGTGACACAGAAGGGAGATAGAAAGTGAGAGGAAGATGCCCTTATTTATTACCGGGAGGGCCAGTACCCGGGGCCCGACGGCTTAACGTGCCCATCTTACGTACGGTGGATATTTAGTGGCTCGAGCGTTCGTACCTGCTGGGATCGAACCCGATGTCTTCTCCATGGCAGTCACGAACGTTGACCGCTAGGCCACCCGCGGCCCCGGAAATCATACGAGGCAAAAAGTGAAACTATTTTATAACCCTCCCCCCCTCTCTCTCTGGTTTGCCCAGACATACTTCTTGGGCCCTTGGTAGTGGTGGGCCCCAAGGTTATAGCCCCTAAGACCCCCTTAATTCGGCCCTGCTCCAGGGTATTTTGATTCGGCCACCCATAATTAAATCCTAAATATGCCACTTATACTGGGTCCCCAAAATATTGTCCAGCTCTCGGGCCTCCTGTCTCCTTAAATGTGCTTTGAGTTTGATTTATTTGAAGGCTGTGTGTTATATCTTTAGTGTTTTTCCTTAATCAAGTGTTCTGATTATGAACTCACATTAGCTGAATTTTAAGTTAATTGAGTTGTACAGTTGTGCCTCGTTGAAAGTGCCAAAGGAGGGTTGACTGAATAAAGACTAACTGTAAGTAACCTCTTCTTGAAGTTTCTTGGGTGATGCATGTTTCACTGTAGCTGAAGTATTTAAGAACTGATTTATGTAGTGTTGAGTCAGCAGTATAATTACAAACATTACAGTGATTGATCAAAATTGTGAAATAATGATTTTAAAAACGCAAGGTCCTGGTGAGGCTAGTATCAGCGATATTCGTTCCGGTACAACAGTCACTAAATTAATAAAATATGAGAAAAAAAAATCTATCTTCTGTAGGTTCTTCGCGTAAAAGAACCGGTATCGGGAAATACGAAATAAAATTTTCAATAAGTTTCTTGAAAACACCTAAACGTTTCTTGAAAACCCGGAAGATCTAAAAAAAATTTGTTCACTGCACCAGAAATTACTGAAATCTTTACATTATAGTAGCAAAAATACAAGTTTTCTAAATATTTCTTTCTTTCATTCTGACTATAAAAATTGAAAATTTCCTTCAGATATTTTACATTTCTGTTAGGTCTTATTAGCAGTTCCTTTAAATATAATATTTGTAACTGTGCGGTTTCTTTCTTGCATTGTTTATAGTAATTTTAATGCCCTAGTGTAAAGCGATTATTATTTTTTTAGTTATTTTTAGTATATTACTGCAGCAAACGTTAGCTTGCTGTTAATATACCTGCTATAACAGCACCATAAAAATATCTGTCAAATTTATTGAAATAAAAAACATACCTCAAACTACGCCAATCCACAAAAATTAAATCCAACCACCTTTTCTAGCTACATTCAACGTAAAGTTTCCACAGCTAGGCGTCATACTTGGATGTTTTCATTTACACATAGCGGCCCAACGGAAGGAAGAGAATTATCCCTTTGCGTAAGAAATTCCTTTAGTAGCACCTGCCAGGGCTATCACACACACACGCACACACATACACGCACTCTGCTCACGAGAGGAACTAACCTGAATGACGGCAGGAAGGTTACGAATTTCCGTAGGGCAGGCGATTCAACGTCACCATCGGATGCTAACTTAGACCAGTTCTTCAAGGTGGGCCCCAGAAAAAGGAATTCCTGCTTCTCGAACTCAATGGTCCGATTCACCTACATTCCCCTCTGACATCTGCATCGCCTGAAGAGTTCACACAGCTGAGGCAGAGAAACATACCTTAGCAAACTTCCCTGTAGGAGACGGCGGCGGCTTCAGGTCTAACATTTTGCCGTAGTACCTCAAGTAATCTCTGTTTCACCCAAGGTCATGTTCTACGACCCGTATCTTTTTTTTTTTTTTTTTTATTGCTTTACTTTATTTTGTTTATATTTTTTTCTCTCGTTCTAGAGTTAATAATGCAAACATTATTCCAGAATCGGTTCTTTAAGCAGACGCATTATTTCGTTTGAAATCCCTTTCCAAATTACTCCGAGTCTTCCGGTAGTTGAGTGGTCCCAGCAGGTGTTGAACAGACCATTCTCGCCTGTAAAGTTAATTCAGACTTTAAAGTAAACAAGATCGTAAATAGTCTACGTTGCACTTATTCGATTTATTCTTTAATTGTGGTTAAACATTTTATAAGAAATGAATTTAGCTATGAATTTGGATATAACATACAGTGGAAGCTGTGTTATACGTTTGTCCATTTTATACGTAATTCTGCGTTAGTTCTGATATTCGACTGTAGTTTCGTCGTATTTTTAATTCGGTTATACGGAATTCATTCATGGGCGTACTGGTAGCCCCCGCAATCGCCGCAGTACTGGAGGGGGAGGGGGCACGGTTATGAACCCCTAGCCTCAGCAGAAGGATTTTTCAAAATTTTTGCCGAAACGTCATATGAAACTGGTTAAAGAAATAGCCAGGAATTTCTGACGGCAGCTTTGAAGTATTAAAATAAATCAATATTTTTTTTTTAGAAAATAAGTAAAATCTTCAAGAAATTATTTTCACTTTGGTTTATAAAAACCGTTTGGCGGAAAATCAGCTGTTCCAGAGGACTTGAGGCCCTTTCTCACAGCCATAGCAATAGTTCCTATGCATGTAAGGAGAGAATGTGAATTATGCGTATTAAGGAGAGAACGTGAAGGAAATATTAATTAATAAATGAAATTTTTACATCAATGGAGATAAGCCGTTATATATTATACACTTGTTTGCCCATAACTACGCATCCTTCAGGATATAATGAACTAAAAGGTTTTCTTCGCGGGAATGAAAAAGCAGTGTATTTTTTTTATAACAGAGTAGAAACGACTTTTACCATGTGCAGAAAAAATGTGGCATTCTGTTAGGTGTGTTTTTTTATATTCAAGAGTAAATAATTTAAGTAATTTTACTCTTTTCGTGCCACAATTCTTAATTGTTACTTTTTTATTAGCTTACTTATGTTCCGTATTTTCGTATAAATCGGAAAAGGTAATTATACACTGTCACTCGGCAGTTGAACTTTTTATGTATGTGTGATCTTGAGGGATTTCTAAAAGGGGCTTAGTTCTCTAGACGAATAAAATTTGCGTGGCACGATTAACTTTGGCGTAAACGTTTTGTAATACCTTGTATTGGTATAAAACTACGGCAATCATTTTTATTGCAAGAGTTACACGTAATAAAATGTAATAATTTTGGTTTTATGAAAATTACCTATAGGTTCCGAAGAATTTGAGTTATTAAAATGTCCATAAAACCTAGTTAATAAATGAAATTAGAAAAATTCAGTAATTTAAAGCAAATAAATTTTCGCAAAAGGGCCTCGAAACAATTTTTTTTGCGAGGGGACCCGTGTTTTTTAGGTACGCCACTGAATTCATTTATATGCTTTTTTCCATTATTCGTAGTGCGATCAAAAAGTTCCAAGACTAGGTACGTCGCGCGCCAACAGATGGCAGTACGCTGATGCGCGAGCAGCGGTCGAGGGCAGTGACCTTCATGAGTCATTGCGCCGAGTGGCGTCGTTCTGTGAACATCGGGAGCTGTGCTACACGATATTTGGTGACCAAGTGCAGAACGCAGCTGCGATTTCGATATGGACTGCAAACTAGAGCAGCGAGCTAACATCAAATTCTACGTCAAACTCTGCAAATTGGGAACGGAGCCGCATGAAATGTTACTGCAGGCTTATGGCAATGAAGCAATGAGTTGTGCGAGGTGTTTTGAGTGGCGCTCGCGCTTCAAGAGCGGCACTGGAAGACGACGAGAAGTCAGAGCGACCGTTCACGAGCAAAACCCCAGAAAATATGGACGAAATTAGGAAACTGTTGCATGAGGTTCGTCGGAGAACTATTCAAGACATTGCTACGATCGTCATTGTGTCATACGGAACAGTACAAGAAATTCTGACATCGGTTTTGAACATGCACCGCATTGCTGCAAAGTTTGTGCCAAAGATTTTGAACCTCGAACAGAAGACGCTCCGTGTCGAACTCTGTCTCTGTCAGCAGGTGGTGAATGAACCAACGTTCCTGTCGCAGGTCATCACTGGGGACGAGACTTGGGTCTACGGTTATGACCCGTAGACCAAACAACAGTCGTCGCAGTGGATGAACCCGGGATCTTCTCTACCGAAGAAGGCCCGACAGGTCCGGAGCGCAACGAAAAGCAAGCTCATCGTTTTCTTCGACATTCGTGGGGTTGTGCACCGTGAATTCGTCCCCCATGGCCAGACCGTCACCACCCTTTTTTACTGCGATGTTCTGCGGCGTCTTAAGGGGGGGGGGGTATTCGCGGCAAACGACTTGAAATGTGGCGCAGGGGCGATTTCCTGCTCCATTGCGACAATGCAGTAGCTCACAGAGCGTTAGCAGCACGCCAGTTTTGCAGCCGCAACAGCATGACTACGCTTTCTCACCCACCTTACTTCCCGGATTTGGCCCCCTGCGACTTCTTTCTATTCCCGAAGATGAAGCTGAAGCTCGAGAATCGCCGTTTAGAAACCGTGGGCGAGATCCAGCGCGAATCGCAGACGGTGCTTGACACGATTCGCGAACAGGACTTCCAGGGAGCGTTCCAACAGTGGCAAAAACGCAGGCAGCGGTGATTCGCTGCCCAAGGAGACTACTTTGAGGGAGATCATAGCCAGACTTAAGTAACGTAAGTACTTTGTTCTATATCGGCCAGGTCTCGAAACGTTTTGATCGGACCTCGTATATTGAATTTCAGATTACCAAAATACACGGTTGTTTGATTCGTTTACACGTAACCCTAGTGGGGATTTAGAGTTACCAGGGATTTGCGCACAGCGTCTGTTTTGGGGCCCTCTCACTTTGCTGGGCATTCTTAAAATATAACCAGCGCATTTTTATTCTCTCCCTCTAATATATAAAAAGTATTGTAATCGCAAAAACAAATTGACTTCCAGATTTCAATAGAAATATCCATTTTGGGTTCCCCAGAACATGATTTGACATTTTTTATGGTGTGTGTGTGTGTGTGTGTGTGCGCGCGCGTGTGTGCGTGTGGTTTGCTGTTGCCATAACTCAAAAACTATTATTGCTATCAAGACAAAATTTAATACTAATGGCTTCCTTCAGTGATGCCCTAATGGGGAGGAAATGGCTGAAGTTAAAAGTGGAAAGACTTTTGTTAAGGAAGAAAATTCGGAACTTTTATATAGATGACTGTAATGTTCGTGGAATATAACTCTGTCTGAACATTACACAAATCCGTTCCGGATAACTTCAGTTTTGAGCGAATCAGGAGTCACTAAAATGTTATTTACGGTTAGTCCTTATTCAGCTAAATACCTTTTAGCACTTCAAAAAGGTGAGATCAAACGTCAGTTAATATCAACAATAACACTTGACTAAGAAACACAACACTGACATTAAAGTACCTAGAAGACGCAGCCTTCAAATAACACAAACGGCCATTAAACAATTGTAACGTGCCTGCCCCTCAGGACGCACATGAGATAAAGGAAAATAGCAGTGAGAGCACATGCCAGTGTAGTATAGTGGATAGCACTCGGAGCTCCGGAGCCGAGAGTTGGCTGTTCGAATACCTCCCCTGGCATAAAAATGACGGAGAAGTTTTCTTCGTCATACAATATCATATCCGCAATTAGCATTTGTTTCCACCATCAATTCCAACACACCTGATTCTCAAATAAATAAATTACATATATATCGTTCCGTTCTTATCTCAGACATTTCGCACGTCATTCGTTCCGACATCAGGGTGTTGCCAACCATACTCTTGCAATAGAGAGAGAGAAGATATCACGTTAAGTTTGGAAAACGGTAAGGAGAACGAACTCAAATGTACATAGAGAAAGAAACTAAAAGAGAAAGTTACATTAAAGTGTACGTAATATGACCACTGAATCACAGTACTTTAACGTGTTACGTAAAGTTAGTTTTTGGTAGTGCTTTAACTGGCATTATGTTACGTGCTGTGTGGGATCTGTTGTCGCATATCGTCAGATTCCGTAAAACACAATTTTCAATGCTATTTTACTCGCACGATAAGTCTTGTGATTACATCTCATCTTAAACCAAACTTAATGGAGCGGGGGGGGGGGGGGTTAAGGGAAAGATGGGGAGCCATCACTGAACTAAAGAGCTAAATGTTTATTACATTAAATTGCCAACGTCGTTCACAAAGCAAGGTTCGTGCAAGAATGGTTTGATGAGATGCGTGTGGAAAAACTTAACTGGCCTGCACACAGCCCCGATTTAAACCACGTGGCACACTTTTGGGATGAATTGGAACTCCGACTGCGAAACAGGCCTACCCGATTTAGCTTCCTTGATGAGTCAATCGTGGAGGGGTCAGATTCCTAATATTCCATTCGAATTAAAATTAAAAATTTACTTATATATACTATTAAACTCCAGCTTACATATACTATGTATACGTATATATACAGTGGAATCTCGGTTAAACGTTTTTCTAGGGAATGGGCTTAAAAAACGTTTAAATGTGAAAAACGTATAAAAGGAATTTCAAAATCTTAAAGATTATTGTAAAATTTTAAAGGGAAAAACGAACTACATAATTTTATATTACAGTCATTTGTAATGTAAGACATACATACATACTCCGATGACTCATTACATTATGACCACCTACCTAGCTGTTGGGCTGAAACAGGCATCTTCGCCCGCAAACCAGCATCTTCAACTCTGGCATCTTCGCCCGCAAACCAGCAGCCACTCGGCGAGGCATGAGGTGGCGATAAGTATCCTGGGGTATCTGGTACCATAATGTCAACAGCAGGTCCTCCAGTTCCTACATTTCGAGGTAGTGGCGATTTATCACGAAACCGCTTTCCCAAGTCGAACCCCAAACGTTCGATTGGATTCATGTCAAGTGAATTTGGAGGCCAGGGTATTAACAGAAAGTCACCAGCATGTTCCTGGAACCACTCCTTGACGATTCTGGCAGTGTTACATGGAGCATTATACTATTGGTAATAGCCATCACCAGCAGGGAACACAGTTGACATGAATGGGTGAACTTGGTCCCCAACGATATTCAGATACCTCACAGCTGTCAGGGATTGTGCTATTGGGATGATGGGGCCTAAAGTGTCCCAAGAAAACATCACCCACAGCATAACACGGCCGCCGCTGCCTGTTTCAGCCCAACAGTTCATCCAGGTGCCATAGTCTCCGTTGGTAATCGAGGAATCTGCACCCGGCCGTCTGCGTAATGCTCCAGGAATCTTGATTCGTCAGATCAGGACACTTTCTTCCAATCATACACGATCTCGATGATCTTGGGCCCATTTAATGTGTTACTGACGATGACATGCTGTGTGAGCATGGGGACCCGACAGGGTCTTCGGCTAAGAAGGCCCATGCGCAGAAGGCTGTGATGAACTGTGTGCTGTGACACATTGCCCTGATCACCACTGTTGTAGCTGCGGGCGATTTGTCGCATGGTCTTGCGGTCGCTGTGGACAATGCGCGACAGTCTCCGCTCAACTCTGTCATCAATGAGCTGCGGACGACACACGACTGGACGACGGTTCGTCCTTTGGCCATTGGTGCACCACTTTTGATACGTACTCACTACAGTGGCACGTGAACAACCCAGGAGCTGCGCTGTTTCCGAGATCGTAGTTCAGAGGCACCGTGCCATCACAATTTGTCATTTATCAAACTCCGATAAATCGGCAGCTTTTCCCATTCTGACTCCGAACACTCTACTAACCGAAAGCAGGTCCTCCGATTGTATATATACTTCTCTGGGAACTTCACCTGCGCCACCGTTCGGTCTCCAGGCGCGCTCATTTCTCTAGGCTGGGAGTGGTCATAATGGAATGGCTCGTCGGCGTACATACATGAGAACCTTCCTTTCTTCTTTAAGCTTATGTTTGTTTTGGCTTTTGTATTAATTATTGTATTCAAGTTCATTCTAAAAACTAGGATGAGCAATTATTTGTGATTTTATAAGTTTAATACATGAAAAGGAAAAAAAAAAATATTAATTTTGAAACACAGGTAGTACATCCCAATAGAATTTTGCTTTTATTCAATACCCCTATTATACATTCTTACTTATAAGCATCGCTCTTTTCAAAACAGTTTGTCCATTAGTTGATTTAGAATTAGTGCTCAGTAATATATTCACTAACCTTTCTTCATTTAAAATGTCTCAAATTCAGATAAACAGAAAGTGAACGTTATTTTTTTAATTTTTAGCTGCATTATTCCACGGATTCAAAAAATAAATAAATAAATAAATAAATAAAAAAATAAAATAAAATAAAATAATAAATAAAATAAAATAAAATATAAATAAAATAATAAATATTTTTTATTTAAATAAAATAAATGAAATAATAAAATAGTGTTTTTTAATAAATAAAATAAATAAAATAAAATTAAACATAAGTAAAATAATAAATATTTTTTATTTAAAAAATGAAATAATAAAATAAATAACAAATAAAATAATGTTTTTTAATAAATAAAATAAATAAAATTATTTGTTTTATTTTATAAAATAAAAAAAATTGTCTCGATTCTTTCAATGTTGTTACATACCAGGTCACGTACACTGAAGAGCAATTGAATTAAAGATACCTGTCTAGTAACGTGTAGCACCACCTTTTGCCCTGATGACGGCGGCGATTCGTCTCGGCATGGACTCGACAAGACACCGGAAGCGTTGGGAAGCCATACGGATCCACGACCCCTTAACAAGCTCAAACAGTTCACGAAGATTTGATGGAGGGGGTCAGAGCGATCGAACATCTCTCTCGATGGCATCCCAGATGTGCTCGATGGGATTGAGGTCAGGTGACCTAGCTGGCCAAGGAAGCGAGGTCACGTCGGTGGAGTGTTCATCCAACCATTCGGATACAATTCGGGAGCTGCATTGTCTTGTTGCAGGATGAGGTCACCAGTGGGATGTTGAAGACGCACAAACGGGAGCAAATGGTCGTCCAGGATATGCCGGTAACGTTGACCTGTGAGGGACGATGTCACACGTATCAGGGGTCCCATTTCAGTCCACGTAAACAGTCCCCAGACGAGAATGCCACCCCCACCAGCTTGAAGAGTACCCTGCTGGCAAGAAGGATCCATCGCTTCATGTGGTTTGCGCCGTACTCGTATCCTGCCATCCGCATGTACCAACGTGAATCTCTACTCATCAGTCCAGGCAAAAGTTTTCCCACATGTCTAGGGTCCAGTGGCGATGTTGCCGCGCCCATGTTAATCTTTGCACCCTGTGATGTGCGGTCAGCAGCGGTACCCTCGTGGGACGATGGCTTCTGTACCTCATAGCGAGGAGATGGTTCTGCATGGTGTGATTACTTACACGTTTTTGTGCACCAGCGTTAAATTGCCGAGTGATTTCTTGCGCTGTGGCCCGTCTATCCGCTATTACAATGCGAGCTAGCCGACGATGACCCCACTCATCCACACGCTGTTGTCCACGGCAGTTGGCCCTTGCAGGGATGGTTTTACCGGATTCGATGTACTCACGGTGCACCTGTGACACTGTGGCTCGTGAAAGTCCCAGTGCCTGCACGACTTCCGAGATGGAGTGACCCATTCGTCGGTCCCCGACAATTTGCCCACGATCAAATGCGCTTAGATCCTTCGTCTTACCCATACTGCGTCTGACTCTTACTGATTCCCGTCGCATCACTCCTTATATTGTCGGATGGCTGCATGCGTCATGTCGTTTCTGTTTACAGGGCCGCTCACAGTGCCACATTTGCATAACTACAGCTGTCTCTAATTCAATTGCTCTTCAGTGTATAAATAAATGCATGAACCATGTATTTTTGATATCCTAAACTTCTAAATATAACGCGAAATCGCAAAAAGCGAGAAAATAAATTGCGTGTAATCGAATTGAGAAAGCGATAGAAACTTTTCTGAAACATTTGTGACTAGCGAATTAAGTATTAGGAATTACGTATAGAAGTGAAAAACGCATAACTGAGAGACGTGTAACTGAGGTTCTACTGTACATACACTAGTGTTTGTGAAAATTGCAACACCATGAAGGACTGCAGGTGTTAGCTTGAAACTTACAGGCTATGTACAAGAGGTTAGGACATTCAAATGGTTAAAATGTCAGTCAAAATGCGCATGCGTTTCGGAAGCTCACCCTCAGAACTGTCCAGTCTTATGTATAAAGAGCTGGCTCAAGCGAGATGTCGCAATCAGTGAAGAGCCGACATTGAGTCGAAAGGGTGTTTCTTGTGTCTCACTATGCCCCGTCGCCGAAGCAGGTCGTATTATGAACACTTGACGGACTTTGAACAAGGAAAGATTGTTGGGATGAGAGAAGCTGGATTTTCCTACAGCGAAATTGACGCTCGTGTGGAACGAAACGCGCAGTACAGTAATGCAAACGTGGAGTTAGTGGACAGATGAGGCTCGGACGCACAGTAATCCGTGAAATGGAACGCATGATCGAACGCTTGCACGGGATGACACACAGCTCTACTGCATGGCAGTAGAGCTGTCTGTCATTGAGGGAGCCCCCAACAGCCAGCGATACATGAGGGATGTTTTAGAAGAACAGGTGATACCCTTCCTTCAGAGTTATCCTGGCGCAATATTCCAGCAGAACAATGCTCAGCCACATGTGGCCCAGAATGTCTAAGGCGTCTTCCATGCATCGCAGATATCGCTTCTTCCCTGGCCTGCACGTTTGCTGGATATGACCCCCAACGGAGACGCTTGGAACATGATAGTTAAGCGTCAAGCGCCTCCACCAGTCACCAGAAATGAACCATTGTCTCGCATAGAAGCAGCCCAGCAGGCAATTCTCCAGGACGATATCAAAAACCTCTTCCATTCAATGCCACGCCGTATACAGGATGTTATTGATGCTTGACGTGGCCCACACGATACTGAGTTTTGAAGCGAAAAAATCTTGTATAGCTCTACAAACATAATCAGTAATCTCCTGTAACATGAGGAATCTGTGAAATAAATTTCCTTTGAATATGCACCAAGAAGAATCGTGTGCGACGTATATTCTAAAATAACTTTCATTTTCAAGTCCTTTTCCTATGTAAATTTGAGTTTGTTCTCCTTTATACTTCCAAACTTAACGTGACATTTCTCTCACGAAAATGAGGTTGGCAACACATTTGAGGTCAGAGAGAAAGTGATGTATGAATGTGATAAGAACGGTGGATATAAAGGACGATACAACAGTTACTCAGATAGATGTGTGTGTGTAGACGTTCGATCGCTACATGTTGAATCTACTGAAGTATTGCTGGACTAATAAAAAGTTATTGTAAGTTGACTTCTGTTTATGTTTCATTTGGCCGTAAACTATTGCATCGTATTCTTATTTAATGGTATTAGACTTAGCGTAACGTCAATCTTGCTCACGAAAGAGACGTTACGTTATACGCGCTATAACACGATTCTTTCTTGGTGCAGCAAGCTTCTCCCTGAAAAATGTCAACCCCGTTTTCTCGTGGTGCATCCAGTTCCCACTACAGGGACTCTGACGACCGCCACATACGCGTATAACTCTACCACCGGGATTAGAAATGCTATCCCACACTCACCAACCCGCTTAGCCAGCATGATGAGTAATGCCCCCCCCAAGATGATTTCACAACTCAAATCTTGGCCCTCAGTTTTCGGCAGCTGGAATGTACCTGGCCAAGGCAGCGGCCAGTGTGACATGAAGGCAAAGGGTGCTATGAATCATCGGAGGACTTGAGTAGGCTTCCATCTGATGCTGACCTTGGCTACGTTCAATGGACGATCTCTATCTTCTAATTCAGGGCTTCTTGAATTGGAGGAGGAACTACAAAGAGATAAGTGGGACGTCGTCGGGCTAAGTGATTTAAGAAGAAAAGGAGAGGATCTCACTGAACTGAAAAGTGGTCACATCTCTTCTACCCCCGCACGGGGATAACTGGTTTTCCAGTTATTTGGGGAGCGGCGCCCCCACGGCCCGAGCCGACCTTGTGACTGGTCAACATCTGATGTCATGCCACCGCTTGTTTTTTATTTTGGTGCTGTTGGTGTTTGCAGGGACGGCTGTTCATCCAGCTGTTGGGGAGTCGCGGCCCCACGATCCCGAGCTGGTCTTGTGTCTCGCTTTTTCGTTTTTATTTATTTTCTCCACTGGCTAGTTGCCCGTGTTGTATTCTACCTAATCGCTACCACGTTATGTACTAACACCCCGGTCTTTTGGTTTTGTTACCCTCCACCACTAACTGTATTATATTAACCGCTCAGTTCGTAGGTTGCTGAGATTCCGTTTAGGTTCCCTTCCAGGATTTGTCTTCTTTGGATTTCTTTTTTTCCTTTTAGCTGGTTTGGGTGCTAGACCTACCTGCATGTTTGCCGCGTGCGGAGACCCGTGAGGCGAAAATGGGATGTCTGGCGGCTGAGGTCGCAGGAGACCGGATAAGTGCCTCCTGTGTACCAACACTCCTCTTCGACCCCGGCTTCGCTGTAAACGGGAGGCTAGAGAATAACCCACCTCTAGTCAGAAGTCATGTACCAAGTTGTGTACAGGGCTTTAGCGGCTTTTTTGTCGTATAGCACGGCAGGGTAAGCCCGGGGGCTGTGGGATCATGCCAAAGGCGTTGGCATGACGGTACCCGGAGGCCGAAGTGTCCGCCGAGTGCGTGTGATCACAGCCAACGGACCATATCTGCAACGTATAAGCTCCAGAACTGTGTCCAGCGTCGTTTTCTTGGCTTGCGGACCTCCAGTTCTCCCTTGTAGGGCTCGGTGGTGGGTGGAGTAGTCTGCAGACGAATCTTCCTTCTTTTTTTCGATGGGTAAACCCAAAAACAAACACTCCAAATTTAAGTCACCTGAGAAAATGATAGTTGCCAACGACTCTCCTTCGTCTTCTCAACCTACCAAGTCTCATAACCTTAAACGATCTTTAGACCATGATCTGGACCAAGAATGTGGAACCTCTTCTTCGGCAGCTGTACCAGTCGCTCCGAAGCGTCGTCTCCCCTCGATTGCTGTGACCACGCATGCTACACACTTAGTTGTAGAATCCATCGATCCGAATGAGAGACTGTCCACCAGATCTCCCTTTTTCATTTCTAAAGCTTTGGACGCTGCGGTTGGTCCCTTGAAGTCTGTGAGGAAGCTTCGCTCTGGGGACCTGCTTGTCCAAACTTGCAGTGTTTCTCAGAGTAACACTTTTCTGCACCTTACTAGTCTTCAAGGCATTCCTGTCAAATTGACACCTCACCCATTTCTTAACACCTCTTGGGGTGTTATTTCGGAGTTTGATCTCTTGCCATGCAGTGAAGACGAATTGGTGACTGAACTTGCTGATCAAGGTGTTATTGCTGCACGTCGTATGATGTTCCGGCGCGATGGTTCTTTGATTAAGTCTAAAAATGTCATCTTGACTTTTAACTCCCCGAAAGTTCCGACCGAAATCAAGGCTGGCTACTTGGTCTGTGGAGTTCGCCCGTACATTCCCCGTCCTCTGCGCTGTTTCAGGTGCCAGAGGTACGGGCATTCACAACGTTTCTGTAAGAGCTCCGCTCGTTGCGCAAATTGTGGCTCCAGTGAACATGACGGGGAAGGTTGTTCTTCTGCGGCCTGCTGTGTTAACTGTGGTGAGGCCCATGCAGCTTACTCCCGCGTCTGTATGAAATGGAAGGACGAGATGGCGATCCAGCGCCTCAAGACCCTGGAAGGCCTCTCGTACCCTGCTGCCAAGGCCAAGTTGGGTATTCCCAACAACCGACAGCGTACTTTTGCCGCAGTAGTTCAGTCTCTGCCACAACCTGTGCAGCCCTTTGTTCCGCGCCCTGTAGCTCTCGCCGCACTTGCCAAGCGATCTACAGCTGAACAAGCGACACAGGTGGATTTCCCGGAGCTCCAGCTTTTTCGAATAGCTGAGTCTGCGCCTTCTCTTTTGAAGACGACCGACTCTTCCAGTTCCCAGCAGAAAGCCTGCACGTGCGGAAGACCCGGCCCTCAATACACAAAGGTGTGCAGTGTCCATCCAACTGTCGCGGTCCACCTGACCAACAGTCTCGGACTCAGCGAGGTCCACACCCTCAACCAACATTATAGAGGAACATCGGGGGGAGGAGAGTGACAGTTCGTCCCCAGCCTCAACCAACATTGCAGAGGAACATGAGGGGGAGGATAGTGACAGTTCGTCCCCGCCCTCGGCCAGCATTGCATTGGAATGTGTGGGGGAGGAGAGTGACAGTTCGGCCCCCTCCTGGTGACTCATCCTATGTGTAGTTGTGTTCGATTTCTTTTTTTTTTTTTGATTGGAGGTTTAACGACCACCGTGAGCAACTCAATGGGCTATAAGCAGTCGCCCGTCCCTAATTTAGGGTCACTGGTTCCAGGGAAGGGATAGAGCCAGTGCCGTAAGACAAACACAACACCCATGCCTGACCGGGATTCGAACCCGGACCCCTTACGGACGAATGATCAGAGGCCAACGCCTTAGACCACTGCGCCACCGGGGCGGCGTTGTGTTCGATTTCGTAATGTGTTTTATCATTCTCATTCCTCAGTTTTACTTAATCGTCTTGTTTCTCACCATTGTACCATGTTTTTCATACTGTTTGTTTCATTGTCTTTTTTGGCCCTTCCTTCGTACTCATGGTTCGGTTTTACTTGGTCAGCCAGATTTTGCGATTTATGCCCCGTTTTTTAATTTTGTCTGTTTGTCTTGTGTCTGGCGCTCTTTGGCCAACCATGGCCCTTGCGCCAATAAAATCTAATAACCAACCAACCAACCATCTCTTCTACTATCGTAGGTCAGAAACTGGCAGAACTAGTTGTGTTGGATTTATAATAAATAAGAAACTGAAGGATAAATTCTAGAAGCTACAAGTTCCTCGGACCGAGCTGCGCGACTCGTTATCCAACTCTCAAAAAGATACAAGATTCAGATCATTCAAGCTTACCACAAGTCATCCTGAGGAAAAAATTGAAGAATTTTATAAGGAAAAAAATAACAAGGACAAGCAGCACTTGAAGATGATTATGGGTAATTTCAATGAGGAAATAGAGCACCAGCATCAGAATGAAATTTCGGTAGGTGAATTCGGCCAAGGCAACAGAAACTAGCGTGGAAATACTCTCGTAGAGTTTGCAGAGGCAGAAAAGTTTTTCATCATGAACTCCTTTTTCAAGAAAAAGTCACATAGCAAATAGACACAGAGACATCCCAATGGGATGACAAGTGAAATTGATTTTATTATGTTTAACAAGAAATTCGTCATCGAAGACTTCAGTGTTCTTAAGGCTCTACGAGACCCGCCATCTTGTATTGCTGCCTTCTCTTGTTAACCAACGGGCAAACGTATTTCACAAATTGCTCGGGCAATTTCGCACATTTTGGAACATCGTTTGTGGCTAACGCAAGACATTTGATAAATAAGGAGTTCCCTGGTTTCAGAATTTTTATTGACCTTTCCCTTCAATTTTTATCTGCAGCGAAAGTCGTACCAAGGCGTCTTCCACAGTTTTATTAATTAATAAAAAATACTTAAAGAGTCCAAAATGAAAATCTGAAACCAGGGAACTCTTTATTATCATATATCTTGCGTTAGCCACAAATGGTGTTCCAAAATGTGCAAAATTGCCCGAGAAATTTGTGAAATACGCTTGCCCGTTGGTTAACAAGAGAAGGCACAATACAAGATGGTGGGTCTCGTAGAGCCTTAACAAGTTCAACACAGGTAGTGACCATGGAATGGGGAGATGTAAGACTCATCTCAACACTAAACTGGAACTTGGTAAGCTCATAAATCAAACTAAATGTACTGACACGACCAACCTTAAAACTCATTGTAATACCTTCAAGTTGGAACTGAGGAACCGATTCTCTGCTCTAGAAGGTCTAACATAGGAAGAAGTGAACATTTTGAAGTTAACAGAAAACTAACCAAGGTTCTTATGGAAACAGCAACAAAAATAGGTGGCACTAAAACAAGTTGCACACGAAGAAAATATCAGGAAAAACAAAAGTGCTGATGCAAAAGAAAAGGGAGATGAGGACAAATAAAGAAAATTCAACTTCCACAGGGGAATACATAGAGCTATGCAAGAGAGTTTAGAAAAGAATCGCTGAAAACATAAGGAAATTCAATTGTGAACTACTGACAAAAGCAATTGAAAATAATCAAAGCTTGAAGAAAGCAAAGGGACACCTCAGTAAGTGAAGAAAACAGATTATGGCACTGAGAAAAGAAGATGGTTCTGTAACAAGAAATAGAGGTGAAATTTTCACAAGAAAGAAAGATCCCTACACAAAACTATATGAAAGAGATGATACACCTATTCCAGTCATTAAGAAAGGCACCAGTAACAAATTTTCTCCAGTCCTTCCGGCAGAAGCTGTACATGCAATTAACCCTAGAATACCCAGCGGGGTACTACAGCACCCCAGTAGTTCTTCGTTTGCTCACAGATAGCGCAGTGTTTGCTAAGGAAGGTTGTTTCGTGAATTCTCAGTCTAGACTTAAGTGTGTATACATGCATGGAGATGGCGTTTTCCACTGTTTCCTATTCTGTGTGTTAACAATCTCTGAAATGTTAAAATAGTGTACGCTATTAAAATAAATTGTTTTCAGTCAATTTTGTTCTGATAAATTGAATGATTTCTCCGTGGGGCTTCCTAGTACCCCGCCTGTGTATTAGGAGGTGGGAAAATAGTCTGATTTAAGAACATGAAACGGGGAAGAGCTTCAGGAGAAAATGGAATTATCGTGGACATTATACAAGAGGCAAGTGGAGAAATAGAAACTACTATACACTCGCCCAAGTTTTTACTAGATGTCTCAATGAAGGGAAGATTCTTGATGACTGGAACAATGCTACAATTATCCTGTTACATAAAAAAAGGTGATATTGTGGATCTCCGGAACTACAGGCCCATCCGCCTCCTTTCAGTGCTTTATAAAACCTTTATTAAGGTTTTTCTCATCGATTGAAGGTAACATTGTACATGGCTTAACCGAGAGAACAAGCTGGATTCAAGAGTGGCTACACAGCATAGATTGAATTGGATTTATTGTAATTTTTTGCTACATCACACCAAAAGCATTAAATACATCAAACACCATAAAAATAAAACTGGGAAGTGTCCAAAACATAATGTGAATACATCAAGACATCCAGGTCATTTACGACACTTAATAGTGAAGGAAATTACAAAAAAATAAATGATAATACGATTTAGTTATGAGTAAAATTCAATACAGGTAGTTGGTTCGTTTTTACCACAAGCATAATAAAGGGAATAATATCAATAACAGGTACAATCAGAAGCGCAATTATATATAATACAAAAACGTATGATACAGAATAGCAAAGGGCCAGGGAAAAAGGCTAAATTATTTAGCCTGACCAGCTCCTGAACCCCCAACGGATAATATACCAAGTCAAGACATCCTAAAGTACAGTTTAACTGCCAACTGTGTAAAAATAAACATTTCTGTGGTTTCAAAACAATATATTAACCAAACAACAAGAAACCTTTCCACACTCTTTTAAAAGCAGTGTAGTTTATTATAGATCTAATATGTAACGGGAACTCGTTCCACAAACGAGGGCAGGCTGCGTAAATATTATTGGACTACAAATTTGTGTGTGCTCTAGAGATCACAAACTCAGTGTATCCTCGAGTATCGCAGAGATGAGAAAAACGATGCAATGTTATTAAATTAGAATACCTATTTGCATAAATTCTTTCATAACAAAAGTCTGAAATTATATAATTTATCAATAGATAGTAGATAAAAACGAACAAAAAGAATTTCAACATCAATCGACAAATTTATCAAACGAATAATTTTTTTTTTTTTGAAGAGCATAAATTCTGTTAACTGGCCCGTCGTTGTCTGGCCCCAAGCCAGAATACAATAAGACAATAGTGGATAAAAAAATTAATAATACAAGACCAACTTGATCCTAACCGACAAAAACTCGAGATTGTAGCAATTACACCAATGCGAAATAGACCAGCAGCCAAGTGATCAACATGCGAGTTCCAACGTAAGTTCTCATGTAAATGAACACTCAAGAATTTCACTGATGCATGAAAGACCAACGGAACCCAATTTACGACAATACTAGGAGGAGTAGATAACCGAAATCTGCGACCCGAAAAGAAAACACAGTTTGTTTTAGTTACATTTATGGTAAGAAAATTACAACAAAACCAACGCAAGTACTCCAAAAGGTCCAAATTAACGCGAGGAAGCAACTCAGACACAGAATTACCAAAAAGAAATAAACTGGTATCACCTGCGTACAAAACCTGGTGTAAACTAGAGGAAACATTAAAAATGCCATTTACATAAATCCAAAAAAAAAAAAAAAAAAAAAAAAAGAGATTAGGACCCAGAACTGATCCCTGAGGAACACCATAATGTACTGGCTAAACACTAGAACAAATATCCTTATCTGAACACACTGCCTCCTACCAGAAAGATAGTTTTTAAACAATGTAAATGGTTTTCACTTAATCCCAGTATTGTGCAACTTGGTTAACAAAATATCATGACGAACGGTATCAAATGCCCTAGACAAATCCCCAAAAATGTCCACGACAGCACCTTCCACGATCAATATTAGAATGTAAGTAATTTAAGACATCCAACAACGCTGTCTCAGATAAATAGCCTTTACGAAAGCCATGCTAATTTCAATGTAAAATATTGTTAGTATCAAGAAAGCATAACAACCTATTCAAAATAAGCCTTTCAAAAACTTTTGCGAACATAGAAATACTAGATATAGGACGGTAATTAGCCACCTCAGTTGTTGAATTCTTCTTATGAATTACACTAACCCGACTTAAAATTAAAGGGAGAGAAATTATATCTATGTACTGAGAGAACTAATTAAAAGAACTAGGGAATACGAACTCCCATTATGCATGGCTTTTATTGATTGTGAAAAGTCCTTTGATTTCGTGAAACTATCAGCAGTTACAAAGGCTTTGAAATCTGGCGGTACTGAAGTTGCTTACATTAGCATTATTGATAACTTAAATGCAAGTGCAACGTTTTGGCTAATTGAGCATACAACACCAATAAAAATCTCCCAAACTCTTCAATGCCACATTGCAAAGCGTCTTTCCATCATTTAACTAGGAAAACAAAGGGATAAAGATTAATGGAAAATATATAACTCACCTTCGTTTTGCTGATGACGTAATCATTTTTTCAACTACCCCTTCAGAGCTGCAGAGTATGATCCAGGAACTTGCTGACAAGAGTAAAGAAGTGGGATTAAAATGAACTTTAAGAAGACAAAAGTGATGTACAATGCTTTTACAAGAAATAAAGATTTTGCGCTTGATGAGGAAAAGCTCGAGGTAACCGATACCTACAATCATCTTGAACGACAGATATTAAGCAGGTGTCACACTGATGAGGAAATTAATCGGCGTATAAAACTTGGCTGGAGAGCTTTTGGAAGAAACATTACAATTTTCAAGAGCAATATGCCATTATGTTTTAAAATAAAAGTGTTTAATCAATGCAAACCTTCCAGTGCTAATGTACGGAGCAGAGGCATGGGCCTTAACTAAAAAAGACATACAGAGACTGCAGACAACTGAAAAAAGCATGGAGAGATGCATGCTTGATGTAACCAGGAGAAATAAGAAGAGTAACTCGTGGATAGGAAAATGACAAGAGTGGGATAAGGAAAATGGCAAGAGGGGAAGACATCATGATCAGAATAAAACCCCATGAATGGCAATAGGATGGACATGTTGCCGGAAGAACGGACCACCGAAATTTTAGACTGGGTTCCAAAGTATAGGAAAAGACCCAGAAGACCCCCCCATGGGAGATGGATGGATGAAATTCGAAAGCAGGCGGGAGTGACATGGAAGAGACTGGTTCAATCTAGACAGTTGTGGAAGAAACTTGGGGAGACATTCATCCAGCACAGGATTGGTAATGGATGATGATGATATATAACTCTAAGGATTAAAAGCAAGAGCCCGTTCCTAATTTAAGGTTAGCAGTTCGGGGGAGATGAGTAATCTAGAGCCGTAAGATAAGCACACCACCCATGCCTTAGCTGTAACTCGAAAGCAGACTTAGCTCAGACGAGCCAGAAAGCTAAGCCTCTGACCACTCGGTTACCGGAGCGGTCATATTTCTGGAAAAAAAAAAGACGTCCTTTTGGCTGTGGTTTAACATAACGAAACCACAGCCAAGAAGGGAAACCGAGCTTGCCACAACCATTGGTAAAATGGACCTTGGAAAAAAAAACAAAAAAAAAACGACTTCGTTTATGAAATATGTTTAAATTTCTGTTAGTCTCTTGTTTGTTGAGACACATATGATCAACACGTCCGGCCATTTTCCCACGCCATCAGTTAAAAAAATAATAAAAATGTGGGGCAAGTCGTAAAAATTTTTTCAAATTTTCATAAGAAATGTAGCTCCGGAATCAGCGTGGAAGAATGAAGAACAATGCAGTTCGTACTGAAGCCACAGTCATGACTGTGTAAATTATAAACCTGGATTGGCTTGGAAGTAATCACTCCGCTCTCCCTACTGTGGAGCTATAGCTGCTGCGGTGTAGATTAAAAGGGAACTTGTAGCATTCACAGCGTGAGATGTGAATGCTACAAATTCCCTTAAGATTAGCTCTGTTTTACATCGCCCCCTCGAGGATTCTTTTAGATAAAACATTCTCACAACACTTCTGTGTACGCAATTAACAACCTAGGTCTCAGAACCGGGGGGGGGGAGGCGAAGCGAAGACTTATCTGGGGAGCTCTATGTTCAGCGACAAACTATTCATCCATCAATACAGATCAAGTTTTGGTTTGCAATTTTGCTGCTTTTGCTAATTTATTTCACCAGTGTGAACAATTTCTCTGTTCCGAAAAGTAAAATATGAAATTCAAAATATGAAGGGGGAAAGGGGAGAACTGAAATCTCTTGAAATATAAAAAATGAATCGCACTGTCAGAATTTGTTTGACAGTGATTGAGTTGCAACATCATTATAGCTGGAGGAAAGATAATTACCAACAAGCATGAGAAAAGTATTTATATTTTGGTTAACTGTTCTAGTTCCTTTTCGTGGATCCATGCAGTGGCAACGTGAATTTATTGATGCTGAATTTTGACTCTTCTTCTCCATCTTTAATTGCGCATTCTCCTTTGCTAGTGCTCGGTGGGGGCTTCTTCTTATCGTGGTCAACAGCAAAACCTCTCAAAAACCAAAAGCCCTCAGATTCCCCGCCAACAAACTCTGTCTCGCCCAAAGATTTCTCTTTAGCACTGTTTTACATTGCTCCCTCGAGGATTCTTTAGATAAAACATTCTCACAACAACACTTCTGTGTAGGCAATTAACAACCTAGAAGTTGTTTTTTTGGGAGAGGGAGGGGGGGGGGGTATTGTTTCTTTTTATAAAAGGATTTTTCTCTTCCCTGAGCCTTAGTTACAACAAGTCTGGTGCCCATGTGGCAGAGAATCACTGAGATAACTGTTCCTACTGATTCATTTCAGAGGTAATTTCTTTAGATTTATCCATCGTTCGTGCTGCATTACTTCAATTCTGCTATTTCCAAAAACGTGCAGTGCACGAAAAAATATTTATGTTTCTAATGAAATGCAAAAGCAATTTCCATAAACCACCTACAGTAAAATTTCAAAAAAATTACTTTCTGGGGGAGGGGATGCTTGCTTTGCAGGGGGTCAGAGCGCCCTCTAGCCCCTGTTAACTACGGCCGTTCATATAAATCACAAGAGAGACGGTTTAATAGCAAAAGAACACCTGCCATGCGTGGAACGTACCATCTTAGAGCAGTAGCCATGAAACATGAGCTATAAAACAATTCCCCTCTCTATATCCAACTTTCTGTTTTTGTGTTAAAATGGAAATTCTCACTATATATATATTGCGTAAAAAGCAGCTCCGCCACAAATCCAAAGCTTTTCAGCTGCGCATTTATTAATAGAGTCCCAGTTATTTCTAGTACACAAAGGAATCCCATTTCAAATAAGACTGGTATTCTCATTAATGTCTGCCAAAAAGCCTAAGATACCCGTAAATATATTAAAAGAGAGCTTAGAACTTTCGGCAGGTCAAAACCTTCCTTCAAATATTATGCTTATGAGATATCATGCTTCAGTGGCGCAGTGGTCTAAGCGATGGCTTCTGACCATTCGTCCGAGATGGGTCCGGGTTCGAATCCCGGTGGGGCATGGATGCTGTGTTTGCCTTACGGCGCTGGCTCTCTCTCTCTCCCTTCCCTGGAGCCAATGACTCTGTAACGTATACTCTATATTCACTTTCCTTTTGATTTTACTATCTCTGGTTATTTTATTTTACTATGTAAATTATCTTCTTACTGAACGAAATATTATTTCACCCGATGAATGAGATCTGGCAATGAGTGTAAGTCATGACGTGGTGGTAGCCAGTATATATAGGCGCGTTCATCGATAGCGAAAGAGAGCGTTTGGTGTTGTACGGAGAGATTTTGTTGTTATAAGGAGAGCGTTTGGTGTTGTACGGAGAAAGGGGGAGATGATGTAACGTATACTCTATATTCACTTTCCTTTTGATTTTACTATCTCTGGTTATTTTATTTTACTATGTAAATTATCTTCTTACTGAACGAAATATTATTTCACCCGATGAATGAGATCTGGCAATGAGTGTAAGTCATGACGTTGTGGTAGCCAGTATATATAGGCGCGTTCATCGATAGCGAAAGAGAGCGTTTGGTGTTGTACGGAGAGATTTTGTTGTTATAAGGAGAGCGTTTGTTATTGAAGGGAGAGCTTTTGTTGTTATACTGGAGGAGCGTTGTTGTTGTGAAGGAGAGAGTTTCGTTCTATGTAATTAGTTGGATTCTTCATTATTGTGAAACAAGTTGTGTGTGTGCTTTGGATGACCAAGAGTCGCATAATAAAAGAGCTATTCGTAAGTACGTCTTTCTCAATTAATAGTTTTGTCAGATCTCTGTCTGGCTGTTAGGTTTATATCATTAGTTTATTACCATTAACAACCAGCGTTAAGACTTTATTCATTCTAATTACTGCTGCAACATTACTACCAGTTATAAGTTTGTTCAATACTATTACTACACTACTAGCAGGAGACTTTATTCATGTTCTTAATTAACTAGTAACAACAACCATTTGAATTCACTATTTGAAGCTTAGTACAAGCATATCATTCAGTAGCAGAAGCATTATACTTAGCTCAGTAGGAAAGCTTCATTATTATCATTAGCTAGCTGGTAGAAAGAGCTTATTCATTATAATTAGCTTAGCGGAAAGCAAAATAAAGCTAATTCATTATAACTCTAAATTAGGGACGGGTGGCTGGTTATAGCTCATCGAGTTGCTCTCGGTGGTCGTTAAACCCCCAATAAAAAAAAAAAAAATATATCATGCTTCAGGAAGGACTTTCGACAGACGTTAACGTGAGGCGGGTTTCTTTGGAATACAGACCCACAACCCATTTAAGAGGTGGGCTAGGATGCTATAGCCCGAGCCCAGCATTTTCAAGGGGTCCTAAAAATATGCAGAATTCTTGAAGAATTGACATTCTAGAGGGTTTTTTTTTCAGATAGCACAGCACAAACAATAAGAAACTGCCTTTAAGAAAAAAATTCCTATTTTTGTCCGCTTTTTTAGGAGTCCGAAAAACATATAGTCGCTCCCAGTCCATCCTCAAATCTTTCGAAAGCCTTACAGAAGTTTTTTTGTACACATCTGTAATTGGGGGAAATTTTCATACATTAAGAATTCGTCTCAATCCAATGGCGGCAGAACCGCCCGGGCCCGGTCAATTATTTCATCAATTTCAGCCAAGATTTTTATTATTATTATTTTTTTATTTGGCATATGAGCTATTGTTGTGATGTACCTTAGAAAGTTCCTCTGGGTAAGTGATCAGGTGGTCCTATTTCCCAACAAAACTCCTTAGGTATTGTTTTTCTTCTGTTTGTTCCGGGAAGCGGGAAGGTAGAGGGTTCACCACGATTCGAATTTCGGGCCCGGTCAACGAACTTCACTTTCCGCCGCCCCTGTCTCAATCATGACATTTGAATCATATTATTTTGCCTACTACTTAGATATAATTTTGAACCCAACCCTGGGGGAGGGGGGAGTTAAAGCAGAACTGAACTGGTATCCACTTTTCTACCATGCATTTTTACATTTCCTTGCTACCAGTAATTCGTCCATGAATCATGGGAAATATTATTTTTGAAATCATTGAAGTGACTTATTATTTAATAAGTCACTTCAATACGACGGGAAATTTTTATAGCTTCCTCATCATATTTTGGGAATGTTTTCCCCTGGGTATTTTTATTCATCCACCCATAGTGAAATCATAGATGTGCCACTAATACTGGGCCCCCAAAATACAGTCCAGCCCTAGGGCCCCCTGTCTCCTGAAATGTGCTCTGTACAGACCCACTACGTAGTATGTCAGGGCTGGACTATTAACTATGGAAGACTAAGATTCAGTCATATTTGTAAAGTATATCAGTCCTCTTTATCCCCTTTCCCCACCCGAAAACTAGCTTCGCTTATTGTTGGTTTATGATCTATATGTGGAAACAAGAGTCAATAGGTTAATTAATCACGTACTGGATGTTATTTGTAACACATAAATGGAGTTTTTATAAGGTGGGCCAACAGTTTCCTTGAAAGAAGGTAAGATCAGAGTGAACATTAAAAATGATGTAGCTGAAAGATTAGGAAAACGCGATAGAAATTATCAATTAAGTGTTGGCTCGTAGCCAGCAAGAAACCAGTTCATTGAGCCACGGCAACTAGCCCACTTTTTGTTATTGATGATGACCCGTGAACTCTTGGTTATTTATGTCGTCTGTACACTCTTCCTAATCTACGGATGAACCTCTATCCGCTTTTTCAGTGTGACTGGCGGGTATGATTGTTTATGCAGAAATAATCAGATAGACAATATGTGCACGATGAATATCGGTAAAATCACGTACAAGCAATAGAGATAGCGTGTGTAGTACAGACAGAAAATATTTTCCCCTTTTTCCATGGGATATAGTATACATTAACTTTTACCCAGAGGGAAGAACTCGGTCATACTTGTCTCCGTACGATCAAGAACAACAAAAATATTTTTCTTTTCGTTACAACAGAGATACGGGAGAGAAATACAAATATTCATTCATGCCACCTAATGGAAAATATGCACCAGCTAAAACTGGGATATCATGATTTCCATTAAAGAATGCCGGTTTCTTAAAAGCCGATGCACAGGGTTGTTACAAATGAATAGACAGTTTCAACATCTTATGAAACCAAAACTATTTAAGATATTGACACTCACTGTGCACCGTTTTGTAGAGAAACTCTTGAAGTTTGTCAGAGACTTACAGATGTTTGATGTGTGCAACCTATAGTCAGATGTGTGCACCCTTAGTCAATTCGACGCGGTAGTCGAATTTCTGCCAAACATGCGTTAACATATCTTTATCAACTCCTGCAATAACTGTTATACGTTGTTTCAGACAGTAGCGTAGCCAGAAAATTTTTAAGGCTGTCTTTGAATGAGTAATAGTGTTCATCTTCCGCGATAGATGGTATAAAAAATCACTCTCTGGGCATGGCGTTTACGTCTTGAGTGACTGTCCCAGTCCCAGAAGTTCGCATCAGCGAATAACTGCAGTCCTCACCGTATTCAGAATGAAAGCGGTCTCTCGTTGGCTCCAGAATGAAAAGACAAAATACGCGCTGTTACGTTTTAACCAATGACGTTATTTGCGGTAGAGCTCAGTAAGTAGGCGGAGTTTCTATAGCTCGAATTCAGGGGTTCTCCGCTAATGTACACATTTTCTCTTCAAAAAATGAACGTACGGTGGGATTTAAGATGATCTATAGAAAACAAGATTCTAGTCTCACTTTTGCCCCAATTCATTGATTTCTATTTGGCTCAGATAATACGAAAAAACAGACAGAAATGAGAGATTTCGTTTCTTCCAGACAGAAACACTGCTAAGCTAACTTATGGCTCCATCTAGCACGAAATTGGAATGATTTCGAATCAGATAAACTGAATTAAAAAACATTCTAACAAACGTTTCGGAATAATTACTATGTCATACATTAGCTATGGGTCATTTTTATTTGTGCTCAGAATTTCAAACACTACGACGTAATAGCTTTCAAGAAAATGTGTACAAAAGAATTTACATTGTAGATATAGCATAGAAGATGAACCCTAACACTCATTCAAAGGCAGCATTAAGGGGAGAGGAGGGATCCAGGGGTTTGGTTCACTGGTGAAAGCCTCATATATGCGTATATATCGCTTTAAATTCGTACTCAATCCACCCTCAAGGGCGTGTTCGGATAGAGCCCCCTCCCCCCCTGGCTACGCCTCTGATTTCAGATCACCTAAATCAACAGGAAGGGGAGGGACAAAGATCCTATCTTTGACATCGCCCCATAAAAACATTCACAGGGTGTTAGATCCGGACTTCGTGGTGGCCAGCATGTGAGTGACCTGTTGTCGCTTGTTGCGCGGCTAATCCAGCGCTGTAGAAGATTTTCATCGAGGTAATTTCTAACTTCCCCATGCGAGTGCGGTAAGCTCCATCCTGTTGGAAAATGAATTCATCACTGTCTTTGCGTAGGTGAGGCATCAACTAAATAATTAGCAAATCGAGATAATTGCAGCGTTTCCTTGGGGGAAAAAAGGGGGCCATACATTATTTTTATACAGCACAGAACACATTAACCTTTGGAGAATCCCGCGCATGCTCCACTGTGGCTCTAGGATTTTCAGTCCCCCACATGCGTGTTATGTTTGCCAACTTTCTCATTTATGTGGAATGTCGATTTATCGCTGAAAATCAAACGGTTTCTAAAACCATCTCCTTCAAAACGCTCCTGCATTTCTGTACAGAAATCACGAAGCGCGGTTATATCATTGTCACTTAGACTTTGCAGTAACTGAAGTTTGTAAGGAGTCATTTTCAGCAGCTTCCTCAAAATTTTCCAAACAGTCGGTTGTCGGATTTGCAACTCCCGACCCGCCATCGTTGTGGATTTCCTTGGGCTGCGTTGGTAAATGGCACGAACACGCTCCATTTGTACATCAGACACACGTGGTCTCCCTGGATTTTTACCTTATCACAAACATCCTGTTGTTTCAAATTTCTTATGCCAGTCGCAGATGGATTGTCTGTTCGGCGGTGATTTCTTGAAACGTGTTCTAAAACACCGTTGGCCAACGGCCGTAACGCGACGGGGCACGGTCTCCACGAGCTCTCTGTAGTATACTGTGGAGACAGTGCACACAATACTTTCTGAAAAGCGTCCCACAATTCCATAACATTCGCTGGTGGAGGATTCCTGGTACTTACGGCCCGTTGGACAGCATCCCAAATGCGTCCCATGGCGTTTACATCCAGCAAATGAGGGGGCCAAATCAGAATGCAAAACTCCGTGGAATTTTCCTCCAGCCATAATGGGGCGACTGTGGACATGTGCGGTGACCCACTGTCATGTTGAAAGAGGTAGCATCTGTCGGAGTGGTTGCATGACATAAGAGGGTGTAAATAATCCCCAAGGATGGTTACGTAACTTCCACTGCTCAGAGCGGTCTGCACAAGTAGTGAGGGATCCTAATGCGTGCCAGCAAATAAACACCCCACACCATAACAGAGCCAAAACCGACCTGCACTCTTCCTTTAAGGAATGCGTGATCCATTGTCTCGTGGCGTTGTCGCCACAACCGGAGTCGGCCATCCACCCCAAACAGTTGGTACTGCGTTTCGTTGGAGCAGGGTACACGCTTCCAGCCATCTCGCGTACAATAGAGGTGTTTCGGAGCCCAGGCGAGGCGAACAGCCTTGTGTCGTCTGGTCAACAATGACACCCGGATGGGGCGACTGCTACGGAACACCATAGAGCACAAGTTAGTAAAATCATGCAATGCACTGACTATGGTACGCTTCCTAACATACCAGAAATCATTACTCAAGTTATGAGGATAATGGCTGTGGAATAAATCTCGCACCTGTGCCCTGACCTTTGACCTCATTTCGATGATATTAAACAGAGCCGGTTCAGTATACCTCCGGAACAACACGATAAAGTTTTGTTGCAAATCGAAGCATTTTTACGTAAATTATGACGCATAAGGGCGATGGAATGGATCCAGCTCCTATGTCCTGACCTTTGATCCCATTTCGCCCATTTTCAATACGGTTCGTCCCCAGCCACATACTAAAATTTCATCGAAATCAAACCATTTTTACGCGAGTTATCGTGCGGACATACAGACGGACGGACAAAGCTGGAGCACATACGCTTCTTCAACCTACGGTTGGAAAGCGTAAACAAGGAATGTTGCACTGTCTGAACGCTGGTGGTATTACTGGCTCTAGCACTTTGAATTGCCCTGTGATTTGCGGCAATGTAGCACGCCGGGCGATGTTACGAGGCGTGCCAGAGGCCGCTGTCCACGATCGTTCGCACCGGTGTCGCAATTTGGATTTCCCCCTGAGTTTCTGTAGTCCAGGTACACCCTTGAAATTGTAGACCGTGAAAATCCCAATCAAATATCGTGGTGATTTCCGAGATGAAGTGATCCATCTCCTAGGGCGGCCACACCACATTAGAAAACGCTTAAATTCTGATAAGCTGCCATCTGCACTGTGAATGCTATTGGGCTTGCGGAAATATCTGCTTCTATATATACGTGGTTTGCGGACGATACCATTTAGCGGGCCGCGGGTGGCCTAGTGGGCAACGTTTGTGACTGCCACGGAAAGGACATCAGGTTCGGACGCTCGATCTACTAAATATCCACCGTGCGTTGGATGGGCACGTTAAGCCGTCGGACCCCGGGTACTGACCCCCCCCCGGTAATAAATAAGGGCGTCTTCCTACCCCTTTCTACTTCGCTTCCGTGTCACTTTCCTATCGGGCACTCTAGCCCAAATCTCCTAGCTTCCTATTTTTAAGGGTTGTTTAAGACCTGGGGTCAGACACTCCCTTCCTAAAATCCTCTACATATAGTCTGATCAGATACCATTTACCGCATGGGTGTGGTGGCGTGTAATGGAAGTAGTAGCCCTCTTCCCATTATTTTTTTTTGGCATCTCAGTGTATATGCACAGCCAATGGTAAGATAAGCATGCAATAAAGGCAGTGCTCGTAAGACCCTTGAAAGCAAAAGCATACGTACATTGAAGATTATTCTTGAATTTGCAAAAAATCTTCCTGTATAGCGAAAAACGAAGCACTACACAAATATAACCAACCAATTCAAAAATTCTGTAAAAGCCTCAGTTTCAAAATGTTTCTAGTTTTCAAAATAATCATTTTTCCATTTCAGTTTTAAGAAATTTATTAATATATAAAGATTTTCTTAATTAAAACGAAAATCACTATCTTCATTCATTACGATCACAATAATGAAACGTCAGTTTCATCTCCCTCGTGTGCTGTCGATAATTTGCAAGGATGATATGAGGAAATTGCACGAGATTTAAAAAAACAAACCTCGAATTTAAAATATGTCTCATAAGGTTCCACAGATCATACAAAGAAGTGGATTTAATTTTATGGTCCTGTTCATTCTGTAAAGTGGAAAACGCAAAATACGGAAGTGGATGAATTCTTCTGAACGACATTTAAAGTAGGCCGAGGGAGGTTGCGACTATTTCACACAAGAATGACAGTGGGTTGAACGTATATGTTAACAACTCCCTTTATCATGTTTCAGTGTGTTTAACGCCCATCATGTAGCGTTAACTTTGAGAAGTTTTTATCTCTGAATCATGCATAACAATGGCGGTATACCATACCACCCGCATTACCCTAACTGCGTACTATTGTATATATTTATAAATACATGCAAAAAAGGTCGACGTCATTAAGTCCAAATGAGTCAACGGACGTGAAATGAGAGATGATGATTTCATCAGGGGTGTGATGCCCTACTTGTCCTTCTGTTGTTTCTTTTTAGTCAAACCACGAATATTAATCATTCCTGGAAACGTTTCATAACCATCATTAATAGCATACAGCACTCATCCCCTTGTGTCTGTACTATATACTCCAGATTAAACATTACAAACCTTGACGATATCATTTTTGCTGACTAATTGTTATCGCTCTTAGAAGTGGGCTCCATTTAATTGGTTCAAATTCGGAATAAGAAGTGGACTTTGAATGATTCGTATTTCCTATATTCCTATTGAGTTGACATCTTCTCTTTCCTAAAGATAATGGTTCCAATTTAGGACGAAATCCCGGTGGCCCAGTGGTCCGAGGTGCGGGTTTCCTTCTAATTGTCTGAGTTACGCCCGGGTTCAAGCCTATCTTTGTTGTACGATGCGGGTTTCCTCCTAATTGTCTGAGTGACGTCCAGGTTTCCTCCTAATTGGCTGAGTTACATCCAGGTTCAAGCCTAACCCGTCCTACGGCGTGGGTTTCCTTCTATTTGATTGAGTTATGCCTGGGCTCAAACCTAGTTTCTCCTCCCGCGCCGGTTTCCTTCTAATTATCTGAGTTACGCCCGGATTCAAGCCTAGATTGTCGTGCGGTATGGGTTTCCTCCTAATTGTTTGAGTTACGTCCGGATTAGAGCCTAATTTGTCCGACCGCGCGGGTTTCCTCCCAATTGTCTGAGTTACATCCGGGTTCAAGCATAGCGTGCCGTACGGTGCGGGTTTCCTCCTTATTTTCTGAGTTACTTCCAGGTTTCCTCCTAATTGTCTGAGTTACGTCCAGGTTCAAACCTAACTTGTCCTACCGCGTGGGTTTCCTTCTAATTGATTGAGTTATGCCCGGGCTAAATCCTAGCTTTCCTTCTAATTGTCTGAGTTACGCCCGGGTTCAAGCCTAGTTTGTCGTATGGTGCGGGTTTCCTCCTAATTGTCTGAGTTACGTCCGGATTAGAGCCTAATTTGTCCTACCGCGGGGGTTTCCTCCCAATTGTCTGAGTTACATCCGGGTTCAAGCATAGCTTGTACGGTGCGGGTGTCCTCCTAATTGCCTGAGTTACTTCCGGGTTTCCTCCTAATTGTCTGAGTTACGTCCAGGTTTCATCCTAATTGTCTGAATTACGTCCAGGTTTCATCCATATTGTCTGAGTTGCGTCCAGGTTCAAGCCTAACTTTTCCTACTGCGTGGGTTTCCTTCTAATTGTCAGAGTTACGCCCGGGTTCAAGCCTAGCTTGTCGTACGGTGAGGGTTTCCTCCTAATTGTCTGAGTTACGTCCGAGTTAGAGCCTAATTTATCCTACCGCGCGGGTTTCGTCCCAGTTGTCTGAGTTACATCCGGGTTCAAGCATAGCTTGTCGTACGGTGCGGGTTGCCTTTTAATTGCCTAAGTTACGCCCGGGTTCAAGCCTAGCTAGTCCTGCCGCGCGAGTTTTCTTCTGATTGTCTGAGTTACACCCTAGTTCAAGCTAGTTTGTTGTACCACGCGGGTTTCTTTCTAATTGTCTAAGTTGTTTCCGGGTTAGAGCCTAGCTTGTCATACGGTACGGGTTCCTTCTGATTATAAGAATTACACCTGTATTTAAGTCTTAGCTTGTCCTACGCCCGGGTTCAAGCCCATCTTGTTCTACGGGACTGGTTCTGTCTCTTCTCTGGAACCAGCGGTCCTAAATTTGGGACTAAGAGATTGAAAGAAAATATCTAATCAGAGAAAGGAGATTCCTAGTCTTAGATGCTGGCTATTAAATTCATAAAAACAGAATGTAAAAGTCATGCTTTATCCACAAGAGGAACATTCAAAGTATGACTTTTAAAATTACATTAAGCCGCCTCGCTTATCGAATGGTCTGAGGCGCTGGCCTCTGACCACTCGATAATCGGCCAAGATGAGGCCTCGAGATAGAGATGAGGCATGGGTGGTGTACCGGTCTCTCACCCCTACCAGGGACCAGTAACCCTAACTTAGGGACGGACAACTGCTTACAGCCTTCTGAGTTGTTCACGATGGTCGATAACCTCCCCCCCAAAAGGGGGGGATACATTATGAAGGAGAAGGAAATGCAGCTTTGGTTTTAATTGGCACGTGTATTGACAAGTCTCACACGTTATACGATAAAGTATATCAATTTCAACCGCCCAATCAGCAGTTTCCTAACAGAAACTCGACCAAAAGAAACATGGGTCGCTAAAGACCTGATTTCCGACTAAATCCCCATGAAGATCAGCCCGAAAGTTGAACTGTGCACATGCAATATAATAATTATCCTATGAATTAATGTTTCTAGTTATTTTGTCACTGATCGTCTACTGCCTAATGGTATTGGGAAAGTCCTTTAATAGTCACCCTTGAGTAAACACCTTTTTTAAGTCTACCCATTATTCTGACCAATGAACTGGTACTGGTAAATCTTTGTTTCTTTCAAGATAAATGTGGGTGGGACACTGATTTCAGAATATCTCTGCATCAGAAAATCTTTGCACTTTGTGTCAGTCTGTGGATAAAGAGCTGGAGATGACGGTCAACCGCAACGGATACTACGACGGTCAACCGCAACGGATCTTCTTCAAGATTGCAAAAAAGAATGTAGGGCCTATCAATGACCCTGGGCTTCAAATCTAACGACCTACGTCTAAATGTATAGTTGGTCAGCTTTAGCTTACTTAATTTATAACAGCGTGCTTGGTTCGGGGCACTTAATACAGAGAATTTTGCAATTTCGTTTCAGAGCCAGAAACGCACAACATAAACAGATTCTGTTTTGTTTTTAAGGAAATAACTTTGCAGACGAAATAAAGATCAAATGAAATTAACGATTATCATTCATAAGTATCAAAATAATTATCCATTCGTTCCAAAAAAAAAAAAAAAAACATATAAAAAAATGTGCGAGAAATTGGGCCATTTCTCTAGTGGTTCAATGAGCTAATCCGCCCCTGAGCCACCGGGGCGACTTTAGCTTTCCTAAATGCTTTTAACTGTTTCATTTCTCAACAGATCAGAAAAATACTCGTATTGAATTCAACATAAAATTATAACTCATATATTAAAGAATTTCCTTATATACTAAAATTACACTGCAAAATATTTTCTGAAATTCACGAGCCACTTCCCGTCATTTCTTTCGTGAATTTACGAAGCATATTTCTGATACAACCTTTTTCGTGAAATAACAGAAAAAAACCTGAATTTCACGGATTTTTCGTAGCACGGGAAAGTTCTGAATTTTCAGAAACCTTTCCACAGTTTCTTTCTTATATTGACGGTAAATTACCGTTTTAGAGATGAGTTAACAGAAAATTCTGAATTTTCAGAAATCTTTCCGCAATTCCTTTCGTATATTAACGAAAAAACTCCTTTCTCATTTTTTTTCGTATCCGAATGACGAGAAATTACAGATAATAGGAGCGATTGGTGAGAATACTTGAGGATTGTTAAACTTTTAAATTTCAATCGTCTGTTGAATTTTGAAGTCCCATACCGAGATCGGATATTGTAGATGGCATATCGCATGAATTTTTTTATTGTGGCACAGGATATTTCTTCTACTTTCCATTATTTTGTGCACCAGCTATTTAATATATACATATATATATATATATATATACGTATATATTGTGTTACTGTAAGAAACCGGGTACTTAACTTATTGTATAGATGATTTTATATTTAGGTGATTTTGTGTGTGTGTGTGTGGAATAATACTGTAAAAAAGTACATTTCACCTTTTTTAAAGAAAACTGAAAAACACTGTCAGTTTAAAAAAATAAAGTTGCAAAGCATTTTGTTGCTTCCAAAAATCACGGTGAAAAATGCTTTATTTGTGAAAAGTCCTCCTACAGGAGAAAAAATTATTACAAACCTATTAAAAAAATAATAAGCTCCAAGAGAAAGTAAAATGACTAAATCACTCGCATTTAATGACAAAATAAAAAAAAATCGTGGTGGCGCGATTTGTTTTACGACGTACGTGATTCGGGTTTCGAATCGTTTGTAGCGCAGTGGTTAAAGGCGTGCGTCACCTGTTAAATCAACCTAAGCGACGGGGGTTCAATCCTGACTGCAGCGGAAGTGTTATCTATGGTAAGGGCTGAAAAATGCAGGGTCATCTATATTGTGGGATTTCATTTTAAATACGGAAAAACCTGAAATACACTTTTCTGAAATAAACGGAATTTCTGACTACGGAAAATCTGTGAACATACGTAATTTTTTTAAAAACGGTCACTTTTAAAAACGGAAATTTCTGAAAAAGAGGACAGCTACTGGCAACTTTGCTGCGCGTTATTTTCAGATATTATCCGTGAATTCACACCACTTATTTTTTACAGTGTATATATTCACCATACACTGTTTTAGAAGTGTGTGTTGAATTATTAATTTTGACTTAGTAATATATGATTGATGTTAACTGATAGAAATACCTTTCTGTGCAAGCCAGGTATATATCTGCTTTACTTTTCTTCGTAGTGGAACTTTCCATTTTGCCATATAATAACACGCATGTATTGATTTACATTTTTGTGGGTTTTTCTTCGTGGAAATACCTTATTCGATGAATTTTATTTTCAATATGTGAATTGTTACCAAAAGATAATTTTGGTTGCCCAACAGAAATCAGGGGCCGTCTCGGTGGCGCAGAGGTCTAAGTGCTGGCTTGTGACATTTCGTCCGAGGTGGCTCTGAGTTCGAATCTTGGAGGAAAGAATAGGGTTGATATGTCATCAGCTATGTCCCTCGCAGCTGAGGCTGAAGCCGGTTTTTCAAATGTCCTTGTGATGCGGAGGAAGCTCCACGGGAGAGCCAAGCTCCTTATCCGCCCAGAACAACAAGTTGGTCTTCATGAAAGAAATACGGGATTACGCCATATAATACAAATTTTGAAGATGACAACCCGATTTTTGGCGTAAATGTGACAAGGATGGTAAGTCAGATATTATCCGAAAACTTGAAAATTTTCATCGTCCTGGAGGGGGACCCGAACCCGCGTCTCCCAGAAAACGCCTGGGTATGCTAACAATACACCACCCAGAACGACCAAGTTTCAAGTTTCCGATCAATTTTTGCTTGTTTCGAGAAAGGCTTGGCTTCACCACTATCTGTTAGATCTTCTAACTTTTCATAATTCATAGTCAATTCCAATTCAACATTACAATCTTTGCCTAAAACCCTTCCTTTTTTAGATGAAAAATTTAGGATTTCTTCAGATTTCATATTCGTGCTTAAGTTTTGGTTTGACAAAAAACTAATATTTTCTAATTTAAGGCAGTCCCCTCAGTGATCTTCAGCAATTCGCAAAGAATGAGTAGGCGTTTGTATGCCGACTGCTACTGGAGGGCAGAAGAATTGTTATTACACCCTTCTTATGATCAAATAGATCCAAAGAACAACTCAATGTAATCTTGAGAGATTTTACATGTGAGTAAATATCGCAGATTCCCTGATGCAATGACAAGACTTTCGTACAATTTTATGATACTGTGAATGCAAATTAAAAAGCCAACAAATCCAGTTTTTCTATTAGAATGTATAATTCGATTACTAATTTTATCTGTTAAATTCAAGATATTAATATGCTTTTCTGTCGCAAGCAAAATTCAGATGAAAAAAAAAAAAGACAAATTAGTACACATATGTTTGAAAAGAGCATCGTTTTGCATTTGCTTCCCGTACGGCTGTTGGTCTCCTTTTGGGCTTATTGGGGGGGGGGGGGGGGCGTTGTACTCTAAGCTCGCGGGAAAAATTGACTTCAGGGATTAGACGTCTTACTGCTTCTACCCATATTCCTTCTTCCAAGGTTCGAATCCCGGTGATGGATGTTATGTTTGTCTGTCTCCCTTAATTGAAACCAGTGGTCCTAAATTAAAGACGGGTGACTGCTTATAGCTCATTTGTTGTTCGCTGTGGTCGTTAACCCCCCCCTTTCACACACACCCACACCCACACTCCCCACAAAAGATCAGGGCATACTGAGCATGCCCGTAGTCTGCGCCTACGACGACGTTAGCGTTTGGTGTTCTCCCAGCAGCAGGGACGTACATATATACACTGCTGGCCACCCAGAATGCAACACCAAGAAGGACACGAGATAGCAAAGCCAGATTTACTGGACACATAGCAACAGATACAAAGATGAAACGATTGAGCTTACAGGCCCGTGCGACTTGCGGAACACGCAGACATCAATAGTTCCTGTGGCTGCCATGGCTGGCAATAACGGCCGTTACACGCCGCAGCATCGACCGAAAGAGGCTTCGGATGTGGGCTTGGGGTATATCGGTCCAGGCTGCTTCCACACGTTGTTACAGTTCATCAGGCGTAGCCGCGGGTGGTGCTTGCTGGTCCACTCGGTTGCCGATCAGCGACCAGACGTGTTCGATGTGGGACATATCGGGAGAACAGGCGGGCCACGACAGCAGTGACACCTGGTGGATCGTGAAGAATTGTTGCACGATGCGTGCAACGTGCGGGCGCGCATTGTCCTGTTGAAATGTGGCCGCTGGCAAGTCCTGCAGGTAAGGGAGGACTACAGGCTCCAAAACGTCGGAGATGTAGCAGTGGCTGTTGAGTGTACTGGCGATGCGTACCAGAGGGGTGCGGGTGTCATATCCAATTGCGCCCCAAACCATAACGCCAGGTGACGGACCGGTATGGCGATGCATAATGCAGGCGGCATACAGTCTCTCGCCGCGGTGCCGCCACACGCGGATACGACCATCGTGGTGTTGCAGGCAGAAGCGGGATTCGTCGGAGAAGACAATGTCGTGCCATTCCGTAGTCCAGGTGCGGCATTCAACGGCCCACTGCCGCCGCACTCGCCGGTGGTGTAACGTCAATGGTAATTGGAGCAATGGGTGCCGTGCGACAAGTCCCCGCTCCTGCAGACGACGTCGAACGGTGCGTGCTGACACAAGTTGTTGCGCAACACACCCTAATTCCTGCGCTAACGTTCGTGATGTGGCGGTGCGAGCCATCAATGGCCGCCGCACAACATGCAACATGCCGGTCCTCTGGTTCGGTGGTGTGCCGCGGCTGCTGCAATCACTCACGTCGGTCCATCCGTCCCTCCTGCACCCACCGAATCCATACTCGCCTCACTGTGGCTGGATGTCGTCACACACGGGCACCGATGTCTCGGTACGATAAACCGCTGTCGCGATAAGCCACTATTCGTCCTCTGTCGAACTCCGAAACGTGCTGGAATGACTGTCGTATTCTGCGACGAAGCATCAGGAAGCTCCCCACGCATAGGTCCGGCAGCACAGCACACTTTCACTACTTACACCCCGCCTTCTGTTCACCCTTCTTATAGTGCTTCTCGGTGGCGTGCCGGGCGAACATGATTTGCATATGCTCTGTAATGCTAATTGTTTGCATGTCCTCTCGCGGGCGACGCATGCTGCGAATTTCAGGTCAATGGGATGCATCCTTCTTGGTGTTGCAATTGGGGTGGCCAGCAGTGTAGATTTTTTTTGCGGAGGTTCCGACTGAAGATGGAATTTTTAAAATCCATCAGCACAAATGAGGGGGAGGGGGGGGTCGACCGCTTCGTGGCCATGTCCCAGAAGTTGGTTACGAGCCGCATAAAGTTTCCGTAATTTCGTATTTTCTTAATTGCGATATTTAATGTAATTCGTTACAAAAAAAAATTATAATCTCCAATTCAAAAAAATAACTTCATGATATATAAACTAGAGCTCAAAAAAAATGCTATGCGGGCATGTATGTGCAAACTGAGAAAACCTATCGGGGGAGAGGGGAGTTTAATGCCAAAAATATTAAATACAAAGAATTTCAGGTCTGATACGGCGATTTTCAGCGGTTGCAAACTACAACTCTACAAATTATCTGAGGGCACGTGCCAACACAGAAAATCTGTCCGGGGAGGGGGGGGGCGCTTAGGACCGAAAATATAAAGCATAAAGAATTTGCATCCCAAACGGAAGATTTTAATCAACAAATACTGTGCGGGCATGTGCAGACCCACGAAATGTGTGTGTGTGTGTGTGGGGGGTGATGATGAAAATATAAAATATGAAGAATTTCTGGTCCGATTGGGAGGTTTTTAGCGTTTACAAGTAAGAACCCAACAAATTATCTGACGACCCGTGCAAACTCAGAAAACCTATCGGGGGGAGGGGGGGGCAATATCGAAAATAAAATGTAACGATTTGTAGCCCAATCGGGGGATTTTCGGTGTTTACAGATTGCAACTCAACAAATTATCTAATGGCACGTGTAAACGCAGAAAACCTATCGGGTATTAAGCCCCCTCTCCCCCTCACACAGGTTTTCTGCGTTAGCACATGCTCTCAGAGAATTTGTTGAGCTGTAGTAAGTAAACGCTGAAAACCTCTGGATCGGACCAGAAATTATCCATATTTAACTTCCTGGGTATTAAGCCGACCCCCCCCCCCGTCCCCCGACAGCTTTTCTGAGTTTGCACATGCCCGCAGAGAATTTGACAAGCTGTAGTTTATATACCTTTAAATTCTTTTGTTGAGTTGTAGATTATAAACATTTTTTATAAACAATTGCATTAAATATCGCAATTAAGAAAACACGAAATTACGGAAACTTTATGTGACTCAAATAACCAACCTCTGGGGACGTGGCCACGAAACGGTCGAAAATTAAATTTTTATACGGCCCTTTGAATTTTTTGTGGCCACTTCTCCGGGCGCCAGTTCTCCGCTTCGTCTGTGGCCCGAAAATCATGGAAATGTCTGAATTTCTTATTGAAAATGAAATAAAAAAATGTTTTGTGAATAATAGTTGCTCAAGTAGTGGGAAATATGGCCACACGATATTTGTTTATTCAAAACAATTTTATGCCACTGAAATTGCAATGTGACCACTTCTCCGTACCCGTATTGAAATATCAGTATTCACTCACTCACTCATTCAGAATTCATCAGTCAGTCACTAAATCAAATTTCTTCATTCACTTTTTTTATTTATGGGGGAAAGGCGGTAGTGAATGATCCATGTGTGCCTTGCAAATTAGGAAGTATCAGCAGTTTCTGATATAGGGTCGCTAGTTTGAGTAAAGGGAGTGAATTAGAACGGTAAAATAAAATAAAAGTGTCATCTACGTTCGCAACCCGGAAGTCGAACGGCAGCCTAAGAGAAATGCCAGAATTAGAATTACGAGCGATTTTCTCCACTATTTATGAGACACACCTGTGAGACGAGATTTTTCCAGAGATTTATTTTTTTTTTAAACTCCAGAAAACAATTTCCGAACTCAGTGAAAAATCAAATGTGATTTTATATATTTTTGTCAGAAAAAAAAAAAAAAAAGAAAGAAAAAAACTATTGGAAGATGATTTTTGCGAGCCCTTTTCCCATCGTAAAATTTCCGTTCACATCCTGTTTATAAAATGAATGGCTATTTTGTCTACAGAATCCGGACCGAAAAGGTTTCACCATTGGAATACACATAATCCCTCCCATCTCTTTGCGTGAGCGTGTGTGTGTGTGTTTGTGGAACAGAAACGTCATTAAGACATGGGAAATGGGAACAACGGACTGCAGGACGCGGATGTGGGCCAGCTCAACTTGACCCGGAAACTGGATATTTCGTCTTGGTTTCAAGGTCGGTCAAAGAAAGCGCTCGAGGACTCGAAATTCACCTTCATTCCTTCAGCATTTCCAGCCTGGAGGGCTTTCTTTTCTGATGCTATTGCTTTTTGTCTTCTAAAGTCGTGATCTTTAAAACGGCACTTCCAAGGAGTGAAGTTCCTTCAAGGAGTCGTCTACTTTCCTTATTCTCGTTCTACCAGGGACGGGATTATCACTGGGCCAATCTGGGCCATAGCCCAGGGCGCTGTATATTGAGGGACGCAAAAATGTGGGTAATACACGTGAGAAAAGCTGTTTTTATCTTACTGTGGGAAAATCAAATAGGCAAAAAAAAAAAAAAAAAAAAATAGCATTTGGCATTTCTGCAAGTAAAACTGAGTAGCTAATACAGTTAAACCTCGAAAATCCGACATCGACGGGACCGGACGAGTATCGGATTTATGAAAATTCCGGATTTCTGAAGCTATATCAAAAAATTGTGTAACGGTCGTTACGTATAGCACGTACTTTAACGAAAATTTGCGCATCTACGCCTTATAAATATACACTGAAGAGCAATTGAATTAGAGATACCTGTCTAGTAACGTGTAGCACCACCTTTCTCCTGATGACGGCGGCGATTCGTCTCGGCATGGACTCGACAAGACACCGGAAGCGTTGGGAAGCCATACGGATCCACGACCCCTGAACAAGCTCTCACAGTTCACGAAGATTTGATGGAGGGGGGTCAGAGCCTCGAACATCTCTCTCTATGGCATCCCAGATGTGCTCGATGTGATTGAGGTCAGGTGACCTAGCTGGCCAAGGAATCGAGGTCACGTCGGTGGAGTGTTCATCCAACCATTCGGATATAATTCGGGAGCGATGGCACGGTGCATTGTCTTATTGCAGGATGAGGTCCCCAGTGGGATGTTGAAGACGCACAAACGAGAGCAAATGGTCGTCCAGGATATCCCGGTAACGTTGACCTGTGAGTGACGATGTTACACGTACCAGGAGCCCCATTTCAGTCCACGTAAACAGTCCCCAGACGAGAATGCCTACTCCACCAGCTTGAAGAGTACCCTGCTGACAAGAAGGATCCATCGCTTCATGTGGTTTGTGCAGTACTCGTATCCAGCCATCAGCATGTATCAACGTGAATCTCGACTAATAAGTCCTAGCAACATTTTTCCATATGTCTAGGGTCCAGTGGCGATGTTCCCGCGCCCATGCTAATCTTTGAACCCTGTGATGTGCGGTCAGCAGCGGTACCCTCGTGGGACGACGGCTTCAGTACCCCATAGCAAGAAGATAGTTCTGGATGGTATGGCTACTTACACGTTTTTGTGCACCAGCGTTAAATTGCCGAGTGATTTCTTGCACTGTAGCCAGTCTATCCGCTATTACAATGCGAGCTAGCCGACGATGACCCCTCTCATCCACACGCTGTTGTCCACGGCAGTTGGCCCTTGCAGGGATGGTTTTACCGGATTCGATGTACTCACGGTGCACCCGTGACACAGTGGCTCATGAAAATCCCAGTGCCTGCACGACTTCCGAGATGGAGTGACCCATTCGTCGGACCCCGACAATTTGCCTTCGATCAAAGGCGCTTAGATCCTTAGTCTAATCTATACTGCGTCCGACTCTTGCTGATTCCCGTCGCATCACTCCTTATATTGTCTGTCGGATCGCTGCATACGTCATGTTGTTTCCGTTTACAGGGCCACCCACAGCGCCACATTTGCATAACGCCAGCTGTCTCTAATTCAATTGCTCTTCAGTGTATATGAGTGGCGCTGTCGATCGCGTTCTTCGCAATTTGCGAAAATAAAAATGGTTTGGAGACGGAAAAAATTTTTAGGGAAAATATTGGCGATTACCTTTTTGTGCTATTTTTCATAAAAGTCTTTCGAAAAAAATTGGATTTGGCGACCGCTAGGGCTAGGCAATGTATCGGTACATCGCGAAAACCCCGATGTGAATGTTACATAGATGTTCCAGTTTTTCGACTGACGAAACTACGATACATCGCGAAGGCGATTACCGCGATGCATCATGAAGACCGATGTAGATGTCATTACACGATCGAACCCACATACTGCCACAACCAAGCACAGATCGTCATCATACGTTCGACATGCATTTCTAAATTACACGCCGATTCGTTGTCTCTTTGTCCCGCGTCACTTCAGCGCGGTACAATGAGATGCCGAATTTAAAAAACCTCGCAATGTTACACGTCGGCGGCTATCGGCAATTCGCATGCTGAGACCGGATGATCTCGCAACGTGTTGTTGATACCGTAAATCGGAAGATTTCCATGGTTATTGGGGAAATATCTGATCACGAAAACGGAATCAGAAAAGCGTCGGATTTCTGAAGTTGTCGGTTTTCTGGATGCCGGATTTTCGAAGTTTTACTACATTTGAATAAGTACTCTTTTAATTTATTTAACTAGCAATCATGCCCGGTAATCGGAAAGGTCCCCCGCAGGAAATTTCCCCTACTTTTTTCAGTAAGGGACCATACACAAATTGCATTTGGTATAAAATATCGAACGTAGGGGAGATTTCCGGGGTAATCATTTCCATTTCCACGCTATTTAAATCATGATGCAGCCGAACAACGTACACAAATATGTGAGGGAAAATTCCGGGCTCGGCATTTTAAACATTTATCGCTGTTTATACACTGGTGTGCAAAAATTAAGGACGAAGAGGAGAAATTAGCATAACAGCGGAATGAGCAGGCAGAACGGACAGAAAGACCACTCAGGAGATAGACTAGGGTCCGGTACGGTAAGGCATGCTCATATATGCAGCATGACGTAGGGGCGGGGGCGGTGTACGCTCAGCAATTCGGTGAAAGCTATTGCACGGTGTACATTGGTTTGAACGACGTCGAGTTGTTGCCACCGTGTGATATGGCCAACAGACAATCCAGTAGACGACATCTCGATTACTTTACCCGAGGTCGCGTTATTGGGAAGTTGGAAGAAGGTCGAAGTGTGACTTGTGTGGCCGAGATGTTCGGGATCGCTCACAGCATTGTTTCACGAGCTTGGAGAGCATTTCAAACAACAGGAACAGCTGTCTGAGAGTTTAGCAGTGGTCGTCCACGAGCAACCACGGCGGCGGACGACTGGTATATTGTCCTACAAGCGAGAAGAGACAGACTGCAGACAGCTGGAGAAATCGCAAGGCACATGCAACAAACAACTGAACGTCCGTTATCGCATTCTACCGTGGCTAGGAGGCTGCACAAAGGTCGTCTATTTGCACGACGACCAGTACGGTGTGTGCTATTAACGCCTGCTCATCGGAGACGGCGTTTTCTGTGGTGCCAGGAACACAAGAACTGGACACATCAGCAATGGGGTCGAGTTCTCTTTACGGATGAGAGCCGATTTAGTCTGACGTGCGATTCTGAACGTATACACATTTGGAGAGAGCAGGAAACACGCAATCACACCTCCAACATAATCGAAAGGGACCGGTTTGGAGGTGGCGGAGTTCTCGTTTGCGGCGGTATCATTCTTGGCAGCCGTACTGACCTCCATATCTTCCAAGGAGGTTCAGTCACTGGTGTCCGCTATTGTACCGAGGTTCTCCTGCCTCACGTGCGTCTGTTTAGAGGTGCTGTGGGTCCTGAGTTCCTCTTCATGGACGACAACGCTAAACCTCATCGTACAGTGGCTGTCGCAGAGCTGTTGGAGAGTGAAGATATTCAACGCATGGATTGGCCCACAAGGTCCCCGGACCTAAATCCAATCGAACACGTGTGGGACTTTTTCGGGAGACGCTTGGCAGCACGTCACCAGCCGCCAGCAACGATTCCGCAGTTGCGATTGGCGCTACAAGAGGAATAGGCCGCGATGCCTCAACAGCTCCTTGACAACCTCGTCCTCAGCATGGAAAGACGTTGTAAATCCTACAACGCAGTCAGGGGTGATCATATCCCATACTAAAGACTGGATTTTTCTTGGCAGCCGCCTGTCACATGGACGTTTCTGTCTTCTGTACAGTTGTGCTCGAAGCTACCTTTTCAATAAAGTACCTTTGTATTCTTTGGATTCCTTGTTTGGACGGTTTTGCTCGCTTATCCCATATTCTTACATCTTGGGGATCTTATGGTATGATTTCAGTCGATGTGGAGCACTTCTGCACGACGTTACATTCGAGAAACCGTCTCGTCCATAATTTTTGCACGCCAGTGTAGTAAAAAACCGTCTTGCAAGTAGCTGGATGAGAAGGGGGAAATTTTCGGGTTAGTATTTTGACTGTTACCACGCTTTTTGGTGAAAAACTGTTTTGCAATCAGCAGGCTGACAGATTGGGGGAAAAAAATCCGTTGCCGGCATTTCGATTTTCACCGCAGTTTACAGTAAAAAACGATCTTACAAGTAGCAGGATATATGAAGGGGGGGGGGTAAATTTCCGGAATTAGTATTTCTGTATTTACCGCGATCACGGGAAATTGGTACCTTTCTGTTGCTGAGACGTTACATATACAAATTGCATTAACGGAAGATCTTTCCTCTTTGGTGATTGTCGTTGTTGAATAGTTATTCTCTTGGTGGCAAAATCGTATTCTTTCTTCCACCGTTAGGCAAACACACCACGGAAAACTCCTACACCATCTAATATGAGGGAATGTACCTAAATTGCATTTCGTCTGAGATATGTCAAGTCTAGGAGTTTTTACAGTGGCATAAAATGATAATAGGAGATTCCTAGTGTCATAAAACGGTATATAAGGTCCGGTCCACTGTAAACCGCCACACAGGAAAACTGCCACACATTCGAAGTGCTCCTCGGAGAAAGAGCAAGTTGTGCCCAGCCCTTTAATGAAAAACATGTGGCATTTTCCCTGTGTGGCGGTTTACAGTCAACCGGGTCTTTTAGACCATTTTGTGTCAGTAGGAATCTCCTATTATCATGCTTCGTTTACCCAGTTCAATAAATCGACTACAAGCTTCGTTATCCCAGTTCAATAAATCGACTACAAGCTTTGTTATCCCAGTTCAACAAATCGACTACAAGCTTCGTTATCCCAGTTCAACAAATCGACTACAAGCTTCGTTATCCTAGTTTAACAAATCGACTACAAGCTTCGTTATCCCAGTTCAATAAATCGACTACAAGCTTCGTTATCCCAGTTCAATAAATCGACTACAAGCTTCGTTATCCCAGTTCAATAAATCGACTAGAAGCTTCGTTATCCCAGTTCAATAAATCGACTACAAGCTTCGTTATCCCAGTTCAATAAATCGACTACAAGCTTCGTTATCTCAGTTCAATAACTCTCAACTACAAGCTTCGTTATCCCAGTTCAATAAATCGACTACAAGCTTCGTTATCTTAGTTCAATAACTCTCAACTACAAGCTTCGTCATCCTAGTAGGAATCTCTTATTATTATATGAGATAAAGGCAGATAGCAGTGAGAGCACATGCTAGTGTAGTATAGTGGATAGCACTCGGTGCTCCGGAGCCAAGAGTTGTGGGTTCGAATCCCGCCCCTAGCATAAAAATGATAGAGAAATTTGCTTCGTCACATTGGCGTCCGATTCTGGAAAATGGATCCACTGGCCCTTGGGTTCTTCGAAAAACGTGTGATGTTTGTTCCACACATTGTTTGGAATTCATGAAAAATTCCTACTTCGCTTCAAAAGGAATTAAGAAGGAGATGATGTGATGACTGGAGGTGAGAACATGTGTCAAGACGACAAATCTGTAGCAAGAAATTCTGTCTTGGGTAGCTCAGTTGGGAGAGCGACTTACTCCGGAGTGAGGGGTCACGAGTTCGAAGTCTGTCGGGGACAAACTTGTGTTTTCACGAGGTTTCTTCCTAAAACATGTTACCCAGGGCATGCGAAGTGCTAGCCGCAATATTAGGATTATTTACGTTATGCTTCGGGAGAAACTGTTTTAAGAGATGCCGGTCCAAACGAATATGCGATATTATACAAGTAAAATGATCACTGATTATTTATAGGCATATGGAAACTTATAAACAACGGTTTATGGTAACAAACGAATTGCTCGTCAAAAGACCGCAATTCAACGCCAAAAAAAAAGTCAAATCAGTCTTTTAGAAGTGGAGATATACAGTCACAAATTAAGATATTTGTTTCTACCTCGCAGGAATAATAGATACAGAGATATTGTGCCCACAGATACACGAACGGACAAATTGATTCTATAGCACGTACATTTTTTTCGAAAGCCGTTCCAAAAGACACACAGCCGAGCGTAAACACAAGTTAACACGTAGAAAAAAATCAATTGGTGAAAACATCCATCGGTGTTTCATTTTTTCCTTGTATTTTACGAAGTATAAAAATGCAGACAGAAACAACACGATGTGAATACTAATAAACCTGAATGAGAAATATTTCGTTTTAAAGGTACTGCTACAAATATCACTTGGGCGGGAAAAGGTTGTAAACGAAAAGCATCGTTTGTTTTTATCTGTTTTCTCTTCAGTTTAAACAGCAGAACTAGAAAAATTTCTCCTTTTTAGAGCTGCTATAATTTTGAGACCCTGCTGGGAAAGTATGGACGAACGGGAATAAAAGAGTGCTTATATCAAGAATATGTAATGTTTTATTGTGTAGCAAAGAAACTTTTGAGCTGGCAGAAAAAGACTAATTCAGGTACGACTTCAGCCCACAATTTATCCCCCCCCCAAATATTTAAGCAGTCGTAACATATGGCAGGTGCAATCATCTAAGACTATACACTGTAAAAAACTTTCTGAAATTCACGAGCCACTTTCGTCATTTCTTTCGTGAATTAACGAAGCATATTGAATTAACGGATCACATTGATGAAGAAATTAATCGGCGTACAAAACTTGCCTGGAGAGCTTTTGGAAGAAACAGCATAATTTTCAAGAGCAATATGCCATTATGTCTTAAAAGAAAAGTGTTTGATCAATGCATCCTTCCAGTGCTTACGTATGGTGCAGAGACGTGGACCTTAACTAAAAGAGACATACAAAAGCTGCAGACAACTCAAAGTAGCATGGAGAGGTGCATGCTTGGTATAACCAGGAGAGATAAGAAGAGGAACTCGTGGATCCGAAAAATGACGAGAGTGGAAGACATCATGATCAGAGTTAAATCCCTGAAATGGCAATGGGCTGGACATACTGCCAGAAGGACAGACCATAGATGGACAGCCGAAATTTTAGATTGGATTCCAAGGGACAGGAAAAGACCCAGAAAAAGACCACATGGGAGATGGGTGGATGAAATTCGTAAATATGCGGGAGTGACATGGAGGAGACTGGCACAAGACAGACCGTTGTGGAGGAAACTTGGGGAGACCTTCGTCCAGCAGTGGATTGATAATGGTTGACAATGATGATGATGATGATGATGATTTCTGATACAACCTTTTCCGTGAAATGACGGAAAGAAACCTAAATTTCACGGATTTTTCGTACCACGGGAAAACTCTGAGTTTTCAGGAACCTCTCCGCAGTTTCCTTCTAATGCTGACGGTAGATTACTGCTTTAGCGATGTGTTAACGGAAAATTCTGAATTTTCAGAAACCTTTCGGCAAATTCTTTCGTATATTAACGGAAAAACTCCGTTCTCACTTTTTCCGTATCCGTATGACGAGAAATCACCGGTAATAGGAGCGATTGGGGATATACTTGATGTTTGATTAAGTTTTAAATTACAATCGTCTATCGAATTTTGAAGTTCCGTAGCGAGATTGGATATTGTGGATAGCATATCGCATGAATTTTGTTTATTGTGGCACAGGATATTTCTTCTCCTCTTCACTATTTTTTGCACCAGCTATTTAATATATACAATGTGTTACTGTAAGAAACAGGATACTTAACTTATTGCACAGATATGATGTCTATGTATCAGTCTTAGGATGACTTAAGAAAAAAACTATTATAGCTATCAAGAGTAAATTTTATATTTAGGAGCCTTTTTTTGTTTTTATGCTGGTGGAATAATACTATAAGAAAGAACATTTCACCTTTTAAAAAGATAACTGAAAGTCATTTTCAGTTTAAAAATATAAAGTTTCAAAGCATTTTGTTGCTTCGAAAACTCACGATGAAAAATGGATACTTTGTGAAAAGTCCGCCTATGGACAAAATATATTACAAACCTGTTCAGAAAAAAAACAAAAAAAAAACGCACCAACAGAAAATAAAATAACTAAATACCTCATATTAATGACAAAAAGGGCCGTGGGTGGCCTAGTGGTCAACGTTCGTGACTGCCACGGAGAAGACTCGGGTTCGATCCCAGCAGGTGCGAACGCTCGAACCACTAAATATCCGCCGTGCGTCGAAGGGCACGTGTAACGTACCAGGAGATGTGACGTGCCTGCCAGAAGGACGCACACGACATAAAGGCAGATGGGAATCAGAATAAAGCGTCCGCGTAGCTTGATTGGTAGAGCAACTTATTCCGGAATGAGTGGACCCGGGTTCGAACCCCGGCGCGGATAAAAATGACGGAGAAATTGACTTCGTTATACACGTTAAGACGTCGGACCCCAAGTACTGACCCCCCCCGGTAATAAATAAGGGCGTCTTCCTCCCCTTTTCTACCTCGCTTCCGTGTGACTTTCCTATCGGGCACTATAGCCCAAATCTCCTAGCTTCCTATTTCTAAGGGTTGTTTAAGACCTGGGGGTCAGACACTCTCTTTCTAAAATCCTCTACATATGATCTGATTAATGACAAAAAAAAAAAAAAAAAAAAAAGATAAAATTGTTGTCGCGCAATTTGTTTTACGATGCATACGTGACACGAACTTCCGAGTGTCTGTGGCTCAGTGGTTAAAGGCGTGCGTTCAATTCTCACTAGAGCAGGAAGATTATCTGGGGGAAGGGCTGAAAAATGCAGGGTTGTCGGTTTTGTGGAATTTCAGTTTAAATATGGAAACCCCTGAAATTGATTTTTCTGAAATAAACGGAATTTCTGGCTACGGAAAAAATCTGTGAAAATACTGTACAAAAGTTAAAATAAACGGGCTCTTTTAAAAACGGAAATTTCTGAAAAACACGGATACCTACCCGCAAGTGTGCTGCACGTTATTTTCAGAAATTTTCCGTGAATTGACACCACTTATTTCTTACATTGTAGGGAACTTAGATACATGCGAATTTCTCGAATTCACTGAAATTTTGTTATGTGAAATGAATTTTTTGTTAAATTTAGTGTTTGTACTCATGGAAAATGGACGGAGTTCTCAACGAATTTTTAAGAAAGTAGTAGAAACACACCATTTTTGTAATTATAGTTTAAAACGATGAGAGAGAGAGAGAGAGAAAGATATTCCTTGTCAGGTGACAAACTAAAATTCATAAATAGCCTTATGAAAACCAAAACATACAAACAGAAAAATAAAACCGACCTATATAAGCTAAAATTTCGAGGAAATAGTAACTTGCCATGGAAATTCGTATATACAGAGGGTGAGTCGAAAGTTTTGTTTTGCAATATTTGGATCACGTTATGTCTTTACACGTACCTTTATGACGAAAGCTGACTAGCATTCAAAGTATAGGCCATCGTGTTGCACCGTCTTTAGCCATGACAGTTCTTCGATTCTGCGGCGGTACCAGTTCTAGTTCTTCGAGACGAAGAACTCCTTCGCCCTAGCTTCCACCTCCTCCTTGTTGTTGAAGTGCCGCCAGCGAAGGAAGTAGTCTATAGACCGGAACAAGTAATAATCCGATGGGGCGAGATCGGGACTATATGCTGGGTGTGGCATTAGTTCGATGCTCTCAAGTTCGTGAAGTTTTTCCCAGGTCGTTCGCGCGGTATGAGGCCGAGCATTGCACTGCTGTAGGACAGCGCGCTTTCTGTTCATCAGTGCCAGGTACTTCTCCTCCAAAACGGCATAGTCACCTCTAGCTGTTTGGAGTAGATGTTGGCGTTGGTAGTCCGACCGTCTGGAACAAATTCGTAATGGGCTATATATATTCCCTCCAAATTCCACCGGATGCAGATCATTACCTTGTGCTCGAAGCGCCCACATTTGGCAACAGGTTCTAATGGGCTATATATATTCCCTCCAAATTCCACCGGATGCAGATCATTACCTTGTGCTCGAAGCGCCCACATTTGGCAACAGGTTCTGGAAGCCGGCCCGTGCTCAACCACTGCCGTCGTGTGCTAGGATTACAGAAATAGACCCCCTTTCATCGCACGTAACGATTCTCTCGATGAATTGTACGTCGCGCAGGTTTTCTAGGAGTTTCGTGCACACTTCCAGTTGGCGGTTTGCTTCAGCTAGCGTCAGTTCATGCGGCAGCTCCTGTAGACCTTGCCGAGGTCCTAAAAGTGACGAACCACGGTGGTCTGTGATATGCCCAGCTCGCCTGATAATCTCCGAGTGCTGGTTGTCGGATTTGCCTTTACGGCCTGGCGCACGGCCTCCAAATCCACGGTTCGCTGCCTACCTGACCTTGGCTGATCGACGAGTTTCCTGTCACCTTTGAGAAATTTCTTGAACCATCTGGTTGCGTTGCTGTGATCCACGGAACCTTCCCCTTTCGCATGACAAATGTTTCGTGTTGCTTGAGCAGCGCTATGGCCGAGTTGAAACTCGTAAAGAAAAAGTTCCTCAATTAGCCGGTTGTGTTGTGGGTTTTCATCTTTTAGGCGTCCCAACCACAGACAGAACGACGACATGCAATGCTGTTCATAGCAACGACTACCACTTTATATCCCTTTCGACTGACTGCAGTGCGCGACTTGAACTAGCTTAAACACGTGACATACCAGCCACAGCACATACGTTTATGCAAATATTGCAAAACTTTCGACTGACCCTTCGTATCCATGGTTCCCATAATGCATACACTGAATAAATACTACGTACAGTATTCGCTTGAAATCTTTTCTTTTTTTTAACTAGTGTTAACATTATCAGCGTAGGGTGCAATGCACATGAACGGAATTTTTTCCCGAAATTTCTGCCAAACCTTTCAAAATTTTCGCTTCTCTCCCACCATTCTTCGCCCCCTTTACACCCCCCGTTTTGAGTGGCTGGTGTCGCCACTGTTCTTAATAGAATCATTTCGAGGTACTGCGAATTTCCCACCAAAGTGGGTACAACGGGAAAACGATAGCATAAACAAAATGAAAAAATCTCTAAACATTTTGGCTTTCCTTTTTGTTGAAAGCGCTGGTAGGAGCAAAAAGGGTTTTCGTTGTAACTGAAATTGTCTTTACAAAACGCACAGTCAAATTTTAGCTTGACTGTTTTTTTTTTTGTTTTTTTTTTTTTTGATTGGAGGTTTAACGACCACCGTGAGCAACTCAATGGGCGATAAGCAGTCGCCCGTCCCTAATTTAGGGTCACTGGTTCCAGGGAAGGGAGAGAGCCAGTGCCGTAAGACAAACACAACAACCATGCCTGACCGGGATTCAAACCCGGACCCCTTACGGACGAATGATCAGAGGCCAACGCCTTAGACCACTGCGCCACCGGGGGGCGGCTCAGCTTGACTGTGAGAGCCGATAGTGGGAAACGTGACAAGAAAATGGGGTATAAGAACTTTCAAAATTTATGATTTCCGCATTACCTATAAGACGATTTTTCCTCCTAACTCTATCTGAAGTAGCCTTTTCAAAAGTCACTTTAGATATTTAAAATTTCTGAGTTTCAGAGCTACTGCTACAGAGGGAAATTTGGAACATATATTAAATTTTCAAATGCAAGGAATTTCTCACGCATTGAATTGCGATTTTTTTTTTTTTATGTCCTATCACACCTTAATTTTTTTTTTTTTTTGAAAACCTGAAATAATGTTTTTTTAAAACGTTCAGTGTACACGAAATAAAGACCGATGGACATTAAAAGCAGTTTAGGCTGTCACTCATTTTCTATAAATGGCGCTAAAAAAGTAGGCTATTTGAGATCTAAATAATTTAGGCGAGTTGTATTTTCTTAAGCCAACAAATTTCAAAATAAAAATAATAATTAGAGAAATGGTGCATGGAGACCCAAATCTGTGCTTGCGATTAATAAAAATTTTATTTCGTCCCGAAACCGCCCGGGCGTTCACTCTCACCTGAATAATTTAGGGTACATTCGGATGCACATCTATGCCTTGCCTGACTATAGGGGAGTACTATAAATAGACTACAATATGCACCATGTATATATATACATGTATAGTACAGTAGTTCATCCAGTTTGCTACCATTGTGAGAAAAAAAGTGTTAATTATAAATATAATGATCCGATTTATTGGTGTCTAAAGTAAGAAATCACACAAATTTCACTCCGCAAGCTTTCTCCGTCAACGGACGGCTTCATCAGGCGGTTACATAGAGAATATAGAATCAAAATTGTAGATAGAACGTTAATTCTAATATGACAAATGAAATCATGCGTGAAGACCGCGCGCATAAATAACCACGAACGTGGTGAATATAAGTCTACTATAAACCCATGCACGTACCTAACCCTATTCCACCAGGATCAGCCAACCCAACAACACACAAGTATGCTCTATTCAAATACCGGGCTAAAAGAGCCAAAGATTTTTGCTCCTTGAAATCTGACTATGATGCCGAAATTAAGTCTTTGAAAGATCTTGCCTTTGCAGGAGGGTTTGACGTCTCCCGCGTAGAGGACACAATAGCGAAAGTTGAAGCCAACACACTTGCTACACCGAACAGAAGAGCACCTTTAAAATTTATTGGTTCGATCCCGTACATCCCAAAAATATCTTATTTTATTAAAAATCACTTTCAGAAGAAAGGATTGGATGTTGGCCTTAAAGCTTCTAAACACATGGCAACCATCCTCAGCACAGCAAGAAGTAATAGTACCTTGAAGCTCACAGATGCGGGCATCTATTGCATCCCATTGTTATACCCAGACTCCTCAACTAAATTTTACGTAGGTCTCACCAAAAGGTCATTTGAGGAGAGAATGAATGAGCATAAGAGGGACGTTGCACAAAAGAAACTTTCTTCGTCGCTTGCCAAAGAAGTATAGCTAACAATCAAGCTCAACCCCAATGGCAGAATATCTCGAAGATCGCACCATATGGAGACGCAAGAATAGCTGCCATAAGGGAAACAGTTGAGATATTAACGAAACAGGATGTATGCAACACCGATGTCTCTTTCGAACTGCCGGTGGCTTGGAACCATCTGCTAGGCATCGCAAGATGGTCTTCATGATTCTAGTTTCTTCCTAAAGTTTACATTGTTTGCTTTTGCATTAGCTTTTAAGATATTATATTCACCACGTTCGTGGTTATTTATGCGCGCGGTCTTCACGCATGATTTCATTTGTCATATTAGAATTAACGTTCTATCTACAATTTTGATTCTATATTCTCTATGTAACCGCCTGATGAAGCCGTCCGTTGACGGAGAAAGCTTGCGGAGTGAAATTTGTGTGATTTCTTACTTTAGACACCAATAAATCGGATCATTATATTTATAATTAGTTTTCTGGTGTTGGCGTCCCACAAGCTATATAAAAAAAGTGTTTCCACATTCTGTGCACTGATCTTCACATAGTTAATGAACTGAGTTAACGAATCATGTAATTGAGAGTTAATGACTGAGGTAACGAAGTTTTCAGTTGAGTTAATGAAGTGGGGTAACGAAGTTTTCAGTTGAGTTAATGAACTGAGGTAACGAAGTTTTCAGTTGAGTTAAGGAAGAGTTGTTGAACTGGGATAACGAAGTTTTTGTAGTCAAGAGTTATTGAAATGGGGTAACGAATTTTGTAGTCCTGATTTATGGAACTGGGGAAACGAAACTTGTAGTTGAAAGTTATTGAACTGGAGTAATGAATCTTGTAGTCGTTATTTATTCAACTGGGATAACGAAGCTTGCAGTCGATTTATTGAACTTGGGGAAATGAAGTTTGAAGTCGAGATTAACTGAACGGGGAGAACGAAACTTGCAGCCGTTATTATGTCTCGATTTTGGCACGCTGCATCTCTTTGTGCTTAGTAGAGACCTGTGGCGGCTCGTGGGTCCAAAAATAGGGTGTTGCACATATATCCTTTTCCTTAGAAACACTACTCGGGAGCACTGGTTTTTTTGTTGTTGATGTTGGTGGTGGTGGTGGTGGTGGTGTACTTGGAGGGGGAGGATGCTGCGCAGGAGGAGTTTAACATTATTAAAAGCAACGTAATGTAGCAACAAGATACTTTCTACATAATTACCATATTCCAATGTATAAGAACATGAAATCAGTTCTTATCATAAGTAATTTGAAGAGAAAGTCCATCCTTCTTTCTTTCTTCGTAGCGAATTTGTCAATAACTCTCTGGTTGAAGTCGTTAATATCTATGATAAGATCCTTTTCAATAGAAAGCATGACCAAAGCTGACAAACTTTCCTGTGTCATTGAGTTCCTCAAAAATGTTTTCATTCGTTTTAAAGAGGGAAAACACCGTTCTGCTTCAACTGATGTCATAGGAATTGTTAGGATAAGTTTCAGTAACGTGTAACATTCACTAAATGTTTTTCCTAAATTATTCTTCATGAGGAACTTGCATAAACTAACACCACCTGAGAGTGATCTGAACTCTTCTGCACAGTAGATGGACAAAAGTTCATGGCGGAGTTTCATTTTATCTAAAAATGGATACACAGCACACACTGTTTTCAATGTCTCCGCTGGGAATTTAGTGGCATAATGAGGGAACATTTGTGGTAAAAATAACAAAGCTGCAACTAGATGCCCTGTGAAAGTAAACATTTCCTTAGCCCGAGAAATAATGGCATCACAGACTTCTTTTTCTTCTCTCATCCACTCAAAGTGGTCAGTTTTCCGTTTTTTAAAAGAAGCTGATGTACCTTGTGTCGTTGCACTCTCATCAACATCAGTTTGTTCCCTAATTGTCACTGCATTTTCTCAAACACAGTAATTAGCTTTCTTTGCTGTAGAGGGATCAAGGCCACTTTTTTGAAGTTGACCGAACAAAACTTCTACAGGAGGCATGATTTTAGCGAAAAATGAAAGCCAAAAGTTGAAGTTGTAACTTATAGGAACCTTTAAATGACCATTAGCCTGGCTAATAGTACTTTCACTTTTAATGTCATTAGACTTAAGAATGGTCTTCAGAGATTCGACAATATCTCTCTTTTTATCAAAAACCGTACTGACACTGCGTCAGAGAAAATTCAACCTTGTAGGGGAAGCTCGGGGTAAACATTTTTTCACAACCTGATCAAGTACCGCAGTTCGTTGTGGGCTATTTGAAAATAAACCGTACAGATGCATTGCGAACTAGAGAAAAAAATTCGTACATTTCTATTTATAGAAGCAGCTTTTATCATAACTAAATTTATTTGATGAACATAGCAATGTATGTATTCAGCAGCTGGATAAGATTCCTTCACAACTGCTTGCACGCCGTGGGAAGAACCGGCTATAACAGATGCTCCGTCGTACGTTTGTGAAATTAATTTTTTTTGGATTTTCATTCATTTTATGTTTCTTCAGCTCTTTTAGTAAACAAGAAGCCAAGGTTTGTGCGTCATGTTGTGAAGGAGAAAAAAATCCCAAAACCTTTCAACTGGTTTTCCTTTTACCACGTACCGGTAAACAATGGCCATTTGAAATATATTTGAAATGTCACTTGTTTCATCCGTAATGATGGCTAAAAACTGTGCTTCTTTAATTTCTTTTGTTATTTCATCATGACACACTTCCAACATTATTTGCAAAATTTCATTTTAAATTGTTTTCGATGTTCCTTTAAAGACAGTTGCCTTTTCTAAACGAGTTTTTAATGCAGCATCTAGTTCCGAACAAAAAATAACCAAGCCTTTAAATATTCCAGAGTTAGATGATGTTTCAGTTTCATCATCACCTCTCAATGCTAACTCGAAAACCCCTCAAACCCCAACACAATTTTTTAAAATATTTAAAACACATCTGTTATGCCTAACCTTTTCATTGTCCTCTAAAACTTTTCGTCTGTATGCTGTGCCTAACTGTTCAGCTATATTGACAGCACCAAAAAGTGACAATTTTAAAACATTTTTAATGTGCTTCTCTGAAGCCTCGTGTCTTTTAATGCGAGTGGTCAAATGATTAATATCTGTCATGCCTGATTTTGTCCACGAATCCTCGCCTCCAAACAATAAACATGGGAAACAAAATAATGCATTTTTAACATCACACCCCATACAACCACTCATTATTTATGTAGAATTATCTTTTAAAAAATATTTTAAATCGTCGCCTACCAGTTGTTATGTTCTGGACAATATTCAAGTCAGGTAATGGCCGTCCAAGTTTTCGTATATTTTGCTTTTCTTCATAGGAAAGTCCAGGAAAAGTATTTGATAAAAGATTTTCAACATTATTCATTTTAAATTTGCAAAAAAAAAACAAAAAAAAACATGAATGTATTAATAACAACAAAGCTAATAACGTATGTTTCATTGGCACAATAAAAGAATAACGAATTAGAAAATTAACAAATACTACACAGCACACACATAACCTCTCCTGAAACGCAAACGTCCGATGTCAGACTATTAAGTTTGCACATGGTGACAATACAAGAATGCGGAGCTCATCTGCTAGTTTCAGGTGACATGTGATCTCCAGAGCAATGGGTTACTGTGCATGCTGTAGCGGGAGAAAAGCGAAACGAGGTCACTGGTTGTGGGGGTTGCCAAGCGTTTGCATAAACCACATATCTACTGGTTGGGAATGCAACGACTGGGTCTAGCATTTCGAGTCATACCTAGGACATTACGGCGTCGGGGTTGCAGCTCGACTGCAACACCCAGTCAAGCGACGGCTAGCTCATACACTACTCCCAACATCACATCGGTTATTGGATTGTTTTGAGTTGACTGCACTATTTATTTTTGACTGATTTCAAGCTAAATAAACCAATTTCTCATAAAACAAATTAATGTTTTATTAACAAAATATTATTTTTCTATATAATGAAACTGGTTGTTGCGGAACACTGCAACCTGATCACCGGCCGCCACTGGTAGAGACCTCTATGCAGATGTCACACTTCATTTCATGACCCAGGTTTTCGGAGCATACACTTAGAAAACGAAATTTGGTATTTCACACAATTCTGAGCACTGTTCCATGTATCAAACTGTTGGCAATCCTAAAAGGTCTAAAATATGAAAACTTAATTAGGAAAACTTCTGAAGTAAAATATTTTTTGTAAATTAGTCAAGGCAAAACTAACTGTAAGACTCACGTTCATCTATGCTACGTATATACACTGAAGAGCAATTGAATTAGAGACAGCTGGCGTTATGCAAATGTGGCGCTGTGGGCGGCCCTGTAAATGGAAACGACATGACGTATGCAGCGATCCGACAATATAAGGAGTGATGCGGAGGGAATCAGTAAGAGTCGGACGCAGTATGGGTAAGACGAAGGATCTAAGCGCATTTGATCGTGGGCAAATTGTCGGGGACCGACGAATGGGTCACTCCATCTCGGAAGTCGTGCAGGCACTGGGATTTTCACGAGCCACTATGTCACGGGTGCACCGTGAGTACATCGAATCCGGTAAAACTATCCCTGCAAGGGCCAACTACCGTGGACAACAGCGTGTGGATGAGCGGGGTCATCGTCGGCTAGCTCGCATTGTTACATCGGATAGACGGGCCACAGTGCAAGAAATCACACGGCAATTGAACGCTGGTGCACAAAAACGTGTAAGCAGCCACACATCTAGAACCATCTCCTCGCTATGGGGTACAGAAGCCACCGTCCCACGAGGGTACCGCTGCTGACCGCACATCACTGGGTGTAAAGATTAGCATGGGCACGGGAACATTGCCAATGGACCCTAAACATGTGGAAAAATGTTGCCCGGACTGATGAGTCGAGATTCACGTTGGTACATGAGGGTGACAGGATAAGAGTACGGCGCAAACCACATGAAGCGATGGATCCTTCTTGCCAGCAGGGTACTCTTCAAGCTGGTGGGGGTGGCATTCTCGTCTTGGGACTGTTTACGTGGACTGAAATGGGACCCCTGGTACGTGTGACATCGTCCCTCACAGGTCAACGCTACCGGGATGTCCTGGACGACCATCTGCTCGCGTTTGTGCGTCTTCAACATCCCACTAGGAACCTCATCCTGCAACAAGACAATGCAGCATGCCATCGCTCCCGAATTGTTTCCGAATGGTTGGATGAACACTCCACCGACGTGACCTCGATTCCTTGGCCAGCTAGGTCACCTGACCTCAATCCCATCGAGCACATCTGGGATGCCATCGAGAGAAATGTTCGAGGCTCTGACCCCCACCTCATCAAATCTTCGTGAACTGTGGGAGCTTGTTCAGGGATCGTGGATCCATATGGCTTCCCAACGCTTCCGGTGTCTTGTCGAGTCCATGCCGAGACGAATCGCCGCCGTCATCAGGGCGAAAGGTGGTGCTACACGTTACTAGACAGGTATCTCTAATTCAATTGTTCTTCAGTGTGTGTATGTATTACAATGTAAATAATTTATTATACACTGTTTCTTATTTTACCAATTTGGTCGACCAAGTGTTTTGTGTCTCCCGTGAGGAATCTGAAGACAGACAGACGGATACCACCAACGAAACAACGTTCACTGAGATAATCCCCGAAGTAAATCATCGCGAAAGCCAACCACCGATGATGTCTGCATTAAGTTCTTGTATGTGAAAGCTTTCTGTTGTTGGTGGATGACACCATGGGTGCCGACAGGGGAAGTGGGGGAGGTCACAAGGGTCACTTGACCCCCTGTAGAATTATTTCCCCCCTTTATTTTACTTTATTTTATTGTGTTTATTACTTTTTTTTTACACTCACAGAAGTGGACCACAAGGAAAGATGGAGTTTAGGGCGTTTAATTTAATATCCCAATTTTATCGGAAATTTGGAATTGGAAAACGATAACGTGAAAGTGGAAAACCTAGGAAACCGTAAGGTAGTACGTCCAAACAAGTTCCGCTCAGGGTGGTGTGTGTGCTGAACTTAAAAGGCTTGGCGTGGCCCTGCTCAACACTGTTCATTATTTTGAAAACAGTTAGCAATGTACATGATAATACATGGCTATTACTAACATACACTTTCTTCAAGAGCAGCATCAATTTATAATAATAATAGGAGTAGTAGTGTTCTAGTGTAGTAAGTAAGTAGTAGTAATAGTATTAATCTTTCGTTTTCACGAATTACTGTTTCCTACATATTATCCAAGCCTTAATTAATTACATTTGACCCACCTTGAAAAATTTCTTGCAGGCGCCCATGGATGACACCGAAATATATTGGCCGACCGTTTCACGTTCCTACGGAAAGCTATTTATGGTACTAGCGACAAATAGTTGAAGCGTCACTGACAAGCGTTTGAACACGGAGCCACCGAGATTTGAGGGGAGAAATAACAAACAAACTATGACATAGGCAGAAGGGAGATTCACAGTGGAAATTCCGAACGAGAGGTAGGGCCGCGCGGAGGTACGCTAGGGTTCCGTTTCCACAGTCAGGAGAGAACGAAGGAACGCAGTAGTAGATAAATGATGATATGATTGTTACCCGTACACACAATAGCCGGACGGAGGCGGAAACAGCCTCGCTGAAGCATCTTCCCTGAACTCGGTGGTTAAAAAAGAAACATTTTACTAATCAGAACTGGACTTCGAGTTTTTGTCAGCTGTTAATTTTGAGCTGCGGTGTGTAGCTGGTTCGTTAACCAGATACACAAACGGAGGGGTTAACTAAGGCGGGGCAGGCTGGGGGCTGCTGCCCTGGGCGCCGCTCAAGAGAGGGCGCAAAAAACCACTGCTTGCAATCTGAATAAAATTAGAATCGAAACTTTTGTACAAGTTTCAAGCGCAGTTTTTTCGCGCCGTACTTTGTTTACAGAATTTGCTTATATGTTTCGCCCGTTTCGGAAGCCTCGGCGACTTAAAATTTGCATTTCTTGCTCAAAATGTTCATAAATGAAGGCACGGTTACGTAGTACGTTGGACTAAAGAAGAACCACAGACTTTCGTCAATTACAATGGGATCTGACGTCAGAGCCACCCTTAGCAGCCGCGGGGAGGAGTGCGAATCTAACCGCGAGGCCCCTTACACTAGACATAAAATATACACTTCAGTGGCGGCTCGTGGTTGGAAAAATAGGTGAAGAGGTACAAGAGCAGTATGAAAAGATATATACTGTCTAAAAATCCCTTATTGAGGACTTACTTATTTTTTGTATATTAAATCAATTTTTCTTCCTCTTAAAGCTGCAAATTTGTCGATTATGTCGTTATAAGATGGTTAGATGGTTGTTTCTTCGTGAACATCAATAAAATATCTTCCTGAATAGAAATATTTGGCAGAGAAGCAAGTCTATCTTGGGAACTAGTGTTTCTTGAGCAAGTTTGTATTCTTTTAAGAAAACTTCTTTCCACTGGCACACTTGAGATGTAATTGTTAAACTGAGAAAAACCAATTTATAATCTTCTGTAAAAATGTCTTTGTCTCCGTGAAACACTCGAAGGAGTTCTTGAGTCAATATATTCCTTAATTTTTCATCGGAATATACAGGACTCAGTTCATTTTTAAGGCGCTGGTGTTTAGTAAATATGTTTCCGTAAAAATGTAGATTTTCAAAAGCGCGAGTGGGAAAGCATGCATTAAATTATTCGAATTTGGTTGTGTCAGCAAGTCAAACAAATTGAAGTTTCTTACAGTCTTGAAATCTTATATCCATTTCCATAAGAATGCGGTCCAAAATTTCAAAATACAATTGTTTATAATTTTGAAAAATTGTTTCCTGTGTAAGAGCAGCATATTCCCGTGCTTATTTCTGTGATTTTTCTAGCTTTTCCAAACAACTTATCGTTCCTTTTATGGCTCAAAATTTCACGAGTTTTTTTTTTTTTTATTTGAGTTACACAGTAGTTTATGTTTAGTTATTTTTTCTTCAAAAGTTCGAATAATAGATCGGTGGAGCCAAAAATGTAAATTCGAAAGTGTTCATATCATTCAAAAACCCCTTTGCAAGATGAATTGATTTTTTGTCTGATTATTCGCTATTCGTCAGAAATCCGAACACTTCCTTCAATTTATCCCAATCTTCAACAACTACACACTAATTTCGAAGTGGAGGACCATCGAGTTTCTGTTATGGTTGGTCTGCATCTTGCGGTTGTTGATATAAGTGTATAAGATGGCTTCGCAGAATGGTGAACAAACGAAGCAATTCCACTGAGGCTTGCAAAAAGTATTCGACACTTAGAAATTTTAGAAAAACTCTGGTGTAATACAAGATTCAAACGATGAACTAAGCACTGAACAAAAACAGCTTGAGAAGCTTTATCCTTGTCTTTTTTCTCTGTAGCCCATTTAAGTGTCCAGACATTATACTTGCCCCATCGTAACATTGCCCTATTTATTTGTGTTGGTAATCAAACTGTTCCAAAATTTTGTCTAGCATTTTGTATAAAGCTTCTGACGTTCTATCTTCATTCACATCTTGGAAACCCAAATATCCCTCAAACAAATACACCTTCCGAATCAACAATCAAAAATTATTTAATTTTTGACATGATCGTTTATATATTCAGAAATACATTCAATTAATTCATTTTGAATAGTTTTTTATCCTTTCGTATTGATTTTCAATTTCTAAAGAACTTCTTCATATCAACAATGAAAGTAATTCAATGAAATTTCCACGATTTATTGAGCCCATGCTTTCGTCATGGCTATGGAATGCTAGTCCTTGTTTGCTAAATATACAGTATAGACTAATACTGCATCAATCACTGTCTGCAGGAAAAGTCTATTTAAACGAACGTTTTCGTTAAAATGCGTTATCAAAAGCCTAGCATTCTTCCTCAGGGCATCGGCAATGGTGTTTTGAATTTTTTCAAAATTCCTTAACATTAATCCGCATTTCAGGAGTTCGCTAGAATCACGATGTTTATGAAGTGACCGTGTTACGCTTAATAAATCTGAGATTCCGTCTTTATTCCACGCCGAATGTTTATTACTAAAAAGTAAGCAGGGCCCGAAAAAAAAATTAACACAGAAGTGCTGCAAATCCATTTATATTCAGTAAACTAACAATTTTTAAAATTAATATTGTTAGATTTACCGCTCTTCTTGATTTCGTTCTTGGCAACAATTGTCAGTGAATCCGTTGGTCGTCTTTAAAGCAAAATGTCTCTTTCATCTTCATCTTTCCACAGAGTAAATGGAGTTTGCAATAAATTACAAACAATGTCGTCCACAGGATGCATACTAAAAACTATCACTATCAGTTAAACTGTACACAAACCTAAAATATCAGTTAAAGCTTTCAACAAATAATCACAAAGCACGAAAGAACAAATCCCTTTCGGAAAATAATGTACCACAGCATTACAAGAAAAAATCCCTAGAAGATTGCATAGTAGCCTGGTAGTCCGCCCACTCCACCGTGATCTCTCACGACTTTACGCTAAAAAAACTGAAAGATGCAAAGGTAAGGGTGACGTCACGGTTACCATGGCAACTCGGCGTAAAACTGCAGACTTCCAAGCATTCTCATTTCGGCTCTTCACTTGCACTGTTTTGCATATAAGGATTTGTTTTCCGTATTGAGCGCGCCATGTGAATTCATATCTATTCAAAATTTTGAGTATTTTGGAACTGAATAAAGGCAAAAAAGAATATATTATAAAAAAATACTGAATAAAACTTTATTTTGAGTAAAATAGGTGAAGAGGCACTTCACCTACTTTACCTGAAAAGCCGCACCTGATACACTTGTCTTAAAACATAGTTTATTACAGTTATATGTATAGTTTAATCAGGCGTCAAGCTGTTTGAAAATTAACCAATAACGAAAGACAGCATTTAAAGTTTTTTGAACACTACTGATATTTTGTAAGTCTTTTAAATGACGTAGAAGAAACAAGCATACATCCTTCCCTCCCAATGGCTTCGTCTCTACCTATTATCGGACAGTTCTTACACTATTGAACTCACCTTATAAGAACTGGACTTTTCTTGCTTTTATCCCAGAAAAGTCAGCAATTAAATCATTAAAATTTATTTTGCTTGCTTTTATCCCAGCAAAGTCAGCTATTAAATCATTAAAATTTATTTTGCTTGCTTTATCCTGTTCTGTTGACTAAGTTGCCAAAGAAATCAATCTTTCTTGAGCCATGACAAATCTTAAATAATATTCTTCGAGAGTGAAAAGCTTCTTTCTAAACTTGCCACTATTACTGGGACAGTAAATAATATCATGTAGACGATGGATGCATGAAGGAAAGGATTCTGAATCTAAATAAGATTCTTCGAGAGTGAAAAGCTTCCTTCTACACTTGCCACCATTACTGGGACAGTAAGTAATATCATGTAGACGATGAATGCATTAAGGAAAGGATTCTGAATTTAAATAAGGTTCTTCGAGAGTGAAAAGCTTCTTTCTACACTTGCCACCATTACTGGGACAGTAAGTAATATCATGTAGACGATGGATACATTAAGGAAAGGATTCTGAATTTAAATAAGATTTTTTCGAAAGTCAAAAACTGCTTTCTACACTTGCCACCTTTACTGGGACAGTAAGTAATATCATGTAGACGATGAATGCGTTAAGGAAAGGATTCTGAATTTAAATAAGGTTCTTCGAGAGTGAAAAGCTTCTTTCTACACTTGCCACCATTACTTGGACAGTAAGTAATATCATGTAGACGATGGATGCATTAAGGAAAGGATTCTGAATTTAAATAAGATTCTTCGAGAGTGAAAAGCTTCTTTCTACACTTGCCACCATTACTGGGACAGTAAGTAATATCATGTAGACGATGAATGCATTAAGAAAAGGATTCTGAAATTAAATAAGATTCTTCGAGAGTGAAAAGCTTCTTTCTACACTTGCCACCATTACTGGGACAGTAAGTAATATCATGTAGACGATGGATACATTAAGGAAAGGATTCTGAATTTAAATAAGATTTTTCGAAAGTCAAAAACTGCTTTCTACACTTGCCACCTTTACTGGGACAGTAAGTAATATCATGTAGACGATGAATGCGTTAAGGAAAGGATTCTGAATTTAAATAAGATTCTTCGAGAGTGAAAAGCTTCTTTCTGCACTTGCCACCATTACTGGGACAGTAAGTAATATGTAGACGATGGATGCATTAAGGAAAGGATTCTGAATTTAAATAAGATTCTCCGAGAGTGAATAGCTTCTTTCTACGCTTGCCACCATTACTGGGACAGTAAGTAATATCATGTAGACGATGAATGCATTAAGGAAAGGATTCTGAAATTAAATAAAATTCTTCGAGAGTGAAAAGCTTCTTTCTACATTTGCCACCATTACTGGGACAGTAAGTAATATCATGTAGACGATGGATGCATTAAGGAAAGGATTCTGAATTTAAATAAGATTCTTCGAGAGTGAAAAGCTTCTTTCTACACTTGCCACTATTACTGGGACAGTAAGTAATATCATGTAGACGATGAATGCATTCAGGAAAGGATTCTGAATTTAAATAAGATTCTTCGAGAGTGAAAAGCTTCTTTCTGCACTTGCCACCATTACTGGGACAGTAAGTAATATCATGTAGACGATGGATGCATTAAGGAAAGGATTCTGAATTTAAATAAGATTCTTCGAGAGTGAAGAGATATTCCTGGGACAGTAAGTAATATCATGTAGACGATGGATGCATTAAGGAAAGGATTCTGAATTTAAATAAGATTTTTCGAGAGTGAAGAGATATTCCTGGGACAGTAAGTAATATCATGTAGGCGATGAATGGATTAAGGAAAGGATTCTGAATTTTATTCATGTATCTTAAAGCACCGGCTGCAGTTTTGACAACAGATGGAAGTAACTCACGTAGCACAATTTTTTCGCTAACTAACAGTGCACGGTGCACGTTGAAAGATGTGGCTGCAATATTAATGTTTCGCTAGACATAATATTGTAGTTTGCTGCCGATATTTGGGTAAATATAAGCTCCACAATCGATATAAAAAAAGGAATAAATAAATGAGGAGTTTAAAAACTAAAATTAGAATAATTGAACATAAGAAAATTGCTCCCTCGCTCTCTCTCACTCTCTCTTTTCCTTCTTTTCTTAGGGTGTGAGAGCGGGTCCCTGTCGCACACCCCTAAGGGCGGCTCTGTCTAGCGTTCCTCTTTAGTTGGATAGACATTACATGATAAAGTCGTCCACACTGATGAAGATTCTGTGGACATTATTATATCATTACTGCGGCTGCCATCCACAACTGCCAGCTGCATTCCGTGCCTTTGATGTGGTACCCGAAGTCCGAGATTCGAAGAACTTCAGAAATGTTCGAAGTAGGGGATGAGGCATGGGTTGTGTGTTTGTCTTACTGATTGGCTCTCCCCTTCCGTGGAACCAGTCACCCCAAATTAACGATTGGCGACTGCTTATAGCCCTTAGAGTTGCTCATGGTAGTCGTTAGACTCCGAAACAAGCAGGCAAACTATATATAACTACAATTTGTATATATACTATATTGACAAAAGTCATCGGACACCTAGAAGACAAACACAACATATCATTTATTGACATACATTAGTACAATGTAGGTCCAGCTTTGGCCTTAATTCATGCACCGACCCTTCGAGACATGCTTTCGACAAGGTTTTGGAACACAGCGATAGGTATGCGCTTTCATTCAGTGCATAATGCTGCCGTTAACTGTTGCTTAGTAATAGGCCTTGGTTCCACACTTCTTATGCGGCGCTCTAATTTATCCCATAGGTGCCCTATGGGATTCAGATCTGGGCTCTGTGCTGGCCAGTCCATACACGATACAGAATGATCGTCAAACCACGCAGTAACAGCCCTTGCTTTATGGCTCTGTGCATAATTCTGCTGGTACCAACAAGGCTCGGTTCCATAGTATTGCCACAGAGTTGGTAGGGCATAATTGTCCAGAATATCGAAGTAGACGTGCTGGTTAACAGGTTTGTCCACGATAATCAATGGGCCGGGACCATACCACAAAAAACGCCCGCACACGAGTACACTACTAGCTCCAAACTTGACCGTAGGATCAGTACACTGTGATAAATAGCGTTCTCCGTGTGCCACCATACCCACACACGGCTATCAGACTGATGGATCGTGCATCTGGATTCATCAGTCCATAGGACCGGGTTCCATTAATCTACGGTCCACGATAAATGTTCTTTACACCATGCTAAACGACAAGTAACATTCCGAGTGGAGATGAAAGGCTTATCAGTAGCTGCACGACCATGGTAACTCATGGAATGAAGTTCTCTGCGAATGGTACGTGCACATACCAAGGTTCCAGCATTTTTACTCACGTGTACACTAAGGTTTTGTGCAGTACTCCGTCGATTAGCTGTGAAGACTCTCCTGAGGCTTCGACGTCCTCGATCACTGATTTTCTTTGGTCTACCAGTACATTTTGCTGCTTCAGGAACGCCATGTGTCTTCCACTTAGTCAGTACCTCCAAAACATTTGACTTGGGTATCTTTAAACGCCTCTCGGTTTCTCTTATGGACAACCCACTAATATAACACCCAACAATCTTTCCTTTCTCAAAGTCAGTTCTCTCCCGCAGCGACATTTTCACTCAACCTCACAGTGCGATGTGATCGCGGTCAGCTGCAGGCTTGTTTTCATACCGTTTGGAGCTGTACCGCGTATCTTAACAACGCAGCGGATCCGTTCATTTGCTTTTGAAGGTGTGTCCGGTGACTTTTGTCAATATAGTGTATGTATACCTAAAGACAAATGGAAGCGCAATATCTTGTGGTTTACCCTGGGCGCAGATATGTCTGTTTACGCTTCTGTACACAAATACACTATATTATCAAAAGTATTCGGACACCACAATGTTTTGGGACAAATGGCTTTGTTATCGTAATTAGTAGTTAGTCGGTCACCCTTTTGCTTGTATGACAGCGGCAACATGTCAAGGCATAATGCCAATCAATTTCCGGTAGGTCTCGACAGGATTGGCTAGCCATTCGTCCTGTAAAGCTGCTGCCACATAGGAGAAGCGAAGACAGTCGTTGTGGTCGATTTCGTGTCAGTCAGTCGGTCTAGTTCATCCCCGAGGTGTTCTGTGGGATTAAGGTCAGGACTCTGAGCAAGCCAGTTGAATAAGTTCACCTCATTTTCAAGAAACCAGTCCTCTACACGCTTTGCAGTGTTGAAAAGAGTTCGATCGTGTTGGAAGAGACAACGGTCATTTCCATAATATTGCCCCAGTGTTGGTAGAGCAGAATTAACCAGAACGTCGAGGTAGTCAAATTTCGTGGCTTGTGGTATAATAACAACGGACGGAGCGAGTCCCATCCACGAGAAACAACTCCATACCATGATGGAGCCTCCGCCGAACTTAACAGTTGGAAGAACAGAGTGCCACGAAAATCGTTCGCCGGGCTATCGCCAAATCCAAACACACCCATAAAATTGGAAGAGTGAAAATCGTGACGCATCACGCCAAAGAACAGCTTTCCAATCACTCACAATCCTGGAATGACAGGACATTCCAAACGGCCCTTCACATTCATGGTAGTGGTGTGTGGCTTGTGTGTCGCTGCTCTACCATAATTACCCACACTGGGCAACTCTCTGCGGATATTTATGGTACTAATCGAGCCATTACAAGCATTTCCTACTTCAGCAGCTATGGAAATGGCAGAGGAAGAACGGGATTTCTTAACGTTTCTCACACTGTTAAAAATTGGTACTTAAAAATAAGGAAAATGTACTCGTTTTTGAGTACATTCTAGGCTTATAATAGCTCCGAGTACTTGTCTCATTTTTGGAAAAGACACGTGCTGAGTTTTGAGTACACACAGGGAATTAATTGTAAGTATATCTGGTATTTCAAATATATGCACTAAAAAAAATCCATATATTTCAAATATATGTGCTGTAACTTCATTCAGTTTTTGTGCCCTTTTGGGTACGGCACCGAAACTGAAGGAAGTTTGAGCGAATCCAGCGATTCTAACAGGACAGTTTGTAAGTGCGAGGGAGAGCACACTAGATGGCGCCACCGTATAAGCGTACGATTTTGCACATAGAAGGCCGAGAGAAATATATGCAACCGGGGGATTCCTACCCGGGAGCCGTTACTTAACGTGCTTGTTCGAAACTCAGCGATTGTTAGAAATTCACACCACCACGGAGAGAACCCAGGTTTAAGCCTATCAGGCTAGGTTTGAACCTGGGATCCCTCCATTAGTAGTCTGAATCTCTAACCACTAAGCCATCCGCGGCTCGATTTCAAATTTGGAATACGTGTACTTCATACATACTCATTTATTCATAGAATCAACTGGAAGTATATTATTCGATGGCACATCTGGGATAATTGATATACTCGTTGTCACATGCTGGGCAAATGGACCGCACAATTTTATGACAAATATAGTGATGAAGCGACAATATATTAGGTGTGCAACTTAATTCTCGGCCACAGGCACGACACGTTGACAGCAATTTATAGCAAATCGAATATGTACCTAATCAGGGAAATAATCCCCGTCGTGTTAGATACCTTCGAGCCATCGGTCAGGTAGCTGCCGAATGCCACTGCGGAAAAAAAAGGGCTATTTCGAGTTGACAGAAGTGAAGTGTGTATCACTCAGGTGATGTTGCAGGGAGTGAAAGAGGTGATAATCCGACGGGGCGAAGTCTGGAGAATACGCTGGGTGGGACAAAATCTCCCATCCCAAGTCGGTGAACGTGTTTAAAGTCGTTTTCGCGGTGTGAGGACGCGCGTTATCCGGAAGCAACAGGACCGACCTTCTGCCCTTGCCGGTGTATGGCCTTTTCGCCTCCGTTGCGTCACTCACACGAATGCGTTTCTGACAATAACGCTCAGCATTGACCGTTTTACCAGGTTTGAGCAACTCATAGTGTACGACACCGCGCTGATCCCACCATATGCACAGCAACAACTTCCTGGCATGGGTATTCGGTTAGGCAGTACTGGTGGTAGGCTGGCCTGGATAAACCCACAATTTGCGCCGCTTAGGATTATCGTAGAGGATCCACTTCTCACCACAGGTCAAAATCTTGTGATACTCCGAGTTCCTGGGCGAGCTCTGACTGTGTGCGACAGGGATACGCGTCCAACAGCTGTTCCAGTTCCTCATCGTGAACTTTCTTGGCTGTCTCGGGCGTTCTGCATCACGGAGATCGAAATTTTCCTGCTTCAGCCGCTGGAACCACTTCTTACACGTACTGTAGGACACAGCAGCCTCACCCAAAACAGCACAGATCATTTGCTGGGCTTCCGCGGCACATTTGTTCAGCTGAAACGCGAAGAAGAGGCAGTGCCTCAAATGTTGCTTCTCGAACGACATTGCTTTCACCGTCAACTTTCGTCCCTTCTGTCACTACAGCTGTGAGCGGTTACGGTTGCCTGGAAAGCTGTTGGATGGCGCTGCAATCAGCCATAACCGCACACAGCTATTTGCATTTGCCGACGTTCTATGATCGCTTGCGTTTAGATTCCGAGAATTAAGTTGCACACCTAATATTATTTATGAGATTGACACAAATATAGTTAATATAAAAACGTACACAAAGCTACTTAATGCACAATTAAATTACTTGTGATCAGTGCCTTTGTTGTACTAACTATTTATGTGTGTCGCTTTACACATTTATTAAACAATTTCTCTTGAAATCTGTAATATCTAAAATGAAGTAATACGAGATTATATTTAAATTTATTGACGCAGTTATTTGTAAGTACGTATTTTTACTTATATTTGAGCATGTCATGCACTCGTTTAAGATACGATTGCACTTAAAAAAAAGCAAGTAGGTTCAGGTTCTCAATTTGAAGCACATTTTTTTAACAGTGTACCACGGCTCGCCTGTCACGTTCCGGCATTTAGTACGTCCTTCCTGAGCGAATTTTTTGCTGTAGTTGCATCATCCTTCACGATATCACTTAGTCGATTTTAGTATGCTTAGTTTAGCTGCAAAGCCTGTAATGCTCTGTATGGAAACGTTACTCAAATGACGTCATATGAACAGCCCACGCTGGAACTCGGAAAGTTCATGTCCACGTGGCATATCCCCTTTAAAGTTGCTGATAACACGCCACCTTGTGAGAGACAGCCAGGCATTTTCAGATTAGATCATATGTAGAGGATTTTAGGAAGGGAGTATCTGACTCCAGGTCTTAAACAACCCTTAGAAATAGGAAGCTAGGAGATTTGGGCTAGAGTGCCCGATAGGAAAGTCACACGGAAGTGAGGTAAAAGACGCCCTTATTTACTACCGGAGGACCAGTACCCGGTGTCCGACCGTTTAACGTGCCCATCCGACGCACGGCGGATATTTAGTGGATCGAGCGTTCGTACCTGTCTGGCATCGAACCTGAGGTCCTTTCCGTGGCAGTCACGAACGCTGCCCACTAGGCCACTCGCCAGGGATTTTCACGTAAGACTTCCGTCGACAGAGAAGATTTCGGCCCAAACCACCTACAGCGGGACCGCCTTTTGGGCAGGACACAGAAATGGAAGGAGTGAGAGCAAGTCTAGCGACTTCGACAGAACAGTTTGTAAGTGAGAGAGAGCATAGTAGATGGCGCCACTGTACAAGTACGATGTTGTTCATAGAGGTGTGAGAGAAAGTCAGGGGGGAGTAGGAATGGATACTTAACGTAACCGGGGGGTCCAACGTGGGGGCCGTCATTTAACGTACTCGTCCGACGTATATTCAGCGATTGTTAGCAAATCACACCAGCTCTGGAAGATCAGCCTAGGATTGAACCTAAGGACCTTCCATTGACAGTATGACTCGCTAACCATTAAGCCATTCGCGGCCTTACTGATAACACGACAGAACATCCCAGGTTTATATACGTATCTCACCATTCACAGCGCACCTTTCTGCGCAACAATTCTTTGCACTTATGCAAATATTTGGTAGTGCCCGAATACTTTTGATAATATAGTCTATGGTAAAGATGAGCCAGGAGAGTTCACGGTAAACGAAAAGGACCAAATAAGTTCCCACTGGATGCAGGACAAGGAGAAACCCTACACTAACCTAATTCATGAGTTCGAATTGCTTCGGAGAGAACTGTATAGGGATTTGCTTCAGGTGTCAAAACTGACGAAAAGCATTGGGGTCGTGATTAGAGTGGAGTTGGAGCCTTCCCCTACGAGGTAAGCAATTCCACCTTGGAAGCCGACCCCGGTGGCGCAGTGGTCTAAGCGATGGCCTCTGATCATTCGTCCGAACGGGGTCCGGGTTCGAATCCCAGTGAGGCATGGATGTTGTGTTTGTCTTACGGCACTGGCTCTCTCCCTTCCATGGAACTAGTGACCCTAAATTAGGGATGGGCGACTGCTTATATCCCATTGAGTTGCTCACGGTGGTCGTTAAACCTCCAATCAAAAAAAAAAAAAAAAAAAAAAAAAACCCTTGGAAAATGGATGTTGCTATGAGTAAATGAACTTTTAGTTTTATATTCCAGTATAAGCATAAATATTTTTATCGGTGCACTAAACTTCCTTTTAAATCAAAATTCAGATGAAAGAGTACGAATGATGGTTAACTCAAAAGAAACTTCGACTTCTCAAAGTAAATCAGTACGAACGGATGTACCAGAAATATCACACCGCATGGCAACACGGCTTTTTGGTGCTAAGAGTCAGGAGGGAAAGAACTTTCGGAGGAAACGGCAAATCCGGAAGAACACTGGAAAAAAAAAAAGTGAATTCAGAGCAGGTGACGTTGCGCTGAAGACTCAAACGACGTAAGTAAACCATGAGATTTTGAGTTACTGTTATAAAACTTCCAAGAAGTTAATTGTCCACGAAGAAATATTTGCTGAAAATCTGGATTTAGCGGATTTATTGAGAAAAATTATATGTGCTAATTTTCATGTGCGAACAAAAATAATATACAAGCCTTTGAGTTTGACCACACAGCTTTACCATTTTGTATAGCAGAAATCCGTTTGTTACTTTTCAAAATTTTTGCTAACGACATAGCTTCAGAGTTACGTGACAGAACTTTCAAAGCCAGATAATGATTTTTACGTATAACTTTTATTCCAGTAAATTTAGTGGTTTTTTTTCCCTTTAATCTTCAAGGGAAACGCGTTTTCTTATTCCACAGAGGGTTACTTACACAAATAAAAAAATATAAACTTCGTAGTACTAGAATCATGAAACTTTTTTTGCGCATTACTGAAATAAGTTAACAAAAAGTGAAAGAAAAAATAACAACACATTTCCAGCTTACTAAGGCTGTGGATAGTCGTCCACAAAGGCTGTGGTCGACTATCCACAGCCTTAGTAAGCTGGAAATGTATTGTTTTTTTCTTTCACTTTTTGTTAACTTAAAAATCCTTAAAAGTCAAAAAGTGGTCAGAGGCTTAGGTCTCTGGCTAGTCGTCCGAGCAGAGCCTGGATTCAAGCCCCGGAGATGGTGCACCCGTCACACAGTGCTGCTCCCCTCCTTTCCCTGGAACCAGTGGCCTTAAACTAGGGACGGGTGGCTGCTCATAGCACTTGGAATTGCTCACGGTGGTCATTACTCCCACCCCCCAAAAAAGAACAACTCAGTTTAAGATTATTCACTACATCGCTTTTTTTCTAAGAGGGGCTAAAAGATCAGAGGGATAGCCAAGGGGGTCCTCGGGTCCGACCCCCCCTCCTTGGGGGGATTGAGTACGAATTTAAGGCGATATATATGTATATAAATATTTTAAAAAGTTTTTTTCTCAGTAATGTTTCTTTTATTTTTGTCTTTTAAGGTTTTTGGGCTTATTCCCACTTGGAATATTTTTTTCCGGGAGGCTTTCACCGATGAAACAAATCCATGGACCTCTCCTTCCCCTTAAGGAATTTCTGGCTATGCCAGTGTAAAATATTGTTCCAAATTCCGTGTGGAAGCTTTGCATGATATGCCTAGGCAAATATGCTTAGATTCTCTCTTGAAAGATACAGACACAAAATACGAGTATGCCTTCTGGAAGAGAGTCCCAGGCAACATTTCTTGTAGCTACATACAGAAGACATCAGCAGGGCTAGAAAGACTGGCGGGAAACAAAGCAAAAAGTTTAACGCTAGGCCGCTGTCAGGTTTGCCGGATTGTAAGTGCTAAACTTACAAGCGGCCAGATCCGAAATGGAACGTTAAATGTCGGGTACACATTTTCGACGTGTTTTAGAATTTCAACTGACAGCACGGCCGTTTGATTTCAGCTACAACAAACATCTTTTTCACTCTGTGGTCTTTGTCACTCCCTACACCCTCTTAAGAGGAAATAAATTGAACAAAGATCACAAATGAAAATGGAAAGCGGAATTTCATTTATCTTAGAATTTAGCGTTACAGCCAGGAGAGGATCCAGGGGGAGGGGCTCTCCTCAGGACCAAGGAAAAGCTTGGATTTGTTAGGTTTTAATAACAAATTGAATATTTTTTCGTGAAAGAAGGTATTACTTAAAAGTGTATTACTTTCCTCAATTAATTGGAAGAATTTATAGACGTACTAACAACACTTTTTTATTTTACGGGAAAATATCAGAAAGGTCCCCGGTTATTTCCGACACTTGCGCCTCCCCCCTCCCTCCTCACGAAAATCCTGGATCCGCCGATGGTTACAGCTGGATAAGAAAAAGAATGTATGTCATGATGTAGAAATGAGGGACGTAACATTTCTGTTGAAAAACTGAATGAAATGTCTGTTAAAATATATACGTTTAGAGGGAATTAATTACCTTTCAAGAATCACTACCTGTTTTATAAAATAAAATGTTGATTTCATTTATTCTCAAATTTGAATCAGTTGTACGAGGAAGGGGCAATAGATGGAATAACTGTTTATCTATGATTTCAGTCTCCATTTTGCGAGCTGAAATGTTTTACTCTAATTCAGCAGCGAATGCCAAACTTCCCAGCGCTGGTCCGCTGACTGGTAGCACCCAGGCTTTATGAACCGGATCAGTTCCTTGTAGAACTTTAACGTCGAATCCTTCAGATGTTTATCAGAATCAGAACTGGTCAGGTGTCTCCATCTAGTCGTATCTGTCGCAGGTATAGAGGCTTTTAGGGGAATTGAAAAACTGTTTCGTTTAGAACGGTAAGTTTGGTTAAAGAGAAAAAAAGTGATTGTTGAGCACTCTTCGATATCCATGCCTTTAAGAAAAAATTTAAAAAAATCCAAATCATCTAGTCTCGTCGGTTCAGAGAAACGTCTTTGAGTAAAAATAATTTCTCAAACCAAGGATATATCCAAAATGGGGGTAGGTTGTGTCCGGGACACACCCGCAGGTTTTATTTACGTGGACACGTGTTTGACAGTAAGAGGTTTGAGGTAGAAGTCGGTTGATAAATGAAAGAGGAATGTAGTTAAACTATAATTTTATTTATTAAAGGGCGATGATATGAGAAGAAACCAACACATGGCAGCATACAATTCACATCTATGTTTCGTAAAAAGGTTAAGTCGATACAAGTATTGCCTATAAGGTAGTTGGTGGAGAATTTACTGTATATAAGTCAAGCTGAAATTGTTATTTATGAACTTGAGTAAGTTGGTGTTTTGTTGCACATCAATGTATAACGAAGTAAATTTCTCCGTCATTTCTGTCCACGCCAGGATTCGAACCCGGATCCCCTCATTCCGGAATAAGTCACTCTACCAATTGAGCTACGCGGACGTTTTATTCTGATTCCTATCTGCCTTTATGTCGTGTGCGTCCTTCTGGCAGGTACGTCACATCTCCTGGTACGTTACATCATCTCCCCCTTATTTTTTTTTATTTTTTTTTATTTTTTTTTTCGAAGTGCTGGAGAAGGGATTCTCTTATTTTTCCTATCTCGCGGTGTGGAAATAACATCGCACCAATGCAAGATTTTGAACGGTTGGGTCATCCGGATAGTTCGGGCGCCATTATAACGAAGTAAATTTCTCCGTCATTTCTGTATCCGCGCCAGGATTCGAACCCGGGTCCCCTCATTCCGGAATAAGTCACTCTACCAATTGAGCTACGCGGACGTTTTATTCTGATTCCTATCTGCCTTTATGTCGTGTGCGTCCTTCTGGCAGGTACGTCACATCTCCTGGTACGTTACATCATCTCCCCCTTATTTTTTTTTTATTTTTTTTTTTATTTTTTTTTCGAAGTGCTGGAGAAGGGATTCTCTTATTTTTCCTATCTCGCGGTGTGGAAATAACATCGCACCAATGCAAGATTTTGAACGGTTGGGTCATCCGGATAGTTCGGGCGCCATTATAACGAAGTAAATTTCTCCGTCATTTCTGTATCCGCGCCAGGATTCGAACCCGGGTCCCCTCATTCCGGAATAAGTCACTCTACCAATTGAGCTACGCGGACGTTTTATTCTGATTCCTATCTGCCTTTATGTCGTGTGCGTCCTTCTGGCAGGTACGTCACATCTCCTGGTACGTTACAAATGTTAAAGTCACCAGTGAGAATGATAGGCACTAGGGTGTCCGATACCATACTTAGTATGATTTTCTTGATGCTTGCAGGGTAATCACATAGCATCCGAAACAATGATAACCTCTAGTGATGCTTGTGAAACGTTGGGATGAATGTAAACCGAACCAAGTATGAAGCGAGTTCAAGCAGAAACTGTCACCCACATAGTCATCTTCAATTCTTAATCTGTTGTTGACTAAGACATTTACGGGTTGGCAATCTGTTAGACTATTGATGTTTCTGCAAATGGCAACTCATCCCGCAGTTCGTTTTGTGGGCGGAGTAGTACGTTTGGAAGTGGATGGTTTGTGTTGGGCTATTGCCCTATTTGTTTTCGCCCGCAATTCGAAACCGGAAAAATGTATGGGACTAGAGTCATTCATCCAAGTTTCACTCACGGTCAAGTAGTCCATTGGTTCACATGTACTTGTTGTAGAAGTGCATAGTTGTTGTTCTACGCGTTGCGCCGCTCCGACTTTCTCCTTCTGTCTATAAGCCTTATATCGTTCTGCATTAATCGTTTTGGGGTTATTCGATTCCTTTTGGGTTCTTCTTTCTTCTGATACACGCCTGTAGTATTTTGAGTTCGACTTTTGCTTCAAATATTTAGACATTTTCATCTTCTCACAAATATTTTTTCGTTTATCACTTATAACTTATAAAGTACTTATTAAATGTTTATCAGTCACTGGTTTTTAGATAAATCTGATCTAGACAAATCGTTTGAGACCAATATCACGATCCTACCTATACGCGATTTCGAGTTATAATGATTTCAAGGAGCTTGACTCAGCGTATTCTACCCCAAAATGGCGGACGCCGTTCCTTTTTTTTTTTTTTTTTTTTTTTTTTTTTTTGATTGGAGGTTTAACGACCACCGTGAGCAACTCAATGGGCTATAAGCAGTCGCCCGTCCCTAATTTAGGGTCACTGGTTCCAGGGAAGGGAGAGAGCCAGTGCCGTAAGACAAACACAACATCCATGCCTGACCGGGATTCGAACCCAGACCCCTTACGGACGAATGATCAGAGGCCAGCGCCTTAGACCACTGCGCCACCGGGGCGGCCGGACGCCGTTCCATCTCCCAGCGCATGCACATGGCCTTGATATTTTTAGAATCATTGATCATTACTCTTTTTATGTCAGTTATCATATTTTAGCTATTTGTTATAACTTAAAATTTATAAGCATTTGATCAATCGTAAGAAATTTTGTCGGTCAGGTTTTCCTAGAGGGTAATCTCATGGTACCGATTTTAAAGACATATCTACGTCAAAATTTTCATAGGCGCCCCAGTGGCGCAGTGGTCTAAGCGCTGGCTTATGATCATTCATCCGAGAAAAGGTCCGGGTTTGAATCCCGGTGAGGCATAGATGTTGTGTTCGTCTTATATCCGTGGTTCTCTCCCTTCCCTGGAATCACTGGCCCTAAATTAGGGACGGGCGACTTCCTACATCCCACTGACTTGCTCACGGTGGCCGTTAAACCTTCAATCAAAAAAAGAAAAAGAAACTCATATGGGAGGGAGGTGGGGTTGTTGGATGAATTGAAATTTTTCAAAGACTGAAAATTTTTATAGTGAAACATTTAGGTTTTAAAAATCTAGGATTAAAAATGGAGAGCCGGGTGGCGCAGTGGTCTAAGGTGCTGGCCTCTGATCATTCGTCCGTGAGGGGTTCATGTTCGAATCCCGGTGAGGCATGGATGTTGTGTTTGTCTTACGGCACTGGCTCTCTCCCTTCCCTGGAACCAGTGACCCTAAATTAGGGACGGGCGACTGCTTATAGCCCATTGAGTTGCTCACGGTGGTCGTTAAACCTCCAATCATCTGCCGCCCCGGTGGCGCAGTGGTCTAAGGCGCTGGCCTCTGATCATTCGTCCGTAAGGGGTCCGGGTTCGAATCCCGGTCAGGCATGGATGTTGTGTTCGTCTTACGGCACTGGCTCTCTCCCTTCCCTGGAACCAGTGACCCTAAATTAGGGACGGGCGACTGCTTGTAGCCCATTGAGTTGCTCACGGTGGTCGTTAAACCTCCAATCTCAAAAAAAAAAAAAAAAAAAAAAAAAAAACCTCCAATCAAAAAAAAAATGGAGAAAACTTCGAAAATGGAGAGCAGGGCTTAATTTTTTATAGTTAAGATTAGTTATTATAACCTGGAATCTTTTTTCACCGAAACTTATCAGGTTATTTTGTTTTTGTGCTGTTTTTATTTATTTTTTTATCTCTCATGTCTAATGCTTCCCGTGCCGCCCCGGTGGCGCAGTGGTCTAAGGCGCTGGCCTCTGATCATTCGTCCGTAAGGGGTCCGGGTTCGAATCCCGGTCAGGCATGGATGTTGTGTTTGTCTTACGGCACTGGCTCTCTCCCTTCCCTGGAACCAGTGACCCTAAATTAGGGACGGGCGACTGCTTATAGCCCATTGAGTTGCTCACGGTGGTCGTTAAACCTCCAATCAAAAAAAAAAAAATGCTTCCCGCGTTGCCCCGCCCCCTTCCCGGAACCAGTGGCTCTAAATCAAGGACGGGAGACTGTCCATATTTTCAAGAGCTGCTCCCGGTATTCGCTAAGCTCCCTTTCACCTCGCCCCAAAGTAGAAGGCACATTAAACGAGTTGCAAGCCTAAGAATGTTCTGCTTTTCAGTCTGGAAATTCTTTATGATTACATTTTGTTACAATCCTCTGCACTTTAAAGCAGTTAGTTAGCACACCTTTGTTTGAGTTGTGTTAGTCTTCAGTAATAAGTGCCTTTATTATGTCCAGCAAAATTCGTCTTTGTGGCTTTCTGGAGCTGCTCAATGCCGCTTATAAACGTTTTCCAGAATTTCAGACATTGGTAAGGGTTGGCACATAGCATGGGGCAAAAACCTCCTGGACTGTAAGCATAAACAGGTGAATCACTGCTTCACATTTGGAGGTTTGTTCTTTTTAATTGGAGGTTTAACGATCACCATGAGAAACACATTGGGCTATAAGCAGTCGCCCGTCCCTAATTTAGGGCCACTGGTTCCAGAGAAGTGAGAGAGCCAGTGCCGTAAGACACACACAACATCCATGCGCCACCGGAATTTGAACCAGGACCCTTCTCGGACGAATGGTCAGAAGTAATCGCTTAGACCACTGCGTCACCGCGGCAGCAAGGAGTTTTCTCTGCCATTACTAACTGGCGAAACAAATGAACTTGTTAAACTCCAACAACTGATATCTAGTGACTACCAGTCACGTAGCCAGAAATTTCTTAAAGGGCGGAGAGGTTCCACAGATTTGGCTCATTGGCGAAAGCCTCATATATACATACCCTCATCGTCAAAAAAATAGTTGCACCCAGGAGAACGTGTCAGACTGCAATGCTATTCGGTAGGAAGGTAAAGGTTACCAGGAACAATTAATGATTAAACATTGAGACTGATATGGGCAATATTTATTGAGCTACAGGCCAATAGGTAGTGTCTCTTAGTATGGCGTCGGGCAGCCATGTTTGCTCACACAGCATGCCAGACGTCTCGGCATGGAGTTGTACAGGTTCCTAATGGTGTCCTGCGATAAGCCATCCCATGCAGCTTGAATCTTCTCACGCAGTTCCTGCAGATTGTGCGGTACGGGTGGAGTGTGGATAGGGCGTCCAATAGCATTCCACACATTTTCAATGGGTGGTAGGTCTGGCGATGCGGTTGGCCATGGAATAGTGTCAGTGCCTTAAAGGCAAGCTCTCGAGACAGCAGCAATATGCGGACGAGCGTTGTCCTGTTGGAAAATTTCACCGGAGTGTTCAAAAAAGGTAGGGCCACTGGTCGCAGGACCTCTTTAACTTAACGTTGGGCTGTCAAAGTGCCTATAATTAACACTAAAGGGGATCTTGCATCGTAGGCAGTTGCACCACACACCATGACACCAAGTCTTTCTGGACGTGTGACGCTCGACAACAAACCGTTCATCTTGGTGCTGACCACGGTGCCTCCACACACGGATTCGTTGGTCGTGACCTCCAAGACAAAAGCGGAACTCGTCACTGAAGATCACCCGCTGCCTTTCTGAGTAGATGCATAACAATCTGGCCCGACACCATTGCAGTCTTTGGCGACGATGCAATGGTGTTAAGGCCAGTTGCCGTAACGGTCTGCGTGCGTGTAGTCGTACGTCGTGCAGCCGTCTGCCAATGGTGCTGGCACTAATCGGACGATGCATGGAGGGCACCACTTCTCGCTGAACATCCGTAATCGTGAATGTTGGGTCACTCCGCGAATGTCGGACAACCCGTCGGCTCTCATTCTCCGTGGTTCGTCTAGGTCTCCCAGACCCTTCCTGCCGCTTCTGCGTGCCTTGTTTTATCCACTACGGCCAACAGAGTACTATGGTGATATCCGCACGACCGGTATTGCGCGCAATACGGCATGAGACCATCCCGCTTCCCGGAGCCCGACGATGCGGCCCCTCTCGAACTCTTAGAATTGCTTCCGAACTTTTCTCCGAGGTACACTTCATTTGCAAAGAATGCAACCAACACAACAGCCTGAGTCAGAATGGCAAGCACGCGCAACGGGACGACCTTATATATCCGGTCAGGAATAGCGCTACAACCCCTCCTTGCTTGCGTCACATGTGCGGCCGAGCGTGATACTTGAATCAATTGCATGTCTCACGATGTCAAACCTACCCAACCAAGTTTCATTCATGTCGGTTGTTTTCTTCTGGGTGCAACCATTTTTTTGACGATGAGTGTTTGTATCGCTTTAAATTCGTGCTCAATCTCCCCTCAAGGTGGTGTCCGGACCCGAGGACCTCCCCCCCGGCTATGCCTATGGTGGCTACCTCATCCTTCGAAGGGAGGATGCAATACTGACAAGCGTTATCAACATCCATGAATAATAGCATCGTGCTTGGTAGAATTTATTTTAAACTCTTTCTGTGCTTTCCGACCGGGAAAATTTCTTGTGCTAGTTACTTGAACAATATTTTGGAATGAAAACAGTAAGACCGTTCCCAGTGTTGAATATCCTTCAAAGCAGTATATTTAAATACATCACCTACGTTCTACAATTTCAGATCATCAGATCAGATCATATGTAGAGGATTTTAGGAAGGGAGTGTTTGACCCCGGTCTTAAGCAACCCTTGGGAATAGGAAGTTAGATTTGGACTAGAGTGCCCGATAGGAAGGTGACACGGAAGCGAGGTAGAAAGGGGGAGAAAGACGCCCTTATTTATTACCGGGAGACCAGTACCCGGAGTCCGACGGCTTAACGTGCCCATCCGATCTACAGCGGATATTTAGTGGTTCGAGCGTTCATGTCTGTCTGGGAAGGAGCCTGAGGTCCATCCAAGGCAGTCACGAACGTTTTCCACTAGGCCATCCGTGGCCTACGTTCTACAATTTAAAATGAATCCTTCAGCTGGTAGCAATTTTTGCACTATGATACTGCGAGCTGTGTATGTCTCTGCTGTGTCGTTCTTTACTTTAATTTTGAGAAGGCAGCGTTGGCGTTCATGTTTTTTTTAACAGTGTGTCTCGCATTCAGAGCTCTGTGTGTGTGCGTGTGTGTGAATGCCTGTGTGTGACATTAAAATATCATAACAAGTAATTAATGACGTAATTTAATCCTATGATTACGTTAACAAACTGTGACTGCGATGAAATTCTTGAAGCACAACTGTTTTTACAGCTTGTTAGCTGAGCTTCCTCATTCTTTGTAAAAGGTCAAATACCTCACAAACCCTGGATGAAGAAGAGGCCCACCAAGGGTATATCTCGGTCGGAGGGATGAGGGTGAGGGGATGTTATTAGCTCTACTCAATTAAATACAGAAGTAGAACAACTGAGGGTGCAGTGGTCTGCAGGCAATATTTTACAATTCCGAAAGAAGTGAAGGGAAGAGAACGGTGCTAATTGAGGGGGAATGAAAATAATGCCACGTTCCACAGCACCCATGTACTTATTTTCGAATTTTGACGTTTGGGTTGAAATGCAGAAACGCTTTTTAACATAAACTGAAAATATTATTACCGATTGTGTTCGTTCACATATCCATAAGATGTAAAATGTGTGTAGGAGAATTTGAAATGGTACGTAAGATGAGGTCGAACATTTTTGCATGTCTCTTGTAAAAATAAAAAAATTACCTGTTTAAAGAACTGATGTCCCCTTTTTTTAGCACGTCTTTTGAAAAAAAAAAGAAAAAGAAAAGACGTGCTTATGTTATCACTATATCTAGTGGCAGACTAAATACATAAACGGCCCTGGAAGCGGAGTTTTTGTTGCACACTTTTGGGAATCGATGTACTCTAAAATAAAGCCATATCAGCATTGATTTCAACACTCGACGAATTACTTCAGTGTTTGTACTGAATCGATAATAAACTAAAATTTAACCTTTTTCTTTTTTTGGACCACAGCATAAGGTATTCTTAGTTAAATTTAATGCAAGAAAAACAATACTTCCGTTGTTAAAAGCAACAGACAAGGTATGTTTTCTGAGAAAGACTGTTGAAGATTTTATCCCATTCTTACGAATTCTTTTGCGATTGCTGAATTCAGTATTGTAATAGTTTCTTAGCTTTTCGTGAGAAGAAAAATCCAAGTGTACTAAAACGATTTTTTTTTGCAGGACTTACCTGTTATAAACAAAACTTTTAAGGGGAAACTATCTTGAAAAAAAAATTGAAAATTTCTGGAATCGCAGGAATTTCAGTGCAAATTTATAAAGTGAGAGAAAGTAAACAATGCGAACATTAATGCTTATTTAAATTGCTTTCAAATGCAGCATTTTTGCTCTTGCTCAAACAGACTTTCTAAAACTGTAGTTCAAGAATTCATGTAACTGTAAGGTCGTAAATTAGATGCAGATCTCGTTATAAAGAAAAGCACGTAGTTATATATATTAAAGAAAACCAAAAAATTTACCGTAGGCGAACCTAAACGCATTTACTTTTCCAACGAAATTGGAGTTTCCATCCCAGAAATGATCGATACTATATTTGATCATGATATATTGATTATTCTACTTCAATTAGCAAAAACGGGTTGAGGTACAAGAAAAGAAATCAGCCAAAAAGAACGGAGCATAAGTTTAAAATCAGAAACAGTGTTTGGCTAAACAGAACATTTGATTTTTTTTTTTTTTTTTTACAAACCTTCCATTTCGGCCTCTTTATCACAAATTAGCTTCCTTCTATAAGCATGGCGACGGACAATTTATATATATATATATATATATATATATATATATATATTTCTTCTATCTTGAGTTAAAATTAGGCCCATCAGCCCAAAATATGGTGGTCCACCGGAAATTCTCCCGGTATCCCAGTCCGCGCCTAATTATGTCCGTCTGTCAACATTGTAATAACCTGATTTGAAACATTCTTTTCACATTGGGTAGCCTGAAATGTGGGAACGATGATCATTGCCTTATAATCTTTTTCCGAAACAAAACTTCGCCGCCAGTGGGCGTAAATACAGATGCTGTGTGAAAACATCAGTTTGCTGTGTGAAAACATCAGTTTGTCAGCGACGCGCATCGAACCCGTGTTTCCTCACTCCGGAGTAAGTCGCTCTCCCAACTGAGCTATGCGGACAGAATGTCTCGCTGCAGATTTGTCGTCTTGAGACATGTTTTCACCTCTGTAGTAGGTCACATCATCTCCCTCTTAATCTTTTTTTCTTTCAAGCGAAGTAGGAATTTTTCATTAATTCCAAACAATGTGTGGAGCAAACATCACTCATTTTTCGAAGAAGACAACGACCAGTGAAAACACAATCGGGCGCCATGTGAAAAACACAAGTTTGTCCGCGCCCTCTCACTCCGGAGTAAATCGCTCTCCCAACTAAACTACGCGGACAGAATGTCTCGCTGCAGATTTGTCGTCTTGAGACAAGTTTTCCCCTCTGTAGTAGGTCACATCATCTCCCTCTTAATTTTTTTTTTCTTTGAAGCGAAGTAGGAAGTTTTCATTAATACCAAACAATGTGTGGAGCAAACATCACTCATTTTTCGAAGAACGCAACGACCAGTGAAAACACAATCGGGCGCCATGTCCGCGCCCCCTCACTCCGGAGTAAATCGCTCTCCCAACTAAACTACGCGGACAGAATGTCTCGCTGCAGATTTGTCGTCTTGACACATGTTTTCACCTCTGTACTACGTCACAGCTGGCGGCTTTAAAATATATTTTATTCTACACTTACCGACCACAGAATTAGAAACTTTTATTCAATACGGAGTTGGGGCTCCTTTATCCCGAATTACAACACGTATGCTGTTTGGCATAGATTACACGAGGTGTTGGAGTGCATCTACGTCTACAGCATACAAGACATTCACCAAACAGTCTTTTAACTGGCTCAAATTTGACGGAAGAGGCATTTGCTCCGGGATTTGTTATCCTAACATACCTATACATACTGAATAGGGTTCAGATCCGGGCTTTGTGGTAGCCACGAAACATGGTGGAAGTCGCTGTCATGCTCGCTGGAACACTGCTGAACAGATCTTGTGCGATGGACTGCTGTCCATCGTATCATGAAAATAGCCATCACCACCTGTCCATTATCGTCCATGAAACAGCCGTCACCTGCTGGATAAAAGTCAATATTACACGATGGACTTGATAGGTAATAATATTCAAATAACCCTTTGAAGACACCCGATCTTCTATCAGCATCAGGATACCCGTTTCGTATCAACAGAACGTGTCCCACACTATGATGCAACCTCCAGAACCTTGAGTTGTGTTTGCAAGGTAAGTTGGGTCCATTGCTTCATGAGGCTCTAGCCAAACTATCTGCCTACCGTCGGTACAGAACAAGGTGCATCACGATTCGTTATACGACATCACTTTGTTTTCAGTCGTCCAGTGTCTAGTTTCTGACACCACTACAAACGCTCTTTCCGGTTCTTTGCAGAAATCAATGGCTTCCGTACAGGCATGCGACTGCCGAGACCGATCCTCTTCAATTCCTTGCGCATTGTTTGCTGAGATCTGAGTTGGGATTCCTAAGGATGGGCTTCTTTAAGACCTATGGGCCGCGGATGGCCTAGTGGTCAACTTTCGTGACTGCCACGGAGAAACCTCGGGTTCGATCCCAGCCGGTACGAACGCTCGAACCACTAAATATCAGCCGTGCGTCAGATGGGCACGTTAAGCCGTCGGACCCCAGGTACTGGCCCCCGGTAATAAATAAGGGCGTCATCCTACCTCTTTCTACCTCGCTTCCGTGTCACTTTCCTATCGGGTACTCTAGCCCAAATCTCCTAGCTTCCTATTTCTAAGGGTTGTTTAAGACCTAGGGTCAGACACTCCCTTCCTAAAATTCTCTACATATATGATCTGAAGACCACTCCTTAGCCCCCCCTCCGCCAAAAAACACATTTCAGCAGTTAGGACATATGACGAGTGTAACCATAAGATATTTCAAAAAAATTGTATAAACGTATGTGAATATTTCGAATTCACAAAAATTCTATTATATAAAATCAATTTTTTGTTAAACTTAGTGTTGTACTATTCTCTTAAATGGAGGGCGTCCCCTGGGCGAATATCTAAGAGAACAGTAGAAAAACACTATTTTAGTTATTTTAGTTTAAAAGATGACAGTGAGAGAGAGAGAGAGAGAGATTCCTTGTCAAGTCACAAACTAAAATCCGTAAACATCCTTATGAGAGCAAATATTAACAAGAAAAATGACACCGAACTTTCGGCAGTAATGAGCACGTCATTTGAATCCCTTCCGACGCGAATAAAATTTATCAAAGTTATTCATAGTCAGTGGAACAGTTTAGAAAAAATTCGACCGGATTTCTGCAGTCGATAAATCACCTAGGAATAGAAATTTTCTTTCATCTGCGGCTAAAACGTTTTTTACGAAAATTAACAAATGGAGCACAAAAGGTTTCTCATAGCAGAAGGAATGTATCAGAGATAAATATTTTCAAATCGAACAGTTAATAGAAGAAATATAGAAGGAAACATGATATAACTGTACGATTTCTAGCCGAAGAATTTTGCGTAATAAAAACATGAAAATAAGCGAAAAATATAGCTTCATGGAAAAAGCTATGCTACGTCCGGAAGTAGAGACAGCAAGAAGGTATTTACCTTTACGCCCTAGCGGGAAATCTGTGCATTATTTAGAGGATAATGCTCCACATCTCTATAGTAGTGAATGGCATACAATAAAAAAAGAAATTTCTCAGTAAGGTGTTTAGAAACGGCGATACAGCTGCAAACAAAACTAAATAAACAGCACCTAGTGGCAAAACTGTGAACTACAAAACTCCTCAGTTACTAACCGAAAGTGTTTCACGAGGTAAATGGCACTATAACGAAGTAAATTTCTCCGTCATTTTTGGTCTACGCCGGGATTCGAACCCGAGGCCGCTTATTCCGGAACAAGTCGCTCTACCAACTGAGCTACGCAGACATTTGTTCTGATTGCTATGTGCCTTTATGTCGTGTGCGTCCTGCTGACAGGTACGTCACAGCACCAGGTGTTGAAATAATTTTTTAAATCGCACAATTAGAAGCAGAAATATTGAGAAAAACAAATTAAACATCGCGCTGCTAGCGGTGAAATTGTGTCTTATTTTGAGAAGAAAATACACGTAAAGAGTTTTCATAGTTAATAGTACCCGACTGAAAAAGAATTTTTTTTCAGTCGAGTCTTTAGTTCCGCAGATATTGCTGTAAACGTAAATGTGATATTGGGCCCTCTAGGGGCACACTTATACGTTCAGAAAAATTTGAAATTACAATATATCAGAAAAATTTCGCACCGGAAGCGATCTCCAACAAAAAAAGAATTTTTGAAGTCGAACTCTTACGTAGAAGCAGAGTTATCGACAGAAATAAGATATGAATTTACGCCCCTAGCGGACAAACCATGCATTATATGAATAAGAAAGTATTCCGAAAAGGTTTTCCGAGGTGAGCAGTATGGGTCCACGAAATAATTTTTTCAGTCGAGTATTCAGAAGCTCAGAATTTGCTGCAAATACTCAGAAACAGAAATCAAAACTTACGCTATCCCTGCTAGCCAAATCATTCTTTTCCAAAAATTAAAAATTATGTGCGAAACATTTCCTATCAAGAGTTGTATCCGATGCAGTAAGAATTTTTCAAATCGGAGTTTTAGAAGCAGATATACGGGGGAAATGTTAATGCACCCCTACCGGAAAATCTATGTATTACTTGAAAAAGTGACTTACGTAAAATAGTATTCGTTACAAATGGCATCGAAAGGTAAAAGCTTTTTTTCAATCGGATATTTAGAAGCAAATATATTCAATAAAATGTGTTTTGAATTCTATATCATCTCATCTGCATTTAAGCCTTCTAACGGCGAAACTGTGCATCCTAAAATAAAAAAAAAATGAAATTCTCATATTTCAAGCTTATCCAATTCAAAAAGAATTTTTTAGATCGGACTAATAGGTGCAGAGATATAGTGTCCACAGACTTACAAAGTAATATCATAAGCACGATCTTTTTTTCTTTTACAAAAGACGTGCTAAAAAAGGGATAAAATGAGAAAGATGACACCAAATTTTCGTTTGTAAATAAGCACATCTTTTGAATCCTTTCTGGCCTCCCAGGTGGCGCAGTGGTCTAAGCGATGGCTTTTGATCATTCGTCCGAGTTGGGTCCGGGTCCGAATATCGGTGAGGAACGGATGTTGTGCTTGTCTTATGGCGCTGGCTCTCTCCCTTCCGTGGAACCAGTGGGCCTAAATTAGGGAAGGGCGACTGCTTATAGCCCACTGAGTTGCTCACAACGGTCGTTAAACCTCCAATAAAAAAAAAATCCTTTCTGACGCGAATTATATTTATTGAAGTAATTCATAGTCAATGCAACCGGTTAGAAAAAATTAACCGGATGTCCACAATCGATAAAAAATCCAGAAATAGAAAGGGCTACTTACTTCCACCAGTGGATAAAAAGTAAATTACTGAAATTAACAAATGGCGCACAAAAGCTTCTCATAGCAGAAGGAAGATATCAGACAAACAGATTTTCAAATCGAACAGTCAGAAGAGAAATATAGAAGGAAACATGACATAATTCTACGCCTTCTAGCGGAAGAATTTTGCATAATGGAAAAGTTAAAAGCATACGAAAAATATTCTTCATGGAAAACACAATGCTGAAGAAAAAACTTTTAAAATTCGCCTCCTGGAAGCCAAGACAGAGAAAAGAAGGTATTTACCTTTACGCTCCTAGCTGGAAATTTATGCATTATTTAAAGAGGACAATGCTCCACATCTCTACAGTAGTGAATGGCATACAATAAAAAACAAGACAGATGAAACCGAATTTTCGGGTGTAATAAGCACGTCTTTTGAATCCGTTCTGGCGCAAATTAAATTTATCAAAGCTATTCAAAGTTAATGGAACCGGTATGGAAAACAATAGTATCTGACGGAAGAAATAAATTTTTCAATCGGGTTTTTAATCCCTCAGATACTGCTGTAAACGGAATCGTGAGCTTACACCCTCTGGTTGCAGACTTGTGCGTTAAGAAAAACATGCATTTTTATGAGAAACATTTCTCACCGGAAACGCTCTACAACACAGAAAGAATTTTTCAAATCGGACTCTTAGAAACAGAGATATCGACAACAATAAAATGTGACTTTACGTCCCCTGCTGGAAAAACCATGCGTTATTTTAGGAAGAAAGTATTCTCAAAAGGTTTTTCCATATGAGCGGTATCGGTCCAAGAAAAAAAAAAATTAGTCGAGTTTTCAGGAGCCCAGATTTTGCTACAAATACATCAGAAGCAGAAATTAACACTTATGCCTCCTGATGGCCAAACCATTCTTTACCAAACATTAGAAAATATGGGGAAAATATTTTCCACCAGGTCTTGTATGCGATACAGGAAGACTTTTTCAAATCGGAGTTTCAGAAGCAGAAATAACGCAGAAAACGCAATTCACCTTTGTGCCCCCTAGCGGAAAGGCTATGATTTACTTCAAAATTTAAAATTTATAGGAAAAACATTTCGCATCGGAAACATTATGCAACAAAGAAGGAATTTTTCAAATCGGACTCCTAGAAGTAGAGATATTGACAAAACTAAGACATACATCTACGCTACCTGGCGTAGAAACCATGCATTATTTCAAGCAGAAAATGTTTCTAAAAGGTTTGTCGACATGAGTAGTATCGGTCAACAAACCACTTTTTTTTTCAGTCGAGATTTTGGAAGCTCATATTTTGCTGCAAATACATCAGAAGCGTAAATTAAGACTTAAGCCACCTGGTGGCCAAACCATTTTTACAAAAATTAGAAATTATGTGCAAAGGATTTCGCATCAGTAGCTGTATCCGGTTCAGAAAGAATTTTTCAAAGCGGAGATTTAGAAGCAGAGATATAGGAAGGAAAGCAATTTACCCTTACGCCCCTAGCGGAAAGTCTATGAATTAATTGAAAATTTTGAAATCATATGAAAAACATGTCACACTGGAAACATTATCCAACAAAGAAGGAATTTTTCAAATCGGACTCCTAGAAGTAGAGATATTGACAAAAATAAGACATGCATCTACGCCCCTGGCGTAGAAACATGCATTATTTTAAGCAGAAAATGTTTCTAAACGGTTTGACGACATGAGTATTATCGGTCTACAAACGACGTTTTTTTCAATCGAGAATTTAGAAGCTCATATTTTGCTACAAATACATCAGAAGCAGAAATTAAGATTTTCGCTCCCTGGTGGCCAAACCATTTTTTTTACAAAAATTAGAAATTATGTGCAAAGGATTTCCCATCTGGAGCTGTATCCGGTGCAGAAAGAAGTTTCCAAATCGAAGATTTAGAAGCAGAGATATAGGGGGAAAAGAAATTTACCTTTACGCCCCTTAGCGGAAAGTCTATCAATTAATTGAAAATTTTGATATTATATGAAAAACATGTCACACTGGAAACATTATCCAACAAAGAAGGAATTTTTCAAATCGGACTCCTAGAAGTAGAGATATTGACAAAAATAAGACATGCATCTACGCCCCCTGGCGTAGAAACATGCATTATTTTAAGCAGAAAATGTTTCTAAACGGTTTGTCGACATGAGTAGTATCGGTCAACAAACCACTTTTTGTTCAATCGAGATTTTAGAAGCTCATATTTTGCTGCAAATACATCAAAAGCGGAAATTAAGACTTAAGCCACCTGGTGGCCAAACCATTTTCAAAAATTAGAAATTATGTGCAAAGGATTTCGCATCAGGAGCTGTATCCGGCTGAGAAAGAATTTTTCAAATCGGAGATTTAGAAGCAGAGATGTAGGTGGAAACGCAATTTACCTCTACGCTCCCTAGCGGAAAGTCTATGAATTACTTGAAAATTTTAAATTATATGAAACACATGTCACACTGGAAACACTATTCAACAAAGAAGGAATTTTTCAAATCGGACTCCTAGAAGTACAGATATTGACTAAAATAAGATATACATCCACACCCCTGGCGGAGAAACTGTGATTTATTTTAAGAAGAAAATATTCCGAAAATGTTTATCGATCTGAGTGGCATCAGTCCATATTCTTTACCCAAAATTTTAAATTATATGAAAAAGATTTTCCATCAGGAGGTGTATACGCTGAATTTTTTTTTTTTTTTTCAAATCGGAGTTTTAGAAGAAGAGTTATCGGGGAAAACGTTATTTACTTTTACACCGCCTGGCGGAAAAGCTATGCGTAATTTGAAACAGTAACTATATCTAAAATACTCTTCGATATAAATGGAATCGAAAGATAAAAGAGTTTTTTCAATCGGTTGTTTAGAAGCAAATATGTGGAATAAAACATGTTTTTGAATTCGACATTATCTGCTTTTACGCCCCCTATCGGCAAAATTGTACATCGTAAAAAACAAGCGAAATATAGGATCATCATTCGCATATTTCAAGCTTCCCAATGCAAAAAAAAAAAAAAAAAAAAAAAAAAAAAAAAAAATTCAAATCGGACCAATAGTTGCAGAGATATCGTGGGTACAGACGGACGGACGGAAAAACCGGTAACATCTTTTTTTATAAAAGGCGTGCTAAAAAAGAAATTTCTTAGTAAGGTGTTTAGAAGCGGTGATACAGCTGCAAACAGAAGTACACAAACACCACATAGTGACAGAACTGTGAACTACAAAACTCCTCAAATACTAACCGAAAGTGTTCCATAAGGTAAACGGCATCCGGGGTTGAAAGAATTTTTTTTAATCGCACGTTTAGAAGCACAGATTTTAAGAAAACCAGATTAAACATTGGCGCCCCCCCCATTGGCGAAATTGTGCATTATTTTGGGAAGAAATTTCACCTAAACAGTTTTCATAGTTAGTAGTATCTGACCGAAAAAGAATTTTTTTATATCGGGTTTTCCGCAGATATTGCTCTAAACGGAAACGTGAATTTACGCCCTCTAGTGGCAAACTTGTGCTTTAAGAAAAATTTGAAATTATATGTGAAATATGTCGCAGCGGAAACGCTCTCAAACAAAGAATGAATTTCTCAAATCGAACTCTTAGAAGCAGAGATCTCGACAAAAATAAGATATGTATATACGTCCTCTGGCGGAAACACTATGTACAAAGAAGGAAATCGGATTTTTAGAAGCAAATATGTGGAATAAAACGTAATTTTGAATTCGACATCAGAATAATTTTTAAGAATAATGTTTTCTCAAAACGTTTTCCTGGGCAAGCGGTATTGGTCCACAAAAGAATTTTTTCAGTCGAGTTTTCATAAACTCAGATTTTGCTGCAAATACATAAGAAGCAGAAACAAACACCCACGCCCTCTGGTGGTCACACCGTTCCTTACCGAAAATTAGAAATTATATACAGAACATTTGACATGAAGAGCTGTTTCCGATGCTGGAAGAAATTTTCAATTCGGACTTTTAGAAGCAGAGATACCGGGGGGAAATTCAGTTTACCTTTACACCCCTTAGGGGATAATCTATGCATTACTTGAAAAAGAGACTGTACCTAAAATAGTCTTCGATATAAATGGCATCGAAAAGTGGAAGAACTTCTTCAATCGGATATTTAGAAGCAAATATATGGAATAAAATGGGTTTTGAATTCGATATCATTTGCATTTTACACCCGCTAGCGGCAAAACTGTGCGTCGTAAAAAAAGCTGAAATCATCATTCTCGCATTTCAAGCTTCCCAACGCAAAAATAATTTTTCAAATCGGAGGAATAGTTGCAAAGCTATGGTGTCCACAGACGGACGGACAAACCGATAACATAAACACGATCGTTTTTTTACGAAAGACCTGTTAAAAATGACCTAAGCAAGCCAAAATTGCGAAGAAATAGTAACTTGTTAAAAGCCATGGAGTTTCGTATCCATGGTTGCTAGTACTATATACATTGAATCAGGGCTAGATGAAATTTTGGGGGCTCGGGGTAAAGTTTTTTGTGAGAACTAGAAAATAAATCTCATATTTTTATAAAGTCGTTCAGTGAAAAAAGTCGTCCGTAAAGAACACACACGAAAACGATCATAAAGAAATACTGATTTATCTCAAAGAAGTATTTGTTTTAAGCTTAAGACAGCAATATGAATTGAAGTTTTATCGCGATTCTTATAAAAGCTTGCTCACAAAATGATAAAAAGATATCTTCAACTAATCTGCGTGCTGTATATTTTTGCATTGCGAATATTTTTTCGTAGCGAATAATAAGGAATCCTCTAAAATAAATTAGTTTATCGCGAAATAGAGAATCTTGGGAAATTAAAAAAATTAATTTCTCGTAAACTAAATCAAAATTGAAAAAAAGGGTGACGAGGAGCAAAAATTCGGCCATGACTACAAAGTTTTGTGATTTTGTTGCTTTTAGTGTGTCCGGAACGCCAACTGGTAGCACTTTTTTGCTTACCTTAACTTTGAAATACAATAGCTCTTGAAGTATCGCCAAAATCGAAAAACGGTTTATTTCAGCGTGTTTTCCGAACAATTATCTACAAACGATGTAAATTTCATATTTTTATTTTCATTACTTTTTGCGCTGCGAGCTAGGAAAGCGAGAGTGTCGCGAAATTTCTAAAAAGCGGCGGCGACAGCGGCAGTTACTTTTTAGAATAGAGAGATTTTCAATAACGTTTTTAAAGTCATTGGCCAATTGGCCTCCATATATACGCAGTGGCGACGCCCATCGCTCAGAACTGGGTGGGCTAGGGGGTAAACGTGATGGGGCGGGGGCACAAATTTGGAAGTGTTTGGCAGAAATTTTGGTAAAAAATTCCGTTCATGTGCATTTTACCCGACGCTGATAATGTTATACATAGTGAAAAAAGTTTTCAAGCGAATACTACACGTAGTATTTAATACTATACGTAGTATTCAATACTATATGTAGTATTTAATATATGTAGTATGGGAACCATGGATACAAATCTCTATGGCAAGTTACTGTTTCTTCGCAATTTTAGCTTACTTAGGCAGGGTTTTCTATTTCAGTTTTTTCTTTTTCTCTTTTTTTTTTGGGTTATTATAAAGCTATTTCGAATTTTTGTTTGTGAGCTGACAAGGAATATCTCTCTCTCTCTCTCTCTCTCTCATCGTTTGTGAGCTGACAAGGAATACCTCTCTCTCTCATCGTTTGTGAGCTGACAAGGAATACCTCTCTCTCTCATCGTTTGTGAGCTGACAAGGAATCTCTCTCTCTCTCTCTCTCTCTCTCTCTCTCTCTCTCATCGTTTGTGAGCTGACAAGGAATATCTCTCTCTCTCTCTCTCTCTCTCTCTCTCATCGTTTGTGAGCTGACAAGGAATATCTCTCTCTCTCTCTCTCTCTCTCTCTCTCTCTCTCTCTCTCTCTCTCTCTCATCGTTTGTGAGCTGACAAGGAATCTCTCTCTCTCTCTCTCTCTCTCATCGTTTGTGAGCTGACAAGGAATATATCTCTCTCTCTCTCATCGTTTTAAACTATAATTACAAAAATGGTATGTTTCTACTACTCTCTTAGAAATTCGTTCAGAGCATTTTCCATAAGTACAAACAATAAATTTAAAAAAGAATTAATTTTATATAACAAAATTTCAGTGAATTAGAGAAATTCACATATATTTATAAAATTTTCTTAGAATTTTAGGTGGTTGCACTGCCATATGTTCCAACTGCTTAAATATTTTTTGCAGGGGGGGGGGCTAAAGAGTGAGATCAAGTAACAGTTGGGTGGGTTAAGACCCACCCGAGCCCACCGGTAGCGTCGCGCCTGATATATAGCCCTAAAACGACTTTGATATTGCTCTTTTTTTTTTTTATTTAAGTATTTGGTTTACACATAAATTGTTGAATATGTAAAGGTAGGGAGCCATAAAATGATCAAATTTAATTTCCCATTTCGTGAATGTGGAAAAGTTTAAAGTGATTATAACAGCCAATTGAAATCTGCAAATCCTGAAGCCTGTACGACGTAGGGGGTAACCTATTTGAAAGTAAAAACTCATTATAAAAATATCTTTTTAAGGGCCACGCGCCTCCAAACTTAAAAAGCAACAATATTTTTTTTTCTTTTACCGAGAGTAATTTTGTTTTTATTTGCTAAACAACGGGGCCTCCTGAAGGCGCGAGGGCCCCGGGGCGACCGTCTTAGTTGCCGCAATGGTCCAACCGGCCCTGCACTGAATAAATACTCCGCACATTATGTGTCTGAAAACTCTTTACCGCGGATAACATTATTAGCGTCGGATAAAATCTACATGATCGGATTTTTTGGGAAAATGTCTGCCAAGTGCTCCAAAATTTATGCTCTCCCGTACGATACTTAGTCCCCCTAATAGCTCCCCTAAAAATAATGAAACAACCGATAGCTAAAAATAGGTGGCATTAATTATTATAACGATCATGATGAGCGTAGACTTTCATGAGAATTCCAAATTAAATAGAACGTTCTCAATTTATCCTAAAGGTATCATTTTAGACTGCTTCTCCTAGAAATTTATTAGGTTAAAAAGTTCAAGGAAGTGAATAGCCTAAAGAGTGTGACACATACATAATCGCAATGCATCCATTTTCTTTTTAATGAAGATCTACGAGTATACGGTTCAGAAGCCAACTGTTTAAAAGGACTACGGAAAACAAAATGCTTTTGGGTGGGGAGTTTAGAAATTATTTGACTTACTTCCGTCTCCGGCAGCTGATATGTGTTCACCATTTTGAGTATCCGAATATTCTTGCCCTGAACTCGTTTCCATGTTTCCCTTCGGGTTGCAGAATGAAGTTTGATCTGAAATGTTTCTAAGCAAACTCGGCGATATTGTGTCCTACCTTAGCATCAGAGGAACAAGTGGGGTCAGGGACGAAGCATAGAATGATAGGATTTGTCCTTCAGAATTCGTTTGAGTGTGTGTGAGGGGCGGAGAGTAACTAGGAAAAGTGTCAGATCAATGACGCGTCAAATACAATTAAGTTCTACTTTGGACTTCGTTAATAGAAATATGCATGTCCCTCGTTAAACGACGCGAAGATGTCAATGCAATGCGGTCCGTGGATGCGTATCAGGGCGATTACCAAATATACGTCTCCAAGACAATCACGTGTTAGTAAAGAACACCTAATTAACTGAAAGGAAAAAAGAGTATAAGAAAGAAATGAGAAAAACCGTCTGTCGTTCGTCTCGCTCATTAAACTGCCAGAACTCTTTTTATTTACTTATTTTGTGAGCACCAGCCCGTGCTTTCCTTGAATGGTAAAACAAACGCAACTAACATGCCTTGGGGGTCAAAATATATCTAACGTCACTGCAGATTTCACACTAAGAAAACCGGCTACAGACTTGGCCGGATTTTAGTCCTAGGACACTGGGAGACCTCGACCTATGAGCACCTTAGATCCCAAGGACGGCTGCGTCAGAATTGCGCTGCAAGCAACCGCGTGTTAGAAAAATTATCTCAGCACAAATTTTAGAAGGTCCATCATCAAATCAACTGAACCTTTCCCGAACTCATGTTAGAGTCAATTTTCCCGTAGGCGACGGAGCGTGAAAAATACTGGGGGGGGATGGAGGCAGGAATTTTCACCATTCGAAAAATGTAGTTGGATAATTTCTTTCGTCACTTTTCAATGAGAAATTGCTTCTTCGATCTGCCGCTATACACTGACGGAAAAAAAAATCCCAACACTACGAAAAAATAGTTGTAGAGGAATGAAATGGCGGCAATACATTTGCATAGGTAAAATATTTAATCGATTAAGGTTTCAAGATCACAGCTTAATGTCAGCGCGAGAAGAGGCATTTTAAATGTGAAATGCTGGTACATTAATAACCGGTGAAACCGACAGAATGTTGAATGCAAGCATGCAAACGTTCATGCATTGTGTCGTACAGGTGCTGGATGTCAGTTTGTGGGATGGAGTTCCATGCCTGTTGCACTTGGTCGGTCAATACAGGGACGGTTAATGATGGTTGGGGAGACGCTGGAGTTGTCGTCCAATGATGTCCCATGCGTGCTCGATTGGAGAAAGATCTGGTGATCTAGCAGGCCACGGCAACATGTCGACACTCTGTAGAGCATGTTGGGTTACAACAGCGGTATGCGGGCGAGCGTTATCCTGTTGGAAAACACCCCTGGAATGCTGTTCATGAATGGCAGCACAACAGGTTGAATCACCAGACCGACGTACAACTGTGCCGTCAGGGTGCGTGGGATAACCACGAGAGTGCTCCTGCTGTCATAGGAAATTTCTCTCCAGACCATAACTCCAGGTGTAGGTCCAGTGTGTCTCGGCCGCAGACAGGTTGGTTGCAGGCGCTCACCTGGCCTCCTTCTAACCAACACACGGCCATCACTGGCACCCAGGCAGAACCGGCTTTCATCAGAAAACATAACAGATCTCCACTCCGTCCTCCAATGAGCTCTAGCTTGACACCAGTGACCGCGGAAACGGCAGTGGTTTGGAGTAAGTGGAATGCACGCTACAGAGCGTCTGACTCAGAGCTGTCCTTCAAGTAACCGATTTGTAACAGTTCGTTGCGTCACTGTGATGGCAACTGCAGCTCGAATTGCTGCCGCAGACGCAGTACGATGCACCACAGCCATACGCCGTACACAGCGGTCTTCCCGCTCAGTAGTGCCACGTGGCCGGCCGGAACCCGGTCTTCTTGAGGCAGTACCTTCCTTTGACCACCGCTGCCAACAATCATGCACAGTGGCTACATGCCTGCCAAGTCGTTCTGCAATATTGCGGAAAGAAAATCCACCTTCTCGTAGCCCTATTACACGACCTCGTTCAAACTCTGTGAGCTGTTGATAATGGCTTCTTCGTCTTCTTAAAGGCATTCTTGACTAACATCAACACACTACGTCGAATCTCAACGATAACTAACCCTCACGAACGTTACAGCGCGTATTTACAGCAAACCTGCTTTGCATGTTCTGAGGGGCGCTAATAGCGCCACACGTATGCGCCGAACGCGAAATTTGCATAGACGGCATCTTACAGATGTACTCTCACCGCCTACCAACTGTCGTTTATCTAACACAACCCCTTCTGTGTGTTGGGATTTTTTTACGTCAGTGTATTTGGACACCTGAATGTCTACAAACAATCTTTATTTAGAAAAAAGCAAAAAAAAAAAAAAAAAAAAAAAAACATTGTGTGGTGAAACCTTTAGTCCTTACAACGCACTCTATTCTTCATGGAATACTCTCTACCAGTTTTTTTTTGTAAATGTCCGCCGATATATTCCGCCGTTCTACCTTCGAAGCAGAGACCACTGCGCAACTTTGTTTGTTGGCCAGTCTCTTGTTCTACGCTCCTGACAATCCAATTCGTCCCAGAGATTTTCTATATGCATCACGTCAAAAATCTGGGCTGGCAAGTCCAACTGGTCGAACACATGTCCTCAAACAGATCTGTAAAAACGAGAACAGTATAACATTTTACGTTGTCTTGTTGACAATGGCATGGATCTTCCTCAAAGTACTGTTACAACGGTGGTTGGTATAATTGTTCAGGACGTCTAAGCGTAGGGCCACGGTAGCAGTGACACCTGGTGGGCCGTGATGAATTGTTGCACGATGCGTGCCATGTGCGGCTGCGCATTGTCCTATTGAAACGTGGCCGCTGGCAGGTCCTGCAGGTAAAGGAGGACTACAGGCTCCAAAACGTCGGAGATGCAGTGGTGGCTGTTGAGTGTACCGGCGATGCGTACCAGAGGGGTGCGGGTGTCATATCCAATTGCGCCCCAAACCATAACGCCAGGCGACGGACCGGTATGGCAATGCATAATGCAGGCGTCATACAGTCTCTCACCGCGGTGCCGCCATGCGCGGATCCGACCATCGTGGTGTTGCAGGCAGAAGCGGGATTCGTCGGAGAAGACAATGTTGTGCCATTCCGTAGTCCAGGTGAGGCGTTCAACTGCGCTTTGCCGCCGCATTCTCCGGTGGTGTAACGTCAATGGTAATCGAAGCAATGGGCGCCGTGCGACAAGTCCCCGCTCCTGCAGACAACGTCGATCGATACGTGCTGACACAGGTTGTTGCGCAACACACCCTAATTCCTGCGTCAGCGTTCGTGATGTGGCGGTGCGAGCCGTCAATGCCCGCCGCACCTCATGCCGGCCCTCTCGTTCAGTGGTGTGCCGCGGCCGCGGCAATCGCTCACGTTGGTCCGTCCGTCCCTCCTGCAGCCACCAAATCCGTATTCACCTCACTGTGGCTGGATGTCGCCCCACACGGGCACCGATGTCTCTGTACGACAAACCGCTGTCGCGATAAGCCACTATTGGTCCTATGTCGAACTCCGAAACGTGCTGGAATGACTGCCGTATTCTGCGACGAGGCATCAGGAAGCTTTCCACGCGCAGTCCCGGCAGCACAACATACTTCCACTACTTACACCCTGCCTAATGTGCACCCTTTTTATAGTGCTTCTCGGTGGCGCGCCGGGCGCACATGATTTGCATATGCCCTGCAATGCTAATCGTTTGCATGTCCTCTCACGGGCGACACATGCTGCGAATTTCAAGCCAATCGGATGCTTCCTTCTTGGTGTTGCATTTTGGGTGGCCAGCAGTGTATGTCGTGCTTCGTCCTGTGCATTGTAGCCTACGTATCTGACATCAGTCCCAATAGTATCACATAGAGTTTGCGTGATTGGAGACAACGATTAGTACCATGTTGGTGGCTGCTGGGCCGTAATAATCCATGTCGCACATCGCCCTTCGCAAAGTACTGGTGTTAACATCAGTCCCAACAGCCTCACATAGGGTTTGAATAATTTGAGACAATGAATAGTGCCATGCGGGTGGCTGCTCAACTGTGGTAACCCATGTCGCACATTGGTCTGCGCTCTGTACTGGTGTTAACACGAATCCCAATAGTTTCACATAGGTTTGGGATATTTGGGACAAGGACTAGCGGCTTGAGGATGGTTGCTCGACTGTGGTAAGCCATGTCGCACATTGTACTGCGCCCTGTACTGGTGCTAACACGAATCCCAATAGTCTCACATAGGGTTTGCGTGATTTGGGACAATGATTAGCGGCTTGTGAATGGTTGCTCGACTGTGGTAACCCATATCGTGCAGTGCCCTGTCACTGTACTGATGCTAACATCAGTTCCAATAGTATCCCACAGGGTTTACGTGATTTGACACAGTGCAAAGACACAGATAGAACAAAGTCATAGAAACAGATTACATGGAAAACAAACGCTAGGCGCACAAGGCAACAACACATGGGAAGAGGTGACGCAGCAAGGAATCAAGGAGCATCACTGGAGTTGCAGAGAAAACGAAGCGAGCACCAAGATTTCCAGAATTTTCGAAGGGAGCCAACAGATGAATCAGTGTCAAGTTCATAGAAACCAAAATCCTGATGCACATCGAAAAAAAAAAAAGCACAGAACTAGCATAATCAATTATGACCTCCATACCCAATGTCTCTTTCGGAAACGGGGAGAAAAGAAGGGGCTTGAGGTCGAGAAGCCCTGGGATAACGAGTACAAAAGAGAAGAGAGTAGAGAGAAGCACGCGTAGAAGAATAATCATCAAAAAGCCAAGCATCGTAGACCGGAAGATGAAATCACAAGACAATCAGAGCAGAAAAGGTTTCCACGATCGCAGGAAGAGAAGAAGAGTGTAGAGGAGCAACAAGGTCGGAGGGCAAGAATGGAATCATAAGTCTGAGAGAGAAACTTTCACAGGAAGAGAGATAGGTGTAGTCACGGAAGAAGATAAAATCAGCGGAATATCACCACACGACACAAATGAATCCGGAGGTTTAATACTAATTCATGGAGGGGCAGAATCACTGGAGTCAGGGGGACCTCGAAAGTTCATCTAACATAACAGATGACGATGCAGCAGAAGGTCGGAGGCTCGCAATGGCTGTCTCAGAAAGTCCCAGTATGTGGCAGAAGAGTAAAAGACGTCGAGTTCTTGGCTTAAGGAAAGTACAGAAAAGACGAGCGTGAAGACTGCATTGAATCCAGAACAGATATAATAGCTTCTAAAGGAGTTGGAGAAGAGAGAGTTGAGGATTCATGTAATGTGACAGCGGGCACAGCCAGCACAGCAGCAGCACGCACTGAAGAGGACGACTGGCGATAAAGACACGCAGATTGAATATGGCCGGCACTTTTGCCATTAAAACAGTGTATAGCAGTTAAGACATCCATTTGGTAGGGACTGTCAATCCAGCTCGATGGTCAGCGACGTAGAGCAGAAGAGCAAAGCCTCTACAGTCGGGAAAATCGCACGGGCTTGACGTTTGAAGCTCATAATATGTTTAGCCTCAGCATAGACCGAGCAATAGAAAAGGGTTTTAATAGAACTCTGCACACGACCACATTAAGAAAGAGCAGCTTGTGAAACATAGTCGGGGATCTTCGGAGGAACTGGATAAATGCCAACTAGAGTTAGTTTTTTGAGTGAGAGGCTCGGCAGAGAGATGATGATCGCCGATATCAATCCCATGAGTAAGCACTACGTCAACATATTCCACTTTGGAAAAATAAATAAAAATGCAATGCGGCTTTCGAGCAATATGCATGATAAATAAAAATGCAATGCGGCTTTCGAGCAATATGGATGATAAATAAAAATGCAATGCGGCTTTCGAGCAACATGGATGATTACAACAGAAGGAAGGAAGCCTTGAGTTTAGTGTGCGGGGAGGGGGCTCTCCCAGAATGGTCATCCAAGGACTTAAATTCCCGCTCTGAGGGGTGTAAAAGTTTCAAATGCACAAGGCATGAATAAATTCACCCAAAATGGTAACTCAAAAAGACAGTTATATGCTTCAGTATTTTCTTTTCTTTTTTGAAGACTTTAGTTAGCCGCATACGGTTTTTCCACTCAGATAACCAGGGTACAGAGTAACCTACTCCGTGAGATGCGCCCTCCATTTCGCTATTTTTTCTTCCTCCAAAAATCTGATTTGAAAAACTCTTTCCGTGTAGGAAAGTAATTTAAAAGCGTGCTCACAACACCCAAGAAATCAATGTGTCGTCTTTATTTTTTATCATATTCTGCAAATTTCGTGACATCTTTTCATGAAAAAAAAAATCGATTTTATGAACGCCAGTACACAAATGCACAGTACGCTCTTTCTCCCTCTCCCTTTCTTCCGTCTTCTCTATGTCTTTCTCGCTTTCTTTGTCTTTCTATCTCCCTCTCTTTCTTGGCCGGCTGGAGTATGTCTTCGTCTTTCTATCTCCCTCTCTTTCTCTAGGGCCGGCTGGAGTATAGGGGCACCCGGGGTGGGCGGTTCGGGCCCCACGCCTTCAACGGGCCCCACACCTTCAACGGGCCCCACAGTTTGGAAAACAAAAACATCTTAAGTAGAATTGTTTACAATTATTTTATGTGTGTGCGTGTGTGTGTGTGTGTGTGTTTGGACACGCGGCCCTTAAAAGGATATATTTTTTTCTTTTTTGTTTCCAACCCCCATTTTCGAATAGGTTATCGTCCTTCGTCATACAAATACTGAGATTTGCAGATTTCAAGTGATTATTGTAAGCACCCTAATATTTTCCGCTTTCATAAAATAGCAAATTAAATTTCATCACTTTGTGGCCCTTACTTTTATGTATTTAAGAATTTGCGTGCAAACCGGATACTTTATTTTACAGAAATAAGAACAATATCAAGGTTGGTTTCGGGATACATATGTAGGTTATTATTCAGTGACTTTAAAAACATGACTAGAAATTAAAAAAAAAAGCAATTTTCATATATAAGCACAGAAAAAAGTTTAAAAAAGTCACTAATTTGTCATTTACTCCACTTTGCATTAAAAATCAATCACTAAATCATGTATCAGGGAAAAACCTATTAATACAAATTTATTTTAGAGGGTCATTATTTTCTGCACAAAAATTTTCGGTACGCAGGCATCTTTTTATAATTTTGTGAGGAGGCTTTTATAAGAGTCACGACACAACCTCAACCCCATTTCCCCGGAAAGAAAATCGCAGATTTTAAGATCTCTCTCTCTCTCTCTCTCAACTTTCAATCATAACGGAGGTGAAGCACGTGTCAAGACGGAAAAGTTACAGCAATAAATTCCGTCGGTGTAGCTTAATTGGTAAAGCATTCGCATTTGGAATGTATTCGGAATGCGGGTTCGTCTTCGTCACCGGCAAATTTGTGAATTTCACATCGCGTATATTTTTTACGTACATTTTTCACGTAACGACTTTTTTAAAATATGAGACTTATTTTCTAGCGCCAGCAATGAAAGTTTGCTCCTGGGCCCCGCTCTGAAATTTCGCCCCTGACCCGGCAAAAGCTCCATCCGGCCCTGACTTTCTTTCCTGCCGCTATTTACTCGTATCTTACACAGTCTCCGATTTTTGTAGTCGACAGATCTATTGATCGTGTTAGGAAGACTTTCTCATTCTTAATTTCAGATTTCGGGGCCCCAAAGGAATACAAGAATTAAAACTGAAGGAAAACCGCACAGTCATATTTATTTCCCCAACGCCCTGAACTCACGACTTCGCCTGGAGAATACAGCATCCGAATCACTCGTCTGATGAACGACCTAGGCAATTAAAAATAAATGGGAAAACAGCTATGTAGCATTCATTTCACAAAGTTCCATTACGAAACTCTGATCTACAAAGCCTTCGATATTATCAAAACACTTTTGCAACGAAAGAGAGTCCGTTGTATGTATCTGACAGGCCGTAAGGGTAAAAGGGATTAGATTACAATCGAACTTTTCTCTTTGAAAGCAGAACATTGTATTTTACAAGCTTGACAAACAATGACGACAGCTATCAGGCGGTCACACTCAGAAGGTCATTCCATGTCAAGTGGTCTTGATTGTCTCAATGCAGGAAAAAGAAAAAGAAAGAAAGAGACAATGTTCAGTTTTTAGTTCCATATAAATCTGACGTTACGTAAATCTGACGCAGAGAAAACAAAAACGTGCCATGTTTTCTTTACCTTTTTTCTCTTACGGAGGCGTAGGACTCCACCTTGAAATCAGGGAACTTGTTTTTCGACCTTCATATCCCCAACAACGTCAACAAGAGGTCTTGGCGAAATTAATGGAAGGTTTGCAGGGTTTTTATCAAACGTCAATGCAAGTAGTGATACGAGATTTAGTCATCTCAAAAGAAAGTCAACGAAAAAAAAAAGAAGAGGGGTGGAAGAAAGAAGAAGTTCATGAATTTCATTTATTAAAGAGAAACACAGGATTCAAAACGATTTTTTTTTGTATCGTTCGCTTACTAAAAATCTCAAGTAACGCGCAGATAGCTTTTCGTAAATTAATGGAAAAAAGATTTGTCACTGAAGTTTTAAAATCGAAATATGAAATATCAAATTACCATATCAGCCGTACAGAACCTCAAACTTCAGTGGACATTTCTTCTTATTTATTTATTTATTTATTTACTTTTTTTTGTTTTAGAGTAAATAGTTTTTGTTGAGTTTGACTGGGATCCAGTTCAGACACAGAAAAATCTCTCACGGACGCCCATAGCTTAGTTTTTAGGAGGACGCAAACAGAAATTGTAACTACAAACATGCACAAATACCATACGCAAAATTTCATTGTACCTTTTTGTTATGTACGCACCACAAGTGTCGACTACGGGCATGCTCGGTTGCTTAAGCATGCCCGCGCATAAATCAGGGTATGCTCAGCATGCCCTGATTTCTGCAGGGGCAACCAAATCATGATTTTCATTTAGTAACAATTTTTATATTCTGATAAGAACTTATGAAATATACTGTATATATGTGTATACACACAATCGAATCACATTATTGTGACCACCTCCTACTTTTGACGTCAACAGCCCGTAGCCAATGAAAGAAGGCACGTGTCGTGAGCTGGTTTGGAGGGTATATAAGGTGTGCTGTAGGCAATCTGAAAACATATCATTCATTGCTGTCATGGATAAAAGGCGCGATTTATCAGATTTGCAAAAAGGGATGATTATCGACTTCCCGGCCAAAGGTGGCAGTATTTCTGAAACAGCGCATTTTGTGAACTGTTTGCGTGCTGCTGTGGTTAAGGTGTATCGTGATTGGAGAAATGGCACCATTGCGAATAAGCGTTGTGGAAACTGCTGAGCACCACGTGCCATTGATGTGACAAATGAACTTCGGCTTCGAAGGTGCGTGAGGGCCGATCAACACACTACAGTGTAGCTACTCACTGGCCGACTGAACCAGGGGGCTACCGGAAGTATGTCTAAAACGACAGTTCAGCGAACCCTTCTGCGTATGGGGCTCCGATGCAGATGGATGGTCACTGCACCTATCCTAACCATGGTGCATCGGCAGAAAAGGCTTACATTTCCACGACAGTTGCGGAATTGGACCTCCGCTGATTGGCAAAGGATTGCCTTCTCCGATGAGTTACGTTTTCTGCTTCATCGAACGGCGTATAAGGCGAGAAACATCGGAGAGAAAACGCTCTACAACCATTGCTGGAAGAAAACAAGCTGGTAGGGGCAGCGTTGCTGGAAGAACACAAGCTGGTTGGGGCAGCATTGTGGTCTAGGGAATGTTTTCGTGGCATTCTGTGGGCCCACTAATACCTGTGGAAAGCACTATGATGGACCGAATTTGTTATGAATCCATCCTTACAGACCAAGTACACTCATACATGCTGACTGTCTTCCCTGGGTGGATGGGATATTCCAGAACGACAATGCGACATGTCACACAGCTAGAAATTTTCGAGAGGGGTTGGAAGAGCACGATGAAGATTTCAAAATACTTCCCCGGCCCCCTAATTCCCCAGACTTAAACCCAACTGAACATCGGTGGGACCACCTCGATCGTGTTGTTCGCTCTATAGATCCTCCACCACGCACCCTCCAGCAGCTGTCAGATGCACTGCAGTCAGCATGGCTCCAGATACCTGTGAAGACCTTCCAGCATCTTATAGAGTCACTCCCAGCTTGTCTAGCTGCTGTCCGCTCTACACACGGCGGTTACTCTGAATATTCACTGGTGATCTCAATAATGTGACTCGACCGTGTATCATCATCATCATTGTCAACCATTATCAATCCACTGCTGGACGAAGGTCTCCCCAAGTTTCTTTCACAACGGTCTGTCTTGTGCCAGTCTCCTCCATGTTACTCGCGGATACTTTCGAATTTCATCCACCCATCTCTCATGTGGTCTTCTTTTGGGTCTTTTCCTGTCCCTTGGAATCCAGTCTAAAATTTCAGCTGTCCATCGCTGGTCTGTCCTTCAGGCAATATGTCCAGCCCATTGCCATTTCAGGGATTTTACTCTGGTCATGATGTCTTCCACTCTTGTCATTTTTCTAATCCACGAGTTCTTCTTCTTATCTCTCCTGGCTACACCAAGCATACATCTCTCCATGCTTCTGTGAGTTGTCTGCAAACTTTGAATGTCTCTTTTAGTTAAGATCCACGTCTCTGCACCATATGTAAGCACTGGAAGGATGCATTGATTAAACACTTTTCTTTTAAGACATAATGGCATATTGCTCTTGAAAATTATTCTATTTCTCCCAAACGCTCTCCAGGCAAGTTCTATACGCCGATTAATTTCTTCATCAATGTGACCCTCACTTGATATCTGCTGTCCAAGATAAACGTATGTGTCTGTTATCTCCAGCTTTTCTCCATCAATCGATAAATCTTCATTTCTTGTAAAAGCATTGAACATCACTTTTGTTTTCTGAAAGTTCATTTTTAATCCCACTTCTTTACTCTTGTCAGCAAGTTCCTGGATCATACTCTGCAGCTCTGATGGGGTAGTTGCAAAAATGACTATGTCATCAGCAAAACGAAGGTGGGTTAGATAATCTCCATTTATCTTTATCCCTTTGTTTTCCCAGTTCAGTGATTGAAAGACATTCTCTAATGTAGCATTAAAGAGCTTCGGAGATATGGTGTCACCTTGTCTCACTCCTTTTCCAATTTTTATGTGTGTTGTATTTTCAAACAGCCGAATCTTTGCACTTGCATTTTGATAGATGTTATTAATAATATTAATGTACGCATCTTCAATACCGAAGGATTTCAGGGCCATTCTAACTGCTGATGGTTTTACCGAATCAAAGGCTTCTTCATAATCGATAAAAGCCATGCACAATGGAAGTTCATATTCCGTTGCTCTTTTAATTAGTTCTCTCAGTACGTGGATATGATCTATTGTGCTGTAGCCACTCCTGAATCCAGCTTGTTCTCTCGGTTGAGCCATGTCCAGTGTCACCTTTAAGCGGTGTGAAAGAACTTTAGTGAAGATTTTATAAACTACTGATAGGAGGCTGATAGGTCTGTAGTTCCTGAGATCCTCGACGTCACCTTTTTTATGTAGCAGAATCAATGTTGCACTGTTCCAATCCTCGGGAATCTTCCCTTCATTAAGGCATCGAATGAAAACTTGGGCGAGTACTGTTTTAAGTTCTCCACTTGCTTCTTGTATGATGTCTACGATAATTCCATCTTCTCCTGGATCTTTTCCCTGTTTCATGTTCTTGATTGCATGTGTTACTTCTGCTGGGAGGACTGGAAGAACTCTGGTACCTTTTGTAATGTCTGGAGTACATGTATCATCCCTTTCATACAGTTTTGAGTAGAAATTTTTCACTCTTGTCAAAATGTCACTTCTATTTCTTGTTACAGAACCATCTTCTTTTTTCAGAGCCATACTCTGTTTTCTTCCCTTACGCAGATGTCCCTTTGCTATCTTTAGGCTTTGGTTGTTTTCAATTGCTTTCCTCACTAGTTCACAGTTGAATTTCCTAACATCTTCAGTGATAATTTTTCGTACCGTCTTACATAGTTCTATATATTCCACTTTGGAAGTCACATCTCCTTTAGTTGTCCTCATCTCTCTTCTTTTTTGCATCAGAATTTTGTTTTTTCCTGATAATTTGTTCGTATGCAACTTGTTCTTAGTACCAGCTATTTTTGTTGCTTGTTTCCATAAGAGCCTTGGCTAGTTTTCTGTTAACTTAAGAGATATCCACGTCTTCCGACGTTAGACCTACACTAGAGCAGAGAATCTGTTCCTCAGTTCCAATTTGAAGGTATTATGATGTTTTTAAAGGTTGGTCATGTCAATACACTTTGTTTGTTTTACGAGCTTGCCATGCTCGAGTTTAGCCTTGAGGTGCATCTTACATCTTATCATTCTATGGTCACTACCTGAGTTGAACTTGTTTAGTGAACTGCAGTCTTCCATGACAAATTTCTTGTTACACAAAATAAAATCAGTTTCACTTGTCTATTCATTGGGATGCCTCCATGTCCATTTCCTTTGCAGCTTTTGCTTGAAAAAGGAGTTCATGATGAAAAACCCTTCTGCCTCTGCAAATTCTACGAGAGTATTTCCACGCTGGTTTCTGTTGCTATGACCAAATTTACCTACTGACGTTTCATTCTGTTGTCGTTGCCCTATTTTCGCATTGAAATCTCCCATAATGATATTCAAATGCTGCTTGCCTTTATTATTTAGATGACGAATTTCCTCATAAAATTCTTCAATCTCTTCTTCAGGATGACTTGTAGTCGGTGCATAAGCTTGAATAATCTGAGCCTGGTATCTTCTCGAGAGTTGGATAACAAGGCTTGCAGCTATGTCAGAGGAACTTTCAACTTCTACAACTTTATCCTTCAATTTCTTGTTTATTATAAATCCAACACCACTAGTTCTGCCAGTATCTGCCCCACGATAATAGAAGAGATGTTCACTTTTCAGTTCAATGAGATCTTCTCCTTTTCTCCTTACCTCACTTAGCCCGACGATGTCCCACTTGATCTTTTGCAGTTCTTCTTCCAATTCAAGGAGCCTTGAATCAGAAGATAGGGAGCGTCCGTTATACGTAGCTAAGGTCAGCATCAGATGGCAGCCTAGTCCGGCTCTCCGGTGATTCTTAGCACCCTCTGCCTTCATGTCGCACTGGCCGCTGCCTTGGCCAGGTACATTCCAGCTGCCGGAGACTGAGGGCCAAGATTTAAGTTGTGGAGTCATTTTGGAGGAATTTGGCCATAACTCACCACGCTGGCCAAGCGGGTTGGTGAGTGTGGGATAGCATTTCCTCTAATCCCGATGGTATAATTATACCGCTATTTGGCGGTCGTCAGAGCCCCTTTAGTGGGAACAGGATGTACCACGAGAAGGCGGGGTTGACGTTTGTCAAGGGGAGGCTATAGTATATTGCGCATCACCTGACCTTACATCCCTCTACCGTGTATATTCATGTATATATATAAAGGCGAACAACATCTCAAGAGAACACTACTGGCTGGAGCATTCGCCTAAGATTGTGATCAAAGCTGACAAAACTCCAGGAGGTGAGCATCAAAGGAGATTCAATGCACACACAACTGATGAAGTTGCAATTGTCACTGTGGGCAACGAGTCTGACCTCCGCGAAATTGTCCTTCAGAGGAGAAACAATAGACTTCATAGATCCAACGATGCCCTCCAATACATGATTATCTTCTGACAAGGCAATGACGGATATTACTTTGGAATTCCTTAGATTCATTCAAACACAGGCAACCCGCTTCCTAGAAAGAAGGTCCCTGCCATGAGCTTCTATGCCTATCGAATCATGAGCAGAGTTAGAGATGAAAATCATGTGTTACAATGTCGTCAGATGTTCCATCAGTTCGTTGTGGACATGTACGCCAAGACTGAGAGTGAACGCTTGCTCTCTATCCGGATCAACCAAAATAAACTGCGCGTATGTGCCTATGTTCATCTCAGGAATGCCGCAGCCAATGATGCCAATCACATTGACTTGGGGAGAATAGTAATTCTACCAGCAACCTACATTAGCGGCCCAAGACGCATGGACGAGCACACGCCTAATGCAATGACCTATGTCAGAAACTACGGACGCCCTAATATCTTTATCACCTTCACATGCAATCTTCTTTGGCCAGAAATCCAAGAGAGTTTTCTGGCTGGTCAGACGGCAGTTGATAGGCACGACCTGAATGCGAGAGTTGTCAACCAAAAATTTAAAAAAATTGATGGACGTCATAACAAAAGATCATATTTTTGGTGTAACACGATGCTGGATGTACTCAATCGAATGGCAAGAGAAAGGCTTTCCGCATGCCCATATCCTCATCTGGATGCGAGAAAAATCCGACCAACTGAAATTTATACGGTAATATCAGCAGACTTGCCAGATCCCCAACAAGACCCTTTGCTGTTTGAAATCATCACAAAAAATATGCTCCACGGCCCATGTGGTGCACTCAACATGAAAGTTCCTTGCATGGTGGATGGCAAATGCTCCAAGAAATATCCTTGGGAACTGCACCAAGAAACTCAAACAGGCCAAGATGGGTATCCTTTGTACAGGCGAAGAAAGCCTGGAGAGGGTGGATTCTCAACAAAAATCAAAATGCACATTGGCCAACCTACCTGGAGGTGGACATAGACAACAGATGGGTGGTACCACCCACTCCACTGTTGTCCAAAATGTTCCAGGCGCACATAAATGTTAAAACTTGCCAGTCTGTCAAAGCCATCAAGTACATCTGCAAGTATGTAAACAAAGGAAGTGATCAAGCAATTTTTGGGCTGGAGCAACGAACAGCAACTGTTGATGAAGTTGGGAGTTTTCAATTGGGAAGATACATCAGCAGCAACGAGGCAGTTCGGCGAATAATCAGATTCCCAATTCATGAACGCTATCCGACTGTTGTTCATCTCAGTGTCCACATTGAAAATGGTCAAAGAGTCTACTTCAATCCAAACAACATTCAGCAGCAGCAACTTCAATGGCCACCGAACACAACACTGACAGCTTTCTTTGAACTTTGCAAGCATGATCCTTTTGCTAAAAATATTCTTTATTGTGATGTTCCGCTCTACTACACTTGGAATGCATCCAGAAGAAATTTCCAGGGACGCAAACAGGGAGTTGATGACATCCTGGAGTAAAATCCACGGATGCTCTTGGCCAAGTTTACACAGTTCATCCATCAACTGCCGAGTGCTTCTTTTGAGAATGCTGCTCCATATTGTCAAGGGACCAACATCTTTTAGTGGCTTGAAAATCGTGAACAATCATGTTTGTGAAGCCTTCAGAGAGGTATGCCAAAACAGAGGATTGGTGAAGAATGATGACCACTGGTACTTGGCAATGACTGAAGCAACTGCCACCAAATGACCAACGCGTCTGATACATCTCCTTTGCATTTTGCTGACCACCTGTGCTGTCTCATATCCACTTAAATTGTGGGGGAATACAAAGAGGATCTGAGCGAAGACATTCTTTTGAGAGTCAGACTGGGACATTCAACTTTGCAAATTGACTTTTCACCAGACATCTTCAACAAGGCTCTCATTCTTCTAGAGGACCTGTGTTTGTCGATGGCTGGACGTCGCCTCAGACAGTGCGGAGTGTCATCTCCCCAAAGAAACAACACGAACAATATTTGCAATGAAATTCTGCGGGAGATGAATTACAATGTCAATGATTTGGAAGCATATATTGCTGCCAATGAACCGCTCTTAATTACATACCAAAGACAGACCTATAATCAAGTTCTGGACATAAGCAATGTGAATGGAGACATCTGTTTCCTCGATGAACCAGGTGGGACAAGCAAAACATTTGTCATCAACTTACTGTTGGCAACAATTCGTCTACAAAAGAAGATGGCAGTTACAATGACATTCTTTGGCATCGCCTCAACACTGCTGGAAGGAGGTCGGACAGCACATTCTTCCTTCAAATTGCCTTTGAACTTGGCGCATGATGAATATCCGGTTTGCAACACTACCAAAGAATCTGGACAGGTATAAGTCCTGCAAGACTGCTGTGTCATAATTTGGGATGAGTGTACGTCCCACAATCGAGCCCTTGAAGCTCTAAACAGGACACTTCAAGACCTGCGAGCAAACCAGTCGCTCATGGGAGGAACTGTTGTTGTGTTGGCTGGAGACTTTCGCCAGACTCTGCCAGTTATTCCGATGTCAACTCCAGCTGACGAACTCAATGCATGTCTGAAAGCATGTCATCTTTGGAGGCATGTCAAAAAATTGTCATTGACCACCAACATGCGAGTTCATCTGCAAAGGCACGCTTCACTAGGAGAGTTTTCACGCCAGCTGCTTCAACTTGGTAAATAATGGTAAAATTCCAGCTGAGCCAGAAACTGGACTGCTTGCATTCTTAAATGGATTTTGCAATGTTTTAAAGACTGTCGAAGAACTTGCAGGAAATATTTTTCCAAACATTAAACTCAATTACCTGAATCATGAGTGGCTGTGTGAAAGAGCAATTCTAGCTCCAAAAACTGACAGCGTCAACAATATCAATGCTCACAGTCAAAATTTACTTCCTTGAACCACCACATCCAACAAATTAATTGACACTGTCACAGAAGCAGCACAGGCAGTTCTCAACTTGACAGAGTTCCTCAACTCATTGGAACCACCAGGTATGCTTCTCAAAAAGGGGGCGACAATCATGCTGCTCAGGAACTTAGACCCACCAAGACTTTGTAATGGAGCCAGGCTTTGCATCAAGAATTTGTTCACGCACATAATCGAAGCAGCTATTCTGACTGGCTGCGCAAAAGGGGAACGAATTAAAATAAATTTACTGAAAAATTACAGGAATATATTTTTCATTCATAAAATTTCACCCGCTGAACTTGGTGATTCCACGAATATTTACCCGGGAAATACCGGGTACCCCTCCTAGTCTCTCATATAATCATCCATCTCAAAATATTCCATTTGCTATTACTTTTTAGTACGTCTTTTGTAAAAAAAGATAGTGCTTGTGTTACGGGTTTGTCCGTCCGTTAGTCCGTCCGTCCCCACGATATCTCTGCAACTATTAGTCCGATTTGAATTTTTTTTTTTTTTTTGCATTGGGAAGCTTGAAATATGCGAATGATGACCTTTATTTCGTTTTTTTTACAATGTACAATTTCGCCGCTAGAGGGCGTAAATGCAGATGATGCCGAATTCAAAAATACGTTTTATTCCCCATATTTGCTTCTAAACGTCCGATTGAAAAAATATTTTTATCTTTCGATTCCATTTATGTCAAAAAGTATTTTAGATATAGTTACTTTTTCAAATTAAGCATACATTTTCCGCTAGGGGACGTAAAAGTAAATTACATTTTTACCGATAACTCTTCTTCTAAAACTCTGATTTGAAAAAAAAATTTCTTCAGCGGATACACCTAATGATGGAAAATCTTTTGCATATAATTTCAAATTTTTGGTAAAGAAAACTTTGGCCACCAAGGGTCGTAAGTGTTAAATTTTGCTTCTGATGTATTTGCCATAAAATCTGAGCTTCCAAAATATCAATTTAAAAAATTCTTTCGTGGACTCATACCTCTCACATCGATAAACCTTTTCGCAATATTTTGTTCTTAAAATATTCCACAGTTTCTCCGCCAGGAGGCGGAGATGTATATCTTATTTTTGTCAATATCTCTACTTCTAGGAGTCCAATTTGAAAAAATCCTTCCTTGTTGGACAGTGTTTTCAGTGTAACATGTTTTTCATATAATTTCAAAATTTTCAAGCAATTCAGAGACTTTCCGCTAGGGAACTTAGAGGGAAATTGCGTTTCTCCTATATATCTGCTTCTAAATCTCCGATTTGAAAAATTCTTTCTGCACCGGATACAGCTCCTGATAAAAATACGTTTGCATATAATTTCCAATTTTTGTAAAAAAATGGTTTGGCCACCAGGGAGCGTAAATCTTAATTTCCACTTCTGATGTATTTGCAGCAAAATATGAGCTTCTAAATTCTCGATTGAAAAAAAACGTCGTTTGCAGACCGATACTAATCATGTCGACAAACCTTTTAGAAACATTTTCTTCTTGAAATAATGCATGGTTTCTACGCCAGGGGGCGTAGATTTATATCTTATTTTTGTCCATATCTCTACTTCTAGGAGTCCGATTTGAAAAATTCCTGATGGGAAATCCTATCTCTACTTCTAGGAGTCCGATTTGAATAGCTCCTGATGGGAAATCCTTTGCACGTAATTTCTAATATTTGTAAAAAATGGTTTAGCCACCAGGTGGCGTAAGTCTTAATTTCCGCTTCAGATGTATTTGCAGCAAAATATGAGCTTCTAACATCTCGATTGCAAAAAAAGTCATTTGTTGACCGATACCACTCATGTCGACAAACCTTTTAGGAACATTTTCTTCTTGAAATAATGCATGGTTAATTCAATATTTTCAAGTTATTCATAGACTTTCCGCTTGGGGGCACAAAGGTAAATTGCGTTGTCTGCGTTATTTCTGCTTCTAAAACTCCGATTTGAAAAATTCTTCCTGTATCGTATACAAGACCTGATGGAAAATATTTTTCGCATAATTTCTGTTTAGTAAAGAATAGTTCGGCCACCAGGGCGCATAAGGGTTAATTTCTACTTCTGATGTATCTGTAGCAAAATCTGTGCTCCTGAAAACTCCACTCAATATTTTTTTCTTGGACCGATACCGCTCATATGGAAAAACCTTTTGAGAATACTTTCTTCTCAAAATAATGCATAGTTTTTCTAGCAGGGGACGTAAAGTCACATTTTATTTTTGTCGATGTCTCTGTTTCTAAGAGTCCGATTTGAAAAATTCTTTCTGTGTTGTAGAGCGTTTCCGGTGCGCAATGTTTGTCATATAAATTCATGTTTTTCGTAACACACAAGTCTGCAACCAGAGGGCGTAAGCTCACGATTCCGTTTACAGCAATATCTGAGGGACAAAAACCCGATTGAAAAACTTCTTTCTTCCGTCAGATACTATTGTTTTCCATACCGGCTCCATTGACTTTGAATAGGTTTGATAAATTTAATTTGCGTTAGAACGGATTCTAAAGACGTGCTTATTACACCCGATAATTTGGTGTCATCTTTCTTGTTTCAACTGCCCTCGTAAATTAAATTGAAATCCAGAAGACCCAAAAGTGACGAATAAGTGAAATCTGGAAGGCTTATTGGAGCAGTAAAGAAATTTCTTTGTTTTTGCCTTGTGTATTTTGGCCATTTGTGCCCTATCGCCACGAAACCCTAGTAATCACCCAATTGGTCATCAAGAAAAAAGAAAAAAATACCCTCACGAGAAAGTTCTGGAAGAAAGAGAACTTTGTCCAGAAATTAATGTCTAGTGCGGAAGAGGATACCGTCGTTTCCATTTATCCGCGTTTCAGGATTTAAATTCCCAACTTGTCCCCTATTTTCTACTGCATACAACACATCCAGAAGTTCAACAGAATTATTCACAATTAGAATGAGTGTTATAACGAAAATCTAAGTAGTATCTCCGAAGCGCTCTGAAATATCAGTCAGACTTACAGGAAAGGGCAAGTGCTCCTTTTTGGGCCCCATGAAACCTCATCTGAAGTTAAATAAGAAAACATGATATGAACCTTTTACGATGTTACGGAAGGTGAGTCGAAAGTTTTGCAATATTTGGATGATTTTATGTCTTCATACGTACCTTTACTATAGCTATCTGCCTGCCAGTTCTTCGATTCCGCGGCGGTACCAGTTCTTGTCCTTCGAGGCGAAGAACTCCTTCACTTCAGCTGCCACCTCCTCCTGCTTGTTGAAGTGCCGCCCGCGAAGGAAGTGGGCCATGGACCGGCACAAGTAATAATCCGAAGGGGCAAGATCCGGACTATATGCTGGGTGTGGCATCAGTTCGATGCTCTCAAGTTCCTGGAGTTTTACCCGGGTCGTTCACGCTGTATAAGGAAGAGCGTTGTTCTGCTGTACGTAAGCGCGCTTTCTGTTCACCACTGCCGGATAATTCTTCTGCAAAACGGCATACATCCGCTCCAGCTATTCAGAGTAGAGGTTGGCGTTGATGATCCGATCGTCTGGAACAAATTCGTAATGGATTATCCCCTCAAAATTCCACCAGACGCAGAGCATCACCCTGGGCTCGAAGCGCCCACGTTTGGCAAAAGATTTTGGAAGCTTGCCCGGGCTCAACCACTGCTGTTGTGTGTTAGGATTACGGAAATAGACCCACTTTTCATCGCGCGTAACAATTATCTTGATGAAACGGTTATCGCACGGGTTTTCTGCGGGTTTCGTGCACACTGCCACTCATCAGTTTGCTTCAGCTAGCGTCAGTTCGTGAGGGACAATGAGACAGCTCCTGTAGATCTTTCCGAGGTCCTGAAGGTGACGAACCACGGTGGTCTGTGATATGCCCAGCTCGCCTGATAATCTCCGAGTACTGGTTGTCGAATTTGTCTCTACGGCCTGGCGCACGGCATCCGAATCCACGGTTCGCGGCCTACCTAACGCTTGGCTGTTCGTCAAGGTTTGTGTCACCTGTGCGAAATTTCTTGAACCATCTGGTTGCAGTGCTATGGTCCACGGAACCTTCCACTTTCACATGACAAATGTTTCCTGTTGCTTGAACATCGTTATGACCGAATTCACACTCATAAAGTGAAAGTTCCCTAATTAGCCGGTTGTGGGTGTTCATCTTTTAGGCGTCCCAACCACAGACAGAACGACTACATGCAATGCTGTTCACAGCAACGACTACCACTTTATATCCCTTTCTACTGACTGCAGTGCGCGACTTGAACTAGTTTAAACACGTGATTTACCCCCGCAACACGTGCGTTTATGCAAATACTGCAAAACGTTCGTCTCACCCTCTGTAGAAATGATTTATGTGGATGAAAATGAAACAGATCGCTTGGTAATTTTGAATGTTGAATGAAAAAAAAAATCTGATTGATGAATTTTATCACGGTGATGTTTATGATATTCCTGAATTAAAATAAAAATGTTAGCACAAACCTGATCGCGGTAACAGATATGCATATTCTGAATAAAATATGATAAGAAGAATATAATTGTTTTGAACTGTCTTCGTAATAATTACAAGACAGTTTAAAAAGTTCGTATCTATACATACAAGAAAATTGTGTCATTATGATCTCTTTTCATTCTTTTGGCATAGCCCCCTGGCCACTGCGGTTTACTTGTGTTTCACCCCACCGATGCTCTACTGCTTTGATCCCCGTGTGATGGCGTTTCTCTACCTTGGTATCTCTACCTTGGTATCTCTACCTTGGTCTTCCCACCACGCACCCCACAGCTACGATCGACCTCCTCAGAGAGTCAGAGGAACATAACTTCTCAGGGATATTTTCTTTCAACAAATAAAAGTCACCTGGGGGCCAGATCTGCAAAATGGGGTGAGGGCTAAAACGACTGAAACCCTACGGCAGTCTGCGCAGTTTGGGAGGTGTGACTCGGAGCATTGTCGTGAAGGAGATAGACACCGCTTCGCAGATTTCCACGCCTCTTTTCTTAGATGGCTGCACAAAATTGGCTTATGACATTGGCGTAATTGCACACCAGTGATATTGGTGCCCCTTTCCAAATCCTCGATCATGATGATGCCTTCTGCATAAAAAAAAAAAAAAAAAAAAAAAACTTATGCCATCACTTTGCCAGCTGACGAACTAACACTTAACTTTTTGAGAGGCGGAGAATCTGCATGCTTCCTAATTATTAGACTTTATTCTTTAATCTCTGGGCAAAGGCGATGAAAGCATGTTTAATCCATTGTAACAATCCGGGACAAAAAGCTTATCGAATCTTCACGAAGCATGTTCAAGTTGGGGAACCACATTCGTTCGCTGCATGCCTTGTGCTCCTGTGCCAAAATGCGTGATTCACCGCGCGAAATGACCTTTCTCATCTTCAAAAGATTCGTTACTACCGATTGAAACTCCTACAGACTCCACTATAGACCGAATAGTCATTCGTCTGTCTTACAGCAAGAGGTGAAGTATGCGGTTGATGTTTTCCACAGAAGTGGATATGGAGTGTCGTGCAAAACAACTTGCGTTATCGAAGGATTTCTTGCCACAATGAATTTCCCTAGGCCACTTGACAGCCATGGAATATTGAAGACCTTAACCCCAATGTCTGCACCAAATCAAGATGAACCTATTGTGGGAAGATGCCTCAAATATTTTATCATCGACAGCATTTCGTCTTTTATTCATTTTGTAAAATCTCTACGCGGCTTACTTAGCTCATAAAATCACCTGAAAAAAAAAAGAAAAAAAAAAAAAGAATGAGTGGATATATTAAACTAAAAATCGGTACAGGGACAGACAACAATATGTACTACCTGCAGGAAAAAACACTGCTTATTCACGTTCACTAGAAGTAGGTTAGGACATGAATTTGTATTGCGATAATTGCCTAATATAAGATCTGGATATTAAAAATAAAATTTCTAGAGTTCATATTCACTCCAATAGTTTTTTATTTTTTGGAGGGAAGTAGACAGTAGAGTTTTTTCCTTTGTTAATTTGAACACAATGTAAATCTTCTCATAAACACAGGGGTCAGGTTGTTGGGTACTCTGTCACTCAGACACCCTCCAAAAATCTTAAAATTTTAGTTGCATTGAAATGTTATAGTAGAAACATATTACGAAGAATAGAAAGTGAGAGAAAGAAAGGAATAAACGATGCAAGAATAAGCGACGAATGATCAATATTGAAATGTCTCATTCCATATTCTTCTTACTTACAAAAGGGTTTAAGATGACTGTGACTATAGTGTTGTGTCTTTCTATGTTAAGACCAAGCATTCATTCTGGCTTCGCCGATGGCCGAGGAGTAAGAAGCGCTTACTTCTGATGATTCGTCCGATATGAGTTCGAACGCGAATATCGAGTGAAGCATGGGTGGTGTGCTTGCCTTACGGCACCGGCCTTCTCTCCTCCTTGGAACCAGTAGTCTTAAATTAGGGATGGGCGACTGCTTATAGTCGATTGCGCTGCTCACGGTGGAAAATCAGTCGGTCTATTCACTAAAATAAAAAAAAAGGAGACAGAGAAAGAAAGGGATTTTTCGGAGTTTAACGACAACCATGAGCAACTCTGTGAGCTATAAGAAGACACCCGTTCCTAATTTAGAACCACTGATTCCAGGGAAGGGACAGAGGTACATTAGACAAGCACACCACCCATGCCTTATCTAGGACTCGAGACTGGGTCCGTCTCGTACGAATAGTAAGTGTCCATGATCTCAGACCACTCGGTCACCCCGTCGGCAAAAATGCAAGGTGTGGGAGTACATGGTAATAATTTAAATTTACTCTAAAACACCAGTAGTACAGAAACAAAAGGAATAGATAAACAAGAAAAATCATTCCGAACTAAGCGAATTTTAGAAGAGAAGAAAATTAACAAAAATGACGTACGTATTTATGCCTCTTAGACAATAGAAAGAGTAAATATGTGGTGTGAGAAATGGTTTTACAGAAAATAAGAAGCATGCCTATCACAGAAAATCATGAAGTATTAACCTATTCAAAAACCAGACAAAGTAAGTAACACTTTTCCTTCATGGTATGAAATTACTAAAATTAATTTCCATCCACTAGGCCAACACTTCGAAGCCCTCAAAGGAGCTCTTTTCTTTCATCGCATGAAATTACAAAAATTTATTTTCATCCACTAAGACACTTCGAAGCCATCAAAGGAGTTATTTTCTTTCGTGGCATGAAATTACTGAAATTTATTTTCATCCACTAGGCCAACACTTCGAAGCAGTCAAAGGAGCTCTTTTCTTTCATAGTATGAAATTACTAAAATTTATTTTCATCCACTAGGCAAACACTTCGAAGCCGTCAAAGGAACTCTTTTCCTTCATGGCATGAAATTACTAAATTTAATTTTTATCTACTAGGCCAACACTTCAAAGCCGTCAAAGGAGGGCATGAAATTACTAAAATTAATTTCCATCCATTAGGCCAACACTTCGAAGCAGTCAAAGGAGCTCTTTTCTTTCATAGTATGAAATTACTAAAATTTATTTTCATCCACTAAGACACTTCGAAGCCGTCAAAGGAGTTATTTTCTTTCATGGCATGAAATTACTAAAATTATTTTCATCTACTAGGCGAACACTTCGAAGCCGTCAAAGGAACTTTTTTTCATGCCATGAAATTACCAAAATTAATTTTCATCCACAAGGCCAACACTTTGAAGCCGCCAAAGGAACTCTTTTCTTTCATAGCATGAAATTACTAAAATTAATTTCCATCCAGTAGGCCAACACTTCGAAGCTTCTACTCTTTCGGTGGCGCAGTGGTCTAAGCGCTGGTTTCGGCCAATTCGTCCGAGATGGATCCGGGTTCAAATCTCGGTGAGGCATGGATGTTGTGTTTGTCTTACGGCACTGGCTCTTTCCCTTCCCTGGAACCAATGACTCTAAATTAGGGAAGGGCGACTGCTTGCAGTCCAACAAGTTGCTCACAGTGTGGTCGGTAAACCAAAAAAAAAAAAAAAACAACGAAAAAAAGAAACACATTTTGAACTGCATTGTCCCAACCAATTGAAACTTATGACATGTGTGAAAACATTTTCGGGAAATAAGGGTTCGATTCCTGCTCCAGAAACAATGTGTTGCCAAGTTTTTTGAAGAGCTGACATGATAAGTGAAAGTTAGAACGGGCATCTGTATTCTAAACAATAACAAAAACTACATTCTACTCTTTCGCAAACTAAGAAGAAGAGATTTCTTCACTAGTAGGTAAATGCAATAAACCCGAAAGCTTAAAAATGTTACTCCAGCCGAAAGGTATTATTGAGGAAGATATTGTAAGAGCATAACATCTAGTTGAAGCGCATTTGAAGGAAGTTACGGAGATCAAAGTACCGTTACTTAAAAAAATATATATTTGCTCAGTGTTCCCTACGATTTTAGGGTTATGGTTGCACAACGTGGACCCCTAAATAGAAATTTCATGCAGAATGCAAATAACTCAAAAGTAGTGGAGAAAGATGACTGGATTAACAAGAAGGGATTAAAAAATAATTCCGAAGAGCAGAAAAGAAAAGATAAAAAAAAAGTAGGTTGAAGATTAAAAAAGAGAGAATAAGGAAAAAGATTCCCGACGGTTAGAAAAGGATGGATAAGAGATATGATACCTAAGATCAGAAAAGAAAGACAGAGAGATACCGAAGATTAGAAAAGAAAAGATATAAGAAAAAAAGACCCCGACGGTCAGGAAAAAGTCAGAGATAATCAGAGGCATGAAGATTAGCAGTGAGCCGCAAGTGCTCATAGAAGACCTTGATCGGAAATATTTAAGTGTATACCAAAAGATGAATAATTCCCAGAAAGCAAACACACGGTAGACCAGTTGATGAAATTCGAATGCATGCTGGGAAAAGAACTTGTGACGCACTACAGACAAAGAAAATAAAGCTTCGCGTGAAGAACGTCAACGCTCGTAGAGATAACGTAAAACAGGCGACAACAGCGCCGCCACAGGCTAAGAGATTATGTGTTCTGCCGGAAAGCAAACATTCAGGAGCAAAAGACGTTAGGGGACTACGGCAGTGAAGCTTTTCTTTATTCCACGATGGTTTCCTTCGAGCTGTTGACTATTTGCTTAGAGTAGTTTATTTGTTGTTGCTGTTGTTTTCTGACATCCTGCCCGTCCCTTATTTTGGTGAAACAAATATGCAATAACATTAATACGTATTACTATTTAAATTAAATTTTAGCAAATGTTATAGTTAGGCCTAAGGATCCCTACAAAATGCAGACAATCCCCAGTATTTGGCATTTCTGAAAATGTGGCTGAAAAACTGAAGAACAAACAAAAACTTTAACTAACCCGATTGGCGTAACAAAACTAACATATCCGATTTGCGAAGTGATTATGCTACCGAGAAGGTAACAATCACGTGATGTGAGTAGCTCGGCTGACTGTTCTTTACCAGAATTAAATTCAACATTAATACGCGTGCGCAGTCTGCTCCGGCATCAGCCTGTATGTTGGTTTCTGTGCACTGTATCTTGTATCTTAGGATATGTCGGAGCTAGTTACGTCTCGCCGAGCCTTAACTTCTTCTCAGTTAGATATTCTTTGCTGCAGAGGTGACGTGACGCGCGTGTCAAGACGGCAAGTAGCAGTGATAAGCACTTATCGGTGTAGCTTCATTGAGAAAGCATTCTACTCCGGAGCAGAAAGATGCTATTTCGAGTAGTGCCACCGGCAAATTCGGGTTTTCACATTGGCGCCCGAACTTAAAAATGGATCTACTAGCCCTTTATTCTTAAAAAAACAAAAAAAATGTGTGATGTTTGTTTCTCACATGGTATGGAGTTAATGAGAATTCCTTCTTCTACAGAGAGTTCCTTCAAGCATGGTTTGCGGCGGACCTGAAACCTGCAATTTCGTATCCCCTCCTTTTTCTATGGGGGGATGTATGGGACGTACTACAAAGGTGGCGCACATGTCAAGGCAGCAAGCAGCACTGATAAGCACTTGTCGGTGTAGTTCAATTGGGAAATCATTCGGTTGCGTAGCAGAAGGATGCGGATTCGAGCTCGCCATCGGCAAAATTGTGTTTTCGCAAACTACACAGTAGAGTTTTTTCTAGCAGACTTATCCAGTAGTGGAGGTGAGCGGTGAGGAGCTCAAAAACAGTTTTGCTTTGATGATACGCTCTCCTCTGAAGACTGCATATTCGCATCTTCGTGTACGCCATCCAAACTATCTGTCAGTATTTTCTAAATTTGACGTACTACATAGCTACGAAAATTTGAGAATATACAAATGAAAGTTGAAGCTTTAGTGCTTGAAAATTTTTGATTGGGCTGTGACAATATGCTTCTTATTAAAGCCTTCATTCCAATTACAGTACCTCACCAGTCATGCTGGGAAAAAAATGTACAATTATTAACGTTTTCAAATGGGGAACCGGAAAAATAGTACAATACTGTATGTAGGAAGCACATAATTACTTTTTTCGTCTGACATGAGACTGTCAGGAAAAAAATGCCCTAACAAATGTGCTGTTTTACCACGTGACGGTAAAATCATTAAAAACACATTAGAAATTTAATTTCGATTAAATGTTCGTAATGATGCAAGGTTAAAAAATATGTCGGCCAAGTCTTCTTGTCTTCCGTTTATAGACTCTTGTGAATTTGGCAAGCCTCAAGCGATAAGATACAGAGTAATAGTTCTCCAACAAGCTCAGACAGGGTAAGAGGTCAAGACGTTCGGAGAAGTGCTTTGGGCCTCCATTTGCAAATTCATATTGCGTACATGCCTTTCACAAGATTCCAGTCCATGCACAGAAAAACCCTGTAGCAAATTTTGCCACACACACACACACACACACACACACACACAACGTTCTGCTTTATTCAAGCTGTCGAATTTCAACAGCCATGAGATTGCCGTACGTAGGCGGACAACAGCGCATTTCTATGTGACGTAAATGACTTCTTACAATGATAAACACTTATTGTGGGATTTTGCGGCAAAAAACTTCAAAGAAAATGGAAATAATTTGAAAAATCACTTCAAATAAAGCAAGTCAAAATAACAACAAGAACTACCTAAAAATTACGTCTTGTGAAAGTAATTGCTTCCGGCAGCAAGTACGTCACCTGAAAAAATAAATAAATAAAGCTTTCTGAGAAAAGCTTCGAAGTGATCTAGATTGTTGCTAATAAACAACTGCAAGTAGCCAGGCGATGTTTATTCAGCATTTTTGATAAGGGGACCATGCATATGGAAATAATTTGAAAACAACTCCAATAAAGCAAGTCAAGGTGGCGCAGTGGTCTAAGCGATGGTTTATGACCTGTGACGTACCTGCCAGCAGGACGCACACGACATAAAGGCAGATAGGAATCAGAATAAAAGTCTGCGTAGCTCAGTTGGTAGAGCGACTTATTCCGGAATGAGGGGACCCGGGTTCGAATCCTGGCGCGGATAAAAATGACGGAGAAATTTACTTCGTTATAGACCATTCGTCCGAGAAGGGTCCGGGTTCGAATCCCGTGAGGCATGGATGTTGTGTTTGTCTTACGGCACTGGTTGTCTCCCTTCCTTGGAGCCAGTAACCCTGAATTAGGGACGGGTGACTGTTTATAACCCATTTAGTTTCTCACGGTGGTCGTTAAACCTTTAACAAAAAAAAAAAAATGCAACTCAAAAGAAGAACTACCTAAAAATTACATCTTGTGAAAATAATGGCTTCCGGCAGCAAAAATACGCCACCTAAAAAAATAAAGCTTTCTAAGAAAGACTTCGAAGTGATCTAGATTGCTCCTAGTAAACGACTGAAAGTAGCCAGACGATGTTTATTTAGCATTGTTGGTAAGAGAACCTGCGTATAACATAATCTGCAACCTTTTGACATGAGTTAACACTTAACAAATGGAGTAAAGTGAGAGGAAACTGAATTTCTATTTGTCCTCATGATTAGTTAAAATCCCGTGAATAACAAACTAATGCGATACCATGTATAAGATCCACTTTTCGGCAGTTGTAGAAAAAATGTACTCCTGACTGAACTGTCCATTAAAAAAAATGAAGATATACTCTTCAATTTTTAATTACCTTACAAACATTATTTAAGGAAACGACATTTAGAATCCAATCATGTCCATTTTTATTTTTCATCAACACCCAACAAACTTTTTCTAAGTTCTTCTTCACTGATGTGTGATGTGTGGCTATTATAAACATGTTTATCCTTAAATGCGTCAGAAATTTCGGAATGATGAGCTGTCAGCTCCGTATAGAGAGAGCTTCCAACATCGGAAGTTTTTATAAAAGAACAGGTTTTTGCTGCCATTTTTTTTAACCTCCCGCTGTGCGAACACCTGTGTACTAGTACACGCAGAAGGGCAACTGTTCTGGGTTTTGTGCCATTGACCTGTTACAGTGCTTTAGGCCGATTAACGAACTACTCGCAGGCACAAAAAGTGCGACAACGCAGCTGAAGACGTTCTTTGAATTCCTAGGGCTGATCAACAACTTTGTGCTTGCTATGGGCGTAGATGTGTTCTGTTGGCTTCTGAAAGGAATTTGTTCACAGCTCAGCTGCATGAGGGCGGGAAAAATTAGAAACAACAGAACATACACTATTAGACAAAGGTCGACGTAATCTAACAATTCGACATAGACACGCAAACAACACACTCAGTGGGCGAAAACCTTAATGTGAAGCAAATAGCGGAAGAGTGTTAGCCGCCGCCCAGGTGGTCTAGTGGTACTTCTACTCATTCTTCCGAGATGGGTCCGGGTTCGAACCTTGGTTGAAGCATGGGTGATCTTAGGTCATTGGCTCTCCCTCCCTGAAACCAATGGCTCCAAAAAAGGGACGGGGGCTGCTCGTAGCCCATTGTAAAGACTGTGTGACGTACTTACTTCAGAGGTAACGCACATGGCAAGACGGCAAAGTTGCAGCGACAACCTCCGCCGGTGTAGCTTAATCGGGAAAGCATTCAGCTCCGGAGCAGAAGAATTTGGATTCTATTCTCATACATACATACACATCACTAAGCTGTTCTCTGAGATTCAGAGGTTAGTTCCACAAAGGAAAGACAAACTACCAGATAATTTTTATCTGATTATTTACTTAGTGTTGCCATATCAAACTCCTCCACTTACAGCGATCTTGGCACACAATTCGAGCTTCACTGACATCCATCACACGATGCACACAAGATCTTCTATACTTCATACTCATGATCTTTTTCTCATGCAGACACTCCTGAATCTGGTCCTCCCATGACTTCCTTGACCTTCCTCTGCTTCTCCTTCCTGCCACTTAGGCTGAAAACATTTTCTTACTAAGCATCTCATCATGCCCAAACGAAGCATATTAGTCTCCCCCTTGCTAACAACATTTTGCTTCACATTACACAACTGCAACACATCTTCATTCCTCACACGATCAGAACGTGTCTTGCCACAAATCCACCGTAAGTAACGCATTTCTCCAGCACACAAACGACTCCTATGTTTCTACTGTAGTACCCAGGTTTCACTTTCATACGTCAGAGTAGGAACAATTACATTTTCATACACAGCCATGCTGGACTCCTTGAGAACCCATCATTCCTGTGAAAACCTCCCAAGGCAGCTATGACTTTCAATGAAGAATTCACTCTCCTACTAATTTCACCATCCAATTTGTTCTCTCTGTCAAACATGCTTGCTAAATACACACACTCATTCACCTGGTCAATCACTGTGCCATTTAGACATATCTTGGATTCAGTACTACCAGTTCCCCGCTCAAAAACCATAGCTTTGGTTTTTCCCTTATTTATACTCAGTTTGAATTTCATGCAAACTTCGTACATCCGGGACAACATACTCTGCAACTCACTTTTGCTCTCTGCCAACAGGACAGTGTCATCAGCATACAGCAATTTGCACACACGGATATTACCACGACATAAACCAGTATTATCTATTTTGGCATCACGCATGCATGCATCCATAAATATATTAAACATCCAGGGTGACATTACAGAAAATTTGCCTGACTCCTGCACCAATAGAAAACCATTTTGATAAAACACCATTCACTCGTACACAAGCTCTACTACCAGCATACATGGCTTTTACACTATTAAGTAGACTCTCAGTAACACCATACTCATTCAATGCCTTCAACAGAAGTGTCCTATTTACTCGGTCGTAAGCTTTCTCTAAATCTATGAAGGCAGCAAAAACTTTCTTCCCAACAGCCAGATACTTTTCAATCATCATGCGTAATGCAAAAATTTGGTTAGTGCTTCGCCACCGGCAAATAGGGTTTTTTCGCTATATTGGCTCCCGAACGTAAAATAAATCTCCTGACAGTTGGATTCTTCAGAAAATGTGTGATGTTCGTTCCACACATCGTCAGAATTCTTTCTATTGTGATCTGTCCTTCTTTTTTCTTTAATTTTTTCTTGATAGAAGGTTTAATGACTACCATGAGCAACTCGAAGGGCTATGGGCAGTCGCCCGTCCCTAATTTAGGGCCATTGGCTCCAGGGAAGGGAGAGAGCTAATGCCGTAAGACAACCAACATCCACGAGTCACGGGATTAGAACCCGAACCCTTCTCAGACGAATGATCAGAAGCCAGCGCTTAGACCACTGCGCCACCGGGGTGGCGATCTCTCCTTCAAGCGTGGTTTGCCGGCTGACCCGGAAACCTACGATTCCGCCTCAGCCTTTTCTCAGGGCGGGAGGGGATATATGTGAAGTACATACCTCAGAGGTGCCACACATGTCGAGACGGTAAAGTTGCAGCGACAACCTCCGTCGGTGTAGCTCAGTTGGGAAAGTATTCAGCTTTGGAGCAGAAGGATGTTATTCGATTTCCGCCACCGGCAAATGGCATCTACGCTATAACTGTTGGCTTCTTATTCGATTGATGGCTGTTATAGAAAAGATATTGGGGTGGGTGGGGGATTGGGGGGAATTAACGTCCACCGTGAGAGGCTACTTGTTCCAGGGAAGGGAGAGAGCCAGTGCCGTAAGACAAACACAACATCCATGCCTCACAGGGATTCGAACCCGTACTCATCTCAGACGAATGGTTAGAAACAAGAGCTTAGACCACTACGCCACAGAGGCGGCCATGATAATCTTCATAAAGTAGTCTTACTAAAAGTGTGTTTCTTCAATCAAAAATTACCATGATTGGAGAGTGTTATAGTTTAGATCTTTCCTGTACTTCATTTAATGGTTGAAGGTCATCCCATCAGTTCTGTAGCTGACCAAAAGATATTTTCGTTGTTTCATATAATTGTAAAAAGAAACAAGAAAGAGAGATACTCTGGTCTCGTTAAATGTTTATTAAAAGATTTTTCGATCACTACACCTTGATTTAAAGAACTGTGCAGCATAACATACACACTCACATTAAAATATCTCACCATCACAATACACACTTGGTCAAAATATCTTTTGGTTACTTCCCAAGCTGACAAAATAATCCACCCACGCTGATCAAAAGATCTTTCATGATGTCTGATGCTGATTAAATACACTACTGGCCACCCAAAATGCAACACCAAGAAGGACAAGAGATAGCAAAGCCAGATTTACTGGACACATAACAACAGATACAAATATGAAACGATTGAGCTTACAGGCCCGTGCGACTTGCGGAACATGCAGGCATCAATAGTTCGTGTGGCCCCCATGACTGGAAATAACGGCCGCTACACGCCGCGGCATCGAACGAAGGAGGCTTTGGATGTGGGCTTGGGGTGCTTCCACACGTTGCCACAGTTCATCAGGCGTAGCCGCGGGTGATGCTTGCCGGGCCCCTCGGTTGCCGATCAGCGACCAGACGTGTTCGATGGGCGACATATCGGGATAACAGGCGGGCCACGGCAGCAGTGACACCTGGTGGGCCGTGAAGAATTGTTGCGCGATGCGTGTCACGTGCGGGCGCGCATTGTCCTGTTGAAACGTGGCCGCTGACAGGTCCTGCAGGTAAGGGAGGACTACAGGCTCCAAAACGTCGGAGATGTAGCAGTGGCTGTTGAGTGTACCGCCGATGCGTACCAGAGGGGTGCGAGTGTCATATCCAATTGCGCCCCTAACCATAACGCCAGGCGACGGACCGGTATGGCGATGCATAATGCAGGCGTCATACAGTCTCTCGCCGCGGTGCCGCTACACGCGGATCCGACCATCGTGGTGTTGCAGGCAGAAGCGAGATTCGTCGGCGACGACAATGTCGTGCCATTCCGTAGTCCAGGTGCGGCGTTCAACGGCCCACTGCCGCCGCACTCGCCGGTGGTGTAACGTCAATGGTAATCGGAGCAATGGGCGCCGTGCGACAAGTCCCCGCTCCTGCAGACGACGTCGAACGGTACGTGCTGACACAGGTTGTTGCGCACCACACCCTAATTCCTGCGCTAACGTTCGTGATGTGGCGGTGCGAGCCGTCAATGCCCGCCGCACAACGTGCCGGTCCTCTCGTTCGGTGGTGTGCCGTGGCTGCGGCAATCACTCACTTCGGTCCGTCCGTCCCTCCTGCACCCACCGAATCCATAATCGCCTCACTGTGGCTGGATGTCGTCCCACACGGGAGCCGATGTCTCGGTACGATAAACCGCTGTCGCGATAAGCCACTATTCATCCTCTGTCGAACTCCGAAACGTGCTGGAATGACTACCGTATTCTGCGACGAGGCATCAGGTAGCTTCCCACGCACAGGTCCGGAAGCACAACACACTTCCACTACTTACATCCCGCCTTCTGTTCACCCTTTTTATAGTGCTTCTCGGTGGCGTGCCGGGCGCACATGATTTCCATATGCCCTGCAATGCTAATCGTTTGCATGTCCTCTCGCGGGCGACGCATGCTGCGAATTTCAGGCCAATTGGATGCTTCCTTCTTGGTGTTGCATTTTGGGTGGCCAGCAGTGTATATTTCATCGCACAAGCTGAGCAAAAGATCTCTCAGTTATAGCACACACAAATCTTTCAGGCACTTCGCTCGATGATAAGCGAATCTTTCAATCATTTCCCCTCGGATCAAAAGATCTTTTATCGCATTTCATGCTGATAAAAAGATCATATCAATAAAAAGATTGTCACTACATACGTTGAAAAACAAGATATTTCTGTCACAGCACGCACTAATCAAATTATCTTTCAGTCATTTCCCGCTGAATAAAGAATCTCTCCATAGCTATCCACATTGATCGAAAGATCTTTCGTCACGTGTCATGCTGATTAGAAAGATATTTTTTCTTCACGGTGCAAGTTGAACAAAAGATCTGTCAGTTATACCATAACACTGATCAAAATATCTTTCCGTCACTTTTCACCCTGGTTAAAGAATCCCTTCATCACTTCTACCGCTGGCCAAGAAGTTATTTTCTTACGGGCTGATCAAAATATTTTTCAGCCACAGCACACGCTGTGGCTGAAGGTCTTTCAGCCCCGATACACGTTTATCAAGATATCTTTCTTTTATCACGCTGATCAAAAGTTTTTTTTTTTTTTCTTGCGTCTCATTCAGATTAAAACGATCTTTCAGTAACACCACATACTGATCAAAATATCTTTTGGTCGCTCTAATGGTGACCAAAAAGGTCTTTTCATCATGTCTCATGCCGTTTTAAAGATATTTCTCCGCCACTGCACACATTGAACAAAAACATTTTCCCGTCACATTACACACTTAAAAAAGGATTTTTTCATGACTTCTCACGCGGAAAAAAATATGCAGTGGCTTTTGGACCGCGGAAGTGACGCCACAGGTAGGGTGTCAACTTCCGGAAGTGACGTCACGGGCGCGCGTCGCCTGGGCGTCGACGGAGAAACTTTTCTTTCGGTGGCAGCGGTGGGCGTGGCCGTCGGTGTCCGCCATTTTTTTTGCTACATGACGTCACCTTCACATGGTTGTCGTCGATATAGACGAAGAAGCTTCAACACTTGGGGAATTATTTTCATTCGTCATGTTTATTTTGGGAATTATCCAATGCATTTATTTTCGAAAAAACAACGAGACGGTTTGGAAATGGATGGATTCGATAACTCCAAAATAAAAATGGTGGACAAAAATGATTCCCCATATCTTCTTCGTCTACATCGAAGACAACCATGTCAAGGTGACGTCATGCAGTTAAAAAAAATGGCAGACACCGTGGCCCACGCCCACCGTTGCTACCGAAAGAAAAATTTCTTCGTCGACGTCCAGAGAAAGCGCACCCGTGACGTCGCTCTCGAAAGTTGGCCGCGCCCATTTGTGACGTCACTTCCGTTGCCTAATTTCCACACATGCTACTATACACTGTCCTGCAATTCAGATCCAGACGCTTCTTTACTGATAGTGAATTTGGTCCTACGCAAGTACCATGTCACAGACCCGACTATAAATATGTTTGTAGGGCAATGACAAAACAATACTACGATTGGGAATACAAGGTGCCTTGATTGACAGAGCACGGATTCATAATATGGTTGAACATAAGCATTCACTCCGTACATGGTATTTCACAGGCAATGAAGATTCCTAGGTTGACGGTTGGTGATGAGATATGCAAATAGAAATGGACTGGAACTGAATCTTCCAATAAACGACCCCGTAAGCCTCGAAACTAACAAACGTGAAGAACTGTCCTCCGTAATGTTGCGTGTTGGTTAAATATGTCACTACTTAAACATTACCTTCATACCATCAGTCGGTTGTTCTCATATCATTGGAACTACAGAGAGTGAGTCGAACGTTTTGCAATATTTGGATTACTTTATGTTTTCATACGTACCTTTACCAAAGAATATAAACGCTTCGCGTGAAGAAGCTCAACTCTCGTAGAGATAATGTAAAACAGGCGACAGCAGCGCCACCATGTAATGCGGCAGCAGATGCTCTGCGGGAAAGTTAACATTCAGGCGCAAAAAGCGTAGGAGACACGGGACGGGAAGCCTATTTCACGGAAAGGAAGCTAAGCTTTGATCTGCGACTGTTTCCTTCGGTCTCATTGGGTCTACTAAAGCATTTTTTTTTTGTTGTTGTTCTTTTCTGAGTATCCCTCCTGTCCCTTCTTTTGGTGAAACAAATATATACATTAGCAATTAATATTATTTAAAAGGAAATTTTAGCAGTTTTATTCTCACTTTAAGCACCGTAGTAATACCAGGTTGCTTGGCATGAATTTCATATTTACAATATACCTTAAATGTCAAAAATGCTGAGGCTGGTTTCCTAGTAGCAGCCATAATAACAAAAAAAAAAAAAAAAAAGCAAAGACAACCGCAGTTTCCCAAAGCTACAATTTTTTTTCTACCCTTCCGAAGTTTGTAAATTAAACGCACTGCGCTGGAGAAATTTTCTCAACACATCGGAAAAACATCCGTTCGTATCTGAGTAGGTTCGAACCTGAGCCGCTGGCGTGATAGCTGAGCTCTCTACCGACCGGACTAACTCGCCACGATTGAGTGTATGCTTAAAGCTGTCTGTTTGGTATGCATTGTGTAATCGAATGCTTCCCTCTTTCATTTTACAATATTACGAGGTATTTTTCATAAAAGTCAGTTTCATATAATTGATAAATTAATTTTTTCAACGTAACGATAGCTTTTTTTTTTCAGCAAACGTTGTTTTAATGGTTTTCCAGGATATTTGTTTCAAACGGTTTCAAATTTGTTCTTGTTATTCATCCACTCCATTCCATGAATTGTTATTCATCGGAATGGAGTGGGTGTATTTCATCAAAGAATATCTAACTGATAAGAAGGTAAGGCTCAGCGAGACGTAACTAGCGCCACTATATTATGCGGCAAAGAATTACTACACAGAAGCCAACATTACAGGCTGATGCCGCAGGATGCCGAGCAGACTGAGTTAGACTGAGCATGCGTGTTTGTGTTCAAAGAATATAAACGCTTGTTTGTGTTGGCGTTTTGTTCAAAGGTTTTGTTGTTCTCATCTAGATCTGCGTTTATATTACAGCCATGAAATACACCCACTCCATTCCGATGAATAACAATTCATGGAATGGAGTGGATGAATAACAAGAACAAATTTGAAACCGTTTGAAACAAATATCCTGGAAAACCATTAAAACAACGTTTGCTGAAAAAAAAAGCTATCGTTACGTTGAAAAAATTAATTTATCAATTATATGAAACTGACTTTTATGAAAAATACCTCGTAATATTGTAAAATGAAAGAGGAAGCATTCGATTACACAATGCATACCAAACAGACAGCTTTAAGCATGCGAGTTAGTCCGGTCGGTAGAGAGCTCAGCTGTCACGCCAGCGGCCCAGGTTCGAACCTACTCAGATACGAACGGATGTTTTTCCGATCTGTTGAGAAAATTTCTCCAGCGCAGTGCGTTTAATTTACAAACTTCGGAAGGGTAGAAATTGTAGCTTTGGGAAACTGCGGTTGTCTTTGCTTTTTTTTTTTTATTATGGCGGCTGCTACTGGAAACCAGCCTCAGCATTTTTGACATTTAAGGTATATTGTAAATATGAAATTCATGCCAAGCAACCTGGTATTACTACGGTGCTTAAAGTGAGAATAAAACTGCTAAAATTTCCTTAAAATAATATTAATTGCTAATGTATATATTTGTTTCACCAAAAGAAGGGACAGGAGGGATACTCAGAAAAGAACAACAACAACAAAAAAAAAATGCTTTAGTAGACCCAATGAGACCGAAGGAAACAGTTGCAGATCAAAGCTTAGCTTCCTTTCCGTGAAATAGGCTTCCTGTCCCGTGTCTCCTACGCTTTTTGCGCCTGAATGTTAACTTTCCCGCAGAGCATCTGCTGCCGCATTACATGGTGGCGCTGCTGTCGCCTGTTTTACATTATCTCTACGAGAGTTGAGCTTCTTCACGCGAAGCGTTTATGTTCTTTGATTTCATGGCTGTAATATAAACGCAGATCTAGATGAGAACAACAAAACCTTTGAACAAAACGCCAACACAAACAAGCGTTTATATTCTTTGAACACAAACACGCATGCTCAGTCTAACTCAGTCTGCTCGGCATCCTGCGGCATCAGCCTGTAATGTTGGCTTCTGTGTAGTAATTCTTTGCCGCATAATATAGTGGCGCTAGTTACGTCTCGCTGAGCCTTACCTTCTTATCAGTTAGATATTCCTTGCCTTTACGACGAAAGCTGACTAGCATTCAAGGTATAGGCCATCGTGTTGCACCGTCTTTAGCCATCTGTCTGCCAGTTCTTCGATTCCGCGGCGGTACCAGTTCTTGTCCTTCGAGGCGAAGAACTCCTTCACTCCAGCTAATTAGGAACAGGTGACTGCTCATAGCTTTTTGAGCTGCTAATAGCGGTCGTTAACCTCCCACTTCCTACAAAAACAAGAAAGATCACACCGAATTTTCGGGTGTAATAAGCACGTCTTCTGAATCCGTTCTGGAGCAAATTAAATTTATCAAAGCTATTCAAAGTCAATGGAACCGGTATGGAAAACAATAGTATCTGACGGAAGAAAGAAGTTTTTCAATCGGGTTTTTAATCCCTCAGATATTGCTGTAAACGGAATCGTGAGCTTACGCCCTCTGGTTGCAGACTTGTGTGTTAAGAAAAACATTAATTTATATGAGAAACATTTTGCACCGGAAACGCTCTACAACACAGAAATATTTTTTTCAAATCGGACTCTTAGAAACAGAGATATCGACAAAAATGAGATGTCACTTTACGTCCCGTGGTGAGAAAACCATGCATTATTTTAGGAAGAAAGTATTCTCATAAGATCTTTCCATATGAGCGGTATCGGTCAAAGAAAAAAAAATTGGTCCAGTTTTCAGGAGCCCAGATCTTGCTACAAATACATCAGAAGCAGAAATTAACAGTTATGCCCCCTGGTGGCCGAACTATTCTTTACCAAACATTAGAAATTATGTGAAAAATATTTTCCATCAGCTCTTGTATGCGGTACAGGAAGAATTTTTCAGATCGGAGTTTTAGAAGCAGAAATAACGCAGAAAACGCAATTTACCATTGGGCCCCCAGCGGAAAGTCTATGATTTACTTGAAAATTTTGAATTTATAGGACAAACATTTCACATCGAAAACACTATCCAACAAAAAAGAATTTTTCAAATCGGACTCCTAGAAGTACAGATATTGACAAAAATAAGATATACATCTACGCCTCCTGGCGTAGAAACCATGCATTATTTTAAGAAGAAAATGCTTCTAAAAGGTTTGTCGACATGAGCAGTATCGGTCTGCAAACGACGTATTTTTCAATCGAGAATTTAGAAGCTCATATTTTGCTGCAAATACATCAGAAGCGGAAATTAAGATTTACCCACCCTGGTGGCTAAACCATTTTTTTTACAAAACTTAGAAATTATGTGCAAACGATTTCCCATCAGGAGCTGCGTCCAGTGCAGAAAGAATTTTTCAAATCAGAGATTTAGAAGCAGATATAGGGGGAAACGCAATTTACCTCTAAGCTCCCTAGCGGAAAGTCTATGAATTACTTGAAATTTTTGAAATTATATGAAAAACATGTCACACTGAAAACACTATCCAACAAAGAAGGAATTTTTCAAATCGAACTCCTAGAAGTAGAGATATTGACAAAAAGAAGATATACATCTACGCCCCTGGCGGAGAAACTGTGGAATATTTAAAAAAAATATTCCGAAAAGGTTTATCGATGTAAGTGGCAGCAGTCCACGAAAAGATTTTTTCAATCGATATTTTAGAAGCTCAGATTTTATGGTTAATACGTCAGAAGCAATAATTAACACTTACGTCCCCTGGTGGCTAAAGTATTCTTTACCAAAAATTAGAAATTATATGCAAAATATTTTCCATCAGGAGGCGTACCCGCTGGAGAAAACAGTTTTCAAATCGGAATTTTAGAAGAAGAGTTATCGGTAAAAATGTAATTTATTTTTACTGCCCTAGCGGAAAATCTATGCGTAATTTGAAAAAGTAACTATATCTAAAATACTCTTCGACATAAATGGAATCGAAAGATAAAATAATTTTTTCAATCGGATGTTTAGAAGCAAATATGTGGAATAAAACGTATTTTTGAATTCGACATCATCTGCATTTACGCCCTCTTGCGGGGAAATTGTACATCGTAAAAAAAAAAAAACGAAATGAAGGATCATCATTCACATATTTCAAGCTTCTGAATGCAAAAAGAATTTTTCAAAACGGACTGATAGTTGCAGAGATATCGTGGGTACAGACGGACGGACAAACCGGTAACATAAGCACGATCTTTTTTTACAAAAGACGTGCTAAAAAAGACTGAATTTTTAATCTCTCGGACTCAAAAGACAAATCTTTTGACGTCTGGAATTCTGAAAACGAAAGTTTCAGCTTCAGGTACCTTTAGGCGATGTTTTAATTTCTGAAGTTTTGAAAACTCAAATTTGCCGGTGGCGGATCGAACCACTATCATTCTTCTCCGGAGCCGAATTATTTCCCAATTAAGCTACACCGAAATGTATCGCTGCAACTTAACGGTCTTGGCATGTGCTTCATCTCTGTAGTACGTCACATGTATCCCCCTTGAGAAAGGCAGGGGCACGAAATCGCAGGTTTCGGGTCGGCTTCAAACCATGCTTAAAGTAACTCTCTGTAGAAGAACGAATTTTCAGTCATTCCAGACGATGTGTGGAAGAAGCACCACACATTTTTCGAACTGAAGAAGGAAATCTCATAACTTGAGAGGATGTCTGGAAGAAACATCACACATATTTCGAATTGAAGAAGGAAATCTCATTAATTTCAGAGGATGTGTGGAAGGAACATCACCCATTGTTCGAACTGAAGAAGGAAATCTCATTAATTTCAGAGGATGTGTGGAAGGAACATTACACATTTTTCGAACTGAAGAAGGAAATCTCATTAATTTCAGAGGATGTGTAGAAGGAACATCACACATTTTTCGAACTGAAGAAGGAAATCTCATTAATTTCAGAGGATGTGTGGAAGGAATACCACAAAATTTTGGAATTGAAGAAGGAAATCTCATTAATTTTAGAGGATGTCTGGAAGGAACATCACACAATTTTCGAATTGAAGAAGGAAATCTGATTAATTTCAGAGGATGTGTGGAAAAAACATCACACATTTTTCGAATTGAAGAAGGAAATCTCATTAATTTCAGAGGATGTGTGGAAGGGACATCACATATTTTTCGAATTGAAGAATCTCATTAATTTCAGAGCATGTGTGGAAGGGACATCACACATTTTTCGAAGAACTTAACTTCCAATAGATTCATTCCCACGATCGGGAGCCAATGTGGCGTAAAACCCAAACTTGCCAGTGGCGGAAAACGAATCAGCATCTTTCTGCTCCGAAGCCGAATGCTTTCCCATTTAAAGCTACACCGGCGGAATTTAGACTGCAGTACGTCATATAGGTGAAGCACATGTGAAGACGGCAGAGTTGCAGCGAACATTTCTGCCGAGAAGAGAATTGAGGTCATGTGTATATACATAACAGATATCTACCGTTAGTTTCACGGAGAATATGGCCAAGCTTCAAGTTAAAGAATTCCACTATTATGAGTGAAATTTTTTATTATTGAACTTCTAGGTTCTGCAATACGACAAAAGACTTCAAGCAACAATACATTCATTCTATTTTACTGTTTCAGGACCGATGAAATGGAAAGTCAAATCCTAAAACATACAAACTCTTCCCACCCTCTGGAAATTAAAATTTATTTTTAACCTTCGGAATCAAGCAACTTGTCTCGGAGTGGCCCATCATTCGAACTGGGTATAATTTCTTTTTTTCTAATTTTACACATTTCCGTACTTTTACGGCGACTAAACTTTTAGAACGCACATGTTTTTAAACGGCACCGTCGATTTATTATATAAAAAGACATCCTCTTCAATATCATGGGAAGAGTTATTTCCCTCTTAAAACAACTGATACGAGGTTTAATTTTCTGAAGACACATCCTGTAACAGCGAAATTATGCCCTAAATACAAAATAAATTCACACAGATGTTTGCATCATGGTAGGAATACGGGAAATCCATAATAAATACGAAAATTTGTGATTTCCGAAGTAGTATAAACTCATGGTTGCTACGCTTTCTCAAAATACAAACACCAGAAATTCTAGCGAATGATTTTATTTTTATTCAAAGATTCTAGGAATCACAAACTGGCATTTTTTCTTAATCTCATCTATGTAGATCAAAATTATGCTATGTCGGAGCATTTAGAAAAATAATGCATTTGCTTGTCAGTACGAACAGTGCTACTTTATTAGCTTTAAGGTGAGAATAATCATCATAGTACATATACGATATTTCGGCTGAAAAAGAAAGCTGTCGATATCAGCATTCTTGATTTTTGTGGTGTGTGAAATTGGAGACTTGGAATCAGCTAAGGCTGCTGATTCTGAGCACGATTAGAAAGGTTTTTCATCTATCGTGACGAAGAAATGTTAATTAAAGAGTAGCAAATGTATTGAGAAAAATTCACTTTCTGTCTCCTTGGTAACCGACTATTGCATTACTCTGTCGGCATAATTTACGCAATTTTGTCAACAGAGTTTAACGAGCATTCACTTAATCTGTTACATAAGCGCGCGGTTATTGATTATTATCTTTATTTATCGTGATGTCCTGTATATGGATCCCAAATTCATACGGATTACTAAGTTGATATTCACATGATACACACACGCATCAAAAAGAATGTGTAATGAATGATACCCCTCAATTCGACTATCGATAAAACGCGCAATTAAATAGCAGAAAGTTTAAGAAAGCCATCAAGGTTCCTCTATACATTCTTTGGTATCAGAATATGTCGTTAGACCTATGTTTTTCACGCATAAGGAATAGTACATTTCCGCTAATGAAATGTAATTGTGGTGTTTGTTTGTTTTGTTTCGATGTCTAATGACCACCCTGAGCAACTTTAATGGCTATAAATCGCCCGACCCTAATTTAGGTTGACTCGTTCGCGGGAAGAGACAGAGCTAGTGCCTTAGAAAAGCAGGCATATGCGGTGGGCTTCTCTCTTAATGCTGGGCTCTGTCCCTTCCCTGGAACCAGTAGCACCAAACTGTGTACGCGCAACTTCTTATGGCCTACAGAATTACTCGTGAGAATCGTTAAAACAACGTTAAACAAAAGACAAAGGTAAATGAATTTGTTTTTCTGCATTTTCAATGTTACAATGCCTGGCAACAATGTGCAAAAATCCACGGTTGTAATCTCTAAATTACCATTATGCTAAAAAACCTAAATTTTCTAGGAAAAGTTCTCTTAACTAGGATACGACAGCTTTCGGATTGTCCTGTCCACTTCATTCTTGTAGTTTTCCCTGATTGTTATGATCTTAATTAAAAAAAAAAAAAAAAAAACATGTCTCGGCATACGGTATTCCGATCATTTGCAATTCAGTTTCGATGTTCGTGCTCTGATTTCACATACAGTTGAGATTATCTATCTTGTTCCTGGATTACGTTGCAGATTCTAGTTCCTATGTACATACATCGTGTTAATCAGCAGAATGCTGAAGATAGTAGCTCTCTCATTACTAGAAAAAGGAACTAAACAGAAACCACACAACAGAAACAACGCTGTGGGAAATCAGTGTGAGGTTTTTATAAAAAACAAAAACAAAAAAACAGTTGAAAAAAAGGCAGAGGGTCAGCCGGTGACATTTAAAAATAAAACCCTAAGAATTGTGAAAGATTAAAGCAAGAAAATTCGAAATAAAAATAGAATAAAAGTTTTAAGATTGGATACACGTTTTGGAAAACAAAATGTGCCAGCAGTGAAATACATTTTAGAAAAAAAAAATTGCAAGTGGAAATTGATATGAAGAACTTCGAAATGTTTACGTACAAGTGAAACATATACAAACATTGCAATAGTAGGAAATAAAACAACAGGAGTTTAAATAATGAAAACCATCGTGACCAGTTAAAAATAACGTTTTAAACGTAAATATAAATCAAGGAGAGTTGTGACGTACTCAAGACGACAAATCTACAGCGATACATTCCGTCTGTAGCTTAGTTGAGAGAGCAACTTACTCCGGGGCGCGAATTTGATATCCATCATGGACAAACTCCTGTTTTCACATTGGCGCCCGAACGTAAAAATGGATCTACTGGCCGTTGGGTTCTTCGAAAAATGTGTGATGTTTGTTCCACACATCGTCTGGAATTAATGAAAAATTCCTACATCGCTTAAAAAAAATAAAAATTAGGAGATGATGTGACGTACTACAGAGGTGAATCACGTGTCAAGACCACAAATCTGCAGAGGTACGTTCCATCCGTGTTGCTTAGTTGGGAGAGCAACTTACTGCGGAGTGAGGGAGCGCGAGTTCGATCTTCGTCACGGACAAATATGTGTTTTCACAGAGTAAGTGTGATTTAAATTCACTGGAGAGTCATACAGTGGTATGGTGCAAACTGACCCTGCTCAGGAACTTCTTTGCAATAATGAGAGCTGATTATAACTCCGAGTGACTTATTGGGGCCCTTCTTAATTCACGTTCAACGTAGTTCATTTAGCAATAAGTCTCCCTTTCTCCGAAATAATAGTTTCCACTGTCATTTTGCAGTTAGTAATGGAAATTATCATCAGTAACTTCTCCATTACATTTTCATTGTCCCCAGTTAACGCAATTTCTTGGTGTGAGAATTGTGTGTTTACTCTCTCTCTCTCTCTCTCTCTCCTTCTATTTATAAATACTCTTACACATTCGTTAAAACAGATCTGGAAGATCCATCCTACTACTCGTAGAGATTTGTGGGTGTAAGGTCATTTGCAGGGTGGGAAACATCTGTCTTTCTGATGCCAATAATCATGAGAGTTTCAAAAATCAGTCAAACGTCAAGTTTTCTCCACGCTTTTTAAAATTACCATCATCACACAAGTTGTACGATCTTATGACCTCTAGGAGAGGTCACTAATCCCTTATTTAAGACTATTGCTTCAAGGAAAGAAGTGAAGCAGAACCGTACAAGAAACGCAGCATCATGACTCACCAATTGTTCCAACAAATATACAGTGGTGTTAAATACAGAAGACAGTCCCGGTGGTCAAATTGCTTGAGGTGTGAGCTTCTGTCTTATCGTCTGAATTTGGCGTGTTTCTTTGTTGTTTCAGGCTTTCATGACCCCATAGCATCTATGGCTACAAGGAGACACTACTTCGTAATTCAGAGCCACTGATTCCAGAGAAAGGACAGAACCAGCTCCCTACGTTTAAAACGCTACACCCGTGCTTCATTCGGGACTTGAACCCGTGCCCGTCTCGAACAATCAGAAAGAAACATATTTTGCTGCGTAGAAGTGCGACATTAACTGTTCACCATTTCCTCAAAAAACGTATCGAACCTGCATGTCGCTATTTTCGTTCGATATCGATATTACACCATACTTTTTGATTTACTTAGGGCCTTGTGAACAACTTTGAGGCTATAAGAAGTTGCCTGCTCCTAATTTAGGGCTGCTGGTTACAGGGAAGAGAAAGAGCCGGTGCTGTAAGACAAACTCATCACCCATGACTCATCGGGACTCGAACCCTGACCCAGCTCGGACGTCGCACACTTATATGGGATTCTTTATAGCCTTAAGTGTTCATGGAGTCGGTAGCAATCTCTCTTTGCCATTAAAAATGCAAATGTCCAACGCTGAATGACAAAATATGAACCTCTTTCGAAATATCGAATGCTTGCTACACACAGCAGATTTACTGATGTAAAAAATTGGCTGATTAAAAAATAATTTCAAGAGCAAAATTGCCATAAAGCCCTAAGAAAAATATCTAATAAATGCCTTCTATTCTTACTTATGAATTAGAAGCATGAACTCTGAAAAGTGTGAAAAGATTACGGTAAACCCGAAGAAGCTAAGAAAGATGAATAATTTGGATAACCAGAAAAGGGGGTACAAGAAATGCTCAAGTTGTGGAAAACTCGCAAGCTACTGATGTAATTACCAATGTTAGTATTTGTAAGTGGTGTGATGGACAAATTATACTTGAAGACGGATAGATACCGCGAGACCAGAACAGATTTCAAAAATGGCATCATAAAGAATCTGTAGATAGAATCATAAGAATCCTGAAACCCCTGGGAAATAGGTTTTAGGATAAAGAGTTTTGGAAACCACTCGCATGAAGAATTCAGTAGCGAATTAAATATTTTTGATGCTGACGACGGCGATAATGATGTTTAAAACACACGCAGCGCGCTCAGGGCCGGATTTTGGGGACTGCAACCCCGGACAACAAACTCGTAAGGCGGCCTACTTCACTGATATCCTTAAAAATAAATTTTGTAAAAAATGATTACTTAAAATGTTCTGAAATTGCCAGCATTTATGGCACTTAAAAGCAAATATGAATACCTTTTATTATAAGCTGAAAGCATTGTTCACGCCATACTAATGAAAACATTTTTTTTTCTGAACTAAGAAAATGTATTTAAGTACTCTTGAATATAATTTACTGTTATTATCTTTTCAATTCAGTCTTTAAAAATAATTTTAGTTAAAAGAGATTTATTTGGGTAGTCCGGCTATGTAAAACAAATAAAAATATAATTAATCTTATACATGCTGCTGATTTGGTAAAGCAGAATGTGAGTTAAAAATAATAATTATGATTTTATTTCAATAATAGCAATATAATGATTCTTTCTGTTAACAACACCCCTTCCTCCAGCCTTAACAAAAACAGCCATATAAGGTTTCAACTTTGATAGCAAAATAACTTATAGGAAAATTTCTTTGAAAGATGCCATAATTCAGTGTCATCCCCCTGGCCACAGCATCCCGTAATCCGGTCCAGAACGCACTTCAAATAAGTGACATTGCTTGCATTAAGCGTTTGTATGAAAAAAAAGAGAATTCCACCCTTTTTTTCTGAAAACGTTAAATTTGTTTAAAAATTTAAACGTCTATTTCAATAATTTAAGCAATTTTAATGTCACATACTTGAGTCTCTAATATCATTACTTATGGAGATCGAGAAAGAACAATACTGTGATTTTCGATCTCATGATAATTTACCATTACGTTTAAGACAAGCAAAAGCCAAGGAATTTGACTGAGTGAAACGCTTTAAAAATATCTGAAATACTTTACAAATTTCTTATGGAAAGAAAAACAACAAAACAATATTGCGAAACGAGATGCGGGCAAAAGATTTATTTGCTTTTGAATGGTAAAAAAGAAATCATAGTCCATATTCAGAAACTTTAGAAACCAGGATGTGCCGCAACAGAAACAGCCATCCGTCATTTCAATCATACGTTTGCTGAAAATGCTAATGAAATCTAAGATGTCAGGCTATGATTGATCGAAGTTATTTATGCTACATTATTAGCAAACTGAGCATGCGCATTCGAGAAGAATTATACTGCCGTTTCAGTGTCTAGGATTTTTGACCTTATCAAATTTTCTTCGGGCAGTGAGTCAAGAGACTGGTATTACATGTATTTCGGCAAAAAATACAGAGGTAGATTTTAAAAAATGAAGAAGTGAGACTGAATTACTAGACTAAATCGAAAATGGCATTTTTTTTGCCATTAATGTTGTTATGATAACCATAAAATGCTGAGATTAATCCTTAATGCGCATTTAATTGTTGTTTGGGGAAAGATGGAAACGATATTCCATATACTATCCTTACCTGTACCTACGTCAAAAGAATAATGAGGGTGTTGCCCAATTTATCTTGTTTTCCTTGTTTGATCTTCAATGTGCCAAGCCAATAATAACCATAAATATCGCACACTTCATTTTTACCGTAGACATGGAGAACGGAGAGATCGTGTCTAGAAATTCGTAACGACAAATGAACTGTGGTCACATGCATAGAAAAATTATCTAAAACCGAATGAAGATTCACTTTTGTTAAGAATCATATTTTCAGTGTTTTTATCATGTAAAGGATGTTGTTAGATTTTATCCTGGTAGAGAGACAATATTACTTAAATGATCTAATCCTTCCAAGACATGTGATAAAGGGGTGATAAATAAATCAATGAAGGAAGAAATATTCCTCATAATACATGGGAAATCGATAGATTGTTCAAAGCAAACACAATATAAATTCTGAATTTGCTTGTACCACTTACTGTCCATCCATATAACATCTCTCAGAAATCTTGAAAATTTCGTCTCCCTGGAGCGGAAATCGTACCCGTATCTCCCGATTTACGCTCGAAAATGCTAACTGTTACACCACCCATGGATGACCACTAAGTGGTACGAGGCGATGTTGATAAGTTCTCGGCATCACCAAGAAGGAAATGTGCAAAAGCCACGAAACTTACAGACTATATTCCACATACCCCGAAGTTCAACAAACTTGGCACAGCGTTTCTGGAGTTTCTTTAACCCTTCTAAAAAATTCTGAAGTCTGATCACTCAAATACCGCTCTGCTGCTGATATCACCTCCAAATCATTCGAAAAACGCTTCCCTTTCAAACTTTTTTTAAGGTTTGGAAACAGGAAATAGTCCGATGGTGGAAGATCTGTTGAGTAGGGTGGATGGTCTACGCACTTAAACCTCAGATCCCTCAAAACATCCATTGTTTTTCCAGCCATGTGAGCCGGCGCATCATCCGGAAAAAAGAAAACACCTTTCAGCAGATTTCCTCATCTTTTCCCCTTCAACGCCTCCTTTAATCGGCATAGCAAGTTGGAATAGTATTCAGCATTTATTGTTTGGCTCAATAATCAGCATTTATGGTTTGGCTCTTCGGAAGATAGTCAGTCAGAATTCCCAAAACCCGTTGCCATGACCACCTTTCCTGCAGACTTTTGAGTCTTGAATTTCTTTGGCTGTGGAGAACCCGGATGCCGCCACTGCAAGGACTGTTGTCTTGTCTCTGGATCGTACTGATGCAACCACGTTTCATCAACAGTAACAAGTCGCTGCAAAAAATTATTACCAGATCGCTCAAAATGCTGCAAAACTGATTTGGAAGTGCTCACTCGTTTTCGTTTCTCATCGGCGTTCAAACATTTGGGCACCCACTTCACTGACATCTTCTGCATATCCAAGTGCTCATGAATTATGAACCCAACACGTTCCCGGGATATCTCCAGTGTCTCAGCTATTGTTTCAGCCGAGATTCGCCGATCTGACAAAATCAAGTCATGAACACGATCAACAATTTCGGGTGTTGTCACTGTTGAAGGCCTCCCAGATCTCGCTGCATCTTCGGTCTCAAAGTTTCCACGCTGAAAGTTGCCACACCATTTCTTCACAGTGGAATATGAAGGACCCTTGTCATTTAATGTATGCGTCACACACTCATCTTTGCAGTTTTCTTCTGCAGGAACAGAAATTTCATTACAGTCCGGAGTTCCACATTCGAAAATTCAACACTTTGCATTGACATGGTTCAGTTCAGGACGTCAAACATATGCAAAAACAAGTTAGTAAAATCATGCAATGCATTGATTATGATACGCTTTCCAACATACCAGAAATCATTACTCAAGTTATCACTCAAGTTATGAGGATAATGGCTGTGGAATAAATCTCGGTCTTGTGCCCTGGACTTTGATCCCATTTCGATGATATTCTACAGAACCGGTTCAGTATATCTCCGAAATAACGTGATAAAGTTTTGTCGGAATGGAAGCATTTTTACGTAAGTTATTATGCATAAGGGCTATGGGATATATTCCGCTCCTGTGTCCTAACCTTTGACCCCAGTTTGCCCATTTTCAATAGGATTCGTTGACCCCATTTCGCCCATTTAATAGGCAGGCCCCCTACAACATACTAACATTTCATCCAGATCGAAGAATTTTTTCGTAAGTTATGACGCATAATGGCGATGGAAGTGATTCCGCTCCTATGTCCTGACCTTTGACCCCATTTCGCCCATGTTCAATAGGGTGTGTCCCCAGGTGGTCCCTTACCGCATACTAAAATTTAATCGAAATCGAACCTTTTTACGTTAGTTATGACGCATAAGAGCAATGGACCGCTCCTATGTTCTGACCTTTGACCCTATTTCTTTCACTTTCAATAGGGTTCCTTCCCAGGTGTTCCCCTACCACATACTAAAATTTCATCGAAATCAAACGATTTTTACGCGAGTTATCGTGCGGACGAACATACGCACACAACGCGTGACGTAATGAGGCAAATGGGAATCGCGACCATCTGCTCGAATGAGTGTGACGTCATAAAACTTTAATAGGATCCACACACAACGCGTGACGTAATGAGACAGATGGCGTGAACGCCCGCCAACATCTGAATTGCGAGAGTATGACGTCATAAGATTTCTAAGCATGGATAACATTAATAGGACGACGCCATGACACTAGAAACTGGTAATTCGGGGAGGTTATTTAACCCACTAAACAAATTTTCCTAAAATCGAGATCAAGCTAAATCGATTTCTAGTACCAGAAAACGGTAGGCTAACGACTTTCATCAAAATCCTTAGAGCCGTTTTCAAAATAAAATTTACATGCATACATACAAGAATTGCTCATTTAAGGTGAACGTCAAGTAATTTTGCTTCCTGTACTTCGAACGGAAAAATTTCTGTACACATTTTCTTTCCAATTAATGCGTTCCCAAGGATGAAAATTTGAACATCGATTAAAATAGCTTCATTTTATAACTTGGAATACTTAATATTTTCTAAAACATAACCATAATTATGCAATCCAACATTTGTTTGTCTACTGACGCCATCAAAATACAGGTAGCGCCATACTTTTTCTGGTTTCAACACCACCAAAGGAAAAGTTATTGATTTTTAATATAATTATGGTTATGTTTTAGAAAATATTAAGCATTCCAAGTTATAATATGAAGTTATTTTAATCGATGTTCAAATTTTCATCCTTTGGAACACATTAATTGGGAAGGAAATGTGTGCAAAAGTTTTTCCATTGGAAGTATAGGAAGCAAAATTACTTGACGTCCACCTTAATAATATGGGATAAAGGCGATGGAATGGATCCCAATCCTATGACCTGACCTTTGACCACATTTCGTCTATTTTCAATTGGGTTCGTTCCCAGGTGGTCCCCTACCACATGCTAAAATTTCATCGAAATCGAACCATTTTTACGCACGTTATGACGCATAATGGCAATGGAATGCATCTCGCTCTTATGACCTGACCTTTGACCCCACTTCACCCATTTTCAATAGGGTTTGTCCCCAGGCGGTCCCCTACCACATAGTAAAATTTCATTAAAATTGAACAATATTTACGCAAGTTATGACGCATAAGGGCAATTGAATGGCTCCTGCTCTTATGGCGTGACCTTTGACCCCATTTGTTCCACTTTCAATAGGGTTCGTCCCCAGGTGGTCCCTACCACATACTAAAATTTCATCGAAATCGAACCATTTTCACGCCAGTTATCGTGCGGACAGACGGACGGACGGAAAAAGCTGGAGCATATATGCTTCTTCAACAACTACGGTTGGAAAGCGTAGAAAAAACGAACGCGTAAAACTTATGACTTCCACAACAAAATTACGAAACATTCTAAAAAAGAAATGCCTAGAATTCATCATGAACTACTTACTATCCTTCACGCTGGTTGCGATAAGGGTTGCATGTAAACAAAGCGGAAAGACACACTCGGATCGGGAACCACGTTTTTCATTTTGTATTGCGAAAGGCAGACAGACACACACACACACACACACACACACACACACACACACACATACAAACTTCCTTTTATTATTATAGATTAAGCACGTGTTGAGTTCACAGACGCAGTCTTTCCATTTCTTCGTTTTTCAATTCAAACGATTTTTTTTAAATTAATGTTAGTGAGCCGACTTTCGTGAAACGGTTCAAATAAAAGGTCATCTAGTTTTAATTGAAATTCCATGAATGACACGGAATTTCGGGAATCGCAAGGCCTCAAAACCTGACCATGGACGATGTCCAATCGCATTCAAAAAAATCACGGCGATCGGATGTGTCATCTCGTACCTATGCCCGAACAATTGGATTGTTTCGAGTCTCGTAAAGAGAGCTCCGCTCGGTCTTCGGCCTCGCTTTGCTCAATTACGGATGGTGAGCTGAAAGTAAGAAATCTGGGAAACTTAGAAGTAAATCCCTCACATTTCCTGATTAAGTTAGTTAAACAAGGCCAACACATCCCGGACTGGAACAACACCAAGATCTTAGCAACATCTGCAACTTAGACGGGCTTATTATTCACTGAAAGCATGTATATAACTCTATTTGCTAACCAATGTTGTAATGACGACATGCCGTCGACATTACCCTCATCATGGAGACATTTTATTTTACACCATTGTACACAACAGCATCGTAATCCGTAATCGCGTTTATTGTATCTTTGTAATATTTGCATGTTTGTATATTTAACAAGTGCGCATGCGTGGGCTTGAGCGCCACCTCCATGCCAATGCATTGTGGGTTGTTTTTTCCCGACTTTATAATCCCGGAACCATCCCTCTGCGGTGCCTGATGATGGATCCATAGTGGGTCTGAAAGATCTCCCATGTATATATGGTTCTAAGTTGTAAATAAAAGTTCATCTTTTAATCTGTAATTATCTCCATTGTTTGGTACCGTGTCTAGACAGCAATCAGTTATTTTAGTGTATTTAGTTGGCACGAATAGCACGGACGTTTGGATACGTTTACTACATGAGGATCAATGTAAAAGTTTTGTGATGTTAAGAAAAATGTTCGAACGTTGCGTGTATTACCTTCATCGTAAATGAAATACTGTAAGCGATTTTTCCGCAGCTGAAAAGAGTTCTACCAGTCACTTCTCGGAATGCTCTTAAAAATATCTTATTCTTTGGTGAATGTTGTCTTCCTCAAGAATGTGTTTTTTACCCTGATTAAAGAACGATGAAAAGTCACACATCCCTATATGAGGAAGATAAGTGGTGGCTGCCAATTAGACTGATTCGTCAAATAAAAAAAAATGGAATTAGGATACAGCTCTCTAAGCTCTCTGTAATACTGTATAGACAGTGCACACCATGCTTCCTGAAGAGCGTCCCGCAATTCCGTAATATTCGCCGGTGGAGGATTCTTGGCATTGACGGTACGTTGAACAGCATCCGAAATGCGTTCAATTGCGTTTTTTCCTACGAACGAGGGGGCCAAGTCCGGGAACCAAACTTCGTGGAATGTTCCTCCAGCCATAATTGGGCGACTGTGGACCTGTGCGGAGGCGCATTGTCGTAATGAAAGAGATCGCATGCACCCTTCGGAGTGGCTGCATGACATGAACGGGTGCAAATGATCCCTAAGGATGGTAACGTAACCTCCACGGGTCAGAGCGGTCTGCAGACATATGAGAGGCCCTAATGCGTGCAAACTGAAAACACCACACACCATAACAGAGCCACCACCTGTCTGCACTCTCCCTTGTACGCATGGGGATGCAATGCTTCTTGAGGTTTTCACCATACCCGGAGTCGGCCATCTGCCCGAAATAGTTGGTACTGGGATTCGTCGGACCAAGCTACACGTTTCCAGTAATCTCGAGTCCAATAGCGGTGTTCCCGAGCCCAGGCGAGGCGCACGGCCTTGCGTCGTCGGATCAAAAACAGCTCCTGGGTGGGGCGTTGGCTCCATAAAATACGGGGAACGTTGCACTGTCCGAACTGCTTATAGCCCATTGAGTTGCTCACGGTGGTCGTTAAACCTCCAATCAAAAAAAAAAAACCGCCCCGGTGGCGCAGTGATCTAAGCGATGGCCTCTGATCATTTGTCCAAAAGGGGTCCGGGTTCGAATCCCAGTGAGGCATGGATGTTGTGTTTGTCTTATGGCACTGGCTCTCTCCCTTCCCCGGAACCAGTGACTCTAAATTAGGGACGGGCGACTGCTTATAGCCCATTGAGTTGCTCACGGTGGTCGTTAAACCTCCAAACAAACAAAAAAAAAATTACCATTTTAACTTTCTTCAGTTGATGAACATTGCGCATCAGTATGATGCACAGCAAATAATATATAAATATATTTTAACTAACACCTCAAAAGTCAGGGCCCTGGGAAGGTGCCCCGAACGGCCTCCCGTAAATCAGGTCCGGCCTCTGTAGAATACGTGTGACAAGTGAATTACGTGTCAAGACGACAAATCTGCAGCGGTGCATTCCGTCCGTGCAGCTTAGTTGGGAGAGCAACTTACTCCGGAGCGAGGGGGCGCGGATCCTCGTCACGGACAAACATGTGTTTTCACATTGGCGCCCGAACGTAAAAATGGATGTACTGTCCGTTGGGTTCTTCGAAATATGTGTGATGTTTGTTTCACACATTGTCTGGAATTAATGAAAAATTCCTAAAAAAAAAATAATAAAATTAAGAAGGAGATGGTGTGACGTACTACAGAGGTGAATCACGTGTCAAGACGATAAATCTGTAGCGGTACATTCCATCCGTGTGGCTTAGTTGGGAGAGCAACTTACTTTGGAGTGAGGGGGCGTGGACAAACTTCTGTTTCACATACGCCGTACATCAATTTCTTCATTCTTAGTTTACTCTGTTCCTTTTTTCTTTGTCTTCTTTTGGAGGGAGGGGGCGTTGTTGTTGACTTTGGTGCATCGTCGTGGGTCAGTTTCCCGTGATGGGTTGAAACACAGTAAAAGACTACATCACTTTTTAACCTGTTACTGTCTTGGAATTAATGCGGTCGTCACCCACATCATTAATTAATTCCTAAAATCCCCTGACTGATTCTCACCCGGTCTGCATTTTCTGCATTTTCGAAACGATTCAATTGTGTGACACCGAAAAAAAAAGAACATAAGGAAAAAAAAAGGGGATTTATTAAAAATAAGTTTTTTTTTTCTATTGTAGGTTTAACGACCACCGTAAGCAACTCAATGGGCTATAAGCAGTCGCCCGTCCCTAATTTAGGGTCACTGGTTCCAGGGAAGGGAGAGAGCCAGTGTCGTAAGGCAAACAGAACATCCATGCCTCACCGGGATTCGAACCCGGACTCCTTTCGGACGAATGATCAGAGGCCACCGCTTAAACCACTGCGCCACTGGGGCGGCAAAAATAAGTTCATCGCCACACTGCTACAAATCCCATGCCTGTAGGTTCTTCTCTATCATTTCGCAGTCGTGTCTTTTATCACGACAGCTGAATTTTCGGATGTCACCACTGAGCGAGGTATTCCACATAGAATCTCGTATCTCCGCCCTGAGTGAATTTCAACCTACCTGGATTTCCTTAAAACACCGAATTACAGGTGCAGAACTTCTAACGTATATTCTAATTTAATTTTCCTTTTTGGTTCTTGTTATCTAACGTAAAAATTTTGGTTCATTCTCTTTAAGCATTTTCAATTGTTAACGCTACATTTTCTTTCTCGCTGAATGTTGGTTTGGCAACCTGACGCTAGGTCAAAAGCGAATGACGTATATGTGATCGAAACTGATAAAAGCGCTGCTGTTTACAATTGTATCAGGGAGACAGGGACGCACCCAGAAATTCCGAGTGTGTGTGTGTGTGGGGGGGGGGGGGTCCGGCTCTGCAAGTAAAAATGCTCATGTATGTGTACTTACGCGACGTGACTGTTATAAATGTTTTGATCTGTGAAAGAATTTAATACATTGTATTCATGAATTATCCAGCTGCAAATGGTGTTTTCATTGTTGTTTTTACTTTTAATAAAAATACATATTTCAGAAAAGGAGTTAACCAAATGCAATTATTTTATCTATTGCTGTATTATAGTTTCAGAGAATGTATTTTAGAACAAATTCTATAATTCGTGATTTCAGCAATTATGAAAATTAAAATTCAACAATTAAGAAAATTGAGGAGCAGTTAGAGGGTTAGGAATTTCTCGTGTCGGACACCGTTTGTGTCGGAATGATATTACAAAACACTGGGCCTCATGGGGAGGGGGTCCGGACTCGGGGACCCCCCCTTCTTCCTTAGAGCTTGGAGAGATTTGTTACGGAAAGATTTGTGACGAGAGGTATTATTCCTATTATTCGAGCGTGACTGAGTCGCTTAAGTGGGTGTTATACTTATTTAATTTTGAAGTCTCAAATTATTGTTGAATCAGTAAAACTTCAAGAATCTTCTTGTTATGCGAATTAGCTGTATTCAGATGTCGAAGTACTAAATGATTAAGTACGAGGTAAATTCTACTTTGTGAACCTACCAAGGGCCAACAGATATTGATTGACCTCGTAAGACGATTTTGACTTTCCTGGCCGTAAATGTTATTCAGTGCTTAGTTTGTATTACGTACAGTGTTTCTTTCACACATACATCCGGGGGAACGACCATTCGCCCCGCCCCCTGGAGACATTTTATGTTACCGAGCCAAATGTGAACAAATTCAGGCTATAATGAAAAAGGAATTTTCGTTTCTTTTGATGCTACAAATTTTTCTCCAATTATTAATTTTGTTTTAATATTTGTTCAAGTATCATAGTTTATTTTGCAAAAACGTGTATTAAGACGCATGCCATTCTACAAAATATAATAAGTTGACTAATCATAGCTCATAGTCAGGGAATCGCGATTCAGGATCGGAAGTGTGTGAAATGCGTTTTAATAGATAACATTTTCAAACCTGCTGAAACAAACACCCACATCGTGACCCCCCCCCCCAGTTTAGCTGAAGAAAGTGTGTTCTTGAAATGCTTGAAGAACAAACATTACTATACTATACTATATCATTACTATATCTAGAGCGTATATAGAATTTTCTTCGGGTGTGTGTGTGGGGGGGGGGGGGGGGGGGGGGGGGTCGAAAAATGTAAGTTTTTGAAATCCACCAGAACAAAATTAAAGTTAACGAAAAATAGAAGAAAAATTACAACATTTTTCTAATGTAAATTGATGCATTTTTATTAAATTAAAGCATTTTCTTTTAATATAAGTCGCGTTTTAACCAAAAACTAAAAAATGAAACACTTTCTGGGGCGATGCCCCCTCTAAATACTTCCCTGTACTATATATATATATAGTAATTACTTCTATATATGTACATTAGTAGTAAAAATGATATATATATATATATATATATATATATATAGCAAATAGAAAACTTGCCCCTTCTAACGTTCCATTCCCCCCCCCCCCCGGGCCAAAAAGCCCTGAAAGAAACACTGATTACGTATATTTTTAAGCTATCCGATGCACGACTTAACATTGCGGAATGCTTCAGTAAGAAGAGTGTTCACATCGAGGTACTTTAGGATTTGGGTGAAACATACACAATTAACAGAATTCTTCACATCCATTTAAACATCAAAACACTACGAACTTTCAGCACCACAGGCTGTTTGCCAATGTTGTACTTATTTGAAGAAGCTTTAAAATTGAACAAAATCATATGCGATTCTATACGCTTGACACTATCAATTAGTTGTCAGGAAAGTCCTGAGCTCAAAGTATTGTCCATTTTTTCCCACGACTTTACTCCATCTTTCGGGCAATTTTAGAATGCCATCCCTGCAGAACGTGGTTGGCTTGGAGGCAAAAAAAGCATCCATGTGTTTCTCGACAGCGTTAAGATCACGAATGATTTTTCATTTAAAGAATTTTTCAGAGACCGAAACAAACCGAAGTCGGAGGACGCAATGTCCGTGGTAAGGCATCCCAGCAGATGGCGTGCAACTTTCTGCGGGTGACCAAAGAAACGTGCGGCCCCGCGTTGTCTTGCTGGAACATAACACCCTCTCTGTTTACAAATTCTCACCTCTTCTATTGCAGGTTCCGGTTCAACTGTTCCAAATAGCTGCAGTAGCAGCAGCACACATCAGAACTGATCGTCTGATTGGGTTGGAGAACCTCATAGTAAATAATGCCTTTGCAATCTCACCAAACAGAGAGCATAACATGAATATTCGGCTTATTTAATTTAATTAATTAATTTATTTTTGTTGTTGCATGCTCTAAGAGAAAAAAAAAAGAGTGGAAAAAAATTGACAATTCATGAATGGTGAACATGTGCTGTAACAACATTGAAGACAAGGGAAAATGCCAAAATGGCCTGACATAGTAGCCCTGTACTCCCCGAAGAAGAAAAACAAATGAAACAACAGATAGACACATCAAAGTCAGATAATCAGAAGCAGTTTTACCAAATTTTTTTTAATAATTGTAGAAGAAAAGATTTGAATTTTTTTAAATAAATTAAAATTATTCAAATTAGTCAGGTTACTTGGTAGAATTCCAGTATTGAGGACCTCTGTAATTTCAAGTAAGTTTAATTGATTCCGTTTTTGGAAAAATAGGTTTTAATTGTAATTTATTCCTTGTTTCATAAGAATGTGCATGTGCATTAAGTGACATAAGATCTGAATATAAATTATATTTAATTCGTTTGAACATAATTTTGCCAAGGTTAAAATAATATAGCTGAGTAATAGTTAGTATATTATATTTTTTTATGATATACTTTAGTTCTAAAATTTATTAAAGGTCGAGTATTAGGCCGTGATTTGAGACCAATTAGTCTAATAAATTTATTTTGTAGAATTTGTAATTTATTAATATTATATTGTAATATATTAATATTATATGTGTTTGTTTACGTGGTTTGGCAGCGTGACCTCAGGACCTTTTCCGTACTACATTGTCGTAGACTATACATTTTTTATCTCGTGTCACTAATACACTGCTGGCTGATCGGCAACCGAGTGGCCCGGCAAGCACCACCCGCGGCTACGCTTGATGAACTGTGGCAACGTGTGGAAGCAACCTGGACCGGCATACCCCAAGCCCACATCCAAAGCCTCTTTCGTTCGATGCAGCAGCGTGTAGTGGCCGTTAATGCCAGCCATGGGGGCCCACACGAACTATTGATGTCTGCGTGTTCCGCAAGTCGCACGAGCCTGTAAGCTCAATAGTTTCATCTTTGTATCTGTTGTTATGTATCCAGTAAATCTGGCTTTGCTATCTCGTGTCCTTCTTGGTGTTGCATTTTGGATGGCCAGCAGTGTAGTTTCAAAAATGGTTCCCTGTTGTTGCATTTTAGGAGCATATCGCATAATACCGGTCCATGCAGCTTTTCTCTGACAGCTTGTGTGGGACTAAAACATCATAACGAGAAGTGTATCCCAGCTTCACTAAATGTTCACGAACAGTACTTTTCGGCATTTTCACAGTCTCTGTTAACTACCGAGTCGTTAATTTTTGGTTGCACTCAATTTCTGCCTTTATGAGATTGTCGTCCATTGCTGAAGGTCTTCCACATCTATCCCCACCGTCTAAACGGAAATCGCCGGTTTTAAATTTTGCAAAACACCTCCTAACCGTTTATACACCAACAGCATTCTCTCCATACACTTCGTAAAAGTTTTTACACGTCTGGGCACAGTTTTACACGACTTTATAGCATCGCAAGCCGAGAATTCCACTTATCGTCAACCACACGTGGCTGAACGCCGTGGCTGAACAAACACAACTTCCACGAGAATTCCACTTATCGTCAACCACACGTGGCTGAACGCCGTGGCTGAACAAACACAACTTCCACGAGAATTCCACTTATCGTCAACCACACGTGGCTGAACGCCGTGGCTGAACAAACACAACTTCCACGAGAATTCCACTTATCGTCAACCACACGTGGCTGAACAAACACAACTTCCACGAGAATTCCACTTATCGTCAACCACACGTGGCTGAACAAACACAACTTCCACGAGAATTCCACTTACCGTCAACCACACGTGGCTGAACAAACACAACTTCCACTTATCGTCAACCACACGTGGCTGAACGCCGCATGCAAATGCTACCTAATTGTTGCCAACATCTCATGTGCTAATGAATGAATTACAAGATTGCACCATTGTACAATAAAAATTTTGAAGTTGTGCATCCGTTTATTAGTGTAAATATGACAACATGAGTAGAAAGTTAGATAATAATCGAAAACTTGAAAATTTTTGTCGTCCTGTAGCGAAAAACGAACTCGCGTCTCCCGGTTAGCGCCCGACTGTACTAACCACTATTCCACTTAGCAATCATATCATATCTGATTTACCGTTCATGTCATATTTAAACCAATAAACGGATTCACAACTTCAAAATTTGTATCTCGAATTTTGAAGTTGTGAATCCGTTCATTGGATCACTTTACTTATTGGATCACAGTCGTACTTTTCAAAACAACTTAAAATCTGTTTCAAAGAGTACGACTGCATACTTCACGCTCAAACATACATCTGTAACAAAGTCTCAGAACTTTCCGGACAACCAATGCAACCCAAGGGTACAACCTGCATTAGTGCTGTTGCCAAGCGAAATTTAAAACAATTCGTAAAACCCACTTCTCCGTTGAACTGTTGCCAACATTTGGGTGAAAATTTTTTTAAATCTCAAACATTTCGTAGTGTCTTTAAAATTCATTAGTTTTCCTCTTTAACTGGAACGAACGTCAAAAAGTTAATGCAAATAAATATTCTCTGTTATACGACCGTTTTCTTTTCTACGCAGATATGTCTGGGACAGACGAGACTAGAACGGGATCCTACCTAACTCCAGAGTTGAAGAGGTTCTTCAGTCCTTCTTTCAGTGAAGATGAAGTAAGTTCAGAATTTATTGCTCAATGTAATATAATAGTGAAAGTTAAAAATTTTTTCCCGAAGTTTTTGAGTATGTTCTACCAAAAAGTTAAATCTAAGAGGTTCATCACGACTTCCGTCATTTACTGCCCATGCCAATCACAACGCATACTATGCATTTTTCATTCACTGTTTCTTCAACTTCTTCTTCTTCTCTCTTTCTCTTTCTTTTTGTATCTCGGGGTTGATCTGCAACTTTTAGGGCTATAAGCACAGTGTTTTATCCACTATACAGAACTGATCATTAAATACAAAGTCCATGGATCTTACCTCCATTACCATTTCATTGTACTTCTCGTGACACACGGAGTGCAATACACAAAATTTCACGCTAAAGCTTTCGGCATGTCCTTCCTTCAGTCTCTGGGCACCGCCTTTTAGTTGATTTTACAAAATTAATTTTCCGTTCGGTAGCTTGAATTGTGTTCTGTTTTCATGCACCAACTTGTCGCTTGGGGACCTAAATGTGCATCGCTATTTGTCTCGATATACAGGGTGATTGCAAACTCCTTCAACAAAACAAGAGAGGTGATAGTACACATCAAGACGAAAAATATTTGCAATGGAACCTAGGACCGGATTCTACTTCTAGTGCCAAAAAAAAAAAAAAAGTAAAGTTACATATCCACGTTGAGCCTTCAACAGTGAAAACAAAGAGACATACTTAATTTATGAGTTGCACAATGCTAATCACATCAGAGAAAGACTCGAAGGAGCTGCTCTAACTGGCGTCCAAGGGCGTCGTTGCACAGCCCACACCGAAGCATGAAGGACCGTCGCACACTCTCGTAGACTCCCGGTGTGGTGTTGATCATGTCCGCAACAACAGCGATTCGCGCGACGAGATCTTCCAGGGAGTCCACAGGTGTCTCGTACACCAATGTTTTCATGAGCCCCCAGAAGAAGAAGTCCAGTAGATTAAATTCCGGGGAGCGTGGTGGCTAAGCCACAGGTCCACCGCGTCCAATCCACCCCTCGAGATATGTCGCATTTAGGAAGTATCGGACCTTGGTGGCAAAGTGTGCTGGGGCCCCATCATGCATAAACCGCATGTCCCTCCGTGTGGTGAACGGAACATCCTGCAACAGACCGGGAAGCACTTGCTCCAGGAACACACGGTATGTTGCGCCGGTCAGACGTATATGTCAATTCCCATGCGATGTTCGCACGGTAATATCGCTGAACGGGTTCGGCGATATTACAAAAATATATGAGGAGCAAACATTTTTAAATGTTTGCTCCTCATCGTCTACGCACGTGTTCAGCGCACCTGATTTACATCTTGTGGTTCTCATGCACTGGTTGGAACTCCGTGTGCCTGCTGGACGTTTTTCGAAGGTGCTCGTTCCTGGCAGTAGGAGTGGAATGCGGCCCTAGGTTCCATTGCAAATATTGTTCGTCTTGATGTGTCCTATCACCCCTCTTGTCTTGTTGAAAGAGTTTACAAACACCCTGTATGTTTTACCCCATACCATTACTTCTCTCTATTTCTCTAAAAGTCGGATTTTCAAAAATCATTTTACATCGAATGCTATTCACTATGACCAAAATTTTGCGCATACTTCCTACTTCAAGTAGCGCGCAGTTTTTCCCTCTATGGGGCTATAATATATATACTTCTTTCTTGATCATCATAGCGCCTTAAAATCTTTTTCAAAAAATTCTTTTTGAACCGAATGTGAGAAAACTTTCATGAGCACAGAGGGATGTAATTTAATGAAGCTCCAGATTTAAAAATTTCATGAACACTGGGGGCTTAATTTACGGAAGCTCCAGGTTTAAAGATTTCGTTTACAGTGACCTGTAGAACTTAAGAAAGTTACAGGTTTAAACTTTTCGTACACACTAAGGTGTATAACTTAAAGAAGCTCCAGCTTTACAAACTTCATGTACACTGGGTACTTACGGAAGCTACAGGCTTAAAAGTGTCGTGCGCAGTGGCATGTATACTGGTGTCAAAAATTAAGGACGAAGAGGAGAAATAAGCATAACAGCGGAACGAGCAGGCAGAACGGACCGAAAGACCACTCAGAAGATGGACTAGGGTCCGGTACGGTAGGGCATGCGCATATATGCAACATGACGTAGGGGAGGGGATGTCGGAAGGGTATAAAGCACACGGGAGGAGTACGCTCTACATCGGTTTGAACGACGTCGAGTTGCTGCCACAGTGTGATATGGTCAACAGGCAATCCAGAAGACGACATCTGGATGATTTGACCCGAGGTCCCGTCATTGGGAAGTTGGAAGAAGGTCGAAGTGTGACTAGTGTGGCCGAGGAGTTCGGGATCGCTCACAATATCGTTTCACGAGCTTGGAAAGCACTTCAAACGACAGGAACAGCTGTCCTAGAGTTTAGCAGTGGTCGTCCACGAGTAACCACGGCGGCCAACGACCGGTATATTGTCCTACAGGCGAGAAGAAACAAACGGCAGACAGCGGGAGAAATCTCAAGGCACATGCAACAGACAACTGGACGTACGTTATCACCTTTTACCGTGGCCTGGAGGCTGCACAAAGGTGGTCTATTTGCACGACGACCAGTACGGTGTGTGCCATTAACGCCTGCTCATGGGAGACGGCGGTTTCTGTTGTGCCAGGAACACAAGAACTGGACACATCAGCAATGGGGTCGAGTTCTCTTTACGGATGACAGCCGATTTAGTCTGACGAGCGATTCTGGACGTATACACATCTGGAGAGAGCAGGGAACACGCAATCACACCTCCAACATCATCGAAAGGGACCGGTTTGGAGGTGGCGGAGTTCTCGTTTGGGGCGGTATCATGCTTGGTAGCCGTACTGACCTCCACATCTTCCAAGGGGGTTCAGTCACTGGTGTCCTCTATTGTACCGAGGTTCTCCTGCCTCACGTGCGTCTGTTTAGAGGTGCTGTGGGTCCTGAGTTCCTCTTCATGGACGACAACGCTACACCTCATCGTACAGTGGATGTCGCAGAGCTGTTGGAGAGTGAAGATATTCAACGCATGGATTAGCCCGCAAGGTTCCCGGACCAAACTCTAATCGAACACGTGTGGGATCTTCTCGAGAGACGCTTGGCAGCACGTCACCAGCCACCAGCAACGATTCCGCAGCTTCGATTGGCGCTACAAGAGGAATGGGCCGCGATGCCTCAACAGTTCCTTGACAACCTCGTCCTCAGCATGGGCAGACGTTGTAAATCCTACAACGCAGTCAGGGGTGATCATATTCCCTAGTAAAGACTGAATTTTTCTTGGCAGCTGCCTGTCACACGGACGTTTCTGTCTTCTGTCCAGTTGTGCTCGAAGCTACCTTTTCAATAAAGTGCCTTTGTATCCTTTGGAATCCTTGTTTGGACGGGTTTGCTCACTTGTCGCATATTGTTACATTTTGGGGATCTTATGGTATGATTTGAGTCCATGTGGAGCACTTCTGGACGACGTTGCATTCGAAAAACCGTCTCGTCCTTAATTTTTGCACGCCAGTGTATAACTTAAGGAAGCTCAAGTTTTAAAAACTTCACACAAATTGGATGCATAACTTAAGGAAGCTCCAGGTTGTGACGTACGTATCTCAGAGGTGACTCACGTGTCAAGACTGCAAAGTTGCAGCAAATTGTTTTGTCGGTGTAGCTCACTTGGCAAAGCATTCGGTTCCGGAGCAGAAGGATGCAATTTCTATTTCCGCCGCCCGCAAAATAGCTTTTACGCTATATTGGAGCCCGAACGTAAAACGAATCTCTTCGTCGTTGGGTTCTTCGGAAAATGAGGGTTGTTCGTTCTACACATCGTCTGGAATTAAATAGAATTCCTTTCGGGTCGTTCGCGCGGTATGAGGCCGAGCGTTGTCCTGCTGTACGAGAGCGCGCTTTCTGTTCACCAGTGCAGGGTACTTCTCCTCCAAAATGGCATACATCCACTCCAGCTGTTCAGAGTAGAGGTTGGTGTTGATGGTCCAACCGTATGGGACAAATTCGTAGTGGATTATCCCCTCGAAATTCCATCACACGCAGTGCATGACCTTGTGCTCGGAACGCCCACGTTTGGCAACAGGTTCAGGAAGCTAGCCCGAGCTCAACCACTGCCGTTGTGTGTTACGATTACGGGAATAGACCCACTTTTTATCACACGTAAAACCTTTCTTGATGAAACGTACATCGCGTGGGTTTTCTAGGAGTTCCGTGCACACTTCCACTTGGTGGTTTGCTTCAGCTGGCATCAGTTCGTGAGGGACAATGCGGCAGCGTCTTTAGACCTTGCCGACGTTCTGAAGGGGACGAACCACGGTGGTCTGTGATATGCCCAGCTCGCCTGATAATCTCAGATTGTTGGTTGTCAGATTTGCCTGTACGGCCTGGCGCACGACTTCGAAATCCACGGTTCGCGGCCTACCTGACCTTGGCTGATCGGCGAGGTTTCTGTCACCTGAGCGAAATTTCTTGAACCATCTGGTTGCGGTGCTGTGGTCCACGCAACCTTCCCCTTTCGCATGACAAATGTTTCGTGTTGTTTGAGCAGCGTTATGGCCGAATTCAAACTCGTTAAGCAAAAGTTCCCTCATTAGTCGGTTGTGGTAGTTCATCTTTTAGGCACCTCAACCACATACAGAACGACGACATGCAATGCTGTTCACAGCAGCGACTACCGATTTATATCCCTTTCGACTGACTGCAGTGCGCGACTTGAACTAGTTTAAACACGTGACATACCCGCCGCACCACACGCTTTTATGTAAATACTGCAAAACTATCGACTTTGCTTTTGAAGGGTGTCCGGTGACCCTCTGTAATTAAACTTGAGGCACCCTTGAACTTGTGTGAAACTGGAATTCCAACAGCAGGTAATCGTCCGCGAGAAAAAATAATATCGCCTTCGTTGCATCGTATATTCTGTCAAAATACTCGTAAATATATACACTACATTGACAAAAGTCACCGGACACCCTTCAAAAGCAAATGAACGGATCTGCTACGTTATTAAGATGCGCGGTATAGCTACGAACGGTATAAAAACAACAAGCCTGCGGCTGACCGCGATGATATCGCACTGTGAGGTTGAGTAATAACGTCGCGGCCAGAGAGAACTGATTTTGAGAAAGGGAAAATTGTTGGGTGTTATGTTAGTGAGTTGTCCACAAGAGAAACCGAGAGGTGTTTAAACATACCAAAGTCAACTGTTTTGGTTGTACTGAATGAGTGGAATACACATGGCGTGCCTGAAGAAGCAAAACGTACCGGCAGGCCAAAGAAAGTCAGTGATAGAGGACGTCGAAGCCTCGGGAGAGTCGTTACAGCTAATCGACGGAGTACTACTGCACAAGACCTCAGTGTACAGGTGAGTAAAAATACTGGAACCTTGGTATGTACACGTATCATTCGCAGAGAACTTCATTCCATGGGTTATTGTGGTCGTGCAGCTGCTCATAAGCCTTTCATATCCACTTGGATGTTACTCGTCGTTTAGCATAGACCATTTATCGTGGACCGTAGATCAATGGAAACGGGTCCTATGGACTGATGAATCCAGATACACGATCCATTAGTGTATGTGGGTATGGCGGCAGCCGGGAGAACGCTATTTACCGCAGTGTACTGTTCCTACGGTCAGGTTTGGAGCTGGCAGTGTTCTCGTGTGGGGGTGTTTCTTGTGGTATGGTTCAGGGCCATTGGTTATCGTGGAAAAACCTGTTAACCAGCACGCCTACCTTGATATTCTGGACAATTATGCCCTACCAACTCTGTGGCAATACTATGGAACCGAGCCTTGTTGGTAATAGCACGACAATGCACCGAGCCATAAAGCAAGGACTGTTACGGCGTGGTTTGACGATAATTCCGTATCGTGTGTGAACTGGCCAGCACAAAGCCCTGATATTAATCCCATAAAGCACCTATGGGATGAATTAGAGCGCCACATAAGAAGTTTGGAACTAAGGCCTACTACTAAGCAACAGTTAGTGGCAGCATTATGTACTGAATGAAAGCGCATACCTATCGTTGTGTTCCAAAACCTTGTCGAAAGCATGCCTCGAAGGGTCAGTGCATGCATTAAGGCCAAAGGTGGACCAACACCGTACTAATGTATGTCAATAAATGCTGTGTGGTGTTTCTCTTCTAGGTGTCCGGTGAGTTTTGTCAGTATAGTGTATAATAATAATAAAAAAAAACTTCTTTCCAACTCTTTGAAGACCTCCATCTTCGTACTGCGTTACGCTTTCTCGTTATTAACCCATTTCTAGTATTTTTTCCAGACGTAACCTTTCCTAACAATTGCAATAGGGATTTAAAAAAATCGAAATGCCAAAAAAATGATTAAAAAAAGTGGCGTATTGCCCGCAATGGAGTATTATATGCAGAACCTAAACGTAAAACTCGTTTGACAGATAATCTGCGGATTATATGACGAAAAATATGGTACATTTTAACAGCTGCTTTTTTCTGTTTCAATCATTTTAGGTGACTCTTTCCGAAGAAGGTCACATTAGTCGAAAGAAACGTAACCCTCGTGATGATGGCGCTAGTACATCCGGGTATGCAAAATCGCCTGCCTTCTCTTCTCCCAAAGGATCTCCTGTTTGCAAGCACTTAAGAGCAGTAAGTGTCTTAATTTTTCCTTTGCAACAAATGTCTCAATATTGTGGTCCAACATGTATTTTACTTATTGCAAGATTCCGCTTCCTACTTCGCCTCCTCTCGTGGAATTTGAGCGCAGCGAATTGGTTGAAAATGGAACAGTCGATCACATACTGTATTTATGCGTTGAAATGGAATATTTGAGCGAAGCGAGGCCGAAGGCCTAGCGGAGCTCTCTTTACGAGATTAGAGACAATTAGTTGTTCGGGAATAGATACGACATGATACATCCGATCACATGATACATCCGATCGTGCGATTGGACATAGTCCATGGACAGGTTTTGACGCCTTCTGATTCCCGAAATTCCGTGTCATTGAGGAATAATCGTCAAAAAACTTGCATATTTAGGGGTTTTTCTGGGTTTTAAGAAGGGGTCGTTTGTTACCTATCTCCTCCAAAGATCTGCCGATCGTGGCGACACTTGCCACAGAGAAAGGGAAGGACATGGTGAGTGACATGGGGTTAGTATCATGGTGATTGGTCGTGTTGTATAAAAATAATGACCACTAAAAACTGACCAATTTTAATAATAATTGAAAACATCCGCTCTCTGTACGAGACTCGGGACAATTAGTTGTTCGGGCATAGTTGCGACATGACACATCCGATCACCGTGATCCTTGGCATGAGATTGGATATCTTCCATGGTCAGGTTTTGAGGCCTTCCGATCCCCGAAATTCCGTGTCATTGAGGAATTTCAATTAAAACTAGATGAACTTTTACTTGAACCGTTTCACGAAAGTCGGCTCACTAACATTACTTTAAAAAAAATCGTTTGAATTGAAAAACGAAGAAATGAAAAGACTCCGTCTGTTAGCTCAACATTTGCTTAATCTATAATAATAAAAGGAAGTTTGTGTATGTGCCTGTCTTTCGCGATACAAAATTAAAAACTTGGTTTCCCATTTGAGTGTCTTTCCGCTTCGTTTTCATGCAACCTGATCACAATCAACGTGAAGCCGTGAAGGAAAGTAGTTCATGATAAATTTTAGGCATTTCTTTTTTAGAATGTTTCGTACTTTTGTTCTGGAAGTCATAAATTTTACGCGTTCGTTTTTTAGAATTTATTATAATAGACGCCTTAATGAACTTTGGTTTTGCAACAGCTTCGTTCAAAATTTGTCAACTGTACCCGAGTTATCGGTTACGGTTGGCGGCTTGTCCTTGTATAAATGGGTTCAGGGAAAAGGGAAAATTGGCCGTGCAAAAGCAGCATACAGAAGAGTTGGTGAAACAGGCAACATAAAATGAGTGAAAGTCTTAAGCATGAGAGAGACAGAACAGCGTAACAAAAATGGGTGAAATTATCATAGCTCTTAAAAAGAAAAAATCAGTTGCACCAAGGTGGATGACAGTGTATTTTGGTAATAAATGAAATTTGGTCCAATATACATCTAGGATGCAGGTTAACAAAAATCGGCAAAGTCAGCTGTACAAAATCCGTTAATTTCGACTACTAAAATATGAACAAAGGTCCCTCAGAAATTCACGAAACCATCTATGAACGATAAATAAATACTACGCTCTTTCCACGTTCCAGAAACACACAGCAACCGAAAAATTGTTTTTCATCCGCCGTTGTGGAATTGAACCACAGAAATCTCGATATCTAGCCGAGTGCGTTACATTTACAGCACGGTGGCCAACAATCCACGGTGCTATGTGTATTTTTAAGTCAGCTTCTGACATCATATATAGCCAGTGCCGTTAATGCCCACCAGATGGAGACGTCTCAGTAGCTAAGCCCATCTTACGGATTTATGATGTCAGAAGCCGACTTAAAAATACACATAGCACCGTGGATTGTTGACCACCGTGGTGTAAATGTAACGCACTCGGCTAAATATCGAGAGTTCTGTGGTTCAATTCCACAGCGGCGGCTGAAAAACAATTTTTCGGTTGCTGTGTGTTTCTGGAACGTGGAAAGAGCGATGTATTTATTTATTTACTGTCGCCACGTATTTGGAGTATTTTCACCATCCATAAACGATAACACACGCACACGCACAATAAAAATGATATGTACAGTGGTGGCAAAAATTGTGGACACTTTTTGAAATGTTCATGTTTTTCAACTTTGCAAGCTTATAGGAAATGTTATTTTGCACCAGATGCAAATGTTTATATGACAATTAAAAAAGTTAATGCTGAATTCAATACAAAAACAGAATGCAAATATATGCGTTAAAAAAAAAGTTATGTCGGGAATACTGCAATCATGCTGAATGTACTGTAATGCACTTACGATTTCAATGTACTATCAGCATTTTAGTAGGGTAGCCTTTATTCTTTAAAACCGCATCACTGCGACGTCTCATTGAGCCAACAAGTATTTGAAGTTCTGTCTTTGTTATTACGTGGTGCCAAGAAGCATTCAAAGCCTCAATTAATTGCCTTTTGTTTGATGGACGCCTCATTCGTACAAGGCTTTTCAAACGGGGTCACAAATTTTCTGTTGGGTTCAAATCAGAGCTGTTTCCATGGGCAGGTCAACAATGGAATGGAATTTGTTGTGATCCACTGATTGCATATTTATGCTGTGTGGCAGCGAGCTGAATCATGCTGAAAAAGAAATGGTCCGTTGTTGGAAAAGAGATCCCTGATGGAAGGTAGGAGTTTTGGTTCCAGGATGGTGTCAATGTATTTTCTTGCGTTCAGCGTGCCGTCGATTACACGAAGGCGGCCAAAACCATTTGCTGCGATACATGACCAAATCATAACGCTTGTTGGGGGCTTTACATTGGCCTTCATGCAGTCAGGATGTAGCTCTTCTCCTACTCTACGTCTCACGTATTTTCGGCCGTCACTACCAAATAAGGATATCTTACTTTCGTCACTCCAAATAACTTGCTTCTACTGATAGTCTGTCGATCCAATGTATTCTTTTGTACGTTGTAGTAGTTTCTTGCGCTTCTGTAGATTCAGATATGGCTTAATTCTCGGAATCCTACCTCTTAGTCCTATATCTGATAGTCTGCTCTTTATCGTTCTTGAGCCGAAAGAAACACCAGTTGAACACAGTTATTATGTGTAACAAAAAATTCGTCATAGAAGACTGCAGTGTGCTAAACAAGTTCAACACAGGTAGTGACCATAGATTGGTGAGATGTAAGATGCACCTCAACACTAAACTTGAACGTGGCAAGCTCATAGGACAAACAAAATCTATTGACATAACCAACCTTAAAAAACACCATAATACCTTCAAGTTAGAACTGAAGAACAGGTTCTCTGCTTTAGAAGGCCTAACATCGGAAGAAGTGGACATCTCTGAAGTTAACAGAAAAGTAACCAAAGCTCTTATGGAAACAGCAACAAAATTAGCTGGGTCTAAGAACAAGTTGCATGTGAACAAATTATCAGGAAAAACCAAAATGTTGATGCAAAAAAGAAGAGAGATGAGGACAACTAAAGAAGATGTGACTTCCAAAGTGGAATATATAGAGCTATGCAAGACAGTAAGAAAAAGTATCACTGAAGACGTAAGGAAATTCAACTGTGAACTAGTGAGGAAAGCAATTGAAAACAACCAAAGCCTAAAGATAGCAAAGGGACATCTCAGTAAGGGAAGAAAACAGATTATGGCACTGAGAAAAGAAGATGGTTCTGTAACAAGAAATAGAGGCGAAATTTTGACAAGAGTGAAAGATTTCTACTCCAAATTATATGAAAGGGATGATATATGCACTCCAGACATCATGAAAGATACCAGTACCAGAGTTCCTCCAGTCCTTCCAGCAGAAGTTGCACATGCAATCAAGAACATGAAGCGAGGAAAAAGCTCCAGGAGAAGATGGAATTACTGTAGACATCATACAAGAAGCAAGTGGAGAAATCGAAACAGTGCTCGCCCAAATTTTCACTCGATGCCTTAATGAAGGAAAGATTCCTGAGGATTGGAACACCGCTACAATGATCCTGCTACATAAGAAAGGTGACATTGAGGATCTCGGAAACTACAGACCTATCAGCCTCCTATCAGTAGTTTATAAAATCTTCACTAAAGTTCTTTCACACCGCTTGAAGGTAACACTGGACATGGCTCAACCGAGAGAACAAGCTGGATTCAGGGAGTGGCTACAGCACAATAGATCATATCCACGTGCTGAGAGAACTAATTGAAAGAGCGAGGGAATATGAACTTCCATTGTGCATGGCTTTTATCGATTATGAAAAAGCCTTTGATTCGGTGAAACCATCAGCAGTTACAATGGCTCTGAAAAACCTGCGGTATTGAAGATGCATACATTAATATTATTAATAACATCTATGAAAATGCAAGTGCAAAGATTAGGCTGTTTGAAAATACAACACACGTAAAAATTGAAAGGGAGTGAGACAAGGTGACACCATATCTCCGAAGCTCTTTAATGCCACATTGGAGGGTGTTTTTCAGTCACTGAGCTGGGAAAACAAGGGGATAAAGATTAATGGAGATTATCTAACCCACCTTCGTTTTGCTGATGACGTAGTCATTTTTGCAACTACCCCATCAGAGCTGCAGAGTATGATCCAGGAACTTGCTGACAAGAGTAAAGAAGTGGGATTAAAAATGAACTTTCAGAAGACAAAAGTGATGTTCAATGCTTTTACAAGAAATGAAGATTTATCGATTGATGGAGAAAAGCTGGAGATAACAGACACGTACGTTTATCTTGGACAGCAGATATCAAGTGAGGGTCACATTGATGAAGAAATTAATCGGCGTACAAAACTTGCCTGGAGAGCTTTTGGAAGAAACAGCATAATTTTCAAGAGCAATATGCCATTATGTCTTAAAAGAAAAGTGTTTGATCAATGCATCCTTCCAGTGCTTACGTATGGTGCAGAGACGTGGACCTTAACTAAAAGAGACATACAAAGGCTGAAGACAACTCAAAGAAGCATGGAGAGGTGCATGCTTGGTGTAACCAGGAGAGATAAGAAGAGGAACTCGTGGATCCGAAAAATGACAAGAGTGGAAGACATCATGATCAGAGTTAAATCCCTGAAATGGCAATGGGCTGGACATACTGCCAGAAGGACAGATCATCGATGGACAGCTGAAATTTTAGATTGGATTCCAAGGGACAGGAAAAGACCCAGAAGAAGACCACATGGGAGATGGGTGGATGAAATTCGAAAGTATGCAGGGGTGACATGGAGGAGACTGGCACAAGACAGACCGTTGTGGAGGAAACTTGGGGAGACCTTCGTCCAGCAGTGGATTGATAATGGTTGACAATGATGATGATGATGATAAGCCTGCAAAGTTGCAAAACATGAAAATTAAAAAAAGTGTCCATAATTTTTTGCTACCACTGTACACTAGTTTTTATAGTTCTGACAAAACTGACTACAGAGAAATGGGCTACCTTACATAAATTGGGCAAAATATACCACATATAACTAACGAATTTAGCTGTGCATAAAAGGGCGGAGCTGACTAAACACAAGCGGATGAAGCAGCCTACGTAGCATTCAAAGTATAAGCCATCGTGTTGCACCGTCTTTAGCCATCTGTCTGCCAGTTCTTCGATTCCGCGGAGGTACCAGTTATTGTCCTTCGAGACGAAGAACTCCTTCACCCCAGCTTCCACCTCCTCGTGGTTGTTGAAGTGCCGCTCGTGAAAGAAGTGAGCCATGAACCGGAACTAGTAATAATAATACGACGGGGCAAGGTCCGGACTATATGCTAGGTACAGCACCGGTTCGATACCGTCAAGTTCCTTGAGTTTTGCCCGGGTCGTTTTCGCGGTATCATGCCTAGCGTTCTCTTGCTGTAGGAGAGCGCGCTTTCTGTTCACCAGTCCCGGATACTTCTCCTCCAAAACGGCATACATCCGCTCCAGCTGTTCAGAGTAGAGGTGGGCGTTGATGGTCCGACCGTCTGGAACAAATTCGTAATGGATTATCCCCTCGAAATTCCACCACACGCAGAGCATCACCTTGTGCTCGAAGCGCCCACGTTTGGCAACGGGTTCTGAAAGCTGGCCCGGCCTCAACCACTGCCGTTGTGTGTCAGGATTAGGGAAATAGATCCACTTTCATCGCACGTAGCAATTCTCTGGATGAATAGTACATAGCGCGGGTTTTCTAAGAGTTTCGTGCACACTTCCAATCGGAGGTTTGTTTCAGCTGGTGTCAGTTCGTGAGGGACAATGCTGCAGCTCTTTTAGACCTTGTTGAGGTCCTGAAGGTGACGAACCATGGTGGTCTGTGATATGTCTAGCTCTCCTGATAATCTCCGGGTGCTGGTTGTTGGATTTGCCTCTACGGCCTGGCGCACCGCCTCCGAATCCACGGTTCGCTGCCTACCTGACCTTGGCTGATCGTCGAGGTTTCTGTCAGCCGAGCGGAATTTCTTGAACCATCTAATTGTGGTCCACGGAACCTTCTCCATTCGCATGACAAATGTTTCGTGTTGCTTGAGCAGCGTTATGGCCGAGTCCAAACTCGTAAAGCAAAAATTCCCTAATTAGCCAGTTCTGGCTGTTCATATTTTAGACGTCCCAACCACAGACAGAACGTCGACATGCAATGTTGTTTGTTCACAGCAACGACTATCACTTTATATCCTTTTCGACTGACTGCAGTGCGCGACTTGAACTAGTTTAAACACGTGACATACCCGCCGCAGTACATGCGTTTATGCAAATATTGTAAAACTTTCGACTCACCCTCGGTAGTACCTCTTCCGGATTGCAATTGTGATTTTCCAGCACCGTACCCAACATTCAGCACTTTTCGGTCTCCAAAAGTCAATCTCTTTCGGTCGCCAAGTTTTGCTAAGTTGCCAAGATCGCATGTAATCGTTTTTGATAGTTAAATTACTACTGAATCACTCAGAACGTATTAAGTCAATGAATCATTTTGTGCTACCTCATTAATATCTCATTCAATCACTCTGGGAAACCAAATTGTACTGAGCCCAGAATACATATTCAGTCATTCTGAATTACCAGTTCAAGTCATACTGAGCCACTCACACTGTCACTCTGAGTGGCCAAGCAGCATTGAGCCATCCAGATCGTATTCAACAATTCTGAATTGTCAGGACATACTATGCTGTCAACACTGTTTCCTGACATTCCGAGTGGACAAATAGTACTGAGCCATATTGCGTTCAACATTCTTAATTCTCAAGTCATACCGTACTATCGATACCGTTTTCTGTCACTCGTACTGGACAAGTACATTGGTTCCCACACACAACAGGAAAAACAGAAAATTTGCTAAAACGCAAAAAATACATGATGAAATGTTATGAAATTTGGTTAACAAAACCTGTATCATATCGTATGTTAGAGAAAGACTTAAACTCTAAGACATTTTGTAAGAAACACTTCATTCCAACACAGATGACCGCATATATGTAGAACTAGGTGAAAAATAAGGTGTCGAAATGAAGTATCCAAAATACCTCAATAGGGAGGATATTCAACTCTCAGAGAAAAGTGGGAGTTACAGCAATGTTTCATGCTGTTCCTAGGCACCATCTCATAAAGACACCATCTGATGATGGTATCTAGGAACTCATTAGGTAGGAACGCCATTGTCCATACAAATTTGTTTAATTCCCTCCAGGTCTTGTGGGGCAAAGTTGACGGCAGCAGTACCTCTCCATAAAGCATTCAAACACGCTCGATCAGATTAAGTGCGGGAGACCTAACTGACCGATGCCTGGTTGAGACGAGCGTTACCGTTTCATAGGAGAAATGTCTCTCCTCCAGAGAACATAGGGGTCCAAGGCGTCATCCCTATAGCGTCAAGCATTCATGGTTTCTCTTGGAAGCACATAGAGGTCTGTGCGTCCACTTAACGAGATGCTACCCCATACCAGAACACTACCACCACTATAAACGTCCCTTTGGCAGGTCGTAGAGGGATAATAGCGTATCCCTCGTTCTCTTCAGATCAGAACATGCTTTGAATAGCTCTGCAAAGCAAATCTGGACTAATCTGGAAATAGTACTGACCTCCATTGGTTATTAGTCCGATTGACGTAAAGCCTTGCGCAATGTAAAAGCTTCCCCGTGTGATGGAGGGTGAGGGGTACGCAAAGTGTTGGTCGCTTAACATAAAGACCTCCTTCACGAAGCTATCTACGCACAGTGGAAGCAGGTACCACCGTTCCTGCAGCTGCAGAAGGGCATATCGTTGCTGTGTCGTGTTAGCCGGTCTGTTCCTCTGCGCACTTAATCGGAGAACCGGTTACTCAATTGCAGCTCTAGGCCTTCCTTCGTTGTAACTGAGTTGATTGTGTACTTTGAATTTGTTCCACAGTCTCTGGACCACAGAAGGACACACATGCAGCCATCTTGCAACTTCCACCTGACTTTGGTCTGCCCCTAGTTTTCCGATTACTCTCCACCTCAATTCATCTGTTTGATGTCTCTCAACCGTTACAATAAATCCGCTGCCTCAAAATCCTCCCTTCACACTCCGCGAACGATGTGACGCAAACCTGTGCAACAGTCCCTTTTATGATGCGAATCTTTTGCATAAACCGATGCCATCGCCACAGTGGAAAAATTCACTTATCTCGAAAGCTGTATAACATTTGAGTTAAACAGCAAAAAAGAAATTTCAGTTAGAATTGCAAAGGCTATAACACTGTTAAAAGCCATGGATAAAATTTGAAAGAGCAGAGCTATTTAGCTTCAAAACTAAGTTAAACATTCTCGAGACATGCATCTTCAGCAGCATGCTATATGAATGCGACACTTGGACATTGACAAAGGAATCAGAGAGAAGGATACTTGCTAGTGAATGAAAGTGCTATCGTAAAATCCTACGAAACGGATGGACCTAGAGGATAAGAAATGAAGAAGTGTACAGAAGAATACAACTGAAACAGACCCTGTTCCAAAAAATCATACAGAGAAAACTAAGACTCTTTGGACACGTCTGCAGAATGAAAAGTGACAAAGATCTTTATCTTTGTCATTTTTCATTCTGCACACTTAATCGGAGAACCGGTTGAAACCAGTATAGGAATGGGCCACCCAGATCGTATTCAATTATTCTGAATTGTCAAGTCATACTACGCCATCGATACTGTTTTCCGTCCCTCTGAGTGGCCAGATAGCATTGAGCATTCAGATCGTATTCAACCATTTTGAATTGCAGAGTCATATTGTGCCACAGACACTGTTTTCTGTCACTCTGAGTGACCAACTACAATAGAACCTTCTTATATGGAGGGGCTCGGGAACTGAGGAAATTCTCGTTAAATCTGGGCGCTCGCAAAGTCTTTCTGGGTGAAAATTTCCACCATGTAAAAATATGCATATGCGATAATATTAATAATATACCTTTATATTATATATCCATAACAATTGTATGTACTAGAGATTTAATTAATTAATTTCATTAGTACTATACGTAGTTAATTAATTAAAGCTTTCAACTACATTCAATTCGACGACCACGTAATACTGTTTAACTACATATAACCCCATAACGAACCAGCACCGATCTTCCCAATGCAACGCTCACTTGGAGGGTGAAAGGGGACACAATTCCAGGAATCCGTTATCTTCTGTTTTTCGACGACAATCCCATTCCACCACTCTTCTATCGCTATCTGCAATTCTCACCTAGAAATCCACTTACATGTGAGTCCTACCCATCTTTTTTTGCCTAGGAGTAGGTGGCCTGTTTTCAACTCTGCGGTCGCGACACACTCAAAGCATATCCCCTTGGAGTGGGTGGTGGAGAGAGAGCATCTTTCACATCCGTCTTGTTGAATATTTAATGTACTCCCCCTTATTGCTTTTCTATCAATATTCTTCCACTAACACACAATGATTTCCCTGTACTGTTGCAGTTTCGTTCTGCATGCCACCATATCTATTCCTACATTCCAGGACAGGGCACAGCAGGTTTTTTCGGCCTCGTTAGATATGAAATTTCATCAAATTTTGTTACTTCGTAGCTTTCCTCTCCCTTGTTAAATCCGGGGATTTCGTTAAATTTTGTTGCTTTAGAACGATCAAATTAGCCTTGAATTAACATGATACTAAACAAAAGTTTATGTTTTGCTGGTTAAATTCGAGTTCTTGCTAAATTTACGGGTTCTACTGTAGTACTAAGCCTCCTATGTCGTATAAGTATTCTTAATGCTGAGTTGTTCCGTAGGTATTCATGGAAGAATAACGAAGTTTAAGGCAATTGTTAAAACTCACCTCCGTCGTATTACGTTGGGAACAAGTATTAGGTGTACAAATAAGTTTTAAAGCGTTTTAAGACAACGCAACATGTAAAATTGAGAGAAAACAATAACACCTTTACGAATCAAAGTATGCGCCGTCATTATCTATAACCTTCCGCCATCGGTTTGGCAGCTGACGGATTCCAGCCATGAAGAATACTTCGTCGTGTGACGCGATGAAGTCGTCAACCCATTTTTACACTTCGTCACATGTCCGGAACCGTACAGCAGACAAACCATGTTGCATCGATCGGAACAAATGATAATCTGAAGCTGCTATGTTGGGACTACACGCCGGGTGCACCAAAACTTCCCAGGCAAGCGTCAATAACATTTACTTGACCGATTTCGCGACATGCGGCCTAGTCTTGTCATGTAGTCCAGTGAATGGACGTTTCAGACAGATTTCCTGGTTCAATCGCAACAATTGTTGCATGTAGAGACCAGCAATAACAGTTTGACCTTGTTCCAATCGTTGATAATAGAGCACACCCTTCATATCCCACTAGATACACAGCCGAACTTTCTTGGTGTGAATGTTGCGTTTTGGTGTCGAAGTCGTTGCTTCACCGGGATCTACCCAGTGTTATGTTTCGTGTGGGATTGTCGTACCATATCTAGTTTTCATCACCCGTAACGATGTTCCACAGGAAAGACTTTCTGTGTTGTTTATTCAACAGATTCAAACACTTCATAACACACTCCTCCTTGTTCCTCTGGCTCAGGTCATGTGGCACCCATTTTCCTTCCTTCTGAGTCTTTCCCATTGCGCGTAAACGGTTGGAAATGGTTTGTTGAGTTACTCCAAGTTGCTCAGCTAGATCTTTTTGCGTTTGAAACGAATCTTCATCCAGCAATGCTTGCAGTTCCTCATGTGCAACCTTCTGCGAGGCACCGCCTCGATCGCCAACATCAAAATCCCCTGCTTTAAACCGTCTAAACCAAAACTCACACGTGCTTTTCCATACAATATTCTCCGCCAGAACAGAACAGATCGATGCACATGCTTTTCCTTGACCAAATTCGTAACGAATGCAGTGTCGAATAAATGCAGAATCGCTTGCCATCTTTCACCTAACGATGTGCAAGTGCGTTTGACTGTTGGCCAAACTTCTGTGTCACATTTTATACTCTGGACCAGTTACGGTCACATGACAACAACGCGGGGAAATGACGGATATGTAAATTAGAGGTATACGTTACACAAACAACTCTGTTAAACATATTTGTATTCCTAGTATACGCAAAAAGGAAAAACTGAATGACACATCTTTCTGCCTCTGGCGTAAACACAGAGGGAAAAGATATGTAAAAATAACAGCAAGCACATTGTTTCCACCAGCGGGAAAAAGTTACGGAAAACATATTGAAGAAGTAAACTGTAATTCGCATTCTCTAAGATTCATAAAATATAATGCATCACACGAAATACAAAAATGTATTACTAAAGATTTTAAAACTCAAATTTTGTGTGCATGTGTGGCGATTTATCCTTTTTACGCAGTGTAAAAGCTATTCGTCGACTATCTGACATCTTCTCAGAAACCTGAGGTGCAGTACTTTTGCCCTTTACTCCACTTTCCCTTCAGAGCATTGGCGTTGGTAACAATAGGATTTCTAAAAGTAACTCTGAAATTGCGGCTTTGTGCAGGACCCGAGGAAATATTTTGAACAGCAGCAGCACCTAAACACAAATGAACTCAGGACCGTGTCTGGGAACAAGAGCAACAGCACATGCTTAATAATGGAGCATGACGTGTGGTTCGCGTAACGTGAAAACAAAATATGCTCACGCAGTACGATGGCATCAGTTGAGCGGAAGTCACCGGACTGCGTGCAAAAGCGTTACATACGTCCGATTGTGTTTGTTCTGTGCTAGAGACGACGAAGTGGCCTGTCGAGAACATCTTGATGATTTTGCTTGTGATCAAATAATCGGGAGGCTCGAGGATGGAGGAACTGAGATTAGTGTGGCCCGATGAGGGGAGAACTGTGATTAGTGTGGCCCAAGGAGGGGAGAACTGTGATTAGTGTGGCCTGAGGAGGGCAGAACTGTGATGAGTGTGGAGTAAAAGTTCCGTATTGCCATTAGCATCTTATCGCATGTGATGCCGGCATTCAGGATTCAGGTACAGCTCTGCGAAAGACTGGTGGTGGTCGTCCACCAAAAACCACTCCCAGTGAGGAGCGCTATCTGCTCGTACAAGCCAAGAGGGATCGACACCATACAGCAATTAGCCTGGAAAAACAACTTAACATGAGCAAAGGATGCACAATATTGCGGTTTAGAGTGGTCACGTGACTGCACAAAGGTGGATTGTTTGCTCGACGATACGCTGTGTTCCATTTACTAACTGTTCACCGGAGACACCGTTTATATTGGTCCAGATAACATAAGGACTGGACAGCAGAACAGTGGGGTACAGTACTCTTCACTGATGATAGTAGATTTAGTCTCTCTAGCGATTCTGGACGTCACTAATCTGGCGTGAGGTAGGCATTCAGTATCGTCTCTTAAACATATGGGGAGAATCCTGATCGATGGACGTACCGGAGATCCAGATATTGGATGGAGGTACTGTAACAGGTATGTGCTATTGTAATGAGGTAATCCCTCCCCATCTTCGTCTGTTCCGATGTGCCATTTACCCACAGTTCATGTTGATTAAAACCAATGAATAATAACGCCACACTCCATTGTACGGTGGTTGTCGATGAGCTGTTGGAAAGTGAAGACATTCAGAAAATGGATTGGCCAGCACACACATTTCCCCAACCTTTCCCATGGAACACGCGTGTGGAACACTCTGGGGTGACGCGTTGAGGCAATTCATCATACACCGGGAACTGTCCAACAGCTGAAGACGGTGCTGACGAAAAAATGTGCTATGGTACCGCAAGAACTATCAACAATCTAGTGTGAAGTATACACAGACGGTGCAAATCGTGCATCAACGTTAGGGGTGATTATATCCCTTACTAAGGACCTCCTCTTCCCTTCGCACTGTCTTTGGCAGTGATGCACCTGCATCATGGCACCCAGTGTTATGTAGCCAAATCTGAATAAAGTTCCGCCATATGCTTTAGTATCTGCAGTTGTCTTTGGCAGTGATGCATTTGTATCATGGCATCCAGTGCTATGTAGCCAACTTTGAATAAAGTTCCACTATCTGCAGTTGTATCTGTAATTACAATTGCAGATAGCGAACTTTATTCAGATACTGAACTTTGACACAACTGCAAATACTACCTGCAGTTAGTATCTGTAGTTGTGGTGTTCGTTTTTCCGTCATCATTTCTATAAGTAATGGAGTTCCTATGATTCGAATTTCACATATCCAGACCGCTCGTATGCTAAGCTACACGTCAAAACCTGACTTTAGGTTATTGCTGCGTTACCTTGACTGTAGAACACAACAGGTTATAGCTCGTTAGGCTTATCGAATTGTAATTTTCGTCGACACATAGCTTAAAAATTAATAGCTGAGAAGTCCCTTAACTGGGCGTATCATTAACTTCAATATTTGACCAAAAGTCAGCAAGGAAATAGATGACTTACATTAACATTCCAATATTTTATTTGAACGGAATGTCTTCAAATACGTACGTTATTGAGCACACGATTCAACTTCACGCGGTTTAATCTACATTCACAAACACTTATCCTCTGTATACTTTAACATACGCATGTCGCTCGCTGATTAGTCGTTTATCAAAATTGGTAGAGCACCGAAGGTTGACTAACAGAGGCTACACACGGAAGCTCTTTTTAACATATTAACAATATGACTGCAGCGTAAAACCTTTTTGCCGATGGTAGAATTCAATCCTACGTATCCCTGCTCCGGAGCCGGTATTTCTCCCGCCTGAACTGCACCGACCTTGGCTTATCGCTGCGACTTGCCGTTTTAACTCTTGCGTCACTTCAGTGATACGTCACGCCTTCAGCAACATTAAGTAAAGAATGTAGGCAAATGCATTGATAACAAATTGCCTGAGTCAAGATTGCTTTCTGATAACCATAGTAGCATTGCCTCTCAAAGAGTGATAATCACATTGCCTCTTGAAGACTCAAAACCTCGTTACCGTGATCTTTGGTACCGTGATCCGTCTGACCACTCAACACGTTTCCAGTCATTTTGCTTCCAAGTATACCCTTGAAATTGTTGAACGCGTAAATCCAAATTTCGTGGTAATTTCCAAGCTAAAGTGACCCATCTTCCGAGTGCAGACTGTCATATCACGTTCGAAACCGTTTAAATCCTTATAAGCTGCCATCTGAACTGCGAGTGCTATTACTTGAGCATGCGGAAATATCTGCTCCTGTATATACGTACGTTGTTTGCGGATGATACCATTTACCGCATCAGTGTGGTGTCATGTAACGGAAACGTAGCATCCTTCCCAGTCCTTTTTGGCACCTTAGTGTATTTTCGGTAGAAAATACAAAACGCGTTAGGATGTTTCTACTATTTTGTCCACATCAGATGCTGCTGTTCCAAAACATTTGCTCGTTGACAATCCTATGGATGTTGATTTTGTAAGTTCCAATTTTGCAATGAAAATGTATTAATTTCTGATTTTCAAATGCTATTCTTACATTTCGATTTTTTTCTTTTAATGTAAAAATAGGCATCATCTCCTGAAGGGGATTCGCCCAGAGTGAAATACCTTTCGAAATCGGATATGATATCACCAATCCACATACCAGCAAATAGATTCATGAAAAAGGCATGGAAGAATCGCGAATGTAAGTGAAACGACGTTTGCTGTTAAAATAAGTGGGTTACCCCTGTAATAATATCGGAAAGCATTTGTGTGTCTCTATGTATCTGTCTCATCGCTTTCTGCAAAATTAATCATCTTAGAGACTTCAAACGTGGTACACATACTAAATAGAGCTTTCTAATGAATGTGTTTTAGGTAATCAAATTTCAAATATTTTTAGGGACAGATCTGCGTCATTTTAATGAATGTCCCATGTAAAGACATCATTTCAAGCTTTGCGTTAGGTAACCCATGACTCGAACTGAAGAGCATGTTCGAATAAAATTTGACCGATACTGACCTCTTACAAATCTTCGAATAACATGCTCAAGGACTTATTTCTTAAAATTCGAATTAGAGGAATGGGATAAAATAGCATATTCATGAATTTTGATGCAGACTGAAAAAAATAGAGAACTACACACACTTGGTAAAAAAAGAATTCAAGCCTTTATTTCCTACCCAGTGGAGACAGCATTGTCGCGAATGGACAGCAGATATGCGACGTGGCATGGCTTCTTTTATTATTATTATTATTGCAGGTTTAATTTAGGGCCACTGGTTCCATGGAAAGGGAAAGAGCCAGTGCCATAAGACAAACACAACACCCATGTCTCACCGGGATTCGAACCCTGACCCCTTTCGGACGAATCATCATAAGCCATCGCTTAGACCACTACGCCACCGAGGTGGCGCATGGATTCTACAAGTGCATTGTGCGTGAGTTTATTTTTTTCAAAGGTAGTCTGTCCTGCGGGAAAATATGGCGCAACTCTGCCACGGGAAGCAGACGCCAAAAAACCATTTTCCAGTGTGTTCCACGTATTTTCAATAGGATTACGGTCAGGGAACTTCAGAGGCAAGGGCAGATGACACGGCTGTTCTCCTCGTACACATCAAACTAAAGTGACCAGATATTTGAGAACGGAATTAAGGAGAAAAGGATATGTTCTCAATTTCAATCAAAATTGAGGACAATTTTCTTTCAAAATGAATATATGATTGTGGACAACGTATGACACATTATGGTAAAGCCGAAGATTAGCAAAGAATGTTATTAACTGTACCATAATTGTCCAGTTTCGTGGGAAAACATACGATGAATCTGAAGAATGACACGAATTCGGAAGATGTGAATCTGTTTATTGGTGTAAATATGACATGGATGTTAAGTAAGAAAAACTTGAAAATTTCGTCTCCTGGAGCGGGGATCGAGCCCACGTCTCGCGGATAGCACCCGAGTATGCTAACCACTACATCACCCAGCACAACCAAGTTTCAAGTTTCCGATAATTTGAAACTTGGTCGTTCTGGGTGGTGTAGTGGTTAGTAACTCGGGCGTTATCTGAGAGACGCGTCGTTCTGGAGCGGGGATCGAACCCGCGTCTAGCAGATAGCGCCCGAGTATGCTAACCACTATATCACCCAGCACGACCAACTTTCTGATAATTTGAAACTTGGTCGTTCTGCTTGGTGTAGTGGTTAGTAACTCGGGCGCTATCCGGGAGACGCGGATTCGATTCCCGCTCCAGGACGACAAAATTTTCAAGTTTTCATGACGTGGATGTTAAGTCGTCTGACTTAACATCCACGTCATCTTTACACCAATAAACGGATTCACGCCTTCCGAATTTGTAGTGTGCAGTGGTGTAATCCCGTATTTCATTCGCTGAAGGATGATGTTCATGTGAAATAAACATAAAATAGCAATAAAATGTTATCATGCAGAATGTTGCTCCTGATAAATTTAAATGCTACTCATAGATGGCAGCACGTGCAAACAAAGATTTTGTACTGAAATTTTGTGATGATTCTGTACAAGAAAAAATATCTGAAGGCAGAGAATACTGAGCGAGCAGAAATCATGAAATATCTGTATGTTATCGTTATCAGAAGGATATTCCAAGCAATATTACCTCTCAGTGGCCATGGGCAATGCGCGCCTAACCTAATGAGCTGGGCAGACATTAAAACCACTTAGGCAAAAAAAAAATATTTTCTCAACTTCTCTTACTAATTTAATGCAATAGAAGTTGGAACTTGGATTATTTTTCTAATCCCCCCATTTCTTATCAACGTTCTTTCCGTAATTGATTTTAAATAAAAAAATACATTAAAAATATTTTATTAAATAAAATTTTTATTTTATAAAAAGTGAGAAGCTCAAACTTACTTCTGTAATAAAAACACTGGAAATTAGGAAAAGTATGTTTACGCGTAATATACAGCTTCTTTGCATATCAAATACAAAATAACAACTAAATGCAAAATAATTAGCTCAAATAAAACAAGTGCAAAATCGTTCTGATCTGAAAGTCCTTTCAAGGAATAAGTCGCCTCTTAATTTTTTCCCCGAAACTGAAGACTCGACCGTGGGAATTTAGGACTCGACCATCTTTGAGAGTACTCGGAAAATATTGTTCATCATTTACGAGGAAGTTGTCTGCTGATGTCTTCGGTTTTTGTGACTTTTCCAAAACTTATAAACTGTCTCAAGATCGATAAGCCTTTGAGAATGCAGAGGACAATGAGACGAACTTAGAAGGAGGCGAACGGCATTTAGGAAAAGTGTTGCTTTGACTTTTGAGAGCACGGATTTTATTTATTTATTATTATTATTGCTGCAGGTAATTGATTTTCGATTAATGAAAACTAATTAGCGATTTGGGAATTCTAATCTACAATGCCTACTGCGCGGAGGAAGTAAAGTCGCTGAGCGGCAGCAGATGCGTGCAGCTTAGGGGGAACATCGTTCGTGTGCCCTAAACGCCTCTCATAATCTTGAAGGGCATACTAGAACATTATCATCACCTTTTTTATCCACAGGATCACATACAGCGAAAAGCGATTCTTCCGCAGAGATATGCCGCAATCCGTGGCGCACCGACATTTATCTTAAAAGAAACAACTATTTACCAGTATCAGGTCAAAATGGTGGTTCATGATCCAAAATAACAGGTATATTTTAAAACAGGCGTCCACTCAAGGAGGAGACACCAAACCATTTCTCAGTAGGCGATCATCACCAAATAAATGTAAAATTTAATTATGTGGCATGTGCACGGATAAGCTTTCAGCAAGATTTTCATAGTGATTTAGTCCTGATTTATTTTGTTTTTCCATCAAAACCATATTTTTCAGAGAAAAGCGATTGTGAATGAAATACGGGATTACACCATATACAATACAAATTTTGAAGATGACAATCCGTTTTTTGGTGTAAATATGACAAGGATGGTAAGTCAGATAATATCCAAAAACTTGAGAATTTCGTCGTTCTAGAGCGGGAATCGAATCCGCGTCTCCCGGATGTTAACCACTACACCCCAACAGAACGACAAAGTCTCAAGTTTCCGATTGGTTTGAATATAACCATCACAATCGGAAACTTGAGACTCGGTCGTGCTGGATGGTGTAGTGGTTAGCATATAGGGCGCTATCCGGGAGACGCGGATTCGATTACCGTTCCAGGACGAAGAAATTTTCAAATTTTCTGATATTATCTGACTCACCATTCATGTTATATTTGCACTAAAAAACGGACTCACATCTTCAAAATTTGTATTGTATGGTGTAATCCCGTATTCCATTCATGATATATCTGCTCCTCCGCGCAATCACAGTACAGAATTCTTAACCTCCAGATTTGCTAAACATGAATGCCGGTTGCTTCGACTAGCGAATCCTGTGATGGTTATATTCAAATCAATCGGAAACTTGAGACTTGGTCGTTCTGGGTGGTGCAGTGGTTAGCATACTAGGCAGCTATCCGGGAGACGCGGGTTCGATTCTCGCTCCAGGAAGACGAAATTCTCAAGTTTTCGGATATTATCTGACTTACCATCCTTGCCCTATTTACACCAAAAAAAAAAAAAAAAAACGTATTCTCATCTTTAAAATTAAAAAAATAATTGTTTGGTAAAACATCCCGTTCTGAGCGTGGTTTGATGTTACTGTGAAATTCGCAAATTTGTCGGTAAAGTTGTTCGAAACCGTGTCTGCTCGCTCCGGAGTGAGTCGCTCTAACAGACTAAGCTACACCGACGGAATGCATCGCTGCATATTTGTCGTCTTGACACATGAGTCATCTCTGTAGTACGTCACATATTTTTTTTTTTTTTTTATAGCGAAGAAGGAACCTTTCATTGATTCCAGACGATGTATGCAAGGAATATAACACATATTTTGAAGAGTCCAACGGCCAGTAGATCCATTTTTACGTTCTGGCGCTAATGTGAAATTCACAAATTTGTCGGTGACAGAGGTCGAAATCGCGTCTCCTTCGCTCCGGAGTGAGTTGCTCTAACCACTAAGCTACACTGACAAAATGCATCGCTATATATTTGTCGTCTTGACACGTGCTTCATATCTGCAGTACGTCACATCATCTCCCTATATATATATTTTTTTTAAGCGAAGAGGGAACCTTTCAACCTTTTAATCGGCTAGAACGAATTAACTCGGGGTTGACAATGTGGGCTGAAATTACCTCGAACGAATATATTCTCTGTCTAAGAAGTGGGCCGAATGCGACTCGGACGAATTCGTTCAGAGTATGTTTAGTGGTCCCAAAACCCTGCTCATACGAGTTGCCTTAAAAATTAGAGCACAAAAAAGTTGCTTCCGCCCTTAGATTTGTTATTCAGACTCCAGAATTTGTTATTCGACGAATCCTCACTGAGTACTTAACTGATAAAGGACTATGGAGAGGAATTTAAGGAAGGAGAAAGGAGAGAGAAGATGTTCGAATCACTTATTTTTATCCAGTTGTATGATGTTTGCGTCAGGGGAACTAGCCCTTCCAAATCATATTTTGGGTAATGGAATACAGAATGTAAGAAAGGACAGGAGAGCTTATCACCCGTGACAGGTTTATTTTTGGTGCTGCGGAGATCAGAGGAGCCAGTAGATCCATTTTATGTTCTGGAGCCAATGTGAATTAGACAAATTTATCGGTGACAGGGATTGAACTCGCGTCTCCTCGCTCGGGAGTGAGTTGCTCTAACAGACTAGGCAACAACAACGGAATGCATCGCTGCCTATGTGTGGTCTTGACACGTACTTTACATCTTTGTAGTACGTCACACTACATTCAACCAGGTACGGATTTTTAAAATTCAAATTCAAATTCAAATTCAAATTTTATATCTTTGTAGTACGTCACACTACATTCAACCAGGTACGGATTTTTAAAATTCAAATTCAAATTCAAAATTTTATATCTTTGTAGTACGTCACACTACATTCAACCAGGTACGGATTTTTTAAATTCAAATTCAAATTCAAATTTTATATCTTTGTAGTACGTCACACTACATTCAACCAGGTACGGATTTTTAAAATGCAAGTTCAAATTCAAATTTTATATCTTTGTAGTACGTCACACTACATTCAACCAGGTACGGATTTTTAAAATTCTTTCACCATTGTTCAAGACTGAATTCGCTTCACGATGCGTATTTCAACATTTCTCTTTCATCCAGGATTTAACACTTTTTTCATGAAGGTATTTATGACGTGTTCGCTTATACATGTGATTTGATAGCAGACAGCAACACTAAAAAATTTCGGTCTTAGTTTGGTCGTCCCCCCCTATTTAACATTCTCCATGGTAAATAACAGCAAAGCTTCCATAACAGTTTATCTATTCATTCACTAACTTATTGTTCATTCAGGTTACATATTCGTTTGACATGTTTCAGATTGCTGCTGTTTTAAATGAATCACCTCTACAATGCACCACTTTCCTTATTTCAGAAATTTTTGCACAGAACATAGCTTTCTTAGGCAATTTTGGGTGTTCATTCTATACATTCAAGTGGTTCTTCTAAAAACTCAGCCCTATATTTCCAATGGTACGAACTTGCAGACATTTCTTTGCAATTAATGTATTCCCAAAGATTGAAATTTGAACGATAAAAATAGCTTTAAATTATACGTTAAAATACTTAATAATATTTGCTAAAATTTAACCATAATTATATTTTAAATAAATAGTTTTTCCATGGGTAATGTTGAGACCTGCAAATAGATGGGGCGACCTGTACGCTAATGACGTCTGTAGGTAAACAAATGTTTGAAGGCTTATTTCGGAAATAGAATTCATTAGTAGTTCTGTTGATATTTTCAGCTAAGTTATTGTCAGAACATCTACTCTAAGTGGTCCAAATCATTCTAAACATTACAGACTCAATTTTTGTTTACTTGTAGGTCCAATCATTCTAAACATTAATAAACTCACTTTTTGTTTACTTGTAGGTTTTGATCACCGTGAGCAACTCAATGGGCTATAAGCAGTCGCCCGTCCCTAATTTAGGGTCACTGGTTCCAGGGAAGGGAGAGAGCCAGTGCCGTAAGACAAACACAACATCCATGTCTCACCGGGATTCGAACCCGGAACCCTTTCGGACGAATGATCAGAGGCCATTGCTTACACCACTGCGCCACCGGTGTGGCGAAACGAATCGATTTTGCTTTCTGTGTGTGATTGAAAGTTTAACGACCACTGTGAGCAACTCAATGGGCTATTAGCAGTCGCCCGTCCCTAATTTACGGCCGCTGGTTCCAGGCAAGGCCGTCCAGAAGACACAAGACCATGACATTATAGAGATGTGTTCCCTCCGTTTGTGACGTCACTATCATATTACATGAACTGATACGTCGGTATCTTGTTTGACGTCACACATATTAGAAACCAATCGGAAGCTTTGGTTTCTGCGTGACGTCACTAAAAGAAGGAACTACTCTATCTAATAGCATGGCCTTGTGGTATCTAGAGAGCCTTGTTTCCAGGGAATGGATAAAGCCAGTGACGTAAGACAAACACAACATCCATGCCTCACCGGCATTCGAGCTCGAACCTATCTCTGACGAATGGTCAGAAGCCAGCGTTTAGACCACTGCGCCAATCAAAATTTGAGCAGTGGCGGAAAATTAATAAAATTATTGAAAAAATCAGCAGTACTGTAGGTACTTAGGATTTCTAATTCCGAAATAAGCCGTCAAACTATTTCCCACTGACGTCATCAACGTACAGATCGCGCCATATATTAGCAGATCTCAACATTACCCAAGGAAAAATTATTGATTTTTTATATAAACATGGTTAAGTTTTAGTAAATATTAAGTATACCATGCTATAATTTAAAGTTATTTTTATCGACGTGCAAATTTTTATTCTTAGGAATGCATTAATTGCGAAGAAAATACCTACAGAAGTTTATACCCTTGGAAACATAGGGTAAAGTTTTTAGAGTAGAACCACCATAATAGAAGCTTTTAAGGGCAAAATGTTTATTATTATTATCTTCTTTATTCGAAATATACGAAACACAGCCTATGCCAATCAAACATAAACAACAAAATTCTATCATTGACTGGTGTCATTGACAAAATTCTATCATTGACCTAGGCTTCAGTCAAGAATTTTCCACCGGAGATCTAGGTATCTGTCAAGAATTGGTGTAAAACATATGATGTCCCAAGTAAAGCTGTTTTCTGTAGTTCTGTAGGTGGTATATCAGAAAAATGCAATTTTTTAAAATGATTCTTAAAAATTTTGACATTGTTCCAAGTGCGCCGATGACAATGGGAACTACCGTTGTGTGTTTAGTCCATAATCGGGTAACTTCTATGGCCAGGTCTGTGTATTTAGTCATTCTTTTTTCAGTTCTTTTTCATCGACTCTGGCATCTCAAGGAATCGGTATATCAACTATCCAGACTTTCCGATTTTCTATGACTGTTATGTCTGGTGTATTATGTTCGAGGTCTCAGCCTGATGTTCCCATGAGTTTTTCGATGCTGGCAGATTGTGCTTTTTGCATAATATTCAATGAAACATCTTTGCAGCCTTGTCGTGTTTAGCTTTGTAATCTGTCTGTGCAATTATTATTATTATTATTATTACAGGGATCTGCATACAGAAGTTGAAGAATATGCTGGACAAGAAAATAAAGGAAAATGACACTCTCCGTGATTCTTACATTAAATGCAAAAGAGAGCTGAAGGTCAAAGATCAGCGAATCAAATCTCTCACTTCCAATCAATCAAAACTTCTAACCAATGAGAGCGGCAAATCGTCCAATCAGGAGACTGTTGATTACAAGGCAATCATAGTCAAGAAGAACGTAGAAATCTACAGACTTCATCAAGAGATACAGAGGCAAAAATGGCAATCAATTGCTTCTCGTTTACAAACGCATCAACCAAAGAACGATAACGAAGTTCGCGGCGATCCGGACATGACTACAAATGGACAGATACTTCTCAAGGCAAAGATTGCTGATCGCGAACGCGTGTTGACCAAACTAACAGACACTCGAGCCAAGCTGCAGGGAGAAATCAAGAGTACGAAGTTGCGGTTAGAGTGGATGAAAGGTGAAATTGTCAAATTGAAGAAGGTAAAGGATGACACGAGCAAGAACCTCTCTAAAATGAGCAAGGAGCTCAGATTTAAACAAAATGAGAAAGACGCAATCAGCAAGGAAATGGCGTCCATGAAAGACTCCATCGATCTTGGTGTACGCTACAAAGAGTCAGGATCAGACTGTCAGAGGACCGAGCAGATATTAAAGGAAGAAATTGCTTCCCTAAAAGCGCAGCTCAGTGAACTGGCCAACAAAAACATTGATTATGAGAATACCCAGAGAAAGTGTTCTTCGCTTTGCGTCATTCCGTCCAAAATGGTACCGAGCGGTAACGAATCGTTGGGGAAAGCTTCAGGTTCCGGTGAAAAAGGATTCACTTATGACACATCTTCGAACCTGGAGAAGAAGTTGACATCCTTCAAGGACGACTTGGAAAATTTCACCAACATACAGAAAGGAACCATAGAGGTCAAACAGAACAATACAGAAAAAAAGCTGAAAGTTCTGGAAGAAAGTGCTCAGGATTTGCATGAAGATATAAACATCGCTGCCGTTGCTGCCAGCCTGCGGAGTTTGCAGGAGTCCCAGCAAGTGCCGAAAAAGTTTTCTCCGGCTCCTGTCACAGATCTCGAAACTAGGTTGATCCACTTGCTGAACGAAAAGGACGGAATCAGGACGGACGTGGAGACGCTGAAGAAAGACATCGAAAAGCAAAAAGCGCAACTGGAGATCCTCACGGCTAACAGGAATTATCTACTGAACGTAATCTTGGACTACAAGAAGAGCTTTCCAGTTCAGATTAAGTATGTGAGCAAAGTGGAGAGAGAAAGAAACGCTCTGAAGGAGAAGATAAACGGATCACGTAAATGCGAGACCAAGAAAGAAAAGATAATTCGCGAGTTGCGTGTTGATGTGAAAGAACTCAGAAACGCTTTGGTGCTCTGCAGACAACGCGTGGTCGAAGCGAAGGAGTCTTGGTCTGATTGGATTGGAAGACGCCAGTTCGTTGATGAGTTTCATTCGCAGCTCATAAACCACATGAATGAGGTCCTTTGTGATAACCAATCTCCTACTTAAAGGAATTTCATCACTTTTCCAACGCTGAGACCTTAAATTCCACTCATTCTGTACTGGTGAATATCTAAATTAATGGAGTTGACAATAAAGATACTGAACTTTTAGACAAATTCTGTGCTATGAGTGTTTAAAAAGAATTTTTTTTATTGGAGGTTTAACGACCATTGTGAGCAACTCAATGGGCTATAAGCAGTCTCCCGTCCCTAATTTAGGGTCACTGGTTCCAAGGAAGGGAGAGAGTCAGTGCTGTAAGACAAACATAACATCTGTGCCTCACCGGGATTCAAACGCGGACTCCTTTCGGACGAATGATCAGAGGCCATCGCTCAGACCACTGCTCCACCTGGGCGGCGTTTTTAAATTTGGAGTTACTCCCAAACATTTTGCTTTCTTTTACTTTTCTGCTTCTATGCATAGGTGGATCCATAAGCTTATGTCAGAGGTGCAGATCCCGGTTGCTCCAGTTAGAGAAAGAGAAAAAGACTATGGATCAGGCACACACACACACACACACACACACACACACACTTTAAACTGAAGCGCTGTACCTTTCCGGCACGGCAAGGCTTTTTAAACATTTTCCATTAAAATAATTTCATCTAAATATTTAAATCATAAACTTCGAACAAGAACGGAAAAATCAACGCCATTTTCATGGTGTTCGATTGCCTGTTTTTCGAGGAAACCAACTTGATGCTTTTTAAATCTCACCTCTGGATAAAATCTTTCAAAGAAAGCTTCATCCCTTGTATTCAGGTGGGTGAGTTTAATAGAAAAATTTCGGGCTTAGAAATTTGTTACGGGTTTCAGTTTATGGCTCAATCGGGGGTATGCACTTCGCTTTGTCACATACATATCTCATGTTGGATGGAGCCTGAATCCAACCAGCGCTGAATTCAGGCTCAATTTTAAGAGCCCGAGCTCGTCTGAGTCCGAAGTATGTCGATCTGAGTCCGAAGTATGACGACCCGAGCCCGAACCATGTCGACCCGAGCCCGAATCATGTCGACCCAAGCCCAAATCATGTCAACCCAAGCCCGAACCATGTCGACCCAAGCCCGAACCATGTCGACCCAAGCCCGAACCATGTCGACCCAAGCCCGAACCATGTCGACCCAAGCCCGAACCATGTCGACCTGAGCCCGAATTTCATATTACTAGAGAAATTCCGGACCCGAAAGAAACCGAAAACTATGATTAACGTGTTTAGTTGTTAATATAAAAAAAAATTCCTCTCTCTTCCAGACTTCCACTCTCTCCTCTCCTTGCAATTACCGATGTCTTTCTCAACTGAGAAATGAGGAATTGGCCTCTATCTGTTCCTATAGTGTAGCTGCACGATTTTGTTTTTCATCGTTCGTTTCTTCCTGAACCGTCTTGGGAGGCCGAACATCCGGAAAGATCAGGAGGCGCTGCAATCTACGAATTTTACTGAATAGAATAAGCAAGGAGCTGCTACGTAGAGGTAGGAAGAAAAATTTCGTCGGCCTGCTATATACTATCTAGTAACTATAGTTCTTGAAGAAGGGTTTCTTTCTCCGCAGAAATAATCTAATACCTAGTCTACGACACTTGGTGCCCAAGCCCGGAATAAATAGCCCTCCCTACTCCCCGCCCAGACCGAACTGACGAAGAATTCTCTTTATCAACTAGCAAGTGCAAGAAAAGTCTCGTATTCTAAATCATACAAAATTACATGAAAAAAAAATCGTTCTTTTTCTCTATCCCTCTCAGAGCTTGAGCTCGCTCGACCTCTAACCGTAGCCCGACCTCGTCCGAGCCCAGTTCGGGCTCTACCCGTCTCAGCACTGTTCCGCACGGTGGCTTTCCCTTTCCCTTCTTCCAATTGCTAATGATATCAGATAATACTAAGGAACAGAACAAAGGTCACCCATTGCTTTTCATTTCACTTTCGCTCTCAGCTTTCTCTGTTTCTGAATCTCCAGTTTTTTTTTCTTGTTTTTTTTCTGCAGGAGAACATTTTATCTCCAAATTCACAGCAAATTTTAGTTATTACGAAAGCTTTTACGAAATTCTGTACATTTATTACTATAGTTTAAAAATATAAATACATTTATTATTTACGATATTGGCCATTTAAAAAGGAAAAATCTGATTGGGGAGGGTCGCTCCAGTCGTTCCTTTGCCCCGCTTTATCCCCTGCTGTTTCTATGGCATAAAGTTTTATTCAACTGCTACGATAACATGCAAACTATACAGATACTCTAAACTAAGAGTGATCCGAATAATTTAACAGATCAAAAGTAAATCTTATACAAGCTAAAGTACATCTGTAATAATAAAAGGGAACGTATGTATGTGTGTTCGTGGCAGACATAAGTCAATGGGAAATCTTCATAGGCAAAGCAAAATTTGGTAGATTGTTTATTATTGTGTTTGGAGTTGAAGTAACCTGTTTAAAGTCAAAATAAAAAAACGGGCATTCTAGAAACAAAAATATTTACCATGTTATTTCTATGAGAACTAAGTAGTTATAAACGAGATAGCTAAAAGTGAGTAAGCGATCCGAAGGTGCAGAAGCGCGCGTGCTGTGATTGGCGCTGGCATGAAAAGATTCCTGTTACTTGTGTATCAGGAGAAGCAAAACAACTTTCCTTATTTGTTTTTTTGATTGGAGTTTTAACGACCACCGTGAGCAACTCAATGGGCTATAAGCAGTCTCCCGTCCCTAATTTAGGGTCACTGGTTCCAGGGAAGGAGAGAGCCAGTGCCGTAAGACAAACAAAACACCCATGCCTGACCGGGATTCGAACCCGGACCCCTTACGGACGAATGATCATAGGCCAACGCCTTAGACCACTGCGCCACCGGGGCGGCTTCCTTATTTGAGTGTGATTATTCAATTCGGTGGTCGCAATCTTAGGTGGGTCGCCCTGGTGGCGCAGTGATCTAAGCGCTGGCTTATGATCATTCGTTCGTGAAGGATCCGGGTTCGAATCCCGGTGAGGCATGGATGTTGTATTTGTCTTACAGCACTGGCTCTCTCCCTTCCCTGGGAACTGGCCCTCTCCCTTCCTGGAACCAGTGACCCTAAATTAGGATCGGGCGACTGCTTATAGTCCATTGAGTTGCTCACGGTCGTCGTTAAACCTTCAATCAAAAAAAAAAAAATCTTAGATGGCGATGAAACTACGTCAGTGTCCTCATGGAGCCCAACGCTGTAGGTCTTTTACACATTTTCTCTAGTTGGGTAAACTATTTTACATATGGCTCATAAACAATTATGCAGGATGTGTTTGTCAACACATTTTTCCTTTTGTTTTTCAGATACAAATGTAAATTCCGTTCAAGTTGTTTCTATTAATGTAGGATTAATAGACCCAATCAGCACGCTCAAAATCAGAATATACAGATTGCATTTTAAAAGGTACATTCAGTAGGCGACGAATGCCCTTCAAATAGCGTTACAGAATTGTGGGTAGTGTGCAAAACTTAAGGACGAGCCAAGTGTTTGACCTGAAGCGTTGCACAGCAACATTTTGATGATTTTGACCGTCAGAGTTGAGAACACCTCGATGATTTTACTCATGGTCGAAAAATTGAGAGGCTCGAGGACGGATGAACTGCGATGAATGTGGCCCAAGAGTTTAGTATCGCCCATAGCATCGTATCGTATCACCCGTAGCATAGTATCGTATCAGTCATAGCATCGTATCGCGTGCGAGGTCGGTCTTCAAGATTACAGGTACATAGGGGGCAAACACCGAAGGTCGTCTACCAAAAACCAGCCACAGTCACGCACAGCAGTCTCCTCCTACAGGCCAAGAAGAATCGATATCAGACAGGAAGTAACCTTGCAAAGCAACTGAACATGAGCTCAGGACGCAAAATATCGCAGTTTACAGTACCCAGGTGACTACACAAAGGTGGTCTGTTTTCCCGACGACCAGAACGCTGTGTCCCATTAACAACTGCTCACCGGAGACGCAGTTTACGTTGGTCCAGAGAATATAAAGACTGGACAGCAGAACAGTGGGGTACGATACTCTTCACTGATGAGAGTAGATTTAGTTTCTCTGGCGTGAGATAGGCCCTCGGTAGCAGCCCCGAAAACATCAATGGAAGTCTTGAAGCCGTGTATCATCTTTCTATATTCTATTGCCCACGTTCAAGTTAGCTACAGCTCATGATGGTGCATAAAATGTGAAAACTACTATACACAATTCAATTTTAATGTTCAACAAATATACTACTTACATAAAATGCTTCTTCATTGCCATCCACCAAACACCCCGAGTTCCGTTGTAAGAATTGTGTGCGCCTAGCAGTAATCCAACGAAAACTCGTTTTAAGCCTATCATTTCCAGTCTCGTGTCGAAGCCAACTGTAACTTGTAGGCACTGTAAAGTAAAGTTCCTTACTATGAGTTGTTATGTCCTTCTATTGTAACAATATTCTTGAGGGCCAGAACTTGTATAATTAAATTATCCGCAGTGCTAGTTTACAAACTCAGTTCCGGAGGGACGGGGGAGAGTTTTGAAGTTGTCAATTGACAAAACATAACTATCCTTGATGCGGAACCCAAATTGAACAAAAAAAATAATACAAAGGTTAAAATAAAGTCTCTATGTACACTATATACATCCTCCGCGAGCTTCCATCCACCATATATCCATATTGCATGGTGTATCCGGACAAGCGTTTCACCAAGTTTGTCCCTGGCGTTCTCCGTGGGAAAGTTCATCTCATGTCAAATACCGATTCACTGAAAACCATGTACCTTAGGGAGCATGGTCATCTATGTAACGTGGTCTTCAATGCCATCTGGTGTTGAACAAAGTTGTTCTGATGTTCGTTTGTGCTTACTTTTATTTTTTATTTTATTTTCAATTTCAATAAGGCACCTCCATGCGTATGATAATTCACATGGACTATTGTTACTGCAGTTAAATGGTCTTGTTTAATGGTCTTGTAACTGCAATAACAATAGTCTATGTGAATTATCGCCTCCATGCGTATGATAATACACATGGCATATTGTTACTGCAGTTAAATGGTCTTGTTTAATGGTCTTGTAACTGCAATAACAATAGTCCATGTGTATCATACGCATGGAGGCCCCTTATTGAAACTGAAAATAAAATAAAAAAATAAAAGTAAGTACAGATGAACATCAGAAGAACTTGGTTCAACATTAGATGGCATTGAAGACCACGTTACATAGAGGCCCATGCGCACTGAGACACATGATTTTCAGTGAATCGGACTTTGACATGAGATGAACATTCACGTGAAGAACGGCAGGGACAAACCTGGTGAAACGCTTGTCCGGATACACCATGCAATATGGATATATGGTAGATGGAAGCTCGCGGAGGATGTATATAGTGTACATGGAGACTTTATTTTAACCTTTGTATTATTTTTTTTGTTCAATTTGGGTTCCGCATCAAGGATAGTTATGTTTTGTCAATTGACAACTTCAAAACTCTCCCCGTCCCTCCGGAACTGAGTTTGTAAACTAGCACTGCTGCTGATTTAATTATACAAGTTCTGGCCCTCAAGAATATTGTTACAATAGAAGGACACAACATCTCATAGTAAGAAACTTTACTTTACAAGTTACAGTTGGCTTCGACAGAAGACTGGAAGTGATAGGCCTGAAAACGAACTTACATTGGATTACTGCTAGACCACATACACCACGAGATTTCTTTATATAGCGGATAGCAGCGCGTGGTAGATGTATATGGTGTACACGGAGACTTTATATTCAACTTGTGTATTATACTTTCTCGTTCAGTCTATATTTTGCATCAAGGATACTTATGTTATGTCAGTTGACAACTTTGACCCCACGTCCCCACTGAACCGAAATTATGAACTGGTACTGCAGCTGACTTGATGACACAGGTTCTAATCCTCAAGAATTAAATTTGTTACAACAGAAAGACATGACAATTCATAGTAAGGAACTTTGCCTCACAGTGCCTACAAGGTACAGCTGGCTTCGACACAAGACTGGAAGTGATAGGCCTAAAAACGAGTTTTCGTTGGATTACTGCTAGGCACACGCAATTCTTACAACGGAACTCGGGGTGTTTGGTGGATGGCAATGAAGAAGCATTTTATGTAAGTAGCATATTTGTTGAACATTAAAATTGAATTGTATTATATATAGTAGTTTTCATATTTTATGCACCACCATGAGCTGTAGCTAACTTAAACATGAGCAATAGAATACAGAAATATGATACACGTCTTTATGAGTATTCACTTAACCGCGTAGCTGTATGTGTTCCTTATTTCAAGATGCACATAATGAATATATCAATGAAATGGACAGATATCGCGACCGCGGTGACCTCGTATGGAGAAGCATTCTGATCGATGGACGTACGGAGATCCAGATGCTGGAGGAAAGTACTGTAACCGGTGCGCACTACTGTAATGAGGTAATTCTTCCCCATGTTCGTCTGTTCAGAGGTGCTATTGGCTAACACTTCGTGTTAATGAAAGATAACGCCACATCCCCTCACACAGTGGCCGTTGATGAGATGTTGGAAAGTGAAAACATTCAGAATATGGATTGCCCAGCATGTTCCGCCAACCTAAATCCCATAGAACACGTGTGGGACGCCATGGGGAGACGCGTTGTGGCACATCAAACGCCCCGTAAAAACTATCAACAACCTAGTGCAAGGTACGAGCAGACGGTGTAAATCATGCATCGACATTAGGTATGATCATATATCCTCCTGAGGACCTCCTCTTCCCTTCGTGCAGTCTTTGGCAGTAATGCATCTGTATCATGGCACATAGTACTACGTAGCCAGTCCTGAATAAAGTTCTTCTTTATGCTTTAGTATCTGCAGTTGTGTCGGTGTTGTTTCCGTTGGTTAGCAATGGAGTTCCAATGGTGTGAATTTCACATTTCTAGGGCACTTATGCGCAACGCTACAGGTCAAAATCCGGATCGTCCTTAACTTTTTGCGCACCAGTGTCATGCAGTACAACAATTTCCTCTAGCGCTGGGGGTCTTTATTATGAAAGGGTCTTCAAATTTTTGCTGAATCGCGGACGACATGCCAAAATGGAACAGGGCTCTTGGTGACATGAAAAAGGAAAGTAAAAATGCATCTGTTTTTTTATGAATACCGATTATTTCAGAGAGGTTTTGAATTCTAAAACTTTAGGAGAAAAAAAAGGGTGTTGTTAACGTAATATCTATGTTACATAGAATTCCGGAGTAGGTAACTGATATGCCAACATTTTTGATAGTCTTTAAAAATTTCAATCATAAACTTTATCGTAACATAGCTCATAGCAGATTCAAGAATTTAAAGGCCATGTGCCCAAGGTATCAGCACATTAATTTTTCCATTTCGGAAATATATTTCTTTCGTTTTAGAATTTCCTTCCTGGGCAATGTCCAGCGGACCCTTAGAAAGTACGCCGTGGGCCACAGCCCCTACTCTCAAGAAGGCCTCTCGTCATTTGCAATAAGTGTCGTCGAACCCTTGATGAATGTCTGAAAAGGGTCAGCCCGGGTCGACTTTTTCGAATTACGGCAAGTGCAGACTTTTAAGCTGTTGCTCTTCTAGCTTCTTTCATTTTAAAATTTCCTTCCTGGGCAATGTCCCGCGGACCATTAGAAAGTACTCCGTGGGTCACAGGTTGAAGCCGCCACTCTCAAGAAAGTCTCTCGTCATTCATCAATCAGTGCGGCGAACGCTTGAAAAGGGTCGGGCCGGGTCGGCTTCTCCAAATTACCGCAAGTGCAGACCTTTAAGCTGTTGCTCTCTTAGCTGATTAGACACATTGCTGCATCCACACAGGGACATTGGTAACAAAGAAAATGAGCAATCTTTTCGAAGAAAACACTTAAACAGGCTGTAAATCTAGAGAACTTCATTAATTTTCGCCCTAAAAATGCAAGAATATTCTTTTTTCTGTGTGAAAACATGGGCAGTGAACCAGTGGCGGCTCGTGGTGTAAAATGCTGGTGAGGCGAACGGTCTTGATGTAAATCAGTAAAACATATGTTATTGAAAAATACATAAATTCGTATAACGTTATATGAACATATATATATATCAGTGGCGTAGCCGGGGGGGGTCGTGGTTTGCACCCCCTAAGTAGGCGAGACAGTTAGCTTTTTCTAAGTACGTTTTATAGATAATTTCCCTATTTAAATTCATTGATTTTTACATAACTTACAATGTAATACAAATAAATTACATTGATACATAATATCAATGTAATTTCTTGATAATAGAAGAGAAAGTAAAGCAAAGCGGCCAATGAAGTTGCTTTATTAAATTTTTATAAAAACAACTATAATTTATTGCATTTTCTTCATTTTATTAAATTAGCTTCGTTTTGTATTAATGTTCAAGATGTGCGTACGTACCAATAGAAAAATATTTGTCGAAGCGCCCCCCCCCCCAATTGTTACATGTACTTATACACAGTTATACAGCAGAAGTGCAGAACTCCCCCCCTCAAAAAGTTTCATGTCAAAGGCAGTATCACCCATCGGATATCTTTGAAGTCCTGGGTTCGAGTCGGCTGAATCATTAAAATCCACTGAGATTCGGAAGTCTCGTTAAGCCATTGGTCTCGGGAAGGCGCCTTGTTATAAACAGCTGTAAACCCCATCCCTTAGGGCTTCAGCCCATGCCATTTAGCCCTTATATACAAATATTATTCAACAGTAATGGAATAAAATTATAGAAATATATGAAACACGGCGTGGGGAGTCTTTCTTCACGAAAAAATCCAAAAATTTTAGAGGAAAAATGTGCATATACCACTATATATATATGTGTGTGTGTGTGTGTGTGTGTGTGTGTGTGTAATATACGCTACTTTTGCAACAATATTTTTATGAAAACAATTATTCGATAATTTTACAACAAAGAAAGAAATATTTCACCTGTATTCTTTTATGTAATACACTTGAGCGAAAATACGCAATTTGTGCGGTTTCTTTAGCTAGTCAATGCGTCACTCACATCCCAACGCCAGTCGGAGATCCACTTCTTAAAAAATTCAAAGTAAATCATTTGAATAGAAATGGTTTTCTCACGAAATGTTTCTTGAGCTTGAATAAAAGTCACAGTTCGATTGGCATATTAGTGAAGGTGCATTTAGCACGGGTCACAAACTGAAGTCCAGGCTCGTGATAACTATGTACAGGAGAAGTCAAGTTAAGGAAGCACATTTCTATATAAAAAAAGTATTAGGTAATTTAAACCTGGAATTAAAAACAGAGGAATACGATATTAATTTGCTTTGGTCTCGAACAGAATGCTTTCAGTTTATGTTTTATAAATAAGTTCAATTCTGCGATCCTTTTTGGCTGCAAATTTGTCTATGATCAGATCATAAAATGGTTAAGTGGACATTAGATGGTTCAGCAATTCTTTCTCCTTTCTCAATTGAAATTTTAGCGAGTGAAGACAAACGATCTTGTGCCGTTGTATTACGGAGGTAAGTCTTAATTCTCTTCAAACAAGAAAAACTCCTTTCAGCAGAAGAACTTGTTGATGCCAGTGTCAATACAAGAGAAAATAATTTGTAGGCTTCTGGCAACACATCTTTCAGCTCGTTTTCTTTCATTGTTTTCAAGGTTTTCTGAACACTGAGTTCCCTGAAGTTGTGATCATTATATAAAAAATCTAATTTGTTTTTTAGTCGTTGTGTGTCTGTAAAAATGTTTGGATAAATTTTTTTGAGAGTGTTAAGGGCACTGGATGGAAATGACTCTGAATAACTATGGTATTTTGAGCTGTCAACTAGCTGCAGAAACTCGAGCTTTCCCATATCTTCAAATCTGGTATTTATTTGGACTATATGCTGTCAACGATTTCGTAAAACCAAATTTTGTAATAGTTTTCCACTTCTTCTTCAGTCAAATGTTTCTTTTGGCGACATTTAGGACCTCCACTCAAACTAATTGCTTCACTGAAATGTTTCAAGTAAGTGGTTACATTCCTTTTCTTATTTATTCGTTCGCAACATTGTTTAATTTGTCTTTGGCAATAACTGATATCTAAAGTCTTTTTTTGTAAAACATCAAACAGTACATCCGTAATTCCAAAAATGTCATCAAAAATCAGTGATAATGTTACACGGCACTAGCAGTGTTCCTGCCGAGTCTGCCGGTAACGGTGCTTGAGACCTGAAGTACAATTTAGTTGGCCGCGTCACCAGGTGAGAATCTCAGGTTTTAGGATGGGGGGGGGGTGTCCACTGTAACATTCCATCCCCCCATGAAAGAAAAAAAAGGGATGACTGGATGAAGTTTATTCATCCAATCATTCTATTTTTTTTTAACTGTAAACACTCAACCCTTTCCCACAGTCGCAAGGCACCTAATTCCGAACTTAGGTGCCCGGAGAGCGGAAGGAAAGTTTAAGGATTTCATCACACGTTCATTGCTACCCGTCGAGATAGGCGGAAAAAAATTTAAATATGAGGCATAGCTTCGAGAATCCACGAGTTCCACAGGTCTCTCACGTTCGATGCTCCTACACCCGCTTTTATCTGCGCTCGATGCCAAATTCTTGCGTTCCACTGTCTTCGAGTTCCTCCTCAACATCATAGATAATCGTAGTGTCACCGTCTTCCTGGGGATCCACTATAAACTCGAATGCTCCCCGTAAACCATAGGTGCGGCTAAAGCTGTTTGTCTCAGCTGTGATGTACCCGCTGTACTTGTAACAGGTGTATTCTCTTCCGGAACAATTGCAGCCCCAGTGCTCACATGTTCTCCGTCAGAGTGACCATCAGAATCATCTGAATCCACGTGACTCGCAGATGACGATTTCTTCGTGTTAGCCATTTTGTTTTTCTTACCCACTAAAATTATGGCAGTTTTTAGAAAACAGCTTAAGGCTTACTTAATGTTAAATTATACAAAATTCGCACCGAACAAAACTAAATAAAAATAGTAATGGCAGTCAATTCGCACTTATTTTACGAACATGAGTGTTGTTCCGCTAGCTGCAAAATATAGGTATCGATCCTGGGACAACGGCACCATTAATGTTACACGGCACTAGCAGTGTTCCTGCCGAGTCTGCCGGTAACGGTGCTTGAGACCTGAAGTACAATTTAGTTGGCCGCGGCACCAGGTGAGAATCTCAGGTTTTAGGATGGGGGGGGGGGGGGGGGGGTGTCCACTGTAACAATAAAAAAGCAAATTCAAAATTAGTGAAATTTTTCAAATATCCTATGGCTCCGTTGATTGATTCTGCCGTTGATTCCGGGTCATTCATTATGTTTTCAAACACATTCTTTAGTTTGCCCCATTCGCTTACAATTAAACGCAAAATTTGCGAACGTGATGCCCAACGTGTTTCCGCTATTTGAGGAATCCGTTTCCCAACAACTGAATCTGCTACGTGGGTTCTCTTGGCAGATTTATGAAAACACGAGGGCATGCTGGATACAGTTGCGAAATATATGCGACATTTTACAATACTTTTGTACCCCTGTTGTAGGACAAGGTTAAGGCGGTAGGCGAAACAGTGGGTAAACAAAGCTTGCTGGGCTTCTAGCTTGACTCTTTTCTGCAGACCGCTCAACTCTCCAGCCATAACGCTTGCACCATCATAACACTGGCCTACTAACTTTGATTTAAAATCAAACTCCTCCAAAACCTATGCTAGCAGATCATACAGTGCCACAGCAGTCCTGTCAGTGCTGATATCATAAAAACCAAGGAAGCGCTCAACTACTTCACAATTTGAGTCCAATATGTATCTGACAATTATTGAACACTGTGATTTTTGAGTAATATCAGTTGTATCGTCAACTTGCACTGAAAAAAATTTTTGACTCATTAATTTCGCTTTTAACACATTCGTTTATATATTCATGAATACACTCCAGTAAATCATTCTGTATCGTTTTAGATTGTCCAGAAAATAAGCTTCGTATTTCTTCAAAATGTGCTTTTAATTCTGGGGTGCTCCTACGAAGTAACAAATGGAACATCTCCTTGAAATTACCTTTATTTAATGAGGAAATAGATTCATCATGTCCTCGAAAAGGCAGCTCTTGCTTGCTTAGAACGACAACTAAATCGATTATATGTTCCATAAAAAGCCTATTTAGTCTGACCTTTTCATTAAACTTAGCTTTATGAAGAGCACCATTTTCTTTGAGCATATCAGAAATAGTGTTTATATTTTTTTTCCATTCGTTTCAGACCTACGTGATTAGTTATATGCTCTTTAGAGCTTTCGTGCAATTTTGCACTATGAGAAAAGTTTTTCAGATCAAAATAACCCGTTGTATTCCACACATTTTTCTTATTGCTCAAAAGTAAACATGGCCAGCAAAAGAGAGTTTGCTTGTAATAGCTACCAGAAAGCCAGGGGAAAATCTCGTACCATGATTTATTGAAAGACCTAAAAAACGATTTGCCGCACTTCTTATCTTTAGATATTGAACTTATTATAGGTGTCGGTCTTCCAGATATGAGAACATCCCTTTTATCATAATCTTTCCAGTGTTTAAAAGGAATTTCTTCCAGAACACAAATCACGTCGTTTGTTGGGCCATTCATATTTTCCAACCAAAATCAAAATATGCTGTTTAGTAACAATAACAAAATAAAAAAAGAAGAAAAACTCAACATTACTACGAACTAGCCAACACCCGCAGAAGAGAGGATTGAAAACACACTACAAAAAGTTAGACTCAAATACACTCTGACGAATAGTTAAAGCTACGTAGAAATCATCCTACTCCAAAGCATATAGAGGCGAACGGCGTCATCGCCTGTAAAACCCCTTTTACCAAGGTCATCTGCTCATTATCCCGCGCCCATTGGATACACAATCCTTGGGTTCTCCAATAACAGCAGAGATGCGATTCTAGTTTAAGCGAAATGGAGGGTCGCCTCAGAAATTTCCTTTCTCTTACTGGAAGTCCGGCACCTCCTTAGGTAGACCGTGGGGGTGGGGGGTTCACTCTGTAGGGTTTTTTTTGATCCCCAGCTCCCAAAACCGGCTTCTCATCGAGACGACTCAGCCGGTCGCCTCTAAGCGCTTAAAACACGCAGCTGCTTTGCAAAAATAATGATTCATTCCTCTTCTTGAAAGCCTTTTTTTAAATTAATTCATGAATCACAATGTAAATTTCAGTGTTTCATTTATCCTGCAAAGTTCTTATATCTTTGTTACTGACCGAAGTTTTTTTTTTTCACTTCTCATTCTGCGGAATTTCAGGTGAGGCGGCGCCTCACTTGCCTCATCTGACGGGCCGCCACTGCAGTGAACACACACATACACGCCTTTCTACATTCTGAAGTACGTTGGCTGTCAACTGGTAAAATTCTAGACAGGTTGTTTTAGCACTGAGATAAAGTCACCCTCTTATCAAAGAATGATAAGATCCATACTGATGTAGCAACTAGCAACCAAAAAGCTTTTCTGTGATCTTTATTGGCTGATTAAAGTTCTCTAGCTGGCTGATATTTTTTGTTTAGTAAATAAGCCGTGTTTAGGGTTACACAAGGAAAAGGCACCAAAAATATTAACTGTACAAGGCAAATTGTGTACAACAATTGAGAAACTCCAAAAATGGTCAGAACGAGCAAGTAAAGGAAACTTTGAATCTCACTCCTACTGGTAAACTATTTTCTTGGATCTCGAAAGGAAGCAATCAATGCAAAAGTGTCATCAGCCATCCAAGAATTTCTCTTGTCATTGGCTTGAAAGCTGAGAGAACTTTTACTTCAAGTAGGCGAAAAAGTTCAGAGGATCACTAACCAACAATGGTTCTGCGGTAAACGCGAAAGTAAGTGTTTCTTGTAGAAATCTGTGTCCTGAATCCGAAAATAACGTTAGTTTTGGTACATCACATCTAGTTGTTGCGCAATATTGTTTTTTCCGTATACGTGAATTGACATATCCACATTGTATGTAATGTAGAGCCATCTCCTCACAATTTCACTTAAATATCCACAAAGAACTTGACTTAAACCTAGGAAATGCTATATTACTATGAGAAATGCCCCTTGTCAACGAATGTTCCTGCGTGCTTCTGTCTTTCGTTATTGTTTATGTTTTCAGATTCCGCTGCGTCGCGTCAGGGCCGTCGGCGCGCAGCCGGTTGTTTATTGTACCCCTTGGACTTTCTGTTTAAAGAACCCTCACATTCCCTCACTGAATAATATTCTATCAGTTGAGCACAGAGCAGGCATCCTTGTGCATGTGCCCGTCCTATATTGGAAGTGTGAAAGTAAAACGTGAGTTTGTAAGTATGGGGAGTACGTCGGGATTGTGTAGAAGACAGTGTGTGCGAAGTCCTCAGCAATTTTGTTACATTTGTGGATATTATGTATTTGATGGTAAGGTACGTAAACTAGATTCATTCGTGAAGAAACTATACTTTGCGTACTTCAAAGTGAAAGTCGGCGACCAAGATAAGTCGCTTGCGCCTCACGTTGCTTGTAACAGTTGTGTCGAGGGACTGCGGTACTGGTACGAAGGAAAACGGAAGGCAATGCCGTTTGAAATTCCAATGATATGTCGTGAACAGAAGAACCACCACAATGACTGTTATTTCTGTATGTGCAATGTTGCTGGTTATAAAAAAAGAATAAGAAAGGAATTAAATACCCAAATCTTCCATCAGCCATACGGCCTGTTCTTCGTGGACTTGACTTACCAGTACCTACACCACCAGCCAACTTTAGTGATGAATCTCTACATTCAGACACTGAGAACATATGTTTCAAACCAGAGGAATTTGACCATTCACGAAAAATGTCTACTCAACCCGAGTTGAATGACTTGATAAGAGAACTGGGGCTCACGAAGGAAAAGAGTGAATTGCTAGGCTCAAGACTTTATGCGAAAAACCTGCTGGCACCCGGAGTTACATTTTCTTGGTACAGGAGTCGTGACAAGTGTTTTCAGAAGCATTACTCAAAGGAAGATGATCTGGTTTTTTGTACGGACATCGGTAATCTTATTCATCAGTTGGGAGAGGAAATCTATCAACCTAGTTCCTGGCGCCTTTTCATTGATTCTTCCAAAAGCCTCATCAAGGCGGTTTTACTTCATAACGGCAACAAACTCGTTTCTGTACCACTTGCTCATTCCACAAAATTGTCAGAATCATACGAAACATTAAAGTTAGTGCTTGGAAAAATTAAATTCCATGAACATGAATGGCAAATATGTGGTGACTTGAAAGTTATTGGAATATTGTCAGGGCAGCAGAGAGGATACACACAATTTCCCTGTTTCCTTTACGAGTGGGATAGCAGAGCCAGGGACAAACATTGGGATACTGCACATTGGCCTAAGAGGAAGCAACTGACAACAGGTTCCAAGAATGTCATTAATGAAAGTCTAGTTGATCGTGAGAAAATTCTACTCCCTCCGTTACACATAAAACTTGGCGTTATGAAACAGTTTGTAAAGGCACTAGACAAAAGTCGTCCATGCTTCCAGTACTTATGCACAACATTTCCTTCATTGTCACAAGCTAAAATCAGAGAAGGAATATTTGATGGCCCGCAAATTCGTAAACTGATGATGTATAACAATTTCACCTGTACAATGATCGAAACTGAAGAAGAGGCGCGGAACGCTTTCAAAGAAATGGAAAAATTTTTCATGGAAACGTAAAGGACTCGTTGTACAAAATGTGTTGGACAAATTCAAATTGCTTGGTTGTAATAGGAGCATAAAACTTCATTTCTTAAGTGCACATCTCGATTGCTTCCTCCGAATTTGGAAGCTTTGAGTGAAGAGCAAGGTGAAAGGTTCCACCAGGACTTAAAAGAGGCAGAGCGACGTTATCAGGGACGTTGGGATGAGCGTGTGATGGCTGATTTCTGTTGGTCTATTGCACGTGAGGATCCTTCCAGAGAACACTCAAGGGCATCGCGAACACTGAGCTTTCAGGGCAAGAGAAGAAAAAGAATTGCCGACTAACATAACATTAAGGAAAGTAATTAGGTAAGGTTTCAACTCCTGTACACTTCTTATTTTATTTCTATGTAGTTTTGTTCTGATTATTCTCTTTCACTTTTAAAGGTTGTTCTTGCTTATGTTTAGTTTTAAAAATGGTTAAATATGCATGCTATATATGCAAAGACATGAAATGTATCGCTTTGGTCAACAGAAATTGATGAACTTACATTATACCATATTGTCAAGGAATCCGATGTGATACAGCAGAACCGAATGCATTTTTGAATTCAGCGTACAGAGATTAGTAAAAGTCACGTATACAAGTTCATACCGCAGAAAAAAGTTTTCATTTGCAGGCTAGTGAAATCTATTCATCAAAGGAAACCTTCAAACGGGAGATCTACTGTACCTTCAAGAGAAGATACGTTAATTGAGCTGACATGTAACTCATCTCTGAAACCGGCATTTGGCACTGTTAGTTTGTCGGGCTTTTGGTTAAAAAATAAATCGGAATAATCAGAACCGACAGACAGGGCAGTGAAATATTTGGTGCCATTTGCCACTAGCTAAATTACAGAGGTTTATCAAAATAATGGAAACACTTACTGCTTTTGGAGAATTTTTATTCATAAGCTGTAGGCCCAGCTTGAGATTTCAGAAGAGAAGCAATTAGACTTGGAATTTTTTCTTTTATTGGAGGTTTAACTACCACCGTGAGCAACTCAGTGTGCTATAAGCAGTCGCCCGTCCCTAATTTAGGGCCACTGACTACAGGGAAGGGAGAGAGCCAGCGCCGTAAGACAAACACAACATCCATGCTTCACCAGGATTCGAACCTGAACCCATCTCTGACGAACGGTCAGAAGCCATCGCTTAGACCACTGTGCGCCAGCGGAGTGGCCTTGGAATAGACTTATGACCACCCCCAGCCTGGAGACCGAACGGTGGCGCAGGTGAAGATCCCAGGGCAGTATATATGCCACCCGAGGACCGGCTTTCAGTTAGTAGAGTGCTCGGAGTCAGAATGAAAAAAGCTGCCGATTTATCGTAGTTTGATAAAAGGCAAATTGTGATGGCACGGTCCCTGGAACTACGATCTCCGAAACGGCGCGGATTGTTCACGTGCCACTGTAGTAAGTATGTATCAAATGTGGTGCACAGATGGCCAAACGACGAACCGTCGTCCAGCCATGTATCGTCTGCAGCTCACTGATGCCAGAGGGGAGCGGAGACTGTTGCGCATTGTTCATAGCGACCGAAGAGCCACAGAGTGACAAATCACCCACAGCTACAACAGTGGTGATCAGAGCAATGTTTCACAGCACACAGTTCATCGCAGCCTTATGCGCATGGGCCTGCGTAGCCGAGGATCCAACAGGGACCCCATGCTCACTGCACATCATCGGCACCAACGCATGAAACGAGCCCAAGATAATCGAGATTGGAACGTGGATGATTGGAAGAAAGTGGCCTGGTCTGACGAATCAAGATTCCTGATGCATCACGTAGACAGTCGAGCGCGGATAGGCCTATTACAAACGGAGGCTATGGCACCTGGATGCACTGTTGGGCGGAAACAGGGCAGGCGGTGTTTTTCTGTAGGCGATGTTTACTTTAGGCCCCATCATCCCAATAGCCCAATCCCTGACAGCTGTCTGGTATCTGAACATCGTTGCGGACTAAGTTCACCCATTCATGGCAAGTGTGTTCCTTGCTGGTGGTGGCTATTACCAACAGGATAATTCGCCATGCCACACTGCCAGAATCTTCAAGGAGTGGTTCGAGGAACACGCTGGCGACTTTCTATTAATGCCCTAGCCTCCAAATTCACCTGACATGAACCCAACAGAACATTTGTGGTTGGACTTAGAAAAGCGGGTTCGCTCTGAATCACCACCACCACCCCAAAATGTTCGGGAACTGGAAGACCTGCTGTTGATATTATGGTACCAGATGCCCCATGATACCTATCGTCACCTCATTGAATCGATGCCTCGCAGATGTGGCCGGTGTTTTGCGGACTAAAGGGGGTCCTACAGCTTATTAGGTAAGTGGTCATAATGTAATGTCTCATCGGTGTAATAGTTATGTACATACGATAATGGAATTTGAGACCATTTTTCCCTGTAAAATATGCCTCAGCTGCTCCAGTGATGTTGGAGGCGGAAAGTGTGATCTGACATTTCGCTTCAGATACTCCCACAAATGTTAAATAATATGGGGATCTGGCGATTGAAGTGGCCACGGCATCTGCTGACGTCATTCACATGCTCTGCAAACCCCAACTTGACACGTTTCGCACAAATCATAGGCGCATTATCTGCTTGAAACCAGGGACGGTCGTTAGTGAACAATGCCTGTAGATGGTCCCCAAGAATGGATTCGTACGTTGCAGATGTAACACTATCCTGCAGAATAACCAATGGCTCAAAGGAATGCCGTGACGTGCCAACCCACAACATCAGGAATCTACCTCCATGCTTCAAACATTCGGGGGAGAGGGGGTATACTTCTGCAGGTTTACGTTAGACGTACATTCTACCAGTGGTAGAAAACAAAGTGAAGCACGATTCATCAGATCACATGATACGTTCCCAGCCTTTAGCACCCCAGTATTTATGTTTTGCACCATCTTGAAAAATTTGTTGCATTGATGTTGGTAATCAAAGGTTTGCGGAATGTAGCATGGTCATAAATACCGGCACGATGAACTTCCCGACGAACTGTTATGATGGAAACGAGATCATTCCGACTGGTGCAGCTATTTGCGGTGCCATGGTTTTGTGCTTCCGTTGTACAGTTTGTTTGTTTACGGTATACAGTTTGTTTGCGGTGCCATGGTCTTGTGCTTTTGTTGTACAGTTTTTTTACGGTATACAGTTTGTTTGCGGTGCCATGGTCTTGTGCTTCCGTTGTACAGTTTGTTTACGGTATACAGTTTGTTTGCTGTCCCGTGGTCTTGTGCTTCCGTTGTACAGTTTGTTTGTTTGCGTTGTACAGTTTGTTTGCGGTACCGTGGTCTTGTGCTTCCGTTATACAGTTTGTTTGTTTGCGTTATACAGTTTGCTTGTTTGCGTTATACAGTTTGTTTGTTTGCGTTATACAGTTTGCTTGTTTGCGTTATACAGTTTGTTTGCGGTGCCGTGGTCTTGTGCTTCCGTTGTACAGTTTGTTTACGGTATACAGTTTGTTTGCGGTGCCGTGGTCTTGTGCTTCCATTGTACAGTTTGTTTACGGTATACAGTTTGTTTGCGGTGCCGTGGTCTTGTGCTTCCGTTGTACAGTCCGTGCCAACGTTCACTTGTTTTCTCTCTGTCTTCGTATCGCGCTCACAATTTGCGCGTTTAGAGGCAACACCGTGTCATGTTTTAATTGGTAGTCGTAATCTTCGGTACAGTTTCTCGTGTTACATCTACTTTTTCCCTCATTCTACACTGCTGGCCACCCAAAATCTAACACCAAGAAGAACACGAGATAGCAAAGCTAGATTTACTTGACACATAACAACAGATACAAAGATGAAACGATTGAGCTTAAAGGCCCGTGCGACTTGCGGAACACGCAAACATAAATAGTTCCTGTGGCCCCCATGGCTGGCAATAACGGCCACTACACGCTGCGACATCGAACGAAAGAGGCTTTGGATGTGGGTTTGGGATATATCGGTCCAGGCTGCTTCCACACGTTGCCACAGTTCATCAGGCGTAGCCGCGGGTTGTGCTTTCTGGGCCTCTCGGTTGCCGATCAGCGACCAGACGTGTTCGATGGGCGACATATCGGAACAACAGGCGGGCCACGGCAGCAGTGACACCTGTTGGACCGTGAAGAATTGTTGCACGATGCGTGCCATGTGCGGCTGCGCATTGTCTTATTGAAACGTGGCCGCTGGCAGGTCCTGCAGGTAAGGGAGGACTACAGGCTCCAAAACGTCGGAGATGTAGCGGTGGCTGTTGAGTGTACCGGCGATGCGTGCCAGAGGGGTGCGGGTGTCATATCCAATTGCGCTTCAAACCATAACGCCAGGCGAAGGACCGGTATGGCGATGTATAATGCAGGCGTCATACAGTCTCTCGCAGCGGTGCCGGCATACGCGGATCCGACAATCGTGGTGTTGCAAACAGAAGCGGGATTCGTCGGAGAAGACAATGTCGTGCCATTCCGTAGTCCAGGTGCGTGCAGCTTTCAACGGCCCACTGCCGCCGCACTTGCCGGTGGTGTAACGTCAATGGTAATAGGAGCAATGGGCGCCGTGTGACAAGTCCCCGCTCCTGCAGACTACGTCGAACGGTACGTGCTGACACAGGTTGTTGCGCAACACACCCTAATTATTGCGCTAACGTTCGTGATGTGGCGGTTGGAGCCGTCAATGTCCGCTTCACAACATGCCTGTCCTCTCGTTCGGTGGTGTTCCGCGGCTGCGAAAATCGCTCACGTCGGTCCGTCCGTCCCCCCTGCACCCACCGAATTCAGACTCTCCTCACTGTGGCTGGATGTCGTTCCACACGGGCGCCGATGTCTCGGTACGATAAACGGCTGTCGCGATAAGCCACTATTCGTCCTCTGTCGAACTCCGAAACGTGCTGGAATGACTGCCGTATTCTGCAACGAGACATCAGGAAGCTTCCCACGCACAGGTCCGGCAGCACAACACACTTCCACTACTTACACCCCGCCTTCTGTGCACCCTTCTTATAGTGCTTCTCGGTGGCGTGACGGGCGCACATGATTTGCAGATGCCCTGCGATGCTAATCGTTTGCATGACCTCTCGCGGGCGGCGCATGCTGAGAATTTCAAGCCAATCGGATGCTTCCTTCTTGGTGGCGCATTTTGGGTGGCCAGCAGTGTATTTAGAGAAGCTCCTGCAAGACGCACACCAATGATCATGTCTTTTTTTTTTTTGCGTGTGTGATCACTATGATCTATCATTGGAGTAATTGTTGACAATGATAGATCATATATATATTATGATCTATCATTGTCGACAGGTACTCCACAACAACTGCTTCACCTGCGGCTGTACAACTGCTACGTGATAGCAGGCATCGTACTGCACCCCTTTATACACTGAAGTGCAAAGAGTTATGGGATAGCAGTATGCAAGTCTTTAACTGGCGTTGCCGTCGTATAAAGGCTTCGACGAATACCACGATTTTTATCAGTTGCGAGGTGTAATCTCGTGAGTGAGGTTGAACAACCGCCAGTAGGACTATTGCAAGCCGACGAGAATTATCGGAGTTTGAACGAGGCATGGTAGTCAGAGCCAGACGGATGGGACATTCAATTTACCGAAGTTGTGCGAACATTCAGCGTTCCTCGATCCACGGAGTCACGTGGGTACCGAGAATACCTCATGGAAGACATTACCACCCACCGTGGACAGCGCAGTGGCCGACCATGGGTGCTGAATGATCGTGGCCAGCGGCCTTTGACCAGTATTGTCCATGCTAAAAGACAAGCGACACTGGCTCAAATAACATCCACATTCAATGCAGGAGATACCAGAGACATATCCATCAGGTCAGTGCAGCATAATTTAGCGTCTATATAATATGGGAGTAGAAGACCCACCATAGTGCCTTTGTTAACACCACGACATCGGATACCGAGCTTCACCTGGGCTCGTGAACACGGTAATTGGATCCTGGAAGACTGGGAACATGTGGCGTGGGCCGATGAGTCACGCTACCAGTTGTTACGAGCTAATGGTAGGGTTCGGGTGTGGCGCAGACCCCATGAGGTCATGGACCCAAGCTGTCAACAAGGCGCTATGCAAACTGGTGGGGGTTCCATACGTGTGTGGGGGTGTCTTTACGTGGCACGGTTTGGGTCCTCTGGTCCTCGTAAACATGTTCTTTTTTCTCTTTGTTGCTCTGCTGGATGAGCATTTGCAGGCCTTCGTGTACCGCAACAACAGTGGGGTTTTCCAGGCGGACAATGTACCATGTCATCGGACCCAAGTTGTCGAAAATTGGTTCGCGGAGCATTCTGGAGAGTTCCGATGGATGATGAGGCCACCACGTTCGCCGGACATGAACCCAATAGAAACCGTATGGCGACGTGGTGGGAAGGTCCATTCGCACCCAAGATCCTGCACCTACAAATACCAGGGAGCTGTAGGTTGTTGTTAGATGACATGGCTCAACATCTCTCCAGAAGTCTTCCGGCCACTTATGGAATCGATGCCACGTCGAATTGCTGCACTTCACTGGGATGGAGGACGTCCTACACAATACTAAGTTCGTATCCCATGACTTTTGGCACTTATATAGCGGGTCACGTCGTCCCAGTAATTTGCATAGGGCGCATTACGTGAGCTCCAGCCGCAATCGGTTTTCTCATATTTTTTTTTTTTTTTTTGATTGGAGGTTTAACTACCACCGTGAGCAACTCAATGGGCTATAAGCAGTCACCCGTCCCTAATTTAGGGTCACTGGTTCTAGGGAAGGGAGAGAGCCAGTGCCGTAAGACAAACACAACATCCATGCCTCATCGGGATTCGAACCCGGACCCCTTTCGGACGAATTATCAGAGGCCATCGCTTAGACCACTGCGCCACCGGGCGGCTCTCATTATTTTGATAACCCTCTGTATGTGAACAGCCATTTTCATTTTTGTGTTTTTTTTTTTTTTTTGCTGTTTTTTTTAATTGGAGGTTTAACAACCACCATGAGCAACTCAATGGGCTATAAGCAGTCGCCCGTCCCTAATTTAGAGTCACTGGTTCCAGGGAAGGAAGGAGCCAGTGCCGTAAGATAAACACAACATCCAGGCATCACCGGGGACTCGAACCCGAACCCATCTGGGACGAATGGTCACAAGCCATCGCTTATTCCTTAGTGTTAAGAATGATTTGAGACTGAAATTGACTTCAATCAATCAAGATGTTGAAACTTTATCTGAGCCGCCCCAGTGGCGAAGTGGTCTAAGCGATGGCCTCTGATCATTCGTCCGAAAGGGGTCCGGGTTCGAATCCCGGTGTGCCGCCCCGGTGGCGCAGTGGTCTAAGGCACTGGCCTCTGATCATTCGTCCGTAAGGGGTCCGGGTTCGAATCCCGATGAGGCATGGATGTTGTGTTTGTCTTACGGCACTGGCTCTCTCCATTCCCTGGAACCAGTGACCCTAAATTAGGGACGGGCGACTGCTTATAGCCCATTGAGTTGCTCACGGTGGTCGTTAAACCTCCAATCAAAAAAAAAAAAAAAGAAAGCCGGTGAGGCATGGATGTTGTGTTTGTCTTAAGGCACTGGCTCTCTCCCTTCCCTGGAGCCAGTGACCCTAAATTAGGGACGGGCGACTACTTATAGCCCATTGAGTTGCTCACGGTGGTCGTTAAACCTTCAATCAAAAAAACAACAACTTTATCTGATGCAAGACAAACAAACAAAAAGGCATCACCCCAGCCAGCCATTAGAAATTTTATAAGTTGTTTTATTCTTTAGTAACGTGGACAGAACTTTTCAATGATTTTTATGAAAACAAATGGTTGAAAAATTCTTTGCTACCCCGGTGGCGCAGTAATCTAAGGCGCTGGCTTATGACCATTCGCCCTAGTTGGGTCCGGGTTCGAATCCTGGTGAGGCATGGATGTTTGTGTTTGTCTTTCGGCACTGGTTCCCAATGTGTTACTTATCCAACACGGGCTCTCTGTGTACATTGGTCATTTAACATGCTGTAAACCATGTATGGGGATGTAAGGTCAGGTGATGCGTAACATCACAGCCTCTCCTTGACAAATGTCAACCCCGCTTTCTCGTGCTGCATCCTGTTCCCACTAAAGGGGCTCTGACGACCGCCAATAGCGGTATAACTATACCATCGGGATTAGAGGAAATTCTATCCCACACTCACCAACCCGCTTGGCCAGCGTGGTGAGTTATGGCCAAACCCCTCCAAAATGATTCCACAACTTAAATCTTGGCCCTCAGTCTCCGGCAGCTGGAATGTACCTGGCCAAGGCAGCGGCCAGTGCGACATGAAGGCAGAGGGTGCTAAGAATCCCCAGAGGACCGGACTAGGCTGCCATCTGATGCTGACCTTGGCTACGTACAATGGACGCTCCCTATCTTCTGATTCAAGGCTTCTTGAATTGGAAGAGGAACTACAAAGGATCAAGTGGGACATCGTGGGGCTAAGTGAGGTAAGGAGAAAAGGAGAAGATCTCATCGAACTGAAAAGTGGACATCTCTTCTACTATCGTGGGACAGATACTGGCAGAACTAGTGGTGTTGGATTTATAAAAAACAAGAAACTGAAGGATAAAGTTGTAGAAGTTGAAAGTTCCTCTGACAGAGCTGCACGACTTGTTATCCAACTCTCGAAAAGATACCAGGCTCAGATTATTCAAACTTATGCACCCACCACAAGTCATCCTGAAGAAGAAATTGAAGAATTTTATGAGGAAATTTGTCATCTAAGTAATAAAGGTAAGCAGCACTTGAAAATAAGTATGGGAGATTTCAATGCAAAAATAGGGCAACGGCAACAGAATGAAACTTCAGTAGGTAAATTCGGTCACGGCAACAGAAACCAGCGTGGAAATACTCTCGTTGAGTTTGCAGAGGCAGAAGGGTTTTTCATCTTGAACTCCTTTTTCAAGAAAAAGCCACACAGGAAATGGACATGGAGACATCCAAATGGGACGACAAGTGAAATTGATTTTATTATGTGTAACAAAAAATTCGTCATAGAAGACTGCAATGTGCTAAACAAGTTCAACACAGGTAGTAACCATAGATTGGTGAGATGTAAGATGCACCTCAACACTAAACTTGAACGTGGCAAGCTCATAAGACAAACAAAATCTATCGACATAACCGACCTTAAAAAACACCATAATACCTTCAAGTTGGAACTGAAGAACAGGTTCTCTGCTTTAGAAGGCCTAACATCAGAAGAAGTGGACATCTCTGAAGTTAACAGAAAAGTAACCAAAGCTCTTATGGAAACAGCAACAAAATTAGCTGGGTCTAAGAACAAGTTGCATGTAAATAAATTATCAGGAAAAACGAAAATGTTGATGCAAAAAAGAAGAGAGATGAGGACAACTAAAGAAGATGTGACTTCCAAAGTGGAATATATAGAGCTATGCAAGACAGTAAGAAAAAGTATCACTGAAGACGTAAGAAAATTCAACTGTGAACTAGTGAGGAAAGCAATTGAAAACAACCAAAGCCTAAAGATAGCAAAGGGACATCTCAGTAAGGGAAGAAAACAGATTATGGCACTGAGAAAAGAAGATGGTTCTGTAACAAGAAATAGAGGCGAAATTTTGACAAGAGTGAAAGATTTCTACTCCAAATTATATGAAAGGGATGATACATGCACTCCAGACATCATGAAAGATACCAGTACCAGAGTTCTTCCAATCCTTCCAGCAGAAGTTGCACATGCAATCAAGAACATGAAGCGGGGAAAAGCTCCAGGAGAAGATGGAATTACTGTAGACATCATACAAGAAGCAAGTGGAGAAATCGAAACAGTACTCGCCCAAATTTTCACTCGATTCCTTAATGAAGGAAAGATTCCTGAGGATTGGAACACCGCTACAATGATCCTGCTACATAAGAAAGGTGACATTGAGGATCTCGGAAAATACAGACCTATCAGCCTCCTATCAGTAGTTTATAAAATCTTCACTAAAGTTCTTTCACACCGCTTGAAGGTAACACTGGACATGGCTCAACCGAGAGAACAAGCTGGATTCAGGAGTGGCTACAGCACAATAGATCACGTGCTGAGAGAACTAATTGAAAGAGCGAGGGAATATGAACTTCCATTGTGCATGGCTTTTATCGATTATGAAAAAGCCTTTGATTCGGTGAAACCATCAGCAGTTACAATGGCTCTGAAAACCTGCGGTATTGAAGATGCATACATTAATATTATTAATAACATCTATGAAAATGCAAGTGCAAAGATTAGGCTGTTTGAAAATACAACACACGTAAAAATTGGAAAGGGAGTGAGACAAGGTGACACCATATCTCCGAAGCTCTTTAATGCCACATTGGAGGGTGTTTTTCAGTCACTGAGCTGGGAAAACAAGGGGATAAAGATTAATGGAGATTATCTAACCCACCTTCGTTTGGCTGATGACATAGTCATTTTTGCAACTACCCCATCAGAGCTACAGAGTATGATCCAGGAACTTGCTGACAAGAGTAAAGAAGTGGGATTAAAAATGAACTTTCAGAAGACAAAAGTGATGTTCAATGCTTTTACAAGAAATGAAGATTTATCGATTGATGGAGAAAAGCTGGAGATAACAGACACATACATTTATCTTGGACAGCAGATATCAAGTGAGGGTCACATTGGCGAAGAAATTAATCGGCGCACAAAACTTGCCTGGAGAGCTTTTGGAAGAAACAGCATAATTTTCAAGAGCAATATGCCATTATGTCTTAAAAGAAAAGTGTTTGATCAATGCATCCTTCCAGTGCTTACGTATGGTGCAGAGACGTGGACCTTAGCTAAAAGAGACATACAAAGGCTGCAGACAACTCAAAGTAGCATGGAGAGGTGCATGCTTGGTGTAACCAGGAGAGATAAGAAGAGGAACACGTGGATCCGAAAAATGACAAGAGTGGAAGACATCATGATCAGAGTTAAATCCCTGAAATGGCAATGGGCTGGACATACTGCCAGAAGAACAGACCATCGATGGACAGCCGAAATTTTAGATTGGATTCCAAGGGACAGGAAAAGACCCAGAAGAAGACCACATGGGAGATGGGTGGATGAAATTCGAAAGTATGCAGGGGTGACATGGAGGAGACTGGCACAAGACAGACCGTTGTGGAGGAAACTTGGGGAGACCTTCGTCCAGCAGTGGATTGATAATGGTTGACAATGATGATGATGATGAAACCATGTATGATAGATACTTGTTGATGTGAAATATCTGTATCATGTTTATCATGTCTCTGTACCACGAGGTCGAATAAATCATTTAAACCTCCAATCTAAAAAAAAATCTTTAATGGCTGATGTGTTATTTACAATAATTCTTTTTGATAAATAAATAGAGATTCGAAACTTTTAGAATTTGAATTTTCTCAAGTAGGAAGAAGGATTAAACGGATCGCCGAGTTTTCTTGTCGTTGATTGGTTGGGAAACCATGCTGTAGGAATGTACTTTTTTCGTAAAAATACGTGCTTAAGTTTATTAAGTGGGCACAACTGTGATTAGAATCTATTGGGTTGAGCGTTGGTTGGGTTACACGCGAATGTTTTTCACTCCTCTGTCTTTATCTCTCTTTTCTTGCTCTCTGGAACAGGTTTCAATGCTCAAAGGAGTCATTTGATTAAGCCCTGCAAGTCGGTCGGAAGTACATTGCTATGTAAATTGAATAATTAGAGTGGTAGCGACAGTTCTTTATAGAAAAATCAGAGTTTACGAAAGGGATTATTATTGTGTTTCTATTGTTTTTAGCGCAAGTCTTTATTCTTGGCCTGGAAACCAACGGAACTTCCTATCAACTACGGAACGTCATGGTCGACTGAATGAGAAAGTGAATAATAATTAGAGAACGTATCAGAACGCCGATGTACGAAGAACGTCGTGATCTGTTCAAGCAGACCTGATTTTGAGAGATTATCCACCACTTTACTTTTGAAACTGTGGAAAATTAGGGTGCTCAGAAAATTATGATGTGAGGTGGGGTATTTTAGATATCGCATGTATAAGAATACAGGTGGAACAGTGGGAACTAGTTCAAACTGGGTCGGTCTTCAGCTGACCGTTAAATACGCAGCTCTGAAATGCAGCTATCTTTGAACAGAGAATGAAAGGGTGGCGATAAAATATCTCGAACATTTTTTTTTTTTTTTGAGTTTCTGATAAGGCAATATTAAACGAATTAAGTACCTTTTTCAGAGTGTTTAAAAAATATATAAATTGATTCAGTAAAACTCTTGCTTTCGAAATGGGACTGGTAGTTTGCTAGATATGCCTGTTCATTTTTTTTTCGTGGTTTAACGAGATCTAAGGGATATGTGCAGTTGCCCGTTATTAATTTAGAGCGACTGGCTTCAGGAAATGGCTAGTGCCGTAAGACAAGCACAAAACCCGTGCGTCATCCGGAAATGAATCCCTGGCCTATCTCAGAGGAATGGTCAGAAGCCAGCCCCTCAGACCACTCGGCCACCGGAGATGGGGTAATTCAATACATCAACGAATGTACAAGCAAGTTTACACAAGCATATACAATAAATGTAAATTATGCTTAAAATGATAACGTAGTTGCAAGCGGCAAATGACACTTATTTCCGAAAAAAATCCATAAATGTATAAATTAAAGGAAAAATAAAATGATTGGGAATTAAGGGCCGCGGGTGTCCTAGTGGACAACGTTAGTGACTGCTACGGAAAGGACATCAGGTTCGATTCACTAAATATCCGCCGTGCGTCGGATGGGAACGTTAAGCCGTCGGACCCCGGGTACTGCCCCCCCCCCGGTAATAAATAAGGGCGTCTTCCTCCCCTTTTCTGCTTCGCTTCCGTGTCACTTTCCTATCGGACACTCTAGCCCAAATCTCTTAGCTTCCTATTTCTAAGGGTTGTTTAAGACCTGCGGTCAGACAATCCCTTCCTAAAATCCTCTACATATGATATGATCTGTTTGGGAATTCATTACAAACAATTGCTTCGCTTTTTTCTGAAATACGAGTAATTTTAGAGTCGTGGACTATTTCATTTTTATTGCATCGAATTCTATTGTGCAACGAACACATCTCAAATGTATTTCATGATATTTTAGGAACGAGCGACTGCTCATAGCCCATTGAGTTGCTCGCGGTGGTCGTTAAACCTACCAAAAAAAAAATTGTAGCGCCCATGCCTCGCCGAGTAAGAGCTCTTTTGGTGGCACATGGAGGGTCAACATTATATTATGGAGGTGGTCATAATGCCATGTGTGTTTATCTGTCAGCATCCGACCACATATCTGTGGGGATAGGCTCAGCAACTGAGACGTCTCCATCTAATGGGGCTTAACATTGTCAGCACCGTTGCGTAAGGCAAACGCACACCGCTAGTTATCGAGATATCTGGGGTTCGATCCCAGCGGTATCGAAATACAATTTTTCGGTTACTGTGTGTTAATTAAAGAAAAACGTGGAAAGAGCGATGACTTTGTCTATTTACACTGTCTCCACGTATTTGGAAGTTTTTCACTAAATTATCACGGTCTAAATTTCCAGCTGGATTTGCTCGCTGTAATTGTAACCTCGTCGTATTTTTGCGGGTTATCAGTGGTTTAAAGAAGTTGTGACCTGATCCTGATCCGGCCTGAAACAAGCTACCCTGAGTCATATTAAAATGTATTAAATATTTGTCCGGTGACCGCGTGGTCAAAAGCACAAGATTCTAGCCAACAATTTGAGTTGAACGCAATTTCAGGTCCGAGATGAGGCATGAGCAGTGTGTTTAGCCTACACCGCGGGCTTTCGGTCCCTCCCTTGAAAACAGTAACCCTAAATTAGGGTGGTTCTTTATAGCCCCAGATGCTCATGAGACAGCTAAACCCCCAAAACAAACAAATAAAAAAAATGGCAATTGCTTGCGAATTATTACGCACGTAGGTTACAGTCGCAGTATATTGATCAAACATGTTGATCGTACTGTTAGCTCTTCATTCCACTGTAGGCGCTCCATGACAAAGCAACATCTGATAAGCAAGGTTTTGCCATCCCGGTTGCGCACTGTTCTACGCCCTGGCTTGTGACTATTCGTCTGAGATGGGCCCGAGTTGGAATTCAGATGAGGCGTGTACCGTATATACTCGTGTATAGGTCGACTCCCCGATTTTTATCTGAATATTTGCAGTTTTGTATATCCCGTGTATAAGTCGACCCCTCGATTATTATGTGGATATCTGCAGTTTTTGTATACCTACCTATCTTGTGTATAAATTTAAAAAAAATATATATTTTCCAAGGATGCGCCCGCATGCGGAAATGTGAACTTACTATTTATTGTTGTAGCTGACTCTCGCAATGTTGCTTGCGGCAGTTTCCCGCAAAATGTGGGTGGAATTGAGGCCCAATTCTGGGAAGATGATAGGGCTCACCACACTGGTTAGAGAGTTTTCAGGGGAAGATTACACACTTTAACAGTATATGAACCCACTTTTGTTTGCCGTCCCGGTGGCGGAGTGATCTAAGCGATGGCCTCTGATCATTCGTCCGAAAGGGGTCCGGGTCCGAATCCCGGTGAGGCATGGATGTTGTGTTTGTCCTATGGTACTGGCTCTCTCCCTTCCCTGGAACCAGTGACCCTAAATTGGGGACGGGCGACTGCCTGTAGCCCATTGAGTAGCTCACGGTGGTCGTTAAACCTCCAATAAAAAAAAAAAAACATTTTTGCACATTGCCACCCCCACCCCCCTTCTCCCACTTTTTGCGAGCGAATTTTCTGCAGTTACTTCATTCATGGAGAATAAAGCATTTGCTCCCGCAGCAGAACGAATCGTGATGCATTTTCCAAACGTCGTAAGGCACATCGTTATTTAAAAAAAAACAAAAAAAAAAACTTCCTCAAACATATTTGGAAAGCATAAATAGGTCTTGATGTCAACCTGATAGTTTTTAATCCCATAAAGAATATGCATGCCGTAAAAAATAAATGTAATTTTTGAAGTTTTCAATGGATTTCTTCAAAATTTAAAATGAATCTTTATTTTGATATATTGTGGACACTCTAAAATTTGCAGGCAACAATTTAAAAAATTGAAGAAAATTTGTTCTATAAAATTTTCTCCCACTACCCTGTGCAGCGTTGCAGCTGTCGGTCAACTGCAGAGCTGGACGAGTGTGTGATCAACAGAGAGGTTGTTTATCTACTCCCGAGTTTCATCCCCCTCTCCACCGTGTTTGTGAGAAACTTTTTTTGTGACAGGCTTTAGTGACAAAACCAAACATCGCCCCATTCAGTAAAGATGCAATCCTTTTTGCTCGCTCTTATGGTCTTCAGAAAATGTTACTGTTTGTTTGATTTTTAGAGCCGGGGCACACTCAATTTAATAACAAAAGTAAGTAGGTTATTAAACTAATGCACTTTTTTACTATCAGTGGCAATGTTAGTCTGAGCGATCGGCCAAGTTTAAACACTTTCGTTTTCGGGATGCATTGATAAAGTTACCGCTGTTCTGTAGATTGTCACGCCTCTCTTCTCCGCCGTCGCTAAGCAGGGGCAGCGGTCTCCTTTTGCAATAGTCTGTTCTTTTCCCTCTTAATTCTCTCCGGCGAGAATTGAGCACGGTCGTAGGTCACGGCACGATGCAACTTCAACTACTGGCTGACGCGTTCACCTCTTTCCTCTGGATGATTTACCAACGGAGCAGTCAAGGCCATATCGACAGATCTAAAACGGACCTTGAGACATCCTTGCGAAATGAGTTTTTCTATTAGCGCATAAAAAAACTCAATACATATAAAATCAAGAAAATTCTTAGCAATAACTTTCTTCTGTACCAGTAATACTCGGAAAATGACTAAATATACAAGTGCAAATGAACTGATGGCGCAAAGGGCTAAGTTTGCTCATTTCCATAAGGCATCAAAATTTTGGTTTTCAACCTACAGAAATATTATCCGTGTATAGTTTGACCCCCTAATTTCGACCTAAATATTTCATTAAAAAAAGTCGACCTATACACGAGTATATACGGTATGTTGTTTGTCTTACGGTAGTCGTCAAACCTCAGAGAAAAAAAAAAAAAAAAGCTAGGTTGTCCCTACAGACCCGGATGTCTCAATACAAATACACGTCTTGTCACTAACAACCATTATCTGTACAAACAAAGGGATTAATTTCCTCAGTAGGTTTCAGTTCCGTTTTATTTTATCTCGTAGATATTTTGGGGTCAGTGAGATGCGCAATATGGTGACATATTTGTGTACGTGTGTGTGTAAATGGAAAGTGTTGACGCTAAAAAAAAAATCAATTTTCAGGGAATCTATGTAGACTTGTTTACCACACGTAGTCTGTATCCCGAAGCCACAGCCCAAGTGTGGCTTCTGAACCACGGCCAGACTATAGATGGGACACGGGCTCGTAGGTAGCGGGAGGCAAGAGGGAGGTGCAGACCCCCCCCCCCTCATGGAAAATAGACATTGTTGCAAATAGTCTGGACTTCATTTACTGTCTGTTTGTTTGTTTTTCGCGGTTTATGAAACCTAATTTTATGTTTTATTATGGGCATGAATATTTCCTTATTTATTCATATATTGTACTTTCTTTAAATCAAACTTAAAATGATGCAGACGAACGATGGCTAGCTCATGAGAAACGACTTCTCGAGGTGAATCAGTAGGAATAGCTGTCTATGCTCAGCACTTGTTGGTGCGCTAAGGGCAAGGGCAGTGAGACAGAGAGAGAGAGAGAGAGAGAGAGAGAGAAATGCCTTTTTCTTTTCTCCAGAGAAATGCAAAATTCGAAAAATCATTAAAAAAAAAAAAAAGCTGAGATGGAGGTTTGATTACGTTGAGGACCGAAACGTGATTTGTCACTCGGTAAGTGAGTATGTGATACTAAGCTGCTGTTACTAAACTTCCAGTTAGTTAAATATTCACAAAGAAATGTTACCGCGGGGAGGTTTGGGGAGGTTTTAGCTATATTTATTCCTGTAGGAGTTGGAAAATAGTAATTAATTCAAACACTCGACGTGGATCAGAAACACCAAACAGAAGTCATCTCTCTTTCCACGTTAATAAGTAAGTCACGGAAAAATTCTCATCGATCCCGGTGGCGGCCGATGAGAATTTTTCCGTGACTCACTTATGAACGTGGAAAGAGCCATTACTTCTGTCTGGTGTTGGAGGGAATTCCCTATGCGCGCGAGAAAGAAAGAGCGTTCGATTTCTTCCTATTAATTGTTTTGCGGTCAGTAAGAGTGGCTTTACGGTGCTTTATGAAAGAATAAAGGTTTTTTTCGGAGGAAATCCGAGGGCTCTTAGTTTTTTAGCTGGGATAGGATATGGCTATTTACCATTGTGAGAAAACGCTTGCCTCAAGCGCCAGCGAATAGGAATATGTGATTACAGCAGGAGAGAAATCTTAACCTCAAGAAGAGGAATGGAAAGAGTTGAAATACGACATGAGTAACCCCTGGATATCAGCACCTGAACCCGCAGAATGGGACCCAAATAATAAACTAGAAAAATGAATAATTTTTCGATGTTAGTTGGGAGTTATTTTGTCTTCAGTGATAAGGAAACTGCAATTCAACCACTACGAATCAAACAAAGAGAATTTGGTTTATTTTTATTGATTTTAAGGGAGTTTAGTTTAGTTCCTCCCCTTTTTTAATAATTTTTATCTGATTTTATTACTTTTACATTTTGGTATGGAGAAATAATAAAGTAAATTAACAAAAGGCGCAAAACATGCCATCCGTATTCGTGAAAAAATATATTTAGTTTGCCGTTAAACACAGTGTACCCTTTCAGATATCTCTTGGGCATCTACCCTGGTTCTGGGACCTAGATGAGACAGCAGCACGACTCGAACCAAGAAACTTACATCTTGGAGCAGAACCACCTAAATACTAGACTATTTCTGGCTTATTTGCCTCCCACCAGGTATGCCTCCCCAAAATATTTTACTCATCCACTGTCCGCTTACTATTGATTCCGTCACTTAAGCTTTCAATTGCAGCTGGTTAAAATGTGTGTGTAGAACTGAAAGCAAATTTTCATTGCTGTTTTTTAAGTACGTGAAAACTGCAGACTACAGTGAAATACATGAATCTTCATATAAAATTTTTTCCGTTTCTGGGGTCTGAGTGGTCTGAGGCGCCGGCTTCGATCGTTCGTCCGAGATGTGCCCAGATTCCTGTTCCGGATGATGCATCAGTGCTGTTTGTCTGACCTCTCTGTTTTTTCCTTGCAGTGTTGCATTCAGAAAGTTTTTTTTCCGGGGGGGGCGGGGGGAGGGGGCAGTTACAAATTTTGAGGGTGCTGAAACTTGTTGACTGATTATACAGGGTGATTCAAAACCCATGGGACAAACTTTAAGGGGAGGTAGAGCACACTGCAACAAACATGTTTTGTTAATTAATACAGACATTTGACGTAGACCAGAAACATCAAACAAAGGTCTTCGCTTTTTCCACGTTTATAAGTGAGTCACGGAAAAACTCTCATTTGCCACCACCGGGAATCAAACCCAGGGTCTTCCAGGTGTAGTGGAAGCATATCCGGCGTGTAACTGGAAGACCCTGGGTTCGATTCCCGGTGGCGGCCAATGAGAATTTTTCCGTGACTCACTTATAAACGTGGAAAGAGCGAAGACCTTTGTTTGATGTTCCTGGTCCACGTCAAATGCCTGTATTAATTATTCATTCGCCTTCTAATTATTTCTTCAGTTGCTGCTTACCATCTTTGGTTAATCTCCAGCATTGTGCGGGCCTCCAAGAAGCAACCTTTCAAATTGGCTTGACAGTTAGCGTGTGTGAGTCTGGAGGAATTCGAGGCCGCTGTGGTGTAGTGGAAGCATATCCGACGCGTAACTGGAAGACCCTGGGTTCGATTCCCTGTGGCAGCCAATGAGAATTTTTCCGTGACTCACTTATAAACGTGGAAAGAGCGAAGACCTTTGTTTGAAACATGTTTTGTATAGGAATGTATGGGCGCAAATGACGAGTTGAGGCACAAACACAAGAAATAGACATGAAAGGAAACATAAATTGCTTACTTACAGCATCGTTGACAAGTGCTTCTTTACAGTAATGTTTACAATAATTGCTCAAAATTGCATCCACCAACAGTAATACATGCGTGGCAGTGTCGACGGATACATGCGTGGCAGTGTCGAGTGATTGGCGTACAATTTCAAAGATGCCAGGTATTTCTCGCACGCGTGCAGCCGCAACGGATATTCGGGAGACGAGGTCCTCAACAGAGTCAACTGGAGTCTCGTAAACGAGGGCCTTCAGATGTCCCCATAAGAAGTTATGGAGGCTCGATAAATCGGGCGATTGGGTGGCCAACGGACTGGTTCACCACGGCCAATCCATTGCGCCCCAAAAGTGTCATCCAGGTAATTGCGCACATTAATGCAGAAATGGGCTGGCGCTCCATTATGCTGAAACCACAGTCCTTGTCGGGCAGCCAGTGGTACATCTTGAAGCAATTCTGGTAAAACCTCTTCCATAAAAATACGATAACATCTGCCATCGAGTCACGTGATAGTAGATATGGGCCAATCAGGAAGTCGTTCACAATACCCGCCCACACATTCACAGAGAATCGTTCTCGGTACGTTGGCGCAGCCAGGCATGTATTACTGTTGGTGGACGCAATTTTGAGCAACTATTGTAAACATTGCTGTAAAGAAGCACTTGTCAACGATGCTGTAAGTAAACAATTTATATTTCCTTTCATGTCTATTTTTTGTGTTTGTGCCTCAACGCGCCGCTTGCACCCATACATTGCTATACAAAAAATGTTTGTTGCAGTATGCTCTACCACCCCTTAAAGTTTGTCCCATGAGTTCTGAATCACTCTGTATGCATATAACAATTTTGTTATTTATATATACATTAATATATATAAATTTTTTGAATAGAGTATAAAAATTGTCTTTATGTTCATATATCACAAATGCAAAATCCAAGTTATTTGCACATACAAGTGACTAAAAATGTTATACCTTTGCTTTAATTCAATAATGCACCACCGATTTCACGATGGGGTTATGTAAAATGTTGAGGATGCTAGTAAGATAACGCTGCGTGGGAGAAATTACTCTCCCTCCCCTCGCTCTAAAACATCCTGTTTCTTTTTATCTTATTAAGGAAACTGTAACGTACCAGGAGATGTGACGTACCTGCCCGAAGGACGCACACGACATAAAGGCAGATAGGAATCAGAATAAAACGTCCGCGTAGCTCAACTGGTAGAGCAACTTATCCCGGAATGAGGGGATCCGGGTTCGAATCCTGACGTGGACAGAAATGACGGAGAAATTTTCTTCGTCATAAAACATTACAGTGCTTCCTGAAAATGCATGGTGCAAACCATTCCGGTGTCGCACGATTGGTCGACATAACGATCAGTCGATTGTAACGACTGGTCGAGATAACCATTGGTTCAGAGGATTATGGTGTACATTCACAGCTGTACCTCTCAGAACATACTGACCTCTCAAAACGTAATGTTCCTTTTTGGAAATAATATCTTTTAGAATGTAGTAATCAGAACGTACAGCATTATAACATATTGTTTCCAAATAGGCCCCCGTGTCATCTTTTGTACTCTAAGTGAAATCTATATAGAGGGCCTTCTGAACGATGTTATTTCCGAAAGGGCCCCGGAGCACTTTAGGCATAGACACCTTGGGAAAACTGCCACGCATAATTCGGAAACTCGGAAAATTGCCACACATTCAAAGCGTTTCTCGGACGAACGACGATTTGTGCTCATCCCCTTAATGAAAACCATGTGGCAATTTTCCGGTGGGGCAATTTTTCTGTGTGTGGCAAGTTTCCGGGTTGCTGAAAGATGTGTAGCAATCTTCCGGTGGGGCAATTTTCCGGTGGGGCAATTTACCGCCAAACTGTTTGCACTTATTCAATTTTTTTCCAAGTTCCGTTGACCATTTTATGTCGACTAACGTCGACTAATCGTTATATCGACCAGTCGTTACTGTAGATCAATCGTTATGTCGACCAATCGTTATGTCGACCAATCGTTACTGTCGACTAATAGTTACTGTCGACTAATCGTTATGCCGACCAATCGTTACTGTCGGCCAATCGTGTGTCAACCAACCGTTTGTCGACCAATCGTTACATACCCAACCATTCCCCTACCGTTTGGTTTCAGTCCCTTTAAATTAACATCGTAATAAAAAACCAGCTAACTAATCATTTGGATGCCAGTTTGAGATGCCTCGATTTTTTTTTTTTTTTTTTTTTTGCTACAGAGTGTAAACCACCCACCGCAAGGGGAAAAAATTGTAGGAACAATTTTTAATAACTTGCTATTGTTAAAAATTAGGTACCAAATATTTTGTTGTATTGGAAGCACCAACGTCACGTTTGCTATACTAAGGCTTAACTGTATACGTGGAAAGTCGGCATCAAGAAGTCTGAAATGAAGCTAAATGCCAGCTTCCAAAATATTAGGTATGCAACTTAATTCTCGGCCACAGGCACGCCACGTTGACAGCAAATTATAGCAAATCGAATAAGTACCTAATCAGGGAAATAATCCCCGTCGTGTTGGATACATTTGAACCATCGGTCAGGGAGCTGCCGAATGCCACTGCGGAAAAAAGAGGGCTGTTTCGAGTTGATAAAGCCATCAATACTTGTGTGGACCTCCTCGACAGAAGTGAAGTGCGTATCACTCAGGTGATGTTTCAGGGAGCGAAAGAGGTGATAATCCGATGGGGCGAAGTCTGGAGAATATGCCGGGTGGGACAAAATCTCCCATCCCAGGTCGGTGATCGTGTTTAAAGTCGTTTTCGCGGTGTGAGGACGCGCGTTATCCTGAAGCAACAGGACCGACCTTCTGCCCTTGCCGGTGTTTGGCCTTTTCGCCTCCATTGCGTCACTCACACGAATGAGCTTCTGACAATAACGCTCAGCATTGACCGTTTCACCAGGTTTGAGCAACTCATAGTGTACGACACCGCGCTGATCCCACCATAGGCACAGCAACAACTTCCTGGCATGGATATTCGGTTTGGTGGTATATACTGGTGGTAGGCTGACCTGGATAAACCCACGATTTGCGCCGCTTAGGATTATCGTAGAGGATCCACTGTTCATCACAGGTCAAATTCTTGTGGAAGAAATCCTTCTTGTATCTTCTTGACACAGCAACATCGTAGCTCCTAGACTTATTCGAAGCTGTGAGTTGGTGGGGCACCCAACGGCCCTCCTTGTGAATCCGTCCAAGCTTGTGCAGGCGTTTTGCAATGGCTTGCCGTTTACGTTTTACTCCGAGTTCCTGGGTGAGCTCTGACTGTGTGCGACAGTGATACGCGTCCAACAGCTGTTCCAATTTCTCATCGTCAACTTTCTGTTGTTGTCCCGGACGTTCTGCATCACGGAGATCGAAATTTCCCTGCTTAAACTGCTGGAACCACTTCTTACACGTACTGTAGGGCACAACAGCCTCACCCAAAGCAGCACAGATCGTTTGCTGGGCTTCCGCGGCACATTTATTCAGCAGAAACGCGAACAGGAGGCAGTGCCTCAAATGTTGCTTCTCGAACGACATTGCTTTCACCGTCAGCTTTCGTCCCTTCTGTCACTACAGCTGTGAGCGGTTACGGTTGTCTGGAAAGCTGTTGGATAGCGCTGCAATTAGTCATTATCGCACACTGCTATTTGCATTTGCCGAAGTTCTATGATCGCTTGCGGTTAGGGGCCGAGAATTAAGTTGCACACCTAATATGATGATGCATTGATTTGCAAACATCACTACTCTGTGGAATTAGGTTTTAAATTCGGAAGTAGTCCGAGTTGTCAGTGCTTGAAAATTCACCCTTTCAGCGAGGACTATTTAATGTTTTATTTATTGAAGGATGATAGAAATTTCAAATTGAAGTCCGTGTGGGAGTTTTTTTTTATTATTATAATATTTTGCCTCGTTTTCTTAATTTTTTAAATTAATTTCTTTAGTTATTCAGCAATAAACGAAAACAATTAGACTAAATATAAGGGGAGATCGCCCCAAAACCTACGGGGGACATTCATGGATTTTCGGGGGGGCTAAGCACTCCCGAGAAGATGCCTGAATATATCACTGCCTCCTTGAAACCAGTGGCCTTGAAATTACGGACAGGCAACTGTTTTATAGGTCTTGCAGTTGCTCATGGTGGTCCTTAAGCCCCAAAAAGAGACAAAAAATAGTATTTAATTTTGATTACAGTTTATTTAAACAGCATGTTTTAAATACCAAAAACGCACAAACTTTATTTATGCATGTGGAAAAGGACTAGTATATTAAAAACAAATAAATATATCATGAACGAGCTTGATTCGTGCATCACTTCAGACTCCATGTTTTCAAGAAACGTCGCAAGCGAACGTCTGGAGAAATATCGTGTGAAAAATTATATAGAGCTTTGTCACTTTCCTAGCAGAGATTTAATTGATTTTAAAAGAGAAAATAATTGAAAACCCGTTGAGACAAGATCAAAGGTGGTGAAAGGAGGAAATGAGAGAAAAAAAATCGATTGTTTTTATTGATCATTACTTATGGAAAATTATGCCTGGGAAGTGACTGAGCCTCATCAAACGCTAGCCTAAGGTAACTTTGGGGAAAAGAAAAGAAAAAGGTAGACCGACAGTTTTTTTTTATGGTTTATTGCGGAAAATGTTAGGCTATTGAAAAATAAGTGAGATGAAAAATAAACAACAAACTAACACATTTTATTGATAATAAAAATATTTTTTTATTGCAAGTTTAACGACCACCGTGAGCAACTCAATGGGCTATAAGCAGTTGCCCATCACTAATTTAGGGCCACTGATTCCAGGTAAGGAAGAGAGCCAGTGCTGTAAGACAAACACAGCATCCATGCCTCACCGGGATTCGAACCCGGACGAATGATCAGAAGTCAACGCTTAGACCACTGCGCCTCCGGGGCGGCCCATAAAAATCTGCTGTTGTATAGAGAAAAATACAGGTAGCAGAATATGTGTCTTGGTAAAAATGCTAATCACAGCAATATAAAATACCCAAAGAACAGAAAAATAAAAGGGGGCCTGGTTTCAAATAACAGTTCATGTCGGGAAACCTAGCCCTCCCCCAGGAACGCATGTTAAAAAATTCGGGGGGGGGGGGGGGTACAGTAAAAAAAGAAATGCACCAGAACTAAACAAAAGTTAATGAAAAACAGAAGAAAATGTTGCATTTTTTTTTCTAATGTAAGTTGATGCATTTTTATTCAATTAAAGCTTTTTTTTTCTAATATAAGTCACATTTGAACCAAAAACATTAAAACATGAAACATTTTCGGAGGGGGGGCTCTTTGGCCTCCCCCAAAATAAGCCCATGCCCTCCCACATCCATGCTCCAATCAACCATCAAATCATCTTAGCGCGACAGACAGACGGAACGAATTCGTGACAATATTTTATGAGAAATGCCAAAAGAGAAACCGAACACTCATTAAATATAACCCCGTAAGGGTGCAGAAAATAAAAAGAAAATTAGCAACAGAGAGACAGACAGACAGGCAAAGCATATTCACTTACCTTCTGAACTGCGTTTTTCGGGTTCTAAAACCATTTTAACGAAAGGTGATATAGTGGGAAATATCATCCGAGCGATGAATGCTAGCATTGTTTTCACTGGATGCCACTGATAAATAAGATAAGAGGTTTTCACTTTCGTTGTCTCCAAAAATTACCAAAAGAAAATGTTTTCTAACCGTACCCGCTCAGTGATCCACAATTTATATTACCGTGGTCCACGTGCCAGCTACACTGCAAACAATATCACGTGATCACAATCATCATTTCTGGATACGGTGATGCCACAGGTCGTTAATACGAAGAGAGTTGATTTGATGGTCAGTTCTCAGTCGAAACCTGACCTTGCAGTAGATCTGAGTAATCCTTTATCTGGTGCCGTTCCTTTCGGTTATGGGTTAGCCGGACCGATGATGCTAACAACGTATATAACTAACTACCCATGACTGCCGTACGAGATGTTGGAAGAAATTGAACTACTTACTGGAGAGAGCTGCGTAGGTGCACTGGACCCCACTGAATAATGCGTTGCTGCTGCGTACGACCCGAAGGGCCAGTTTTTCTGCTCTTACGAGTTCTTTCCGTTTACTCAACAAGCGATGCTTGCTGTTGAACAAACGACGTTTTACAGGACTGAGGTGTGTACTTCACGCATTTCAGTTACGGATGGTGGACAAGATTAATCCGCTATCACTGATGTTTTTAACTTTTTTGTTTCTTCCTCTTCTCTCTCTCTCTCTCTCTCTCGTTCTTTAGTTTTAAAAACTGCTGCGATAAAAATTAGATCAGAAGTGCAAAAATGTAGAAAAATAAAATGTCAGTGAACAAAGGAAATAAAATAAAATAAAAGAATAAGTGATAAAACAAAAAGAAAATAAGTAAAATGTTAATGAGAATAAGGTGAAATGAAAGAACAAACATAAATGATTGAGAAATAATGACAGCAAAATAAGGTAGAAATAAATTAAAAGAAAAATGAAAGGGAAATAAATCAAACAATAGAGCAAAAAAGAAGTAGAAGAGAATCGAAAGTAAATTAGGGCAAAAATAACGATGGAAAGGGTCCTCAGGTTTATTAAATTCCCGAGGAGATTCTAGCATACAAATGTTTCTATTATGACAGTAAATAGTTCTCTCCTCTTTCAGTTGACCGGTAAAAATTATTGGCTGCTGATTATTCATGCATGTACAATAAATTAAAAAAGCACGTAAGGATAAGCAAGCTAAAAAATTGAAGTAATAAAAGCAAGGTAGTAGACACAAATAAATTAAATAAAGCAATATCAGCAGTGAAAAAAGGAAATAAAAAGTAAGGAAATAATTTATGGAAAAAATGTTGAAGACAATAGCAGAGGAAGTATTCAAAGGGCCTGAATTATTGCAAAAGTCATGAAATTGTATTGTCTTTCTATACACATTAGGTCGTTCGAGAAGTAAATGAACATTTTTAACATATTTTATATAATAGCTGTGAAATTCATAAATTTGACGTGGATCGAATCCTCGCTGTGGAGCCAGTTCTTCTAACCGAGAAAACTACTCCGACGGAATTATCGCTGCAGAGTTATCGTATTGACACGTACTTCTCCTCTGTAGTACGTCACATTATCTCGCTCTTTTTTTCTTCAAAGCGAAGAAGGAATTTTTCATTAATTCCAGACGATATGTGGAACAAACATCACACATTTTTAGAAGAACCCAACTGCCAGTACATCCATATCCACAATCGGGCGCCAATGTGAAATTCATAAATTTGTAGGTGACTTTGATCGAATCCTCTCGCTCCGGAGCCAGTTGTTCAAACCGACTAAACTACACCAACGAAATGCATCGCTGCAGGTTTGTCGTCTTGATACGTGCTACACCTCTGCAGTACGTCACACAGCAAAGAAATGATCACAATATTTGAGGGAAATTATTCCTATTATTATTTTTTTATTGGAGTTTTAACGGTCACCGTGAGCAACTCGGTGAGCTATAAGTAGTCACCAGTTCCTAATTTAGGGCCACTGACTCCAGGGAAGGGACAGAGCCAATGCCATAAGAAAAACACAATATCCATGCCTCACCGGGATTCGAACCCGGACCCATGTCGGACGAATTATCAGAAGCCATCGCTTAGACCTCACCACCGGAGGGAAATAATTACTAGTACCTTTCCTACCAATAATATGTTCCCAAACATCATTAAAAGTACCGGTGTCAAATGATCAGATCATATGTAGAGGATTTTAGGAAGGGAGCGTCTGTCAACTAGGTCTTGAACAATCCTTAGGAATAGGAAGCTAGGAGATTTGGGCAAGAGTGTCCGATAGGAAAGTGACACGGAAGCGAGGTAGAATGGGGAGGAAGACGCCCTTATTTATAACTGGGAGGCCAGTACCCGGAGTCCGACGGCTTAACGTGCCCATCCGACGCACGGCGGTATTTAGTGGTTCAAGCGATCGTGTCTGTCTAGGATCGAACCTGAGATTCCTCTGTGGCAGCCATGAACATTTACCATTAGGTCATCGGCAGCCCCAGTGTCAATATTTGAGACTCGGAGATCTAAATCCGGATTGTTGTTGTAGCAAGTAATAGGCCAAAAACAGTTGAAATCACAGGGGTTCATATCTGGTGAATATGGTGGATGTGCAGATGCAGCCGACCGTTATATTCAATAAACAGCCGAACAATCCGAGCCTTGTGATGCCGTGCGTTGTCGTGTATGAGCACAGGTCGTTGTACATGATCCGTAGTGCCCATGCCGGGATATGTTCCTTTAAAATGGCTTATACTGGTCCCATGTCATGGTGATGTTAGCATCATGTTTTTCAAAAAGCCACATCGCGAACATCCATGCCAAAGACCAGTAAGATTTAATGCTCATGCAACTCTGCACTCGGTAAAAGCGCAGCACAATTGCCTGGTTCAACCCAGGACCGTGACTGATGTCGCTGTCTGGGTGCGTAAAACTCCACCCATCTTTCACCAAAGCAGAGGAACCTTGTGAGCACCCTACTATATCGCGTAACATTACTCCGCGCAATTTCGTAGCGGAATTTCTTCTGTGTCGTAGTTAGTGTATGCGGTACCCACGTCGCTAGTTTTCTCATTAGGCCTAAATCTTCCATTATCACCGTATACATCGTTGGATGCTGGATACCCAGTTGTATGGGAAGGTAATTGATACACACCCTATAAAACTTCTGTAAGGCCTTTTGGCTTCTTGTGTAGAAGCCGAAATCAGTCGGCCTCATCAGGGAACATGTTTGGGTGTGTCCTGCTTTCTTTGTATCCTTTCATCCAATTGTGAACAGCCATTTTCTTTAGGGTATTTTTTGGTGGCGCTTTTCAAAATCTACTGTTGCCAGCCGAAGACTTTGAGCCACACCCTCCGAATACTGCAAAAAAAAAAAAAAAAACGTTCTTCCATTGTCACTGATCATCTGAGATGTTCCATTGTTATCACAGCTTTCAGTGGCAGATCGTTCGGTACGATCTAAACCTGAGGTACGTACCAGAGATGGTCACGGGTCAGCGGGACAACTGGTAAATTTCTTACGGGTTAAACGGGTCGGGTCAAGGTGTTCCTCACCCGATTTCGACCCGGTTTTATTTCCTTTTAAATTTTGAAAAGTAAAAAAAAAATATTTAAAAGAGAAATGCGTACTGTGGAATTTTGTGCTCAATACTGGTGCTAGCGGAGTTAAAAGATTTGTTATACAAAAATATTGCCGTCTCTTTCTTAAAGCAACGAAAATATCCACCGATCGACGATACGGCGCAGGCGCTAAACTCACCGATAACACATCGTAAAACGATACTTTCTTTGCGTTTGTTTTCAGTGCGATTAACCGGAGCAAGATACAGGCAAACGCCTGTCGCCTGTTTCTCTCGTGATACACTCTCTCACACCCCGCGTGTCACATTGTATAAGACTGAGAGTTACTTTTCACATAGTATATTTTACATTGAGCATTCAGAGGCTTTCGTTGGCGTGCTAACATCCCGTTCCATTCCATGTCGTTTCGGTATTAATGCCTCATTTGTTAATACGGATGAAATTAATATTAAGAAGATTGAAAAAGACGTCGAGGCCAGCAAATACATACGTGCTTTTTGAAAAAAAAAGAGCAAGAGTGAATGCTCGAAGTTGTTTCGTCTCATTAAGGAATCAGAATATGTTTCACTGCAATACCAATGTTCACAAGCTTATGTGCTGAAAGTTACCAAAATGTGAATGTTTATTTCATGAGTGTTCCTTCCTTCTGAGGAGCAATGATGAAATCAACAACCACATTTTCGAAACTTTCAGTTCCTCAGAAGCTGGTGAAAATTGGTGTGCCGCCACGGTTGAGCAGTGGTCTAAGCGATGGCCTAGGATCATTCGTTCGAAAGGGGTCCGGGTTCGAATCCCTGTGAGGCACGGATGTTGTGTTTTTCTTACGGCACTGGCTCTCTCTCTTCCCTGGAACCAGTTACTCTAAATTAGAGACGGGAGACTGCTTATAGCCCATTGAGTTGCTCACGGTGGTCGTTAAACCTCCCATAAAAAAAATTGGTGTTGCTGTGAAACATATTCTGAAGCTTGATATGTTATCAAGAAAACAGCAAAAACTGAAATTAAACATACAAGTTACTTAATTCAAAACTTTTGACTGTAGCACCATCAAAATTAAGTGGAGCAGCCGTAACATTACTGCGGAGGGACCTTCTTTCTGACTCTCGCAGATGTGTTTGGAAGCATTAAAAGACTTACACAGAAGAGCAATTGAATTAGAGATACCTGTTTAGTAACGTGTAGCACCACCTTTCGTCCTGATGACAGCAGCGATTCGTCTCAGCATAGACTCGACAAGACACCAGAAGCGTTGGGAAGCCATACGGATCCACGACCCCTGAACAAGCTCCCACAGTTCACGAAGATTTGATGGAGGGGGAGGGGTCAGATTCTCGAACATCCCTCTCGATGGCATCCCAGATGTGCTCGATGGGATTGAGGTCAGGTGACCTAGCTGGCCAAGGAAGCGTGGTCACGTCGGTGGCGTGTTCATCCAACCATTCGGATACAATTCGGGAGCGATGGCACGGGACATTGTCTTGTTGCAGGATGAGGTCCCCAGTGGGATGTTGAAGACGCACAAACGGGAGCAAATGGTCGTCCAGGATACCCCGGTAACGTTGACCTGTGAGGAAGGATGTCACACGTACCAGGGGTTCCATTTCAGTCCACGTAAACAGTCCCTAGACGAGAATGCCACCCCACCAGCTTGAAGAGTATCCTGCTGTCAAGAAGGATCCGTCGCTTCATGTGGTTTGCTCCGTACTCGTGTCCTGCCATCCACATGTACCAACGTGAATCTCGACTCATCAGTCTAGGTAACATTTTTCCACATGTCTAGGGTCCAGTGGCGATGTTCCCGCGCCCATGCTAATCTTTCTTTGCACCCTGTGATGTGCTGTCAGCAGCGGTACCCTCGTAGGCTTTTGTACCCCATAGCGAGGAGATGGTTCTGGATGGTGTGGCTGCTTACACGTTTTTGTGCACCAGCATAAAATTGCTGAGTGATTTCTTACACTGTGGCCCGTCTATCCGCTGTTACAATGCGAGCTAGCCGACGATGACCGCTTATCCACACGCTGTTGTCCACGGCAGTTGGACCTTGCAGAAATGGTTTTACCGGATTCGATGTACTCACGGTGCACCCGTGAAACAGTGGCTCGTGAAAATCCCAGTGCCTGCACGACTTCCGAGATGGAGTGACCCATTCGTCGGGCCCCGACAATTTGCCCACGATCAAATGCGCTTAGATCCTTTGTCTTACCCATACTGCATCCGACTCTTACTGATACCCGTCGCATCACTCCTTATATTGCCGGATCGCTGCATAAGTCATGTCGTTTCCGTTTACAGGGCCGCCCACAGCGCCATATTTGCATAACGCCAGCTGTTTCTAATTCAATTGCTCTTCAGTATATATGTTAAAAAATTCGAATTTATAGTTCAAACAGATTTGTCCGGGTCAGATCCGGTCGGGTTCAATTATGCTACTTCTGGGTCGTGTCGGGGACAAAAAATTTTGTTTGACCCGTTTCCAACTCTTGTCCATACTATGCATCAAGCAGACATCACTTGTGTTGCCAGTTCAAGTTTCCGAAATTCACGCCAATGAAAGTGTTCGCGTATTTCCCGGACGACCAAATATAAAGATTTTTTTCCCCCACTAAGGACAGAATACTTCCTTGTTACTTAAACCAGTGCAATATATGCATTTCATAAAAATACAACGGCCGTTCCATAAAAATTGAGAGAAAATCACACAAAATGAAGAGATATAGGTACAGCAAAATATATGTTATTCTTTCTCAAAGTATCTTCCCTCGGATGATATGCAACGGTCCCATTGTTCAGTCCACTTTCCAAAGCATATGTGGTGAAGTCATTTTGTGGAAGTTGCTTTAGCGACCCTTGTACAGCTTGAATAACGTCAGCATCTGTGTTGAATGTTGCGCCCCGGAACTTCTCCTTCATTGTTGGAAACGACCAGAAATCGCACGACGCAAGTCAGGGCTGTAGGCAGGCTGTGGCATGATTCCAATACTGTATTTCGTAAGAGACTGTTGAACACAAGCAGCCATATGTGGGTGGGCATTATCATGGTGTAGGGTACACTTGCCCACCAGTTCCGGTCGCTAAATCAATATGTGTTGCCGCAGACGCTTCAAGACTGAAAGGTAATACTCAGCATTGACAGTAATTTGTAGAGGAACGGCAGGCAGGTAGATTTCACCTGTATGGGGGGAAAAAAATATCATCACGTTCCCAGCTGATTTGGTTCGGCAGACTTTTTCGGAGGAGGCGAGCCTGTGTTTCCAGACATTCGTTGGGCGCTTCATGAAGGGATCGAAATAGTGGACCCATGTTTCATCGACAGTTGTTACTGTGTTTAGAAAGTTTGAATCCTTCGCAGCCATTTGTTTCAATTCATGACACACCTGAACTCTGGCTAACCATTGTTCTCTCGTCAAGTGATTAGGTACCCATCTGGAACACACACGATGCAGTAGTAATTTGTCGCGTAGAATGCGGAATGCCGACGCTTTTGAAATATTAGTTGACGCCGCTGTCTTCCCACGTCATTCGTCGATCTTCTTGCAGGATTACCCAAAGAGTGTTAAGAATACGCTCCGTAACAACACTTTCAGGTTGACCAGGCCTAGGAACGAGTTCTGCATGCAAACGCCTTTTTTGAAATCAGGGTGCCGTCTAAAAATCGTCGACTCACCCAAACATTTATCTTTGAAAGCTTTTTTCAATAAATAGACTGTTTCTGGAGCCGTTTTACCCAAACGATAGCAACATTTTATCGCACAACGTATTTTACTTCTGAACTCTGAAGCACTCACCTCCATAGCTGTATGGCGAAATGCAAACAAACCTTAAACAACTGCGCAATAACAAAACCAGAATTGTCTGCCACGGCTAATAACTGTTGCCATAGATACTTCCTTAATTCAGTTAGTCGTCTGAGTGGTTATGTTTCCCCTTCGAAGTGTTGCCAACTCAAAGCAAAATTACTCTGTTTTTATGGAACGGCCTTTGTATATAGAACGTACAATATCGTAAAAACACTTTCTTTGCTTCATCTTCTTCCGCAAAAATGGAAGACGATGAAGCACAGAAACTTCGAAGAAACCCAAACTGTACATCAATTACATAAGAAACTTTTTTAAAAAAAAATGCTGTTCCTCTCCTGCAGTTTCTATACAAATTTCCCTGTATTAGTTTGTTTGGGCAACCGATAGAGAAATGATGTGTACAAATTCACTGCTGGCCACCCAAAATACAACACCAAGAAGGACACGAGATAGCAAAGCCAGATTTACTGGACACATAACAACAGATACAAAGATGAAATCGATTGCGGAACACGCAGACATCAATAGTTCGTGTGGTCCCCATGGCTGGCAATAACGGCCGCTACACACCGCGGCATCGAACGAAAGAGGCTTTGGATGTCGGCTTGGGGTATGTCGGTCCAGGCTGCTTCTACACGTTGCCGCAGTTCATCAGGCGTAGCCGCGGGTGGTGCTTGCCGGGCCACTCGGTTGCCATTCAGCGACCAGATGTGTTCGATGGGCGACATATCGGGAGAACAAGTGGGCCACGGCAGCAGTGACACCTGGTGGGCCGTGAAGAATTGTTGCACGACGCGTGCCACGTGCGGGCGCGCATTGTCTGTTGAAACGTGGCCGCGGGAAGGTCCTGCAAGTAATGGAGGACTACAGGCTCCAAAACGTCGGAGATGTAGCGGTGGCTGTTGACTGTACCGGCGATGCGTACTAGAGGGGTGCGGGTGTCATATCCAATTGGGCCCCAAATCATAACGCCAGGCGACGGACCGGTATGGCGATGCATAATGCAGGCATCATACAGTCTCTCGCCGCGGTGCCGCCACACGCGGATCCAACCATCGTGGTGTTGCAGGCAGAAGCGGGATTCGTCGGAGAAGACAATGTCGTGCCATTCCGTAGTCCAGGCGCGGCTTCAACGGCCTACTGCCGCCGCATCGCAGGTGGTGTAACGTCAATGGTAATCGGAGCAATGGGCGCCGTGCGACGAGTTCCCGCTCCTGAAGACGATGTCGAACGGTACGTGCTGACGCAGGTTGTTGCGCAACACACCATAATTCCTGCGCTAACGTTCGTGATGTGGTGGTGCGAGCCGTCAATGCCCGCCGCACAACATGCCGGTCCTCTCATCCGGTGGTGTGCCGCGGCTGCGGCAATCGCTCACGTTGGTCCGTCCGTCCCTCCTACACCCACCGAATCCATACTCGCCTCACTGTGGCTGGATGTCTTCCCACACGGGCGTCGATGTCTCGGTACGATAAACCGCTGTAGCGATAAGCCACTATTCGTCCTCTGTCGAACTCCGAAACGTGCTAGAATGACTACCGTATTCTGCGACGAGGCATCAGGAAGCTACCCACTCACAGGTCCGGCAGCAGAACACACTTCCACTACTTACACCCCGCCTTCTGTGCACCCTTCTTATTGTGCTTCTCGGTGGCGTGCCGGGCGCACATGATTTGCATATGCCCTGCAATGCTAATCGTTTGCATGTCTCCTTGCGGGCGACGAGTGCTGCAAATTTTCCGGCCAATCGGATGCTTCCTTCTTCGTGTTGCATTTTGGGTGGCCAGCAGTGTATATTACTCTTTTCATTGTTCACTCATTGACCTGTTCCTGACTTATCCTACTAGGCGTTTCTCTCTTTTACCTTGCTGCCAAGTTCCCTCCTGCAATTTAATTTTTACCCCGATATCCCAATCTCAGTGAGATATTAAAATTCTCTTTTCTTAGCTAGGTCTCAAAACCGTGGGTGGGGCTGAAGAGTTATCTGGAAATTCTCTATGTTCAACTACGAATTGTATTTTTATGCTAACACTGGCGCAAAATTTTGTTTTTATTTCGTTCTTTTTTTTTAATTTGCAGTACTTCACTAGCAAATAATTTCTTCATCCACAAAAATTAAAAAGTAATAAAATAAAATACAAAATAATGAAAAAAATGAAGGGAGAAAGGGAACTGAACTCTCTTGGAAAATAAAAAATAAATCGCATTCTCTGAATTTGCTTGATGTTGGTTGACTTACAGGTTCCTTATCGCCGGAGGCGAAGTAACTTGCAACTACTATGGAAAAACCATTTATTTTTGTAGTTCACTATTCTGGTTCCTTTCCGTGGTTCCACGCAATGGTATCGAGGAGTTACTGGTGTCGTATTTCGACTTTTTCTATACTTGCTTTTTGTATTCACTTTTATCTTCATCTTTATTGAAGACAAAGTGAATACAAAAATTACCGAGCGCCAGCACGCTTACTCTTTCGCTGTGCTCGGAGGTACCTCTTCTTACCGTAATCAACAGTCACGCCCCTTCGCTTCCCGATTCAGTAACTAAGAGCTCTCAGATTTCTGCCCTCCCTCCTTCTCCCACACAAACATCGTAAAACCACTGCTTCTGTGAGCAAAGCGATGAAGAGGCAGAAGTTGCAAACTATTTTTCCCTCTCCCTCGCACAAGAATGTTCTTTTAGCACCATTTTCCATCGCCTAGAGGGATGCGTTTAACTACAACGTCTCCACCACAGCACTTTGGAAGCAGTTAAGTTCCTAAAAGTTATTTAACAGCAGGTTATATGCGTATAGCATCCGGAGGCGTAGTTGCGCAGAAGTGTTTTAACCTTCTGCGCAACCATGCCTCTGCATCCCTTGTCTTCCTGAGTCTCCCTCTTCTGATAATGCTCTTCCAAATTTTAAGTTTCACCGGGGGAGGGGAGGTATTTCTCTGTTTCCTGACCCTTAACACCAACATCATTGCGCAGCTATTCTTACTAATTCAACTCGAAAAAAAAATAAAAAAATTATTTTGAGTTGCCCGTTGTTCGTGCTTAACATTTCAATTTTGCTTTTCTAAGAAAGTGCAATGCACGTATTTGTGCATATAGTGAAATACAAAAGCAATTCCCTTAAACTACTAATAATAAAAGTTCATGAAATTTGCAACGTCCATTTTTCAGGGAAACTTGTGGCCTTGCATAAGCAAGCTGAGCCCACCTACTGTCTGCTGGCTAAGATTGAGGACACATGTTGTCCTCAGTTTTAATGCAAAATTGAAGGCAATTTCGTTTGAAAATGAGGACATGATTGAGGACAACATCTCCCATACATACATACATACATACATACATACATACATACATACATATCACTAAGCTGTTCTCTGAGATTCAGAGGTTAGCTCCAAAAAGAAATACAAACTTCCAGATATTTTTACTTATTGTTGTTGTATCAAACTTCTCCATTTACAGCGATCTCGACATACAACTCATGCTTCACTGATATCCATTACACGCCGTACACAAGATCTTTTATACTTCATACTCATAATCTTTTTCTCATGCAGACACTCCTGAATCTGATCCACCCATGTCTTCCTTGGGCTTCCTCTGCCTTTCCTTCCTGCCACTTGGGCTGAAAAGATTTTCTTAGTAAGCATATTTCATCACTCATTCTTTCAACATGGCCAAACCACTGCAGCATATTGGTCTCCACCTTGCTAACAACATTTTGCTTCACATCACACAACTGCAATACATCTTCATTTCTCACACAATCATATCGTGTCTTGCCACAAACCCCACGTAAGTAACGCATTTCTCCAGCACACAAACGACTCCTATATTTCTTCTGTAGTACCCAGGTTTCACTACCATACATCAGAGTAGGAACAATTACACTTTCAAACACAGCCATGCGGGACTCTCTAGAGAACCCATCATTCCTGTGAAAACCTCCCAGAGCAGCTATGACTTTCAAAGAAGAGTTCACTCGTCTACTGATTTCACCATCCAACTTGTTCTATCTGTCAAACATGCTTCCTAAATACACAAACTCACTCACCTGGTCAATCACAGTGCCATTTATACTTACATTACATTCAGCGCTACCCGTTCCTCTCTCAAACACCATAACTTTGATTTTTCCCTTATTTATACTCAGTTTGAATTTCATGCAAACTTCGTGCATCCGAGTCAACATACTCTGCAGCTCACTTTTGCTCTCTGCCAACAGGACAGTGTCATCAGCATACAGCAATCTGCACACACGGATATCACCAAGACATAAACCACTATTATCTATATCTATTTTGGCATCACGCATGCATGCATCCATAAATATATTAAACAGCCATGGTGACATTACACAACCTTGTCTAACTCCTGCACCAATGGAAAACCATTTTGATAAAACACCATTCACTCGTACACAAGCTCTACTACCAGCATACATGGCTTTTACACTATTAAGTAGATTCCCAGTAACACCAATATTCATTCAACACCTTCCACAAAAGTGTCCTATTCACTCGGTCGTAAGCTTTCTCTAAATCTATGAAGGCAGTAAGAACTTTCTTCCCAACAGCCAGATATTTTTCAATCATCGTGCGTAATGCAAAAATCTGGTTAGTGCAGCATTTACCAGGCATAAAACCACTGTGAACATCCACACTTTCAATGATGTAAGACTCCGTACTTTTTCAATAACAACCTCACCAAACACTTTCCCTGGCACACTCAGTAGGCTAATACCACGATAGTTCTTGCATTCAGTCTGTCCCACGTTATGATAAAATCAAAGATCAGCAAAGAATGTTATCGACTGTACCATAATTGTCCAGTTTTATGGGAAAACATACGATGAATCTGAAGGACGATTTTCATGTGAAAGAAGTATAAAATAGCAGTAAAATACTATCATGCAGAATATTACTTCGGATAAATTTTAAATGTTGCTCATAGGGGGCAGCACATGCAAACAAAGCTACATTTTGATTTTATACTGAAATTTCTTCGTGATTTTGTACAAGCAAAAATATCTGAAGCCAGAAAATGACTATACATTGAGCTGATAGAAATCATGGAATACCTGTCTGTTGCTGCTATGAGAAGGCATATTCAAAGTCCAATAACTTCACTTGAAGAAACAGTTTAATGAAAATGTACCGAACAAAATTTGTGGAACTCTCAATGGAATCTACCGAATGCAAATAAATTTAGCATCAGTTACTTATTTATCTGCGAGAACCTGGATGCTGAAAAAGAAGAGATTCATTCCCATCCTATAAATATTTTAATTAAATCCAGTTAAAACAGAACGAGTTAGTAAAATCATGTAATGCATTGATTATGATACGCCTTCCCACATAACAGAAATCATTACTAAAGTTATGAGGATAATGCCTGTGGAATAAATCTCACTCCTGCGCCCTGGCCTTTGACCCCATTTAGATGATATTCAACAGAATTGGTTCAGTGTACTTCCGGAACAACATACTGAAGTTTTGTCGTAATAGAAGCATTTTTATCCAAGTTATGACGCATAAGGGAGATGGAATAAATTCCACTCCTATGTCCTGACCTTTGACCCCATTTCGCCCATTTTTCAATAGGTTTCGTCCCCAGTTGTCTCCTACCACATACTAAAATTTCATCGAAATCGAACCATTTTTACGCGAGTTATCGTGCGGAAAGACAGACAGACGGTCGGACAAAGCTGGAGCATGTACGCTTCTTCAACCTACTGTTGGGAAGCGTAAACAAGAAAGATGATACCGAATTTTCGGGTGTAATAAGCACGTCTTTTGAATCCGTTCTGACGCAAATCAAATTTATCAAAGCTATTCAAAGTAAATGGAACAGGTATGGAAAACAATAGATCTGACGAAACAACGAAGATTTTCAATCGGGTTTTTAATCCCTCAGATATTGCTGTAAACGGAATCGTGAGCTTACGAACTCTTAGAAACAGAGATATCGACAAAAATAAGATGTGACTTTAAGTCCCCTGGTGGGAAAACCATGCATTATTTTAGGAAGAAAGTATTCTTTAAAGGTTTATCTATATAAGCGGTATCGGTCCAAGAAAAATAAATTTAGTCGAGCTTTCAGGAACCCAAATTTTGGTACAAATACATCAGAAGCAGAAATTAACCTTTATGTCCCCTGGTGGCCAAACCATTCTTTACCAAACATTAACAATTATGTGAAAAATATTTTCCATCAGGTCTTGTATGCGATACAGGAAGAATTTTTCAAATCGGAGCTTTAGGAGCAGAAATAACGCAGAAAACGCAATTTACCTTTGTGCGCCCTAGCGGAAAGTCTAGGATTTACTTGTAAATTTTGAATTTATAGAAAAAATATTTCGCATCGGAAACACTATCCAACAAAGAATATTTTTTTTTTCAAATCGGACTCCTAGAAGTAGAGATATTGACAAAAATAAGGTATACATCTACGCCCCCTGGCGTAAAAACCATGAATTATTTCAAGAACAAAATGTCCCTAAAAGGTTTGTCGATATGAGTAGTATCGGTCAACAAACTACTTTTTTCAATCGAAATGTTAAAAGCTAATATTTTGCTGCAAATACATCAGAAGCGGAAAATAAGACTTAAGCCACCTGGTGGCCAAACCATTTTTTACAAAAATTAGAAATTATGTGCAAACGATTTCCCATCATGAGCTTTATCCGGCGCAGAAAGAATTTTTCAAATCGGAGATTTAGAAGCAGAGATATAGGGGAAAATGCAATTTACCTTTACGCCCCCTAGCGGGAAGTCTATGAATTAGTTGAAAATTTTGAAATTATATCAAAGACATGTCACACTGGAAACACTATCCAACAAAGAATGAATTTTTGACATCGGACTCCTAGAAGTAGAGATATTGACAAAAATAAGATATCATCATCATCATCATCATTGTCAACCATTATCAATCCACTGCTGGACGAAGGTCTCCCCAAGTTTCCTCCACAACGGTCTGTCTTGTGCCAGTCTCCTCCATGTCACCCCTGCATACTTTCGAATTTCATCCACCCATCTCCCATGTGGTCTTCTTCTGGGTCTTTTCCTGTCCCTTGGAATCCAATCTAAAATTTCGGCTGTCCATCGATGATCTGTCCTTCTGGCAGTATGTCCAGCCCATTGCCATTTCAGGGATTTAACTCTGATCATGATGTCTTCCACTCTTGTCATTTTTCGGATCCACGAGTTCCTCTTCTTATCTCTCCTGGTTACACCCAGCATGCATCCGAGCATGCTTCTTTGAGTTGTCTGTAGCCTTAGTATGACTCTTTTAGTTAAGGTCCACGTCTCTGCACCATACGTAAGCACTGGAAGGATGCATTGATCAAACACTTATCTTTTAAGACATAATGGCATATTGCTCTTGAAAATTATGCTGTTTCTTCCAAAAGCTCTCCAGGCAAGTTTTGTACGCCGATTAATTTCTTCATCAATGTGACCCTCACTTGATATCTGCTGTCCAAGATAAACGTACGTGTCTGTTATCTCCAGCTTTTCTCCATCAATCGATAAATCTTCATTTCTTGTAAAAGCATTGAACATCACTTTTGTCTTCTGAAAGTTCATTTTTAATCCCACTTCTTTACTCTTGTCAGCAAGTTCCTGGATCATACTCTGCAGCTCTGATGGGCTAGTTGCAAAAATGACTACGTCATCAGCAAAACGAAAGTGGGTTAGATAATCTCCATTAATCTGTATCCCCTTGTTTTCCCAGCTCAGTGACTGAAAAACACCCTCCAATGTGGCATTAAAGAGCTTCGGAGATATGGTGTCACCTTGTCTCACTCCCTTTCCAATTTTTATGTGTGTTGTATTTTCAAACAGCCTAATCTTTGCACTTGCATTTTCATAGATGTTATTAATAATATTAATGTATGCATCTTCAATACCGCAGGTTTTCAGAGCCATTGTAACTGCTGATGGTTTCACCGAATCAAAGGCTTTTTCATAATCGATAAAAGCCATGCACAATGGAAGTTTATATTCCCTCGCTCTTTCAATTAGTTCTCTCAGCACATGGATATGATCTATTGTGCTGTAGCCACTCCTGAATCCAGCTTGTTCTCTCGGTTGAGCCATGTCCAGTGTTACCTTCAAGCGGTGTGAAAGAACTTTAGTGAAGATTTTATAAACTACTGATAGGAGGCTGATAGGTCTGTAGTTTCCGAGATCCTCAATGTCACCTTTTTTATGTAGCAGGATCATTGTAGCGGTGTTCCAATCCTCAGGAATCTTCCCTTCATTAAGGCATCGAGTGAAAATTTGGGCGAGTGCTGTTTCGATTTCTCCACTTGCTTCTTGTATGATGTCTACAGTAATTCCATCTTCTCCTGGAGCTTTTCCCCGCTTCATGTTCTTGATTGCATGTGCAACTTCTGCTGGAAGGACTGGAGGAACTCTGGTACTGGTATCTTTCATGATGTCTGGAGTGCCTGTATCATCCCTTTCATATAATTTGGAGTAGAAATCTTTCACTCTTGTCAAAATTTCGCCTCTATTTCTTGTTACAGAACCATCTTCTTTTCTCAGTGCCATAATCTGTTTTCTTCCCTTACTGAGATGTCCCTTTGCTATCTTTAGGCTTTGGTTGTTTTCAATTGCTTTCCTCACTAGTTCACAGTTGAATTTTCTTACGTCTTCAGTGATACTTTTTCGTACTGTCTTGCATAGCTCTATATATTCCACTTTGGAAGTCACATCTTCTTTAGTTGTCCTGATCTCTCTTCTTTTTGCATCAACATTTTCGTTTTTCCTGATAATTTATTTACATGCAACTTGTTCTTAGACCCAGCTAACTTTGTTGCTGTTTCCATAAGAGCTTTGGTTACTTTTCTGTTAACTTCAGAGATGTCCACTTCTTCCGATGTTAGGCCTTCTAAAGCAGAGAACCTGTTCTTCAGTTCCAACTTGAAGGTATTATGGTGTTTTTTAAGGTTGGTTATGTCAATAGATTTTGTTTGTCTTATGAGCTTGCCACGTTCAAGTTTAGTGTTGAGGTGCATCTTACATCTCACCAATCTATGGTCACTACCTGTGTTGAACTTGTTTAGCACACTGCGGTCTTCTATGACGAATTTTTGGTTACACATAATAAAATCAATTTCACTTGTCGTCCCATTTGGATGTCTCCATGTCCATTTCCTGTGTGGCTTTTTCTTGAAGAAGGAGTTCAAGATGAAAAACCCTTCTGCCTCTGCAAACTCAACGAGAGTATTTCCACGCTGGTTTCTGTTGCCGTGACCGAATTTACCTACTGAAGTTTCATTCTGTTGCCGTGACCGAATTTACCTACTGAAGTTTCATTCTGTTGCCGTTGCCCTATTTTTGCATTGAAATCTCCCATAATTATTTTCAAGTGCTGCTTACCTTTATTATTTAGATGACAAATTTCCTCATAAAATTCTTCAATTTCTTCTTCAGGATGACTTGTGGTGGGTGCATAAGTTTGAATAATCTGAGCCTGGTATCTTCTCGAGAGTTGGATAACGAGTCGTGCAGCTCTGTCAGAGGAACTTTCAACTTCTACCACTTTATCCTTCAGTTTCTTGTTTATTATAAATCCAACACCACTAGTTCTGCCAGTATCTGTCCCACGATAGTAGAAGAGATGTCCACTTTTCAGTTCGATGAGATTTTCTCCTTACCTCACTTAGCCCCACGATGTCCCACTTGATCCTTTGTAGTTCCTCTTCCAATTCAAGAAGCCTAGAATCAGAAGATAGGGAGCGTCCATTGTACGTTGCCAAGGTCAGCATCAGATGGCAGCCTAGTCCGGTCCTCCGGGGATTTTTAGCACCCTCTGCCTTCATGTCGCACTGGCCGCTGCCTTGGCCAGGTACATTCCAGCTGCCGGAGACTGAGGGCCAAGATTTAAGTTGTGGAGTCATTTTGGAGGGGTTTGGCCATAACTCACCACGCTGGTCAAGCGGGTTGGTGAGTGTGGGATAGAATTTCCTCTAATCCCGATGGTATAGTTATACCGCTATGGGCGGTCGTCAGAGCCCCTTTAGTGGGAACAGAATGCACCACGAGAAGGCGGGGTTGGCATTTGTCAAGGAGAGGCTGTGATGTTACGCATCACCTGACCTTACATCCCAAAAATAAGATATACATATACATATATGGGTAGAAACCATGCACTATTTTAAGAAGAAAATGTTTCTAAAAGGTTTATCGACATAAGTAGTATCGGTCAACAAACGAAGTTTTTTTTCAATTTGGAATTTAGGAGCTCATATTTTGCTGCAAATCAGAAGCGGAAATTAAGATTTACGCCCCCTGGTGGCCAAACCATTATTTTACAAAAATTAGAAATTATGTGCAAACGATCTCCCATCAGGAGCTGTATCCGGTGCAGAAAGAATTTTTCAAATCGGAGATTTAGAAGCAGAAATATAGGGGGAGACGCAATTTACCTCTATGCCCCCTAGCGGAAAGTATATGAATTACTTGAAAATTTTGAAATTGTATGAAAAACATGTCACACAGAAAACACTATCCAACAAAGAATTAATTTTTCAAATCGGACTCTTAGAAGTGGAGATATTGACAAAAACAAGATGTACATCTACGTCCCCTGGCGGAGAAACCATGCATTATTTTAAGAAGAAAGTATTCCGAAAAGGTTTACCGATGTGAGTGGCATCAGTCCACGAAAGAATTTTTTCAATCGATATTTTAGAAGCTCAGATTTTATAGCAAGTACATCAGAAGCAAAAATTAACACTTACGCCCCCTGGTGGCCAAAGTATTCTTTACCAAAAATTCGAAATTATGTGGAAAAGATTTTTCATCACGAGATGTATCCGCTGAAGAAAAATGTTGTCAAATCGGAGTTTTAGAAGAAGAGTTATCGGGGAAAATGTAATTTACTTTTTCGCACCCTAGCAGGAAATCTATTGGTAATTTGAAAAAGTAACTATATCTAAAATACTCTTCGACATAAATGTAATCGAAAGATAAAATATTTTTTTGAATCGGACGTTTAGAAGCAAATATGTAGAATAAAACGTATTTTTGAATTCGACATCATCTGCATTTATGTCCTCCAGCGGCGAAGTTGTACATAGTAAAAAAAAAAAAAACGAAATAAAGGGTCATCATTCGCATATTTCAAGCTTCCCAATGCAAAAAGAGATTTTCAAATCGGACTAGTAGTTGCAGAGATATCGTCGGTACAGACCGACGGACTGACAAACCGATGACATAAGCACGATCTTTTTACAAAAGACGTGCAAAAACACCACAATTATCGAGGTGACTTTGTTCGATGCTTCGGTATGTCTCCCATTAATATTGCGCGATTTCTAATTTAATTCAAGGAAAAATTCATCTGCTTCAGAAAATAGTTCCATATCTGTATGAGTCCATTTTCTTGCAATTAAATAATTGATGCTAAATTTGGTTGCATTTTGTAGGTTTAATTAAATTCTACGACATTTGTTTATCACATTTTTTCCTGTTTCAATTTTTTTGGGAAAATTTCAAAAATTGAGGGCAAAAAATAACAAATTGAGGACAATTTACGTTCTCAATCGGTTTTTGTGGAATTGAGGACAATTTACGTTCTCAATCAGTTTTTGCGGAATTGAGGACGAAGAATTGAAACTGAGGACTGCCTCCAGAAAATGAGGAGATCTGGTCTTTTATGATGGAGACCATCCAACGATATGTGTCTTCCTTTGACTGTCACCCCATCTAAACTTGCATCTGCATGCGTGGATGAGTACACCCTATAGAAAGCAAAACTTGCATCTGTATTCGTGGATGAGTATAGTTTGTCGTTAAACGCTCAGCCCCCTCCCCTGTTCTGACCCCTAACTAGGGTCGTGCCTACGATTAACGGTAGCTAGTTAATAAGGGTATGGGAATAATTAATTTATAACAGTGTGCTTGGTCCGCGAGTGTACTTTTCTCACACGAGGACAGAAAAATTTTGCAAGGTCATTTCAAGCAAACGTCCAACATAAATATTATTTGTTCGTTCCAAAACTTTCATGACAAAAAGAATAAGAGAAAGTGGGCGATTTCGCGAGTGGTCCACTGGAATATATCTTGGTGAGCCAATCCGTCCCTGCTCATTACTGGATTTCTCGCTGCTTGTACAATTCAAGGTGATATAAAATGCACATTTTTCAGATGGTTCGTCACTGTTGTTACCTAAACTTTACATGAGGCATTACAGTTGACTTACAAAATTTTTGAAACCCACTTCTCACCTGAAAGCAGGAGATATTCGATATGGCATTCCGTTCACGAACTCGGGAGATTAATCGCTTTTTTTTTCTTTGCTGTGTTTCCAAACACTTTTGGTAGCCTCGCATCTACAGAGCTTGTGCAATTGGAGCTTCGGTTTTGACCTTAAACTCGTGAAGTGTGCATGGTTCGTCTTATACACATTCCATTGAAGTAACCTCAGGGAAAGAAAATCCTGGTGGCCTTGGGAGCCAAAATCTGTTAGAGATAAGACGATTGCCAAAAAACTCTTTCGGGAATGCCATGCTTTTATGAAATGCATATGTGAATGATCAGTTTCGCTGAAAGCAGATATGACAGTTATTCTTTCCCGAGTAAGAAATGAACTACGTTCTATTGCCACCAGTGATGTATTCAGGTATCTTCTCAAGATTGTTTAGCCTCCCGAAAATCCATGAACGCCCCTCCCCGTAGGTTTTTGGGTAATCCCCCTAATATTCAGTCTAATTATTCTCGTTTATAGCTGTATATTTGGAGAAATTTATTACAAAATACTTAAGAAAATGAGAGAAAATATTATAATAATAATAATAAAAAAAGCACATCCGCATGGATTCAATCTGAAATTTCTATCATCCTTCAGTAAAACATTAAACTGCTTCCAATATAACAAAATATTTGCTACCGAATTTTTAACAATGGCAAATTATTATAAACTAGCCTGTAGCCCGTCTTAGGACGGCTGTTTTTAAGCTTTACATAAAAATTAATATATAGGAATGTTGCCCTGTAAAGGTTTTAATGGAAGCAGATTGAAAACAAATCAAATAGATGCCGGATTTTTTTTTGTAGGGAAATATAGCAAAAACTTATACAGTATGAACACATTCATGTTAGAACTGAAAATTATATGCTATTTATTTCCGTTTTTCAATTGATTTCGCGATAAATAAACATTCTGTGCGAAATATTTGTTGTTTAACAATTTCCCTTGTGGTCCAGTTTTTGTGTAAACTTACGTTAACTTTTGCTTTGATTTTTCAGGTTAAATTACTTTTTTCCAGCACACATGTTATTCCATTTATAATGAATAAAATTCTCCGCTGGACGTGTAGTGCAGGGAAGTTTACGTTAAGTCACGTTAGGGTTATTGGAAGGTTACTTGACGTAGCTAAAGTGTACCTAATCTTCAAAGTGCTAGAGTTTGTTTAGGTAAGACTCGCACGTGCAATAAATTCATTGAATATGGAACTTCTTTTTACCCAGCGTTCCTCATTATCTTGACTATCAGTACTATAACTTCGGTTTTAGTACATTAGTACCTTGAAGGCTCCTTATTAGAGCGGTAAACACAATATACCCTGGACTAAATGGAGACACTTAATGAATGAGACTTAACGGCCAGACAGAGGTCTGACAATAATATGAACTGAGAAAAACGTACTCACTTTAAACCTTTTATTGGAGAACTCCTGGTATTATCCAACACACACTCTACAAATCACACGACTACTGAGTATCCGAACTTTCGTAGAATCGCATAACAATAATTAAGAAGAACCTATCACATAAAACGAAGCTTACTTGGTATAGTTGAGCGCGCCTATATATACTGCATACCACCACGTCATGACTTACGCTCGTTGCCACATATCATTCAGCGGGAGAAATAACATCTCGTTAAGTGAGAAGATAATTTGCATAGGAAAATAAAATAACAAGAGATAGTAAAATCAAAAGGAAACTGAATCTAGAGTATACGTTACATCATCTCCCCCTTAATTTTTTTTTTCGAAAAACCTATCAAATTTTGAGTGTAGTCTTACGTTTCGCTGACTGACGTTTATCGTCCTACTTTTTTTTTTTTTTTTTTGGTGGCAGCAGTATTTACAACATCAAACTTGGCATAACAAATTCAGTAAACCTGTGTCCGCAGCAATTGTCGTCTGTGAAGCAGGAAACACTTTTTATACTTTAACAGAACAAACCTGCATCGGCATACCTTATTTTTATTCTGCCTAGCAGGAATCACTTTTTTGATTTCATATTACTTCCTCATATTATCGTTGATTACAAACCAACTGTATCAGCAGCGAAGATTGCCTGTAGCTGCCTAACAGTAACAATTTTCACTATTTTACCCCTAACACACACACATATATATATATATATATATAAAATTGGATTAGTAGACGGACATAGAAGATATATATAAAAAAACCCCACATATATACACAAAAAGAATGCGTAGGCCCACACGAAAAAAAAAAAAATTCTGACACGCCAACTGGTCGTGCAGGAAAAACAACATAATGAGAAAATAACCTGTCCACGAGAACTTACTTATCTCGAGGACGCATAAAAAACCCTAGTACGATAACGTTTTCCAGGCCTAATCGGACAGGTAAATTCAGGTGGCGTCGATCTTTTCTGCGACTTGAATGGATCTGGTACATCTGTAGTCTGTCGGTCAAGAAATCCCTGCGGCTGACAGGAACGGTCAGGAACGGCTGAAGTCTGTCGGTCAGGAAATCCCTGCGTCTGACAGGAACGGTCAGGAACGGCTGAAGTCTGTCGGTCAGGAAATCCCTGCGTCTGACAGGAACGGGCTCCCCCAGGCTTTCGATATGTTGTCCCTTTGTGCTGGGGCCCGTGTTGTCCTTCCAGCATTCTTTTGAAGGGACGTGGCTCCGGCCACATCGCTTGTTTTCGCTTTCTACCTCTTGGCATGACAGTAGAAGCAGGCATCGGCCCTGTTTGCCCTGAGCGTAAGTACCAGGGGCGAAACCCGGGTGGATGCAAGGATCTCTGCCTTCGTCGCTGTTGCGGCGAAGCAGATTGGGAAGACAAGTTGCGTTTTCGACCAGCTTTTGGTGTTGCTGGACGGTTTGTAATTTGTGTCTGACGTTTAGGAATCGTCAAACTATTGTCTATATCTGATAAATCAGAAATATGTGATGACTCTGAGTCGCTGCTGTAAGTTAGTGGTCGTGCAGGGCGATGTTTATTTCTACCTATAGGAATACTCTCTGACGAGGTATTCAAGGAAGTAGGAGCTTGTGTTGGTGCAGAGTTATTAGGGAATGGTACAGCAATAGTCTCGGCAATGCTTGGAGGGAAGGGAATGACACTAGAATTTGAAGAACTTGATGCGAGCCTTCGTCTTATGGTAGAATCAGGTTGCGTTCTTGGAAACCAGTCTTCTGGAGGGGAGGGTGAAGAAAAAATCACTGGAGATTCTTCAAAAAGGTTTGTCGGTTCGTCCAAAATTTCTGGAGGTTGATCGTGTGATATAGACTCTTGAGTCTGTGGAACAGAAGGTTGAGTAGGGTTGATTATAAAATCTATATTTCGTTCATGATACTTGCGACACTGAGCAACGTGTACGTATTGAAATTGATTGTCAGGTTTTTCAAGGATAATGTTATTTTCATACACATTTGCCACCCGATATGGACCTTCGTAGCTGGGTGCAAATTTCTTTACTAAAGTATGAGAAACAGAAGACTGGAAGTGTGTCTCCACGAGAGTTAGATCTCCAACGACAAGATCTGGTTCCCTACGCCTAGTATTATAGTGTCTTGCTTGAGCCGCTTGTGCTCCTATCATTGCAACACGAGCTTTCTCTGCCATGATTCGTACTGATTGCGGAGTTGGTCGCTGGTTTAGTTCGTCGATAATCCCCGTTAAATTTTCAAAAGGGGTCTTAATTTTTCGACCCAAAAAAGTTCTGCGGGAGTAAATTTAGTAGATTCGTGAACAGACGAGCGGAGGGCGAACGAAAAAAGCTGAAGATGTTCGTCCCACCGCTCGTGATGATCCATGACAAATGTAGCAATCATTTTAACTAGCGTGCGGTTTACTCGTTCCGCGGGATTACTCTGGGGATGATATGGGGAAATGAATTTATGCTTTATGTGTAGTCTCGCACACATTCTTTCAAAAATGTCAGAAATAAATTGGGGACCATTATCCGAAACTACTTGATTAGGTGCACCATATCTAGAGAATACTTCATTAATTAATACATTACAAATAACTTCCGCCGTAGCGGTTTTATTGGGAAAAACTTCGACCCATTTAGAGAAATTGTCAGTTAATACTAAAACGTAACGAGCTTTGTTTTTAACAGATAAAGGATAAGGTCCCAATAAATCTATTGAAATAATGTCAAAAACATGGGAACTTGAACTAGATTTCAAGTGACCGGCCGGTCTTACATTACGGTAATTATAAATCTGACGCAAGTGACATGATTGAACGTATGCGAGCACACTTTGGTACATGCCAGGCCAATAGGCAACATCCCGCAATTTACAACGGGTCTTGCGAATACCTAAATGGCTTGCAATAGGTTTGTCATGAAATTCGTTTAAAAGGGCCATTCTAAGGGTTCGCGGAATACATGGGCGAAACTCTGCCCTAGTAGTCCTAGATTTCGTATAGTAAAGAAGACCCTCTATGACTTCAAAATGCTGTGACCTCCCAGCCAGAGAAGGGTCACCTTGTAGTGGTGAACCCGCAAGCAAAAAATTATAGATATCCCCAAAATCTGGATCATTTACTAATTCTGCCATTATCTGCTCTCTGGATGTTATATCAGCTATTAAAAGTAAAGGCTGACATCCAGGAGTAGTTTCTGTGGGAACCCCACTAATCGGGACGCGAGACAAAGCATCCGGTAATTGATTCTTATGACCTGGCTGGTACGAAATTTTGATATTGCTCTCCTGTAACTTAAGAGCCCACTTCATAAGTCTTTGAGAGAGGTGCTTAGCAGAATTCAAATACTGAAGGGCAGAATGATCCGTAATTATATTAACTGTCAATTTGTTGAGATAACATTGAAATTTGTCAAGAGCATACACTACAGTGACATTCGCGTTCCGTAGCTGAATAATTGCGTTCAGCTTTGGCTAAAGTACGGGACGCAAAAGCTATTGGATGCCCAGCTTGTGACAAAACGCAACCAAGACCAACTCCGGATGCGTCAGTGTAAATATCAAATTCCTTAGTATGATCTAGGAAAGCTAATACAGGAGGCTGAGTCAACGCAGACTTTAGTGCTTCAAATGCAGCGTTAGCCTCAGGTGTCCAAACAAACTTCTTGTATTTACGTTTCAAAGCATACAATGGCCCACAGATTGTAGCATAAGCGGGGACGAACTGCTGATACCATCCGGTCATTCCCAGAAAGCGTAATAGTTCTTTTGCTGTTTTAGGCCGTGGAAAGTCAACAATAGGCCTGATTTTTTCATCATCCGTAAATAAGCCGTGGGGAGTGATTTTCAACCCCAGATATACAATCTCGTCCCTCGCTATCTGGCATTTACTAGGTTTTAACGTCAAGCCAGCATTGTATATGAGTTGGAACACCTGTTTGAGCAGAGAAAGGTGCTCGTCAAAAGTCTCGGATGTAATAATAATGTCATCCAAATATACATGCACATGGGGACCTAGAACAGGTCTGAGAACCGTATCCATAAGCTTTTGGAAAGTAGCAGGTGCAGAGGCTAGTCCAAAGGGCATACGCAGGTATTCATAAGCCCCAAAAGGAGTCACAAAGCCTGTTTATCGACGGAGTCTAGATGTACCGCAACCTGCCAATATCCACTCGCCAAATCCAAGGTTGACATCCATTTAGTTGACGATAGGTCATGCAAAATATGCGACATGACAGGTAGTGGATAATTGATCGCTTTCGTGACTTGGTTTAGCTTGCGGAAATCTGTCACGAAACGAAATTCGTTGGGTTGATTCTTTGGAACAAGAAAAGCAGGTGCTGCCCAGGCGCTTGTTGATTCCCTTATTATGCCCCGTTTAATCATCTCTGAAATTTGACGTTGCATTTCCTGTTTTTTATGGGGAGCACAAGGGTAAGGTTTCGTCGCTATCGGTTTCGAACCATCAGTGTCAATGACGTGATAAACCACTTGTGTGAAACCAGGTTGGTCGGAAAATAAACCAGGTCTTTCATGCAAAAGTAGAGAAAGCTGGTTTCGTTGCCTCTCATTCAGTTGTTTACTCAGTAACAAACTCGTTATGTCTATAGGATCTGTAGGAATCACTTCGACAGGTTCCGGAAAGGAAATAACATGTTGTTCGAAATTCATAGTAACTTTAAAAGTATTGATAAAATCTATGCCCATTAGACATTTAACAGGTAGGTCGTCTATGAGCAGGAAAGAATGCGTAAAACGAGCCTTTCCCAGCCCTAGAGATAATGTGACAGTTCCTGTGATACTGAAGATTTCGTTATTTGCACCTCGCAAATACTGCGTCGCAGGCTGAACGAGTATTGCAGGAAAATTGTCAGTGCCAAACCTTGTATTTAGGGCTGATATTTCAGAACCAGTGTCGAACTTTGTCTCGACAATAATATCTTCAATTGTCAATAACACATCAGGCAACTGAGGAGTTTGGACAGTTTATAATACTATTTTAGGGTCAGAATTCTTGGTATCAGGAAGCAGTACCGACCCTTGGTCTACTTCCTTTGGAAGTTTAAAGTATTCCTGGTTGCATTATCATGCGGTCTGAAACCTCGGCCCTGCCGGGTATCGGGAAAGGTTTCACGCTTAGGAAAACTTCGTGAAAACTGCTGCGGGAACTCCGCATGTCTGTTGAAATTTCCATCGCTATTACTTCCTCCCTCAGCACGGGCAGAAAAATCATTATTGCCCTTAGCATAAAAATGTTCCGAATTCTGCGGATAGGAACATGGTCGAGCATACTGTGCATTTGTACTGTACCCCGAAAATTGTTTAGAAGCTATCGGTTGGTGTACCACTCTTCTATGCGGTGGGACGTATGATGCTTGGACTTGCACCTGTGTACGCTCGCGTTGAAAGTCATTAGGCCTATTATGCCGCTGAGGATTTTCGTGATGCCTCCCGGGGTACCCGAGCATGTTGAGTTGGACCATGTTTGTCGTGTCGCTCCTCATACGTTCGTATGAGGCGAAGGCATTCATGAATTGTAGCAGGGTGTCGGACCTCAAGAAAATCCTGTAGAAATGGATCGAGCTGTTGCAATAGGGTGTCCAACATGTCGACATGACTGGCATGTGGATCCCATAATTTATACAAGCGTGTTGTTTCTAAAGCAAACGCAACAGGGCTATCGTTGGGTCCTTGCTTACGAGAAAAAAGTTGTTGTGCAAGGCCAGCTCGACTGAGGCCGAAAGGAAAGACTTCCAAAAATTCCGCTCGGAAATTCTCATAACTAGAATCCGGGTTAGATACTCTCCACTGCCGATACCAGGTCTTAGCGGTATCTTTCAAGCAAGTGCCTGCTATTTGCACTTTGCAATCTTGAGGAATATTGTATAAGTCGAAATGATCCTCCAAATCCTCGAGAAATTTCAAGGACCCCTCCAAACGATTGAAAGTAATTGTTCCCTCATGCGGCACGAAATGTGCAAGCATCTTGCTTCCGTGAGAGGATTGAAATACCTTTAGGTACGACCCGCGACTCAGAGTGACATGAAGCTGGAGAATGACGAAATTATGAGGAATGCCTGGGTACTTGAAAATCATTGACATCAAAGTTAGACCCACAGGCTTCCTGTAAATTGTCGAGAATAACCCCACCTCCACCGAAACTTGATTCAGGGTGAAATAGTGAAGTTTTCTCAGGTAATGAAGACATAGTCAATAGGTGTCAGTACCTCGTGTTCAAGAAATGTTCGGGCGCCAATTATAATGAATAAAATTCTCCGCTGGGCGTGTAGTGCAGGGAAGTTTACGTAAAGTCCCGTTAGGGTTATTGGAAGGTTACTTGACGTAACTAAAGTGTACCTAATCTTCAAAGTGCTAGAGTTTGTTTAGGTAAGACTCGCACGTGCAATAAATTCATTGAATATGGAACTTCTTTTTACTCAGCGTTCCTCATTATCTTGACGACTATCAGTACTATAACTTCGGTTTTAGTACATTAGTACCTTGAAGGCTCCTTATTAGAGCGGTAAACACAATTATACCCTGGACTTAATGGAGACCCTTAATGAAAGAGACTTAACGGCCAGACAGAGGTCTGACAATAATATGAACTGAGAAAAACGTACTCACTTTAAACCTTTTATTGGAGAACTCCTGGTATTATCCAACACACACTCTACAAATCACACGACTACTGAGTATCCGAATTTTCGTAGAATCGCATAACAATAATTAAGAAGAACCTATCACATAAAACGAAGCTTACTTGGTATAGTTGAGCGCGCCTATATATACTGCATACCACCACGTCATGACTTACACTCGTTGCCACATATCATTCAGCGGGAGAAATAACATCTCGTTAAGTGAGAAGATAATTTGCATAGGAAAATTAAATAACAAGAGATAGTAAAATCAAAAGGAAACTGAATCTAGAGTATACGTTACACATTCACGGCTTGTTTTATACTGTCCTATCCGAAGGTTAGTCTGGAACTTCATACCGAAGCTTTCTCTACAAAATAATGCGACATCTGGTATTACAAATCGGAGCAATCCAAATTATCGACAATGTGCTGTTTTTAGATACAATTTGTTTTTAGATACAATTTTGCTCACTTCGACATCGCAAGATTTCAGTTTTTACTGTAGGTTAGAGCGTTTAGATAGATCGATATTTTGCAAAATGTATAATATAATCAGCGCTAAACTCGGAGAGTTAGTTAATTTGAAAAAGTAAAAAATAATTAGACCACACAAATTAATATTCGAATTGTGCCAAATTAAATTGACATACAAGCGCAACTTGCCGTGATTTTAATTTGAATTTTGTAGATCGGATAAGTAGAGCTCGAGTCATTAATTGTTCAATGTTTTTAAATTAGCACGCTATCACCTTGGCATCTAAAAGTGATCGCGTGCTTTAAATATAGCAGGCAACCATTTTGAAATCGTGAGACCACATACGAATACGAATTGATCAATAAGTGATGGCGCAGCAATTCAGATGTTGCTGTGACATCAAGCGTTCCAGAGAGACAGACCGATTTGGGTGTTTATATTATATGTTGCTACTGACAATGTCTATGATTTATTATGATTAACCACAAATGAATTACTTTTATCAACATCCAAACTGTTAGTTTGTTTGTTTGTTTTTTACTGTTATGTGCTAATCTAAAGGAGTTAAAACCAAGTGACAGGGTAATGGTTTACATCATACGCTTTCAGATAATACCGTAATGATTCCTTAATAATTAGAAACACACTTGTAATGAGGCAAGGACATTGTTGCCACTCCTAATGTTGTTGTTTTTTGGAGGCGGGGGGAGCATTTCCTCCAGCGCAGCATTATCTTACTAGCATCTTCAATATTTTACACCAACCCATGGTGAAATCCTTGGTGCATTACTGAATTAAAGTAAAGGTGTAACAATTTTACATTTTTAATTACTTGTATGTGAAGATTTCTTGGAATTTGGATTTGCGATATATAATATGAGCTTTATACTCTAAAATTTTGTTATATGTATTTATGTATAAATACATGACAAAATTGTGATATTATATATATAATCAGTCAACAAGTTTGAGCCCCCTCAAAATTTTTAACCCCCCCCCGAAAAAAACTCTTTGAATGTAACCCTGATTATCACAGTATACTTCACCATTCACTGTATTACAAAACGGAAAAGGAGAGGGGGATTGGGAGGATGAGACACAGAACACTATGCAAACCTTTTTTCCTTCTTTTTTCTCGAATGGAAGGATTTCTCATGTGAATTTACTTGATCAGATCTAGTTCTTTCTGACTGTTTTACGTTTTTAGTCGCACAGCTGTGGAGTAGCCTACTGCGGTACAGTGGCGACGCCAGTGGCACAGAACTGCGTGGGCTATTGTGGGGAGGGGTCACAAATTTTGAAGTGTTCGGCAGAAATTTTGGCAAAAAAATTCGTACCCGACGCTGATAATGTTATTCCTAATAAAAAAAGTTTTCAAGTGAATACTGTACGTAGTATTTACTCAATGAATGTAGTATGGGAATCACGGATACAAATCTCTCTCTCTTAGAGATTCGTTCAGAGGACTCCCTCCATTTCCCATAAGTACAAACACTAAGTTTAAAAAAGAATTCATTTTATATAACAAAAGTTTTGTGAATTCGAGAAATTCACATACATTTATTCAAGTTCCCTAGAATCTTAGATAATTGCACATGTCATATGTTCCAACTCATACGCGCCGACTTAAAAAATTATTAGGGGTTCCGGAAATTTTTAATCGAATTACCCATGCAATTTTCAAAGTATTTAAATCTAATTTAAATTTCATTCAGATTATCTGGCATAATAAGACGCCTGAAATGCTAAAATGAAGTAAACTATAGTTAATTACAGATTCTTTTTTCTCTAGATAACTATTTATTTCATTTATTTTGCTTTTATAGGCGCGACATTATTGTATACAATACACCGATACTGTGTGAATTTCCAACTCAATTGTCTTTATAAAAGTAACAAAAAACATGTAAAATTTATTTTAAGGTTATTTTTACCAATTTTAAAAATGCCAACACTTTTTTCTTCAAATGATTTCTGAGTTAAAGTAGGAGGTTAGAAGGGAGAGGACATGGCATCAACCGCACGCCCTGCGTTTTCCGTGGGTCTACTTCGCATCAGCTGTGCATGCCCAGTATGCCCAACTTAGGCTGCTTCTGTACTTTTCTATTGGGAAATCGTTGACTTTGAAGATGTATTAGAGGCACTTGTGCAGCATGCACAGTCAGAAAAAAATGAGACCGAAATGCACATAACTAAAAATTTGCAAAAAGTTACAGAAATACTGTTTAGTATTTTCTAAAAAAAATTAAACAAAATTATGCTTCGTCGAGCGGAAGTGCACACTGTGTATTGACCAATCACGGCCTTGCCAAAGCTGTGGGAGCCTTGTTGACCTTCAGAGCCTGCTGCAGAGAGTAAGAGACGGCCGCTATCAACCTGTGCTCCAGTACAGGTCTTCAGTAAATGACGTCACGTCACTGAACCCTCCCCACCCGGAGAGCGCAAGAAACGAAATGATCCGATTTGGCTTCACCAGCGGCTGCTGATGCCATCTCCTATCTCTTCTAACCTCCTTAGTCCCTGATTGTACGAAGATAGGGTGGGTCAACTGACTGCATAACATATTTCCGCCTTTATCACTATGATCTCGAATAGGTTCTCGTCTCCAAATGTAGAGCTAGACTTTTGCCTTTTGTGGGAACCCAGACAAACCGAAGAATTTTCTTTTATAAAGGAGGCAGTTGTAAATGCTCTTAAACAGCGGTACTTGAGGTATTGTCTGTCACGTAAAATTTGATGAGCACGAACAAACACTAATTTTTTTTGAGGCACAATAAACAGTCTGAGGGATAAATTTCTATGCACACTTTCTATATATAGTAAACGGGGAATGATAATTAAAATCTTGAAGAACTGATAACAAAATTTGTGCATATATGCGTGCGTGTATTTTTACCACGAAATACGCGCAAAAATATTAGGGGTTCGAGGAACCCACAACAAAATCATTGGATTTCAAAAAGTGTCTCGAACCCACGAAGGCCGCCCCGGTGGCGCAGTGGCCTAAGGCGTTGGCCTCTGATTATTCGTCCGTAAGGGTCCGGGTTCGAATCCCGGTCAGGCATGGATGTTGTGTTTGTCTTACGGCACTGGCTCTCTCCCTTCCCTGGAACCAGTGACCCTAAATTAGGGACGGGCGACTGCTTATAGCCCATTGAGTTGCTCACGGTGGTCGTTAAACCTCCAATAAAAAAAAAAAAAAAAGAACCCACGAAGTCGGCGCCTATGTTCCAACTGCTTAAATACTTAGCGCGGGGGTGGGGGGGGGGGCACAAAGAATTGTTGGATGGGCTTAACCCCACCCCACCCCACCCCACCCCAACCTTAGCGTCGCGCCTTCTGGGATATTTCTCACCAAGCCTCTTGCACCTGGTCCTGCAGAACAGTCGCCGTCCGTGCTAGCTACGGATGAATTTACCAGGTGTTTCACTGGGTAGTGACAAAAGAAAGAAACAATAAAGTTAACTTACCTTATTGGAAGAGGAAAAAGACATTTACAGGAGTAAGAGTAGGCAAAAGGTAATCAATGGCAAAGAATGACATGTTCCACATGGTGACCATCCTCTGTCACGACGTGGCGAATACATGCTTCGAAGTGCTGCAATAACGACGGAATTTATGCAGTTTTCTGCTGGATGGCACGTCGGAGGTCAGTGTTCGCGGTCGTCCAGGTACACCCTATTTTTTTTTTTTTTTTTTTTTTTTTTTGATTGGAGGTTTAGCGACCACCGTGAACAACTCAATGGGCTATAAGCAGTCGCCCGTCCCTAATTTAGGGCTACTGACTCCAGGGAAGGGATAGAGCCAGAGCCGTAAGACAAGCACAACATCTATGCCTCACCGGGATTCGAACCCGCACACATCTCGGACGAACGATCGCTTAGACAACTGTGCCACCAGGGCGGCCCCGATCTTTCATATAACCCCACAAGAAGAAGTCGAGCGTCGTTAAATCGGGGCTGTACGGAGGCCAAGAGAGACCGGCTGAAAAACGTTGGGGGGGGATCGTCTGGCGATGACCCGTGGGTCATACTGCTGGTGAAGCAAATCAAGAACACCATTTGTGGAGTGTGGAGGTGCTCCGTCCTGTTGAAACGTGCTGTTGTGAATCCAGTTTTTCTGGAGTGCAGCGGAGAAAAAGCGATTTTTCAAAAGGTCACTGCAAGCGGCAGTGGTAACTGTGGACTCCAAGAAAAATGGCCCAATGAAGCCATCACCACTCATTGCACACCAAACGGTTAGCTTCAGTGGATAGAGGGACTTCACAACACAGACTGCCGGCTTCTCTTACCAGGCAAGGACTGCCCCGCCGGGATACCGGGAGAAATCCCGGTGGGCCACCATATTCTGCACCGGAGGGCTTTATGTTAACTCAAAAAAAAAAGTATACGCTCTCTGCAAAAAAAAAAACAAAAAAAAAACGAAGCTCACAGAAGGAATCATATGATCGATATGAAAGTTGCTATGTGCAATTTACACTTAAGAGCAATTGAATTAGAGATACCTGTCCAGTAACGTGTAGCACCATCTTTCTGCTGATGACTGCAGCCATTCGTCTCGGCATGGACTCGACAAGACACCGGAAGCGTTGGGAAGCCATACGGATCCACGACCCCTGAACAAGCTCCCACAGTTCACGAAGATTTGATGGAGGGGGTCAGAGCCTCGAACATCTTTCTCGATGGCATCCCAGATGTGCTCGATGGGATTGAGGTCAGGTGACCTAGCTGGGCCAAGGAAGCGAGGTCACGTCGGTGGAGTGTTCATCCAACCATTCGGATACAATTCGGGAGCTGCATTGTCTTGTTGCAGGATGAGGTCCCCAGTGGGATGTTGAAGACGCACAAACGGGAGCAAATGGTCGTCCAGGATATCCCGGTAACGTTGACCTGTGAGAGACGATGTCACACGTACCAAGGGTCCCATTTCAGTCCACGTAAACAGCACCCAGACGAGAATGCCACCCCCACCAGCTTAAAGAGTACCCTGCTGGCAAGAAGGAACCATCGCTTCATGTGGTTTGCGTCGTACTTGTATCCAGCCATCTCGACTCATCAGTCCAGGCAACATTTTCCCACATGTCTAGGGTCCAGTGGCGATGTTCCCGCGCCCATGCTAATCTTTGCACCCTGTGATGAGCGGTCAGCAGCGGTACTCTCGTGGGACGATGGCTTCTGTACCCCATTACGAGGAGATGGTTCTGGATGGTGTGGCTGCTTCCCCTTTTTTTGCACCAGCGTTAAATTGCCGAGTGATTTCTTGCACTGTGGCCCTTCTATACGCTGTTACAATGTGAGCTAGCCGATGATGACCCTGCTCACCCACACGCTGTTGTCCACGGCAGTTGGCCCTTGCAGGGATGATTTTACCGGATTCGATGTACTCACGGTGCACCCGTGATACAGTGGCTCGTGAAAATCCCAGTGCCTGCACGACTTCCGAGATGGAGTGACCCATTCGTCGGGCTCCGACAATTTGCCCACGATCAAATGGGCTTAGATCCTTCGTCTTAGCCATACTGCGTCCGACTCTTACTGATTCCCATCGCATCACTCCTTATATTGTCGGATAGCTGCATTTCGTCATGTCGTTTCCGTTTCAGGGCCGCCCACAGTGCCACATTTGCATGACACCAGCTGTCTCTAATTCAATTGCTCTTCAGTGTACATACATAGGAAAAGAAGTGATTGCAATTCCAGAGCAGTTGGGCCATTTATTTGAATAAAACAGCGGTACGAGTGAAAGAAGTCAGTATATTGTAGCGCCACCTCTGGCTCGAATGCAAGCGACGAATACAGTTCACATATACTGTGCTGAGTCATAGCATATCAGATAGTGTCCAAATTGCAGGTCAGTTCGCCGGCATTCCGGGATGAGCGTAGGTGGCGTCCGATAATGTCCCAAACATGTTCGATCGATGAGGGGTCAGACTATTGATCCGGCCATGAAAGGGTGTTGACATTACAGAGGCAGGCCTGGTATATCCGTGCCGTGTGTGACTGGGCATTATCCTGTTGAAAAATTGCTTGGTGATGCCACGACAGGAATGGCAACACAACAGGTCGTAGAATGTCGTCGACGTACCGTTGAGCTGTGAGGGTAGTACGAAGGACTGCCAAGAGTGTCCGGCTATCGTAGAAAATGGCTCGACAGATAGTCTCCCCCAATGTGTGAGCCGTGTACCGTTCCACTGTAAAGGCAGGATCCGTGCGTTGTCCGTGTCCTCTCCATACCCGTATGTGTGGGTCATCGACGCCAAGTGCAAACCGTAACTCATAACTGAAGACACTACCTACCGGACACTATCCACGTTATTCAGGCCCAACAGCACTGCAACCGGTGCCAACGACGTTCGCTGGTAGTGGTAGGAGGCAGAGTGGCCTCCTCGAATGTAGTCCCCGTGTCGCAAGTCGTCTGTCAACAGGCCGGATGTCCACTTTCGTACCTGTAGATAACGCAGCCTGACGACGGATGGTTGAGAGCGACAAATTCTTCACAATCGCTTGATCTTCGCGTTCTGTCGTTGCCCTCGGCCGTCCACCGCCCGCGTGCCGCTGGGTTGTGCCCTCCTGGACTCATTTGCGCCAACATCGTCTGATTGCGGCGTCGCTCCGACCCAAATGCCTGGCGATACGGCAACTGACCAACTGGCCTCTCTCAGCCCAACTGTACGTCTCCTCTCAAACTCGCTCAACTGCTCGTATTGTGCACGGATCCGACGTCGAGGCATCCTCACAGTCCGTGGAGGTTAATGCAATCGCAGTCCACTGTCGCAATTGTTCCTGCTTGCTAGTTTTGCTCTTAATGTAACCTTCTAACGTGCGATTCCATGTGCTGTGGCGGGCTACTATTTAGTCATTGGTCATTTTTTAACTATTTGCATATTCGGCCCGATGTGGAGTTTCGTCAGGATTGAACGACTTTCTCGGGGTGCTTCCTTTTTTTTCTTTTTGTAAAGAGTGTGTTAACATATACACTATTGACAAAACTCACCGGACACCCCTTCAAAAGCAAATGAACGTATCCGCTGCGTTGTTAAGATGCACGGTACAGCTGCAAACGGCATAAAGACAAGCCTGCAGCTGACTGCGATCATATTGCACTGTAAGGTTACGTGAAAATGTCGCGGCGGGAGAAAACTGACTTTGAGAAAGGAAAGATTGTTGGGTGTTATAATAGTGGGTTGTCCATAAGAGAAACCGAGAGGCGTTTAAACATACCCAAGTCAACTGTTTTGGATGTACCGATTAAGTGGAAGACACATGGCGTGCCTGAAGTAGCAAAACGTACCGGCAGACCAAGAAAATCAGTGATGGAGGACGTCAAAGCCTCGGGAGAGTCGTAACTGCATAAGACCTCAATGTACAGGTGAGTAAAATGCTGGAACCTCGGTATGTACACGTACCATTCGCAGAAAACTTCAGTCCATGGGTTACCGTGGTCGTGCGGCTGCTCATAAGCCTTTCATCTCCACTTGGAATGCTACTCGTCGTTTAGCATGCTGTAAAGAATATTTATCGTTGACCGTAGATCAATGGAAACGGGCCCTATGGACTAATGAATCCAGATACACGATCCATCAGTCTGATGGCCATGTGTGGGTATGGCGGCAGCCAGGGAAACGCTATTTACCACAGTTTGCTGTTCCTAAGGGTAAGTTTGGAGCTGGTAGTGTACTCGTGTGTGGGTGTTTTTGGTGGTATGGTCCTGGCCTATTGGTTATCGTGGAGAAACCTATTAACCAACACGTCTACCTCGATATTCTGGACAATTATGCCCTACCAACTCTGTGGCAATACTATGGAACCGAGCTTTGTTGGTACCAGCAGGATAATGCACCAAGCCATAAAGCAAGGACTGTTACGGTGTGGTTTGACGATAATTCCGTATCGTGTGAGGACTGGCCAGCACAGAGCCCTGATCTTAGTCCCATAAAGCACCTATGGGATGAATTAGAGCGCCGCATAAGAAGTTTGGAACCAACGCCTACTACTAAGCAACAGTTAGCGGCAGCATTATGTACTTAATGGAAGCGCATACCTATGGCTGTGTTCCAAAACCTTGTCGAAAGCATGTTTCAAAGGGTCAGCGCATGCATTAAGGCCAAAGTTGGACCAACAGCGTACTAATGTATGTCAATAAATACTATGTTGTGTTTCTCTTCTAGGTGTCCAGTGACTTTTGTGAATATAGTGTATATATACACTTATCGTCAAAAAAATAGTTTACCCAAAAGGACGTGTCGGACTGCAATGCTATTCGGGAGGAAAGTCAAGGTTACCAGGAACAACAAATGATTAAACATTGAGACTGATTTGGGCAATATTTTTATTAAGCTACACGGCAATAAGTAGTGTCTCTCAGTATGGCGTCGTGCCACCATATTTGCTCACACAGCATGCCAGACGTTTCGGCATGGAGCTCTACAGGTTCCTAAAGGTGTCCTACGATAAGCTGCCCCATGCAACTTGAATCTTCTAACGCAGTTCCTGCAGATTGTGCGGTAGGGGTGGGGTGTGGATAGCGTGTCCAATAGCATCCCACACATTTTCAATAGGCGATAGGTGTAGCGATGCGCCTGGCCATGGCAGACTGTCAGTGCCTTGAAGGCAAGCTCTCGAGAGAGCAACAGTGTGCTGACGAGCGTTGTCCTGTTGGAAAATCGCACCGGAGCGAGGGTTCAGAAAAGGTAGTGTCACTGGTTTCAGGACCTCATTAACGTAACGTTCGGCTGTCAAAGTTCATGTAAATAACACCAAAGGTGATATGGTATCATAGGCAATTGCATCCCACACCATGACATCAGGGCTTCTGGATGTGTGACGCTCGACAACAAACCGTTCAACATGGCGCTGACCACGGTGCCTCCACACACGGATTCGGTGGTCGTCTCCTCCAAGACAGAAACGGGACTCGCCACTGTAGATCCCCGCTGCCATTCTCCGTGGCTCCATGAAAGTCTGGCACGACACCATTACAGTCTTTGGCGATGATGCACTGCGGTTAAAGGCAGTCGTCGTAACGGTCTGAGTGCGTTTAGTCCTACTTCGAGCAGCCGCCTGCCAATGGATCGGACGATGCATGGGGGGTGGCACCACTGCTCGATGAATATCCGCAGTCGTGCCTGTTGGGTCACTCCGCGCATGTCGGGCAACCAGTCGGTCTTCTCTCTCCGTGGTTCGTCTAGTTCTCCCAGGCCCTTCCTGTCGCTGCTGCGTTCCTTGTTCTATCCACTGCCGCCAACAGCGTCCTGTGGCAATATCCGCACGACCGGTATGACGCGCAATACGGCAATAAAACCATCTCGCTTCCCGCAGCCCGACGATGAGGCTACACTCGAACTCCTCCAATTACTCGAATAGCTTCCGAACTTTTCTTTGAGGTATACTTCACTTGCAAAGGATGCAACCAACACAACAGCACGAGTCAGAGAGGCAAGCACGTTTCTTACATAAACGTTTCATCACATTGGTAATGATGCATCATCTCAGCTAGGCATTTTCATGTAGGACTTCAGTCCACAAAGAAGGTTTAGGCCCAAACCACCTACAGCGGGTCCGCTTTTTGGGCAGGGCACAGAAACTGAAGGATTGAGAGCAAATCTAGGGACTTTGACAGAACAGTTTGTAAGTGAGAGAGAGAGCACAGTAGATGGCGCCATAGAGAGTTTGGAGAGAATTAAGGGGTGGGGGGGTAGGAATGGATACCCAACGTAACCGGGAGATCCAACACGAGGGCCGTCATTTAACGTGCTCGTCCGATGCACGGAGCATATTCAGCGATTGTTAGCAAATCACACCACCTCTGGAAGATCAGCCCAGGCTTGAACTTGGGGACCCCCATCAGTAGTCTGACTCGCAGTGGTAAGCACGCGCAACGGGACGACTTTTTATAGCCGGTCAGGCACAGCGTTACCACCCCTCCTTGTTTGCGTCACATGCGTGGCTGAGCGCGATGCTTGAACCATTTGCATGTCTCACGATGTCAAACCTATCCACAAGTTTCATTCCTGTGGATTGCTTCCTTGTGGGTGCAACTATTTTTTTTGACGATGAGTGTATATATTTGCCCTTACCATACTTACAGAAGAAAGCCATGCTAAAACGGCAAAGTTTTCCAGTTTGACTGCTCCTAAAATAAAAAAACAAACAAACTTACATATCAAATGTTCTGTTGAGCTAAACACTGCTTCTGATGCAATCCCTACCCCCTTTCGACTTTCAGACTTGTGTTCTGTTCCCTTCAGCTGATTTCCTGTGCCACAACTCGCTTGTGCTAATTTCAGTTCAAGTTGAATAATCAGTACAACATAATCAAATACACTATCAATAATCTGGAACAGGTACTCGAAATTCGTTGGATATATTAATCCATTCAGGTTCACGTACAGTAAAATTTTGGGTTGCTTAATGCCTTCCTTTATGCCGACATCGGCATCTGATTTACTAAATTTTTGCCTTGCAGTTACAAGAATTCTTGCACTACAGCTCTGGAAAGTACGTTTCAGGTACTACAATAAAGAAGAGCTATAGTTACATGAGCCTGGCAATATCATGCCAGGAAAAATAATAACAAACATAATAGATGTATATGTACAAGAAATGTGTGCTATGTACAGATGAGGAAAGAACAAATATATACAGTACGAGAAGATGAAGACGCATATGAATATAACAGTAGGTTATGACTGCGCCAGGAAATAACAATTTAGAAGATGAATATGACAGATATATTTACAGAACGAATAAAATATGCTATAATAAGCAGAAGCGTCATAACAGGACAGCACTACGGCTGTAATACGTAGAATAAAGAAGTACAAGTTAATAAATCATGCAATGCATTGATTATAATACGCTTTCCGACATACCAGAAATCATTACTCAAGTTATGAGGATAATGGCTGTGGAATAAATCTCGGTCCTGGGCCCTGACCTTTGATCCCATTTCGATTATATTTAACAGGACCGGTTCAGTATACCTCCGAAATAACATGATAAAGTTTTGTCGCAATGGAAGCATTTTTACGTAAGTTATGATGCATAAGGGCTATGGAATAGATTCCGCTCCTGTGTCCTAACCTTTGACCCCATTTCGCCCATTTTCAATAGCATTCGTCTCCAGACAGGCCCCTACAACATACTAACATTTCATCCAAATCAAAGAATTTTTACGTAAGTTATGACGCATAATGGCGATGGAAGCGATTCCGCTCCTATGTCATGACATTTGACCCCATTTCGCCCATTTTCAATAGGGTTTGTCCCCAAGTGGTAGGGGACAATAGGGTTTGTCCCTACCACATACTAAAATTTAATTGAAATCGAACCTTTTTTACGCTTTCCAACCGTAGGTTGAAGAAGCGTATAACCGATATAGTCACGTTCTTTTCGAGCTCTGTGTTTGTGCCCAGTTTAGAAGTGTATAGTGAGTGTTTGTTCCTATTTTTGTGTTCCCCTTCAAGAAGAAGATATGTACTTTCTTTTAGCTCAGCTCTCAAGTCGGTGAGTTCCATATTTTTTTTGCATTCAGCGTTTTATTATTTTAGATCAAGCTGATCGATCCTTAAGTTAGTCCTCGCCATTTACAATGGCGGGCACTGATAAGGGTGATGTCCACGCCCACATCAGTGATGCTCATTCAACCTCCTCCTCACTCTCAGGAGACCAATCAGCATTTATGCACGTCAGAGACGTCATACGCATACAAGATGTGGCGCGCGACTCCTCTGCAAAAGCTCAAGCTGATATCCCTGCCCAGGAGAGTGACGTCCCCTAGACGCACGTCCCTGGTTCATTTGCCGAAGCTATGGATGTGACCGATTGCACGGTTGCGTTGCCTTCAACTGGCTCAACTTAGTTTACCAAGCCGCTACCAGCAATGAGCACTGTATCGCATCCTTCCGCTGCCAACTCTACGTCTCTCACTTACTCCACAGTGACCTCCGGAGCGAGAGTTCCTTCCAAGTTTATTGCTCCCGTTTTTTCTGACTCTTACGTCAGTGTTGAGGGTAGTTCTGTCACCATCGATATCCCAGAGGATTCCCCAGCCGGGAAACAATTTTTCTCCACAATGGATTTCGGTGTCTGTTTTGATGCATTACCAGACACGAAACTCAAGGAATATAGTATTGCCCTAAAGAAGATGCTTCCTACAGGAGCTTATATCACTCATATGGCTCGAAAGCCACGGGCCGTATTAGTGTATTTTGCCCGTAAAGAACATGCAGACCTTGTGATGACTGATGGCTTATCCATCAAAGATGTGCATCTTCTGGCTGAACCTGTGGTGCAGCGCTATCCAGGTCACTTTCCACCCAGTTCCGCCTGAAGTCTCAGATATCGCTCTATGCACTTTACTCAGCAAATTTGGTCGAGTGGTTGGACCAATAACAACTCTTTCGGCGGCGCCCAGAGATCCCGATGACAGATCCATTGCAGGGTTTCGTCGAAGTGCCCGTGTCATATTTCCGTCGGACGATCATCTGCTTGCGTGCCCGAAGATCCTAACCGTACGGTGTGGCCAGCAACGTCGGAGAATCGACGTCATTACCTCCTTGCACTGCACGCTTTGCCATGGCGAAAACTATCTTCGCGTGCACTGCCCACATCAAGTTCCACCGACTCCGACTGGCACTCCTACAGGTACTGTTCCTACCTCGAAGCGTACCACACCATCTACTTCAGCACAGCAGGCCTCGGAGCCAAGATATGATGAAAAAATTTGCTTACAGACGTTGGTCAACGCAACGCTCCCACAGCCGCTTCCTCTTTTTCACTAGAGGACTTTCCTACAATTGCCTCCTCACTCCCGCAACGTCGTCGCTCCACCACTGAGTCCCTTTCAGACGGTTCACAACTAGCTATTACCACTGGAACCTCCGAAACAGCTGATGTGGGGTCCGTTGGTCCAGAGACGCAGTGTGAGGATGAGACGACCGAGCCTCCACTGAAGAGCCGCGGCTCTGGCAACAGCAGACGAGCAACGAAGAAGCAAAACTCTACTTCACCTCGTTCAACCTCCCTCTCCAGCAGTTCTCTTCGAAACACCTCGCCAGCCGAAGTCTCCTTTCCCACGGTCGAAGAGTTCGCTGCATTTCTCCAGACAGCCAATATACCTCCCGTACCACTCTCATACATTGATCTCCTTACATACTTAACGAATCCGACCAGCTACGCAATAGCACGCGCCTTAGCAGTCAAGAATCCATCGCTTCGCCAACTTGTGCCGGAGCAGATCTTCAATGTGTCGCATTTCTGCCGTCAGAATGTTCCCACCCATCCGTGGGCACAAATCTTCTATAATCGTCTCAAGTCTTTTCCTCCAGCTCTGAAAGATCTTCAGCTAGAGGCAAGGAACCTCACAGTTCAAGATCGTGTCACTTAATTGCAGGGGATTCGCTTCCCCCCTCAGCAGCTCTCTGGCATATGAAGACCTCAACCCGTTGGGGGCTGATATTCTCCTCCTTCAAGAGACAAATTGCAAACCAACTACCGTCTATTCTCGATGGCGCCAGTGGAACTTTGTGTTTCATCACGCCTATGGACTAACATCCCATAGCGGCCTTGCCATCGGCATTAATCATACTCTCAATTCTATTATCACATCCCTCTCTGTGCGAAATATTTGTCGAGATCTCTTACAGCATGCATCCTTTACCATCGCGTCTTCCAGATACCATTTATTCAATATCTATATTCCAAGCACTACAACTCATTTATCGATTCTCTTCACACGTCTTCGCAGAGAACTGGACCGTATCCCACCGTCAGACCATGTTCTCGTTGGTGGGGATTATAACTGTACCCTGGATCCTCTTCTGGATAGGTCTTCTACCAATAGAGAGCGCCGCCATGCCCTGGCGAACCTGTTCCAGACAGTTGTCAGCAACAACGCTCTTCATGATGTACATCGGCATATTCATCCACGGACGACTAATTACACTTGGCGTTCCTCTCACGCGCAAAATCCTTTCTTAGCCCGCCTTGACAGGTTTTATGCCTCCAGTACTCTACTTCCTTCCGTGACAGAATCGAGTGTGCATCCCACGGCCTCATCTGACCACTGCGCCATTGCCATCATAGTCCATACTGCACCATTCAAACCCAGGATAATACGCCCGTGGACATTTGATGATGCACTTCTCTCCGACCCGGCATTCTGCTCTTCGGTCCGGTCATTCCTGATTGACAGACGACCGCAGCTTCAATCTGCACTCTGCGGATTAAATTCTTGGATGGAGATCAAGCAACAACTCGTTCTGCATGTCCGAAACTACTCATTCCAATTAAAGACACTCCAGAACATGCGCCTAGATTATGTTCGTTCAATGCTATCCATGCTCAGTCTCAGTGATCCTCTCTTCTCCTCCTTTCAAGAAGAGCTTCGATCTCTTCTTACTCCTCTGGCGCAACAAGCTCTCCGCCGACTTCGTTTGCAACACCTGACGCCGGATGCTCACAACTATGAGTTCCTGACGTCGGTGGAAAACACCCGACGAGCTTCGACCATGCTTCATCATCTACGCCTTTCTTCTGGAGAGGTATCAGATGAGCCGATTGCGCTTTGTTCCCATGTCTGTCAGTACTTTTCCATGAAGTTCTGTGAACCTCCTCAACCATCCTCTGCAGCAATGGATTCTCTCCTTTCTAATCTACCTCAGGTTCCCCCATCTCGCTTCTTCTCTTCTCCTTTCCCCCACGCCCTCTGAACTAAACACTACATTATTTTCTCTAAATTCTGGTGCCGCTCCGGGTCCGGACGGCCTAACCTTTAGCTTTTATAAAACTTTTCTGCCTCTTCTTCCGTTTCTCCTATCCGCTTTCTCTGCTGCCTTTACTTACTCTCCTCTCCCGAGGGGATTCACAGCTGCATACGCTGTCCTTTTCCCCAAGAAAGGTGATCTCCTTGACTTGGTGAACTGGCGCCCAATTTCCCAACTGAATCTCGACTACAAACTTTATACCAAACTTCTTTCACAGCGACTAAATCCCATCCTCACTCACATCCTCTCCCCTAACCAGACCTACACAGTTCCCGGCCGTTCCCTATCTCACAACATTCATCTCCTGACTGATGTAATTCACTTTGCGCGCTCCCGCTCCGAACCCCTTGCCCTCTTCTCTTTAGACCAATAGTCCGCCTTTGATAACATCTCCCACACTTATCTCTCTGCCACACTTCTCCGATTTGCATTTCCGCCTCCGTTTATTTCTCTCCTCACCTCCCTCTACCAGGACGCCAGTTTCCAGGTCAAGTTGCCCACCTTTCTTACAGCACCAATCCTCTTCCGCCGTGGAGTGAGGCAAGGCTGCCCACTCTCCGGTCCACTTTTCACCATAGCCCTAGAACCTTTTCTCCGCTCCGTTCCTTTCAAGCCACCCTTCCGCAACTCATCGCCCGCACGAGACACCATGTCACCACTTCCGTGGCTTATGCAGACGACGCTACCTTCTGTACACGCCTGGATTCACAGTTCTCTTTGCTCCAAAGTCATTTCGCCGATTACGCCTCCTGCTCCGGAGCTGCGATTAATACAACCAAAAGCACAGGCCTGTGGTGCGACTCATGGGTTGACCGCTTGGATTCCCCATGGGGAGCGCACTGGTCTTCAGCCTCTCAACGTTTCCTTGGCGTACATCTTGGCGTCCCAGGTGAAGCCTCCAGCACAACGTGGAATACCATCCAGCCACGTCTTCATCGGTCAACTGCGTTTTGGCGAAAAGCACAGTTCTGTACTTCATATTTTCAACGTGCACGTCTTTCGCAAACCTATCTTCTCTCCATGTGCACACATTCCTGGCTTGCTACTAAACCCCCACTTCTTCGTCTCAATGATATCACTCGCTGCTTCACCTGAGTTATCTGGACCGGACACCACTGGCTCAGTGCCCCCAAGCTCAGCCTTCCTCCTGACCAAGGTGGCATTGGCCTAATTGATACACGACTGTACTATCAAGCTCTCCGGATTACTTCGTTCCTCCGTCTTCATACTTCACCTGTTGCCGACGCCGTTACCGCAAGGAATGTCATCACCTCTTCGAACAACACTAATTTCACTTTCACTTCCTTCATACTAATGGACCTCCGAACTACCACTCACTCTCGCCTTCCTCCTGCCTTACGGGAGACTTACCTTTCTCCGCTCTCCCCCGCTCACTCGATTAAACCACTGAACTACTTGCCGAACCCCTGTTCTTCTCCTCTCTTCTTCAGCCCCTCATCTTTCATGCTTCGCCTGTCCTTCTTGGCTCCGAGTCGGAGTTGTAACCGTCAAAGACCTTGTAACCTCAGATCTGTCCTGGCGACCCTACGCCAGCCTCCCCCCACTGTTCTTCTTTCACCCTCCTCTCTCTCTCTCTCTGTCTATGATTCCCTACTCTCTACCTTCATTGCTAAGTTCCCTCATCTCGCAACCCCCACCTGTCTGACCTTTGTTCCTTCCGCCTCCCTTCCCCTTCCTTTCTTTATTTCAGTCGGCAGATCTACACTTTCACTCTCCTCTCTTTCAACCTCAGTTCTCTATCAGTTACTTTTAAAATCCCACTCTCCTTCTCCCCTTCACATCCCTGATGTCTCCCAATCCTCTCTCACCGCTGTCTGGTCTGCCACCTTTTCTCCTCTTTCAGCTCCTATTGAAATAAACACTCACTGGCTTTTTCTCCACCGCCGTCTTCCCGTTCCATCCATCCTCCACCGCATGACCATTCTTGACTCACCTGTTTGCCCCTTCTGTGCTCAAGAAGCTGATGTCTCTCACGTTTATCTACATTGTGTCATCCTCCTTCCACTACTCCATCTTGTATTTTCCATTGCTTAACGTTCAGCTACAACTGATCTTCCTTTCGATGCCTATAAAACACTCCTCCTGCAGGTCCCTCAGCTAGTCAAGCTTCCACCCATCTGCTCATATATTTTCATCCTGGTGAAACACGTCATTCGCGTATTTCATCAGCGCTGCCGGGATAGCTCATCTCCTTATACCATCCACCAAGCTTCTGTGGAACTACTGTGCCACTTTCGGGAGCGTCTCCTCTCAAGACTTCGTCTAGAGAACCTTGTGGCCGTTGCTCAACAGAGAGAACAACATTTCCGTTCCACCTGGTCTCCGGCCGCTTCCTGGTTCGCCGGCATGCCAGCGACGTTGCAACTGACTGTCGGTAATTTATAACCTCGTTGCTCCTAGCTCTGTAGAACTTCAGTTCAACGTGCATGCTCACCATTAGTTTTCGGAATCAAACTTCAACATAAAGCTTATATCTTCTAACAAATGTGAATATAATATGCACCATACTGTACAAATGTATATAGTATTACTTGTTTTCTCTTTGATTATCATTTATTCTACCAGTACTAAGACATCGTAATTCCGTTTGCCTTAGGTTTCACATTGTCTACTTTGTTATCTACAGTTCTCCTTTTGCACAGTGCTTCATTATAATATTCTCGTTCTGTTATTTGTCAGCACTATAATATACTTATGCTTCGAGACGAAATGTTTCGACAATCTCTCTTATTGTTCTTGTGCAAAATGCCTACACCTATTACCACGAGGCTCCTTTGTGAATCAATACATCGTGCTGTATATAATGTACATAGAATTTTAGAGTTTGTATATTTTACCGTACAATATATGTATCAGGACGCCCATGTTCGCCTCCTGAACCCAACCTTGTTAATAAAAATTGTGTTGAACTGAAGAAGCGCATATGCTCCAGCTTTTTCCATCCATCTGTCCGTCCGTCCGTCTGTCTGTCGGCACGATAACTCACGTAAAAATGGTTCGATTTCGATGAAATTTTAGTATGTGGTAGGGGACCACCAGAGGACTAACCCTATTGAAAATGGGTGAAGTGGCGACAAAGGTCACGCCATAAGAGCAGGATCCATTCAATTGCCCTTATGCGTCATAACTTGCGTAAATATGGTTCGATTTCGATTAAATTTTAGTATGTGGTAGGGGACCACTAGGGGACGAACCCTATTGAAAATGGGTGAAGTGGGGTCAAAGGTCACGCCATAAGAGCGGGATCCATTTCATTGCCTTTATGCGTCATAACATGCGTAAATATGGTTCTATTTCGATGAAATTTCAGTATGTGGTAGGAAACTACCTGGGCACGAACCCTATTGAAAATTGGCAAATTGGGGTCAAAGGTCAGGTCAGGCAAGGCATTAAAGCGGGATTTATTTCATTGCCCTTATGCGTCATAACTTGCGTAAAAATGGTTCGATTTCGATGAAATTTTGGTATGAGGTAAGGAACCACCTGGGAACGAAACCTATTGAAAATGGGTGGAATGGGGTCAAAGGTCAGGACATAAAAGCCGGATCCATTTCATTGCTTTTATGCGTCATAACATGCGTAAATATGGTTCGATTTCGATGAAATTTTAGTATTTGTAAGGAACCACCTGGGGACGAACCCTATTGAAAATGGGCGAAATGGGGTCAAAGGTCAGGGCATAAAGGTGGGATCCATTCCATTGCCTTTATGCGTCATAACATGCGTAAATATGGTTCGGTTTCGATGAAATTTTAGTATGTGGTAGGGAACCACCTGGGCACGAACCCTATTGAAAATGGGCGAAATGGGGTCAAAGGTCAGGCAGGACATAAGAGCGGGTTTTGTTCCATTGCCCTTATGCGTCATAACTTGCGTAAAAATGGTTCGATTTCGATGAAATTTTAGTATGTGGTAGGGAGCCACTGGGGACGAACCCTATTGAAAATGGGCGAAATGGGGTCAAAGGTCAGGACACTGGAGTGGGATCCATTCCATTGCCCTTGTGCATCATAACTTACCAAAAAATGTTTCGATTGCGACAAAACGTTATCATGTTGTTCCGGAGGTATAGTGAACCGGTTCTGTTGAATATCAACGAAATGGGGTCAAAGGTCATTGCACAAAGGCAAGGTTTATTCCACAGCCATTATTCTCATAACTTGCGTAAAACTGCTTCTATTGCGACAAAACTTTAGTATGTTATTCTTGAGGTATACTGTGTAACGTACCAGGAGATGTGACTTACCTGCCAGAAGGACGCACACGACATAAAGGCAGATAGGAATCAGAACAAATGTCCGCGTAGCTCAATTGGTAGAGCGACTTGTTCCGGAATAAGCGGCCTCGGGTTCGAATCCTGGCGCGGATAAAAATTACGGAGAAATTCACTTCGTTATAATGGCGCCCGAACTATCCGGATGACCCGACCGTTCACAATCTCGCAATGGTGTGATGTTATTTCCACACCGCGAGATAGGAAAAATATGAGCAGCACTTCGAAAAAAAAAAATAAGGGGGAGATGATGTAACGTACCAGGAGATGTGACGTACCTGCCAGAAGGACGCACACGACATAAAGGCAGATAGGAATCAGAACAAATGTCCGCGTAGCTCAATTGGTAGAGCAACTTATTCCGGAATAAGCGGCCTCGGGTTCGAATCCTGGCGCGGATAAAAATGACGGAGAAATTCACTTCGTTATAACTGAACCGGTTCTGTTGAATATCATTGAAATGGGGTCAAAGGTCAGGACACAGGAGCGAGATTTATTCCACAGCCATTATCCTCATAACTTGAGTAATAATTTCTGGTATGTTGGAAAGCGTATCATAATCAATGCATTGCATGATTTTACTAACTTGTTTACGTTAGTTATGACGCATAAGAGCAGAGGAATGGATCCCGCTTCTATGCCATGACCTTTGACCCCATTTCGTCCATTTTCAATCGGGTTCGTCCCCAGGCGGTCCCCTACCACATACTAAAATTTCATCGAAATCGAACCATTTTTACGCGAGTTATCGTGCCGACAGACGGACAGACGGACGGACGAACAAAGCTGGAGCATATACGCTTCTTCAATCTACGGTTGAAAAGCGTAAAAAATGATGCTTCCATTTGAAAGTAATAAAGTAAACACTAATTTTTTTTTGTATTCTTAATTTTCTCTCACTTAATAAATTTGCACTGAAATTCTTGTAATTCCAGAAATTTTAAATTTTTTCAAGATGGTTTTTCGTGAATGTTTTGTTTATGATCGGTAAATCCTGCAAAAAAATAGTTTTGTAATGTTTGGATCTTCCTTCTCAGCAAAAGCAATGAGAACCTTACAATTCCGTATTAAGCAATCGCAATAAATTTGTAGGAAACGAATAAATCGTCTCTTTCAGAGAAATTAATTTGTACCTTTTCTGTTGTGTCAGCAATGGAAGTAATCTTTTACTTACATAAATTTAACTAGGAATATCACATTAAGATAAACTACAGTCCAGGTTATGATGAAATTCATCCATTGGTTTTAAAGGATGTGGCTGACTTAATCATAGACCCATTACTAATAACCTATAACTCTATTTTTTCCTCATGTATATAATCCAGTTCTTTAAAAATCACAAAATTAACTCCTACTTTTAAATCTGGTTTCCAAAATGATCCTAATAATTACCGACCATTTGCTAAGATCTCAATATTTGCAAAGGTCTTGGAAGGTTTGTTATACAGGAGATTGATCTCATACTTTATAAAGTATGATATTATTAATGGAAATCAGTTTGGATTTCAACCTACTGAATCTGCGCTCTTATATTTGCAAACACTTATTAAAAAAAACTTAGAACTTGGCGAAATAACTTTTGCTATTTTCTTGGACTTATCTAAGGCCTTTGATACTGTGAATCATGATTTCCTATTAACTAACAAGGGGGCCTTACAGCTGACCACCCGCGGATTTCGGTGAATTTTTTTTTAATGAAAGTAGAGGCAAAATGATGTTATATGTGTCCCGGCATTTGATCTAATGCCTCTTATTTTCGGAATAAAAAATCATAACGGTCCGGAGGATATCATAACGAAATTCGTGATTTCCTGTAAATTATGCTTTACTCTAATGTCACGAGGTCCTACAGCAGTGCATTATAGCATACTTTTACTGTTATGGTGGCTGATGTCGAAAAGCGGGGAATGAACAGTGAACTATCAATAGCAGCAAAAAACGGAATGCCTGCATTTTCCCATCCTCCCTTAAAGTTCTCTCGTTCTCACTTTTCAGAATTCTGTAAGATGTTACAGCAACATTGTGTGATATAGGTAAACATATGTATTTCTGTGCAATATTTGCATGAGCTAGCTTTGTCGTGAGCTGTAGGCTTTGTAGTGATGTGGACCTTACACTCAACATTGAATTGTGTCATTGTCAATGGCAATTTGGTGTAGTTTCACTAACAAATAATAAAGAACTTGTAGAAGTAATCGTTGAGTAGTGGAGTTTAATAATAAATAGCACATATGGGGACAGAGGAATTTTTAGGAGAATCGAATTATCACATTTTAGCTTATAAAGTATAATTACGTACTTTTATTTGAAGACCTAACACATATGTTATTAGATATTTTTATCGGATGTTTTGCTATCGTTTATTGGTACACAAAGTTGCGGATGATAATTATCATAAAAACAATGAAAACATAACACTTCTCTACAACGCGAGCATTTGATAAAAGAACTGTTCCAACATTTACATTTCGTTTGTCGAACGTCGTCCGCAAAACACATTTTGTTCACATTTCCAAGCAAACCAAGCGTAGTGCAACATATTCTTGAAAATCGGCGCAGGAAGTTGATGACATATAAGGGAATGGATCTTCGCCACATTTTCTCGCTTGTTTAAATGCCTATTTTTTTTAAAAAGTTCGACAAAGTTTTGTAATTTTTTAATAAATTTTTTTACTTGACGGAAAAGGTACACAACACAAGGCTGACATTATAGGGTACAATGAGGGGGAATAATTACATCAGTAGAAGAACAAGTGCCGTTGTCCTTTGTGAAGACACTATTAAAGAGTGCTGGACCTGTTTGACCTCCCCATGAATCCAAGATGAATACAAACTTCTCTTTTTCACAAAATGGTCAGATAATGTTTTTTACGAATCTGCTGAAATGCTCTTTCGTTAATTTCCCTGCTTTCGACGATATCACGAATACATTTCCATATTACGCAGTTAGTCCTTCCACAACCTTGGAAACGAGAGGTCCAAATTGTCCCTGAGGCTCTTGCATACATAGAAAAACTTTTGGAAGTAATGCTCTAGAATCAGTCAATGCATACTGCGCAGTGTAACTATGCGTTACTTTGTTAAAATCTCCCAAGAATACCTCTGTTGTTTTTTCTCCACGCACAGAAAGTGTCCTGTTCACATCGATTCTGTACTCACATCTTCTTTGATCAGTGTTAAGGACGTAAGCCAATGGAAACTCTTTGATCAGTCGTGAAAGACGTTTTTGGAAATTCCCTGCTTCTGCGAAAATAGTTGACAAATACAATTCATTTTGTGACCTGATGTAGCGCATCACTTTTCGCTGGCGGGTGCCATTAACCAGTTTGAATTTTACAACCACCCTTGCGATGCCATAAAACAAAAATCGTTCGATTGATGTTGCACCGCTGCAGCAGAAGCCCATTGTTATATCATTCGGGTGGTTACCGGCTGCTTTTTCTCTCGAGATTCACAAAATCGATCGCGGGTGCATTTGTTGATTATGTCATATTTTTTCCTTTAATCCATCTTCCCGTTCAATTTCTTGCTCCCATTTTGTCAGGTGTGCCTTCTGTTGTAAAGCAGTACATCGTCGTCGGTGTAGAGCTTTTAAACTCCATTTTGGATGCTGTTAAGCAAGCTGTACGATTTTGATTTTCGTGTATCTTCTGCTGCAGAAGTGCAACATCATTCGGACGATTTTCGTTTTATTTGTTTGAAGACCTAACAACATACATGTTAGGTCTTCAAACAAAAGTACGTAATTATACTTTATAAGCTAAAATGTGATAATTCGATTCTCCTAAAAATTCCTCTGTCCCCATATGTGCTATTTATTATTAAGCTCCATTACTGAACGATTACTTCTACAAGTTCTTTATTATTTGTTAGTAAAACTACACCGAATTGCCATTCACAATGACACAATACAATGTTAAGCGTAAGGTCTACATCACTACAAAGCCTACAGCTCACGACATAGCTAGCTCATGCAAATATTGCACAGAAATACATATGTTTACGTATATCACACAATGTTGCTGTAACATCTTACAGAATTCTGAAAAGTGAGAACGAGAGAACTTTAAGGGAGGATGGGAAAATGCAGGCATTCCGTTCTTTGCTGCTACTGATAGTTCACTGTTCTTTCCCCGCTTTTCGACATTAGCCACCATAACAGGAAATGTATGCTCTAATGCACTGCTGTAGGACCTCGTGACATTACAGTAAAGCATGACTTGCAGGAAATCACGAATTTTGTTATGATATCCTCCGGATCGTTGTGATTTTTTATTCTGAAAATAAGAGGCATTAGATCAAATGCCGGGACACATATATCCTCATTTTGCCTCCACTTTCATTAAAAAACAAGAAAGATGACATCGAATTTTCAGGTGTAATAAGCACGTCTTTTGAATCCGTTCTGACGCAAATTAAATTTATCAAAGCTGTTCAAAGTCAATCGAACCGGTATGGAAAACAATACTATCTGACGGAAGAAAGAAGTTTTTCAATCGGGCCTTTAATCCCTCAAATATTGCTGTAAACGGAATCGTGAGCTTAGGAACTATTAGAAACTGAGTTATCGACAAAAATAAGATGTGACTTTACGTCCCCTGGTGGGAAAACCCTGCATTATTTTAGGAAGAAAGTATTCGCAAAAGGTTTATCCATATGAGCGGTATCGGTCCAAGAAAAAAATTTAGTCGAGTTTTCAGGAGCCGAGATTTTGCTACTAATAATCAGAAGCAGAAATTAACACTTATGCCCCTGGTGGCCAAACCATTCTTTACCAAATATTAGAAATTACGTGAAAAATATTTTCCGTCAGGTCTTGTATGCGATACAGGAAGAATTATTCAAATCGAAGTTTTAGGAGCAGAAAACACAATTTACCATTGTGCGTCCTAGCGGAAAGTCCATCATTTACTTCAAAATTTTGAATTTATAGGAAAAACATTTCGCATCGCAAACACTATCCAACAAAGAAAGAATTTTTCAAATCGGACTTTTAGAAGTAGAGATATTGACAAAAAAGAGATATACATCTACACCCCTGGCGTAGAAACCATGCATTATTTCAAGAAGAAAATGTTCCTAAAATGTTTGTCGACATGAGTAGTATCGGTCCACAAAAGACTTTTTCAATCGAGATTTTAGGAGCTCATATTTTGCTGCAAATAGATCAGAAGCGGAAATTAAGGTTTACGCCCCCTGGGGGCCAAACCATTTTTTTTTAAAATTAGAAATTATTTGCAAACGATTTCCCATCAGGAGCTGTATCCGGTGCAGAAAGAATTTTTCAGATCGGAGATTTAGAAGCAGAGATATAGGGGGAAACGCAATTTACCTTTACGCCCCCTAGCGGAAAGTCTATGAATTACTTGAAAATTTTGAATTTATAGGAAAAACATGTCACACTAGAAACACTATCAAACAAAGAAAGAGTTTTTTAAATCAGACTCTTAGAAGTCGAGATATTGACAAAAATAAGATATACATCTACGCCCCCTGGCGTAGAAACCGTGCACTATTTTAAGAAGAAAGGGTTTCTAAAAGGTTTGTCGACATGAGTAGTATCGGTCTACAAACGATGTTATTTTCAATCGAGAATTTAGAAGCTCATATTTTGCTGCAAATAGATCAGAAGCGGAAATTAAGATTTACGCCCCCTGGTGGCCAAACCATTTTTTTTTAATTAGAAATTATATGCAAACGATTTCCCATCAGGAGCTGTATCCGGTGCAGAAAGAATTTTTCAGATCTGAGATTTAGAAGCAGAGATATAGGGGGAAACGCAATTTACCTATACACCCTCTAGCGGAAAGTCTATGAATTACTTGAAAATTTTGAAACTATATGGAAAACATTCACTCGGAAAACACTATCCAACAAAGAAGGAATTTTTCAAATCTGACTCCTAGAAGTCGAGATATTGACAAAAATAAGATATACGTCTACGCCCCCTGGCGGAGAAACTGTGCAATATTTTAGGAAGAAAATATTCCGAAACGGTTTATCTATGTGAGTGGCATCAGTCCACGAAAGAATTTTTTCAATCGATATTTTAGAAGCTCAGATTTTATGGCAAATACATCAGAAACAAAAAGTAACACTTACGCCCCCTGGTGGCCAAAGTACTCTTTACCAAAAATTCGAAATTATATGCAAAAGATTGTGCATCAGGAGATGTATCCGCTGAACAAAACATTTTTCAAATCGGAGATTTAGAAGAAGAGTTATCGAAAAAAATGCAATTTATTTTTACGCCCCCTAGCGGAAAATCTATGCGTAATTTGAAAAAGAAACTATATCCAAAATACTCTTCGAGATAAATGGAATCGAAAGATAAAAGATTTTTTCAATCGGATGTTTAGAAGCAAAAATGTGGAATAAAACGTATTTTTGAATTCGACATCTTCTGCATTTACTCCCTCTAGCGGCGAAATTGTACATCGTAAAAACAAAAACGAAATAAAGGATCATCATTCGCATATTTCAAGCTTTCGAATGCAAAAAGAATTTTCCAAATCGGACAAATAGTTGCAGAGATTCCGTGGGCACAGACGGACGGACGGACAAACCGATAACATATAAGCACGATCTTTTTTTACAAAAGACGTGCTAAAAATTCACCGAAATCCGCGGTTGGTCAACTGTAAGGTCCCCTTGTAAGTTGTATAATTTGGGAATCGGGGGTTTTTCCCACACACTTCTTCAGAATTATATAGTAGACAGATTTGTATTCGCTTCTGTTGATCAGTTTACTTCACCTTTGTTGAGAGTGACCTGTGGTGTTCCACAGGGCTCTGTTCTTGGCCCCATACTATTTACCTTATATATAAATTATATTTTCCGTGTTCAGTCTTGTAATGAACTAAGCTAATGCAGATGACATAAATTTACTTTTCCGAGGAACAATGTTAACTATCTCTTTAAGCAGGCTAATACACAATTTCAAATTTATTCCGAATGGTTGACATATAATGATTTAATAGTTAATCTCAATAAGACTAAATATTTAATCTTCACTAGACAAAGAACCACCATAATTTAACTTTGAATAATCAAACGATTGAATGTGTGCAAACATTTAAGTTTCTGGGAATTATTCTAAACTCTACTCTAAAATGGAAGAATCATATAACATACATTGAAAGTAAATTTGCAAAACATATTGGTATTGTATCTAGGGTTATTTCATGTTTGACAGTTAAAACTCTTAAAATGTTGTCTATTCATTCAGATATTAATTATGGCATTGCCTCTTCCCCTCTACTCTTAACAACTTACAATTATTTCACTATCATCATAATCATGTTGACCCAAATAGGCATGGAATTCTGTCTATTAAACAACTATTTCATTTTAACATTGGTAAACTGATGTTTAAAAAGATAAAAAAAAATTTGTTTTCAGATGTAAGAGATTTAAATTCCATTACTCATAATTATAAAACAAGGAAAAAGGCATTACTGCGGCCTATTTTACCAAAGACGCAGATGCCAAAGGCAAGGTGTTAAGTACCCACTGGTCCTCAGTACTGGAATGGTTTGTCTGTGGAGTTAATTGATATTAAATAATAATCTAACATAGTTTAAAAAGAAATGAAAAATATTCTTACTTAATAAATAAAAAAAAAGCGGGACTAACATACATCTTTCCCTTACTGAGTTGTTATATACAGTAGCTGGTGCTTGACTCATTTGATCTGTTTTGGGGATTCAGGGCACCTCAGGTCTCTGCGAGGCCTTTTCCCTGTTTTCCTTTGCTGCTATTACTTTTTAATTGCACATAAATATCTCTGATTTATGATGTCATAATGTAACAGCATAAATATTGAAATAAAAAATCTTATGCTGCGGTCCAAGAAATCGGTAAAATGTTAGTTAATCATTACCTCAATACGAACATTGCAGTAATTCATAGACTTGTGCTGAAATGGTAATGCTGATATACCTTTAATTTTAGGGTTGGGGTACTTCGATATTTTTTTCGAAAAGTGGGACGCAAAAATTTTGCTTCCAGGGCCGTTTACGAATCGCCAGTCCGCCACTGCATTTTACTAACATTAGCTACAAATCAGTAGTCGGAAAAAAAGAGTAGATCACGTAAGGCGGAGAAGCAGTCTCTAAGTTTAAATAAATTATGATAAGATATAATCTGCAAAGAACTTGTAATCAGAATACTTCAGCAGATGCAAAATGCTGTATATAGAAAAAAAAACTGTGAATGCAGGTATTCATACGGAAATCTGTCGGCTTGAAAGGTTTGCTGACGCAAAAGTCTTGCAGAAGAAAGTAAAATCACGATTGAAAAATTACAAATCGAGTACCCAAATATATATAATATATATATATATATTTTTTTTTTACAGAAATCAGAAATTAGTTGAAGGAATGTAATGAGAGAAACACGAGAACACGGAAACCAGGAGGCAGCGAAATCCAGACACAAGTTATTATAATGTTTTAAGTGGTTGAACGTTGTTGATTAATTGATTAATTTGTCCTTAGATGACTTGTTGAACATAGAACACTCTGGATCACTGTTTTCCAACAGCCGGTCCACGAGAAGTGAGTGAATTTATTTATTTTTCTTTTGAATTGAAAAGGAATCAAAGTAAGAGGAAATCTAGATCTAAATTTTTTTGAACACCTGTCGCGGAAGATTAAGGGACGCTTGGATCGCTAATCTCTTCACAGAAGATCTGAACTCCTGCAGGCTAACTCACCAGGAAAAGGAAAGCTTTGTTGAACTTCCTTCTGATGCCAGTCTGGTATCTGAACTCCTGCAGGCTAATTCACCAGAAAAATGTAAGCTTTGTTGAACTTCCCTCTGATGCCAGTCTGGTATCTGAACTCCTGCAGGCTAATTCACCAGGAAAATGAAAACTTTGTTGAACTTCCTTCTGATGCCAGTCTGGTATCTGAACTGCTGCAGGCTAATTCACCAGGAAAAGGAAAGCTTTGTTAAACTTCCTTCTGATGCCAGTCTGGTATTGATATTCAAATCCAAATCTCTTACCCAGTTTTGGGGTATTATGGAGAAAGAATATCCAGGTCTCAGCGACAAAGCTCTAAAATTATTGGTAACTTTTTCGATCACGTATTTATTGCGAAAAAACCTTTTCAGCCGTTTCGGCAATATAAGCAAAGCACAGGAACATAATGGACATTAATACTGAACTGCACCTTGCATCAACGACGATGAAACCACGGCTGGAGAAGATTATCGCGAAGTAGCAGCAACAGATGTCGCATTGACCCCAGAAAAAAATTATATTAACGATAAGGAGAACATTGTGGTTATTGATTATGGATTGCACTTATTAATCCTTAAAGAATACTAACAGATTAAATGATATTAGCTGTAAGTAGGTGACATGGAAAATTCTGGTATATAAATTATGAATTGCCCGCAGTGATCATTATAATATAGAATATTACGAGATTATATGTTCAAAAATAGCCTAAAAACTTTGTTTCGGCGTCGCCGGTCCAAGAAAGTTTCCCCAACGTTTTGCCGGTCCCCGAATGCAAAAAGATTGGGGACCAATGCTCTAGACAGGAATGTCGCCAAGGGGATGCGAGGGTGGGTTCTAGCCCGCCCTGTTATCTTGGAAATCTAGATGTAAGTTGCAGAGAAAGGGTTATCAGGTCGAACATTTAAGAAAGAAATAATTTTATTTTAGACATTAATTATATTGCTGGAAATTTTTTCCAAAAATGTGTGAACATCCTCTGTATCACATTATTCGTCTATTCACATAAATCTACAAAAAAGCTTCCACCTATTTCGCTTATTCGACCGCCACTACCACCACACCCTTTGAGTTTGATGCAGACTTTACATTTACTTCTGACTCACCGTCAGCGCTACCAAAACGTACAAACTATTCGGGTAAGTAACGTGCCGTTCAGTGAGAAAATCCTTAACCGAGAAATAACGAAATTTACATAAGAAACTCAAAACGAAGGTAAAATTTGATTCTGTCTCTGAAATAAGCAATTTAAAAGAGCTACTCTTCGGTAGTTTTACATTTTTTGCTTATTATCACTTTAAAGTACTCCAGACAGCGCTAGTAACACTAGTGAAGGGCTAAACTCTGTTGCTAGAAGTTATTTTGTAAATTAATAATGCCAGGACTTGTGTGCGATGACTAGGGAATGTTTAATTCCCTCTCTTCCACAGGGCTCTTGAAAAGAAAAGGGATTTTAGTGCACATGAGCAGTATTATCAGTATTTAATTCTTTTTTTTTTTTACGCTTTCCAACTGTACGTTGAAGAAGCGTGTATGTTCCACGTTTGTCCGTCTGTCTGTCCGCGCGATAACTCGCGTAAAAATGGTTCGATTTTGATGAAATTTTAGTATGTGGTACGGGACCACCTGGGGACGAACCCTATTGAAAATGGGCGAAATGGGGTCAAAGGTCAGGACATAGGAGCAGGATCCATTCAGTTGCCCTTATGTGTCATAACTTACCTAACAAGTTATTAAAATCATGCAATGCATTGATTATGATACGCTTTCCAACGTACCAGAAATCATTACTCAAGTTATTACTCAAATTATGAGGATAATGGCTGTTTAATAAATCTCGCTCCTGTGCCCTGACCTTTGACCCCATTTCGATGATATTCAACAGAACCGGTTCAGTTTACCTCCGGAACAACATCATAAAGTTTTGTAGCAATCGAAGCATTTTTACGTAAGTTATGACGCATAAGGATAATGGAATGGATCCCGCTCCTATGTCCTGACCTTTGACCCCAGTTTTCCATTTTCATCAGGGTTTGTTCCCAATTGTTCCCTACCACATACTAAAATTTCATCGAATTCGAACCGTTTTTGCACAAATTATGACTCGTAAGGGCAAGGCAATAGATCCCGCTCTTATGTCCTGACCTTTGACCTCATTTCGTCTATTTTCAATAGGGTATGTCCCCAGTTTTTATATACCTGTCCCCTACAACATACTAAAATTTCATCGAAATCGAACCATTTTTACGCGAGTTATGACGCACAAGGGCAACGGAATGTATCCCGCTCCTGTGTTCTGACCTTTGACCCCATTTCGTCCATTGCGTTTGTCCCCAGGTGGTCCCCTATTGCATACTAAAATTTCATCGAAATCGAACCCTCTTTACGTGAGTTATCGTGCGGACGGACGGCCGGCCGGACAGACAGACAAAGGGACAAAGCTGGGGCATGTACGCTTCTTCAACCTACTTGGAAAACGTAAAAAAAATGGTTCGATTTCAATGAAATTTTAGTATGTGTGCACCACTGGGGACGAACTCTATTGAAAATGGGCGAAATGGGGTCAAAGGTCAGGACATAGGAGCGGGATCCATTCAATTGCCTGTATGCGTGATAAGTTACCTAAAAATGCTTCGATTGTGACAAAACGTTATGTTATTCCGGAGGTATACTGAACCAATTGTGTTGAATGTCATCGAAATGGGATCATTGGTCAGGGCACAGGAGCGAGATTTATTCCACAGCCATTATCCTCATAATTTGTGTAATAACTTGAGTAATAATTTCTGGTATGTTGGAAAGCATATTATAATCAACGCATTGCATAATTTACTAACTTGTTTTTTATTGGGGATTAACGACCATTCACGAGCAACTCAATGGGCTATAAGCTGTTACACGTCCCTAATTTAGGGCCGCTGGTTCCAGGAAAGGGAGAGAGTCAGCGCCGTAAGATAAACACAGCAACCACGCCCCACCGGGATTCGAACCTGGACCTATCTCGGACGAATGGTCATTAGCCAGCACTTAAACTACTGGGCCTCCGAGGTGACTTAATTCACTTTCAATCCCCCTTCAAAAGAACCTGAATTAGCATAATGTAACTACACTGCTGGCCACCCAAATTGCAACACCAAGAAGGAAGCATCCGATTGGCCTGAAATTCGCAGCATGCATTGCCCACGAGAGGACATGGACACGATTAGCATTGCAGAACATATACAATTCATGTGCGCCCGGCACGCCACCGAAGGGTGCACAGAAGGCGGGGTGTAAGTAGTGAAAGTGTGTTGTGCTGCCGGACCTGTGCGTGGGAAGCTTCCTGATGCCTCGTCGCAGAATACGGCAGTCATTCCAGCACATTTCGGAGTCCGACATAGGATGAATAGTGGCTTATCGTGACAGCGGTTTATCGTACCGAGACATCGGCGCCCGTGTGGGAAGACATCCAGCCACAGTGAGGCGAGTATGTATTCGATGGGTGCAGGAGGGACGGACGGACCGAAGTGAGCGATTGCCGCAGCCGCGGCACACCACCAAATGTGAGAACCGGCATGTTGTGCGGCGGGAATTGACGGATCGCACTGCCACATTACGAGCGTTAGTGCAGAAATTAGGTTGTGTTGCGCAACAACCTGTGTCAGCACGTACCGTTCGACGTCGTCTGCAGGAGCGGGGACTCGTCGCACGACGCGCAGTGCTCCGATTACCATTGACGTTACATCACCGGCGAGTGCGGCGGTAGTGGGCTGTTGAACGCCGCGCCTGGACTACGGAATGGCACGACATCGTCTTCTACGACGAATCCCGCTTCTGCCTGCAACACCACGATGGTCGGATCCGCGTGTGGCGGCACCGCGGTGAGAGACTGTATGACGTCTGTATTATGCATCGCCATACCGGTCCGTCGCCTGGCGTTATGGTTTGGGACGCAATTAGATATGACACCCGCACCCCTCTTGTACGCATCGCCGGTACACTGAACAGCCACCGCTACATCTTCGACGTTTTGGAGCCTGTAGTCCTCCCTTACCTATAGGACCTGCCAGCGGACACGTTTCAACAGGACAATGTGCGCCCGCACGTGGCACGCATCGTGCAACAATTCTTCACGGCCCACCAGGTGTCACTGCTGCCGTAGTCCGCCTGTTCTCCCAATATGTCGCCCATCAAACATGTCTGGTCGCTGATCGGCAACCGAGTGGCCTGGCAAGCACCACCCGCGGCTACGCCTGATGAACTGTGGCAACGTGTGGAAGCAGCCTGGACCGACATACCCCAAGCCCACATCCAAAGCCTCTTTCGTTCGATTCCGCTTCATGTAGCGGCCGTTATTGCCAGCCATGGGGGCCACACGAACTATTGATGTCTGCGTGTTCCGCAAGTCGCACGGGCCTGTAAGCTCAATCGTTTCATCTTTGTATCTGTTGTTATGTGTCCAGTAAATCTGGCTTTGCTATCTCGTGTCCTTCTTGGTGTTGCATTTTGGGTGGCCAGCAGTGTATTATCATTACTAGCCTATAGCCAGTCCTAGAACGATTGTTTTTAAGATTTAAGACGGTGAAATTTTTAATGGAAGCAGATTGAAAACAAATCAAATAGACGGCGGTTTTTTTTTTGTAAGGAAACATACTAAAAACTTACATAGTAAGAACTGATTCATATCAGAACTGAAAATTATATGCTATTTATTTCCGTTTTTCAAAAGACGTCGTGATAAATAAACATTCTGCGAGAAATATTTGTTGTTTAACAATTTCTCTAGTCCATTTGTTTAGACCATTTGTTTTCGTGCAAACTTACCTTAACTTTTGCATTGATTTTTCGCGTTAAAGTACTTTTCCTCCGGCATACAAGTTATTCCGTTCACGGCTTGTTTTACACTGTCCTATTCGAAGTTTAGTTTGAAACTTCACACCGAAGCTTTCTCTAAAAAATAATGCTACATCTGACATTACAAATCGGAACTATTTAAATTATCGACAATGTGCTGTTGGGGCGACACCCGTTTTTAGATGCAATTTTGCTCACTTCGACATCGCAAGATTTCAGTTTTTACTGTAGGTTAGAGCGTTTAGATAAATCGATATTTTGCAAAATGTATAATATAATCAGCAATAAACTCTGAAAGTTAGTTAATTTGAAAAAGTAAAAAATAATTAGACCATACAAATTAATATTCGAATTGTGATAAATTAAATTAATAGACAAACGCAACTTGCCGTGATATTAGGATTTTAATTCGAATTTTGTAGATCGGGTAAATAGAACTAGTCATTAATAAGCCAATGTTTTTAAATTAGCACGCGATCACGTTGACATCTAAAAGTCATCGCGTGCTATTATATAGCAGGCAATAATTTTGGGATCGCGAGATCACATACGAATACGAATTGATCAATGAATGATGGCGCAACAATGCAGACGTTGCTGTGACGTCAAGCGTTCCAGAGAGACAGACAGATCTGCGCGTTTGTTGCGACTGACAATGTCTATGATTTATTATGATTTAACCACAGCCACACAGGAAATGGACATGGAGACATCCAATTGGGACGACAAGTGAAATTGATTTTATTATGTGTAACAAAAAATTCGTCATCGAAGACTGCAGTGTGCTGAACAAGTTCAACACAGGTAGTGACCATAGATTGGTGAGATGTAAGATGCACCTCAACACTAAACTGGAACGTGGCAAGCTCATAAGACAAACAAAATGTATTGACATAACCAACCTTAAAAAACACCATAATACTTTCAAGTTGGAACTGAAGAACAGATTCTCTGCTTTAGAAGGCCTAACATCGGAAGAAGTGGATATTTCGGAAGTTAACAGAAAAGTAACCAAAGCTCTTATGGAAACGGCAACAAAATTAGCTGGGTCTAAGAACAAGTTGCATGTGAACAAATTATCAGGAAAACCCAAAATGTTGATGCAAAAAAGAAGAGAGATGAGGACAACTAAAGAAGATGTGACTTCCAAAGTGGAATATATAGAGCTATGCAAGACAGCACGAAAAAGTATCACTGAAGACGTAAGGAAATTCAACTGTGAGCTAGTGAGGAAAGCAATTGAAAACAACCAAAGCCTGAAGATAGCAAAGGGACATCTCAGTAAGGGAAGAAAACAGATTATGGCTCTGAGAAAAGAAGATGGTTCTATAACAAGAAATAGAGGCGAAATTTTGACAACAGTGAAAGATTTCTACTCCAAATTATATGAAAGGGATGATACATGTACTCCAGACATCATGAAAGGTACCAGAGTTCTTCCAGTCCTCCCAGCAGAAGTTGCTCATGCAATCAAGAACATGAAGCGGGGGAAAGCTCCAGGAGAAGATGGAATTACTATAGACATCATACAAGAAGCAAGTGGAGAAATTGAAACAGTACTCGCCCAAATTTTCACTCGATGCCTTAATGAAGGGAAGATTCCTGAGGATTGGAACAATGCTACAATGATCCTGCTACATAAGAAAGGTGACATTGAGGATCTCAGGAACTACAGACCTATCAGCCTCCTATCAGTGGTTTATAAAATCTTCACTAAAGTTCTTTCACACCGCTTGAAGGTAACACTGGACATGGCTCAACCGAGAGAACAAGCTGGATTCAGGAGTGGCTACAGCACAATAGATCATATCCACGTACTGAGAGAACTAATTGAAAGAGCGAGGGAATATGAACTTCCATTGTGCATGGCTTTTATCGATTATGAAAAAGCCTTTGATTCGGTGAAACCATCAGCAGTTACAATGGCTCTGAAATCCTGCGGTATTGAAGATGCATACATTAATATTATTAATAACATCTCTGAAAATGCAAGTGCAAAGATTCGGCTGTTTGAAAATACAACACACATAAAAATTGGAAAGGGAGTGAGACAAGGTGACACCATATCTCCGAAGCTCTTTAATGCCACATTGGAAAATGTCTTTCAATCACTGAACTGGGAAAATAAAGGGATAAAGATTAATGGAGATTATCTAACCCACCTTCGTTTTGCTGATGACGTAGTCATTTTTGCAACTACCCCATCAGAGCTGCAGAGTATGATCCAGGAACTTGCTGACAAGAGTAAAGAAGTGGGATTAAAAATGAACTTTCAGAAGACAAAAGTGATGTTCAATGCTTTTACAAGAAATGAAGATTTATCGATTGATGGAGAAAAACTGGAGATAACAGATACGTATGTTTATCTTGGACAGCAGATATCAAGTGAGGGTCACATTGATGAAGAAATTAATCGGCGTACAAAACTTGCCTGGAGAGCTTTTGGAAGAAACAGCATAATTTTCAAGAGCAATATGCCATTATGTCTTAAAAGAAAAGTGTTTGATCAATGCATCCTTCCAGTGCTTACGTATGGTGCAGAGACGTGGACCTTAACTAAAAGAGATATACAAAGGCTGCAGACAACTCAAAGTAGCATGGAGAGGTGCATGCTTGGTATAACCAGGAGAGATAAGAAGAGGAACTCGTGGATCCGAAAAATGACGAGAGTGGAAGACATCATGATCAGAGTTAAATCCCTGAAATGGCAATGGGCTGGACATACTGCCAGAAGGACAGACCATAGATGGACAGCCGAAATTTTAGATTGGATTCCAAGGGACAGGAAAAGACCCAGAAAAAGACCACATGGGAGATGGGTGGATGAAATTCGTAAATATGCGGGAGTGACATGGAGGAGACTGGCACAAGACAGACCGTTGTGGAGGAAACTTGGGGAGACCTTCGTCCAGCAGTGGATTGATAATGGTTGACAATGATGATGATGATGAACCACAAATGAATTACTTCTATCAACTATAGTGTGACTTTTCACGTCATCAAAAAGATGAAATTATAATTCTAAGGTACTTACCTTCATCTATCACTACTGCAGTGTAAGTTAAGGCTTGGGAGGATGTGAACGTAGCTACTAAAAGAGACAGAAGAAATTTTAATTCTTCCTTAATAATCCAAAGACGTAGATGCGACGATAATCTTGACAAGAACGTCATAATCTCAGTCAGATCTGTTTACGCAGCAAACTACCCAAAGAAAGCATATGAATTTCAACTTCTATACTTAGTCGCACATTCGTCTGCTGTTTCTGTCTTAAGTCTTACAACAATACGGTCGAAATATGAACATTAACAGCAGAGAAAAGAATTACTGGACGAATCTACATAACGACAGGCAGATCACGGAAATCAATGTTAGAAATCAAGATTTCCTTCTTTTCTTCATTAGCTTTTTTCTCTTTTTTTCAGTACATCGATGCTATAAACTTCGTAACATCTGAGGACCTTCCAAAGGGACAGCAAAAAAAAAACCTTTCTCAAGGAAAACCTCAAAACAACCTTTCTCAAGGAAAACCTCTTAAGATATAAAGAAAACGATAAGGAACATAGTTTTTGGCTTAATGAGTACCTTTTGTTGAAACAGATACGTGTCGAAATAAATTTCCGGGGATTCTAATTTTTAAAAAACAAAGAAAACAAAAATAGTTTTAATTAAACGCGCGTCGACTGAACAGATATTAATGATTTCATAATTTATTTTGAGAAGCTGAGTTTGGAGGAATGACAATCATACTACATTGATTGATTTTAGTGACACATTTGCAACACTTCCTGCAAGGAAAGTAAACGAATGCCTAGAACGAACGAAAAGCCGTTTAAGTTTGTAAGACCGATATCCAGTGGCATAATAGAATTGATTTTCGGGGAAGGAGAGTGGCAGAAAATGGAAGTTTTTGAAATGCATCAGAACAAAATAATAGTTATCGAAAAACAGTAAAAAAAAAATTAAAGCATTGTTTTCTAATGTAAGATGATGCCTTTTTATTAAATTAAAGCATTCTTTTTAATGTGAGTCGCAGCTTAGTAAACAATCCACTTTCGGGAGGGAAAGATCGGACCAGATCCGATCACATGTAGATGATTTTAGAAAGGGAGTGTCTGACCCTAGGTCTTAAACAACCCTTAGAAATATGAAGCTAGGAGATTTAGGCCAGAGTTTCCGATAGGAAAGTGACACTGAAGTGAAGTAGAAATGGGGAGGAAGACGCCCTTATTTATTACAGGGGGTCGAGAGGGCAAGCCTCCTTGGTCCCCCAATAAATACGTCCCTGCCGATATCGATTAGTCTTAATTTCCTGCCAAGAACAATGATTATCGTCCTTTCTCTAACTTATCGTGTGACGTCCTACAGAGGTGAAAACATGTGTCAAGACCACAAATCCGCAGCAAGACATTCTGTCCGGGTAGCTTATTTGGGAGAGCGACTGACTCCGTAGTGAGGGGACACGTCTTAATCAACCCTTAGAAATAGGAAGCTAGGAGATTTGGGCCAGAGTTCCTGATAGGAAAGTGACACGGAAGCGAAGTAGAAAGGGGGAGGAAGACGCCCTTATTTATTAAAGGGGGTCGGGAGGGCAAGCCTCCTTGGTCCCACAATAAATACGTCCCTGCCGATATCGATTAGTCTTAATTTCCTACCAAGAACAATGATTATCGTCCTTTCTCTAACTTATCGTGTGACGTACTACAGAGGTGAAAACATGTGTCAAGCCCACAAATCCACAGCAAGACATTCTGTCAGCGTAGCTTATTTGGGAGAGCGATTTACTCCGGAGTGAGGGGACACTGTTTCGGTGGGCGTCGCAACAAACTTCTGCTTTCACAATCGTTAGCTGGCAATGGGCCTTTCAAGGAGCTAGGCCTTTGTGCAAATGCACCACTTCTCCCTATAGTAGCCACAGATATTTCTCGTGCCTGAGGTGTACACGAAGGTGTGGAAGATTTTGTGCAAAATCTAGCAGTTTTATCGCTACAAGATCACCTACACTCAACAATTGCTTCATAGTGATACACAAACCCGACTGACGTTTGCTCTGACATTCTTGGCTTTCACGGAGGTCCCTGGGCTGCCCCACTAGAGCCGTGGCCTGAGCTGTGGCTTCTGACTATTTGTTCGAGATGGATCCTGGTTCGGATCCAGTGTGAGGCATGGATGGCGAGTTTGTCTTACGGCACTGGCTCTCTCCCTTCATTAGAACCAGTGGACTTTATAGCCCATTGAGTTGCTCACGGTGGTCGCTAAACTGGAAGATCTGGTGTGACTAGGGCTTGATTTACGAAAACATAAATATGTAGCAACATTTGCTATACAAATTAAGTTTTGTGTAGCAATGAGAAACTTTTGATTAGCACTAAGATACTACGCTATTATAGCAGTCCAGTACCTGCTCCAAAACATACTAGAAAGAAATTGTATATACCGGCTCGAAAACAAACTAAACTGCTGGCCACCCAAAATGCAACACCAAGAAGGAAGCACCCGAGTGGGCTAAAATTCACAGCATGCGTCGCTCGCGAGAGGACATTCGCATTGCAGGGCATATGCAAATCATATGCGCCCAGCACGCCACCGAGAAGCACTATAAGAATGGTGCACAGAAGTCGGGGTGTAAGTAGTGGAAGTGTGTTGTGCTGCCGGACTTGTACGTGGGAAGCTTCCTGATACCTCGTCGCAGAATACAGCAGTCATTCCAGTACATTTCGGAGTTCGACAGAGGACGAATAGTGGCTTATCGCGACAGCGGTTTATCGTACCAAGACATCGGCGCCCGTGTGGGACGACATCCAGCCACAGTGAGGCGAGTATGGATTCGGTGGATGCAGGAGGGACGGACTGACCGACGAGAGCGATCGCCGCAGCCGCGGCACACCACCGAATGAGAGGACCGGCATGTTGTGCGGCGGGCATTGACGGCTCGCACCGCCACATCACGAACGTTAGCGCAGGAATTAGGGTGTGTTGCGCAAGAACACCTGTGTCAGCACGTATCGTTCGACATCGTCTGCAGGAGGGGGGACTTGTCGCACGGCGCCCATTGCTCTGATTACCATTGACGTTACACCACCGGCAATTGCGGCGGCAGTGGGCTTTTGAACGCTGCACCTGGACTACGGAATGACATGAAATTGTCTTCTCCGACGAATCCCGCTTCTGCCTGCAACACCACGATGGTCGGATCCGCGTGTGGCGGCACCGCGGCGAGAGACTATATGACGCCTGCATTATGCATCGCCATACCGGTCCGTCGCCTGGCGTTATGGTTTGGGACGCAATTAGATATGACACCCACACCTCTCTGGCACGCATCGTGCAACAATTCTTCACGGCCCATCAGGTGTCACTGCTGCCGTAGTCCGCCTGTTCTCCCGATATATCGCCCATCAAGCATGTCTGGTCGCTGATCGGCAACCGAGTGTCCCGGCAAGCACCATCTGCGGCTACGCCTGATGAACAGTGGCAACGTGTGGAAGCAGCCTGGACCGACATACCCCAAGCCCACATCCAAAGCCTCTTTCGTTCGATGCCGCGGCGTGTAGCGACAGTTATTGCCAGCCATGGGGGCCACACAAACTATTGATGTTTGCGTGTTCCGCTAATCACATGGGCCTGTAAGTTCAATCGTTTCATTTTTGTATCTGTTATGTGTCCAGTAAATCTGGCTTTGCTAGCACGTGTCCTTCCTGGTGTTGCATTTTGGGTGGCCAACAGTGTAGAAAGTATAATTGTACACTGCCGGACAACTGCTAAGGACGGATGACAATAGCAACGATAGCAACCATAAAATGTAAGGCAGAAAAATGTGGAAATTAGCATAAGTGCGGGATACAGTAAGACGTGTTGTGCGTATGCAAATTTTGGATTGCCGAACTTGTTCGTGACGTCATAGCGCTGATAAGAGATATAAAGGATTTGACGCGTATTGACCGTTGTTGTTCAAACGCAAAGTTGAAAGGGAAAGAATCAATTGACGAACTTGCAATTTTCAGTATGTCTTCCCGACATCACCTAGATGATTTTACACGTGGCCGTATTATTGGCAAGATTGAAGAAGGGCGAAAAATAACAGATGTTGCCAGGGAGTTCGACGTCAGCCACAGTGTTGTTTCAAGGCTTTGGAAATCATTTCAAACAAATGGAGAGTGTAGCAAACGTCACGGGGGAGGTCGTGTTCGCAGTACGACACCTGCAGAAGATCGGTACATAGCGCTATCAACAAAAAGACACCGGCGCAGCACACTAGTGAGGTAGCAAATTAGTTTATGGCTGCTACTGGCAAGCGGATCTCCCGAAAAACTGTCGCCAGACGTTTGCATGAAGGTGGTCTATACGCCCGCCGTCCAGTTGTGTGCATCCGATTGTCCAGACGTCACCGTACCGCCCGTTTGCAATGGTGCCATCAACTTCGGAATTGGACTGATAACGACTGGTCTGCTGTCCTCTTCTCAGATGAGAGTAGATACAGTCTATCGTCTGATTGTCGACGACAACTGATCTGGCGTGATAGTGGTACTGCATATTGTCCAGCAAACATACAGGAAAGGGACCGATATCCGACATGTAGTGTCATGGTATGGGCTGGCATCATGATCAATGGCCGTACGTCCCTCTATGTGCTTCCAACTGGGACTATGACTGGCCAACGATATATTAATGATGTTCTGCTACCTCATGTTCGCATGTTCTGTGGTGCTGTCGGTGATAGATTCATTTTCATGGACGACAACGCAACATGTCATCGAACAGTCGCTGTCCAGGAGTGTCTTGAGAGCGAGGACATTCAACGCCTCGTATGGCCAGCACGTTCTCTAGATCTGAATCCCATTGAAAATGTGTGGGATGCTTTGGGGAGGGGTCTTGCTGGTCGCCAATGCCCTCCAATAAACAAGGACACCCTCATCCGTGCACTGACAGAGGAATGGGATAAATTACCCCAACAGCTGCTTGATAATGTTGTGCAAAGCATGACACGACGTGTGGAATCTTGCATCGTCCTCCATGGTGGCCATATCCCGTATTGACATCTTACGCCGGAACGCCTGCGGACGGTAATTGCATTGTTTTCACGTTTACGTATTCTGCACAAAATGGCCTGTTTGTCCCTTAAACACGTTCCAAAGCCTTCTGGATTTCAGAGCACAATAAATTGTCTTTCTTGAAATGTCCTGGCATTCTGACATTATTTTATTTCACTTGGTATCCAACCACACTTACTTTTTTATGCGCTATATTGCCGTTTATGATCCGTCCTTAGCAATTGTCCAGCAGTGTATAAGGGTGAGTCGAAAGTTTTGCAATATTTGCATAAACGCATGTGCTGCGGTGGGTATGTCACGTGTTTAAAGTAGTTCAAGTCGCGCACTGCAACCAGCCGAAAGGGATATAAAGTGGTAGCCGTTGCTGTCAACAGCATTGTATGTCATCATTCTGTCTGTGACGCCTAAAAGATGAACAGCCACAACCGACTAATTTGGGAACTTTTGCTTTACGAGTTTGAACTCAGCCATAAAGCTGCTCAAGCAACACGAAACATTTCTCATGCGAAAGGGGAAGGTTCCGTGGACCACAGCACCGCAACCTGATGGTTTAAGAAATTTCGCTCAGGTGATAGAAACCTCGACGATCAGCCAAAGTTGCGTAGGCTGTCTGGTGAAATTTCGAGGGGCTAATATATTACGAATTTGCTCCAGACGGTCGGACCATCAGCGCCAACATCTACTATGAATTAGAGGTTTGCACGGGCCTAATTTGGTGGGTCCGGCACGGCCCAAGCCCGTGCGTTTAAGGCTCAGCCCGTTTCAAATATCAGACACTCGGCCCGGTCAGGACCTGTCGATTGCGTCTCTTATTTAGGCTCGGCCCGGCTCTTGACGTGTAATTTGGTATTATTTTGTCTTTCTATTGTATTTTATTAAATTGTGAAAATTAAAAAATGAAATGAGATATTGTTGAAGATATTTAGTTGAATGTAAGCCTAAAAATATTAACTAAACTTTGACAATTATCGAAGAATATAACCTTTAGAAAGAGAGAAAAAGGAAGACTAAGCTCGTTCAGAATCTCCCTTTCTCTGAACTAGTAAGCGGTAACACTATAAAAGTCAATCCCAATACGGATTAGGGATAGAAGAAAAAATCCATGTCGTCCCACTCTCTCTCTCTCTCTCTCTCTCTCTCTCTCTCTCTCTCTCTCACACACACACACACATCCCACTGCAGAAAGCCGCCGTTCCCCACTCTGCACAACACACGCACTCTTTTTGTTTTCAATAAGCCCCAAAATGGTTTTACCATCTTAATACCTACAGATGGTAAAAACACTGTGAGTGCCTCTCCTCGCTCTTCTGATTACGCCCTGGGCTATGTCATGGAAGTAAGTAAAGCCAAATGAAAAGGGTGAATAGGAACACTTAAACACACCAGGAAATCGGGGAACACGACTTTTTTTCTTTCTTTACCATTCCGATAAAAAAGAATGGGTAGACTTGGCCCGGACCGGTCGTAAATGTCTGGGGAAAAGCCCGGCCCGGCCCGGGCCAGTGCAGACCTCTACTCTGAACAGCTTGAGCAGATTTATGCCGTTTTAGAGGCGAAGTACCCGGAAAAGCGTGGTCTCCTGCAGCAGGACAACGCTCGGCCTCATACAGCGCAAACGACCCGGTCAAAACTCCAGGAACTTGAGGGCGTCGAACTGATGCCACACCCAGCATATAGTCCGGATCTTGCCTCGTCAGATTATTACTTGTTCCGGTCCATGGCCTACTTCCTTCACGTGCGGCACTTCAACAACCAGGAGGAAGTGGCAGCTGTGGTGAAGGAGTTCTTCGCCTCGAAGAAGGACTGGTTTCGCCGCGGAATCGAAGAGCTGGCAGACAGATGGCTAAAGATGGTGCAACACGATGGCCTATATTTTGAATACTAGTCAGCTTTCGTCGTAAAGATACGTATGAAGACATAAAGTGATCCAAACATTGAAAAAAATTCGACTCACCCTAATAGATACATTATTTATTTATTACATTTTTTAATGCTGCTCCTCTTCAACGTCACAAATTTGTCTTTTGTCACATGGCTGTGGCCTACGTGGTTTGGAATTTTTTTTACTGTCTCATCTGGTGAAAATTTGTCCGTAGATGGTCCTTCAATTGATATAAGCATTAAATTTTCCAACGAAGATTCACTAAGATTGGTGCGACAATCACTCTTTATGCGACTCATGTAGGAATAACCGCTCTCTACAATGGCATCATACACTGGCAAAATTTGAAGTATTTTATAAAGATGAGAAATAATAGAGTAGATATTTCTTTTGGATTTTAAAATGAAGAACCACAAGTCTTATCTTGACAAAGTTGCCATATTCTGGAGCCAGAATTCCTTAAGCTTCCCCCATAATTGGCTTGCAGCAATAAGGCAAATTGTTGAATCATGTGCCTAATTTCATCCTGACCAAATCTTTTAAGGGAATCACGATCTTTTGGCCGTAATTTCACATCTAAAGCCTTCTAACACTTCACTGTATCACTTGTCATGTCTGGAAATCTATGGCTGATACTGTCCTTCGGGTCTTTGAGGTTCACCTATTAACAGCAATTAACCTTGAACAAGTTCTGTCAGCCGAAACACTTTAAAAAGAAGATGAAATCATCTTTGGGGGCGGAGGGCCTCGGGTGGCCTAGTGGGCAACGTTCGTGACTGCCACGGAAAGGACCTCAGGTTCGATCCCAGGCAAGTACGAATGCTCGATCCACTAAATATCCGCCGTGCGTCGGATGGGCACGTTAAGCCGCCGGACCCCGGGTACTGGTCCTCCGGTAATAAATAAGAGCACCTTTCTACCTCGCATCCGTGTCACTTTCCTATCGGGCACTCTAGCCCAAATCTCCTAGCTTCCTATTTCTAAGGGTTGTTTAAGACCTGGGGTCAGACACTCTTTTCCTAAAAACCTCTACATATGATCATGATCATCTTTGGGGGCGGAGGAGTAATATTGGCATAAGGGTCACAGCAACCACCAAAAACGTTCGGAAAGTTCACTGAAGGTCAGCGTAGCGGGAGTTCAAAATGAAATGTATCGCAGTGTATGCGAAGCAAAGTCATGTCTGCGGTGTGATTCAGGTCCATTTGATTCGCAGTTTGCGATGAGATACCGCTTAAATCGAGACCTGGGTGTGACGAAGCTTGTTTCCATCTGCACAGCTGAGGTAACACTCAAAACTGCCATATTTGGGCTGAGAAAAACTCTTGTGTGTGCTAAGAGATCAGTTCCACTCACAAAAAGTTACTGTGTGGTATGGTTTTATGGCAACATTTACCATTGGGCCGTATATTTTTTTCGAAGGAAATCGTCCAACCGGACCAGTGACATGTGCCGTCAATGCCCGCAGGTAACAAGAGATGTTCTGTAACTTCACAGCGACGATACCTTGACTCGACCATATTTATGTAGGATAGAGCACCTCGTCATATTCCATTGTTGGTACAGCAGCTGCTACGAAAATTTACTAACAGTAGAGTGATTATTCATGCATTTCCCACAGCTGGCCACCTCGTTCATCTGATCTCAACCCCTGGGATTTTAAGTTGTGGGGACATTTCAGAAGTTGGGTTTATCAGGGCAATGTTCCCGATTTGGCAGTCTTGAAAGACAGAAAAATTATCACATCCTGTGAAACAAGTTCATCTGAACCAGTTACATTTCACTGTGGGGAACATCGTTCAAAGCATGCAGTGTTTGGAACATCTAAATGGCGGACTTATCGAACCATATCTGTAATCTGTACCAAATTAAAAGGTAGTAACACTTCCTTTTTAGCATTTTCATTCACCTTGCCATATGTGTGGTTGCTTGCGATTTCGTACGGCGGGAGAAGTCATTCCGCGTGCGGTTGCGTTTCGTGCAACTCCGATGATGTTGCAGGGCAGGGCTCTGAACACCTTCTCTTTCTGTCGCTTGAAGGGCCCCATATGGCCTAGTCACAAAAAATGGAACTACAGTCTTCGCAAAAAAAAAAAAAAAAAAAAAGTTAGTAAAATCATGCAATGCATTGATTATGATACGCTTTCCAACATACCAGAAATCATTACTCAAGTTAAGCGGATAATGGCTGTCTGATTAATCTCGCTGCTTTGACCCCATTTCAATGATATTCTTTTTTTTTTTTTTTTTTTTGATTGGAGGTTTAACGACCACCGTGAGCAACTCAATGGGCTATAAGCAGTCGCCCGTCCCTAATTTAGGGCCACTGGTTCCAGGGAAGGGAGAGAGCCAGTGCCGTAAGACAAACACAACATCCATGCCTCACCGGGATTCGAACCCGGACCGCTTCCGTGCGAATGATCAGAAGCCATCGCTTAGACCACTGCGCCAGCGGCTCGATGTTATTCAACAGAGCCAGTTCAGTATACCTCCGGAATAACATACTAAAGTTTTGTCCCAGTAAAAGCATTTTTAGTCAAGTTATGAGGATAATGGCTGTGGAATAAATCTCTCTCCTGTGTCCTGACCTTTGATCCCATTTCGATGATATTAAACAGAATTAGTTCAGTATACTTCCGGAACAACATGCCAAAGTTTTGTCGCAATAGAAGCATTTTTAGTCAAGTTATGAGGATAATGGCTGTGAAATAAATCTCGCTGCTGTGCCCTGACCTTTGACCCCATTTCGATGATATTCAACAGAACCAGTTCAGTGTACCTCCGGAATAACATACTAAAGTTTTGTCTCAATAGAAGCATTTTTAGTCAAGTTATGATGATAATGGCTGTGGAATAAATCTCGCTCCTGTGCCCTGATCTTTGATCCCATTTCAATAATATTCAACAGAATTAGTTCAGTATACCTCCTGAACAACATGATAAAGTTTTGTCGCAATCGAAGCATTTTTAGGTAAGCTATGACGCATAAGGGCGATGGAATGGATTCCGCTCCTATGTCCTGACCTTTGACCCCATTTCGCCCATTTTCAATAGGATTCTTTCCCAGGTTCTTCCCTGCCACATACTAAAATTTCATCGAAATCGAATCATTTTTACGCGAGTTATCGTGCGGACAGACGGACAAAGCTGGAGCATATACGCTTCTTCAACGTACGTTGGAAGCGTAAAAAACGAAGCACCCCGAGAAAGTCGTTCGTCCTTACGAAACTGTGCATGCAAGTAACTCAGAGCCGAATATGCAAATGATTAAAAAATAACGACCAATGACTAAATATAGTAGTCCGCCAGAGCCCGCGCATCGAGATCGAGGAGGGTATATCAAGAGCAAAGCTCCTCGCAGGGACAATTGTAACAGCGGATTGCGATTGCATTAAGCTCCATGGATTATGAGGATGCCTCAACGTCGGATCTGTGCACAATACGAGCAGTTGAGCGACTTTAAGAGAGGTCGTATAATTGGGCTGAGAGATGCCGGTTATCGTATTGCCCGGAGTTTGGGTCGGAGCGACGTGGCAATCGGACGGTGTTGGCGCCAATGGGTCGAGGAGAGCATAACTCGGCGGCACGCGGGCGGTGGACAGCCGAGGACAACGACAGAGGTCGATTGTGAGAGCTGCACGAACAAAACCGAATTCGTTGCTCTCAGCCATCCGTGACCATGTTGCGTTGTCTACAGGTACGGAAGTGGACATCCGGACCGTTGTTAGATAACTTGCGACACGGGGACTACATTCATGGAGGTCACTCTGCCAATTGCCACTGACTAGCAAGCATCGCCGGCACCGGCTGCATTGGTGTCGGGACCGATCAACGTGCCGTAGTGGAGTAGTGTTGTCTTCAGTGATGAGTCACGGCTTGCACTTGGCACTGATGACCAGCGCATATGTGTTTGAAGACGAGCCGGCCAGCGCAAGGATCCTGCCTTTACCGTGGAACCGCACACGGCTCACACACTTGCAGTGAATATCTGGAGAGGCATTTCCTACGATAGCCGGACAGCCTTGGTAGTCCTCCGTACCACACTCACGGTTAAATGGTACATCGACGGCATTGTACGACCTGTTGTGTTGCCGTTCTTGTCGCACCATCACCGAATAATTTTTCAACAGGATAATACCCGGCCACACACGGCATGGCTCTCCGAAGCCTGCCTCCGTACGACATTTAGCTCAATCGCCAGACCTCTTACAGATCGAAAATGTTTTGGACATGATGTGCTGCCACCTACGACCATCCCGTAATGTCGGCGAACTGACCCGCAATTTGGACACCATCTGGCATGCACAGTAACAGCATCCTCAGCACAGTAACCGTGAACTGTATGCCACACCGGATAACCGCTTGTATCCGAGTCAGAGGTGGCGCTACAAGATACTGACTTGTTCCATTCGTGTTGCTGTTTTATGCGAATAAATGGCCCAATTATTCTGGAACTGCAATCTTTTCCTTTCCTATACACATACATTACACATACCAATTTTCATTTCGATTGGATGATTCCTTCTTAGTGCTTCGTTTTTTTTTTTTTTTTTGCTTTTTTGGCAAACAGTGTATTTTTTTCACAAGTCGCGAGCGCATGTTCATGAGAGTATTCTTACCAAGGTTTTTTGTTTTTGTTTTTTTATTGAAGGTTTAACGACCACCTAGAGCAACTCAGTGGGCTATAAGCAGTCGCCCGTCCCTAATTTAGAGCCACTGGTTCCAGGGAAGGGAGAGAGCCAGTGCCGTAAGACAAACACAGCATCCATGCGTCACCGGGTTTCGAACCTGGACCCTTTCTCGGACGAATGGTCATGAGCTAACGCTTAGAACACTGCGCCACCGGGGCTGCCCAAATTTGGTTGCGTTTCATCCCATAGGGATTTCGCTTCGGAGCCCTGAACACCTCCTCTTTACCCTACATCAAATATATCGCATCAATTCTCTCTCCCCCTCTCACTCTCCCCCTTTCTCGCTCTCTCTCTCTCCCTACTTATTACTTTCAATGTTGACATTATATGCTGCTGCGACTCACTGTCAGTAATGCCAAATTGTAAAAATCTCTTCTGGAGAGCAATGAATCGTTCAATCAGAAAACATTTAACGAGAAGAAGCTAATTTACATAAGATAATAGAAGCTCAAAGGAAAAGTTAAATAGAGGTATTCACAATTATTTGACTGACTGCCAGTGATATTTCAAAGGGAAAAAAACTCACGGGAGTTCAGAAGTAACGTTCAATATGGAAAACGTGACACCACTTTTTTATCTCGATGAAGTTTTATTTGCGTTGACTCACTGTCAGCGTTGTCCAAACGCACAAGGACAGTCTCGGGAAAACGGTATGTCGTTCAAAAGAAAAATATTAAATTAACAAAATTGCATAGGAAATAGAAATTCAAAGGATAGGTTAAATTATAGATGTAAGTCACAACTTTCCATTAGGTTTGCAGACAATCTGCTGATGTACCTTTTAGCAATAGCATAATCATAGGAGAGTAGTTTGTATTTGATTTTTGCAGATCAAAGATGAAATTAGCCTTTATTTATTATTTATTCCTTTTTATATTTTACTTTATTTTCATGTGGCTCTTTATCGAATATTGCGTTTAAAGCCAGATAACTGCTATTTTTTTTTCAAAAGGGAAAGGAAGCTGTCGTGCACGCATGCTGTAACTTGAAACACTTGAGACCGCTCTTACCTCTAAATCAGCGAATCTTCTTTGTTTTAATAACATGGAATAAAAACAATAAAACGAGGTACGCAACCAAACCTAATTTAGTTCAAAAGCGTTTTTTCGAACAATGGGTTGGGAACTTTTTTTTCAAATTTTATTAATTAAAACAATTTTTAAGCCCTGTTTATTTAATTTTTAATTTTTCTAAAAAAAATAAAAAATTAAAACTGATGGTATTTGAAAAATCGCTTAAAACTTCGCAATTCATGTCAGTTCACAGTTTCGCCGCCCCGGTGGCGCAGTGGTCTAAGGCGCTGGCCTCTGATCATTCGTCCGTAAGGGGTCCGGGTTCGAATCCCGGTCAGGCATGGATGTTGTGTTTGTCTTACGGCACTGGCTCTCTCCTTTCCCTGGAACCAGTGACCCTAAATTAGGGACGGGCGACTGCTTATTGCCCATTGAGTTGCTCACGGTGGTCGTTAAACCTCCAATCAAAAAAAAAAAAAAAAAAGTTCACAGCTTCCTTCATTACAGAAACATTTTGACTTTTTAAATCCGTATTAACTCGGGGTTGGCAAAATGGGCTGAAATCAACTCGAACGAATATATTCGCTGTCTAACGAATGCGCCAAACGCCGCTAGAAGGAGAGGACCAGCTCATCAGAAAGCCTTACTGAAACTAGTTATCCAAAGGGTGAGAGAAAAGGTGAAAATCTTCCAAATACGTAGAGACAACGTAAATGGACAAAGTCATCGCTCTTTCCAAGTTTTTCTTTAATTATTCATTAAAATAATGATTAAGCCACAGCAACCGAAAAATTGTACTATATAATTTTTCGGTTGCTGCTTTTTATTATTATACAAAAATTGTATTTTTAAGTTGCTGGTTGTTATAAAAAAGTTGCAATACAATTTTTCGGTTGCTGTGTGTTAATTAAAGAAAAACGTGAAAACGTGGAAAGAGCGATGACTTTGTCTATTTATCAAACTAATAACTTAACCAATCGTTTATGACTTATCACGTGTTGAAACGGCTATAACAATGGCGACGAACTTAAGAAAGGAGAGAGATGTTCCCAACAGTGGCGTGATGTTCGTGTCAGGGGTATTAATCCTTTCCCATTATGCCTTGAGTCATGGAACAAAGAATAATGGATTACAAACGAGAGCTTACCACCACTGAGGGGCTTATTGTTGGTACTTCTGAAAGAGAGGAAAAGAAATTGTTTTCTGGTAGCTTTCATAAAACCCGGCCGCTATGTGAACATTTCTATTAGGGGGCGCAGAAAATCTGCTGCACCATTTGGTTCAGGTACATCGGCCACTTAAGGAGACCTCAGGGGGAAATCTATCCTATACCTGCAATGTTAATTCCTTCTAGACACGTAAAATGAAATTTTGGGTAGATTACGTCAGAAAAAAAGAAGTCAGCAAGAAATAGTAATGAAATACACGTTTACTGGCATAGACGTACAAATATTTAAGCGCAAGCTTTCAACACCAACGGGTGGCTTCTTCAGGCTTATGCGTGGTACGGCTTAACAAGAGAATTTTTAAAGTAAAGTCATTTTTTTAATTCTCTTGTTAAGCCGAACCACGCATAACCCTGACGTAGGCATCCGTTAGTGTCGAAAGCTTGCGCTTAAATATTTGCAGGCCAATGCCAATAAACGGATATTTTATTACTATTTCTTAGTGCCTTCCATACGCATTTTCTCAAAGACTATTGCGCTCCGGTTTTCAAAATTTTGAACACAAATAAATCATTAACATATATACACCGAAGAGCCAAAACATTATTACCAGTGCGTCTTTATGCAAATCGGGGTAACGGCAAGTAAAAGACTGCTCGTGTGAAGATCACCTGATACTGAACTCTGTAATCAGTGTTATTCTTGGTTTTCAGCAGACCCGGTGGCGCAGTGGTCTAAGCGATGGCTTCTGATCATTCGTCCGAAATGGGTCCGGGTTCGAATCCCGATCAGGCATGGATGTTGTGTTTGTCTTAGAGCGATGGCTCTCTCCCTTCCCTGGAACCAGTGGCCCTAAATTAGGGACGGGCGACTGTTTATAGCCCACTGAGTAGCTCACGGTGATCGTTAAACCTCCAATCAAAAAAAAAAATAAAAATCTTGTTTTTCACATGGGAAAGACAGCGGAATTAAACGAGTTTGATAAAGGCTAAATTGTAATGGGCAGACCATTACCAAGACGGCAAGGTTCGTGGAGTGGTAACAGTCAGCCGTGGTTCGTACTTTCAAAAAGTGGTCCGAGGAGGAAAAACCGCGAAGGTGTGGGCCGACCACGGATCATCGATGTTAGAGGTGAGCGAAGTCTATCCCGTGCGGCACGAGCGAACAGAAGGGATGCTGTAACGCAACTCGCCGGTAATTTGATTGCTAGTCACGGGAGTAATGTGTCACAACACACAGTACGTCGAACACTGCTGAAAATTCGGCTGCAGGTTGCTCCGAGTGTCCATGCTGACCTCGATTCACTGTCGAAAGCACCTGCAATGGTTACGCGCGCATCGAGACGGGACCTTTAATAATGGGAAGAAGGTCGTCTGGTCCGATGAATCTCATTTCCTGTTGCACCTTGTGGACGGTCAAGCACGTGTGCATCGTTTACTCGGGGAAGTGTTAGCACAAGGATGCACTGTGGGACGAAAACAAGCCGGTGGAGGAAGTGTAATGCTTTGGGTAATGTTTAGCTGGGAAACCCTGGGCCCAGTCACTCTGTGCTGGAAACTATGACATCTACCATCTACCTAAACATAATTGCAGACCACACACATCCTTTTATGGCAGTGGTATTCCCCTCTAGTAGTGCCTTCTAGTGGTATTCCCCTCTAGTAGTGCTTTCTAGTGGTATTCCCCTCTAGTAGTGCCTTCTAGTGGTATCCCCCTCTAGTAGTGCCTTCTAGTGGTATTCCTCTCTAGTAGTGCCTTCTAGTGGTATTCCCCTCTAGTAGTGCCTTCTAGTGGTATTCCCCTCTAGTAGTGCCTTCTAGTGGTATTTCCCTCTAGTAGTGCCTTCTAGTGGTATTCCCCTCTTGTACTGCCTCCTAGTGGTATTCCCCTCTAGTAGTGCCTTCTAGTGGTATTTCCCTCTAGTAGTGCCTTCTAGTGGTATTCCCCTCTAGTAGTGCCTTCTAGTGGTATTCCCTCTAGTAGTGCCTTCTAGTGGTATTCCCCTCTCGTAGTGCCTTCTAGCGGTGTTCCCCTCTCGTAGTGCCTTCTAGCGGTGTTCCCCTCTCGTAGCGCCTTCTAGCGGTATTCCCCTCTAGAAGTGCCTTCTAGTGGTATTCCCCTCTAGTAGTGCCTTCTAGTGGTATTCCCCTCTAGTAGTGCCTTCTTTCAAAAGGAAAATGCGCATGCGATACTGCCCGGATTGTTGGAGAATGGTTCGCGGAACATGAGGAAGACTGCCAGGTATTTATTGCCTTGGCCTCCAAGTTCCTCCAGAGTTCGTACTCTCTCAAGCAAAATAAATTCAAGCATTTTTCAAGAACTTTTAAAACCAAATTATCATATGTGTGTGTGCTGTCGATTGGTCAATAGGTAAGTACGTTAACAAGTTCAGACCGTTAAACTTATCTGAGACAGGTACACCTTCAATGACCTGCCTGTTATTCCCTCTCTTGGTTTATTCTATTAACTTTGAATTGCACCTCAAAATTTTATTTTGTGTAATATTTTGAAAGGGTACATTATTTTCATATTCATCTGCTGGTATGATATTTATTGTTTTTCTAGCTTTTTATTTTTCATGCATGACTTTGATGCATTTTGGATGCAGTCAGGAGACAAAGGGTCATGCATGAAGCACAAGAAATTCCTAGAATTTCCACCCTCCGGCAAAAACGCGTAGCTAACCCATCAACAGAAGCCCATCACAATTTGCTGAAAAATCATTCTACTTATTCTTAGAAGTTCCACCCTCCGGCAACAACGCGGAACTAACCCGTCAACAGAAACTCATCACAAAATGGGGAAACATCATTCCACTTATTCCTAGAATTAAAAAATTATCTTCACATATGGACCTAAATACTTTTACGTACCTTATGGTCCATAGCCGGTATGAAGCCCATTGTTGGTGTGTTAATTTAATTTCTTTGTGGACACACTGATGAACCACATCCATGCCGCGATTCTTCCAATTATAACTCCTTCGGTAGGTGAAACATCTGAATTTATTCTTGCATTCATGCAAATTGTTGCACGTTGATTTCTACACTCTAAAAAAGTATGTACATGCCACAAAATAACACACCAACAATGTGCTTCATATCGGCTATGGATTATAAGGTACGTAATAGTATTTAAGTCCATACGCGAAGATAATTTTTCTAACTACAGAATTTTCGGTGTGAATTATCATTATATGACCCAGAAACACAAATGTTGGGTTCATATAAGATATTTACTTTTATTCCTAGAAGTCCCACCCTCCGGCAGCAACGTGTCGTTAACCCGTCAACAGAAGCCCGTCACAATTTGAGTAAGCATCATTCCACTCATTTTACCTCCATGGCTGACGATTTATTCCGTAGTGATGTTATAGCCAAGGTACATATAAGCTGTCCAAACGCTCCCACGCAAGTTCTGCGCTATTTGACCAGCTCAGTGTTTTTATCGGAACTACACAGAACAACTTTTCCACAAAAACAATTATTTTACACATACTCTTCCGTATCATTACTTAAGAAACAAAACAAAAAAAATATTTCAAGTACTATTTAAAGACACAAACTTTTTCAAGTACTTTAAAGGACTTGAAAATGAACTTTTTTTTCAAGGACTTTTCAAGGTTTTCAAGGAACGTGGAACAATGTCCTCAGACATCAATCTAATCGAGCATCTGTGGTTTGTGTTGAACCATGAAATCCGATCTGCTGAGGTTCAGCCACGTGACTTACAAGAATTAAAGGATCTTCTGGTAACGTGCTGGCACCAGATACCACAAATCACCTTCAGAAATCTTGGAGCGTGGAGAACTAACATCATATTAGGCAGGTGGTCATAATTATTTGGCTCTTCGGTGTAAATCTGGGTAAGAGCTATTTTGGTGGCATGTCGAAAACCAACTTCATATTAGGCAGGTGGTCATAATTATTTAGCTCTTCGGTGTATATCCGGGTAATAGCTGTTTTGGTGGCACATGGAGGCCCAACATCATATTAGGCAGGTGGTCATAATGTTTTGGCTCTTCGGTGTATATCCGGGTAAGAGCTTATGACGAAGTAAATTTTTCCATCATTATTATGCCAGGGGAGGGATTCGAACCATCAACTCTCGGCTCCGGAGCTCCGAGTGCTATCCACTGCACTACACTGGCATGTGCTCTCACTGCTGTCTGCCTTTATCTCATGTGCTTCCTGCGGGGCAGGCAGGTCACATCTCCCACCCCTCCGAAATGAGGCCGGGGCATGCCCCACGGGTTAACCGGGACCATGTGTTGCTGTAAGCAGTCATCCTATGAAGAACGTGCATTTGAGAAATCCCAGACGATTTGGTGTGTGGAACGTAACAGCACACTGATTTTTTCTTTTCTCGAAGCACTGAAGAAGGGATTCTAATTTTTCTTATCTCACGGTGTGGAAAGAACATCACACCATGGCGAGAAACCTAGCAGCCAGGTCGTCCTTGAAGTTCTGGCGCCACTATGACGAAGTAAATTTCTCCATCATTTTTATGTCAGGTGAATGATTCGAATCCCCAACTCTCGGCTCCGGAGTTCCGAGTGCTATCCACAATATTATTCTGGCATGTGCTCTCACTGCTATCTGCTATTATCTCATGTGCGTCCTGCGGGGCAGGCACGTCACAAGCTGTTTTGGTGGCACGTGGAGAACCAACAACATATTAGTCAGGTGGTTATAATGTTTTGGCTCTTCGATGTATATCCGGGTAAGAGCTGTTTTTGCGGCACGTGGAGAACCAACATCATATTAGGCAGGTGGTCATAATGTTTTGGCCCTTCGGTGTATATCCGGGTAAGAGCTATTTTGGTCACACGTGTAGGACCAACATCATATTAGGCAGGTGGTCATAATGTTTTGGCTCTTCGATGTATATCCGCGTAAGAGCTATTTTGGTGGCACGTGTAGGACCAGCATCATATTAGGCAGGTGGTCATAATGTTTTGGCTCTTCGGTGTATGTTCCAGCTGTGATTTGAAAAAGCTATTTGTAACTCACGCTCTTTTGTAATTCGATGCCAAATCGCAATACTTCCCGATTGAGATAAATTGAATTTAAAAACCGAAATCTGATAATTGTTTCGAAATCATAGCTAGGGCATATGTTAGTCAAGGACCTTATTTATTATTTGAGCTCAAAATTGCGAAGACCAGAACGGGATAGTCTTTGAAAAGATGTGTATCGAACGAATTAACGTTGTAGGTATGGGGCAGCTTTTCCGTTGAGGCCCCCTTCATAGCGTCAAGTTATCAGTGTTTGATGTATTACTACGTTCAAAAAGTTCCGGAACTTTTTATATTAGAAAATAATGAGTACATATAATACCTGTCTATGCGGTGTTTCCTTCGAGGTAGTTACCCTGTGCAACTATGCATTTTTGCCAGCGCTCATACAAAGATTTAAATGCAAATTGCAAGCTTTCTTTTGCCCCATCCTCCAGTGCCTCCGTCGCACTTCTTCGGAACTTGAGAAGCGTCGCCCCTTAAGCAAATTCTTCACCCGAGAAAAAAGGAAAAAGTCACACAGGGCGAGATCAGGGGAATGAGATGGTTGTGGAAGAACGAGAATATGGTGTTTGGGCAGGCAATCGGACACCAGGAGGGATCTGTGAACCGGCGCATTATCGTGATGGAGCACCCACGAGTTGGTCTTCCAAAGATTGGATCGCTTGCGTCTCACTGATTCTCGGAGACGTTTCAGGATGTTGACGTCGTCTTCTTTAGTGACTGTACGACCATGTTGAAGGAATTCCTTGTGTACGACCCCTTGTAATCGAAGGAAACTGTTAACAAGACCTTTCCTTTGGAGCGGTCAGCCTCCGAAGGAAAGGTCTAAAGTCGTCCTGACCTCTCATCATCCTCGATACTCTGTCGCCCGTTTTCGAATCGTCGATGCCACTCATAAACTTCAGTTTGACTCATTGCACTCTTACCGTACGCTGACTTAATCACTTGAAAAGTCTCAGCGAAAGATTTTCCGAGCAGAACACAAAATTTTACACTTGAACGCTGTTCAAAATTCGACATCGTTGTCCTCGCGACGGAGAGCCTCGAACGCCTGTAATCACGAACTACGCACATGCGCTGTACGTGTTGGATCTGGATCAAACCGGTTCTGGCTGGTCGGTCACACCATACTCTTCGCTTGCTTAGCTGGGAATGACGTAATTCCCTGACATTTGGCAAATATTAAAAAAGTTCCGGAACTTTCTGAACGTAGCAGTATTTCCTTTCCCAGTCACGACGGTTGTAAAAAATGTTGATGAGGGGAAGAAATTGTTAAGCGATGTTATTTTGTAGTGGCTGGTAATAATGTTATTGTAGATCAGATCAAATCATATGTAGAGGATTTTTGGAAGGGAGTGTCTGATCCCAGGTCTTAAACAACCCTTAGGAATAGGAAGCTAGGAGATTTGGGCTAGAGTGCCCGATAGGAAAGTGACACGGAAGCGAAGTAGAAAGGGGTAGGAAGACGCCCTAATTTATTACCGGGGGGACAGTACCCGAGGTCCGACGGCTTAACGTGCCCATCCGACGCACGGCGGGTATTTAGTGGTTCGTACCTCCCCAGAATCGAACCTGAGGTTATCTTCATGGTAGTCACGAACTCTGACCACTAGGCCACCCGCGGCTCCATTATGTTATTGTATAGTGACTGTGAATAATTTATGATGGAGGTATAAGAAGAAATTATTCACGAACGCTTATCAATTCGTAGTAATTTTGATGGAGAAGAATTGTTCATGTTGAGTTACATAAGCAGAAAGGATTTCCTAAAAGAAAATGAGATTATTAATAACAAAATAAATCCATCAGCAATAACAGTTTTTAAATACATCAAATTCTGTTAGAAGTACATGAAAATGTTTCGCTTATAATAGGTTTTCTGTTCATTTTCTCCAACTTTTTGCTGAGGTACCCAAACAGACAGTAAATAATTTCATAGATGTTGAAAAAAAATGAACCTGAACTGTGAACAAATCTATCAACAAATGCCTCTCTTCTCCGCACACTTAATTTTAACTGTTGTAAAATAGGTAATGTAAATTCACGGAAAATTTCTGCAAATAATGTGTAGCAAAGTTGCCAGTAAGTGTCCGTATTTTAAAGAAATTTCCGTTTTTAAGAAAGTGCTCGTTTTTGTTTCGTTTTTTCATTTCTGTATTCTCGCAGACTTCCCGTAGTCAGTCATTCTGTTTATTTCAGAAAAGACCGTTTCAAGTCTTTTTGTATTTATACAGAAATACAAAAACGGAGACGCTGATCTTTTCAGCTCTTGTGCCAGATAACCCCTTTCGCGCCAGTGGCTAGGATTGAACCGAGGCTTAATAGGTTGGGTATACACAAGCCGCACGTCATAACCATTGAGTCAGAACTCCGTAGGAGTCGTGCGCACGGTTAAAATAAAACTAACTGCACGATTGCGAATAAGCGACGTGTAAACTGCGGAGCACCACGTGCCATTGCTGTGAGAGGTGAACGTCGGCTTCGAAGGCGCGTGAGGGCCGATCAACACGCTACAATGGAGCAACTCACTGACCGACTGAATCAGGGGGCTACCGGAAGTGCATCTAAAACGACAGTTCAGAGAACCCTGCTGCGTATGGGGCTCCGATGCAAACGGGTGGTCACTGCACCTATCCTATAACGAAGGTGCATCGGCAGAAAAAGCTTACATTTGCACGGCAGTATCGGAATTGGACCTCCGCTGATTGGCAAAGAATTGCCTTCTCGTATGAGTCATGTTTTCTGCTTCATCGAACGGATGGACGTTGGCGTATAAGGCAAGTAGCATCGGAGAACAAACGCTCTTCAACCATTGCTGCAAGAACACAAGCTGGTGGGGGCAGCGTTATGGTCTGGGAAATGTTTTCGTGGCATTCCCTGGGTCCACTTATACCTGTGGAAGTCACTATGGACCGAATTCGTTATGAATCCATCCTTGCAGACCACGCACACCCATACATGCTGATTGTCTTCCCTGCGCAGATGGGATCTTCCAGCACGACAATGCGACGTGTCACACAGCTAGAAATGTCCGCGAGTGGTTAGGAGAGCACGATGAAGACTTCAAAGTACTTCCCTGGCTCCCTAATTCCCCAGACTTAAACCCAATTGAGCATCTGTGGGATCACCTCGATCATGTTGTTTGCTCTATGGATCCTCCACCACGCACCCTCCAACAGCTGTCAGATGCACTGCAGTCAGCATGGCTCCACATACCTGTGAACACCTTCCAGCACTTTATTGAAGCACTCCCAGCCCAGCCCGTCTAGCTGCCGTCCGCGCTGCACACGGCAGTTACTCTGGATATTAGCTGGTGGTCACAATAATGTGATTCGACCGTGTAGTATTACTTCACAAAACTTCTAAATATAAATTTTATTCTTGATAGCTATATAATAATAGGCGCTGACTATAGGTAGGCAAGGTGAATCTTGCCCCTCCAATAATTTTACTTGGGGAGGAGGGGGGGGGCAGTGCGCACCTAAAATTTTTCATCCTGTTTAATTAAATAATCGCTTTAGTCTCATAAGGTGGATTAAGCTCCACCTTATGAGGCCAAAGCGATTTATTTCCAAAAAATTAATGAATAACAAAATAAATAAATAAATAAAACTTTTATCCCATTCTCCGCATTGCTCATTTGATAAGAAACTGGATTGACAGCCCCGTATTGTGTTTGAAATGTTCTCGTGATATGTGGTAAATGTCTAAAACAATTATCAAAAATAAAATAAATAAAAATACACAAACGTATATTCTCTAGCGCCTTTATTTATCTATTTATTTTTTTGCGCTTCTTGTTCTTTGTTTGAGTAACCCAGCTAATTTCTCACATTTTCTACTAAACTTTGGAAATAAAATATATCCGGATATTTTTATAAAATCACAGACTGAATTTTATTTTTAGAAATATTAATATTCAGCAAAAGAATATTTCTGTTTTCTTCTTAATTTGCTTAAGAGCAATTACAGTTGCGTTTTAAAATATACGTCGAGTCTCATAGTTTATCTTTTTGCTCCATGGAAGAGATGTGCCCCTCCCAATTCTAATCTCTTCACGTCTCCCACCCCAATAATAATTTGGAGAAGTCGGCGCCCCTGGCTATAATAGCTTTTGCTTTAAGGATTCCATAGACTGATACATAGGCATCGTACAAACACCTGTATAATAATTTAAATACCCGGTTTCTTACCGTAACACAATATAATAGCCAATGCATAAAATACGGGAGAGGAGAAGAAATATCCTGTTCCACAATAACCAAAATTCATGCGATATGCTATCTACAATATTCGATCTCGCTACAGAACTTCAAAATCAGTTCCTTTGACAGACGATTGAAATTTAACAGTTAATCAAACTTCAAGTATCTTGCAAATCTCTCCTATTATGGAATGTTTTCATCATATGTTTAGGGAAGAAGTAAGAACGCAGTTTGTCCGTTAATATACGAGGGAATTGTGGAAAAGTTTCTGAAAATTCAGAATTTTCCGTTAACACATCTTAAAAACGGCAATTTACCGTCAATATAAGAAAGGAATTGCATGAGGAAAAGTTTCTAAAAATTCAGAATTTTTCGGTCTTAAAAACAGCAATTTACTGTCAATATAAGAAAGGAATTGCATACGGAAAGGTTTCTGAAAATTCAGAACACATCTTAAAAACGGCAATTTACTGTCAGTATAAGAAAGGAATCGCATGCGGAAAGGTTTCTGAAAATTCAGAATTTTCCGTTAACACATCTTAAAAACGGCAACTTACCGTCAATATAAGAAAGGAATTGCATGCTGAAAGGTTTCTGAAAATTCTAAATTTTTCTCGAGTACAAAAAATCCGTGAAATTCAGGTTTCTTTCCGTCATTTCACGGAAAAGGAATCAGAAATATGCTTCGTTAATGCACGAAAGCAATCACGGAAAGTGGTTCGGAAATTTCAGAAATTTTTTGCAGTGTAGCATCTATTACCATTACCAGATCCTGAAACTGTTACTTTCATAGGATGATATTCTGGAAACAGAAAAATACGGTAATTAAATTTCTTAAATAACAGTACTTACCTTTGCTCGGTATTCTTTGACAGTAACGGAATATTCGTGTGATAGTAAATAACCCCATAACCAGGGTGAACAGAAACTGAGCCCCTTCTTTATAGGGAACAAAACGCAACAGAGAAATAAAGTTCGACAGAAACTCCATAGTGTATAGAAAACAGTGTCCCCTCCTGCTTTATTTTCTATTTTTGCATTTCTTTAACAGTTCTAAAGAGCTCCAAAAACGTGAAAATCGCACCGATGCGCACGTATAGGGAGAATCCTTAGGGCTTGAAATAAACAGCAGCACTTCCTATTATCTCCGGGAAATATGAAAAAAGGTGAAGACAAAGTCAGATAGCGGATAACATCGTCACAGTTCTATTTCTTCTTCAGTTACAGTGCCTACGTACGGCAGCAGCACGTGAATCCATTACGATGGAGGAAAATCTGCATTTAAATGATTGTCCTTCAGCTCAAAATGAGTGCTGATATCCGCCCAATGCGTATATCTTCCTTAAACTTGTTCAACAGGAAAACTTAATACTCAATATGTAATTACTCTGATGCCAATGTTTGCAAAGCATCTGAGCCATGACAAATACGAAAGTCATTCAAAAAGTAAAGAGACTGATTTTACATCGGGCAGAAGTGTAATGCGGTAAATATACTTTCATACTTTCGAAATATTCTCCCTCTACCTGAATGCAGTGGTGCCACCTTTCTATCCACTTTCGGAAGTTCTGTTCGAAGCCCATCCTCGACATGTGGTTCAGGACACCCATCACATCATTTTTCAGTTATTTGATGCAAACCGACGCCCACCAAGTTGTTCTTTCACTTCAGGGAATAGGTGAAAGTCACACGGTCCTGTGAATACGGAAGATGCTCCATCATTTCTATGCCTAGATCTTGAATAACCTGCTGGGTAAACAAAGCACGATGTACAGATGCATTGACTTGATGCAAAATCCAAATAGTCGGGGCAAATTCTGGGCGTTTTGGGGAATTTTTTTTTTACTTTACAGGACCTTTGAGAACATCAGAATAATAGGCGCCGGTAAGAGTTTTCCCTTGTGAAACAACATGGTGATGCACAATTCCCCTTTCATCGAAGAAAACCAGGAGCATGACCTTCCCTACACTTGCTTGAACCTTTGCTTTCTTCGATCGGGAACTCAGTGGGTGTTTCCATTGTGTACTCTATTGTTTTGTTGTGGATTGAAATGGTGAAAAACTGTTTCATCACATGTGACGACTCAATCCAAAAAGTGTGATTCATGTCGTAGCCTGCACTTCCATTGCCGACAAGTGATAACGCTATTTGCCTTGTGGTCATCCGCGAGCAGGTGGGGAATCCACTTTGCAACGACATTTCGGTACCCCAACCGGTTTCTCACAATATCGTCAACGGAAGAAACGGACATCTGCATCACATTAGCAGCCTCCTCAAATGTCAATTCAGCGGTCTTCGTGTAGCAGTGCCTCGATGGTATTGACATACACTCAGTAGTCGATGTCGAAGGACTACAGGAGAGTGGCGCATCTTCCAGACACTCTTTATTCACTATTCACATATTTCTTGTCCCCCTCTTTTCGGTACCGCAACCAGTTTCTCACAATATCGTCAACGGAAGAAACGGACATCTGCATCACATTAGTAGCCTCCTCAATTCTCATTCAGCGGTCTTCGCGCAGAAGTGCCTCGATGGTATTGATATTAACCTCTGTAGTCAATATCGAAGACCTACTGGAGCGCTTCCCATCTTCTAGACACTCTTCACCATTCATGGTATTGACATTAACCTCCGTAGTCGATGTCGAAGACCTACTGTAGCGTAGCCCATCTTCCAGACACTCTTCACCATTCACATATTTCTTGTGCCTCCGTAGTCGATGTTGAAGGCCTCCGTAGTCGATGTTGAAGGCCTCCGTAGTCGATGTTGAAGGCCTCCGTAGTCGATGTTGAAGGCCTCCGTAGTCGATTCTGAAGGCTTCCGTAGTCGATGTTGAAGGCTTCCGTAGTCGATGCTGAAGGCCTCCGTAGTCGATGCTGAAGTCCTCCGTAGTCGATGTCGAAGGCCTACTGGAGCGTTGCCCATCTTCCAGACACTCTTCACCATTCACATATTTCTTGTGCCTCCGTAGTCGATGTTGAAGGCCTCCGTAGTTGATACCGAAGACCTACTGGAGCGGTGCCCATCTTCCATACACTCTTCACCATTCATGGTATTGACATTAACCTCCGTAGTAGATGTCGAAGACCTGCTGTAGCGTAGCCCATCTTCCAGACACTCTTCACCATTCACATATTTCTTGTGCCTTCGGAGTCGATGTCGAAGGCCTACGGGAGCGTTGCCCATTTTCCACACACTCTTCACCATTCACATATTTCTTGTGCCTCCGTAGTCGATGTTGAAGGCCTCCATAGTCGATGTTGAAGGCCTCCGTAGTCGATGTCGAAGGCCTAGTGGAGCGTTGCCCATCTTCCAGACACTCTTCACCATTGATCGCATTGACAGTAACCTTCGTAGTCGATATCAAAGGTCTACTGGAGCGTTGCCCATCTTTCAGACACTCTTCACCATTGATGGTATTGACATTAACCTTCGTAGTCGATGTCGAAGGTCTACTGGAGCGTAGCCCATCTTCCAGACACTCTTCACCTTTCACATATTTCTTGTGCCTTCGTAGTCGATGTCGAAGGCCTACTGGAGCGTTGCCCTTTTCCAGACACTCTTCACCATTCACATATTTCTTGTGCCTCCGTAGTTGATGTTGAAGGCCTCCGTAGTTGATGCCAAAGACCTACTGGAGCGTTGCCCATCTTCCAGACACTATTCACCATTGATGGTATTGACAGTAACCTCCGTAGTCGATGTCGAAGACCTGCTGTAGCGTAGCCCATCTTCCAGACTCTCTTCACCATTCACATATTTCTTGTGCCTTCGGAGTCGATGTCGAAGGCCTACTGGAGCGTTGCCCATTTTCCAGACACTCTTCACCATTCACATATTTCTTGTGCCTCCGTAGTCGATGTTGAAGGCCTCCGTAGTTGATGCCGAAGACCTACTGGAGCGTTGCCCATCTTCCAGACACTCTTCACCGTTGATGGTATTGACATTAACCTTCGTAGTCGATGTCGAAGGTCTACTGGAGCGTTGCCCATTTTCCAGACACTCTTCACCATTCACATATTTCTTGTGCCTTCGTAGTCGATGTCGAAGGCCGACTGGAGCGTTACCCATCTTCCAGACACTCTTCACCATTCACATATTTCTCGTGCCTCCGTAGTCGATGTCGAAGGCCTAGTGGAGCGTTGCCCATCTTTCAGACACTCTTCACCATTGATCGTATTGACAGTAATCTTCGTAGTCGATATCGAAGGTCTACTGGAGCGTTGCCAATCTTCCAGACACTCTTCACCATTGATGGTATTGACATTAACCTTCGTAGTCGATGTCGAAGGTCTACTGGAGCGTAGCCCATTTTTCAGACACTCTTCACCATTCACATATTTCTTGTGCCTTCGTAGTCAATGTCGAAGGCCGACTGGAGCGTTGCCCATCTTCCAGACACTCTTCACCATTCACATATTTCTCGTGCCTCCGTAGTCGATGTTGAAAGCCTCCGTAGTCGATGTCGAAGGCCTAGTGGAGCGTTGTCCATCTTCCAGACACTATTCACCATTGATGGTATTGACAGTAACCTTCGTAGTCGATGTCGAAGGTCTACTGGAGCGTTGCCCATCTTCCAGACACTCTTCACCATTGATGGTATTGACATTAACCTTCGTAGTCGATGTCGAAGGTCTACTGGAGCGTAGCCCATTTTCCAGACACTCTTCACCATTCACATATTTCTTGTGCCACACAAAACTCTTGAACAGGACAAATCATCTTCCTTATAGGCTGTTTTAATAATTTCGTGCGTTTCTGTGGCGATTTTATTCAAACGCACACAAAATTTTATAGCTGCTCTTTGCTCCAGTTTTCAATTCATACTGGGTTACAGAAACACGTCTGCAGACGTATTTCTATAATCCAGTACGACGCTTGCTGCAAGAATGAAGTAGCGACGCGTAGTCACGTGACTGGCCTTGCAGGTGTTCCGGCACTGGCAGCTGAATTTTTCTGCTTGGATTTGTTTTGGCGTTATGACGTCAGTCTTGTTACTTTTTGAACGACCTACATACGTAGAAAAACCAGTCTTTACAAATTTATCTTATCATACGTACTTCGTTACTGAAAATACAACTTGCATTTCAGAATGCACCGAGGGAAGGTCAATGTCGTGATGTGTTTTCTTGATGAATGCCAGCTCCGGCCGGCACTGTTCCTTGTAGGTATGCGCGATCCATACCTCGTGGGTTTGTCTCAACACCAGGAGTCGGCCATCTGCCCGAAATAGTTGGTACTGCGATTCGTCGGACCAGGCTACACGTTTCCAGTCATCTCGAGTACAATGGCGGTGTTCCCGAGTCCAGGCGAGGCTCACGGCCTTGTGTTGCCGAAGTGCATCTGGGTGGGCCGTCGGCTCCGGAACCCCATAGAACACAGGGAACGTTGCACTATCCGAAGAGCAATGCTGCTACTGGCCGCAGCGTTGAATTTCGATTTGACTAGCGGCAATGTTACACGGCGGCCGGATGTTATGATGTGTGCCAGCCGCCACTGTCCACGATCCTCCAGGGCTTATCTATAGACACACAGGTCTTGCACGCTGAATGTTTTACCTGAGCTTGTGTAGTCAAGGTACACCCTTGAAATTGTTGACGGCGTAAATCCAAATTTCGTGGTAATTTCCGAGATGGAATGACCCATCTCTAGAGAGTCGACTATCATACTACATTCGAAATCGCTTAAATCCTGACAAGCTGCCATTTGAATTGCGAATGCTACTACTTGTGCTTGCGGATATATCAGCCTCTATATATACGTCGTTTGCGGACGATACTACACTGCCGGAAAGTGAAAAAAGAACACCAAGAAGGAGACGTCTGATACCAACGAAATTGATACAGCATAATAACGGAATACAGAGGATAACGTGATCAAAACATTATGGCAAAATACAGCTGTATTTGCTGGTAAACTTAAAAATAACATTTCAATGTAACATCGTTAGTACGAGGTTGAACCGCCATGAACTACGTCACGCTGTGCAATTCTGGCATGGAGTCTGTCGTACAGATAGATGTTGGATGTAAGTTTGGGGTATTGAGTTCCAAGCATCCTCAACCTGGACGCGTAAATCGGGGATGGTCGTGGCTGGCCGTGGAGACCGGATAAGTCGTTGTCCCATAAAATCCCACACGTACTGAATGGGTGACAAATCCGGTGAACGTGCAGGCCATGGAAGTTGTCTCACACCCTGAAGTGCATGTTAGGTTGCACGTGCCGTGTGTGGGCGTACGTTATCTTGCTGCAAAACACCACGATGGACCGACCTAACAAATGGCACAACTACGGACTGAATGATGTTGTTGATGTAGGAGGTGCTGTTTAACGTACCCGGTTTAAACACTAGTTGCGTACGAGAGTGATAGCTGATCGCTCCCCACACCAGGAGACCAAGTGTAGGCCCTGTGTGTCGCTGGCGGATGCAAGAAGGGTGGAGACGCTCCCCTGTGCGTCTGCGAACACGCATACGGCCATCGAAGACTCCCAAGCAGAATCTTCTTTCATCGCTGAACACGACAGATCGCCATTGCGTTCTCCAGTGCAGACGTTGGCGACACCACTGCATCCGTTCCTGACGGTGGGCTAGAGTTAGAGGCACACGTGCACGTAGTCCTGCATCCATTAGACGGTTGCGGATTGTTTGCACAGTCGCCTCAGGTGCAACGGCAGTTCGGATTTGCGTCGCAGTGGATGTTCTGCTTGACAACGCCGCTCTTCTTATGCGTCGATCGGTCCGCTCATCAGTCCATCTGTGACTCCCGTTTCCACGTCTTCTCGTGTGGGAATGTTCCTCGGACCATCTACGCAACCATCGTACCACCACCGATACTTCCCGTCCAATTCGCTCCGCAATACGACGATACGACCACCAGGCCTCGCGGAGTCCGATTAGACGACCTCGCTGAAAGTCCGATAACTGCTGAAATCGTACACGTCTTCCATGTCCAGGCATTGCAGCTTCTTCAGGGTCTTCGCACGTGTCCGTACGCCGACGACTGATTATATTCACTTCGCCGTACTCCTTAAATACTACCGACGATAATTTGGATATTATGCCGTGCTGTGGCGTAAGCGCCAACCGGTTGGTCCCGAAATTATCATAACAGCTGCGTAAACTCGACCCCATTAACATATGTAAATTTCATGATCGTCCGCCAATTCCTTCTTGGTGTTCTTTTTTCACTTTCCGGCAGTGTATTTACCGCATGGGTGTGGTAGCATGAAATATAAATGATAGTGCAATTTCCAGTTGTTTTGGCACCTCTGTGTATATTTCTGCATTACTAATGTAAGACATATATAAGTATTAAATTACTAGTATATTAAAGACCATTTTTGAAAAAAAAATCGTACAACTGAATGGACAACATATCCTAGATCCAAAGATGTATAAGAAATATAGAGGACCAAGCACACAACATATCATGCTGTATAAGGCACACCGTGGAACAACTTGTCAAATATCATGCACAGTAAATCGAAAAACATGTAATGCTACACGCTAAATTTCACAATCGAACTCCCAAAAACCAACAAAGCAAACAAAAAACGCAATACAGAGTGGTCTCCGCATAGTAGCTGACCCATTTTGGCTGTTAAATTATTAATATACACTGCTGGACAATTGCTAAGAACGGATCATAAACGGCTATATAGCGCATGAAAAAGTAAGTGTGGTTGGATGCCAAGTGAAATAAAATAATGTCAGAATGCCAGGACATTACAACAAAGACAATTTATTGTGCTCTGAAATCCAGAAGGCTTTGGAACGTGTTCAAGGGACAAACAGGCCATTTTGTGCAGAATACGTAAACGTGAAAAAAATGCAATTACAGTCCGCAGGCGTTCCGGCGTAAGATGTCAATACGGGATATGGCCACCATGGAGGGCGATGCAAGATTACACACGTCGTGTCATGCTTTGCACAATATTATCAAGCAGCTGTTGGGGTAATTTATCCCATTCCTCTGTCAGTGCACGAATGAGGGTGTCCTTGTTTATTGGAGGGCATTGGCGACCAGCAAGACTCCTCCCCAAAGCATCCCACACATTTTCAATGGGATTCAGATCTGGAGAATGTGCTGGCCATGCGAGGCGTTGAAGATCCTCGCTCTCAAGACACTCCTAGACAGCGACTGTTCGCTGACATGTTGCGTTGTCGTCTATGAAAATGAATCTATCACCGACAGCACCACGGAACATACGAACATGAGGTAGCAGAACATCATTAATGTATCGTTGGCCATTCATAGTCCCAGTTGGAAGCACATAGAGGGACGTACGGCCATTGATCATGATGCCAGCCCATACCATGACGCTACATGTCGGATATCGGTCCCTTTCCTGTATGTTTGCTGGACAAAATGCAGTACCACTATCACGCCAGATCAGTTGTCGTCGACAATCAGACGATAGACTGTATCTACTCTCATCTGAGAAGAGGACAGCAGACCAGTCGTTATCAGTCCAATTGCGATGTTGATGGCACCATTGCAAACGGGCGGTACGGTGACGTCTGCACAATGGGATGCACACAACAGGACGGCGGACGTATAGTCCTCCTTCATGCAAACGTCTGGCGAAAGTTTTTCGGGAGATCCGCTTGCCAGTAGCAGCCATAAACTGATTTGCTACCTCACTAGCTGTGCTGCGCCGGTGTCTTTTTGTTGATAGCACTATGTACCGATCTTCTGCAGGTGTCGTACTGCGAACACGACCTCCCCCGTGACGTTTGCTACACTCTCCATTTGTTTGAAATGATTTCCAGAGCCTTGAAACAACACTGTGGCTGACGTCGAACTCCCTGGCAATATCTGTTATTTTTCGCCCTTCTTCAATCTTGCCAACAATACAATCACGCGTAAAATCATCTAGGAGATGTCGGGAAGGCATACTGAAAATTGCAAGTTGGTCAATTGATTCTTTCCCTTTCAACTTTGCGTTTAAACAACGGTCAGTGCGCGTCAAATCCTTTATATCTCTTATCAACGCTATGACGTCACGAACAAGTTCGGCAATCCAAAATTTGCATACGCACAACACGTCTTACTGTATCCCGCACTTATACTAATTTCCACATTTTACTGCCTTCCATTATATGGTTGCTATTGTCATCCGTCCTTAGCGATTGTCCGGCAGTGTATATATACAGTCGTGCTCAAAAGTCCTGCACATGTAGAACGAAAGTCAGTTTTTGATGTTTGAAGTCAACTTATACAGCGTAAAGGTAAAGTCAGGAATACATATTATACATCATCTTAAAGGAAATTTTATGCTGAATTCAAATATTTCTACAGAATGTTATTACCATTAATAGAAGTAAAGTTAGAAGCAAAAGTACAGCGTCTAGTCATAAAAAGCAAAAAAAAGTGGGATTTCTGAAGTTAGTGTACAACGCATTTAACGCAAAAATTACTGTACAGCACATTATTGAAACTTGCAGGACACTTGAAATAACTTACCAACAAGCAAAATACGCTTCAATATTTAATTGAATAACCACGGTTTCTTAGTAACAAAGCGCACCTTCTTGGCATGGAACTAAGGAGCTTCTCTAGTTGTCCATTGGTCATAAGACGGTGCCATACGGCCCTTAAAGACTCAATTAATGCTGTTTTAGATGTGGGGCCTTGTTGACGGATCTTTTGCTTTAATATCACCTACAGATTATCTATGGGATTAAGATTCGGTGACTGTGCCGGCCACTGAACTTTTCTTATAACTTTTCGATTAATCCACTCGTCAACCATCTTTGACCGATGACATAGCGCGTTATCTTCCTGAAAGATAAAATTCCGCAAACCCATGTCTTGTGCAGATGGTAGCAGTTTGGACTCCAAAATATCCACACATTTCGATCCATTCAATTTGCCATCAACAATATGCAGACCTCCAACAACATTGGCTGAAATACGAGACCATAACGCTTTACCGAACATGGGTGCTTGATTGTTTGCTGGATGCAGCATGCCTTTTATGTCTTTCACCAGCCCGACGACGTACATGATTATTTCCATTATTAGCGAAAATAGTAACAGTTGTTTCATCACTGAAAATAACATTTTTGCATTCATCAACAGACCAGTTCTTGTGTGCCTTGGCCCAAGCAATTCTTTTGAGCCGTTGTTGTTAAGTAAGGAAAGGCTTTCGTGCAGCTTTTCGTGCATTTAGTCCATTTTCTTGTAGCCTACGACGAACTGTACATGCAGATGCAATAATGCCTACTTCTAAATAATAACGCAAGAAACTGTTCACCAACTATACATAAGATACTACAACTATACTAATTATTCAAATTTATTGGCGTAGATAAAATCAAGGTTTCCAAGATTTCGCACATCAACCAGATGGCTTTGTCAAGGAAAGTAGACAGCAAACTGGATAATAGAACTTTTCAACAATTTGAACGACGTGACTTGACTTGACAATAAACGAAGAGATGCGAACTTGATTATTGAATAAAAACACGAGGCATCATATTCGTTTTCCACGCGGAATCCTTGGAGGAAAACAAAAGGCATTCATTATTTGAAGAATTGGTTCCAAATTAGTGGTAACTCTAGCGAGACGCTATCGTTGCAGGCCTCATCATTGGTAATGATCTCCAATGTTTCCCGGATGGCAGTGGATTTAGGAGTAGAGTAGGCAGCTAATTTCTTTATGCCATCTCACATAGGATCGGCGGACTTGAACTGGACTTCTCTGAATAGGGCCGTGGTTAATTTGCCGTTCTTTATGTCCCTCTTATACTTCGTTCTCCCACTCATTTCTTAAATCATTGGCTGTTTTAAACCTTGATTTTAGGGAACGACGAATCAACATGCGATCATCACGTTCAGTACACAGCCTTGGACGAGCTGTTCTTTTTCTGTTTCCCACACATCCAGTTTCCGCAACGCTTTTAATGATGCGCAAGACAGTGAAATGATCACAGCCACATTTAACAGCAATTTTGGCCAATGGACAACTAGAGAAGCTCATTAGTTCCATGCCAAGAAGGTGCATTTTATTACTAAGAAACCGTGGTTATCCAATTAAATATTAAAGGTATTTTGCTGAGTATGTTATTTCAAGTGTCCTGCAAGTTTCAATAATGTACTATACAGTAATTTTACGTTAAATGCATTGTACTTTAATTTCACAAATTCCACTATATTTTGCTTTTTATGACTAGACGCTGTACTTTTGCTTGTAACTTTACTTCTATTAATGGTAATAACATTCTGTAAAAATATTTGGATTCATCATAAAATTTTCTTTAAAATGATGTATAACATGTATTCCTGACATTACTATTACGCTGTATAAGGTGACTTCAAACATCGAAAATTGACTTTCGGTGTACTGGTGCAGGTTTGACCACGATATACACTGAAGTGCCAGAAAAAATGGTACAACAGTCTAAAACTTGGTAGGTCCCCCACGGGAGCGCAGGCCTGCAGAAATACGACGGGGTATGGACTCCAGTAGCTTCTGAAAATATGCTGTAGGCAATGCACACCATACTTCCTGCAGAGCGTTCCACAATTCGGGTGTATTCCGAAGTCTCAGATTCCTGTGTTCGAAAGCGTGTTGCATGGCATCCCAAGTCTGTTCTATCACGTTCAGATCTGGAGACTTGGGTGGAAATGGCAACACCCCAAACTCAGATGAATGCTCCTCTAACCATAATGTGACGTCCCGACACTTGTGTGGAGGTGCATTGTCTGTTGGAACAGGCCCAACCCATCAGCATGAATGCAGGACATGAACGGTTATACCACGTCAGAAAGGATGCGCACATAGCGTTGGCCGGTCACAGACGTTTGTAGACGTACCAGGGGTCCCAGTGAAGTCCAGCTAAACACACCCCATACCATTACGGACTCCCCACCAGCCGGTACAGTTCACTGCTGACAGGCGGGATCCATGGGGTTTGCGCCATACACGAATCCTTCCATATACCCGATACATTTGGAAATGCGACTCGTCAGACCAGGCTACTTGTTTCAAGTCATCAAGTGTCCAGTGGCGGTGTTGCCGTGCCCAAGCGAGGCGCATAGCTCTGTGTCGTGCACCCATCAAAGAGACTCTAGTTGGGCGTCGGCTCCCAAAGACCATATCGTGCAGGGTACGTTGCACAGTCCGGACGCTGATGCTTGTTGAGGCCCCATTGAATCCGATGATACCTGCGAGAGTGTTGCATGCCTATAGCGTGACACGATTCTTCACAGCGGACGATGGTCACGTCCACCCAATGTCTTTTTACGGCCACACTGTTATCGTAGGTTGGAGGTTTTGCCGGAATTCTTGTAGTCACGGTACACCCTTGCAATGGTCGTCCGTGAAAATCCCAACTTCGTTTCTACCTCCGAAATCCTATGGCTTATCTCACGAGCTCCAACTATGACACCGCGTTGAAAATCGCTTAAATCGTTATTACTTGTCATTCTCATGCAGAAAACAGCTCTGACAGCTGGCAAGGATGTCTATCGCTTTATATACGCACTGGCGGACACAACCGAGTACGCGCATAGGTTACATTGCTATGTATTTTGCATAAGCTCGTCTGTACCAGTTTTTCTGGCAACTTCAGTGTATATATACTGCATATATACACTCGCCCAAGTTTTCACCAGATATTTGGCCACGATAATATATATATATATATACACTTGTCCAAGTTTTCACCAGATATCTGTCTATAAACGAGAATCGTGGCCAAACATTGGTGAAAACTTGCCCAATATATGTACATGTATATACACTGAAAAGCAATTGAATTAGAGAGACAAATGGCGTTATGCAAATGTGGCGCTGTGGGCGGCCCTGTAAACGGAAACGACATGACGTATGCAGCGATCCGACAATATAAGGAGTGATGCGACGGGAATCATAGTCGTACGCAGTATGGGTAAGACGAAGGATCTAAGCGCATTTTATTGTGGGCAAATTGTCGGGGCCCGACGAATGGGTCACTCCATCTCGGAAGTCGTGCAGGCACTGGGATTTTCGCGAGCCACTGTGTCACGGGTGCACCGTGAGTACATCGAATCCGGTAAAACCATCCCTGCAAGGGCCAACTGCCGTGGACAACAGCGTGTGGATGAGCGGGGTCATCGTCGGCTAGTTCGCATTGTAACAGCGAAGAGAAGGGCCACAGTGCAAGAAATCACTCGGTAATTTAACGCTGGTGCACAAAAACGTGTAAGCAGCCACACCATCCAGAACCATCTCCTTGCTATGGGGTACTGAAGCCATCGTCCCACGAGGGTACCCCTGCTGACCGCACATCACAGAGTGCTAAGATTAGCATGGGTGCGGGAACATCGCCACTGGACCATAGACATGTGGAAAAATGTTGCCTGGACTGATGAGTCGAGATTCACGTTGGTACATGCGGATGGCAGGATACGAGTACGGCGCAAACCACATGAAGCGATGGATCCTTCTTGTCAGCAGGGTACTCTTCAATCTGGTGGGGGTGGCATTCTCGTCTTGGGACTGTTTACGTGGACTGAAATGGGATCCCCTGGTACGTGTGACATCGTCCCTCACTGGTCAACGTTATCGGGATATCCTGGACGACCATTTGCTCCCGTTTGTGCGTCTTCAACGTCCCACTGGGGACTTCATCCTGCAACAAGACAATGCACCGTGTCATCGCTCCCGAATTGTATCCGAATGAGTGGATGAACACTCCACCGACGTGACCTCACTTCCTTGGCCAGCTAGGTCATCTGACCTCAATCCCATCGAGCACATCTGGGACACCATCGAGGGAGAAGTTCGAGGCTCTGACCCCCTCCATCAAATCTTCGTGAACTGTGGGAGTTTGTTCAGGGGTCGTGGATCCGTATGGCTTCCCGACGCTTCCGGTGTCTTGTCGAGTCCATGCCGAGACGAATCGCCCCCGTCATCAGGGCGAAAGGTGGTGCTACACGTTACTAGACAAGTATCTCTAATTCAATTGCTCTTCAGTGTATATACACTCGCCCAAGTTTTCACCAGATGTCTATATATATATATATATATATATATATATATATATATATATATATATATATATATATACTGTATAATCGTGGCCAAACACTGGTGAAAACTTGCCCAAGTTTTCACCAGTGTTTGGCCACGAAAATATATGTATATATGCACTCGCCCAATTTTCACTAGATATATACTGTATAAAGGGTGATTCCTAACTTCCTAAGTCACCTCAATAACTTGGGAATAAGGTCAGTTAGAGCTATGGAAGTAAGGTATGGTATAGTAAAATAACCATGCGTTATCGGATGAGAGTGACTGCAGCGCCCCTAGTGGCAAAATGTGGAAGTTAGCACTCCTATCTTGGAAACCATGAGAGATACGGAAAGAGATCGATTAGAAACTTGTAGAGTATGAACGAATTAGTAGGAAACTACATATGGTAGAAACGGTTGGGGTAAGTAGAAGACTGGAAACGCGAACTTGTGAGAAGCCGGCTCGTGTCGTTGTCGCGGTAACAGTCTAGCAGAGAGAAATGTATGACGTATGCAAGCGCACGCCTGTGAGTGTCGTACGCAAATTATGGTATGACATAACGCCTCACCTTCCGTATCAGGCGCGGCGTGGCAATGTATAAAGGATCGTCGGTCAGGAGCTATATCATTCGTAACGTGAGTATCGGGTAAAGAACGAGCATGGCAGGCTATTCGAATGAACACTATTGCGAGATGGTACTGCTATATGGGGAATTCGGGTGCAAGGCGAGGGAAGCGTCACGCCAGTATGGCTTACGATTTCCGATTCATCCATCGCCGATAGCGTGGACCATCAGTCACGCGGTACGACGGCTACGAGAAACAGGCAGTAATGCATGGCGTCCCCGTTCGGGCCAACCCACCGGAATGGGTAGGGATGTGCAACCAATCGATGTTCTGGCATACGTTTTGGCCAACCCACACACCAGTACGAGGGAAGTCAGTATGGCATGTGGCTTATCACAATTCGTGCGTGGAATATTTTGCATCAGCATGATGCCCACCCGTACCGTACAGTACCGCTGCACGTACTGATTCCAGGGGATAACCAATGACGTCTAGATTGGTGCAATTTTGTAATGAAAACCGTAGAAGAAAATGCGGCCTTTCTATCAAACATCATTTGGACTGACGAGGCGCAGTTCACACGCGCCGGGGTGCTGAACAAACAAAACACCCATTACTGGGCAGTTCAGAATCCATGTTTAACATGGGAAATCAGGCGTCAAGTGCGCTGGTAGATCAATGTCTGGTGTGGCATCTGGAAGGACCGACTTGTTGGGCCTGTGGTCCATGAGGACGCATTAAATGGACCAAGATGCCTGCAGCTGTTACAAAGCACATTACCTGAGGTGTTAGATGATCTGTCTCTGCAAGATGTAGGCTCATTCCGCTCCGGCACATCAACCAACAGCGGTACAGCACTTCCTGTCCGACACTTTCAGGCAACAGATCATCGGTTATGGTGGTGCCGTAGCGTGGCCTCCACGAACCCCGGATCTAACTCCCATGGATTTCTTCCTCTGGTTTTACCTAAAGGATTACGTGTACAGGGTGGAACCGAAGAGTCTCCACGATCTCCGACTGCGTATCGTCGCTGCGTGTGAGAGCGTGACATCTGTTATGATGGCGAACGTACAACGGGAAGTTCTGTCTCGCATTCAAATGTGTATTGTGGCAGATGGTGGCCATATTGAACCCTATTTTCGTTAAACGCAACGTCATGTAAGTACCGCTGTTGCATTAAATACGACCAATGTACTCCATTTGTATTCATGCCTGAGTATAATAAACCTTGTGTTTCCCTCACGTTTCCAGCCTTCTACTTACCCCAGCCGTTTCTACCATATGTCGTTTCCTACTAATTCGTTGATGCTCTAGAAGTTTCTATTTGATATCTTCCCCGTATCTCTCATGGTTTCCAAGATAGGAGTGCTAACTTCCACATTTTGCCACTAGGGGCGCTGCAATCACTCTCATCCGATAGCGCATGGTTGTTTTACTACATCATACCTTACTTCCATAGCTCTAGCTGTCTTTGTTCCCAAGTTATTGAGGTGACTTAGGACTTTAGGAATCACCCTGTATATACAGTATATATAATCGTGGCCAAACACTGGTGAAAACTTGCTCAAGTTTTCACCAGTGTTTGGCCACGATTATATACGAACTTCCATTATGCATGGCTTTTATTGATTATGAAAAGGCCCTCGATTCCGTGAAACCATTAACAGTTACAATTGCTTCGAAATCCTGTGGTATTGAAGATGAATACATTAGCATTATTAATAACATCCATGAAAATGCAAGTGCAAAGGTTCGGGTATTTGAGGATACATCACAAATAAAAATTGGAAAGGGAGTGAGACAAGGTGACACCATATCTCCGAAGCTCTTTAATGCCACATTGGAAAATGTCTTTCAATCATTGAACTGGGAAAACAAAGGGATAAAGATTAATGGAGATCATTTTAGCTCACTTTCCGTTTTGCTGATGACGTAGTCATTTTTGCAACTACCCCTTCAGAGATGCAGAGTATGATCCAAGAACTTGCTTACAGGAGTAAAAAAGTGGGATTAAAAATGAACTTTCAGAAGACAAAAGTGATGTGCTATATGCTTTTACAAGAAAAGAAGATTTATCGATTGATGGAGAAAAGCTGGAGATAACAGATACGTACGTTTATCTTGGGCAGCAGATATCAAGTGAGGGTCACATTGATGAAGAAATTAATCGGCGTATAAAACTTGGATGGAGAGCTTTTGGAAGAAACAGTACAGTTTTTAAGAGCAGTATGCCATTATGTCTTAAAAGAAAAGTGTTTAATCAATGCATCCTGCTATAGTGCTTACGCACGGAGCAGAGACATGGACCTTAGGTAAAAAAGACATACAAAGACTGCAGGCAGGTGTAAGAAGCGTGGAGAGATGCATGCTTGGTGTAACCAGGAAATATAAGAAGAGAAACTTGTGGATAAGGGAAATGACAGGAGTGGACGACATCATGACCAGAGTGAAATCACTGAAACGGCAATGGGCTGGACATGTTGCCAGAAGAACGGATCACTGATGGACAACCGAAATTTTAACTGGGTTCCGAGGGACAAAAAAAGACCCAGAAGAAAACCCCATGGGAGATGGATAGATGAAATTCGAAAGCATGCCGAAGTGACATGGCGGAGACAGGCTCAAGACAGACAATTGTGAAAGAAACTTGGGGAGACCTTCATCCAGCAGTGGATTGCTAATGGTTGACAATGATGATGATGCGTGTGTGTGTGTGTATAGGTAGCGTGGCGAACCCATTTAGGTTGGGTTTTCGCTTTTATGGGAAAAAACACGCAACAATTTCAATAATGTATCCCGAGCTGCAAAATTAATGCATTGATTTTGAACATACAAAAGCATTTTTTTATTTAGTAGTTGTCTACTTACTTATGGTAAAAATCTTTACATACACTCCATTGTAAGAAAAATCTGAATTTCCTGTGCAAATGCTAGTGATAACCGAATTTTCGGTTGGTTTTTTTTATTTTTTTTTATGATTTTTAAATACAGGTCGAACTACACTGGCGGAAAGTGAAAAAAGAACACCAAGAAGGAGACGTCTGAAACCAACGAAATTTGTACAGCATAATAACAGAATACAGAGGATAACGTGATCAAAACATTATGGCAAAATACAGCTGTATTTGCTGGTAAACTGAAAAATAACATTTCCATGTAACATGGTTAGTACGAGGTTGAACCGCCATGAACTACGTCACACTGTGCAATTCTGGCATGGAGTCTGTCGTACAGATAGATGTTGGATGTAAGTTTGGGGTATTGAGTTCCAAGCATCCTCAACCTGGACGCATAAATCGGGGATGGTCGTGGCTGGCCATGGAGACCGGATAAGTCGTTGTACCATAAAATCTCACACGTGCTCAATGGGTGACAAATCCGGTGAACGTGCAGGCCATGGAAATTGTCTCACACCCTAAAGTGCATGTTGCGTTGCACGTGCCGTGTGTGGGCGTACGTTATCTTGCTGGAAAACACCACGATGGACCGACCTTACAAATGGCACAACTACGGGCTGAATGATGTTGTTGATGTACGAGGTGCTGTTTAACGTACCCGGTACAAACATCAGTTGTGTACGGGAGTGATAGCTGATCGCTCCCCACACCAGGAGACCAAGTGTAGGCCCTGTGTGTCGCTGGCGGATGCAAGAAGGGTGGAGACTCTCCCCTGTGCGCCTGCGAACACGCATACGGCCATCGGAGGCTCCCAAGCAGAATCTGCTTTCATTGCTGAACGCGACAGATCGCCATTGCGTTCTCCAGTGAAGACGTTGGCAACACCACTGTAGCCGTTCCTGACGGTAGGCTGGAGTCAGAGGTACACATGCCGGAGGTACACGTGCACGTAGTCCTGCATCCAGTAGACGGTTGCGGATTGTTCGCACAGTCACCTCAGGTGCAACGGCAGCTCGGATTTGCGTCGCAGTGGATGTTCTGCTTGACAACGCCACTCTTCTTATGCGTCGATCGGTCCGCTCATCAGTCCGTCTGTGACTCCCGGTTCCACGTCTTCTCGTGTGGGAATGTTCCTCGGACCATCTACGCCACCATCGTACCACCACCGATATTTCTCGTCCAATTCGCTCCGCAATACGACGATACGACCACCCGGCCTCGCGGAGTCCGACTATACGATCTCTCTCAAAGTCTGATAACTGCTGAAATCGTACACGTCTTCCATGTCCAGGCATTGCAGCTTCTTCAGGGTCTTCGCACGTGTCCGTACGCTGACGATTGATTACACTAACTTCGCTGTACTCCTTAAATACCACCGACGATAATTTGCATATTATGCCGTACTGTGGCGTAAGCGCTCACCGGTTGGTCCTGAAATTAACATCACACCTACGTAAACTCGACCCCATTAACATATGTAAATTTCATGATCGTCCGCCAATTCCTTCTTGGTGTTCTTTTTTCACTTTCCGCCAGTGTATATTTACACAATATGCAAAAGCTCTGGCAGAAAATGGGACACTTAGTACATCGTCAAGACTGTTCCACATCCTAAATGGATATCAAGATTCAAATTGTACATTTAAATCTATGCTCAAAAACACATCGATTCACACAACGACGAAAAGGCAGACAAAACAGTAACTCGTAGCAGAACGTTGAATTGTGTTCGTGACTCCACGCTATTCCGAACGCAGCCACATATTACCAGCCGCCCCGGAGGCGCAGTGGTCTAAGCGATGACCTCTAGTCTTTCGTTCGAGATGGGTCCGGGTTCGAATCCTGGTGAGGCATGGATGTTGTCTTTGTCTTACTGCACTGGCTCTCTCCCTTCCGTGGAACCAGTGGCTCTAAATTAGGGACGGACGATTGCTTATAGCCCATTGAGTTACTCACGGTGGTCGTTAAACCTCCAATCAAGAAAAGAAAAGTATGACCAGTGGTGCTTTTTTAAGGGCGCACACCCTGGAAAGTTCAGCATCTGCATTGAAACCACAAGGAAATAAAAACATCTGGAGAGCTTTGTATTACATTGGCTTTAACGGCCTGGGGTGTCCTCAGGTGAGATAGCACTCATACAGTTGCAAATATCACTTACAATGTTTGTATACTGAACGAAGCAACGAACCTTCTCTTCACGAAAATATTGTACAAGGGAATTAATTGTAGCCACACACGCAAAGCCTTAGGACAAACTTCGACGAGTTTTATTAGAAATACATAAATACTATATATACAATATATACAGGGTGATTCATAAAGAAGTATACAGTTTCAAAGCACTATAAAACAAGAACAATGTAAGATATTTAATGTTACCTGTAACAGAATTGTAGGGGGATGTTTCAAGTTTTTTAGAGTCATTCACAGATGTTCTATGTGTGCACCCTTAGTCACGCGACACACATCGAGCCGGTAATCCATTTCCGCCCAAACGCGAGGTAAGATATCTGAATCAAGTGCAGTGAAGTGGCTGTGATACAAACAGCCCATAGTTTCAAATTTTTTTATGACAATCGTAGATAGATTTTCTGGTTGGAGGTTCTTTTCCGAATCGTGATCAAAAATGCCGTTGCACAACAGTTACAGATTCCGTTTTGCTCAATTCAAGAACACAAAACGCCTTCTCCACTGCAGACGCTGTCATTTTGACTGACTAGTCACGTGACGTGCTCTGTCGCCTACGTTACTTCCCTCAGTAGCGGGACACAAACTTGATGGGTACATCTACCTAACGGTTCACAGTTGTGTTCCGTGTCTTCAACTGTTACTGTTTTACAGCATCTGGAAACTGTATACTTCTTTATGAATCACCCTGTATAACAGGAACTCGTATCATATGGGACTGCAAGCGGTGCTCATTTTGGCTAGCACATTCTAAGAGTTCCGCTGTTACGTTTGAAACCACAGGGAAATAAGAACGTGACCTTCAGCGCCATCCGGGAGGCGCTTGTGCCACAGTTGCTTGACATGGATGGATGTGCACTCGCGAAACCGCAAGCCCGAAGATCTTATGTGATATGCTTACTGAACGAACCTTCTCCTCTAAATGAAAACATTATATGGGGAAATTAATTTTAACCACCACTCGAAGCCTCACCTGGAAATATGTGCCGGAGCGCCATGAAAATGGGTGTGTATCAGTGGCGTATATTCGAGGCTATAGCTGCAAAACCCAGAGAATGCACAAATAAAAGCCAATTAAATATACACAAATAAAAGTCAATTATCAACGGCATTAAGATATGTCGATGCTTTCGTTGCGAAAAAAACCCCGTGCGTATTCGCTTCTTTGACTCAGTCTGACGAGCGAAGCCAACGGCATAATGGCAAGCAGCTCTTCTAGAGTCTTCACTGTTCTAATTCGAAGATCTTTGATACGATCGCCTGCTAACGTTTCCATGACAACATGAATGAGCGCATATGGAGGCGAATGGACCACTGCTTTGCGCAACGGTTCGCTCAGAAAAGAGAAGACTTCGACTTCCTCAGTCACCGCATGCTTCCGCCTGTAGCAGCACGTGTTTCGCGAGAGTTGTTTCAGTTTGTGCGAAGTGTCAATGAATTAAAATCAGTGATATTATATCTTAAATTCGTAATTTTGTTGGATTCGAACTGTTTTGATAAATTTTGTGAAAGCTTCCCTGAACATCAGAACTTAAAGAACTCTGTGCTTCAAATTTTTATACAGCTCGACTAAAAAATGAACTGAAGGTGTTTTATTCCTTTGATGAATAGAAAAACCAACCAGTAAGAGACATTACTTGTTACATAAAGTTGAATAAATTGGACATTGTGTTTAGTGAGGTGTACAAATTAGCAGACCTAATACACTGCCGGACAATTGCTAAGGACGGATGACAATAGCAACGATAGCAACCATAAAATGGAAGGCAGAAAAATGTGGAAATTAGCAAAAGTGCGGGATACAGTAAGACGTGTTGTGCGTATGCAAATTTTGGATTGCCGAACTTGTATGTGACGTCATAGCGCTGATAAGAGATATAAAGGATTTGACGCGTTTGACCGTTGTTGTTCAAACGCAAAGTCGAAAGGGAAAGAATCAATTGACGAACTTGCAATTTTCAGTATGTCTTCCCGACATCACCTAGATGATCTTACGCGTGGCCGTATTATTGGCAAGATTGAAGAAGGGCGAAAAATAACAGATGTTGCCAGGGAGTTCGACTTCAGCCACAGTGTTGTTTCAAGGCTTTGGAAATCATTTCAAACAAATGGAGAGTGTAGCAAACGTCACGGGGAAGGTCGTGTTCGCAGTACGACACTTGCAGAAGATCGGTACATAGTGCTATCAACAAAAAGGCACCGGCGCAGCACAGCTAGTGAGGTAGCAAATCAGTTTATGGCTGCTACTGGCAAGCGGACCTCCCGAAAAACTTTCGCCAGACGTTTGCATGAAGGAGGACTATACGCCCGCCGTCCTGTTGTGTGCATCCCATTGTCCAGACGTCTCCATACCGCCCGTTTGCAATGGTGCCATCAACATCGCAATTGGACTGATAACGACTGGTCTGCTGTCCTCTTCTCAGATGAGAGTAGATACAGTCTATCGTCTGATTGTCGACGACAACTAATCTGGCGTGATAGTGGTACTGCATATTGTCCAGCAAACATACAGGAAAGGGACCGATATCCGACGTGTAGTGTCATGGTATGGGCTGGCATCATGATCAATGGCCGTACGTCCCTCTATGTGCTTCCAACTGGGACTATGGCTGGCCAACGATACATTAATGATGTTCTGCTACCTCATGTTCGCATGTTCCGTGGTGCTGTCTGTGATAGATTCATTTTCATGGACGACAACGCAACATGTCATCTAACAGTCGCTGTCCAGTAGTGTCTTGAGAGCGAGGATATTCAACGCCTTGTATGGCCAGCACGTTCTCCAGATCTGAATCCCATTGAAAATGTGTGGGATGCTTTGGGGAGGAGTCTTGCTGGTCGCCAATGCCCTCCAATAAACAAGGACACCCTCATCCGTGCACTGACAGAGGAATGGGATAAATTACCCCAACAGCTGCTTGATAATGTTGTGCAAAGCATGACACGACGTGTGGAATCTTGCATCGCCCTCCATGGTGGTCATATCTCGTATTGACATCTTACGCCGGAACGCCTGCGGACGGCAATTGCATTTTTTTTCACGTTTACGTATTCTGCACAAAATGACCTGTTTGTCCCTTGAACACGTTCCATAGCCTTCTGGATTTCAGAGCACAATAAATTGTCTTTCTTGTAATGTCCTAGCATTCTGACATTTTATTTCACTGGGCATCCAACCACACTTACTTTTTTATGCGCTATATAGCCGTTTATGATCCGTCCTTAGCAATTGTCCAGCAGTGTATTAAAGTTTCCATTAACAACTTCAACTGCCGAAAGAAGTTTTTCGGTATTAAAAAGGTTCAAGATATATCTTAAAACCACACAAGGACATGTACATTCGAACAAGACTGATTTGTCAATAGAGAAAAACATTCTTTTTAAATATGGGAAACTACTCGGAAGAAAGATCTTAGGAAAACGTGATACTCAAGTTCACACAAAAGGAAAGAAGAATGGTTGGTTGGTTGGTTGGTTGATTTTTATGGCGCAAGGGCCATGTCTGGCCAAAGAGCGCCAGACAAAAGACAAACAAACAGTATTAAAAAACGTGGCATAAATCCCCAAATCTGGCTGACCAAGTAAAACCGAACCATGGGAATGATGGAAGGGCCAAAAAAGACAATGAAACAAACAGTATTAAAAACATGGTACAATGGTTAGAAACTAGCCGATTAAGTAAAACTGGGGAATGAGAATGATAAAACACATCACGAAAACGAACACAACTACACATAGGATGAGTCACAGGAGGGGGACGAACTGTCACTCTCCTCCCCCTATGTTCCTCTATAATGTTGGTTGAGGGTGGGGACATCGCTGAGTCTGAGACAGTTGCAATGTTGGTCAGTTGGACCGCGACAGTTGGATGGACACTGCACACCTTTGCGGATTTAGGGCCGGGTCTTCCACACGTGCAGGCTTTCTGCAGGGAACTGGAAGAGTCGGTCGTCTTCAAAAGAGAAGGCGCAGACTCAGCTGGTCGAATAAGCTGGAGCTCGGAGAAATCCACCTGTGTCGCTTGTTCAGCTGTAGATCTCTTGGCAAGTGCGGCGAGAGCTACAGGGCGCGGCACAAAGGGCTGCACGGGTTGTGGCAGAGACTGAACTACTGCGGCAAAAGTACGCTGTCGGTTGTTGGGAATACCCAACTTGGCCTTGGCAGCAGGGTACGAGAGGCCTTCCAGGGTCTTGAGGCGCTGGATCGCCATCTCGTCCTTCCATTTCATACAGTTGCGGGAGTAAGCTGCATGGGTCTCACCACAGTTAACACAGCAGGCCGCAGAAGTGCAACCTTCCCCGTCATGTTCACTGGAGCCACAATTTGCGCAACGAGCGGAACTGTTACATGAAAGTTGTGAATGCCCGTACCTCTGGCACCTGAAACAGCGCAGAGGACTGGGAATGTACGGGCGAACTCCACAGACCAAGTAGCCAGCCTTGATTTCGGTCGGAACTTTCGGGGAGTTAAAAGTCAAGATTACATTTTTAGACTTAATCAAGGAACCATCGCGCCGGAACATTATACGACGTGCAGCAATAACACCCTGATCTGCAAGTTCAGTCACCAATTCGTCCTCACTGCATGGCAAGAGATCAAACTCCGAAATAACACCCCGAGAGGTGTTAAGAAACGGGTGAGGTGTCACTTTGACAGGAATGCCTCGAAGACTAGTGAGGTGCAGAAGAGTGTTACTCTGAGAAACACTGCAAGTTTGGACAAGCAGGTCCCCAGAGCGAAGCTTCCTCCGACTTCAAGGGGCCAACCGCAGCGTCCAAAGCTTTAGAAATGAAAAAGGGAGATCTGGTGGACAGTCTCTCATTCGGATCGATGGATTCTGCAACTAAGTGTGTAGCATGCGTATTCACAGCAATCTAGGGGAGACGACCCTTCGGAGCGACTGGTACAGCTGCCGAAGAAGAGGTTCCACATTCTTGGTCCAGGTCATGGTCTAAAGATCGTTTAAGGTTATGAGACTTGGTAGGTTGAGAAGACGAAGGAGAGTCGTTGTCAACTATCATTTTCTCAGGTGACTTGAATTTGGAGTTTTTGTTTTTACTCATGGAAAAAAGGAGGAGGATTCGTCTGCAGACTACTCCACCCACCACCGAGCCCTACAAGGGAGAACTGGAGGTCTGCAAGCCAAGAAAATGGCGCTGGACACAGTTCTGGAGCTTATACGTTGCAGATATAGTCCGTTGGCTGTGATCACACGCACTCGGCGGACACTTCGGCCTCCGGGTACCGTCATGCCAACGCCTTTGGCATGATCCCACAGCCCCCGGGCTTACCCTGCAGTGCTATACGACAAAAAAAGCCGCTAAAGCCCTGTACACAACTTGGTACAAGACTTCTGACTAGAGGTGGGTTAGTCTCTAGCCTCCCGTTTACAGCGAAGCCGGGGTCGAAGAGGAGTGTTGGTACACAGGAGGCACTTCTCCGGTCTCCTGCGACCTCAGCCGCCAGACATCCCATTTCCGCCTCACGGGTCTCCGCACGCGGCAAACATGCAGGTAGGTCTAGCACCCAAACCAGCTAAAAGGAAAAAAGTAATCCAAGGAAGACAAACCCTGGAAGGGAACTTAAACGGAATCTCAGCAACCTACGAACTGAGCGGTTAATATAAAACAGTTAGTGGTGGAGGGTAACAAAACCACAAGACCGGGGTGTTAGTACATAGCGTGGTAGCGATTAGGTAGAGTATACAACACGGGCAACTAGCCAGTGGAGAAAATAAATAAAAACGAAAAAGCGAGACACAAGACCAGCTCGGGATCGTGGGGCCGCGGCTCCCCAACAGCTGGATGAACAGCTGTCCCTGCAAACTCCAACAGCACCGAAATAAAAAACAAGCGGTGGCATGACATCAGATGTTGACCAGTCACAAGGTCAGCTCGGGCCGTGGGGGCGCCGCTCCCCAAATAACTGGAAAACCAGTTATCCCCGTGCGGGGAAAGAGGAACGGAGTTCATGCAGAAATAAAATATTAATCCTAATCCTCATAATCATTTGGTATCATGCTAACAATAGTATGCAGTAGTTTAAGTTATTTCTATAACTTAGCAGTTGAAAACAAAACTTCAATTTTTAAAAACATGTGTGGGGGTGAGGGCGGGTGGGTAAGGGGGGTGAGATAGCCCTAGTCTCGGACCCAAGATACGCCACTGGTGTGTATGTAACAACAGCTAGATTATGTTGTGCCGTACTGTAGACGCGAAGCACATGCCAAGACGACAAATCTGCAGCAATACATTCCGTCGGTGTAGTTTAGTTAGTTAGAACAACTGACTCCGGAGCGAGGAGACGCTACTTTTATTGCGTCACCAACAAATTTGTAAATTCTCCATTAGCGCCCGAACAGGTATTGGCCGCCCCGGTGGCGCAGTGGTCTAAGCGATGGCCTCTGATCATTCGTCCGAAAGGGGTCCGGGTTCGAATCCCGGTGAGGCATGGATGTTGTGTTTGTCTTACGGCACTGGCTCTCTCTCTTCCCTGGAACCAGTGACCCTAAATTAGGGACGGGCGACTGCTTATAGCCCATTGAGTTGCTCACGGTGGTCGTTAAACCTCCAATTAAAAAAACAGGTATTGATGTGACGTACTACAGAGGTAAAGCACGCGTCAAGACGACAAATCTGCGGCGATGCATTCCGTCGATGTAGTTTAGTAGGTTAGAACAACTGGCTTCGGAGCACGGAGGCGTGACTTCGATCTCCACCACCGGCAAACTTGTGAATTTCACATTGGCGCCCAACAGGGATTGATGTGACGTACTATGAAGAAGACAAAGCTGCAGGGATACATTCCGTCTGTGTAGTTTAGCCGGTTAGAACAACTGGCTTCGGATCGAAGAGGCGCATGTTCTAACCCCGTCACTACCTTTTTTTTTTACAATGTAAATAATGCAGTTGCGAACCAATCACGTGATAAGTGAGGGAAATAAAAGAACATAACGGCTCGACGTTGCTGAGCTTAGTCGTCCTCATCTCGGCGCGTGGATTACTGCATCGGAGTGATCTCGGCGGCAAAAGCACGAGTAGAGACTTAAAATGCCTAGGCTACGTCAGCGGGAATCCTTTCATCACACGGGCACCTTTACCAGAGTCTTCATCATAGGGTTTCGTATGGATGGTTGTCAATGGGTCGTATCGATACGGAAACTCATAGGAATGCAATAACTGTTAAGCGAATGTGGCGACAGTGGTGGGAAGGTAATCTGCGTTCCCGTAGCGGGACTAGAACACATAGGCGGACGTCTGAACGCCTCTATCGCCGAATTGACGACAAGACGTAGCAGACTCACAACACACAGCAGATGGCAATCGGAGAGGTGTACATATAGTTATGGACATTCCCATATCTACACGGACTGAAACGCAGATTGTTTTTTGCTTGGGGGTTTGACGACCACCCTGGGCCAATGAATGGGCAGTAAACAGTCTCCCTTCCCTAATTTAGGTCCACTGGTTCCAGGTAAGGGAGAGAGCCAGTGCCTCAAGACAAACACAACACCCAAGCTTCACTATGATTCGAACCCGGACCCATTTCTGACGAATGATCCTAAGAATCGCAGATTGGCTGAGCCAGGTTTGCGCTCTCTCCAGTCATTGAGGCAATTGCCACTCACCTCAGCATCGTCGCGCAAGTTTGCCGTGATGCCGTACCAGAGAAGGTGGTGGGACGAATGGGACCATGTCGTATTTAGCGATGAGTCTCGCTTCTGTCTGTGCGCAGATGATCGCCAATTGACAGTCTGCAGATGACGTGTTCACTGTGCTGATCTTGTTACCACCCGTGAGCATCATAGTGCTCCTCGGCCTGATGCCATGATTTGGGGCGCTATCAGTTTCAACAGCCGTTCACCTCTCGTACGCATAGTGAGTACAATGACAGAACGATGACACGTCAATGAGGTGCTGCAGCCCGTTTTGTTGCCGTATCTCCGTGGTATCCCCGATGCCCAGTTTTAACAAGATAACTCCCATCAGCACATTGTCAACATCAATATACAGTGCCCATAAGATGTCCAAGTGCTATCCTAGATAGCGCGATCCTCAGATTTCTTCCCAAACCGAGAACGTCAGGGGCGTCACTGGCAGACAATTTAAAGCCTCTGAACGATCCCCTCGCAATTCGAAGAATTATGGACTCAAGTCAGTGATACCTTGGAACAGTGTTCCGCAACCTGTGTGCTCCCACAAGGTGAAAGGTGTGACGCGAACTTTTACCTATTATCCTATTGTAAGAAATTAACTGTCGAGTTTTATTTTTTATCCGAGTTACCGTGTTTCATATGCTTGTATTTCATTCTCTGCCGCTGCACTGATTAAATTAGATGATGCTTGTTTATTCTTTATTACATGCCGCGAATTTTTATGTATTCTAAGAAATTAAATGTAAATTATTTACTCACAGTTGTTGTTATATCGTAGTTTTGCTTATTGATATATTTGTATTTCTCGCCTCTACCGCCGCGCTGTGCTACTTCTTTGTTACACTTGCAGCATGTTCTGTGTCACTTTTCTCGAAAAGTGCGGGGATTAGCAAAACTATCCCTGTCTTTTATTACCTTGTTTTGGTATTTGTCCCTGCTTGCTAACGCTTCTTCAACTTTATTGCTTTTTTCCTGTATCGATGCACCCACCCATTGTTAGACTTTATTTTAAATAAGTCGGTATGTGTGTCCGTTCTTCCCTTTGAAGGGTATAGGTCTCGCGTCTTACAATATATTTCAGTTCTATCAGAGCTGTGCTCTGAAGTAGTCCGAAAATTGTGATTGCTAGTCAGTCTTGCTACTTTCTATTATTATTAAACTATTTTATTTTTTTCAAGATGAACAAGTTCCTTGTACGGAGTGGATTTTTTTTTTTTTTTTTTTTATTGGAGGTTTAATGACCACCGTGAGCAACTCAATGGGCTATATATAAGCAGTCTCCCGTCCCTAATTTAGGGTCACTGGTTCCAGGGAAGGGAGAGAGCCAGTGCCGTAAGACAAGCACAACATCCATGTCTCACCGGGATGCGAACCCGAACCCCGTTCGGACGAATGATCAAAGGCCATCGCTTAGACCACTGCGCCACTGGGGCGGCTGTACGGAGTGTTCCATCCACGAGTGTAAGTAGTAAAAGCATTGAACCCGAAAAAAAGAAACACAAATTAATGCACAGGCAGTATAGGGAAAATTATTTATCTTACGGTTTTTTTTTTTTTTTTTTTTTTTGGTGTGGTGATAAAACATGCCCAATCTCCGAGTGTATCGTTTATGGTGAAAAACTCAGTAATGCTGTTATGGTTCCCAGTAAATTGAAACGACATTTGTCAACAAAACATTCTTCTCTGTCAAGCAAAGATAACAATTATTATCGTCGGTTGTTGAAACAAAACAAAAAACAAGCAACGTTCATGACTGGGACAGTACATGTTTCGGAAAAAGTACAGGAAGCTAGCTATAAGGTAGCCGAACTTATCGTAAAGGCCAAAAAAACCACACACAATAGTTGAAACGTTGTTAATGCCTGCTTCTAAAGAGATGGTAAAAATAGTCCTGGGTTCAGAAGCTGCTAGTGGAATTTCAAAAATTCCTCTCTCTGCTGACACAATCAGTCGCCGAGTTAGTGACATGTCCAGTGACATTGAAGACATTATGAAGGTGAAAATCAACAGCAATCAGAAGTTTTCACTTCAGATCGACAAGTCCACCCATATTAGCGGTCACGCACAACTTCTTGCCTACATTCAGTACATCGATGAAGATGTAATTGCAACTAATTTCTTTTTTTGCAAAGAACTTCCCGAGCGAGCCACTGGCGAAGAAATATTTCGTGTGACTAATGGAATTTGTGATCCATAATGAATTAAAATGGAAGGATTGCGTTAATGTTTGTACAGACGGAGCCGCTTCAATGACAAGACGAGTGAAAGGATTTGTAGCTAAAGTACGCGAAGTAAATCCCAACATTGTCTCATTCACCACGAAGCCACTGTTGCTAAGTCTCTGCCATCTTTTCTGAAAGTTGTGCTGGACGAAGTAGTAAAAGTCCTGAACCTCATCAAATCGCGGCCCCTAAATTCGCGGCTTTTTTTTTTTCGTTCTGTGGCAGGAAATGGGGTCAGAACACATTACACTCCTGCTAGATACAGAAGTACGGTGGTTGTCAAAAGGAAAAGTGTTAACGCGAATATTTGAAGTTAAAGAGGAGGTACAAGCATTTTTTACTGTTGAGGGGCATGAGTACGCGGATTTATTTACAGATGATGAATGGGTATGTAAGTTGGCATATTGTTCCGATATTTTGGCACACTTGAATGAGCTGAACAGAAAAATGCAAGGTAGGAACGAAAATCTTCGGACTAGTATGGATAAGATTCAAGGCTTTGTGAATAAGCTGAATTTGTGGATACAGAGAATTGAAAATGGGTCGTTTGAGATGTTCCCGACTGTATGCCCACTTGCTGACGGTAATAAAGTGGTGGTGGACTTAATTAAAAAACATTTAGAAATCTTGCAGCAGAAGTTCAAGAAGTATTTTGGAGAGGGTGCTCCAGATTTCGACTGTGTTCGTGACCCATTCGTTGCGAATTCAAAACGTCTTCCGATTAATATACAAGAGGAACTCGCAGATTTAAAAGCAGACAGAACATTGAAATTAAAACTTCTCGAAGTGCCTTTGGGCACATTTTGTTTGGCAATAAGGAGTGAATACCCGGCTATCACCGAGACGGCAGTTAATGTGTTATTGCCATTTTCAACTACATATTTGTGTGAACTGGGCTTCTCGACGTTGACTGAAATTAAAACATCAAAGAGGGAGAGACTCAAATCCGTCGATGAAGAAATGAGACTTGCATTGTCAACGATTCCGCAACGGATCAGCCGCCTGTGTGCAGCTAAGCAGGCACAAGTATCACATTGAAGGTAGGAGTAGAATTATTTACTTTAATAGTAATAGAAAAGTGTATTTTCTTGTATCTTCTACAGTGAATTAAAGTTCATAAATTATTAATAAATGCTCGAGTCGATTTCTGTTTAATAATAATGTAATAATATAATACAATAACAATAATAGGTTGATTACATTACGTATTTATATTAACAGTGTCATATATGTTTTTAAGAGGATTAACAATTTGGTGTGCCGCGTTGTCATGGATAATTTATGGTGTGCCGCGAGTAGAAAAAGGTTGCGGAACTCTGCCTTATAGAACACCATCCGGGAACTTTTTCCACTCGATGCCACGTCGTGTTGCCGAATGTATAACCCAGCATGGCTGTCATATGACCTATCGACTCAAGTCACATTATACCGTCTCCTTGCCGATTGCATTCATGCAATCCCTCAGAAATTAAACCTATCACACATGTTCACAACTAGGTGAGAAAGAAATTTCTTTCCCACTTACTTGTGTACATGTGTGGCAAGTTTCATCTCGTTTTGTGCGTTCTTTCATGGTGTGGCATTTTCTATGCCGGGCAGTGCATTTACTCACAGACATAAGTGCTTCTGAAAATGGTCGACAGTTTTACTGCAATCCCTTTAATGTACGCAACTTTTGAGGCCAAGAGGTACCTATTCGCAAATTTGGGCTCGAGTACTTAAAAAATAAAATAAATTCCTGCATGTTTTTTTTTTTTTTTGTCTCTGTTTCAAAGGTAAAAGAAGGCCTGAAATAAGATAACGTTTGAAAATACTGAAATCTTATGAATTCCCTTCTGCTATCCTCTTTTAACTAGATGTTACTGAAGAATAAGGTGTCGTGAAACAATATTTCAAGAGAAATAATGACTCTAAAGGAAGGAAAGAAGTTGAAAAACGGAACCTGAAACATCGACTTTTCAACTTTTTTTTTAAGGCAGGGGGGAATGAAGCACGTCGTGGGTACACGTACTGCAACCTGTAAGTTTCCAACTTCTGAATTAAAGACTACTGATGCGATAACAAATGAAAGGGTTAATCAAAAAATTTCCTGATAGCGGTGAATAAAAGGAAATTAAGTTACATAAAGTTTAAATAAGAGGTGGTAAAAATTACATTGAAATAGGGAGGGAGGGGCTGGAAATGTAGAGAAACAGGAATTTCAAGTACGTTTCACACACACACACACAAATGTTCATTTGATTCAGCTTTGGATTGCATCATGCTGCCCTCCCATTTTACGACTTCGATCTTCGCAACAACCTCGAATTCTCGGAACGAGGATATTGTTACTCGTATTCTTTTTTAAACTTGGGTGCCGGTTTTGTAAAACCAAGGTCAACTCCAATCTTGTGTAACAATCTAGAATTTCATACAATATGTCTACGAATTTACAATAGCGACAAAGTGCTCGATAATGTAAGTTTTCATAAGAAGTTCTAAACTACATTTATTTCCTACTTTGAAGTACCTTGTTGTTTGTGGAGAGATGATTGAGGTAAAACATCTAGGGAACACAACTTCACTTCCCACTTTTTGTCAGGAAATATTTTTTATGTGATTTCAGATAATATCATCTGTTATGGTGGAAAAACCTATGCACGGAATGAAATTAAAGAAAGTGCCACATTTTCTCAGCCACCGATTACCGACCGAAAAATATGTTTCCGCTTAAATTACGAGGACAGATGAAACAAGAAAGATGACGCCGAATTTTCGGGTGTAATAAGCACGTCTTTTAAATCCGTTCTGACGCAAATTAAATTTATCAAAGCTATTCAAAGTCAATGGAACCGGTATGGTAAACAATAGTATCTGATGGAAGAAAGAAGTTTTTCAATCAGGTTTTTAATCCGTCAGATATTGCTGTAAACGGAATCGTGAGCTTACGCCCTCTGGTTTCAGACTTGTGCGTTAAGAAAAACATAAATTTATATCAGAAACATTTCGCATCGGAAACGCTCTCCAACACCGAAAGAATTTTTCAAATCTGACTCTTAGAAACAGAGATATCGACAAAAATAAGATGTGATTTTACGTCCTCTGATGGGAAAACCATGCATTATTTTAGGAAGAAAGTATTATCAAAAGGTTTTTCCATATGAGCGGTATCGGTCCAAGAAAAAAAATTTAGGCAAGTTTTCAGCAGCCCAGATTTTGCTACAAATACATCAGAAGCAGAAATTAACACTTATGCCCCCTGGTGGCCAAACCATTCTTTATCAAACATTTACAATTATGTGAAAAATATTTTCCATCAGGTCTTGTATGCGATACAGGAAGAATTTTTCAAATCGGAGTTTTAGAAGCAGAAATAACGCCGAAAAACACAATTTACCTTTGTGCCCTTAGCGGAAAGTCTATGATTTACTTGAAAATTTGAATTTATAGGAAAAACATTTCGCATCGGAAACGCTATCCAACAAAGAAGGAATTTTTCAAATCGGACTTCTAGAAATAGAGATATTGACAAAAATAAGATATAAATCTACGCCCCCTGACGTAGAAACTATGTATTATTTCAAGAAGAAAATGTTTCTAAAAGGTTTGTCGACATGAGTAGTATCGGTCAACAAACGACTTTTTTTGCAATCGAGATTTTAGCTCATATTTTGCTGAAAATACATCAGAAGCGGAAATTAAGACTTAAGCCACCTGGTCGCTAAACCTTTTTTTACAAAAATTAGAAATTACATGCAAAGGATTTCCCATCAGGAGCTGTATCCGGTGCAGAAATAATTTTTCAAATCGGAGATTTAGAAGCAGAGATATAGGGGGAAACGCAATTTACCTTTACGCCCCTAGCGGAAAGTCTACGAATTACTTGAAAATTTTGAAATTATATGAAAACATGTCACACTGTAAGCACTATGCAACAAAGAAGGGATTTTTTTAAATCGGACGTCTAGAAGTAGAGATATTGACAAAAAAATAAGATGTATATCTAGCCGCCTGGCGTAGAAACCATGCATTATTTTAAGAAGAAAATGTTTCTAAAAGGTTTGTCGACATGAGTAGTATCGGTCTACAAACGACGTTTTTTTTAATCGAGAATTTAGAAGCTCATATTTTGCTGCAAATACATCAGAAGCAGAAATTAAGATTTACGCACCCTGGTGGCCAAACATTTTTTTTTTTACAAAAATTAGAAATTATGTGCAAAAGATTTCCCAACAGGAGCTGTATCCGGTGCAGAAAGAATTTTTCAAATCGGAGGTTTAGAAGCAGAGATATAGGGGGAAACGGAATTTATCTCTAAGCTCCTTGGGCCGCGGGTGGCCTAGTGGGCAACGTTCGTGACTGCCACTGAAAGGGCCTCAGGTTTGATCCCAGGCAGGTACAAATGCTCGAAACCACTAAATATCCGCCGTGCGTCGGATGGGCACGTTAAGCCGTCGGACCCCGGGTACTGCCCCCCCCCGGTAATAAATAAGGACGTTTTCCTTCCCCTATCTACTTCGCTTCCGTGTCACTTTCCTATCAGGCGCTCTAGCCTATTTCTAAGGGTTGTTTAAGACCTGGGGTCAGACACTCCCTTCCTAAAATCCTCTACATATGATCATTTGATAATCTCTACGCTCCCTAGCGGAAAGTCTATGAATTACTTGAAAATTTTGAAATTATATGAAAAACACGTCACACTAAAAACACTATCCAACAAAGAAGGAATTTTTCAAATCGGACTCCTAGAAGTAGAGATATTGACAAAAATAAGATATACATCTACGCCCCCTGGCGGAGAAACTGTGGAATATTTTAAGAAGAAAATATTCCGAAAAGGTTTATCGATGTGAGTGGCATTAGTCCACGAAATAATTTCTTCAATCGATATTTTAGAAGCTCAGATTTTATGACAAATACATCAGAAGCAAAAAGTTAACACTTACGTCCTCTGGTGGCTAAAGTATTCCTTACCAAAAATTTGAAATTATATGCAAAAGATTTCCATCAGGAGGTGTATCCGCTGAAAAAAAAATTTCAAACGGAGTTTTAGAAGAAGAGTTATCGGGGGAAATGTAATTTACTTTTACGCCCCCAGTGGAAAATCTATGCATAATTTGAAAAAGTAACTACATCTAAAATACTCTTCGACATAAATGGAATCGAAAGATAAAAGAATTTTTTCAATCGGATATTTAGAAGCAAATATGTGGAATAAAACGTATTTTTGAATTCGACATCATCTGTATTTACGCCCTCTGGCGGCGAAATTATACATCGTAAAAAAAGCGAAATGAAGGATCATCATTCGCATATTTCAAGCTTCTCAATGCGAAAAGAATTTTACAAATCGGAGAAGCAGTTGCAAAGATATCGTGGGTACAGACGGACGGACGGACAAACCGGTAACATAAACACGATCTTTTTTTACAAAAGACGTGCTAAAAAGTCTACCACAAAGCTCTTTCTTTGTCATATTGCGTTGTAACGAGCATCCAATTCAATAAACCATATTAATCTTCAATACCGCAATTGCTGTTACGGCCTTCGAAACGTAGAACACCTTCTGTCTGTATGCACGTCAAAGAGTAATAATGCTTTCTTTCTTGATTTTTTGTGAGACCAGCAGGTATCTCTATGTGGCGCTTACCAGCTGCTTTTCTTGGATAAGTGTTCTCCCAGGGAAGTCATGCACAAATGCCAACTACCGTTAACAATACAACATTTTTGCAGGGCCGGTGCTTGGGTGCTTGACGCCATAGTTTATCCATCAATCAGCCTTGGGCCCCCAAAATGTCGATTATTAATTTTTGTGGCTAAACATATTGCATTTATGCAATAATTTCAAGATGCAAAAATACAATTTAAACTAATTAGAAAGAAACTAATGGAAACTAAATCTATTAGTCTAATGGACACTCATCGTCAAAAAATAGTTGCACCCAGGAAGGACGCAACCGACAGACTTGGACGCAACATGGTGGGTAGGTTTGACATCGTGAAACTTGCAAATGATTCAAATTTCACGCTCTTATACAGGCAAGGATGGGTCGTAGCGCTGTGCCTGATCAGCTACATAAGGTCATCCCGTTGCGCGTGCTTGCCATTCTGACTGATGCTGCTGTGTTAGTTGCATCCTTTGCAAGTGAAGTATGCCTCGGAGAAAAGTTCGGAAGCAATTCGAGGGGTTCGAGAGGGGCCGCATCGTCGGGCTCCGGGAAGCGGGATGGTCTCATGCCGTATTGTGCGCTATACCGGTCGTGCGGATATCCCCATAGCACGCTGTTGGCGGCAGTGGATAGAACAAGGCACGCAGCAGCGACAGGATTGGTCTGGGAGACCTAGACGAACCACGGAGAATGAGAGCCGACGGGTTGTCCAACATGCGCCGAGTGACCCAACAGGCACGATTGCGGATATTTAGCGAGCAGCGGTGACCTTCATGCATCGTCCGATCAGTGCCAGCACCATTGGAAGACGGCTGCACGACGAAGGACTACACACACGCAGACCGTTACGACGACTGCCCTTAACAGCAGTGCATCGTCGCCAAAGACTGCAATGGTGTCGTGCCAGACTGTCATGGAGCCACGCAGAATGGCAGCGGCTGATCTTCAGTGACGAACTCCGCTTTTGTCTTGGGCGAGACGACCACCGAATCCGTGTGTGGAGGCACCGTGGTCAGCGCCAAGATGAACGGTTTGTTGTAGAGCGTCACACGTCCAGAAGGCCTGGTGCCATGGTGTGGGGTGCAATTGCCTACGATGCCAGATCATCTTTGGTGTTCATTACAGGCACTCTGACAGCCCAACCTTACGTTAAAGAGGTACTGCAACCAGTGGCCCTATCTTTTATGAACGCTCACTCTGGTCAGATTTTCAAACAGGACAACGCTCGACCACATACTGCTGCTGTCTCGAGAGTTTGCCTTCAAGACACTGACACTCTGCCATGGCCAGCTGCATTGCCAGACCTATCACCTATTGAAAACGTGTGGGCTACTATTGGACGCGCTATCCACACTCCACCCCTACCGCACAATCTGCAGGAACTGCGTGAGAAGATTCAAGCTGCATGGGATGGCTTATTGCAGGACACCATTAGGAACCTGTACAACTCCATGCCGAGACGTCTGGCATGCGTATTAAATTTGTTTATTTTTGTGGTATAGTAAGCATAAAGATTCTCCAAGCTTTCGCACTCCACTGGGAGGCATTTTCAAAGCAATGGTATACTTGAAAATAGCGTGGGTGACATCACGAGCATATTACATGAATTTTTATCACGTAATTATACGGTGCGCCGCGATATGTTTCCATCTTTTAATAACGCACACCAAACCATTGGTAGTTCAGTAGAGACCATATCATAGCATGCCACTTTGTTGGATAGGATTTTGTCTGTTTCCCTGATGGCAGTCTCTCTAAAGTTCGTGTAAGGGGCAATTCTTCTAATCCTATTCCATACAGGAGCTGCCGAGCATTGCATGACTGTATCGAATAGTATTAGAAGAATTGCCCCTTACACGAACTTTAAAAAGACCGCCATCAGGGAAGCAGTCGAAATGCTCTCCAGCAAAGTAGCATGCAATGATATGATCTTTACTGAACTACCAATGGTTTGGTATGCGTTATTAAAAAATGGAAACATATTGCGGCGCACCGTATTATTGCGTGATAAAAATTCATGTAATATGCTCGTGATGTCACCCACGTTATTTTCAAAAGTCATCTTTGTTCCTCACGTGTTCCAATTCCCTGCATTTTTATGTCTACCATTGCCTTGAAAAAACCTACCAGTGTAGTGCGAAAGCTTGACGAATATTTATGCTTACTACACCACAAAAATAAACGGATTGAAAAGTCTTCAAATCTATGCCACGGGCAATTTCTTGTTCGATCAATAACGTAGACATCCCAATAAGATTTTTTCCAGAATCCTCTAATTATTGGGTTGTCGGAAAAGTCATGATGTATTTAGGCACCCGATGGCGGTTGGGCGGTTTTGGAAGTACTAGAGGCATGCGCAGCTCTGTTATCGCTATGGCATTCCACAGGTGCCAGTTCTAGCTGCAGTCTAAGAGGAATAGTGAGCGATTTGGTTGATTTGCGGAGATTTGACATCAAGTAGAAGATGGAAGACCAAACTGTGCATGTTCGCCATATTTTACTGTTTTACTTCCGTAAAGGGAAGAACGCATGTCAAGCTTGTGAAAAGTTGCATAAAGTGTACGATGATAAGGCTCTACAAGAACGTCAGCGCCAGCGGTGGTTTGCAAAATTCCGTGCTGGTGATTTAGATCTCAACGATGCTCCTCGGTTCGGGAGGCCAACCGAGGTTGATGACGACCAAATCAAGGCATTGATCGAGTCAAACCCACATTACACGACACGAGAGATTGCAGACACATTGCACATCCATCATTCAAGCGTTCACGACCATCTGAAGAAGCTGGGATACGTAAGCAAGCTCGATGTGTGGGTTGGACTTCTAAGCTTCTTCATGTGGTCTATTAAAATTAATGAATGGATATAGAACAGTTGTTTATGAATGATCTTCACGGCAAGTTTCAAGTTTCAGTGCAATTTAAATTGGCAGTTTAATACATTTCACATTTCTATAAATTTCGCATTTGGTCTTTTCATTTATTCCTTGTAGCAACCCGAATTTATTATTTTATTTCTATTATATGAGTTCGAAAATTAGTCTCTGTAATCTCAGGGTTTCTCCTCCTTTCCCCAAGAGACGTGGCGTAGTAAAATGTACATTATGCATGCCGCAGGTTAGTATAGCATATAATCAATACAACTTGCTACCTATATTTGCTATATATAAATTATTATTACTCTTTGCTCGAACTGGGACCCCCCCCCAAAACAAAATTCCTGGATACGTGCACGCAGCTACGTCATCAGCCTCGGCTGCGTGTCTTGGAGGCGACAAGCAGATGACTTGAAAGTATTGTTCTCCTGGTGTGATTCTTCCTAAGACACTGGATGAGGGCTGGGAGGAGGAAGAGCAACAAAGAAGCACTAACGACATCAAAGGATCGATCTCTCCGGCCTCTCTTGTTTACAATTTCGCAACCGAAAATAGATTGCGGTGGTCGCTCAAGCATCCCAGTCCCAGTATCCCCCAATCTCCCCTTCTCTCTTTGACCACTAGGCCACCCGCGGTTCTAACTGCCATTAACCTATTTCTTTCACGACATTTTACTTGGTTCATTCTTGAGAACAACTGTTGGCATAAGTAGGTTGTTCCGAACATAGACAGAACCCGTGCCGCTAGGTTATAAAAGTTTACGTACTTGTCCTTTGAAACTAACTGGTAAAATTCTGTTAGATTGCAACTGTTGAATTTTTCCTTTAGGAAAGAATCACACTGAAAGTCTATTAATTCGGGCTGATGCTCTTCAGTTGCGTTGTCAGCATTATAGGAAAATGGAGACTTTAATATATTGAAAATATTTTCCACGTCTTTGAAATATTCGAACCACTATACAGTTATATTCTTCGTAAATAAACTTGTTACTTATAAAGAAGATGGCTTTGCCAAGCATTACTATGTTTATATTATATTTAATATACACTGGCGAAAAGTGAAAAAAGAACACCAAGAAGGAATTGGCGGACGATCATGAAATTTACATATGTTAATTGGGTCGAGTTTACGTATAGGTGTGATGTTAATTTCGGGACCAACCGGTGAGCGCTTACGCCACAGCACGGCATAATATGCAAATTATCGTCGGTGGTATTTAAGGAGTACGGCGAAGTGAATGTAATCAGTCGTTGGCGTACGGACACGTGCGAAGACCCCGAAGAAGCTGCAATGCCTGGACATGGAAGACGTGTACGATTTCAGCAGTTATCGGACTTTGAGCGGGGTCGTCCAGTCGGACTCCGCGAGGCCGGGTGGTCGTATCGTCGTATTGCGGAGCGAATTGGACGGGAAGTATCGGTGGTGGTACGATGGTGGCGTAGATGATCCGAGGAACATTCCCACACGAGAAGACGTGGAACCGGGAGTCACAGACGGACTGATGAGCGGACCGATCGACGCATAAGAAGAGCGGCGTTGTCAAGCAGAACATCCACTGCGACGCAAATCCGAGCTACCGTTGCACCTGAGGTGACTGTGCGAACAATCCGCAACTGTCGACTGGTTGCAGGATACGTGCACGTGTGCCTCTGGCATGTGTACCTCTGACTCCAGCCCACCGTCAAGAACGGCTGCAGTGGTGTCGCCAACGTCTGCACTGGAGAACGCAATGGCGATCTGTCGTGTTCAGCGATGAAAGCAGATTCTGCTTGGGAGCCTCCGATGGCCGTATGCGTGTTCGCAGACGCACAGGGGAGCATCTCCACCCTTCTTGCATCCGCCAACGACGCACAGGGCCTACACCTGGTCTCCTGGTGTGGGGAGCGATCAGCTATCACTCCCGTACACAACTAGTGTTTAAACCGGGTACGTTAAACAGCACCTCCTACATCAACAACATCATTCAGCCCGTAGTTGTGCCATTTGTAAGGTCGGTCCATAGTGGTGTTTTCCAGCAAGATAACGTACGCCCACACACGGCACGTGCAACGCAACATGCACTTCAGGGTGTGAGACAACTTCCATGGCCTGCACGTTCACCGGATTTGTCCCCCATTGAGCACGTGCGGGATTTTATGGGACAACTACTTATCGGTCTCCACGGTCAGCCACGACCATCCCCGATTTACGCGTCCAGGTTGAGAATGCTTGGAACTCAATACCCCAAACATCTGTACGACAGACTCCATGCCAGAATTGCACAGTGTGACGCAGTTCATGGCGGTTCAACCTCGTACTAACCATGTTACATGGAAATGTTATTTTTCAGTTTACCAGCAAATACAGCTGTATTTTGCCATAATGTCGCAATTTGTCATTTTTTTTTCATGTAGGACTTCCGTCCACAGGGAGTAGAGTTTAGGTCCCAGCCACCTACAGCGAGATCGCCTTTTGGGCAGGACACAGAAACGGAAGGAATGAGAGCAAGTCTAGCGACTTTTGACAGAACAGTTTGTAGTGAGATTAGAGTACAGTAGATGGCGCCATCGCACAAGTACGATATTGCACATAGATGGGCGAGAGAATTTCAGGGAGGACATAGGAAAGGATACCCATTTAACCAGTGGGTCCAGCCTGGGGGCCGTCACTTTACGTGCTCGTCCGATGCACGGCGGATATTCAGCGATTGTTAGTAAATCACACCATCTCTGAAAGATCAGCCCAGGCTAGAACCACGGGACCCAGCATCGATAGTCTGAAACACTAACCACTAAGCCATCCGCGGCTTTTTGCCATAATGTTTTGATCACGTTATCCTCTGTATTCTGTTATTATGCTGCATAAATTTAGTTGGTATCAGACGTCTCCTTCTTGGTGTTCTTTTTTCACTTTCCGCCTGTGCATTATAATATACTTGAAAAAAAGAGTGATTTATTTTTATTTTGTAATTATTCATGTGGGCGCCGCAAAGCAGTTTGCGCCGGACCGCGAGTTTGAGACCACTGATCTATACAGTAGAGGTCTGCACGGTCCTTATGTAGTGAGCCGTGCGTTTAAGCCGTCCGTCAATCACAGCTATTATTTAGGCTCGGCCCGGTGCGACCCGTCGATTGCAACTATTGTTTAGACCCGGCCCGTCATGTGCCATTTTATATTATTTTTTTCTTTCTATAGTATTTTATTAAATTTTTAAAATTACATAATGAAATGAGATATTATAGAAAATATTAAATTGAATGTAAGCCTAAAAATATTAACTAAACTTTGGCAATTATTGAAGAATATACCCTTTTAAGGTGGTTCCACCTAAAATCTCTGCCTTATATTTCCAATGGTAAAACTTCTTGACATATTTTCTACAAAATTATTGTATTCTTAAGGATGAAAATGTGCACATCGATAAAACTAACTTTAAGTTATAGCATGGGATACTTAATACTTGCTTAAACATTACCATAATTAAGCAATCCAACATGTTTTTCTACTGACGTCATCAATGTACAGGTCGCGCCACCTATTAACAGGTCTGAACCTAACTCAAAGAAAAATGATTTATATTTAATATAATTAAGGTTATGTTTTAGCAGGTATTAAGTATCCCGTGCTATAACTTAAAGTTAGTTTTATCAATGTACAAATTTTCATCTTTGGGAATACATCAATTGCGAAGAAAATATGAAAAGAAGTTTTACCATTGGAAACATAAGACAGAGATTTTAGGTGAAACCACCTTAACAGAAAAAAAAAAACTAAGCGCGTTCAAATCTCCCTTTCTCTGAACTAGCAAGCGGTAACACTACAAAAGTCAATCCTTATACCGATTAGGGATAGGAGAAACAATCGATGTCGTCCAGCTCACTCATACAAACTGACACCCCCGTCACCCACTCCGCACAGCACACACACTCGCTCGGGGTAAAATCTTTTTGTTGTGAACAAGCCTCACAGTACCTACAGATGGTAAAAACACTGTGAGCGTCTCTCCTGTCCTTTGTTGTTACGCCGTGGGCTATGTCATGGAAGTAAGTAAAGCCTGCAAAACAGTTAAGCACACCAGGATATCCTGAAACAGGACGATTTTCTTCTTTACCATTGCGATAAAAAGAATGGGTTGACTTGGCACAGCCGTAAGTGTGTGGGTAAAAGGCCGACCCGGCCCATTGCTTTGTTCTCTAAACTAAAATAAAAGCCTGTCCTGGCCCATGGGCCAGGCCGGGCTCGGGCTTGGCGGGCCAGCCCAACCCATGCAGACTTCTAGTATACAGTACGCCAAATGATCAAGTAACACAGATAGAGCCAGCGCTGATCAAGTAGCAAATTGAGAGCTAGTGCCGAAAGACAAACACAAACATTCATGCCTTACCCGGGATTCGATCCCAGACCCCTTCCTGGGCGAATGATCAGAAGCCATCGCTTAGACCACTGCGTCGCCGGGGCGGCCAACCCATTTGCTCCCCACGAACTGACGCAACATCGAATATAACTCTCACAGTCCGAGGTGCTGACGCAGGATGCTCATCAAGACTCCATTTGCATGATGAGTCGGGGGGGGGGGGGGCGCAGCGGATGGGCTAGTGGTCAACGTTCGTGACTGCCACAGAGAAACCTCAAGTTCGATCCCAGGTACTGGCCCCCCGGTAATAAATAAGGGCGTCTTCATCCCCCTTTCTACCTCGCTTCCGTGTCACCTTCCTATCGGGCACTCTAGCCCAAATCTCCTAGCTTCCTATTTCTAAGGGTTGTTTAAGATCTGGGGTCAGACACTCTCTTCCTAAAATCTTCTACATATGATCTGATCTGGTGAGTCTTTGGGTGGCCGGGGATTGGGGAGTTAATGTCCACCGTGAGCAAATCGTAGGACTTTAAGCAGCTGCACATCCCTAATTTAAGTCCACTGACTCCAGCGAAGGCAGAGAGCTAGAGCCACCTGCACTCAAGCTTCAGCCAGAATTCGAATCCGGGCAAATCTCGCACGAATGGTCAAAAGCCAGAACCACATATTACCCGGCCACCGAATTGTATCCTGCGTGGACTCTTACTTCCTGGAAGTATGCAAGCTGCCTCGACGACCGGATGCTTCCTATGGTGCATATTAGCACTTAACGTTTGAAACACCTCAGTTTGTGATACAATCTTCAGGTTGTTTGTTTGGAGCACTACAGATAATAAGCATGCTACGAGTTTCAACACCTTACGAGGCCTGTTATAATATCAGTTCAAATAACAAGTGGGTCCTTTTCGACAACTTTATATTGTTTAAACTCACGTGATTGAAACTGAAACAACAGTTCTGATTTGTTGTTGTCCTTGGGAGTGGAAAGATTATTCGTGATAACAAAAGAATGAATTCAGAGCAAATCCACCAAGGGCGATTTTGCAATTCCTTGAAACTTGGTCAATAGAAATATGCCGCTGAATTTAATCGACGAAAAGAAGGGGATATTGCCCAATTATAAAGTGATAAACAGGCCCGATAAACGGTTTTCTTTCTCTCTCTCGCTTTACTTGGTTATCTTTTCACTGACACAGTTTTAATCTTTCTTAGTTCTTTCTCAAGGTCTAAAATCTGTATTCGAAGGATGACATACATATAAAAAAAAGTTTCCTTGAAAAAAGAAAAAATATCGTTTTCACTTTGCTCAAGCGTCAGCTGAACATTTTTTGTGATATGACCTTGAACACGAACACTGACTTCTAATTGGAATTAGAAGAGGAAAAAATGTAACTATGAGTAGCAAGAAGCTGATCCTTATACTGGCAGCTATAGACGCCCATGTGAGGGGAAAAGAGGGGTATTTGCCAGTGGCCTACCTGGAAAACTCGGAAACCTCCCCCCCCCCCCCCAATATCTTTACGTCGCTTTTGCAAAAATGTATTTGTTTTCAACTACTGAAACTTTTAAATTCCACATTTTACTAGATTTTACGGGCGTTCTGTAATTCAAATTCTTTGGAACCTGTACGTAGTTTCCGTAAAAACAAAATTGTTACACTTTAATGCGTGTAACATAAATGTACACGTCGTAATTCAAATGATTACCCTAGTTTTATACCAATACAAAGTATTACAAAGCACTTACGCCAAAATTAATCATATCACGCAAGTTTTATTCTTTTACAGAACTAAGGCCAGCCTCTGAAATGTCTCACGATCACACACACAAAACACGTAACGGCCGAGTAACAGCATCTATAATGACCTTTTCCAATTTATACGAAAGTACTGATCATAAGTAAGCAAATAAAAAAAAAAATAAGAATTCTGCCGCAAAAAGAGTAAAATTACTGAAATTATTTACCCTTGAATATACATTATACTGCCAAAAGTCCCCGGACACCCTTCAAAAGCAAATGAACGGATCCGCTGCGTTGTTAAGATGCGCGGTACAGCTGCAAACGGTATAAAAACAAGCCTGCAGCTGACCGCGATCATATCGCACTGTGAGGTTCAGTGAAAATGTCGCGGCGGGAGGGAACTGACTTTGAGAAATGAAAAATTGTTGGTTGTTATATTAGTGGGTTGTCCATATGAGAAACTGAGAGGCGTTTAAACATACCCCAGTCAACTGTTTTGGATGTACTGAATAAGTGGAAGACACATGGCGTGTCTCAAGCACCAAAACGTACCGGCAGACCAAAGAAAATCAGTGATAGAGGATGTTGAAAACTTCAGGAGAGTCGTTACAGCTAATCGACGGAGTACTACTACACAAGACTTCAGTGTACAAGTGAGTAAAAATGCTACAACCTCGGTATGTACACGCACCATTCGCAGAGAACTTCATTCCATAGGTTACCGTGGTCGTGCGGCTGCTCATAAGCCTTTAAACTCCCCTCGGATGCTACTCGTCGTTTAGCATAGAACATTTATCGTGAACCGTAGATCAATGGAAACGGGTCCTATGGACTGATGAATCCAGATACACGATCCATCAGTCTGATGGCCGTGTATGGGTATGGCGGCAGTCGGGGAAATGCTATTTACCACAGTGTACTACTGTTCCTACGGTCAAGTTTGGAGCTGGCAGTGTACTCGTGAGTCGCTCAAACACTACGGGGATTACGGGAGCTATCAACACGCCCATGGTATTTACTCTCCCCTGGGAATTTTATTATTTCTGTTCTTTTTTTTTTTTTTTTGATTGGAGGTTTAACGACCACGGTGAGCAACTCAATAGGCTACAAGCAGTCGCCCGTCCCTAATTTAGGGCCACTGGTTCCACGGAAGGGAGAGAGCCAGCCCCAAAGACAAACACAACATCCATGCCTCACCGGGATTCGAACACGGACCCATCTCGGACGAATGATCAGAAGCCATCGTTTAGACCACTGCGTCACCTTTCAGTTCTTAGAATGTATTACAGGGATTTTCAAGAGAACATTCTTTGTCTGATTGCTAAATTTTTTGACGAATTTCTGGATACGCATCTATGCAGTAAAAATAAGGAATTTTACTGGGAATTTACATTAGAAAATAATAATATTGATAATTACTTTACATTAAATCATTAATAATATTCAAAATTCGCATTGAATGTCAGAGCTACTGGCGGCTCATGCTGCTGAGAATGCAGATGCTGCGACTTACGCCCCCCCCCCGCTTTCAGCAAAGACCTTGGAATAGGGACTCAACGGGCTTAACCTCCACCCAGTAGCATAACTACAGCGCAACTTATGCAGCCCGCCCACAAGATTTACTTCAGCACCTTAAACACAGTAATTTCCCCAGGTTTTGAACACGAGAGAGAGGACGTGTTTTTCGTGGAGTGTGTGTGTGTGTGTGTGTGTGTGTCTAGTGGGAGGGCCAGGAAGTCAGAGAGAGTGTCTAGAAAAATAGGGGAGGTACCTAGAACCCTGTAATATTAACTTTTTACGTAATTTTTGTAACAGAAGTACATAATTCATGGTTATCGATCAGCAAATCAGGATTAACACCGTGCGGCGACCGCTGAATAGACATGAATATACAGGGTGTCAGAAAAATAACTGTTCACTGAAAGTAACGTTTACCGAGTCGAACTGGTTCCTACAGGCGGTGTTGGAAATGGCCCTTACCGACGTTCAGACATGTCTGCACACGCCTCTGCATGTTGGTATGTGCTGTGATTTGTTGGATGTGGGTCGTTATTGCAGCCTGTAGCTCTTGAAGTGCATGCGGATTACCTGCGTACACCTTCCCCTTCAGTAATCCCCACAGAAAAAAATCAGGCGGTGTCAGAGCCGGTGACCGGGCAGGCCACCGTCCCCCAGAGATGATGCGATTTCTTCCAGAAGCTGTATTGATGCGCCAGCGGTGTGAGCGGTTGCACTGTCTTGCTGGAACCATCCTTCGTTGATTTCACGTTCCGTGAGTTCGGATGTGAATGGTTGAAGGATCTGGGCACGGTATCGTTCTGAGTTAATGGTTTCACTGAAGAAAATGGGCCCAGTAATGCGCGTACGAGTCATGGCATACCAGACACATATCTTCCGGTTGTGGAGAAGCACTTTCTTAAATTCGTGAGGATTTTCAGTACCCCACAGACGAGGGTTTTGGCTGTTGATGTACCCGGACAGGCGGAACCATATGCCTCATCTGTGAAGAAAGTCACGTCCAGAATGCCCTCACCTTCTTCAGACAGGAACTATTGGAACCACCTGCAGTACCAAACACGGGTCACGTGGTCTGTTTCTTTCAGCTGATGCACGACAGACACTTTGTACGGGTGGAAACTCAACTTCCTTTTCAGAATATCGTGGGCTGTACTCTTTGGCACATTAGCTTGTTGTGACAGCCGCTTCACGGACTCCTCTGTATCCTGTCCGGTTTCGTCTGCCGTGGATGGCCTACCGAGGCAGGGGCAGGCAGAACACTGCCTGTTTAACGAAACTTCGCTATGAGCTGACGTACCGCATTACGCTGGGGGACGTCTGCATCACGAAATTTCCTAGAGAACTGTTTTTGCACTTCGTCCGTGTACTTGTCGTTATAGCGAAGGACATGTTCCGCCAAAAACACTCTCTGTTTAACCGTCAACACCATTGTCCTTGTGCCGAGACGAGTGATCAATCGACACATTTGCCTCCGTCGACCAAGCGCTCGGGAATGACAGCTGCGCGCCTCTCGGAGTGGGGAGACATGGAGGTTACCAGACATAGAGCACTTCTACGTGGTGGGTCACTTCTACTGTAATTCCATTCAAAATTTCTTTATTACTACATTACTGCAAGTCGTACATTCAGTGCACAGCCATTATTCGCACACCCTGTACATTTTATCGCAGAAACGAATTCGACAAAATATCTTTAAATGGTTAAGGTTATTAACTATAAGACTTCATAATCACCGACGTTACTTTCACTTGTTTCTGAAGTGCTTGGTTTTTGTAAAACGTCTGCTTCTAAACTTTCAACACTTGACGTGCCAAAAAAAATTATCATTCTTTTCATCAGAAACGGCGTTTGAGCTTAATTGCCTCTGCGGCAAAAACAAGTGGTCGAGTTTTGGAAATTTCTTCCCACTGTCTCATTTTTTCTTTCACTGATACTGTGCTCCACTTGGATGCCTTTGTGGCATTTTGCAAATGGATGTCGTTCGCTTGTATATTGAAGTTTCCATACAGTGAATGAGATAGACATACTTACTATAAGGAAGAAGTAAAAGCAATAGCAATGTGTAACTGTTTTGTCCAAAACAAAAATAAATCACTTGAAGAAATCACCCTCTTACAACAACAAGCACCAACATTTATTCACTGCGGCTGCTGTGAATAAATGTTGGTATTTGTTGTGTACCTAATCCTAGGTGACCGAGTGTTTTCCCACATCCTCCATGGAGAATCCTCATGTGGCCTCGCACTTTTCCTACGGAACGCAGAGATGGTGATTGGAAAGCGCGATTGTATTATTTACAACCAATTGCATAGTGATTGTATTGTAACTCATTGCAGAGTGATTGTATTACAACCCATTGCAGAGTGATCATATTGTAACTCATTGCAGAGTGATCGTATTTCCACTCGTTGCAGAGCGATCGTATTGCAACCAATTTGAGCGATTGTATTGTAACTCATTGCAGAGTGATCGTATATTACAACCGATTGCAGAGTGATCGTATTACAGCTCATTGTAGAGTGATCGTATTACAACCCATTGCAGAGTGGTCGTACTACAACCTAGAGCCAAACAGTTTCAATCTGCAGGGCATCCAGTGTTTTTTAAAGTGATCTTTATTTAGGCAAAGCTAAATGTATCTTAAAGAGAAAATATGAATCCTTAGGTTAATAATTTTTGTTTTTGTGCGTGTTCATATTTTTTCATAAAACTATAACTGGCAGCTTCAGTACGCCTCTTCGTTAACTGTGCTATATACCCCGTAGCTGCGGGGGCTGTGGGGGTGGTAGTTACGCCCCTGCCCCCAAAACAAACAAAAAAAATTATAAAGGAAAAGAAATAAAGGCAACTACAGATGCTTTCCTTAATTATATACAAATTTATATGAATTATTAATATTTTTTTAGCCTCAGTAATTAAATCAATCACCGTTTTAGCATTAGTTGTTAAATTTATAATCATACATTCGACAAAATACTAAGCCTAATATTTTGCAGTATATACGGATTCATAAATCTGACACAACTTAAATCGCAGAGGAGAAATATTTAGCTGTGAATCATCTAAAAAAATTATTTATTCATTTACTCAAGCGTTTTTTTTTTTTTTTTTTTTAAATACGTTTTTATTCATTTCCGTATTGTTAGTGGGAAGTATTTTTGTGGTATCCTTGTTCAATGTACAATCAACAATCACCCTTGCAATTTTTATTATTTGTGATTTTTAATGTGCTTCTGAAGAGCTTAAATAATAATTAATTATATATGAATTAACTAAATTACTTTACGTATTATGCTATAAAGAATTTATGAAATGAAGAGAAAGTATAAATAGTTGCACATGGATCCTAAGGACTTTGCTTTGGATTTCTTTTTACTTTTACGTAGAATCCTAAGGATTTTTTTACTTGATTTTCAATGCAAATTTCTTGAAGAAAATGGTGGTTTCAATAACGAACCTACTAAATTAATTGCAGTCGTCATTCAAAAAATTAAAAGATATACAAAAATTTCACTATAAAAAAAATACCCCAAAAAAACAGAAGCGCACAAATAGAATTTAATTGGTCGAATGCACAAATTTCTTGAGAGCGCAATAACAATCGGATAAGCTTCCTGTTTTTTTTTTTTGTTTTTTTTTGTAAACTACCACACTCTGTGAGAATTGTGGATAAAATAGTAGTTGCCCTTTGCATTGCACTTACTAGCACACAGTAGTGGCTGTACTAACTAGCACACAGCATGAAAGATTGAACAGCGAGCAGGAACTTTGGTTATGGCCAAGCTAGAAATCCGATTTTGTGTTGGCAGCGAATCATATTCATGTACGTGTGCTTTCAGCTACAATGAACATTACAAATCAAAACTCAAAATTGTTTAACGTGCTACAACAGCACGATTGTACTTATTCTCCAGCTACCACTGGTTGGAGCACAGAGTTCAAACGTACAGTCAGTGGAAAACCCAAGAGGGTTGTAAGGGCACATTTTCACCTGTTAAAATTCCCTGTGTCCTGGTATTTACCCAGCCAATTTGCACACGGAATTCTGGTACATACGCAGTTTTATCCTCTTCTGTTCAATTTAAAGTCTGTATTTCGGGCTTTAGCATCAACTTCATCACTTCTAATTATTATTGTTACTTTTTTTTTCTTCAGATTTGTAAATTATTTCATAAACTGAAGCAATCACAGCCTTATGTGAAATTAACTTTTCAGAAAACTCGTGCCCGGGAGATTAAGGATAAAACTGCGTGTACCCTGAAAACTGATACACGGGAGACTGGTACCAGGGATTGGTACATAGGAGACTGTTACCAGGGAAATTGGTACATAGGCGACTGGTAGCCTGTAAACACGAACACAGAAGACTGGTGCCCAAATGATTCCTACTCGCCAAGTTAATTTCTATCTACCCGGCCAAGGAAGTGTATACCAACTACATTGAAGGAAGATAATTGCTCTTGCGGTATTGTTATTGAATTTTCGATCAAAAATACACTGCTGGACAATTGCTAAGTACGGATCATAAACGGCTGTATAGCGCATAAAAAAGTAAGTGTGGTTGGATGCCAAGTGAAATAAAATAATGTCAGAATGCCAGGACATTACAAGAAAGACAATTTATTGTGTTCTGAAATTCAGAAGGCTTTGGAACGTGTTCAAGGGACAAACCGGCCATTTTGTGCAGAATACGTAAACGTGAAAACAATGCAATTACCGTCCGCAGGCGTTCCGGCGTAAGATGTCAATACGGGATATGGCCATCATGGAGGGCGATGCAAGATTCCACACGTCGTGTTATGCTTTGCACAACATTATCAAGCAGCTGTTGGGGTAATTTATCCCATTCCTCTGTCAGTGCACGGATGAGGGTGTCCTTGTTAATTGGAGGGTCATTGGCGACCAGCAAGACTCCTCCCTAAAGCATCCCACACATTTTCAATGGGATTCAGATCTAGAGAACGTGCTGGCCATACGAGGCGTTGAATGTCCTCGCTCTCAAGACACTCCTGGACAGCGACTGTTCGATGACATGTTGCGTTGTCGTCCATGAAAATGAATCTATCACCGATAGCACCACGGAACATGCGAACATGAGGTAGCAGAACATCATTAATGTATCGTTGGCCAGTCATAGTCCCAGTTGGAAGCACATAGAGGGACGTACGGCCATTGATCATGATGCCAGTCCATACCATGACACTACATGTCGGATATCGGTCCCTTTCCTGAATGTTTGCTGGACAATATGCAGTACCACTATCACGCCAGATCAGTTGTCGTCGACAATCAGACGATAGACTGTATCTACTCTCATCTGAGAAGAGGACAGCACACCAGTCGTTATCAGCCCAATTGCGATGCTGATGGCACCATTGCAAACGGGAGGTACGGTGACGTCTGGACAATGGGATGCACACAACAGGACGGGAGGCGTATAGTCCTCCTTCATGCAAACGTCTGGCAACAGTTTTTCGGGAGATCCGCTTGCCAGTAGCAGCCATAAACTGATTTGCTACCTCACTAGCTGTGCTGCGCCGGTGTCTTTTTGTTGATAGCACTATGTACCGATCTTCTGCAGGTGTCGTACTGCGAACACGACCTCCCCCGTGACGTTTGCTGCACTCTCCATTTGTTTGAAATGATTTCCAAAGCCTTGAAACAACACTGTGGCTGACGTCGAGCTCCCTGGCATCATCTGTTATTTTTCGCCCTTCTTCAATCTTGCCAATAATACGGCCACGCGTAAAATCATCTAGGTGATGTCGGAAAGACATACTGAAAATTGCAAGTTCGTCAATTGATTCTTTCCCTTTCAATTTTGCGTTTGAACAACAACGGTCAATACGCGTCAAATCCTTTATATCTCTTATCAACGCTATGACGTCACGAACAAGTTCGGCAATCCAAAATTTGCATACGCACAACACGTCTTACTCTCTCCCGTACTTATGCTAATTTCCACATTTTCCTGCCTTCCATTTTATGGTTGCTATCGTTGCTATAGTCATCCGTCCTTAGCAATTGTCCGGCAGTGTATTAGTTTCCAGACTGATCAACTTTACTGATTTTTTCTGTGGTACTAAATTTGGGTTTCGGAAGATGGTCTTTGCAGCTTAATTTGGCTAGGTGAGGGGATGGGGAGTTAGATCCTCAAATGAAATACATTACCTTAACCTCAAAATGGATCTCATGTGTAGGGAAAATTTTAATAATTTACTATAGTGACATAAATTTGATTTCTGAAGGTAATGTGCCTATTGTTAACTGTACTTTCAATCAAAAATATATTTCCAAGCACAAACACGCTTGAATTATCTTTTCTCTGGGGGAAATTTTTTTATTTCCGTAGGAATTTTCTGTTGCTCCATTTGAGGAAGGGGGGTCCCGAAATTTGATATGCCGTGTTTAATCTAAGAATTGTACCGCAAATATAGAATTTTTTTTAATTGTGTTGTGCCTCTGCTAAACTTGAAGAAACAAGGGGGGGGGGTCGGTATTGCTGTTGATTGCTGCATTTTCGACTGAAATATATGTTTCCTAGCAGGTATTTTCACCATTTATTTCATGAAACAGAATCTCAGTGTCCGAAGTGCTTTTATGTTTCTCAGTTTGAAGGAGGAGGAAGTGTGATACGCTGCTGGCCACCCAAAATGCAACACCACGAAGGACACGAGATAGCAAAGCCTGATTAACTGGACACATAACAACAGATACAAAGATGAAACGGTAGAGCTTACAGGCCCGTGCGACTTGCGGGACACACAGACATCAATAGTTCGTGTGGCCCCCATGGCTGGCAATAACGGCCGCTACATGCCGCAGAATCGAACGAAAGAGGCTTTGGATGTGGGCTTGGGGTATGTCGGTCCAGGCTGCTTCCACACGTTGTCACAGTTTATCAGGCGTAGCCGCGGGTGGTGCTTGCCGGGCCACTCGGTTGCCGATCAGCGATCAGACGTGTTTGATGGGCGACATATCGGGAGAACAGGCGAACCATGGCAGCAGTGACACCTGGTGGGCAGTGAAGAATTGTTGCAACGATGTGTGCCACGTGCGGGCGCGCATTGTCCTGTTGAAACGTGGCCGCTGGCAGGTCCTGCAGGTAAGGGAGGACTACAGGATTCAAAACGTCGGAGATGTAGCGGTGGAAGTTGAGTGTACCGGCGATGCGTACCAGAGGGGTGCGGGTGTCATATCCAATTGCACCCCAAACCATAACGCCAGGCGACGGAACGGTATGGTGATGCATAATGCAGGTGTCATACAGTCTCTCGCAGCGGTGCCGCCACACGCGGATCCGACCATCGTGGTGTTGCAGGCAGAAGCGGGATTCGTTGTAGAAGACAATGTCGTGCCATTCCGTAGTCCAGGTGCGGCGTTCAAAGGCCCACTGCCGCCGCACTTGCCGGTGGTGTAACGTCAATGGTAATCGGAGCAATGGGCGCCGTGCGACAATTCCTCGCTCCTGCAGACCACGTCGAATGGTACGTGCTGACACAGGTTGTTGCGCAACACACCCTAATTCCTGCGCTAGCGCTCGTGATGTGGCGGTGCGAGCCGTCAATGCCCGCCGCACATGCCGGTCCTTTCGTTCGGTGGTGTGCCGCGGCTGCGGCAATCGCTCACGTCGGTCCGTCCGTCCCTCCTGCACCCACCGAATCCATACTCGCCTCACTGTGGCTGGATGTCGTCCCACACGGGCGCCGAAGTCTTGGTACGACAAACCGCTGTCGCGATAAGCCACTATTCGTCCTCTGTCGAACTCCGAAACGTGCTGGAATGACTGCCGTATTCTGCGGCGAGGCATCAGGAAGCTTCCCACGCACAGGTCCGGCAGCACAATACACTTCCACTACTTACACCCCGCCTTCTGTGCACCTTTCTTATAGGGCTTCTCGGTGGCATGCACTGCAATGCTAATCGTTTGCATGTCCTCTTGCGGGCGACGCATGCTGCGAATTTCAGGCCAATCGGATGCTTCCTTCTTGGTGTTGCATTTTGGGTGGCCAGCAGTGTATATCGCCTTTATCGTAAGAATTGAGATTTCTAAAGATGATATGTCACTGTAGGACTTAGCTGGCAGATGGGGCCCAAAAGTCATTAATGTTATTGCTAAGTGTACTTCTGATCAAAAATGTTTCCAAGCACACCAATTTGCACAATTTATTTTCTTACATCGATTCTGATTTCCAGATTTTCTGTTGTTCTGTCTGAAAAGAGGTTAGCCCACCTTCTTACCCCTCCTAGTCGAGTAGGAGTGGACCATCTCTTAGAATCAGATTTGGTCATGCTGAATAAATTCTGATTGTTTAGTAGAGATCTGGTGTATCGCTTTTGGAATTGGGTGTACTGTGTTTCCTTTGGGGTCTATCTGCCCCAGCCCAGTCGAAACAATCAGAGTGACATTTTTCAAAATGTGCATTGGGTCACACTGAAAACAACTTAAAACTACGTGCACATCATATCTGGTATGCCATTCCGGATTTACTGTTTGCAAACAACACCGGGGAAAGGGGTATGGGTAACCCCGTACACAGAGTCAAGAAAGTTCGAATGCTTTTGCTTTTTCAGAGATGCTTATTGGGTCCCACTGAAAAAATTATTGAAATTTCAGCAACATCTTACATCAGTAATGTAGAATAAAAATACCAACGTTTCTCACAAGGAAATGTTTATTTTACATAGACCATGGTTTCGCGGAGCGTCTGGTTCATCTTCGTACTGACAAAGATTGATTCATCATTCGCCCTGACGAAGATTGATTCATCATTCGTCCTGACGAAGATTGATTCGCCCTGATGAAGCCGAGCCAGACACTCCATCAAACTATAGTAAAATAAACATTTCATTGTGAGAAATATTGGTATTTTTATTCTATATTAACACTACAAGTTTAGTAGTCATAAATTATATATCAGTGATGTAGTTCTAAAAAAATAAAGTGTCTTAGCAGTAAACAGATCAGGAAAAAAAAAAAATACAGAACATGCTGAAAATTTTCGAAGGACTTTAAAAACCTTATTAGTTGTTTTTGTACTTTTATAAGAACTACATTGCTAACTATTTTCATCATTTTTTTAAAATAAAATTGATCAATTTTAAACAAAAGAAAGGTTACGTGGGATTTGGGAGTCATATACTAGGTCATTCGGAAAATAATGGCCGCTTTGAAGGGTAAAAATGAAAGAGACATACCTCATAGCACACAACCTCGTTTTATCTGAAATGTGCCTTCAGAAGCTACACACCTTTACCAGCAAGTGACAAGTGCATCAATGCCAGTCCGGAAGAAATCTGGCTCCCTGGATGCAAGGAAATCTGGAATGCAATTTCAGCCTCCTCTCGGTTTCTGAAGGTCCTGTCCTTGAGGTAATTGCTAAAATGCATGAACAGGTGAAAATCAGTAAGTACCAAGTCAGGCGAGTAGGCTGGGTGTCGGAGGGTTCTGAACTTCAGTTCATGTAGTTTCTGTTTTGTCATTTGTGACACGTGTGGTCTCGCGTTATCATGGAGGAGGATAGGGCCCTTCTTGTTTACTAAAGATGGCTGTTTGGAACACAACTTCTGGTGCATTCGGTCAATTTCTTCACAGTATGTGACTGAGGTAATGCTTTCATGGAAGAAGATAGAACCCTTCCTATTCACCAAAGATGGCTGGTTGGAACACAACTTCTGGTGTATTCGGTCAATTTCTTCACAGTATGTGACTGAGGTAATGCTTTCATGGAGGAAGATAGAACCCTTCCTATTCACCAAAGATGGCTGGTTGGAACACAACTTCTGGTGCATTCGGTCAATTTCTTCACAGTATGTGACTGAGGTAATGCTTTCATGGAGGAAGATAGAACCCTTCCTATTCACCAAAGATGGCTGTTTGGAACACAACTTCTGGTGTATTCGGTCAATTTCTTCACAGTATGTGACTGAGGTAATGCTTTTATGGAGGAAGATAGAACCCTTCCTATTCACCAAAGATGGCTGTTTGGAACACAACTTCTGGTGTATTCGGTCAATTTCTTCACAGTATGTGACTGAGGTAATGCTTTCATGGAGGAAGATAGAACCCTTCCTATTCACCAAAGATGGCTGTTTGAAACACAACTTCTGGTGTATTCGGTCAATTTCTTCACAGTATGTGACTGAGGTAATGCTTTCATGGAGGAAGATAGAACCCTTCCTATTCACCAAAGATGGCTGTTTGGAACACAACTTCTGGTGTATTCGGTCAATTTCTTCACAGTATGCTGACTGAAATAATGCTTTCATGGAGGAAGATAGAACCCTTCCTATTCACCAAAGATGGCTGTTTGGAACACAACTTCTGGTGCATTCGGTCAATTTCTTCACAGTATGTGACTGAGGTAATGCTTTCATGGAGGAAGATAGAACCCTTCCTATTCACCAAAGATGGCTGGTTGGAACACAACTTCTGGTGCATTCGGTCAATTTCTTCACAGTATGTGACTGAGGTAATGCTTTCATGGAGGAAGATAGAACCCTTCCTATTCACCAAAGACGGCTGTTTGGAACACAACTTCTGGTGTATTCGGTCAATTTCTTCACAGTATGTGACTGAGGTAATGCTTTCATGGAGGAAGATAGAACCCTTCCTATTCACCAAAGATGGCTGTTTGAAACACAACTTCTGGTGTATTCGGTCAATTTCTTCACAGTATGTGACTGAGGTAATCTTTTCATGGAGGAAGATAGAACCCTTCCTATTCACAAAGATGGCTGTTTGGAACACAACTTCTGGTGTATTAGGTCAATTTCTTCACAGTATGTGACTGAAATAATGCTTTCATGGAGGGAAGATAGAACCCTTCCTATTCACCAAAGATGGCTGTTTGGAACACAACTTCTGGTGCATTCGATCAATTTCTCCACAGTATGTGACTGAGGTAATGCTTTCATGGAGGAAGATAGAACCCTTCCTATTCACCAAAGATGGCTGTTTGGAACACAACTTCTGGTGTATTCGGTCAATTTCTTCACAGTATGTGACTGAGGTAATGCTTTTATGGAGGAAGATAGAACCCTTCCTATTCACCAAAGATGGCTGTTTGGAACACAACTTCTGGTGCATTCGGTCAATTTCTTCACAGTATGTGACTGAGGTAATGCTTTTATGGAGGAAGATAGAACCCTTCCTATTCACCAAAGATGGCTGTTTGGAACACAACTTCTGGTGCATTCGGTCAATTTCTTCACAGTATGTGACTGAGGTAATGCTTTCATGGAAGAAGATAGAACCCTTCCTATTCACCAAAGATGGCTGTTTGGAACACAACTTCTGGTGCATTCGGTCAATTTCTTCACAGTATGTGACCGAGTTTAATGCTTTCAGTAGCACTCAACAACCTGTAATGTATGACAATGTGAACAGTCCACCACACCGTCAACAAAACCTTATTTGGCATCAAGCATGGTTTAGGATGTTGTTTTGGTGGTTCACTGTGGTTCAGCCACTATCCAGATTGCTTACGGTTGTCGAATAGCACCCATTTTCATCACAGGTTACAATGCGATCAAGTAGGGGCTCCTTTTCATTGTAAAGCAGAAGATTACTGCACATTTCAAACCACCGTTGCTCCAACAGTTCATGTGGGATCCACACATTGAGCTTCTTACATACATACATATCACTAAGCTGTTCTCTGAAATTCAGAGGTTAGCTCCAAAAAGAAATGCAAACTACCAGATATTTTTACTTATTGTTGTTGCATCAAACTTCTCCATTTACAGCGATCTTGACATACAACTCGTGCTTCACTAATATCCATTACACGCCGTACAAAAGATTTTTTATACTTCATACTCATAATCTTTTTCTCATGCAGACACTCCTGAATCTGATCCACCCATGTCTTCCTTGGTCTTCCTCTGCCTTTCCTTCCTGCCACTTGGGCTGAAAAGATTTTCTTAGTAAGCATTTCATCACTCATTCTTACAACATGGCCAAACCACCGAAGCATATTGGTCTCCACCTTGCTAACAACATTTTGCTTCACATCACACAACTGCAATACATCTTCATTTCTCACACAATCATATCGTGTCTTGCCACAAACCCCACGTAAGTAACGCATTTCTCCAGCACACAAACAACTCCTATGTTTCTTCTGCAGTACCCAGGTTTCACTGCCATACATCAGAGTAGGAGCAATTACACTTTCAAACACAGCGATGCGGGACTCTCTAGAGAACCCATCATTCCTGTGAAAACCTCCCAGATCAGCTATGACTTTCAAAGAAGAATTCACTCGCCTACTGATTTCAACATCCAACTTGTTCTCTATGTCAAACATGCTTCCTAAATACACAAACTCACTCACCTGGTCAATCACAGTGCCATTTATACTTACATTACATTCAGTGCTACCCGTTCCTCTCTCAAACACCATAACTTTGGTTTTTCCCTTATTTATACTCAGTTTGAATGTCATGCAAACTTCGTGCATCCGAGTCAACATACTCTGCAACTCACTTTTGCTCTCTGCCAACAGGACAGTGTCATCAGCATACAGCAATCAGCATAAATCACTATTATCTATTTTGGCACCTTGCATGCATGCGTCCATAAATATATTAAACAGCCATGGTGACATTACACAACCTTGTCTAACTCCTGCACCAATGGAAAACCATTTTGATAAAACACCATTCACTCGTACACAAGCTCTACTACCAGCACACATGGCTTTTACACTATTAAGTAGATTCCCAGTAACACCATATTCATTCAATACCTTCCACAAGTGTCCTATTCACTTGGTCGTAAGCTTTCTCTAAATCTATGAAGGCAGTAAAAACTTTCTTCCCAACAGCCAGATACTTTTCAATCATCGTGCGTAATGCAAAAATCTGGTTAGTGTAGCTTTTACCATGCATAAAACCACTCTGAACATCCCACACTTTCAATGATGCAAGACCCCATACTTTTTCAATAACAACCTTACCAAACACTTTCCCTGGCACACTCAGTAGGCTAATACCACGATAGTTCTTGCATTCAGTCTGATCACCTTTTCCCTTATACAAGGGAACAATGATAGCATCCTTCCAATCCCGAGGGACCATTCCTAACTCCCAGCACAACTGGCAAATTTTAGTTAACCAGTCAATTATAGAGTCACCATCATCATACTTCAACATCTCTGCAGTTATGCCATCAACTCCTGGAGCCTTACCATTCTGAAGAGATTTTAGAGCTTTACACACTTCTTCTCTTGAAATCCCTCTTGTGCTTTCATCCCTCATTGTGACATCATCTGCGTCAGTCTCAGAATCATCTTTGCTTTCCTGATCTAATAACTCACACAAGTATTCACCCCATCTGTCACTTAACTCATTGGGCTCCCATATCATTTCCCCAATCTCATTCTTCACACAACTTACAACTTTGTTTCCCCTATTTTTCCTGAGTCTCATGTACTTCCAGAAGGACTTCCTATCTGTTGCCTTACTGTGGCGAACCAGCTTAGCAGCTACACGCTTCTTACAACGATATTCATCCACAAAGACTCTGCCTTGCAAGATCCCCAAATAGGCTTCCTTCTTTCTCTTTACTGCCTCTTCAATCTCACTATTCCACCAAGCATCACCTCTATTGTACCCACTATTGTGGTGCCACAGACCTCTTTAGCAGCAGTGACAACACAGTTCTTAAAACATTCCCACTTCTTTTCTACATCCCTCTCACCAGACTTCAGATCCTTCAGTCGTTCTCTCAGTAAGTCAGAATACCGCTGATGATCTTCAAGGAGCCTATCAACCTTTATTCTTTCTATCCTGGGTCTCTTCCTATTCCTTTTCCTCCAGCCAACATTAAATTTCACTCGTGACACTACCAAGTAATGATCAGAACCAACATCCGCACCTCTCATCACACAAGTGTCAACAACTAAGTGTTTCAAACGCTGATCGTAGACAACAAAATCTATCACACTCTTTTGACCAAGAGTACGATTTTCCCAAGTATATGTGTGGATATACTTGTGGTTGAAAAATGTATTAGATACACACAAACCATTCTCAATGCAGAGTTCAATTAATCTTTCACCATTATCATTCACACAAGGATCATTAAACTTACCCAGAACATTGTCAGAAATTGCATTCTGCACACCTACTCTAGCATTGAAATCCCCTGCTATTATAACTTTTTCTTTAGCACCAAACTGGCTCAAAACAGCTTTTAGCTCATTCCAGAAATCTTCCTTCTTATCAGAAGGTTCCGAGTCACAAGGAGCATACACTACAACAATTACAATTCTCTGAAGTTTCACTTTCAAACGAATCCAGAGAATTCTCTCACTTTCGCAACTATAGTGAATCAAGTTGTTCTTCATCTTTTCACTTAAAATCACACCTACACCAGCCTGTCCTCTCATATTATCCAATACTCCAGACCACACACTCACCGTGCCATTCACTTCTAACCCAATTTCCTTCTTTTTGGTTTCACTTACACACAGCACATCCAGTCTATACTTATTCATCTCCTCAATCACCTCACGCATCTTGCCATTTATACCTCTAGTATTCCATACACCAATCTTACATTCACTCAGCCGAGATCTCTTTCTCATACGCCGTTTAGAAAGTCCAGGTTGATTCCGTGGTGGACCGTCCTTCTTAAGTGTGGTAGGCCCACCATATCCCACACTTAAGTCATTCTTAATATTTCTTTTTGTCTTTTTAATTAGATAAGTACATCAGTGTGGGGGATTAGCCCACACTGATGTGCATTAGGTGGAAATGATAAAAAATGGTGGAGACCAACACATTGTAACGTTTGGGGAGTTTTCTGACTGTGACGTGAGGATTTGCCTCCACATTTGCCTTCAGAGAGTCGTTATGAATGACCAAATGCCGTCCTCAGCCCTACTCAACATGTAGGCTTGTGTCACCCGAATGAGACTTTTCAAACCACTGAGGAACAGTGCGTTCAGATGTTGTCTCCTCACCCCATGACTCGACAACATTATGGTAGGTTTGTGCCGCTTTATGACTCAATTTGAACTCGTGAAGCACAATCATCTGCAAGTCATTTCTTTCTAACATGTTGTACAGACCACCCTCACAAGGATAGTAACAATTGCAGCTCAACCAATTATGGCATGCTTGTGGCATCTGAGTCGCCCTTCAACTTGTATGAATGGTGCTGTGAGAAGGTTGGTCTGCAAGCATTGTGAGCAAGATGAATGTGGCATCTCAAAAAATCAGCCATTATTTTCTGAACCACCTGATATAGAGAACATAAAGTTTTCTTCAAACACTACTCTGTATATTCATATTGTTATAAAATAAGAATATAAGGTGGGTGTTGGAAATTAATATAAGGTGAAATATATAAAATAATAACATAAGAAAATAATAAAGAATATACATAATATAAGGAAGGTGTTGGAGATTTCTTTTGCATTATCGATAAGGAATCAGAGAAACTATTAATAATAGGGAGATTACATTTATTGGAGATGGTCACCAGTGGCCAGTTGTTTTAGTAAAAATACCCTTCAAAACCACAGATAACTTAATTTTAATGTTTGCCATTTTGACAAATTAGTTCCCACTCTCTTTACACTAGAACCCTCACAATTTGTGAGACACCCTACTACGTGACCAGACTGTTTACTCTCATCCCTGAAAATGAAACATGTGGTTAAGAGTGGGTTTGCATTCAGTATTCCTGATTTCTAAACATGTCTCCTAAAATAATTCCTTTGCCCAGCTTTTACAACCTTTTAACCACAAGAAGTACCTTAGTGCCACTAAGACTAGAAAAATATGCCTTAGCACTACCAAGCCTCTTCTACACCACTGAGTTCATAATGTTGCATAAAATCCCACCACTTCTGTGTAAGGTAATGGTGCTACATAAAGCGAGTCGGCAGTTTGGTTAATCAGTTGTTCTGAAGATATGAGCAAGTGAATCAATACTCTTGTTATTGTCAGCCCCCATATGCACCAGGGAACGATTCTGTTTCTCACTTCCGACTGTTCAAAGGTAACATTTCTGACACATACATGGCCATAAACCAAAACCTTGATCAAATATTTTTTTGGTTTATTTTTGTTTTAGAGTTTAATAAACACCATGAGGGCTTTAAGCATTCAAAAGCATGGCTTTTCACTAAGCATTTTTCTATGAAATTATTACAATGTTGCACTTGCTCTTTCTTCCATTCATTCACTAATATGTACACACATCCATTCACATATGGGATGTATAGCAAAGCTGTACAACAGCCACTTCACAGATGAACAAAATCTGACAATAATGTGGAACTTATGGGAATAGTTACGTACCAGATTGCTGATCTTATCAGATTGACATCAAAACATATAGAGCAAAAATGTCAATTGCAAAGCTGATAAGCATTGTTTGTTATAAATTGTTCATGAAAAGTGGGGTTAGTGGGGGGAATTTAGGCTGTATGCTGAGCAGACACAAGTGTCGAAGAAAATTTCTATGCAGGGCAATATCATTGCATTGCTGTCTAGAGGTAGGAGGACTCCTACCGTAAATGAAAGCAGAACACATTGTGACACTGGACGCCTTCCCCCTTCCAGGTCATACAACACTGCCTGATAAATTTTGTCAGGAGTGCAATTTCATTCACTCCACTCTCATGTTGTAATCACAAAATTGGGCCAAATATTTGTAAAAGCAAAATTGGAGATTCATGTGTGTGTCATTAGGGGGGGGGGTTAAATCCAAGCTCTATGACACCCCAATCCCAGCAGGAGAACTGCAGGATTTGTAAGAGTAATTTGCCAAGTCATATTGACTGATGTTCAGAAAAATTTACGGTGTCACATGAATTGTAGCTAATGGTAGACACATGCAATATGCTGAACCATGACAACTATATTTCTTGAATGCACAAACAGAAGCTTCTGTGTCAGCAACATCTTAGTTCATATGGTTGGTATGTATTAGACCCTTGTACCGCAAATGTTTTAAATGTTTACAACATATTCTCAGCTTACCATTCATACACCTCATCTATCATATTTTTGGAGAGCTAAGTTTGCAAATTCGCCACTAAGGGTGCTGACATCAAGTTGATCAGATCAGCTCTCTGGTACGTACACCAATCCCCATTGTTTTCGACATCCTTATTAGCATCTGTTTGCCTGTGAAGCAGTTGTGTGACTTTACTGTACGCTCCATATATACATGCACACATTGAAAGGATAATTTATTATACAGACCAACTTAATAACATATGAGACAACATTTCTTCTTCACAACAGCAGCAACATGCCATGACATGGACTCTACCAGGCGATGGAAGTGAGTGGCAAGAGGGTTGCTTTTTTTTTTTTTTTTGTTGTTCTTGTTGTTTCATGATTTAATGACAACTATGAGCAACTCTTAAGAGCTATTATCAGTAGCCCATCCCTCATTTAGGGACAGTGGTTCTGGGAAGGGAACAGTTAGCACCATAAAGCAAACACACTATCACTTATCTCACACTCAAACGTATGCCAAACTCAGATGACCAGCTCTCTGACTATTCAGCCACTAGAGCAGCTTCCAAGTGTTGCAGGTGCTGGGTTTTAGCTTTGAATGCATCACTCCACTTAATCCTACAGGTGCTCACTTGGGTATAAATACGGAAAGCGATTTGAAGATTGCAATTTAACTGGAATGCTCCTCCACCTGGTTCTATGCCAAATTGGAGGGTTAAGACAGGGGATTGTTTTGTTGAAAGAAAGCATCCTGCTGTGGAAAATGGATAGCCATCAATGGGGTGTAAGTAGTCAGTGAGTACATCAGCATAGCCTCGTGTGCTGATGGTGGTCACAAGGGGCACCCAAGATAGCCCACGTTAATAGGCCCTAGAACAATATGCACTATCTCCACCAGCTGTAACACCATAACCTGATAGTTGAAGTCTATGGCCTTATGTGGTCCCCCCCTCCTGTTGCAGTTGGAACCTCAATTAGTTAGCCAAAGTTACCTTTTTTTAGTCTCCTTAGTATAGTTGCAATGTTCTTTCACCCACTGCAGCATCATACCCTGGTGACAAGCTGTTAACAAGGGTATGAGATGTGGGTATTGACTACCATCACCCAGTAATGCCATTGTACATTGAATGATCTTGGAACAAACCTGTGTAGATCATTGAATGCAACCATTATCCTCTCCACCATGGCACTCTTTTCCAATACGGAAGAGATGGTGCTCCTCTTGAGCATTAAAAATCAAGTTACAGCCACCTTTCTCTCTGTGGCTTCAAGTTTTATTGTAGTCTTGGTGCATGAAGAATTCCAGACATCCTGCAGCCCCAGAGATGGAGCACTTTGTTTGCCTCATGCTGAATCTGAACACAAACCCATACTTAGAACCTCAGTTTGACTGTGATGATGGGTAAACACTGCAACCTGAGTAAGTTCAACCATAGACAGATAGTCTGTGTGAGGAAGGCGGAGTGCTCTGTCTTGCTCTTTCCTAAGTAACTTTGACACATTTCTTTCTTATTTTGTTTCCTTTTGCTTCATGGTTCAACAATTCTCATGGTCAGCAAGAAAGAGATAAAACCAGCATTGTAAAAACAAACATGACATTTATACCTTACCTAGGAATTTAAAGCAGTACTAGCAGTTAGAAGACAAAGAATTCATAGTTGCCCCACTGGCACAGTGGTTTACGCTGGCTTCTGACCATTTGTCCGAGATGGGTCCGGGTTTGGATCCCAGTGAGGCATGGATGTTATGTTTGTCTTATGGCACTGTTTCTCCCTTCTCTGGAATCAGCAGATCTAAATTAGGGATGGATGACTGTTTATAGCCCTAGGAGTTGCTCATGGTAGTTGTTAAACCCCCAAAGACAAAGAAACGAATTCAAGCTCTAGATTTTCTTTCATGTTTTTCTTATACTTTCTTCTGCACATAAAATTATTAATTCTGTAAAATGTACATGGTGTCGATACAACTCTATAGAAATGCCACACCCCATTTCTTGGTCAGAGTAAACAATGACATCAATCCCCCTACCCCATAAATCTTTTGTACAAGTGACTCCTTACACATATTAAAAATTTATGCATTCCTTTTCTTTTTTACTTAAGCATGAGCCTGAAACAATTAAAATAATAATAAAAAAACATTTCATTTCCTTTATTTCAACACAATTTTACAAGTATGTATGTACATAACAATAGCAAACAAATGTAACAGCTACATACTAACATTTTTATGTTCAATGTTTCAGTTCAAAAGCATCAAGAGCATAACTGTAACAGTTATCACTCATCTGTTTCAACAGCAGAAGAGCCTTCAGCATCCATTAACTGAAAAGTGGAAAATGTGTAATTTAAACAGATGTACATAAAAGGACATCAGCACTTATAAGGTTGAACATCTTTTCAAAATGAAATCAAAAACTGAATCAATAACATAATAATAAGCAGCATGACATTTAGTTTTACTAACAAAGCACAGATGATGTTGTATGATTTACTGCATGTTAATGACACTGTTGAAGACAGCAATCCTGCATGTATAGATGAAACAAATACAAGCAAATTCTTAAGCTGTCATTATACAAGTCATAATAATGTTTTTATTCTTACAAGAAAGGTGTCAAAACATTTCCCCAGTACACCCATAAGCTAACTAAACAACTTGTATACATGAAAGAAAAAGTATATATAATATGTATATATGTTTGCTGACAAGAGTAAAGAAGTGGGATTAAAAATAAACTTTCAGAAGACAAAATTGAAGTACAATGCTTTTACAAGAAATGAAGATTTATTGATTGATGGGGAAAAGCTAGAGACAATCAATACCTACATTTACCTTGGGCAGCAGATATCAAGGAGAGATCACATTGATGAAGAACTTAATTGGCACATAAAACTTGGTTTAAGAGCTTTTGGAAGAAGTACAGTTTTTAAGAGCGATTTGCCATTATGTCTTAAGAGAAAACTGGTTAATCGATGTATCCTTCCATTGCTTAACTACAAAGCAGAGACAGAGACCTTAACTAAAAAAGACACACAAAGACTGCACACAACTGAAAGAAGCATGGAGAGATGCATGCTTGGTGTGCCCAGGATAGATAAGAAGAGGAACTTGTGGACAAGGAAAATGACAAGAGTGGAAGACATCATGATCAGAGTGAAATCCCTGAAATGGCAATGGGCTGGAAATATTGCCAGAAGGACAGGCTTCTGATGGACAACTGAAATTTTAGACTGGATTCAAGGGACAGGAAAATACCCAGAAGAAGACCACATGAGAGATGGTAGGATGAAATTTGAAAGTATGCAGAAGTGACATGGAGGAGACTCATTCAAGACAGGAAGAAACTTGGGGAGATCTTCATTTAGCAGTGGGCAATCCATTTGTTTCCAGCCAAATGATGTAATGAGTGCTTTGGATAATGGGTGACAATGATGATATGTATATACAGGGCTTGAAAAATGCAGTTGTCTGAGACAAGTGAAAATTTTTATTTGACAAGTAAAAAATTTAGTAGAGCAGTTTTAAGTTAAATCGGCAATTATACCATTACTGTACCTATTTTTGGAAATGTTAAAACATCAGTTTTTTAATAAAGCTTATTTTAATTCACAGAATTGATGCTTGCTTGTGTGCCAGCATGAGAAACTGGTTTCTCCACAAAAGAAATTGGACAGCGAATGCCGCAAGTCAAAACATATGGGCACGATGCACCTAATATGGAGGCAAGAAGCCTTCTTGTTAAGTGCACCACATTATGTGATAGACATCACATACTGCAGATATCACAGCAAAGTCCTTATATACATAAAAAAAAGGGGGGCTAAGTAAAAGATGTATCACTCTACTATGAAGCTATTTTGGTGTTATATGAAAAAAAGAAAAAAGCAACTGGGAATGACACAGGAACATGAATACATCCAATTTCAGCTTAACTTTTTTGAAAGCTACCACAGAAGAAGACAGAAAGCTATTTTCTTATTCAACAGAGCTAGATAGTTTCAGGTGAATGCCTACTTTATTTCTATGGGTAAAATTCAAAAAAGTTTTGCTGAAGCAAAGAAGTTTGCAGTTGACAACTCTGAATCCTCCAACTGCACAGCATTCATTGTAACTCATTTTATCTTCACTCTGCAGCAAAGATAGGAGTTCCAACTTAGTAACCAGTGTCAACAATTCTTCACATTGTTGTGAAGCTGGTGTTTTTTTTTTTTTTTTTTTTCTGTTTTCTGTAAAGGAAGCACTTGAGCATACCTACTCAAGTAACATCCTTTACAGAAAATGTAAAAAAAAAAAAAAACAATTGAATAAATTCCCTTTCTGAAGTATGAATACCGAACATCACACTGAATAATTATGTTCAAACGATAGTAGTTTACATTTGTTTAACTTCATTTATTTTATTTAAAATATTTATTTTTACTTATTTAAATTATTCTCAGCATTCCTGCAACCTCCCTTCTTAACATCTGCCACTAATAGCTTTCAAGTGAAGTTTTCATTCTTATACCATCAGCGTTGAAAGGGCAACCAAAGTCAAAGCCTGGGCAGCTGACCCACTCCAAAACTACTTTAGTGGAATCATTCAGATCACTTCTATTGGGTTGGTGTGTATGAAATATCTGGCACAAACAAGCAGTGGAGACAGGCACCCACCACAGCGGAATGGAACCACCCACAGGTGTTGCGAGTATTACCTCAGGGAGTTACTATATATAGCTAGCTCAGGCGTGGTTTGTTAGGACATAAAGTGGCTTGCAAAGGAAGGAAACATGCAGATGCTGGATTTGAGAGTCATCTTCCTTTATGAATTAAAATTAAGACATTCTGCAAGAATTGCCGCTGGAAACGTTAACAAAGCATTTGGGGAGAATACAGCCAACGAGCGAACCATTTGGCGTTGGTTTGTGAAGTTTCGAAGCGGAGATACGAACCTGCAAAACATAGCACCTGGTCACCGACCTGTTGCTGTTTCTGACGATGTTCTGTTACGTGTGGTTGAAGAGGACCCCCGAGAAAAAAAAACAAAAAAAACGTGTTGTGAGATAGCGGCAGAGGTATGTGTCCACCACATGACAGTTGTTCGGCGTCTGGCTGCGCTGGGTAAGGTAAAAAAGCTGGATATGTGACTGCCACATGAGTTGATGTTTGGAAGTCTGCATGTCGCTGCATGCCAGGAATAAACAGGAACATCTACTACATCGAATTGTCACCTGCAACGAGAAGTGGGTCCTTCATGATAATCAGAAACGACCAGCACAATGGTTAAGCAAGGCACAGCCTACTGGACGACATCCTAAGCCACCCCTACACATCAAGATGAAGCTCCTTGTCTGGTAGTGCACAGCCGGCATAATTCGTTGAAGTTTCTTGGCAAGAGGCCAAACCATCACTGCAGAACGTTATTGGGCTGAATTACACCAGATGCACCAGAAATTTCTGCAGAAACACCCGGCTTTGGTCAACAGACATGGTTTTCTTCTGCTACAGGACAACGCTCACCCTCATGTCGCACAACGAGCGATGCTGACACTAAGTGCCTTGGGCTATGAAACACTGCCTCATCCTGCCTGATGACAGACATCCGTTTTGTTGCTTGGATCACTACCTGTCCGGGAAACAGTTCACGACAGACAACGAGGTTCAACGTGCAGTTGATGACTTCTTCGGGTCCCAGCCACAAGACTTTTTTCGTTCCGGGATCATGGCTTTTCCGGACAGATGGCAACTATGTGTCGATGCCAAGGGGGATTATTTTGCCTATTTAAGTTGTCTTATTTTTCTGTTCTTGCCCTCCACGTGTGCTGGTCCTTTGCCGGACATTTCATTTTACACCAACCCAATAATATGTTGTGGATAGATAAAGCACCTTCCTAAATACTCTAAACAGATGTTTTACTGGATTTGTAACGTTACTTAATTTTTTTCACTGAAGCCAAAACATTAAATGACTAAACTACACTTGCTATGTATTCCTTTTGTTCTGTAGAAATTAAAAATTTAAAGCATCCATAAAAACCCAGAATTTTTATGAGCTTTTTAATGCAATACCATTGCAGCCAACAAGCAAAACATTAAAACTTTTTGCCCACCAAAATACCATTTGCTTACAAAATCCTCTTCCTAGCTCAAAAAGTGAAAGCATCAAGTAGAATATTTACAAGAATATGATATCTAAAACTGACTAGGAGAAAACTTTGCTGAATGTATGATTGATTTTGCAGTGCTGATAACTAATATTGTGGTACAAGTGAAAAAATAAAGCAATTTAACCGTTCTTAAATAAACTGTATATCAGTTTTCTAGCTATAACTTAAAACGTCATTTGGTAATAGATTAAAATTTTTCATAAAATTATGAATCAACTACTTTGATAACTATCTATCAAAATTCAAGATTTTTTATTGTTGGGTTAAAAAATTTGGGGTTTTGTAAGTTAATCAAGCTGGTACCAAAAGTGCATCTTGCACAAGAAATAGTCCAATAACAAAATAAAATCGGAAGCAGTAAGGAGGACTTGCAGAATTAAAAAGATGAAGTTTTACATATTGTTGATCCTTACTTTATGGTGTGGCATCAAAGGTTGATCTGTATCAGCAGTGTTACCTTTCTCAATTGGCTGTTTTTCACAGATCATACATACTCGAATACAAGCCTGTTTGTGTATAAGCCAAACTTGCTAATTCCACTATTAAAAATAGGAAAAGAACTAGGACCACACAGTGGGTGTATAAGCTGTGTGTATAAGCTTTTAAGAGTTTGTAAAACATATTACTGAAATAAAATTATGCAATTTCTAAAATTATCTACGTCAAAACCATTGCAGGAATTATTTGACTCCGTACCAGAGTATCCAAATAGTTCCTTCAAGTCCATTTCCACTAAAGTTGCATCCTTAACATAAACATCATTGCAGCCATTTTTTTCTCAGTCTGAATCATAAACCAAAAAAATCATGTTCTTCATCATCCATGGCATTACTTATGCAAAATTATTTAAAAAAATATCATGATTTTGAACTAACACCCAGTTAACCTTTAGATTATATTCTGCTTTTTGTGTCACCACCTAACGGCATCATTCTTCTAGCCTGTCAGTTATATCCTCAGCTGTGTCCCTTCCCTAACAGGGGGCACAGCTATGACAATAGTTTGCACCAGTGGTTGGTAATATGATATTGTTTTTATAGGAGAAATTGTTCTGAGTACTTTCTAAAATTAGTGTTGTGTAATACCATGGAAAAGAAGCATTTCTGCAATGCTGCTATATAGAGAAACAGTCTGTTCTGCAAGACATTATAGAGAAACATCACTCTTATCATCCAATGGTGTAAATGTACTACAGAAGGAGACAGCAATGTAACACATTCGAACAACCAATGGCTTTTGTTGTTGGCTAGGATGGCCATTTCTCACCATATGGCTGATACGTCACCATCTATTGGTATTCTGTGTAGTACAAATAATTTCAAGTGACTGGGATATGATTTAAAGCTTCACCTTACTTCCTTTTTGGAAGCAAAAATCCCGTGGTCTTGCATTGAAATGGGATTAAGTTTCACATATATCATATTACTGACAACTATTCCCATATTCTAATCTCCTGAAATCATATGTTGTATACAAAAACATTCCATTGTTTATTTATATTTCTAACTGACACGTATAAGCTGACCCCTTCACTCTGAAAAAAGAATTTCTTTCACAAACTTTTGGCTCATATTCGAGTATATACAGTAAATTTATGGTCAAGAACTTTGAATTTCTGACATCATATGCTTGCTGTGGTAGTTGCCTGAAATTCAAGAATTCACAGCAATGAAAGCTATTCAACATCTGAAGTCCCCACCACAAACATGAAACGAAAACCAGTCAAAACAAACAAGTAAACGAATGTTCTAAATTTTCTTTTTTTTTTTTTCATTTGTTAGGGAAAACTAAGAAGCTTTACATTTTATTGTGATTATTTCTAATGCAGAGAGATTTTGGAAATATTAAAGATCACTGAAAACTCAAAGATTAAAATGCACACATATATGGAATGCACTGATTTTCTCAGATGAAATTATGTTTATTTCTCACCAAATGTTAAACCTGCTTACTCCTTTAAAATAAAGACAGGGAAAGAACAGTTCTGCAAAAATGATCAGAAAATTAGTGAAATGATAAGAGTGCAGAAATATCCAAAACAAGGAAAAGAAAGCAGATAGTACCAAACTGAATGGTAAAACAGGTTAACTTCTCAGAAGGATACAAGGGATGATATGATCTAACACAAATAGGTGATTTTGTAGAGGAATGAACAGTTTTAACTAAGTTGCAGATTTTTTATGCATGCCAAATATTCAAAAATTAAAATAAACTCAATAAAAATATAAAACCAAAATTTTGATACCCAAAATTGTCCAAAAAATGCAAATGAGCAACTTATTTTAAACCCATATGATTACATAGTACTGGCATCTGAATTTTCATCCTCACAAAAAAAATAAAGAAAAAATTAAATCAAACCTTTTTCATTTCGAGATATTTCAATGCAGTCTGGAAAGATGTCAAAGAATAGCCTTCTTCACCTAGCATATATCTAAAAATTGGAAAAGAGGTAAATACGAAAAAAAAAACAAAAAAAAAACTAGTCAAATAAAGCTGTCAGTAATAAATGCAAACTAGTGTTGTCATTCAGAACTATAGATATACAATAACAACATTCACAGAAATTATCCATTTACATAACCCTTGCAAAATGGCATGGCAAAAATGTTTCTTGAATATAACGTTGTTTTTTTTTACTAAGAGAAAAAAATTCCAAAAATATGATTTACACTTGCATGTACGATAAAATGTTCATAACAAGGATACATTTTTTCCTAAAAAATATAAATTTTAAAAAATAAAAAAAGATGTTAATTTCCTTAGAAAAAAATTGAATTAAGTTGGCTCAAGGGAAATAAATTTCTGTCCTCCCCTTTTTTATCAATAATGCAAATATAGATATCACATCCATACTGTATCAGTCAATTTTAGATACTGTCTTTCACATAGCAACATAAGATGTTTCATCTTTGTACAGTAATGAGGCTCTACCACATCCATATTGTGATAGGAAAAGGGAAAAAAAAAAAAATGGACATGAACAGGATGTCAACTGTCTGGCAAGAAAAGAAAAATTCAAGAAAAGACCAACAGAATGCACTAACCTTTTCAACCATGTCAAAGACTAGGTAGAAACATGATAATTTTACAGGCAGTTTCCTACTTTTACACAGAATGCATTCATGAAAATGTTCACAAAAGTCAAACAATAAGTAGAATTATATGCTATACAGAAGTTCCATTCCCAACAGTAGTAGAGCCAGGATCTCTTTGTGTGTGTGTGTGCATGCGTGGTTGGCCCAGTCTAGCTGGAATCAGGCTGCAGCCAAGGAGTAGAGGTCTGGAGGAAGAACTGAGCCCCTCTAGAAAGTAAATGAACCACCCTCCTCTGAATATATACAATATAAAACTTTCAGTGAGTGGATGGACTGACTGAGGACAATAAAAAAAAAAAAAGAAGTGGGTCATTTATTTATTAAGCCTTAGTTTCAAGAGATGACAAGTCAAGAAAAAGTCAAAATCGAAAAGAAAAATCATTAAAGTGTTAGTTTCTTTTTGTTCTTTTTTCACCTGTTTTTCCCTCTCTCAAGAATCCATTGCTTATACAGCATATCATAAAATGTGTGTGTATGTGTGGGGAAGGACAGAATTAATCAACAACATTAGCAAAATTCTCTCTTTATTGTGATCAGAATATTTTAGCTAAGACTGATTTTGGGAAAAGATGGGTTTTTTCTGGGGGGGGGGTCCAGACATTTTTTGGACTTGCTCCTGACTGTGCCACTGATTTCTGGTTCCCAGTGCTCAAAAATACATAAAAATTCCTATTTATGAGAAATGAAACATGACAGTTGTACTAATAATTTTGGTACTCAAATTCAATCAATGTACTGTATATGCACACTTTCTTGCAACATAAGCTTAAGTATCCAAAACATTTCCAATGGCTACATACACCAACAGCAAACAAAACTCACACTTCACAAGATATTTTTTATTTTTTATTTTTAAACTTACCAATGTACAAGAAATACATTTTTTAATTTTATTTCACACTACAATGACCATATCATTTAGCAATGTATATTCGCACTTTCTTGCAATGTAAGCTAAAGTATCCAATACACTTCCAATGGCTACATAAACCAACAGTACACAAAACTCACACTTCACAAGATATTTTTAAACTTACCAATGTGCAAGAAATATGTTTCCCAATGTTAATTTCACACTACAATGGCCACATCATTTAGCATATACACAATCATTAAATAACATCCACTGCTATGATTTAGTTCAACTTTCATCAACCAAATTAGCATTACCACATTATGCAATATATTAAAAATCATCACCTGTCTCTACTAACATCAAAGTTATTGATTGGGTTACAAAATATAAATAATATTAATAAGTTCTCTAAAGCTGTTTCTTGCCTCAATTCTAGTTACTTCAGTTTACTTTTTTTTTATTGAGATTTTGCGGGCAGATAAAAAAAATATAATGATGAGAAGAAGTACTAACTTCCTTGAAAAATTTGTAAAGGAAAAATTAAGGAGTCTGCAGCAAGCTGTATTACCGTCAACAGCTCTATGTACTTGTGAACTTACCTTTGCAGCTAGATAATATTCTTCCATGATGCTTAATGGAAAATTTAAAAGTAACTAGGAGTGGTATAATGGAAGTTCAAATCTATGTTGAATTTCATATTGTTAAACAAACTGTATCTCATACATAAAAAAAATGTGAAGGACAGCTAAAGCAACTTGTATTTGGTCTCAGAACTATTGCCAGTGTTAAGAAAAGGGTGATTTTATCAAAAATTAAAAAGAAAAACATGAGAAAAGCAATCTACACTATCTACCAACAAGTAATTGGACACCTGTGATAGCAAAGGAAAACAAAGTTTATTCACCTTCAATAGTTGGTGGAGCCTCCACGAGCGGCGATTACAGCTGCGACCCTCCGGGGCATACTCTCAACCAGGCGTTGTACGACGGCTAGCGGAATTTTCTTCCACTCGGCTTGGAGAAGACAGATCAGTTCCTTCACCGATTTCGGACGGTGGGGGCACCCCTTAAGTCAACGCTCCAACTCGTCCCAGAGGTGCTCGATAGGGTTAAGGTACGGGCTCTGCGCAGGTCAGTCCATTCGATTAACCCCATTGTCACCATACCAAGCCATGGTGGACCTCGCAACATGACAGGTGGCATTGTCATCCTGAAAGTAACATGGGTCCACCCCGTAAAACTGCCACAACATAGGAAGCGCATGGTCATCCAAAATGGATCAGTAGGTCTCGGCGTTGAGTTTACCAGGAATTGTGACCAAGGGTCCCGTGCCATACCAGGAGAAACACCCCCATAGCATAATTCCACTGCAGCCGAACTTCACAGTTGGCACAATACATTCCGTCAGGAGGCGTTCTCCAGGCAGACGCCAAACTCAGACCCTGCCATCCGAAGGGTAGAGGGTGAACCTTGATTCGTCACTCCAACGGTCCACTTTCGACATTCTTTGCACCACGTTAGCCGAGCAGCGCTATTGGACTTGGTGATCAAAGGCATGTGGGCGGCAGCACATCCATGACAACCGAGCAGATGGGCTTCCTTACGGATGGTATTCATCGAAAGAACACTCCCAGATGCCTGGTGAAACTCCTCGCTGATGTGGCCCATCGATTTGGTGCGGTTCTTCCGAATTTCTCTGGCCAGCACCTGTCGGTCTTTAACTCCCAGTTTTGTGGGTCTGCTGGGTCGGGGCACATTCTGACAGTCACCTCTCATCTTCCACTTGTCAATCACGTAGGCCACTGTCGATTTTGGGTACTTCAATTCACTGGATATGTCACATATGGATCGGCCATTTTTGTGATACCCGATGATTACACCTTTCTTGAAATCAGAGAGCTTCAAACTGCGTGGCATCTTGCATGTGACAGGTTGCATTGTTGTTTCCCACACGATATTTAATGGTGGCGGCCATGACGTGTATCAGGGCCGCAGATATCGTCGATTGCAGGGGTGTCCAATTACTTGTTGGTAGATAGTGTATATGCAGCAGACTCAAGATACATCAAGTGGCTATTTTTTGTTGTTGTTTGTTTGGGGGTTTAATGACCACCATGAGCAACTCACTAGGCTATAAGTAGTTGCCCAACCCTACTTTAGGGCCACTGCCTCCAGGGAAGGGAGAGAACCAGTCCTGCAAGACAAACACAACACCTATACTTCCTCGAGATCTAAACTCGGACCCATCTCAGACGAATGGTCAGAAGCCAGCACTTAAACCATTGTGCCACCCGATCACCAAGTGGTTGTGGTGAACATTGGGTTGAACTTCAAGCCAAATGAAGCACTACTGAAGGCATGTGAGAATGATTCATAATAACCTATATTTGCAGTATAATCAGCACTTAGCAATATGACAGAGTGTTTTACATTCTACATACAAAACTCATGACTATCTGCAATCAAGTCTAATAAAAATTTGAATGGAAATTTTTATACCACACTACTGTTTGTTATTTAAAAATTTTATAAAAATTCTTCTTTCTCTTTGTCAGATCATTATCATAAAAGTTGTGATAACAGCCTGATGAAGAATCTATCTTGAAAATTAAGGGATAATATTCTAATATAGAAACACACACAAATTTTGTAGTAGAGTTTTTAGTGTTCTAATTTTTAGTTGGCATCTACAGGGTCATATCAGCCCCCTGTATAGCTATGGAATAGCAGTTTTACTTCATTTTCCTTTTCAATTGTATTTTTCTACATTTTCTACATATACATACCACAACTACATTCTCTATCTTGACTAATTGCTAACACCTAAAAACTTCTTAGTATAATAGTTTAAACTCTGCTGATTTTAGTTCCTAGAGTCTTCCACAGAGAAGTGATTAACAGTTTTCAAAGAGAGAGAGAGAAAAAGAAAGGTGTCAGTGATCTTCTCCTCAGAACGAACAGTTCAATATGGTCTTGAAATGCAATTCATTGATACTTCTCTCCCTCAAGCTCTTATAAATTACATTTACAAACAGTTCTTATTTTTACCAAATTGTAGACAACAAGCATTGTGATGATTATAAGATTAAGAAAAACAATGCTATTTCACAATTATGTTTATTTTTCGTGTTGACTAAGATTTTGCTGGGCTTCAGCTCTGCATTTTCAGGAGGAACCGCATGTAAATATCCAAATCACATGTGACATAATCAACTGTGTTGAAGGTCATAGGCTTTTGTTAGTTGCCTCTGTGCGCTTGATAGAAATGGCGTGGATGCCATGTTTTTGTAGCAATTACTTCATGCAAAATTCATCCAAAGAACAGTAGCCATCTTTACATGATTTAAAAATTAAAACCTTACTACTTAAAAGATTTATTAATTATTATTATTATAAAATATTTAAAGATTTATTAAAAGTTAAAACATTAGATCTTTTGATCCCACACTGGGACCATCCTCAGATATAAGACGCTACTGGATAGAACAGGTCTATAAGTACACATGACTTTCGAGGACGTATAACATAATTAGATGTAATAGTACATTTAATTGGTTGCGTTCATGCAAGAAAGTTCATTTACATAGTCTGTACACAAATAAGATATGGAGGTTTTATCAGTTCATCCCTGGATAAGATATATTTTCATGCTTGTGGTAGATGACTGGGGATGTTATCATTACAACATAGTTGTCCTTTATTAAAAATGTGTACACTTTCAGTCAGAAGCAATGATGACTTCGAAGAAAGGTTCACCAAGATCGAAGCATCGTCCCATACATGGCAGTGTCCCATATGGGGTACTGCCATGTTGTTGACAAGTTGCAAAGAATTTTGATATACACTGAAGAAAAAAAAAATCCCAACACCAAGAAGGGGTTGTGTTAGATAAACGACAGTTGGTAAGCAGTGAGAGTACACCTGTAAGATGACGTCTATGCAAATTTCGCGCTCGGCGCATATGTGTGGCGCTAGTAGCACCCCTCGGAACATGCAAAGCAGGTTTGCTGTAAATACGGGCTGTAACGTTCGTGAGCGTTAGTTATCGTTGAGATTCGACGTAGTGTGTTGATGTTAGTCAAGAATGCCTTTAAGAAGACGAAGAAGCCATTATCAACAGCTCACGGAGTTTGAACAAGGTTGTGTAATAGGGCTACGAGAAGGTGGATTTTCTTTTCGCAATATTGCAGAACGACTTGGCAGGAATGTAGCCACTGTGCATGATTGTTGGCAGCGGTGGTCAAGGGAAGGTACTGCCTCAAGAAGACAGGGTTCCGGCTGGCCACGTGGCACTACTGAGAGGGAAGACAGCCGTGTACGGCGTATGGCCGTGGCGCATCGTACCGCGTCTGCGGCAGCAATTCGAGCTGCAGTTGCCACCACAGTGACACAACGAACTGTTACAAATTGGTTACTTGAAGGACAGCTCCGAGCCAGACACCCTGTAGCGTGCATTCCACTTACTACAAACCACTGTCGTTTGCGACGTCAGTGGTGTCAAGCTAGAGCTCATTGGAGGACGGAGTGGAGATCTGTTGTGTTTTCTGATGAAAGCCGGTTCTGCTTGGGTGCCAGTGATGGCCGTGTGTTGGTTAGAAGGAGGCCAGGTGAGTGCCTGCAACCAACCTGTCTGCGGCCGAGACACACTGGACCTACACCTGGAGTTATGGTCTGGGGAGCAATTTCCTATGAGAGCAGGAGCACTCTCGTGGTTATCCCACGCACCTTGACGGCACAGTTGTACGTCGGTCTGGTAATTCAACCTGTTGTGCTGTCATTCATGAACAGCATTCCAGGGGGTGTTTTCCAACAGGATAATGCTCTCCCGCATACCGCTGTTGTAACCCAACATGCTCTACAGAGTGTCGACATGTTGCAGTGGCCTGCTAGATTACCAGATCTTTCACCAATCGAGCACGTATGGGACATCATTGGACGACAACTCCAGCGTCACCCCCAACCAGCATTAACCATCCCTGTATTGACCGACCAAGTGCAACAGGCATGGAACTCCATCCCACAAACTGACATCCAGCACCTGTACGACACAATGCATGAACGTTTGCGTGCTTGCATTCAACATTCTGGCGGTTACACCGGTTATTAATGTACCAGCATTTCACATTTAAAATGGCTCTTCTCGCGCTTACATTAAGCTGTGATCTGGAAACCTTAATCCATTAAATGTTACCTATACAAACGTATTGCCGCCATTTCATTCCTCTACAACTATTTTTTCGTGGTGTTGGGATTTTTTTTTTCCGTCAGTGTATATGGAAAGCTTCCAAAATATAAATTTTATCAAATCCCATGTGAATGTGGCATTTCATATACAGGACTGACCTGTAAGACGCCATGTTGTTTGAAGGAGCACAAGACCTACATACGGAACTTGAGCCTACAGAAATCATCAATGGCTTAACACTGTCATGAAAAATATCAGAGATTTCTCTTTGAAGAAGCAAAGGTTATCAACAAGCCAGATTCAACCACCATACTTGATATTTTAGAGGCTTTCAACATATAGCAAAATTCTTTGCAACTTGTCAACAACATGGAATCTGCACAATTTCTATAAAGTGTGTGTGGAAGCAACTAATAAAAACCATGACCATCAACACTGTTGATGATGCCACATGCAATTTGAATATTTATGTGCCATTCATCCTGAAGAAGCTGAGCCAAAGTCCAGTAAAACCTTAGTCAACACAAAAAATAAAATTATTGTGAAATAACGTTGTTTTTCTTAATCTTATTTTATTATTAACATGGAGTTCTTTATGTGGTCACAGAAAATGTAATGTTATATTACCACTGGTCTAACAGACAAATTTTTATGCTATTGTGTTCTAACATGTAGGGATATCACTCACTTCTGATCCATTAGTTGTTCTAATGCGTAACACTCAGACACCAGCTGTGGAATTCTTGCTTGAACTATGATATAACTCAGCATACATATGAGATCATCAGCACCCCTATAACCAAAGAAAAGATCACACTTGTTGATTTACATATGTCATATATAAGTTGGGTCATACACTAATGAACTCTGATACCATATACACCGATAAGCCATTACATTATGACCACCTACCTAATAAGCTGTAGGACCCCTTTACTTCGCAAAACAGCAGCCACTTGGTGAGGCATCGATTCGATGAGGTGGCGACAGGTATCTTAAGGTATCTGGTACCATAATCTCAAAAGCCGGTCCTCCAGTTCCCATACATTTCAGGGTGGTGGTAATTTACTACGAACCCACTTTTCCAAGTCAAACCACAAATGTTCGATTGGGTTCATGTCAGGTGAATTTGGAGGCCAGGGCATTAACAGAAAGTCACCAGCATGTTCCTCGAACCACTTCTGGACGATTCTGGCAGTGTGGCATAGCGCATTGTCCTATTGGTAATGCACATCACCAGCAGGGAACAAAGTTGCCATGAATGGGTGATCTTGGTCTGCAACGATGTTCAGATACCAGACAGCTGTCGGGGATTGTGCTGTTGGCATAATGGGGCCTAAAGTGTCCCAAGAAAATATCCCCCACAGCATAACACTGCTGCCGCTGGCCTGTTTTCACTCAACAGTGCATCCAGGTGCAATAGCCTCTATTGGTAATCGGTGTATCCGTGCTCAGCCATCTACGTGATGCACCAGGAATCTTGATTCATCAGACCAGGCCACTTTCTTCCAATCATCCACGGTCCAATCTTGATGATCTTGGGCCCATTTCATGTGTAGTTGGCGATGACGTGCAGTGAGTATTGGCACTCGGCTGGGTCTTCAGCTACACAGGCCCGTGTGCAGAAGGCTGTGACACATTGCCCTGATCACCACTGTTGTTGCTGCAGGTGATTTGTCACACTGTGGACCTGCGGTCTCTGTGAATAATGTGCGACAGTCACTGCTCCCCTACGACATCAATGAGCTGCGCACAACACAAGGCCGAACGTCGGTTCATCGTTAGGCCATCTGTGCACCATTTTTAATACGCACTCACTACAGCGGCACGTGAACAACATACAAGCCGCGCCGTTTCCGATATCATAGTTCTGAGGCACTGTACCATCGCAATTTGTCCTTTATCAAACTCCGATGTATCGGCAGCTTTTTCCCATTATGACTCCGAACACTCTACTAACCAAAAGCCGATCCTCGGGTTGTATATATACTGCTCTGTAAACTTCACCTGTGCCACTGTTTAGTCTCCAGGCATGCTCATTTTTCTAGGCTGGGGGTGGTCATAATGTAATGCCTCATCGGTGTAATGTAACAAATTTTAAAAGTTGTTACAGTGAAATCTTGATTGAACATACATCCACACCTGCTTATATTTCACAACTTGGTAACATAACACCACTCAAATTTTCTGCGTAAGTACTGAAAAAACATTTTAAAGCAATGTGCTTTAACATAACACAATTTTCTAATACACATTTCTGAGGTAGTGACAGTCTTGCAGTTTTAATGTATACTTTCAACTATAAACATGTCCCAATTCAAGAATATTCATGACACCAATTTTTAAAATATCATTTATGTTCAGTACCAAACATTTAAAGAAATTTACAAATAAATCTTCAAAAAAGAGAAGAAGAAAAAAAAAAAAAAAAGATACCACTTTCTGATAAAAAAAATTCCAACATAAGTTAACATCCCTCTTTCCACAAAAGTACTGAAATTAAATCTCAAATTCCAGTATGATTAAACCACCCACTTCTCAGCTAAAGGACATGCAGTGCATGTGAGAGTGTCTACTCACATGGAATATGCTGTTCACGAGGAAAACTTCTGCTGGATTTTTTTCACACATATCCTCACTTGCATCTAAGATTTTTGATCATCCTCCATTTATTCTAGAAAATCATTAAGGTCTCCAACTCAATTTTGAAAAACTGTATTTTACATTAGTGCATGCTTTACATTAACCAGCATTATTATAAAACCTTAAAATGGCATATTAAACAGTCCTTACTCATAGTGTTGTGGGTGCATGCAGCCCATTTCAGTTCCAAAAAGAAAAAATAAAGGAAAAAATAAATGATAAATATACTCTGAGAACTGATTGGCATGGCAATTTGTTGATCATTATTTCTAGCATATAGATGCCCTCAGTGTTAATTAAAGCAACTAGATAAAGAAACACATTTCTGAGCAAATTATGTGCTTAAAATAATGACCTACGGATTCCATTTCAATGAATGGAAGTGAAAAGAAGTGGTGGATTGCTGATACCTGTGAATATGCTTTGAAACACCATGAAGACAAAATTAATACTCATAAATCTTTTATGTTCACTTTCAAGTTAATAAAATCATGCAGGTTTCCCCACTCTTTTTTTCCCACGAAAATGAGCCCTTTTTAAGAACTTTTGAGTACCCCACCCCATCCCCAATTAAGGACTTTACAAGTTGTATACACAAACACATGTGCACAAATGTACTTCTACACAACTGTGGAAATTGAAGTATAGATGAAGTTTGCAGTATTTTCCTACAGTATATAATTTAAGTTTGTGGATGTAATAAATCAGAATTTATGCACTTTAAAATAGAGTTTTACTGGTAAAATCAATTTTCCTATCTGAGAGAATAATTCTATATACTACAAAGGGTGCTGTAAAACTGAATTTTGCACAAAATCATCTCACAGTTTAAATTGGAAAAACAAAGTTAAAATTATGCATTCAAGATTTCAGTTCTGTACTTAATTTTCACATGGTATAATTAAATAATTGTTATTGACATATTTAAAAAGGGGAAATACGAAAGTGAAACATCAATACCAATAGATGGGGATGGGGCATGTTGGGTGGAATCAAGAAGGTTAGAATAATATTTCTGGAGATGCCCTGAGTCTCTTAACCGTGAAGCCACAAAGTGTGGGAATTCAACGTTGTTTACATGATATTTATGTAATTTCAACTGTGTGTATTTTGAAATTCATGGTTTTTGGTTGCAAAAATTGTGTTAATATCAAACCAGAATGAATGATACTTCTTACACGAGTGAAGTTTTCAATTTTAACATTATTTTTTGTTCAGAATCCGTACTGACGTTCATGTACTTTAATTAAAAATAAAAATGGAAAGGAGTCTCAAAATATTGGGTTGTCGGAAAAGTCATGACGTATTTTGGCACCCCATGGTGGTTGGGCGATTTTGGAAGTACTAGAGGCTGTTGTCACTATGGCATTCGACAGGTGCCAGTTCTAGCTGCAGTCTAAAAGGAATAGTGAGCGATTTGGTTGATTTGTGGAGATTTGACATCCAGTTGGAGATGGAAGACCAAACTGTGCATTTTCGCCATATTTTACTGTTTTACTTCCGTAAAGGGAAGAACGTGCGTCAAGTTTGTGAAAAGTTGCGTAAAGTGTATGGTAATAATGTTTTACAAGAACGTCAGTGCCAGCGGTGGTTTGCAAAATTCCGTGCTGGTGATTGACCTCAATGATGCTCCTTGGTCCGGGAGGCCAACCGAGGTTGATTACGATCAAATCAAGGCATTGATCGAGTCAAACCCACGTTACATGAGATGAGAGATTGCAGACACATTGCACATCCATCATTCAAGTGTTCACGACCACCTGAAGAAGCTGAGATACGTAAGCAAGCTCAATGTGCGAGTTCCTCATGAACTCAAAGAAGCTCAATTGACGGTGCGTATAAACATCTGCAATATGCTCATTAAACATGAGGAAAATGATCCTTTTTTGAAGCGACTGATAACTGGTGACGAAAAGTGGATTGTGTACAACAATGTGCTGTGCAAACGGTCTTGGTCCCAATGCGCTGCTTCACCTCAAACGGCATCCAAAGCAGATATTCATCAGCAGAAGGTACTGGTCTCAGTGTGGTGGGATTTTAAAGGTGTCGTGTTTTTCGAGCTCCTACCACGGAACCAAACAATCAATTCGAATGTGCACTGACGGCAATTGGACAGTTTGAACGAATCTATCGTCCAGAAACGTCCAGAGCTCGTTCATCGTAAAGGTGTTGTGTTCCATCACGACAACGCGAGATCAAAAAAATTATTGGAGCTTGGGTGGGATGTGTTGCCACACCCAGCATACTCGATTGACTTTGCGCCGTCAGACCTCCACTTGTTTCGCTCTCTTCAACAGTCCTTGCGTGGTATAACGTTCAATTCAGATGAGGCTGTAAATCAGCATCTTGTACAGTTTTTCGCCATGAAAGACAGGTCCTTCTATGAACAAGGCATTCTGCAGTTCACTGAAAAATGACAAAAGGTTATCCAACAAAATGGGCATTATATGATTCATTGATCCTTGTACTTTTTATCAATAAATGACCTTTGCAAAACATGGCTAAAATACGTCATGACTTTTCCGACAACCCAATAATTAAGAATTTTATAAATCCAGCATTTTCTCACACATCAGCAGCAATTGACACAAGAAGGCAACTTACCTTTTTGATGCTTGCCTCCCTCTTGTGACATTTCTTGCACATTAATAGCAGGGTTCTTGTAGCATCTCGCAGGGCAAGTTGATGTTTTCCCTCTTCTTCTGTTCTCTACATGTTACACATGTATATTTGCAGGTCATACATATCTAGCATCCCCCATACAGGCTTGTTGTTATTTTTTATTTCGTTTGAGTTTAACTGCCATTTGAGCTATTTCCCTTTCCTTCCCTTTTTGTTTTCCTTTAAAAGAACACTATACATACACACACACCCTTAAAATATCTCCGAATTGTAAAATTTCCTACAATAACACATAAACTGAACTCATACTATTCAAAATCTGCTCACTGACACACACACCTAATTCTACAACACTGACATTACTCATACACATTTCCAAACCTAACACACTAACACCAAATAATTACAACGCAATCTTAAAATTCCTATATACAATATTTACAACACCTGTTGCTCCTAACTCAATCCATATTTTTCCAATCCCTACCTCATAATTCTTCCTATAGGTGTTGAATGCATTACACTTCATTGCCTCCCTTCTCACTTAACCGTAGTGCTCACCACATTTCGCCTCTAGCGCTTTCAACTGAACCTCAGTCATTCTCAGGAAGCTCTCTCGATACCATCTCATCTGCAGCCACAGAGCAAATATTGTATATAGGAATTTTAAGATTATATTGTAATTATTTGGTGTTAGTATGTTAGGTTTAGAAATGTGTATGAGTAATGTCGGTGTTGTAAAATTAGGTATGTGTGTCAGTGAGCAGATTTTGAATAGTATGAGGTCTGTTTATGTGTTATTGTTGGAAATTTTACAATTCGGAGATATTTTAAGGGTGTATGTATGTATAGTGTTCTTTCAAAGAGTAAAAAACGAGAAGGAAAGGGAAATAGTTCAAATGGTAGTTAAACTCAAATGAAATCAAAAAGAACAACAAGCCTGCATGGGGGATGGTAGATATGTATGACCTGCAAATATATGTGTGTAACATAGAGAACAGAAGAACAGGAAAAACATCAACTTGCCCTGCGAGATGCTACAAGAACCCCGCTATTACCGTGCAAGAAATGTTACAAGAGGGATGCAAGCCTCAAAAAGGTATATACAAATCACACCGGTCTCACAGTTATTGACTTAATCTTCAAATTTATTAGCAAGCTATGCAAAAGAAACAGCTAAAGCATATCAGATAACAGAAAAAGACATTATGTGATGATATTCATCCATTCATATTGAGAAATCAGAACCAATTTTGAAGTCTTTTTATTAATTCAGGCTCATGGAAAAGAACTCTGCAGAAATAAGGCTTTCAGGTCTGTCAGATCCTCTTCAGAAAGATGTGCAACTACAAAAATGTCATTGAAATAATACACTCACTGTAAAAACTTTGTTACAAAGTGGAATCCCCTTTATTTTAACTTACGACTTAATGCAAAAATGCAATACGAAATGTTTAAGGTGCTGTTTGCATTCTTGGAAATGGGCATCAACACCCATCAGGGGAAGGGGGGGGGGGTAACACAGCCTTGTGGGATTTCACCAGAGGGAGCATAGAGCCTCCGAGAGGAAAAACCGGAAGTGTGGGTGGATCAGAGGCCACTTGCAGGAGGAAGTTTCAAAGAGAATGAGTGAGATCTCAATGGCAGCTGGACATGTCCTTAATATCTGGGGTGGATAGCCCAAGCCAGAGAAGTTGGCATTCTAATGCACAATGAATAAATGGAAAAACTTGATGATGTTTAAACAACACTTGGTCTTATTAGCATTGAAGCTCTTTTTAACCTTCCAGTAACAGAATAATCAAAACATTTGGGAGAGCTGGAGGGGATAACCTACCAGGGAACCTTAGTAACAGGTTCCCTACACTCATAAAACCACTTTAATCAGGAAACAAACTATTATATTTATTTTGTTTATTTTTCACAAGAGTAACTTCTTAAAATACTAAAATTTGTTAATATACAGCATATCATTATTCATGAAATATGCATGCAGTATCTATATTTTATATCAACTAAATAGAGAGAGGACTGAGTTCAAGAGCAGCTACAATATACATATCTGCATATTACAATAGTTGACTAAAATTGCAAATGAGTAAACATGTGTTAGCTTAATTGATTTTGAAAAGATTGTTGACTCAATGTATGCACCTGCATACATTAATTCTTTGAAACATTTCACTATTGAAGATTCTCATGTTGATACTGGTGGAAAAACCTACAGAAAAGGAAAACTTAAAACACAAAAAATATATCAACTGGGAAAGGCAGAAGCAGGAAAATGTCATCTCTCCCAAACTTTTCAGGACTTTTATGCACGATAGAACTCAGATAACAGAAAAAGACATTACTGCCGTGGAATGTAAATAGGGTAATTATGTAGATAGTGGTTTTAATTGAGTGTACGAATGTGTTGTATATATTGTACGTTAAAGTGGTAGTATGGGGTGTGAAAATTGTAGGGAGTTGGGTATGTGGATGTGTTTTCGAAGTGAGTACCATTTTTTGAATTGTGAATTTTAAAGGCAAGTTGCATATGGGGAGTGAATGAGGAATAAAAAAAATAGGCGTAATGAAAGTTGACAACACTTACTTACGTAATAGTGAGGATACACCTAGTAATGAAGAGCTATGTTGCATGTCAGACGGCAGACAGAAGTCAGCGTTTTTGTCCTGTGAATAAAATACGATGTTTCATGACCGGAAGAATGTATATAAAACAACGCCCTATAAGCTGAAAGTTTCAACCTTTGAAGGCCAGCTACAAAACAGGATGTTCTAATTGACATGCATGAAGTGTATAGCAGGAAAGTAGCCAAGAGCTTTTAGATAAGTGTTTGGCTTTTCTGATTGATGAGTCATTAATGACTTGCACATAAATATGTGCACTTTGTTGATACTTAATGCCTTTAAAGATGCAAATAATATGATAGAGAATTACACGCATAATTCTGAGCGGACGAATTCGAGGTGAGTGGTTTTCAGTCGTGATAGTAATCTGATAATATTTGCTATAGAAGTCAATTTCGCAACTTCGAGTTGCGAGACATAACGGCATATAAGAAAGCAAAAATTAAATTATTAAAGTCAGAAAATCAAGAGGAATTTTGGTGACATGCTGAGACCTTGAACTAACACCAAAATATTTGAAAATAAAGAATTACCCAGTCACTAAAAAAGATAATATAATCATCCAAGAATGCCAAAACAAGAGATTAAGAGCTGAAATTGTTAATAAAAGAAAAATAATTTTTTAATTTGAATAAGACATGCTTACATTTATTGAATATAATATATAATAAAGATTACAGAAATTTTTATGGTTCCTGGAAAGATGAGGTTTTAGATGTAACCTTGAGAGAAATATTTGACATTGCGGAATATGAAAGAAAAAGTTCAAGAACAGTCATTGCAAAAAAGTTACATGCGATGATGGATAGCCAAAATGCACATGAACAACGGGAGAATATATATGAAGTTTATCAGAATAAATCCAATATGGCCTTGAACTTCTCGCAGAGAGCCGTTTTTGCAGAGGGGAAAGAAATTTGCATTTCCGCGTGGCTTACAGAAGAATTAATACCTAACCTTGAGGATATGACACATTGTGTACCTACAGAAGACCGTGAAGAATTTAGAAGTAAATTGTACAGAATAGTTTTGAAAGAATTTAATAAAAAAAGTAATAAAAAATATCATTTAGATAAAATTCAGTATGAAAAAGAACAAATGATAAAACTAAGAGGTGACCCAACGATTAAATTCTGTGAAGCTGATAAAACAGGACAAATAGCTATTCTAAACATAGCTGAATATAAAAAAAAATGAATAGAGCAATAGAAGAGTTGAATTGTAGCATTCTGACAAGAGACCCAACTGAATCTCAAGTGAGATACTTGGCTAGAATAAGAAATCACAGCACTTTGCCTGAAGAAATAAAGAAAACGTACCGACCTATGGGTACAGGGATTCCAATGTTTGCAAAAATAAAAACTCATAAGCCTGATACACCTATAAGAGTGATAGTATAAAAAAGGAATTCCCCATTAATAAAGTTGGAAAAAGATATTTACAAGTGTTTGGCACCAATGTTTATGAAGACAAAGTTCACTGTGAAGAATACTTACAAATTCATTGAAAAAATTAAAGAGATTAAACAAGATTTAAGTGAATATCATATGGCTAGTAAGGATGTCTGTGCTCTGTTTCCTAGCATACCAGTACCTCAGGCAATTGACATAATTGTTGAAATATTATATAGGTTACATACAATGAATGAAGTACAAATTGAAGAATTAAAAGAAATTTTATTTTACATATATGAAAATAACATTTTTATGTTCAATAACAAGATTTACAAACAAAATTATGGTGGACCTATGGGGTCACCATTGTCAACCTTATTTGCTGAAATAATAATGAGTGACATAGAAACAAAAATAATTAGTAAACTAGAAGATCCACCACTGATATACTGCAGGCATGTAGATGATATTTTTCTGTTGTCCAGGCTAAAAAATGAAGAACTTGAAGACTTGACAAAAAAGTATAGAGATATATATCCATCTATTGAATTGACAGTGGAACAGGAACAAAATAACACATTGGCATTTTTGGATATATGGTAATCAAAACAAATGACAATTTACAATACAGAGTGCATAGAAAATCATCATATATTCCTATGTTAATACCTTTTCAGTCATCGCACCCATTAACGCATAAAAGAAATAGTGTTAAAACACTAATTAAAAGAAGTTTAACACACTCATCAAAAGAACAATATCAAAAAGAAGAAATAGAATATATTGAAAAAATTGCACATCAATTTGGTTACCCTAAACAGGTATTAAAGAAATGGATTTATGAAGTAATTCAAGCAAATAATAAGGGCACTAATAGTAAAAAACTATTAAAATATGTAGGAGCGATTCCATATGTTTAAGGTATTTCTGCTGAAATTAATAAGACATACAAGTAGGAAATCAAGTGCATACTATAAAAAATATAGTAATAAAAAACGAAAAAATCAGCCAACTAGATAGAGCAGGTGTATATGAGATTCCTCTAAATCAGAAACCACCTTTGTCATATATAGGCAACACTAAGAACAAGTTAAAGTATAGATTACACCAACATATGAGTAATTGGAATAAAAAAGAAGCTAAAACAGCATTAACCCAGTATTGTCTAGAAAATCACCAATGTCTGAAGTTCGAAGATATTAAAATTATTAAGAGCTGTAAAAACGAAAGGCCGTTGAGAATTGTTGAATCGGTGTTAATCGAAAAAAACAGATCACGAGTGTGTAACATTAATGATACAAACAAATTAAACGACCATTGGAAAGCCTTAAGGCTCTACAAGACCCACCATCTTGTATGCTGCCTTCTCTTATTAACCAACGGGCAAGCGTATTTCACAAATTGCTCAGGCAATTTTGCACATTTTGGAACACCATTTGTGGCTAATGCAAGATATATGATAAATAAAGAGTTCCCTGGTTTCAGAATTTTTATTGACCTTTCCCTTCATTTTTTATCTGCAGCAAAAGTCATACCAAGGCGTCTTCCATAGTTTTATTAATTAATAAAAAATACTTAAAGGATCCAAAATGAAAATCTGAAACCAGGGAACTCTTTATTTATCATATATCTTGCGTTAGCCACAAACGGTGTTCCAAAATGTGCAAAATTGCCCGAGCAATTTATGAAATATGCTTGCCCATTGGTTAATAAGAGAAGGCAGTAATACAAGATGGCGGGTCTCGTAGAGCCTTAATAGAAGTTGAACAACAATTAAGAGAAAAAAAAAGAGAAAAAGAAAAGAGAACAGCACTGACAATAGATGGCGCCAGAGATACAACGGCGCAGAGTTTCCGACTGAAGCCGGAACCTCGAGGAGTTTGCTCACTTGAGCTGTGGTTAGCAGAGCAGAAGGACACATCGACCTCCTGAGGACAACAGGGTATCTGTTGAAAGCGCTTGGGGATTGTGTGTGACTGGCTGTATGGGGTTGGCATTTGCTGTAGGTTTTTGCGATATATGAGGCAGATGGAGCACTACATTAATCACAGTTGACAGCGGTCTGACTGCCGTGGAATGTAAATAGTGCAATTATGTAGAATAGATAGTGGTTTTAATTGAGTGTACAAATTTGTTGTATGTATGTGAGTATTTATAAGGGAGTGATGTATGTGAGTATTTATTGGGTGTGTGGATATGCTTTTCGAAGTGAGTACCATTTTTTGAATTGTGAATTTTAAAGGCAAGTTGCATATGGGGGAGTGAATGAAAATAAAAAGAAAGAAAAAAAATAGGCACAATGAAAGTTGACAACACTCACGTAATAGTGAGTATACACTTAGTGATGACGAGCTATGTTGCATGTCAGACGGCAGACAGAAGTCAGCGTTTTTTGTCCTGTGAATAAAATACGATGTTTCATGACTGGAAGAATGTATATAAAACAACACTCTATAAGCTGAAAGTTTCAACCTTTGAAAGCCAGCTACATAACAGGATGCTCTAATTGACGTGCATGAAGTGTATAGCAGGAAAGTAGCCAAGTGCTTTTAGGTAAGAGTTTGGCTTTTCTGATTGATGAGTCATAAACGACTTGCACGTAAATATGCACACTTTGTTGGTACTTAATGCCTTTAAAGATGCAAATAATATGATGATAGAACTGGTAGAAAATGTGGAGCAGTATGTTTCAATATGAATTTGCCAAAAGAATACAAAAATGATGATGATCAAAGTGTTACATCTATCTTTCCCACAAGCAAAAAATATCATTTGAGGTGATCATCAACAAAAATATCAACAGATGTATAACACTAAAATGCATTTTGAAGAAGGAATATAACATTCAAGGCTAAACTACCAAAATAATACTAATAATAAAATAATTTCTGGTTTAATATAAAAACATTAAATATTTAATGTAATATTAGTATAAACATCTCAATGAAAGTCACCAGTGGGCCAATGAATGATAAAGGAATGGCTTGAAGAAGTGGAATAAACACAAGCTCCTTTTGAAACAACTGGTAATCATTCCTTATGAAAGCAAAAGGTGCACACTTTGAAGAGGAATTATCAGAAAGTGTGATTCAATCTGGAAAATTTTTAATTAAATTAAGCAATCCAAAAATATGAGCTAAAACTCTGTTTCCTTGATACCTCGAACCTCTTTATCTCGAGACCCCCTGATATCTTGAAAAACTATTTTTTCCCTTCACTTTAGGCATTAAGTCACTGTATTTTCCATAGTTAACTTGAAGCATTTTCTTCAAAACCCTTGCTATCTCGAATTATTAGAGACTCCTGTGCTAGAGAAATGCAAGGCATTTACAAACAGGTGTTCAAAGGCCTTGGTGTTCATTGTTCATCTCCTTTAGGGAGATGAGGGTCTTTTGTTAGAATCTGAAAGGAATGCGTTCTAAGAATTCTGTTCAGGGGTGGGGGTGGGGGTATTACCGACCAAGTGAATCTATCTTGGGGCATGAATAGAGAGAGCGTGACGTCACTCAGACTGCTCGGAACCAGTTCTACTCGGAGCCGTCTCTGGTTTCACTCACTTTTGGTAAATAGGAGACCACGTGACAAGGGCAGCATTAGTTTTCCTTCCCTCTTTGTTTGTGGAAATCGTTTCAATTTGCAAAGTCCATAGGCACAGTACAGTAAGACATTCCTGGATGTTTTTGAGTGTTGTGCACCTGTAGTCAGTGGCCACCCTAAGTGATTGTAATGTTAAAACATGACAATGGCAGGAGAAAAACAAAAGTTAAATGTGCTTCCAATTGAACAAAAAGTAAAAATCTTGAAATCTTTGGACAAAAACACAGCAATAAAGAAAAGCGAAATTACTGCAAAGTTTGGAATATCTTTGAGTACGCTTTCAACAATCATAAAAATAGAGAAACCATCGAAAGAAACTATGATAAAAACAAGAAAAAAGTGAAGAAAATTCAAAAATCAGCATACCCCGAAGTGGAAGAATGTGTGCGGAAGTGGTTTGTGCAATGCCACGATTAAGAAGTTCTTGTCAGCGGATCAGCAGAAAGCTCAGGACCTGGCTAAGAAGCTTGGCTACAGTGAATTCAAAGCTAGCAACGGGTGGCTGAAAACTTCAAAAACAGGCAGAATATATCATCTTTAGGAAGCTTTGTGCCGAAAGTGCGTCGGTTAACCAAAGTGTTTGTGAAGAGTGGTTCAAAGAGTTTCCTTCTCTTTTACAAAGATACGAGCCAGATGATGTGTTTAATGCTGGCAAAAAAGGGCTATTTTTCCAGTGTTTGCCAGATAAAACAGCTACACTCAAGGGAGAGGAGTGCCATGGTGGTAAGCAAAGAAAACTACACGCAACTACACTCTTAGAAGCAAATCAAAGTGACAGAGAAAAACTTCCGTCGTTAATGATTGGGCGAGGAAAAAAAAGCAGGTGTTTTGCTAAAGTTAAATCATTTCCCATGATGTACAAAACAAACAGGAGAGCCTGGATGACAAGCAAAATTTTTGGTGATTGGCTCAAGGGAGTTGATAAAGCTATGGCTCTGAAAAAAAGAAAAATTCTCCTTTTTATTGATAACTGTAATGCCCACTCCAATTTTTCAAGTCTAAAAAATATCACTGCAAAATTTTTGCCTCCTAACACGACATCAAAGTTATAATCTCTCGATCAAGGTATCATCCGTAGCTTCAAAGTCAGATACAGGCATTAGCTGGTTAGGAAACTTGTAGACATTATTGGTGAAGGTAAAGCCATCCCCACCATCAATTTCTTGAATGCAATGCAGATGGCTGACTTCACTTGGAGAAATGTTATTAAGGAAAAAAATAAAAAAATGTTTCATCAAGGCAGGATCTGGAGAAAGAAGCAATAATGAGGAACAAAAGCAGATTTAAATGTAGTCAAAGCTCAAGACAGAGATAGCGCAAATTCGGAACAGTGGATGGTCATCAAGCAGAACCTAAATCTTGCCATTTCATTCGATGATTTCTTGGAAATTAACACTTCCCTTTAAACATGGGGTACTTTAACAGATGCAGAGATTGTAGCGGATGTAAAAACAGCATCAGACGAAGAAGTGGAACAGCAGGCAGAGTGCCAAAAAGTTACTGCGAAGGAAGCAGAAAAAGCTGTTAATACGTTGTGTACTTTTCTGGAATCCTCGGAAAATATAGGCCCCAAATCATTTGCTGCCTTAGAGAAAGTCGTTCAGCCGTAGAAAGACTTAGCCAGGAATCAGACTTTATCGATAGATTATTTTTGTTAAGGTATGTTGTATATGTACATATTTGTAAAGTATAATGTGTAATGTATTATTGATCTGAAAAGCTTTATTTAAAATAGAACCTTGATATCTCAAAAACTCTTTTTCTCGAATTTTTTTCTGTTCATGTGAGATTCGAGATACCAAGGTTATACTGTATTATATTATGACCTACATACATATTTAAAAAGCTTTCTGCAATTATTTCAGAATTTCATTTAAAAAATAAGTGCACATTCACAGCATATTTTGTGTGCAAAATTACTAAGTAAATCGTATTTTTTCAGGAAGCAGGCAATCAACAACCCATGGAAATAATGATGATTTTGTTGCTGTTGCTCACACTTTGGGATTTAATGATTTAATATGATTACTTTGATGAGGAAAGCATTTTAAAGATGTGCAATGCTGCTCGTATATACACTGAAGTAGGAAATTATTAGGAACCCCAATAGCAATCAAATATGTGCCTCCTCTTTTACATACGCAACTATGATGTTGAGATGACTTCATAATGAGCCAACCAACGGCATGCAATTCAGACATGCACAAAATACAGATAGGGCAATATGGAAAAGATTCACGATTTACGTGACTTTAAAAGGGGTATGATAATGGGTACTTGGCGGGCATTTGGAAAAAGGCCACTTGATTAAATGAATCATGCTTTCAGTTAATATACACCAATGGACAGGCCATAAATATAGTGTCGACAGCACAAATTGATGAATTTCAGCTGCCTAGTCTTAATTTAGTAAGCTGGTGGAGGTGGAGTAATATTTCAGGGTTTGTTTTCATGGCAGGCATTAGGTTCCTGAACACCCCTGGAACAGTATTTGGATGTCACTAGATAACATCACTGCACACCAGGCACACCCATATTTGTGCATGGTGTTTCTTGATGGAGTGGGCTACTTCCAGCAGGATAATGTGATATGTCACTAAGCTCAGATCATCACATAGCTGTTCTGTAGCACAAAAGTGATGTCAAAAAAACTAAAATAGTCCCCAATGCCCCCATATCTTAACCCAATTGAACACTGGTGGGATGAGATTGAGACAGAGTTCCTCCTCCAGTGAACATTCAGCAACAGACAGATTGCTTGGCTGAACATAACTGTAGAACAATATCAGTACCTCACTGAATCCATGCCATATCGAATCAAGGCTGTTTTGAAGGCTGAGGGTGGCCCAACATGTTATTAGGTAGGTGTTCCTAATAATTTACTACTTTAGTATACAGGCAATACACAAACACATAACATTTCTATAGTTTCCACCAATTTCTTTTTTTCCTGCTCAGACAAGAACAACTCTACCTGAAGTAAGCTTCTGTATTCTGCCCCTGTGAATGACTGGAATAATGCTGCATGTAAATGGTAACAAATTACAGCAAGTGTTTAATATATCATTCATGATGAAATTTCATAACTGATGTTCATAAGATGGCTCAAGAACAGGTTTGGCAACTGTAAACAGTAATTCTTAACCAGATGGCAATATGTTTTGCTAATAATTTAGACTTTGAAAGTCTTGCTGTTTGGTCTTATGGAACACGATTAAAATTGTCTGCATTATTATTTCATATGTGCTAGGGGGAAGTTGCTAAACAATACAGGCTTTTATTCCTCTGTGGCTGTGCTATAAAATGGGCAATATCAGTGTTTAAATCTGCAACAGTTATCTCAATTATCTTAAACTGACTGAATCCACAAGTTGATTCTTTACATACTGGCATATGATTTTTTTTTCAATTTATTTATCTTCCTATAGAAAGTCACATTATCGACAAGGCAGCATACTTGAAAAATCTATGCCAAATAAAAATTTTCACCCTTAGAAGAAATTTAATTTTTTTCTCACAGAAAATGGTTTACTACTTACAGTAACTTGCTATCTGCACTGGAATCATTTTCATACTCAATATTTTCACCACATAGTTTTTGTGACACTTGCACTGAAAAGGAGAGATAAATACAACAGTAATTTAGGAAGAATTGTATTTAAAGAGAATAAATATCTGTGTTTGAAATAAAAGTTGAAAAGGTTTTAATAGATCTCAAAAAATATATATAAAAATACTTGCAATAATGGCAGCATATATGTGATTGAACCATTGGCACTGCTGTTTTGTGCTTATGTGGTGTGTTGCTAGATGTTTCAGTATAATAAATGGAATCAAAATTCTGGATGTCCAACAGACTTCTATATTCATCAAAGAAGTCAAATTGCTGATGTCCATTTCAGAAGGGACGTCCATGTCTAAAACTGCAAATCTGTTCAATAACTCTCCAAGAACCGTTCATAAAACTTGGGCAGACAGCATCTATGAGAATGAACAATTGTCAAAAATCTAAACAGACAGAGAGACAAAAGGATGTAGGTAAGGATTATGGTTGAAAAGCACAAAACCAGTGCTGCTGTAGCTAATAATCATAGACTCAACATGCATCTGCATCATCTAATTCCATAAAGTCACAACTTGAGATAAGAGTTAAACAATTTATCATAAATGCCAAAGTTTATTATAATTAGTGATAAAATGAGCAAAAGAACCAGGAATCTGGTGATTGGAAGCATGACATACAGTTTGAAAAATTGTCTTAGTGATATCATGTTCATAAAAACTGGCCATTTGGTGACTGCAGGCATATGTGTCAAATAGTTTATAAACTTGTCTTAGTGATATAATGCAGCCAAATCAAAATTCATCTGTAATACAGCCAGCTATAACACATTTTAGTTGCACCATTGAATGTTTTCATACCTGAGACACACACACAACAGGTAAATTACTGGGGCATTATGAACAGGAATATTCCCATTATCAGAACAAAATAAAATTAATATTAACACTCTGGTGGAAAAGCCCATACCGGATCCCACTTAGTAGGATAAAATATAAACAGTTAATGCCATGGATGAGACTGAGCAGTTGAGTCAAGAGATATATGATATCAGATTATAGCTTAATTGGATATATATTACATATCCTATACTCAGTTCTCTCCCCCCCCACACACACACACTCTTGTTTCCTTGGCTTTTCTAGACTTGGTCAGAAAATCCACCTTTACACAGATGGATGATGGCAAAAGACATAATTTTACTGAAGAACATATTTTGCCTTTATGAGAACTAAATTGGGTTACCAAGGAAGAATTTCATTCTAAATCTATATACAGTAAAACCCACTTATAATGAGGAGCTTAGAACAGATGGAAATCCCTGCTAACCCTGTTTTCTGGTGAAAAACACCACCATATAAGAACATACATATTTTTTTGCATATTGTAATGTTTTTTCACCATTTTTTAGCTCTCTAACGATAGCTACTTTGTTGTTTACAGGTAACACTTTTCTGTTACACATTTTATCACTCATAAAAGTTTAGGATTTCCTACTTGAAGGCTAGGTGAGACTGACTGCTGTTTAACTATACACAAGAAGCAAACGCTGCACAGATTCTTCCAATACTAAGCTCACTTGCAGGGTGAAAGGGGCAATGGACACAAGTCTAGGAACTATTATCTTATTTTCCCTTATACAGGTGGCATACCCATTCCATTGCTGTTCTATTCCTCTTTGCAATCATACCCCTAGAAATTCATTTGCATGTGCATGAAACACACACATCCTATTTTTGCCTAGGAGTGGGTTGCCTGTTTTCAACTCTGATGACATGATACTCCCTCCCCATGTTGAACATTTGATAAGCATTTGATGCACTCTCCTCCACATTACTTTTCTATCAACAGTCTTCCATTAGAACACCAAGATTCCCCTGCACTGTTGCAATTTTGTCCTGTATGCCACCATTTTTATTCCTCCATTCCAGGACAGTGTGTTGCAGATTTTCTCTGCCTTGTTAAATATGGAATTTTATTAAATTTTGTTACTTTGCTTGTTAAAGTGATTCCTTTAGCTTTTCACTCCCTCATTAAATCCAGGGATTTCGTTATAGTTTGTTCATTAAAAATGGTCATATTTAGCTTCGAATTAGCATTATGCCAAACAAAAATTCTTGTTTTGCTCTTTAAATCTGAGATCTCACTGAATAAGACTAATTACAAACAGTTTCTGCTGTCTTACATGTTAAGTTCATGGCACATCTGCTCAAGCCAGGCACTGTACTGCTAAATGGATTTCAATTCTTTTTACAATTTTTAAACTGATTCTCTTGTCACATTACGAACAGTCATTCATTTATTTTTTCAATTGCAGTCACTGCACTTGCTAGCAGAAAAGCAAAAAGGAGTACTGACCATGTTCACATTTTATGCTGTTGATGACACCTTACAAAAGGATGTTTTCTTTTTGTTTCATGTTAAGGAGATAATTTTGTAACTTCATTATATAATCCTCGAGTAGTTTTGCAAGAAATGTTTTACATATCCTCTGAAGTTTTTAAAACAGTTTCTATGGTATGCAATTTTTCTACTTAGGTGACTACTTAAGACCATTTATCTAAGATGGGCCTGGGTTTGAGTCCCAAATGTGACATGGGCAGTGTGCTTGTCTTACAGTACTAGCTCTCTCCCTTCCCTGGTACCAGTGGCAATAAATTAGGCATGAGATAGCTTACAGCCCACAGAGTTGCTTACAATAGTAAAACCCCAAATTAAAAATAAATTAACATTAATATTTCATAAATTCCTAAAAGTTCTTATTTACTGCAATTATTATGAAAGACTATTTTAGCAGCCAAATCTTCGAAAAAAATCCCGAAAAAAAAAAAAAAAAAACTCCCCGAGAAAATTCACTTAGTAATACTCCATACGACCTCATATGCATGGAAATATCTAATTAATCAAGAAGAAAAACCAAAATGAAAAAGCAAAGAATGAAAATGAGGATTAAGAAGAATTCATATGGCTGAACACTGGCAGATGGCGTGCAGTGTGACATGCACAATGAAGATCCTGACATGGAGGTGAAGCATGACTTGGCAGAAGTTCAATGGGACATTGATGACTTGGCAATTTAGGCAAATACATCGCCAACCACTGATGAAGGCTGTGACTTCAGCAGCCGAAACACGTTTGGTGTGATGGTAGGGGTGCATGTGTAAACAATGAAAGCCTTTCTGGAATTTTAACAATTCCTTGTGGCCGTTTTATTTGATTTTATTCTGATCTTATTCTGACTTTATACCGATTTTATTCCAATTTTAAATGGCTTTCACTTCATTCTGTTTTTACCAATATAAGTTTGCAAAACGAAATTTGTCCATATGTGTTTAATAAGAGCAGCAAGCAGCCAGTGGGAAATTCAAGTGGAGAGATGGTGAGCTGGCATTTTGCATTATCATTGTACATACATATCATTAAGCTGTTCTCTGATATTCAGAGGTTAGCTCCTCAAAGAAAAACCATCTGACAAATAAACATAAAACAGATAATACAAACCAGCAGATAAACTTTTAACTGATTATTTACTTACTGTTGCCATATCAAACTTCTCCATTTACAGTGATCTTGACACACAATACAGACTTCAGTGACATCCATCACACAACATACACAAGACCTTCTATACTTCATACTCATAATCTTTTTCTCATTCAGGCACTTCTGAATCTGATCCTCCCATGACTTCCTCTGCCTTTCTTTCCTGCCACTCGGGCCAAAAAAATTCTCAGTAAGCATCTCATCACTGCAAATTGTATACCATCACTTCATGGAACTAATTGAGCACACTGCCTTCCTTGGCCAGAGCATTCAAATTTAACGTGTGAAATAGAAGATTTGGAAGAGCGATATTTGTTCATACTATAACCAGAACTGCTGAACCATAAAGGCATTCTCCTACAGCAAGAGGACGCGCTTTGGAGTGATACCTCACATAGCATATGGATGACCTGTCACAAGATCAGGGACCTGGGCAGGGTGGGAGTTGCTGCCACACCTAGCTTATTCCCCACTATGCACCTACCACCTTTTCCTGTCATTGCAGCAATTCTTAGAAAGACAGTGATTTACCAACCAGGATTATGTCAAATATGCACGTACTCACTTCTTTGCATCCAAGCCACCACAATTCTACAGAGATGGTATCCAACAGCTGCCCAGACGATGTGTGCAGGTCATATCAAGTGACAGTGACTACATTTTGGACTGATTTGTACTTGTATATATGGTAATTAGCACTTTTCTACTTTCTTGCATTTGCAGACATTACTTTTTTTCCAACCCAATATTTTTAGAATATAACATTTACAAAATTCTAAATGTACTTAAAATAAGCACACTGGACAAAAAATTAGTCACCCCTGTCAGAACATGCCTAATAATGGGTGACAGCGCCTCTTGCCTTGATAACAGCATAAATCCGGTATGGTAGAGACTCCATGAGGTTGTGGATGTATTGAACATCGATTTGCAACCACTCGTGCGTCATTGCTCCCAAAGTTCCACCGGAGTACGTGGGTGTCTATTCTGGTGTTTCACTTTCTATTCCAAATAATCCCACAGATTTTTAATAGGATTTAAATCGGAGGATTTGGTGGCCCAGTCGAGGTAAGACAGTGTTGCTGATTGTTCGTCGTGCAGCTCAGACACAGTTTTAGCTCTGTGCACACGGCAATTGTAGTCTTGGAAGACAGGAGTGGCAATGTGATGCTGCTCCTGAAGATGTAGGGCAAAGGGCAACACTTCATCATTCAGAATGCGGAGGAACACATGGTAGTTCAAATTCATTGTCACTGCAATGAGAGAGCACATTTCATGATTCCAAAAACGTCCCCAAAACAGCACAGAACCCCTCCAGCTTGAACAACACCTTTGACACAATCAGGATTAAAGGCTTCTTTGGGCCTTCACTGCACTCATCGCCTCCCATCATTGGAGTATAAACAAAAACGAGACTCATCAGACCAAATTACTCATTTCCAATCCTCCTCAGTAAAGTTTTGGTGCCTCTGAGCCCACTGATAACGTGCGACTTTGTGACTTGCTGTTAAAAGAGACCTCTTCCGTGGTACTCTACTCCAGAAGTCCATTGCATGCAGTTCTCGTAGCAATGTCCTTTCATAAACTGGTTGGAGTGGACTTTCATTGACTGTTTGGAGCAATTGTTGCCTGGTTTGAAATCGATTTGCAGTTACTAGGCGTGAAACATGGCGGCGGTCCCTGTTGGTGAGAATCATTTTTTGGCCATAGTTATGTCACCGATTTTCAGTTGACTGCGAACTACATCACTGTTTGTAGACTCGCTGGACAGTATGCTTCAACACACCAACAAATTGGGAGAGTTCATTTGTTTTGTGTCCGTGGGCACGGCCAAACACGAAGGCTCTTTTTTGCCCCTCAGTAACGTCTGTCTTACGACTCATACTGCAGACTAAATTCAACACACACGTTGCTCTTCACGACTGCACAAGACAGAAATTATCCTGTAGACCACATCACTGCTATTAATCTCTCAAAAATGCTATCAAGGCGCCCTCTGTGCAACTGGTAATTTTGTACTGTCATTTCTGTTAGGGATGACTAATTTTTTGTCCAGTGTACTTAGAAAATTGTGCAGAGACACATGATTTTGTGTAGTAGTTTCAGAGATTTCAAAGAGATGTGAAAATGGCAAATGAGACATTAATGACACCTTTCATAGAGTTGATTCAAATGGGTAAAAAGTCACTCAAATTGAGAAATGATGCAGTTCAGAAATTACCACGATTTTGAACATATCTCAATAGAGAGGGTATGTTGTCAAAACAGTGCAGGAAAATCTTAAAAATATGCCTACCCATACAGCTTTTTCAGTAAACATATATAAATACATATATTAATTTGCAATATTCTTCAAATTGAAAAAATCCTGAAAGTAATTTGATTTTAAAACAAATGAAATGATTCATAGAAATATGACAGTGCTGAAAGAACTTCCAAAACAAGATTTTCATATTATCGTAATTTCGGGTAAATAAGCCATGGAATATGAGAGTTCAAAATTCAATTTTTTGGCCCGGGTGGCTTATAGAGCAATACAGCTTTTTTGGCGGAGCAAAATTACGTAATTTTTTTTAATTTTTGGCCTGTTCCATTGTTTTTTCTCGTGGAAAGATATCTCAATAGAGAGGGAATAGATTAACGATGCCACTGCCATGTGCAATAAATTCCATCGACCCCCTCTTAAAACAAGACATGACAATAATGCGTTATGCGATTGAGGTGGGACAGGTGGGACGTCCGATAAAACTCGGAAAAAATCCGTGGCGGGGGAAACTTCACAGGAAATTTATCTTGTTAGCAAGGATTGTCCTTGTTTCATGCTCAGAGCAACTAACTCTCTTTGAACTCATGATGCCATCAGCTTCGCTCTCTCTCCTCTCTTGAAATGGGATATGTGACTACAAGCCAAGATCGATTGTCATTGGTCAACGACTCAAAGAAAGCATGTGCAATGCGTTCGTTGCATTCAGTTCGCCAAATCACATTTTCTTGAGTAGGCATAGTTCTACAATTATCATGGAAAGTAAAATAACAAAATGCAGAAATTATACTTCTAGTTTTAAGCTAATGGTATGAGAAAGGGAAGAAAAATAGGCAATAGATCTGCAGCCCAAGAGTATGACATTGATGAGCACTACTTTCACAGGTGGAGATCAGAAAACGAGACTTTGGGGAAAATGCCAAGACTGAAAAGAGTGCAAAGGAGAGGAGCTGTAGCTTGGCCAGTGTTAGAGACGAATTTAGAAAAGTGGATAAAGGAACAAAGAGACAAAGGTCTGCCAGTCCCTACAGTTTGAATTCGTCTACAAGCGAAATTAATTGCTGAACAGTTGGGTTTAACTTCAAAAGTGGCCCTAACTGGTGCTACAGACTTATGAGGAGAAAGAAGCTCTCCGTTCGAATGACGACTACTAAAAAGCTTAGGGCAGGCACTACTAATGGACTGGAAAGAGAAACAAGCTTTTTTTTTCTGGATTATGTGCACAGTTATTACACAGCAGAAATTTACAGAAAGTAGCATCGTTATGGATGAAGTACCCCTAACCTTTGATTGTCCCCCAAATAGAACAGTGAGTAATAAAGGGTATAAAACAATCACAGAGGTAACCACAGGAAATGAGAAAACATCTTTTACACGCGTGTTAGCCTGCACAGCCAATGGAGATAAATTGAAACTCCTTTTGATATTTAAGAGAAAAACTATTCCTAAAGGAAATTTTCTGTCAGATGTGTTAATCGGCACAAATCAGAAGGGGTGGATGTGTCAAAAAAGATATTGCTGGACTGGCCGAACAAAGTGTGGGGCAAGAGAAAAGGCACATTTTTCCAGCCACATGGAATGTTGATTGTTGATTTCATGTTTACCCATTTGATGGAATCAGTGAAAATGGAGTGTAAAAAAGTTTCAGCTCTCAGCTACACTGGCAGTGATTCACGGAGGGCTGACTAAAATTTTGCAGCCTCTTGACTTTGTTGTAAACAAAGCTTTTAAAAGTGAAATGAGAAAGCATTGGGAGGAATGGATGCGTGAAGGAATACATTCATTTATGAATAATGGCAAAATGAGAAAAGCTACGTACGAGGAAGTCGCAAAATAGGTATCCGAATCCTGGAAAACCATCAACATTTTGAAGATTATTTCGGGCTTCACTGAAGCAAACATTATTTCTAAAACTGTGGTGAAATGCCAGAAGACAGCGAAAGTGATGTGGACGACCCCAGAGTTTTAGATGACGAGCTTTTAAATTTTTTTAATTCGGACAGTGAAGTTTCTGATTTTGACGGATTTGATTGAAAAACTACATGTATCACATATTTTCAGAATGCATAACGTTGCGTATGCATTTTTTAAATTCTTGAGGTATAAATGTTTAATGATTGGTTTAAACGCCTTATGAATTCTTCGAGTAAATTTTTATAAAATAAGTATTAGGGTAAGTGTTACGCTTAAGATTGAATCTTGTTTAATTGATATTTTTATTTATTATTTGAAAGATCAATTACTATATTTTTAATCTACATAATGTATTCAAGATTTCATCATGGTACTACCCCACCTTACTGAAAAGGTGCAGCATTTCTGGTGATTTTTTTACTCCGCCCCCTTTTTTTTTTTATTGCTGAGGCGTATACGTCAGAGCAGAAATTATGATATTTATGAGAATTGCACAGATACGTGATTGAAGTCAAAAATAAAGTATTTAAAAATTGACTACATTCACTATAGTGCATTTATAAAACATTGCTTTTTTTAAAAAAAATTATTCTGTGTACTTCTGTCTTTTCCCACTTTGCAGTCCCACACTGAAGCAGGTAGACGATGGTAATGCAACTGCTTTTGGAATCAATTCAAAAATTACATCTACAATTTAACAATACTATCTTTGGCAGACATGCTGTAAGCAGTATAAATGATGAAAATGAACTTACCAAGAGTAGATATTTTATCAACAAGAGATGGCATTGTAAGCAGCAACCTTAGCTCATGAACAGCATATGAATAAACACCATGCGAACTTGAATAAGCTTCAGAAGAAACACCAAACTCTTCCGGACTTGAATTCAAATGAGATAGAATTGTTTCAGCTATTCTTCGTTCAAATGGAAAATTCCGCATCCTATGGGGAGGAAAAATAAGCCAAAAAAAAAAAAAAAAAAAAAAAAGTATTCAATTCTATATTCAATCAGGCACTCTGTACAGTAAAAATAATTTCATTAAACATAAGTTATAACTAAAAACTGGCATAAATTAAATTACATGATGTAAAAAATAAATTTAGAAAGAAACAGTTACTCCTATCTTTATCCTTTCAGCTGGTGTGCTTCAATTCTAAAAGCTAATAAAAAATTTTTAATTATTTATTGACAGCAAAGTTTGGCACTCTTCATTTAAAAATCATACTTCAGCAACTTCTGTCTTATCCACCCCACCCCCTCCTTTTTTTTTTGCTTTAATGTATGTTTCTCATTTGACTCTGATAAAAGTTAGAGTACCTTTATGCAATTGTTAAGGCCTAGAAGTTATTATTTCCTTCCTATCTGTTTAATTTTTTTTTTATAAAGAATTGGTCACAAAAATGCAACTGGTATCTAAAGTTTATAGCAGCATGGTAATATTTTTAGTAAAATGTGGTAGAAATTCTCAAAAGTAGTCTATTTATTTTTTAGATTTAAATAACTGGAAGTTGTAGCACATTCAGTGATAATGAAGTTAGGTAAGGTATTCCAAAGTTTTGATGTAGAATGAATGGGGGGGGGGGGTGCATTTCTAGACTACTTATTCAACTAAAGACTAGGTGTTGTGTGGCAGTGTTTTTTATAGTGGAATAGGAAACTGCAGGGGGGGCAATGGCTAAAAACTCTTGAGAGTTATTACATGCATGATAATAACTTAAAAAAAACACACGGCTGTCCTTGCTGATCTATGGAAAAGGAATTAAGTTGGTGAGTGCTGGAGTGTTAATCAGATGAAATGATTTTAAAAAGTTTTATGGCTGATTTGGATGTACTAATCCAACTAAGGGTTACTACACATATAAGTCATCTGGTGTCAAAACATTTTTTTTTCTACATTTTTTTGAAAGGGAATGGGCAGATTTATCAATGGAATAATTGTGATCATGCCAAGGCAAATTGAAGAAAATATTTGGGTCAAGAACAGATAGAAATGCTCTGTATCACTAGGTTACTAATTTAGAAATAGAAGGAACATTTTAATCTCCATTTGAAAAGAGTAGAGCTAAAACTACCCTTTCAAGCAATAATAGCTCTCCTAGTTTTTCACTCTAGGTATTTCTCAGACCTGTTTTACTGCAAAGCTTACCACTGTGCATACTTTAGACATTTGTCAACATATATGGTAGTCAGCTTGGCATAATGAGTTGCTATTTATCAAGTTATCAACTTGGGTGACAAAGGTTTATCATGTATTCTTAATACAACAGTAACTTGCTAAGATTACTGTAGTTAGGCAAGGTTTGCTACAGGTACATTCCTGAATTTTAAAATCACAGTTTAAAAAGAATCATTAAGATAAAAATATCTCAATTGTAAACTATAGATGAAACCACAGCTGAAAATCTTCATTTCAGTTCTCTGATCTGATTTAGTCATTTGATCTTTACCTCATGTAGTATATTTGCATTTCACATAATAACTTAGGTATCTTTGGATGCATTTCTTCATCCTGCCTTTGCTAGTGTGTGTGTGAAGCTAGAGGCACAGTGAAGAAATGAATCCAGTGATGCCTAACAGTGATCAGGTGGAATGAATAAAACAAGCAGGATGAGGATTAAAGGACAAAACTAATCTGAAGAACTGGATAATTTCCGCTGAGTCGTCATAACTTCGGATTTTAATTCAGACATTTTTTTTACTTTGTGATGGCAATAGCTCTTTTTAAACTTTTAAATTGAAGAAGGCAAAGAAATCCTTAAAGTTCTGAGAAAAGGTCTCCCTCCAGCTTGAACACCAATTATAACCATTTGCAGTGGAATTGGCCTAAGGATTTCCCAGATCATTCAGTCAGAACTTCCTTTCAAAGTTTCTCTGTATCAGACAGAACTTTTGGTCTGATTCTCTATATCAGACAGAACTTTGTGAAGCTTTTAGGCAGCACAAAAACAATGTTTCATTTTTTAAAAATGTGTGCATAAAGCAAAAGATTTCACAAATTTTTTTATTTGACATTACTCTTATAAAAAATTTTAAATGTTATAATGAAATGCATCTTTGATGGATTTTTAATTATTTTCCCCAGCAAGTGACAACACTGTACTTACTTTCACAATATTCCAAAAGTGCTGTCACTTCTGTTTGTGTCCACACCAAAGCTGTTATGGCACCAACTATCACATTGAATGACATCTGTCATCACATTTTCCCGAGGAAAAGAACTATATAAATGGACTGTCTTCTGATAAAATTCACAACACAACAGAAACAATATCTAGAGACCATTTGTCAAGAGTTGTCATTTTGTGTGGTATCCTAGGAATACAAGAATTGTACAGCACTTTTCTGTGATGTGGACACCAGTAAGAGTAACACCATTTGATTTTTAGCACGTCTTTTGTAAAAAAGATCGTGCTTGTTATCGGTTTGTCCATCTGTACCCACGATATCTCTGCAACTATTAGTCCGATTTGAAAAATTCTTTTTGCATTGGAAAGCTTGAAATATGTGAATGATGATCCTTTATTATTATTTTTTTGCTGTACAATTTCGCCGCTAGAGGGCGTAAATGCAGATGATGTTGAATTCAAAAATACGTTTTATTCCACATATTTGCTTCTAAACATCCGATTGAAAACATTCTTTTATCTTTCGATTCCACTTATGTCGAAGAGTATTTTAGATATAGTTACTTTTTCAAATTACGCATAGATTTTCCGCTAGGGGGCGTAAAAGTAAATTACGTTTTTTTTCCCGATAACTCTTCTTCTAAAACTCTGATTTGAAAAATGTTTGCTTCAGCGGATACATCTCCTGATGGAAAATCTTTTGTATATAATTTCAAAATTTTGGTAAAGAATACTTTGGCCACTAGGGGGTGTAAGTGTTAATTTTAGCTTCTGATATATTTGCCATAAAACCTGAGCTTCTAAAATATTGATTGAAAACATTCTTTCATGGACTGATGCCACTGACATCGATAAACCTTTTCGGAATATTTTCTTAAAATATTCCACAGTTTCTCCGCCAGGGGGTGTAGATGTACATCTTATTTTTGTCAATATCTCTACTTCTAGGAGTCTGATTTGAAAAATTCCTTCTTTGTTGGATAGTGTTTTCCATATGACATGTTTTTCATATAATTTCAAAATTTTCAAGTAATTCATAGACTTTTCGCTAGGGGGCGTAGCGGTAAATTGCGTTTCTCCTATATCTCTGCTTCTAAATCTCTGATTTGAAAAATTCTTTCTGCACCGGAAACAGCTCCTGATGGGAAATTGTTTGCACATAATTTCTAATTTTTGTAAAAAAATAGTTTGGCCACCAGGGGCGTAAATCTTAATTTCCGCTTCTGATGTATTTGTAGCAAAATACGAGCTTCTAAATTCTCGATTGAAAAAAACGTCGTTTGTTGACCGATACTACTCATGTCGACAAACCTTTTAGAAACATTTTCTTCTTAAAATAATGCATGGTTTATACGCCAGGGGGCGTAGATGTATATCTTATTTTTGTCAATATCTCTACTTCTAAGAGTCAGATTTGAAAAATGCTTTTTTTGTTGGATAGTGTTTCTGATACGAAATGTTTCTCCTATAAATTCAAAATCTGCAAGTAAATCATAGACTTTCCGCTAGGGGGCACAAAGTTAAATTGCGTTTTCTGCATTATTTCTGCTCCTAAAGCTCCGATTTGAAAAATTCTTCCTGTATCGCTTACAAGACCTGATGGAAAATATTTTTCACATAATTTCTAATGTTTGGTAAAGAATCGTTTGGCCACCAGGGGTCATAAGGGTTAATTTCTGCTTCTGAAGTATTTGTAGCAAAATCTGGGCTCCTAAAAACTCGACTAATTTTTTTCTTGGACCGATACCGCTTATATTGATACACCTTTTGAGAATACTTTCTTCTTAAAATATTGCATAGTTTTCCCACCAGAGGACGTAAAGTCACATCTTATTTTTGTCGATATCTCTGTTTCTAAGAGTTTGTAAGCTCACGATGCCGTTTACAGCAATATCTGAGGCATTAAAAACCCGATTGAAAATCTTCTTTCTTTCGCCAGATCTATTGTTTTCCATACCAGTTCCATTGACTTTGAATAGCTTTGATAAATTTAATTTGCGTCAGAACGGATTCAAAAGACGTGCTTATTACACACAAAAATTCTGTGTCATCTTTCTTGTTAAAAGCTTTAACAGAAAGTGAAATAGTTTCACCTGCTCAAGAAGAAATAATTGAAAAAACATTCAACATTCATGTTTCATTTGTACATTATACATGAAATGTTTACATGCGTAATAACAAACAAAACAATTTTCCCACAGACTTTTTGATTTGTCGTGTAATAATCATAGAACTGAAGCATGCCTGTAAAATATTCAGTACTAAATTTTTGCATTAAAATGCAAAAATGGCAAAATAAAAATGGAGTCCTACCTGAAGAGAAGAGTTAGAGAAGGCCACAATGGCTGCAGTAATGTAGCTTCCACAGACCTATAACATGCTGTTTTCGGATCTTCTGGGAGAAGACTTTTATAAGCTAGGCAAAAAACTTCAAGAACGTCATCTATAGCCATCTTAATGTTTGATGACATTTTTTCTAAGCAGTCTGATAGGGAAGACAGAGCAGCATGTGTACTCTCATCATCCATGCGCTTTATATCTACTTCTCTTTTTGAAGACTGTAATAATGTTAAGGGATACAGCCCATTCCCACTGTCTGAAATTTTGTCTAAAATAAAAGTTTCATTAGAAACATATAAAAAAAAAAAAAAACAATTAGTGTACACAAGGTAAATTAAATGAGATATGAATAACGTTGCTATTAGTCTGACCCACCCTCCTTTTTAGTAAAAATCAAAATTATACATTTGTGTTCAAAAAGCATAACAATATTAATTAACTTGCAACTTGAAAGATTTTCTGATTGAATTACACTTGCACTCATATAAAACGAAGTTGAAGGGAGAGTCAAAAACATTCAATTTATGTGAACTTCGTTATAACCAAGTGGATAAAAAAAGGTTTATTTTTGGCATATATTGCATTATATCAAATTAAAGCTAGTCAATCCTAAACTATTTATCAATTAAGCAAAGGTAAATAATACTTGTTAATTGAAAATTGTAGTTATAAATATAATGAGGGAAGCCTGCAATAAGCAAAACATTAAACGAATGTAGAAATTAAAGTAACTGCCAAAAATTTTTAATTTGACCTGTCACATGTTACATTGGATATACAGTATATATGAGCCAATTCTTGTTTGTTTTGTGCTTATCATGATATCTGTTTTAAGTGTCTTTCAACTTCCTCTGACATGGTAGTTAAAATGTTTCTGAATGCAAAATAAACTCTTAAGAATTTTTTTTTTTTTTTGATTGGGTGTTTAACGACCACCGTGAGCAACTTAGTAGGCTATAAGCAGTCGCCCGTCCCTAATTTACGGCTGCTGGTACCAAGGAAAGAAGAGAGCCAGGGCCATAAGACAAACACAACATTCATGCCTCACCAGGATCCAAACCCAGACCCATCTCAGACAAATGATCAGAAGCCATCGCATAGATCGCTGTGCCACTGGGTCGGCTCTATGATTTCCTAAGCAGGGATTAGATGATTGAAAGCTAGTGAGGGGAGGGGAAAAAGAAATCATTTACCCAGGAGATGAATGTTTGGCAAGCATGTGTGGAGGAGAGGGAGATAATAAAAAAAAAAACAAAAAAAACAACAAGTGAAAAACATTCTCATCTTCACACGAACTGACCTATCTATCTGCAAGGGGAACGTGTCAACTGCAGGTAATTCCTTGTTTTCTAGTAAAAGAGAAAGGCTTAAAAACTGGGTGAATGACACTTACTTTGGCTGATCTTTGATATGTGGTTTCTTTCAAAATTATTGTTCATAATATGCAGTGCAAATAACAAGGGAGAACATTCCGAAGTTAAAGGGATCAGTAAAAACGTCGGTTTACACAGAAATTCATATCATGCAAGCCAGTTACACGTGGGTTCAACTGTATATGTACAGCTTATGTAGAATTTAAAAAGATGTTCTTAAAACGGGAAACTTTCAATAGATTTCCAAAAACATTTAAATATTAGAGCAGATATTTTAGCACTCTCCAAAGAGAGTGAAATAAAAGCTGACAAAATGGGTACGAAATAGCTACATACACAAAGTAATCTAAAAGTGCAGAAGAAAGTAACTCAGTTCAACAGCATTTTTACAACTAGTGTCAAAAGTACTGTTTTTAGCAAGTATGTAACTTCACAAATCACCAATTGTTATGTTCAGTATTGCTACAGCATGCATAAAATTATCTTGTTCATTCATTATTTATTCTCATTTCATGCTTGTGCATCTGTACAGCATTTCAGTATGTTTTGTACACAGACCACACAATAATAACAGTTCTTCATGATGAACTCTCTCTATCTCTTTCTGTCTATTGGAAGATTAATAATAACAATCCTTGATGATGAGCATTTTTCATCACTCTATTTCTGTCCATCGGAAGATTTTCTGTCTTTACCATATTGCTTCCTTAATTCCTAATGGCTGATTTAACACATTATACCATATTGCTCGCTTAACGCTTTAACCGGCTGGAATGAATTAACTTGGGGTAATCAAAATACGCTGAAATCAGATTGAACGAATATTTCTGTCAATGAAGTGGGCCAAATGCAGCTGGGTTGAGTGAATATGAGCATCAGAAAGCCTTGCTTTCCCCTTAGCTTTGTAATTTAAAATGTTTATTTAGGGAGATGATTTATACTAATCTTTTCTGACTGATTACTTGCTAAAAGGGTTATAACACTGGTGAAGAACCTAAGCAAGGAGAGAGATGTTTGAATTAGTCAACTCTGCTTATAGTGAACCTTTGTGGACTCGCATATTTCGTTCACAATGTCTGCGGTTCACTAAAACCAAAGTGTGTTCCCTTAACCTAAATTGAGTGAAATGGTGTGCAAGAAAATAAAATATGTACATATGTATTTAAAAAATAACATTTTATGTATGTAGTGCACATTCATTAAATTAAGTGAATAAAATTAATAACACATTTTAGGCAACTTACCATTATGTGTTATTACAGTATTGCACGTTAATTTAAACCTTGGGTATTGGACAGGCGTCCAATATGTGAGGCATTCATAAACAAAATTAATTTTACATTACATTAATTAACATGAAAATAGTCTTATGAGCCACTGCTTGCTGCAAACAATTTTAATAAATATTTTCTCTATGTCCTTTTCTAGAGTCTGTGCTTTTGCTACACTCAATTCTGCATTTTCCACACATTCTAGGAACCTCAGCACAGTCCTGACACCCTCCAATGCCTCTTTCACTGTTGGAACATGTTCTTCATTATTGTCCTCGTCATCTTCAGCCTCATTTTCTGTCGTGCTGGAACCGCCTTTCAGAGCCTCAACAAACAATAGCCTCATCTGATGGGATTTCATTCGTTCAGTCAGTCAGGGTCGGCAAAATCTTCAACTTCAGTGGAATTCACACCGATATGCTGAAGCAGGTCATTGAAAGGCATATCATCCTCTTCTTCGAATGCCACAATCCCAGTAGCCAAACCAGCCCTCCGAAAACAGTTCTGTATAGTGACCGTTGACACACTCCTCCATGCTTTGTTTCCAAAACGTACAGCATTCAGAACATTTATTGATGTGTTCTGCTTTGATCCCAAGGTTTGGATTAAATGAAGAGTTACTTTCCTTTTGTCATATGTTTTAAAGCTGCCAATCACACCTTGATCCATAGGTTAGAGGACTGACGTGGTGTTGGCAGGCAGGAACACCAGCTTGATGTTGCTGAGGTTTTCAGCATGAGGATGAGCTGGGCAGTTGTCTACCAGAAGCAGAAATTTTCTTCCTTTCACTCTCGGATATTGATCCCACTGTCGAAGTTCTTCTTGAAAAATGGATGATGTCATCCAGGTTTTATCATTGAACTGATAATTAACCGTTCAGAGGGACTCCTAAAGACCTTTGAAGAGTAAACCATTGAAGAGTAAACCATTAAAGTAATGCTTGGTCAACGTTGTCTCGATCAGACAACTGAATTTTTTTATATCAGGCTTGTTTGTATTCAAAGCACTCATAATTTTGTCCTTGTTTTTCAAGATGTTACTCATGGTTGATTTACTTAACCTGTACTAACTTCCAACCCAAGATCAATGTCACTGATAATATTCACCTTATCTTCCAAAGAAAACACTTCATGCTCTGACATCATCTATGTATTCACAGTTTAAAACTTGGATCAAACTGATCAGTATCCGCCTGCAGAGTGATTAGGGAGTTGCGACTCAGCCTTGGAATTTCCCCATGCTTATAGCCCATTGAGTTGCTCACGGTGGTCGTTAAAATTCCAATAAATTCCAATTTCTCCAGGTTTACTTTTACAAACTGGAGGGGAGGGGGTTGAAAGCCATTGGAATTTTGCCAGCATTCAGCATTCACCCTCTGGGCATCACCCTTTCTCTTCCCATTCTCTTTTGATCCTTAAATGGACAAGACTTAACGACCTCAGTTCCAGGAAATGACCCTCATGCCTCTTCGTCCATAGTGGACACAATAGCTTCTTTTAAAATAATCAGAACTAATCCTACCTTTGTCCATCAATGCACTTAAGGAGTAGTAGGCCTATAATATTGTTCTCAACACATTGTTTAAAGTTTTTACAAGAAGATTTGTTTTGAAATAAGTTATTATTTCATGTTACAAGTACATTCTTTTTGTTGAAGTTTTATTTTTTAGGTTCCCTATAACGGAAGTTGAGGGTTTGCTATAAGCGAAAATTTTAATGTACATTTCTGATGTTGAGGGTCAGGACCAATGATTTATTTTCACTAGAGCCGAATGTTCACTACAACAGAGTTCACTATATCCAGAGTTGACTGTACTTGTTTCTACCCAGTGGAATGATGTCCATGTCAGGGAGACGACACTATTTCACAGGTTTATGGTTGATACTGCTGAGATGAGAGGTGGGAGGAATTGTTTTGTATTAGCTTATGGAAAACTCTGCTGCTATGTGAACATATCTCTTATGAGATAGTAGAACATGTTGGATACCATTTGGCTCAGGTACATCACCCACTTAAAGGGTTAATGCCTAAGGCTGATTGTGCAATTTTGGTCCACCATATTGCTTCCTTATTCCCTAACACCTGATTTCACACTTTCTGTCCACCACCTTACCTTGTAAGCATACCTTTTGATCTGCAGCCAGTCACCACAGAATTTAATACTTGTTTATGCAATCTATCATCTCCCATTGGGCACACATGCCCATACCATCTTGATGTGTTTTCTCTAACCTTTTCTTTAAAAGAAATGTCCAATTCTGTTCTAATTTTTCAATTGTATCAACTTTGTTTTCTAGATAAAGGATCTCTTACACTTCATGTGAGAGGGATGTCTTACCACTTGATGTCTGCAGCTTCCAGCCTCCCCAAAAGTTCTTTACTTTGAGCCTGACTCTCACTGCTATAAAAGAAGGTAGGTCTAAAATGCTGCATTATATACAGCAAATTTACTTCTCTGGCTAAACATTTTATTGGGGAAGATACTTATATGTATATACCTGATAACAGACTTTCTCCACATTGCCTAATCTCTTTATCAGTCTTCCACTACTGCCTAATCTCCTTATCAAGTCTTTGGAAGTCTAATCAATAGGACCCAGACTTTGATGACTTTTGCATTTTAAGGGCTTTTTGCCTCTTTAATACATTTTTAGGGCATTTTGCAGCCTTTTCCAGAATTTTTTTAGCATTTTGGGAGGATTTTAGCAATTTAGGGCATTTTTTGTCACTTTTCTACATTTTCTTTCTTTTTTATGTACAGTCCATAAACGGCCGACATGGCCCTTCAGTCAAACGGCTGCGGCATTTCTTCACCCCTTGAGACTTTGGGAAGGGCATACGTAGTTGATTGTGCTGATAAGACTCCGAAGCTGCGTGTCCTCCTCAAAAGAAAACAGATGTCTGACTGCCTCAAAAGAGCCACTGGCTTTGGACACACCCCTGATAACCCCTCAGTCGCAAAGATAAAAGAGAGAGAGAGATAATCGATTGGTGCTTGGATTTGAGTGATTCAGCCTGAGTACCTCAGGAGGACTTTCGTCCCTGAAGCAACGCCCACACCCCTTCCCCACACATACTCAACCTTCTCCCTCAGGAAGTGAAAAGATTTTCTCCAAGAAACATGTAGCTCAAATTATAGGAAGCATTACTTGGGATTAGGTGTCACTCTCCACAGGAACATCTGAGAGTAATCCTCATTTTGTTGGGTCTTCAGTAGGGAAGGAAATGGAATAGAAATATTTGTGCCTAAGATTTTTGGACACTGTTCAAGGGTTAGGTAGAATGTTTTTCCATTGCCCCCAAACTTCTGGTACCAGGCAGAACCTGTTCTGTGTGGTTGAGGGGTTACACTTAAAGCATCTGGAATTGTATGGAAGCTGTTAGTATGTACTTCAGTCATTATTTCCAGTCTGAAAAGAAAAGTAGCAGTTTATTTCCAAAGATGCCTAAATGTGCAAACCTTCTCAATCTTGCTATTTACGCAAGTTTGTTTCAGAGTTCGGAGAAAATGTTTTTTTCTACTGATGGAGTAATTCCATTTTGCAAACTATGTGAAACTAAAGTTGCAGCACAAAAGCAATTTATCATTGTGCAGCATATTGGATGAGAAAGGCATATTTGAGCTGTTGAACTTGCAAAGAAAAAGTTGCAGGCATCTCAACATTTACTTATGGAAAGCTGTTCATCGACACCATCCAAGAAGTCACCATTTTATAAAGAGTTGTGTGAAGTTTTCGTTTCTGCAAATATTCCACTGGAAAAGTTATATCATCCTAAATTTCACCAGTTTTTAGAAAAACACACTAGTCATGTCATACCTGACGAGTCTACACTACGAAAAAACTACATACACGAGTGTTACACCGAAACAATGGACAAAATTAGGGACAGTGTAAAAGGGTAAAAAATGTTTGTGTCTATTGATGAAATGAATGATGCTCAGGGTTGTCCTGTTGCCAACGTCATAATAGGGACATTTGAGCCAGATTGCCCTGGCAAAATATTTTTGCTGAATACAGAGTGAGATCATAGAGAAAGTGAATCACTCAGCGATCTGTCAATTATTTGACAAATCCTTATTTCTTTTATGGCCTGGTGGTATACAACATGACGATATCCTTCTGTTTTTGACTGATGCTGCCCCGTATATGGTTAAAGCAGGAAAATCAATTAAAGGATTTTAACCCAAGTTGGTGCATGTTACCTGCCTTGCCGATGCTTTACATTGCACTGCCAAAGAAATCCATGCAAATTATCCTAATATTGATCGACTCGTATCCAATGTAAAAAATACTCCTAAAAGCACCATATCGCATACAATGTTTCAAATCTCAAGCTCCTAGCCTAGCCTTACCACCACAGCCAGTAATAACACGCTGGGGGACATGGCTGAATGCATGCATATACACTGCTGGACAATTGCTAAGGACGGATCATGAACGGCTATTTAGCGCATGAAAAAGTAAGTGTGGTTGGATGCCAAGTGAAATAAAATAATGTCAGAATGCCAGGACATTACAAGAAAGACAATTTATTGTGCTCTGAAATTCAGAAGGCTTTGGAACATGTTCAAGGGACAAACAGGCCATTTTGTGCAGAATACATAAACGTGAAAAAATGCAATCACCGTCCGCAGGCGTTCCGGCGTAAGATGTCAATACGGGATATGGCCACCATGGAGGGCGATGCAAGATTCCACATGTCGTGTTATGCTTTGCACAACATTATCAAGCAGCTGTTGGGGTAATTTATTTCATTCTTCTGTCAGTGCATGGATGAGGGTGTCCTTGTTTATTGGAGGGCATTGGCGACCAGCAAGACTCCTCCCTAAAGCATCCCACACATTTTCAATGGGATTCAGATCTGGAGAACGTGCTGGCCATACGAGGCGTTTGATATCCTCGCTCTCAAGACACTCCTGGACAGCGACTGTTCAATGACATGTTGCGTTGTCGTCCATGAAAATGAATCTATCACCAACAGCACCACGGAACATGCGAACATGAGGTAGCAGAACATCATTAATGTATCGTTGGCCAGTCATAGTCCCAGTTGGAAAGGGGGACGTGCGCCTATTGATCATGATGCCAGCCCATACCATGACACTACATGTCGGATATCGGTCCCTTTCCTGTATGTTTGCTGGACAATATGCAGTACCACTATCACGCCAGATCAGTTGTCGTCGACAATCAGACGATAGACTGTATCTACTATCATCTTAGAAGAGGACAGCAGACCAGTCGTTATCAGTCCAATTGCGATGTTGATGGCACCATTGCAAACGGGCGGTACGGTGACGTCTGGACAATGGGATGCACACAACAGGACGGCGGGCGTATAGTCCTCCTTCATGCAAACGTCTGGCGACAGTTTTTCGGGAGATCCGCTTGCCAGTAGCAGCCATAAACTGATTTGCTACCTCACTAGCTGTGCTGCGTCGGTGTCTTTTTGTTGATAGCACTATGTACCGATCTTCTGCAGGTGTCATACTGCGAACACGACCTCCCCTGTGACGTTTGCTACACTCTCCATTTGTTTGAAATGATTTCCAAAGCCTTGAAACAACACTGTGGATGACGTCGAACTCCCTGGCAACATCTGTTATTTTTCGCCCTTCTTCAATCTTGCCAATAATACGGCCACGCGTAAAATCATCTAGGTGATGTCGGGAAGACATACTGAAAATTGTAAGTTCGTCAATTGATTCTTTCCCTTTCAACTTTGCATTTGAACAACATCGGTCAATACGCGTCAAATCCGTTATATCTTTTATCAGCGCTATGACGTCACGAACAAGTTCGGCAATCCAAAATTTGCATACGCACAACACGTCTTACTGTATCTCGCACTTATGCTAATTTCCACATTTTCCTGCCTTCCATTTTATGGTTGCTATCGTTACTATTGTCATCCGTCCTTAGCAATTGTCCGGCAGTGTATTATAGTGACAATTTCCAGCCTGTGAAGTCTATAGTAAATGGCTTTCAAACTGTTGATGCTGCTTCAATTCAAATGGTCCAACACGTGCTCTCCGAAGATAAAACAGAAGGAAATCTAGCATACATTAAATCAAACTTCGGCATTTTGGCCTCAACGATTACTTGTTTAGAAAAACAAGGTATGAAACTCATTGATGCAATCAGTTACATTAAAAAAGCAAGCCAAGTTCTTAAAGGAGCCAAAGGCAAGGTTGGACAATCCATCTTTGCTAAATTAAACAATGTTCTGAAAAAAATGTTGGATTCCAGACTTTGAAAAAAATCTCACATATATTAACTAGAGAAACATACAGTTTTGAAATAGCAGAACTAGGTGTAAGTGAAGCTGTTTTTTTCAAGTATGCCGGTCACATCCGTTGATGTCGAGAGAAGCTTCTCAAGATATAAAAACCTACTTACAGATAAAAAAAATAGAGGTTCATTTACCTTCGAAAACATTAATATGCACCTTATAATTCAATGCAATTATGATGAACTTACATGAAGAAAGACGTTCAGTGTACAAGCAAATAAAATTCATATGAGATTGGTATGTACCATTCTTTCTTTTTCTTATGCAGTTACTAGTTATTTTTTTTTACGATTAATATTTATTTTAAAGAAAAGAAATACAATTTATCAATTATTTTAAGACAATACAACTATTTTTGGCAAAATTTACTGTAAGAACTGTTCTAGGTAGGGTTTCTTTTAAAAATTTTAAGGGCATTTTTTTTCATGTTATGGCCATTGTTTGCAATTTTTAAGGGCATTTTCTGCTATTTTTAAATGCATTTATAGAATTTTTCAGTCATCAAAGTCCGGGCCCTACTCATCAATAACAATCTCCATATTTAAATAAAATCTGTTACTTGTTTCTGTACTACAAAACTAACTTTTAAAGTTTAGCTATGACCCACTTTCACATTTATCATCGTTGATCTTCATCCAAAATTTTTCATGCTCAATTGATTGATATTACGCTGTAATTTGCTTACATTCCAAGATATTATCATAAAGTTATCAGCATACATCAAACTACACTGATGTCAAAACCCCCTAATTCTCTCTCTCTCTCTCTCTCACACACACACACACACCATCTCAAACTTACATAGTTTTCTTGAGTAGTTTAATCATACAGATTACAAATGGAGGCAATTTACATCCCTGTCTCACTCCGCAGTTAATTTCAAACCATGTACCAGTATTTTCTTCCATTCTGAATGTTTTCTTGTGACTGATTTCAATAACCTGTAATTCACTCCATAAATTTTTAGAACAATGAACAATTTAATCCTAGGTACTTAGGCAAAAGCCTTTTCAGAATCCCATGAATTCTCATTCACACCATGAAAGCTTCTAGAAAACTGTCTGAATAGAAATATATTATACTGGTATCCCCTGCCACATACTACTGAAATAAGCCACAGTATCCTTCACTTAGCTGTTTTCCATTACCAAAGTTTGTTACTCAGAGTAGATGAGTAAATCCTGCAAGGAACACCAAATAAGGAGATGCCCCAATAATTATTGCAATTTTTCCTGTTTCCATTCTCACATGTTGGCAGAATGGTTGACATTTGCCAGTCCTCAGGAATAAAACTACATTGCCATACCACTCTAATGATTCCACGTAAACACTATAATTTGTGCATAAATACTAGTATTAAATGAAATCTGTCTTGTTGAACGATGATATTTATTCAACTAAAAAACGAAATCTATGTACACCGATTGTACAGGTTAAAAAACATGACCGCTTTCGGTGTCACAGTGACACCTTCATCAGATGTGATTTCCATCATGTGGTTACATGCTGGTCTTAAATACGTGGAGCAGATGCATCATGGGAAAGGTAATGTCAGTGCCACATGATATACCAGATAACAAGACAGTCGAAAAAGCATAATTAGCCAATGAAAATTACTCCACAGAAACAATAGTTATTGTGCTGTCCTCCTTAATCAGATTGCTCCAAGGTTCAGGTAAAACACAAGGATAAGTCATTACAGCAACGTGTATTATAAGCCGAAATATAGAGGCTCTCTGTAAATAACAAGGAACAAACAGAGTTAGGTGTGTTTATGATCTTAGTGTTGTCCTAGTCTGGGATGGAATTTCCAGCACTTACAGTTCTTGCAAAAGAGAGCTTGAAAAGAAAGTTATTCTCTAGCACAATGCCAGGCCCTGCTCTGCTATGCTTCACATCAGAAAAATCCAGAAATTCGGATGGAGACTTTTACCTCACCTTACTTACAGCTCAGATCTGGCACTCTCCAACCAACATCCTTTTGGATTCCTAAAAACCAGATGCGTGGCCGAGACTACCAGAGCACAAAAGCAATACAGCAAACTATATGTTGGTGTCTTCGTGCAACTAGAATGGAGTTCTTCCGCAAGGGTATTTTTAAACAGCCAGAATTATGAAGATGTGGTGTCTAAAGGAACAGGGATTTTGTAGAAAACAGATGGTGCTGTACTTATTTCTTCAATCATTACAACTGGCAATTTTCAAAACACTGTTGCTCATTAATTTCAGTATGGCTCTTGTAAATGTACTAAATTGTTTTCCAATATGTTAGAAATCATTTAAAAACTGCATTTCTATAGTCAAATCTCACATTTCAGATTATTTATTTAGCTAGACAATGGAGAGTAGTTTAGCTCTGGATGCTTAAGTCCTGCTAAAATTAGCTCATTGGATTCACTGAATCTTATATAATCAATTTTTTTATACTGATACAGCTGCCAAAGTGATGAAGTAGCACAACTATTTGTGAAACTGAAAAGGCACTTTCAATTATTTACCATTATGTAGCATTTTTTGAAATAATATAATTGAAAGTTCTTAAATTCTTGAAAAACTTAAAAACCTGGATTTGTGGGTTTAGAATATGCGAAAATGTTGAATTCTGAAACATGTTTGGATGACGAAGAGGTCCTGTATTTAGTACCAACTGTACTTTGCTCAAAAACCATGACTTTGGTTTTCCCCTCATCATTTTAGTAAAAAATCTTGGCAAACTTATCTTTATAGATCTGGATGATGTTACAAAATTGAAGGAATGATGCAATTCAAACTTTAGGCCAGAACTTAATCGTCCGTCCCTAATTTAGGCCCACTGGTTCCAGGAAAGGGACAGAGCCAGGGCTGTAAGGTAAACACAACATCCGAGCAACGCCGGGGTTCAAACCTGGACCTCTTTCAAACGAACGAGCTTGTTATATTCAATATATACATGCCCAACATCAGTTATCTATTGAAATATTAAAACTGGCCACTAGATTTCAACAGAGGTTAATATTCACTAAGAAATGCTCCTCCCCTTTAAAAAAAGCAACTAAAGCATTTCAACGGACCTAGATATTATTGAGCATGAAGATGGGTTCAGTTAATATCGCTTTTAGATGAATTTTAAACGAACGCTTAGCGTTTTGGTTATTATTTTGTTCATTGGAAGTTGTACGACCACCGTGAGCAACTCAATGGGCTATAAGCAATTGCCCATCCCTAATTTAGGCCCACTGGTTCCAGGAAAGGGACAGAGCCAGGGCTATAAAGTAAACACAACATTCGAGCAATGCCGGGGTTCGAACCTGGACCCCTTTCAAACGAACGAGCTCGTTATATTTTTTTTTATTGGAGGTTTAACGACCACCATGAGCAACTCAATGGGCTATAAGCAGTCGCCCGTCCCTAATTTAGGGTCACTGGCTCCAGGGAAGGGAGAGAGCCAGTGCTGTAAGACAAACACAACATCCATGCCTGACCGGGATTCAAACCCGGACCACTTTCGGACGAACGATCAGAGGCCATCGCTTAGACCACTGCGGCACCGGGACGGCAATTTTTAGATGAACATCTATTATAGGTCTATCACCATGGATCCACTTCTTCAGTACAACTTAACATAAATAAAGATCTAGCAAAAAAAGTTGCTGATCTATGCATTCTTGTTTATGCACTGGATTTTTCTATAGTTTTACACATTTCTAGAAAACAGGGAGAAATATTGGAAAACAAATGAGAAGAGAATGCCATTTAAAGAATAACCAGACATGTTATGAGAGGTAACACACACACACACACACACAGTACAGAGGGTGAGTCGAAAGTTATGAAAATATTTGGATCACTCTATGTCTTCATACATATCTTTACGACGTAAGCTGACTACCATTCAAAGTATATGCCAATCACGTCGCACTGTCTTTAGCCCTCTGTCTGCCAGTTCTTTGATTCCGCGGCAGCGCCAGTTCTTGTCCTTCGAGGCAAAGAACTCAACACCAGCTGCTACTTTCTCCTGGTTGTTGAAGAACCCACAAAGGATGTGGGCCATGGACCAGAACTGGTAATATCCGACAGGGCAAGGTCCAGACTATATGCTGGGTGTGGCATCAGTTCAATGCCCTCAAGTTCCTGGAGTTTTGTCCTGGTCGTTCGCATTATATGAGGCCGAGCATTGTCCTGTTGTAGGGGAGTGCGCTTTCTGTTCACCAGCGCCGGGTACTTCTCCTTCAAAATGGCATGCATCTGCTCTAGCTATTCAGAGTACAGGCTGATGATCCAACCATCTGGAGCAAATTTGTAATGGATTATCCCCTCGAAATTCTACCAGACACAGAGCATCCACTTGTGCTCAAAGTGCCCATGTTTGGCAACAGGTTCAGGAAGCTGGCATGGGCTCAACCACTGCGTGTTAGGATTACGGAAATAGACCCACTTTTCATCGCATGTAACAATTCTCTTGATGAAACGTACATTGCGCAGGCTTTCTAGGAATTTCATGCACACTTCCACTTGGCGGTTTGCTTCAGCTGGTGTCAGTTTGTGAAGGACAATGCGGCAGCTCTCTTGCCGAGGTCCTAAACAAACCATGGTGGTTTATGACATGCTCAGCTTACCTGATAATCTCCAAGTGCTGGTTGTCGGATTTGCCCCTATGCCCTGGTGCACGGCCTCTGAATTCCCAGTTTGCAGCCTACCTGACCTTGGCTGACTGTCAAGGTTTCTGTCACCTGAGTGAAATTTCTTGAACTATCTGGTTTTGGTGAAGTGGTCCATTGAACCTTCCCCTTTCACATGACAAATGTTTCATGTTGTTTGAGCAGCTTTATGGCTGAGTTCAAACTCGTAAAGCAAAAGTTTCCTATTTAGCTGGTTGTGGTTGTTCACAGAGGCGGCGGAAAGTGGAGTTCATTGACCGAGCCCGAAATTTCAAATCATGGTGCACCCGCTCCCTTCCCGCTTCCCGGAACAAACAGAAGGAAAACAATGCCTGAAGAGCTTTGTTGGGGATTAGGACCACCAGACCACTTACCTATAGGAACTTTCTATAGAACATCACAAAAATCGCACATATGCCAAAAAAAAAAAAAAAAAATCTTGGCGGAAATTATTGACCGGGCTCGGGCCCTGGCAGCCTGGGCGGTTCCGCCGCCACTGCTTGTTCATCTTTTAGGTGTCTCAACCACTGACAGAATGATGACATGCACTGCCATTCATAGCAATGACTACCACTTTATATCCCTTTCAACTGATTGCAGTGAGTGACTTGAACTAGTTTAAACACGTGACATACCCACTGCAGCAAATGCGTTTATGCAAATATTGCAAAACTTTTGACTCACCCTATATAAAAAGAAGATCTAGAATTCTTCAAGTAACAGCATCACCTGGTAAGAAATCTGTGAGATAAGAGTATTCTTTTAAAGCATTTTCAATATCAAACTTTAGTTTTGTTTGAATTTGCACAAGCCATTGGGTAATAGGATGATCTCTGATCCTAAAATGAAAAAAATATATAAAAAATTTAAAATCCACATAATTAAATACTACAATATTTTTCATCATACTATATTTTTCTCCCTCATATGTGCATAATGAGAAGCAATCACATGAAAATTCAAAAGGTAAATGCTGATATGAGCAAAACATTTATGCTACAAGACTAAATCAAAAACACCATTTTCACCATACCATATGTGCACTTAGGTAGATACACTAAAGAGCAATTGAATTAGAGATACCAGTCTAGTAACGTGTAGCACAACCTTTCGCCCTGATGACGGCGGCGATTCATCTCGGCATGGACTCGACAAGACACCGAAAGCGTTGGGAAGCCATACGGATCCACGACCCCTGAACAACTCCCACAGTTCACAAAGATTTGATGGAGGGGTGTCAGAGCCTCGAACATTTCTCTCAATGGCATCCTAGATGTGCTCGATGGGATTGAGGTCAGGTGACCTAGCTGGCCAACGAAGTGAGGTCACGTCGGTGGAGTGTTCATCCAACCATTCGGATACAATTCGAGAGCGATGGCACAGTGCATGTCTTGTTGCAGGATGAGGTCCCCAGTGGGATGTAGAAGACGCACAAATGGGAGCAAATAGTCATCCAGGATATCCCGGTAAAGTTGACCTGTGAGGGACGATGCCACACGTACCAGGGGTCCCATTTCATTCCATGTAAACAGTCCCCAGACGAGAATGCCACCCCCACCAGCTTGAAGAGTACCCTGCTGGCAAGAAGGATCCATCGCTTCATGGGATTTGCACCGTACTCATATCCTGCCATCCGCATGTACCAACATGAATCTCGACTCATCAGTCCAGGCAACATTATTCCACATGTCTAGGGTCCAGTGGCAATGTTCCTGCACCCGTGCTAATCTTTGCACCCTGTGATGTGCGGTCAGCAGCGCTACCATCATGGGATGATGGCTTATGTACCCCATAGCAAGGAGATGGTTCTGGATGGTGTGGCTGCTTACACGTTTTTGTGCACCAGCGTTAAATTGTCGACGAATGATTTCTTGCACTGTGGCCCGTCTATCCGCTGTTACAATGCGAGCTAGCTGAGAATGACCCCGCTCATCCACACGCTGTTGTCTATAGCAGTTGGTCTTTGCAGGGATGGTTTTACCGGATTCGATGTACTCATGGTGCACCCGTGACACAGTGGCTCGTGAAAATCCCAGTGCCTGCACGACTTCCGAGATGGAGTGACCCATTCGTTGGGCCACGACAATTTGCCCACGATCAAATGCGCTTAAATCCTTCGTCTTACCCATACTGCGTCTGACTCTTACTGATTCCCATCGCATCACTCCTTATATTGTCGGATCGCCGCATACGTTATGTCGTTTCCATTTACAGGGCCTCCCACAGCGCCACATCTGCATAACGCCAGCTGTCTCTAATTCAATTGCTTTTTAGAGTAATGAATCACCCTAATCATTAAAATTCAGTATGTTGATTCAAAATGCTGCCTGGATTTGGTATTTAACTATAATACAAACATTGAAAAATTCATGTTCTTCAAAATACTGCTTTCTTTATTATTTGCTATGAATAATCTTCAAAATAAAATATGAAAATAAATTCAAAATACATAAAATATATGGACACTGGATCTGTTCTTGTAAGCTCCTTTAAAACATGCCACATTAAACACACACACACACATGCAAAACTATCAAACAAAGCAATACCATGAATAAGAGAATTCATCCTGGAAAATACGTTTCAGCCATACTGAAGTCATCCTCCAGCATGACAACGCAGTACCAGACCTGACCACCCTTTAGCATAGACAAGCAAGTTGGCTGCCTAAGATCGGCATTTTTAGGGGCAGTGGATTTTAATCATAAGTTGATTTTTTAAATTTTAATCTGAATTATCTTTGAAAAAAAAGGAATAAATAATGTCACTAAAATAAGGTAAACCATTCATATATTCAAATAATTATTTATTTAAGCTTCCTGTCACTAAGGAGAAATGCGTTACTCACATCTGATTGAAAATTGATATTTTAACAATTAAGGGTCATGCACATTTTTCAGTGAAAATACTCTTAGGGGGCCACCTAATCAATCTTTGCTTATGACCACCAAAGTATTAAGGCTGGCCCTGGACCAATTATCTGGCATCCTGAAATCTGAAATGACTTCAAAACAGGTAAATTTTTATTTTTTACCTTTTGGGGGAAGATTTTTTCTTTTTTTTTTTTTTTTGCGAGATATGTCCCATTGCTGATCCTTGCATGTTATGGGAACAACAATACTCACACCCAGAAGAATCCATGAGTGATACCGATCCCCCCCCCCCCCCCCCCCCACACACACACCAAACACACACACACACTATGCATGACTGAGGGTGACTTATTCTCCCCACACCCACACACTCACAGCACAGGGTGACCCATTTAGTGTTGTCAATTTGGGGGATAACTCTCCAAATCTAGTGGATTTCCTTTCTGCCATCAGCTAAAATACTTAGACCATGATTGTAATTCCCTGGGTAGGTCCATTTGGAGACTTTAAAAGCAATTCAAGGAGTTGGACACTGTTTACATGCTAAGTTGGGCAGTTCCTTGAAATAGGGCCAATGTAATCAACTTCCTCATTTCGACTCCAGTACGAGAAGATGCTCTACCAAAGCAGGTCATGACAGCAAGAGAAACAACTCAGAACAAAGCCAGAGCAAGCTTTTCTTATCTACAGAGAGACTTGAAAATATGCTCCCCTTGAGTTCAAAAGATCCTCACTTCCACTCAAATAGCATGCAGTTTTGACTTTTGACTTTCTCATATCTCTATTACAGGAAAGTATTATATGAGGCATGATCAAATGAAACCTGTTCATGCCATGTCACATGGACCGGCACAAGGGGGGCATGATGGCGTCACTGCTCACATAAGCACAGACCAATGAACAAGCAAGCATGCGTTCATTCTCCTTGCATGTGTGGTTTGTGCTGTAGATCATTGACAACATGGCAGGTGTGATTCTGAATCTGTCCAAGGATTGATCAGCCAGCAGTGATTCCATTCCTAACAGCAGAAGGATGTCAACAAGCCAGCATTCATTGCAGAATGCAGGTGGTGTATGGTAACAAATGTGTGTCGAAGACAACAGTAATGGACTGGGCATGAATGTTTTGGGAAGGACATGAGGAAATGAAAGATCTTCTGTGGCAGGGCCAGGTGCATGTTGTTGTGAGAGATGAAGCCATCACCAAGATTGATGCAGCACTACAGGTGGACCGTTGTCAGAGCTTACGTTCGCTAGCGGAGGAATTCACTATGTCATTTGGGATAGTTCAAACAGTGGTTATGAAGACACTGCAGTATCAGAAGGAGTGTTCACAATGTATCCCACAGATGCTGACCAACCACCATAAGGAAGAACGCATGGATTGGAATTTGAACCACTTGCTGCATTAAAAAGCGGAGGGGGATGCGTTTGTCACGCACAGTGACAGGCAACAAATCATGGTGCCACCACTTTGAGACGTCTAGCAAACCAGCGAGCATGCAATGGAGACATCCCAGATCACCACAACACAAAAAATTCAAGTCACATGCTTCCGCCGGTAAGGTTATGCAGACTGCATTTTTTTACCATGAAGGGCTTTTGTTGGTGGACTTTAGAGAGCCTCACGTGAACTTCAATGCCAACCAATACAAGGATACACTGAACAACCTCCAAAAAGCCATCAAGAATAAGCAACTCGGTATGCTTTCGCATAGTGTGATTCTATTGCACGAAAAATACTGTGCTTGTGCATTAGCATGGAAATAGTGGGAGGTTCTGTGCCACCCAGCCTATAGCTCCGATCTGTCACCATGTGTCTTTCATTTGTTCAGACCCTTAAAAAAACTCTAAAGGGACAACGATTCCACTCTGATGCAGACGTCATGGCCGCTGTGACCAAATGATTTAAGGAGCAACCAAAGTCCTTCTTCGCGGACGGTATCTCCCGTCTCCCCAAGCAGTGGGATGCGTGTCTGAATGCCTATGGCAACTTCTTCTAACGAACACTAGTGCATTCTTGGTTCCTCATGTATTGCTTTGTTTAATTCTGCCACACCTGTGGATGTACCTTTTCGTTCATCTATTAATAAAGCCATTTGAATGGGTTTCATTTGATCACGCCAAATAACCAAGAGTCAACAGTTGTAAATATAATGTAAAATTACCTGAATGCTGAAAACACAGAACTCCTCAGAAATGCAGAATGAAAAACAACCACTACAAAACAAATGAGTGTCAGATAGTGAACATAACAACTGGAAGATGCTTTAATACTAAATTGTTTAACATTTTTATTTAGTTCCAACTGTCAGTAAATTTACTCAAACGCTGAGCATTTATATTTCTTACACCCCTCAGAACATGATTTACACCCCCTAGTATGATGACTACACAATAAAATGCACCGATTAGCGTGCATGCATTTTCGAAGCAACTGAAAATGTTGGACAGCACTTTGGATCAGTCTCTCGGAAAGTTACTACCTAATCTCAGAAACACCCACCGCCCGATGGAAATAACTGCTGATATCTTAACAGTGCTATCAGCAGCTGGCCTAAGTAAATGCTCTGGGATGGTAACTGCTCTCTCTGGTAACAATGGCCCTGACTGAGAACAAAAAACAAAACAAAAAAAAGATTTCGCAGCTAAATAAAACTAACTGGATATTACATAATTTTTTTTATCAGTTACTATTATGACTACCTATCTTTGATTTTACCATGATTTTGAGTACTGTAATTTGCAGGATAGAAGCCATAGCTCATGTGGTTTAAAAAGTTCAGTTTTCTTTGACTGCCATTCTTACTTATTTTCTCAAAGATGATTTGCATATTTTTCCCCCACAGCTCTTATCAAACAGACAAGCCCTGTTTTTTTGAAAAAATGGGTTGTTCAAGGTTTATCCATTTGAAGTGTACGTGAACTGGGGTAGTGAAAGCAAGCACAGCTGAGGATAGATGTGTAGGCAGAGAGATGTTATAAGAGGGCATGGGGGAGATTGGTTGCAACTCTCTTGTGGTAAGAACCAGTAGCATGCAGGAATCATTCCAGTCTATTTTGCCCAGCAGTTTTAATGTGTCTCTTGAGTTGGTCAGTTGAGACTGGGAAAGAAAAGAAAAATTACTTTGGCAAAATGTTCACCAAACTGCATAAAATTCTAGTGAACTTCATAAACTGCTAACAAGAACAGACCAAAAAATCGTGTGAATCAGATATTTTTTTTTAAAAACTAGCCATGAAATTATTTAATACATTTACACAATTGCTGTAGAGGTCGGTCTTGATGAAAGATGGGTTTGCCTCCTCAGGGCACTCCATGGGCAACAATGGCACACAGAATAGCAACAATGGCCTCTGTGAATCCTGGAGAGGTACCAGCTAGTTCTGTGTGACATTGTCAAAAAGACCCTAACTCACTGGGTTTTTTTCCAGAATCCTTAGGTTGAATGACCAACTGGAACTGCCAGCTATGGGCTAATCCCCCACACTGGTGTACTTTTCTGATTAAAAAGACAAAAAATTTTTTTAAAGGACTCTAGTGTGGGATATGGAAGACTTACCACATTTGAGAAGGATGGTCCACCATGAAAACGAAACGGAAATAGCAAAAGGCATATGAGAAAGAGATCTCAGCTGAATGAGTGTAAGATTGGTGTATGGAATACCAGAGGTATACATGGCAAGATGAATGAGGTGACTGAAGAAATGAATAAGTATAGATTGGATGTGCTGTGTGTAAGTGAAACTAAAAAGAAGGAAACTGGGATAGAAGAAGTGAATGGAAAAGTGGGTGTGTGGTACGGAGTATTGGATAATGTGAGATGACAGGCTAATGTAGGTGTGATTTTAAGTGAAAAGTTGAAGAACAGCTTGTTTCAATATAATTGCATAAGTGAGAGAATTATTTGGATGCATTTGAAGGTGAAACTTCTGAGAATAATAATTGTTGTCCTTGTGACTCGGAACCTTCTGATAGGAAGGAAGAATTCTGGAATGAGCTAAAAGCTGTTTTGAGCCAGTTTGGTGCTAAAGAGAAAGTTATAATAGCAGGAGATTTCAATGCTACAGTAGGTGTGCAGAATGCGATTTCTGATAATGTTTTGGGTAAGTTCAATGATCCTTGTGTGAATGATAATGGTGAAAGATTAATTGAACTCCGCATTGAAAATGGTTTGTGTGTACCTAATACATTTTTTCAATCATAAGTGTTATAGATTTTATTGTTTATGATCAGAATCTGAAACACTTAGTTGTTGACACCTGTGTGATGAGAGGTGCGGATGCTGGCTCTGATCATTACTTGGTAGTCACAAGTGAAACTGAATGTTGGTTGGAGGAAAAGGAATAGGAAGAGGCCTAGGATGGGAAGAATAAAGGTTGAAAGGCACCCTGAATATCACCAGCATTAGAGTAACGCTGATGATCTTCAAGGAGAGAATGACTGAAGGAGCTGAAGTCATGTGAGAGGAATGTAAAAAAGAAGTAAACACTGATGGTCTTCAGAGAACGACTGAAGGAGCTGAAGTCATGTGAGAAGGATGTAGAAAAGAAGTGAGTATGTTTTAAGAACTGTGTTGTCACTGCTGGTGAAGAGGTCTGTGGCACACAATAGTGGGTAACAATAGAAGTGATGCTTAGTGGAATAGTGAGATTGAAGAGGCAGTAAAGAGAAAGAAGGAAGCATACTTGGGGATGTTGCAAGGTAGAGTTTTTGAGGATGAATATCGCTGTTAGAAGCATGAGGCAGCTAAACTAGTATGCCAGAGTAAGGTAAAAGATACGAAGGAGGAGGTGGAAAGGCATGAACTGGCTTTTTGGAAAGATAGAAAGACTTTCTGGAAATACATGAGACTCAGGAAAAATAGGAAAAGCAAAGTTGTAAGTTGTGTGAAGAATGGGATCGGAGAAATGACATGGGAGCCCATTGAGTTAAGTGAAAGATGGGGTGAATACTTCTGTGAGTAATTAGATCAAGAAAGCAAAGGTGATTTTGAGGCAGAAGCAGATGATGTCACAATGAAAGATGGAAGCACAGGAGAGATCTCAAGAGAAGAGGTGCATAAAGCTCTAAAACCTCTTCAGAATGGTAAGGCTCTGAGAGTTAATGGCATAACTGCCGAGATGTTGAAATATGGTGGTGACTCTGTAATTGACTGGTTAACTGAAATCTGCCAGCTATGCTAAGAGTTAGGAATGGTCCCTCGGGATTGGAAGGATGCTATCATTGTTCCCTTGTATAAGAGAAAAGGTGATCAGACTGACTGCAAGAACTATCACTGTATTGAAAAAGTATGAGGTCTTACATCAGAGAAAGTGTGGGATATTCAGAGTGGCCTAATGCATAGTAAAGGCTGCACTAACCAAATTTTTGCATTATACATGATGATTGAAAAGTAACTGGCTGTTGGTAAGAAAGTTTTTGCTGCCTTCATAGATTAAGAGAAAGTTTATGACCGAGTAAATACGATACTTTTGTGGAAGGAATTGAATAAATATGGTGTTACTGGGGATTTACTTAATAGTATAAAAGCAATGTATGCTGGCAGTAAAGCTTGTGTATGAGTGAATGGTGTTTTATCAAAATGGTTTTCCATTGGTGCAGGAGTCAGACAAGGTTGTGTAATGTCACATGGCTGTTTAATATATTTTTGGATGCATGCATGTGTGATGCCAAAATGGACAACACTGGTTCATGTCTGGGTAATATCAATGTGTGCAGATTGCTGTATGCTGATGACACAGTCCTGTTGGCAGAGTATAAAAGTGAGTTGCAGAGTATGTTGTCCCAGAAGTACGAAGTTCGCATGAAATTCAAACTAAGTAAAATAAGGGAAAAACCAAAGTTATGGTTTTATAACAAGGAACTGTTAGCACTGCATGTAATATAAGTCTAGATGGCACAGTGATTGACCAGGTGAATGAGTTTGTGTATTTAGGAAGCATGTTTGACAGAGAGAACAGATTAAATGGCAAAATTAGTAGGCGAGTGAATTCTTCACTGAAAGTCATAGCTGCTTTAGGAGGTTTTCACAGGAATGGTGGGTTCTCAAGATAATCCTGCATGGCTGTATATGAAAGTGAAATTGTTCCTACTCTGATGTGTGGCAGTGAAACCTGGGTACTACAGAAGAAACATAAGAGTCATTTGTGTGCTAGAGAAACGAGTTACTTATGGGGGGGGGGGGCACGTTCTGGATCGTGTGAGGAATGAAGATGTGTTGCAGTTGTGTAATGTGAAGCAAAATGTTGTTAGCAAGGTGGAGACAAATATTCTTCGGTGGTTTGGCCATGTTGAAAGAATGAGTGATGAGATGCTTTCTAAAAAAATTTTTTTAGCCCAAGTGTCAGGAACGAAAGGCAAAGGAAGGCCAAGAAAGTCATGGGAGGATCAGATTCAAGAGTGTCTGCATGAGAAAAAGATTATGAGTATGAAGTATAGAAGACCTTGTGTACATCATGTGATGGATGTCAGTGAAGCCCAAGTTGTGTGTCAAGATCGCTGTAAATGGGGAAGTTTAATATGGCAAAAGTAAGTAAAATATAACTAATAGTTTGTATTTCTTTGTGGAGCTAACATCTGAATCTCAGAGAACAACTTAGAGATATGTATGTATACGTACAATTGCTGCAGCTAATAGAGTACAGCTGCTGAGGCCAGTCACATCTCAGAAACGCACACAAAGCTAAAACAATGCGTTAGCTTGAGGACTTTTTCTGTTGAAAGATTCTCAGATGATCTGCATATCACACAATGAAAGAGTAGCATTACAAAAACAGTTTTGCAGTAAAATAAGCTACATACTTTGATTTTATTGTGTGGTTATTCATTTACAGAAGTTTTCAAGCAATAAACAATGGTTTGAATAATTTTATTGTCAAGCGTGAGAAGATTTGCTGTCACCTACAAAATCTAAGCTCTTAAGGGAAAGGGATATGAAATATCCATTTCAATAATTTCATGGGCTTTTTTTTTCCATAATAGATATAAAACTAATCAAGTCATTTGCCAGCAAATTAGACCAAAAAATATGGTAACCAAAAAATATGGTAATGCTGCAAAGTCAGAAAAATATCAATTGAGACATACCCTAACTAAAAATTTCTACACATAAATTTGTCATTTTGTAAAGTACATACTCTTTTACCTTTCTGTCCCCTTGATTATTGATATTTTTCCACATGAAAATTGGTTTTGATTTATCTTGAAAGAAGCATACTCACTGTGCCATGTGATTTGTGTTGTGTGTGTATTACATGATTCGCACATGCTAGATTACAGACCCAAAATCCGAGATAACCAATAAATTGGCAAAGCACAGGTCCAGAGTTTCCTCAGGTGAAAAGGTCTGGTACAGTAGTTACTACGTTTTACTAAGTTCCTATAGTATACATGCTTACAGATCTTGATACGAACAAATAATGGAACGTTACTTAGTATACACAAAAAGTAGTTAATTATAATATTATAATATTCAAGCTGTTATATGCATGTGGTTTGAATGTATATCCTCACAGGTGATTAGTTTGTGGTTCAAATCTTCAGTATGAATTGCCAGTTCTGGTTATTTCCCTTCCCTTCATCCTGTATTTTAAGATGGCTTTTATTTGAACTAAATTCCTTTTTGGTAACTTGGCTCATGCAGTACTTACTGATACTCATAGAGGGTTATTTACTCTCAGGTGGTCTCAAATCAATGACTAGATAGTTGATTTGGCTATACAATGCTAAGGCCAAGATGAATTTGGAAAACTGACTGTACCCATTTAAAACAGTGGTCTGTGTCATCTTGTGGTAGGTCATTCCAAGCCATTCCAGTGAATGAAAGTGTGGGTATGGAAATAGAAATCAAGTACTTTACAATCATATTCCAAACATGTTCACCTGAAGACAACTGGTCTGATGATCTGTCCCTATCACATTTGTTCCTATTCACATCTGGACATTGTGGTGTGGGGACACATCACATTAGCCACATTTGCCAAATATGGGATGACCACTGGTTTTATCAAACGAATGGGAAATTAATCATGGGAAGAATTAATTCTTCACAAATACATGAAAGGCAAATACATTTAATAGTCAGCATACAGATGTTGTACATTTTTACTGTTTCCCATGCAGTCATCCTTCAGAAAAGTTGGAAATCAAATTACCTGACCTGGAATGGGATTGGAACCTGCATATCTCAATTTCTGTTTCAGCATGCTACCATTACACTACCCGGGACAATGAAGCTCCAATCAACTGAAGTTAAGCAGATATAGCTTAGAAACCAGAACAACTTTTCAGATTTGCTCTTTTTTGTGTGTGTGCGTGCGTGCATTTGTGGGGTGTGTGGTGATAACTGTAGGCAAATCAGTGAGCTATAAGCAGTTGCCCGTCCCTGATTTGTGGCCACTGGTTCCAGGGAAGGAAGATGCTAGTGCCGTACAACAAACACAACATCCATGCATCACCAAGATTTGAACTGGGATCCATGATCAGAAGCCAGGGCTTAGACCAATGCACCAACGGGAGAGCCCTGATGTGCTCTAGTTGAAGTAATTTTCACTTCATCATATCACCAATGATAATTTTCCATCCATGTCATTGTTCTGGGTGGAGTAATGATAGTATGCTAAAATGTGAATTGGGAAATGTGAGTTTGATTCCCATTTCAGGGTGATATAATCTTCAAATTTTCTGAAGGTTGCTTACATTGGAAACAATAAACAGTGTGGTATCTATATGCTGACAAAATCATGTGCATGTGCTTTTCATGTGTTTATAAGGGATTTATTCTTTCCAAGATTCGTTTTCCATCATTTGATTTGAAACATTGGGGATATCTGTACATGGATCAGAAATGGTCATCAATGCTATGACAAAACTGCTTTGACAAGCACAATTCCAGAAAGTTTGGGTTCCCAAGCTACATCTCTTTAACTACCATTGCTTGGAACTTTATTGTTCTGGCTCGTGTAACAGTAACCTGCACAAATGTGAGTTCAATTCTTGTTTCAGGGCAATGTCTCAATTTTCCGAAGGATGGTTACATGGGAAACAGTAAAATGTACAGCATCTATATGCTGATAAAATGGTGCACTGGGTTTATGTTTTCAAATAAAAGGCTATCACACTGCCATCCACAAACATCAAAATTGTTTACTTGCCATAGCTGACAACTGCTCACACACAAATCATTACATGTGGAATTCTCTCCCTCACACACACACACATGGATAATTTTTGTCTCTCATTTATCCACTGCTCATACAAAGGATGAAATAGCACTTAGTACTAAATATAAAGGCTGAATACCATTACAGTTTCTAAACCACTTTTACATGAAGCCACTAAACGTTTTCATGATGCTAGTCATATGTAGGAACAAGAGGCATTAAGTCGAAGGTGACTCATGAGTCCAAACCTGACTTTAACAAATGATTGCAAATTGAGTGTGGGATCACATAGGGCACAACACTCCTAATCCATACAAAAACAGTTCATCTGTCCTGACTGACAAACACATTAGTCAAATATCCTAACTGTACCCTTTGCCAGTGTTTCTGGAAGGTCCTGTGCATGGTCTTTATTTAAACTTGGGCATCTTTCCCCCATCTACTGTGTGTATGCCCAAAATATCATAAAACTGAACCCAACTCATTGAGTAATATCACAGAACATTTCCTTATTATTATTTTTTTTTTCTTTGTAGCCCAACTTTCCATCCCTTCTCAAACTGTGTGTAAATTTAACATACAAAACTATTTATTTTTCTCCTAGCATCAGACAGTTTCAACAAGTTTTTAAAAATTCACATTTTTGATGAAAAAATTAATTAAAACATCATGATTTCACCTTTGCAATTTATTTACAACAGCAATACATTACATGGCGTTTAAACTGAAACAAATATACTGAAAACTTAATCATTTGTTTCTAAAATTTCTCTTAACACTAACATCAGTGATAGCCCTGATTTTCCAAACTAAGTGGGAGCAAGTGATATTTTTCTTTGTTTCAAGGTTTAACAAACACTGTGAGCAACTTTAAGGGCTACAAGCAGTTGCCCACCCCTGATTTGAGGCCACTGGTTCCAAGGAAGGAAAAAGAGTCAATACCATTAGAAAAACACTCCATCCATGTCTCAAATGGGACTCAAATCCAGGCCCACTTGGATGAACAGTCGGAAGCTCAAGTACCTACTTACAACACTGCACCACAGGGATGGTAGGAATTATTTGGTAATGGAAATGTCAGACATTACATATTACTAAATATAACAGAACAACTGGCACAGGTACATATAAACTCAGGTTACCATTACTTTTAATGAAGACACAACACAGCCGACAAATACAAAATTATGTCCCAAACAATAAATAAAGGTGCTACACTGATCTTGTGGTAGAAAAAAAAACAGTTAACAATTGTTGCTACCACAGTAGCAAATTAATACAACTACATTCATGAAAACACAATAAATACAACAGCTGAATTTCATGGAATTCAGGAAATGCATAGAACTTCAGCGCACCTGTTATTTTTAAAATCCAAAATTATGTAGTCACTTTTATGAACACTTTTTCTGTTAGAAGACATTAAATTAAGAAATCTGAAATCTTATGACGTCTTACCAGAGAGAACTCATGATCCTATGAAACTTCATGATATATCTACTGACTACCATGAGTTACTTCTGAGTTTCTCCAAGTCCAAATCACACCTTTAGAAACAAAATTTTGTATTTTTGTTGTTCATTGTATGTGACCTATCTTCATAAGAAACATTCAAATTTCCTGATTACCTTCATTTCAACAGTTTTCACACAATATGTAGTAGGCTACCCTGGTAGAACAATGGTCTAAGCACTGGCTTCTGATAATTCGTTCATGAGGGGGTCTGGGTTCGAATCCTGGTGCGGCATGGATGTTGTGTGTTGTGTTATGACACTGGTTCTCTCCCTTCCCTGGAATTAGTGGCCTTAAATTAGGGATGGGTGACTACTATATAGCCCATCAAGTTGTTCATGGTGGTCATTAAATTGCCAAACAAACAAATCAAAACAAAACAAACAATATTAGTAGCATGCTTTGACTTCCAATTTCATTTCAATTGCATTGACACTAATTTACTTTTGTTTGTTTGTTTGTAGTATAAACAATGGGAAGTTAAAGATATCTCACACATGCCCTGAGGTACAAAAAAATTGTTCTTTTCTTCACTTCATTTTTTTTAACATTATGAAATTTAAACCTGGAATTTCAGTTATTATTCAATCGCAAATTTACTTCAACTCACAGCATCGTTGATTCAAACATTTTCCTGGCACTTTCAAAATTCAAAGAGTCTGAGGTAAATAATTTTAGCTGCATGGGAGATACCTGAAATGGAATACATTAAAATGTCAACACAATCATAAAGAGAACTGGCATTTTAAATAAAGTTTCACATGTAGTTCTGAAAATGCTTCTTCAAATAAATAATGTTTAAATAGAAATATTCAAAAATCTTACAACAGTACCATACAGACATAGAATATCTTGAAATAAAATTATTCAGTACATATAAAAATTCAGTCAAAATTTATATTAGTCAAATGACTGTGAGTAGTAGTAAGAGCTACTACATGCCTTTGAGGACCTCACTATACATAATGTCTGGAAATGGAAGAGAGAAGTGTGAGGGCCAACACAGCCCCCTAGGAAGATCAGCATAAGAAGGGAAGGAATATATGACTTCAACTGTAATGGGGAGTCCAATACTCTGGGTCCACTGGCTTAATGTGCCTGTCTGATACATGGTGGTTATTTAACTGTTCAGAGCAATGTGACTGGGATCAAACACTTGACCAACACAAAGCAGCTGATTCCTATAACCAATAAGCCACTCATGGCCATTCCATCATAAGTTTACCCTTGAAGTTTTATCTTTTTGATGTTTTTAATTAAAACAAATTAATGCAGAAGGAAATTGGTGAAATTTCAACATGTCAAAATATCTAAATCCAATTTCAATAAAACCTGGCCTATAAACTACAACACTGTATTTTGAGGAACCAGAAATTTTTAAACAGTAAATTATTTTTTTACAATCCTGCTAAACAAGATGCAGTCAACTGGAACAGCAGCAAGTTATACAGGTGAGAGATAGAACATATAAAAATCATAACCTATTACAGTCTGCTAGAGAAAATTAACAATTACTTGCTGTTTCACGTGCTTTGATATGATTGAAAATGTGTCATTCATTTTGATCTGGATACTACACAAACCACTATGTTTGTAAAGACAGACTTCATTGCAAAGTGCACCTAACAGAACAACAAACAATATCATAATGGCTCCACTTCAAGGTCACATGTGTTGAGGCATTTACTTTCTGATTACTTATAAGAGTTTCATACTGAAATGGAATTCTAAAGGTAGCTATGTACTTAATAAACTGAACTTAATAAAGGACGATTTCATGGTTCAACAAGTTAATTTTGGAGATTATCAACTTGAATTAATGACAGCTTTCCAAACCATAGCACCTTCATGAATATTAATTTTCACCCAGTTATTCGCAATGCTCTAATGAACACTAGCGATTGTACAGCAATGTTGCCTCCTCTTTGAATTCTGATATGCAGGCTTTTTGTTATATCCATTCAAATCAGCATTAAAAATCCTTAATGCTATATAGGAAAAAGCAAATAAGTCTGGTTAGATCTTCTTCGATTCTTTTGGCACATATGAGCAGAAACGGGCTCTACATATTTCACAGCTGCTGTCACCTGTACTGTTCCATCAAGCTGACAGTACTTGCCTACCTCATGAAGTTTTTCATTGAATTATCAAAAATCCAATGATCCAAACCCCACAATGTCCAGCTCTGCTGTTACTACATGGATTACTTAATAATTCACTCATCTTCCTTTTGTAATTTTTTACCACATAAAGTTCTACATACTCCAAACATTACAGCTTTCAGCACAAATAATTCTAAATAAATATGCACAAATAATTTTTGAAGTTCCTGAATTGAAAAATCGGTCATGGGACTATGCTCTGCCTAAGAAATGGATAAGTTTATGTAAATTTTAACAACAAATGCAATGAAAGTGAATTGGTTGTCATCAACTTAGTATTTTTCTGGAATAAGAATAAAAAGAATGCATGAAATAAAGAGATTTTTCATACATACATACATATCATTAAGCTGGTCTCTGATATTCAGTGGTTGGCTCTTCAAAGAAAGACCATCTGACAAATAAACATTCAACAGATAATACAAACCACCAGATAAAATTTTAACTGATTATTTACTTACTGTCGTCGTATCGAACTTCTCCATATACAGCGATCTTGGCACACAACACAGGCTTCAGTGACATCCATCACATGACGTACACAAGACCTTCTATACTTCATACTCATAATCTTTTTCTCATTCAGGCACTCCTGAATCTGATCCTCCCATGACTTCCTTGGCCTTCCTCTGCCTTTCTTTCCTGCCACTTGGGCCAAAATAATTTTCTTAGTAAGCATCTCTTCACTTATTCTTTCAACACAGCCAAACCACTGAAGCATATTAGTCTCCACCTTGCTAACAATATTTTGCTTCACATTACACATCTTCATTCCTCACATGATCTGAACATGTCTCCCCCCCCGTACGTAAAGCACTTCTCCGGCACACAAACGACTCCTACGTCTCTTCTGTAGTACCCAGGTTTCACTGCCCTACATCAAAATAGGAACAATTACACTTTCATACACAGCCATTCGGGACTCTTAAGAATCCATCATTCCTGTGAAAACGAAATGAAATTATTCATGTTCCTAAAATGTGGCATGCATCTCAAAATTATTTTATGATATTCAGAAGTCAGCTTTAACTTTAAAAATAATCACTGAGAGGATGAGAGAAAGAAATTTTATAAAAATGTCCATTATTTAAATTCTACACACACACACACACACACACACACACACACACACACACACACAAGCCTTGATGTGCTTGAAGTGTAAAGGAAAAAAAGTGACCAAGAACTTTCGGGTAAGTGGTAAGTGATTGGCTATTTAATGATATGTCGTTACACAAATTGTTGGAACCAACAAATCCAACTTTATGAAAAGTAAACACAGTATGTCCTTTAAGGGAGGTAGAAATGAATAAAAACCCTTTCAATAAATTCTACATCGTTAAAGTATTCAGCAAAGGACAGTTGATGTAGTCCTACGTTGTAGGTTGTGGCACAGTTGTAACTGTGCCCCTTTGATTTTTTTCGGATATAAATTTTTTAATAAATAAAACAAAAGAAATCTTTCACTTTATTTACTTCAAAGCTACTTATACTATATACAATTTATAGTAACTTATGCTGATTATAAATTAATGTTAGTAGAAGTAGAAGGCATAGTATCGTCATTGTCAGTAGTTATTGCTAAAGAAACCATTCTTCAGAAAAAAAAATTCCAACTCCTTAGTTGCCTAGCTACAAATTTTGCAATACATCTCAGGCTTAATGTACTGTTCTTGTTGCTCATTCTTGCCTGGATTCATAATGCATCAGCGATGTAAAGGTTTGGGACATAATACATTCATTATCCAGCAAAGTTGTTAAGACTGACGATGTAATTTGGTATTCCATGCTCAGTGTGAAAATTTGGATTGACAACATCAACCTCCATCTGTTCAGGCACAATTTGTGCAGTTGAAGTGGAAAGTTGTGGCTCTAGAGTCGAACTTGGGTGAAATGCATCCTGATGTACGGCGGTCCCGGACGATTTGTCCAACGCCGCTTGGTCCAATGCCGATTCGTCCAAAGGGACAATTGGTCCAATGCCGATTGGTCCAATGTCCGATTTGTCCAATGCTGATTGGTCCAATGTCCGATTCATCCAATGCCGATTGGTTCAACGCCGATTCGTCCAATGGTATCATCTTACCAACAGTAAACTGTTTTATTTTCCAGAAAGGAATAAGGATTAAAATTATTCTGCTCATTATATCTTTTTGAAAAATCATTTCCGTATGTTTGGTAATTGTAAACATTTTACATAAACCTGGTAAAAGGCACTCAATGGAGCATTTCTCAGCTGTTTGCAAAGCACTTAGATGCGGGCCTTTTTAGAATATTTTAAGTTAAAACCTAGATCTTTAGTATTTGTAAACCTTTTATAAAACCTTATAAAAGGCATTCAACAGATCATTTCTCAGGCCTTTATACAAGGCGCCTAGGCCGCGGGCCATTTTAGAAGATTTTAAGTTACAACCTACATATTTAGTATTTGTAAACATTTGATAAAACCTTATAAAAGGCATTCAATGGATCATTTCTCAGCTCTCTATCAGGCACCCAGGCCGTGGGCCTTTTAGAAGACTTTAAGTTACAACCTAGGTATTTGGTATTTGTAAATATGTTATAAAATCTAATAAAAGGCACTCATCGTATCATTTCTTAGCTCTTTACACGCCCCTAGGCCTAGGCATTTTAACACTTTTTATTCTACTGATGCCATATTCTAACGTTTAAGTAAAGTTAAAAATACTAGCATAACATTAGTAAGTTTTCTTGATAGGTAAACGTTATGAATCTGACATCGGTAGGATAAAAACTGTCAAAAAGGCATAGGTCTAGGGCCTATGAATTAATATTTTGTGCTTAAAGTAAAAACGCAATATTAACTTGCTTTGATAGGTAAACGTAAAACTAGTATTTTATATTATTTCATGCAAAAGAGAAATATTGAAGTTAATTGAACGGCTCGTACATCAGTAACTTCATGCAGCAGCAAGGACAGTATATATAAAAAAAAACGCGATTCCGAAAAAAAAAAATATATATATTTGTAACCACAATATTACGCATGAAATGTAACATTATTTTACATTCTTTGTACTACCCACACTTTCGTATAACATTGGAGATAAAATCAGAACAGCTGGGATTTTTATAACACGAGTAGCACTTTGGACAGATAGGACGGAATTGGCATTGGACCAATCGTCCCATTGGATGAATCGGCATTGGACCAATTGTACCATTGGACGAATCATACCTTCGAACCAATTGTCCATTGGACGAATCGGCATTGGACCAATCGTTGTTGGATGAATCGTACCAGACCCGATGCACGGACTTTTAACGCTCCCTACATTCCCGTGACCTTTCAGTTGATGACTTAGAGGGCCTTTTCGGGTTCCTCTCACTCTCCTTACAGTAATTTTCCCTGGATTTTTGTGGCATTTCTAAATTTTTGTCATTTCTAAATTTTTTTTTTTTTTGGATTTTGTGGCATTTCTAATTTTTTTTTATCTAAAAAATAAATAAATTTTAAATCAACTGTATTTTGGTTTATCACATACGCCCATTAGCTCTGACTTTCAGCTATGGAATGGGGCTGAGGTCATCACTATCATTATCTATTTACTAGTTACCAACCATAAAACAGCGTGCGGTGAAACAAACTCACGCAAAATTTAGCTTAACTTTCTAATGCTCCTGTATAGAAGGGCTAAGAAGTGAAGGGTTGAAACTTCTTTTGTTATAAATATGACTCTATAAACTATCTAATGATGTATTATTAATTGCCCTGCAATTTTTAGTTTTGAAGATATAAGCATTCGAAGTGGGACATGTTTTATTGCATCCATGCTCCCAATGTTACTCCCTACCCAAAGCAGAGAAAGACGTAGTTCTAAATAAAAAATAACTTCTTCCTATGGACTCAAGCCCAACAATGTTCCTGAAATACCACATGCATTTGATCTGCTCCACACTCAGTTGTCCTTCGCTTTTGTTAACCCTAAAGTAATATGCTTGTTGCTAGAGACACTCATCGTATAGTAATATCCTATGTGTCTTTAAATACCTGTTCATCACGTAAATCCATGGCTCAATGTATCAATGTTATTTGTCTACCACTAATATGGATGGGATGAATTTAATTGATTATAAGCTTTCCAAATACATTAAAATGTTGGTTTACCTGTTTCTTCCTTGCAGCTATCTCAGTTTGTTCTCCAGTGGAATCAATCTTCTGTAATCTCTTATGATAGTTGAAAATTAACACTTATATGTCCCTCAACATCGTCATGAATGACAAGAAGTACAGTAAAGAACCACTTTTGTCGAAGGATCCATGGGTAGCATCATAATAAAAGATTTTACTAAACAATGTAGTTTAAGGGGGAAAACGTTGTCTATATATGTAAAAATCAAAATGGAAGATTCAAAACAGAGGACTAGTCTTAATAAAAAAAACTATGTAACGATACATCCATGTTTTCAAAAAAATGCAAGTGGCTCAACAAAAACGACTAGGATTAAAAAACGGAGGGGTTTAAAAAATGGGGTCCAACTAATGAATAGTGTTGAAGACCTGTAAAAACTAGGAAGATGGAAAAACTACATATAGCAGTCTTCATCATTGACACACCAAGATCTTTCGGATGCATTTTGGTCTGCAAGACATGCAGCTGTCCTCAGCAGTTGGTCACATGAATTGCTATCTGGGATAGCATTGGATCCCCTTTTTTAAACCCCTCTATTTTTTAATCCAAGTAATTATTAAGCTACTTTCGTTTTTTTAAAACAGAAATGTATGTATCATTGTATGAGCTTTTTATTGAGACTAGTCCTCTGTTTTGGATCCTCCAATTTGACTTTAAATATAGAAAACATTTCCACATTAAACTACATTCTTTATTAAAATCTTTTATTATGACACGACCCATGGATCCTTCAATGATAGTGGTTTTTTACTGTACTTCTTGTCATTCACGATGATGTCCAGAGACATAGAAGAGTTAATTTTCAACTGTCATAAGAGATTACAACAGATAGATTCCTATGGAAAACAACCTGAGGTAGCTGCAAGGAAGAAACAGGTAAACCAACTTTCTAATGACGATTATGGGCAAAACACGTAACAATATTATCAAAGAAAGGTGACTTGATCACGCTAGTTACGTTAACTAAAACTTTTACAAAAAGTTCGTAAGTTGGAAGCTTTCGACCTTATCTTAGGTCTTCATCACGCCAATGGAGGACTAAGATTGTTGCCAGATTCTACATTTGAATTTTTCCTATTTTTGTTGCCAAAACTTAGAATTGATCTCCAGATCAACGGAATGTAGAGAGGAGATTCAGAGTTGCAAGTCATTGAGTTGAAAATAATTTCTATGCTTTCACGGTAACGGAGGGCAAAACGATTGTCAAACGAAGCAATTCGTTTTGCTTCGTTCCAGTGGGGAACTGCAGATGTGTCTTCCATTGTCAAAATAGACAAGGCAGTGTTGGGATTGCCTTTCGAAACATCTTTTCTATGTTCTAAAATTCTATGGCTAATGCTCCTGTATGTGCTTCCAATGTATAAGTTATCCCCAGTAGAAGAAGAGATAGGAATGCAGTAAACTCCTGGGAGGTTCAGGCTTTCAACTTTGTCCCTATCCCTTTGCAGAAGTTTCAAGATGTTTGGGGTAGATTTAATGGCAAGATGGTAACCAAAACTTCTAAAAGAATCTGTAACTTATAAGCATAGGAAGGATGGTAAGGAACAGAACCACAGAATTTCAGGTCTTCTTTCTTGTGAGGAAGCAGGCATTCGATTTTCGAATGGTTTTCATATTTCTTTATGAGGGAGTTGACTGTAACAGCAGGGAAACCATGAGAGAGGGCTATTGTAGAAATTTTGGAGAGTTCTTCTTGAAGAGAAAGTTGGCTGTTGCAAATGATATGAGCCCTGTGGATGTAGGACTTCAATGCTGCAAGCTTGTAGAGATGCAGGGTGCAAGATTTGTAGGGAATGATGTTAGTGGCTGCAGAAGGTTTTCGATAGACGGAACGAGTAATGGAGAGATCAGCGTTTCTGCAGATAGATACATCCAGGAAATCAATTTTGTGATTTACTTCCTTAGATATAGTGAGCTTAATGGAAGGAAATTTTTCTGTAATGGAGTTGATCAGTATCTGTAGCTCAGACTCGGAATGTGGCCAGCTAATGAAAATGTCGTCTACATATCTTAACCATAGGGAAGGTTGAAAAGGGTGTAGAGGAATTATGGAAACTTCAATATGTTGCATGTAGATTTCAGCAAGCAGAGGGGAAAGAGGTGAGCCCATGGGGAGACCAGATTGTTGCCTATACACAATTTTGTTGAAAACAAAACAACTATGTTGATGAATAGTGTGGAAACAATCATAAAGATCTTTGATAAGAGGACCGGGGGTTTAAAATGAAGAATCAATTTCTTCATGAGGAGCATGTAGGAATCAAAATATGGTACAGAGGGAAACAAAGATTCTACATCAAGAATATACAGATTATCACAAGGAGGAAAGGAATTAGGAAGGTTGTGGATGAAGTTTGAAGTAGAGACAACTGTATGAGGATGGTTGGCTGCCAGGGATTTGCATTTGAGGACCAATCTCTTTTCAAGGTTTACTGCTGGAGAAAAAGAATATTCCACTAAAGGTCTGATGGGGTTACCAGCTTTATGCAGTTTCACTTGCAGGAAGAGCCTGGGAGTTCTAAAGTAAGGAGGGGGTGATATATCACCAAGGAAGGATTGAAGAGTTTCTTTCTTAGCTAATCTGTCAACTGAGTTTTTGAGTGAGTTGGTGGTGTCTGACTGTAAAGGGATGCAGTTAGCAGATGTAAGAAAAGAAAGCACTTTTTGGTTTAGAGTTTCTTTACCAATGATGACTTCCCCAAGCTTTTCAGATCTGCAAACCCATCTTCAAAGGACGGTGCCGTGCGTTACTACAGCAAACCAGCCATAACCTCCTATCTGCCGCTATCCGTGACCTGCGTTCCTCCATTGCTAAAACTGAACTTTCCTGCTACATTAGCTACCAATCACTGGCTGCTACCACTCATCCTGCTTTGCTTGATATTTTCATGGTTCGCATCAACCAAACCCTCTCAACAATTGAAGTAAATGAATATGCTCGCCATACAAAGAAATTCAATTTTCTACTCTCCAAGCAAAAAAGTCAAGCAACATCTCCGTCATCAGCCTCTACTGACAAGCCAAAGTATGTAAATCTTTCTTCTGTCACTATTCCTCCTAGCTTGGATAAATTCTTATCATTAGGCCCAAAATTTTCACCTGCTCTTCCTATCAATCTTCCACAAACTGTTTCTGTTATAGAATCAGCCATCCACAGAACTGAAACTGTTCAGCAGCCTATCCTTCGTGCCAACGCTGCTGTTATCTTATCCAAGCAAAATTCTGTGCCAATCAAGTACTCTTCTTCTTGTTTAAAAGAATTCAGGTCATTTATTCAAGAAAATGACCTAGCCGTATGCAAAGCAGATAAAGTTGGTTGCCCAGTCATCATTGGTAAAGAAACTCTAAACCAAAAAGTGCTTTCTTTTCTTACATCTGCTAACTGCATCCCTTTACAGTCAGACACCACCAACTCACTCAAAAACTCAGTTGACAGATTAGCTAAGAAAGAAACTCTTCAATCCTTCCTTGGTGATATATCACCCCCTCCTTACTTTAGAACTCCCAGGCTCTTCCTGCAAGTGAAACTGCATAAAGCTGGTAACCCCATCAGACCTTTAGTGGAATATTCTTTTTCTCCAGCAGTAAACCTTGAAAAGAGATTGGTCCTCAAATGCAAATCCCTGGCAGCCAACCATCCTCATACAGTTGTCTCTACTTCAAACTTCATCCACAACCTTCCTAATTCCTTTCCTCCTTGTGATAATCTGTATATTCTTGATGTAGAATCTTTGTTTCCCTCTGTACCATATTTTGATTCCTACATGCTCCTCATGAAGAAATTGATTCTTCATTTTAAACCCCCCGGTCCTCTTATCAAAGATCTTTATGATTGTTTCCACACTATTCATCAACATAGTTGTTTTGTTTTCAACAAAATTGTGTATAGGCAACAATCTGGTCTCCCCATGGGCTCACCTCTTTCCCCTCTGCTTGCTGAAATCTACATGCAACATATTGAAGTTTCCATAATTCCTCTACACCCTTTTCAACCTTCCCTATGGTTAAGATATGTAGACGACATTTTCATTAGCTGGCCACATTCCGAGTCTGAGCTACAGATACTGATCAACTCCATTACAGAAAAATTTCCTTCCATTAAGCTCACTATATCTAAGGAAGTAAATCACAAAATTGATTTCCTGGATGTATCTATCTGCAGAAACGCTGATCTCTCCATTACTCGTTCCGTCTATCGAAAACCTTCTGCAGCCACTAACATCATTCCCTACAAATCTTGCACCCTGCATCTCTACAAGCTTGCAGCATTGAAGTCCTACATCCACAGGGCTCATATCATTTGCAACAGCCAACTTTCTCTTCAAGAAGAACTCTCCAAAATTTCTACAATAGCCCTCTCTCATGGTTTCCCTGCTGTTACAGTCAACTCCCTCATAAAGAAATATGAAAACCATTCGAAAATCGAATGCCTGCTTCCTCACAAGAAAGAAGACCTGAAATTCTGTGGTTCTGTTCCTTACCATCCTTCCTATGCTTATAAGTTACAGATTCTTTTTAGAAGTTTTGGTTACCATCTTGCCATTAAATCTACCCTAAACATCTTGAAACTTCTGCAAAGGGATAGGGACAAAGTTGAAAGCCTGAACCTCCCAGGAGTTTACTGCATTCCTATCTCTTCTTCTACTGGGGATAACTTATACATTGGAAGCACATACAGGAGCATTAGCCATAGAATTTTAGAACATAGAAAAGATGTTTCGAAAGGCAATCCCAACACTGCCTTGTCTATTTTGACAATGGAAGACACATCTGCAGTTCCCCACTGGAACGAAGCAAAACGAATTGCTTCGTTTGACAATCGTTTTGCCCTCCGTTACCGTGAAAGCATAGAAATTATTTTCAACTCAATGACTTGCAACTCCGAATCTCCTCTCTACATTCCGTTGATCTGGAGATCAATTCTAAGTTTTGGCAACAAAAATAGGAAAAATTCAAATGTAGAATCTGGCAACAATCTTAGTCCTCCATTGGCGTGATGAAGACCTAAGATAAGGTCGAAAGCTTCCAACTTACGAACTTTTGTAAAAGTTTTAGTTAACGTAACTAGCGTGATCAAGTCACCTTTCTTTGACAACTTTCTAATGCATTTGGAAAGCTTAAATAACCAATTAAATTCATCCCATCCATATTAGTGGTAGAAAAATAATGTTAATACACTAAGCAATTGATTTATGTGATTAACAGATATTTAAAGACATATAGTATATTTCTATATGGTAGACTATGTTACTAATAATCCACATATTTGTTGATGATTTTGTTCCTTGTACAAACAGATTTTATGAGGAGTTGTAATTCACGTGAATTTGAATTTGACACTCTTTTATCAGTTTGCACTCTTGTTGCTGTCAGTCGCTTATTGGTAGCTACACATGTTCTGTCATATTGTCGGGATATCCTTTTGCCATTCTAGCATGTCACAGGTTATATCTCATAATCAGAAAGAAAGATATGAGGTAACTTTGGCCCTTTCTTTCTTTCATCGTACAGCTGTTGTCATCCTCTTCCATTACAATGAGGAGCATAATGACAGAAACTGATGCAACATTAGACCTTTGTGGGACCACATTTGACATTCAGCCAAGATTTGCAAAGTGAATGAGCAGAATTCAAGTCTTGTGATCAAACTGTAAGCAAGTCATATGAGTTTTATGGCTTTTCAGTCTGAAGTGAGTCTTCAGATCCTTTGCTGTTATCTAGGTGTTCCATGAAATCAGAAGGTTTGCGAAACAGTCTCCCATCACATGTTTATAACAGCTACACACCTATCTAGAAAACACAAATGAGATCAACACATTTCACTATCTGCTTATTTTGCTCAGAAGTATTGATACAGTTTTATGATGCCAGTTTGCAAACTATGCAACAACACAGACAAAGTCATCCACCTTTTCGTTTGCAAGCACCATGAAAGTAATAACCACAGAGCAGTGGTGCACCCAGAATTTCTGTATGGGGTTGGCCAAAATATTAAAGATGCAAATAAAAATATCCTGGAGAAACATTCTCCCAAAATATTGGTAAGCCATAATAATATCTCCACCATATTAAAGTGCATTTGCAATGTTTCATGAAATTAAAAAATGTATACAAATATATTTTTAAAAAGTACCCAATAACAAAGAATGAAGGACTAAGTGATGCCTTATGGGGAGTGGCCTGAGCCCCTGGGCCAACCCTCCACTGATGCCACAGAGCCATCATGTTTTCCACTAAATGCCCAGATAGAAATCTGAGAAATATACAATGCACAAAGCACAACCTATATTTTCATATATATTTACGACAAGTCTTCTGGGGAAATGCCTATTTAAATTATTCACATTGGACTGCAACAAAGCTCAGATATATTTGCATTTTTAATAATACATTAATGAACTGAAACTCTTTTCAAAGAAATGAAATATATTGATCTGTTTTACTCACCTGTGAGGCATCATATTGAAGTACATAGTCAAATATTTTCCTTTTCTCTAGGTCTCTTTCACTCAAAGGAAGCACACCAGGAGCTGCCCTTTTAGAGAAAATGCATTCATAGTTATGAGAAGCATACGTAAAAATCATTCACTATTTTAGTTTTCAAAAATCAGAAATAAAAGTACCTTAACTAAACAGTCTGGAATATCAAAAACAAAATGTAATTTCGATGTTGGCTGATTTAAGTTCTACACATTTTTGGAATGTGCTAATTATCAGTTTCTGGAATACACAAAACACTGTGAACTAACTTCACATTAATATTACTCAGACACATCATACTTCTCAAAATTCATTCTTTTCACTTACGTTTACTATAAACATAAAATGGAGTCAAATAAAAGTCTGGTTTCACTAATTATGAATGAAAGTGCCAAGATGAAACTGGTAGACACCCTGCTGTAGTATAGAAAAGAAATAATAAAACACCAAAGAAAACACTTTTAAATGAAAAAAATATACACTTTTAGAAGCACCTTGGGAATAATCTAAATGACAAAAAAAATTGGAAGAAAGGTAAGGATATTGGAAAATCATGGAAAGAAGCAAAAATCCAAAATTTTCTGATTAAATTAGAGTTGGCAGCTGTGCAAGGGGTTTAATTGAATCTTGGTATTTTAAATTTAGTTTAAGAAGATATGAGGTAAGTTTAAAATCCAACTTTAATCAAAGGCTTTAAACATTGTGCACACTTTAGGTGAAATAAAAATAGTTGTGAAGTAAAGAACCTACAAATGTATAGGCGACAGAAAGTTCATAGGGAGTAAATAAGTGACTGTGTGTGTGTGTTTTGGGTAGCCAGCAGTGTATATTTATATACCTTCAATTTAGTGTAATATAGGTTTTTTATTGGAGGTTTTAATTAGATATTGGTGTTTTAGGGAGTTGAATTTGTGTAATTGTAGTTGATTATTTTGAATGGGCATTTAGTTGTGAAAAAAAAAAGCAAAAAATATAAAAACCCCAAAAAACAACGAAGTTTGTGTGAGTTGAAAAAGACGTGTGTTTGGGCCTTGAACCACGATGTGACTAATGAGAATTACATGTTGGAAATGTTGGCAGGAGAGGAAAACCTCCTGAATGATATTTGGGATGAAGGTGAGTAACCTCAAAATGTAGATTTTGACAAATAAATAATATCCTAATATGCTTTTAAACCTATAACTTTGAGATATTTGTAGTTCATGAAGTCTAAGAATAGCCATATCATCAAATATTGCCATGAATTTCTTTTATGAGAAAAAAAAAAGAAAGAAAGGGAATGAAATAGGTGAACTTATAAACTGAATTTTATAGTTAAGAGTATTAAAACCTTGTTTTCTTAATTTAACAAATACTTAAAAACATGTTTCTGTAACCTGCGCTAGAACATGCAATAACACATAAGGCAAAATGATAGCAACTATACCTGTCACCTCTCTCCAAAGCAAGTCTGCTTTCTTTCTGTTGTTGACGCACAATCGAAAATTAATTAAGGTAAATGATTATGATTTGAAAGTGAAGAATTGTTAAGAACTGCCCAAATGCATTATATATGATGTCACATAAACACAGGGAAAGTTTTTATCTACATCAAAAAGAATAGGTAAATTTCAAATTCAACAGAAGTAAATTACACATACACAAATAAAATTTAGTGTTCTCCATAGAGCCTTTTCACTGAACGGCCCGCCCAGCTACTTTTCTCTGCTGCCCAGCTAAATTTCCTTTAATGAAAGTTTTCACAATGTACATAATAGTAAGAGTGGAAACTTATTACCCCATACACCATCAATTATTGATGAAAACTGGCTGAAATATGTGTTGAATATGATTTATTAGTTAGTACTCATTTTTTATTATTTATGTACAATTTTCTAATGTTGTTTATCATGTTATGTTACATTAATGCATACCATACCAATTAAAATGTTTAATAAGTAAAATAATGTTAAGAAAAACAACACTTTGTTTTTTCTCGATTGGGAAAAAGGTTGTTAATACCATCCAGCTAAATTTTCTTGTGATCCAGCCGTAAAAAATGTAGGAAGAACACTAAAATTTATATAGTAACCTTTTTTTTAAATGAATTCATCTAACAAGAATTTGTTGGATTCTTACCATTAAACATAAAGCAGATACTGTGGACCAATCTCTACCCTCTCAGATTCTGGCAGAATTTAACTCGCTAGAAAATACCTTGCAGTACACCCTGGAACTGGAAAAAGACCATGGCATCAATTTCCTTGATTTAACCTTAACCTCAAGAGAGGGGAGAATATTCACTCAGCTTTTTAGAAAACCACTAACACAGGGAAGATGTTAGACTTCTGCTCATTCCACCCTAATTATATATTAAATCGAATACGGCGAGACAATTTTTGGAAAAAATTGAAGTCCTGGTCAGATACTCAAAAAGATCTTCACAGAGAAGAATTAAAAGAATATTAGCAGAAAACAATTACCCCTCCCCTTATGTTGAGAAATTATTTAAACAAGTGCCAAAAAAGAAGCAGGAAATAAACAACTTCAAATTCACCAGCAAAATTACGTACCACAAGGGACTTTTCGAAAAACTGAAGAGGATTGGAGCAAAATATAATATCAGGCTTGCTCCAGATCTAAATAACAAATTAAAAAAATTCCTGCCAGCTTTAAAGCAGAAAGAAGTGGACATCCAATTGCAAGAAGGAGTAATATATTGCATCGACTGTAACTGCGGACTCAGCTATATAGGAGAAACAGCGAGAAGTATAAAAGTCCGAATGAAAGAACACCAAGCAGCTATTAGGAACATTAAGTAACAAAACAGGGCTAGACAGACATATACAAGTAAGTGGACACTCCATAAATTGGGACTCAGTAAGAATAATCACCCACCAATCAAACTTAGTAAAGAGGAAACTAGAAGAAGGGATCAAAATAGCAAGAAGTACCACAATTAACGATAATTGCGGTTGGACTCTTCTAACTGAGTGGCAGCAACTACTCCAGTGATGTAGTCCTGATGACGAACTAGGCTTTAGTTTGAAAATTTCACAACCAAATTTTTTTGAATAATAACCTCTATAAGACCCGTTAAAAAGTTAATTCCACAGTACACTATGAATAGAGGTGCCATAAATTCATTTACAACTAGGATAAACAAGTTTTTTTATCATTAAACACAGCCACATTATCACTAGGCCTTGTTTAATAACAGCAAACTGCATCTCATATTACAACTTCAAGCACTTTTATAACAAAGAATGGAGTTTGATACTCAACAGCTAATAAAACTTTACTAAATTTTACATTACTCAGCAGAAATATATAATCCTGGACATGGCAAGGACAGTTAAGAAAAAAAATATTTTGCTAACAGACCCTGTACTCACAGTTTACTGTTGAAGAAAACCATAATGGTGTGATGAATGAACAATTGACTGTGTTATTATGTGTAATGCTGTACTTGCTTATTTCATGGATGCAAAATGCAATATGGGCTTATTTTCAAGAACATCATATAGCCAAAACTTGAAAACTGTTTTGCTTGGAAGATCATTCAAAATACACTGAAGAGCAATTGAATTAGAGATACCTGTCTAGTAACGTGTAGCACCACCTTTCACCTTGATGATGGTGGCGATTCATCTCGGCATGGACTCGACAAGACACCTGAAGCATTGGGAAGCCATACGGATCCACGGCCCTTGAACAAGCTCCCACAGTTCACGAAGATTTGATGGAGGTTCGAACATCTCTCTCGATGGCATCCCAGATGTGCTTGATAGGATTGAGGTCAGGTGACCTAGCTGGCCAAGAAAGCGAGGTCACATTGGTGGAGTGTTCATCTAACCATTTGGATACAATTCGGGAGTAATGGCACGGGACATTGTCTTGTTGCAGGATGAGGTCTCCAGTGGGATGTTGAAGACGCACAAACGGGAGCAAATGGTTGTTTAGGATATCCCGGTAATGTTGACCTGTGAGGGACTATGTCACACGTACCAGGGGTCCCATTTCAGTCCATGTAAACAGTCCCTAGACGAGAATGCCACGCCCACCAGCTTGAAGAGTACCCTGCTGGCAAGAAGGTTCCATCGCTTCATGTGGTTTGCGCCATACTCGTATCCTGCCATCCGCATGTACCAACGTGAATCTCGACTCATCAGTCCAGGCAGTATTTTCTCACATGTCTAGGGTCCAGTGGAGATGTTCCCGCTCCCATGCTAATTTTTGCACACTGTGATGTGCGGTCAACAGCGGTACCCTCGTGGGACGATGGCTTCATGTACCCCATAGCGAGCAGATGGTTCTGGATGGTGTGGCTGCTTACACGTTTTTGTGCACCAGCGTTAAATTGCAGAGTGATTTCTTGCCCTGTGGCCCGTCTATCCGCTGTTACAATGCGAGCTAGCCGATGATGACCCCGCTCATCGACACGCTGTTGTCCACGGCAGTTGGCCCTTGCAGGGATGGTTTTACCGGATTCGATGCACTCACGGTGCACCCGTGACACAGTGGCTCGTGAAAATCCCAGTGCCTGCACGACTTCCGAGATGGAGTGACCCATTCGTCGGGCCCTGACAATTTGTCCATGATCAAATGCGCTTAGATCCTTTGTCTTACCCATACTGCGTCCGACTGTTACTTATTTCAGTCGCATCACTCCTTATATTGTTGGATCGCTGCATATGTCATGTCGTTTCCGTTTACAGGGTCGCCCACAGCGCCACAGTAACATAACACCAGCTGTCTCTAATTCAATTGCTCTTTAGTGTATGTTAACTGTTTTAAAAAGCATTCTTTACTAGGCTAAGAACAAGCTCATTATTATCCTTCACTTAATGAATTCTGAATATGATTGATTTATAAAAAATTTATGAAATACTTCAAAAAGAGACCATTTCTGTATAAAGCAAAAAGCACAAGACTTCAGGAGAAAAAATCTGGGTCATTATATATACCGGTGTGTTTATACAATATTTTTCAAGCTTTCACTTTCATTTCACCTTTTAACTGGCTGGAACGAATTAACTCGGGGTTAACAAAATGGGCTGAAATAAGCTGGAATGAATGTATTTGCTCTATAAGAAGAGGTCAAAAAAGCAGCTAGTCAACTTGCACATCAGAAAGCATTGCTTAGCTTTAGTTATTCAAAGTGGTCATTTAGGGAGGGGAAGATTTACACTAATACTTTCTGACTGATTACCTGCTAAAAGGGCTATAGTAATGGTGACAAACCTAAGAAAGGAGACTCGAGATGTTTGAGTCATTTATTTCTACCAATTGGAACGATGTCCATTTCAGGGGAACTATCCATTCCCAGTCATGCCTTGTATCATGCAGCAGAAAATAAAGGACTAGAAGGGAGCTCTTTTTTTCACCACTAGCAAGCTTATGATCAGTACTGCTGAGATAAGAGGTGGAAAGGAATTATTTTGCTGTAGCTTTGGAAAAGCCAGGCTGCTATATAAACATTTCTTTCTGGGGACACCAAAAAATTTTGAGCACCATTTGGTTCAAGTAATTCGGCTGCTAAAAGGGTTAAGTCTGAATTGTTCTAGATCCTTGAAAAAGCTGCCTGTTGGCCTATGAAAGCTTGGAAAATATTGTATAAACACACCAGTATATATAAAGATCACAATTTTCTCCAAAAAAAGTTGTGTTTTTTGGTTTATACTTATCCATGGTGCTCCCATGGTGTTTTGTTTCTAGACCATTCCTATGTTTTTCCTATTAAGCTTAAGGATTTGAGACTTACTTGAATTTCAGGAGCTATCTTTAATTTATTTAAAGGCAGCTGCTGAAATTCTCTATAGGGATTACAGATAGTGTAGTCATTACCTGCAAGCAATGAGCAAATGGCCTAATGTCAAAAATAATTAGAAGGAAAAGCAGGGCTCGACAAATATGTTCTAGATCTAGGAGCCAGCTCCAAAATTTAGGCGCCAGGTGAAACGAAGTCAATAACGCATGAGCAAAAACATGTTTGGTTATGACGCTAGAACGAAAAGTGGTAAACCATATTTGTTGTCATTTTTTTTTTTTTTTTTTTTTTACCCAAACCACTTTTGCAAAATAAAGTTCCAATTTGATTCACAATTTTCTTTTTCCATTCTTTCAGTAGATGATCTCAAAAAAATAAATAAAATTTCAGATTTCAATTTTATTAAAATACTAATTGTGGATGTCATATTTTGTGCATATTAATTCAAAGTACCATATTTTTTTTCCTTCATGAAATCTGCAAGGGCATATAATCCAAAGGCTGTGGAAAAAAAAAATCCCACACAAAATTCGCAGCGGCATATGATTTGCAGATCAGGAAATTCTGAGAAAAACAATTTTTCCCTTCGCATAATCTCAGACCATGATACTAAAAAAAAAAAAATGACAGTCCATACCTGCCAACAATGGCAACAGCCTTGTTAGTAATATCTATAGAAAGCTCAATGCTTTAGCTTTGCAACTGCGTTTGAATTGTCACTCCACTACAATTAGGAAAAAATTTACAGCCATTTATAAGTGTGCGAGTTTGTCATTTTTTAAGAAAATTTCGATTTTTATTATGTGTGTATCTTGGACAATTTTCAAAATAAAAATCTGAAAATTGGCGGAATTACTTACCTTGTCATATGTGTGCTTCGTACCAAATTTCATCAAAATCAGAAATGGTGAGGTCAAAAACTTATTTTTTTATTGATCTGACGTGGAATGTCCCAATAACTAGTATTGTGTGGCATACATAGACCCTATTTCACGAATTGATCCATCTCTTTGTAAAAAATAAATATGTGCCCCAACAAAACATTACAACAAGCAAGGACTCTAATGAAACAAACTTATGTGAGAAACACAAAATTGATTCCCCAGAGAGGGCATGATCGCAAGATTTAAGTTCGAAGCTTCCACCAGTAAAAATCAGTAAGATGTGTTCAGAATTCCACAATGCCTGACAGACAGGAAATCCAAGCAAGTGAATGCGCAATGCACGAACCTCCACTTACCATATGATCAACTGTCTCTAAAATTGCAGTTTAAGACAAGATGAGACCAAAAAGGGGGGGGACTGAGCATTTTAACTGGTGAAAAATCAAAACAGACAGCAAGAATGTGGACTACTGTTACTCTGTCTTTTGTTGACTCTGCAACTGCACAGCATAGATTTCTTAATTATTATTCCTGCTATCATTCTCTCCCTACTTCTTCATTGTCGCTTTTCTTTCTGTTCTTGATTTTTGTGCCCTCTGATAACAACCATCATCAGATTGAGGACCATGAGCACATGATATTAAAGCTTCAACTATTTCAGATAAATGGTGTAACTTTGGGAATAATATTAATACTCTTGAACACCATGCATCAATTTTTACAAATTTTCCAACTTCGTCACTTCCGTTTTCGGGAATTTCCTTCTTCCCTTATCAAGATTAAATGCAAAAACTTGTGGGGCGGGGGAATATTTAACAACGCTGGAGAGTGGGAACATCACGGGAGGGGGGGTGCACCAGCAATTACGGGAATTCCGTTCGACTTCCGGGTTTGGAAATTTTTCTCCCATTTTCAAGGTGAAATGCAAAAATTTATGCAGTAAAATATTACTTAAAAATATCGGACACTGGCAACATCGCGAGAAAAAAGAAAATACGATTACGGAAAAAAAAATCTGAACTCCGTCGACTTTCCGTTTTCGAAAGCTTCGTAAAGATGGAATTATGTCCTCCGACGAACATCTAGGGGGGATAGATGTTCGTCGGAGGACGGAATTCCATCTTTACCCATACACACACATAGACAGACACACAATTCTGTTTACTTGTGCGTCGATCTCCTGAGTGGCCAACATAACGAAAAAGGCAGAAATTCTCGAATTCGCGGAAAACCTCAAGCCTGAAGATTAAGAGGCAATTTTCGCGGCGTCTAACTTCCGTTTCCACAAATTCTTGCGTACAGTTTCAAGCTAAAATACGAACATATATACCATAAAATGATATTTAACAAGAATACTAGACACAAACGCAACATCGGAAGAAAAAAATTATGATTAGGGCATATTCTTTTTCCTCAATTTAACTACTGTTTTCGAAAGCTTTGAAACATAAAATACCATCCCCAGACGGAAAATGACCCAGCCCCCAATTTTTTTTCAGTTTTGGATCAATCTTGAAAACAATCTAAATGACTAAAAAAAAAAAAAAAAAACGGAGAATTCCGCGAATCCGCTTAAGAATCTTATGTACATGTAATCATAAAATAATAGCAAAATATTTTTTTTTAAGAAAATGAAAATTCGTAGAATACGTAGTTAGACAACTAAATCCGTAGAAAATACGGACAATCCGTAGTCATTGGCATGCATAACAGTCGTATAATCGGCCCCACGTGATCCGCACCTAGCATGTTAATGGTGAATCGCAATTTCCGACAGAAAACTGCGATTCACAAGACCGGCTCAGAAATCCAAAGGTGCAAGAAAAAAATGATCGTCTTATTGAAAAAAGTCACTCATTTTGTCGTACTTTTGTGCTACTTTTAAATAAAAAAACGAACTAAAATCGCTAGCTGTTGCCGCATTATCGCAGTTCATTAGTTAGACTAAAAAATCCGTTGAAATTGCGGACAGTCCATACATAGGCACTGTCTTATTTCTGATTTGAGCTTGCTTTGTTATTGTAAGCATAGGTTTCAACTGAACACCGAAAGAAAAAAAAAATCCTTAACTAATACATCAGCGCACCAAAACTAGGCGATGCGATTCGCAGAATGGCTACACGCTACGGAATAGCTCTGCGGGATTCCCGAGAGTCACGGATTCTCACGCCGCGTAGGTTTCCGCACGCACAAATACTAACGCCTTCCTTGCGTCATATTTTCTGTCAAAATACTTCTAAGTAAAAGAAAAAATATATATTCTTACAATCTCTTTGCAGTCTTCTATCTTGCTGTTACATTATATTTTCTTCTGTTACCGCATTTTTGGTACTTTCCCAATAACACCACCTCTCCTGACAATTACCCCGCTGACTTTTTAAAGCGACGCACCGTTTTTTTGTTGTTTTTTACCGGTGTCCGCAGCACCTAAATTTATAACCTTTTAATAGATAATCTATGGATTAGCATTTACTGCAATATATTACGAAATCTCAACTATGAAGAAAATTAGGCGCCACGGCCCGAATTTTAGGCGCCTGGGCGACCTGGCGCCCGAGATTTGTCGAGCCCTGGGGAAAAGTATATCTGAAATAAGAAAATAACACATATCAACTGCAAATACTGATGCAAAAATACTGTTGATAGTCCAATTAAATAAGAACAATGATTTTGAAAAGTGAAATTTCAGAATAACTGTGATCATATACTCAAGTTCAATAGGTATTAAATACAGGTATTATGCACAATACAAAGGATACTTGAGCTTGCTTTGTTATTGTAAGCATTCTGTTCTCAGCTAAACGACGATGCAACTCCAGTTTCTGTAAATGTTATCAGTAGTGATTAAAATAATCACTTTACATATATACATGTACTAAAATTCAATTATTTTTATAAAAGCATAATTTGTTATTATTATTGCATATATATCTTTAATGGTTTTCAAAGTGTACAGAAAACACATCCAGAAGTTGACTGATATTGTGTCAAGAACCTAAAAACTGCACATCTCATGTAACTAAAGTCAAATGGAATCTGAAAACTGTACATCTCATTTAACTAACATCAAATGTAACCCCCCATCCCCCGGTTCTTGACACAATATCACACAAAAGATATACCGGGTGTCTCAAAAAAGATTGAGCTTCTACCTCTCCACTGGTTGATCACAGATACATATTTTCAGTTAGAAAAATACTCAAAATGACACAATAGCCGCCCCATGGGTGATATTTGCGTAAAAATAAAAAAATGTATACAGCCTTCATAGAAAAAAAAAGTTGAATTAAAAAAGTTACACAATGTCCTAATTAGTCTAAAAAACAAACCCCATTGCTCTACTTGCGAAACACACTGAGATATCCACAATGAAAATTGAAAAAAAAATGTATCGTCTGGAGTCCGTTTATAGGTGAATGGTAGCTTGTTATGCTGCATAACTTTGTAGCACTCAAAGCGAAAAAGGGAAGAGCTCTTGCGCATGCAAGAAATTATCACTCCAGATTATACAATTTTTTTTTTTCAATTTAATCGTGAAATCTCCGCGAGTTTTGCAAGCAGAATGACAGGGTTTGCTGGGTTCTTTTAAACTAATTAGAACATTGTGCGACTTTTTTTATTGAACTTTTTTTCTGCAAAGGCTATATAAAAATTATTTTATTTTATGCAAATGCCATGTGGTAAGTCTTTATGTCGTTCTGAGTAGTTTTTTAATTGAAAGTATGTATCTGTGATCAACCATTGAAGAGATAAAAGCTTGTTTCAATCATTTTTGAGACACCTGGTATACAGGGTACTGGCACACATACACCTTGCTTTGCTGAAATGATTTATGATGACCATACAAGACAAAGTCATTCCAACAAAAAATTATACAAAATACATTTTGAAGAAAGACCTGAAGCATGACAAACGTAGATGACGTGTGGGCAGTGAGAACATCAAACACAACTGCAACAAATGTACCATGCTGGCCAGAGATGATTATTCATAGCAACAAAACTTTGTGAAGATAATATATCAACAGTTAGCTAAGGAAACAAGACTCTCAGTGTCAGAAGTACCATGCTGTCAGTACCAACCTGTCAAAGCACTAGATAACAAGCAATACACAAACTACATTGAGACTAGGATCAAAAGAGATATAACCACTGGTGAAAATAACAGGAAAAGGTAAAAACCTTTTCTATAACATGTTTATCTTGTACAGAAACATTTCTCTTGACCTTAAGCAAAGATATGATGTAATTACATGAAGAACATTTGAAACATTTAGGATCAAAGGCATCAATGCTTACTTGTAGTAATCTCAAAATTCTTTTAACGCAATTGGTTATGTGTAGTTTTTCCATGGAGATGTGTTTTCAACTGTGCACAGGGAATGTTAACTATTTGTACTATTAATTATGGAATTATTTATATATATATATATACACACACAGACAGTCGAGTCACGTTATTGTGACCACCTCTTACTTTTGATGTCAACAGCGCATAGCCCATGAAAGAAGGTATGTGTCGTGAGCTGGCTTGGAGGGTATATAAGGCGTGCTGTTGGCATTCTGAAAACATATCACTCATTGCTGTCACGGATAAAAGGAGTGATTTATCAGATTTGCAAAAAGGGATGATTATTGGCTTTTGGGACCAAGGGTGGCAGTATTTCTGAAATAGCACAGTTTGTGAACGGTTTGCGTGCTGCTGTGGTTAAAGTGTATCGTGATTGAAGAAATGGCACCATTGCGAATAAGTGACGTACAAACTGCGAAGCACCACGTGCCATTGATGTGAGAGGTGAACGTCGGCTTCAAAGGTGCACGAGGACCGATCGACACACTACAGTGGAGCAACTCACTGGCTGAATGAACTAGGGGGATACCGGAAAAGTGTCCAAAATGACAGTTCAGCGAACCCTGCTGCGTATGGGGCTCCGATGCAGATGGATGGTCACTGCACCTATGCTAACAAAGGTGCATCGGCAGAAAAGGCTTACATTTGCACGGAAGTATCGAAATTGGACCTCCGCTGATTGACAAAGGATTGCCTTCTCCAATGTGCCATGTTTTCTGCTTCATCGAATGGATGGACGTTGGCACATAAGGCAAGAAACATCGGAGAACAAACACTCTTCAACCATTGCTGGAAGAACACAAGCTGGTGGGGGCAGCGTTATGGTATGGGGAATGTTTTTGTGGCATTCTCTGGGTCCACTCATACTTGTGGAAGGCACTATGGATCAAATTCATTATGAATCCATCTTTGCAGACCACATACACCCATAGATGCTGATTGTCTTCGCTCGGGTAGATGGGATCTTCCAGCACTACAATGCGAAGTGTCACACAGCTAGAAATATCAGAGAGTGGTTGGAAGAGCACGATGAAGACTTCAAAGTACTTTTCTGGCCCCCTGATTCCCCAGACTTACACCCAATTGAGCATCTATGGGACCACCTTGATCGTGTTGTTCGCTCTATGGATCCTCCACCATGCACCTTCCAGCAGCTGTCAGATGTACTGCAGTCAGCATGGCCCCACATAGCTGTGAACACCTTCCAGCACCTTATTGAGTCACTCCCAGCCTGTCTAGCTGCTGTCCGCGCTGCACACAGCGGTTACTCTGGATATTAGCTGGTAGTCACAATAATGTGACTTGACCGTGTATATACATATATATTTTAAGGAAGCTGACTGATTATAGTTATTTTCAGTCTTATGGGTTATTTTAATTAACTGATATACGCTAAAGAAATTTTACATGTTAAAATACGGAAAATAACAGACAAAGAAGAGAATGTACCTGAGTTCCACTTCCACACACACTATCACTCAATTTGGTGTTCGAAAAACGATGGATCCTGAAAGTTTTGAACGTAAGTAAGGTTATGTACTGACACTAACAGTCGAAAAACCATCACCTGGTTAAGTTTATCTACTAGTTAAGATCTTTTGCTGCTGCTGCATCATCATCAGAATATTATCATTGTGTGCTGTTATTCGGCATTCATGTGGACTAGCATCTGACAGCAGGCTCAGGATTCCTCCAAGACTGCCACCAGATGCTAGAATCATTTAGTTTCAAACACCAGCATCTGGCAGCAGGTTTGGGATTCACCAATTGGAGTGAGCATCTCAAATATGGATGGAGCTACAGATTCCCGCCACTTGTTGTGGTTCTCTCAAATATGGCCGTGTGATCTATGCAGTGGCAATGTTTCCTTGTGATCTGCTGAATACGTGGGAAGTACAGCAGTAAAATTATAGTCAATTTTCTTTTACACATGGCATTGTAGTGTTCTTGTTAAATTTTTTACAGCTGGATGGAAAGCAATTTTAGATGGGCAGTACTTTTAATGACCCCTTTCCCAATAAAAAAAAATGTTTTACTTATCATTATTTTACTCATTAAACATCTTTAGCAGTGTCGTAAGCATTAATATAACATAACTGAACATGATAAACAACTATTATATTTGCACTTTTAAGGTATTAACCTCCTGCAAAGTGCGCATAGTTTACGTGCAATTCATAAATGAAAAACTATTAGAAAGTACCAATCACTCACCCTAAAGATCATGGTAACCTCCATCGACAACACACTTCCAACACGTCAATTATGATTGACGTGTTGGAAGTGTGTTGTCGATGGAGGTTACCATGATCTTTAGGGTGAGTGATTGGTACTTTCTAATAGTTTTTCATGATAAACAACATTAGAAAATTATACATGAATGATAAAAAAAGTGAGTACTAACTAACAAATCATATTCGGCACAGATTTCAGCCAGCTTTCATCATTATTGATGGTGTATGTGGGAATAAGTTTTTCACTCTTACTATTATGTGCATTGTGAAAATGTTCATTAAAAGAAATTTAGCTGGGCAGTAGAGAAAATTAGCTGGGTGGGCAGCCCAGTAAAAAGGCTCTGGGGAGAACACTGCATTGTTATTTTTTTAATTTGCTAAAACATCCTGGAAATGGGAAGCCTTTTTATAATTTCCAGAATGCAACCTGTATCAGTGGTGGAGCCAGAAATGTTTTAAGGGGGTCCATGGATTTGGTTCATCAGTAAAAGTCTCCCTGGAAAAATATTCTCCAAGTGGAAATAAGCCCAAAATCTTTAATCAAAAATGAAAAAAACATTACGGAGAAAACTTTTTTAAATATATATATATATATATATATATATATACACTCACCAACCCGCTTGGCCAGCGTGGTGAGTTATGGCCAAACCCCTCCAAAATGACTCCACAACTTAAATCTTGGCCCTCAGTCACCGGCAGCTGGAATGTACCTGGCCAAGGCAGCGGCCAGTGCGACATGAAGGCAGAGGGTGCTAACAATCCCCGGAGGACCGGACTAGGCTGCCATCTGATGCTGACCTTGGCTGCGTATAACGGACGCTCCCTATCTTCTGATTCAAGGCTTCTTTAATTAGAAGAGGAACTACAAAGGATCAAGTGGGACATCGTCGGGCTAAGTGAGGTAAGGAGAAAAGGAGATCTCATTGAACTGAAAAGTGGACATCTCTTCTACTATCGTGGGACAGATACTGGCAGAACTAGTGGTGTTGGATTTATAATAAACAAGAAACTGAAGGATAAAGTTGTAGAAGTTGAAAGTTCCTCTGACAGAGCTGCACGACTCGTTATCCAACTCTCGAGAAGATACCAGGCTCAGATTATTCAAACTTATTCACCCACCACAAGTCATGCTGAAGAAGAAATTGAAGAATTTTATGAGGAAATTCGTCATCTAAATAATAAAGGTAAGCAGCACTTGAAGATAATTATGGGAGATTTCAATGCAAAAATAGGGCAACAGCAACAGAATGAAACTTCAGTAGGTAAATTCAGTCACGGCAACAGAAACCAGCGTGGAAATACTCTCGTTGAGTTTGCAGAGGCAGAAGGGTTTTTCATCTTGAACTCCTTTTTCAAGAAAGCCACACAGGAAATGGACATGGAGACATCCAAATGGGACGACAAGTGAAATTGATTTTATTATGTGTAACAAAAAATTCGTCATAGAAGACTGCAGTGTGCTAAACAAGTTCAACACAGGCAGTGACCATAGATTGGTGAGATGTAAGATGCACCTCAACACTAAACTCGAACGTAGCAAGCTCACAAGACAAACAAAATGTATTGACATAACCAACCTTAAAAAACACCATAATACCTTCAAATTGGAACTGAAGAACAGATTCTCTGCTTTAGAAGGCCTAACATCAGAAGAAGTGGATATTTCTGAAGTTAACAGAAAAGTAACCAAAGCTCTTATGGAAACAGCAACAAAATTAGCTGGGTCTAAGAACAAATTGCATGTGAACAAATTATCAGGAAAAACCAAAATGTTGATGCAAAAAAGAAGAGAGATGAGGACAACTAAAGAAGATGTGACTTCCAAAGTGGAATATATAGTGCTATGCAAGACAGTACGAAAAAGTATCACTGAAGACGTAAAAAAATTCAACTGTGAACTAATAAGGAAAGCAATTGAAAACAACCAAAGCCTAAAGATAGCAAAGGGACATCTCAGTAAGGGGAAAAAACAGATTATGGCACTGAGAAAAGAAGATGGTTCTGTAACAAGAAATAGAGGCGAAATTTTGACAAGAGTGAAAGATTTCTACTCCAAATTATATGAAAGGGATGATACATGTACTCCAGACATCATGAAAGGTACCAGTACCAGAGTTCTTCCAGTCCTTCCAGCAGAAGTTGCACATGCAATCAAGAATATGAAGCGGGGAAAAGCTCCAGGAGAAGATGGAATTACTGTAGACATCATACAAGAAGCAAGTGGAGAAATCGAAACAGTACTCGCCCAAATTTTCACTCGATGCCTTAATGAAGGGAAAATTCCTGAGGATTGGAACAACGCTACAATGATCTTGCTACATAAAAAAGGTGACATAGAGGATCTCAGGAACTACAGACCTATCACCTCCTATCAGTGGTTTATAAAATCTTCACTAAAGTTCTTTCACACTGCTTGAAGGTGACACTGGACATGGCTCAACCGAGAGAACAAGCTGGATTCAGGAGTGGCTACAGCACAATAGATCATATCCACGTACTGAGAGAACTAATTGAAAGAGCGAGGGAATATGAACTTCCATTGTGCATGGCTTTTATCGATTATGAAAAAGCCTTTGATTCGCTGAAACCATCAGCAGTTGCAATGGCTCTGAAATCCTGCGGTATTGAAGATGCATACATTAATATTATTAATAACATCTATGAAAATGCAAGTGCAAAGATTCGGCTGTTTTAAAATACAACACACATAAAAATTGGAAAAGGAGTGAGACAAGGTGACACCGTATCTCCGAAGCTCTTTAATGCCACATTGGAAAATGTCTTTCAATCACTGAACTGGGAAAACAAAGGGATAAAGATTAATGGAGATTATCTAACCCACCTTCGTTTTGCTGATGACATAGTCATTTTTGCAACTATCCCATCAGAGCTGCAGAGTATGATCCAGGAACTGGCTGACAAGAGTAAAGAAGTGGGATTAAAAATGAACTTTCAGAAGACAAAAGTGATGTACAATGCTTTTACAAGAAATGAAGATTTATCGATTGATGGAGAAAAGCTGGAGATAACAGACACATACGTTTATCTTGGACAGCAGATATCAAGTGAGGGTCACATTGGTGAAGAAATTAATCGGCGTACAAAACTTGCCTGGAGAGCTTTTGGAAGAAACAGCATAATTTTCAAGAGCAATATGCCATTATGTCTTAAAAGAAAAGTGTTTGATCAATGCATCCTTCCAGTGCTTACGTATGGTGCAGAGACGTGGACCTTAGCTAAAAGAGACATACAAAGGCTGCAGACAACTCAAAGTAGCATGGAGAGGTGCATGCTTGGTGTAACCAGGAGAGATAAGAAGAGGAACACGTGGATCCGAAAAATGACAAGAGTGGAAGACATCATGATCAGAGTTAAATCCCTGAAATGGCAATGGGCTGGACATACTGCCAGAAGAACAGACCATCGATGGACAGCCGAACTTTTAGATTGGATTCCAAGGGACAGGAAAAGACCCAGAAGAAGACCACATGGAAGATGGGTGGATGAAATTCGAAAGTATGCGGGAGTGACATGGAGGAGACTGGCACAAGACAGACCGTTGTGGAGGAAACTTGGGGAAACCTTCGTCCAGCAGTGGATTGATAATGGTTGACAATGATGATGATGATGATATATATATAATTTTAACCAAACTTCAGGAATGAACAAAAATTAAAAAAATATCTTCTGAAAACCCAAACATGCAAAAGTAGGAGAGAAGAATTCACAGAAATAACACTCACTACAAGAAGAAGCAATTTCAACAGGAGCCAAAAACAGGAGAACAAAAAAAAAAAAAAAAAAAAAAAAAAAAACACCATTCCAAACGAGCAGGGAAAAACATGCAAGAATGCAGAAAGTTTTGAAAATCTCTTGAAATTCTGCAATATCAATCTCTATATCCTTATGGTCTCAATTCCACTCTCTCTGAAAATAAGCTTGCTCAACATAGATTTTCCATTAGAGAACTATTCTTTCTTGTGAACCACAATGTCTGTTCTAGGGGTAAAAGAGAGCAGAGGCTTTTTCATACAGCTAGCAGGGTAGAATTTGCTAATCTGCAGCAATCTCTTTGTAGTTTTAAAAATAATTCTAAATTTGTTAAAAATGCTTTCAGCCTTCTTGAATCCTTTAGGCACTCTGTCCTGAAAAGCTTTTTCAAATTCTGTAATAGTTCTGCTGGTTGTGTAGATAGACATGTTTTTGATTTGGTTCAGGATATTGTTTTTAAGCCTTAAAGAGAAAATCACCCTTAAGGGTTTCTCTAAAAATTTTGTGTCTGTCAGATTTCTCAATAAATGCTATGATTATCTCAATATCAGGAAATTGTTCTACAATAATGCTAGTTATTTTCCTATACCTAGGCACCAGTCTGTTGTTAGTTTTAAGTACATTAAAACCTTAGGTTCCATGGTAAAAAACTATAAATCAAGTTCTTCCTTTTTTTTTTTTTCCAGCAGTTTTTGAGTGTTCTTTTAAAGAGTATAGGGATTCAGTATACTATAATAGTTTTTACAAGCATATTATTACTGGAAACTTAAATATTGTAGAGGATGTCAGGCTTCGTAAGTTTTCAGGGTTTGGTAGTAAATTTAGGTCTTTCAATATCTCTAAAAACCAGATTCTTGATAACTACACTCAAGATGTTAATAGGCATATTATTAAGACTAGTTTGGCATTCAATCAGCCAATTGAGGCTTTTGCAGAGTGGAAGTACAATGTTATCTTTAGCTTCTCTGAAAAATTGGCCGGTCTTAGGATATGCTTAGACAGCAATTATGCAGTTCTCCGGTGTTTCAAAAAAGTCTCTTTCTGAACTTCAAGAGAAATATATATCTAGCAATAATAAGCTAGCAATAATTTTACAATTATTTGTAAAAGTTTCTATTTTGAAATAATTAATCAAGAACTTAATAATAGAGTAACCTATGAGACTGTCAGTTATAGTACCAAACAACTTGGTAATCAGTTTAAAGCCAACCATAGAAAACTTAAAATTCCCCTGGTTAGGGGTTATGAGCCTGAATTTCCTTTTCTTTTTGCTACTGCAAAGTTTCATAAAGATCTTGTGAAATTCAGGTTCATAGCCAGTGGTGTTAGGAGTCATAAAAAGAAAATAGACCAGACTTTTGAAGCACTTCTGAAAAAAGTTTTGAAACTTATTAGAAACGATACTAACCTGCAGAACAGGTATTTTTGGATTATAAATAACAATTCCGAGGTGATTTCTCCTATTTTTAGCTTAAGGCCCATAGACATTAATAGTTATGATTTTGAGAACCAATATGCCAATCTGCCTCTTTTTGATATTATTTTCACACTTAAGGAGATGTTTGTAGAATTTAAAATTAACCAAATTGTTAAAGCCAACACTTGGAATACTTTACTTAACTGTTGTATTAATAATAACCATATTCTTTATAACCAATCTCTCTATAAGCATATTAATGACATTCCCATGGGATGCTCCCACTCCATCAGTGTTTCTAATGTTTCTATTCTATAAAGAGCATAAGTTTATAAAATATAGGTCCTTGAACTCTGATAGCTACTTATTATATACTTACAGATATACTGATGATTTGCTCTGTATTAACAGCTCTGAAATAATAGAGAATTATTTTTCAGATATCTACCCTAGCTGTCTTAAATTAAGTAAAACTAACCAAAATAACCAAGAGCTTGATTTCTTAGGTTTAAGTATAAAACTTAATAATGGTAACCCTACCATTAGCCTATTTGATAAAAGAAAGAATTTTCCTTTTAAAGTAATTAAATATTTACATTGGACAAATAATATATCCACTAAAGTAATGGAGAATGTCTTTATTTCACAGGTACTTAGAATTTCCAGAATCTGCAACAATACTTTGGATTTCCTTAAACATGTTAGTCTTCTCATAAATAGCTTTCTAAAGAACCAAGTACCAGCTAACTTTATTAAAACAGCATTTAGAAAAACAGTTCTTAAAAGTAGAGTTAGGTTAGCAGATCTAATTTAATTGCATCACAGTTAATAAAATGATTCTGGCCAATGAAAGTTTTTTTGGAAGTTGGTCTTGAGGATGTATATTAACTACCTTTTTGGAACCTTTAGTGCTATGGATAAAACAGTTTAATTATAAAAATAAAAATAATAAAATATTAAATAGAAATGCTAAAAAAAGTTTGAAATGTAAAATAGTTATTCGACCTCAAGAATAACTAACATAAAAATAGTATAAATTAAGAAAAACTTTATAAGAAACTGCATATTTTCTGTAGTTTTACTTTAAGGTATTTTAATGCAGGTGAATAATATTGAATACATATTGGCTGTGTTTGATGATATTTTTCTTGTATTCCATTGAGTTTCTGCTCTTTCCAGACAATCAGTTCATCTTTTTCATTTGGGAGTTTTTTGATTAGTCAACTGCAGTTTTCTTCGGAATGTGTTTTTGTATGCGGGGCTGCTGTTGGGTAGCTTCTCCTCCTCACCAAGGAGTGTTTTATGGTTGGCGGGAAGTTTGGCGTTCATTTTGTATCATCTCCCATCTCTTTGAACAGCAGTTTCGCAGGTCAGTCATTTCATTTTATCTTTTTGGTGGCTTTTGAATTTTGTTTGCGTTTTTATGCTTGTTGGCACTCGTTTGTGTTCGTTTTGTCTTCTCAAAAACTGGCATAGTTTTTCTCTTGCCTTTGGCTTTGATTTTATTTTTTGGCTTTGATTTCTCATTGTACTTTGTCCAGGCTGCATGCTCTGTGGTTTGGGGCTTAGTGGCTCTGCTTCTCTTTCATTTGTAGTACGGAGGCACATTTACTGTGTTTGTACTTTCTTGTAAAGCATTTTTATAATACTGTGTACATACTACATAATGCAATTTTTCTTTTTCGTTATTTAAGTAACTTTCCAAGTTTTATATTACGTTTCATTTGTCTAAAGTCTTGCTGTGTCTCGGGCAAATGTCTATAAAATATATGCTTTTGTTTTTCGCTCCTGGTTTCTGTGCTAGTATTCCTGGATTTATGTGGTCGATGTATGTTGGCACAGGTGTGGGTTTCTTTTTTCTCTTGCCTTTTGGCTTTGTATTTTTTTTTTGGGCTTGCTTCCTTGTTGAAGTTTTACTCTGATTGCATGCTTCGTATTTTGAGCCATGTGGCTCTGCTGTCTCATTTTTTGGAACTGTGCCTTCAAATAAAGCATTTTTACATTACTGTGTACATATTAAAAATTTTCTTTGTTTTTTATAGGTATTTTCCCAAGTAAAGCATTCGTACATTAATGTGTACATTTTGAAAATTTTTCTTTTTTTAATTATTTTTCCAGGTTTTGTATTACGTTTCAGTTGTCTAATTACCCACATGTCTGGCAATAGTTTTTTTTTTTTTTTATTTGCTCATGGGCTCTGTACTAGGTTATCTTGGATTTGTGGATGATGAGTCATTGTGGGTTGGGCCATGTATGTCTAAAATGTATTGCTAAATTTATTCTTAATTTTTACCTTCCGTGGCTTAGGTGTTTTTTTATTTGTGGGGTCATTTACCTGAAATACATTTATGACATAGCAGAAATCCTTATTAAACTAGGTCTTTGTAGAGATGAGTTAATGCTGTGTTTTGCTGGTCCTTGATAAGCCAAAGCTCCACATTTTCAAAACTTTCTGCATTATTGCATGTTTTTCCCTGCTCATTTGCAATGGTGTTTTTTTCTCCTGTTTTTGGCTCCTGTTGAAATTGCTTCTTGTAGTGGGTATATTTATATATACATTCAACTAGGTCTTATATAATGTATATATATATATATATATATATATATTTTTTTTTTTTTTTTTGATTAGTGAATTGCAGTTTTCTATATGGCATGTAAGGTCAGGTGATGCGTAACATCACAGCCTCTCCTTGACAAATGTCAACCCCGCCTTTTCGTGGAGCATCCTGTTCCCACTAAAGGGGCTCTGACAACCGCCAATAGTGGTATAACTATACCATCGGGATTAGAGAAAATGCTATCCCACACTCACCAACCCGCTTGGCCAGCGTGGTGAGTTATACAACTTAAATCTTGGCCCTCAGTCTCCGGCAGCTGGAATGTACTTGGCCAAGGCAGTGGCCAGTGCGACATGAAGGCAGAGGGTGCTAAGAATCCCCGGAGGACCGGACTAGGCTGCCATCTGATGCTGACCTTGGCTACGTATAATGGACGCTCCCTATCTTCTGATTCAAGGCTTCTTGAATTGGAAGAGGAACTACAAAGGATCAAGTGGGACATCGTCGGGCTAAGTGAGGTAAGGAGAAAAGGAGAACTCATTGAACTGAAAAGTGGACATCTCTTCTACTATCGTGGGACTGATACTGGCAGAACTAGTGGTGTTGGTTTTATAATAAACAAGAAACTGAAGGATAAAGTTGTAGAAGTTGAAAGTTCCTCTGACAGAGCTGCACGACTCGTTATCCAACTCTCGAGAAGATACCAGGCTCAGATTATTCAAGCTTATGCACCCACCACAAGTCATCCTGAAGAAGAAATTGAAGAATTTTATGAGGAAATTCGTCATCTAAATAATAAAGGTAAGCAGCACTTAAAGATAATTATGGGAGATTTCAATACAAAAATAGGGCAACAGCAACAGAAACCAGCGTGGAAATACTCTCGTTGAGTTTGCAGAGGCAGATGGGTTTTTCATCTTGAACTCCTTTTTCAAGAAAAAGCCACACAGGAAATGGACATGGAGACATCCAAATGGGACGACAAGTGAAATTGATTTTATTATGTGTAACAAAAAATTCGTCATAGAAGACTGCAGTGTGCTAAACAAGTTCAACACAGGTAGTGACCATAGATTGGTGAGATGTAAGATGCACCTCAACACTAAACTCGAACGTGGCAAGCTCATAAGACAAACAAAATGTATTGACATAACCAACCTTATAAAACACCATAATACATTCAAGTTTGAACTGAAGAACAGATTCTTTGCTTTAGAAGGCCTAACATCAGAAGAAGTGGATATTTCTGAAGCTAACAGAAAAGTAACCAAAGCTCTTATGGAAACAGCAGCGAAATTAGCTGGGTCTAAGAACAAGTTGCATGTGAACAAATTCTCAGGAAAAACCAAAATGTTGATGCAAAAAAGAAGAGAGATGAGGACAACTAAAGAAGATGTGACTTCCAAAGTGGAATATATAGAGCTATGCAAGGCAGTACGAAAAAGTATCACTGAAGACGTAAGGAAATTCAACTGTGAACTAGTGAGGAAAGCAATTGAAAACAACCAAAGCCTAAAGGTAGCAAAGGGACATCTCAGTAAGGGAAGAAAACAGATTATGGCACTGAGAAAAGAAGATGGTTTGGTAACAAGAAATAGAGGCAAAATTTTGACAAGAGTGAAAGATTTCTACTCCAAATTATATGAAAGGGATGATACATGTACTCCAGACATCATGAAAGGTACCGGTACCAGAGTTCTTCCAGTCCTCCCAGCAGATGTTGTACATGCAATCAAGAACATGAAACGGGGAAAAGCTCAAGGAGAAGATGGAATTACTGTAGACATCATACAAGAAGCAAGTGGAGAAATCGAAACAGGACTCGCCCAAATTTTCACTCGATGCCTTAATGAAGGGAAGATTCCTGAGGATTGCAACACTGCTACAATGATCCTGCTACATAAAAAGGGTGACATTGAGGATCTCAGGAACTTCAGACCTATCAGCCTCTTTCCTATCAGTGGTTTATAAAATCTTCACTAAAGTTCTTTCACACCGCTTCAAGGTGACACTGGACATGGCTCAACCGAGAGAACAAGCTGGATTCAGGAGTGGCTACAGCACAATAGGTCATATCCATGTACTGAGAGAACTAATTGAAAGAGCGAGGGAATATGAACTTCCATTGTGCATGGCTTTTATCGATTATGAAAAAGCCTTTGATTCGGTGAAACCATCAGCAGTTACAATGGCTCTGAAATCCTGCGGTATTGAAGATGCATACATTAAAATTATTAATAACATCTATGAAAATGCATGTGCAAAGATTCGGCTGTTTGAAAATACAACACACATAAAAATTGAAAAGGGAGTGAGACAAGGTGACACCATATCTCCAAAGCTCTTTAATGCCACATTGCAAAATGTCTTTCAATCACTGAACTGGGAAAACAAAGGGATAAATATTAATGGAGATTATCTAACCCATCTTCGTTTTCCTGATGACATAGTCATCTTTACAACTACCCCATCAGAGCTGCAGAGTATGATCCAGGAACTTGCTGACAAGAGTAAAGAAGTGGGGTTAAAAATGAACTTTCAGAAGACAAAAGTGATGTTCAATGCTTTTACAAAAAATGAAGATTTATCGATTGATGGAGAAAAGCTGGAGATAACAGACACGTACATTTATCTCGGACAGCAGATATCAAGTGAGGGTCACATTGACGAAGAAATTAATCGGCGCATAAAACTTGCCTGGAGAACTTTTGGAAGAAACAGCATAATTTTCAAGAGCAATATGCCATTATGTCTTAAAAGAAAAGTGTTTGATCAATGCATCCTTCCAGTGCTTACGTATGGTGCAGAGACGTGGACCTTAACTAAAAGAGACATACAAAGGCTGCAGACAACTCAAAGAATCATGGAGAGGTGCATGCTTGGTGTAACCAGGAGAGATAAGAGGAACACGTGGATCCGAAAAATGACAAGAGTGGAAGACATCATGATCAGAGTTAAATCCCTGAAATGACAATGGGCTGGACATACTGCCAGAAGGACAGACCATCGATGGACAGCCGAAATTTTAGATTGGATTCCAAGGGACAGGAAAAGACCCAGAAGAAGACCACATGGGAGATGGGTGGATGAAATTCGAAAGTATGCAGGGGTGACATGGAGGAGACTGGCACAAGACAGACCGTTGTGGAGGAAACTTGGGGAGACCTTCGTCCAGCAGTGGATTGATAATGGTTGACACTGCTGGACGAAGGTCTCCCCAAGTTTCCTCCACAACGGTCTGTCTTGTGCCAGTCTCCTCCATGTCACCCCTGCATACTTTCGAATTTCATCCACCCATCTCCCATGTGGTCTTCTTCTGGGTCTTTTCTTGTCCCTTGGAATCCAATCTAAAATTTCGGCTGTCCATCGATGGTCTGTCCTTCTGGCAGTATGTCCAGCCCATTGCCATTTCAGGGATTTAACTCTGATCATGATGTCTTCCACTCTTGTCATTTTTCGGATCCACGAGTTCCTCTTCTTATCTCTCCTGGTTACCCCAAGCATGCACCTCTCCATGCTTCTTTGAGTTGTCTGGAGCCTTTGTATGTCTCTTTTAGTTAAGGTCCACGTCTCTGCACCATACGTAAGCACTGGAAGGATGCATTGATCAAACACTTTTCTTTTAAGACATAATGGCATATTGCTCTTGAAAATTATGCTGTTTCTTCCAAAAGCTCTCCAGGCAAGTTTTGTACGCCGATTAATTTCTTCATCAATGTGACCCTCACTTGATATCTGCTGTCCAAGATAAACGAACGTGTCTGTTATCTCCAGCTTTTTCCATCAATCGATAAATCTTCATTTCTTGTAAAAGCATTGAACATCACTTTTGTCTTCTGAAAGTTCATTTTTAATCCCACTTCTTTACTCTTGTCAGCAAGTTCCTGGATCATACTCTGCAGCTCTGATGGGGTAGTTGCAAAAATGACTATGTCATCAGCAAAACGAAGGTGGGTTAGATAATCTCCATTAATCTTTATCCCCTTGTTTTCCCAGCTCAGCGACTGAAAAACACCCTCCAATGTGGCATTGAAGAGCTTCGGAGATATGGTGTCACCTTGTCTCACTCCCTTTCCAATTTTTACGTGTGTTGTATTTTCAAACAGCCTAATCTTTGCACTTGCATTTTCATAGATGTTATTAATAATATTAATGTATGCATCTTCAATACCGCAGGTTTTCAGAGCCATTGTAACTGCTGATGGTTTCACCGAATCAAAGGCTTTTTCATAATCGATAAAAGCCATGCACAATGGAAGTTCATATTCCCTCGCTCTTTCAATTAGTTCTCTCAGCACGTGGATATGATCTATTGTGCTGTAGCCACTCCTGAATCCAGCTTGTTCTCTCGGTTGAGCCATGTCCAGTGTTACCTTCAAGCGGTGTGAAAGAACTTTAGTGAAGATTTTATAAACTACTGATAGGAGGCTGATAGGTCTGTAGTTTCCGAGATCCTCAATGTCACCTTTCTTATGTAGCAGGATCATTGTAGCGGTGTTCCAATCCTCAGGAATCTTTCCTTCATTAAGGCATCGAGTGAAAATTTGGGCGAGTACTGTTTCGATTTCTCCACTTGCTTCTTGTATGTCTACAGTAATTCCATCTTCTCCTGGAGCTTTTCCTCTCTTCATGTTCTTGATTGCATGTGCAACTTCTGCTGGAAGGACTGGAGGAACTCTGGTACTGGTATCTTTCATGATGTCTGGAGTGCATATATCATCCCTTTCATATAATTTGGAGTAGAAATCTTTCACTCTTGTCAAAATTTCTCCTCTATTTCTTGTTACAGAACCATCTTCTTTTTCTCAGTGCCATAATCTGTTTTCTTCCCTTACTGAGATGTCCCTTTGCTATCTTTAGGCTTTGGTTGTTTTCAATTGCTTTCCTCACTAGTTCACAGTTGAATTTCCTTACGTCTTCAGTGATACTTTTTCTTACTGTCTTGCATAGCTCTATATATTCCACTTTGGAAGTCACATCTTTAGTTGTCCTCATCTCTCTTCTTTTGCATCAACATTTTGGTTTTTCCTGATAATTTGTTCACATGCAATTTGTTCTTAGACCCAGCTAATTTTGTTGCTGTTTCCATAAGAGCTTTGGTTACTTTTCTGTTAACTTCAGAGATGTCCACTTCTTCCGATGTTAGGCCTTCTAAAGCAGAGAACCTGTTCTTCAGTTCTAACTTGAAGGTATTATGGTGTTTTTTAAGGTTGGTTATGTCAATAGATTTTGTTTGTCTTATGAGCTTGCCACGTTCCAGTTTAGTGTTGAGGTGCATCTTACATCTCACCAATCTATGGTCACTACCTGTGTTGAACTTGTTTAGCACACTGCAGTCTTCTATGACGAATTTTTTGTTACACATAATAAAATCAATTTCACTTGTCGTCCCATTTGGATGTCTCCATGTCCATTTCCTGTGTGGCTTTTTCTTGAAGAAGGAGTTCAAGATGAAAAACCCTTCTGCCTCTGCAAACTCAACGAGAGTATTTCCACGCTGGTTTCTGTTGCCATGACCGAATTTACCTACTGAAGTTTCATTCTGTTGCCGTTGCCCTATTTTTGCATTGAAATCTCCCATAATTATTTTCAAGTGCTGCTTACCTTTATTATTTAGATGACAAATTTCCTCATAAAATTCTTCAATTTCTTCTTCAGGATGACTTGTGGTGGGTGCATAAGTTTGAATAATCTGAGCCTGGTATCTTTTCGAGAGTTGGATAACAAGTCGTGCAGCTCTGTCAGAGGAACTTTCAACTTCTACAACTTTATCCTTCAGTTTCTTGTTTATTATAAATCCAACACCACTAGTTCTGCCAGTATCTGTCCCACGATAGTAGAAGAGATGTCCACTTTTCAGTTCGATGAGATCTTCTCCTTTTCTCCTTACCTCACTTAGCCCCACGATGTCCCACTTGATCCTTTGTAGTTCCTCTTCCAATTCAAGAAGCCTTGAATCAGAAGATAGGGAGCGTCCATTGTAAGTAGCCAAGGTCAGCATCAGATGGCAGCCTAGTCCGGTTCTCCGGGGATTCTTAGCACCCTCTGCCTTCATGTCGCACTGGCCGCTGCCTTGGCCAGGTACATTCCAGCTGCCTGAGACTGAGGGCCAAGATTTAAGTTGTGGAATCATTTTGGAGGGGTTTGGCCATAACTCACCACGCTGGCCAAGTGGGTTGGTGAGTGTGGGATAGAATTTCCTCTAATCCCGATGGTATAGTTATACCGCTATGGGCGGTCGTCAGAGCCCCTTTAGTGGGAACAGGATGCACCACGAGAAGGCGGGGTTGACATTTGTCAAGGAGAGGCTATGATGTTACGCATCACCTGACCTTACATCCCATATATATATATATATCATCATTCATCTGTCTTGTGCCAGACTCCTCCATGTCACTCCCGCATACTTTCGAATTTCATCCACTCATCTTCCATGAGGTCTTCTTCTGGGTCTTTTCCTGTCCCTTGGAATCCAATCTAAAATTTCGGCTGTCCATCGATGGTCTGTCCTTCTGGCAGTGTGTCCAGCCCATTGCCATTTCAGGGATTTAACTCTGATCATGATGTCTTCCACTCTCGTCATTTTTCGGATCCACGAGTTCCTCTTCTTATCTCTCGTGGTTACACAAAGCATGCACCTCTCCATGCTTTTTTGAGTTGTCTGCAGCCTTTGTATGTCTCTTTTAGTTAAGGTCCATGTCTCTGCACCATATGTAAGCACTGGAAGGATGCATTGATCAAACACTTTTCTTTTAAGACAAAATAGCATATTGCTCTTGAAAATTATGCTGTTTATTCCAAAAGCTCTCCAGGCAAGTTTTGCACGCCGATTAATTTCTTCATCAATGTGACCCTCACTTGATATCTGCTGTGCAAGATAAACGTATGTGTCTGTTATCTCCAGCTTTTCTCCATCAATCGATAAATCTTCACTTCTTGTAAAAGCATTGAACATCACTTTTGTCTTCTGAATGTTCATTTTTAATCCCACTTCTTTACTGTTGTCAGCAAGTTCCTGGATCATACTCTGCAGCTCTGATGGGGTTGTTGCAAAAATGACTACGTCATCAGCAAAACGAAGGTGGGTTAGATAATCTCCATTAATATTTATCCCTTTGTTTTCCCAGTTCAGTGATTGAAAGACATTTTCCAATGTATCATTAAAGAGCTTTGGAGATATGGTGTCACCTTGTCTCACTCCTTTTCCAATTTTTATGTGTGTTGTATTTTCAAACAGCCGAATCTTTGCACTTGCATTTTCATAGATGTTATTAATATTATTAATCTACGCATCTTCAATACCGCAGGATTTCAGAGCCATTGTAACTGCTGATGGTTTCACCGAATCAAAGGCTTTTTCATAATCGATAAAAGCCATGCACAATGGAAGTTCATATTCCCTCGCTCTTTCAATTAGTTCTCTCAGTACGTGGATGTGTTATATTGTGATGTAGCCACTCCTGAATCTAGCTTGTTCTCTAGGTTGGGCCATGTCCAGTGTCACCTTCAAGCGGTGTGAAAGAACTTTAGTGAAGATTTTATAAACCACTGATAGGAGGCTGATAGGTCTGTAGTTCCTGAGATCCTCAATGTCACCTTTTTTATGTAGCAGGATCATTGCAGCGTTGTTCCAATCCTTAGGATTCTTCCCTTCATTAAGGCATCGAGTGAAAATTTGGGCGAGTACTGTTTCGATTTCTCCACTTCTCCTGGAGCTTTCCCCCGTTTCATGTTCTTGATTGCATGTACAACTTCTGCTGGGAGGACTGGAAGAACTGTGGTACTGGTACCTTTCATGATGTCTGGAGTACATGTACCATCCCTTTCATATAATTTGGAGTAGAAATCTTTCACTCTTGTCAAAATTTTGTCTCTATTTCTTGTTACAGAACCATCTTCTTTTCTCAGTGCCATAATCTGTTTTCTTCCCTTGCTGAGATGTCCCCCTTTGCTATCTTTAGGCTTTGGCTGCTTTCGATTGCTTTCTTTACCAGTTCACAGTTGAATTTCCTTATGTCTCCAGTGATACTTTTTCGTACTGTCTTGCATTGCTCTATATATTCCACTTTGGAAGTCACATCTTCTTTAGTTGTCCTCATCTCTCTTTTTTTTTTGCATCAACATTTTGGTTTTTCCTGAGAATTTGTTCACATGCAACTTGTTCTTAGACCCAGTTAATTTTGTTGCTGTTTCCATAAGAGCTTTGGTTACTTTTCTGTTAACTTCAGAAATATCCACTTCTTCTGATGTTAGGCCTTCTAAAGTAGAGAATCTGTTCTTCAGTTCCAACTTGAAGGTATTATGGTGTTTTATAAAGTTGGTTATGTCAATACATTTTGTTTGTCTTATGAGCTTGCCACGTTCGAGTTTAGTGTTGAGGTGCATCTTACATCTCACCAATCTATGGTCACTACCTGTGTTGAACTTGTTTAGCACACTGCAGTCTTCTATGACGAATGTTTTGTTACACATAATAAAATCAATTTCACTTGTCGTCCCATTTGGATGTCTCCATGTCCACTTCCCGTGTGGCTTTTTTTTGAAAAAGGAGTTCAAGATGAAAAACCCTTCTGCCTCTGCAAACTCTACGAGAGTATTTCCACGCTGGTTTCTGTTGCTGTGACCGAATTTACCTACTGAAGTTTCATTCTGTTGCCCTATTTTTGCATTGAAATCTCCCATAATTATCTTTAAGTGCTGCTTACCTTTATTATTTAGATGACGAATTTCCTCATAAAATTCTTCAATTTCTTCTTCAGGATGACTTGTGGTGGGTGCATAAGTTTGAATAATCTGAGCCTGGTATCTTCTCGAGAGTTGGATAACGAGTCGTGCAGCTCTGTCAGAGGAACTTTCAACTTCTACAACTTTATCCTTCAGTTTCTTGTTTATTATAAATCCAATATATATATATATATATATATATATATATATGTTGCTTTAAATTAGTACTCAATCACCCTAAGGAGGGATCCGACTCCAGACCCCCTTGGATACACCTATGACCTGTGTATTCTAACTTTTATTGCAATGAATCGTTTTTGTTTAGAACACTGAACAGTTTTTTTCTTCTAAACACACTCATTCCTGAAGATTCATGAACAGTTTTTAAAGAAAACAGTTTAATAGAGCATTTCTGAGAAGTTCATACATAAATATGCAAATCCTTCATCGCTATACATGAACTTCTGAAGAACTTGTGAATAAACTACGAATTTCAATAACTATTTTAAACAGGTTCACAAAATTAGTGCCTTAAGAAGCTGAATTTAACTTGAAGGGGAGGGGGTAAGCAAGTACCCTTTATGGGTATCATTTCAGTATGAAAAATAGTGCATTCTAGGAAATTGGAATTTTACAGGGGACAAGATAAATACTTTCTAAAACCATTTATGGATCTTCAGAAATGAATATGTTTAGGATAACAAAGTGCACAACAGGGCGCGCAAATTAATCGTCCGCTGATTTGAATTCTTGAATGAATTCTTGACAATCTCGCAAATTAATCGTCCGCTGATTTGAATTCTTGAATGAATTCAATGAATTCTTGACCGCCCGTCCGTGGCGGTCAAGAATTCATTGCGGACGATTAATTTCCCGACCACGACGTCAGCGCGGACTGCCCTTTTTTCCGCAAGCTTGCAGTACGATTGTGATTTGAACATTTTCATTTTGCATTTTTTTTTTTTTTTTTTTTTTGCCAATTTAAAATTTGCGCATGTCAAGTGCCACAGTTTTACGAAATTACGCATTCTCTTAAGCGATAAGCCGTTCTTTGTTTTGGCGAAATAGTTCCGCGGCGACACCCTCCCTTCCAAAATTTTTACGTACTAAACCAATGTGCTGCTTTCTCATTCCCTCTCAAAGTTTTCCCGTGTGAATTTTACGCCTGAAGCGGGAGGTGTAACTGCAAGGATAGCGACTTCGCAGTTGTTCTTTTTCTCCTTCCTTTCTCTCCCGTCTATCTCCGCCCCCCCCCCCCCAGTCATCCCTTGTTTAGTTTCATTTGTTAATACTGGATTGACCCAGTATTAACCAATGCAACTAAACAACGGTTGCTTCTTCCCTTCACGTGTGACCTTGACATCTCGCACGTGTGATGCCCGCCGTAATATTGGCTTCCCGTGCATTACCGTTTTGCCGCATGTTTCCTGGCGTACTTGACGACGATCGTACCTAATGCCGCACATTATATCTCTCATCTTTTGCCATTTTGCAGTTGAAAATTCTAGATTCCGTGTAACAAAGCTTTTTGCTACGAAAGCAGCAATTTATTTATTTTCTGTATGTACATAAAAAAAATCAGTAAAGTGACGATATTTAATATGCACGGATTTCTAGACGTATCGAGATTAAAAAACATTACTAATCTAAAGCAAATATTGTGGGAATTTTACTAGGAAATTTTTTCATTAATAGCAAATTTTCGGAGAAAACTTTTCTTCTTCAGGCTGTCTTGTTGTTGTCACTTTTTCCTGTCACTATCACGGTTACGGTTTAGGTTATTTTTCAACAAATCCTGCCAGATGTTAGGCAGGGAAAATCCTTTGCAGTCATTGATGATGGAATTTTGATTTTTCTCAATCTCTATTCCTTCTTTCAGCTTTCTTTTTTGAAAATTGCTTTGGAAACTAATGACTTTAAGGGAATTCCAATCCATGCTGTGACCAGTTTCTCTAACATGCCTATCTAATCCAGTCTTGTTGGAGCAATTTTTTATAGCTGCTTTATGCTCAGCTATACGAGTTTCTAGTCTGCGACCTGTTTCACCTATGTAAGATAGTCCACAACTACAATTTACTTCATAGACTACTCCTTGCATTTTAAAAATATTTTCTTCTCTTTGAACTATTTTAGGGAAAATTTTTTTAACTTTGTTCTCTAAACTTGGAGCTAGCCTAATATTGTACTTCTTACTAATTCTCTTTAAAGACTCAAATAAACCTTTGTGATAAGAAATTTTTCTAGTGAATTTTACTTGTTGCTTTTGTGGGTTCTTCGTACCATTAAAATTCAGAAGCTTCTCAATTTCTTCTTTAGGATAGTTATTCTCAGCAAGTATGGCCTTAAGCTCTTCTTTATGGGCTTCTTTTTTATCTGTAGTAGAAACTATTTTATTAATTTTTTCTAAAAACTGACTTGCTACATTTTTCTTAATAGAAACTGGATGATAGGAATTGAAATCCTATAGTCTATTAGCATTCATTGGTTTTTTATACCAACTAGTGAGGAATTTTTCATCTTCATAATAGATAGTAATATCTAAGAAGTTTATTCTTCTTTCTTTTTGAAGTTCAATAGTGAACTTAAGGGAATCATCTAATTCATTGAATGAGTCTAGAATTCTTTCTGGAACAATTTCTTTGCTATCTATTATAAATAAGATGCCATCCAAGTATCTGCTATATAAGCAGAAGTATGTGGGTTGTACTAGTATCTTTTCTTCTAGTTTTCCCACATAATAGTTAGCTAAGAGTGGGGAGCCCATAGCTAGCCCCGATTTTTGAATGAAAAAAGTTTTCCCAAATTGAAAGTATAATAGATAGCAAAGAAATTGTTCCAGAAAGAATTCTAGACTCATTTAATGAATTAGATGATTCCCTTAAGTTCACTATTGAACTTCAAAAAGAAAGAAGAATAAACTTCTTAGATATTACTATCTATTATGAAGATGAAAAATTCCTCACTAGTTGGTATAAAAAACCAATGAATTACTAAAAGACTACTGGATTTCAATTCCTATCATCCAGTTTCTATTAAGAAAAATGTAGCAAGTCAGTTTTTAGAAAAAATTAATAAAATAGTTTCTACTACAGATAAAAAGAAGCCCATAAAGAAGAAGAGCTTAAGGCCATTCTTGCTGAGAATAACTATCCTAAAGAAGAAATTGAGAAGCTTCTGAATTTTAATGGTACGAAGAACCCACAAAAGCAACAAGTAAAATTCACTAGAAAAATTTCTTATCACAAAGCTTTATTTGAGTCTTTAAAGAGAATTAGTAAGAAGTACAATATTAGGCTAGCTCCAAGTTTAGAGAACAAAGTTCAAAGAGAAGAAAATATTTTAAAAATGCAAGGAGTAGTCTATGAAGTAAATTGTAGTTGTGGACTATCTTACATAGGTGAAACAGGTCGCAGACTAGAAACTCGTATAGCTGAGCATAAAGCAGCTATAAAAAATTGCTCCAACAAGACTGGATTAGATAGGCATGTTAGAGAAACTGGGCACAGCATGGATTGGAATTTCCTTAAAGTCATTAGTTTCCAAAGCAATTTTCAAAAAAGAAAGCTGAAAGAAGGAATAGAGATTGAGAAAAATCAAAATTCCATCATCAATGACTGCAAAGGATTTTCCCTGCCTAACATCTGGCAGGATTTGTTGAAAAATAACCTAAACCGTCAAGGTAAACCGTAACCGTGATAGTGACAGGAAAAAGTGACAACAACAAGACAGCCTGAAGAAGGAGAAGAGTTTTCTCCGAAAATTTGCTATTAATGAAAAAATTTCCTAGTAAAATTCCCATAATATTTGCTTTAGATTAGTAATTGAATTAAGAAACTAGGAAGCCATTTCTCAACATGAGCTTTATTCAAAAAATTAAAAAACATGTTTTATATACGTTATTCTTTTTCAGTTAAATCCATTCAATAGTGGTTTAACTGTTGGAACTTTTACATGTTGTAGTTCCTTTGTGTGAAATGCAATTTCCAGTTGGAAATTATTAGTATTTCCTGCGAACAAATACCTCGGTAATGAAATGTAATTCAAGGAAAAACTTTTTACGTACCTCTCAGTTGTAAGTGGTCGATGTTCGAATCTTTGTACGGCTGTTCTCATCAGGCTCTTGAGTCTTGAGTTTAGACTTTTAAGAATTTAGTCGGCACATTTTCTTCACGGGTTCCGAAATCAGATAGACAAATTCATCGAATAAATTAATTTGTCTATCCAATTTCGTGACCCGTGAAGAAAATGTGCCCATTAAATTCTTAAAAGTCTAAACTCAAGAGCCTGATGAGAACAGCCATGCAAATATTCAAACATTGACCACTTACAACTGAGAGGTACGTGAAAAGTTTTCCCTTGAATTACATTTGATTACCGAGGCATTTGTTCGCATTAAATACTAATATTTTCCAACTGAGAAATTGCATTTCACACAAAGGAACTATAACATGTAAAAAGAATGACGATATTTAAATTCTACGTAGTTATGGTATTTATACGAGTCTGACGGGTTACTTTCAAAGGAGGACGGGTACATTTTTTGGCAAACCGTCCTCGAAGACGTAAAAATTCCGAGATTTTTCGTGCCCTGGTGCAAACAGTGTTCTAAACAGGATTTTCAGAGAAATAAGAGCATTTCTTGGTTAAATTTTCATGGCTGGGAAGAAAATCATTCCAGTTCCCAGAAAAATTCCACTTTTCTACATATTCAAATGATATTAATGAAGAGTACTTGCTTACCCCCCAACAGCTTTTTAAGGCACTGTCTGTGAATCCACTTCAGATGATATTTTTGAGAACCTGTTCAAAATGGCTATCGGAATACGTAGTATATTCACAAATTTTTCAAAAGTTCGTGTAGCACAGTAAAGAATTCGCATGGTTGTGTATAAACTTCTCAGAAATGCAGGGCAGAAGGCTGGATGGAACTTTTGCGGGGCCCAGGGCAAAATTTCGTAGTGGAGCCCAGAGCAACATTTCATTGTAGGCCCTAGAAAATACACACTGTAAATCTCATAGTTTAATAAAATCTTTACATAAAAAATGAAAACACACAACCATCATAAAGAAAAATGATAACCTCAAATTTCTGTGAGCTAAAGAAAAAGACCATAATATGGAACTGAAAGTTCAGAGAGAGAAAGAGAGAGTAAAAAGTGCTAAAATATAAAATTTTCTTTCCGGGTAGAAGGGGTTTAAGGCTGCATTGTGATTTTTATAAAAATTTTCTCACAAAATGATAAAAAGATAATTTTAACTAATCTGTGTAGCAAATGTTTTTCCATAGCAAACAATAAAAATCCCTCTCACATGAATTTGTTTATATATATATTTTTCATGGTACATGTTTTAGTAATTGATTTTTGATACAAGATGGAATAACTTACAAATTAGTGCCTCTTTTTACCATTTATACACACGCTCATGTATGAAAATTGCTTTTTCTTTTTTAATTTTGAGTACTGTTTTTAAAGTCACTGAACAATTCGCCTCCATACATAGCCCAAAAAACAACTTTGACATTGTTCTTTTTACGTTTTAAATTTTCAGTATCAAGTTTACACACAAATTGTTGAGCATATACAGTAGAACCTCGTTTACACATTTCTCACTTAAACATTTTTCTCATTTATACGTAAAATGTCGCTGGTCCAAAAATTCTGAATCACCCTTAATGTAAAACTTTCCCTGTTTCATTTATACATTTTTTCAATTATACGTTAATTTTACTTGGTCCCTTGATAAAATGTATAAACGAGGTTCCACTATAGTAGGGAGCCACAAAATGTGAACGTTAATTTGCCATTTCATGAATGTGGAAAAGTTTAAGTTAAAGTCAGAGGTGACTTTAAACCTTTTGGGGCCCTAGGCACTAAAAGATTCAGATCAGATCATATGTAGAGGATTTAAGGAAGTGTCTGACCCCAGGTCTTAAACAACCCTTAGAAATAGGAAGCTAGGAGATTTGGGCTAGAGTGCCTGATAACTAAAAGATTCAGGGGCCCCCTCCCCATCTTATCACCTCAGAAATTTTCATCCGTCAGATCAACAACAACAACAACGAAAAACTCCAGAAAAAAGTTTGTATACTTTTTAAAAGGGATATTCCATCTTCCTAATTATTAGGTTTGTAAGAAACGGTGATAGTGTAGTCCCTTTGTCTGTCCATGCACATCAACCTTTTTGTTTTTACAGACATTTCAAAAATTATTTTTGTGGCTAATAGAAAAGTCAAGGATATTAAGTTTGGCACTTTAAATATCCCATACACTTCATGAATTTACCACTAAGGGCTGTCAAAGTCCTGTTGTGAAGAAACTATTCACTTAAAGGAAAAAAATATTTTTTGTGCCTTGCAGATTAGGCTTAAGTGTTCCTTCTCAAATATTTAAATTTTCCAATTGGTTCGTCAATTTCCTGCTAGAGGCACTGAAGGCCAAAAATATTTGGTTTTCAAAGATTTTTCAAAATTTATTTTTGTGAATGATAGGGCATAAAAATTCATTAAAATTTTTCCATTTTAAATTTCATTACTAGTTCATAAATTTCCCGCTAGGAGTTCTCAAACTGGAAATTTTAGCTTTATGCTACGAAGAGACTATTTCAGTTACAGTAAAAATTATTTTTGAGTTTGATACGTTAGGCAAAACTGATTACTTTAGCACCTTTTCAGTTACAAGTCACTTGGAAAAATTTAACACTAAGGCAGGGGTTAAAATTCAGGGCGGGGTGGCAGGAATCCCGCCAAAATAAAGTTATTTTATAATTTTATATTTATTTTGGGCCCGTTTTTGGATCATTCGCAAAATTCGCTCGTTAAAAACGTATCCTTTGTAAAAATACATGCTTTAGAAACGGACCGTTCAGAGTTCCGAAAATCGCAATGGAATGCTTCGTTCATGTCGGGAACATAATCAGTTTATGAACATCGTGAATCGGCTCCCATGCGTAGCTGCATGAGGAGTTCGTTTTGCATATCGCGGACTGTTACGAATCAGGCATAAAATTGTTCTTCGGATTCGTGAAATTCCGCTTTTTTTTCGCCACCTTTCGGTTATACTTGAGATCGACGAAAATAAAATTGAAGATAATGTTTTATTTGCGGAATATTAGTGTGTGTGTGGGGGGGGGGGCTCGTTTTCCGTCTGCGGAACAGTATTCCGTTTTTCGGAACTTCCGAAAACAAAATGCAAAGCTTTCCCGCAATCGTAATTTCTTTTTCTCGCGAAGGGTCCTCTGTCCAGTATTGATATTAAATATCAATTTATTGCATAAATGTTTGTATTTCAGCTTGAAAGTGTAAACAACAATTTCCAATAACGGAAGTTCGACAGGGTTCTTTTTTTTTTTTTTTTTTTTTTTGATTGGAGGTTTAACGACCACCGTGAGCAACTCAATGGGCTATAAGCAGTCGTCTGTCCCTAATTTAGGGTCACTGGTTCCAGGGAAGGGAGAGAGCCAGTGCCGTAAGACAAACACAACATCCATGCCTGACCGGGATTCGAACCCGGACCCCTTAAGGACGAATGATCAGAGGCCAGCGCCTTAGACCACTGCGCCACTGGGGCGGCACGACGGAGTTCCTTATAAACTTTAGGCACGAGTTTCGTTGCGGATTCGAGGAACTCTGACTTTGTCATTATTTGCGTCGTTCTCCAGAGCGATGCAAAACTGAAGACAATTGGGGGGGGGGGGGGGTTGGAATGTTGGTGTGTGTGTGTGGCAGTGGAGGGGGGTATTCCGGGGGCGGAATTTCGTCTTTCAAAACTTTCGAAAACGGAAGTTAGACGAACTGCAGATTTAATCTGTAATCATATTTTTTTTGTTTTCGCGATATTCCCTCTGCTAAGTATTATTATTAAAAAGGAGGGAAAATTTTCGTAATCGTAATTTTTCCACTGTTCTGAAATTATTGTTAAATATAATTTTTCCTATATAAATAGTTGCAAAGGAAAAAACTGGACATTCTTCTTATCAACAAAGTCTCAATTATGTGAACTGTAAACATCTCATACAACATAGTATTCAAGAACATATTTTTTTTCAGAGCTGAAGGGAAACATGTTCAAAAATAATAAATTAGTTGACCCTTGCGATACTAAACTTGCACATCAAGGTAGTACGATGGCAGTGAGCCATGCGTGTGGATTATCGGCATCACAGGTGTGGCAAATCTTGAACGAACATGGTGCGCATTCCTACCATGATGCTGTCGTGCAAAACCCGATGCCTGGAGAAATTTCAAAGGCGGTATGACTTTTGTAACTTCATCTTGAACACCTTACAGGAAAACCGGTGGTTTGTGGACAACATCCTTTGGACTGATGAGTCAACATTTACAAGGGGGCGGGATCATCAATCCCCAGAACTCCCACTACAGGGATGTGAGAAATCCACGCATGACGAGACAAGCATGCCATCAAGTTTGCTGGTCACTTAATGTGTGGTGTGGAATGTGGCAAGCATCTGTAATTGGACCTGTGTTCACTGAGGGAAATTTACCAGGTCAGCATTACTTGCAGCTGTTATGTGGTCCAGTAAGCGATTGGCTGGACGATGTTCCTTTGACGACGTTACCACGCATATATGGTTTCAACATGACGGCAGTCCTTCCCACAAAACCTTTCCAGTTCGCTCGTTCTTATCTCACACATTCGTCAACAATATTATTGGGTATGGTGGTTGTACGGAATGGGCACCACGATCACCCGACCTAACACCGATGTACTTCTTCTTTTGGGGATACTTGAAGGATCAAGTGTACTCTACGGAACCTTCCAGCGTGGCAGATTTAAAGGAACGCATCGTCAGGGCCTGTAATTCTGTAACCCCTTCCGATGCTGCATGCTGTTCGAGATGCATTTCTGTCTCGAGTCCAGATGTCCGTCATCGCTGATGGTGCACACTTCAAATAATGTGTACGGTAGACCACTTGCCAGGTTACTTGCACCTGTACTACACGAACTGTGTGTTGCGTCTGTGTTGGTTTGTGTGTAATTTAAAGTTTACTACTTCAACATGTCTTGTCTTTTCTGTAAGTGTTTCTGTTGAACCAAGTGTTGTTTTGTACTAAAAAAACACTGCTCTTTCATTTTGTAATTGGACTTTTTTACGTATCTCTCTTGGTTTCTGAGTTAGTTTTGCTAAGTTCCGTATTTCGCGACTAGGGGAGCTACAAGCACGTCCAATCGATTGCACATGGTCACTTTCCTATACGTACAAGTTACTTCCACGGCGGTACGATATACGGTTTAAGAGTTAGAGGTGGGTAAATGGACTTTCCTAAGAACCATGTATATTACTAATATGAGAAAGTAAAATATCAGTTAACAATGCAAATAAAGTGGTAGCTTTAAAGATTAACTTGTTTCGGTCCATGGAAACCAAAACAATATTGGCAATTGAACTATACATTTTAGGGGCCCATCATGCTCTGGGGCCCTAGGCATGCACCTAGTTGGAAATCTTCCCCTGGTTAAGGGGGAAGGGGTTGCAAATTAAAAAAAGTTATAAAAATATATTTTGAATGGTTTCTCTCACCCCCAAAACTTTGAAAAAATAACAATAAATATAGAGAATTGTAGAAAAAATTACACCAGCTGGCTGTGCAGAAATTCTTTGTTAAACTGTACTTCCCACGTATTCAGCAGATCACACAGCCGTATTTAAGAGAACCACACCCATTGGTGAACATCTGGAGCTGAGGATGGCTTAGTCAGACTATCAATGCAAGGTCCTCAGGTACGATTATGGGCTGATCTTTCAGAGGTGGTGTGATTTACTAACAATTGCTGAATATCCGCCATGCATCGGACGAGCACGTTAACGTCTGTGTGTTGAATCATCCACCGTATTCGCCTGATTTAGCACCCTGCGACTTTTCTTTGTTCCCAAAAGTTAAAATGACGTTAAAAGGATGTTTTTTGTATGATATTTCGACCATACAAACAGCTTTGATGCGTGCTTTGGAGGCAATTTCGCAAAGTGAACTGGAACAGGCATTCAAATCATTATTAAATCGCTGTAACAAGTGTATTGAAACCGGAGGGACTTATTTTGTATAACAAACACAAAAAAATTATAATTTCTTGTTTCTATTTCATTTTACAGACCCAGCCTTAAAAATTATTTGACGCACTGTGTAATCAGGAGTGATCGTGACAAGGTGAGTGTAGAAAACATGCATGTCATTTATTCTATTCCTCTATTTCCCCATGACCCATCGCAAACTAAAAAATTATATATCGGTTCTACCAGGAGGGCATTAAAGACTAAAATGAATGAACACAAGTATGATCTCAAAAATGGTAAGTTAACTACTGCTTTAGCCCGTTGTGTTCAGGAAGGACAGCATTATCCACAATGGAAAGAAGCAGCTATACTGCAAAAAGCAACTAATAATAATTCCTTACTGTTGTGCGAAGGCTTACATATTATAGCTAACACTACCTTTTGCTGTAATGATAATTTGCCTACTTATATATCACAAACTTGGAGATCACTGATCCCTCATGGACAAAACTCAGTTCTGGATTTTGTGAACATATGATTCTTTATGTAAATCACTCTATGCAATTGTACTGGTCACATGTTACGTATTTACTTTATTTAAAGCCGGTCTCTGTTCCACTCTTTGTCAAACATCTGATGATGACGCCAAAGTGGTGTCGAAAGATCTCATGTGGTCATTTTATTTCATTTATTTTAACTGTAAATAAATGTTTTTAAATTATCCATCTCTGACCATTTGCCTTCATATATCGTGCAACGATGGCTTGCTCTTTGTTTATTCCCAAAATGTATATATACTGCTCTATGAACTTCACCTGAGCCACCATTCGGTCTGCAAGCGTGCTCATTTCTGTAGGCTGGGGGTGGTCATATTGTAATGGCTCATCGGTGTATGTTGATATGGGCCAGGAAGCATGTTGTGGCATCGAAAGTAAGTAAATTCACCCCGGGTGCAAAATTCTCAGAATAAAATTTTATTAAATAAATTGCATTAACATTTTCTTAATATATCATTCACCTAATTTGTCCTAGAATATTTTACAAGATGATGTTGCTCTGTGGTAAGTTCTCAACATTAGATCGTTAGACAGCTTGTCGCGCTTTACCCGTAGACCCGTAGTTTCCTGCATAATGTGTTGCCGCCGAGACGAAGGATTCTCAAGTAAATCGGAAGGCATTTACCTTACAGGGGCTGGAACTAAACGATTCTACCATCTGGCAGCAGTCTTTGGGGGAATCCTAAGCTTGCTGCCAGACACTAGTTCCATGTGCGATGTCTAGCACAACGTGGGGTCTCCTCCATAACTTCTGTTGTCGTCTGATGCTTTCTCATCAACCACTTCGACATAATTTGCGTTGGGTGACATGCTGCCATCTGTTGGTGCTATACATGAATGAGATACTCCTATATTATTTTGGTATGCTTATTTAGTTTAAGCGTGCATATGGCCTGCTTATTTATTTATTTATTTTTTTGATTGGAGGTTTAACAACCACCGTGGCCTGCTTAACCAGCACTACTTGGGAACGTAACAATATTATCGATATAAATATTTCACAATATTTATAACAAAGTTCTGTTTCACACGTTTAAATGGAACTTATTCGCAGCCAATGACCTTATTCATGTGACGTCAGAAGTAGATTTCTGCAGACCAACATGGCTGCTGACTCAATGATGTCGCTATTTGATTAACCCTTACCGTTGGCCAATTTTTATAAATGTTAATGTCATGGGTCATGCCAGCAAATTAATAGAGCTACAGGGCAAAGAAGAAATTAATTTCTCACAAGAACAAATCGAGCTTGCAACAAGAAAGATGACACCGAATTTTCGGGTGTAATGAGCATGTCTTTTGAATTCATAATTTACCAAAGCTATCTAAAATCAATGGAACTGGTATGGAAAACAGTAGTATCTGACCGAAAAAAAAAAAAAATTCAATCGGGTTTTTAATACCGCAAATATTAATGTAAACCGAAATGCCAACTTACGCCCTCTGGTGGCAGACTTGTGAGTTAAGAAATATTTGAATTTAAATGAGAAACATTTTGCAGCGGAAACGCTCTCCTACAAAGAAATATTATTTTCAAAACAGGCTCTTTGAAGCAGAGATATCGACAAATATAAGATATGCATCACTCCCAACCCCCTAAGGAAAAAACATGCATTATTTTAAAAAGAAAGTATTTTCAAAGGTTTTTCGATGTGAGCGGCACGGTCCATGAAATAATTTTTTTCAGTCGAGTTTCCAGGTGCTCAGATTTTATCAGACGCAGAAATTAACTCTTACGCCCCCTGGTGGTTAAACCATTCTTTATCAAATATTTGAATTTTATGCTGAGAATTTCCTATCGGGAGCTGTATCTGATACAGAAAAAAAATATTCAAATCAGAGTTTTAGAAGCAGGGATATTGAGGAAAACACAATTTACACTTACACCCCCTAGTGGAAAGTCTAAGCATAACTTGAAAATTTTGAACTTACATGAGAAACATTTTACACCGGATACGGTATCAAACAAAGAAGGAATTTTTCAAATCAGACTTTTAGAGGCAGAGTTATTGACAGACATAAGATAGATATCTACGCCCTCTGGTGGAGAAACCAGGCATTATGTTAAGATGAAAATATTATCAAATGTTTATCGACAGGAGCTGTATCGGTCCACGAAAGAATTTCTTCAATTGGGCTTTTTGAAGCTGAGATTTTGCTGCAAATGCCTACGAAGCAGAATTTAACGCTTACGCCCCCTGGTGGCCAAACTATATTTTATAAAAAAAATTAGAAATTACAATAAAAAAAATCCCACCAGGAGCTGTATCCGGTGCTGGAAGAATTTTTTAAATTGGAGTTTTAGGAGCAAAGATACTGGGGAATCTCGATTTACCTTTACTCCCCCTAGTGGAAAGTCAATGAATTATTTGAAAATTTTGAAATTATATTAGAAACATGTCGCACCGGAAACTGCCCAACAAAGAAGAAATTTTTCAAATCGGATCATTAGAAGCAGGGATATTGACAAAAACAAGATATACATTTACGCCCCCTGGCGGAGAAACCATACATTATTTTAAGAAGAAAATATTCCGGAAAAGTTTGTCTATGTGAGTAGTATTGGTCTACGAAAGAATTTTTTCAATCGAGATTTTAGAAGCTCAGATTTTGCTGCAAATACATTAGAAGCAAAAATCAACGCTTACGCCCCCTGGTGGCCAAACCATTTTATACCAAAAATTATAATTTATATGCAAAATATTTCCTAACATGAGCTGTATCTACTGAAGGATACATTTTTCAAATCGGAGTTTTAGAAGCTGAGATATCTAGGGGAAAGCAATTTCCTTCTAGGCCCCGCTAGGGGGCTCCCTAGCGGAGAATATATGCGTAACTTGGAAAAGTGAGTATGCCTAAAATATTTTTCGACTTGAGAAGCGCACATTTCAAGCTTCCTACTGCAATAAGAATTTTTCAAATCGGAATATTAGTAGCAGAGATATCGTATCTACGGACGGACGGACTGACAAACCGATAACATAAGCACGATCTTTTTTTTACAAAAGACGTACTAAAAATGTACAAAGGCAATTTTGTGTTCGATGTTTATTTCGCATGATGCAGGAGAACATCGCCATTTGTCACCATGAAGTTTCTAATGAAGCATTTCTCATACAGGGTATATTAAATTTTCAGGCATTTATTGTCAGATATTGGCGAAACATCTGAAACATAAACTTGGAAATCTTTTTTTCCAAAACAAAACATTCAGAAGCCCAGACAAATACGTAATATGGAAACAAACTAGGGTTAAAAAAAAAAAAAAAAAACTTCCCACTATCGCACGCTTGGAAAACTGTCTAAAAATTAAATGAATGCATAACATTAATAAAAAATTATAGATAGGTTTGTTTCGTTCTTTGGGAAAAGAACGTAGAACCGAATTCGCAACTTACCGATCCATCCAAATATGCTCATCCGTTTTCTCTCTACTTTCACATTTTTTTTTTTTAATTGAAATTCGAAGGAACACTACAGGTTTCAATTGCCTTTGATTAGTAGTGTTATAATATCCAAAATCTTTTTCGTTAAAGTGGGCAGAACATATTCGGGAATGCACATTGTTACGGAAATCATCGCTTTTCATTTTACACGGCCATTCCTTTAACAATTTCGGCCTTTTCAGAGGAAAACTAGGGAAAGTTATTCCTACTTCTGTACATTTTTGGTGACAAGATTTATTAGCACAACCGTACGATGAGCAAAAGTTTGGCATGTCGTTCATAAATTTACGAAAATCGCGATTTTCCTGAACATCTGCGACGTAGCGCCTTGTTAAGCAATGGGAAAAGGCATGTAAACAAACTATTGTTGGTCAGCGACCACGGAAAAGCTTGCCCATGATGCAGTGCGAGGTGAATAAGGTCCATTATCGTTATAATCATAACATTCGGACGAAAACAAATACAGCTTCGTAATTATCACCCTGAATTATTGAAAAATAACATTTGCTTACAATATGAAGTCAGCAGGAATTTGACAGGTGTTTAATCCAGTTATTACTCTTGCAGTTCTACAATATGTGTTTTCCAGTAAATTTTTTAAAAAACTGAAGCAATTGATATAAGATCAGAATAAAAACAACGAGAAATTAAGATATTAAAATGTAAACAACAGTCAAAAGTTGATCGTTGTTGGATTAAAAGACAACTGGATAAAAATTCTTAGTCTGTTACTGTTGTTTTTGGCCCGATGATATCTAGTCAAAGACACCTAAAACGTTTTTTATGCAAATTTAACGCGCTTAAAGGATTTTAAATTTGTAAGCAGAAGAATGTGTGAATACATATATACTCAACCTTCATTCATTGTAGGAATAATTTTATTTTTCAGCACGTTTACGTCAATTCGCGATATGAACCACGTGTACTTCGATTTGTCTTATATTGTAATATACTTACAGATCGAATATTTAATAATTTATAATATTGTAATCAAATAATTTTTGTTTAAGGAAATACTGTTACTATTGATAAATTTAACTCACCTTAAAACCACGTGGTTTTGGGTATATACTTACAGCTAACGAAGTAAGTATACCCAAACCACGTGGTTTTAAGGTAAACTAAAATTATCAATATTAACAGTATTTCCTTAAACAAATATTTGATTACAGTATAATAAATGATTAAATATTCGAATATTTCAAGTATATATATTTACAATATAAGGCAAATCGAGGTACACATGGTTCATATCGCGAATTGACGTAAACGTGCTAAAAAAATAGCGTTATTCCTACAATGAATGGGTGAGTATATGCGTATTCACATATCCTTTTGCTTACAAATTTAAAATTCTTAGTTGTGAACAAAACATCAAACAGATGAATAGAAAAGACAAAATACCCAAAGTGATATCGAAGCGTAGAAAAACCCGTCCAAAGCCATCTTCTTAAAACACGTTTAAACCACCGAGCAGTGGTCATTATCAAAATCAAAGGCAGCAGATGACAAAGCTATTAATCACTGTATGCCAATGATTTGTTGAAATCCCGCCAAGCCATCCCGTGACCTCCGGTCATCCTCGTCGGCCCTCGGCAAGGTCAAAATCGTTAATGTGCATTGTGTGTGTTCCTGGTAACTCCATCTAGCGATCGTAAGGCTCTTAATCTTTTTGGTATTACAGTTGTGATTTTTTTTTTTTTTTTTTTGATGGGGGTTTAACGACCACCGTGAGCAACTCAATGGGCTATAAGCAGTCGCCCGTCCCTAATTTAGGGTCAGTGGTTCCAGGGAAGGGAGAGAGCCAGTACCGTAAGACAAAAATAACATCCATGCCTCACGGAATTCGAATCCGGGCCCCTTTCGGACGAATGATCAGAGGCCATCGCTTAGACCACTGAGCCACCGGGACAGCGTTGTGATTTTTGTCTTTTGGATCGTAACAGCATCAGCTGTAAGGATCTGCCTATGGATTTGATATCAAGTAATCAATTTGGTATTAGTCACAGCGGGATTAAGGCTTTAGTCAGTCCCTAGACTAAGACATATTTGAGTAGACCCCAAAGAACTTATGACAGGGAATTATTATGAAGTCCGTTAAAACACGAAGCTGTAACTACTAAATTATCTGCAGTTTTCAGAATAAGTCATTGTATTTTTTTATTGCTCGCACAAGAACTTGAGTTAAAAGCTTAATATTCCAAGTTTTTGTCTTGAATTTCCTAATGATTTAGCATTGTATATTTTTCTTAGCGCATCTTTTTTGTTATGCAATATGAAGCCACGGGAGGCTTCGACCATTAACTTCCAAGTGCAAATTGGGAGGTGTGGGTGGATGGTAGTGGAAAAGCTGAAACTGTTTCGCCGACCCCACTGTATACAGCGACATGCCCTTGGTGAGTCACTGCGTTGAAATCTGTTGGTCCTCCATCCTCTGTTTCTGACCAACTGGAAATCATATGAGACAACAGTAAAACTATTTTATAAACCTCTCTCAACCTATTTATCTATTACTTGCCCAGGCATGTCCCGTGGGCCTTAAGGCTATGGTCCCCATAGACCCCCTTAATCCAGCCCTGTTATTAGTCCAATTTGGTTCTACATTATTTTCCTTACAATGCTGAATTAGTGACATTTTGGCTTTGTCTTTTGTCTAGTTACTGAAGTGTTCTCTTAATTTAATTTTTAAGTTCCTTTTTGTGCTGCCTTTATATATACACGGTCGAGTCACATTAGTGTGACCACCAGCTAATATCCTGAGTAACCGCCGTGTGCATCGGGGACAGCAGCTAGACCGGTTGGGAGTGACTCAATAAGGTGCTGGAAGGTGTTAACAGCTATGTGGAGCCATGCTGACTGCATTGCACCTGCTGGAGCAGTGGTAGAGGATCCATAGAGCGAACACAATACGATCGAGGTGGTCCAACAGATGCTCAATTGGGTTTAAGTCTGGGCTGGGGTATTAGGGGCCAGGGAAGTACTTTGAAGTCTTCATCGTGCTCTTCCAACCACTCTCTCAAACATTTCTGTGTGATACGTCGCATTGTCGTGCTAAAAGATCATATCCGCCCCAAGGAAGACAGTCAGCATGTATGGGTGTACGCGGTCTGCAAGAATGGATTTATAACGAATTCGGTCCATACGGTCTTCCACAGGTATGAGTGGACCCAGGCCACAACGCTGCCCCCACCAGCTTGTGTTCTGCCTGCAATGGCTGAAGAGTGTTTGTTCCCCGATGTCTCTCGCCTTACACGCCTTTATATATACACTAGAGTGTTCCGTTCAATGAAGCAGAAAACGTGACTCATCGGAGAAGGTAATCATTTGCCAATCAGGGAGGACCAATTCCGATATTGCCGTTCAAATGTAAGCCTTTTCTGCCGATGCCCTTTCGTTAACATAGGTGCAGTGACCATGCATCCGTCTCCATCGGATCCCCATACACAGCAGGGTTCGCTGAACTGTCGTTTTAGACACACTTCCTGTAGACCCTTGGTTCATTCGGCCAATGAGTTGCTCCACTGTAGCGTGTCGATCGGTCCTCACGCACCTTCGAAGCCGACGTTCACCTCTCACATTAATGGCACGTGGTGCTCCACAGTTTCCACTTTACTTATTCGCAATGGTGCCATTTCTCCAATCACGATGCACTTTAACCACAGCAGCAGCACGCGAACAGTTCACAAATTGCGCTGTTTCAGAAATACTGCCACCCTTAGCCCGAAAGTCGATAATCATTCCTTTTTGGAAATCTGATAAATCACTCCTTTTATCCATGACAGCAACCAATGATATGTTTTCATGAGATCAGATGTAGAGGATTTTAGGAAGGGAGTGTTTGACCCCAGGTCTTAAACAACCCATAGAAACAGGAAGCTAGGAGATTTGGGTTCAAGTGCCCAATAGGAAAGTGACGCGGAAGCAAGGTAGAAGGCGGAGAAAGACGCCCTTATTTATTACCGGGGGGGCAGTACCCGGGGTCCGACGGCTTAACGTGCCCAGTGCCCATCCGACGCACGGCGAATATTTAGTGGTTTGAGCGTTCGTACCTGCCTGGGAGCGAACCTGAAGTTCTTCCGTGGCAATCACGGACGCTGACCAATAGGCCATCCGTGGCCCATGTTTTCAGTTCATATCATATGCAGAGGATTTCAGGAAGGGAGAGCCTGGATCCTAGGTCTTAAACAACCCTTAGAAATAGGAAGTCAGGAGATTTGGGCTAGAGTGCCCGATAGGAAAGTAGCACGGAAATGAGGTAGAAAGGGGAAGACGCCCTTATTTATTCCTGGGGACCAGTACCCGGGGTCCGACGGCTTAACGTGCCCATCCGACGCACGGCGGATATTTAGTGGTTCGAGCGTTCGTACCTGCCTGGGATCGAACTTGGTCTTCTCCGTGGCAGTCACGAACGTTGCCCACTAGGCCACCCGCGTCCCCCAAGTTTTCAGAATGCCTACAGCACACCTTATTACCTTCCAAGCCAGCTCACGACACGTGCCTTCTTTCATTGGCTACGCGCTGTTGACGTCAAAAGTAGAAGGTGGTCACAATAATGAGACTCGACTCTGTGTGTGTGTATATATATATAGCATTATTATTGCTTGTTGTTTTATTGAATAGAATAGGTATTTGGCAGGGTTTTTTTCAGCCAGTGTACCGGTAAACAACTGAAATAAGATATTGCAGCCGGTACGTGAAAATTTACGGGTACTTGGAGCTCATACTATATACTGAAAAAACAGCAAAGAATCTGTTTTCGGCAGAGAAAGGACCGCCGCGGATCAGGTATCAAGTTGCAGACATCGCGGCGCACTCTAGCTGCCAGTGGCGGATCCAGCGGGGGCTGACTGGGGCGATCGCCCCCCCCCAGGAAGTTTTTACGTTTAAAGCAAAGATCGTAAATGATTAACTTTGCATATTTTGTTTTCAGTTTTTCTAAAAAAAATTAACAATTAAACTTAGTACGGAGGATTTAAAATACTTATTACATTGAATTAGGTCCTGTAAAAAAAAGAAAGAGAAGGGAACAGAATAAAAAGAGAGAGAAAGAGAGGGTGCACAAAAAATAAAGGGAAAACAGGGACAGCAGGGGTAAAAAACATGGGGATATTCTTTGCTATTGTCATATTGTCTAGCATCTGTAGCGTCTCGAAACAGGGTAAGCAGAGCTTGGTACTGAAATCAGAGTAGGTGGGAGAAACTGTGAATAACAATATGATCTATGGTCTTTTTAGGACTTCTTTCTTTTTTCTTATGTTTCCTGCTCCATCACGCCTCACGGGCGCTTCCCGTTTTTCCACCCACTCTGAGTCAATACCCGCTTGGGTAGGGTGGGCGGGAGAAAGGCAGCGTGGCTAATACGTGGTAATTTTCGGAATCTCCTACTACTAACATTATATATATATAGTATATATATATATGCAGGAGTAACATGGAGGAGACCGGCACAAGACAGACAGTTGTGGAAAAAACTTGGAGATCTTCATCCAGCAGTGGATTGATAATGGTTTACAATGATTTTATATATATATATATATATATATACTATTAAGAAGAGACAGATGCAATAACAATTTTTTAACCAATATTCCAAAAACAACATAGTAAAACTCATATACTGACAGGTATGAGTAAAAAGAGGATAAAATAATAGCAAACTGAATATAGAAAGTGTCGAGAATGCCGAGCCTTGGCTTTATCAAGGACCAGCAAAACTCTGCATTTTCTCACTTCCACAAAGACCTAGTTGGAAATGGGTAAACCGCCTCCCCTAGAGTAAACTTCTGGATCCGCTCCTGCTGGCCGCCAGCTGTTTTATCCCTCGATCGTCTACTGGCGGGAACCAATGTTAAAAAGTAAAAAATTAAGCATAGTTGAATCCCTCTTTTCAAGGAAAAGAGGGATTCACTATGCTTAATTTTTTGATAATGGTCAAATAAGATTCCTTATTATTGCTTTACTTACAATAAGTAAAAAACTGCTTTAGCCAATGTGACAGTGGTTTTTCTTTCTAAAAGCCAATCAAATTTGCCCTTAGTGTAATGTTACAGTTCATATTTAAAAATCAGGAACTTAGAGCTGTTCAGAGGCATATTTAGAGGGCATTCCCCACAACCAAAGATTTTTTTCTTTTTGTTAAAATGGGACCTGTAATTTTTTTAATTTTTTTTTTTTTTTTGTTAAATGGTACTTGTACAGTTTTATTTTTCTAATGTAAACTTTAAAAAAATGCTTACATTTTTTTCTTTTATTTTCCATTAACTTTTATTTTGTTTTGATGGATTTTGAAAACTTCCATTTTTTGCATTGCTTTAATTTGCAGGAAGCATACATATTATTTTGCAAGGCAAAATATCCCACACTGAAAATTGGATTTTCCAAGTTCTGTGAATGAATGCCAAAACATTGTGCTCTTGCTGGTACAAGTGGCATTCACATATCAGTGTACTACTATTCAACAAAATGTCAAATTAATGTTAATTAGATAACAAAATGGAAAACTTATCTGCCAAGAGTTATGATGCAGGTCAAAAAATTTAAACATGTAAAGACTGTACAGTCTAAATCACCTTCACCAGCTTGCTATTTAGGTAAATACAACAAAATGCTCAGGAACTGAAAAATTTGAAACTAATTTTAATGATTCGTTTGATTCTAATGTAACTAATGATATAACTTACATACAAGCAGTGAATATCCACAAAATTGTTCAACACTTATACTAACAAAACCAATTGATGATTCTATAGTTTTGTTGTTTTTTATTAAAATTTTATTGTTCATTTAAGACATTTATTTATAGCTAAATAGCAGACAGCTTTTCATACTGAACTAAAAGCAAATTTGCAAGCTGCTGAATTTTTGGTAATATGTAATCTCTCTCTCTCTCTCTCTCTCTCTCTCTCTCTAAGCATTACTAATTTCTGTTGCAAGATTCTGCTCAAGGATTCCATTGGAATAACTTTCAAACCATAATTCACCCATTTGTTGCATATTACAAAAAAAAAACAAAAAAAAAAACAGGGAAAACTGAAAGCACAAATTACGGCATATTTTGGAGAGATTGCAAAACAATACAGAAGCAGTTCATCCTTTTCAGCATTGCTTGCGTATTTCAATAAAAGTTTAAAAAAAAGACTGAAACATTTTTTATTATTCAGATGGATCAGCACAATATAAGAACAGAAAAAAATTTATAAATTTCTGCTAAAATTAATAGATTTTGGAACAGTTGCTCTCTGGAACTTTTATGCAACATCCCACAGTAATAGTGCTTGTGATGGTGTTAGTGGCAATTTTAAGTCTTACAGCTAAAGGAAGTTTACAAAGGCCATATAATAATGCAGATTATGACAACCTATGAATTATATAACTGGACAACCAAACACATGCCAGCTTGTGAATTTGAATACCTCAGACAAAATCAGTATGAAACAGAAAGAAAAAAGCTGTTACAGCCACATTATGAAACATCAAGAACAGTACCCAACATTCACAAACTTTACTGTTTTATCCCAGTGGACAAAACAGAATATGAGTTAGTTTATTCAAATTCTACAGTCAGCAAAATAGAATATATTACTTCTGATAAATGTGAGACAGCACTTGTAGATGTGTATGTCTTAGTGACGTATCTCTATGTAGAACACTTGTGGATTGGCTGTGTCTTGAATGTACTTGAAGATACAAATGAAGGGAAAAAAATGTTTTCATTATTTTCATGGCCCTTCTACTTGAAGATACAAATGAAGGAAAAAAAATGTTTTCATTATTTTCATGGCCCTTCCTGTTTATATATAAATATATATCTAGAGAAAGAGGGGGGGGGAAGAGGAAAGACAACAACCGGATGAATTTATAAGATCTTACAAGAAGATACCGCAAAACCCAAGAACACTTCCAGTGCAAGAAATTTTAATTTTGCCAACACATTCAAAATGACAGAGAAAACTTATGATGACAGCATTTACACCAGAGTGCAATTGTTTCCCAGTTTGAAGTGAGCAGTCTGAATGCAAAATAACAAAGCAATACACAGAAAACCTCTTCATGTGAAGCATCTGATGCAAACTTTGCTCTTTATTTTACATAAAAATAGTTTTCTTCAGTGGTTACAAGATAAAATTGTCATCACTGAACAAGAAGATAAATTTCTGAAGATTTTAAAATTAAATATCAGTGCCAAGTTCAAATACATTAAGTAAACTCTTTGCAGCAAATAACATGTACCATTGTTTAAAGCTGAACTGCTAAGATATTAGTATGAAAGTTTTCATATTTTTAATAAATATTACATAAAATGATTTATAAACAAGAGTAACCCATCACCAAATGTAGTGCATATGCATTCCCTTTTATTCTACTGGTTGGCTAGATTATAAAACTTTTCTATTGATCTGTGGAACATGCATATTTTAGTCATATCGTAAATTTACCGAGCATGTAAATTTAACAATTCTTCATAACTATTGATGCCCTTCAATTGCTACCCTCAAATTTACAACACATTATCATGATGTCATGTAATTTCACATAACATTTAATCAAAATGTCACTTTTTGAGAAATTCAAGGTCAAATTTTAAATTGTGTGACCTTGAAATTAATTTTTAATTATGCATTAAGTAATAAATCATTTTAAAGCCAGTGAAAAGAGATAAAAAACAAACCCTAATCACTCTATGTTAAAAAGAACTTTAGTTATAAGTACTTTTATGGCATACAAAACACCAAAATTTGGAAAATTTCTTGAATTTTATGACCTCATATCTCAGGAAATTTAAAAGCTATTATGCTAAAATTTGGCACACATGAATTCACTTTTTGTGTATCAACCAATCTACAAAGTTTCATAACAATCCTAAGTGGTCAGGATGAAAATGCTATTTTTCTGTGTTGATTTGACATGGAATGGCCCAAATATACGAACATAAAAGCAGTTTGGCACATACAGCGGCTGAAAATATATGGACTTGCACTGGAAAAAACAATTGGAAATCGTGTGTGCAAAAATTTGTGAAAATGACAAGGTTGTCACAGAGAGTGTGTTTCAGACAGCCTATAAAGTGGCCAAAAAAAAGTCAGGCATTCCATGATTTTGAAACCGAAGTTGATGTTCAAGAGCTAAACGGAATCGACATGGGTCGAATTCTGCATTCAACAAATGCTTGTAAAAATATCATTGCCCATATAGCTGAAGATATGGAAAAAAAAACTGGTATGGAAAATTATCGAATGTCGGTCTAAAATATCTTTGACAATTGACGAAAGCACTACAATTAGCCAAATGTCGTGCTTGATAATTTATGTTCATACGGTTTTTCCTGAAGACAAGGAGCCAGTGAATATTTTTCTTGATTTAATGGCATTAAAAAATGTTGCTGCTGAAGGCATTGCAATAGCCTTTTAAAGAATCTGCACACTTTTGATTTTCCCGACAAATTTCTGAAGGAAAACTTGATCGCATTAACATGTGATGGAGCACTTGCTATGCTTGGTCAACAATGGGGTGTTTCAACATTATGTCAAAAGAAATTTCCCTCAATTTTGGTATGGCACTGTGCAAGCCATAGAATGGAACTTTTTGTTGGCAATACTGTAAAAAAGGATTTCAAGTGTCTAATGAGCCATTTCAAAGCGTTTATTGTGTACATGAGCAGCGGAAGGTAGGGGACACAGGGGTCAGGACCCTCACCTGGAATTTCAGGGTCCCCTCACTGGAGTAGGAGGGTCTTCGTACGAAACATCCTAAAAATTTGTGGTTCACGTATGACATAACTTTTTTTTTTTTTTAATGAAAATTTCCCGGAGGCCATCACCACATTTTGCAGTTTTTTGGAAAATGCTTCAAGCACAAATTTTAAAATTGATTTTGCACAAATAAATTGAAAAGTTATCTCACCGTTGTTTTTTTCACTTTAAAGAATTGTCAAATGACAATGGGCTGGATATATTGCTAGCAGGACTGATTACTGTTAAACAACTGAGATATTAGTTTGGATTTGACGAAGGGGCAGGACAAAACCTAGAAGCAGACCACCTGGGATATGGGTGGATGAAATTCGAAAGCATGCTGGAGGGACTTGAAAGAGATGTGCTCAAGACACAAAGGAAGAGACCTCCCAGCATTGGATTGATAATAGTTGACAATGATTTGTTAAAGTACTTGCATATATAACCTTGGTTTCTCTCTCTCTTTCTCTTTTATTGTCTTAACTCACACAGAAGTTGGTCCCCCCCCCTGAAATTATGGAGTTCCGCCTCCCATCGTTGTGTATCACCAAGTCTTCAAAAATTGCACAGGAGTTAAGTTCGTGTGCCGAGCAACCAGAAATTTAGATTTTGAAAATTGGAAGAATCCTTGGGATAAGTTTTTATTCTGCTAAAGCTGTGTGGAACAACTATGAGGCATTAACAAAGCATTTTACTAGCTCTAAACTGGACAAGGATCACCGTGACAGTTCAGAGGGAGCAATGTATGAAGATTTACTAGAGAAGTTTACTTCTGATACATTTATTTTGGATTTAATTCTATTATGCGATGCACTACAAGAACTTTCAGAACTTAGTCTAGAACTGCAAAGCAGAGGAATTACAATCTTCAGGGCTTATCAGAAAATCCAGTCTCAGAGAGAATTCTTTGCAAACAGAAAATCTAATGCTGGCTCATACTTTGTAGAAGCAAAGCATGCTGTAAATGATTTAGAATTTAAGGATGTATCTCTTCACAATACCACCAGCAAAAGGTCTACAGTATCCAGTACACCAGAACAATTTTATGACAGCTCGATGGAAGGATGAAAAAACGTTTATTAACAGACAAAGATGCTGAAATTCCAGAATTAGCATAGGTATCAGACCCTACATCTTGGCCTGCAGACATCACTCAGAATTTAACTTTTGGTGAACTACAAAATAAAAAGTCTTTGTCAAAAATTTCGTCTTAAAGAAAGAGCTATCCTACACGGATACCGACAATTCTTAATGGACGAAAAGGTTCCTGAATGTCTAGCCCCATTGTATACCCATTTCAACCAGTGAGTGTGAGCATGGATTTACTGAAATTAATTTAATAGTTACATGAACAAGAGCCTCATTTTTGAGCATTGCTGCAGCAGCTTTAATGTTTATCAAAATTGTTGGTCCACCTCTACGATTGTTCAAACCTGAAGAATATGTGAATTCTTGGTTTACTCAGGGTCGCCATGTTGCTACAGATTCAAAAAATAAATAAAGAAACCAATTTTAAGAACACTTTAGCAACATGTCTACAATTTGGAATGCTTTTTAACATGCAAGATTTAAATAACCTTTTTTATTAAAAGCCAATATTTTAAACATATTATTTTTGTCTTTCTAACTAAGCTTGCTTAAAAATTAAGAATAATTTCATTAATAAAGTTTACCCAAAACTACAATATATACTTTACTAAAATAACTATTAGCTTTTATGCAACCTTATACCACATTGAAGGGAAAAATGTTTTAACTTGGTTACTTTGATCACTGAGTGAGAAAAGGTCAATAGCGTACCAGCTAACTTTTTTTGCGAAAAAAATCTTTGGTATTTGGTACACACCAGCTTTATTTAGTATTGACTTACGCTCTTTATTGCTTGTAAGTTGGCATTAACTTTGACTGTTTCTGAAATTTTTAAATTAGCTTGATGACATTCCTTTTGTAAGATACCTGCAATTGCAGGGCTGTATGGAATCTTGGCACAGGATATTGATGTTTTTTATGTACTATTGATAGTTGGTTTGTTTATTTTATTTTTGCATTCTTGATAAAGTTTGCTCAAGATTTTGTTACCATATCCAAAATTATTTGCTAGATTCTTGATCCACTGCAATTCTTTGGTTTCTGCTGTTGGGTTAGAAGGTGTGTAATTGCTCTTTGAACATAAGAATGAAATGCTGCAATTTTATATTTCCAAGGATAGTGTGAATTATTTGGAATTATACATGGCACACACATAAGGAGGTTTTCTATATACTTCATATTCAAATTTTGAGTTGTTCTTTATCAGTTTGATATCAAGAAATGGTAGCTGGTTATTATTTTAAGTGCTAAGTTACTTACAAGCAATAAAGAGAATAAGTCAATACTAAATAAAGTTGGTGCAGTGCTGTAACTAGCACAATGTGCATCCCCGCAAGATTTAATTTAGCACCCCTAAGCACAGTAATTTTCCCACGATTTCGAATACCAGAGTGGATGTGTTTTGCGCGATGTGTGTGTGTGTGGGGGGGGGGGTTAGGAAGTCAGGGAGTGTGTCTGCAAAAGTAATGGTGGTACCTAGAGAGCCTGTAGTTCTAACTTTTTAAGTAGTGGATTTGACAATACGTGTAATTGCTTTGCACAAAACTAAAATAAATCACTTGAAGAAATCACCCTCTTACACATGACAGCTCTGCGGCTGCTGTGAATAAATGTTGGCGCCTGTCATGCACGTAATCCTAGGTAACTGCCTGTTTTCCCACATCCTCCATGAGGAATCCCACTGTAGCCTCGCGCTTTTTCTCAGTAGCGCAGACAGAGGGTGATTGGAGAGTGATCGTATTATTTACAATCCATTGCAGAGCAATCGTATTACAACCTGAAGTCAAAGAGCCGAACACACTTTCATCTGTAGGACATTCAGTGTTTTAAAAGCAGGACTAGGCATTTATTTAGGCAAAGCTGAATACATCTTAAAGCAAAATATGAATCTTTGGGTTAATTATTGTGCGTGTTCGAATTTTTCCATAAAACTATAACTGGCAGCTGCAGTACACCACTTCGTTACTTGTGCCCCTCCAGCAGTTGCGGGGGTGATAGTTACGCCACTGAGCTGGTGTATACCAAATACCAATTCTATCTAACGAAACAACAAGCAATAATAATACTGTATATATAGACAGCACAAAAAGGAACTTAAAAATTAGATTAAGAGAACACTTGAGTAACTGGACAAAAGACGAAGCCAAAACATCACTAATTCAGCACTGTAAGGAAAATAATGCAGAATCAGATTGGACTCGTACAAAATTGATTACTTCACATCATACCCACAGGCAGATCCTTATACGTAGCTGAGGCTGTTGTGATCCAAAAGACAAAAAATCAGAACTGTAATACCAGTACACCAATGGAGCTATTCTTATGCATGGAAACACATGATAAAACAAGAAAAAGAATGAAAAAATAAAAGCACAAAATCTAAGGGGCAGATAAAAAAAAAAAAATATTAAGAACCTTACCATTGCTAGATAATGCAACCAGGAACATGTGCATTAATGATCTTGACATTGCTGAGTGCCGACGAGGATAACCAGGCGTCACGGGATGACCTGGTGGGATTTCAACAAATCATTGGCATACAGTCGTTAACAGCTTTGACATCTGCTGCCTTTGATAATGACTACGGCTAGGTGGTTGAAACATGTTAGGAACATGACTTTGGATGGGTTTTTCTACACTTCTACATCACCTTGGATGTTCTATTCATCTGTTAGAAGTTTTTTTCATGACTTTAAGAATTTTTATCCAGTTGTCTTTTAATCCAACAACAATTTACTTCTGACTATTGTTTACATTTTAATGTCTCAATTTTTCTTTGTTCTTATTATCATTTTACATCCATTGCTTCAGTTTTTTAAAAACCTATACTGCAGAACTGTCCATATTGTGGAACCACAAGAGTAACAAATAGATTACATACTTGTCAAATTCCTGCTGACTTCATACACATGTATAGTAAGCAAATGCTATTTTTCAGTGTTTAGGGTGATAATTATGAAGATGCATTTGTTTTCATCTGAATGTGATGATTATGACAACAATTTAAACGTGTGAAACAGAACTTTATAATAAATATTGCAAAATATTTATATCGATAAATATTATTAATATGATATTTTTTTTTCTCCAATTGAACACTATTTTTACCAATGTCCTTTTTTATTAATAACTTCCAAGCTTTGGGTATTTCATGAGGATCACAGAGACTGCATGCATCCAATTTGTGTTTTTCAATCATAACTGTCCAGAATACCACAACTAAACTCATCCCGTGGTGTGTTAAGGATCTTATTGTTCTCAAAATTGGGTTGTTTTTTATTGTCAAAGCAATACTGAATTAGTACTGTTTTGTTTTCTATCTTCCTCCAGTTGTTAATATGCTGGTTTAACATCTTCTTAAGTCTATTTTTCATACTACCTAAATATGACATTGTTGTACTATTTGTATTTTCATCATGAATGGGAAGTTGATAAATGCCTGCCCATTCCAACATGGGTATCTTGTCTTTGCAGTTGCAAATTATATCTACTATTGTTGCGACAGATTATCCCAGTCCTATGCGATATTTCTTTCCAATATTATTTATTGCATGGTTTGCCTTCCCCATTCCCTGCAGAGTCTGCACTTGGACAGAGCAGGTCTAGTTATCAGCCTAGCTTACATTCTCCATACATGGTAGGGATCTTTTGTACTTTATGTTGTCAGTACGGTTTTTAGTTGGGTTATTAGTATTAGTTCTGTATTTTTATCACAAATGCCTTATACCTTTTTATTAAGCTGTTAATAAACTTGGTTGCATACCCATATGTTCTTGATGTTTCTTTTATCCATTTTAATTCCAGCTCCCTGAACTTTCTGCTGGATGAGTGTGTGTGAGCGCTCTTTTATATCAAAGTAAGTATGCTATTGGTCTTGTGGATTCTTGGGTGGAGGATGAAAATGCCATCTGCATAAGTACAGTACATTAGTGGTTTCTCATTAAGTTGTCCAATAAGTTTTTCTTCTATGTCATTTAGAATGACTTCTGCAAACAAAGTGGATAACGGGGAACCCACGGGGCCTGTCTATAGATTACATCATTGTACCTGAAAAAATTGTTATACATATATATTATAAAATGTTTTTTTAATTTTTCAATTTGGTGTAATTGTAATTTGTTTATTTCCTCTCATTTTTTAACAATAATTTGAATAGCCTCAGGAACAAAGGTGTTGGGGTATAATGCAGTAACATCCAAACTCACCATTCTGTAGTTATGTAAGTCTTGCTGAATTCTTTTAAGTAATTCTACAACAACCAAGCTATTCTTAACATTGAATTTATTTTTCATAAAAATAGGTGACAAGAATCATATTATACGTATATATAAGGGTTGTTCAATAAGTAGTGAGACTTTCTGCCTGAAAGAGTCAAAACATGACATACCTAAAAATAATTGCCGCCAGCATTTACATAGTGGTTCTATCATTGCACAAGTCCTTGTATTCCTGTGGCATAGAAGGAGACAGGCTGCTGCTGCAACTAGTTGTCTAAAGCTTCACACACCTGATCATCCAAAGTGAAATGTTTGCCTTTGAGAAATTTTTTCATAGGTCCAAAGATGGAAAATTGCAGAGCGATAAGTAAGGACTATATATACGCCAAATGCTGAAGGACTTCCCAGCGAAACTTCTGCAGTATCTTTTGCATAGTAACTGCCATATGCAGCCAGGCATTATCATGAAGAAGCATAACACCCTGAGTGAGGTTGCCAAGTCTTGTGTTTTTGATGGCTTGCCGAAGCTTCGTTGAAGTTCGACAATATCATTCGGCAGTTTGGTAGCCACTCAAAAAGCAATGGTCCTTGGGGATCAAGGAATAGGGTTAACATAACCGTGCATGTGGAAATGGTGGACTGCGATTTTCTCGGATGTGGCGGTGATGCACGTTTCTACTGTATGTTCTTGCATCTTGACACCCAAGTGATGACACCAGCTTTCATTCCCAGCAATAATGCATAGCAGGAAATCTTCACCATCTTCATGGTAGCAGAACAGATGCTGTAACCACAGTCCCATTCGTTGATTTATTTGTTCATCGGACAGATGCTTCGGTACCCAAGTGGTGCAGGACTCGCAATATTCAAGGTGTGAATGCATGATCATATTGACAGTTCTGATGCTCACACCCACACAGTTCACCAGTTCTCGGATCATGATTCTTCATTTGGCTTCTGCTGCAGCATCCACATTTGAAATTGTCATCACCGAAACAGTGCGATGTGGTGCTCCTGATCTTGGCTGGTCTGCAGTGCTTGTTCGTCCACCACTAAAGAGCTGGCACTACCGCACTACAGTACTGCATAGAAGACAAGCAGGCCCATATACCGCCTTCATCTGTGAATTTCGTTTGGTGGTGTTTTCTCCACTTTCAAAAACTGAATTACAGCACATTGAGCAACTTTGGATGTATCCATCTCCTACGAGAGAACAATGAAAAATTAGTCCAGCACGTTACATGGCTTCCATAACAAACAAGCTGCAATGCAGTTGCATAGCCTTTAAATCGCCTGTATTGTACACTTGCACCATCCATTGACAAAATTAGAAAGCGCAAATGCACTCCAGCCAAAGAGTCTCACTACTTATTGAACAACCCTTATATATTTTTCTCCAGTTTAATTAGTGGGGCTTTAAACTGTGTGATAATCAGTCCAAAAGTTTCCTCATTTTTATGGATTTTTATTTTGTTAGTACATTTGGCAAAGTAACACCTATTCTTCATTATACGTATTGGTGGTTTTGCAATTTTAATGGAGTCTGGTAGGTTGCTGTAGTTTCTAATTTTGGCAAGGTAAGTTATTTGCCTATCAGTGGGATCTTTGGATATGACTTCCACAATTCAGTTCTTGTATGTGGAGACTCCAGCTACTATGGATTCTCCGTAGTCACTACAGAAATTCTCAGTCCATGGATTACGGAAAGCATCGAATGTACTACAGAAATCGAAAATCTCAGTGAAATAATCTTTTTAATAATGTGCATACAGTGTATTTTTGAGTTTTCAAGGTTGTAACATTCATTAAACATTTTGGGGAGTGTTTTTGGATGTTTTCAAAATCGTGGCATTTTTTGAATTTTATTCAATATGTTTTGGATGTCTTAAGCATCTCCAGTCATGTGATGGAGTTATCACAGCTCCTGAAATCCCAGAAACGTCCTGATTTTATTTCTCTTTCCAGATCTTGGAAAGTCCTTAATTTTTCATATTTTTTCATAAAGTCCTGGATTAGTACTAGAATTTTTTCCTGCAATGGACAATTTTAAAAAAAGGTAAAAAAGTTAAGATAGGGTGGCCAACGATTGGAAATACCAGGGAAAGTACTGATGAAAATGATTGCTCTAGCAGTGATGAAGATGTTTTGTCATCTTCTGTTTCTGCATTTTGGAATTATTCTGATAAAGTTCCTTGTTTGCCTTTTTTTATTGTCGTTGTTATTGATTCCACCCTCATTATATTTTTCTTTACTTTTTTTCATATATTTCTGAACATGTTTCTTGTTTTCAATACCTTTAGTGATAGTGAAAAAACGTCATATTTTTTAAGAATTTCTTTTAATGAACTGCCTGTTTCCTTATTTCTCATAGTATTTTTTTAAAACCAATCAATAGAAAATAAGCATTTTCGCTCCAGCTCTCACACGCCTCCCTTTAAGTGAAATTAAATTTCAAAACCGGTACTTAATCTGTTCGTGGTGGAATCTGCATCATTTCCATGACTTGCAAAATTGTTTCACAAAAGAGTGAACACAAGTCCTGATTTTTCACATTTCATTTCCCTTAAAGTGTGTGCTTTCCCCAATTTTTAGTCAATTCTTTCTACATCAGAGGACAGAGTAAGCATTTTTTCTTTTGCTTAAAGCGAAATTAACGTTAAAAAACACTATTATTTGCTAATTCTGATGCAAAAACGACTTTACAGGGACCCAGAGTCAGCGATGGAGAGTTAAAGCTCTGATTTGAACTTGAATTTATTTTTGAACAAAGGAAAATTTTTTTTTTTGTTTCTAGATATAGCGAAAAGTAATGGAAAATCATGCATTTTCAATGTAATTAAAGTTTAAAAAGCGATAATGCCGATCTTAACTCTGCCACAAAAACAACTGTACTGGTCATGGAAGTACTGCAATTCTTGCAATTTTGAAAATTTTAGCAAGAACCAGATAATACGTTTTTTTAATTTTTGCAATTTTGAGCAAGAACCAGATAAATATCGATTTTCTGTTTAAATTTTGCCTTATTAAAAAGTAAAACTGCTTGTTTCATTGATCATTTTTTACGAATAATTTTCCTCTTTTCTTTTCTTTTTTTTTAATTCTTTTTGTTGTTTTGTTGTTTGAAGATAACCATGAGCAACTTCAAATCTGTGTAAGCACTTACTATGTTTACTGTAAGGTTCCCTTTGAAACATACATTGATTTTAAAGGAAAATTAGATAAAAAATGTTGGTGCCACTTAATGTTTCTCTTAAAAAGTTTTCAATTTATGGACAGTTATTTAGGTAAAAATTCGTTTTTTTTTTTTTTATGAATTTTCACTGTCATTTTGCTACCCTGACAATTTGTTTGTTGCAGAGTGTAAGTGCATAATACAATTTTATTCATTACCACTGAAAAAACTCTAAAAACTACAAATTTTTGTAGTTTTTACAACTGAAAAATGCTAAAAACTACACAGAGTTTTAACTATTATATTTGCACTTTTAAGGTATTAAACCCCTGCAAAGTGCGCATAGTTTACATGCAATTCATAAATGATATACTATTAAAAATCCCCAATCACTTACCCTAAAGATCATGGTAATTTCCATCCACAACACACTTCCAAGCACGTCAATTATCGTAATGTTGTTGGCCTTCAAAGGTTTACAGACATCTTGCTTACGATTCCTTCTTCCGGTGATGAAAAATCGTATTTTTTTTATTTATTTTTTTATTATTTGCTAGACAAACTACGCTGGGTTTTTTTAGCCATATGAGATGTAACTATAGCTCATCAATTCCATAAAAACCACACAAGCATACTACTCATTCATACATTCAATTAAAAACTATGTACATATTTACACAACATTACATTCCTAGGTGGTTAAACATTTGTCAACTGTGAGTAATAAAATGCTCCATCTGTTTCAAAACCCCTGCCACTCCCACTGCAAGCGTCATACTCATTCAGCCCTTCACACACAATCCTCTAGCGCTTTCAACAGACTACTGTCGTCCTCAGGAGGCAGGTGTGTCTCACCGGTCCACCACAGCTCAAGTGATCAGAGCCATTGAGGCACGGGCTCCATTCGCAATCTCTGAATCTTTGTGTCTCAGGCGCCATCTATTGTCATTGCTGCTCTCTTTTCTTTTTTCCTTCTAAGCTGTTGTTCAATTTTTATTAAGGCCTTCCATTGTTCGTTTAAGTTGCTAGGCTCATTAATGTTGCATAATCTTGATCTGTTTTTTTCAATTAACACTGACTCTGCAATTCTTAACTGCCTTTCGTTTTTACAGCTCTTAATAATTTTAATATCCTCAAACCTTGGACATTGTTGATTTTCCATACAGTATTGGGTTAATGCTGTCTTAGCTTCTTTTTTATTCCAATTATTTATATGCTGGTTCAATCTATACTTTAATTTATTCTTGGTGCTGCCTATATTTGACACAGGTGGTTGCTGGTTTATAGGGATTTCATAAATTCCTGCTCTATCTAATTGGCTGATTTTTTCATTTTTCATCACTAAATTTTTTCAGTAAGTACCTGATTTCCTACCTGTATGTCATACTTGCCAAAAACTTTATTAATTTCAGCTGAAACATTTTCTACATATGGTATTGCCCCTACATATTTTACAAGTTTTTTTATCAATCTTGACTTTATTATTAGCTTGAGTTACTTCATAAATCCATTTTTTTAATACATGTTTAGGGTAACCAAAATCATGTGCAATTTTTTCAATATATTCAATTTCTTCTTTTTTATATTGTTCCATTGATGAGTGTGTTAAACTTCTTTTAATTAGTGTTTTAACACTATTTCTTTTATGTGTTAATGGATGCAATGCCTGAAATGGCATAAGTACTGGGATATATGAAGATTTTCTATGCACTCTGTATTGCATATTATCATTTGTTTTAATTATCAAAATATATAAAAATGCCAAAGTATTGTCATGTTCTTGTTCTACTGTCAGTTCAATAGATGGATAAATTTCACTATATTTTTTGTCAAGTATAGTGAAATTGTGACGAACTTGAGGACTTGACAAAAAGTATAGTGAAATTTATCCATCTATTGAACTGACAGTAGAACAAGAACATGACAATACTTTGGCATTTTTATATATTTTGATAATTAAAACAAATGATAATATGCAATACAGAGTGCATAGAAAATCTTCATATATCCCAGTACTTATACCATTTCAGTCATTGCATCCATTAACACATAAAAGAAATAGTGTTAAAACACTAATTAAAAGAAGTTTAACACACTCATCAATGGAACAATATAAAAAAGAAGAAATTGAACATATTGAAAAAATTGCACATGATTTTGGTTACCCTAAACAGGTATTAAAAAATGGATTTATGAAGTAACTCAAGCTAACAATAAAGCCAAGATTGATAAAAAAACTTGTAAAATATGTAGGGGCAATACCATATGTAGAAAATGTTTCAGCTGAAATTAATAAAGTTTGTGGCAAGTATGACATACAGGTAGGAAATCAGGTACTTACTGTAAAATATTTAGTGATGAAAAATGAAAAAATCAGCCAATTAGATAGAGCAGGAATTTATGAAATCCCTATAAACCAGCAACCACCTGTGTCATATATAGGCAGCACCAAGAATAAATTAAAGTATAGATTGAACCAGCATATAAATAATTGGAATAAAAAGAAGCTAAGACAGCATTAACCAAATACTGTATGGAAAATCAACAATGTCCAAGGTTTGAGGATATTAAAATTATTAAGAGCTGTAAAAACGAAAGGCAGTTAAGAATTGCAGAGTCAGTGTTAATTGAAAAAAACAGATCAAGATTATGCAACATTAATGAGCCTAGCAACTTAAACGAACAATGGAAGGCCTTAATAAAAAATTGAACAACAGCTTAGAAGGAAAAAAAGAAAGGAGAGCAGCAATGACAATAGATGGCACCAGAGACACAAAGATTCAGAGATTGCGACTGGAGCCCGTGCCTCGATGGCTCTGCTCACTTGAGCTGTGGTGGGTGGGTGAGACACACCTGCCTCCTGAGGACGACAGTAGTCTGCTGAAAGCGCTAGAGGATTGTGTGTGAAGGGCTGAATGAGTGTGACACTTGCAGTGGGAGTGGCAGGGGTTTTGAAACAGATGGAGCATTTTGTTACTCACAGTTGACAAAGGTTTAACCACCTAGGAATGTAATGTTGTGTAAATATGTACATAGTTTTTTAATTGAATGTATGACTGAGTAGTATGCTTGTGTGGTTTTTATGGAATTGACGAGCTATAGTTACATCTCATATAGCTAAAACAACCCAGCGAAGTTTGTCTAGCAAATAATAATAAAAAAAAAAATAAAAAAAATACGATTTTTCATCAGCGGAAGAAGGAATCGTAAGCAAGATGTCTGTAAACCTTTGAAGGCCAACAACATTACGATAATTGACGTGCTGGAAGTCTGTTGTGGATGGAAATTACCATGATCTTTAGGGTACGTGATTGGTGCTTTAATAGTATATCGAGAGTTTTAACGTTTACTACTGAAAATTTCCAATCAGGGTTAGAGTCTGTGTATGGCTTTTCCATTTTTCAGAATATTACTTACAGTCCATAATAACAAATTGATTGTTTTTATCAACCTCAGAGATCTTCAACTGAGGTTGTTTTTGATGTCTAATGCTCTTTTTCATATTTTAACCTTTTTATTGAATACAGTGAAACCCAGATCTTAAGTCTCCACATTTTCCATTTTGAGCAAAATTTTTCTGAAGTCCAGATAATTCTCCCACATTTTCCCCGTGATATACATTTTTCCAATCACATGATTTCCCACATATAACATCATTTAAAATTTTGATGCCAAACCTGATTTTTCTCCAATTTCATATCTTTCTTGGTTTTCATATGTGTAAGATTGCTTTAAACAAGTTCTTCTCCCCTGCTGCCACATTCCTCAGCAGAATCTGACGACCAGGTTGCCGTAAAACCAGTTGTTCCTCCCCAGAATTTGTCGAAAGCCCATCATGACAAGTTGGGTCAGTGCCACATTCCTCAGACTATATGTGTCTTATCTTAGCAACTTTGCTGGAGCGCCTCGTGTGGTGCCGTAAATCCCAGTGTTGATCAGGCCTGCGTCTCAGCTTGGCAAGAGCAGTGTGAGGTCCTGAGAGCAATTCAATCAGTTTGCTGTCTGTTTAAATCTCACTTTTTAGACGTGAGAGTGAACATGGCGAGTAAGAAGTGCAAATATCTTTCCTTAGCTGAAACAGTCTAGATAATACAAAAAGATAGTGAATTTCATGGAACTAAAGTTGAATTAGCCAAGTCTCCTGGATTACCAGTTTCAACACTGAAAACAATTTTAAAACAGAAAGAGTCCATCAAAATTACTTCAGAGAAGTTAGGTCATTGTGCTAATAAGAGTAAGACTTTAAAAAGTTTGCCTCACAGTGAACAGGAAACAATTTTAACAGCGTGGTTCAAGCCAGCTCGAGCGGCAAACTTACCTCAAAACATAACAATATCAAAGGAAAAAGCCTTAGAAATTGCTGCTCAGCTTGGTTTAAGCAACTTCACAGCTTCAAATGGATGGATGGATCAATGAAAAAAATGCCACAATCTTATGTACTGATGACTTTGTGGTGAATCTGCAAGTGTTGATCCGATTACAACTGATGAATGGAATACGAAGACATTACTTGCTTTAATCGCAAATTATGCTCTGAAGGACATTTTCAACACCGACAAAGACTGGCAGTTTTCTTTAATCTTCTGCTTGATAAAACATATGTTGTGAATGGAGAAACAAAAGTGCCTGGATGACGCAGAGTACATTTCAAGATTTTTTGCACAATCAAGATAAGAAAATGAGATTGCAAAAGCGAAACATTATCTTATTTATTGATCAGTGTTCGGCCCAAGTTGATTTGAAACTTCAAAATGTGCACATACAGTTTTCCCCTCCAAACTGCAGAAGCAAACTTCAGCCATGCGATTTCAGGATTATCTCCTCCTTCAAAGGGTTTTACCAGAAACAGCTGGTGAAAAAATCACTGGCTGAACTTGACTCTGAAAAAGTTGAAGATGCATGGAAGCAGAAAATCAAGGTATTGGAAATGATACATTTTGTATCTTCTTCATGGAATAGCGTGACAAGCACTTGCATTTCTCATTCTCTTGGGGAGGGCAGATTTCCAACATCAGAAGAAGTTCCCACAGAAGCAAAGATGAACTTGACATTCCGATTGAGCCAGAGCATGATTACAGAAATGAAATTACAATCGATTTTGAAGAGTATGCTGCATGTGATGAAAATGTGCTTACTTCAGAGGTTCAAACAATCTCCAATGTAATGGACTGTTCGTCGAAAGAAGATAATGACGACGGCAATGTAGCCGAAATTTTGGAACCTATGCCTTCTTTCAAAGTGACATTAAATGGATTAAAACTTGTAAAAAACTTTTTCCTGGGTCACAATTTTCAAGAACAACACTTGCAAAGCCTTTCAATTATTTAAAAAGCTTTGCCTGAGCTAAACCCTAAAAATAGAAAGCAAAAGGAAATTACTGATTTTTTTCAAACCAACATCCCATAAAATAAGTATGTATGTAGTTATACTGCATTTTGTTGTTCTTACATAAATGTGTCTACAATATATACTATGTAGTAGTATAATACTGCTCTATTAGTGAACATTAGTTTTTTTTTTTTTTTTCACATTACGCATGCCTGTAAAGTTTATTTCACCTCGACCTTGGTTATACGTTTTCCCACATCGTACGACTTTTTATGCTGGTCCTATGAAAAGCATAAAATCGGGGTTTCACTATAATTGGTCTTTTTTTGTTTTATTATATTCTTTTAACATTATGTGATATAGATCAAATTGAACTGCTGATTTTTCTTCAGATGGAATGTTTGATATCAACTTTTCAAATTTCAGGATATCTCTCTCAGACTTAGGTGTCTCTTCTATGTAGGCATATTTTCCACCTCTTTACAGGACACTTTTTCGGACACTGGAAAGTTCCACACTTGATAAGTTCTTATACGTTCAAAACTCATTATATATTTCCTTTTTTTTGCTCTCCCTTTGATCTATTAAAGCGTCTAGTTTTTTCGGAGTTAGTGGCCCTTGCTGTTTCGTTTTCAAACTCTATTACAGTATGGGACCCTAAATCCAGAAAGCTTGGCACCAAACGATTTCTGGATTTTGGGATTATCTGGATTTTGGGTCCTCATGCATCAAAGTACTGTATGTATATGTTGTAGTTGCTGCCCTTTTTGACACGTGTGAAAAATTTAATAAACAACCAAGGTTAAAACAATCATTAAGACACCAACCACTTTATGAAGCTAACCAGTCATTGCCAGCATTCAGAAGAAAGAAATGTTGGAAGTGATAACAAACAGGACTTTTTGTTTTTCCTGCTCAGGGGCCAAGTTCACTGGGAGTGCTTGTGGGAGGGGGGGGGGCTAGGTATGTATGTTACTGTAATTTGATTTAAGGCATCTTAATAGTGGAAGGAGGAACAAATTGGACAGGAGAAAACAGGAAGAGGTTTTGCAGTGTGGCAACCCCTCCCCTCTCCCCCTCCCCCAGCAGAAACAGGGAATTTAAGAAAGATAGGGTGATAACACAGCAGAGATCCCCCTTTTCCCTCGATGAGATGGATCCAGTCTTTGTTGCTGACTACAAAAAAACACACAGGCTATAAATGGGAGGAGATCCTCCCCTTTTAAGCTCATTTTCTTCCTTTCAAATAAACATGAAGGTTTACTGAGTTCCTTCACAGCTGGAAGCTAGGAGGACTTTTAACACTGGCACCAGTCTTCAGAAAGAATACATAAAACCCTTGCTAACCTTCCACATTAAGGTAACAATACATACCTTATTTACACAAGCCTGCTTTAAAGCATTTCACTTCTAGTATACAGTAGGTATTCCAATGTCAAGGTAATCTGGGATTTGTGGTTTGCATGTGAACAGACTTGTAATGCATTTTTTTGTTTCGTTAAAACAGTGAATATAAACAAACAAAAACAGTAAAAACTGTAAAATATGTGTCTTAAAAATACAGTATTAAAAAATCGGCAAACAAAAATAAATCGTTTGAAACAAATTTCGGATTTTGGGTCCTTTTGGATTTCGGGATTCCGGATTGCAGGTCCGATACTGTATTTCAAAAATATTGCTCATATTTGTATCCTTTACATCCCTATTACTTTCACTATAGTCCATTACTATTAAATCGGTGGCTCAAGATCACCCGCTCTCATCCTACCCTTGCCCGTAACCATGGTAGGCGTCTACTATGAAGGGGACTCAAGATGGCAAACTCACTTTCTCCACTTTAATTTAGGATAAGCTTGAATATGAACAACCTCATTTGGTCACAGATTCAAACCAGTTTTCCTTCCCGAAATTGTGAGACATTTTACAGGCAACTTACCAGCAATACAAGGCAATGCATGGCAGGTTTTTGTTCATGCTGCCAAAGTGAAACTTATAACACATGTAAAATATTTAAATAAAAAATAAATAAAGCAAGGCATGCAGACATGTGCAAAGCTGTTTAATAATCTTGAATTTTTGTATTTTGAGATTATACATCTACTCAGGGTGGGGTGCTGTTTGGTGTTTCTTTTTACTTTCTCATTTTTACCCATGGTTCAAACATCAATGTATTTGTGTGCAGTGCTTATTATTATTATTACGTAATATTTCTGTATTTCTGATACTTCAAAATGCTTTTATTATGCAGTAAAATTATTATGAACTGAGAGAAACTTTACTTTTATTAAAGTTTATATCTTTCCCTTTTTTATTCAGAACTTCACTTTTGCATTTACTACATTAAACAAACCTGCAGAACATGATTTTTAACTAAACAAGTACACCTAAAAGAGAAACGTCTTCTAACCTTAAGAAATGTGCAAATTGTAAAAACTCACTGAAGCACGCCTTTTTTTTTTTTTTGCCAGTAAACAGTTTATTTTCTTAATGGAAAATGATAAATGCATAGTGAGAAGGATTGGCAGTGAAGCACGTAACATGCTAAAAATTAGAAGAATGCCTAACATTCTCTTAACACACATTGGTTACATTATGAAACTGTAGATGGTGGAACATTTAAGTACTTGCCTTCTACCTTCCTCAGCCGTTTCACTCCGAAGCTGAAGAAGGTAGAAGTCAACTACCAAAAAGTTCCACCATTTACAGTTCTATAACGTAACCAATGCATGATAAGAGAATATTAGGGATTCTTCTAATGGTAAATGCATTAACTGAAGGTTCATACTTAGCCCAGGGGTAACTAATCTGTTGGTTTTTTTTAATTAAATATCTAATTAAAACTTTTAACTGTACATAGCAGAATGGTATTGAAAATACAGTGATAAAAAAATTCTGACCTCAAGTATACAAGAAATCTATAAGCGCATCGAACTTCAAAACTAAAATTGAGGGACAATGGTGAGATGTAGGCCCCCAAATACTAGCATTTGGGGCACGTGCCCAAGGCCCCGATCATTTCGGGCACCCCTAAATATAGTTTTATATTACTTGCTTTGCATCAAATAATATATATATATATATATATATATATATATATTCTAAGGGATGTAAGGTCAGGTGATGCGTAACATCACAGCCTCTCCTTGACAAATGTCAACCCCGCCTTCTCGTGGTGCATCCTGTTCCCACTAAAGGGGCTCTGACGACCGCCCATAGCGGTATAACTATACCATCGGGATTAGAGGAAATTCTATCCCACACTCACCAACCCGCTTGGCCAGCGTGGTGAGTTATGGCCAAACCCCTCCAAAATGACTCCACAACTTAAATCTTGGCCCTCAGTCTCCGGCAGCTGGAATGTACCTGGCCAAGGCAGCGGCCAGTGCGACATGAAGGCAGAGGGTGCTAAGAATCCCCGGAGGACCGGACTAGGCTGCCATCTGATGCTGACCTTGGCAACGTACAATGGACGCTCCCTATCTTCTGATTCAAGGCTTCTTGAATTGGAAGAGGAACTACAAAGGATCAAGTGGGACATTGTGGGGCTAAGTGAGGTAAGGAGAAAAGGAGAAGATCTCATTGAACTGAAAAGTGGACATCTCTTCTACTATCGTGGGACAGATACTGGCAGAACTAGTGGTGTTGGATTTATAATAAACAAGAAACTGAAGGATAAAGTGGTAGAAGTTGAAAGTTCCTCTGACAGAGCTGCACGACTCGTTATCCAACTATCGAGAAGATACCAGGCTCAGATTATTCAAACTTATGCACCCACCACAAGTCATCCTGAAGAAGAAATTGAAGAATTTTATGAGGAAATTTGTCATCTAAATAATAAAGGTAAGCAGCACTTGAAAATAATTATGGGAGATTTCAATGCAAAAATAGGGCAACGGCAACAGAATGAAACTTCAGTAGGTAAATTCGGTCACGGCAACAGAAACCAGCGTGGAAATACTCTCGTTGAGTTTGCAGAGGCAGAAGGGTTTTTCATCTTGAACTCCTTTTTCAAGAAAAAGCCACACAGAAAATGGACATGGAGACATCCAAATGGGACGACAAGTGAAATTGATTTTATTATGTGTAACAAAAAATTCGTCATAGAAGACTGCAGTGTGCTAAACAAGTTCAACACAGGTAGTGACCATAGATTGGTGAGATGTAAGATGCACCTCAACACTAAACTTGAACGTGGCAAGCTCATAAGACAAACAAAATCTATTGACATAACCAACCTTAAAAAACACCATAATACCTTCAAGTTGGAACTGAAGAACAGGTTCTCTGCTTTAGAAGGCCTAACATCGGAAGAAGTGGACATCTCTGAAGTTAACAGAAAAGTAACCAAAGCTCTTATGGAAACAGCAACAAAATTAGCTGGGTCTAAGAACAAGTTGCATGTAAATAAATTATCAGGAAAAACGAAAATGTTGATGCAAAAAGAAGAGAGATGAGGACAACTAAAGAAGATGTGACTTCCAAAGTGGAATATATAGAGCTATGCAAGACAGTACGAAAAAGTATCACTGAAGACGTAAGAAAATTCAACTGTGAACTAGTGAGGAAAGCAATTGAAAACAACCAAAGCCTAAAGATAGCAAAGGGACATCTCAGTAAGGGAAGAAAACAGATTATGGCACTGAGAAAAGAAGATGGTTCTGTAACAAGAAATAGAGGCGAAATTTTGACAAGAGTGAAAGATTTCTACTCCAAATTATATGAAAGGGATGATACATGCACTCCAGACATCATGAAAGATACCAGTACCAGAGTTCCTCCAGTCCTTCCAGCAGAAGTTGCACATGCAATCAAGAACATGAAGCGCTGAAAAGCTCCAGGAGAAGATGGAATTACTGTAGACATCATACAAGAAGCAAGTGGAGAAATCGAAACAGTACTCGCCCAAATTTTCACTCGATGCCTTAATGAAGGAAAGATTCCTGAGGATTGGAACACCGCTACAATGATCCTGCTACATAAGAAAGGTGACATTGAGGATCTCGGAAACTACAGACCTATCAGCCTCCTATCAGTAGTTTATAAAATCTTCACTAAAGTTCTTTCACACCGCTTGAAGGTAACACTGGACATGGCTCAACCGAGAGAACAAGCTGGATTCAGGAGTGGCTACAGCACAATAGATCATATCCATGTGCTGAGAGAACTAATTGAAAGAGCGAGGGAATATGAACTTCCATTGTGCATGGCTTTTATCGATTATGAAAAAGCCTTTGATTCGGTGAAACCATCAGCAGTTACAATGGCTCTGAAAACCTGCGGTATTGAAGATGCATACATTAATATTATTAATAACATCTATGAAAATGCAAGTGCAAAGATTAGGCTGTTTGAAAATACAACACACATAAAAATTGGAAAGGGAGTGAGACAAGGTGACACCATATCTCCGAAGCTCTTTAATGCCACATTGGAGGGTGTTTTTCAGTCACTGAGCTGGGAAAACAAGGGGATAAAGATTAATGGAGATTATCTAACCCACCTTCGTTTTGCTGATGACGTAGTCATTTTTGCAACTAGCCCATCAGAGCTGCAGAGTATGATCCAGGAACTTGCTGACAAGAGTAAAGAAGTGGGATTAAAAATGAACTTTCAGAAGACAAAAGTGATGTTCAATGCTTTTACAAGAAATGAAGATTTATCGATTAATGGAGAAAAGCTGGAGATAACAGACACATACATTTATCTTGGACAGCAGATATCAAGTGAGGGTCACATTGATGAAGAAATTAATCGGCGCACAAAACTTGCCTGGAGAGCTTTTGGAAGAAACAGCATAATTTTCAAGAGCAATATGCCATTATGTCTTAAAAGAAAAGTGTTTGATCAATGCATCCTTCCAGTGCTTACGTATGGTGCAGAGACGTGGACCTTAACTAAAAGAGACATACAAAGGCTGCAGACAACTCAAAGTAGCATGGAGAGGTGCATACTTGGTGTAACCAGGAGAGATAAGAAGAGGAACTCGTGGATCCGAAAAATGACAAGAGTGGAAGACATCATGATCAGAGTCAAATCCCTGAAATGGCAATGGGCTGGACATACTGCCAGAAGGACAGATCATCGATGGACAGCCGAAATTTTAGATTGGATTCCAAGGGACAGGAAAAGACCCAGAAGAAGACCACATGGGAGATGGGTGGATGAAATTCGAAAGTATGCAGGGGTGACATGGAGGAGACTGGCACAAGACAGACCGTTGTGGAGGAAACTTGGGGAGACCTTCGTCCAGCAGTGGATTGATAATGGTTGACAATGATGATGATGATGATGATATATTCTAAAAAGAAGATACCTAAGCAAAAAAATACAAATATAATTTTGACTCACACCTAGTACAACATAGAAAAGGTTATGTATCTACCTAGAGTAAAAGGAGAAAAGATAAAAAAATAAAATAAAACAACTGAATGTAGAAGGTGTCGAGAATACTGAGCCTTGGCTTTATCAAGGACCAGCAAAAACTTGAAAAATTTTCAACAGAATTTTGAAAAACTTGAGTCTAAAACCCCCTACTCTACAACTTATGACAGCACGAAAACGAGAATAAGTTAAAGATAATAATTAACTAAAGAAAACTTTGTGAAAGTTATATACCTTAAACAGTTAGTTGCAATATGTACAAAGTATTTCAGCAGTGCTTTAAGTGCATAATTAATTAGTTATTAAGAACTTAACTACTTTGAAGAAACAGCGCATAGAAAAGGAACAAGCTTAGCCATCTTCTGTTCCTAGGTACCCCAAAAGACGCTCAAAGTTACAAAGAAAAGAAAGAGTTAAAACCCGCAAAAATGTTAACAGACAAACCAATGCCTAAAAGCTGAAAAGCTAAAAAATGACAGAGAAAAAGTACATGAAGTACAAACATTGAACTTATAAAACCTAGAACCCAAAAACAAGGAAGAGAGCTTACCTCTTGTGTGACAAAAACTTTTCTCCTCACAAGAGAAGAACATGGCTGACCTCTTCCGCCACTCCCTAGACGCTGGGGGGCAGTGAGGATTTTGCAACCTTCGTTTTAAATTCTAAAGTTTTTCCCCAGTCTTCAGTTTTGCTCTTAAGTATATATATATATATATATATATATATATCATCATCATCATCATTGTCAACCATTATCAATCCACTGCTGGACGAAGGTCTCCCCAAGTTTCCTCCACAACGGTCTGTCTTGTGCCAGTCTTCTCCATGTCACCCCTGCATACTTTCGAATTTCATCCACCCATCTCCCATGTGGTCTTCTTCTGGGTCTTTTCCTGTCCCTTGGAATCCAATCTAAAATTTCGGCTGTCCATCGATGATCTGTCCTTCTGGCAGTATGTCCAGCCCATTGCCATTTCAGGGATTTAACTCTGATCATGATGTCTTCCACTCTTGTCATTTTTCGGATCCACGAGTTCCTCTTCTTATCTCTCCTGGTTACACCAAGCATGCACCTCTCCATGCTTCTTTGAGTTGTCTGCAGCCTTTGTATGTCTCTTTTAGTTAAGGTCCACGTCTCTGCACCATACGTAAGCACTGGAAGGATGCATTGATCAAACACTTTTCTTTTAAGACATAATGGCATATTGCTCTTGAAAATTATGCTGTTTCTTCCAAAAGCTCTCCAGGCAAGTTTTGTACGCCGATTCATTTCTTCATCAATGTGACCCTCACTTGATATCTGCTGTCCAAGATAAACGTACGTGTCTGTTATCTCCAGCTTTTCTCCATCAATCGATAAATCTTCATTTCTTGTAAAAGCATTGAACATCACTTTTGTCTTCTGAAAGTTCATTTTTAATCCCACTTCTTTACCCTTGTCAGCAAGTTCCTGGATCATACTCTGCAGCTCTGATGGGGTAGTTGCAAAAATGACTACGTCATCAGCAAAACGTAGGTGGGTTAGATACTCTCCATTAATCTTTATCCCCTTGTTTTCCCAGCTCAGCGACTGAAAAACACCCTCCAATGTGGCATTAAAGAGCTTCGGAGATATGGTGTCACCTTGTCTCACTCCCTTTCCAATTTTTACGTGTGTTGTATTTTCAAACAGCCTAATCTTTGCACTTGCATTTTCATAGATGTTATTAATAATATTAATGTATGCATCTTCAATACCGCAGGTTTCAGAGCCATTGTAACTGCTGATGGTTTCACCGAATCAAAGGCTTTTTCATAATCGATAAAAGCCATGCACAATGGAAGTTCATATTCCTCGCTCTTTCAATTAGTTCTCTCAGCACGTGGATATGATCTATTGTGCTGTAGCCACTCCTGAATCCAGCTTGTTCTCTCGGTTGAGCCATGTCCAGTGTTACCTTCAAGCGGTGTGAAAGAACTTTAGTGAAGATTTTATAAACTACTGATAGGAGGCTGATAGGTCTGTAGTTTCCGAGATCCTCAATGTCACCTTTCTTATGTAGCAGGATCATTGTAGCGGTGTTCCAATCCTCAGGAATCTTTCCTTCATTAAGGCATCGAGTGAAAATTTGGGCGAGTACTGTTTCGATTTCTCCACTTGCTTCTTGTATGATGTCTACAGTAATTCCATCTTCTCCTGGAGCTTTTCCCCGCTTCATATTCTTGATCGCATGTGCAACTTCTGCTGGAAGGACTGGAGGAACTCTGGTACTGGTATCTTTCATGATGTCTGGAGTGCATGTATCATCCCTTTCATATAATTTGGAGTAGAAATCTTTCACTCTTGTCAAAATTTCGCCTCTATTTCTTGTTACAGAACCATCTTCTTTTCTCAGTGCCATAATCTGTTTTCTTCCCTTACTGAGATGTCCCTTTGCTATCTTTAGGCTTTGGTTGTTTTCAATTGCTTTCCTCACTAGTTCACAGTTGAATTTTCTTACGTCTTCAGTGATACTTTTTCTTACTGTCTTGCATAGCTCTATATATTCCACTTTGGAAGTCACATCTTCTTTAGTTGTCCTCATCTCTCTTCTTATTTGCATCAACATTTTCGTTTTTCCTGATAATTTATTTACATGCAACTTGTTCTTAGACCCAGCTAATTTTGTTGCTGTTTCCATAAGAGCTTTGGTTACTTTTCTGTTAACTTCAGAGATGTCCACTTCTTCCGATGTTAGGCCTTCTAAAGCAGAGAATCTGTTCTTCAGTTCCAACTTGAAGGTATTATGGTGTTTTTTAAGGTTGGTTATGTCAATAGATTTTGTTTGTCTTATGAGCTTGCCACGTTCAAGTTTAGTGTTGAGGTGCATCTTACATCTCACCAATCTATGGTCACTACCTGTGTTGAACTTGTTTAGCACACTGCAGTCTTCTATGACGAATTTTTTGTTACACATAATAAAATCAATTTCACTTGTCGTCCCATTTGGATGTCTCCATGTCCATTTCCTGTGTGGCTTTTTCTTGAAGAAGGAGTTCAAGATGAAAAACCCTTCTGCCTCTGCAAACTCAACGAGAGTATTTCCACGCTGGTTTCTGTTGCCGTGACCGAATTTACCTACTGAAGTTTCATTCTGTTGCCGTTGCCCTATTTTTGCATTGAAATCTCCCATAATTATTTTCAAGTGCTGCTTACCTTTATTATTTAGATGACAAATTTCCTCATAAAATTCTTCAATTTCTTCTTCGGGATGACTTGTGGTGGGTGCATAAGTTTGAATAATCTGAGCCTGGTATCTTTTCGAGAGTTGGATAACAAGTCGTGCAGCTCTGTCAGAGGAACTTTCAACTTCTACAACTTTATCCTTCAGTTTCTTGTTTATTATAAATCCAACACCACTAGTTCTGCCTGTATCTGTCCCACGATAGTAGAAGAGATGTCCACTTTTCAGTTCGATGAGATCTTCTCCTTTTCTCCTTACCTCACTTAGCCCCACGATGTCCCACTTGATCTTTTGTAGTTCCTCTTCCAATTCAAGAAGCCTTGAATCAGAAGATAGGGAGCGTCCATTGTACGTAGCCAAGGTCAGCATCAGATGGCAGCCTAGTCCGGTCCTCCGGGGATTCTTAGCACCCTCTGCCTTCATGTCGCACTGGCCGCTGCCTTGGCCAGGTACATTCCAGCTGCCGGAGACTGAGGGCCAAGATTTAAGTTGTGGAATCATTTTGGAGGGGTTTGGCCATAACTCACCACGCTGGCCAAGCGGGTTGGTGAGTGTGGGATAGAATTTCCTCTAATCCCGATGGTATAGTTATACCGCTATTGGCGGTCGTCAGAGCCCCTTTAGTGGGAACAGGATACACCACGAGAAGGCGGGGTTGACATTTGTCAAGGAGAGGCTGTGATGTTACGCATCACCTGACCTTACATCCCATATATATATATATATATATATATACCTCTCCATGCTTCAATACCAAGCATGGAGAGGTGCATGCTTGGTGTCACCAGGAGAGATAAGAAGAGGAACTCGTGGATCCGAAAAATGACAAGCGTGGAAGACATCATGATCAGAGTTAAATCCCTGAAATGGCAATGGGCTGGACATACTGCCAGAAGGACAGACCATCGATGGACAGCCGAAATTTTAGATTGGATTCCAAGGGACAGGAAAAGACCATGAGATGTAAGGTCAGGTGATGCGTAACATCACAGCCTCTCCTTGACAAATGTCAACCCCGCCTTCTCGTGGTACATCCTGTTCTCACTAAAAGGGCTCTGACGACCGCCAATAGCGGTATAACTATACAATCGGGATTAGAGGAAATGTTATCCCACACTCACCAACCCGCTTGGCCAGCATGGTGAGTTATGGCCAAACACCTCCAAAATGACTCCACAACTTAAATCTTGGCCCTCAGTCTCCGGCAGCTGGAATGTACCTGGCCAAGGCAGCGGCCAGTGCGACATGAAGGCAGAGGGTGCTAAGAATCCCCGGAGGACCGGACTAGGCTGCCATCTGATGCTGACCTTGGCTACGTATAATGGACGCTCCCTATCTTCTGATTCAAGGCTTCTTGAATAGGAAGAGGAACTACAAAGGATCAAGTGGGACATTGTCGGGCTAAGTGAGGTAAGGAGAAAAGGAGAAGAACTCATTGAACTGAAAATTGGACATCTCTTCTACTATCGTGGGACTGATACTGGCAGAACTAGTGGTGTTGGTTTTATAATAAACAAGAAACTGAAGGATAAAGTTGTAGAAGTTGAAAGTTCCTCTGACAGAGCTGCACGACTCGTTATCCAACTCTCGGGAAGATACCAGGCTCAGATTATTCAAACTTATGCACCCACTACAAGTCATCCTGAAGAAGAAATTGAAGAATTTTATGAGGAAATTAGTCATCTAAATAATAAAGGTAAGCATCACTTAAAGATAATTATGGGAGATTTCAATGCAAAAATAGGGCAACGGCAACAGAATGAAACTTCAGTAGGTGAATTCAGTCACAGCAACAGAAACCAGCGTGGAAATACTCTCGTAGAGTTTGCAGAGGCAGACGGGTTTTTCATCTTGAACTCCTTTTTCAAGAAAAAGCCACACAGGAAATGAACATGGAGACATCCAAATGGGACGACAAGTGAAATTGATTTTATTATGTGTAACAAAAAATTCGTCATAGAAGACTGCAGTGTGCTAAACTCGTTCAACACAGGTAGTGACCATAGTTTGGTGAGATGTAAGACGCACCTCAACACTAAACTCGAACGTAGCAAGCTCATAAGACAAACAAAATGTATTGACATAACCAACCTTAAAAAACACCATAATACCTTCAAGTTGGAACTCAAGAACAGATTCTCTGCTTTAGAAGGCCTAACATCGGAAGAAGTGGATATTTCTGAAGTTAACAGAAAAGTAACCAAAGCTCTTATGGAAACAGCAACAAAATTAGCTGAGTCTAAGAACAAGTTGCATGTGAACAAATTATCAGAAAAAACCAAAATGTTGATGCAAAAAAGAAGAGAGATGAGGACAACTAAAGAAGATGTGACTTCCAAAGTGGAATATATAGAGCTATGCAAGACAGTGCGAAAAAGTATCACTGAAGACGTAAGGAAATTCAACTGTGAACTAGTAAGGAAAGCAATTGAAAACAACCAAAGCCTAAAGATAGCAAAGGGACATCTCTGTAAGGGAAGAAAACAGATTATGGCACTGAGAAAAGAAGATAATTCTGTAACAAGAAATAGAGGCAGAAATTTTGACAAGAGTGAAAGATTTCTACTCCAAATTATATGAAAGGGATGATACATGTACTCCAGACATCATGAAAGGTACCAGTACCAGAGCTCCTCCAGTCCTCCCAGCAGAAGTAGCACATGCAATCAAGAACATGAAGCGGGGAAAAGCTCCAGGAGAAGATGGAATTACTGTAGACATCATACAAGAAGCAAGTGGAGAAATCGAAACAGTACTCGCCCAAATTTTCACTCGATGCCTTAATGAAGGGAAGATTCCTGAGGATTGGAACAACGCTACAATGATCTTGCTACATAAAAAAGGTGACATTGAGGATCTCAGGAACTACAGACCTATCAGTGGTTTATAAAATCTTCACTAAAGTTCTTTCACACAGCTTGAAGGTGACACTGGACATGGCTCAACTGAGAGAACAAGCTGGATTCAGGAGTGGCTACAGCACAATAGATCATATCCACGTACTGAGAGAACTAATTGAAAGAGCGAAGGAATATGAACTTCCATTGTGCATGGCTTTTATCGATTATGAAAAAGCCTTTGATTCGGTGAAACCATCAGCAGTTACCACGGCTCTGAAATCCTGCGGTATTGAAGATGCATACATTAATATTATTAATAACATCTATGAAAATGCAAGTGCAAAGATTCGGCTGTTTGAAAATACAACACACATAAAAATTGGAAAGGGAGTGAGACAAGGTGACACCATATCTCCGAAGCTCTTTAATGCCACATTGGAAAATGTCTTTCAATCACTGAACTGGGAAAACAAAGGGATAAAGATTAATGGAGATTATCTAACCCACCTTCGTTTTGCTGATGACGTAGTCATTTTTGCAACTACCCCATCAGAGCTGCAGAGTATGATCCAGGAACTTACTGACAAGAGTAAAGAAGTGGGATTAAAAATGAACTTTCAGAAGACAAAAGTGATGTTCAATGCTTTTACAAGAAATGAAGATTTATCGATTGATGGAGAAAAACTGGAGATAACAGATACGTATGTTTATCTTGGACAGCAGATATCAAGTGAGGGTCACATTGATGAAGAAATTAATCGGCGTACAAAACTTGCCTGAAGAGCTTTTGGAAGAAACAGCATAATTTTCAAGAACAACATGCCATCATGTCTTAAAATAAAAGTGTTTGATCAATGCATCCTTCCAGTGCTTACGTATGGGGCAGAGACGTGGACCTTAACTAAAAGAGACATACAAAGGCTGCAGACAACTCAAAGTAGCATGGAGAGGTAAATGCTTGGTGTAACCAGGAGAGATAAGAAGAGGAACTCGTGGATCCGAAAAATGACAAGAGTGGAAGACATCGTGATCACAGTTAAATTCCTGAAATGGCAATGGGCTGGACATACTGCCAGAAGGACAGACCATCGATGGACAGCCGAAATTTTAGATTGGATTCCAAGGGACAGGAAAAGACCCAGAAGAAGACCACATGAAAGATGGGTGGATGAAATTCGAAAGTATGCGGGAGTGACATGGAGGAGACTGGCACAAGACAGACCGTTGTGGAGGAAACTTGGGGAGACCTTCGTCCAGCAGTGGATTGATAATGGTTGACAATGATGATGATATATATATATATATATATATATATATATATACTTAAGAGCAAAACTGAAGACTAAGGAAAAAAAATGCGCTGTTTTTTCAAAGTAGTTAAGTTCTTAATAACTAATTAATTATGCACTTAAAGCACTGCTGAAATACTTTGTACATATTGCAACTAACTGTTTAAGGTATATAACTTTCACAAAGTTTTCTTTAGTTAATTATTATCTTTAACTTATTCTCGTTTTCGTGCTGTCATAAGTTGTAGAGTAGGGGGTTTTAGACTCAAGTTTTCTTTCAAAAATCTGTTCGTTATAAATTAACATTTCCTTTTTTAATTGCAATGTAAAATTTGTTTTTCAGGTTTAATTTCTCTCTCAAACGAACTTGGAATTTCGTTATAGCTGAAAATCATTTCTATTTATTATGTCACTCTCACAGCTTGAGTTCTCTTTAATCTTCTTCTCTCTGTTTAATAGTAACAGATGAAGAGCATGGGTCGGGCCATGAAGGTTAATGGATGCAAGCGAAATTGTTAACTAGTGCTAGGTCATGCTACTCTACGGAGGACATGACTTATATATATATTTTTTAAACTATTTTAGGTGGGAATGTTACTTGCATCTATGGCCTTGCAGAAACCCATTTCCAACTAGGTCTTTGTGGAAGTGAGAAAATGCAGAGTTTTTGCTGGTCCTTGATAAAGCCAAAGCTCAGTATTCTCGACACCTTCTACATTCAGTTGTTTTATTTTATTTTTTTCTTTTCTCCTTTTACTCACACAGGTAGATACATAACCTTTTCTATGTTGTACTAGGTGTGAGTCAAAATTATATATGTATTTTTTTGCTTAGGTATCTTTATAGAATATATATATATATATATAACACCTCTTCTACTATCACGGGACAGACTGATACTGGCAGAACTAGTGGTGTTGGATTTATAATAAACAAGAAACTGAATTGCAATGTCCTAGTTGAAAGTTCCACAGACAGAGCTGCATGACTCATTATCTAACTTTCAAAAAGATATCAGGCTCAGATTATTTAAGCTTACGCGTCCACCACAAGTCATCCTGAGGAAGAAGTTGAAGAATTTTATGAAGAAATTCGGCATCTAAATAATAAAGGCAAGCAGCACTTGAAGATCATTATGGGTGATTTCAATGCAAAAATAGGGCAACAACAACAGAATGAAACTTCGATAGGTAAATTCGAACATGGGAACATAAAGCAGTGTGGAAATACTCTCGTAAAGTTTGCAGACGCAGAAAGGTTTTTCATCATGAACTCCTTTTTCAAGAAAAAACCACATAGGGAATGAACATGGAAGCATACCTATAGAATGACACGTGAAATTGGTTTTATTATGTGTAACAAGAAATTTGTCATTGAAGACTGCAGTGTGCTGAACAGGTTCACAGAGGGAGTGATCCCAGAATGGCGAGATGTAAAATGCACCTCAACACTAAACTCAAACATGGCAAGCTCATAAAACAAACAAAATGTATTGACAGGACCAATTTTAAAAAGCAGCTTAATGCCTTTAAATTGGAACTGAGGAACAGATTCTCCACTCTAGAAGATCTAACATCAGAAGACAAGGACATCTCTGAAGTTAACAAAAAACTAACCAAGGCTCTCATGGAAACATCAACAAAAATAGGTGGTATTAAGAATAAGTTTCATGTGAAGAAAATATCAGGAAAAACAAAAATGCTGATGCAGAAGAGAAGGGAGATGAGGACAAATAAAAAAGATGTCACTTCCAAAGTGGAATACTATATAGAGCTATGCAAGATAGAATGAAAAAGTATCATCACTGAAGACAAGGAAATTACAGTGTCAACTAGTAAGAAAAGCAATTGAAAACAACCATACCCTGAAGAGAGCAAGGGGGCATTTCAGTACGAGAAGAAAACAGATTATGGCACTGATAAACGAAGATGGCACTGTAACAAGAAATAGAGGCAAAATTTTGACAAGAGTGAAAGATTTCTACTCAAAACATATGAACGAGACGATACATTTACTCTAAGCATTATGAAAAGTAACAGTATAACAGTAGCAAAGTCCCTCTAGTCCTCCCGGCAGAAGTTACACGTGCAATTAAGAACATGAAATGGGGAAAAGCTCCAGGAGAAGATGGAATTACCATGGACATTATACAATAAGCAAGTGGAGAAATTGAAACTAGACTCCTCCAAGTTTTCACTAGATGTCTCAATGACGGAGAGATTCCTGAGGATTGGAACAATGCTACAACGATTGGATTCTGCTATGTAAAAAAGGTGACATTGAGGATCTCAGGAACTACAGGCCCACCAGCCTCCTATCAGTGGTTTATAAAATCTTCATTAAAGTTCTTTCACATCACTTGAAGATAACACTGGACAAGGCTCTGCCGAGAGAACAAGCTGGATTCAAGAGTGGCTACAGCACCATAGATCATGTCCATGGACTGAGAGAACTAATTGAAAGAATGAAGGAATATGAACTTCCATTATGCATGGCTTAATGATTATAAAAAGGCTTTTGATTCCATGAAACCATGAACACTCACAATGGCTTTGAAACTCTGCAATATTGAAGATGCATACATTAGTATTAATAGTAACATCTATGAAAATGCAAGTGCAAAGGTTCGGTTATTTGAGGATACAGTACCAATAAAAATTGGAAAGGGAGTGAGACAAGGTGACACCATATCTCCCAAACTCTTTAATGCCACAGTGCAAAACGTCTTTCAATCATTGAACTGGGAAAACAAAGGAATAAAGATTAATGGAGATTACTTAACCCACCTTCATTTTGCTCATGATGTAGTCATTTTTGCAACTTCCCCATCAGAGCTGCAGAGTGTGATCCAGGAACTTGCTGACAAGAGTAAAGAAGTGGGATTAAAAATGAACTTTCAGAAGACAAAAGTAATGTACAATGCTTTTACAAGAAATGAAAATTTATCGATTGATGGAGAAAAGCTGGAGATAACAGACACATACGTTTATCTTGGACAGCAGATATCAAGCGAGGGTCACATTGATGAAATTAATCGACATATAAAACTTGTTTGGAGAGCTTTTGGAAGAAACAGTACAATTTTTAAGAGCAATATGCCATTATGTCTTAAAAGAAAAGTGTTTAATCAATGCATCCTACCAGCGCTTATGTACAGAGCAGATATGTGGACTTTAACTAAAAAAGATATACAAAGACTGCAGACAACTGAAAGAAGCATGGAGAGATGCATGCTTGGTGTAATCAGGAAAGATAAGAAGAGGAACTCGTGCATAAGGAAAATTTCAAGAGTGGAAGACATCGTGATCAGAGTAAAATCCCTGAAATGGCAATGGGCTGGACATGTTGCCGGAAGAACGGACCACCGATGGACAACCGAAATTCTAGACTGGATTCCAAGGTGCACGAAAAGACTAAGAAGACCACATGGGAGATGGGTGAATGAAATTCGAAAGCATAACGGAGTGACAAGGAGGAGACTGATGCAAGACCGACTGTTGTGGAAGGAACTCGGGGAGACCTTCATGCAACAGTGGATTGATAATAGATGATGAGCATATATGTCAAGTAATATATACCTTTGCATCATTTACACCTCGGCATCTAGTGACACGATGAGAGAGAAATAACCAATGGTGAAATAACGGACTCCGATCATGACTGATTAATCACCTCTTTGCTTTGCGTCGCGCCACTTGACGCTGAGGTGTAAATCGAGCGTAACAGTTCTGTGAAATTATTCCACAAGGAATATAATATACTTTCTGCCAGTTGGTATCCAACAGATTCGGAATGAAATCACGAAAAGCTCAGACTAAGGCTCCTGAGACCATACTCATCATACATTCATGCACATAACAAGGGATGCCGGAAGCCCCCTGAAAGCCTCTTGCCCTTGACCCCAAACTGTCTAAGTTGATCCCTGCCTACCGCTCTCCCCACACACAAATTCCTCAATTGGATCATTTTCAGTAGGGTGGTGCAGCACTCCATTTTCAGCAGTGGCAAAGTGTTAAAAGGAGACAAATATGTATTTGTCCCTCTTGATAAATTTTCAACAAACTACTTCTTTGCTTTATGACAAACCCATGCCTGCTTTCGAAACATTAACATCAGTGGAGAATGCATTTTGAAGAAAACATTTTCAGAGGCATTTAGGGGATACTTTCTCTGTGTATGTACTATTTTTCTTGCAGCATTTTTTGCTGTATACCGATATAAAACCATAGGCAGAGTTTGAAAAATGTTATCAACAGATTACAATTGGAGAGAAAGGACTGTTTGTTCACTGCGACTTGAAACGTGCTCACATAAAGGAATGTTAAGATAGTATTTAGCAGAAAAGCAAGTGCAAATAAGAAGTTTAGAATTTGTATTGTTTGTTCAGTTAGAATTTAAGGCTACTCATGTAATGGAAGTTCCAATAGTGATATCAGTACATAAGAAGGTGTAACTGAAGCTTAAAATTCCAGCAAACAATAAACTGGTGAAAAATGCAACCTTCCATTATGCTCCTTAGCAAGCAAGGAACACGCTGAGTATGTTTAAGACTCTGGCTAGGTAATTCCAGAGAATGACCCCACCTTGTTTAAGCCACTGTGAAAGGATTTCTGAATTTCTCTCTCTCTCTCTCTCTCTCTCTCTCTCTCTCTCTCTCTCTCTTTCTCTCTCTCTCTCTCCAACAATTCTCTCTATATAACATCATCATCATTGTCAACCATTATCAATCCACTGCTGGACGAAGGTCTCCCCAAGTTTCCTCCACAACGGTCTGTCTTGTGCCAGTCTCCTCCATGTCACTCCCGCATATTTACGAATTTCATCCACCCATCTCCCATGTGGTCTTTTTCTGGGTCTTTTCCTGTCCCTTGGAATCCAATCTAAAATTTCGGCTGTCCATCTATGGTCTGTCCTTCTGGCAGTATGTCCAGCCCATTGCCATTTCAGGGATTTGACTCTGATCATGATGTCTTCCACTCTTGTCATTTTTCGGATCCACGAGTTCCTCTTCTTATCTCTCCTGGTTATAACAAGCATGCACCTCTCCATGCTTCTTTGAGTTGTCTGCAGCCTTTGTATGTCTCTTTTAGTTAAGGTCCACGTCTCTGCACCATACGTAAGCACTGGAAGGATGCATTGATCAAACACTTTTCTTTTAAGACATAATGGCATATTGCTCTTGAAAATTATGCTGTTTCTTCCAAAAGCTCTCCAGGCAAGTTTTGTACGCCGATTAATTTCTTCATCAATGTGACCCTCACTTGATATCTGCTGTCCAAGATAAACATACGTATCTGTTATCTCCAGTTTTTCTCCATCAATCGATAAATCTTCATTTCTTGTAAAAGCATTGAACATCACTTTTGTCTTCTGAAAGTTCATTTTTAATCCCACTTCTTTACTCTTGTCAGTAAGTTCCTGGATCATACTCTGCAGCTCTGATGGGGTAGTTGCAAAAATGACTACGTCATCAGCAAAACGAAGGTGGGTTAGATAATCTCCATTAATCTTTATCCCTTTGTTTTCCCAGTTCAGTGATTGAAAGACATTTTCCAATGTGGCATTAAAGAGCTTCGGAGATATGGTGTCACCTTGTCTCACTCCCTTTCCAATTTTTATGTGTGTTGTATTTTCAAACAGCCGAATCTTTGCACTTGCATTTTCATAGATGTTATTAATAATATTAATGTATGCATCTTCAATACCGCAGGATTTCAGAGCCGTGGTAACTGCTGATGGTTTCACCGAATCAAAGGCTTTTTCATAATCGATAAAAGCCATGCACAATGGAAGTTCATATTCCTTCGCTCTTTCAATTAGTTCTCTCAGTACGTGGATATGATCTATTGTGCTGTAGCCACTCCTGAATCCAGCTTGTTCTCTCGGTTGAGCCATGTCCAGTGTTACCTTCAAGCGGTGTGAAAGAACTTTAGTGAAGATTTTATAAACCACTGATAGGAGGCTGATAGGTCTGTAGTTCCTGAGATCCTCAATGTCACCTTTTTTATGTAGCAGGATCATTGTAGCATTGTTCCAATCCTCAGGAATCTTCCCTTCATTAAGGCATTGAGTGAAAATTTGGGCGAGTACTGTTTCAATTTCTCCACTTGCTTCTTGTATGATGTCTATAGTAATTCCATCTTCTCCTGGAGCTTTCCCTCGCTTCATGTTCTTGATTGCATGAGCAACTTCTGCTGGGAGGACTGGAAGAACTCTGGTACCTTTCATGATGTCTGGAGTACATGTATCATCCCTTTCATATAATTTGGAGTAGAAATCTTTCACTCTTGTCAAAATTTCGCCTCTATTTCTTGTTATAGAACCATCTTCTTTTCTCAGAGCCATAATCTGTTTTCTTCCCTTACTGAGATGTCCCTTTGCTATCTTTAGGCTTTGGTTGTTTTCAATTGCTTTCCTCACTAGCTCACAGTTGAATTTCCTTACGTCTTCAGTGATACTTTTTCGTGCTGTCTTGCATAGCTCTATATATTCCACTTTGGAAGTCACATCTTCTTTAGTTGTCCTCATCTCTCTTCTTTTTTGCATCAACATTTTGGTTTTTCCTGATAATTTGTTTACATGCAACTTGTTCTTAGACCCAGCTAATTTTGTTGCTGTTTCCATAAGAGCTTTGGTTACTTTTCTGTTAACTTCCGAAATATCCACTTCTTCCGATGTTAGGCTTTCTAAAGCAGAGAATCTGTTCTTCAGTTCCATATATATACATGTATATATATGATATATATATATACATGTATGTATATATATATATCTCTATATATACATATATATATATCTCTCTATATATATCTCTATATATACATGTATATATATATGATTGTGGCCAAAAGTCTTACACCAATAGACTGAAAGTAAATTTTTGATGTTTGAAGTCAACTTATACAGCGTAATGGTAATTTTATGCTGAATTCAAATATTTTTTACACTAATTTAATAATTCAAGAATTTGTTAAATTTGTGTACAATGCATTTAACCTACAATTATTGTACAGTACATTATTGGAACTTGCAGGATACCTGAAAAACTTACCAACAAGCAAAATATGCTTTAATATTTAATAGGATAACCATGGTTTCTTAGTAACAAAGTGCACCTTCTTGGCATGGACTAATGAGCATCTCTAGTTGTCCATTGGTGATAACATGGTGGCCCTTAAATACTCAATTAACTTTAATTGAGTCTGTAAGGGCTGTACGGCACCGTGTTATCACCAATGGACAACTAGAGAAGCTCATTAGTTCCATGCCAAGAAGGTGCACTTTGTTACTAAGTAACGGTGGTAATCAAATTAAAGTGTATTTTGCTTGTTGCTCAGTTATTTCAAGTGTCCTGCAAATGTCAATAATGTACTGTACAGTAATTTTACGTTAAATGCATTGAACACTAATTTCACGAATTCCACTATATTTTGCTTTTTATGACTAGATGCTGTACTTTTGCTTGTAACTTCACTTCTATTACTGGTAATAACATTCTGTAGAAATATTTGAATTCAGCATAAAATTTCCTTTAAAATGATGTATAATATGTATTCCTAACTTTACCATTACGCTGTATAAGTTGACTTCAAACATAAAAAATTTGACTTTCGGTCTACTGGTGCAGGACTTTTGACCACGATTGTATGTGTGTGTAATACACTATCTACCAACAAGTAATTGGACACCCCTGCAATCGACGATATCCGCGGTCCTGATACACGTCATGGCCACTGCCGTTAAATATCGTGTGGGAAACAGCAACGCAACCAGTCGCATGCAAGATGCCACGCGGTTCGGAGCCCTCTGATTTCAAGAAAAGTGTAATCGTCCGGTATCACAGAAATGGCCGATCCATACGTGATATATTCAACGAGTTGAAGTACCCAAAATCGACAGTAGCCTACGTGATTGGCAAGTGGAAGATGAGAGGTGACTGTCGGAATGCGCCCCGACCTGGCAGGCCGACAAAACTGGGAGTTAGAGACCGACGGGTGCTAGCCAGAGAAATTTGGAAAAACTGCACCAAATCGATGGGCCACATTTGCGAGGAGTTTCAACAGGCATTCGGGAGTGTTCTTTCGATGAATACCATCCGTAAGGAAGCCCATCTGCTCGGTTATCATGGACGTGCTGCCGCCCACAAGCCTTTGATCACCAAGTCCAATAGCGCTGCTCGGCTAATGTGGTGTAAAGAACGTCGACAGTGGACCGTTGAACAGTGGAAACAGGTTCTCTGGAGCGATGAATCAAGGTTCACCCTCTAACGTTCGGATGGCAGGGTCTGGGTTTGGCGTCTGCCTAGCATTCCGCCTCCTGCCGGAATGTATTGTGCCAACTGTGAAGTTCGGCGGCAGTGGAATTATGCTATGGGGGTGTTTCTCCTGGTATGACACGGGACCCTTGGTCGCAATTCCTGGTAGACTCAACGCCGAGACCTACTGCACCATTTTGGATGACCATGCGCTTCCTACGTTGTGGCAGTTTTACGGGGTGGACCCATGTTACTTGTAGGATGACAATGCCACCTGCCATGTTGTGAGGTCCACCATGGCTTGGTATGGTGACAATGGGGTTAATCGAATGGACTGGCCTGCGTAGAGCCCGGACCTTAGCCCTATCGAGCACCTCTGGGACGAGTTGGAGCATCGACTTAAGGGGTGCACCCACCGTCCGAAATCAGTGAAGGAACTGACCTGTCTTCTCCATGCCGAGTGGAAGAAAATACCGCTAGCCGTCGCATAACGCCTGGTTGAGAGTATACCCCGGAGGGTCGCAGCTGTAATCGCCGCTCGTGGAGGCTCCACCAACTATTAAAAGTGAATAAAGTTCGTTTTCCTTTGCTATCACAGGTGTCCAATTACTTGTTGGTAGATAGTGTATAATATATACACACACACATATAAGATAATTCGAAATTATAGGTTTTTGGATTTGGTCAGAAACTGAATTCTAGAAGGAAAAAAAAAATAATATACTTAAAAATCTTACCTGAATATAATAAAAGTAAAAATTAAATATGTCAAATGTGGACTCACCAAATCATTCAAGTCAAAGAAATAAGTCTCAACAAGGATTACATATTTTTAATTAGTACCCTTTGGAGGGGATATTTACATATTTACACTTATCATAAATATTAAAATATCGATGTTTGAGTAATTTAAGTTGGTCTACATACAAAAATGAATATATAACAGTCATTTTAAAGTTCATCACCACTTCACTCTCACTGAAACTACTGTCACTGTCATCCAGTAAATTTATGGCAATTTGTTGGATGATCTAATCTCTTACAACCTCTTTAATAAAGTCATCTTCCTGCAGTCTTTTTGAGTGATCTGCACATTTCTTCCAATCGTTCGCAGTTCATATGACACACAGCCTCAAGTAGCCTTCTTACAGCTTTGTTCTTAAAAGTAGTATTTTGGTTTGCCCCTTCACCCGAACCCATATCAGTTCAATTGAATTATACTGGAAGTAATAGGGCGAAAGTCTCACTACTTTATGTCCCATTTCACTCACTATCTCGTTTAATTCGTAAATTTGATATTTTTTCTGGTGCTGTCTAACAATAAATATTCAAGAGTTTGAGAACAGTATTATTTGGATTGTGTGAAATGTTTTTAACTTGTTGGCATGCCAAAATGTCAACTTTTCTCGTTTTTGTTGTTGGGATTTTTTCTTTGTGGGTAGAGTGGTAGCTAGCATTACCCATCACTATTATGCAGCCCTCTTCTAGTCCCCTCAGCAAGTCTATAAACTACTCTTTGAAAACTTTGCTGTTCATCTCTTGATGATAGTCCCTCGAACTTTTAGACTGAGCTTATTTGATGAAGCCATGCTGAGCTGATCCAGATTGGCAAGTGATCAGCCTAGAACCTTTTCCCACAGGTACTTTAAAGCCTCCATTACTCCTGGAATATTGCCATATATATTTCTTTGAATGATTTTGATTCACCCAAGTCTCATCAAGGTATATAATAGGCTGAGTAGAACGTTCTTTTCTTATGTTGTGCATTTTCCCCAGGAAAGTAATACGTGCAGCCACAATATCAGCTCTTTCCACAAGAAATCTGTATCCATCATTACATTTTCTATACTGAAATCCAAATGTTTTTTAAATGATCCATACCGATTTTGTACTCCCAGAAAATTCCTTTTTCTGAAGCAAAATTTCTCTAATTTTATGATATGTTGGGTATTCTCCTCAGCCGTAGATCTTCTGAACAGTCCAACGCACAATGTTTTCATTAAAACCATCAAGCGCTGTCAGATGTTTTTCTTTGGTGATGCAAAAGATGGACTGGCTTCTATAGGGCTGGCAGCAGCAGTTCTATCTGCTTTGGTACAAATCCATTGTACTGCCTGGTGGGACATATCACACATATCGATCGGTTGTTGTTCTTTGAGTTTGGATAAATAATTCTTTAATTGTTGCATCCAGTCTAGATGTAACTAGCTCATTAAAATAGCTGTACACACTGTAGATGAACTCCTTCGATTGTTTTCTCATATCAGAACTGGTCATGATGACAATAATCAAACAAAAAAATCTCTCATAAACAAGGAAGAAATGCAAAACGCCTACAAACATAAATCTCTAGCCTAAAATGAAGTGGAGTAAAACGAGTTCGGCGTCTTGATCAAGGCAGGCGTTATCATGGTTATGAGAAAGGGTAGGGAGGGAGCTGGTGTGACCTTCAACCGCTAATTTAAAAGTAATGAACTTTTTTTTTTTATACAGGGTGTCCGAGAATTATTGGACACATTGCAAAATTATGTACAAAAAAAAAACTATGAGCATTGTCTGTTCTTCTATGTCACGTATTACTAACACGGTTTCTATATTTTTGTTTCGCAGAATTGTTATTCCCAGAATCTGATAGATGACGCTAGGTGTGGCCTGATGAGGAATGTATGAGAAATGCGCAATCAGTAGTCATGTCATCCGTACAGCAGAAGACGATGTGTGTGTTGTGGCTTGCGGAATTAAAGTCTATCATTAAAGTTAAAAGACAGTACCGTTTAGAGTATGGTTATAATTCTCCATCAACTAATTCCATTAAGCGGTGGATGAAACCGTTTAAAGAAACTAGCAATGTGGAACATTGTGGAGGAACCGGTAGGCCTTGCGTTAGTGGTGAGATGGTTGACCAAGTTAATGAAAGTTTTCGACGAAGCCCCGGGATATCCGTTCGTAAAGCAAGCAGAGAACTGTGCATTACGAAATCGACAGTTCACGATATCTTGAACAAGAAAGTAAAGTTTCATGCTTATAAAATTCAAATAGTGCAAAAGATGCCTGTAAATCATCACACTCTGCGATACGATTTCGCTGTGGATATGCTGAATCGAGTGGAAAACAACGAAAACTTTCTCAGTACGGTAATTTTTAGTGATGAATCCACATTTCATGTATCAGGTATTGTAAAAAGTCACAACTGTAGGATATGGGACAGTGAACCGCCTCATGCTGCTATTGAACTGGAACGTGATTCTCCAAAAGTTAATGTGTGGTGCGCTCTATCAAAAAGAAAAGTGATTGGCCCTTTCTTCTGCGAAAAAACCATAAATGGTGACATTTACTTGAATATGCTAGAAAATTTTGCTATACCTCAGATCAAAAGATTTGACATCGCGCCTCCGCATTGGTCAACCAACATCTGTACGTAAGTGCCTAAATGAGCATTTCCCCAACAGATGGATTGGGTGTGGTGGTCCGCCCATTCTGTGGCCTCCTCGCTCTCCAGATCTAACTCCATTGGATTATTTCAAGTGGGGTTATGTAAAGGATTGTGTCTATCAGATGCCTTGTACTGATTTGCAGGAACTGAAGCAGTGTATCACAGCTGCTATTAATTCCATAACTCCTCAGATGCTTGCCAATACATGGCATGAAATCGAGTATCGCTTGGACGTACTACGAGCAACCAAGGGATCTCACATTGAAATTCATTAACTTGTGTAGTTACATTGTAAGTTAGTACAGTCAGTTTCTTTCTTCTTTCTATCTGTTTAATGTTTTGTTTTATATATCTAATTTTGTAATGTGTCTAATAATTCTCAGACACCCTGTATAGTAGGTTTCTGGTAAATGGAGTTCATCAGAAGATAGCATTGCCCATTTAACTTTTAGATTAACCGATTCTTACTTTTTATCTGGGTTCTTAGCTTTTTTCATTCACAGTTATTTTAATCAATGAAGGAAGAAATATTCTTCATAATACATGGAAGCTTGATAGAATATTCAGAGCAAACAGATTATAAATGCTGAATTTGCTTGTAACACTTACTGGTCTCCATGTTACATGGATCACCAGTAAATGTTACAAGCAAATTCAGAATTTATATTATGTTGCTCTGAATATTCTGTTCTTTAGGATTTTAATATCTTTTTTGTCTTTAGATTTTATTGGTATTCTAAGATACTTTGGAATTGTTTTCAGGTCTCTGGAATTTTCTAGGAAATTCAGCTATATTTTTTTTTCTAATTTAATTGTTTTTTTTCTTTTTGAACTGCTTCATATTTTGTATCTCATTCCTCTCCAAATACGCCATGGAATTCATGTTGCAAATCATTGTGGCTTCAGATTAACAGAGGCCCAATTGGTTGTGTAACGTAATTACCCAATGAAAATACGTACTAACAAAATCAAGTACAAGGATTGGGAAGGTAAACCATGCAATAAATAATACTGGAAAGAAATATAACATAGGACTAGAACAATCTGTCGCAACAATAGCAGATATATTTTGCAACTGCAAAGACAAGAGACCCATGTTGGAACGGGCAGGCATTTATCAACTTCCCATTTATTTACTAATTAAAAGCTACTATTATGGGAATTCTTACTAGGAAATTTTTTAATTTAACTGCAAATTTTTGGAGAAAACTCTTCTCCTTCTTCAGGCTGTCTTTTGTTGTCACTTATTCCCATCACTATTGCGGTTACAATTAACCTTGATGGTTCTGGTTATTTTTCATCAAATCCTGCCAGATGTTAAGCAGGGAAAATCCTCTGCAGTCAATTAAGTGACAACAAAAGACAGCCTGAAGAAGAAGAAGAGTTTTCTCCGAAAATTTGCAATTAAATTAAAAAAAATTCCTCGTAAGAATTCCCTTAATAGTAGTTTTTGATTAGTAATTGAATTAAGAAACTAGGAAGTCAATTCTCAACACATGAGCTTCATTCAAAGAATTCCCATGCATGATGAAAATACAAATAGTACAAAAATGTCATATATAGGTAGTATGAAAAATAGACTTTAAAAAAGGTTAAACCAGCATATTAACAACTGGAGGAAGAAAGAAAACAAAACAGCACTGATTCAGCATTGCCCTGACAATAAAAAACAGCCGAACTAGAGAACAACAAGATCCTTAACACACCACACGGCCAATTTTGAATTGCGGAATTCTGAATCGGTTATGACTGATAAACAAAAATTGGACACATGCAATCTCCGTGACCCCATGAAATACTGAATGCTTGGCAGTTATTAATAAAAAAAGGACATTGGTAAAAATTAAGAGTTCAATTGGAGGAATAAAAGAAAATACCAAAATAATATACACATATCGCATTCACATATAACACCAGCAGATGGCAGCACATCACCCAATGCAAATTACACAGAAGTGGCTGATGGAAAAGCATCAGACGACAACACAAGTTACGGAGGAGAACCCACACTGTGCAAAACATTGCACGTGGATACCGAATAACGGCACACAATGATAATGTTCTGATGCTGCCGCAGCAGCATCAGAACATTATCAGGAAGTAGAAAAGCTTAACCGGTTAACCCGGTGATATTTTTTTGACTGTTAGCATCAATATATAACCTCAATTTTTCAAAACTTTCAGGATCGATTATTTCGAACACCAAACCAAGGTAAGATAGTGTACATGGGCCCCAGGTATGTTCTCTTCTTTGTCTGTTATTTTCCATATCTCAACATATAAAATTTCTTTAGTGTACTGGTACATAAGTTAAATAAAATAACCCATAAGACTGAAAATAACTATAACCAGCTTCCTTAAAAAATATATAAAAAAATATACATATAAAAATAATTCTATAATTAATAGTACGTATAGTTAAAATTCCCTGCATACATTCGAACATACATCTCCTTGGTAAAACTACACCTAACCAATTTTGTTAAAAGAATTTTGAGATTACTACAGGTAAGTATTGATGCCCTTGATCCTAAATGTTTTAGATGTTATTCTTGTAATTATTGCATATCTAGCTAGCATTACACTTGTAACCTTAAGGTGTAAAAATCACTAAGAATTGTCTTACCTTGTATTCTAGTGAAAACATAACTTAAGCAAGAGCAATATGCAGAAAAAACATTAAATCAACACGTGGAAATAACACATTACCGGCAATAAGAGGTAGGTTGGTTGGTTGTTAATCCCTAGCTGGGCAATACTTATGTCACATGAAGTGCTAAATTTGGCCAAAGGAAAGAGAGGGATTTGACTTGTTTATAATAACTGTACAGGGTTCCCTTTCTCCCAAAAGATATAAGCACTTTTTAAGGAATTTTAAGCTCCCTACAAAAAAATCTTAAGTACCTTACAAATTGCACATGCAAAAATAACATATATTCAAATATACTTTCACACATGGCTTAACTATACAAACTAAAGTCTGTTGATGAAGCTTGCAATATTGCTGCATATAATTCACGTTTGTGGATGTAATAAATTAAATTTATGTGATTTTTTTTATTGGGGGTTTATTGACCACCATGAGCAACTCAATGGGCTATAAGCAGTCACCCATCCCTAATTTAGAGCCACTGATTCCAGGGAAAGGAGAGAGCCAGTGAAATACAACATCTATGCCTCACTGGGACTGGGACCCGGACCCATCTCGGATGAATGATCAGGAGCCAGCGCTTAGACCACTGCGCCACCGGGGTGGCTATGCAATTTAAAAGACAGTTCTGCTGGTCAAATCAGTTTTCATATGAGAGAATAATCACATATGCAACAAAAAGGATGTAAATCATAAAATAGTAGTTAAAGTTACAAGATCTAGATTTGGATATTGTGCATAATTATTGCATGGCTTGAATTGTAAAACCAAAGTCAAAATTACACAGTCACATTCACCATGAGTCACCGATGAGAGCTTCTCCTGCCCTGTGCTCTCCCACAGACTTTCTGCCAAAGTCACCATCAGTATAGCCAACCAGCAGGAGAAGTTGTATGCACTGTATTGTAATTTCTGCATTCATGCAGGCAGGCAGGAAAAAAGTACTTTTTAAGCACTTTGGAGAATTTCAGAAAAAAATTAAGGACTTTTAAGCACCCTAAATAAGCACTTTTTAAGGACTTCTAAGGATTTATAATGATCGTGGGCAAACAGATTAACGTAACTTCTGAAACACTGCAGGAGTTTGGTGGAAGTGTGACATGAATTACACATCCATTGTGGCCCTTACTATGTCAAGCAAGCTAACCATTAGACCACTTGTAGATATTGCACACTAGCATGCTAACTATTAGGAATGCTAAGCACTGATCCCCAACTGGACATGACTTATTTTACATAATGACCAAATGGCCTTGGACAAAGCCACATGGGAGAGGGGTGGTAAACTTTTTTTCAATTAGGAGTTTATTCTGGGACCAACAGATTAATGTGACTTCCAAACCACTGAAGGTGCTCCGTGGCAATGGGGCACAACTTAGGGATTGACAGGTCATGGATTATGACTACTAGGCCACCTGTGACCTGGCCACATTGCAAGAGAAAAGAAGTATATAACACAACTAACATCAATCCAGAAATGTCTGTAGAAAATTTTGATTAAATGAAAACAATGAAAGGCACAACTTTTGCTACTCAGTAAACACTGGAAACTTAATAAATTGGTAGTTATTTACCACTCTGCCAAAATGTCATCTAGTTTTTCAGCTTCTGGTAAATACACTGAAATAATATTTCTTGCACAAATCACTCACATTCTTTCTGAGATGTAAGGAATTAAACAACTTAATTTTTTCAAATGACAGAGATAATTTAAAATACAACTTTAAAAGAAAAATAATAAATAAACAAAGATGTTGCTTTTTTTCACGTTTTATCAATACATAGGAACCAAGAAATTGTTATCCGGTCACCGCTGGGGATCTGAATCCCAGATATCTCAATATCTAGCACAGCGTGTTAGCCTTATGCTATGGTGGCCAACAATCAAAAGATAAAAACGTAGATAGATTGATAAAACGTGGAAAGAGCAATGTTTTTGTTTATTCACTGATGCCATGTAATTGGAGGGTTTTCACTTTGGATCTCGCCCTTTGGATTTAACTGCTATAATTCATATATATCGAGTGCTGTTAATGCCGAGCAGATGGACATGTCTCAGTAGCGGAGCCCATCTTACAGATTTATGATGTCAGAAGCTGACAGAATAATGCACATAGTGCCACTGATTGTTGGCCACCGTAGCATAAGGCTAATGCGCTCTGCTAGATATCGAGAGATCTAGGATTTGGATCCCCAGTGGTGACCGGATAACAATTTTTCTGTTGCTATGTGTTGATAAAATGTGGAAAGAGCAATGTCTTTGTTTATTCACTGACACCATGCAATTGGAGGATTTTCACAAAAAATAATAAATCATGCCATGTTAAAATAACACAGCACATAATGAGCATTACAAACAACACCATATGCATATTTATATTCATACTACATTACCAAAACTTGAAAAATATCTGAAAAGTTATATGCCCAGCTGGGCATGTGCAGATATTACTTACCTGCCCAGGTAGTAAAGGCTGGATGCCCACAAAAATTTATCTTTTACGATAACAAATCAGAACCCTCATTTTAGGTAAAAAAATATTAACTTTTTTTACATGTTTTGCATTTCTGTTTTAAAGATCAATATTGAAAATGTTCAATGCACAGAAGCATGTATCTCAAGTTTTAAGATGATGATGCTGAAATTGATATGAAATGGTATGATGATGAAATTAGTATTTGAGAAATTTAGTGATTCTGCCATGTTCCTTTCATTGAAGTTTAACACCGGAGGCTAGTTCCATCAGAGGCATGCATTCTGTCACTGACTATAAACCACATTTGGAGTAAAACTACACGTGGTACAAATTTCTGGATCTAGAGCATAATATAATTAACCCTCCAACTGGCTCATGAAATCCGATTCAGCCACATTGAAAACGCCACTGAGATCCACAGCAGCCGCATCAAAAACGGCTGGCATTTCCCAAGCCAAAGAGGCAAATTCCATCAGCATGAAAACTGGTCTTGTACTGTGAAACTGTCACATATTTCTATGGTCAGCTTCACTGTAGGAGACTGAATTGGTGATTTGCTAACTTGCATAAAGTCGAATCACATATATTTCTTTAAGAGAAACACACCTGATACAAATGTCAGCATTCATTCAATGCAGAGCTTAGTATTGATACAAAATTTGGGGTCTAAAATAATTAATTAGCAGGGGGGACGAATCAAAAGGGGTAACTAAATTATGTTAATGTTTTAATTAAATATTTGGCCTATTACAAAATTAATTGGAGAAATTAGTACACTTAATTGGGGAGGCCTGGTAATACACTTTAGCTGGGTGGAAACAAAGGAGTTGTAAAGCTGCCTGTGAAGAGCCCACCCAGCGTTGCGACAAAGTGGCGCTTAGGTTCTCGTAAATATGCCTTCAAGTGGACCATTAATGTCAGGGAGCTGTTAAGCGACGCTCAAATTATGATTATTGTGGCCCAGGGGGCAACCACTGAGCATGCCAAGTGATACGGTAAGCACCCTATACAAAAAAAGAAAAGAGCAATCTCCAGAGGTTGACATAACTCAGGTGCCTGGCAACAGAGCAGGGAGTAGAAGGATGGAAGAGAAAAACAGTTAGTTATATCTTGAAGTTCTGTGGGTGTAAGACGGAACTGGAAGGGCCCTTTTGCCTATGAAAGGGAGTGTAATTCTCCATCTGGTCGATGTCAGTCTAGCAGGGTACATGGCTGATAAAAAGAGAGAATAACCCCGAAGCTGAATGACTCTGTAGCTGCTGTCAGTCTACCTGGGCAAAAAGGTCCATCCCTAGAATTTTTAGGCGAGAAACAAAAGCTGCAGTTGGCAGAGTTAAGTCCAACCTAATTAGCATCGCAACTGGCGAGGCGAAGCATCACGGAGCCGAAGCAGAGCAAACACAAACCTAGAAGTTGCTGAACTGTGCTTGATGCCATAAGAGTCCAGTCAGCGAGATGCCAGGTATCCTAGCTATGCTGGGTAATTAACCGCACAGACCCCAGTGATACCTCTCCAAGCAAAGGAAGGAAGGAAGGAAGGAAGAGAGAGAGAGAGAGAGAGAGAGAGAGAGAGAGAGAGAGAGAGAGATATACACCATCCCCGCGTGTGTGTGTGTCTACGGGCCTCTAGTGCATCGTCTCTGTGAAGCAAGCAAGTGGACTGCCTCACGCCATCCCATGAGACAGAATAAGTGCATTCACCACTGGATTAAGCCAAGGCATCACTTAATTATAAGTACTTTTTCCTTACCCCTTTTTTGTTAGCCTTATCCAGAACAAGAAACCTTGAAAAAGTGTGCCAGTTAGAGACTGCGAACTTTGCAGAGCAGACTAAATGCCTGCAAATTCTAAACTTTTATAAGCTGAGGTATGCCCAGTGGTAAAGAACTATTTTGTAAACTCCAAGTGCAGGCTCCGACTTATTAAAAGAAGGGGAGTCAATCTCCCAATTGTAAAGCCATAGCAAACACCTCCTGGCTGAAAGGTTCCACCAATTAAAAAGTGGTTGTGTGTTTAATTTTTGCTCTGTTTTATTTTGGCTCTGGTACTGTACTCCTGTCTTTCAGATGGGCTAGTATCCATTTATGCTGCAAATTACCAGCTCCCAAATATTAAAGAACCTCACACTTTAAGCATCATACCTAACCATATGGCACGGCACATCAATTGGTGGTGCGCGATGGGGTTTGGAAGTGATTGCCGAATCAGTATATTAAAATTTATATTACCAAATACGCATCTCAGCAATGTAACTCCCATTTCAAATCATGCATTTAAAATCCCGTTTTCTGAAATAGGTGAAATTGCCTGAAACTTTTTATACGTAACTTAGCGTGTTCTACACTACCTTCTTCTTAACACTTAACTTAAGAAAGTAATTTTGATAGAAATATTTTAGCAGTTTCTTTTGAGTCATAATATATTTTACTTAAAATTCACAATCTACTATAAAATATTCGTAATTATCTTAGCCTTTTGTGATTTAAGGGAACGCTTACACCAAAATTGCACCATACAACTTAAAAAAGAAAAAAAGAAGATAAATTTATATAAGCTTTAGGTGCTTCATAATAGTTTGTCACACTTCCTTGGAATAATTATGGTATGTCCAATAATTATATTTTTAGGATATTAATTGATTACAGTTAATATTTATGAATGTATTTATGGATCGCAATGACAGTATGACAGTGAATGTATCAATAACGCACTTTCATAATCGAATGTATTCATTACATGTAGAATCTGTGATAAAGTTTTTAAAAGTGAAAATGAAAAAATTGTGAAAATATAGCTAACTCCACCTTCCTCCTGAAGCTGTGTTACTCATCGGCAGAAATATTATTTTGCCCAGGAAAAACTTAATGGCACTTTTTCTAGTCGGGTGCAATGCTGGGTTAACCTGTAAAACAGGTGCTCTCTAAACACAAAAGTATGTACTACACCCATATCTATACAAAAGCAACTTTCATTTTAAAAAAATGTAAATTAACGTGATAGGAGAAGCAACCTGTTGAGCACAAAATAGGGATTACTGATTGCGGAGTCCCCTGTCCTAAAAATCACTACCCCTGTGTTAGAAATGCACTGGATGCATTCAAGCTGTTAATCCATAGGATATCAATGAATGCACTCCATGTGTGCAAGCCATTTCAGGAAGGCCTGATGCGGTCAAACAGCTTTCAGAGGAGTAGGTAGAGAATGAGACACATGCATTCAAGCCATTTTAGACAGGGATGATGACCTTGAATGCACCCAGCATGTTCAAACCACTCAGAGGGTTAAAGAAGTGATATTCCTCTGTTCTTGGCATTCCATAACAATAATACAACTTCCGGTGATTAGCAGTGAAATAAAACACGGCATCCGATGACTGCCTTTATTCTTGAAGTAGGAAATTCTATTCCAAACTTTATTTTTAAATTTAGTTGCCTAGTCTGGGTAACTAAATTTGATGACTGTCTTTTTTCTTGAAGTAGGAAATTGTGATGACTGTCTTTTTTTCTTGAAGCAGGAAATTCTATTCCAAACTTTGCTATTAAATTTAGTTGCCCGGTTCGGGCAACTGAACTGTTTTTTACTTTGCCTAGGCCAATAATTTACATGCCCTGGGCATCTCGGGCATGGTATTTTTCAAGCCCTGATTACATAATTTATGAATTCATTTCATTTCGTCACACTATAGTCACTGGATTTAATAACTTTTAGCAAATCAATAAATCATTTTATGAAGTTTTCCTGCATGAATATAATACATACAAAAATTAAGCATGGCTTAGAAGCAGGACATTACATACACACAAACACATATGGTACATCGTTTTTTGTTTTTGTTTTTCTTGTTAGCTGATATTAGAATATTGGTAGGTGCCAAGCTGCTGGAAGCAAACTGAATCCATATGCAACAGATAATCATGAAACAATGAAAACTGAACAAACAAAATAATTTTCCCTTAATTTCCTAATTGCTAGAAAAGAAAATAATAACTTACCATTTTCCCATTAAATTCACACACATGTGCAATCAGCACAAAATATAAGGAACATTTGTAAGTATCTGGACTATTAAGAATAATATGCTTACAATATTTCATGTCAACTTTGTTTGAGACAAGCACCTTTTGAAGTTACAAGAAGAGGTTTACTTGACAAAGATATTGATTCCATCATGACTGGAACAATTTTTAAATGAACTTTCCAGAATGACTGATATATATTTCACAACATTTTTAGCACGTCTTTTGTAAAAAAAGATCATGCTTTTGTTATCACTTTGTCTGTCAGTCTGTGGACACTATATCTCTGCAACTATTAGTCCGATTAGAAAAATTATTTTTGCATTGTGAAGCTTGAAACGTATGAATGATGATCCTTGCATTCCGTTTTTTCCCCGATGCATAACTTCACTGCTAGAGAGCATAAATGCAGATTATATTGAATTCAAAATATATTTTATTTCATATATTTGCTTCTAAATATCCGATTGAAAAAATTCTTTCTCCTCTTGATGCCATTTATAATAAAGACATTTTATAGTACAGTCCCTTTTTAATGCATAGATTTTCCGCTAGGGGCATAAAGGTAAATTGCGTTTCCCCTGTTACTTCTGCTTCTAAAGCATTGACTTGAAAAATTTTTCTTGCATCAGGTACAGCTCCTGATGGGAAATTTTTTCATATAATTTCTAATTTTTGGTAAAGAATAATTTGGCTACCAAGGGACGTAAGTGTTTATTTCTGCTTCTCATGTATTTGCAGAAAAATTGGGAGCTCCTGAAAATTCGATTGAAAAAGTCATATGTGAACCCATACCACTCACCTCGGAAAACATTTTGAGAATACTTCCTGCTTAGAATAGTGAATAGTTTTCCCACCAGGGGTGTAGATGTATATATTATTTTTGTCGATATTTTTGCTTCTAAAAGTCCGATTTGAAACATTGTTTTTTTTATTGGAGAGCATTTTCTGTGCAAAATGTTTCTCATATATTTCAAGCTTTTTTTAATAATTCATAGCTTTTCTGCTTGGGGGAGTAATGGTTAATTGAGTTTTCCCCCAATATCTCTGCTTCTAAAACTAAAATTTGAAAAATTCTTCCTCCATTAGATACAGTTCCTGATGGGAAATGTTTTGCATATAATTTCTAATTTTAGATTAAAGAATGTTTTGGCCACCAGAGGGCATAAGTGCTTAATTTCTGCTTCTGATGTATTTGCAGCAAAATCTAAGCATCTGAAAACTCAATTGACAATTTTTTTTGTTGTTGATATCCCTGCTTCTAAGAGTATGATTTGAAAAATTCTTTCTTTTTTGGATAATGTTTCCAGTGCAGAATGTTTCTCATATATTTTCCAACTTTTTTAATGCACAAGTCTGCCACTAGAAGGCAAAAGCTCCCTTTTCCATTTACAGTAGTATCTGTGGGACTAAAAACCTGATTCAAAAAATCTTTTTTGGTCAGATACTGCTAACTATGAAAACTCTGTATTTCTTACCAAAATCATGCACAATTTTGCCGCTAAGGAGCACCAATGTTTAATGTTTTTTTCAATATCTCTGCTTCCACATCTGCAATTTAAAAAAAAAATTAACACCAGATGTCATTTATCTTGTGGAACACTTAAGGTTTGTGTTTGAGTTTTGTAATTCATAGTTCTGTTGCTAAGTGGTGTTTGTGTCTTGTTTGTAGCTGTATCTCCACTTCTAAAAATGCTATTGAGAAATTTATTTTTTACTGTATGACATTTGCTACCAATAGAAATGGGGAGCATTATCCTCTTTAAGTAATGTGCAGCTTTCCTGTGTATGTGTGGGGGGGGGGGCATAAAGATCAGAACCTTTTTCTTGCTATCTCTAATATCAGGAGATGTATTTGAAAAGTTCTTTTCCCTTAGCATAGCTTTTTCCATGAAGAATATTTTTCACTATTTTCAACTTTTTCATTATGGAAAATTCTTCTGCTAGAAAGCATAGAGTTATATCATGTTCCCCTCCATATTTCTTCTTTTAACTTTTTGATCTGAAAATCTCTTTGTCTCTGATACCTTCCTTCTGCTATGAGAAACTTTTTGTGCACCCTTTGTTAATTTCCATAACATACTTTTTAACTACTAATGGAAATAAGCAGCTGTTTCTATTTCTGGATACTTTATTGATTGAAGAAATCTGATTGTTTTTTGTTTTTTTTTCTAACCGGTTTCATTGATAACGAATAACTTTAATAAATTTTATTCGCATCGGAAAGGATTCAAAAGGCATGTTCAATACAACCAAAAATTTAGTGTCATATTTCTTGTTAAAGGTCTTCCCACTTTCAGACTGCTTTGAAAAAAATTTCTGAACTATTAGCTATTATGCTTTTCTGAATCATTACAAGATGATTTACTCACTATTAAATACTCAGATAACCCCCCAGCCCTTTATCAGGGTGACAGCCTAAGTAATAGGTGATGACATAAGATGTGTACACACAAACCTTTATGACTATTTATTGCATCTCCTTATTTCTATCAATTTCTAGCAACTCCTTCAACTTTTGCTTAAAAAACTAGCCGGAAACCTACACCTCTAACCACTGGGGCAGTGCCAATGACTTCAATGTATGCCCAGTACTTCATGTATGTCTACATTGTTATGCACATAATCCCATTTTGTTAATTATATTATTAATAAAACACTTAACTACATATGCTGGCTCTTGTTTTGCTATGTTGCAATTAAAAATACAGCCAACAAAAAAAAAAAAAAAAAATGGGACTGACCAGGCTGAAAACTATCATGAAAACAATTAGTTCAATTAAAATTGTTTTGCTTACCAAATGTGTTTTTTAAAGTGAACAACATTACAAAGGTACCTATATAAATTGATATGCAACAATAAAACACAATAAATGACTACAAAAATTAATTAATACATATTATAAGTGGTAGACTGCCTGATGGCTGGCTAAGGTGTCTCTTTGAAAGCAGAGTTACCTTAAAATATTTACTACAGAATTTGAAATTACAGAAAATGTTATGCACTCCCTTATCAAAAAGATTTTTTTCCCATTTTTTTTTCAGTTTCAGAAAGAAAAATGAGCTTCATAGAACAATATTCTTGAAAGAAATATAGTTTCTAAATGTGGATATGTTACAAAAAATTCAAGTGAGGAGCACTTAACATTCTGAAAAATCACTTAAAACTATTTAAAAGCATGGCAAAACTAAAAGTGAAGCATGTTGTTACAAAAGGTACTTATTTGAAAACAACTAGAACCCTCTTCAGACTGTAGCATTACTTCTGGTATTTTCTGAAAATCCACATACATTGCTTCATTAAATTTAAACATCACTCTTGATGTCACCAGCGAGGAGCTATCCACATATCAGTAATTTTTAAAATAATATTTTCTCAAAAAAACTGCACTGTGAGAATTTTAAATGTTTGATCTGTGTTCTACAGATATTACATTTAACAGAGGTAACATTTTCCACATTATTGATGAGCAAACCACTTGAGATGTGAAAACAAAGTCAAACTGACAGATCAAGTGAACTGCAAAATGAGGTCAATATTTCCTCAAATTAATTTCCCCTAAACCAGAATATCTGTGAATACACAGATGGAGCTTCATCTTCTGCTGTGATGGCTAAAATAAGCCATAGTTTTATTCAATAATAAACAAATAGTAAGCTTCTTACCTTTGGCAAATATCAAATTTCTAAAGCCCATGCTGTTACATTTTCTAGCACGTAAAAACAAGGCCTAATAACCTACCGGTGGTGTGATATGTTCAGCAGATATAAATTCTTACTCTATAAATATCTTTATACACATTAACCAAAATTAAGAAAACATTAACTCTCTAACCACCAATTATTAAAACTGTAACTTAATTATTATCTAACCCTAAAATCCGTTGAAGACATCAAATAACCCCAAACAGTGAATCACGATATCCACCAGTATCTGAACTGAAATGGTTAAAAGTTTAAAACTTATTCACACCTTAGACTTTAAATTAAAACAGCAACACACCAAACCTTTGATTCAAATATTTTCTCCCATCAACACACTCTCTCTCTCTCTCTATCTCTCTGTGGGCATCTTCAGAAAGTTGGTCGTCTTAACAGGACGGCTGCCAGCAGTCGAGTGTCAGCTATGCTGTTGGATAAGTTGCTTGGAGAACACCCACGCTATGCCTGTGCTATCTGTTGGAAATTTGGGTATGTATCTTTGCTTACTGGTGCTCATTTATTTTATTTTTCTTTGCCTCCAAATGTAGTAAATCCTTCCAATGATTCGGGAGTAGATTGAGATCATTAAAATTACAGAGCCAATTTTTATTTTTTGTATTAAAACTGTTTCACTGCCAGTCTTAAGTGCTTTTCAGATTTGCAACTTTTTAAAATCCTTATTTAGTCAAATTTAGGATAAACACCATTTTATAAACAATAATGTATTAGAGCTGTCTTGGCTTCTCTCTTTCTCTTTTTTTTTTTTTTTTTTTTTGTAAGTTCCTCAAATGCTGATGCAAATAGTATGTATTTCAGTTTATTATTTGTACTACCTATATATTATGACATGGGTGACTTATTGCCAATAGGAATTTTATATATACCTAATTTCTCTAATAATTTATCTTGACCTCTGTTACTTATAATTATATTTTTAACTGATTTAACTGTACAAGCTAGTTGCAAATTACATTTAGCACATAATTTGTTAATTTCACAGGAGACATTTGAAAAAAGGAAATGATCCAACATATCTAAATGACTGTTTTTTACTATTTTTTTTTTTACTTTTTCATTTATATTTTCACTATAACTTTTTATTTCTGATTTCCATTTTTAAATTCACCCAAACGGTACCCATATACCAATAGCGGTATAACTATAACTATACCATAGGGATTAGAGGAAATTCTATCCCACACTCACCAACCCGCTTGGCCAGCGTGGTGAGTTATGGCCAAACACCTCCAAAATGACTCCACAACTTAAATCTTGGCCCTCAGTCTCCGGCAGCTGGAATGTACCTGGCCAAGGCAGCGGCCAGTGCGACATGAAGGCAGAGGGTGCTAAGAATCACCGGAGGACCGGACTAGGCTGCCATCTGATGCTGACCTTGGCAACGTACAATGGACGCTCCCTATCTTCTGATTCAAGGCTTCTTGAATTGGAAGAGGAACTACAAAGGATCAAGTGGGACATCGTGGGGCTAAGTGAGGTAAGGAGAAAAGGAGAAGATCTCATCGAACTGAAAAGTGGACATCTCTTCTACTATCGTGGGACTGATACTGGCAGAACTAGTGGTGTTGGATTTATAATAAACAAGAAACTGAAGGATAAAGTGGTAGAAGTTGAAAGTTCCTCTGACAGAGCTGCACGACTCGTTATCCAACTATCGAGAAGATACCAGGCTCAGATTATTCAAACTTATGCACCCACCACAAGTCATCCTGAAGAAGAAATTGAAGAATTTTATGAGGAAATTTGTCATCTAAATAATAAAGGTAAGCAGCACTTGAAAATAATTATGGGAGATTTCAATGCAAAAATAGGGCAACGGCAACAGAATGAAACTTCAGTAGGTAAATTCGGTCACGGCAACAGAAACCAGCGTGGAAATACTCTCGTTGAGTTTACAGAGGCAGAAGGGTTTTTCATCTTGAACTCCTCCTTCAAGAAAAAGCCACACAGGAAATGGACATGGAGACATCCAAATGGGACGACAAGTGAAATTGATTTTATTATGTGTAACAAAAAATTCGTCATAGAAGACTGCAGTGTGCTAAACAAGTTCAACACAGGTAGTGACCATAGATTGGTGAGATGTAAGATGCACCTCAACACTAAACTTGAACGTGACAAGCTCATAAGACAAACAAAATCTATTGACATAACCAACCTTAAAAAACACCATAATACCTTCAAGTTGGAACTGAAGAACAGGTTCTCTGCTTTAGAAGGCCTAACATCGGAAGAAGTGGACATCTCTGAAGTTAACAGAAAAGTAACCAAAGCTCTTATGGAAACAGCAACAAAATTAGCTGGGTCTAAGAACAAGTTGCATGTAAATAAATTATCATGAAAAACGAAAATGTTGATGCAAAAAAGAAGAGAGATGAGGACAACTAAAGAAGATGGGACTTCCAAAGTGGAATATATAGAGCTATGCAAGACAGTACGAAAAAGTATCACTGAAGACGTAAGAAAATTCAACTGTGAACTAGTGAGGAAAGCAATTGAAAACAACCAAAGCCTAAAGATAGCAAAGGGACATCTCTGTAAGGGAAGAAAACAGATTATGGCACTGAGAAAAGAAGATGGTTCTGTAACAAGAAATAGAGGCGAAATTTTGACAAGAGTGAAAGATTTCTACTCCAAATTATATGAAAGGGATGATACACGCACTCCAGACATCATGAAAGATACCAGTACCAGAGTTCCTCCAGTCCTTCCAGCAGAAGTTGCACATGCAATCAAGAACATGAAGCGGGGAAAAGCTCCAGGAGAAGATGGAATTACTGTAGACATCATACAAGAAGCAAGTGGAGAAATCGAAACAGTACTCGCCCAAATTTTCACTCGATGCCTTAATGAAGGAAAGATTCCTGAGGATTGGAACACCGCTACAATGATCCTGCTACATAAGAAAGGTGACATTGAGGATCTCGGAAACTACAGACCTATCAGCCTATTATCAGTTGTTTATAAAATCTTCACTAAAGTTCTTTCACACCGCTTGAAGGTAACACTGGACAAGGCTCAACCGAGAGAACAAGCTGGATTCAGGAGTGGCTACAGCACAATAGATCATATCCATGTGCTGAGAGAACTAATTGAAAGAGCGAGGGAATATGAACTTCCATTGTGCATGGCTTTTATCGATTATGAAAAAGCCTTTGATTCGGTGAAACCATCAGCAGTTACAATGGCTCTGAAAACCTGCGGTATTGAAGATGCATACATTAATATTATTAATAACATCTATGAAAATGCAAGTGCAAAGATTAGGCTGTTTGAAAATACAACACACATAAAAATTGGAAAGGGAGTGAGACAAGGTGACACCATATCTCCGAAGCTCTTTAATGCCACATTGGAGGGTGTTTTTCAGTCACTGAGCTGGGAAAACAAGGGGATAAAGATTAATGGAGATTATCTAACCCACCTTCGTTTTGCTGATGACGTAGTCATTTTTGCAACTAGCCCATCAGAGCTACAGAGTATGATCCAGGAACTTGCTGACAAGAGTAAAGAAGTGGGATTAAAAATGAACTTTCAGAAGACAAAAGTGATGTTCAATGCTTTTACAAGAAATGAAGATTTATCGATTGATGGAGAAAAGCTGGAGATAACAGACACATACGTTTATCTTGGACAGCAGATATCAAGTGAGGGTCACATTGATGAAGAAATTAATCGGCGTACAAAACTTGCCTGGAGAGCTTTTGGAAGAAACAGCATAATTTTCAAGAGCAATATGCCATTATGTCTTAAAAGAAAAGTGTTTGATCAATGCATCCTTCCAGTGCTTACGTATGGTGCAGAGACGTGGACCTTAACTAAAAGAGACATACAAAGGCTGCAGACAACTCAAAGTAGCATGGAGAGGTGCATGCTTGGTGTAACCAGGAGAGATAAGAAGAGGAACTCGTGGATCCAAAAAATGACAAGAGTGGAAGACATCATGATCAGAGTTAAATCCCTGAAATGGCAATGGGCTGGACATACTGCCAGAAGGACAGATCATCGATGGACAGCCGAAATTTTAGGTTGGATTCCAAGGGACAGGAAAAGACCCAGAAGAAGACCACAAGGGAGATGAGTGGATGAAATTCGAAAGTATGCAGGGGTGACATGGAGGAGACTGGCACAAGACAGACCGTTGTGGAGGAAACTTGGGGAGACCTTCGTCCAGCAGTGGATTGATAATGGTTGACAATGATGATGATGATGATACATTTATAATCTCTTCTATATATTTTTACTTTATCTCTGTATTTATTGTTAGAAGTGTGTGTAAATGCTCTCTTTATAAGGGTTTTGATATTATTACTTTTATGTGTTTTAAGATGATGTGAATCATACGGTATGAGTACAGGTATATAAGATGGTTTCCTATGTTTGATCATTTCCTTTTTTAAAAAGTATCGCCTATGAAATTAACAAATTATGTGCTAAATACAGTTTGCAACTAGGTTGCACCATTAACTCAGTTTAAAATACAATTATACGTAACAGCTCTAGGTAAAGTATTAGATAAATCAGGTATATATGAAATTCCTACTAGAAATAATCTACCCATGTCATATATAGGTAGTACGAAAGTTATGCTTTTTGAGAGAGAAACTGCAAGATAAGTCTGATAAGTCTAAATGGCACACAGATTGACGAGGTGAATGAGTCTGCATATTTAAGAAGTATGTTTGACAGAGAGAACAAATTAGATGGCGAAATCAGTAGGTGAGTGAATTATTCTTTGAAAGTCATAGCTGCTTCAGGAGAATTTCACAGGAATGATGGGTTCTCAAGAAAGATTCAAATGGCTGTATATGAAAGTGTAATTGTTCCTACTCTGATAAACGGCAGTGAAATCTGGGTACTGCAGAAAAGACATAGGAGTTGTTTGTGTGTTGGAGAGATGCATTACTTACAGGGGTTTATGGTAAGGCATGCTCTCTGATCATGTGAGGAATGAAGATATGTTGCAGATGTGTAATGCGAAGCAAAATGTTGTTAGTAAGCTGGAGACTAATATTCTTAGGTGGTTTGGCCATGTTGAAAGAATGAGTGATGAGATGCTGCCTACAAGAACTTTTTCAGCCCAAGTGGCAGGAAAGAAAGGTAGAGGAAGGCCAGGAAATCATGGGAGGACCAGATTTAGGAATGTCTGCTTGAGAAAATGATTGAGTATAAAGTACAAAAGATCTCGTGTGCGACTTGTAACGGATGTCAATGAAGCTTGAGCTGCCTGCTGAGATCGTTGTAAAGGGAGAAATTGGATACACCAACAGTAAGCAAATTCTAGTACGATCAGTTAAGCATTTGCTTGGCAGATGCAGTCTTTCTTTGAGGAGCTAACCTCTGAATCTCAGAGAACAGCCTAATGGTATGTATGTATGTACAAAACATAAACTGAAACACCGTTTGTATCAGCATTTCAGGAATTGGAGGTGAAAAAAAGAGGCCAAGACAGCTCTAATACTTTATTGTTTAGAAAATGGTGTTTATCCTAAATTTGGCCAAATAAAGATTTTATAAAGTTGCAAAACTGAAAAGCACTCAGGACTGGCTGAAACAGTTTCACTACAAAAAAAAAAAAAAAAAAAAAGAAATAGGCTCTGTAATTTTAATGATCCCAATCTACTTCCACATTAATGAAAAGATTTAATGCATTTGGAGGCAAAGAAAAAGAAAACATAAATAAATAAAATAAATGGACACTAGTAACCAAAAATAAGTACCATAATTTCCAACAAATGGCGCTGACAAAGCGCTTTGCCTCAGGATGTTCTCCGAGTGACTTACCCACCAGCATAGCAGACACTCTGCTGATAGCAGCCATCTTGTTAAGATGACCAGCTTCTTGAAGATGCCCACAGTTGATGGGAAAAAAATATTTGAATCAAAGGTGTCCCATCTGGTTTGGTGTGTTGCGGTTTTAATTTAAAGTTTTAAGGTGTAAATAAATTTTTAACTTTCCTTTTAACCATTTCAATTGAGATACTGGTGGTGTAATTCAGTGTCTGGAGTTACTTGATGTCTTCAATAGATTTTAGGGTTGTGTCATTTTTAGGGATAGGTAATAATTAGGTTACAGTTTTAATAATTAGTGGTTAGAGAGTTAATGTTTTCTTACTTTTGGTTACTGTGTATAAAGATATTTATAGAATATACACAATCATATCAGAATAACATGACCACCTACCTAATAATGAGAATAACCACTCTTGCCCCGGATGACAGTGGCGAGACAGCGTGGCATGGATGCAATTAGGCTCTGGAAGGTTGCCCAAGGCACACATGTTCATTCAGACTGCAGCAGAGCACAGAGGTCTCTGATATGAAGTGGTTGCGGGTTGGCACGGCGAACCTGTCAATCCAAATAGTCCCACAAGTGCTCTATGGGATTGAGGGCGGGCGATATTGCTGGCCATGGGTGAACGGAGGCATCGCTGTCATGTTCCTGGAATCAGTTATGCACCCATTTAGCGACATGGCATGGTGCATTGTCCTGTTGGTAGACACCATCACCACCACCAGGGTAAACTTCCAACATGAAGGGATGCATGTGGTCAGCAAGGAAGGACAGGTAGCCATTGGGGTTCAGGGACCCATCCAGTGGTACCGACAGTCCCAAGTCATACGAGGAAAACATCCCTCAGACATGCACACTGCCACCACCAGCCCGTACTCGACTGACAAGCGTGTCCGGGTGTTGGTTCTTGTGTGTCTGACGATGTATCCACCACCACCCATCACTTCTGTCGAGTAGAAACCTCGATTTGTCGTAAAAGGAAACCTTTTTCTACTCTTCCACTGTCCAATGAAAGTAATCCCATGTGAACTGCAGATGTCGCTGCTGATGGATTTGGGTTAACATGGGTGCTTTGACACAGCGTTGTCTTCGCAGACCCATGTATAACTGGGTTCACTCTACTGTTATCGGAAAAACGTATCTAGGTGCCCCAGCGTTCATTTACGAAGTCAATTACTGCACTGTTGCGTGTCGATTGCCCTTTACCAGTCAACTGAAGCGACGTTCTCCTCTGGGGTTGATGGCCTTTGGGGCTCCACAGTTATGATGTCGCGAGGTACTCGGTGTACCAGCGGTCCATTCTTGGTACACCCTTACTACAGCACCACGCAAACAGCCCACAAAGTCTGCTGCTTCTGAGATGCTTCCACCCTTGGTCCAGTAGCTGATGATCGTTTCTTTTTGAACATCCGTCAAGTCACTACCTCTGCCTATTGTGCTCACGTAATGTACTATGGCTCATCTGTCTTAGCTGGCCGCTTATATCTCAGTGTGGTCGACCTTGTCAAGTGCACTCTGTGACACTCATGGGAATGTACACTGTGATTCCAGGGGTGGTCATAATATTTTGATACAACCGCATATATATATATATAAGCATTTATATCTACTGATCACACCACTGGGAGATTAGGCCTTGTTTTTATGTGCTTGAAATGTAGCAGCATGGGCTTTGACAATTTTTTATTTGCCAAAGGTAAGTTTATATTTGTACATTATTGACTTTGAGTTGCACGTTTTTGGTGAAATGTTTGGTCAAACATTTAAGTTCAACCAGCATATCTCAGTTTCGAGCATAGTTTTACCATTTCCTTTCATTAAACACATTTTTAGACAGAGATGGAGAAGAAGCATTTAAATCCTGACTACTTCCTTTTGAAACAAAAAATCGTTTTGAATTATTTCATCATTGTAAGGAAAATTTGCATTGAGTTTTCAAGCTACCAAAATTGGAAATTCCATTTAATGATAGAGTTTTTGGTCTGTCTGAAATCACAGTTTAATAGCCAAATGTATGAAACAAAAATGTCCTTTCCCCCTCTCTTTCTGGGGGAGGTTTAGGGTGCGTAAAGCCCACTACTCATACATATTACTAGAAAAAGTACTCTGTCAACATCTACTTATATTCACTGCATGTTGAACTATTAAAAGCATTTAAAATCAAATAGCATATAAAATATTCCTAAAATAACCTTAAGTAAAAAGTAACTGTTTACTTATCAACAAACAGAAATAAAAGTTTTACCAGGTTAATTTTTGAGCGCTCATCTTTTGCACTGTCCATCCTCTGCTGAAACATTTTGAACAGCTGAGCATTTCCTTTTTTCATACTTTCTGACAACACAGATCTGTTGATTTTAAAGAAATATACATTATCAGTCAATGATACAGCTGAAACAATTTTATTTGACAAAAATTTTGGTTCTCATGAAAAACAAAAATGAACATAATCCTAGTTGTAAATGAATTTATGGCACCTCTATTCATATTGTACTGTGGAATTAACTTTTTTTACGGGTCTTACAGAGGTTATTATTCAAAAATGTTGGTGGTCGAATTTTCGAACTAAAGCCTAGTTCGTCATCAGGACTACGTCACTGGAGTAGTTGCTGCCACTCAGTTGTAAGAGTCCAACCGCAATTATCGTTAATTGTGGTACTTCTTCTTCTTCTTGCTATTTTGATCCTTTCTTCTAGTTTCCTCTTTACTAAGTTTGACTGGTGGGTGATTATTCTTACTGAGTCCCAATTTATGGAGTGTCCACTTGCTTGTATATGTCTGTATAGCCCTGTTTTGTTACTAATGTTCCTAATAGCTGCTTGGTGTTCTTTCATTCGGACTTTTATACTTCTTGCTGTTTCTCCTATATAGCTGAGTCCGCAGTTACAGTCAATGCAATATATTACTCCTTCTTGTAATTGGATGTCCACTTCTTTCTGCTTTAAAGCTGGCAGGAATTTCTTTAATTTGTTACTTAGATCTGGAGCAAGCTTGATATTATATTTTGCTCCGATCCTCTTCAGTTTTTCGAAAAGTCCCTTGTGGTACATAATTTTGCTGGTGAATTTGAAGTTGTTTATTTCCTGCTTCTTTTTTGGCACTTGTCTGAATAATTTCTCAACATAAGGGGAGGGGTAATTGTTTTCTGCCAATATTTCTTTTAATTATTCTCTGTGAACATCTTTTGGAGCATCTGAAGAGACCAGGACTTCAATTTTTTCTAAAAATTGTCTCGCCGTATTTGATTTAATATAATCAGGGTGGAATGAGTAGAAGTCTAACATCTTCCCTGTGTTAGTGGGTTTTCTAAAAAGCTGAGTGAATATTCTCCCCTCTCTTGAGGTCAAGTTTAAATCAAGGAAATTGATGTACAGCCTTCAATATTTGCTCTCTATGTAAAATAAATGGATGATGTCCTATTTATAGTAGATACTGAGGACCAATCTCTACCCTCTCAAATTCTAGCAGAATTTAACTTGCTAGAAAATACCTTGCAGTACACCCTGGAATTGGAAAAAGACCATAGCATCAATTTCCTTGATTTAAACTTGACCCCAAGAGAGGGGAGAATATTCACTCAGCTTTTTAGAAAACCCACTAACACAGGGAAGATGTTAGACTTCTACTCATTCCACCCTGATTATATTAAATCTCCCTATTTAAACCATAGCAGAAACACCACCTCACTGGACTGAAAAAATAGTAGAGGCATCAGTAACTAATATAATGTTAGAATGACATGTGAAACCTTGTAAAGCCTATACAATTGGTCATCTCATTTTGGATATATTCTCAGATTGCTATTTGTCATGTTAATTTTGGACATTACTATAAAACTGTTATAGAATGCTGGATTTTTAGTATAATAATTAAATATAATACAAACATTGTATATGTTTTTGCAATTTGTATTATGCAACAGTGATAAGGCTTAATGAAAAATGTTCACAAAATTGATTTGCTTTTTATAAGGTCAGCCCTTCCACTTTTTTCAACAACTTGCATGTAGGAGTTCTGGCACCTTTTTTCTCCAGAAAAAAGCACTGGGAATATATAAACTAACCAAACAGCTGCTCAGCTTCAGGTGTTATCTGTTTTTATTATTTATTTACTTATTCAATTATTTGTCTTCAGAACCCACAAATAAGCTGACCTTAAATTTCAAGATTTCGGAAAATATATTTATTGAAATGAATTATATGTGAATTTCGGAGATTACCTTCTGTAAAAATTTTCAGAATACGATTCACTATCGGAGTTTCAAAGCAACTAAAGTAACATCCATTGCATTGCTCATGCATCATTCCTTGAGAGACTTTATAAACATGTCTGGTAAAATTGCATTCCACAATTGTTTCACCCAAGAAGTAACATGGCCATCTTGGCCTTATTCTAGTTATCACCTTTCATAAAACACTGTGTCTTTGCTCTTCCATAATGCTGATGGCTTTCAATAGCACAGAGCAGAAGACATGCACACCCATGCTTGCTGTTAAAACTCAAGATAAGAGAGATGCCTGATTGGTTGTGGCCCACTCCAACAGCTAAGTGATTTACATGGAGTCTGATTCACTGTGTTTCCAATTTAAAAGGTGGCATCCAATAGTTGCACACAGGAAATAATGAGGTATTCTATGTTTGGAAGCAAGAAATTTCATGATCTCAATTTGAAATGGGATTAGGTTTTTAACTTATCTGGTTATTCAGAGTTGAAGAGAAGAATATATCTTCGACAAGAATATATCTTCAACTCTGAATACCTAAACAACTGGAGATTTACTTAACAATGCTAGATGGAAGCAGAATCCGCATTGAATAAGAACGCGGTCAGAGAATATTCCGATGTTCTTAACACACAGATACTTGCGAATTCGCCGTCGTGGGTGGTGCAACGGATAGCGCACTCAAACGGTAATCGGAAGATGCGGGTTCGATTCCCGCTCCATGGCAATGAAATTTTCAAGTTTTCTGATGTGATTTAATTCACATGTGAAACAGTAATTACAGTCAATTTGGCGATGTCTGATTGCTGTGTTAATTATCATGATTATCATATTAGTGGCATTTTCCCCTGTAGGAATCCAACTCAGGGTGGAAAAATAAAATATTTCACAATTTTATTTTTATTTTTGGGAAGTGCTTCAGAAGAAGTGTTACGTGAATCCTTGCACTACAGTTGTCGGCAATTTGTTTGACTTGAGACTGTGGCTTTCTGTGTGCCACTACATGATATAAATAGTGGGATGCAGAACAAAGTCGTATTTTTTTAAAAGCTACATTCATATATATTTCAGTGAATACAAGTGAAATATGTAGAATATAATGTGAAAAATCTCTGCAATCATAATTTAATGTGAAATCAATGTATCCTTTGCATCGTGTGTAGCGATTGGCAGATAGAAGGAGTACAGTTTCTCCATGATGTCTTGAGAGTGGAATAACCATACCTACCAGATATTATCCATAGCTGTGCTCCCCTCAAAGTGCGGGTCACAGCTGAGCATATAACTGACAGATCAGAAACTATCTCGAGAAAGCCAAGGTCTAAAACTTAAACAGACCCGCTGGTAAATTCCACAGGAGAATTCACATAACACTTCAGAAGTCCAGCCCTAATTTTTACTGACCCACATGTAAGCTGACCCCTCCCCCATCCCACTTTGAAAGAAGTGTTTCTTCCAAAAACTTCAGCTTATATGCAAGTATATACAGTAATTCAAAAACATGAAAATATCATTAAATCCATGACATATCTAAACCATATCAACTGACATAGAAGAAAAACATTAACATCTTCCTAACTTCCACATTTGAGTTTTATAGCGTTTAAAAAAGTTTTTAGCAAATACAAGTCTTTCACCAGTTATTCAAAATGAGAAGGTACTCTGCTCAAAGTAATTAGGGCAACAAGAGATATTTAAAGAAAATAATGTGCAATTAACTTTGATGAATATAAAACATTATTTTTATGTAATATACAGTAGAATATTCAGTAATACATACATATCATTAAGCTGTTCTCTGAGATTCAGAGGTTAGTTCCCCAAAGAAAGAGCATGTGTCAAGTATGCATTTAACTGATAGAACTAGTATTTACTTACTGTTGGTGTATCAAATGTCTCCATTTACAACAATCTCAGCAGACAGCTCGAGTTTCATTAATATCCATCATATGCCGCACGCAAGACCTTGTGTACGTCATACTCGTAATCTTTTTCTCAAGCAGACATTCCTGAATCTGGTCCTTATGATTTCCTTGGCCTCCTTCTACCTTTCTTTCCTACCACTTGGGCTGAAAAAATTCTCTTAGTCAGCACCTCATCACTCATTCTTCCAACATGGTGAACACCTACGAATATTAGTCTCCACCTTACTAACAACATTTTGCCTCACATTACACACCTGCAACACATCTTCATTCCTCACATGACCAGAGCGTGTCTCACCACAAACCCTCTGTAAATAACACACCTCCCCAGCACACAAGTGACTCCTATGTCTTGGTTTAAAACTCAGGCTTCATGCAACAATAACACATTAACATAGAAATCGAGTGAAAACACACAGAGTCACGTATGGCAAAAAGGTTTGTTTAGTGGCAGCTTTCAGTCATCCTATGACCTTGATCACTTGCAATTGACTGGATGGGCTGGTTGCCAGAACTACAATTTGAAATTGGAGTGCTGGAACTTTTGCCAGATTTTAGTAGAGAGATCCAAATAAACAGGATTTGGTGAGGGGTCTCTGAATCGTAGTTTTTGGTGAACAAAATTTCAATGCTTTCTTGGAAGCACAGAGATGCTTTGTTGACGAATGGGGCAACTTTTTTGCTTCTTTCCAAAGGGAAACTGCAGAGGTGCATTCAAGGGTTAGTGCAGATAATGCAGTCTTTGGAAAATAATTGGAAACCTCTTTTTTGTGTTCACTAAGTATTGTATTGATGCTTCGGTATGTGCTTCCAATATACACTGAGGGACCAGAGGAAGTACAAATGGGAATAGCATAAACTCCAGTGGTGTCCAAGGGTGAGACAGGATCCCTGTCTTTAAGCAGGCACTTTATTGCAGGAGGGTTAGGTTTCACCATGAGAGTGTAGCCCATAGTTTTGAAGAGTTTACACATCTTATAAGAGAAGAATCCTTGGAAAGGGATAAAACTAATGAATGGTGGTTTTTCCATTAGTATTGGTGTGAGAGCAGACAGATTTTTCAAATGGGAACTTTGGAGGATTTTCTCAATTGTAGAAGGTGGAAACTGATGGGCTTCGGTAATTTTCTTAATGGTGTCAATTTCTTCATTGAAGGAAGATTCAATGTTGCAGACAATCCTGGCACAATTAACATGAATTTTTAAGGTGGCAAATTTGTGAGCAGTGAGGGAGTGGGATGAAAATGGGATTATGTTTGCTATTGCAGAGGGTTTTCTGTAGACAGATCTGTTGAGATGATTTCTTGCCTTGTCAGATGGACATCGAAGAAGTCAATGCCTTGTAGTGATTCTTCATTGATGGTGAATTTTATTGACGGGAACTTCAGGGAAATCTTTTCAAGTAGAGATTCAAGGTCAGTTCTATTGTGTGGCCAAATTGCAAAAATATCATCAACATATTGAAGCCAAATGGAGGATTGTAGAGTGTGTTAAATGAAGATGTTCTTTTTTTCAAAATGTTGCACGAAAACAACTTCAGCCAGAAGTGGTGAGAGAGGTGAACCCATTGGAAGTCCTTCTTGTCAACAGTAGTATTTGTTGTTGAACCTGAAACAATTAAAATCTTTCAGAGTTTGAAGGCAGTCATACAGGTCTTTTGTTAGTGGACCAGAGAGTGATTGGTTTTCTTTAAGCAATTATACTAACAGCATATGAGAGTGGAAAAGAGGGATTGAAGGGAAGAGAGAGACTACATCCAGAGTGAACATTTTGTCAGAGGCCTCAATGCTAGAAGGGAGTTTTCTAATGAACTCTTTAGTGGAGGAAATTGACAAAGGATGGCTGGAGGTGAGATGTTTACATTTTTTCATAATCCTCCTTTCTAGGTTACAGGTGAGAGAGAAAGTATATTCTACGAGTGTACGAAGATGGGAACCAGCTTCATGAAGTTTGATCTGGAAGAATAAGCGTGGAGTTCGGAAATATGGTGGTGGTGTAAAATCTCCAAGAAAAGTTTTTAGAGTGGGTTTCTTGTTGAGTTTTTCAACTGCAGTTTTAAGTTTGGAAGTAGTATCAGATTTTAGAACCTTGCAATTTGAAGTTGAGAGGAATGATTCAGCTTTTTCATTGAGAACAGTTTTGGAGATAATGACAGAGCAACCAGTTGTATCAGCTTTACAGATTGCAAGATTCTTTTCATTCATTAGATTGCTGATTTCTTTGAGAAATGAGGAAGAATACTTCATGGGTTTCTTTTCCACTAATGCAAAATAGAGTGCTGCCTTGGCATGGAGGATTGGTTGAGCTTCTGGTTTAGTATGGTGAATTGCTGCTTCTAGCACGGAGATCGTGGCTTTAAGATTTGGATTACTTTAAGGAAAGAATTTTGGTTCAAGTGAAAGGAAGGTTTCCAGTTTTGAAGGAAGTGAAGTATCCAAGAGATTCACGAAGTGGGGAGGGGGACGGATTTGCAGTTGTGATAGGAGGAGGTTTGGAAGGGACACTGTTTGTCGAGTAGAAACTGAAATTTCTTACAGTGTTTTGAGGTTTCATTTTCAATCACTGTAGCAATGATGCAGATCATAAAGATATCTAGCAAAGATGAATGGGTTTGGAAACTTAGTGCTTGGTATTCAGAATAGCAAAGGAGTTCATATTTAGCAAAGTTTCCACGGAAGTCTCAGATTGCGGCTCAGAGCAATGTCCCTTTAGTTTCTTAGGGGATTTTAGAACAGCGTCTAGAAAAAAAAAAGGTTTACATACTTGAAAAACTAGAGGAAGACCATTGAAGACTGGCATTTCAACAGAAACGATCGTTGACAAAACAGTTTTGCCATGTGTATGCGGCGATTACAGAAACATGCCGAGTCCTGTTTCCAGTTGATAACTGCCTGCCTGAAAGTTGTGTTGACTTGTAACATTGTTTAAAATTCAGGCTTCACGCGACAATAACACATAAACATAGAAATTGAGCGAAAACATACAGAGTCACATATGGTAAAAAGGTTTGTTTAGCGGCAGCTTTCAGTCATCCTGCGGCCTTAATTCCCCCACGATCGACTGGATGGACTGGTTGCCAGAACTACAATTTGAAATTGGGGAGCTGAAACTGTTGCCTCATTTTAGTAAAGAGATAAAAATAAATGGGATTTTGTGAGGGATCTCTGACTTGCAGCTTTTGGTGAACAAAATTTCAATGCTAACACAATGTAATAAACAGTTGCAAACTATATCTGACTGGTTAAATTCTAATGAATTAATAATTAATATTAATAAAACTAAAGCAATGATTTTTTTAATATGTTATCTCCTTTAACACCAAATGCACAAATATCCCTTAATAATAAAAGAATTGACATAGTACCTTCATTCAACTACCTGGAAACTACAATAAATTTTAACCTCAAATGGAATAAACATATCGATTTTCTTTTAATTAAACTATCTAGGAACATTGGTATAGTGAGTAATATCCTGACTGATCTAACAACTAAAACATTGATCTCATTGTATTACGATTTATTTCAAACTCACATTAATTACTGCATGCTATCATGGGGACAAATAACACAATACAATATTAATAAATTACAAATTCTACAAAATAAATTTATTAGACTAATTAATCTCAAATCACATCCTAATACTTGACCTTCAATAAATTTTAAAACAAAAGTATATCCTAATAAATATAATATACTTACTATTACTCAACTATACTATTTTAATCTTGGTAAAATTATGTTCAAACGAATTAAACATAATTTATATTCAGATCTAATATTTATTAATACACATACACATTCATATGAAACAAGGAATAAACTACAATTACAACCTATGTTTTCAAGTACAGAATCAATTAAACTTATAAACATATAAAATGAGCGAAACACACAGAGTCGCATATGGTAAAAGGTTCGTTTAGCGGCAGCTTTCGGTCATCCTACGACCTTGATCACCCGCGATCAACTGGATGGGCTGGTTGCCAGAACTACAATTTGAAGTTGGGGTATTGGAAATGTTGCCAGATTTCAGAAGAGAGATCCAAATAAATGAGATTTGGTGAGGGGTCTCTGAATTGCAGTTTTTGGTGAACAAAATTTCAATGCTCTCTTGGAAACGCAGAGATGCCTTGTTGATGAATGGGGCAACATTTTTGGTTTCTTTCCAAATGGGATCTGCAGAGGTGTATTCAAGGGTTAGTGCAGATAAAGCTGTCTTTGGAAGACCATTGGAAACAACTTTTTTGTGTTCACCACGTTTTTTTTTTTATGCTTTGTTATGTGCTTCCGATATACACTGAGAGACCAGAGGAAGTTAAAATGGGAATAGCATAAACTCCAGGGGTGTCCAAGGGTGAGACAGGATCCCTGTCTTTAAGCAGGCACATTATTGCAAAAGGGTTTGGTTTCACTGTGAGAGTGTAGCCCATAGTTTTGAAAAGTTTACACATCTTATAAGAGAAGGATCCATGGAAAGGGATGGAACCAATGAATGGTGGTTTTTCCATTATTATTGGTGAGAGAGCAGACAGATTTTTCAAGTGGGAATTTTGGAGGAACTTTTGAATTGTAGAAGGTGGAGACTGATGGGCTTCGGCAATTTTCTTTATGGTTTTAATTTCTTCATTGAAGGAAGATTCAGTGTTGCAGACAATCCTGGCACGATTGACATAAATTTTAAAGGCTGCAAATTTGTGAGCAGTTGGGGAGTGGGATGAAAATGGGATTATGTTTGCTATTGCAGAGGGCTTTCTGTAGACAGATCTGTTAAGATGATTCTCTTGCCTTGCCAGGTGGACATACAAAAAGTCAATGCCTTGCTGTGATTCTTCATTGATGGTGAATTTTATTGATGGAAACTTTAGGGATATCTTTTCAAGAAGAGATTCAAGGTCAGTTCTATTGTGTGGCCAAATTACAAAAATATCATCAACATATCGAAGCCAAATAAATAGAAGGTTGTAGATTGTGTTCCATGACTATGTTTTTTTCTATATGTTGCATGAAACTTCAGCCAGAAGTGGAGAGAGAGGTGAACCCATTGGAAGTCCTTCTTGCTGACAGTAGTATTTGTTGTTGAACTTAAAACAATTAAGATCTCTCAGAGTTTGAAGGCAGTCATACAGGTCTTTTGTTAGTGGGCCAGAGAGAGATTGGTTTTCTTTTAGCAATTGTACTAGTAGCATATGAGAGTGGAAAAGAGGGACTGAAGGGAAGAGAGAGACTACATCCAGAGTGAACATTTTGTCAGAGGGTTCAATTCTAGGAGGTAGTTTTCTAATGAACTCTTTAGTGGAGGAAATTGACAAAGGATGGCTGGAGGTGAGATGTTTACATTTTTCCACAATCCTCCTTTCAAGGTTACGGGTGGGAGAGAAAGTATATTCCACGAGTGGTCGAAGAGGGAAACCAGTTTTATGAAGTTTAATGTTGCCAGATTTTAGAAGAGATCCAAATAAATGGGATTTGGTGAGGGGTCTCTGAATTGCAGTTTTTGGTGAACAAAATTTCAATTACGAAAATTGCAATTCATGAGGCAACCTTATGGGTTGTCTTATGTTATAAACGTGCTTTGGATTAATATATACATAATATCTAAGGTATTTTACCTGATATTGTCGAAGTATTTCGCACGTTGTTTGCTCTGTGAGGCACGTGCTCCTGGCCCGAGAAGTCCCTTCATTTATGAGAAGGGAATGGGTTCGAATCCCGGTGAGGCACAGATGTGTTTATTTTACAGCACTAGTTCTCTCCCTTCCCTGGAACCAGTCACCCTAAATTAGAGACAGGCGACTGCTTATAGCCCACCGAGTTGCTCACAGTGGTCATTGAACCCCCTCTTCCCCCCAAAACAATATGCATATCTGTACAACAAGAAAAAAATGCCTTTCTGAAGGTGGTAACTGACTCCTAGCAGAGTGTGCAGTCCCCTCAAATGGCTAAGACTGCTGAACACCTGTGTGGCATGGAATTGATGATGCTATCAAGGAGGTTTTGGGGGCATCTTCGCCACTCCTCAATAAAGGCAGTCTCTAGTTCACAAAGAGTCGACGGAGGTGCCAGATAGGCTGAAATGCATCTGCCAAGTGCATCCCAGTCATGCTACTCCAACGGCTTCTGCTATCACCCACTGTCTGACATGTTTCCAGTCTGCGAATAGCTCTCCATGTCATTGATTCCAGTAATTCATGCTGTTCAGACATCGTTCAAATCCAAGACTTCAAGAAATGAAGTGTTATGGCAGAATAAAGAAGCTACCGAAAAACCTTCGTTTTTATCTCAATCTGTGATTATCAGACATCGCTTAACTATTTTAATGTCAAGACACCAATTTGCATAAGGATATGCATGCTTCAGCTGCCTACATCACACTTAACTTGCGCTTTCCGTGTTTTAATCAAATACGTATCACATGATTGGCTTGCATAATGTTACCAAAGTTATACACTCCCCTAATTATTTTAAACAGTGTATTATTATTAAGTAATGCTAACTCATTAGGCATCATTCAACTATTTTCATACAGAGTATCACTCCCCACTGCTTAAAAGACACCACTGAGCTGCTCTTTCATGTTTTTTTGTTGTTGTTGTTTGTTTTTATGTTATTCATAGCACAACATTTTCTACTCCTATTGATAGTTATTCATTGATATATTATGAAAGGAAATATTGCTTTTAAGGAATATAGATAACCGAAACATGAGTATCATCATGAATGACATAAAATTAATTAAAGTTTTCACCTGCTCTTAACTTCAGTACTTATGTTCTAGTTTAGTCTTTAAAGATTTAAGAAAAAGCACCCATCCTAAAAAATGATTCATTGTATCCATCCATCCGTCTGTACAAAAACATACATATAGCCATACATGCACACATTCCACTCAGTACAAGGCAGCCCTCCATTGCCTCATTTCATTTTACCTTTCTAATAGTGTCTTCTTTACATTGTTTCATGCATTAGAAAATAAAACTGCACTAGATAAGTAAAGTATTACATGAAAATAAAAATTTATTCATAAGGCTGAATAAATGTCAAACTAACAACTTCTACACAGAAAAACTTCTTAAATATCTTTAGTGACAACCCAAGTATGTGAGCTTCACTGAAATGTCATTTTTGACAAAAAACATTAGTCCTTCACAAGAAAGTTCTCTCTGTCTGTGATAAAACTTTCTACATGTTGCCTCCCAGTCTCTGTGTATGACATAAGGAGGAAACTCATCGGTAACTTTAAAATTTCAATAAATAAAAACTTTACTATAGAATTCTTAAAAATACTGTAGTTCTTACAAAAATGAAATATGATACATCAAAAACGAATTTGAAAAAATAAATAAAATTAAGACGAATTTAAACAAATTGGGAAGAAATAAAATATATAATATCAAAAACGAATTAGGAGGACATACCTTTCACCATAGTGTCATTCGTTGAGCGATTACGTTATTACCCATACGTTGTTCCAACCAAGTCTCCGATATGACAGGATTCCTTCAAGGTATACACCACACTGAAATTCTATTTTCAACCCAGTACAACACCAAACATCACGAAAAAGAATATGAAATAACCCACAAAACTACCAACTTAAAACACCAAAATTCTAGAGTACAAAAATGGTCGAACTCATGCCATGTATGACATGAAAACGCAGCTGTAATGTTCCAGCTGTGTTTTCACGTCATACACGACATGAGTTCGACCATTTTTGTACTCAGAATTTTGGTGAAAACACAGCTGTAATGTTTCAGCTGTGTTTTCACGTCGTACACGACATGAGTGTGACCATTTTCGTACTCGAGAATTTTGGTATTTTAAGTTTGGTATTTTTGTGGGTTATTTCATATTCTTTTTTATGATGTTTGGTGACATACTGGTTTGAGAATAGAATTTCAGTGTGTTGTATACCTTGAAGGAATCCCATCATATCGAAGACTTGTTTGGAACAACGTACAGGTAACAATGTAATTGCTCAACGAATGACACTACAGTGAAAGGTATGTTTTCCCAGTTCGTTTTTGATGTATTATATTTTATTTTTTCCCAATTCGTTTCAATTCGTTCCAATTCGCTTAAATTCGTTTCAATATTTTTCCCCAATTCGTTTAAATTTGTTTTAATTCGTTTGTATGTTCTCTCAATTTGTTTTTGATGTATCATATTTCATTTTTTGTAAGAATTACAGTATTTTTAAGAATTCTAGAGTAAAGTTATTTATTGAGATTTTAGTTATTGATGAGTTTTCTCCTTATTCATACACAGAGACTGGGAGGCAACATCCAGAAAGTTTTATCACAAACAGAGAGAGCTTTCTTGTTAAGGACTCATGTTTTTTGCCAAAAACTAACAGCTCCTGTCTTTATTTAAAAGCATGTTCACTCCACATTACAAACAAATCAGCACAAAAAGTTTAACACTTGTCATGACACCATCATGCACATAAAATTTCAGATTTTTGTAAGTAGAAACTACAGCAACAAATACTGGTAATACTTACAGCATATATAATGAATAAAAAACCTTTTACTTGCCTGGGAGTGGCTGGAACATTCTTCTTCACCTCAACACTTGCAGTGCCCTCTTGGCTTTCTTGAGGTGTATTCCTGTTTAGGTGCAAAATATTCAGGTTATTACTGCTAGGGTAATCTTCAAATACATCTTCATACTTTGGTGGACCTGAAGTGGAATCACCTTCTGGTGTCTCTAAAATGGTATCAGAAGTGTTTTATGTAGCTCAGTAACACCCCTTAACATTATAAAGGCAACTCCACACCTTCTCTTTCTCTCTCTGTATGCATAAATAAGTGGTGTGGACATGCATGTACATAGGCTGATCAAAAAATAATGTTACAAAGTCCGTAATTCATATCAGTATATTTATTACTATATATACAGTATATATACACAATCAAGTCACATTATTGTGATCACCTCCTACTTTTGATGTTAACAGCACATAGCCAATGAAAGAAGGCACATGTCGTGAGCTGGATTGGATGGTATATAAGGTGTGCTGTACGCAATATGAAAACATATCACTCGTTGCTGTCATGGATAAAAGGAGCGATTTATCAGATTTACAAAAAGGGATGATTATCAGCTTTCAGGCTAAGGGTGGCAGTATTTCTGAAACAGCGTAGTTTGTGAACTGTTCGCATGCTGCTGTGGTTAATGTGTATCGTGATTGGAGAAATGCCACCATTGCAAATAAGTGATGTGGAAACTGTGGAGCACCACATACCACTGATGTGCGAGGTGAACATTGGCTTCGAAGGTGCGCGAGAGCCGATTGACATGCTACAGTGTAGCTACACACTGGCCGACTGAATCAGGTGGCTACCGGAAGTATGTCTAAAACGACAGTTCAGCGAATCCTGCTGTGTATGGGGCTCCGATGCACACGGATAGTCACTGCACCTATGCTAACGAAGGTGCATTGGCAGAAAAGGCTTACATTTGCATGGCAGTATCGGAATTGGACCTTCACTGATTGGCAAAGGATTGCCTTCTCCAATGAGTCACGTTTTCTGCTTCATCGAATGGATGGATGTTGGCATATAAGGTGAGAAATATCAAAGAACAAACACTCTTCAACCATTGCTGGAAGAACACAAGCTGGTGGGGGCAGCGTTATGGTCTGGGGAATGTTTTCGTGGCATTCTCTGGGTCCACTCATACCTGTGGAAGGTACTATGGACCGAATTCATTATGAATCCATCCTTGCAGACCACTTACACTCATACATGCTGATCGTCTTTCCAGGGGTGGATGGGATCTTCCAGGATGACAATGCGATGTGTCACACAGCTAGAAATGTCCGAGAGTGGTTGGAAGAGCATGATGAAAACTTCAAAGTACTTCCCTGGCTCCCTAATTCCCCAGACTTAAACCCAATTGAGCATCTGTGGGACCACCTCAATCGTGTTGTTCGCTTTATGGTTCCTCCACCACACACCCTCCAGCAGCTGTCAGATGCACTGCAGTCAGTATGGCTCCACATACCTGTGAACACCTTCCAGCACTTTATTAGTCACTCCCAGCCCATCTAGCTGCTGTCTGCACTACACACAGCAGTTACTTTGGATATTAGCTAGTGATCACAATATAATAATGTGACTCGACTGAGTGTATATATAAGGGCAACATGAGATAAACAAACAAATTTTTTTTAAGGAACAGTATATTAAAATAAAAAATAATCAAATAAAAAACAAACCAAACCTTGCGAAACAAATGTGTACCTGAGCAAGCAAAAAAAAAAAAAAAAACAAAAAAAAACATACAATTTTTCAAACAGAAGAAAAACAGGGATTGCAGATTGTGTAGCAGATTCTTTCATGGCTTTGTCAGGGGCAATCATGAAGAAAATCTCTCACATTTTTACATACACCAGAAAAGTGTGGGTTTCTGCTTATTTGGTTTGCTACAAAGGACAAAATTAAAATTAAGGATTTATTCAACAATCTAAAATGACACATAAAAACACACGACTAGCGAACCGAATAATCATTGCCCAACGCACACTCAACCAAAGACCAGTTCAAGAGAATTCATGCTAAATACATTTCAAAGGAAAACTAGTTACTACCCCACAAAACTAGAGAGAACAACCCTCCAGTTCTCTCTCTAGTTTTGTGGTGAGCACCCACTACACCACAAAACTAGTTTTGTGGTGAGCACCCACTACACCACAAAACTAGTTTTGTGGTGTAGTGGGTGTTCGTTTTCCTTTGAAATGCATATAGCATGAATTCTCTTGAACTGGTCTTTGGTTGAGTGTGCGTTGGGCAATGATTATTCGGTCCGCTAGTGGTGAGTTTTTATGTCTCGATTTAGATTGTTGAATAAATGCTTAATTTTAATTTTTTCCTTTGTAACAAACCGAATAAAGCAGAAACCCACACTTTTCTGGTCTGTGTAGAAATGTGAGAGATTTTCTTTGTGATAGCCCCTGGTCGTCAGGGGCTATCACAAAGAAAATCAACGAAGCCAGGGGCTATCACATCCCGTCGTCAAACAAAAAAGGAACCCCCCTCCCCCTCCAAAAAAAAAATTCTGTTCAGTTGTGCATTGATCCCGAGAATGCCAAAAATGATAACGGAAATGGTGAAATTCTTCGAATCCACGGAAGAATCTCATGCTTGAACACTACAGGGAAATCTTCGCACTGTCTTAACTCCCACTTTTGGAAATTATTGCCCACAGTTTCATACTGAAATACAAACATTTACGCAATAAAATCATATTAATAACAATACCGGGAACATCGTGAGAAAAAAAAATTACGATTAAGGGAAAAATCATCACTCCGTTTAACTTCAGTTTTAAAAAGTTTTGAAAGACGAAATACCATCCCCAGGTGGAAAACAACCCCCCCCCCCCATCTCTCTTGACTTCTGCATCGATCTCGAGAATGACCCAAACGTTGACCAAAAAAAGTGGAATTCCGCGAAATCGCGGAATAATCTCATGTATGGCTACATAGACATCTATGCTTATATGCATACAAAGTGCAACTGTTACAATTACTTCAGGTGAACAATAAACCACGACGAAAAGAATTCCCAGTAATGATGCTCTAAAGAGTGAGTGAAGATCCCGAATTTCTCACACGTTTGTTTTACAAATGAGGCAACTTTTCGTGTTTCTGGGCAGTTAAACAGACACAACGTCAGGATTTGGAAGAGAAAACTCTCTTCAGTAAAAACAAAAACTGACGCCACTGTCAAAAAAAATTTTATCTCCTCATTCTGTGAAAACGACACTGGAAAAAATAATTGAAGGAAATGACCCATATATAAGTGTTTTTACTAATGGATCGATCCATGGTGCTGTTAAAATGTTTCTGGTCATAATACAATTTAATTTTTTGACATGGAATCAGATATAAAGCACTGCTTAGTAGAACTTAAATCAGTGTCTGATACAAAAAAAAAAAAAAAAATGAAGCGAATAGCTATTCAGTGATAGCTACTTTGGAGCTGACCAATCTAATAAACAAATGTACTACATTTACAGACAGAAATTGCAATACAAATTTTGGTGGAATTCACCAAAGAGGTGCATGCAGTGTTTCCGGTACAGTGGAACATAGTTATCACAGCATATATAATATACAGGGTGTCCAAATAATGACTGTGCACTGAATGCACAAATTGCAGTAATGTAATAATAAAGACATTTTGAATGGAATTAGAGTAGATGTGACCCGCCACGTGGAAGTGCTCTGTGTTTGGTAACCTTCATGTCTCCTCACCCTGGGGTGCAACGCAGCTGTCATTCTGAGCAAAGGTTATTCCTGAGCACTTGGTCAATGGAGGCAGATGTGTCGATTGATCACTTCTCTCGGCACAAGATGGGTTCCATTTCAACTCAGGCAGGGTCGTACCATCATGGTCTCAGATTTCTCTAAAAAAATTAAGGGGTGTTCCTTGACTAAAATAAGGAGACCCATATTTTTCTTTCGGCAAGAAAAAATTTTCCCTTCGAGATAGAGGGTTTCAAATCTTGCACCGTCAAACAAGCTCTCTAGAAAACGGTTATTTTTCCTAACTTCAGCGAGTCATTGCAGCAGAGTTAAAAAAGATATCGTGTTCTTGTATTTTTTACATTGTGTGTATAACATATAATAATATATGGTGCTAATATTTGCTACACATCGTATGATTAAAATTTAAAAAAATCGCAAACTTTGTGATTTTTAAAAAAATTCAATGTTTTAAGTTTTTTTAAACAGGTTTGGATGGAGTTTTTTCTATATTCGTTTTTTTCGTTAAAGACATACAAATGTGCACTTTATTTGTAATTTTTTGTGTGTCTGTGAAACTGCTAGTTTCCGCGTTTCGGCAGCGTTAGAAAAAGTCGATTTTGAAAAATCTCTAACTTTGCCAACGATTTTCTCAAAAAGGCCATTTTTTAAAATTCTGAAAATTAAATCCCTGTTTGATTATCAACAGGAGAATATCTGTGTAAATTTTCACGGACCTAAAAAGGCCCGTTTCCGAGTTAGACGCGTTTGAATTCGGTTTGAAAGCCTACGATTTCCAGTGTTCTAATGGCGCCATTTTGGAAAAATCTCAGGCGCAAAGTACGTACGTTATCTCTTACCCGAATCAAAGCGTTAGATATTCTTTGCCCGAATGATGGAATGAAAGCATTGGGTCAGCTGGCCTTGGTTGAATACATCCACCTCACCCTTCCCGAGTGATGACATGCCTATAAAACTGTCGGGGGGGGGGGTAACCAATACATAAAGAAAATTCTTGCTGCTCCACTAACAAAGTTGAGTTGCGAAAGACAGCAGCAGCAGTTGTTTGTTTGTTTACGTATATACTTAAACATCGCATAAGAAAAGACTATGAAAGAGTAGAAAACTGTTGTGAAACAATTTTAAGAAAAAGAGTGCAGGCACGTGTACTGTAAGTTAATTTTCGATGGCTAAACACCCTTCGAGTTTTTCTGGGAGTTGCTAATTGTAGGCTACTGTCAGAAGAGCAGTTGCTGTTTTGTTATAGTTGCTAAAATTAACTTCTCAGTTTTTCGTAATAGTAAAATATTCGCTCAGGAGAGTTTTGTCCTCTGCGAACGGGGGGGAGAAGTTGCAATGCTCTTGACCTCGCTGCTGGGTTGATAGCGCTGGTCGCTACCGAAACTCTGCTTACCTCCTCTCCAAAACGTAATGGCAATTGTCTAATCTACTAAATAAATAACAATTAACACATACGCGTGCATGCTTATTCATAAAATGTAAGTTGAGTATATTTCCTGTTCAATCAGCTGATTTTACAAGTAAAATTCATATACAAAATATGCGCTTATAATGGTGTAAAGATTTTTATCTATTTAAAACATATTCAAAGATTTCAATTTTTTAAAGGGGGGGGGATTGTGTTCGTAGTGATCTCCACCTGGACCACGATAAACCATGCACTGCCCATGGCTTCTGTTCCCTTAGAAGATAATCCTAGATCGATGGGAGACCAGCGGAGTTTTGACAACCCCTCCCCTCTCACGTGGTGGTGAGGTGTCTCAAAGCTAGGCAGCTTTCAGAAATGTTGCAACTTAGTTGGCTGGTAATAAGAGAGGGATTCCATTTCAACTCTGGCAGGGTCGTACCATCACGGTCTCAGATTTCTCTAAAAAAATTAAGGGGGTGTTCCTTGATTAAAATAAGGGTACCCATATCTTTTCTTTCGGCAAGAAAAAAAAAATTTCCCTTCGAGACAGAGGGTTTCAAATCTTCCACCGTCAAACAAGCTCACTAAAAAACCGGTTATGTTTCCTAACTTCAGTGAGTCATTGCAGCAGAATTAAAAAGATCTTTTGTTCTGGTATTTTTAATTACATTGTGTGTATAACGTATAATAACATTTGATGCTAATATTTTTTACACATCGTATGATTAAAATTTTAAAAAAATCGTAAACTTTGATTTTTAAAAAAAAAATTGAAATTTTTAGGATTTTTTTTTTAACTGGTTCAAATGGAGTTTTTTTTTCTATATTCGTTTTTTTGTTAAAGACATACAAATGTGCACTTTATTTGTAATTTTTTATGTGGCTGTGAAACTGCTAGTTTCTGCAGGTTAAAAACAGCCGATTTTGAAAAATCTCCAACTTTGCCAACGATTTTCTCAAAAAAGCCCTTTTTTTAAATTCTGAAAATTAAATCCCTGTTTCATTATCAACAGGAGAATATCTGTGTAAATTTTCACGGACCTAAAAACGTCCGTTTCCGAGTTAGACACGTTTGAATTTGATTTGAAAACCTACGATTTCTCCGTGTTCTAAAGGGGCAATTTTGGAAAAATCTCAGGCGCAAAGTATGTATTCTCTTACCCGAATGAGAGCGTTGGATCCGTCCACCTGACCCTACCCTGGGCGATAACACGCCTAAAAAACGGTCTTGGAAAAAAAAAATAACAAATCTATATATATAGATTTGAATGTATGTCTGCTAAACAAATTTACAGTTTTCAATTTAAAACCACCAAACTTGGTATACTATCTCATGGTACCCTAACTTAAACCGTAGACGGTTTTTGGAAGGGAGTCGGAGCCCGGGGTCAAGGGGCTCCACACAAAACTTCCATAAAATCTAGTTTTCAATTTAGAACCACCTAATTTGCAATACTATAGCATGGTACCCTAACTTAGACCGCAGACTGTTTTTGGAAGGGGTCTGAGCCCTGGGTCAAAGGGCCCCCACACAAAATTTCCGTAAAATATACTTGTAAACTATAGTGCCCTAACTGAGACCGTAGATGGTTTTTGGAAGGGGGGTAGAGCCCTGAGTGGGTGGGAGCCCGTGGTCAAAGAGCCCCACGCAAAATTTCCGTAAAATCTAGTTTTCAATTTAGAACCGTCAAACTTGGTATACTTTTTCTTGGCACCCTAACTTTGTAAAATATTTTACAAAATTTTGTAGGGGTGGGGGGCTTGACCCGGGTTCCGACCCCTTCCCAAAACCGTCTAGTCAAAGTTAGGGTGCCAAGAAAAAGTATACCAAATTTGATGGTTCTAAATTGAAAACTAGATTTTACGGAAATTTTGCGTGGGGCCCTTTGACCCGGGCTCCCCTTCCAAAAACCATCTACGATCTAAGTTAGGGTACCATGAGATAGTATACCAAGTTTGATGGTTTTAAATTGACATACATTCAATTCTCTATATATAGAGATTTGTTTTTTTCCCCCAAGACCGTTTCTTAGCCATGTTATCGCTCAGGGTAGGGTAAGGTGGACGGATCCAGCACTCTCATTCGAGTAAGAGAAACGTACTTTGCGCCTTAGATTTTCCAAAATGGCGCCTTTAGAACACGGAGAAATCGTAGGTTTTCAAACCAAATTCAAACGCGTCTAACTCGGAAACGGGCGTTTTTAGGTCTGTGAAAATTTACACAGATATTCTCCTGTTGATAATAAAACAGGGATTTAATTTTCAGAATTTTAAAAAAGGGCTTTTTTGAGAAAATCGTTGGCAAAGTTGGAGATTTTTCAAAATCGGCTGTTTTTAACGCTGCGGAAACTAGCAGTTTCACAGACACATAAAAAATTGCAAATAAAGTGCACATTTGTATGTCTTTAACAAAAAAACGAGTATAGAAAAAAAAACTCCATTTGAACCAGCTAAAAAAATCTTAAAAATTTCAATTTTTTTTTAAAATCGAAGTTTACGATTTTTTAAAATTTTAATCATACGATGTGTAAAAAATATTAGCATCACATATTATTATACGTTATGCACACAATGTAATAAAAAATACCAGAACAAAATATATTTAATTCTGCTGCAATGACTCGCTGAAGTTAGGAAAAATAACCGTTTTTTAGAGAGATTGTTTGACGGTGGAAGATTTGAAACCCTCTGTCTCGAAGGGAAAATTTTTCTTGCCGAAAGAAAAGATATGGGTACCCTTATTTTAATCAAGGAACACCCCCTTAATTTTTTTAGAGAAATCTGAGACCGTGATGGTACGACCCTGCCAGAGTTGAAATGGAATCCCTCTCTTGTTACCAGCCAACTAAGTTGAAACATTTTTGAAAGCTACCTAGCTTTGAGACACCTCACCAACATGTGAGGAGTGGGGGGGTCAAAACTCCGCTGGTCTCCCATCGATCCAGGATTATCTTCTAAGGGAACAGAAGCCATGGGCAGTGCATGGTTTATCGTGGCCCAGGTGGAGATCACTACGAACACAATCCCCCCCCTTTAAAAAATTGAAATCTTTGAATATGTTTTAAATAGATAAAAATCTTTACACCATTATAAGCGCATATTTTGTATATGAATTTTACTTGTAAAATCAGCTGATTGAACAGGAAATATACTCAACTTACATTTTATGAATAAGCATGCACGCGAATGTGTTAATTGTTATTTATTTAGTAGATTAGACAATTGCCATTACGTTTTGGAGAGGAGGTAAGCAGAGTTTCGGTAGCGACCAGCGCTAACAACCCAGCAGCGAGGTCAAGTGCATTGCACCTTCTCCCTCCGTTCGCAGAGGACAAAATTCTCCTGAGCGAATATTTTACTATTACGAAAAACTGAGGTTAACTTTAGCAACTATAACAAAACAGCAACTGCTCTTCTGACAGTAGCCTACAATTAGCAACTCCCAGAAAAACTCGAGGTTGTTTAGCCATCGAAAATTAACTTACGGTACACGTGCCTGCACTCTTTTTCTTAAAATTATTTCACAACAGTTTTCTTTTCATAGTCTTTTCTTATGCGATGTTTAAGTATATAACGTAAACAAACAAACAACTGCTGCTGTCTTTCGTAACTCAACTTTGTTAGTGGAGCAGCAAGAATTTTCTTTATGTATTGGTTAACCCCCCTTGACAGTTTTATAGGCATGTCATCACTCGGGGAAGGGTGAGGTGGATGTATCCAACCAGGGCCAGCTGACCCAATGCTCTCATTCCATCATTCGGGCAAAGAATATCTAACGCTTTGATTCGGGTAAGAGATAACGTACGTACTTTGCGCCTGAGATTTTTCCAAATTGGCGCCTTCAGAACACGGGAAATCGTAGGCTTTCAAACCGAATTCAAACGCGTCTAACTGGGAAACGGGCCTTTTTAGGTCCGTGAAAATTTACACAGATATTCTCCTGTTGATAATCAAACAGGGATTTAATTTTCAGAATTTTAAAAAATGGCCTTTTTGAGAAAATCGTTGGCAAAGTTAGAGATTTTTCAAAATCGGCTGTTTTTAACGCTGCCGAAACGCGGAAACTAGCAGTTTCACAGACACACAAAAAATTACAAATAAAGTGCACATTTGTATGTCTTTAACGAAAAAAACGAATATAGAAAAAACTCCATCCAAACCTGTTTAAAAAAAACTTAAAACATTGAAATTTTTTTAAAAATCACAAAGTTTGCGATTTTTTTAAATTTTAATCATACGATGTGTAGCAAATATTAGCACCATATATTATTATATGTTATATACACAATGTAAAAAAAATACAAGAACACGGTATCATTTTTAACTCTGCTGCAATGACTCGCTGAAGTTAGGAAAAATAACCGTTTTCTAGAGAGCTTGTTTGACGGTGCAAGATTTGAAACCCTCTATCTCGAAGGGAAAATTTTTTCTTGCCGAAAGAAAAAATATGGGTCTCTTTATTTTAGTCAAGGAACACCCCTTAATTTTTTTAGAGAAATCTGAGACCATGATGGTACGACCCTGCCTGAGTTGAAATGGAACCCATCACAAGGACAATGCTGTTGGCGGTTGAACAGAGAGTGTTTTTGGTGGAACATGTCTTTCAACATGATGGCAACTACATGGACAAAGTGCAAAAACAGTTCACAAGGAAATTTCGTGATGCAGACGTCCACCACCATAATGTGGTACATCAGCTCATATTGAAGTTTCGGGAAACGAGACCATACAGGATATCCAGGACAGGATACAGAGGAGTCCACACAAGTCTGTGAGGCGGCTGTTACAACAAGGTAATGTGCCAAAGCGTAAAACCTGCGATATTCTGAAAAGCTGTTGCGCTTCAACCTGTACAAAGTGTCTGTCGTGCATCAGCTGAAAGAAACAGACGAGGCCCATGTTCGGTACTACAGGTAGTTCCAAGAGTTCCTGTCTGAAGAAGGTGAGGACATTCTGGAAGTAACTTTCTTTACAGATGAGGCATGGTTCCACCTGTCCAGGTACATCAACAGCCAAAACACACATCTGTGGGTTACTGAAAATCCCCATGAATTTAAGGAAAAGCCTCTCCACAACCAGGCTGGTGTTTAGTGTGCTATGACTCATACACGCATTGTTGGGCCCATTTTCTTCAGTGAAACCATTAACTCAGAATGGTACCATGCCCAGATTACCCAACCATTCATATCTGAACTCAGGGAATGGGAAATCAACGAAGGATGGTTCCAGCAAGACAGTGCAACTGCTCACACAGCTGGCACACCAATAAAGCTTCTGGAGGAATTCTTCGGAAATCGCATCATCTTTTGGGGGACTGTGGCTTGCCTGATCACCGGATCTGCCATTGCCTGACTTTTTTTTTTTCTTGGAGAGAGCATTGAAGAGGAAGGTGTACGCAATTAATCTACATACACTTCAAGAGCTACAGGCTGCAATAATGATCCATATCCAACAAATCACACCACATACCTTGAGAAAGGTCTTCACCAACATGCAGAAAAATGTGCAGACATGTCTGGATGTAGGTGAGGCACATTTCCAACACCTCCTGTAGGGACCAGTTCAACATGGTAAGTGTTACTAAAAATAGCATAAATATATTAATAATCCAAATTTCTTGGTGTAGAATAGGAATCAAAGTTTCGCGGAAGCAATCCTTCGCCCAATCGAGCAGCACATATTCACCAGCATTACCCCAACACTTGGCTGCGATATGCTGACAACGTATTTTTCATATGGCCTCATGGAAAGGAGACTCTCCCGCTTTTCCTGGATAAAGTCAATGATATACACCCTAAGATCAATTTCACGATGGAGCTAGAACAGAATAATGATTTGCCTTATCTGGATGTTTTACTAAGTAAATTGCCTGAAAATCGCATCTGTACACAAGTCTATTATAAACCCACTTCTGTTCCCAACCCGATCCTCCGCAGCTCTTTCTGCCCCGCTGAGTACATACAGCTTTCTTCCGTTCTCGAATCAGAAGAGCCTTCGCCATCTCCTCCGATGTTCCTTCTAGACTAAACGAATTAAAAAGCGTTATTGAATTGGCAACTGAGGCAGGATACGACACGAACACGGTACACAGATATATCGAAAGAAACAGAAAGAGTCATGCTAATCTTTATATGCAGCGGCTATGCTATCTGGGCTCTGTTCCTTACATACCAAATGTTTCCTATAAACTCAAGAACGTGCTCAGGAAGATGAACCTTGGTGTCAGCATAAGATCTCCGATACCTTTATATGCCATGCTTAAGCGAAATACAGGCAAGCTCCCACTTTCTAACGAGGCAGGTGTTTATGCCATACCTATACAATATACGGGCGGCTCCAAACGATACTATATTGGAATGACCAAATGTTCACTTAGAATTAGAGTCAATGAGCATAAGAGGAACATTAAGAGCGGCAAATTAACCACAGCCCTACCCTGAGAAGTCCAGTTCAAGTCTGCTGATCCTATGTGGGATGACATAAAGAAATTAGTTTCCTACTCTACTCTTAAATCCACTGCCATTTGGGAAACCTTGGAGATCATTACCAACAATGAGGCCTGCAATGACAGCATCTCGCTAGAGTTACCACGAATTTAGAACCAATTCCTCAAATAGTGAATGCCTATTGTTTTTTCTCCAAGGATTCCGTGTGCAAAACGAACATGATGCCTCATGTCTTTAATTGTAGAATTACATTTGCATCTCTTCATTTATTGTAAAGTCAAGTCACCACATTTAAATTGTTGAAGTGTTCTATTATCCAGTTTGCAGTCTACTATCTACCTTTCTTTAAAAAGCCATCTGGTTGATGTGCAAAAGCTTGGAAACTTTGATTCCTATTCTATGCCAAGAAATTCGGATTATTAGTATTTTTATACTATTTTTAGTATAGTTGGTGTACAGTTCCTATTTATTAATTATGGTAAGTGTTACTTTCAGTGCACAGTTATTTTTCAGACACCCTGTAATATTCTTACAAGTTATTCACAATTATTTTGATTATTATACTTCAATCATTTAAGAGTACTCTCTTATGTGTTAAATGTACTCTATTTGATGTCATACAATCTGGCAACCCTAAACCAAGGTAATGATGCATCTGTTAGGTAAAAAACAAAACTTTACATATGTTGGACAACCCCCATACATACCATGGTTTTTTGTAACTTTTGTTCCCTAATACTAAGTAAAATAATAAAAAGTGAAACATTTGACTTTTGTGTGCAAAAACTGAGGAAAACGAGATGAAGAATCTACTGAAAATCCAGTGATTGTAGAATGCAGGGCTACCTTTAGAATTTAAATCTAACATCTTTTATTGTTTAAAATGGGATTTCATCAAAGTGAAATTTTTTCATAACAGTAATCAAAACCCATTCAAAAGATGTGTATAACAGGTACTTGCTTGTGGGATAAGTTAGCTCATGCTGAACTAACAAGTACTAAGTAGAACTATCTTCCATTCCTATGTGCAAAATATCTGAAATTTCACATATTCAGTTTCAATATATTTCAGTGAGCCCTTGTTGCTCACATTGCTTATGAGTGAATCATTTCAGCATAGAATTAAATCCAATACAAATCCCATGTAATTTTTCGGAATGAGGTTTTTAATGCCTTTTACGAATGATGCTCATGTTTTCTCTTGCTTACGTAACAATAATATGACACTATATGCAGTTAAAACCTGATCGATATGGATTTTGAATATTAATACACTCACGGACAATGAAATTTGTGCACCTAGAAGAAAGCATGCCACAACCGCGAAACTTTGCAAATAACTAGAATGTGTGCTGGTATGCAAAGGATCCACATTTGGTGCGATTGCGCATGACAGCACACCCTGTGGTGGCGCTGCAAGCACGAACTGGCAGCCTTATAAACTGACGTGTAGTCAATGCCCCATGAAAGCAAAAAGCACTGGCCGAAAACAAGAGTACAGAGTGACAAGAAGGCCAGGTAGATGCCAGAGTCCTCGATTTACACAACTTACTGACTTTGAGAGAGGCCTCATCATCGGGCTGAAAACTGCAGGGTGGTCGGAACGCCATATTGCCCACCACGTGGATCAGTCTGACCATACCGTCTGACTGTGTTGGGAGCAGTGGACACGTGACGACACTGCCACACAGCGGAGTGGCTCTGGACGAACCAGGAGGACCACCGGTAGAGAAGATCAACGGATCGTGCGCCAGGCACGAACGGATCCCACTGGGACCCGGTCCACTATACAGGCAGATGTAGCGACTTCTGTGTGCCCATGAACCACTTCCCGATGCCTCACGGAAGCGAATCTGCGATTCCAACCCCCTTACATTTGCTACCATTAACCCCGGAACATTGCCGGCTCAGTGTGCAGTGGTGCCAGGCCAGAGCAACGTGGAACACCAGAGACTGGTGACGTGTGGTGTTTAGCGATGAGTGCCGCTTCATTTTAGGGACAGATGATCATTGTGTACGGGTGTGGAGGTCACCGGGTCAACAACACAATCCCAACCTTGCTATCGAGGGCCACACCTCCCCCGCTGCAGGCATTATGGTCTGGAGAGACATTGCCTATGATAGCCAATCAGCTCTAGTAGTGGTACATGGATCATTGATAGGCCAGCAGTATGTGGATGAGATGCTACGGCCCCATGTGCTCCCATTCCTTGCCGGGATTCCAGGCGTGCTATACCAGCATGATAACGCCCGCCCACACAAGGCTAAGGTTGCCCAAAACTGCCTACGTTATGTCCAGACACATCCATGGCCTGCCCACTCCCCGAAAATGTCCCCTATCGAGCATGTGTGGGACCAGTTGAAATGCCGGCAACAACCGTGCCACACTATCCGGGATTTGGAGTACACCATCCAACACGTTTGGGCCAGTCTGCCGCAAGACAACATCAGGCATCTGTTTGTCTCCATGCCAAACTGTATTGCAGCATGTATCACCGCAAAAGGCGGTGCGACGTGCTATTGAAGATGACCAGACTGCGTGCCACAGATCCCTTTGTAATTGTCCTGCAGCTCTGTTTTTGCCATCATGTGTATCATTCATCTGTATCATTACGTCCATAAAATTTCAGTTCAATCCGATGCTTCCTTCTTGGTGTGCAAATTTCATTGTCTGTGAGTGTATATTAATTTGTTACTGCAGTTCCTGAGCAACAAATGATTAGGGAAAAAGAAAACAAAAATGAAGAATGCAATAAATTACTTTAGAATACATCTTTTCACAAGAATTACCAAAATATATTGGGTATATAACTAAGTTTTGAGAGATTTGAGGTGAACAAAACACGTTGTTGGAGAACAGAAACAATATTTTAATATTAATCGAAGTATGCTCCCTCTGAAGCTACAACTTTACACCATCTTTCGGGCAGTGAACGTATGCCTCGAAGGAAGAATTCTGGTTCCTTGGAAGAGATCCAGTTGTCCAGCCAATTTTTGATATCTTCATAAGAACTAAACCGTTCTCCAGAAAGTGCTGACTGCATTGACCAGAACAAATGGTAATCCGATGGCGCAATATCTGGTGAATATGGCGGGTGGGGTAGAACTTCCCAGTCAGATTCTTCTAAGTACTTTTTCACAGGTCGAGAAACATGTGGTCTTGCGTTGCCATGCTGTAAGATGACTTTGTCGTGTCTATTCTCCCATTCCGGCTGTTTTTGCGTGAGAGCTCATTTTAAACACATTAATTGGGTTCGATACTGATCACCAGTAATAGTTTTTGACGGTTTCAGCAGTTCATAGTGGATCACGCCCTTCTGGTCCCACCAGATACACAGCATTACCTTTGAACCATGGATATTGCGTTTTGGCGTTGAAGGACCTGGTTCACCTGGCTTCACCCATGCTTTCTGCCGTTTAGGGTTATCGTACCATATCCATTTCTCGTCGGCAGTAATAATACGATGCAAAAAAAAAACCTTTCTTTTTTGCCTTTGAAGCAGCAATTCGCAAATGGTTTTACGACGTTCAAGGTCTCTTTCCCGCAAAGCATGTGGAACCCAATTCCCTTCTTTTTGCACCATTCCCATGGCAGCTAAACGTTGTGAAATGCCTGGTTGACTAACATTTAATGCTGCTGCTAGTTCTTTTTGGGTCTGGCACGGATCCTTGTCGAGTAAAGCTTCCAATTCGGCATCAGCAATTTTTTTGGGTGGTCCAGAACGTTCTTTATCACTGACATCGAAATTGTTCCTTTTAAATCGTCTAAACCAATACTCACATGTTTTTATGGATGGGGAATGTTCACCATAGATTTCTGACATTAAGCGATAGCTGTCGGCAGCACTTTTCTTGACAATAAAGTAATGTACTAACATTTTCCGCAAATGCTGTTTTGTCTGTGCGAAAGTTGCCATTTTCCATCGAGTAAAACAAATACGTCTTCGCACCTCAATCGAACGTTGTATACCGACCTGACAGCTGGCGTCTCGTACTGCGATATTGCAGTGTTGCCACCTTAAATACATGCGAGCAGTAATAAGTACGACACCAAACGGAAATCCCTCAAAACTTATTTATATATCCAATACTTTCACAAAATGTATGAGATTGAGGTTTATACATACGTGGGGAGCACAGTATAAAATTCATTCGCTCAGTACATTCCTTAATTACAGATAAAATCTGTTTTGTTTCTTCTACATCTGCAACTAATCTTGTATCGCCTAAAAATATGAGAGTTCCAAAGCAAGAAGTGCAGATTAATAATTGCTAATGAAATACATAATTAAATTCCAATAAAATACAAAGTCAAATATGATAATAAAATCTACATGTAAAAAATAAAAAGCAAATATTCACATTTATTTAGAAAAGAACACTGACATAAATTTAATGTATCACATGACCAGTGGTAATATTGCACATAAAGATAACAGTGAAAGCTCTGAAGTAAAACTTCAGGAAATTAAATAAAAAGTTTAAATTCATGTTTGACTAAATGAAAACAATGTGTCCCACTTTTTTTAAGTCTTTCAATTAGTCAAGAACTTATGAGGAAGAAATTAGTTAAAAGGACCTGATACTGAGAGAGGAAGGTTACATCATCAATGCTCACATGGGTTACTCACTACCAAAAATGGTACCATGTCATTAACAATAACCACTGTAGTACAGGGTTCATACTCTTTTAGGTATAAAAAAAAAAATCCATCACTTTTCAATGGCTCCAGGAAAAAATTCCATGGCCTGCTGCATATGTACGTGAACCAAAAATTTACCAGTAATTGTTCACATTAGTGCAGGCATCCTCAATCTTTGCATGTTTTTCATTATTAATATTGGGTTGTCGGAAAAGTCATGACGTATTTTGGCACCCAATGGCAGTTGGGCGGTTTTGGAAGTACTAGAGGCATGCGCAGCTCTGTTATTGCTATGGCATTCGACAGGTGACAGTTCTAGCTGCAGTCTAAAGGGAATAGTGAGCGATTTGGTTGATTTGCGGAGATTTGACATCAGGTTGAAGATGGAAGACCAAACTGTGCATTTTCGCCATATTTTACTGTTTTTGCTTCCGTAAAGGGAAGAGCGCGCGTCAAGCTTATGAAAAGTTGCGTAAAGTGTACGGTGACAATGCTCTATAAGAACGTCAGTGCCAGCGGTGGTTCGCAAAATTCCGTGCTGGTGATTTTGACCTCAATGATGCTCCTCAGTCCGGGAGGCCAACCGAGGTTGATGATGACCAAATCAAGGCATTGATCGAGTCAAACCCACATTACACGACATAAGAGATTGCAGACACATTGCACATCCATCATTCAAGCATTCACGACCACCTAAAGAAGCTGGGATACATAAGCAAGCTCGATGTGTGTGTTCCTCATGAACTCAAAGAAGCTCAATTGATGGCGCATATGAACATCTGCGATATGCTCATTAAACGTGAGGAAAACAATCCTTTTTGACGCAACTGATAACTGTGCTGCGCAAATGGTCTTGGTCCTGACGTGCTGCTTTGCCTCAAACGACATCCAAAGCAGACATTCATCAGCAGAAAGTTCTGGTCTCAGTGTGGTGGGATTTTAAAGGTGTGTTTTTTGAGCTCCTACCACGAAACCAAACAATCAATTCGAATGTGTACTGTCGGCAATTGGACAGTTTGAATGAATCCATCATCCAGAAACGTCCAGAGCTTGTTCATCATGAAGGTGTTGTGTTCCATCATGACAGCTCGAGACCACACACAAGTTTGATCACCCACCAAAAATTATTGGAGCTTGGGTGGGATGTGTTGCCACACTCAGCATACTTGCCTGACCTTGCGCCATCAGACTTCCACTTGTTTCGCTCTCTTTAACAGTCCTTGCATGGTATAACGTTCAATTCAGATGAGGCTGTAAATCAGCACCTTGTACAGTTTTTCACCATGAAAGACAGGTCCTTCTATGAACAAGGCATTCTGCAGCTCACTGAAAGATGGCAAAAGGTTATCGAACAAAACGGGCATTATATCATTGATTGATCTTTGTTCTTTCTATTAATAAATGACCTTTGCAAAACATGGCTAAAATACATCATGACTTTTCCGACAACCCAATATAACTTCCACTTATTACAAAATAAGTTCCAAAATGGAAGAAAATGATTGTGAACAGTATATTTGCAGTAATGAAAGCAGTTTTCTTTGCATGTACTTTGGAAAAAATAAATCTTGCCTGTATAATAAGAGAGTTGAGAATACATTTTTTTTTCTTTTTTACATTGCAGGCCTTTCTACAGAGTAATTTCACTACCAATTTGGCAGAACACGTAAGTTAAGGTCTGAAAGTATATTTTATTAGCATTTAGTCATGAAACTTGTATTTTATGTAATAAGATGTTCTCGCCATCAACCTGACAAAGTCCAAGAAGGTCACTTGCACTTACGTTTGGGCAATGATTGAATTCCCCGACTCTCATAGCTGACTGTTATTATCCATATTACACTCCTGAAGACTGGAGGGGGTGCCAAATAGGGATATAATTGGGAAAATGACAGAAAACTGTCACACTGTTTGAGAAAATATGCTGATCGGGTACATGAACAAAACGATAGGAAAAGGAGTGAGTTTAGGAGAGCCAAAAAATGAAAAAGCAAATTATATGATATACTTACATATCTATATAAGGTCAGGTGATGCGTAACATCACAGCCTCTCCTTGACAAATGTCAACCCCGCCTTCTCGTGGTGCATCCTGTTCCCACTAAAGGGGCTCTGACGACCGCCCATAGCGGTATAACTATACCATCGGGATCAGAGGAAATGCTATCCCACACTCACCAACCCGCTTGGCCAGCGTGGTGAGTTATGGCCAAACCCCTCCAAAATGATTCCACAACTTAAATCTTGGCCCTCAGTCTCCGGCAGCTGGAATGTACCTGGCCAAGGCAGCGGCCAGTGCGACATGAAGGCAGAGGGTGCTAAGAATCCCCCGGAGGACCGGACTAGGCTGCCATCTGATGCTGACCTTGGCTACTTACAATGGACGCTCCCTATCTTCTGATTCAAGGCTTCTTGAATTGGAAGAGGAACTACAAAGGATCAAGTGGGACATCGTGGGGCTAAGTGAGGTAAGGAGAAAAGGAGAAGATCTCATCGAACTGAAAAGTGGACATCTCTTCTACTATCGTGGGACAGATACTGGCAGAACTAGTGGTGTTGGATTTATAATAAACAAGAAACTGAAGGACAAAGTTGTAGAAGTTGAAAGTTCCTCTGACAGAGCTGCACGACTTGTTATCCAACTCTCGAAAAGATACCAGGCTCAGATTATTCAAACTTATGCACCCACCACAAGTCATCCTGAAGAAGAAATTGAAGAATTTTATGAGGAAATTTGTCATTTAAATAATAAAGGTAAGCAGCATTTGAAGATAATTATGGGAGATTTCAATGCAAAAATAGGGCAACGGCAACAGAATGAAACTTCAGTAGGTAAATTCGGTCATGGCAACAGAAACCAGCGTGGAAATACTCTCGTTGAGTTTGCAGAGGCAGAAGGGTTTTTCATCTTGAACTCCTTTTTCAAGAAAAAGCCACACAGGAAATGGACATGGAGACATCCAAATGGGACGACAAGTGAAATTGATTTTATTATGTGTAACAAAAATTCGTCATAGAAGACTGCAGTGTGCTAAACAAGTTCAACACAGGTAGTGACCATAGATTGGTGAGATGTAAGATGCACCTCAACACTAAACTTGAACGTGGCAAGCTCATAGGACAAACAAAATCTATTGACATAACCAACCTTAAAAACACCATAATACCTTCAAGTTAGAACTGAAGAACAGGTTCTCTGCTTTAGAAGGCCTAACATCGGAAGAAGTGGACATCTCTGAAGTTAACAGAAAAGTAACCAAAGCTCTTATGGAAACAGCAACAAAATTAGCTGGGTCTGAGAACAAGTTGCATGTGAACAAATTATCAGGAAAAACCAAAATGTTGATACAAAAAAGAAGAGAGATGAGGACAACTAAAGAAGATGTGACTTCCAAAGTGGAATATATAGAGCTATGCAAGACAGTAAGAAAAAGTATCACTGAAGACGTAAGGAAATTCAACTGTGAACTAGTGAGGAAAGCAATTGAAAACAACCAAAGCCTAAAGATAGCAAAGGGACATCTCAGTAAGGGAAGAAAACAGATTATGGCACTGAGAAAAGAAGATGGTTCTGTAACAAGAAATAGAGGCGAAATTTTGACAAGAGTGAAAGATTTCTACTCCAAATTATATGAAAGGGATGATATATGCACTCCAGACATCATGAAAGATACCAGTACCAGAGTTCCTCCAGTCCTTCCAGCAGAAGTTGCACATGCAATCAAGAACATGAAGCGAGGAAAAGCTCCAGGAGAAGATGGAATTACTGTAGACATCATACAAGAAGCAAGTGGAGAAATCGAAACAGTACTCGCCCAAATTTTCACTCGATGCCTTAATGAAGGAAAGATTCCTGAGGATTGGAACACCGCTACAATGATCCTGCTACATAAGAAAGGTGACATTAAGGATCTCGGAAACTACAGACCTATCAGCCTCCTATCAGTAGTTTATAAAATCTTCACTAAAGTTCTTTCACACCGCTTGAAGGTAACACTGGACATGGCTCAACCGAGAGAACAAGCTGGATTCAGGAGTGGCTACAGCACAATAGATCATATCCACGTGTTGAGAGAACTAATTGAAAGAGCGAGGGAATATGAACTTCCATTGTGCATGGCTTTTATCGATTATGAAAAAGCCTTTGATTCGGTGAAACCATCAGCAGTTACAATGGCTCTGAAAACCTGCGGTATTGAAGATGCATACATTAAATATTATTAATAACATCTATGAAAATGCAAGTGCAAAGATTCGGCTGTTTGAAAATACAACACACGTAAAAATTGGGAAGGGAGTGAGACAAGGTGACACCATATCTCCGAAGCTCTTTAATGCCACATTGGAGGGTGTTTTTCAGTCACTGAGCTGGGAAAACAAGGGGATAAAGATTAATGGAGATTATCTAACCCACCTTCGTTTTGCTGATGACGTAGTCATTTTTGCAACTACCCCATCAGAGCTGCAGAGTATGATCCAGGAACTTGCTGACAAGAGTAAAGAAGTGGGATTAAAAATGAACTTTCAGAAGACAAAAGTGATGTTCAATGCTTTTACAAGAAATGAAGATTTATCGATTGATGGAGAAAAGCTGGAGATAACAGACACGTACGTTTATCTTGGACAGCAGATATCAAGTGAGGGTCACATTGATGAAGAAATTAATCGGCGTACAAAACTTGCCTGGAGAGCTTTTGGAAGAAACAGCATAATTTTCAAGAGCAATATGCCATTATGTCTTAAAAGAAAAGTGTTTGATCAATGCATCCTTCCAGTGCTTACGTATGGTGCGGAGACGTGGACCTTAACTAAAAGAGACATACAAAGGCTGCAGACAACTCAAAGAGCATGGAGAGGTGCATGCTTGGTGTAACCAGGAGAGATAAGAAGAGGAACTCGTGGATCCGAAAAATGACAAGAGTGGAAGACATCATGATCAGAGTTAAATCCCTGAAATGGCAATGGGCTGGACATACTGCCAGAAGGACAGATCATCGATGGACAGCCGAAATTTTAGATTGGATTCCAAGGGACAGGAAAAGACCCAGAAGAAGACCACATGGGAGATGGGTGGATGAAATTCGAAAGTATGCAGGGGTGGCATGGAGGAGACTGGCACAAGACAGACCGTTGTGGAGGAAACTTGGGGAGACCTTCGTCCAGCAGTGGATTGATAATGGTTGACAATGATGATGATGATGATATTCCAAAATAACTTTTGGAATAACCCCATTGCACCTGATAACCTAACTAAGGCAGGAGCAATGGGCAATGTCATCCGCAATACCTGATTTTAATCATAAGCGATACATTGAAATACAGTGTTCCATAAAAATACAAATTTTGTGATACACATAAAACTCATTTCTCTTGTGAATTTGATTGTGTTCGACTAATCTCAAAAATTTTCAGTGCATAGAAAAGAGCATTAAGGTTGACAACACCTTGCAATATGGAAAATCACATCATATAAGAACCAACTTTGTAACTTTTTTTATTGAGGTTTTTTCTTTAAAAGAACATGACTTTCTGACAACATATACTTCATCTTTTACTGATTTTTAGTTAAATTAATCCATCAAAAAGGTCTGCAAATAAACTGGTCACAATGACATTCGCACTGCCTTCCATCTATTTGTGAAGAATTATATTTCTTCTGGGAAATTCATTTCCCATTGATTTTTAAGGACAGTCTGTCTCTGAAAATTTGTTCATAATAGTAGTATTCTAAATTAAAAAACTAAAAAATACATGAAATTTCTTTTAAAAAAAACATTAGTGGCACCCTTGAGTTAGTTAATTTACATATAACTAAAAAATATCATTATTTAAATTTCAGAAGAGGGAGGTAGATGCAGATGCAAAGGGAATGGAAATAATGGGGGTAATCTTTTTCTAAATAGTGTTACAACACATTTTCAAGCAGGCATGTCTGAGGGAGATGTTCACTTTTAGATGCTGTCTTCCTGTATCATGTGCACTACAAAAGTACTCTTAAATTTGTGTCAACGCCTGTAAGTACTTTTAAATGGATATCTTTTCCAGTGTGAGAAATTTCTTACATTCTTAGTCTTCTTTTTTTTTTTTTTTTTTTTTTATGATATTTACCATACATACTAGCATACAAGCCGATTCCTCTACTTCAACAGCTAAAAATTTGTGAAAAACACCTTGATCCATATATAACTTGACCTTAAATTTTAAGATTTTGGAAAACATATTTATTCAAATGAATTCTTCAAATTTTTGAAATTATCTTCTGTAAAAGCCTTCAAAGTACAATTTGCTATCAAAGTTTCCAAGTGACTAATGTAACATTTATGGCATTACTTATGCAGCATTTTTGAAAGACTTTATAACCATTTCTGATGAACTTGCATCCCACAACTCTTTCACCCAAGAAGAAACAAGGTCAATGTTTGACTTTTTCAAGTTATCACCTTTCCAAAAAACACTTTGTCATTGCTCTTCCAAAGTGCTGACACAACTGGCAGGAGTTAGGCCAGAAAACACCCAAACTTGCTGTGAAAACTCAGGTGGAGAGATGCTTGGGTTGTGCCCATTCCCAACAGCCAAGTGATTTACCTGGTGTCTGACTTACTGCATGTCCAATTCTGGAGATGGGGTGCTGAAGTCACACAGGGGAAATAATGAGGACATTTTCCTTCATTGCTATAATTAACACACAGGAATCAGACATTTTCAAATTGCCTGCATTTACCGTCCCTCACATAACATCAATCACACATAAGAGAACTTGAAAATTTCATTGTCCTGGAGCGGGAATAGAATTCACATCTCTCGATTTCTGTCTGAGCATGCTATCTCTTACACCAAATAGGGTGATCAAGTCCCAAATATCTGTGTGCCCGCTTCAGGACAATGTAATTTTCAGGTTTTCTGATGTTGTTAATGTTACGTGAAGAATAGTAAATACAGGCAAATTCAAAGATGTCTGATTGCTGCACTGATGATTCTGACATATTTCCATATCATATGTTATGAGAAGAATATTTCCTGCACAGAATTTACCTATGTAGGTGTTTTTGCATTAGTACTTCCCATATTGGGGGTACATGATAATTTTTTAGCACTGTTAATTATGACTACTGCCCTTAGAACTGTGTATTTTAGATTTTTATCAAGTGGGAAAAGATAATCACATACATTTTTGCTGTTAGAATAGCAGGATCAAAAGACAGGGTCTCTGAAACTATCAGATGTATGGGTGCTTCTATGGAGGATGGCTTTAATAATTTCTTGCAGTAATATATATTTTTTTCTTTTTTGTTAGTTTTATTAATTTATAAGTTGGAACTTTGTTTGCTATTAGTATTAACGTCTGATATCTGCTATTGCTTTCTTCACTTTTTTATGCTTTCCAACCGTAGGTTGAAGAAGCATATATGCTCCAGCTTTGTCCGTCCGTCCGTACGATAACTGGTGTAAAAATGGTTCGATTTCGATAAAATTTTAGTATGTGGTAGGGGACCACCGGGGGACGAACCCTATTGAAAATGGGACAAATGGGGTCAAAGGTCACGACGTAGGAGCAGGATCATTCCATTGCCCTTATGTGTCATAACTAGCGTAAATATGATTCGATTTCAATGAAAGTTTACTATGTGGTAGGAGACCACCTAGGGATGAACACTATTGAAAATGGGACAAATGGGGTCAAAGGTCACGACGTAGGAGCAGGATCATTCCATTGCCCTTATGCTACATAACTTGCGTAAATATGGTTCGATTTCAATGAAAGTTTACTATGTGGTAGGAGACCGCCTGGAAACGAACCCTATTCAAAATGGGTAAAGTGGGGTCAAAGGTCAGGACATAAGAGCGGGGTGCATTCCATTGCCCTTATGCATCATAACGTGCGTAAAAATGGTTAGATTTCGATGAAATTTCAGTATGTAGTAGGGGACCACCTGGGGACGAACCCTATTGAAAATGGACGAAATGTGGTCAAAAGTCAGGACATAGGATTGCGATCCATTCCATTGCCCTCATCCCATATTATTAAGGTGGACGTCAAGTAATTTTGCTTCCTATACTTCCAATGGAAAAACTTTTGTAAACATTTCCTTCACAGTTAATGTGTTCCCAAGGATGAAAATTTGAACATCGATTAAAAATAACTTCATATTATAACTTGGAATGCTTAATATTTTCTAAAACATAACCATAATTATATTAAAAATCAATCACTTTTCCTTTGGTGGTGTTGAAACCAGAGAAAAAGATGGCGCGACCTGTACTTTGATGTCAGTGGACAAAAAAATGTTGGATTGCATAATTACGGTTATGGTTTAGAAAATATTAAGTATTCCAAGTTATGAAATGAAGCTATTTTAATCGATGTTCAAATTTTCATCCTTGTGAACGCATTAATTGTCCAGAAAAAAGATGGCGCAACCTGTATTTTCATGACGTCAGTAGACAAACAAATGTTGAATTGCATAAATATGGTTATGTTTTAGAAAATATTAAGTATTGCAAGTTATAAAATGAAGATATTTTAATCGATGTTCAAATTTTCATCCTTGGGAACGCATTAATTGTGAAGAAAATATGTACAGAAGTTTTTCCATTGGAAGTATAGGAAGCAAAATTACTTGACGTCCACCTTAAAGTAGCAATTCTTGTATGTATGTATGTACATTTTATTTTGAAAACGGCTCTAAGAATTTTGATGAAAGTCGTTAACCTACCGTTTTCTGGTACTAGAAATCGATGTAGCTTGATCTCGACTTTAGGAGAATTTGTTTAGTGGGTTAAATAACCAACCCGAATTATAACGTTTTTGGTGATGGCGTTGTTTCATTAATGTTACCAATGCTTAGAAATCTTATGGCGTCATAATCTCGCCTTTGAAAATGTTGGCGCACGGTCACGCCATCTGTCTCATTACGTCACGCATTGTGTGTGGATCCCATTAAAGTTTTATGACGTCACCCTCTTGCGGCAAGCAGATGGGCGCGATTCCCTTCTGCCTCATTACGTCACGCGTTGTGTGCATATGTCCGTCCGCAGGATAACTCGCGTAACAATCGTTCGATTTCGATGAAATTTTAGTATCTGGTAGGGGATCACTTGGATAGGAACCCTATTTAAAGTGAACGAAATGGGATCAAAGGTCAGTACATAGGAGCGGGATTCATTCCACTGCTTTTATGCGTCATAACTAACGTAAAAAAGGTTTGATTTCGATGAACTTTTAGTATGTGGTAGGGGACCACCTGGCGACAAACCTTATTGAAAATGGGAGAAATGGGGTCAAAGGTCAGGAAATAGAAGCGGAACAAAGGTTAGGACACAGGAGCAGGATCTATTCCATAGCCCTTATGCATCATAACTTACGTAAAAATGCTTTGATTGCGACAAAATTTTATCATGCTATTTCGGAGGTATACCAAACCGGTTCTGTTGAATATCATCGAAATGGGATCAAAGGTCAGGGCACAGGACCGAAATTTATTCCAAAGCCATTATTCTCATAACTTGAGTAATAACTTGAGTAATGATTTCTGGTATGTTGGAAAGCGTATTATAATCAATGCATTGCATGATTTTACTAACTTGTTTATTTATATCAAGATTATAAATAAAAAAGTGAAGAAAGAAATAGCAGATCTCATTTATAATTGTTTTTCTTTTTCTTACTCTTAGGAGTTCTCTTTTATATCTAAACCTATTTGGAAAAGGTTTTAGGTCATTATTATTACTTCATTCTTCAACAATTTTTTTTTAATTTGAAGATACATCTTATTTTGTAATGCAGGATTATTTTTTTTTACTACAGATTCTATTTCATGGGAATAATTTTTCGTTTTTCCTACATGACAGGAATAGGCAAACTTTATTTCTCTGTTTGAAACTACTTTTTGTAGACAACTAAGTTGCAATGAAGAAAAATTTCTTGTATTTTGGATGAAGAGTGAATACCTTAGCTGACGAGAAATGTTTTTCAAGCAAAGAATCAAATTATTTTTCCAGTCTTTTGTTGTTCTTTTGATGAGATATTCTACTTTTCTGCAGTATGGTGAACAGATAAGGTTCTTTATAACAGTGTTGTTAATACATCAAGATTTTAAAGCCATCTTCATAAATAGCCTTTAACTTCAGGTATTGCCATAAAGCCATCACAGAAACTACAAGTAATGATGATGTTGGAACATCAAGAGAACAAAATGTGGTAAATATTTGATGCTGAATTGGATTTACTGACTTGGGTTTAATATAGTCAAATGGAACTTACGAAGAAATTCAAAATAGCTTTGTTAAATTCATGTATTAAGGGTGAAATATATGATTTTCTGCTCCTTTTTCCTTACAAAAATCTGCATCAAATGTTTTTGAAATCTCAGTTTATTCTGAGTACAATATTCACATGGCTTTGTGAATTTCCTATATATGTATCGTAAAAAATGTGTCTGCACAAACTCTGGCTGCAAGTTTTTGGTCTTATACAATACTTAAACAAAAAAATATTGACAATGCTTCTTTTACAATAGCTTCAAATAGGACACACAATCTCCCTACAAGAACAGTGCCACAACTTTAGAACAACACCAATTCTTTGCTTGTGAAGGAGACACGTTAAGCACACCTTGACTTCTCTTAACCTGGAGTACATACTCAGTATGACAAAACAAAAATAAAAAGCTACTTATAAAATACACCAAAACACGGAATGGTCGCTTACCCAATGTTTTGCATTGATTGTCTATGTATTCACAAAGTGTTTGAATGCTCTGAAGATATTTTGAGAATGCAACCTGAAAAATATATAATCATTATTTTGGGAAATGTTATATGGATGCAACAGTAGAGTATCAAAAACAAAATTAATATGGGAACACAGTCCATAAATTTGGTAACTAAATGCTTCTGCTTTCATTATCAGTGTTCTCCCCAGGATCTATTGAATGGGCACTTCAACTGGCTGATTTTACTGACCACCTGACTAAAATATTTATGCAATTTGTGCAGCATCATATGGTACTGCCCACTGATCTTGATCAATATTAAATTAAACACACTGTGCTATCGAGGTCAATGTGACAAAAGTGGAAGCCAAGTGCTGCTGGTATGTAATCTATACCTAAGCAGTTATAAGACCTTTCACCATTCACTCTACGACCACACAAAGTACCCTATTAGGGTGAGTGGCTTGGTAATTAGCCTCCAAACGACATGGATGTGTAGCGGTCATATGTCTTCATAATTCAAAGTAAAACAAGTAGGGGTGAGTGGGGAAGGGGAGGATCCTACCATCGGTGCACTAGCAAGCTGATTATTATAATTCTACAAGCTAGTATACCACATTAAATTCTGTGGATTGTTATAACCATTGTTTACTCTAACTACAGGTGAACAAATATAATAATATATAACAATAAAACAACATGAAAATCCATAATTAGTCAGAAGTTAAATCACAAAACAATACTCTTAAGTTTTTTTTAAGAAAAATGAAAGTATGAAAACAACAACACAGCCGCCAATTTCCATCAAGGATATTGCAAAGGCTGGTCCATCTCATGAAAAACAGTCTGTTTCATACAAAAAATGTGCTTCTAAACACTACTTATCACATATAAACAATGACTGATTTCAAACATTTGATTGGTTAGTAGAAAAAAATAATGGAATGATGCGTTGCCCACGTATGAAATGCAGAAAAATACAACCTACGAATAAGGAAGTGACTTGGGTGGCTATACTGTGCAGAACTTCAAAAAGTAAGCTAAATTGACCATGAACAAAGCCAGTTATACACTGATTCCTGTTCAGATATAACTGAAAAATGTGTACTTGAGAAAACTGGGTTAGAACAAATTGAACAAACAATTTCAGGTATAGATTTCATGGAAGAAATATTCTTTGCTAATTATGTAAAGCAAAGTCAGGAATAGCAACCTAGCAATCAGATATGCCTGAATTACCAGCTTTACTGTTCAACAATGTAAAATAATCACAACAGAAAACTTGAAAATTACATCAACACACCAGAACATTTAAAAATTACATCATCACATCAGAAAACTTGAAAATTACATAACCACATTCAAAAAACATGAAAATTACATCACCACATCAGAAAACTTGAAAATTACATTCTCACTCCAGGGCAATGCAACTTTCAAGCTTTCTGGTGTGATGATGTCACGTATTGAACAATAAAGTTGGCGATTCAGGCATATATGATGCCTAGGTTAGTAATCAGGATCAATTTCAGTTTTGAATGACTTGCAGAAAGATGCTTTTGTAGGAGCTTTAAGATCTATGTATTGGTTGGCAAAAAATGAACTACTACACACTACATTGCATCAAATATTGCTTGAGCATTTTAAGGCTGTAAGGTTGTACATACTTAAACCATCTTGATATGGTAGAAATGCACAGTACACTTCATAAAGAATAATGCAACAACTGCTTGACATTTAACTTAAATTAGATGTGAAATACTAGATTATTTCAGTGTTCTGTGTGGTGAAACAACAGACACCTCAGTTTTGAAGCAACTTATAAACATTAAATATGTTTGTCAACTTAAAAAGAGATTAGTATTAGTTTTATATCAACTTGTAATATCACTGATGGTTAAGATAAAACAAAAACTAACAAAATTATAATAAACACTTGGCAATATAAAGTTGAAAACTTCTATTTTGGTCAACCTAGAATCTGATGGAGCAGCTGTCATGCTTGAGAAACACAAAGGAGTAGCAAACCTACTAAAAGATGAAACAGATGGATTCATGGTCAACTGCCATTATATAAACCACTGCCTGGCTCTTGCTAGTGTTCAAGCACCCGCTCTGGTGTTGTAAGTAAAATTTAACAATATCTTAAAACAATTGTTTTTCTTCTTCCACAATTCCTCAGTTAGGATGGCTAGTTTAACTGAAATACAAAATATACTAAACAGTCCTCAGATAAAACTTAAAAGGCTAGTGACACTAGGTGGCTGTCTGTTGACTGCTGTACAGTCTTTAAGAGAATCCTTGGTGAGTGTCATTGCTACAGCCGAAAGAGGCCACCAAATGATATGACATCATAACTGAAGTTTTAAGCAAATATATGAGAATATACAATTTTGAACTCAAAAATGAGACACATAGGTTGAGCTTAAATGTTCAACCAGACATTTCATCAAAAACATGCAGCTCAAAATCAATACTATAATAATAATAAGCTTATCTTTAGCCAATCCAAAGTTGTTGAAGCTCATTTTGTCACATTTCAAGCATGTGACAAAATGAACTTCAGCAACTTTGGGTTGGTTGAAGGTAAGCTTAATATTAGTATAGTATTGATACAATTTTGATGTGCTACTTCATCTGTCTAAACTGTCTATAGTTTGGCAAAAGAAAGAGGTTAATTAAACAGAAATAGACCCAATCTTAAAAGCCACAAAATTATGCATTATGAAATTGAAAGACACCACTGCTAATCATTTTTAAAAACTCCATCTACATCTTGCAGGCAGTGGCACCCATATGAGTACTTTAGGGGGAAGGGGGCCTAAGAAAAATCCTTACCTCCTTCTAGGCTGTCAAAAAGAGGTTTCGTATAATTTAGTGTTTTAAATTTATCAAAAATTTTGCTATACCAACAGCTGTGTGTGTGGGGGGGGGGGGGCTTGCTTGCAAGTGAATGGTCAGACCTTCATATTGTTTGTTCAGATGCTATAATGCTATCACTTTTAAGACTATAATCTGTGATAAATATATACATCATTATTAAACACCTAGAAGTAAGACTTCCAGATATGTCAATATTTTCTTCTTTTTTTCAAGAGTTTTCAATCCAAGGAGCCATGGTCAAAAATGAGGCTTGTAAGATTCTTTTTGAACACTGTCCTAAAACTGGGAGTCCTGAAATATTAAACTAAGAAAACAGTACACTAGAATGGGCAGTTGCACCAAAATTGCTTAAACAACATTCATACAAAAACCTAGATTCAAAACAAATAATGCTTAAATTTTCAATACCACCTGAGCTCAAAGAATCTTTTCTAGAGTTAGCAAAACTAGGTGCTATTGCGTTCAAGTGTGTATGTGGACTGGCTTTACCTTTATGCACAGTTAAATGTAAAATAGGATTTTCTACTCTAAAACAAATTAAAATCTCTCTGGGGAATTTGATGAAGCAGAGCACACTAAATAAGCTGATGTTGATTTCAGTAGAAGAGCCAGATACCACAGACTTTGAATATGAAAAAGCTGCAGACGACTGGGCCTCTAAGAAGAGAAGAATTAATATATGCAACGTTAATCTTGAATTAAAATCACTACATAAGGATTTTAATGTTTTTCATTATTATTTTTAAATTCTAATAAAATTGTTTTGTTTTTTTAATTTGTTATTAAAGCATTCTACTTTTTAAATAAAAGGCACTTTAATTGTTAAATTTACTGTGTTGGTTTTTATTTTTCAGTTAAAAAATATAAAGTTAGACAATATTAAATGTCTAACTTTATATTTTTAACTGAAAAATAAGATGTGTTGGTTTTTATTTTTCAGTTAAAAAATATAAAGTTAGACAATATTAAATGTTTTCAATGTTTGTCCCACAAATTATCATTAAATAAATATTTATTAAATTATGCAATAAATTTTTGCTCTCAATTGTTTAAATCACATTTATAAACAACAGAAAGTTTTATAAAATTGCAAAGTAATTGGCAAGACACTTTCTGCAAAGTATTGGCAAGACATTGCGGGTAAGTTGAATATTGATGGATTTTCTGTGACTGACATTGAGGTAATTCACAGGCTGCGTGGAAGAGAGTCCCGGAAAGTGTCGCCAATTATTGTTCAGTTTAAAGATAGAGAAATGAGGAACAAATTCCTTGCGAGGGGTAGGACTAGTCTGAGAGTGATGGATGTTGTTAAAAATTGAACGGATGGCAACAGGGTGTATATTAATGAAAATTTAACTGTTCATAATAGACAGCTCTTTTGGCAGGCACGTGACTTTTCAAAAACCAACAATGTTAAATTCTGTTGGTACAGAAACGGAAAAATCTTCTGCCGGTTGGCGGAGGGTTCGAACCCAGTTCATATAAAGAGTAAGCTGGATTTGAATTTAGAGCGGTTTTAGCGCTCTGGATTGATCTCAATATTTCTGTTGTTGACTGTATTTCTTTTGATTGTATATTTTGTGTTTGATGGCGAATTGTGTACCGGACTATGTAAGCAGTTGCAGAATTGCAGGGTTTGATTTCATCGAATACTTACAGTTTGAAATTTTGCACTTGAATGCCCGAAGTCTATATAGTAAGTTAGATGCTTTGGTTTGCTTGCTGCATGATATAAATTACCAATTAGATTTTATATGAGTCTCAGAGAATTGGTATGATGCTGGTTCTGTATGTAATGTACCTGGTTACCAAGTTTTCGCGGCTTCCCGTTCTGGGTCCGGGGGGGGGGGATTGCGATATATGTTAAGCATTCCATTACCGCATTATTACTTGATAAATACACTCTCATAACTGAAAATTATGAAATACTTTCAATTGCGTTACAACAATCAATAATAAGTGTTATGTACCGTCCCCTACACGGTAATATTGGATCTTTTTTTAACTTTTATTCTGGTTTGTTGGATGACATAAATTTCACTGGTAGGACATTGTACTCTTTTGGTGACTTTAATGTGGATATGAATTCCTCTGGAACGGGTGCTGCCTTATTTAGAGATATAATTATTTCTTCTGGAATGTTAAATGTAATAACTATTCCCACCAGAGTTACATATTCAACTGCTTCTTTATTACATTTGTGTATAGCAAATAACTATAGTACATACATGCTCGGGGGTTTTCTCATTTCACATCAGTGATCATCTACCGATTTTTCTTTTGGCGGACTGTTCAGTAGTAAACAGATCTAATTCATGTTCTATGTTAATAAGAAATGATAGTTATGATAATTTACTTCTGTTTTGTGGGGCTTTATCACTAATTGATTGGACTTCTGTACTTCAGTTGGATGATCCAGTTGAGTCATATAATGAATTCTGGAGAATTTTTTGGAATTCTTACGATGTTGCGTTTCCATTTCGTAACTTATGTCGTACATCGCGTTGCAGGAAGCCTTGGTTTAACCGGAGTTTGTTACGTTGCTTAAATAGAAAAAATAAATTGTTTGCTGTTTTCCTCCGTTCCAGGAACTCAATTCATTTGTCTAATTTTCGTAGGTATAGAAATTTGGTATAATTCTAAATTAAGACTGGCTAAAAATAACTATTATTTTAATTATTTCGGTACTACTACTGACGGTAGGAAAATCTGGCGTTTAATTAATGAACTGTTGGCAACCTCGAGGGATGCCCAATCATCAACTATAATTGAATATAATGGAATTAGGACGTCTAATTTAGGAGAGGTAGTTGATATTTTTAATAAATATATTTTAGAGTTGCCGGACATTCTGTTGTCTGAAATTCCTCATTATACTAACCATTTCTCTGATTACCTACCTGCTTCTTCTGATTCCTCATTCTTTTTTTAAACCAGTGGATGATGACCTCTTGAGGGTAATGAGTGAATTGGACCAGTCCAAAAAGGCGGGGCCTGATAATGTACATCCTAGGGTTATAAAGTTTATTTCAGGGGAGCAACTTGTTCCGTTGACCCATATTTTTAATCGTATTTTGTATACAGGATGTATCCCGTTGCCATTGAAATTAAGTCATGTTACTGTTATACATAAAAAGGGATCAGTAACAAATGTTTCAAATTATCGACCAGTATCTGTAATTCCTGTGCTTGCTAAAATTATGGAGAGATTAATACTGATACAGTTGTTATCTTATATTGGTAAAAAAATGTTTTAAATAAAAGCCAACATGGGTTTCGTAAGGGGTTTTCGACAGAGACAGCTATTTTGGATGTATTAAACTATTTACATTTTAGTCTTGATAACGGCACTAGTGCGGTGGGGGTCTTTTGTGATCTTTCCCGCACTTTTGATACCATTTGTCATGACACATTGTTATCTAAGTTAGAAAATGTTGGCATCAGGGAGGTTGTTAAGACTTTATTCCAAAATTATTTAACAGGCCGGAAGCAATTTGTACAAATACAGGGTGTTCAATCTTCTGCTCTTATGGTTCATCATGGTGTTCCTCAGGAATCGGTTTTGGGCCAGTTATTATTTTTAATTTATGTTAATGATTTATTTACTATTACTTCAAGTGCTACTCCTATTTTATATGCTGATGGCACAAGCCTATTTTTTTTCAGGGACACTCTATCTGAGTTGATCCCACGTGTGAATCTGGAACTTCAAGATTACTTTCGTTGGTTTTGCTGTAATTCCTTAACAATAAATATTTCCAAAACTACTAGTGTCCTATTTTCACGATGTAGGCGAAGAGTGGATGTTGCAAATGGGATATTATTTGGTGGAGTGCCCCTTGACTTTCAGGCTGTTATAAAGTTCTTGGGTGTATATTTACAAGATAATTTGAGATGGGATGCATATGTTAGTGAAATTGCGGTTGGGCTCAGATCATGCATTGGTGTCATTTATAGGATTTCAAGTTTGTTGCCTGCCAGGGTTAAGTTGCTATTGTATTTTTCATTTATTTATCCATTTCTATCTTATTGTCTCTTGGCTTGGGGTCGCACAACTATTGGGAATATTAATAGAATTTATGTTTTACAAAAAAAATTTTTACGTTTGGTGATTCCGTCTTTACAAGTACATTCTCTTTTTCTCAATTATCAGATAATGTCATTTGATAAATTACATAGTTTTCGATTATTACTGTTTATGCATGAACGTACATATGCTAAGAAATATTCAGATCTAATTACCTTGCATTTCCGTTCCCATTATCATGACACTCGTGGACTTAATAGTTTTTTAATACTTAGAGTGCATACTAATTTATTATTTAATAATATTAACTTGATCTGTCCTAGGTCCTGGAATGGGTTGCTGCTTCGATTCAAGACGATTACACACTTTTCGGTATTCAAAAAACAACTGAAGACCTTCAAAATTAATGGTTGATTAACGTTTGGTTATATATTACGCATTATTACTTTAATTTACTGCATAATGGTTAAATTGTTCTTTGGCTTGACTATTTAGATTCTTTGGGGGGGGGGGGCTAGGGGATAGTCAGGCTACTGTTAGCCTTTTTCCCTGGTTCCCTTGCCACAATTACAGTGCACCGCACTGATTTGTTTAAGAACCGGTAGTGGTGCTTCAATTTACTTTAACTAAAACTGAAAACAAATTTATTCATGCTATCATACGGGTTTTTGTAGTTCCTGTTACTTCATTTATACTTTTCAATATATGTATAATATTATTGTATAATATTTGTATTTGCATGTTTTTTTTTTTTTTTTTTTTTTTTGTTTGTTTGTTTTTTTTTTTGCACAGAAGTTGTATTTGTGATTTGATTGTGTGGTGAATGGTGTAGTGTGGCAAAGAAAAATTAAAATAAAATAAATAAATAATTATACTGCTCAACCTGACTACTACATTATTATGTCACCCAGCTAGCAAATTTTCTGGGAAGAAGATTATCACGCAAAAAAACTTAAGTGTAATAATATGAATGACACTGAAGTAAATTAGCACTAGGTTAGCTCCACAAAGAAATACAAACCATCAGATAAATTTTTCAACTGATTATTTATTCACTTTTGCTGTATCAAATTTTTCCATTTACAATGATCTTGAAATACATCTTGGGCTTCACTGGCATCCATCACATGATGTACACAAGACCTTCTATACAAGACCACTCACAATCTTTTTCTCATGCAGACACACTTGAATGTGATCCTCCCATGACTTCCTCTGCCTTTCTTTCCTGCCACTTGGGATGAAAAAATTTTCTTAGTAAGCATCTCATCACTCATTCTTTCAACATGGCCAAACCGCCTAAGAATATTAGTCTCCAACTTACTAACAACATTTGCTTTACATTACACAACTGCAGCACATCTTCATTCCTCACATGATCATGAAGTGTCTTGCCACAAACTCTCCATAAAGTAACGCATCTCTCCAGCACACAAACAACTCCTATGTCTCTTCTGCAGTACCCAGGTTTCGCTGCCACACATCAGAGTAGGAATAACTACACTTTCATACAGTCATTCGGGACTCTCTTGAGAACCCATCATTCCTGTGAAAACCCTATAAAGCAGCTATGACTTTCAAATAATAATTCACTCACCTACTAATATCACCATCCAGTTTGCTCTCTCTGTCAAACATGCTTCCTCAATACACAAACTCATTCACTTGGTCAATTACTGTGCCATTTAGACTTATCTTAGATTCAATACTAACAGTTCCTCACTCAAAAACCATAACTTTGGTGTTTCCCTTATTTAAACTCAGTTTGAATTTCATACAAACTACGTACATCCAGGACAACATACCCTGCAATTCACTTTTCCTCTCTGCCAGCAGAACTGTGTCATCAGCATACAGTAATCTGCACACATGGATATTACCAAGACATAAACCAATATTGTCCATCTTGGCATCACGCATACACGCATTCATAAATATATTAAACAGCCATGGTAACATTTACACAACCTTGTCTGACTACTGCACCAATAGAAAACCAGTTTGATACAACACCATTTGCTCATACACAAGCTCTACAGTAAGCATACATTGTTTTTACACTATTAAGTAGATTCCCAGTAACACCATATTTATTCAATTCCTTCCACAAAAGTATCATATTTACTTGGTCATAAGTTTTCTCTAAATCTATGACAGCAGCTCAGAAACTTTCTTACCAACAGACAGATACTTTTTTATCATTATGCGCAATTCAAAAATTTGGTTATTGTAGCCTTTACCAGGCATAAAACTACTCTGTACAGTGAACATCCCATACTTTCTCTGATGTAAGAATGAGTTCTTACCTTTTCAATAATGACCTTACCAAACACTTTCCCTGGCATACATAATAAGCTAATACCATGATAGTTCTTGCAGTCAATAGGATCACCTTTTCCCTTATACGAGAGAACAATTATTGCATCCCTCCAATTCGAGGGATCATTCCTAACTCCCAGCACAACTGGCAAATTTCAGTTAACCAATCAATTGCAGAGTCACCACCATATTTCAACATCTCAGGAGTTATGCCATATACTCTTGGAGCCGTACCATTCTGAAGAGATTTTAGAGCTTTACGCAACTCTTCTCTTGAGATCCCTTCTGTGCTTCCATCTCACACTGTGACATCATCTGCTTCTGTTTCTCTGAATCACCTTTGCTTTCATGATCTAATAAATCACAGAAGTATTCACCCCATCCTTCACTTAACTCATTGGGCTCGCAAATAATTTCTCTGATCCTATTCTTCACACAACTGAAAATTTTATTTCCCCTATTTTTCCTGTGTCTCATGTGCCCCCAGAAAAATTTTCTGTCCTTCCAAAAAGCCAATTCATGCCTTTCCACCTTTTCCTTCCTATCTTTTGCCTCACTATGGCAAACCAGCTTAGATGCCTCATGCTTCTTACAGCGATATTTATCCTCGGAAACTCTACGTTGCAGCATCTCCAAATATGCTTCCTTCTTCTCTTTACTGATTCTTCAATCTCACTATTCCACTAAGCATAAGCTTTAATGTTACCCACTATTGTGGTGCCACAGACCTCTTCAATGGCAGTGACAACACAGTTCTTAAAACATTCGCACTTCTTTTCTACATCCCCCTCACATAACTTCAGCACCTTCAGTTGTTCTCTGAGTACATTAGAGTAACACAGATGATCTTCAAGGAAACTTTCAACCTTTATTCTTTCCATCTTAAGTCTCTTCCTATTCCTTTTCCTCCAACCAACATTTAATTTCACTTGTGGCACTACCAAGTAATGATCAGAGTCAACATCTGCACCTCTCATCATACAAGTGTCAACAACTAAATGTTTCAAATGCAGATCGTAAACAACAAAATATATTACATTATTTTGTCCTAGATGTGAGAAGGAAAAGAAAAACAGAATAATATGATAAAGGCTAGTAAGAAAGAGTGCAACTCTGCACACACACAAACAAACAAATAGGACTACATAATACACTAGGAAAGCAAGCCACATATAGGAAGAACAAAACAGAATAACTGCAACTAACATAGCAAACTAGAAGTCATTGGATGTACTCAACTCACATACTACCAGTAGAAAGGGAGTGCAGATATGTTTTTCAGTGAATTTTGTTGTAAAAATCTCCATACCTGTACTGTACACTCTATTTTATATATTTACAGGGCTCTGCAAATCCCAGGCACCAGGTTGCCCTGATAACTAGAAATATGGCACTCACACCCATGTCTTTTTACTTAAAAATTTGTAATTTGCAGCAAATACCATGATTTCCATAGCACAATACTGTATTAGTGTTCTCCCTAGAGTCTTTTCACTGGGCAACCGGCCCAGCTATTTTGCTCTGCCGCCAATTAAAATTTTCTTTAACATTTTTCCCAACACACATAATAATAAGAGTGGAAAACTTATTCCCACGTACACCATAAATACTCATGAAAACTGGCTGAAATCTGTGTTAAATATGATTTATTAGTAAATACTCATTTTTTAATCATTTATGTATTGGGTATATAAATAAGTTTTGAGGGATTTGAGGTGAACAAAACACGTTGTTGGAGAACAGAAACAATATTTTAATATTAATTGAAGTATGCTCCCTCTGAAGCTACAACTTTACTCCATCTTTCGGGCAGTGAACGTAAGCCCCGAAGTAAGAATTCTGGTTCCTTGGAAGAGATCCAGTTGCCCAGCCAATTTTTGATGTCTTCATAAGAACTAAACCGTTCACCAGAAAGTGCTGACTGCATCGACCGGAACAAATGGTAATCCGATGGCGCAATATCTGGCAAATATGGCAGGTGGGGTAGAACTTCCCACTCAGATCCTTCTAAGTACTTTTTCACAGGTCGAGAAACATGTGGTCTTGCATTGTCATGCTGCAAGATGACTTTGTTGTGTCTATTCTCTCATTCCAGCCGTCTTTGCATGACAGCTCGTTTTAAACGCATTAATTGGGTTCGATACTGATCACCAGTAATAGTTTCTGACGGTTTCAGCAGTTCAAAGTGGATCACACCCTTCTGGTCCCACCAGATACACAGCATTACCTTTAAACCATGGATATTGCGCTTTGGCATTGAAGGACCTGGCTTCACCCATGCTTTCTGCCGTTTAGGGTCATCGTACCATACGAATTTCTCGTCGGCAGTAATAATACGATGCAAAAAAAGAATTTCTTTTTTGCCTTTGAAGCAGCAATTCACTAATGGTTTTTCGACGTTCAAGGTCTCTTTCCCGCAAAGCATGTGGAACCCAATTCCCTTTATTTTTGCACCATTCCCATGGCAGCTAAACGTTGTGAAATGTATGGTTGACTAAGATTTAATGCTGCTGCTAGTTCTTTTTGGATCTGGCAAGGATCCTCGTCGAGTAAAGCTTCCAATTTGGCATCAGCAATTTTTTAGGGTGGTCTAGAACGTTCTTTATCACTGACATCGAAATCGTTCCTTTTGAATCACCTAAACCAATACTCACATGTTTTTATGGATGGAGAATGTTCACCATAGATTTCTGACGTTAAGCAATAGCTGTCGGCAGCACTTTTCTTGACAATAAAGTAATGCCTAACACTTCCCGCAAATGCTATTTTGTCAGGACGAAAGTTGCCATTTTTCATCGAGTAAAACAAATACGTCTTTGCGCCTCAATCGAACATCATATACTGACTCTGATAGCTGGCATCTCGTACTGCGATATCGCAGTGTTGCCACCTTAAAATACATGCGAGCAGTAATGAGTACGACACCGAATGGAAATCCCTCAAAACTTATTTATATACCCAATACGATTTTCTAATGTTGTTTAACATCTTATGTTACATTAAACACTAAAGATGTTTATAAGTATAATAATGTTAAGCAAAACATCTTTTTTTTTTTTGACTAGGAAAGGTATCATTAAAAGTACAACCCAGCTAAAATTTCTTGCCACCCAGCTGTAAAAAAAAACCTAGGGAGAACACACAATCTACTAATTATTTCATGAAAGAAATACGGGATTACGCCATATAATACAAATTTTGAAGATGACAATCCGATTTTTGGCGTAAATGTGACAAGGATGGTAAGTCAGATAATATTTGAAAACTTGAAAATTTTCATCGTCCCGCTCCAGGACGATGAAAATTTTCAAGTTTTCAAATATTATCTGACTTACCATCCTTGTCACATTTACGCCAAAAATCGGATTGTCATCTTCAAAATTTGTACTAATTATTTATTAAAAAATTTATAAGCTTAGGTTCTGTGGATAATGCAGCACTTAAAAAAAAAGTGGTTCCATGGCATTTAAGTTTTAAAAAAATCCTCATGGTAATTGTCAGAAGAGGTATTGGAAAAATACTGAAAATGTGTTAACAGAATTTTATTTTTAATACAATAAGAAGATAGAGGGCCACAAAGAATTGGAAAGAAGGTTTTTTATTACTTACAAACATTTTGACGGAAAATATGATGCAGTGAAGGTAGTGACCTATTCCACACCATCACAGGCGTAACTAGGGCAGGGCAGACAGGACTGCTGTCCCAGGCACAGCTCAAGAGAGGGCACAAAAATCTCTCCATACAATCTGATTAAAATCGGAATCGAACTTTTTGCGCAAGTTTTCGGTGCAGCCTTTACCGCATACTTTGTCATTTGTCCATTTACATAATTTGCTTATAACATCTTTTGCCAGTTTCAGTAGCTTTGCAGCCTAAAATTCAAACTGCTTCATCAAAATGTGCATGGGATGTAATTTGTTCACACTGAGAAATGAAGTGTGGGTGTTCATACGTTGCAAGATAAGGATGCCATTCACATTGTTGAAGATTCTAGGGGGGGCAATTCGATCATTACTACTCTACAACAAGCTACATTTAATGGGATACCAAAAGTCCGAACTCCAAAGCAGTTGGAAATCCCATCACTTTTTACACCTTTTGTGTTTTGCAGCCCATTTAGGGCTGTAAATTACAAAAGGTGCAGTAAGTTAGGGAAAGGGAAATGTACGAAACCCTTCTGCTGAATTCGGATATCAATTTCCTACATTCAAGAGGGTAAAATGCTATTCCGGTCTGGGAAAAGAAATGACACCTAGTTCGATAATACCCTATTTACTGTATCATACCCCAATAAAAATATTTAAGTGTCAGGTGGTTGAACTACAATGAGAATGGCAATGAGGGCTGCAGGAACTTCAAAAGTTCTTCCTCTGGTTGCCTGAAAAACTATCCTATTCTTAAGATCTATGGCACAACCGCTGATGATTATTAGCTATCAATTAACTACAAGAGACTGTGATAAAAAAAAAAGGATAGCATAAATTTCTGTATGAAGCAAAATGTCAGAAGTTACTCCTGGTGGCTAGTGTTAGTTATTTTGAAAAATTGTAATTGCATATGCATCTGGATACTATTTAACGTAAATCTGTGAGTAATCAACACACAAGACCAGTGTTACTGTTCTAAAAATTCATGCAAGAAGCATGGTTATAATATTTCAGGCACCAAGCTCTAAAGCTGTTTTTGTCTTAACAACTTTGGTGGGGGGTGTAATATTTGTAGCTTGCCTCGAATACAGAAATGCCTAGTTACGCCTCTGCCCACCATGTAATTTCTGTTGTTGATAGACACTTTGCAAATTGCTAGTTTTGCCATGCTAATCACATTTAGATAAGGCTGTTGTTTGTTCTTCAGTTGAAATGTTTTCAGAAATTTTTATGAGCAGCCTACAATGCAGATGTCAAATAATAAGAGTACAGGAGGTTTTAACTTCTTTCAAAAGTGAGTGCAGCACATTTTGTTAAATTTACAAGGGATTTTCAGTAGATTCTACATATTTTCAGGTCTAACTAAAGAATAGTGAAAAAAAAAAAATTAAGGATTTTTGTAAGTAATTACATCATGGCACCTCTAATTCTTGTCTACAGTGAAATAATTGATATTACAGGTTTTATAGAGGTAATGTCAACATATTTTTTGATGGTCCAATTTTTGAGCTAGAACCTACTGGGTTGTCGGAAAAGTCATGACGTATTTTGGCACCCAATGGCGGTTGGGCGGTTTTGGAAGTATTAGAGGCATGCGCAGCTCTGTTATCGCTGTGGCATTCAACAGGTGCCAGTTCTAGCTGCAGTCTAAAAGGAATAGTGAGCGATTTGGTTGATTTGCAGAGATTTGACATCAAGTTGAAGATGGAAGACCAAACTGTGTATTTTCACCATATTTTCCTGTTTTACTTCCGTAAAGGAAAGAACGTGTGTCAAGCTTGTAAAAAGTTGCATAAAGTGTATGGTGATAATGCTCTACAAGAACATCAGTGCCAGCGGTGGTTTGCAAAATTCCGTGCTGGTGATTTTGACCTCAACGATGCTCCTCGGTCCGGGAGGCCAACCGAGGTTTATGACGACCAAATCAAGGCATTGATCGAGTCAAACCCACGTTGCACAACATGAGAGATTGCAGACACATTGCACATTCATCATTCAAGCATTCATGACCACCTGAAGAAGCTGGGATATGTAAGCAAGCTCGATGTGTGGGTTTCTCATGAACTCAAAGAAGCTCAATTGACGGCACATATAAACATCTGCGATATGCTCATTAAACGTGTGGAAAATTATCCTTTTTTGAAGCGACTGATAACTGATGATGAAAAGTGGATTGTGTACAACAATGTGCTGTGCAAACGGTCTTGATCCCGACGTGCTGCTTCGCCTCAAATGACATCCAAAGCAGACATTCATCAGCGAAAGGTTCTGGTCTCAGTGTGGTGGGATTTTAAAGGTGTCGTGTTTTTCGAGCTCCTACCATGGAACCAAACCATCAATTCGAATGTGTACTGTTTCGCAATTGGACAGTTTGAACGAATCCATCCTCTAGAAACGTCCAGAGCTCGTTCATCGTAAAGGTGTTGTGTTTCATCACGACAACGCAAGACCACGCACAAGTTTGATCACCCAGCCAAAAATTATTGGAGCTTGGGTGGGATGTGTTGCCACACTCTGCATACTTGCCTGACCTTGCACCATCAGACTTCCACTTGTTTCGCTCTCTTCAACAGTCCTTGTGTGGTATAACGTTCAATTCAGATGAGGCTGTAAATCAGCACCTTGTACAGTTTTTCGCCACGAAAGACAGGTCCTTCTATGAACGAGCCATTCTGCAGCTCACTGAAAGATGGCAAAAGGTTATCGAACAAAACGGGCATTATGTCATTGATTGATCTTTGTTCTTTCTATCAATAAATGACCTTTGCAAAACATGGCTAAAATACGTCATGACTTTTCCGACAACCCAATAGTTCATTATCAGGACTACATCACTGAATTTTGCTCCTTATTCACTTGAAAGTAACCCATAAGTACTTAAAAAATGATAGTTCCTTTTTTAATAACAAAAATGTTTCTTTCTTATTTCCTGGGCTTCAGAGTCATCTTGTGAATCACAAGTTTCTGTAAGAAATTATGGTTGGACGTCAACAACAACAGGTGATATATAACCAGAAAACAATTTCGCATGAGAAGTGATATATGCAAGAATTCAGCTGTCTACCTGTGCGATAAAACACCATACCATAAGTTGCAAATTAAAATCACTTTATTTACAATTTAAAAGTAGGTTAAAAAACTGACTAGCGCTTTTGGGGATCCCGTTGTCCCCATCTACCGGTCCAAAGCACCACAGGGACATGATAGAGGCAGTCATTATATACAGATAAAAATCCCCCCCCCGTACACCACGTTACCAACATTTTAGTGATGCCAACATTTAAACAGAAAAAGATGTACAAGTTATTAGCAGCTGATATTACACTAAGTACAAGTTATTAACAGCTGATATTACTTAGTGTAATATCAGCTGTTAATAACTTGTACGTCTTTTTCTGTTTAAATGTTGGCATCACTAAAATGTTGGTAACGTGGTGTACGGGGGGGGGGGTATTTTTATCTGTATATAATGACTGCCTCTATCGTGTCCCTGTGGTGCTTTGGACCCGTAGATGGGAACAACGGGATCCCCGAAAGCGCTAGTCAGATCTTTAACCTACTTTTAAATTGTAAATAAAGTGATTTTAATTTGCAACTTATGGTATGGTGTTTTATCGCACAGGTAGACAGCTGAATTCTTGCATATAACAACAGGTGAATATGATTTTTAATCTCTATGGATTATATGAAGGAAAATACAGTTCTTTGAGTTCATACGTGCAAAATTTAACTTCAGCCAATTGTATTTTAATAGAATCTAAATTTTTAATTTCTCAGAGCAACTGGATAATTGAGAAAAGAAAATTACGAACCAGATTGGAATTTTATTTAGGAATAATAAGTGGTTGGGGTATATCATCATCATCATCATTGTCAACCATTATCAATCCACTACTGGAAGACAGTCTCCCCAAGTGTCTTCCATAACTGTCTGTCTTGAGCCACTCTCTTCCATGCTACTCCGGCAAGCCGGAGTGTCTGCCTTAAGCATGCCTTTCAGTTGTCTGCAGCCCATCCTGCTACTCCGGCATGCTTTCGAATTTCACTTGTCCATCTGTGGTCCATTCTTCTGGCAACATGTCCAGCCTATTGCCATTTCAGAGATTTTACTCACATCATGATGTCTTCCACTCTTGTCATTCCTTATCCACGAGTTCCACTTCTTATCTTTCCTGGTTACACCAAGTATGCATTTTGCCATGCCTCTTTCAGTTGCTGCAGCCTTTGTATGTCTTTTTTAATTAAAGTCCATGTCTCTGCTCCATATGTAAGAACTAGAAGGATACATTGATTAAACACTTTTCTTTTAAGACATAAAGGCATATTGCTCTTGAATATTGTACTGTTTCTTCCAAAAGCTCTCCAGCCAAGTTTTATACGACTATTAATTTCCTCATCAATGTGACCCTCGCTTGATATCTGCTTGTGTGTATATATATCATCATCATCGTCATCAACCATTATCAATCCAGTGCTGGACGAAGGTCTCCCCAAGTTTCGTCCAGAACTGTCTGTCTTGTGCCCGTCTCTTACATGTTACTTCCGCATACTTTCGAATTTCATCCACCCATCTCCCATGTGATCTTCTTCTGGGTCTTTTCCTGTCCCTCAGAATCCAGTCTAAAATTTCAGCTGTCCATCAATGGTCTGTCCTTCTGGCAATATGTCCAGCCCATTGCCATTTCAGGGATTTTACTTTGGTCGTGATGTCTTCCACTCTTGTCATTTTTCTGATCCACGAGTTCCTCTTCTTATCTCTCCTGGTTTCACCAAGCATGCATCTGTCCATGCTTCTTTGAGTTGTCTGCAGTCTTTGTATGTCTCTTTTAGTTAAGGTCCATGTCTCTGCACAATACGTAAGCACTGGAAGGATGCATTGATCAAAAACATAATGGCATATTGCTCTTGAAAATCATACTGTTTCTTCCAAACGCTCTCCAGGCAAGTTTTATAAGCCGATTAATTTCTTCATCAATGTGGCCCTCACTTGATATCTGCTGCCCAAGATAAATGTAGGTATTGGTTATCTCCAGCTTTTCCCCATCAATCGATAAATCTTCATTTCTTGTAAAAGCATTGTACATCACTTTTGTCTTCTGAAAATTCATTTTTAATGCTGCTTGCCTTTATTATTTAGATGACGAATTTCCTCATAAAATTCTTCAATCTCTTCTTCAGGCATAACTTGTGGTGGGTGCATAAGCTTGAAAAATCTGAGCCTGGTATCTTCTCGAGAGTCGGATAACAAGTCGTGCAGCTCTGTTAGAAGAATTTTCAACTTCTACAACTTTGTCCTTCAGTTTCTTGTTTATTATAAATCCAACACCACTAGTTCTGCCAGTATCTGTCCTACGATAGTAGAAGAGCTGTCTACTTTTCAGTTCAATGAAATCTTCTCCTTTTCTCCTTACCTCACTTAGCCCAACGATGTCCCACTTGATCCTTTGTAGTTTCGTCTTCGAGTTCAAGAAGCCTTGAATCAGAACATAGGGAGCGTCCATTAAACATAGCCAAGGTCAGCATCAGATGGCAGCCTAGTCCGGTCCTCCGGTGATTCTTAGCACCCTCTGCCTTCAAGTCGCACTCTCCGCTGCCTTGGCCAGGTACATTCCAGCTGCCGGAGACTGAGGGCCAAGATTTAAGTTGTGGATTTCATTTTAGAGGGGTTTGACCATAACTCTCCACGCTGGCCAAGTGGGTTGGCGAGTGTGGGATAGCATTTCCTCTAATCCTGATGGTATAGTTATACAGCTATTTGGCAGTCGTCGGAGCCCCTTGAGTGGGAACGGGATACACCACGAGAAGGCAGGGTTGACATATATATAAATATGCACACACACACATTAACAGGCAGAAAATACAGTATATTACTTTTTCTTCCAGCATCATCACCACATATTATGTTTAAGCAGTTTTCAAAATCTGAATTCTTTTCACCTGGCTACTATTTAGACCTCGAATATAGTTGCCCAACTCTGATTTTATGTATTTGCATGAAATGGACTCAGAAGAATTTCTGGCAGTTTAGTGAAATGTTAAATGTTTGTTGCATTGTTTATCTTTTGTTTCAACTGTCTTTAAATGAAGTCAGGCTTTCAGTTACTAGAACAACAAGCACTCATTTTTGAAGAAATGTAAAATTCCCTGTACTCTTATTACTGACATCTGCATTGTTAGCTGCTCATAAAAATCATAACTACACATTTATAATATTTCTACTGATGATCAAATATTAAGAATTACCTCATATTTCCTATCTCTATCCAAGATATTGCTATGAGAAAACATTAATGCTGGAAGAACACTTATACTCTTATGAGAAAACAAAAGTGCACCTTCATATTTGAAAATTTCTATCTTCTGTCTCCTGTTTGAATTACAAAAACTATGGCACCTGCTATTGTCACATAAACTAAGGAAGAAATATTCTATGCAAATACATGGTGAATACACAAGTGCATTACTTTCAGCAATCAAATTGTGGTACTGACTTGTTTCTGGTTCACTGTTCACCATGTAACACCACCTCAGAAAACTTAAAAATTGCACTGCCTTGGAGATAGGAATCAAACCAACACCTCCTGATTTTCATTCCACAGAGCATGCTACCATTATACCAATCACGACAATGAAGTTCAAAATAACTGAAGCTAAGCAAAAAAATTATCAGTATTTTTAGTATACAATTTTTTTATTTTCCCTTATAATGAAGCTCCAAGCACACATTTTTTTCTGTGTTCTATTACCAATTCAGTGTCTTTTGTAATGTTATGCTACTTGGTTTCCAATGTAATACTATTTACAAAGGCCATACCATAAAAACTGAGAGTATTTTTTTTTTTTTTTTTGAGTTAGCAACAGTGCAAAGGGGGAAAATAACCACACAGATGATTAACTGAATTAAGGAAGTATCTATGGCAACCATTATTAGCTATGGCACATGATTCTGGTTTTGTTATTGTGCAGTTGTTTAAGGTACATCTGCATTTTGCCATACAGCTATGGAGCTGAGTAATTTAGAGTTAGGAAGTGAAATGTGTAGTGTGATAAAATTTTGCTATCATTTGGGTGAGTCAACAATTTTTAGATGGCATCATGATTTCACAAAAAGGCTGTTTGTTGGCAGAACTCGCTCCTAGGTCTGGTCGACCTGAAAATGTTGTTACAGAGTGTACTGTTAACACTATTTGGACAATTCTGCAAGAAGATCGAAGAATGATGTGTGATGAAATAGCGGCATCAACTAATATTTCAAAATAATTAGCATTCCGCATTCTATACGAGAAATTACTGCTGCATTGTGTGTATTCCAGATGGGTACCTCATCACCTGATAAGAGAAAAACTGTTAGCCAAAGTTCAGGTGTGTCACGAGTGGAAACAAATTATTGCAAAGGATCCAAACTTTCTAAACACAGTAATAACTGCCGATGAAACATGGGTCCACTATTTCAACCCTCTCATGAAGTGTGCAACGAGTGTCTGGAAACACACAGGCTCGCCTCCTCCAAAAAAAGTCTACCAAACCAAATAAGTCGGGAAGGTGATGATGATAATTTTCTTTGATCATATAGGTGTAGTCTAGCAGCATGCTGTTCCATCACAAATTACTGTCAATGCTGAGTATTACATTTCAGTCTTGAAGTGTCTGCGAAGACACATATCAATTAAGTGACTGGAACTGGTGGGCAAGTGGACCCTACAGCATGATAATACCCGCCGACATGTGGCTGCTTGCGTTTACCAGTTTCTTACAAAATGCAGTATTGAAATCATGCCACAACCTGCCTACAGACCTCGCCCCGTGTGATTTCTGGTTGTTTTCAACAATGAAGTAGAAGTTTCGTGGTGCAACATTCAACACAGATGCTGACATTATTTAAGCTGTACAGTGGGTGCTAAAGCAGCTACCACAAAATGCCTTCACCACATGGTTTAAAAAGTGGACTGAACGATGGGACCTTTGTATATCATCCTAGAGAAGATACTTTGAGAAAGAATAACATATATTTTGCTGTACCTGTATTTCTTCATTTTGTATGATTTTACTCTCGTTTTTATGGAACGGCATATAACATTTCTGCATGCATGCAAAAAAAAAGTTTTCCCCTTCATAATTATTGTACTTGGTTGATGTGTTATAAACCATGGCCTGCCTAAATTCTGACTTTTATTTCTCATTTCTTGCCTTATAATGAGGCTCCAAGTACAAATCACACTTTCACAATTTTTAAATTTGAATTTCTGATAACCTTTTTTGTGTGTGTGTGCACCTATGAAGTTGCACCATTTATTCACTTCTCTCCACTATGCACACAGCATCAAGCAATCTTTTTTAATATACTGTAAATGAAAGCTTGGAAATTTACAACAAAGAAAATCACAGAGTGAACATTATTATTCTAAATACTATTTACCCGTTTTTCACCATTTTTATCTAAACGTATGGCTTCAGAAACATTTCGATAAGCTTCAGCACGTTGTGCCATGGCAAATATCCCACTGACCTAAAGAAGAACAAGCATATACTAAACACATGAACTAGCAAATTGTATTTACTGAGCAGTGATATTCAGGAGATTATTCAGAAATGTTGACATGATAAATTTATTCAACAACAACCCCTTTCCCTTATCACACTACATAGGAACCTTTCCCATCACACCCCAACTAAAACATGATGATGCAGAGAACTTAAACTTTCCACAAAATTTTTTTTAAATTATGGAGAACTTTTGTGAAAAATGCATTTAATGTAGCTGTACTTCATGGAAACTCAAAATCTGAAGTGGACTGTGCTATTACTATTTCAGGATTTTAATCTTCTGGTCCACTTACCTTAAATCAAAGTAATGGAACTGCTAAAAAAGCAAACACTTTCTTAGCAGTACAGGTTTTCATTTTCAGAAGACTGGCTTTATTTTTTTGTTTTTTTTTTGTTTGAAGGTTTAATGACCACCGTGAGCAACTCAATGGACTATAAGCAGTCGCCCGCCCCTAATTTAGGTTTAGGGTAACTGTTTCCAGGATAGAAAGAGAGCCAGTGTCGTAAGACGAACACAACATCCATGCCTCACTGGGATTGGAACCCGGACCCTTCTTGGATGAATGGTCATAAGCCAGCGCTTAGACCACTGTGCCACCGGGGCGGCGATTTTATTTTATGAATAAGCATACCTTAACTGTATGTTTATGCATAAAGTGAACTCTGTGTGACACACTAGCATAGCCTTTTTCAAACTTTTTTCGACCATGACTACTTTGACCTGATCATAAATCCCTTGCAGCTCCTTTGTATAAAAAATGCCACAAAGAAAAAAATGTTTTTAATGACTTTTGTTGGTCTAAAAAGATATGAAAACTGCTTACTTTATATGTACATTTTATAGACACGAAGTGTGGAGGCCAATAAGCTTAAGTTTTAGACACACATTAATAACATTATGTTCATTTTGTAAACCAAACATTACCACATTTAAATAAACTAAAAAATTTACATCTTATTCTTGTAACAAAGTCAATGAGATCGATGAGCTTGCTTCTTTATCATTAGGTCTTCAACTCTAGGCACAAATCTGGAAATTACAATTCACATCTCTTATTCGACATTCAATCGTCATCTGTATTTAGTTTTTATTACTGCCACTACTGAAAACCCTGCCTCACATAAGTAGGATGTCGCAAAGGGAATCAAAACTCAAAGGGCCCGGTTACTTACTTCTGGATAACCATGCTTCACCAAGCTCCAAAATCAAGATAGTGATGACAAAACAAACTTCAATTTCAATGTGAAGTCAGATGAAATATCAATAAGTTGCTCTTGTTCTCCAGTGGTGAGTGTTGATGGGAGTTCTGTACTGAAGGGATCTTTGAACCAGTTGTGCTGGTCAACCTCTTCTGAAAAGTACTTGTCAAAGTAAACACTGAGCTGCATCAACTGATCCACAAACACAGACTTCAGTTCTTCACTCAAGTCCAAGTCATTGTCTTATAAACATGTGGGCGGAGCAGGAAAGCAGTAATTTACATCTTTATCATAAACTTTTTCTTCCACAACAGTAATTTCTTTCTGAAGGCTGAAATTTTGTCTGACAGTTGCAGAATGTGAGTCTTAATACCTTGCAGAGACACATTTAATGAATTGAGTTTTTCAAAGATATCAAAAAGATATGCCAGCTTGAAAACAAAGTCACTGTCCATGAACTTCTCAGAACTGGAATTTATTTCTTCAACTAGAAAAGAATGAAGTTCACTACTGAGTTCATACACTCTTTTCAAGACATTTCCACATGAAAGCCAGCAAGAATTACAATAATAAAGTAAGGAAGTGTAATCAGCCCCCATATGTATTCAGCACATCTGTTCAAAACACCTGGACTTAAATGGCCAGGTCTTAATAAAGTTTACCACTTCAATCATTAGATGAAGAACTTCGTTAAGGGCAGGGCTGATGGTTTTTGATGAGAATGCTTCCCTGTGAATGAGCAGAGTGTACAAACAACATAAAAATATTTGGTATGGATCAGAGCTTGCAGTCCGTCATAACAACCAGCCTTAGAATCACCTCCATCCATACACACACCTACATATTTCTCCCAGTTAATATCGTTTTCTTCCATAAAAGAATCTAGTATTTCAAAGAGGTCTGCTGCTTTTGTTCCAGATTTTACACTTTTGCAGAATAGATCCTTGTGGAACTTGTTATTATTATCTACACTGCTGGACAATGGCTAAGAACGGATCATAAACGGCTGTATAGCGCATAAAAAAGTAAGTGTGGTTGGATGCCAAGTGAAATAAAATAATGTCAGAATGCCAGGAGATTACAAGAAAGACAATTTATTGTGCTCTGAAATCCAGAAGGCTTTGGAACGTGTTCAAGGGACAAACAGGCCATTTTGTGCAGAATACGTAAATGTGAAAAAAATGCAATTACCGTCCGCAGGCGTTCCGGCGTAAGATGTCAATACGGGATATGGCCACCATGAAGGGCGATGCAAGATTCCACACATCGTGTCATGCTTTGCACAACATTATCAAGCAGCTGTTGTGGTAATTTATCCCATTCCTCTGTCAGTGCACGGATGAGGGTGTCCTTGTTTATTGGAGGGCATTGGCGACCAGCAAGACTCCTCCCCAAAGCATCCCATACATTTTCAATGGGATTCAGATCTGGAGAACGTGCTGGCCATACGAGGCGTTGAATATCCTCACTCCCAAGACATTCCTGGACAGCGACTGTTCAATGACATGTTGCGTTGTCGTCCATGAAAATGAATCTAACACCAACAGCACCACGGAACATGCAAACATGAGGTAGCAGAACATCATTAATGTATCGTTGGCCAGTCATAGTCCCAGTTGGAAGCACATAGAGGGACGTACGGCCATTGATCATGATGCCAGCCCATACCATGACACTACATGTCGGATATCGGTCCCTTTCCTGTACGTTTGCTGGACAATATGCAGTACCACTATCACGCCAGATCAGTTGTCGTCGACAATCAAATGATAGACTGTATCTACTCTCATCTGAGAAGAGGACAGCAGACCAGTCGTTATCAGTCCAACTGCGATGTTGATGGCACCATTGCAAACGGGAGGTACGGTGACGTCTGGACAATGGGATGCACACAACAGGACGGCGGGCGTATAGTCCTCCTTCATGCAAATGTCTGGCGACAATTTTTCGGGAGATCCGCTTGCCAGTAGCAGCCATAAACTGATTTGCTACCTCACTAGCTGTGCTGCGCCGGTGTCTTTTTGTTGATAGCACTATGTACGGATCTTCTGCAGGTGTCGTACTGCGAACACGACCTCCTCCGTGACGTTTGCTACACTCTCCATTTGTTTGAAATTATTTCCAAAGCCTTGAAACAACACTGTGGCTGACGTCGAACTCCCTGGCAACATCTGTTATTTTTCACCCTTCTTCAATCTTGCCGATAATACGGCCACGCGTAAAATCATCTAGGTGATGTCGGGAAGACATACTGAAAATTGCAAGTTTGTCAGTTGATTCTTTCCCTTTCAACTTTGCGTTTGAACAACAACGGTCAATACGCGTCAAATCCTTTATATCTCTTATCAGCACTATGACGTCACGAACAAGTTCGGCAATCCAAAATTTGCATACGCACAACACGTCTTACTGTATCCCGCACTTATGCTAATTTCCACATTTTCCTGCCTTCCATTTTATGGTTGCTATTGTCATCCCTCCTTAGCAATTGTCCAGCAGTGTATAAAACACACATAAAAAATCAGATGCACATCATTGTGGCTGTCAGTAGTTTCATCCAACTGAATAGCAAAATCACCTCTCAGTTTTCCATCAACTGTTCGTTAATATATTGAGTATTCAATGACTAAAAGTGTTATGTGACAAAGGCACACTTAGCATTGCTTGGCAGCAGACTTGCCTATCATAATAGACACCATGTCCATAGCAGCTGGTAAAATAAGGTCTTCCGCAATGATGTGAGGTTTCTTGCTACACGGCAAGCAACTTTATAAAATGAAAGATGAGCCTCGGTAGGAATTGCAACTTGTTTAGAGAAAGTTGCTTTCTGTTCAGTCATTCTTTAAACTTGGCAGAAAAATATCACTTGTTTTATTTATCAAACTACCATGAACTGACTTCAAATGTTTCATTTTATTGGAAAGCATGCTCTCAGTGGCAGGTATTTTTGAACAAATGACACATTGTGGATATTTTTCATTTCCTACAACAGTGCATGTAAAGCCGAAATCCAAGTAACTGTCATCATACTTCTGGTTAATATAGTTTTCTTCCATAAAGTCTTCTTTCAATAAAGGAATCTTCCATCAAGTCTCCTATCCTCTTTAGAACTACATGATATGTCTGAAATGTCACATTTTGTACTTATATTTAAAAATGTATCCATCTGTCAAAAAAATAGAAAGATTATAAAACATAAACAAGACTTAAAACGAACTGCATTCAACAAAACTAACCTCAAATGTGTAACGTGGTACAACTGGACTGCTAATACGACATGTGGTATGACGGACTGCAAATATGAAGTGTGTTACAACTCAACACATTGCTCATCATAATGAACCAAACTACTTCTGCCAAACTACCATGACAGCCATAGCAGAAGTCCATGATGCCCCTAGCCGAAGTCCATGGCATCCCTATCAGAAATCCATGATGCCCCTAGCAAAAGTTTGTGACACCCCTGGGAGCTGCAATGTACAGTTTAAAAATCAAGGCACTAGCGGATTCAGAGGAGGGTGATTCAGCCAATAGAAACCCCTAAAACAGACTTTTCCTTTTTAAAGGGCCAAGATCATAAATAATAATTAATGTATTTATTTGTGAACAATTATAACAACAATAAATGCAGATTTTCATAATGATTAAACTTTTGAGAGAGAGAGAGAGAGAGAGAGAGAGAGGGGGGGGGAACTTTGATTTATCATGCAAAGCAATGGATGTGTTTTACTTAATCTTAATGCAATATTTCCACAAACTTCTGGAAGAAAATTGCCAGTAAGTCAATTAATAGAGCAGAAATGATTTGATGAAACACATGGAAATTCCTTTCGAAAGAGGTGGGATTCATGCATTGCAAAAGAATAAATGAATACTTTAAAATGGAATTAGTGGTCATATTGCTCAGGAATAATTCACTGATTCAAGCTGGAAATTATTACACTACGGTTTGTGAAAACTGCAACACCAAGAGAGAATTGTGCTATTCAAATGAGATTTATATCACAGATTCCTCATGTTACAGAGCAATAATAAACAATGGGCAGTAACTTAAAAATGGCAGACATCAGCATTATTTTGTCTTGACTGATAAAAGAATGAAAGCAGTTCCCCCAGAATTAGTTGGCAAATCTTTCAAAAACACCTGCATAAATAACATTTCAGAAAATGACTTAAGCTTAAAATTCTGTAAAGAATAAAATAGCCATTGGTAATGCTCATGTTTACATGGTTGATGAAACTTCAATGGAAATGCACTTATACACGGCTGAGTCACATTATCGTGACCACCAGCTAATATCCAGAGTAACCACCGTGTGCAGCGCGGACATCAGCTAGATGGGCTGGGAATGACTCAATAAGGTGCTGAAAGGTGCTCACAGGTATGTGTAGCCATGCTGACTGCAGTGCATCTGACAGCTGCTGGAGGGTGGGTGGTGGAGGATCCATAGAGCGAACAACACGATCGAGGTGGTCCACAGATGCTCAATTAGGTTTAAGTGTGGGGAATTAGGGGACCAGGAAGTACTTTGAAGTCTTCATCATGCTCTTCCAACCACTCTTGGGCATTTCTAGCAGTGTGACATGTCGCATAGTCGTGCTGGAAGATCCCATCCACTCCAGGGAAGACAATCAGCATGTATGGGTGTGCGTGGTCTGCAAGGATGGATCCATAATTATTTCGCTCCATAGTGCCTTCCACAGGTATGAGTGGACCCAGAGAATGTCATGAAAACATTCCCCAGATCATAAGGCTGACCCCACTAGCTTGTGTTCTTCCAGCAATGGTTGAAGAGTGTTTGTTCTCCGATGTTTCTCGCCTTATACGGCAACATCCATCCGTTCGATGAAGCAGAAAACGCGACTCATAGGAGAAGAAAATCCTGTTTAAAAACTAGCGGAGATCCAATTCTGATACTGCAGTGCAAATATAAGCCTTTTCTGCTGTACTTTCGTTAGCATAGGTGCAGTGACCATCCATTTGCATCAGAGCCCCATATGCAGCAGGGTTCCCTAAGCTGTCGTTTTAGACACACTTCTGGTAGCCTCTGGTTCATTCATCCAGTGAGTTGCACCATTGTAGCGTGTTGATCGGCCCTCACGCACCTTCGCAGCCGGCGTTCACCTCTTACATCAATAACACGTGGTGCTCCGCAGTTTCCATTTCGCTTATTCGCAATGGTGCTATTTCTCCAATCACGATACACTTTAACCACAGCAGCATGCAAACAGTTCACAAACTGCACTGTTTCAGAAATACTGCCACCCTTGGCCCGAAAGCTGACAATCGTCCCTTTTTGCAAATCTGATAAATCGCTGCTTTTATATATGACAGCAACGAGTGATATGGTTTCAGAATGCCTGCAGAACACCTTATATACCCTCCAAGCCAGCTCACAACATGCGCCTTCTTTCATTGGCTATGCGCTGTTGACCTCAAAAGTAGGAGGTGGTCACAATAATGTAACTCGACTGTGTAGGAACCCTTTGGAAACTAATAGTGAGTTGGACTATAAAGGTTTTCAGAGCTGGTAGTTTTAGGAAATTGCATAATTTGATTATAATAAATGTCTTGTTTCTTAAGTTCTGAAATTCATGTTCAGTTTCTAAGGGAGTCTTGTACTTTTAATTTTTAAGATGTGAAAATATAGGATCAGCGTATGTATGTATGAATGATACGTATATGGTAACAATCCAGTAACAGTTCCATGAAAAATTGGTGACCAAAATTATTTTGAAAGAAAATTTTCAAGGATGCTTGTTAATGTGCTAATGTTGTCTCATTTGAGGTAACATACATACCCTTTTGTTTTTAATATAGAAAGAGGAGAAAGCAACACAACCACAAGAACTTTATCTAAAAAGAAGCAATGTTTAATTTAATGGTTCAAATCTGTAGTTTTTCTAGGCTACTGGATTAGTGGATTACACCACATATATATACTTGATGTTCCACATAACTTTAAAAGAAAAAAAAAAAGTGGGGATAATAATGATAACCTTAACTTTCAACATGCGTATGATGGTCATGAAACTTTGTATGCATCCTTGGATGAGAATTCCATAGCCAATAAAAATGTCAGCTCAACTATCTAGCACAATCATATTGGCTATAAAATATTTTACTACAAAGCTTTTGACCACAGAATTATGCAATAAAATTTTATGAATTAAGTTATTATTTTCTTCCATTTTACAGCAAAGGTTAAATGGTTGCATTTGTGAACATCATATGTGAATCCAAACATGGCAAAATTAATCCTACAATTTTCCAAGCTTATCATTTAAAGGATAATTTACCTCACCTTAGGCCATCTGTATTACTTCTTAACATATATCCTACCCTATTGCAAGTCTCTACTTGACCCTGCTTTAGAAGTAGATCCCACTGAGAACCAAGTCATACTGATTAAATCCACAAATACAGAACCTACAGTTCACTCTTTGCATTACTAAATCACTATATAAAAATGTAATGTTGTGACTTATCAACTATCAGCTCACTGTTATCTATATTACACTCCCATATCTCTCTCTCCACAGCAGAAACACAATTACTCACAACGCTTATGCTAGAAGCAATTTTTTCGCTTTCATATGCAGAGTGCTGAGCTGAAGTAACTTTTCTTCATAATGACTTTACTGACAACCCAATTCCACTTCAGTGCATGTCTGTTTTGTTGGGAAATTAAACCCCCAGCAGATAATAACTAGCAAACTAATGGTGAATACCACTTCATATTATTGTTGCATGAAGCTTAATAGAAAGTAAAAAAGATCATCAAAAAATCTGGAAATTCAAAATTACAGCAGTTAATGAACAACTATTAAATAAAATATAATGGAACTAGAACTTAACTTTGAAGAATAAATTATGTAAAAGCAGTAAATCTTTCTGAAGGTATGTTGTTACCATTCAGGCATACTAATTAAATCTTTCCTTATAATTTCATATTTTTTTTTTTTTTTTTTGATTGGAGGTTTAACGACCACCGTGAGCAACTCAATGAGCTATAAGCAGTCGCCCGTCCCTAATTTAGGGTCACTGGTTCCAGGGAAGGGAGAGAGCCAGTGCCGTAAGACAAACACAACATCCATGCCTCACCGGGATTCGAACCCGGACTCCTTACGGACGAATGCTCAGAGGCCAGCGCCTTAGACCACAGCGCCACCGGGGCGGCATAATTTCATATTATATGTCACAATAATTTTTAATGTATTTATTTTTTCAATGTTCTCATAGTTATTCAATATGTAACAAGCATCACCCAAACTAAAAATATAAAACAGCATTGATGAGCAATTCTCTATAATTCTGTCACACAAGGGCAGGAGTGACTTATCTGTTTTGGAGCTGGAAAATTCTAACTTTGGACCAGAGAAACTAAACTTTGGAGAATCTAAGATACACTTTAAATATTTATATATATATATATAGATTGAAAGTGTATCTTAGATGCTCCAAAGTTATATATATATATATATATATATATCATCATCATCATCATTGTCAACCATTATCAATCCACTGCTGGACGAAGGTCTCCCCAAGTTTCCTCCACAACGGTCTGTCTTGTGCCAGTCTCCTCCATGTCACCCCTGCATACTTTCGAATTTCATCCACCCATCTCCCATGTGGTCTTCTTCTGGGTCTTTTCCTGTCCCTTGGAATCCAATCTAAAATTTCGGCTGTCCATCGATGATCTGTCCTTCTGGCAGTATGTCCAGCCCATTGCCATTTCAGGGATTTAACTCTGATCATGATGTCTTCCACTCTTGTCATTTTTCGGATCCACGAGTTCCTCTTCTTATCTCTCCTGGTTACACCAAGCATGCACCTCTCCATGCTTCTTTGAGTTGTCTGCAGCCTTTGTATGTCTCTTTTAGTTAAGGTCCACGTCTCCGCACCATACGTAAGCACTGGAAGGATGCATTGATCAAACACTTTTCTTTTAAGACATAATGGCATATTGCTCTTGAAAATTATGCTGTTTCTTCCAAAAGCTCTCCAGGCAAGTTTTGTACGCCGATTAATTTCTTCATCAATGTGACCCTCACTTGATATCTGCTGTCCAAGATAAACGTACGTGTCTGTTATCTCCAGCTTTTCTCCATCAATCGATAAATCTTCATTTCTTGTAAAAGCATTGAACATCACTTTTGTCTTCTGAAAGTTCATTTTTAATCCCACTTCTTTACTCTTGTCAGCAAGTTCCTGGATCATACTCTGCAGCTCTGATGGGGTAGTTGCAAAAATGATTACGTCATCAGCAAAACGAAGGTGGGTTAGATAATCTCCATTAATCTTTATCCCCTTGTTTTCCCAGCTCAGTGACTGAAAAACACCCTCCAATGTGGCATTAAAGAGCTTCGGAGATATGGTGTCACCTTGTCTCACTCCCTTCCCAATTTTTACGTGTGTTGTATTTTCAAACAGCCTAATCTTTGCACTTGCATTTTCATAGATGTTATTAATAATATTAATGTATGCATCTTCAATACCGCAGGTTTTCAGAGCCATTGTAACTGTTGATGGTTTCACCGAATCAAAGGCTTTTTCATAATCGATAAAAGCCATGCACAATGGAAGTTCATATTCCCTCGCTCTTTCAATTAGTTCTCTCAGCACGTGGATATGATCTATTGTGCTGTAGCCACTCCTGAATCCAGCTTGTTCTCTCGGTTGAGCCATGTCCAGTGTTACCTTCAAGCGGTGTGAAAGAACTTTAATGAAGATTTTATAAACTACTGATAGGAGGCTGATAGGTCTGTAGTTTCCGAGATCCTCAATGTCACCTTTCTTATGTAGCAGGATCATTGTAGCGGTGTTCCAATCCTCAGGAATCTTTCCTTCATTAAGGCATCGAGTGAAAATTTGGGCGAGTACTGTTTCGATTTCTCCACTTGCTTCTTGTATGATGTCTACAGTAATTCCATCTTCTCCTGGAGCTTTTCCTCGCTTCATGTTCTTGATTGCATGTGCAACTTCTGCTGGAAGGACTGGAGGAACTCTGGTACTGGTATCTTTCATGATGTCTGGAGTGCATATATCATCCCTTTCATATAATTTGGAGTAGAAATCTTTCACTCTTGTCAAAATTTCGCCTCTATTTCTTGTTACAGAACCATCTTCTTTTCTCAGTGCCATAATCTGTTTTCTTCCCTTACTGAGATGTCCCTTTGCTATCTTTAGGCTTTGGTTGTTTTCAATTGCTTTCCTCACTAGTTCACAGTTGAATCTCCTTACCTCTTCAGTGATACTTTTTCTTACTGTCTTGCATAGCTCTATATATTCCACTTTGGAAGTCACATCTTCTTTAGTTGTCCTCATCTCTCTTCTTTTTGCATCAACATTTTGGTTTTTCCTGATAATTTGTTCACATGCAACTTGTTCTTAGACCCAGCTAATTTTGTTGCTGTTTCCATAAGAGCTTTGGTTACTTTTCTGTTAACTTCAGAGATGTCCACTTCTTCCGATGTTAGGCCTTCTAAAGCAGAGAACCTGTTCTTCAGTTCTAATTTGAAGGTATTATGGTGTTTTTTAAGGTTGGTTATGTCAATAGATTTTGTTTGTCCTATGAGCTTGCCACGTTCAAGTTTAGTGTTGAGGTGCATCTTACATCTCACCAATCTATGGTCACTACCTGTGTTGAACTTGTTTAGCACACTGCAGTCTTCTATGACGAATTTTTTGTTACACATAATAAAATCAATTTCACTTGTCGTCCCATTTGGATGTCTCCATGTCCATTTCCTGTGTGGCTTTTTCTTGAAAAAGGAGTTCAAGATGAAAAACCCTTCTGCCTCTGCAAACTCAACGAGAGTATTTCCACGCAGGTTTCTGTTGCCATGACCGAATTTACCTACTGAAGTTTCATTCTGTTGCCGTACAGGGTGTTTTATTAAGAATGACCCGATTTGAAAAGTGGATATCTTTGCATCCACGAACCACCGATGAATGCGACTCGTATCATGTCTACGGGCGTGGCCAAGAGTTTGTTATGACTATCGCTAGATGGCGGCATGAGCGTCCAAACAGCCACTACGCTTAATGAGTGGGAAGATGGCATCGAGGCAACAGAAGGCGTTTTGTGTGATCGAATTTAGCAAGACCAAGTCCATGATTATGGTGCAGTGTGCATTTAAACGGCGTTACGGCAGTGCTCTACTAGTGGGAAAAAACATTCATCGTCGGTATCAACAATTTGAAGAAACAGGGTATTTATGTAAGGGAAAGAGTACTGGACAACCAACCACCTCAGTGATGAATGAGCAACGAATTCACGAGGCGTTTCAGCGAAGCCAACGGAAGGACAACTCTGAAGATTACATTTTGTAGCAGCACGGCGCATCGCCACATTTGAACCTCCGAGTTCGTCGGTTTCTAAACGACACATTGCCTCAGCATTGGATTGGATGCAGGGTACCCCATGACTTGGCACTACATGCTTGACCTCCGAGAACTCCATACATCACACCATGTGACTTTTTTTTTTTTTTATGGGGATACGTAAAAGACCGTGTTTATGTTCCCCCTTTACCTGCTGACTTGGATGAGCTCCAAACGAGAATCACGGCCGCGGTAAATTCTGTGACTAAAGACACCCTCCAACACATTTGGGATGAATTCAACTATCAGCTTGATGTTGTCTGTGCAGTAGGTGGAGGGCACATTGAGCATTTGTAATTGTGGTAAGTGAAACTTTAGACCTTCCTTCATACTTGGCTCTTTGTTTTGTAACTATCCCACATTTGCCTTATTAAATATACTACTTTGAAATCGGGTCATTCTTTCTGAAACACCCTGTATATATAGGGATGCAAGGTCAGGTGATGCGCAACATATCGCTTCTTGACGAATGTCAACCCCGCCTTCTCGTGGTGCATCCTGTTCCCACCCACTAAAGGGGCTCTGACGACCACCAGTAGTAGTATAACTATACCATCGGGATTAGAGGAAATGCTATCCCACACTCCCCAACCCGATTGGCCAGTGTGGTGAGTTATGGCAAAACCCCTCCAAAATGACTCCACAACTTAAATCTTGGCCCTCAGTCTCCAGCAGCTAAAATTTACCTAGCCAAGGTAGCGGCAAGTGCGACATGAAGGCAGAGGGTGCTAAGAATCACCGAAGGACAGGACTAGGCTGCCATTTTATGCTGACCTTGGCTACTTACAATGGACGCTCCCTATCGTCTGATTCAAGGCTTCTTGAATTGGAAGAGGAACTACAAAGGATCAAGTGGGACATCGTCATGCTAAGTGAGGTAAGGAGAAGATCTCAATGAACTGAAAAGTGAACATAACTTCTACTATCGTGGGACAGATACTGGCAGAACTAGTGGTGTTGGATTTATAATAAACAACAAACTGAAGGATAAAGTTGTAGAAGTTGAAAGTTCCTTTGACAGAGCTGCATGACTTGTTATCCAACTCTCGAGAAGATACCAGGCCCAGATTATTCAAGCTTATGCACCCACCACAAGTCACCCTGAAGAAGAAATTGAAGAATTTTACAAGGAAATTCGTCATCTAAATAACAAAGGCAAACAGCACTTGAAGATCATTATGGGTGACTTCAATGCAAAAGTAGGGCAACAGCAACAGAATGAAACTTCGGTTGGTAAATTCAATTACGGGAACAGAAATAAGAGTGGAAATGCTCTTGTAGAATTTGCAGAAGCAGAAAGGTTTTTCATCATGAACTCCTTTTTCAAGAAAAAGACACACAGGAAATGGACATGAAAACATACGAATGGGACGACAAGTGAAATTGATTTCATTATGTGCAACAAAAAATCTGTCATCGAAGACTGCAGTGTGCTGAACAAATTCAACACAGGTAGTTACCATAGATTGGTGAGATGTAAAATGCACCTCAACACTAAACTCGAACGTGGCAAGCTTATAAGACAAACAAAATGTATTGACATAACCAACCTTAAAAACACTATAATACCTTCAAGTTGGAACTGAGGAACAGATTCTCTGCTTTAGAAGGCCTAAAAGTGGATATTTCTGAAGTTAACAGAGAACTCACCAAGGCTCTCATGTAAATAGCAACAAAAATAGGTGATACTAAGAACAAGTAACATATGAAGAAAATTTCAGGAAAAACAAAAATGTTGATGCAAAAGAGAAGGGAGATGAGGACAAATAAAGACGTTAACTTTCAACGTGGAATATTTAGAGCTATGCAAGACAGTGCGAAAAGGTATCACTAAAGACATGAAAAATTCAATTGTGAACTAGTGAGGGAAGCAATTGAAAACAACCAGAGCCTGAAGAGAGCAAAAGGACATCGCAGTAAGGGAAGAAAACAGATTATGGCACTGAGAAAAGAAGATGGAACTATAACAAGAAATAGAAGAGAAATTTTGACAAGGGTGAAAGATTTCTGTTCAAAACTATATGAAAGGGTTGATACATCTATTCCAGACATTATGACAGGTACCAGTGCCAAAGTCCCTCCAATCCTCTCTGCAGAAGTTACATATGCAATTAAGAACATGAAGCTGGGATGAGCTCCAGGAGAAGATGGAATTACCTTGGACATTATACAAGAAGTAAGTGAAGAAATTGAAACTACACTCGCTCAAGTTTTCACCACATGTCTTAATGAAGGGAAGATTCCTGAGGATTGGAACAATGCTACAATGATCCTGCTCCATAAAAAAGGTGACATTGAGGATCTCAGGAACTACAGGCCCATCAGTCTCCTAGCAGTGGTTTATAAAATCTTCACTAAGGTTCTTTCACATCGCTTGAAGGTAACACTAGACATGGCCCAACCAAGAGAACAAGCTGGATTCAGGAGTGGCTACAGCACTATAGATCATATCCTTCTACTGAGACAACTAATTGAAAGAACAAGAGAATATGACATCCCATTATGCATGACTTTTATTGACTATGAAAAGGTCTTTGATTCCGTGAAACCATCAGCACTAACAATGGCTTTGAAATCCTGTGGTATTGAAGATGCATACATTAGCATTATTAATAACATCTATGAAAATGCAATTGCAAAGGTTTGGATATTTGAGGATACAGCACAAATAAGAATTGGAAAGTGAGTGAGACAAGGTGACACCATATCTCCCAAGCTCTTTAACGCCACATTGCAAAATGCCTTTCAATCATTGAACTGGGAAAATAAAGGGATAAAGATTAATGGAGATTACTTAACTCACCTTCGTTTTGCTAATGATGTAGTCATCTTTGCAACTACCCCTTCAGAGCTGCAGAGTATGATCCAAGAACTTGCTGAGAGGAGTAAAGAAGTGGGATTAAAAATGAACTTTCAGAAGACAAAAGTGATGCACAATGCTTTTACAAGAAACAAAGATTTATCTAATGATGGAGAAACGCTTGAGACCACCGATTGCTGCATTTATCTTGGGCAGCAGATATCAAGTGAGGGTCACATTGATGAAGAAATTAATCGGCATATAAAACTTGGATGGAGAGCTTTTGGAAGAAACAGTATAATTTTTAAGAGCAGTATGCCATTATGTCTCAAAAGAAAAGTGTTTAATCAATGCATCCTGCCAGTGCTTACGTATGGAGCAGAGACCTGGACCTTAACTAAAAACGACATACAAAGACTGCAGACAACTCAAAGCACATGGAGAGATGCATGCTTGGTGGAACCAGGAAAGATAAGAAGAGGAACTTGTGGATAAGGAAAATGACAGGAGTGAACGACATCATGACCAGAGTGAAATCACTGAAATGGCAATGGGCTGGATATGTTGCCAGAAGAACGGAACGCCGATGGACAACCAAAATTTTAGACTGGATTCCGAGGGACAGGAAAAGACCCAGAAGAAGACCCCATGGGAGATGGATGGATGAAATTCGAAAGTATGCTGAAGTGACAATGGGGGAGACAGGCCCAAGACAGACAATTGTGGAAAATTTTTGGGGAGACCTTCATCCAGCAGTAGATTGATAATGGTTGATGATGATGATTATATATATGTATATATCATCAATTGCCACCCATTATCAATCCACTATTGGATGAAGGTTTACCCAAGTTTCTTCCACATCTGTTTCCCTTGAGCCTGTCTCCTCCAGATTATTCTGGCGTGCTTTCAAATTTCATTCAACTATCTCCCATGTGGTCTTTTTCTGTTTCTTGGAATCTAGTGTAAAAGTCTGGCTGCCCTTCGGTGGTCCATTCTTCTGACATTTCCAGCAGATTGCCATTTCAGGGATGATCATGATGTCTTCCACTCTTGTTATTTTCCTCATCCACAAGTTCCTCTTCTTATCTTTCCTGGTTACACCAAGCATGCATCTCTCCATGCCTCTTTGAGTTGTGTGCAGCCCTTGTAAATCTTTTTTAGTTAAAGTCCATGTCTCTGTTTCATAAGTAAGCACTGCAAGGGTGCATTGATTAAACACTTTTCTTTTATGACACAATGGCATACTGCTCTTAAAAACTGTACTGTTTCTTCCAAAAGCTCTCCATCCAAGTGCCATACAGCGATTAATTTCTTCATCAATGTGACCCTCACTTGATATCTGCTGCCCAAGATAAATGTAGGTATCTGTTGTATCAAGCTTTTCCCCATCAATCACTAAATCTTCATTTTTTGTAAAAGCATTGTACATAACTTATGTCTTCGAAAGTTTGTTTTTAATCCCACTTCTTTACTCTTGTCAGCAATTTCCCGGACCATACTCTGCAGCTCCGAAGTGGTAGTTGCAAAAATGAATACATCATCAGCAAAATGAAGGTGAGTTAAATAATTTCCATTAATCTGTATCCCATTGTTTTCCCAGTTCAATCATTGAAAGACATTTTGCAATGTTACATTAAAGAGTTTGGAAGATATGGTGTCACCTTGTCTCACTCCCTTTCCAATTTTTATTAGTGTTGTGTCCTCAAATATATGAACCTTTGAACTTGCATTTTCATAGATGTTATTAATAATGTTAATGTACGCATCTTCAATACTGCAGGATTTCAAAGACATTGCAACTGCTGATGGTTTCACGGAATAAAAGGCCTTTCACAATCAATAAAAGCCATGCATAATTGTTCTTTCAATTAGTTCTCTTAGTACATTGATATGATCCACAGTGCTGCAGCCACTCCCACTCCCAAATCCAGCTTGTTCTCTTGGTTGAGCCATGCCTAGTGTTACCTTCAAGCGATGTGAAAGAACTTTACTGAAGACTTTATAAACCACTGATAGGAGGCTGATGGGCCTGTAGTTCCCGAGATCCTTAACGTCACCTATTCTATATAGCAGGATCATTGTAACATTGTTACAATCCTCAGGAATCTTCCCTTCATTGAGACATCTGGTGAAAACTTGGGCGAGCGTAGTTTCAATTTTTCCACTTGCTTCTTGTATAATGTCCACAGTAATTCTATCTTCTCCTGGAGCTCTTTGCCATTTTATGTTCTTAATTGCATATGTAACTTCTGCAGGGAGGATTGGAGGGACTTTGGTACTGGTACCTGTCGTAATGTCTGGAATAGAAGTATCATCCCTCTCACATATTTTGAGTAGAAATCTTTCACCCTTGTCAAAATTTTGCTTCTATTTCTTGTTACAGAACCATCTTCTTTTCTCAGTGCCATAATCTGTTTTCTTCCCTTACTGCTATGTCCTTTTGCTCTCTTCAGGCTCTGGTTGTTTTCAATTGCTTCCCTCACTAGTTCACAATTGAATTTTTCATGTCTTCAGTGATACCTTTTCGCACTGTCTTGCATAGTTCTATATATTCCACGTTGAAAGTTACATCTTTATTTGTCCTCATCTCCTTTCTCTTTTGCATCATCATTTTTGTTTTTCCTGAAATTTTTTTCATATGTAACTTGTTTTTAGTATCACCTATTTTTGTTGCTTTTTCCATAAGAGCCTTGGTGAGATTTCTGTTAACTTCAGAAATATCCACTTCTTCCGATGTTAGGCCTTCTAAAGCAGAGAATTTGTTCCTCAGTTCCAACTTGAAGGTGCTCTGATGTTTTTTAAGGTTGGTTATGTCAATACATTTTGTTTGTCTTATGAGTTTGCAACATTTGAGTTTAGTGTTGAGGTACATCTTACATCTCAACATTCTATGGTCACTACCTGTGTTGAACTTGTTTAGTACACTGCAGTCTTCGATGACGAATTTTTTGTTATTTATAATAAAATCTATTTCACTTTTCATCCCATTTGGATGTCTCCATGTCCATTTCATGTGTGGCTTTTTGTTGAAGAAGGAGTTCATGATGAAAAACCTTTTTGCTTCTGCAAACTCTACGAGAGTATTTCCACACTGATTTCGTTTCCCATAGCCAAATTTACCAACCAAAGTTTCATTCTGTTGCCCTGTTTCTGCATTGATATCACCCACAATGAACTTCAAGTGCTGTTTGCCCTTGTTATTCAGATTCCAAATTTCCTGAAAAAATTCTTCTATTTCTACTTCCGGGTGACTTGTGGTCGGTGCATAAGCTTGAATAATCTGAGCCTGGTATGTTTTTGAGAGTTGGATAACGAGTCGTGCATCCCTGTCTTAGGAACTTTCAACTTCTAGGACATTGTCCTTCAGTTTTCTGTTTATTATAAATCCAACACCACTGGTTCTGCCAGTATCTGTCGCACGATAGTACAAGAGATGCCCACTTTTCAGTTCAATGAGATCTTCTGATATATACATACATACCCATTGGCGTATCAGAATAATATGACCACCCCTGGAATCACCGTGTACCGGACTAGGCATATCAAAAAGTGAATGCGACAAGGTCGACCACATGGAGATATAAGCGGCCGGCCAGGATAGATGAACACAATGGGCAGAGGTAGTGATTTGACGGACATACAAAATGGAATGATCATCAACTACTACGCCAAGGGTGGAAGCATCTCAGAAACAGCAGATTTTGTAGGCTGTTTGTGAGGTGCTATAGTAAGGGTATACTGAGTACTTCCCAAACATCATAATTGTGGAGTCCCAAAGGCCATCGACCCCAAAGGAGAACACTGTCTCAGTCAACTGGTAAAGGAAAATTGACGCACAATAGTGCAGCAGTTGGCCACGCAAATGAATGCTGGGACACCCAGGTAGTGTCCCCAATAACAGTAGATCAAACCCTGCTATGCATGGGTTTCTGGAATCAATGCTACGTCAAGGTGCCCATGTTAACTCAGGTCCATCGGCAACAATGCCTGCAGTTCAATTTAGATTACCGTCATTGGACAGTGGAAAAAGATTGCCTTCTTCAATGAATCAGGGTTTCTACTCCACAGAAGTGATGGGTCGTGGCGGATACAGTGTCAGACACACCAGAACCAATAGCCGGACATGCTTGTCGGTCTAGTATAAGCCTGTGGTGTGGGTCCCTGAATGCCAATGGCTACCTGTCCATCCTCACTGGCCACATGCATCCCTTCAAGTAGGACATTTACCCTGGTAGTGCTGGTGTCTACCAACAGGACAATGCGCCATGTCACTTCACTAAGGGGGCATGACTGGTTCCAAGAACATGTAAGCAATGTCTCCATTCTACCTTGACCAGCGAAATAGCCCAACCTCAAACCCATAGAGCACTTGTGTGGTTAAGCTGCCGAGGTTATCAAAACTGGAGAAACATATTATAAGAAAATTTTCTAAATGGAGAAATTGCGAATTATCGCGTGGGAAAACTGCATCAGAAACTGGTGCAAAAGTTTTAGTTCCACCTTTAATCAGATTGTAAGTGGTGATTTTTGTGCCCTCTCTTGAGCTGCTCCCAGAACAGCTACCCCACCCTGTATGCAAAACACTACTTCTACAAAGGTGAGATCAATTCAGCACGATGTAAAACAGGAGAATCAGCAAGTACTATTTTGCATTGCTAATGAATCAAACTTATTAGGAAGTGAATTTTAAGAGCATTAAAACAATGAAGACATTTACAGTTATAGCAAACTTTGGATTTTTTTTTTTTGTCCCAGCACGTAAAGATCCAATATTCTTTTTTTTTTTTATTGGAGGTTTAACGACCACCGAGGGCAACTCAACGGGCTATAAGCAGTCACACGTCTATATTTTAGGGTCACTGGTTCCAGGGAAGGGAGAGAGCCAGTGCCATAAGACAAAGACAACATCCATGCCTCACTGGGATTTGAACCTTGAACCAGAACCCCTTTTGATCAAATGATCGGAGGCCATTGCTTAGACCACTGCGCCACCGGTGTGGCAGATCCAATGTTGTATTATTTTACTTCTAATTGTTTATTAATCATTGCATTGTGCTCTCTCTCTCTCTCTCTCTATATATATATATAACAATTATTCGATTTGAAATGTTTCTTTGGATAAAATCGTAATTTAATACAAACCACCAAATCTCCGCTACAATACATTTAAAAAATATTTTTACATTTTGAATATTTTTTTAAATCAACAATCTATAAATCTTCAAATCAATGTTCAATCTGTGAATGTTTCATTGACAAATATCTGACAACTTATTATTGTTGGACACACCGCACAGTAATCAATACGCTAAGCCAATTATGCTTAGTTATTGACTACGAAGTAACAAGTGTCATTATTAATACTGGATTAATTAATGCTTTATATATCAATAAACCTCAATACAATGAGAAATAAACACTAAATTAAATTCAACTTGTTTCCATTTATCTTTCACGGCTGAGATAAACGATAAATCAATTAACGAAAAGATTTCTTGAAAATTTGGTAATAAAAAATATTTACAATCAATAACATTCTTTGTAAACATAAAAGGGTTAAGTAATTTACCTACACTTATATCAGCTATGCTCAGCAGTTGGTGTTTGTGTAACATCTAAATTAAGGCGTGTCGAAATAACACGCAGTCTGTCGTCTGCTGGAAAGTATTTCCACAGAGGACGTTAGATGCAAATCTATGTTTTCACAACATTTTATGCATATTAACAAAACGCATTTAACCCCTGTGGCGCAGTGGCCTAAGCGCTGGCTGCCAATCATTTGTCCAAAAAGGGTCCTTGTTCGAATCCCGATGAGGCATGGATGTTGTCCTTGTCTTATGGCACTGTTTCTCTTCCTTCTCTGGAACCAGTAACCCTAAATTAGGGGCGAGCGACTGGTTATAGCCCATTGAGTTGCTCACGGTGGTCGTTAAAATTTAAATCAAAAAAAAAAAAAAAAAAAAAGAGAAAGAAAGGAATGAGAACTGCAAAAGACAGTTGTAATGAAACTCGTCATGAATTTTACTTTGAAATCATGACGAGGTTTCTTCTTTTAATATGCATGGAATTTTGCGTTTTTGTTTTAGCTTCTGATATCAATTCAGCAAGCACACTAATGTTGGTCAGAGACACTCTCGTTACCAAAGCCGTCTTTGTCCGTACACCTAACTATAACCTAACCATGACCTAACTATCATAAACCGTGGGCAGACCTCCTTGGTTAGAATAATACTTCTCGAGATGCCGTGGTCGCTTAACCGTGAAGCCGCAAGGTGTGGGAATTTGCCATTGTTTACATTATACCTATGTAAATTTATCTGTTTGTATTTTGGAATTGTGTGGTTTTTCGTTGCAGGAATCGTGTTAATATCAATCCGGAATGAATTATACTCATTACAAGTGTGAAGTTTATCATTTTAGCGTTATGTTTTGTTTAGAATTCGCACCAATGTTCGTGTTTTTCAATTTGAAATAAAAATGGGAAGGTGCCGCAAAATAATTAAGAATTTTATAAATTCAGCATCTTCTCACACATTGGCAAAAAGTTACGATGCGAAATTAGAACATTTGTGACAAAAGAAGGCGATTCGGCCAACTCAAAATGAATTGCAATAGCCTTGAAAACCCTCAGCTTTCTCATACTTTGACGGCTGTCGCTCGCGGTTATTGGAAACCTCAACGAACTATAGGGGGCGCTGCGCAAACGTAAACAAACTTCTCTAGTACGGGTAACGTCGCACGTGTTTCCATAAAGTCGAATGTTAGAATGGCTGGTTTGTCGCTTTCAATCCTTGAAATAATGAAATTTGTGGACGCTTCCAAAAATTCAAGATGCATTAAAGAAGGGGAAGTGATTGTTAATGTAGGCCATATAATTTCTTGTGGAATTAAGAAGGAAGATGGAAGAGAAATTCTCATAGTTTCGCACTGCATTCAGTCCACGGCAATAACGTCGTCGCCTCACTCCATCAACGGTGTTTTAGATACAAGTAACAGTGAAATTTCTATAAAGTCATTTGAGTGCTCTTGTAAAGCGGGCAGAAGTGGAACGTGTAAGCACTGTGTAGCAGTAATGCTTTACTGTAACAGGTAATTTTTATTTTTACATTTTCAGGCAAGTGATATAGTAATACCGACAGGGGTGTTCTAATCCGGATTACTATTAAAAGCTGACATTTCGTTTCACTTGACGTTTCCCAGGACCCATTTTCAATACTGTCAACAATAACATTTGTAATTTTTGAACATTCTGTTCCTAAAAGTGTTTGTGAATTGGTAATTGCCGCCCCTGTGGCGCAGTTGTCTAAGGCGTTGGCCTATGATCATTCGTCCGAAGGGGTCCGGGTTCGAATCCCGGTGAGGCATGGAAGTTGTGTTTGTCTTACGGCACTGGCTCTCTCCCTTCCCTGGAACCAGTGACCCTAAATTAGGGACGGGCGACTGCTTATAGCCCATTGAGTTGCTCACGGTGGTCGTTAAACCTCCAATCAAAAAAAAAAAAAAAAAAAATTGGTAATTGTTGATCATCATTGGGTTCTGCGCTTTTGAACCGATGACTGTTGACAGAACATTGCAAATCTTGTTCCATAATGAAGTTTAAATTTATATGGATAACAGCAATTATTTGTTTTCAAGATTATGTAGAAATGCGGATTTTTTAATTACTACTATGCAATAAAAACATGCTTTCTTGTTTATTATTCATTCAAAGACGTTACTAGGTTAGTAGCATTTCACTGGAAGGATTTCAAACGCAAGGCACAAACGTTTATACTAACTTGTGAAAAACATAGCAGAAACCTTGGGGACGACATTGCGGGACATAACAATATGATTTGTTCTTCTTCACGGAATTCTCCATTATACAATCTAATTCCAGAATGAATGCAAAAATACACCAAACTACGACAACTGAACGTAATGAGCGATCTACCAACAGCCAAGCATTGAGCCAAAAACGTTACCCGTACTACAGTAATTCTTCCTTTTGCCGCTAGAGGGAGAGCGGACCGCTGGGATTGCCAATAGGCTTCACGCAAAGTGGTACTCAACTTCCTTGGTGGTACTGCTTCATTAACAAGGGTATAGCGTCTTCCCACTTCGCTCACATTAAGAAAGAGGGAAGGGAAGGCGATCGCAGCGCCATCTACGAAGGAGACAAATTTCGGTATCCACGCCAATCATTACGCATGCTAGGCGCTCGGCACACTTTACCTTCTAGAGGCTATAACAAGGGCATCTCCAGATATCTTATTCTAACCTCCTTGACTACAACCTAAATTAAATAAATAAAGTATTACACGCTTCTAGAAAACATAAATGTGCCATCTTGAAATCAAAAATTCAATGTTACCAGTTCTGAAATGCATGAGTTTGTTTATGAACTTAATTTGAAACTTCTATAGTATGGTACATTCTAATAAGAATGTACCATATTATAGTTGTATTCAATTCGAAAGGTGCATTCTATTTTGAAGTTGATATCTCGGTTATAGCACTGCACAGCATCTACGCCTCACCGCTATATCCCGGTGGGCCGCCCCGGTGTTGCAGTGGTCTAAGCGATGGCCTCTGATCATTCGTCCGAACGGGGTCCGGATTCGAATCCCGTTGAGGCATGGATGTTGTGTTTGTTTTACGGCACTGGCTCTCTCCCTTCGCTGGAACCAGTGACCCTAAATTAGGGACGGGCGATTGCTTATAGCTCATTGAGTTGCTCACGGTGGTCTTTAAACCTCCAATAAAAAAAAAAATAAAAAAAATAAAAATATCCCGGTGAGGTGTAGATGCTGTGCAGTGTGCATTTCGTGCGGCACTTGCTCTCTCTCTTCCCTAAAATCAGTTGCCTTAAATTAGAAAAACTTTGTTTATAATCCTATGAGTTGATCTTTATGGTTGTTAAACCTTCAAACAAAAACTAAAAAAAGAAACGTGTTGAAGTTGTTGTGTGTGGTGATTGTCTTTTGCAAAATCGGCTTTGGTCTTCTGTGTACGCTAGGCTACGATCCATTGTAGAATTTAAAAAAATGGGGTGGCAACGGGTTTTTTAACTTGAAACACCGATTATTTATGTATTATATGGTTCGGAAAGTAAACTGTGTTTTAAGATGTTGTTATGTATGGATGTTAAAAATTGAATGTTCGAAGCAACATTTTCCGTAGTTTATCATAACACTGTTGGTAAGATGCATGAAACGTGTTGAGTGTGTCCCCCGTAATTGTGGAATCTTTTTCACCCAAGAGGAAGCGTCGCACGTTGATTACAGTAAGTACTTTCGATGTTACTAATCGGAGATTTGGTGAAAAGTAATATATCGGTAAATGTAAACTTATCGCCATTAGGCGGGTACTTTGCTGTTGTTTTTTACTTAAATGGTGGAAAATTGTGTGGTATACTTCAAAGAGATCAATACGGCATGGTGAATTCGAGTTAGGCGCCAAGTAAATAATTGAAATAAACAGAGGCAATGCAGGTTTTGCAAAATGTCTTATGGGAACACTAAGTACTGGTTAAATCATAAATTGCTACTGGCAGTAGTGTTAAAGGATTAATTTGAGCATAGGGCATGCAGTTCACGTTGATGTAGGAATGTAAATTGAAAAGTAAAGGCAATCGCTTAAAACAAAGTGAAACAATAGCTGTGGCATTATTTTTCACTTCCTGCAGTTCCACACACTTTTAAATGGACTACAAGCTTCTTGATCCCATCAGGAAAGGAAGTGTTCAGTTGTCCCTGAAATCTTGTATTCATAGATTCTTTCACTCTTCATTACTATCAAACTGCCAGCCATGCAGTTCTTCATTTTGCGTATTGAAAGTACCCTTTTGCACTCCTAGAAGTTTGTATTAGATCTAAGTCATTTGTCTGTGGACATGGATGGTGTGATTGTCTTATTGCACTGGCTTTCTCTCTTCCCTGGTACCAGTGGCCCTAAATTAGTGATGGGACTGCTTCATCATCATCATCATCATTGTCAACCATTATCAATCCACTGCTGGACGAAGGTCTCCCCAAGTTTCCTCCACAACGGTCTGTCTTGTGCCAGTCTCCTCCATGTCACTCCCGCATATTTACGAATTTCATCCACCCATCTCCCATGTGGTCTTTTTCTGGGTCTTTTCCCGTCCCTTGGAATCCAATCTAAAATTTCGGCTGTCCATCTATGGTCTGTCCTTCTGGCAGTATGTCCAGCCCATTGCCATTTCAGGGATTTAACTCTGATCATGATGTCTTCCACTCTCGTCATTTTTCGGATCCACGAGTTCCTCTTCTTATCTCTCCTGGTTATACCAAGCATGCACCTCTCCATGCTGCTTTGAGTTGTCTGCAGCCTTTGTATGTCTCTTTTAGTTAAGGTCCACGTCTCTGCACCATACGTAAGCACTGGAAGGATGCATTGATCAAACACTTTTCTTTTAAGACATAATGGCATATTGCTCTTGAAAATTATGCTGTTTCTTCCAAAAGCTCTCCAGGCAAGTTTTGTACGCCGATTAATTTCTTCATCAATGTGACCCTCACTTGATATCTGCTGTCCAAGATAAACGTACGTGTCTGTTATCTCCAGCTTTTCTCCATCAATCGATAAATCTTCATTTCTTGTAAAAGCATTGAACATCACTTTTGTCTTCTGAAAGTTCATTTTTAATCCCACTTCTTTACTCTTGTCAGCAAGTTCCTGGATCATACTCTGCAGCTCTGATGGGGTAGTTGCAAAAATGACTACGTCATCAGCAAAACGAAGGTGGGATAGATAATCTCCATTAATCTTTATCCCTTTGTTTTCCCAGTTCAGTGATTGAAAGACATTTTCCAATGTGGCATTAAAGAGCTTCGGAGATATGGTGTCACCTTGTCTCACTCCCTTTCCAATTTTTATGTGTGTTGTATTTTCAAACAGCCGAATCTTTGCACTTGCATTTTCATAGATGTTATTAATAATATTAATGTATGCATCTTCAATACCGCAGGATTTCAGAGCCGTGGTAACTGCTGATGGTTTCACCGAATCAAAGGCTTTTTCATAATCGATAAAAGCCATGCACAATGGAAGTTCATATTCCCTCGCTCTTTCAATTAGTTCTCTCAGTACATGGATATGATCTATTGTGCTGTAGCCACTCCTGAATCCAGCTTGTTCTCTCGGTTGAGCCATGTCCAGTGTTACCTTCAAGCGGTGTGAAAGAACTTTAGTGAAGATTTTTTAAACTACTGATAGGAGGCTGATAGGTCTGTAGTTCCTGAGATCCTCAATGTCACCTTTTTTATGTAGCAGGATCATTGTAGCATTGTTCCAATCCTCAGGAATCTTCCCTTCATTAAGGCATCGAGTGAAAATTTGGGCGAGTACTGTTTCAATTTCTCCATTTGCTTCTTGTATGATGTCTATAGTAATTCCATCTTCTCCTGGAGCTTTCCCCCGCTTCATGTTCTTGATTGCATGAGCAACTTCTGCTGGGAGGACTGGAAGAACTCTGGTACCTTTCATGATGTCTGGAGTACATGTATCATCCCTTTCATATAATTTGGAGTAGAAATCTTTCACTCTTGTCAAAATTTTGCCTCTATTTCTTGTTATAGAACCATCTTCTTTTCTCAGAGCCATAATCTGTTTTCTTCCCTTACTGAGATGTCCCTTTGCTATCTTTAGGCTTTGGTTGTTTTCAATTGCTTTCCTCACTAGCTCACAGTTGAATTTCCTTACGTCTTCAGTGATACTTTTTCGTGCTGTCTTGCATAGCTCTATATATTCCACTTTGGAAGTCACATCTTCTTTAGTTGTCCTCATCTCTCTTCTTTTTTGCATCAACATTTTGGTTTTTCCTGATAATTTGTTTACATGCAACTTGTTCTTAGATCCAGCTAATTTTGTTGCTGTTTCCATAAGAGCTTTGGTTACTTTTCTGTTAACTTCCGAAATATCCACTTCTTCCGATGTTAGGCCTTCTAAAGCAGAGAATCTGTTCTTCAGTTCCAACTTGAAAGTATTATGGTGTTTTTTAAGGTTGGTTATGTCAATACATTTTGTTTGTCTCATGAGCTTGCCACGTTCCAGTTTAGTGTTGAGGTGCATCTTACATCTCACCAATCTATGGTCACTACCTGTGTTGAACTTGTTTAGCACACTGCAGTCTTCTATGACGAATTTTTTGTTACACATAATAAAATCAATTTCACTTGTCGTCCCAATTGGATGTCTCCATGTCCATTTCCTGTGTGGCTTTTTCTTGAAAAAGGAATTCAAGATGAAAAATCCTTCTGCCTCTGCAAACTCAACGAGAGTATTTCCACGCTGGTTTCTGTTGCCGTGACCGAATTTACCTACTGAAGTTTCATTCTGTTGCCGGTGCCCTATTTTTGCATTGAAATCTCCCATAATTATCTTCAAGTGCTGCTTACCTTTATTATTTAGATGACAAATTTCCTCATAAAATTCTTCAATTTCTTCTTCAGGATGACTTGTGGTGGGTGCATAAGTTTGAATAATCTGAGCCTGGTATCTTCTCGATAGTTGGATAACGAGTCGTGCAGCTCTGTCAGAGGAACTTTCAACTTCTACCACTTTATCCTTCAGTTTCTTGTTTATTATAAATCCAACACCACTAGTTCTGCCAGTATCTGTCCCACGATAATAGAAGAGATGTCCACTTTTCAGTTCAATGAGATCTTCTCCTTTTCTCCTTACCTCACTTAGCCCGACGATGTCCCACTTGATCCTTTGTAGTTCCTCTTCCAATTCAAGAAGCCTTGAATCAGAAGATAGGGAGCGTCCGTTGTAGGTAGCCAAGGTCAGCATCAAATGGCAGCCTAGTCCGGTCCTCCGGGGATTCTTAGCACCCTCTGCCTTCATGTCGCACTGGCCGCTGCCTTGGCCAGGTACATTCCAGATGCCGGAGACTGAGGGCCAAGATTTAAGTTGTAGAGTCATTTTGGAGGTGTTTGGCCATAACTCACCACGCTGGCCAAGCGGGTTGGTGAGTGTGGGATAGCATTTCCTCTGATCCCGATGGTATAGTTATACCGCTATTTGCGGTCGTCAGAGCCCCTTTAGTGGGAACAGGATGCACCACGAGAAGGCGGGGTTGACATTTGTCAAGGAGAGGCTGTGATGTTACGCATCACCTGACCTTACATCCACTGCTTATAGTCCATTAAGTTGCTCACTGTGGTCATTAAGTCCCCCCAAAATTAAAAATGGTGCACCCATGTCTCATCCCCTATGACTGTCCTTTCTATTAAACCTGGATCTTTTTCTTAACACTGCAGAAATTGTGTGGAAAAATCTATATGCTGTTGCTATGTCATTAGTTTTAAGTTCCACCTGGCAGACACTTTCTGATTCCTTCATGCACCATTGCATAGGCAGAACCATAATATATGTCTAATATATCATCCACAGCAGACAGTAGTAATCCATTGGGGCTCTTGAATGAGAAAATTCACATTATCAGCATGGTCTTGAATTCGTGACAATCACATGCATTCTGATCCAGTTTTGTCAGTCACACTTGTTCTACAAGCTTTAAACCTTTCTACCCATTTGTGAGTGTTTCTTTGCCTCACACACTTATTATCATACTGTGCTGCCATTTTTCTGTGTTCAAAGGGCTTGATCCTTTTTTACCCCGAAGAAACATGGCACACTGTCTTAGCCTGCATCTGGGAAGAGGGGCTTCCATGTTTATGCACTGCCAGATTCAGACTGATGTGTAGTGTTGAAAAATGCAGGTGTTACTACATCTGTGATATGCAACCTCATCATTGCGATCATATGTGGGCCGCCCCGGTGGCGCAGTGGTCTAAGGCGCTGGCCTCTGATCATTCGTCCGTAAGGGGTCCGGGTTCGAATCCCGGTCAGGCATAAATGTTGTGTTTGTCTTACGGCACTGGCTCTCTCCCTTCCCTGGAACCAGTGACACTAAATTAGGGACGGGCGACTGCTTATAGCCCATTGAGTTGCTCACAGTGGTCGTTAAACCTCCAATAAAAAAAAATCATATGTGGAAGTGAAGTATATATATGTATATTGAGGGAAGAATATAGCAACAAAATAATGGTATTAGGTTTCTTAATATACTAGCTGTCTCTTGTGTGATTACTAAGATGCTTGTAGGCAATGTACAATAACCAGGAGTACTGATGATGTAAAGTATAAAAGCAATGAGTAAAACCAAATATATGAATAACTGAAATTATAGGTTCTGTTTGATTATTTATTACTTCATTTTTTATTTCATTCACTATTTCAGAGAATAAAAAAACAATGGCAACACCATTGGGCTTCCTGTTTTCTGTTCCTACATCATATATATATATATTTATTTTGTAGAGAAATTGTATGTAGTGTTCTCCCTAGAGCCTTTTTACACCCAGCTAATTTTCTCTGCCGCCCAGCTAAATTTTCTTTAATCAATGTTTTCACAACACATAATAGTAAGAGTGGAAAACTTACTCCCACATACACCATAAATATTGGTGAAAACGCCTGAAATCTGTGTTGAACATGAATTATCAGTTAGTATGTAATAAGTACAATCATGTTAAGCAAAACAACATCTGTTCTTTTTTTTTTTTTTTTTTTTTTTTTTTGATTGAGGAAGGGGTCGTTTAAAGTACCATCCAGCTAAAATTTCTTGCCACCCAGCTGTAAAAAGCTCTAGGGAGAACACTATGTATGTATAATAAATAACTAGTGCACAACTGAATTGTTCTTAAAAGTATAATTTTGCAATATGGGGCAGAGCTGCCGTTGCATTGTTATCAAACAGGTTCCTAGGTACCCACAGATTTTTAAAGGGTACTTTGTGAGATATTCTGGGTCCTTTTAAAAAAATCAAAAGAATCAAGAGATAATGAATATTTATACTTACATAAGCAAATGAAAAATAAATGTAATGCACATTGTTCGGCACTTTAATTTACGCTCCTTGAAAGCAATCTTAAAAAAAAAAAATAAAAAAAAAAATCAAGTGTTGACAGAAATGAATTTTATCATTTTCAACTAAATTTTATCATGTAATGGAACTGCACAACTAGACAAATCATTTTAAATCAGCTCAGAACACCAGAGCAGTTTTTATTTTTCAAAACACAGGAACCAGGACAAGATTTCATTTTTTATGCACACTAGCAAAATGATGAAATTGTTTGGTAGTAAAACATTTGCATGACTAGCAAGTAAAACTGAATCACCTAGTAACCTATTTTCTAACAAAGTTACACAAAAAAATTTTAATACAATATTTTGACCTTTCTTAAAATAAATAGAATCTTAGACAAGTTTAGTGACTGTTTTTAACAAGAATTTGTTATAAATCCTCATACTATATGAATATATTTCACTGACATTCTGATTCAGATTTATATGCAACTCCAGCCAAATCAAATCAACTTTCTTCACCCCCTCTTCAGGTGGGAAGAGTTGCTCTGCCCTCTCTCTCATTCGCCTTTATTGTTTCAAGGGTAATGAAATTCTCCTACATCGCTCAGCAAATGCTTTATTTCTTCCCCTGTTTTGCTTTCTAAAAATAGATCAGTTAATGGTGGGGGAATTCTCTGCTAGCTATCTGATGACTGGAAGGAACTATATATGGGGAGATGATGTGCATTGCTGTTTTAATAAAAGGTGAAAATGGAAAATACTGCATAAACTTTGCAGACTTGCTGTGATTTTTGGTTGGTTTAACTAAAAAATGGTAAAGGTGTAGTTAAGGTCCTAAATTATTTGGCTAAAAATTTTATGAAAATATTATATACTTAGTTTTTAAGTATGTAATTTGACAGAAAATGGGGAACACATTTCAGCCCTACAATGCATTTAAAAAGTTTTTACCATTAAATTTACCTGCCTGCACGGGGACGTGAAGGAACATTGCGGCGAGGCTACCCCCAGCACTGCTGCGACGTCCTCCAAGGCTCCGCCGAAACGAAGGTAACAGCCGTGCTTTTTTGCTGTTGTTGTTTTCCTTTTGCTCTTGTAATCCATTTAGCAGCTAAGTTTTAACACTGTTTCCTTTCTAGAGAAAATAATAATAAATTTAGAATTATTTTCCAGAGCAAAACACTGTAAGATGCTGCGGTGGCCATTTTATGAGCTGTAAACTACGAGACAGAGAGAGAACCTTTGCATCTTACAACAATCTGCAGTGATCTGGGAAATAATTCTAAATTTATCATTGTCTCTAGAAAGGGTGTTAAAACTTGTCTAAGATCATTACAAAAGCAAAAGGAAACAAAGATGACACCAAATTTTCGGGTGTAATGAGCATGTTTTTGAATCCATTCTGACGTGAATTAAATTTATCAAAGCTATTGAAAGTCATTGGAACCGGTATGGAAAACAGTAGTATCTGACTGAAGAAAAGTTTTTCAAGTGGGCCTTTAATTCCGCAGATACTGCTGTAAACGGAATTGTGAACTTTGCCCTCTGGTTGCAGACTTGTGCATTAAGAAAAATTTGAAATTATATGAGAAACTTTTTGCAGCAAAAACACTCTTCAACAAAGAAAGAATTTTTAAATCGGACTCTTAGAAGCAGATATATTGACAAATATAAGATATGAATCTCTGCCCCCTGGCGGAAAAAACATGCATTATTTTAAGAAAGTATTCTCAAAAGGTTTTTCGATTTGAGCGATATAGGTCCAGAAAAGCATATTTTCAGTAGAGTTTTCAGAAGCTCAGATTTTGCTGCAAATAGATCAGAAGCAGAAATTAACACTTATACCCCCTGGTGGCCAAAACTAAAGATCCAGACTCCGAGTCGCCAGGTCACCACTGGCGATAAACTTCATTCATCGTCGTGGCAACTAAAAATGTTTGATTAAATTGCCGATTCTGGCAACCTGTACGGAAAAAACAATTATTTTATTTAACTTGTACGGAACTCACATGTTTTTGAAAAATTTTACTCCATATGTACGGAAATCGCACAAAATGGCACAAAATTTTAGTTGTACGAAAGTCGGCCATCACCTTTTTCGTTCTGCTATTCTGTTTGAACAGCATAAAAGAAAAGAAAAAGTTTATAAAAAAGGCGAGGGCGTCAGTTTTTCATCACAAAGCATGCGCCAAGCGTGATGGTTGATAAGTCATCGTCGGGAAACGAGGTTCGCAAAGTTGCGGTGGGGATGAAAGCTTCTTGCCGGTGGTGGACAGCTCAACTGCCTTCGTTGGGAAAGTCCTACTGGAAGAAATTTTTATGAAAAAATGTCTCCAATTTTTTAAATAACCGAATGCAGATTTTACAGTAACCAAGACACGTCAAAATAAATTCCCATGTGAAATTTCGTCAAAATCCGATGAAAACTTTAGAAGTTAGGCATTTTCTTTTTATTATTTTTAATAATGTTGTCTGAAAGTCTGCATAGTCCATAGGAAAATTCTGAAATCCGGAATCAGCAAAGTCTGGAGCTCCGGACGATTCCAGATTTTCGAGGTTGTACTGTAATAGTATTTCCATACCTGCGAACTACTACAGATTGTCAGTTACTATGGGTTCTATGAATTTTCATTTTTTAAATATTTTTTTTGTTTATTTTGTTATTGTTTTATGATATAAATGAGCTACTTAAGTGGATCAGGGAATTACGCATTTTTTCTCGTCATTTAGATCCTTCTTAGGATCAACGTAAAACTGAAGATAATTGGGGGGGGGGGATGTCCATCTGGAGACGGTATTTCGTGTCTCAAAACTTTCGAAAACGGTAGTTGAATGGAGTAAAAAAGTTACTGTAATCGTAATTTTTTTCTCCCGATGTTGCCTTTGTGTCCAGTTTTGTTAAATATAATTTTATTGCATAAAAGTATTTCAAGTGAAAAGAAAAATATTTCTCAGAAGTGCTTGACATAAAATCAAAAGAAAAATATTTCTCAGAAGTGCTCCACATAATTATTCAATTGCTCTGCAATGCTAAATTTGAGAAGCAAAATTGCTCCCCAAAAAGTTTCAGTTATTTTCCACCCTGATACAGTTCCTATATGTTGATAACAGTCCTTAATAAAATCTGGAGGCTAGAAAAGTCTGTAAAAAAAAAAAGAACTCAGAAAATGTGAAAAATAAGTGAACGTTCTTTAGATTAAAGTAGAATTAAATATATTAATTGGAGTGAAGCCTTGAGTAAGTATTTTAATTGACACTGTAAATAACATTTTATTTTTTAAAATCTACAAGCAAGAACTATCTGCAAAATTTGCTAATAATTTGGAAACTACCCATATATGGCATACAAATTTATGTCTACATTCTGCTACTTTGGTAATATAGTGGAATTAGCATACTCGAGCACAAATCGGGAGATGCAGGTTCGATTCCCGCTCTAGGACGATAAAATTTTCAAATTTCTGCGGTTGCGTTACGTGGAAGAGCAGCTTGATTTATGTCCGTATTAATTATTCCATGTGTTTAAAAAACTTGACAAAAAAATACTGTGTTTGAAGCAGTGTCTTTTAAAGACATATTATTTTGTTTCAAATTTAATAGTTTTATATTGTGAATACAGTGATATGCTTATGTTTAAAATAATAAATAAATTACAGTGAACAATTCCATGTCGTGCAGTGTTACAGTCACTCTTTCTTTTTGCACGTTCTGATTTTTCATCTGGTTAAAAAGTTCAGCTTTTTGTTTCTTGGTCAGTCTCATGTATGTTTTTTTTTTTTTTTTTTTTTTGTAAGCTGAAATACAATTTATTTAAGGAGATATTTAATAACAGGACAAGACAAAGAGAACATTATGAGAGAAGAAAAATTAAAATTACACAGAAATTTTCTCTCTTAACTTCTGTTTTGGGGTGATTCCATGCCAAATCAACCAGTCACTCAACCTGACCTGACCATTTTAGATTTCAATGAAACCTTCAGGAATCATTCTCCCTAGTGATATAAATAAGAATATATTTTGATTTTTTTTATCTCATTAGATTTTCATCTAATTAATTTTAAAAATTTTTTAAAAATCGTCCTTTTTTGGCTTACATACACTTTTTAATCTTTAATTTCTCAAGTTCTATAAGGTCTAGAGTTGTTTGACCCCTCATTTTAAAGAGAATTTCATAAGTTTTAATTTGATATGCAACTTGACTATGCTTGGTGAAAACATTTTTTTTAATTAACATTTTTTTTATAGATTTTTAAGATAGTGTTTTTTAAAAATTTTGAAAAAAAATGTGTTTTTGTAATATTATAAGCTTTAAATCCTGAAACTCTTAGAGTGGGATCTCAATGGTATCAGGAGTTATGGTACCAATGGTATTGTTTTAAATGGCCATTCTGTATCAACTCAACACAGCGACTTGACTTGACCATCTCAGATTTTAATGAAATTTGGTACATAGGTGGCCTCTATATAGATTAAGAAAAATACCAAATTTCATTGTCATAAATCCACCGGTTTTGAAAATACAGCTATATAAAATGTCCAAAAACACCCCAAAATCGGAAGATTGATGTGTTTTTAAATTGTGATTGCAGCTCCCCTAATTTTTGTAGTATTTTTTATGTACTTTTACTTGATGTACAACACCATACGGGTTAAGATTAAAAAAAAATCAAATTTTAAAATTTAAATTTTTCAAAATGTGACGCTCTAAAAAATGTGAATTTTTTAAAACAATCTTTTTATGTTTGGTATTTGATTGTGTGAGTTGTAACTTGGGATGATAATGGGTGTACTTAAAAAGCTATATTTCAAATTTAGCCTAACACAAGAGTTTAATGAAAAAAAAATTAAAAAACATTTAAAATGAAAAATTTGTGCTAAATTTTTAAAAAGTTTCATTAATAACAATATAGTATTTTTGTTATTTAAAACAATTTATTTAAACAATGTTTTATTTTCAATTGATTTGTTTAAAATCTGAGACTACATGGGTTTAAATTTTTTATTAATTTCATTATTCAGAATTTGTAATAATTCACAATACAATATAAAAAAAAAAAAAGTTGTACTGTAAACTACATTTTGTTTTGGACATAACTCTGCATGTTCTGACTTGAAAAACTGATTCTGTTGTTTAGATCATTGGTAACAAGACCCAACAAGCAGCAACTTGCATTCCTACCTTGCAGGCCTCAGTCTGCTTTAGGTTTTGATGGTAATCATATGTGTTTCATGCAGTGAAAGTGATATGTGTTTGAAAACTTTGTGGTTGAAAACTTGAAATTGAATAAAGTATATCCTTTTCAGTTTTGAAACTAGACTTTTATAAATTGAAGCTGTGCAGGATTTTTTTAGGAAAAATAAAAAGAACAGGTAATGGGAGGCAGTTAGTTATTTTACTATTTGAATTTTACATTTTATGCACAAATAATCAACAATGGAAAGTACAAGATATGCAGTAATACAATGTTTCAATCCATTTAAAAAAAGTGACCATAGAGTAAAGGATAAAAAAAAGCTAAGAAATGTGGCAGACTGGATGTTAGAAAATTTTGATGACTTATCAAAGGAGACTAAAATTTGTGATTCTTGCAGAAAGCAGCTGAAAACTTTAAAAATTAGTCAAGAAGCAAATGAAACCTCTGCTGATGAGAAAATGGACGGAAATTTTGCATTTACGTCAGAAGTAATTGAAACACTGAATACTTCGTTCCATGAATTGGGCGAATCACCTGTCAATAAGAAAAAGCTAAAATCTAAATTTTCAATTTACTTCCGATATTGGAGGTTATATTATTTAACGTGCATTAATGCATTTGCATTTTTGAACTTCACATTTAGTTGGTAAAGTTCGATGAACACTTACCGCACGTGGGGCTTGGCTTTCAATTCATATTTCCGTTAAATATCCTAAATTCGAAAATATAAAAATCATTAAAAGCTGTAAATCCGAAAAACTCCTCAGAATAGCAGAGTCGGTAATGATTGAAAAAAATAGGACAAAAGTTTGCAACCATAATGACCCTAATAATTTGAGAAACAGCTGGAGAAATTTAATTAAAATTGAGCAAAAAAATGAAAAAGTTCGAAAAATGAGATCACTGACCAACAAGAGATGGCGCCACAACGCCCAAGAAGAAGCGATAGCCGATGACAGAAGCAGCCCGCGAGAACCACCGAAATGCCCAGCTGACACGGTCCGTGCTAGTCGGAGCAAAACGTCCCCTTGAAGACGGTAAAGGAGTATTACCGAAAGTACTCGGGTTATGAATAAATATTGAAGTAAATGAGGATGCAGCAAAGGAAAAAAACTCATTTGGTGATGAGGCAAAATAAATTCCAACGGAAAAAAAAGAAGCGGACCCGTGGCCAAATGAAAAACCCCGTGCCGCATCCACATAACGGAAATTCATGAATTGAAAGCCAAGCCCCACGTGCGGTAAGTGTTCATCGAACTTTACCAACTAAAAGTGAAGTTCAAAAATGTAAAATCTAAATGTTATGCTTCAACCAAAATTCAAAAAATCAGTTCTGCTATGAAACGAAAGCTTTTTACAAATATTCAAAAATCATCTGATGACGTGGATGAAATACTTCATGACTCTCTTATGGACAATCTTAAAAGTAATTTTTCTAACTGCACTAGAGATAAACAGTTGATGATTTTGACTTGCTCACCAGAGTCATGGAGTGTTAGGAAAATCATGCAAGAGTTCAATGCTCCTAATTATATGGTAAGACAATAAAAAAAAATTTCTGAAGGAGAAAGGAATTTTGGAAAGCCTTAATAGAAAACCAGGTAAAAGTCTCTTCTGAAGTAGTACAATCCTTTTACCAAAGTGATCTAATTAGTCAGGTTTTGCCTGGAATGAAAGATTGTGTTTCTGTTAGGACTGAAAATGGAGATAAAGTTAAATTGTCAAAGAGGCTGATTTTATGTAATTTGACAGAAGCTTATCTAAGTCATTCAAAGATAAATTTGCAGGCACGAAAGTCAGTTTTTCCAAATTCACAGAGTTCAGGCCAAAAAACGGTGTCCTGGCAGGGTCTAGTGGTACTCATATGGTATGTGTATGTACCACACACCAAAATGTAAAACTGATGATGAAAAATGCAGGAATTGGTTCACTAACAAATGGACAATTATCTTCCTACAAACATTGTCTTGCAAGAGTATTGTGCAACCCTGCTTCCATAGATTGTCATTTGGGGAAGTGTCCCGCCTGTCCTGGGAATGAGGAAGTAAGAAATGTAATGGAACACGGTTTGAGGAGAACTTGGTTGAAAAACTAACTTTTTGCCAATGGATTACAGTTGATTTTTCTAATGTCTCCAAGTTGCATCTATCAACTTCAGATTTTATTGATTTGTTTTGCAAAAAACTGTCTGCTTTGGTCAGACATGACTTTATTGCTAAGCAGCAAAGCTCTTTTATGAATAGTGCTAAGGAAAACCTCAAGGACTCAGAATTTCTCGTCATTTGTGATTTTGCCGAAAATTATATTCTTCTTCAAGATGAAGCCCAGAGCTATCACTGGACCAGTGGGTAACCCACAGTCCAACTAGAGCTAAGACGAGCTGAGCCTGAGCCCGAAGCACAGCCCGGGCCCGAATCGGGCTCGGGCTGCAGAATATTTACTGCGGTTCGGGCTCGGGCTCTTATAGAGGGAGAGCAAGATAAAATTTTTTATATACAAATGGGATTTTATATGATTTAGCAAATGAAACACTTTATAGTTGGTAAAGGGAATTCTTCGGCAACTGGTTCTGATTGGGGAGCAAGCATTCGAGATGGCTATTTATTCCGGGATTGGGTAGAAAATGACATAGGGCCACGCATTAGTGTTTCTGCAGAGAAGCTTTTTCAAGAACTATAGATATTGGATAGTTGATAGCTTGCCGACGATACTTTACCCACTATCTCCACGTAGTAGCTCCCTGCTAATTCTATTTAGCAACGTACCTATATCAGCACATTATGGCGCGATAATATTAGCATTATTTGAGCAACATACAATTGCAGCACCGCATAATCATTTTGGATGGCCGCCTGCCCGAAGTACTCAGATGGAAGCGAACGGTCAAAGAGAATCATACAGTTACACTATAAAAATAGATAGAGGTCCCTTCCCCACTCCCTATTTGAGAAATGCATTGGTTAATTGCAGGAGGAGGAGAGAATGGAAGTGTGGAAAAGAAGATGTTTTTTTATTAATGGTTGAGCAGGTTAGCCAGTTTTCGGGCTCGTTCGGGCCCGGGCTCTATCTTGCAATATAAAATTCAGGCTTGAGTGGACTCGGGCTGATGTATCACAGGCTCGGACGGGCTCGGGCTCCGAAAATGGAGCCCGAACTCAGCTCTACAGTCCACCCATTTGTCATCTATTACAAAACAGAAAAGACTGAACATGTAAGTTTTGTAGTAATTTCTGAATGTTTAGAACACAACACAATTGCACTGTACTTTGGTGGCAACAGCGTCAAAAAAATTTACTATTTCTCTGACGGGTCTGCAGCCCAGTACAAAAATCGGAAAAATTTCACAAACTTATGTTTCCATCAAGATGGCTTCAACATTAATGCTGAATGGCATTTTTCAGCAACAGCATACGGGAAGGGGTCATGTGATGGCATTGGTGGAACGGTGAAAAGGTTAGCTGCCCGAGCAGCTTACAACGCCTTTACGAGAATCAAATTCAAACACCATTTCAGTTGTACGAATGGGCAATTTAGAACATTTTTGTGGCAAACTTTACATATGTAAGTCAAAAAGAATACATAGAAACAGAACAATTTTTGGAAAATTACCTAAGCAAGTCTCCAACAATACAAGGTACCCAGAAACTTCATGCTTTTATTCCTATCCCATTGAGTAATTCAAAAGTAAAAGTGAAGATGTTCTCAGAATCAAACGAGTCAGCCGCTGAAAAAGTATCAGCATTACACAACAGACTGCAAATAACAGAAATTAGTGGTTACATAACCATAATCTATGAAAACAACTGTTGGATAGCGTATGTTCTAGCAAAAAAAAAAGAGTGAGAATAAAGTTAAGGTCTCTTTTTTACATCCAGCTGGTCCATCTACATACATCCTTTTCCTACCCTAGCCCACAAGATGTATTATGGCTTCCTGTAATTTACGTCTTGTGTAAAGTAAATCCTGTGACTCCGACTGGAAGACTCTACAATCTCTCTGAAACAGAAATGCACCAAACTACTGAAGCTTTTAAAGTTTATATCAAGGATCTACTGGTGTGATTTCACTTCAAAACAATGATGCAACTTTTTTTTAAATTTTAGGAGATTCTGCTTTAAGTGACAATCTAAGTTTAAGATTAGGAATATAATTTACATAAATTTAAGCAATTCAATGCCATATGTTATTATTATTTTGATGTGTTTCTTGAGCAGTAATTGAAATTACTTTCAAAGTCTGTTTATTTTTTATATTGTATTGTGAATTATTACAAATTCTGAATAATGAAATTAATAAATTTTTAAACCCATGTCTCAGATTTTAAACAAATCAATTAAAAATAAAACATTGTTTAAATAAATGGTTTTAAATAACAAAAATACTATATCTATTGTTATTAATGAAACTTTTTTAAGATTTAGCCCAAATTTATTTTCAGTTTACATGTTATTTTATTTTTTATTTTTATTTTCATTAAACTCTTGTGTAAGGCTAAATTTGAATATAGCTTTTTAAGTAAACCCATTATCATCCCAAGTTACAACTCACACAATCAAATACCAAACATATAAAGATTGTTTTTAAAAAAATTTCGAATTTTTTGGAGTGTCGCATTTTGAAAAATTCAAAATTTAAATTTTAATTCTAAAATTTAAATTTTTTTAATCTTAATTCCTATGGTGTTCTATATCAAATAAAAGAGCATAAAAAATACTACAAAAAGAAACCTTTCCCATCTCTCTATCTTAATTAGGGGAGCTGCAATCACAATTTAAAAACATGTCAATCTTCTGATTTTGGGGTGTTTTGGACATTTTTATATAGCTGTATTTTCAAAACCGGTGGATATATGACGATGAAATTTGGTATTTTTCTTAATCTATATAGAGGCCACCTATGTGACAAATTTCATTAAAATCTGAGATGGTGAGGTAAAAATGTTTTCAAATTGTGTTGAGTTGATACGGAATCACTCAAATACCAGTTAGGGCTACATTGCTACCTTTAACTTTTGTAAGGTAAAAAAAATACATTGGTTATAAAGTAACCAATTTACATTAGGGTCTATTACAGATAATGATTTACTAAACCTACAGACAAATTAGGGATAATATGTGATTAAATAGTCTGCTAATCCATAAACCCGAAAAGTTGAATTACTTTTCAGATGGAGCATCATCACAGTACAAAAACAAATCAAACTTTCTCAATCTCTGCCATCATGAGAAAGATTTTAGCATCAAGGCAGAATGGAACTTCTTTGCATTGTCACATGAAAAAAATGCATGTGATGGTGTCAGAGGAACTCTTAAACGATTAGCGGCATTGGCCAGTCTACGAATGGTCTAGAATGATCAAATTATGACCCCTCGCCAACTTTATGATTGGGCTAAAGACAATATTGTCAATGTCAGTTTTTTGTATTCCACTACAGACGAATAGGAGGCAGCGGGAAAGACCTTGAAGAGTAGTTTTGAAGCAGCAACAACAATAAAGGGTACTCAACAATTTCACAGTTACTGTCCTGTGAATGATACTAGAGTTTTAGTAAAAAGCTACTCATTTTCAGAAGAATCAAATGTAGAAATAGTTTCAGCTGATGACACTGATGATGATCTGGACATTAATGGCTTTGTTGCATGCTAATACTCAGAAAAGTAGTGGTTAGGTTGTGTGTTAGGAATAGAAGGAGATGAAGTAAAAATAAGTTTTTTGGAGCCACATGGCCCTTCTCCATCTTTCAAATACCCACAATTTACTGACATACTAGTTGTGCATAAAAGTGAGGTTTTAACAAAAGTTGATCCTACAACAGCTACAGGAAGAGTTTATCGACTTACAGATTTAGAAACCAAAAAGGCAAACAAGAAATTACCGTATATACCCGTGTATAGGTCGATTTTTTTTAATGAAATACTTAGGTCGAAATTAGGTGGTCGAACTAGTTATACACAGAAAATATTTGATAGGTTGAAAACCAAAATTTTGATGCCTTATGGAAATGCGCATACTTAGAGCTCTTTGCACCATCAGTTCATTTGCAGTTATATATTTAGTCCATTTTCTGGGTGTTACTGGTACAGAAAAAATTATTGCTAAGAATTTTCTTGATTTTATATGTACAAGTTTTTTTTTTTTTTTTTTCTATAATAGAAAAACTCATTTTGCAAAGATGTCTCAAAGTCCGTTTTAAATCTGTCGATATGGCCTTGACTGCCCCGCTGGTAAATTACACAGAGGAAAGAGGCGAACGCGTCAGCCAGTAGTTTAAGTTGTGCCGTGCTTAATTCTCGACGGGGGATGAAGCGGGTAAAGGACAGACTATTGCAAAAGGAGACCGCTGCCCCTGCTTAGCGACGACAAAGAGATGTGTGACAGTCTAGAGAACAGCGGTAACTTGATCAATGCATCCCGAAAACGAAAGAGTTTAAACTTGGCCGATTGCTCAGAATAACACTGCCACTGATAGTAAATAAGTGCATTAGTTTAACAACCTACTTACGTTTGTTATTAAATTGAGTGTGCCCCGGCTCTAAAAATCAAACAAACAGTAACCTTTTCTGAAGACAGAGCGAGCAAAAAAGGATTGTATCTTTACTGAATAGGGCGATGTTTGGTTTTGTCACTAAAGCCGATTGTTTGTCACAAACACCGTGGAGAGGGGTGATGAAACTCGGGAGTAAATAAACGACCTCTCTGTCAATCACACACTCGTACAACTCAGCAGTTGCCAGACAGCTGCACAGGGTTGTGGGAGAAAATTTTATAGAACAAATTTTCTTCAATTTTTTAAATAGTTGCGTGCAAATTTTAGTGTTCACAACACATCAAAATAAAGATTCGTTTTAAATTTTGAAGTAATCCATTGAAAACTTCAAAAGTTACACATTTATGTTTTACGGTATGTATATTCTTTATGGGATAAAAAAACTATCAGGCTTGACATCAAGACCTATTTACGCTTTCCAAATATGTTTCAGGAAGTTTTTTTGTTTTTGTTTTAAATAACAATGTGCCTGCCTTACGATGTTTGGTAAATGCATCACGATTCGTTTGCTGCGGGAACAAATGCTTTGCTCCATGAATGAAGCAACTGCAGAAATCTCGCTCGCGAAAAGTGGGAGAAAGGAGGGGGTGGGACTATGTGCAAAAGTGGGTTCATATATTGTTAAAATGTGTAACCTTCCCCTGAACACACTCTAACCAGGGTGGTGAGCCCTATTATCTTCCCAGAATTGTGCCTCAATTCCATCCACATTTTGCGGGAAACTGCCGCAAGCAACATTGCGAGAGCCAGCTACAACAATAAATAGTATGTTCACATTTCCGCATGCGAACGCGTCCTTGGAAAAGAAATTATTTTTTTTATTTATACACAAGATAGGTTGGTATACAAAAACTGCAGATATTCACATAAAAATGGGGGGGGGTCGACTTATACATGGGATATACAAAAACTGCAAATATTCAGATACAAATCGGGGGTCGACCTATACACGAGTATATACGGTATTTGTTAAATTCAAGAAAAACTAAGAGGTCGCTATTTTGGCGTAACTACAACTCTGAGTGCTAACAAAAAAAAAACATTAATTTTACCAGGTAAAACTTTTAGACTGTTGGGACCATCCTTCCCTTGTTTTATGTTTGACTATGTATTAGTATGATGTATTATGTAGATTTTTAAACTCAGTGTCTGTTATCATGTAAACTCACTAAAACGAGAATTATAATCCATTATTACTTGTACAGTAACTTTAAGAACGCACGCAAAAGTGGAAAAAAATCAAAACGAGAGACAAGAGCAAGTGATGAGGAATGTAAGAAGCCCAAGAAGACTGCAGCCCAACAAACTAGAAAGTATCGAGAATGCCTGAAAGCAGCCGCCACCAAAGAAAAATCCAATGCACCAATCATAGTCTTACGTTCCAAACTGATGGCTCAATCATAACTGAGCCTACCTGTTGTTTTTTTTTTTTTTTTCTGCATGTAAGCATACTCAGCTGTGAGCCCAGAATTCAAAATCAAAACACACTCTCCCGCACACATCACCAGGTCGCATCTACCAACATGTCCTTATCTATGCCCATACCATCCATGTGCCTGAAAATTGTCAGTTTTGTGCAGTTTCAACTATTACACAATGAGAGAGAACAGGTTACTGAGCCCTAAGCAAACGGTAAACATTCCTCCCTCACACAGCATGTATACATTTTTCTATCACACTCTTACATTCAGACTCAAAAGTCCAAAAAATCATGAGACATTACCCTAAAGTAGTGTTCCCCCTAAGTCGTTTTAGCAAGGCGCAGCACCGTGCCCATTTTTGACATGTTAAAATTTGCCTTGCCCCCTTTTTGGATGGTAAAGTGCCAGCTGCCCTCCCCTAATTTTTACCCTGCCCTTAGTCTTGTATCGCCCTTGCCATTCCGCAGCTTGCCACTCTCACAATCACAGCATCAGTCACGAACACACCTGTGTAACTGTCTTGCTACATGTAGATACCCACAAACCTTACAGTTCATGAGAGCTCGTAGAAATTGCAACATTTGTTTTTCATTTAGAGATTTAACAACCACCGTGAGCAACTCAAAGGGCTATAAACAGTCACCCGTCCCTAATTTAGGACCACTGGTTCCAAGTAAAGATAAAAATTAGCAGTCACCATTAGCAGCATGGCGACTTTATAAAACACAGCGGCCGGTATGAAAAGTTGCTTTAGTCGCCAGGCTTGAAAATTTGCCTCTCCATATGGTCTGGTGGTCAAATTATTTTTTCATTATTAAAGAATTTATTTGCATTTTTCAGAAACCTATAAATTTGCAAGGCATTTTCTATCATCCAACTCACACGTGGGGAAAAACAGTGCTCTGCTTGGTAAATAAGTAGGTGCAATCTATTTATATATTCACTCTTCAAGAAAGGGGAGACATTTTTTCCCCCACTGAAGTTTGAGCACAAAGTAACGATAATGGACATACATCTGAGCTTCAGCTAGATCTCTGACGTCACAAACCAACTTCAGCAGCTCGCTTTCATTAAGTTTTTCCAAAAATGCATGATTTCGCATTGTTTAGTCACTTCCTGCTTGTCAACAGACAAAAAGCAATAATTATTACTGTTGTTAACAAAAAAATTGAAGTTCAAAATGGGAACTTTAACTTTCCGTCACTGTCTCTTGTCTCCCATTGAGTCGCGTTTCCTCTGCACAATGAGCACGCAGTAGTGTCTTTGGAACATTAATTTTGCTTTAAACAAACTAAAATATTTTCGCTCTGCTCTTGATACAACAGAATGTTACTACAGATTGAAAAAACACGCTTTAAGGGAAATTAAATGTAAAAAATCGAAACTGCATTGTTTGCTCTGCCATGATAACAATTTTATGGGTCACGGAAATGACAGATTACATCACGGACCAATTAAGTACCAATTTTAAAATTGTGTTTTTTGAATTTCACTTTGAAAAAGGGGAAGGGGCAAAATGTTTACTATAATGATTGCTTGGTTTTGAATTTCGTTAGGAAAAATTCTTAGAAAATATCAAGTTTCTTTATCACTAATTGTAAGATATTGAGAACGAGGAGTATTATCAGAAAAACAAACAATAAGAATATAATCACAAAGTGAAATGAGGGGGGAAAACAACAACTACAAAAAAGAATATGCAGCTTGGTAAGAAAATTTAGGAATTCTGAAAATCATGGAACATTATCATCCACACTTAAAACAATCACTTTCGGACTGCAATCAAATTAAATGGTGAAATTTGCTTCCCCTGAAGCAGCAGGACACTGGATGATTCAAAAGAAAAGATTAATTTCCTGATTTTATCTTGGTTACAAGCAGAGTCACAGAATATAGACGTACGCCGTATGTGGATAGTTTCCAAATTATTAGCAAATCTTGCAGATACAGGGTTCCCACTCAACCTGGAAAACAGGGAAAACCTGGAATTCTCAGGGAATTTGAAAATGGTTCCAAAAATCAGGGAAAACTCAGGGAAAGTTACCCATTTTTGTAAAAGTCAGGGAAAATTACCCTCGGGTCATTCCACATCAGCTTCATGGTCTTTCTTTGCCACCAGCAACAGGAAGTCTCCTTGTGATGGCATAGGTGGAACTGTCAAACGAATCACTGCAAAAGCAAGTCTCCAACGTCTACTGAAAGAGCAAATAACCACTCCACAGGAGATGTTTGACTTAACTGTCGTAAAAATATCATGAAAATAGAGTTTCATTTTGAAAAGTGATATGAATGCTGTGCGCAATGAGTGTCAAGTAAGATTTTCTCATGTTCAAACAATACCTGATACACGGAGTTTCCACAGCTTTATTCCATTATCAACATCTAAAATAGCAACCAAGTGAACAAGCTTGGATGAAAATTACTTTTTGATTCTGGCTGTAAAAATCTAGGAATACAAAGGCAGTTTATATACACATTGTTATGTAGCATGTGTATATGATTCTAACTGGTTTCTAGGAATAATAGAGAAAATCAATTATGAAGAAAGTGACTACTTGCTTGTGTTTCTTTTTTTCAAGTCAAAACTAATTATGAAAAAATAGATTTATGTACCATAGGTGAGTATGACTAAGCAGTTTGTTGCATATGCTCACCTAACTTGTTGTGGGGTACAGCTGAACTAGCTATTTCGTCAAATTTGTTAATATGGTATTTCTGAAACTATATGGTGTAAGAAAACATGATTTTTTATATTTTTGTGTCCTTAGTTATGTCTCCTTGTGAAATTTCTTGAATGTCAGAGATGAGTTATAATTAATAAAAAAAAAAAGTGGTTGAATTGACGAAGTGGAACCCCACACGCATTTCAGATATTTGCACATATCTCCAAAAGCAAGCTGAAAGCCACTTTTTTTTTTTCTTGTTATGTGACAATATATGTCAAAGACCAATATACATTAAAAAAGAGCTCCATCATACCTCTGCTATTTGCTGTAGAGCCTAATGTAGAATAGCAAGTTTTTTTTCTTAAATTTTCACTTTACCACTATATTTCCTTTATTTATTGTGTTTTCAACGAAATTTGAAATGGTTTCTTATTCTGGAAGCTCAAAGGTACAAAATTTCTTTCTTCTAAACTAAATAGCACTACAGTTATGCAGCATTTTGTGAAAAGTGGTACTCCGTCGCTCTACATGCGAGATTGATGTTCAGAGAAACTTTAGAGCATTGAATCTCATAAACTATGAGGTGTGTAGGAAGTTAAAATTTGGTCATTTTCTATATCTTGGTGAAGTATGCCTCCATGCCAAATTTCATCAAAATCTGAGATGGTGGGTTACATGGCCTGGATGAAGTGACGTGGAATGACCCCCTATGATTTTTTTTGTAAAAATCAATGGATACTTTATTTTGACAAAAGAAACTTATTTTTCAAGATTTCAAACTTTTGCCTGCCTGCCTAGAATTTGGTAGACCTTACTTTCAGTTATATTAAGTATTTCCTTTATTCTCTAAAAAAAATATGTAAAATTGAATTTTTAAAATTGCCTGTTATTAAGCTTTTGTTCAATTTCTGCAGGCAGTTGTTATAACATGGAACAATTAGGCACAATGGCTCCTGCTTGAAGAAACACTTCACAAGAGAATCAACCAAATGATGGATCAAAGTCCTTTGTCTGTTGGTTCTCTTGAAACAATGTTTCTTTAAACAGAGCCATTCCATCATTAAGCTTAGCTGCATTGTTTTATAGAAAAACTGAAACTATTGAACTGACAGATTTTTCTTACATATGACCTGTTTCTGTGGGAATGTATTTACAAATTCCGTGTGGGTAGTATTTGTGGGTAGTATTCACAAAAGTTCATGGGACTTTGGTACAGAAAAAAAGTGCACAGTTAGTTGTTATTAATGAAAAGCAGGTAATTCTATAAAGACAAATTATGTAAAGAATTTACAAGTGTGTGCTTTGGTGAGAAAAATGAATGGAATGGAATGAAATGTAACAATTCTTTGCAACATGCCACTCTGGAAAATTTTAAAAACCACCTGGAGAACCTGTGGAAGCCGCCCCGGTGGCGCAGTGGTCTAAGGCGTTGTCCTCTGATCATTCGTCCGAAGGGGTCCGGGTTCGAATCCTGGTGAGGCATGGATGTTGTGTTTGTCTTACGGCACTGGCTCTCTCCCTTCCCTGGAACCAGTGACCCTAAATTAGGGACGGGCGACTGCTTATAGCCCATTGAGTTGCTCACGGTGGTCGTTAAACCTCCAATCAAAAAAAAAAAAAAAAAAAAGAACCTGTGGGAAAGTCAGGGAATTTTTTTATTACTTTTGAGTGGGAACCCTGAGATAGTTTTGGCTTGTAGATTAAAAAAATAAAAATGTTATTTACAGCAATTAAAACACTTACTCTCAAGGCTTTACTCAGATTAATATATTTAATTCTATCTTAACTTGAGAATGTGAATTCAACTATTTTTCACATCTTTCGATAGTGAGTTCTTTTGTTTTTACAGACGTTTCTGGCCTCTTGATTTTATCAAGGCCTGTTCTCAATATATAGGAACTGTAACAAAAGTTCCGTTTACACAGAAATAATTTAAATTTTATTGCCAGGTTTCTCTTGCAGTTGCCAGTTATAAAATTAAAATCTTTTCCTTTTGTATTTTATAAGTCTACTATTTTTGAATTAAGTTGTTGAAAATGCTATTTATAATTTCTGATGGTTCATTAACAGAACTTCTTTTCTAGATATAAAAACTTTCTTTAATTAGTGTCTTGTTTTTATGAGGTTCATAGTTCAATATTTTAAACTTTTGGCCTTAAGGTCCATTTTACACACATTTCTAAGCATTCAGTCGTAATGTACTTTTGTCCTCTCTGGAATCTGTAATGTTCTAATAATTATTTATTGTTATATTTAATTAATTTTTCTTTAAATTATCTTATTCTATTGTTATCGTGATTCGCGAGGTTGCAGCAAGTTTTCTGTTTTAATGGTTGTGTACGCAGATGCATTTTATTTTTATACAACTCTGGTTACCAGTGAATTCAACTCCAGTTAGAAAATAAGGGCAATTTGTTGGCCATCAAATCAAATGCTGAATTCCCCCCCCTTTAGCAGCAAAACACTGGATGGGAAAGCAAGTTTTTTTTATTATTATTATTATTTCAGTATTTGGTTCAAATTAATTATCTTCAAATAAATTTAATATATGTTTTCATACATTTAATAATCCATTGATTAGAAGTATGGTGATTCTTATTCAGTAAATGAATGTTGTTAATGAAACCATCTCAATATATTGAAATCAATTTTAATTTACATTTTTTGGTTTTCACAAAAAAAATTAATTAAACGCAAAAAAAAAGAAAATGTTACAAAAACCATAGAGCTCATACTTCAACCACTGTATGTAACGGTATTATGATTAGGATGAGAACAGGGTCAGAGGTTGATATCAGGGAGGTGGGATAGCGGGGTTCAAAGCTTATGAACACATAAAATGCCCCTTTTTTTCCAGATATGACCTGTTGTCATCCCAAAGTGCCCCTTTTTTTCAGATCTTACAACGTTTTGCACACATAACATGCCCTTTTTTTTTTTATGCAAATGTGCCCTTTTTCAGAAAATTACCCTGCCCTTTTCAATTTCTAGGGTGAACACTACAAAAGTATTGCTAATTGTCTAACACATACAGCAAAAAAGAGAACACCTATTGTGTGGTGGTTTTTTTCATTATCTTAGATTTCAGTTTTCTTGTAGGATGCTTTTATTTGAAGAACATATTTTGTTAAATCTTCAATTTCAATCCCTTGCAGAACATTTTTTATCTTAAATTTGTGAGCACAGCACTCGCTCGTGTACCCCGATCTGCCGGTAACTCCTTTTGTTTACACTCCCTGCCACCCCAGAGCACCAAACAATCCCTCTGCCTCCCCGACACATCCATCCACCCACCCACCCCTACCATTTGGGATGGTAGCTGATTGTTTCTCCCCTCCCACTAGTAGGTTGTGAAAGTGGGAGGCACCAAGCTGACACATATTGCTGGGGAGAGTGTTTGTTAGGTGTCCATCTTGGAAAAAATCACCTCAAGTCAACCACAGCAGAACATGCGGGATTCCCGCCCAAAGTTTTAAACTCCCACCGAAGTAAAGTTGCTAGGATGGGGTCTCCCGCCTTAGAAAATTTTAAGGAAAAAAAATATATATATATAAAATCTGGGTCTGTATTTTGACCACTCATAAAATTCAAGTTTTAAAAAAGTATCCTTCATAAAATTACATGCATTAAAAGTGAATCTTTCTCTGAGTTGCGAATATTGAGGTTGGATACATCATGAATAATTTGCATTCCGATCGGACACATCGGAAATAATTAATTTATGGACACGTTAATCGGCTTACATACGTAGCGGCCTGGACAATTCATTTTGCATGTCGTCAACTGTTACAAATCAGGCACGAGATTCTTTCACAGAATTCTGCATTTTTCATTATTTAGGATTGATGCAAAACTGAAGAGAATTTTGGGGAGGGGATTGATGTGTGTGTGTGTGGGGGGGGGCTTTTCCAATCGGGGAACAGTATTTTGTTCTTCAAAACTTAAAAATTTTCCCATAATCCGATTTCTTCTTACGAAATTGCCTTTGCCCAGTATTGTTGCTAAATATCAGTCTATTGTATAAATGTTTGTATTTCAGCTTGAAACTGTAGGCAACAATTTTCTGAAAATATAAATTCGACGCGAAAATTTCCCTGTAATCTTTAAGAAATGAGTTTCTCCCGCTGATTCGGGAAATTCTGCCTTTGTTGTCATCATTTGCGCCATTCTCGAGAGTAAAGAGAATTGAGAATTGCAAGGTGGGGTGAGGGATGACGTTTTCCGGCAGTAAACGAAATTCTGTCTTTCGAAACATTCGAAAACGGAAGCTAGACAGAGTGACGATTTCTCCCGTAATCGTATTTTTTTTCCCTCACGATTCTCTCTGTTCAGTATTAATGTAAAATGCTATTTTGTTTAATAAATGATTGTGTTTCAGCTTCAAGATGGAGGAAAAATTTCCGAAAATGATAATCGGATTCAGCGAAGAGTTCGAAAAACTGCGCTCCACTCAGAATAACTCTGACATAGCTAATCTATTAGAATAATACAGTATATATTTTGAAAATGATGAAAGCCGTCCCGGTGGCGCAGTGGTCTAAGCGATGGCCTCTGATCATTCGTCCGTAAGGGGTCCGGGTTCGAATCCCGGTGAGGCATGGATGTTGTGTTTGTCTTACGGCACTGGTTCTCTCCCTTCCCTGGAACCAGTGACCCTAAATTAGGGACGGGCGACTGCTTATAGCCCATTGAGTTGCTCACGGTGGTCGTTAAACCTCCAATAAAAAAAAATAAAAAAAAATGATGAAATTGTTGACATAATTATAAGAAGAGCCTGCAGGTATTTTATTAAATTTTGAATAATTATTACAAATTGTATTTGAATATTTCCAAGTACTCATGTCAGTTCTGAGCAGAAGAAAGAATTGGAAGATCTTTCCAATTTCATTAAATTTTTAAAGGTTTCTCTGAAGAAAAAAAAAAAGATTTATTATTTGAGTATACTGTTTTTGTCACTTGGACCTATAGAAAGAAATATGCAAGAAAGTAAGACAGGTGGGACATTTTCTCTCTTAAAACAAGCTCAAAATGAAATGAAAGCAGATTCCAAAATTTATTAAGTTTGCTGTTTTTATTCTTTCTCTGCCTATTTCAGAGGCAATTTGTGAATCCTGGGGTTCAACAATTGACATATTGTGTACCTAAGTAAAAGACCCAATACTAATTTAATGACAGAGATGATGTTATAGTTGGAACAAATGATAAATGAAAGTTTATAATGTCAAACAGCACAGTTTGGTGCTGAAAGCTGCCCTAGTTTCAATGTATGGACCAAATTACCACAGACACTTAGTAAATAATTTATCTGCATCAGTGGCACACTATTTAACTTTAAAAGTTATTGACAAAATATCAAATTTTAAATACCCTGGTTCTAAATAAATTTATTTGATTTAAATAACATGTTTTTATGTATTGTTATATTTAACAAGGGGTTTCAACTTATGCTAAGTAATTTTTTACAATGTTTGTTTTACTGTGATTTATTCACTTAGTTTTTTTTTTATGAAATTTGGTCAAAGTGTTTCGTGCTTTGCCCGAAGAACATTTACAATTTTTGGAAGTCATGTTGCAGAACACTGAACATAATTCTGCTCCTGGGCATAAATGGAAAGCACTTAGCTAACTCATTTCATGTTTCTTGCATCATGCTGCAAATCTGAAAATTTGGTGTACACCAACCATAACAAAACAGGTGAAATGGATCTGGGTTATATAGCTAAGGACCTTGGTGTCACAAACTGTTTCTAGGAAAAGTGTCTTCAGAAAATTCTGCTATTCTGTTTGAAACACGTTTGGTGCTACACATAATTGCGATAATTTAATTAGAATACTTGATTTTTTGGCTTTCACTTTACATTGCTGTGAAGTATTGATAAAAACTGCTTTAACCCTTTGCTACCACAACGCCCGATGCACCCTGATATTCAGACAACTAAAAGCGCCCGAGACGCCCAGGTAGTGTGAGTAGGATTTTGCATCCCCCATGTTTATTGAATTTGCACGGCATCTGAAGGAATAGCAGAAGTCACCCTCAGTCATCTTTGTTGTCACTAAACGAAGAAGGGAACCAGGAGTTGGTTTGTCCCAAGGCAATATCATTCAGGCTTCTGACATTGCTCAGTAGAACTCTTTATTTTGTTGACACACTTCATTTGTCTGCAATATTTAGCATTATTTTTTAACTCAGTATGTCTGGAGCGAGAAGAGGACTAACTTGTGAAGAAATAAATGAAATACTGTTTCACTCACACAAATTAATTCATAGTACATTGATCAACTAGTGTCAAGCAGTTTCATCAGAGCAAACAAAAATGTATTTTCTTATTTCATGCTGTAGTTGGAATGATGCAAAGAGATATAACAATAAAAAAATTGCATAAATTGTAAGCAAGGAAAGTCAGCCCTGTGGTGAAAATACTATAAAGCCAGTAAAAATAATTTATATAAGAACATTGAAAGACTGTAGGCACTGGAAAAATTATTTGGAGCATTTTTCTGGATATTTAAAGGTTCGCGGAAGATATAAATTTACAAAGTACATTTTTCTGGACACCTAAGTTTGTGGAGATGGAAATACACTACCTGACAGAGAAAATGCCACACCATGAAGGAATGCTCGAAAACAGACCAAACTGCACACAGAGATAGGCCAAGTATGTCCTGAACAAATGATTTAATTGTCACATACAGACTAGGCTCCAGTGGCCAAATATACAGGATGATCAACAAGGAGTGTGGCTCCCACTTTGGGCGATACAGCGTTGAATCCGACATGGCATCAAGGGGCAATGAGAGTCTGAATGGAGTCCTGGGGTATCGTGGACAAGGTTGAAAAAAACCAAAAAACCCAGGTTTTTAAAAAAAAAGAAGCCCAACCCGGGTCAGTGTTTTTTGGGGTTTTATTGGGCTTTTTGAGGTTTCGTTGGGGAGGGGGGGTATGGGGTTGAGGGGTCTATTTGGTTTTCATATCCTTTCATTAAGGTATCAAAGATTAAATATTATTAATGAAAAATCCATGCAACTTACCTATTGGTTAACAAAAATCTCCTTTTTATGTATGTAGTCCATTGAAATTTTTTATTTAAATCTACACAAAGGCTAAGATACTTTTGGCACCACTCACTGCAATCTATAAACTAGTATTTGATCAAACTCTTAAACCCTCATTAAACATTTCTGAGATGTTAAATTAAATTTGAGTAAAACACAAATTTCAATATTTTTTGTGACAAATTTACTGTTTGTTTTTTAAATATTTGTGGATCTTGACAAGTTTCTGTGCTTTATCAACACCTAAGCGATTGTGAAGTTTTGACCAGACTAGTCCGCAAGTAGAAAATATCCTTTCTACTGTAGATGAACTGGCTGGACTACCACATAGACTTGACATGTAAGAGCAGAAATGTTTCAGGGTTCCAGCTTTGGTCACACTTGCATGTCGCTCCATCAGCTGCCACCATTTGGCAGCACTGAAGTTTTGCACAACATCATTTACAAACATAGACTTTGGATAGTACTTTGTGTCACATATTTTAAAACCCATTACAAAAATTATCCATTCAGGTTTCTTTTCTAACACCCAGTTATCAGCAATTTGTTCTTGCTCAGGGCTCATTCTCTTTCCCTGGTATTTTGGATTCATTAAGTTTGCCAAGTAGTGGCAAGGCTGAAGTGCTTGATCCATCCTTTTTTCTATCACTGGTGTATACGGTTCAAGATCTGCATTTTCCATAAGATCTTGCCACAGTTCCAATGCCTCAGAAATGTTAGTTTGTTCAGCCTGGAGAATGTCAAGTACTCTACTAACCTCTTTTAGCTGTTTTAGCATGTGTACTGCATCTTTGTAAATGATTACATTCTCTAGAATTTTATTTATGTTTGGGGGAATTTGCAGATCATTTGAGTGCTCAGAGGTTTGAATTTCCACATACTTTGGATAGTTTTTCACATAAACATTTATGCAATCCATTTGTGAATTCCAACGTGTTTGCATTTGGCAGTTGTGGCCACCCATTTCTTTCAACAATCCGTGGGGTTGATGATGATTGCAGAAATACTTCTGCACCTCGACTATGTGCTTCAAAACAGCTTTGTTCGTAATTTCCTCAGCAAGCAGATTGACATAATGTGCAGAGCACCCATAAGTCACCAAGGTTTTATATTCCAGTTCCAAGAGTTCTCTCATTTTTACCATCTTATTTTCATTAACAGTACATACGGCAAAAACATTTCCCCCGAGTGCAGTCTTGCTGTATTCAATTGCAGTCTTGGCAATTTCCACACAATACGCTGAAGTTTTTTTATTACTCTCACAATCTATAGCACTTAAAAAAAAAGAGCTTGTCTCAGTGTGAATGCTTGTTGCAATTATGGCATCATTATTTATTAACATTTGACCACCCATCCAACATCAAAGTGATGCTACTGTTGTTATCCTCAAGATGTTTTTTAAATGCATCATCAACTTCACCAGGTACAGTGTCCAACAGTTTCCCTCCTAGATCAATATGACTAGGGCCAGAATAACCAGGATGCAAACTTTCCACCATATCTTTGTATTCTGCAGTAGTTTCTGAATTAAAAGAAATGTTATTTGCATAAAAAAACCTGGCAATTTTAAAATCTAATGTGGATTTTTGATTATCTGTTGTTTTTACAGCAAAACCTGTCATCAGGTTTTGCCTTTTGGGCACACTTTCTGTGCCATGAGTCTCTTCTTGTATCAAGTTGTGTGATAGCATAGAACTCCCAGGAGTTGCTGATGTGAAATTTGGATCTATTTCTGATGGGAAAATTTCTGATGTACCAGGCATGGATCTTTTCAAACATCTGTTTCAATGGCCTTAAATTCTTTCAATCTTTGCACTCACTTCTGAACCATCACATTTTACTTTGTTCTTGTCATCCAATCTGCTAACCTCCAACCATTCTGGGGCACATTTTTGACCACTTCCTACTGGCATTGTATGTAAAAGTATAACTGAAGCTCCTTAAGTTTTTAAATTTCAAATAACACAGTATAACATATACTGCAGCTGAACTGAAGGGGAAAATAGCTATGGTAGTATGCACAAGAGATAAGCATAAGATATAACAAACGAAGAATCCTATGACCTGTATCTGAAAAGGGTTTTTGTCAAGTCCCCAGCCTGCACCCCACCCCATCAGATCTGATAGGTTGATTTTAACTCTGATTGTTCATTGGAGTCACCTTCCAATAGTACTGGAGAGTGGGAATTAGAACTCTGAAAACAAGTCCAGTTTGCTTTCCTGATTTCTAAGACCTAGCAGATTCCCCCTTCACATACTTGTGCCTCAGGCATTAGTGCACAGATAGCTCAAGAAACAGGTGTTTCACCCTCCTACAATGCATTCCTCAGGGATTAGTCAAACCTTTCTCTTCCCTCCAGCCCCAGGGCACAGGAAATTAGTTCCTACCTACTTGGTTACCTCCTCAGGATTTCAGGCATTCATAGTTCACCCTGAAAAAGTATCAGGGAAAGGGTCTGTACTCTATATTAATGTAATGCCAGCCTTTTAAAAAGATTTAGACCAGTGTTTATGCACACACACACACACACACACACATACACATACAAGCATTTCCCTCTTAATTCATAAATATATTTCAAGAAATTATCATGTATAAACTTTTTTCTTGGAATTATCTGCAAAAACTATTTGCATGAACATTGAATTATAATTTGTAAGAAAAATTTTTATTTTTCTATTTTTTATGCAGCAATAAATTATTTGTGCTAATGAATCTAAAATATCAAGGAAGTCAAATGTGTCCTGAATGCCTGACGATTAGCTTTTAGTAAAGCATCCCAAATGAAGTGGCTTTTGTAACTGCATTATCAAATAACAAAATCTTTCTAATGTTTTTGTTTGCAAATGATGTACAAAATTTCAGGGCAACAAAATTAAGTAATTCTCAGAATTGTATGCAGTGAAACTTAAACAATTTGTATTCCCACATCTAGTTTAGCTCCAGAATTTTTATTTATTGCAAATTTTTATCAGGAATCAGTTATGGCTAATCAGTATATCAAAAATCAAAAGAAACAAACAAGTTAAACAAATGCAAAAACATTAAAAATTAACAAATAGCATCTATGTAATAATAAAAGCAAAAAAGGCATAATTAAAAACCTATTTGAGCACCAAGCTTTTCCATTTTAAAATGTTGCTTTTGAAACTCTTTGAAGAAAATATCCCAAAATTGCATTAAAACTCCAAAGTATACTCCAGTTAAAAAAAACAACAACAATAAAACCTCCTACAAAGTGGGTTTTATTGGGTTTTTTAAAGTGTTTTTTTTTTAAACCCGCCCGGGTTTTTTTGTGCGGGTAGGTGGGTAGACAACCCTGATCGTGGACCATGTGGTATTGATCTGAGTCCACATTTCATCTTCATTTTGCGGGGGTGGGAGGTTACATTCAAGCATCTGTGGGACACGATTGGTCGTCGGTTGAGTACCAACGTTCAATCATGTCCCACAGATGTTTGATGGGTGAGAGGTAGGGGGATTGTGCTGGCCGTGAAAGCATCCGCACACCGTGTAAAGTATTCAGGCTGATCTGAGTGGTATCCTGTTTAAAAAAGGCGTTTGGGATGTTCTGCAGATACAGTAGTACCACAGGTCGCAGCACCTCATCAACATAGCGTCGTGCCGTTAATGTGCTCGTAATGCGTACCAGCGGCGAGCAACTGTTGGCTCTGATAGCAACCCACACTATGACTCCATGTGGTGTACCACAATGGTGGAGAAATCCTCCCGTTGGCTATGTAACCTCCAGACTCACCTGGCGATCATCCGTGGTGAGACAGAACCGCAATTTGTCACTGAACACTACACTGTTCCATTGGGCACCCCACACAGCTTTGGAGCAGCACCATGCCAAACTGTGACAACGATGGCTCGCTGTTTAAGTTAAGAGTAGCCTTTGCCAGAGTAGCAGAATGTAGACATGCGCGTACGTTGCACATGGGTAGTTTCCAAATTATTAGCAGATTTTGTGGATAGTTTTTGCTTCTAGATTAAAAGAAAAATAATAAAAATATTATTTACAGCAATTAAAACACTTACTCAAGACTACTCAGATTAATATACTTAATTCTATTTTAACTTGAACGTTCAATTATTTTTCACCTATTCTGATTATTTTCGGTTTTATAGAAGTTTCTGGCCTCTATGTTTTATCAAGGCCTGTTCTCGATGTGTATGAGAAGCTTCATTTACACAGAAAGAACTTAAATTTTATTGCCAGGTTCCTCTTGCAGTTGTCAGTTATTAAATTAAAATCTTTTCCTTATGTATTTTGTATGTCCACTATTTTTGAATTAAGTTGTTGAAAATTTTATTTATAATTTTTGAAGGTTTATTAATGGAACTGTTTATCTGGATATAAAAGTTTGCTTTAATTAGATTCTCATTTTTATGAGGTTCGTGGTCCAATATTTTGCCATAAAGATCCATTTCACACAAGTTGCTGCACATTCAGTTGTAATGTACTTATTTTGTATCCATTGGGATTTGTAATGTTCAAATAATTTTTCTTTAAATTAAAAAATATGTAATTCTATTGTTATCGTGGTTCGCGCTTTGCGGTTTTGCAGCAAGTTTTCTGTTTCAATGGTTGTGTACGTAGATACATTTGATTTTTATACAACTCCGGCCTTCACAACGGATGGTTGGGCAGCAAACTAGACGCAGCTAAAAATCGGAGAATCCGAGTCTCCCCGTACACTCCAAAAATATCGCCCATTGTGGCCTGTGGATCCACTATGGCATGAAGTCGGATGCGACGATCGGTGCCCTCGGACATCCATCTCCGTGCTCTGGTCCCCCTACGACGTTGCACAGATCCTTCCTGGGACCACTGTCTCCAAATGCAACTGACGGTTGTGGCATCACGTTGCTTTTCTTCTGCAATACGACTCAAGAACCATCTGGTGGTACGAAGGCCTATGATGACACCTCTTGTGAACTCATCCATTTGACAACATCGCGTACCACCACATTTTAACGGCATCGACCCTCATTGTTTGTTCTCCAGACATGGTTGCAGCAGAACTACTCACTTCTCACGGCCATGACAACGTCTGTACTGATGGCCTCTCTGGCTGGTTGTCCGTTTATATCACACGCGCCGTTTGTGCAATCATTAGCATAACTTGTACGTGTGCACCCACCCAGAAAATTTCATGGTGCTACGTTCACATCTTCGTGGTGTGGCATTTTCTCTGTCAGGCAGTGTACATCCCTGGTACAGTGTTGGAAAGTTTGTGCCGAACTGCGCGAATTTCATTATCTTGCGCCAAACTGCTACAAATTACGAAAAAAAAAAAAAATATATTTGCGCCCAACTGTGCCGAAACGGCAATCCACAGCAAAAATTGGCGAGCAAAAAAATGTTTTCACAGCAAAAAATGCTGTTTTAAACGTCAAATCGAATGACGCTTTTTTAAGGTCTGCGTGTAATTTGGTGAAAACGACGCATAATCAACACCCCAAAGTTTCGGAATGTTTTTCACCTACCTTCTAATTCGTTGTTTTTTCGGCAAAAGTGACGAAAAAACAACGATTTTCGCGATGTAGGAAATTAAATTGTTTTTGCTTATGAGGGAGGAGTTTTGTTGTAATCACGTGGTATGTAGGAGAAACGATGCTGTACGTTATGAAATCCTGATGAAGATTGTTTACTGATAGTTTGGCGGTCTTTCGGAGTGCTGTGCAATTGAGATTGTTTATATGTCGTTCCCTGCTGTTTGGGATAGCGCAGTTATTTCATTCCGGACGAGGTGCGCGATTACGTAAATACAGCGTAAGGTCAGTCATTAGCTATTTCATTGACGCGGAGGACGACTGAAAATGGCTCTCCCGTGGCAGGATACAATGGTTCTGTTTCTAAAGGCTTCATAGGTATTCAGAGATGCTAACTTTTATTGATTTTCACTCCATCTTACGGTTTTACGGAAGTCACCTGAAAAAAGTACGGAAGATCCCTGCCCTCAAGATCCCTGCACGCAATTTCTGTTTTTTCACCGTCTTTTCGTCGAAAAAATGCACTTTACAGATAGTCCCTTATGCGCCTTCGATGTTCTGACTTCCCCCACCAACGAAGGCAGAGCTTGTCATGTAATTCCCCATACAGCCATTTGAGAGTACCGTGCGCAAAAGTCGAGAGGGAACCCAGCTCAGCGCCTTTTGCCAACTCTTTACATTGACTGCATGTGGCTTTGTGCTTGTGAAAATTTCGGTGCAAATGTTTTAACCCTTTCCACTCGACATTATGAAATCGCTGAATAGCTCACCCGCCACTCCGATGACGCATCTATAGCTCGCATGTCGGGTGGTCGCGAGACATTTCCTTTTCGTCGAATAGCTCGGTGTCACTCGTCACGCCGACGCCGCCCCTATAGCTCGCATGCTGGGGCTCACGAGACGTTTCTTTTTTACCGGATAAAGAAAAAGAAACCTCATCTGCGTGTTGGGTGTTACCTGCTATGCCGATGACGCCTCTATGGCTCGCAAGTCAGGTGTATTCCGCAATGCCTATGACACCTCTATAGCTCGAATATCGGCGCTCGCGAGGAATTTCTTTTTCGCCGAATAACTTGCGTGTCGGGTGTCATCAGTCGCGCTCATTACGCCTCTATAGTTCGTGGGTCGGGCTTGCAAGACATTTCTTTTTCGCCGAATATCGCACGTGTCTGATGGCACCCTCCATTCCGATGATACCTCTATAGCTCGCATGTCAGTGCTCTGTTATATACAATTATTTTGAATGTTATGATCATAGGAATAATCATATGTTATAAACAAATATTTAACCAATTCACCATAGTTATCTTCAAATGTTAATCGGTACAAACGTTACATTCTAATACAAAACATGTGTTAAAGTTATGAACAATGGAACACGTGTTGATTATATTCATTGGAACACGTGTTACTGTCATCAATGTTACATACAAGGTGTTAATTTTATTGTTATATTTATTATTATGAACAAATTATAGGTGCATCAATTACAGATCATTTACCGATTAAATTTACTTTATCGTGCCTTTTTATAACTATGGGACTTTTGTTCTACAGTGATCGTATATGGACAAAAACGTGCCCCTTATATGTACTGGCATATAATAAAGCACGGCGTTGTGATTCACCTTTATCCCGTCACTGGAATGGTGGGGGAATAAAGGTGCCGCTCGTGAAAGAAATTAGAAACATAAACACATATTTTAACTTACACATACCTTAACTTATGTCTTGTGTGGTTATAAGGAAAACAAACAGGAGTCTTATGTGGAAGTAATAATGTACCTTATTTAGGAACACTAAGGTACCACGTGCGTGGGTGCAGCCATTAACAATACCTTACACATAAAATTTACTATTATTACGATTTTTCTCTATAACGTCTCCGATCATTTCTGCATACATCTATCTATCTATATATCATCATCATCATCATCATCATTGTCAACCATTATCAATCCACTGCTGGACGAAGGTCTCCCCAAGTTTCCTCCACAACGGTCTGTCTTGTGCCAGTCTCCTCCATGTCACTCCCACATATTTACGAATTTCATCCACCCATCTCCCATGTGGTCTTTTTCTGGGTCTTTTCCTGTCCCTTGGAATCCAATCTAAAATTTCGGCTGTCCATCTATGGTCTGTCCTTCTGGCAGTATGTCCAGCCCATTGCCATTTCAGGGATTTAACTCTGATCATGATGTCTTCCACTCTCGTCATTTTTCGGATCCACGAGTTCCTCTTCTTATCTCTCCTGGTTATATCAAGCATGCACCTCTCCATGCTTCTTTGAGTTGTCTGCAGCCTTTGTATGTCTCTTTTAGTTAAGGTCCACGTCTCTGCACCATACGTAAGCACTGGAAGGATGCATTGATCAAACACTTTTCTTTTAAGACATAATGGCATATTGCTCTTGAAAATTATGCTGTTTCTTCCAAAAGCTTTCCAGGCAAGTTTTGTACGCCGATTAATTTCTTCATCAATGTGACCCTCACTTGATATCTGCTGTCCAAGATAAACATACGTATCTGTTATCTCCAGTTTTTCTCCATCAATCGATAAATCTTCATTTCTTGTAAAAGCATTGAACATCACTTTTGTCTTCTGAAAGTTCATTTTTAATCCCACTTCTTTACTCTTGTCAGCAAGTTCCTGTATCATACTCTGCAGCTCTGATGGGCTAGTTGCAAAAATGACTACGTCATCAGCAAAACGAAGGTGGGTTAGATAATCTCCATTAATCTTTATCCCTTTGTTTTCCCAGTTCAGTGATTGAAAGACATTTTCCAATGTGGCATTAAAGAGCTTCGGAGATATGGTGTCACCTTGTCTCACTCCCTTTCCAATTTTTATGTGTGTTGTATTTTCAAACAGCCGAATCTTTGCACTTGCATTTTCATAGATGTTATTAATAATATTAATGTATGCATCTTCAATACCGCAGGATTTCAGAGCCGTGGTAACTGCTGATGGTTTCACCGAATCAAAGGCTTTTTCATAATCGATAAAAGCCATGCACAATGGAAGTTCATATTCCCTCGCTCTTTCAATTAGTTCTCTCAGTACGTGGATATGATCTATTGTGCTGTAGCCACTCCTGAATCCAGCTTGTTCTCTCGGTTGAGCCATGTCCAGTGTTACCTTCAAGCGGTGTGAAAGAACTTTAGTGAAGATTTTATAAACCACTGATAGGAGGCTGATAGGTCTGTAGTTCCTGAGAACCTCAATGTCACCTTTTTTATGTAGCAGGATCATTGTAGCATTGTTCCAATCCTCAGGAATCTTCCCTTCATTAAGGCATCGAGTGAAAATTTGGGCGAGTACTGTTTCAATTTGTCCACTTGCTTCTTGTATGATGTCTATAGTAATTCCATCTTCTCCTGGAGCTTTCCCCCGCTTCATGTTCTTGATTGCATGTGCAACTTCTGCTGGGAGGACTGGAAGAACTCTGGTACCTTTCATGATGTCTGGAGTACATGTATCATCCCTTTCATATAATTTGGAGTAGAAATCTTTCACTCTTGTCAAAATTTCGCCTCTATTTCTTGTTATAGAACCATCTTCTTTTCTCAGAGCCATAATCTGTTTTCTTCCCTTACTGAGATGTCCCTTTGCTATCTTAAGGCTTTGGTTGTTTTCAATTGCTTTCCTCACTAGCTCACAGTTGAATTTCCTTACGTCTTCAGTGATACTTTTTCGTGTTGTCTTGCATAGCTCTATATATTCCACTTTGGAAGTCACATCTTCTTTAGTTGTCCTCATCTCTCTTCTTTTTTGCATCAACATTTTGGTTTTTCCTGATAATTTGTTCACATGCAACTTGTTCTTAGACCCAGCTAATTTTGTTGCTGTTTCCATTAGAGCTTTGGTTACTTTTCTGTTAACTTCCGAAATATCCACTTCTTCCGATGTTAGGCCTTCTAAAGCAGAGAATCTGTTCTTCAGTTCCAACTTGAAAGTATTATGGTGTTTTTTAAGGTTGGTTATGTCAATACATTTTGTTTGTCTTATGAGCTTGCCACGTTCCAGTTTAGTGTTGAGATGCATCTTACATCTCACCAATCTATGGTCACTACCTGTGTTGAACTTGTTCAGCACACTGCAGTCTTCGATGACGAATTTTTTGTTACACATAATAAAATCAATTTCACTTGTCGTCCCAATTGGATGTCTCCATGTCCATTTCCTGTGTGGCTTTTTCTTGAAGAAGGAGTTCAAGATGAAAAATCCTTCTGCCTCTGCAAACTCAACGAGAGTATTTCCACGCTGGTTTCTGTTGCCGTGACCGAATTTACCTACTGAAGTTTCATTCTGTTGCCGTTGCCCTATTTTTGCATTGAAATCTCCCATAATTATCTTCAAGTGCTGCTTACCTTTATTATTTAGATGACGAATTTCCTCATAAAATTCTTCAATTTCTTCTTCAGGATGACTTGTGGTAGGTGCATAAGTTTGAATAATCTGAGCCTGGTATCTTCTCGATAGTTGGATAACGAGTCGTGCAGCTCTGTCAGAGGAACTTTCAACTTCTACCACTTTATCCTTCAGTTTCTTGTTTATTATAAATCCAACACCACTAGTTCTGCCAGTATCTGTCCCACGATAATAGAAGAGATGTCCACTTTTCAGTTCAATGAGATCTTCTCCTTTTCTCCTTACCTCACTTAGCCCGACGATGTCCCACTTGATCCTTTGTAGTTCCTCTTCCAATTCAAGAAGCCTTGAATCAGAAGATAGGGAGCGTCCGTTATAGGTAGCCAAGGTCAGCATCAAATGGCAGCCTAGTCCGGTCCTCCGGGGATTCTTAGCACCCTCTGCCTTCATGTCGCACTGGCCGCTGTCTTGGCCAGGTACATTCCAGCTGCCGGAGACTGAGGGCCAAGATTTAAGTTGTAGAGTCATTTTGGAGGTGTTTGGCCATAACTCACCACGCTGGCCAAGCGGGTTGGTGAGTGTGGGATAGCATTTCCTCTGATCCCGATGGTATAGTTATACCGCTATTGGCGGTCGTCAGAGCCCCTTTAGTGGGAACAGGATGCACCACGAGAAGGCGGGGTTGACATTTGTCAAGGAGAGGCTGTGATGTTACGCATCACCTGACCTTACATCACCTGACCTTACAATAGAATATATATATATTCTATTAAGAAGATACCTAAGCAAAAAAATACAAATATAATTTTGACTCACACCAAGTACAACATAGAAAAGGTTATGTATCTACCTGTGTGAGTAAAAGGAGAAAAGATAAAAAAATAAAATAAAACAACTGAATGTAGAAGGTGTCGAGAATACTGAGCCTTGGCTTTATCAAGGACCAGCAAAAACTCTGCATTTTCTCACTTCCACAAAGACCTAGTTGGAAATGGGTTTCTGCAAGGCCATAGATGCAAGTAACATTCCCACCTAAAATTGTTTTAAAAAATATATATATGTCATGTCCTCCGCAGAGTTGTATGACCTAGCACTAGTTAACAATTTCGCTTGCATCCATGAACCTTCCTGGCCCGACCCATGCTCTTCATCTGTTACTATTAAACAGAAGGAAGAAGATTAAAGAGAACTCAAGCTGTGAGAGTGACATAATAATTAGAAATAATTTTCAGCTATAACGAAATGCCAAGTTCGTTTGAGAGAGAATTTAAACCTGAAAAACAATGCAAAAGAAATCCAAATTTTTCATTGCAATTAAAAAAGGAAATATTAATTTTTAAAAAACAGATTTTTGAAAGAAAACTTGAGTCTAAAACCCCCTACTCTACAACTTATGACAGCACGAAAACGAGAATAAGTTAAAAACAATAATTAACTAAAGAAAACTTTGTGAAAGTTATATGACTTAAACAGTTAGTTGCAATATGTACAAAGTATTTCAGCAGTGCTTTAAGTGCATAATTAATTAGTTATTAAGTACTTAACTACTTTGAAAATACAGCGCAAAGAAAAGGAACAAGCTTAGCCATCTGCTGTTCCTAGGTTCCCCAAAAGACGCGCAAAGTTACAAAGAAAAGAAAGAGTTAAAACCCGCAAAAGTGTTAACAGACAAGCCAGTGCCTAAAAGCTGAAAAGCAAACGAGAAAAAGTACATGAAGTACAAACATTGAACTTATAAAACCTAAAACCCAATATATATATCATCATCATCATTGTCAACCATTATCAATCCACTGCTGGACGAAGGTCTCCCCAAGTTTCCTCCACAACGGTCTGTCTTGTGCCAGTCTCCTCCATGTCACTCCCGCATATTTACGAATTTCATCCACCCATCTCCCATGTGGTCTTTTTCTGGGTCTTTTCCTGTCCCTTGGAATCCAATCTAAAATTTCGGCTGTCCATCTATGGTCTGTCCTTCTGGCAGTATGTCCAGCCCATTGCCATTTCAGGGATTTAACTCTGATCATGATGTCTTCCACTCTCGTCATTTTTCGGATCCACGAGTTCCTTTTCTTATCTCTCCTGGTTATACCAAGCATGCACCTCTCCATGCTTCTTTGAGTTGTTTGCAGCCTTTGTATGTCTCTTTTAGTTAAGGTCCACGTCTCTGCACCATACGTAAGCACTGGAAGGATGCATTGATCAAACACTTTTCTTTTAAGACATAATGGCATATTGCTCTTGAAAATTATGCTGTTTCTTCCAAAAGCTCTCCAGGCAAGTTTTGTACGCCGATTAATTTCTTCATCAATGTGACCCTCACTTGATATCTGCTGTCCAAGATAAACATATGTATCTGTTATCTCCAGTTTTTCTCCATCAATCGATAAATCTTCATTTCTTGTAAAAGCATTGAACATCACTTTTGTCTTCTGAAAGTTCATTTTTAATCCCACTTCTTTACTCTTGTCAGCAAGTTCCTGGATCATACTCTGCAGCTCTGATGGGGTAGTTGCAAAAATGACTACGTCATCAGCAAAACGAAGGTGGGTTAGATAATCTCCATTAATCTTTATCCCTTTGTTTTCCCAGTTCAGTGATTGAAAGACATTTTCCAATGTGGCATTAAAGAGCTTCGGAGATATGGTGTCACCTTGTCTCACTCCCTTTCCAATTTTTATGTGTGTTGTATTTTCAAACAGCCAAATCTTTGCACTTGCATTTTCATAGATGTTATTAATAATATTAATGTATGCATCCTCAATACCGCAGGATTTCAGAGCCGTGGTAACTGCTGATGGTTTCACCGAATCAAAGGCTTTTTCATAATCGATAAAAGCCATGCACAATGGAAGTTCATATTCCCTCGCTCTTTCAATTAGTTCTCTCAGTACGTGGATATGATCTATTGTGCTGTAGCCACTCCTGAATCCAGCTTGTTCTCTCGGTTGAGCCATGTCCAGTGTTACCTTCAAGCGGTGTGAAAGAACTTTAGTGAAGATTTTATAAACCACTGATAGGAGGCTGATAGGTCTGTAGTTCCTGAGATCCTCAATGTCACCTTTTTTATGTAGCAGGATCATTGTAGCGTTGTTCCAATCCTCAGGAATCTTCCCTTCATTAAGGCATCGAGTGAAAATTTGGGCGAGTACTGTTTCAATTTCTCCACTTGCTTCTTGTATGATGTCTATAGTAATTCCATCTTTTCCTGGAGCTTTCCCCCGCTTCATGTTCTTGATTGCATGAGCAACTTCTGCTGGGAGGACTGGAAGAACTCTGGTACCTTTCATGATGTCTGGAGTACATGTATCATCCCTTTCATATAATTTGGAGTAGAAATCTTTCACTCTTGTCAAAATTTCGCCTCTATTTCTTGTTATAGAACCATCTTCTTTTCTCAGAGCCATAATCTGTTTTCTTCCCTTACTGAGATGTCCCTTTGCTATCTTAAGGCTTTGGTTGTTTTCAATTGCTTTCCTCACTAGCTCACAGTTGAATTTCCTTACGTCTTCAGTGATACTTTTTCGTGTTGTCTTGCATAGCTCTATATATTCCACTTTGGAAGTCACATCTTCTTTAGTTGTCCTCATCTCTCTTCTTTTTGCATCAACATTTTGGTTTTTCCTGATAATTTGTTCACATGCAACTTGTTCTTAGACCCAGCTAATTTTGTTGCTGTTTCCATTAGAGCTTTGGTTACTTTTCTGTTAACTTCCGAAATATCCACTTCTTCCGATGTTAGGCCTTCTAAAGCAGAGAATCTGTTCTTCAGTTCCAACTTGAAAGTATTATGGTGTTTTTTAAGGTTGGTTATGTCAATACATTTTGTTTGTCTTATGAGCTTGCCACGTTCCAGTTTAGTGTTGAGGTGCATCTTACATCTCACCAATCTATGGTCACTACCTGTGTTGAACTTGTTCAGCACACTGCAGTCTTCGATGATGAATTTTTTGTTACACATAATAAAATCAATTTCACTTGTCGTCCCAATTGGATGTCTCCATGTCCATTTCCTGTGTGGCTTTTTCTTGAAAAAGGAGTTCAAGATGAAAAATCCTTCTGCCTCTGCAAACTCAACGAGAGTATTTCCACGCTGGTTTCTGTTGCCGTGACCGAATTTACCTACTGAAGTTTCATTCTGTTGCCGTTGCCCTGTTTTTGCATTGAAATCTCCCATAATTATCTTCAAGTGCTGCTTACCTTTATTATTTAGATGACGAATTTCCTCATAAAATTCTTCAATTTCTTCTTCAGGATGACTTGTGGTGGGTGCATAAGTTTGAATAATCTGAGCCTGGTATCTTCTCGATAGTTGGATAACGAGTCGTGCAGCTCTGTCAGAGGAACTTTCAACTTCTACCACTTTATCCTTCAGTTTCTTGTTTATTATAAATCCAACACCACTAGTTCTGCCAGTATCTGTCCCACGATAATAGAAGAGATGTCCACTTTTCAGTTCAATGAGATCTTCTCCTTTTCTCCTTACCTCACTTAGCCCGACGATGTCCCACTTGATCCTTTGTAGTTCCTCTTCCAATTCAAGAAGCCTTGAATCAGAAGATAGGGAGCGTCCGTTATAGGTAGCCAAGGTCAGCATCAAATGGCAGCCTAGTCCGGTCCTCCGGGGATTCTTAGCACCCTCTGCCTTCATGTCGCACTGGCCGCTGCCTTGGCCAGGTACATTCCAGCTGCCGGAGACTGAGGGCCAAGATTTAAGTTGTAGAGTCATTTTGGAGGTGTTTGGCCATAACTCACCACGCTGGCCAAGCGGGTTGGTGAGTGTGGGATAGCATTTCCTCTGATCCCGATGGTATAGTTATACCGCTATTTGCGGTCGTCAGAGCCCCTTTAGTGGGAACAGGATGCACCACGAGAAGGCGGGGTTGACATTTGTCAAGGAGAGGCTGTGATGTTACGCATCACCTGACCTTACATCCCAATATATATATATATATATATATATATATATATATATATACTAAAGAGCAAAACTGAAGACTAAGGAAAAAATTTTAGAATTAAAAACGAAGGGTGCAAAAATATATATATATATATAAGTGCAATGCTGGGTGATTTATTTTACTTTTAGTTCTTTTTCTCCCATGCTTTACCCAAAGGTTTTAACTAGCTAACTGGGTTTTCATTGTTTGATCATGACCAATACACACGCCACATGCTCTGAATAGGGTTATGAATTAATTTAAGCAAGTACATACAATAACAGGGAAAAGGAAAATAACTTATCTGGTATCTCCATATGTCTTTCAGGTTTTCAACACTGGGCATATACACCTAATTGAGCTGACTGGCGCTGTCCGAACTCGGCTCTCCGTTTGTCAACGCTGGGCATACATACTTCATCTCTCTCTGGTCATACTCGGCACTCACTACCCACGTCTGTTCCTTGCCGCTACTCGCACTCTACTCCTCTTGACCAGTGAAGACCTCTGACCTTCTGAGCTTCACCTTGTCCGCGGATGCCAAGGTCACTTGACCAGTCTGGGATTCATCTAATCCGTCACTTCGCTCCCTTCTTGGGAACTGACCCTTCAACTTTTCCGACCCCCTATATCCCCTGGGGCCTAAGTATCGTCACAAGGCTTGAGATTGCCTCCCGCTATCCCCTGGGGCTATCTATGCACGTGCATGTTGGACTACATTTATTTTAAATAATTTTATTTCCAACATTCCTCCCTTACCAGATGTAATCTTTATGGGGGGCCAAAAGGAATGCTGGTGGGAAAAACTACACGCATGGATAGACTACTCCATCCTTACCTAGTAATCCTCTATCTTTTTCCTCATGTGCACTTATATATACATATAGCAATGAAATTATATAAAATATTCATAATCACATCATTCTCTTGAGCCTCTTCATTTTGAGTAACACGTGGCTTTGGGGAACTTTGAGCACGCTGGTGTCTATTATACTTATTGTAAAAATGCCTACCCTGACTAGGTCTTGAGGGAAATGGATTTCTGTAATTATTTTTCCGTCTGCAAAATCTCACTTTGTGGCCTACAGCTCCACATCCAAAACAACGGAGGTTGTCATAAGCCTGACGTTGTTTCTGATTTGTTACGTAATGTGGTCTAGCATTCCTATTTATTTGATCAAAATGCTTATTCTGCTCTAACGGAAAACTTCTATGTCTCTGGATGTGGAACGTTTTGACAACTGCAGTGTTTACATTTCCCTGGTTGTTATTCCTGTTTTGTCTCTGGTACAAATTTCCGCGAGGATTAAAATGACCCGCACCATTTGTATCCCGCGCTCTGTAACCTGAAGATTGGGGGACACGAAACGGGGCTCTATCTCCCTGTCTTTGGTTTCCAAGATTATTTGATTGCTGATTACATCTGCTAACTGGGTGTCCTAATGCACCACATCCGAAACATCTGACATTAACAAAATTTCGCCTAGCCTTATATCTGGAATTCTCATAATTTTGACTTTCATTAATTTTTGATAGCAATTTTGATAGCTCATTCTCGGCTTTCATTAATCTTTCACTCATTTGTTGTGATTCTTCTCGTAAGGTACTGATAAGTGCATTTTGCTGCACGATGTATTGCTGAAACATGGGACAAAGTTCTGAAATACCATTAGCATCGCCTGCGGCGCTTTCTCGAGGGATTTGATCTGCATCATCGGCAGAATTGACACTCTTTGTGATGATATGTTGATTTGCCTCAGCAAGCAGTGCATCTTGTACTGCTTGATCGAAATTTGCAGGCTCTTTCGAAAGTACCTCTGTTTGAATACTTCTTTCCACACCTGCTAAAAATTGTGATAACATAATTGAATCAACCAGTGCCTTAACCTGCTCATCCCCTGGAGACCGGTGTGCCTAGATAAGAATGCGCTGATCCTCTTAGACGTGATTCATACTGGGCGACCGACTCTTCTGGTCTTTGATTGCAAGAATTAAAATTTTGTATTGCCACTACTAGAGGTTGGTTATTGGTAAACCTTTTTATCACTGCTGATTTAAACATCTTGTAATCATCAAGCTGTCTAACATGGGGAGATTCACTCAAAAATCCTAAAGCTGCTTGCGTCATGCGAGCTTTTGCTACAAAAATTTTTACTTTTTCTGACCAATTAGTGACTGATTCTAATCCCTCTATTGCTTCGAACAAGAAATAAGCTGAAATAAGCTTATCGTTTCCAGAGAATTCGGGAATCAGGGGAAGTACTGATGCAATAAATTGCAACTCCTGCATGGAATCTTGAACGGAGGAGCCTGACATTTTTAATAGAAGTTTAATACTTAAGTTATACACTAATACCAATTAAAATAATACCTTTCCTTACAACATGCAATTGCGCTTTTACCTAACTCTTAGTAATGAAGTTGTCAAAATAACACCTTAAGAAAACTATTGCATGATGCATACAACAACAAAAAAAATAATGAACTGCTACACATGAAGAAAAGAAAACCCATTCAATCCGTACTGCGACGGGGAAAAATACGTGACAGCACGAATGGCTCAAAAGTCACGGCACCAATGTTATATACAATTATTTTGAATGTTATGATCATAGGAATAATCATATGTTATAAACAAATATTTAACCAATTCACCATAGTTATCTTCAAATGTTAATCGGTACCAACGTTACATTCTAATACAAAACACGTGTTAAAGTTATGAACAATGGAACACATGTTGATGCTATTCATTGGAACACGTGTTACTGTCATCAATGTTACATACAAGGTGTTAATTTTATTGTTATATTTATTATTATGAACAAATTATAGGTGCATCAATTACAGATCATTTACCGATTAAATTTACTTTATCGTGCCTTTTTATAACTATGGGACTTTTTGTTCTACAGTGATCGTATATGGACAAAAACGTGCCCATTATATGTACTGGCATATAATAAAGCACGGCGTTGTGATTCACCTTTATCCCGTCACTGGAATGGTGGGGGAATAAAGGTGCCGCTCGTGAAAGAAATTAGAAACATAAACACATATTTTAACTTAAACATACCTTAACTTATGTCTTGTGTGGTTATAAGGAAAACAAACAGGAGTCTTATGTGGAAGTAATAATGTACCTTATTTAGGAACACTAAGGTACCACGTGCGTGGGTGCAGCCATTAACAATACCTTACACATAAAATTTACTATTATTACGATAGCTAATTTTCCTTTCAAAGTAATTAAATATCTACACTGGAATAATAACATTTCAACCAAAGTAATTGAGAATGTACTAATTTCTCAGGTCCTAAGAATTTCAAGAATTTGCAGCAACAATTTGGACTTCAATTACCACATTAATATACTATTAGAAAGTTTTCTAGAGAACGAAATTCCTTCTTCTTTCATCAAAAGAACTTTAAGAAAAATTATTCTGAATAATAGAGTAAGGTTGGCAGATCTGCTTTAATTTTCTACACAGTTAATAATATGATTCTGACCAATCAAAGCCGTAAGGAAGTTGGCTAGAGGATGCCTATTAACTACCTAAAGGAACCTTAGTGCTATGGATATGACGGTCCTATTAAAACAAAAAAATTAAATAATATAAACAAAATCACAAAAAAAGCTTAAAAATCTGTTTATAAAAGAAAATAAAAACAAATAAAAAAGAAAACTAGTTATTCATCACTAGGATAGCTATACTAAAAATAGTAAAACCAACATTAAAATTAATAAGATTCTGATTAATCTATAGAAGCTCACTAAGGTGATTTAATACATGCAAAGATTATTAAATAAACTGCTCGTGTATTTTATAATATTTCTCATGTATTCTGGAGAGTTAATTCTGCTCATTCTGATCATACAGATCCACAGTCTTAAGTTTATATTTTTTTCTCTGGTTAAAATCTCCGCGCGTTGGTTTCTTGCTGTATGAGGAGGCCATCAGCCCCACCCTCACTGCCCCCCAGCGTCTAGGGAGTGGCGGAAGAGGTCAGCCATGTTCTCCTCTTGTGAGGAGAAAAGTTTTTGTAACACAAGAGGTAAGCTCTCTTCCTTGTTTTTGGGCTCTAGGTTTTATAAGTTCAATGTTAGTACTTCATGTACCTTTTCTCTGTATTTTTTTAGCTTTTCAGCTTTTAAGCATTGGTTTGTCTGTTAACATTTATGCGGGTTTTAACTCTTACTTTTCTTTGTAACTTTGAGCGTCTTTTGTGGTACCTAGGAACAGAAGATGGCTAAGCTTGTTCCTTTTCTATGCGCTGTCTATGCGCTGTTTTTTCAAAGTAGTTAAGTTCTTAATAACTAATTAATTATGCACTTAAAGCTCAGCTGAAATACTTTGTACATATTGCAACTAACTGTTTAAGGTATATAACTTTCACAAAGTTTTCTTTAGTTAATTATTATCTTTAACTTATTCTCGTTTTCGTGCTGTCATAAGTTGTAGAGTAGGGGTTTTAGACTCAAGTTTTCTTTCAAAAATCTGTTCGTTATAAATTAACATTTCCTTTTTTAATTGCAATGTAAAATTTGTTTTTCAGGTTTAAATTCTCTCTCAAACGAACTTGGAATTTCGTTATAGCTGAAAATCATTTCTATTTATTATGTCACTCTCACAGCTTGAGTTCTCTTTAATCTTCTTCTCTCTGTTTAATAGTAACAGATGAAGAGCATGGGTCGGGCCATGAAGGTTAATGGATGCAAGCGAAATTGTTAACTAGTGCTAGGTCATGCTACTCTACGGAGGACATGACTTATATATATATATTTTAAACTATTTTAGGTGGGAATGTTACTTGCATCTATGGCCTTGCAGAAACCCATTTCCAACTAGGTCTTTGTGGAAGTGAGAAAATGCAGAGTTTTTGCTGGTCCTTGATAAAGCCAAGGCTCAGTATTCTCGACACCTTCTACATTCAGTTGTTTTATTTTATTTTTTTTTTTTTTCTTTTCTCCTTTTACTCACACAGGTAGATACATAACCTTTTCTATGTTGTACTAGGTGTGAGTCAAAATTATATTTGTATATTTTTTTTGCTTAGGTATCTTTATAGAATGTGAATTCTGAATTTTCAAAACTGCTGCGTTGCGCGTTTTGATTTTCAGGTTATTTTGCACCCTTCGTTCTAAATTCTAAAATTTTTTCCTTAGTCTTCAGTTTTGCTCTTAAGTAACTAATTTCAATTTATTATTTAGCAGCTCATGCGCAAATTCTAGTTGAAATGTTTTATTATTTTTTATTTTTTATTATTATTATTATTTTTTTTTTTTTTTTTTTTTTTTTTATTACTATTTTTTTACTTGAGGTTTTTTTCATTTTCTAATTTTTCTTTTTAGTATGTTTTGGATGCAGCTTTTTGGAGTGTAGTTTATACTCGAGTTTGATCTTTTCTTGGACTGCTTATTTCTAAAAGTTTTTCCTAGTTGGTTTGCTCAGAATTTGTATGTTTTGGCCCAAGTGGAGTTCTAAGGACGATGAAAGGATTGGAGGTCAGCTCAGATATTTTAAGTCCTCCCGCTCGGTTAGGCTAGCACCCTTTCCCATAGTGTATGAACTCGCTGGCAAAGGTAATCTAAAGTTATGAAATGACAAACGTTGTTTGACATGTAAATCTGCAGATCCTAACCTGTATTCTTCTGTTGAGGATAATTGCTCCAACAAGTTTTGCAAAGCCTACAATACCATCTATAAGCTCACCTGTACTGTCTGCAACCTTAGCTATATTGGCCAAAGTAAAAATCCTCTTCATCTTAGGATTAATGGTCACAGGTCTCTAGTAAACAAGTTCTCTAATTCAGGAGTGAACCCCTCCACAAACGCCAACCAGTACTCTACCTTTGAATTAGAGCATTTCCATACTCATGGTTTTGACAAAGTGAAAATAGAGGTACTACATATTATCCCTGACCTCTATGCTCGGCTAGAAACTGAATCCCTTGAAATTTTGCAGCACCAGTCTCTTTATCCCTATGGCCTTAATTCCACTCTATCTGACAATAAGCATAATCAGCATAAATTTTCAATTCGTGAACTCTTCTTTCTTGTTAATAATAAGAGCTGCTCTAGAGGTAATAGAGGACAGAGGTTATTTCGCACATCAAGCAAAGTTGATTTTGCTAACTTGCTAAAAACTCTGGAAAGCTTTAAAACTGGCACTAATTTTGTTAAAAATACTTACAAAATTCTCAAGTCCTTCAAGCACTCTGTCCTTAAATGTTTTTTCAAATTCTGGAATGAAACTGCTGACCATGTTGATAAGCATGTTTTTGCTTTGGTTCTGGACATTCTTAAACATATTCTTAAAGATAAAATTTCTCTTAAAGAATTTTCCAGTAATTTTGTTACCATCAGGTTCCTAAATAAAGCCTACGATAATCTCAATGTAAGGAAGCTGTTCTACAGTAATGCAATTTTTTTTCCCATCCACAGGCACCAGTCTATTGTAAGTTTTAAATATGTTAAGACCTTAGGGTCAATAGTTAAAAACTACAAACTTAACTCTTCGAGCTACATTCCTGTAATTACTACTTGTTCTTGTGATGAACATAAAGAAACAGTTCACTATGATAAGAATTACAACCATATTATCACCGGAAACTTGAGTTTTGTTGAAAATGAAAAGCTTAGGAATTTATTAGAGTATGGCTCTAAATTCAGACCTTCCTTCACAATTTCCAAAGAAAGGATTCTTGAGAGCTTCACTCAAGATGTAAATAAGTACATCGTAAAAACCAGTTTAACGTACAATCAGCCTATTGAGGCCTTCGCAGAATGGAAATATAATATAATCAATAGCTTCACCGGTGAGTTGGCAGGTCTGGACTTTTGCTTCGACAGAAATCTCTTTTTCTCTGGAGAAGCTAAAGGTCACTCTCCAAACTACAAGACCAATTTATTTTTACCACTACGGATAAAGCTAGCAATAATTTTGCAATTATCTGTAAGAAGTTCTATTTTGAATTGTTAACTATGGAACTCAATAATATAGTAACATACGAGCCCGTAAGTTATTCTACCAAGCAGTTAGAAAATCGGTTTAAGGCATTCTTCAAGAAACTTAAAATTCCGCAAACTAGAAGATATGGGCCTGAATTTCCATTTCTTTTTGCAACGGTTAAGTTTCATAAGGATCCTGTGAAGTTCAGGTTCATAGCTAGTGGAGTAAGGAGTCATAAAAAGAAAATAGATCTTGCTTTTGAAGATGTCTTAAAGAAGGTTTTGAAACACATTAGAAACTGTTCTAACTTGATGTACAGAGATTTTTGGATAACTAATAATAATGCAGAAGTAATTTCTACTATACTCAAAGTTTGTCCCCTAGATATTAATAGTTATGATTTTGAAAACCTATATACTAATCTGCCTCTATCAGATATAATCACTACCTTTAAAGAGCTGTATGCAGAATTTAAACTTAACCAATTTGTTGATGTAGGAACTTGGAACTCTTATCTCAATTGCTGCATAAAAAATAACCATATCTTATATAATAATACTCTCTATAAGCAAGTGAACGGTATTCCAATGGGAACATCAACGTCCACGAATATCGCTAATCTATTCCTGTTCTTTAAGGAATATAAATTCATTAAAAATCACCCCACCTGCTCAGATAACTACCTTTACACTTTTAGATATATTGATGATCTGCTGTGTATCAATAATTCCGAAGTTATAGAGAGTGATTTTGATAATATCTATCCTAGCTCTCTTAACTTATGTAAAACCAACCACAGTAATCAGGAACTTGAGTTCCTAGACTTAAGCATTAAGCTCAACAGAGGTAACCCATCTATTAGCCTCTTTGATAAAAGAGCTAATTTTCCTTTCAAAGTAATTAAATATCTACACTGGAATAATAACATTTCAACCAAAGTAATTGAGAATGTACTAATTTCTCAGGTCCTAAGAATTTCAAGAATTTGCAGCAACAATTTGGACTTCAATTACCACATTAATATACTATTAGAAAGTTTTCTAGAGAACGGAAATTCCTTCTTCTTTCATCAAAAGAACTTTAAGAAAAATTATTCTGAATAATAGAGTAAGGTTGGCAGATCTGCTTTAATTTTCTACACAGTTAATAATATGATTCTGACCAATCAAAGCCGTAAGGAAGTTGGCTAGAGGATGCCTATTAACTACCTAAAGGAACCTTAGTGCTATGGATATGACGGTCCTATTAAAACAAAAAAATTAAATAATATAAACAAAATCACAAAAAAAGCTTAAAAATCTGTTTATAAAAGAAAATAAAAACAAATAAAAAAGAAAACTAGTTATTCATCACTAGGATAGCTATACTAAAAATAGTAAAACCAACATTAAAATTAATAAGATTCTGATTAATCTATAGAAGCTCACTAAGGTGATTTAATACATGCAAAGATTATTAAATAAACTGCTCGTGTATTTTATAATATTTCTCATGTATTCTGGAGAGTTAATTCTGCTCATTCTGATCATACAGATCCACAGTCTTAAGTTTATATTTTTTTCTCTGGTTAAAATCTCCGCGCGTTGGTTTCTTGCTGTATGAGGAGGCCATCAGCCCCACCCTCACTGCCCCCCAGCGTCTAGGGAGTGGCGGAAGAGGTCAGCCATGTTCTCCTCTTGTGAGGAGAAAAGTTTTTGTAACACAAGAGGTAAGCTCTCTTCCTTGTTTTTGGGCTCTAGGTTTTATAAGTTCAATGTTAGTACTTCATGTACCTTTTCTCTGTATTTTTTTAGCTTTTCAGCTTTTAAGCATTGGTTAGTCTGTTAACATTTATGCGGGTTTTAACTCTTACTTTTCTTTGTAACTTTGAGCGTCTTTTGTGGTACCTAGGAACAGAAGATGGCTAAGCTTGTTCCTTTTCTATGCGCTGTCTATGCGCTGTTTTTTCAAAGTAGTTAAGTTCTTAATAACTAATTAATTATGCACTTAAAGCTCAGCTGAAATACTTTGTACATATTGCAACTAACTGTTTAAGGTATATAACTTTCACAAAGTTTTCTTTAGTTAATTATTATCTTTAACTTATTCTCGTTTTCGTGCTGTCATAAGTTGTAGAGTAGGGGTTTTAGACTCAAGTTTTCTTTCAAAAATCTGTTCGTTATAAATTAACATTTCCTTTTTTAATTGCAATGTAAAATTTGTTTTTCAGGTTTAAATTCTCTCTCAAACGAACTTGGAATTTCGTTATAGCTGAAAATCATTTCTATTTATTATGTCACTCTCACAGCTTGAGTTCTCTTTAATCTTCTTCTCTCTGTTTAATAGTAACAGATGAAGAGCATGGGTCGGGCCATGAAGGTTAATGGATGCAAGCGAAATTGTTAACTAGTGCTAGGTCATGCTACTCTACGGAGGACATGACTTATATATATATATTTTAAACTATTTTAGGTGGGAATGTTACTTGCATCTATGGCCTTGCAGAAACCCATTTCCAACTAGGTCTTTGTGGAAGTGAGAAAATGCAGAGTTTTTGCTGGTCCTTGATAAAGCCAAGGCTCAGTATTCTCGACACCTTCTACATTCAGTTGTTTATTTTTTTTTTCTTTTCTCCTTTTACTCACACAGGTAGATACATAACCTTTTCTATGTTGTACTAGGTGTGAGTCAAAATTATATTTGTATATTTTTTTTGCTTAGGTATCTTTATAGAATGTGAATTCTGAATTTTCAAAACTGCTGCGTTGCGCGTTTTGATTTTCAGGTTATTTTGCACCCTTCGTTCTAAATTCTAAAATTTTTCCTTAGTCTTCAGTTTTGCTCTTAAGTAACTAATTTCAATTTATTATTTAGCAGCTCATGCGCAAATTCTAGTTGAAATGTTTTATTATTTTTTATTTTTTATTATTATTATTATTTTTTTTTTTTTTTTTATTACTATTTTTTTACTTGAGGTTTTTTTCATTTTCTAATTTTTCTTTTTAGTATGTTTTGGATGCAGCTTTTTGGAGTGTAGTTTATACTCGAGTTTGATCTTTTCTTGGACTGCTTATTTCTAAAAGTTTTTCCTAGTTGGTTTGCTCAGAATTTGTATGTTTTGGCCCAAGTGGAGTTCTAAGGACGATGAAAGGATTGGAGGTCAGCTCAGATATTTTAAGTCCTCCCGCTCGGTTAGGCTAGCACCCTTTCCCATAGTGTATGAACTCGCTGGCAAAGGTAATCTAAAGTTATGAAATGACAAACGTTGTTTGACATGTAAATCTGCAGATCCTAACCTGTATTCTTCTGTTGAGGATAATTGCTCCAACAAGTTTTGCAAAGCCTACAATACCATCTATAAGCTCACCTGTACTGTCTGCAACCTTAGCTATATTGGCCAAAGTAAAAATCCTCTTCATCTTAGGATTAATGGTCACAGGTCTCTAGTAAACAAGTTCTCTAATTCAGGAGTGAACCCCTCCACAAACGCCAACCAGTACTCTACCTTTGAATTAGAGCATTTCCATACTCATGGTTTTGACAAAGTGAAAATAGAGGTACTACATATTATCCCTGACCTCTATGCTCGGCTAGAAACTGAATCCCTTGAAATTTTGCAGCACCAGTCTCTTTATCCCTATGGCCTTAATTCCACTCTATCTGACAATAAGCATAATCAGCATAAATTTTCAATTCGTGAACTCTTTCTTTTCTTGTTAATAATAAGAGCTGCTCTAGAGGTAATAGAGGACAGAGGTTATTTCGCACATCAAGCAAAGTTGATTTTGCTAACTTGCTAAAAACTCTGGAAAGCTTTAAAACTGGCACTAATTTTGTTAAAAATACTTACAAAATTCTCAAGTCCTTCAAGCACTCTGTCCTTAAATGTTTTTCAAATTCTGGAATGAAACTGCTGACCATGTTGATAAGCATGTTTTTGCTTTGGTTCTGGACATTCTTAAACATATTCTTAAAGATAAAATTTCTCTTAAAGAATTTTCCAGTAATTTTGTTACCATCAGGTTCCTAAATAAAGCCTACGATAATCTCAATGTAAGGAAGCTGTTCTACAGTAATGCAATTTTTTTTCCCATCCACAGGCACCAGTCTATTGTAAGTTTTAAATATGTTAAGACCTTAGGGTCAATAGTTAAAAACTACAAACTTAACTCTTCGAGCTACATTCCTGTAATTACTACTTGTTCTTGTGATGAACATAAAGAAACAGTTCACTATGATAAGAATTACAACCATATTATCACCGGAAACTTGAGTTTTGTTGAAAATGAAAAGCTTAGGAATTTATTAGAGTATGGCTCTAAATTCAGACCTTCCTTCACAATTTCCAAAGAAAGGATTCTTGAGAGCTTCACTCAAGATGTAAATAAGTACATCGTAAAAACCAGTTTAACGTACAATCAGCCTATTGAGGCCTTCGCAGAATGGAAATATAATATAATCAATAGCTTCACCGGTGAGTTGGCAGGTCTGGACTTTTGCTTCGACAGAAATCTCTTTTTCTCTGGAGAAGCTAAAAGGTCACTCTCCAAACTACAAGACCAATTTATTTTTACCACTACGGATAAAGCTAGCAATAATTTTGCAATTATCTGTAAGAAGTTCTATTTTGAATTGTTAACTATGGAACTCAATAATATAGTAACATACGAGCCCGTAAGTTATTCTACCAAGCAGTTAGAAAATCGGTTTAAGGCATTCTTCAAGAAACTTAAAATTCCGCAAACTAGAAGATATGGGCCTGAATTTCCATTTCTTTTTGCAACGGTTAAGTTTCATAAGGATCCTGTGAAGTTCAGGTTCATAGCTAGTGGAGTAAGGAGTCATAAAAAGAAAATAGATCTTGCTTTTGAAGATGTCTTAAAGAAGGTTTTGAAACACATTAGAAACTGTTCTAACTTGATGTACAGAGATTTTTGGATAACTAATAATAATGCAGAAGTAATTTCTACTATACTCAAAGTTTGTCCCCTAGATATTAATAGTTATGATTTTGAAAACCTATATACTAATCTGCCTCTATCAGATATAATCACTACCTTTAAAGAGCTGTATGCAGAATTTAAACTTAACCAATTTGTTGATGTAGGAACTTGGAACTCTTATCTCAATTGCTGCATAAAAAATAACCATATCTTATATAATAATACTCTCTATAAGCAAGTGAACGGTATTCCAATGGGAACATCAACGTCCACGAATATCGCTAATCTATTCCTGTTCTTTAAGGAATATAAATTCATTAAAAATCACCCCACCTGCTCAGATAACTACCTTTACACTTTTAGATATATTGATGATCTGCTGTGTATCAATAATTCCGAAGTTATAGAGAGTGATTTTGATAATATCTATCCTAGCTCTCTTAACTTATGTAAAACCAACCACAGTAATCAGGAACTTGAGTTCCTAGACTTAAGCATTAAGCTCAACAGAGGTAACCCATCTATTAGCCTCTTTGATAAAAGAGCTAATTTTCCTTTCAAAGTAATTAAATATCTACACTGGAATAATAACATTTCAACCAAAGTAATTGAGAATGTACTAATTTCTCAGGTCCTAAGAATTTCAAGAATTTGCAGCAACAATTTGGACTTCAATTACCACATTAATATACTATTAGAAAGTTTTCTAGAGAACGAAATTCCTTCTTCTTTCATCAAAAGAACTTTAAGAAAAATTATTCTGAATAATAGAGTAAGGTTGGCAGATCTGCTTTAATTTTCTACACAGTTAATAATATGATTCTGACCAATCAAAGCCGTAAGGAAGTTGGCTAGAGGATGCCTATTAACTACCTAAAGGAACCTTAGTGCTATGGATATGACGGTCCTATTAAAACAAAAAAATTAAATAATATAAACAAAATCACAAAAAAGCTTAAAAATCTGTTTATAAAAGAAAATAAAAACAAATAAAAAAGAAAACTAGTTATTCATCACTAGGATAGCTATACTAAAAATAGTAAAACCAACATTAAAATTAATAAGATTCTGATTAATCTATAGAAGCTCACTAAGGTGATTTAATACATGCAAAGATTATTAAATAAACTGCTCGTGTATTTTATAATATTTCTCATGTATTCTGGAGAGTTAATTCTGCTCATTCTGATCATACAGATCCACAGTCTTAAGTTTATATTTTTTTCTCTGGTTAAAATCTCCGCGCGTTGGTTTCTTGCTGTATGAGGAGGCCATCAGCCCCACCCTCACTGCCCCCCAGCGTCTAGGGAGTGGCGGAAGAGGTCAGCCATGTTCTCCTCTTGTGAGGAGAAAAGTTTTTGTAACACAAGAGGTAAGCTCTCTTCCTTGTTTTTGGGCTCTAGGTTTTATAAGTTCAATGTTAGTACTTCATGTACCTTTTCTCTGTATTTTTAGCTTTTCAGCTTTTAAGCATTGGTTTGTCTGTTAACATTTATGCGGGTTTTAACTCTTACTTTTCTTTGTAACTTTGAGCGTCTTTTGTGGTACCTAGGAACAGAAGATGGCTAAGCTTGTTCCTTTTCTATGCGCTGTCTATGCGCTGTTTTTTTCAAAGTAGTTAAGTTCTTAATAACTAATTAATTATGCACTTAAAGCTCAGCTGAAATACTTTGTACATATTGCAACTAACTGTTTAAGGTATATAACTTTCACAAAGTTTTCTTTAGTTAATTATTATCTTTAACTTATTCTCGTTTTCGTGCTGTCATAAGTTGTAGAGTAGGGGTTTTAGACTCAAGTTTTCTTTCAAAAATCTGTTCGTTATAAATTAACATTTCCTTTTTTAATTGCAATGTAAAATTTGTTTTTCAGGTTTAAATTCTCTCTCAAACGAACTTGGAATTTCGTTATAGCTGAAAATCATTTCTATTTATTATGTCACTCTCACAGCTTGAGTTCTCTTTAATCTTCTTCTCTCTGTTTAATAGTAACAGATGAAGAGCATGGGTCGGGCCATGAAGGTTAATGGATGCAAGCGAAATTGTTAACTAGTGCTAGGTCATGCTACTCTACGGAGGACATGACTTATATATATATATTTTAAACTATTTTAGGTGGGAATGTTACTTGCATCTATGGCCTTGCAGAAACCCATTTCCAACTAGGTCTTTGTGGAAGTGAGAAAATGCAGAGTTTTTGCTGGTCCTTGATAAAGCCAAGGCTCAGTATTCTCGACACCTTCTACATTCAGTTGTTTTATTTTATTTTTTTCTTTTCTCCTTTTACTCACACAGGTAGATACATAACCTTTTCTATGTTGTACTAGGTGTGAGTCAAAATTATATTTGTATATTTTTTTGCTTAGGTATCTTTATAGAATGTGAATTCTGAATTTTCAAAACTGCTGCGTTGCGCGTTTTGATTTTCAGGTTATTTTGCACCCTTCGTTCTAAATTCTAAAATTTTTTCCTTAGTCTTCAGTTTTGCTCTTAAGTAACTAATTTCAATTTATTATTTAGCAGCTCATGCGCAAATTCTAGTTGAAATGTTTTATTATTTTTTATTATTATTATTATTTTTTTTTTTTTTTTTTTTTTTTTTTTTATTACTATTTTTTTACTTGAGGTTTTTTTCATTTTCTAATTTTTCTTTTTAGTATGTTTTGGATGCAGCTTTTTGGAGTGTAGTTTATACTCGAGTTTGATCTTTTCTTGGACTGCTTATTTCTAAAAAGTTTTTCCTAGTTGGTTTGCTCAGAATTTGTATGTTTTGGCCCAAGTGGAGTTCTAAGGACGATGAAAGGATTGGAGGTCAGCTCAGATATTTTAAGTCCTCCCGCTCGGTTAGGCTAGCACCCTTTCCCATAGTGTATGAACTCGCTGGCAAAGGTAATCTAAAGTTATGAAATGACAAACGTTGTTTGACATGTAAATCTGCAGATCCTAACCTGTATTCTTCTGTTGAGGATAATTGCTCCAACAAGTTTTGCAAAGCCTACAATACCATCTATAAGCTCACCTGTACTGTCTGCAACCTTAGCTATATTGGCCAAAGTAAAAATCCTCTTCATCTTAGGATTAATGGTCACAGGTCTCTAGTAAACAAGTTCTCTAATTCAGGAGTGAACCCCTCCACAAACGCCAACCAGTACTCTACCTTTGAATTAGAGCATTTCCATACTCATGGTTTTGACAAAGTGAAAATAGAGGTACTACATATTATCCCTGACCTCTATGCTCGGCTAGAAACTGAATCCCTTGAAATTTTGCAGCACCAGTCTCTTTATCCCTATGGCCTTAATTCCACTCTATCTGACAATAAGCATAATCAGCATAAATTTTCAATTCGTGAACTCTTCTTTCTTGTTAATAATAAGAGCTGCTCTAGAGGTAATAGAGGACAGAGGTTATTTCGCACATCAAGCAAAGTTGATTTTGCTAACTTGCTAAAAACTCTGGAAAGCTTTAAAACTGGCACTAATTTTGTTAAAAATACTTACAAAATTCTCAAGTCCTTCAAGCACTCTGTCCTTAAATGTTTTTTCAAATTCTGGAATGAAACTGCTGACCATGTTGATAAGCATGTTTTTGCTTTGGTTCTGGACATTCTTAAACATATTCTTAAAGATAAAATTTCTCTTAAAGAATTTTCCAGTAATTTTGTTACCATCAGGTTCCTAAATAAAGCCTACGATAATCTCAATGTAAGGAAGCTGTTCTACAGTAATGCAATTTTTTTTCCCATCCACAGGCACCAGTCTATTGTAAGTTTTAAATATGTTAAGACCTTAGGGTCAATAGTTAAAAACTACAAACTTAACTCTTCGAGCTACATTCCTGTAATTACTACTTGTTCTTGTGATGAACATAAAGAAACAGTTCACTATGATAAGAATTACAACCATATTATCACCGGAAACTTGAGTTTTGTTGAAAATGAAAAGCTTAGGAATTTATTAGAGTATGGCTCTAAATTCAGACCTTCCTTCACAATTTCCAAAGAAAGGATTCTTGAGAGCTTCACTCAAGATGTAAATAAGTACATCGTAAAAACCAGTTTAACGTACAATCAGCCTATTGAGGCCTTCGCAGAATGGAAATATAATATAATCAATAGCTTCACCGGTGAGTTGGCAGGTCTGGACTTTTGCTTCGACAGAAATCTCTTTTTCTCTGGAGAAGCTAAAAGGTCACTCTCCAAACTACAAGACCAATTTATTTTTACCACTACGGATAAAGCTAGCAATAATTTTGCAATTATCTGTAAGAAGTTCTATTTTGAATTGTTAACTATGGAACTCAATAATATAGTAACATACGAGCCCGTAAGTTATTCTACCAAGCAGTTAGAAAATCGGTTTAAGGCATTCTTCAAGAAACTTAAAATTCCGCAAACTAGAAGATATGGGCCTGAATTTCCATTTCTTTTTGCAACGGTTAAGTTTCATAAGGATCCTGTGAAGTTCAGGTTCATAGCTAGTGGAGTAAGGAGTCATAAAAAGAAAATAGATCTTGCTTTTGAAGATGTCTTAAAGAAGGTTTTGAAACACATTAGAAACTGTTCTAACTTGATGTACAGAGATTTTTGGATAACTAATAATAATGCAGAAGTAATTTCTACTATACTCAAAGTTTGTCCCCTAGATATTAATAGTTATGATTTTGAAAACCTATATACTAATCTGCCTCTATCAGATATAATCACTACCTTTAAAGAGCTGTATGCAGAATTTAAACTTAACCAATTTGTTGATGTAGGAACTTGGAACTCTTATCTCAATTGCTGCATAAAAAATAACCATATCTTATATAATAATACTCTCTATAAGCAAGTGAACGGTATTCCAATGGGAACATCAACGTCCACGAATATCGCTAATCTATTCCTGTTCTTTAAGGAATATAAATTCATTAAAAATCACCCCACCTGCTCAGATAACTACCTTTACACTTTTAGATATATTGATGATCTGCTGTGTATCAATAATTCCGAAGTTATAGAGAGTGATTTTGATAATATCTATCCTAGCTCTCTTAACTTATGTAAAACCAACCACAGTAATCAGGAACTTGAGTTCCTAGACTTAAGCATTAAGCTCAACAGAGGTAACCCATCTATTAGCCTCTTTGATAAAAGAGCTAATTTTCCTTTCAAAGTAATTAAATATCTACACTGGAATAATAACATTTCAACCAAAGTAATTGAGAATGTACTAATTTCTCAGGTCCTAAGAATTTCAAGAATTTGCAGCAACAATTTGGACTTCAATTACCACATTAATATACTATTAGAAAGTTTTCTAGAGAACGAAATTCCTTCTTCTTTCATCAAAAGAACTTTAAGAAAAATTATTCTGAATAATAGAGTAAGGTTGGCAGATCTGCTTTAATTTTCTACACAGTTAATAATATGATTCTGACCAATCAAAGCCGTAAGGAAGTTGGCTAGAGGATGCCTATTAACTACCTAAAGGAACCTTAGTGCTATGGATATGACGGTCCTATTAAAACAAAAAAATTAAATAATATAAACAAAATCACAAAAAAAGCTTAAAAATCTGTTTATAAAAGAAAATAAAAACAAATAAAAAAGAAAACTAGTTATTCATCACTAGGATAGCTATACTAAAAATAGTAAAACCAACATTAAAATTAATAAGATTCTGATTAATCTATAGAAGCTCACTAAGGTGATTTAATACATGCAAAGATTATTAAATAAACTGCTCGTGTATTTTATAATATTTCTCATGTATTCTGGAGAGTTAATTCTGCTCATTCTGATCATACAGATCCACAGTCTTAAGTTTATATTTTTTTCTCTGGTTAAAATCTCCGCGCGTTGGTTTCTTGCTGTATGAGGAGGCCATCAGCCCCACCCTCACTGCCCCCAGCGTCTAGGGAGTGGCGGAAGAGGTCAGCCATGTTCTCCTCTTGTGAGGAGAAAAGTTTTTGTAACACAAGAGGTAAGCTCTCTTCCTTGTTTTTGGGCTCTAGGTTTTATAAGTTCAATGTTAGTACTTCATGTACCTTTTCTCTGTATTTTTTTAGCTTTTCAGCTTTTAAGCATTGGTTTGTCTGTTAACATTTATGCGGGTTTTAACTCTTACTTTTCTTTGTAACTTTGAGCGTCTTTTGTGGTACCTAGGAACAGAAGATGGCTAAGCTTGTTCCTTTTCTATGCGCTGTCTATGCGCTGTTTTTTCAAAGTAGTTAAGTTCTTAATAACTAATTAATTATGCACTTAAAGCTCAGCTGAAATACTTTGTACATATTGCAACTAACTGTTTAAGGTATATAACTTTCACAAAGTTTTCTTTAGTTAATTATTATCTTTAACTTATTCTCGTTTTCGTGCTGTCATAAGTTGTAGAGTAGGGGGTTTTAGACTCAAGTTTTCTTTCAAAAATCTGTTCGTTATAAATTAACATTTCCTTTTTTAATTGCAATGTAAAATTTGTTTTTCAGGTTTAAATTCTCTCTCAAACGAACTTGGAATTTCGTTATAGCTGAAAATCATTTCTATTTATTATGTCACTCTCACAGCTTGAGTTCTCTTTAATCTTCTTCTCTCTGTTTAATAGTAACAGATGAAGAGCATGGGTCGGGCCATGAAGGTTAATGGATGCAAGCGAAATTGTTAACTAGTGCTAGGTCATGCTACTCTACGGAGGACATGACTTATATATATATATTTTAAACTATTTTAGGTGGGAATGTTACTTGCATCTATGGCCTTGCAGAAACCCATTTCCAACTAGGTCTTTGTGGAAGTGAGAAAATGCAGAGTTTTTGCTGGTCCTTGATAAAGCCAAGGCTCAGTATTCTCGACACCTTCTACATTCAGTTGTTTTATTTTATTTTTTTTCTTTTCTCCTTTTACTCACACAGGTAGATACATAACCTTTTCTATGTTGTACTAGGTGTGAGTCAAAATTATATTTGTATATTTTTTTTGCTTAGGTATCTTTATAGAATGTGAATTCTGAATTTTCAAAACTGCTGCGTTGCGCGTTTTGATTTTCAGGTTATTTTGCACCCTTCGTTCTAAATTCTAAAATTTTTTCCTTAGTCTTCAGTTTTGCTCTTAAGTAACTAATTTCAATTTATTATTTAGCAGCTCATGCGCAAATTCTAGTTGAAATGTTTTATTATTTTTTATTATTATTATTATTTTTTTTTTTTTTTTTTTTTTTTTATTACTATTTTTTTACTTGAGGTTTTTTTCATTTTCTAATTTTTCTTTTTAGTATGTTTTGGATGCAGCTTTTTGGAGTGTAGTTTATACTCGAGTTTGATCTTTTCTTGGACTGCTTATTTCTAAAAAGTTTTTCCTAGTTGGTTTGCTCAGAATTTGTATGTTTTGGCCCAAGTGGAGTTCTAAGGACGATGAAAGGATTGGAGGTCAGCTCAGATATTTTAAGTCCTCCCGCTCGGTTAGGCTAGCACCCTTTCCCATAGTGTATGAACTCGCTGGCAAAGGTAATCTAAAGTTATGAAATGACAAACGTTGTTTGACATGTAAATCTGCAGATCCTAACCTGTATTCTTCTGTTGAGGATAATTGCTCCAACAAGTTTTGCAAAGCCTACAATACCATCTATAAGCTCACCTGTACTGTCTGCAACCTTAGCTATATTGGCCAAAGTAAAAATCCTCTTCATCTTAGGATTAATGGTCACAGGTCTCTAGTAAACAAGTTCTCTAATTCAGGAGTGAACCCCTCCACAAACGCCAACCAGTACTCTACCTTTGAATTAGAGCATTTCCATACTCATGGTTTTGACAAAGTGAAAATAGAGGTACTACATATTATCCCTGACCTCTATGCTCGGCTAGAAACTGAATCCCTTGAAATTTTGCAGCACCAGTCTCTTTATCCCTATGGCCTTAATTCCACTCTATCTGACAATAAGCATAATCAGCATAAATTTTCAATTCGTGAACTCTTCTTTCTTGTTAATAATAAGAGCTGCTCTAGAGGTAATAGAGGACAGAGGTTATTTCGCACATCAAGCAAAGTTGATTTTGCTAACTTGCTAAAAACTCTGGAAAGCTTTAAAACTGGCACTAATTTTGTTAAAAATACTTACAAAATTCTCAAGTCCTTCAAGCACTCTGTCCTTAAATGTTTTTTCAAATTCTGGAATGAAACTGCTGACCATGTTGATAAGCATGTTTTTGCTTTGGTTCTGGACATTCTTAAACATATTCTTAAAGATAAAATTTCTCTTAAAGAATTTTCCAGTAATTTTGTTACCATCAGGTTCCTAAATAAAGCCTACGATAATCTCAATGTAAGGAAGCTGTTCTACAGTAATGCAATTTTTTTTCCCATCCACAGGCACCAGTCTATTGTAAGTTTTAAATATGTTAAGACCTTAGGGTCAATAGTTAAAAACTACAAACTTAACTCTTCGAGCTACATTCCTGTAATTACTACTTGTTCTTGTGATGAACATAAAGAAACAGTTCACTATGATAAGAATTACAACCATATTATCACCGGAAACTTGAGTTTTGTTGAAAATGAAAAGCTTAGGAATTTATTAGAGTATGGCTCTAAATTCAGACCTTCCTTCACAATTTCCAAAGAAAGGATTCTTGAGAGCTTCACTCAAGATGTAAATAAGTACATCGTAAAAACCAGTTTAACGTACAATCAGCCTATTGAGGCCTTCGCAGAATGGAAATATAATATAATCAATAGCTTCACCGGTGAGTTGGCAGGTCTGGACTTTTGCTTCGACAGAAATCTCTTTTTCTCTGGAGAAGCTAAAAGGTCACTCTCCAAACTACAAGACCAATTTATTTTTACCACTACGGATAAAGCTAGCAATAATTTTGCAATTATCTGTAAGAAGTTCTATTTTGAATTGTTAACTATGGAACTCAATAATATAGTAACATACGAGCCCGTAAGTTATTCTACCAAGCAGTTAGAAAATCGGTTTAAGGCATTCTTCAAGAAACTTAAAATTCCGCAAACTAGAAGATATGGGCCTGAATTTCCATTTCTTTTTGCAACGGTTAAGTTTCATAAGGATCCTGTGAAGTTCAGGTTCATAGCTAGTGGAGTAAGGAGTCATAAAAAGAAAATAGATCTTGCTTTTGAAGATGTCTTAAAGAAGGTTTTGAAACACATTAGAAACTGTTCTAACTTGATGTACAGAGATTTTTGGATAACTAATAATAATGCAGAAGTAATTTCTACTATACTCAAAGTTTGTCCCCTAGATATTAATAGTTATGATTTTGAAAACCTATATACTAATCTGCCTCTATCAGATATAATCACTACCTTTAAAGAGCTGTATGCAGAATTTAAACTTAACCAATTTGTTGATGTAGGAACTTGGAACTCTTATCTCAATTGCTGCATAAAAAATAACCATATCTTATATAATAATACTCTCTATAAGCAAGTGAACGGTATTCCAATGGGAACATCAACGTCCACGAATATCGCTAATCTATTCCTGTTCTTTAAGGAATATAAATTCATTAAAAATCACCCCACCTGCTCAGATAACTACCTTTACACTTTTAGATATATTGATGATCTGCTGTGTATCAATAATTCCGAAGTTATAGAGAGTGATTTTGATAATATCTATCCTAGCTCTCTTAACTTATGTAAAACCAACCACAGTAATCAGGAACTTGAGTTCCTAGACTTAAGCATTAAGCTCAACAGAGGTAACCCATCTATTAGCCTCTTTGATAAAAGAGCTAATTTTCCTTTCAAAGTAATTAAATATCTACACTGGAATAATAACATTTCAACCAAAGTAATTGAGAATGTACTAATTTCTCAGGTCCTAAGAATTTCAAGAATTTGCAGCAACAATTTGGACTTCAATTACCACATTAATATACTATTAGAAAGTTTTCTAGAGAACGAAATTCCTTCTTCTTTCATCAAAAGAACTTTAAGAAAAATTATTCTGAATAATAGAGTAAGGTTGGCAGATCTGCTTTAATTTTCTACACAGTTAATAATATGATTCTGACCAATCAAAGCCGTAAGGAAGTTGGCTAGAGGATGCCTATTAACTACCTAAAGGAACCTTAGTGCTATGGATATGACGGTCCTATTAAAACAAAAAAATTAAATAATATAAACAAAATCACAAAAAAAGCTTAAAAATCTGTTTATAAAAGAAAATAAAAACAAATAAAAAAGAAAACTAGTTATTCATCACTAGGATAGCTATACTAAAAATAGTAAAACCAACATTAAAATTAATAAGATTCTGATTAATCTATAGAAGCTCACTAAGGTGATTTAATACATGCAAAGATTATTAAATAAACTGCTCGTGTATTTTATAATATTTCTCATGTATTCTGGAGAGTTAATTCTGCTCATTCTGATCATACAGATCCACAGTCTTAAGTTTATATTTTTTTCTCTGGTTAAAATCTCCGCGCGTTGGTTTCTTGCTGTATGAGGAGGCCATCAGCCCCACCCTCACTGCCCCCAGCGTCTAGGGAGTGGCGGAAGAGGTCAGCCATGTTCTCCTCTTGTGAGGAGAAAAGTTTTTGTAACACAAGAGGTAAGCTCTCTTCCTTGTTTTTGGGCTCTAGGTTTTATAAGTTCAATGTTAGTACTTCATGTACCTTTTCTCTGTATTTTTTTAGCTTTTCAGCTTTTAAGCATTGGTTTGTCTGTTAACATTTATGCGGGTTTTAACTCTTACTTTTCTTTGTAACTTTGAGCGTCTTTTGTGGTACCTAGGAACAGAAGATGGCTAAGCTTGTTCCTTTTCTATGCGCTGTCTATGCGCTGTTTTTTCAAAGTAGTTAAGTTCTTAATAACTAATTAATTATGCACTTAAAGCTCAGCTGAAATACTTTGTACATATTGCAACTAACTGTTTAAGGTATATAACTTTCACAAAGTTTTCTTTAGTTAATTATTATCTTTAACTTATTCTCGTTTTCGTGCTGTCATAAGTTGTAGAGTAGGGGGTTTTAGACTCAAGTTTTCTTTCAAAAATCTGTTCGTTATAAATTAACATTTCCTTTTTTAATTGCAATGTAAAATTTGTTTTTCAGGTTTAAATTCTCTCTCAAACGAACTTGGAATTTCGTTATAGCTGAAAATCATTTCTATTTATTATGTCACTCTCACAGCTTGAGTTCTCTTTAATCTTCTTCTCTCTGTTTAATAGTAACAGATGAAGAGCATGGGTCGGGCCATGAAGGTTAATGGATGCAAAGCGAAATTGTTAACTAGTGCTAGGTCATGCTACTCTACGGAGGACATGACTTATATATATATATTTTAAACTATTTTAGGTGGGAATGTTACTTGCATCTATGGCCTTGCAGAAACCCATTTCCAACTAGGTCTTTGTGGAAGTGAGAAAATGCAGAGTTTTTGCTGGTCCTTGATAAAGCCAAGGCTCAGTATTCTCGACACCTTCTACATTCAGTTGTTTTATTTTATTTTTTTTTCTTTTCTCCTTTTACTCACACAGGTAGATACATAACCTTTTCTATGTTGTACTAGGTGTGAGTCAAAATTATATTTGTATATTTTTTTTGCTTAGGTATCTTTATAGAATCTATATATATATATATATATATAAGTGCAATGCTGGGTGATTTATTTTACTTTTAGTTCTTTTTCTCCCATGCTTTACTTAAAGGTTTTAACTAGCTAACTGGGTTTTCATTGTTTGATCATGACCAATACACACGCCACGTGCTCTGAATAGGGTTATGAATTAATTTAAGCAAGTACATGCAATAACAGGGAAAAGGAAAATAACTTATCTGGTATCTCCATATGTCTTTCAGGTTTTCAACACTGGGCATATACACCTAATTGAGCTGACTGGCGCTATCCGAACTCGGCTCTCCGTTTGTCAACGCTGGGCATACTTCATCCCTCTCTGGTGATACTCGGCACTCACTACCCACGTCTGTCCCTTGCCGCTACTCGCACTCTACTCCTCTTGACCAGTGAAGACCTCTGACCTTCTGAGCTTCACCTTGTCCGCGGATGCCAAGGTCCCGTCACTTGACCAGTCTGGGATTCATCTTATCCGTCACTTCGCTCCCCTTCTTGGGAACTGACCCCTTCAACTTTTCCGACCCCCCTATATCCCCTGGGGCCTAAGTATCGTCACAAGGCTTGAGATTGCCTCCCGCTATCCCCTGGGGCTATCTATGCACATGCATGTTGGACTAAATTTATTTTAAATAATTTTATTTCCAACAGCTCACGAGACATTTGTTTTTCGTCGAATATGTCGGGTGTCACTTGCCACGCCGATGACACCCCTATAGGCTCGCGAGACATTTCTTTTTCACCGGATAAAGAAAAAGAAACTTCATCTGCGTGTCGGGTGTCACCCGACATGCCGATGACGCCTCTATGGCTCACATGTCGGCGCTCGCGAGGAATTTCTATTTCGCCAAATAGGTCGGGTGTTGTCCACCACGTCTATGACGCCTCTATAGCTCGTATGTCGAGGTTTGCAAAACATTTCTTTTTCGCCAAACATCTCGCGCATCGGGTGTCGCCCTCCATGCCAATGATGCCCTCTAAAGCTCGCATGTCTACGCTCGTGAGGAATTTCGTTTTCACCGAATAGCTCTGGTATCACCCGCCATGCCGATCGATGACGCCCCTATGGCTCGCATAGCAGCACTCGCGAGGAATTTAATTTTTGCCGAATAGGTCAGGTGTTATCCGCTACGTCTATGACTCCTCTATAGCTCATATGTCGGGGCTTGCGAGACATTTCTTATATGTCGGGTGTCACCCTCCATGCCAATGATGCCTCTATAGCTTGCATGTTGGCGCTCGCGAGTCATTTTTTTTCACCAAATAGCTTGTGTGTCAGGTTTCATCCTCTGTGCTCATTACGCCTCTATAGCTCGTGGGTCGGGGCTAGCAAGACATTTCTTTTTCGCCGAATGTCACACATGTTGGGTGGCACCCTCCATGCTGATGATGCCTCTATAGCTCGCATGTCGACGCTCACGAGACATTTCTTTTTTGCCGAATAGGTCGGGTGTCAGCTGCCATGCTGATGAAGCCTCTATAGCTCGTATGTCGGGGCTGGCGGGCTAAAGCTCGGCTTTCACTGCTAAGTTGTGGCTTCTACTGCAGAAAAAAAATGCGAGTTGTGTGTGAGTATGGGTGAAAAGTTATTTGAGTGGAGATGGTTTATATAGATTAAAATGAAACGAAACAAAACATAGCAGTGAAACAGCTATGACAACAAAAAGAACGAAGTCATTATATAATTCAACATTTGTCGAAATCATTACGTGGTTTCAGAAATTATTAACTATATGTCAACAAAATAGTTTCCATATCATCTACTGTTTCGCACGTTACTAGAAATTCGAGCACGGGAAAAACGTCCATATAATAAGGAAATTTATTTCAACTTGTCACTAATATTCCTTTTTGATGTTCCTTATGATAGTTTAGAATTTTATTATATAAAGATTACAAATTTATATGAAAAATGTTTTTATATGTACAGTCATATGCATCATAAGTTGTCAAAGTCCTCCAATACGTAGAGACAATATGTATTAAATGATTAACATTATTCCAGTTTTTTAACTCATGATTCACGAAATTAATACAATAGAAAAGAACTTTCGAACCTCTTGATTATGATGCGTTGAATTTTGGTATTAATGCTCATTCTTAGTCGTGTTTTAATATAATTGGATGATATGAATTTCTGATTCTAAATTATTTGGTGTTGCCATTCGTTTGTTGAAAACAATTAATAAGGTATTTTATTATATTTTTTAGCGTTATTTTTTTCTTTTTCGATAAAATATTTCCAAGCGTACGGTAGACTCATTGGATCATTATAATTACAATTTATTTCTTTAGTTTTTTCAATCATTACTGCTTCTGAGGTTAATATTTGATTTTTAGTTTTATGTGAATTTATTAATTTTGCATCATACCAATCATACCATCTTCATTTTCAATACAATGATTTATTAATGATGTTTTGTTTTCTGTTTTATTCCAGTTGGATATATGTTCTTTTAATCTGGTCTTAAACCTTCTTTTTGTACTTCTTATGTATACTTTATTTCTTTCATTTCTTTCTATTTCTGTATAATATTTTGTTGGTATAGAATATACTCCGGCTTTATCAAGCATTGATCTTCTTTCATTTTCTGTAGTTAATATAGTTTCGTTATCTATGACGGTTTCTGCTAATATCATTTTTTTCTTTAACACATTCCTTCTTTAGGGTATTTGTTATTGGAGGAATGTAGGGAATTTTACCAGCAAATTTTATTTCATTTTTTTTGTTTATTTTTACTTTCATTTAAAGATTTCTTTGTATTTTCAAGTATATCATCTATGATCGTTTTCTTGTATCCAAATTTCATAGCAGTTCTTTTTATCCAGTTAATCTCTATCTTTTCTTTGTTTTTATTACAGGAATGGGTTAATGTTCTTATGTAAAATTGAAGTGCCGCCCTTTTATATTTCCAAGGATGATTTGAATCAATCTTTAGACATTTCTTTATTCAGGCGAAATAATATGATTGAATACGAAGTATATCGAAAACCAACTTATACTCCAACGATAATTCCGATTTATTCAAATATAGATAACGAAACTATATTAACTACAGGAAATGAAAGAAGATCAATGCCTGATAAAGCCGGAGTATATTCTATACCTACAAAATATTATACAGAAATAGAAAGAAATGAAAGAAATAAAGTATACATAGGAAGTACAAAAAGAAAGTTTAAGACCAGATTAAAAGAACATATATCCAACTGGAATAAAAAAGAAAACAAAACATCATTAATAAATCATTGTATTGAAAATGAAGCCTATCCTGATTGGTATAATGCAAAATTAATAACCTCACATAAAACTAAAAATCAAATATTAACCTCAGAAGCAGTAATGATTGAAAAAACTAAAGAAATAAATTGTAATTATAATGATCCAATGAGTCTACCGTACGCTTGGAAATATTTTATCGAAAAAGAAAATAACGCTAAAAAATATAATAAAATACCTTATTAATTGTTTTCAACAAACGAATGGCAACACCAAATAATTTAGAATCAGAAATTCATATCATCCAATTATATTAAAACACGACTAAGAATGAGCATTAATACCAAAATAGCATGCGCAAGAGTACAACTGCCGTGGAATGTCGGACGCCGCCAGTAAAATCGATGTAAGTGGCCGAAATACAACGTGTATGAGAAGTAGATCATAATACCCACTGAAGATGATTCCAAAAAGAAGGAATTAAAACTAGTTTGGGATATCAAGCCACGGAAAACGGAACATGCAACCATCATCTATAATAAGAAATTATAAGATCGAAGTTCAACTTGGAAGCTGATACCACAGGAAAGAAAACTTGTGCCTTCTTCAATAACAAGATGGCTTATTGCTGATTCAACGCATCATAATCAAGAGGTTCGAAAGTTCTTTTCTATTGTATTAATTTCGTGAATCATGAGTTAAAAAACTGGAATAATGTTAATAATTTAATACATATTGTCTCTACGTATTGGAGGACTTTGACAACTTATTGATGCATATGACTGTACATATAAAAACATTTTTTCATATAAGTTTGTAATCTTCATATAATAACATTCTAAATTATCATAAGGAACATCAAAAAGGAATATTAGTGAAAAGTTGAAATAAATTTCCTTATTATATGGACGTTTTTCCCGTGCTCGAATTTCTAGTAACGTGCGAAACAGTAGATGATATGGAAACTATTTTGTTGACATATAGTTAATAGAACGAAGTCAGATAAAACTTATCAAGTGTATTGCGGCATGTATAGTAAAGAATGGCCTTTTTATGAAGCATCTAAAGTTTTGCTGAATCACGTTTTATAAGCCATGTGGCTGCGATTGTCGCCTGTCGCAAGGCGGCCGCTATGATTGTAGGCATCATGCGGAGAGCAAGAAGCACAAAGATCATGTCAAAAGATTAAATGGAGATGTGAGTAAAATTAATGTAACCAAAAAACTTCTGACAGCTTATAAAGAATCCTGAAAAAAAATATCAATAACAGATTAGTGCTGGAAAAATGTATCAAAACAAGCAAAAAAAGAGAAGAAATTGAATGTTTGCAAGGTGATTTGAAATGGGAAGAAGCTAAACATTTGCAGCAGTTGGATTCCCTCATAAAATGTTAAACAACGCTGTGATGAACATTGAATGTGGCATAAAAAAACAACAACACATGAGTGAAATAGAAAGTGGGCAGATACTATTAAAAGAAGCAAAATTAAACATTTTTTGTAAAATAAATGATTAATAATAGAATCCTGCTATGGTTACACAATTTTTTATCTATTTGAGAACTAAAACGTTTGCATGTGTGTGTGTGTGTGTGTGTGTGTGTGTGTGTGTGTGTGTGTGTATTTCAATGCAAGATGTTTTAAATTTGAGTAGGGTACATTATTTCCAAAGCATTTTTTGCTTAAGAGTTTGTTCTTTCTACTAATATTTTACCTGCTCTAAAAATGTTTTCTTACACCAAAAACATATTTTATCTGCTCCAAAAATGCATTTTGTTGCTCCAAAAACACATTTTGCTGCTCCAAAAATGTATTTTACCTGCTCTAAAAATATTTTTACCTGCTCCAAAAATGTATTTCACCTGCTCCAAAAACGCATTTTACTGCTCCAAAAATGTATTTTACCTGCTCCAAAAATGTATTTTACCTGCTCCAAAAATGTATTTTACCTGCTCCAAAAATGGTTTTGCAAATTCCCATCACTGCTGGTAGCCACAGCCTTGCAATCTAATGTAGACCCAACACTGAGCCACTGTCTTGTAGAAATAGTAGTCGTTGGCTCAGTGTTGGGCCTACATTAAATTACCTGTAAGGCCTGATTCTAACTGACTACACACACAGCTGATACAGGTGATCCCACTGTGGGTGATCACGCACAATATGTGCACATATATTGCCACTTTCAATTTGAAATGTTAAAATCATGTTAAGTTATGTTTAAAATACTTAAAGAGATAAAGTTCAGAGGAGAGTACATGTTGACATAATAAGATCTGTGAAATGAAGCTGTGAAGGTAAATAATGTTTTTACTTTATTTTATGATTGTTTATGCCTATGTCACTTAATAATTTAAGTTCTAAGGGTACATTTATTTAATATGGATGGGAAAAATGTATTTTTTAAATTTTACCCTGGTGTATTAATTTTGTTATTTTTAAGAAGTTTTGTGAAGCTCTTGTAACAGCTTGTCGTTTGGTGTAAGTACACAAGTTGAAAGTTACTACTATTAAGCAGTTGCATGAAATGAATAGCTCACTCATTGTGTGTGATGTGTTGTGATGATCAGCGTCGGTGCACCAAACTCATGCCAGTTTAGTAATAAAGTAACATCTTTTGTTTAAATTGAAGTTAATTTTGATTTAAGTAAACGTTGTTTTTTTTTTTTTCTCTCCTTTTGCTTAGATGGAGTACTCTTTATCTGATATTCAGTTACCTGATCCACCAAAGGAAAAGATTCAAGTGAGAGTTTATGTGAAAACAGTAAAGAAGTAAATTCTACAAGTAAGTCTGAGAAAAATCTTCCGGCTAAAAATGAGGAGGAACTTGAGCAAAGTAACAGTAGTACCAAGGAAGAGTCAAATGGGTTTGCAAAAAAACTGTGTGAGGCACTCTCTCCTAAAACTTGTGAAATCAATCAAGACTCTGAAAAAGATCATGCAGACAAATCCCAATGCCCAAAGAAAAAGAATGATGTCAAAGAAGTATGTAAAAGTTCAACAAAAGAGGGAAACAAGCACAAAACTTCAGAAGTTCCTTCTGCTGTGGAGGAAAGTACTGATGTGAAAGATAATTTTAGTAAAAGTGATGTCAATAAAGAAAGCACTGAGAAAAATAGTGAACCATTAAATGATGTATGTGCTTCAAAACAAAATGAAATAGAAGTGGACAGTAAAAACAGTTTGAACTCTTCCTCTTCCAGTAAAAGAAGTAAAAGTCAAGAGCACACTAAATCTAGAAAACATGCCACAGTTTCAACATCAAAAAGAAAGAGTTCTCAGAAAGCTGATACAGGTGATCCCACTGTGGGTGATCCCACTGTGGTGTGCAAGAGGAAAAATCGAAGAACAAGGCATAGCAGTAGTCAGAGCTCGAGCAGTGATAGCAGCAGTAGTAATAATGGTAGCAGTCCAGACCGAGCGTCATCACATTCTAAAAAACCAAGGAAGTCTGGTAGCTCTTCAGAAGGCATTGCTTCACCGTCTAGCTCAAAAAGTAATTCAAGCAGTGACAGTGAAGAAAACAAAAAGTGTCTTAGTAATGAAAAGCTTAAGACTGGAAAAATATCTCCCATCACAAACTCTGAAGAAGTTGCTAAGCCACGTCGTAAAATCAATAGGAATTTGGCTGTAAAGGGTTTTCCAGATAATGACATTGTCAAGGATATAGAATCTGATAACACCGAGATATCAAGGTATGTCACGTGATTTCATTCTTTATTATTTATTGTGTTATTTATATACAAGGTGATTCAAAATTCCGCTGACAAAATGGAAGGGAAAGTCAGGCGTACAGAAACAAACAAAAATCACATAGGAACATATCGACGCAAACACTATCCGGAGGCGCTACACGTCCCCTAAGATACATAGTACATAATACAGGGACGACAAGCAAGAAACAGTCGACAACATTTTATTTACACTGTGTTTACACATGGCAGGACAACTGTGGTATGGACAGTTTTATAGGAGGTGTTCAAAGTTTTGTCCAGACACATTGACACATGCATGATGACAATGATGTTGCATCGATTGGCGCACATTCTCAAAAATGCCTGGCGTATCCTGGAGACATCCAGGTGCCGCAACGACTCTTCCTACTAAGTCTTCGTCAGAGACGACAGGAGTTTTGTATATGAGCCCTTTAAGATAACCCCATAAGAAAAAGTCCATGGGTGACAAATCGGGTGATCGAGGTGGCCATGTGATTGGTCCACCACCAATCCAGCGCCTGGGAAAGGTGGGCTTCAGATGTTGTTTGACAGCTCTGCTGAAATGTGGGGGAGCTCCATCATGCTGAAACCACATGTGGCGACGCAGAGACACAGGAACAGTATCCAGCATTTCTGGCAGAACCTCCTGCGAGAATGTTAGATACGTGCATCCATTAAGTCTTGCGGGTAGAATGTACGGCCCGAGTAAACTGGCTCCAACAATGCTGGCCCAAACGATGGTGAATCATTGTTGAGAGGCATGCGAGTTATCATGTGCCCACACGCGCACATTGTGAACATTCATGACACCCTCTAGTGAGAAAGCAGCCTCATCACTAAAAAGAGTTGCTGGGAAGTTTGGGTCTGCCGCACTTTGCTGTAAAAATCACTGTGCAAAATCAACAGGCTGCCTGTAATTTCTGGGCTCCAATGCCTGGACACGTTGCAGATGAAAGGGATGTAGGCTTTCATGATGTAAAGTGCCCCAGACGGTGGATTGAGGGACATGGATGTTATGTGTCAGCACTCGAGTACTTGTCCCCGTATTCCATTTCGTGGAGGACACTTTCTTTGATGGCAGGTGTCCGCGTTGATCGGCCACGACCACAATGCCGTCTGTGCACAGTGAAGGTACCTGTTTCACACAATCACTGGAGCAACGTGGCAAACCCTGCACGACTAGTTACTAGGTACTCGTCTGTTGGGAAATCTCTCCTGATAAAGGCGAATTGCCGCTCGTCTGTTTGCAGCTAGCAGCGCCATACTTTAGATGCACATCGGCGAGTTCGTGGTACGTGTAACGTTGCATGTTACTCGTGTACAATCCACTGCTCAACTGACGCAGGCTTGCTCTGCCCACCTCATGGTCTCATTAACAATGCCCTCTAGCGCCTCCGGATGGTGTTTGCGGCGATATGTTCCTATGTGATTGTTGTTTGTTTTCGTAAGCCTGACTTTCACTTCCATTTTGTCAGCGGAATTTTGAATTACCCTGTATATTATTATTTATGTTACACATGTTATTTACTCACATCATCCCCCTGCCTCTCTCCCAATTGTTTGTGGAAAGATTGTCCAAAGTTTTTTCTGAATGCATAAACTTAGTTTAGTTAGAAGAATAACAGATTAATTTATGAGAAGGGTAACTGGTTTGAAGCAGCCAAGTTTAAAAGAATTTTCTTAATCTGGCAAAAGTGCAAAATGTTATCGAATTACAATAATCTGAATGTACTCCATCATGCAGGGTTTTGCATTAGAAAAGATTCCAAAGAGCATAAAATATTGTTACGGTCGTGATCCCAGTGCAGACCACCAATTGATACGGTATCATGTCAAGTGAAGTTATGAATTCCACCGCTCACCACCAATTGATACGGTATCGTGCCAAGCAAAGTTATGAATCCCACCGCTCACCACCAATTGATATGGTATCGTGCCAAGTGAGGTTATGAATTCTGCCGCTCATCACCAATTGATACGGTATCGTGCCAAGCGAGGTTATGAATTCCACCGCTCGCCACCAATTGATGCGTGTCTGAGCTGTTTGATTTAGATTAAGGGGATGTGACGTTTGTTCAGTCCGGGAGCTGGCATGTTAGGTGAGAACGAATCAGTACCCGAATTTTTATATTGCAAGCCCGAAAAATGTGACTAATCTGTTTCGGCATTAATTAAAAAAACATCTCCTCTTCCATACTTTCCCTCGTCTTTCCCTTGCAATTAACCGACATTTTTTCTCAACTGCGAATGGAATATCTATCCGTTTCTATAGTATAGTTGTACGTTTTCTTTGACCAATTTGTTTCGTCCTGAAATGCTTCGGGCTGCCAGGATTCCAGACAGATCAGGCGGCTCTGCAATTTGCGCACACTGTTGAAATAGAATTATCAGGGAGCAGCCATGTGGAGGCAGAGGGCGAAATTTTGTTGGGATGCTAGCTATCTAGTGTCTACCAGCTTAATTCTTGAAGAACTTTTCCTACGCCTCGAAAATTCACTAATGCGTGTCCAATGGCGTTAGCTATCCAAATACAGAAAAAATAGCCTTTCTGTTTAAATAGACTTAAGAATAAATATCCAAACCCAGAGTAAATGGACCCAGTAGCCAAGGAATGCTAACTTGAAAGTGTAAGAATATGCTAAATCATTCAAAATTGCATTTAAAATGAAAAGAATAAAATTCTCTCCTCAGAGCCCGAGCCCGAACCACAGTAAATATTATGTAGCCCAAGCCTGAACCGGGCGTGGGCTACATAACATCTCAGCGCTGGAACAAATGTTAGTCAGCCGATAGACAGGAATTTTAATACCAGAGCTTAAAAGAAAACGAAGAGCAAGAGTTAAACACTTAAAGGCATATTTATGAAGGCCCGGACGCCACTATGTCACAACGTTGGAGACTTCAGAGGCAGCGTTACAATTCTTTTGTTTCCATCCAGCGAAAGCGCATTACGAGACCTCCCCAATTAAGCGTACTTATTTTTCTAGTTAATTTTGTAATAGGCCAAATATTTAATTAAAACATCTTAATTTAGTCATGCTTATCGAGCCCGTCCCCCTTTTATAATTAATTAATTTAGACCCCAAATTTTGCACAGAACTGCAGCTATTAGGGGCCAAAAAAAAAAAAAAAAAATTAAAATTAAAAAAAAATCAGACCTTTTAAAAACAAGAATATAGTTTTAAAGGTAAATATGTATAGCCCTATGTTGCAGTACTATGCATTTGTATCATGCAGCGGTAAAACTATATACACTGTGGAGTGCAAAAAATGCATAGAAAGTTTTGCACCCAGTTTCAATTATGAAATCTAAAACGAATATTTCATGTGCAATTGTTGGAAGCAGGGCGCCAAAAATGTTGTTGCCCACACACCATTGGCAACCTAATAAATTGTGTTGGCAACCCCAATTGCACTTCTTTTATTTATTCTGCTTTGCCATAGAATGAGTGGCAATTTTATTTTAATATATGTGAAGAAAGAAATGCATGGAAGTTGCTGCAATTTTTGGCAAAGAAACAAGCAAGAAAAAAAAAATAGCGCAGGCAAGGTTAGGACAGAGGTGAAGGCAGTGAGAGAGAGAGAGAGAGAAAAAGAGAGAGGAGGGGGTAGTATGAAATGTGGAGGTCTTTATTTTTTTGACAGGGTGTAAGATCACTAGGTCAGCAAGATGCTATCGGCCATGAATTGGTGTGTTAAGTGTTGCTGTAATGAAGAGGAAAGTGAAGGGAGAACAGAGCATGACTAATCAGTAACAGGTGTGAGTTCCTATTCTAAGCACCAGTGGAAAAATGCTCAGTTACTGATCATTGTCTGGTTACTGACTATCATTCTCCATTGTCAGCAAGTCCACCAAAAGTAAAACAGGAAGCTTCAAAGGTGAGACACAACAATCTTTGCTGCTACTTTTAATAATATGTGAGACAAAAGTAATTCCTGGTAATTACATTAAAATTTTTTTTACAGCTGTGAATGTGTCTTTGTGTTGGTTAAATCATTAATTAAGAAGAGGGTAGTGTAGAACACGCTAAGTTACGTATAAAAGTTTAATGCAAATATATTTCAGCCCATCAGTGCGACTACGATTGGTTTACATTGCCAGATTGAAAAGGTAAGTTTTGTAATGGTATCTCCGCTTTCTTCGCCTGGAGTGTATAAAATTCCGATCAAGACTAACGTTGGATTAACCACGTACATAGGAAGTTCATTCCAAATCTGATGTGAAATTTGGAGAAACCTTCATCTGCCTTACCTCTTCTTACCATGGCTGACACTTTGGCTATTTCACTTTGGTCCGATACTGAAAAGTTGGCTCCCTTCCAAAATTGATATGCTCTACAGTTTAGAGAAAGTTTGGAAATTTTATTTTCCAAAAATTGCAACTCTGAGCTCCCCATTTTCGTTCCTTACATCTGGAAATCCCTCATTGCATTACGTCACCCGGAGTTACCATTACAAAACTTACCTTTCCAATCTGGCAACGTAAACCAGTCGTAGTCGCACTGATGTAGGCCATAGTAATGGCTGAAATATATTTGCATTAAACTTTTATACGTAACTTAGCGTGTTCTACACTACCTTCTTCTTAATTAGTTTGTTAGTTACGTGCATTGCCTACCCACTCATTTTTGGTAAAATCATAATGAACCCTTTATTAAAAAAATGTTCACTCGCCAATAGAGTAAACTTACAGTGCTGGCTACTAGAAATCAAAAACCTTGCTCGCTACCACATTTTTAGAAACTTTTGGAGCCCTAGTTAGAAGTACAGATGTAGTGTAAAACATAAATAGTGGTAAACTCGTGCTCATGGTTTAACTCTGGTGCAAAAACGATTTTTCAGATCATACTTGCAGATGTAGAGTGTTACAGCTTTACCTCTGGAACAGGAGCCAACGTTAAAAACGCATGAAAATTTCCTATTCTTTGTTTTAAAATTTAAAGAAATCTTAAAAACAGTTACTGTTAAGAAAATAGAAAACAGTCTGCACACCTTTCCGAGAATCTGCAGCGGGCGTTGCGTTGTTTCTGCTCCTAGGTTAAAGCCTATTAAAAAAGAAACAGAGCAGTAATTTATTTACTTTTCTATTAATCTCTAACTCAAACTATTAGCAATAACACATCAGTTGCATAAAAATTATGAAATTGTCTTAATTTCAAGTCTCTATACAGCAGAAACTAATTAACATAAAATTTTAAGTTCAGCATTTTTGAGTGCTACCTATTGTGGTACAGTAGGTTTACAAAATTTCATGGAAATCCTTAAGACCAAAGTTCAAAAGTTAGGTAATATTGGATCATTTGACCTAGAGTGACCCAGGAATAAGTTTTGGCAGAAACTTATCTTTCAGAGGAGAGAATGATAATCTTTCAGAGGAGAGAATGATAGTTTCAATATTTTGCTTATACCCTGAGAATTTGAACTTAAGTTTTAAATAAAAATGCAAAAACTGATGTACATGTCTTTTTTGTTGAACTTTTTTTTCATTTTTAATTATGTGCTAATTAACAAATTAATAAAGTTAAATCTGAATGAAAAGTTAATGCCTTCTTTTTTTTTTTTTCATGAAAGAATTTTTATGAACAAGGAAAATGAGATAAATTTTAGTTGCAGATTATTATCATTATTTCATTTTATTTCTTGTTCTGCAGTTTATGTGCAGAATTGTGATGCTTTCATTTATCATACTGTAATTTGTTCAGCTCAACCCCTTCCCCCTTTTTTAATGCAATATGTTACAAAAGCATTTTTTGCTGTCATTTAACAGGGTTAAAATTTGTGTTGTTTTCTCCAGCACTGCTTGCAGTAAAGTGAAAAAAGATGACACTGATAATGCTGAAACTACAAAGGTATGTCCCTCTTTTTTTTTCTTTTGTTTCATGCCACATTATTTCTTGCTCTTATCAAAGAACGGAAGCAATGAATTGTGTTTTTCAGTTTTTAGGGTTTGTGGTATGTATGCACGTGCATACCTGTCGACTCTATTGCATTTTTCATGGAGACTCCCAGTTTTTATCACCACCTGATTTTCCACTTCACTTCCTTCACCACCCAGTTTTTCAAAAATTCATGTCAAATATGGCTGTTTTTCACTGTATCTTCCCTTTTTTCCCTTTCCATTTTCCACTTACTGTATGTGATTTTTTGCATACAAGGTGTCTGAAGTCTCGTTTATTTTCATAATACTATTATTACTTTAATTCTGTCCATATCCCCTTACATTTTCTTTTGTGTTCCCTGAACAAAACATTTTCTTGTCGAGAGATTTCTTACATGAAAGTTTCTTTTGAATGTGCATAGCATGAATGTTTTCCAGAATTCCTACATTTTTACATGCAGTGATTTTGTCAAAGGTGAAAGATTTCATGCATGTTTATAAGATTTATGTAGTTTTTTTAATTAATGAAAAACAAAAAAAGTCTCGGCATTAAATTTAAGCCTTGCTAGCACTGAAAGCAAAGGTGAAAATTTTATGTGCTTAAAATTAGTATTCAAATAATTTTGTAATGTGGTACTGCAGTGTGTATTTTTAATATTATTATATATCTTGGCTCTTAATTTAATTTTTAATATTTCCAGTTTAGAAGTTAGAAGTACAAGTCTTTTGACAGTAAAGTTTTCTTGTACTTATTTATGTATAAAATTTGTAGCTGCTGATTTTGTACAAAAGCGAAGTTCTCAGAAATTTAATTAAACAGAATTGGTATAATACCACTTTTTTTTTTATAATGAGAGTCAGATCTTAGTTTACTTATGTAATACATTTTATTAGTTCCTATTTAATAATTTCTCTGTAATCTTTTACTATACAGTACTTTGTTTTTTTGTATTGCCTGATTTGTTTGTTAGTGAGCTTGGCATTTGGAATCAGTGTAAGTTGAGAGAGTTCTCAACTGCAACAAAATATGGCATCCACTGTTCTACCTGTTTTGCAGGATTGTGAAAAGAAGCCTTGTCGACGGAATTAAAAGACTTCAAGTGTGGAATGTTAATAGACTGTGAGTTGAGCAGTGGGTAAGTGCATTTTGATGCACTGCAGATCCCTAGGTTGAAGACCGGGGATGCAATTTGCAGATGGAAGTGGAATGTGGAAAAGCTGAAGCTTAAGGAATATATTGAAAGAGCCCTACAGATGATTGTCTTCCATGAAGGACTTTGTCCATTTTCACAACACACAAAGTCCTATCATAATAATGTTTTTTTATGTGGACCAAAAAGATGAAATTCGCTTGGTGCAATATCTGTGCTGTAGGGAGATGTAGAAGAAGCTCGGACTTGAGGTTTTGAATTGTTTTCCTGGTTCCAGCCACTGTATAGGGGTGAGCATTGTGGTGGTGCAAAAGAACAGATTTTTTGGCAACAATCCTCTTCTTTTGTTATGAATTGTGTGTTCCATCTTGTCTTTTAAGCATTGCTAAATATGTTGTACTGTTAACAGTTTGTTCATGTTCCTTGTAATGTTCCTAAACAGGCCCAAGCATATCACAAAACAAGATTAGCAAGATATTTTTGATAGAAGGGACACTTTTGAACTTCCTTTTTGCTGGGGATAAAAGGTGCTTCTACTCCATACTTTGTTTCTTGTTTTCAGGGTCAAAATGGTGCATTTAGGTCTCTTCCCCAGTGATAGTCATTTTCAGTAAATATAGATCTTCTTCATAACACTTCACAAACTGCATGGAAATTGCCATGTGTTGTTTGTGTTGATCAATTAGCAGTTTTGGCGCCCACTTGTCACAGACGTTCTGGTATCTCATGCTGATGAAATTTTAATACTGGGGTATTCTCTTGAGGAGGTTTCTCAAATCATTTGAAAACTCATAGTGGAAAGTAAATCTATGGGCTTTTTTATTAACCAAGAAAAAACAAAGTGCATGTGTATCTCAAGAAATGATCAAGATCTGTCTGACCTCGTAGCAAGAAACTATGTGTTTCAGAAGGTACATGACTTCAGATACCTAAGAGGTAGGTTGGGGTGGGGGATGAATATCAAAAGCAATAATAATATGTATCAGGAAATTAGGGAAAGTCTTGGCTAGTGCTAATAAGTGCTATGTCAGTATTACAAAAACTCTTGAAATCAAAAGTATGAATGTCAGGAGAAATATTTTACCTAAGTTATATACAGCCTGTGTTTACATAGGTTTACAAAACTTGGTCAACTACTACAAAAACTGATGACAGATATTTTGTGACATTTGAAAGAACAGTACTGAGAAAAATATATGGTGCTTTTGAGAGCAGACATAATGAGGAACTTCGGCAGCTTTGTAGAAAGCCAGACGTTCTTTAGTTTGTCCAAATGAGAGACTCAAATGGTTTGGATGTGTGGACAGCAGATGAACAAAATGTAAATGAGGTACTGGTAAAAAAAAGAGGGGAAGGGGCGGAAACAGAGAAGACCCAGGATTCAGGTGGAAATAGTGCATGAGGATCTTAAAAGAATCAGGACTTAAAAAAATCTGAAAAGTTACATGCCCGACTGAGCATGTGCAGAAATTATTTATGTGTCCAGGTAGTAACAGGTGAATGCCCAGGAAAATTTATCTTGTAAGTTAATAAATTAGAAGCCTTATTTCTTTTAAGTAAAAAAATATGGTAAGTGTTTTATTCATCTTTCGAATTGCCGTTTTAAGAGTCTGTATTCCAAATTGTTCAATTCACAAAAGCATGCATCTTAAGTTTTAAGAAAGGCAGTGATGCTGAAATTGGTATTTGAAAAATTTAGTAATGCTGCCATATTCATGAATTTTTAGAATATGTCCTTGTTTTGCAGAAAAATCAAATTATCATAGTTTGAATGTACAACAGTTTAAAATAATGTAGCAGTTATGAATTAAATGATTTATGCACAATTCTTAAACTATGGGACATTACTTTTTTCATACAGTTTATTGTAGTGTCTGCTCATGTAAGTTTCCTTTTTACCAGCAGCAAACAGACATATATATATATATATATATATATATATATAGGGATGTAAGGTCAGGTGATGCGTAACATCACAGCCTCTCCTTGACAAATGTCAACCCCGCCTTCTCGTGGTACATCCTGTTCCCACTAAAGGGGCTCTGACGACCGCCCATAGCGGTATAACTATACCATCGGGATTAGAGGAAATGCTATCCCACACTCACCAACCCGCTTGGCCAGCGTGGTGAGTTATGGCCAAACCCCTCCAAAATGATTCCACAACTTAAATCTTGGCCCTCAGTCTCCGGCAGCTGGAATGTACCTGGCCAAGGCAGCGGCCAGTGCGACATGAAGGCAGAGGGTGCTAAGAATCCCCGGAGGACCGGACTAGGCTGCCATCTGATGCTGACCTTGGCTACTTACAATGGACGCTCCCTATCTTCTGATTCAAGGCTTCTTGAATTGGAAGAGGAACTACAAAGGATCAAGTGGGACATCGTGGGGCTAAGTGAGGTAAGGAGAAAAGGAGAAGATCTCATCGAACTGAAAAGTGGACATCTCTTCTACTATCGTGGGACAGATACTGGCAGAACTAGTGGTGTTGGATTTATAATAAACAAGAAACTGAAGGATAAAGTTGTAGAAGTTGAAAGTTCCTCTGACAGAGCTGCACGACTTGTTATCCAACTCTCGAAAAGATACCAGGCTCAGATTATTCAAACTTATGCACCCACCACAAGTCATCCTGAAGAAGAAATTGAAGAATTTTATGAGGAAATTTGTCATCTAAATAATAAAGGTAAGCAGCACTTGAAAATAATTATGGGAGATTTCAATGCAAAAATAGGGCAAATGCAACAGAATGAAACTTCAGTAGGTAAATTCGGTCATGGCAACAGAAACCAGCGTGGAAATACTCTCGTTGAGTTTGCAGAGGCAGAAGGGTTTTTCATCTTGAACTCCTTCTTCAAGAAAAAGCCACACAGGAAATGGACATGGAGACATCCAAATGGGACGACAAGTGAAATTGATTTTATTATGTGTAACAAAAAATTCGTCATAGAAGACTGCAGTGTGCTAAACAAGTTCAACACAGGTAGTGACCATAGATTGGTGAGATGTAAGATGCACCTCAACACTAAACTTGAACGTGGCAAGCTCATAAGACAAACAAAATCTATTGACATAACCAACCTTAAAAAACACCATAATACCTTCAAGTTAGAACTGAAGAACAGGTTCTCTGCTTTAGAAGGCCTAACATCGGAAGAAGTGGACATCTCTGAAGTTAACAGAAAAGTAACCAAAGCTCTTATGGAAACAGCAACAAAATTAGCTGGGTCTAAGAACAAGTTGCATGTGAACAAATTATCAGGAAAAACCAAAATGTTGATGCAAAAAAGAAGAGAGATGAGGACAACTAAAGAAGATGTGACTTCCAAAGTGGAATATATAGAGCTATGCAAGACAGTAAGAAAAAGTATCACTGAAGACGTAAGGAAATTCAACTGTGAACTAGTGAGGAAAGCAATTGAAAACAACCAAAGCCTAAAGATAGCAAAGGGACATCTCAGTAAGGGAAGGAAACAGATCATGGCACTGAGAAAAGAAGATGGTTCTGTAACAAGAAATAGAGGCGAAATTTTGACAAGAGTGAAAGATTTCTACTCCAAATTATATGAAAGAGATGATATATGCACTCCAGACATCATGAAAGATACCAGTACCAGAGTTCCTCCAGTCCTTCCAGCAGAAGTTGCACATGCAATCAAGAACATGAAGCGAGGAAAAGCTCCAGGAGAAGATGGAATTACTGTAGACATCATACAAGAAGCAAGTGGAGAAATCGAAACAGTACTCGCCCAAATTTTCACTCGATGCCTTAATGAAGGAAAGATTCCTGAGGATTGGAACACCGCTACAATGATCCTGCTACATAAGAAAGGTGACATTGAGGATCTCGGAAACTACAGACCTATCAGCCTCCTATCAGTAGTTTATAAAATCTTCACTAAAGTTCTTTCACACCGCTTGAAGGTAACACTGGACATGGCTCAACCGAGAGAACAAGCTGGATTCAGGAGTGGCTACAGCACAATAGATCATATCCACGTGCTGAGAGAACTAATTGAAAGAGCGAGGGAATATGAACTTCCATTGTGCATGGCTTTTATCGATTATGAAAAAGCCTTTGATTCGGTGAAACCATCAGCAGTTACAATGGCTCTGAAAACCTGCGGTATTGAAGATGCATACATTAATATTATTAATAACATCTATGAAAATGCAAGTGCAAAGATTAGGCTGTTTGAAAATACAACACACGTAAAAATTGGAAAGGGAGTGAGACAAGGTGACACCATATCTCCGAAGCTCTTTAATGCCACATTGGAGGGTGTTTTTCAGTCGCTGAGCTGGGAAAACAAGGGGATAAAGATTAATGGAGATTATCTAACCCACCTTCGTTTTGCTGATGACGTAGTCATTTTTGCAACTACCCCATCAGAGCTGCAGAGTATGATCCAGGAACTTGCTGACAAGAGTAAAGAAGTCGGATTAAAAATGAACTTTCAGAAGACAAAAGTGATGTTCAATGCTTTTACAAGAAATGAAGATTTATCGATTGATGGAGAAAAGCTGGAGATAACAGACACGTACGTTTATCTTGGACAGCAGATATCAAGTGAGGGTCACATTGATGAAGAAATTAATCGGCGTACAAAACTTGCCTGGAGAGCTTTTGGAAGAAACAGCATAATTTTCAAAAGCAATATGCCATTATGTCTTAAAAGAAAAGTGTTTGATCAATGCATCCTTCCAGTGCTTACGTATGGTGCAGAGACGTGGACCTTAACTAAAAGAGACATACAAAGGCTGCAGACAACTCAAAGAAGCATGGAGAGGTGCATGCTTGGTGTAACCAGGAGAGATAAGAAGAGGAACTCGTGGATCCGAAAAATGACAAGAGTGGAAGACATCATGATCAGAGTTAAATCCCTGAAATGGCAATGGGCTGGACATACTGCCAGAAGGACAGATCATCGATGGACAGCCGAAATTTTAGATTGGATTCCAAGGGACAGGAAAAGACCCAGAAGAAGACCACATGGGAGATGGGTGGATGAAATTCGAAAGTATGCAGGGGTGACATGGAGGAGACTGGCACAAGACAGACCATTGTGGAGGAAACTTGGGGAGACCTTCGTCCAGCAGTGGATTGATAATGGTTGACAATGATGATGATGATGATGATATATATATATATATATATATATATATATATATATATATATATATATATATATATATATATATATATATTCTATTAAGAAGAGACCTAAGCAAAAAAATATATATATTTTTTTTGACTCATACCAAGTACAACATAGAAAAGGTTATGTATCTACCGGTGTGAGTAAATATATTATATATATATTCTATTAAGAAGAGACCTAAGCAAAAAAAAAATATTTTTTTTTGACTCACACCAAGTACAACATAGAAAAGGTTATGTATCTACAGGTGTGAGTAAAAGAGAAAAGATAAAAAATAAAATAAAACAACTGAATGTAGAAAGTGTCGAGAATACTGAGCCTTGGCTTTATCAAGGACCAGCAAAAACTCTGCATTTTCTCACTTCCACAAAGACCTAGTTGGAAATGGGTTTCTGCAAAGCCATAGATGCAAGTAATAAGCCCACCAAAAATTGTTTTAAAAATATATATATATGTCATGACCTCCGCAGAGTTGTATGACCTAGCTTTAGTTAACAATTTAGCTTGCATCCATAACTTTCATGGCCCGACCCATGCTCTTCATCTTGCTATTAAACAGAAAGAAGAAGATTAAAGAAAACTCAAGTTGTGAGAGTGACATAATAATTAGAAATAATGTTCAGCTATAACGAAATGCCAAGTTCACCTGAGAGAGAATTTAAACCTGAGTAGCAATGCAAAAGTATTCCAAATTCTTGCATTGCAATCAAAAAAGGAAATATTAATTATTTAAAACTCGAGATTCTTGAAAGAAAACTTGATTCTAAAATCCCCTACTCCACAACTTCTGACAACACAAAAACGAGAATAAATTAAAGACAATAATTAACTAAAGAAATGCTTTGTGAAAGTTATATGACATAAACAATTAGTTGCAATATGTACAAAGTATTTCAACAGTGCTTTAAGTGCATAATTAAGTAGTTATTAAGAACTTAACTACTTTGAAAACACAGCGCAATGTAAAGGAACTATGATTGGCCAGCTGCTGGGCCTAAGTTTCCTAAAAAACTAAGTTCTTGATAACTACTTAATTATGCACTTAAAGCACTGTTGAAATACTTTGTACATATTGCAACTAATTGTTTATGTCATATAACTTTCACAAAGCATTTCTTTAGTTAATTATTGTCTTTAATTTATTCTCGTTTTTGTGTTGTCAGAAGTTGTGGAGTAGGGGTTTTAGAATCAAGTTTTCTTTCAAGAATCTGAGTTTTAAATAATTAATATTTCCTTTTTAATTGCAATGTAAGAATTTGGAATACTTTGCATAGCTACTCAGGTTTAAATTCTCTCTCAGGCGAACTTGGCATTTCGTTATAGCTGAACATTATTTCTAATTATTATGTCACTCTCACAACTTGAGTTTTCTATAATCTTCTTCTTTCTGCTTAATAGCAAGATGAAGAGCATGGGTCGGGCCATGAAAGTTATGGATGCAAGCTAAATTGTTAACTAAAGCTAGGTCATACAACTCTGCGGAGGTCATGACATATATATATATTTTTAAAACAATTTTTGGTGGGCTTATTACTTGCATCTATGGCTTTGCAGAAACCCATTTCCAACTAGGTCTTTGTGGAAGTGAGAAAATGCAGAGTTTTTGCTGGTCCTTGATAAAGCCAAGGCTCAGTATTCTCGACACTTTCTACATTCAGTTGTTTTATTTTATTTTTTATCTTTCTCTTTTTACTCACACCGGTAGATACATAACCTTTTCTATGTTGTACTTGGTGTGAGTCAAAAAAAATATATATATTTTTTTGCTTAGGTCTCTTCTTAATAGAATGTGAATTCTGAATTTTCATAACTGCTGCGTTGCACGTTTTGATCTTCAGGTTATTTTGCAACTTTAGTTTTAAATTCAAAAGTTTTTCCTTAGTTTTCAGCTTTGCTCTTCAGTATATATATATATCATCATCATCATTGTCAACCATTATCAATCCACTGCTGGACGAAGGTCTCCCCAAGTTTCCTCCACAACGGTCTGTCTTGTCATGCTTGGTGTAACCAGGAGAGATAAGAAGAGGAACACGTGGATCCGAAAAATGACAAGAGTGGAAGACATCATGATCAGAGTTAAATCCCTGAAATGGCAATGGGCTGGACATACTGCCAGAAGAACAGACCATCGATGGACAGCCGAAATTTTAGATTGGATTCCAAGGGACAGGAAAAGACCCAGAAAAAGACCATATATATATATATATATATATATATATATATATATATTCTATAAAGAAGATACCTAAGCAAAAAAATACATATATAATTTTGACTCACACCTAATACAACATAGAAAAGGTTATGTATCTACCTGTGTGAGTAAAAGGAGAAAAGATAAAAAATAAAATAAAACAACTGAATGTAGAAGGTGTCGAGAATACTGAGCCTTGGCTTTATCAAGGACCAGCAAAAACTCTGCATTTTCTCACTTCCACAAAGACCTAGTTGGAAATGGGTTTCTGCAAGGCCATAGATGCAAGTAACATTCCCACCTAAAATAGTTAAAAAATATATATATATATAAGTCATGTCCTCCGTAGAGTATCATGACCTAGCACTAGTTAACAATTTCGCTTGCATCCATTAACCTTCATGGCCCGACCCATGCTCTTCATCTGTTACTGTTAAACAGAGAGAAGAAGATTAAAGAGAACTCAAGCTGTGAGAGTGACATAATAAATGGAAATGATTTTCAGCTATAACGAAATTCCAAGTTCGTTTGAGAGAGAATTTAAACCTGAAAAACAATGCAAAAGAAATCCAAATTTTACATTGCAATTAAAAAAAAAGGAAATGTTAATTTATAACGAACAGATTTTTGAAAGAAAACTTGAGTCTAAAACCCCCTACTCTACAACTTATGACAGCACGAAAACGAGAATAAGTTAAAGATAAATATTAACTAAAGAAAACTTTGTGAAAGTTATATACCTTAAACAGTTAGTTGCAATATGTACAAAGTATTTCAGCAGTGCTTTAAGTGCATAATTAATTAGTTATTAAGAACTTAACTACTTTGAAAAAACAGCGCATAGACAGCGCATAGAAAAGGAACAGGCTTAGCCTTCTTCTGTTCCTAGGTACCCCAAAAGACGCTCAAAGTTACAAAGAAAAGTAAGAGTTAAAACCCGCAAAAATGTTAACAGACAAACCAATGCTTAAAAGCTGAAAAGCTAAAAAACGACAGAGAAAAGGTACATAAAGTACAAACATTGAACTTATAAAACCTAGAACCCAAAAACAAGGAAGAGAGCTTACCTCTTGTGTGACAAAAACTTTTCTCCACACAAGAGGAGAACATGGCTGACCCCTTCCGCCACTCCTTAGACAGCTGGGGGCAGTGAGGGTGGGGCTGATGGCCTCCTCATACAGCAAGAAACCAACGCGCGGAGATTTTAACCAGAGAAAAAAATATATAAACTTAAGACTGTGGATCTGTATGATCAGAATGAGCAGAATTAACTCTCCAGAATACATGAGAAATATTATAAAATACACGAGCAGTTTATTTAATAATCTTTGCATGTATTAAATCACCTTAGTGAGCTTCTATAGATTAATCAGAATCTTATTAATTTTAATGTTGGTTTTACTATTTTTAGTATAGCTATCCTAGTGATGAATAACTAGTTTTCTTTTTTATTTGTTTTTATTTTCTTTTATAAACAGATTTTTAAGCTTTTTTTGTGATTTTGTTTATATTATTTAATTTTTTGTTTTAATAGGACCGTCATATCCATAGCACTAAGGTTCCTTTAGGTAGTTAATAGGCATCCTCTAGCCAACTTCCTTACGGCTTTGATTGGTCAGAATCATATTATTAACTGTGTAGAAAATTAAAGCAGATCTGCCAACCTTACTCTATTATTCAGAATAATTTTTCTTAAAGTTCTTTTGATGAAAGAAGAAGGAATTTCGTTCTCTAGAAAACTTTCTAAAAGTATATTAATGTGGTAATTGAAATCCAAATTGTTGCTGCAAATTCTTGAAATTCTTAGGACCTGAGAAATTAGTACATTCTCAATTACTTTGGTTGAAATGTTATTATTCCAGTGTAGATATTTAATTACTTTGAAAGGAAAATTAACTCTTTTATCAAAGAGGCTAATAGATGGGTTACCTCTGTTGAGCTTAATGCTTAAGTCTAGGAACTCAAGTTCCTGATTACTGTGGTTGGTTTTACATAAGTTAAGAGAGCTAGGATAGATATTATCAAAATCACTCTCTATAACTTCTGAATTATTGATACACAGCAGATCATCAATATATCTAAAAGTGTAAAGGTAGTTATCTGAGCAGGTGGGGTGATTTTTAATGAATTTATATTCCTTAAAGAACAGGAATAGATTAGCGATATTTGTGGACATTGATGTTCCCATTGGAATACCGTTCACTTGCTTATAGAGAGTATTATTATATAAGATATGGTTATTTTTTATGCAGCAATTGAGATAAGAGTTCCAAGTTCCTACATCAACAAATTGGTTAAGTTTAAATTCTGCATACAGCTCCTTAAATGTAGTGATTATATCTGATAGAGGCAGATTAGTATATAGGTTTTCAAAATCATAACTATTAATATCTAGGGGACAAACTTTGAGTATAGTAGAAATTACTTCTGCATTATTATTAATTATCCAAAAATCTCTGTACATCAAGTTAGAACAGTTTCTAATGTGTTTCAAAACCTTCTTTAATCATCCTAGCTCTCTTAACTTATGTAAAACCAACCACAGTAATCAGGAACTTGAGTTCCTAGACTTAAGCATTAAGCTCAACAGAGGTAACCCATCTATTAGCCTCTTTGATAAAAGAGTTAATTTTCCTTTCAAAGTAATTAAATATCTACACTGGAATAATAACATTTCAACCAAAGTAATTGAGAATGTACTAATTTCTCAGGTCCTAAGAATTTCAAGAATTTGCAGCAACAATTTGGATTTCAATTACCACATTAATATACTTTTAGAAAGTTTTCTAGAGAACGAAATTCCTTCTTCTTTCATCAAAAGAACTTTAAGAAAAATTATTCTGAATAATAGAGTAAGGTTGGCAGATCTGCTTTAATTTTCTACACAGTTAATAATATGATTCTGACCAATCAAAGCCGTAAGGAAGTTGGCTAGAGGATGCCTATTAACTACCTAAAGGAACCTTAGTGCTATGGATATGACGGTCCTATTAAAACAAAAAATTAAATAATATAAACAAAATCACAAAAAAAGCTTAAAAATCTGTTTATAAAAGAAAATAAAAACAAATAAAAAAGAAAACTAGTTATTCATCACTAGGATAGCTATACTAAAAATAGTAAAACCAACATTAAAATTAATAAGATTCTGATTAATCTATAGAAGCTCACTAAGGTGATTTAATACATGCAAAGATTATTAAATAAACTGCTCGTGTATTTTATAATATTTCTCATGTATTCTGGAGAGTTAATTCTGCTCATTCTGATCATACAGATCCACAGTCTTAAGTTTATATATTTTTTTTCTCTGGTTAAAATCTCCGCGCGTTGGTTTCTTGCTGTATGAGGAGGCCATCAGCCCCACCCTCACTGCCCCCCAGCGTCTAAGGAGTGGCGGAAGGGGTCAGCCATGTTCTCCTCTTGTGTGGAGAAAAGTTTTTGTCACACAAGAGGTAAGCTCTCTTCCTTGTTTTTGGGTTCTAGGTTTTATAAGTTCAATGTTTGTACTTTATGTACCTTTTCTCTGTCGTTTTTTAGCTTTTCAGCTTTTAAGCATTGGTTTGTCTGTTAACATTTTTGCGGGTTTTAACTCTTACTTTTCTTTGTAACTTTGAGCGTCTTTTGGGGTACCTAGGAACAGAAGAAGGCTAAGCCTGTTCCTTTTCTATGCGCTGTCTATGCGCTGTTTTTTCAAAGTAGTTAAGTTCTTAATAACTAATTAATTATGCACTTAAAGCACTGCTGAAATACTTTGTACATATTGCAACTAACTGTTTAAGGTATATAACTTTCACAAAGTTTTCTTTAGTTAATATTTATCTTTAACTTATTCTCGTTTTCGTGCTGTCATAAGTTGTAGAGTAGGGGGTTTTAGACTCAAGTTTTCTTTCAAAAATCTGTTCGTTATAAATTAACATTTCCTTTTTTTTAATTGCAATGTAAAATTTGGATTTCTTTTGCATTGTTTTTCAGGTTTAAATTCTCTCTCAAACGAACTTGGAATTTCGTTATAGCTGAAAATCATTTCCATTTATTATGTCACTCTCACAGCTTGAGTTCTCTTTAATCTTCTTCTCTCTGTTTAACAGTAACAGATGAAGAGCATGGGTCGGGCCATGAAGGTTAATGGATGCAAGCGAAATTGTTAACTAGTGCTAGGTCATGATACTCTACGGAGGACATGACTTATATATATATATATTTTTTAACTATTTTAGGTGGGAATGTTACTTGCATCTATGGCCTTGCAGAAACCCATTTCCAACTAGGTCTTTGTGGAAGTGAGAAAATGCAGAGTTTTTGCTGGTCCTTGATAAAGCCAAGGCTCAGTATTCTCGACACCTTCTACATTCAGTTGTTTTATTTTATTTTTTATCTTTTCTCCTTTTACTCACACAGGTAGATACATAACCTTTTCTATGTTGTATTAGGTGTGAGTCAAAATTATATATGTATTTTTTTGCTTAGGTATCTTCTTTATAGAATGTGTATTCTGAATTTTCAAAACTGCTGCGTTGCGCGTTTTGATTTTCAGGTTATTTTGCACCCTTCGTTTTAAATTCTAAAATTTTTTTCCTTAGTCTTCAGTTTTGCTCTTAAATATATATATATATATATATACATAACCTTTTTCTATGTTGTACTTGGTATGAGTCAAAAATTTTTTTTTTTGCTTCAGTCTCTTCTTAATAGAATGTGAATTCTGAATTTTCATAACTGCTGCGTTGCGCGTTTTGATCTTCGGTTATTTTGCAACTTTCGTTTTAAATTTTTAAGTTTTTCTTATGTTTTTTGGCTATGCTCTTAAGTATATATATATATATATACATATATATTGTCCCTTGGAATCCAATCTAAAATTTTGGCTGTCCATCGATGGTCTGTCCTTCTGGCAGTATGTCCAGCCCATTGCCATTTCAGGGATTTAACTCTGATCATGATGTCTTCTCCATTGTCGTCATTTTTCGGATCCACGAGTTCCTCTTCTTATCTCTCCTGGTTATACCAAGCATGCACCTCTCCATGCTCTTTGAGTTGTCTGCAGCCTTTGTATGTCTCTTTTAGTTAAGGTCCACGTCTCTGCACCATACATAAGCACTGGAAGGATGCATTGATCAAACACTTTTCTTTTAAGACATAATGGCATATTGCTCTTGAAAATTATGCTGTTTCTTCCAAAAGCTCTCCAGGCAAGTTTTGTACGCCGATTAATTTCTTCATCATATATATATATATATATATATATATATACTTAAGAGCAAAACTGAAGACTAAGGAAAAAATTTTAGAATTTAAAACGAAGGGTGCAAAATAACCTGAAAATCAAAACGCGCAACGCAGCAGTTTTGAAAATTCAGAATTCACATACTATAAAGATACCTAAGCAAAAAAATACATATATAATTTTGACTCACACCTAGTACAACATAGAAAAGGTTATGTATCTACCTGCGTGAGTAAAAGGAGAAAAGAAAAAAAGAAAATAAAACAACTGAATGTAGAAGGTGTCGAGAATACTGAGCCTTGGCTTTATCAAGGACCAGCAAAAACTCTGCATTTTCTCACTTCCACAAAGACCTAGTTGGAAATGGGTTTCTGCAAGGCCATAGATGCAAGTAACATTCCCACCTAAAATAGTTTAAAAAATATATATATAAGTCATGTCCTCCGTAGAGTAGCATGACCTAGCACTAGTTAACAATTTCGCTTGCATCCATTAACCTTCATGGCCCGACCCATGCTCTTCATCTGTTACTATTAAACAGAGAGAAGAAGATTAAAGAGAACTCAAGCTGTGAGAGTGACATAATAAATAGAAATGATTTTCAGCTATAACGAAATTCCAAGTTCGTTTGAGAGAGAATTTAAACCTGAAAAACAAATTTTACATTGCAATTAAAAAAGGAAATGTTAATTTATAACGAACAGATTTTTGAAAGAAAACTTGAGTCTAAAACCCCTACTCTACAACTTATGACAGCACGAAAACGAGAATAAGTTAAAGATAATAATTAACTAAAGAAAACTTTGTGAAAGTTATATACCTTAAACAGTTAGTTGCAATATGTACAAAGTATTTCAGCAGTGCTTTAAGTGCATAATTAATTAGTTATTAAGAACTTAACTACTTTGAAAAAACAGCGCATAGACAGCGCATAGAAAGGAACAAGCTTAGCCATCTTCTGTTCCTAGGTACCACAAAAGACGCTCAAAGTTACAAAGAAAGTAAGAGTTAAAACCCGCATAAATGTTAACAGACAAACCAATGCTTAAAAGCTGAAAAGCTAAAAAACGACAGAGAAAGGTACATGAAGTACAAACATTGAACTTATAAAACCTAGAACCCAAAAACAAGGAAGAGAGCTTACCTCTTGAGTTACAAAAACTTTTCTCCTCACAAGAGGAGAACATGGCTGACCTCTTCCGCCACTCCTAGACGCTGGGGGGCAGTGAGGGTGGGGCTGATGGCCTCCTCATACAGCAAGAAACCAACGCGCGGAGATTTTAACCAGAGAAAAAAATATATAAACTTAAGACTGTGGATCTGTATGATCAGAATGAGCAGAATTAACTCTCCAGAATACATGAGAAATATTATAAAATACACGAGCAGTTTATTTAATAATCTTTGCATGTATTAAATCACCTTAGTGAGCTTCTATAGATTAATCAGAATCTTATTAATTTTAATGTTGGTTTTACTATTTTTAGTATAGCTATCCTAGTGATGAATAACTGGTTTTCTTTTTATTTGTTTTTATTTTCTTTTATAAACAGATTTTTAAGCTTTTTGTGATTTTGTTTATATTATTTAATTTTTTTTGTTTTAATAGGACCGTCATATCCATAGCACTAAGGTTCCTTTAGGTAGTTAATAGGCATCCTCTAGCCAACTTCCTTACGGCTTTGATTGGTCAGAATCATATTATTAACTGTGTAGAAAATTAAAGCAGATCTGCCAACCTTACTCTATTATTCAGAATAATTTTTCTTAAAGTTCTTTTGATGAAAGAAGAAGGAATTTCGTTCTCTAGAAAACTTTCTAATAGTATATTAATGTGGTAATTGAAGTCCAAATTGTTGCTGCAAATTCTTGAAATTCTTAGGACCTGAGAAATTAGTACATTCTCAATTACTTTGGTTGAAATGTTATTATTCCAGTGTAGATATTTAATTACTTTGAAAGGAAAATTAACTCTTTTATCAAAGAGGCTAATAGATGGGTTACCTCTGTTGAGCTTAATGCTTAAGTCTAGGAACTCAAGTTCCTGATTACTGTGGTTGGTTTTACATAAGTTAAGAGAGCTAGGATAGATATTATCAAAATCACTCTCTATAACTTCGGAATTATTGATACACAGCAGATCATCAATATATCTAAAAGTGTAAAGGTAGTTATCTGAGCAGGTGGGGTGATTTTTAATGAATTTATATTCCTTAAAGCAAGTGAACGGTATTCCAATGGGAACATCAACGTCCACGAATATCGCTAATCTATTCCTGTTCTTTAAGGAATATAAATTCATTAAAAATCACCCCACCTGCTCAGATAACTACCTTTACACTTTTAGATATATTGATGATCTGCTGTGTATCAATAATTCCGAAGTTATAGAGAGTGATTTTGATAATATCTATCCTAGCTCTCTTAACTTATGTAAAACCAACCACAGTAATCAGGAACTTGAGTTCCTAGACTTAAGCATTAAGCTCAACAGAGGTAACCCATCTATTAGCCTCTTTGATAAAAGAGTTAATTTTCCTTTCAAAGTAATTAAATATCTACACTGGAATAATAACATTTCAACCAAAGTAATTGAGAATGTACTAATTTCTCAGGTCCTAAGAATTTCAAGAATTTGCAGCAACAATTTGGACTTCAATTACCACATTAATATACTATTAGAAAGTTTTCTAGAGAACGAAATTCCTTCTTCTTTCATCAAAAGAACTTTAAGAAAAATTATTCTGAATAATAGAGTAAGGTTGGCAGATCTGCTTTAATTTTCTACACAGTTAATAATATGATTCTGACCAATCAAAGCCGTAAGGAAGTTGGCTAGAGGATGCCTATTAACTACCTAAAGGAACCTTAGTGCTATGGATATGACGGTCCTATTAAAACAAAAAAAAATTAAATAATATAAACAAAATCACAAAAAGCTTAAAAATCTGTTTATAAAAGAAAATAAAAACAAATAAAAAAGAAAACCAGTTATTCATCACTAGGATAGCTATACTAAAAATAGTAAAACCAACATTAAAATTAATAAGATTCTGATTAATCTATAGAAGCTCACTAAGGTGATTTAATACATGCAAAGATTATTAAATAAACTGCTCGTGTATTTTATAATATTTCTCATGTATTCTGGAGAGTTAATTCTGCTCATTCTGATCATACAGATCCACAGTCTTAAGTTTATATATTTTTTTCTCTGGTTAAAATCTCCGCGCGTTGGTTTCTTGCTGTATGAGGAGGCCATCAGCCCCACCCTCACTGCCCCCCAGCGTCTAGGGAGTGGCGGAAGAGGTCAGCCATGTTCTCCTCTTGTGAGGAGAAAAGTTTTTGTAACTCAAGAGGTAAGCTCTCTTCCTTGTTTTTGGGTTCTAGGTTTTATAAGTTCAATGTTTGTACTTCATGTACCTTTCTCTGTCGTTTTTTAGCTTTTCAGCTTTTAAGCATTGGTTTGTCTGTTAACATTTATGCGGGTTTTAACTCTTACTTTTCTTTGTAACTTTGAGCGTCTTTTGTGGTACCTAGGAACAGAAGATGGCTAAGCTTGTTCCTTTTCTATGCGCTGTCTATGCGCTGTTTTTTCAAAGTAGTTAAGTTCTTAATAACTAATTAATTATGCACTTAGCACTGCTGAAATACTTTGTACATATTGCAACTAACTGTTTTAGGTATATAACTTTCACAAAGTTTTCTTTAGTTAATTATTATCTTTAACTTATTCTCGTTTTCGTGCTGTCATAAGTTGTAGAGTAGGGGTTTTAGACTCAAGTTTTCTTTCAAAAATCTGTTCGTTATAAATTAACATTTCCTTTTTTAATTGCAATGTAAAATTTGTTTTCAGGTTTAAATTTCTCAAACGAACTTGGAATTTCGTTATAGCTGAAAATCATTTCTATTTATTATGTCACTCTCACAGCTTGAGTTCTCTTTAATCTTCTTCTCTCTGTTTAATAGTAACAGATGAAGAGCATGGGTCGGGCCATGAAGGTTAATGGATGCAAGCGAAATTGTTAACTAGTGCTAGGTCATGCTACTCTACGGAGGACATGACTTATATATATATTTTAAACTATTTTAGGTGGGAATGTTACTTGCATCTATGGCCTTGCAGAAACCCATTTCCAACTAGGTCTTTGTGGAAGTGAGAAAATGCAGAGTTTTTGCTGGTCCTTGATAAAGCCAAGGCTCAGTATTCTCGACACCTTCTACATTCAGTTGTTTTATTTTCTTTTTTCTTTTCTCCTTTTACTCACGCAGGTAGATACATAACCTTTTCTATGTTGTACTAGGTGTGAGTCAAAATTATATATGTATTTTTGCTTAGGTATCTTTATAGTATATATATATATATATATATATATATATATATATTCTATAAAGAAGATACCTAAGCAAAAAAATACATATATAATTTTGACTCACACCTAGTACAACATAGAGAAGGTTATGTATCTACCTGTGTGAGTAAAAGGAAAAAATAAAAAAAATAAAATAAAACAACTGAATGTAGAAGGTGTCGAGAATACTGAGCCTTGGCTTTATCAAGGACCAGCAAAAACTCTGCATTTTCTCACTTCCACAAAGACCTAGTTGGAAATGGGTTTCTGCAAGGCCATAGATGCAAGTAACATTCCCACCTAAAATAGTTTAAAAAATATATATATAAGTCATGTCCTCCGTAGAGTAGCATGACCTAGCACTAGTTAACAATTTCGCTTGCATCCATTAACCTTCATGGCCCGACCCATGCTCTTCATCTGTTACTATTAAACAGAGAGAAGAAGATTAAAGAGAACTCAAGCTGTGAGAGTGACATAATAAATAGAAATGATTTTCATCTATAACGAAATTCCAAGTTCGTTTGAGAGAGAATTTAAACCTGAAAAACAAATTTTACATTGCAATTAAAAAAGGAAATGTTAATTTATAACGAACAGATTTTTGAAAGAAAACTTGAGTCTAAAACCCCCTACTCTACAACTTATGACAGCACGAAAACGAGAATAAGTTAAAGATAATAATTAACTAAAGAAAACTTTGTGAAAGTTATATACCTTAAACAGTTAGTTGCAATATGTACAAAGTATTTCAGCAGTGCTTTAAGTGCATAATTAATTCAGTTTTGCTCTTAAGTATATATATATATATATATATATTCCGATTCTGAAATTAAGTCACTCAGGAATGTGGAAGATGAATTTGTAACTACCGCTTACAGACTGGGAATTCACATATTTCCTTACTATTTACATTGTTAAACTTCTTTTTTTTTTTTTTTCAAAAAAATTGCAAATATTGGATATCCATTACTTAACACAACTTGATCAACTGTAGCTGAAGCAACAAGCTACTTACTGTTCAGATGAACTAAGTATCAGCATCGTAATGTCTGCTCTTCTCCTAAAACGCATAGCACAGGCTCATTTTTAAATAACACTTAGTTTTTGCTTCAGCAGTACTGCTGTTTGTTCATGGGTGGAAGCTCCCGTGCCTTTGCTTCGTGCACTCACTCAAGTTATGCCAGAGACCCAACCTCACCTGGGGGCTGTGTGATATCTCGCTGTCATTTGCTCTCCCCCATCCCATCACTAACTGTAAATATTTGGAGCAAAACTACATATGGCTCCAATTTCTGGACGTAGATAATAATATAATTAAAAAAATTATATTCTGCTGTCCTTGGCACTCCATAACATTATTACAACTTCCAGATTTGCAGTGAAATGAAAAATGAGAATGTCCTTTTTTCTTATAGAAGGAAACTCCCTATTCCAAACTTTTTTTTTTTTTCCTGATTTGTAGAAAAGTTTTTGATTCCAAACTTATTTTTCTTGCCCGACAAAGCAACTAGATTTGTTTATTACCTGCCCAAACAAATAATTTACATGCCCCAGGCATCTTAGGCATGATATTTTTCAAGCCCTGAGAATGAGTATATGACATGAATAAGAGTGATGAAAAGCCTTGATACTGGAGGTGCTGTGCCTTATTGGCCTATTAAGCTGACAACAAGTTGTCATTTACCATTGCATAGGCAGAACCCATCAACGGTACGCACACATACCTGCCGACTACTACGGAATGTCCGCAGTTTCTACGGATTTAGTTGGCTGACCACAAAACCACGGACCTCGCTGTCAGAATTACGGATTCTACGAATTTTCATTTTGTTTATTTATTTTTTTTTTTTTTGCTATTGTTTTATGATATACATGAGATCCGTAAGCGGATTCGCGGAATTCCTTCTTTTTTTTGTCATCATTTAGATCATTCTGAGGATTGATGCAAAACTGAAGAGAATTTGCTGGGGAAGGGGTGGTATTGCGTGTTTAAAAACTTTCGAAAACTTTAGTTAAATGAAATAAAAAAAATTACAGTAATCGTAATTTTCTTCTCCCGATGTTGCCTGGCTTTGTATCCAGTATCCTTGTTAAGTATCATTTTATTGCATAAATGATTGTATTTCAGCTTGAAACTATAGGCATATTTGCGAAAACGGAGATTAGACGCTGAGAAAATTTCCCTGTAATCTTCAGGCATCAGATTCTAAGTGATTAAGCGAAAGAAAAGTAATTTAAAATCTGTAACTGTTTTATGATTTAGAGCAGCGTCGTGACGTCAATGCATGCGGTTTTACATAAAAAACGGAGCAGGCTTTGCCGCCCCTTAATTTAAATCAAAATTTGAAATTTTCAAAGCATTTTAGTGATTCTGACAAAATTATCTTTAAACCTATCTGCATTTCGAAACAGTAAAGGTAAGAATTTTTTGGTTTTCAGACTTTTTTTTTTTTTTTCCCCCGTCAATGTTCCTAAGCTGCTATTTTGATTTTTTGTTTTGTTTTCGTACTTTTCTAGGTATACGGACTTTAAGACCTATCAGCATGCCAATTTTCAGATCTCTAGGTAATTTAGAAGTCATCAAACAATTTGCGGACGAACACACTCGTATTTTCCCTCTTTGCATTTTATATGAGGCAAAAGCCTATATTTACATATGTAGGTATTCACGTATGCTGGTGGAAAACGCTGAACTTTAAAAGCGTTGCTACGTCATTAAGCATTGCGTCATTTCAAGCTTAATTGTAGCCTGTTCTTTCACCCAATGCGAAGAGTGCTAAAAATAGCTGTGTCACCATGGCAGCATTTCATGGGACCAGAACTTTCCTGTGTGGTTAATGCTGAAGGCAGAGTAAGCTGCTCGTTTCTTTCCTTTGAGTCTTTAAAAAATGCTCAAAAATCAGGATATGATCTTTTCTTAAAATTTGTATTTTTAATAGAGGAATGATAGTTGTGAGTTTATGCTGTAAAAATTGCAATAAGTTATAATTTATAGTTTACCATATATCTGTTTTTTAAAATGAATCCCATTGCAAAATTGAGAATTTTGTGAAATTTAAAAATTTTCATTTCTCGTAAATTACATTGAAATTCAGAAAAAGGGGCGACGAGGTGCAAAAATTCGGCCATGGCCCTACATGCCTACAAAGTTTTGTGGTTCTGTTGTTGTTAGTGTGTCTGGAACGTGAACTGATAGCACTTTTTTGCTTACCTTAACTTTTAAATACAATAGCTCTTAAAGTATCGCCAAAATCAAAAAATGGTTTATTTCAGCATGTGCTCCGAACAATTCTCTACTAACGATGTAAATTTCATATTTTTGTGTTCAATACTTTTTGTGCTACGAGCTAGAAAAGCTCGAGTGTCGTGGAATTTTTGAAACGGCGGCAGCAGTTACTTTTTTTTAGAATAGAAATTTTTTTTGATCACATGACATTCATACCTGCCAACTACTACGGAATGTTTGTAGTTTCTGCGGATTTTGTTGCCTGACTACGGAACTACTGTACTCACTGTCGAAACTAGAGATTCTACGAATTTTCATTTTGTTTATTTTTTCCTTTTCATTTTGATATGATTTTATGATATACATAAGATTCATAAGCGGATTCGTGTAATTCCGCTTTTTTTTTTTGTCGTCATATAGATTATTGTCAAAATCGATGCAAAACTGAAGATAATTTCGGGGGGGGGAGGGTCGTTTTCCATCTGGGTGACGATATTTTGTGTTTCAAAACTTTCAAATACGGTAGTTAAACGGATTACAAAATTTTGCTGTAATCATAATTTTTTCTCTCCCAATGTTGTCTTTGTGTTCAGTATTCTTGTTAAATATAATTTTATTGCATAAATGTTTGTATTTCAGCTTAGAACTGTAGGCAACAATTTGCAAAAAGAGAACTTAGATGCCGCGGAAATTTCCCCGTAATCTTAAGGCATAAGAATCTTTCGTGAATTCGAGGAATTCCACTATTTTCGTTATCATTTGGTCATTTACGAGATTAATGCACAATTGAACAGAATTGGGGGGGTTGATGGGGGATGTTCGTCGGAGGACGGAATTCCGTCTTCACAAAACTTTCAACAGAGTTCAGATTTTTTCCGTAATCGCTATTTTTTTTTTTTTTTTCGCGATGTTGCCTCTGTCCAGTATTATTGTTAAATAATTAACATTTTGCTGTGTAAATATTTTTATTTCAGCTTGAAAATAGGGGGAAAATTTCCAAAACTAGAAGTCCGACGAAGCAAATATTTCTCCTGTAATATCCCCCCCCCCTTCCACACACACACACACACACCACCACCACCACGCGCGTGTGGATTTCCAGCTCTCCTGCGTTGTTAAATATCCTCGGTCCCATAAGTTTTTGGTTTTAATCTTGATAAGGGAGGGGGAAATTCCTGAAAACTGGAGTAACGTAGTTGGAAAATTTGTAAAATTTGATGCATCTTTTACACATTTTGGATTTCCTATCTATCAAGCGCTGTGGAATTCTGAAAGCATCAGATTGATTTTTATTGGTGGAAGTTTTGAACTTAAAAATCTCACAATGTTACCTATCGTGCCCTCGCCAGGGGAATCAGCTTTGTGTTTTGCACGTGTTAAGTTTTTTTTCATTAGTGTTCTTGTTGGTTGTAACGTTTTGTTGCGTTGCGTATTTCATTTCCACAAAGAGATAGATCGTTTTGTAAGAAAGTGTTTCTGTGCCATGCATTAATACTATTTACTACTGACAAGGTTCTTGCCAATGTTGGCAGGTATGGACATTGTTTAATCAGAGTTTATCATTCAACATCAGTGTTAAGTACTGCAGTTTGCAACCATAAAAATACTTATGTCACTGCTATGGATTCTCTGTTGGTTGCTTTTTGATAATGATTTGACTAACATAAAAATTCAAAGTGGAGATGCCTTCAAGGATTCACAAAATTCTGATTGATCACTTCAGCTAGCAGTGGTTTAATTAATTTTGCAGTTGAGTTTTGATTGACATGATAAGTGGTAGTGTGTAGACTTTGGCTATCACACTGATAGGGTGTGGCATAAAGAGCAGTTTGCCCCATGGGTGAACAGTGAATTGTAACATTTCTATTAAGAAAAAGTGATCAAATCCATGGGAACATTTTCAAAAAAAATGTGAAGAATCATTACTTAAAATTTCTGCAGAAGCGGGAATGAAACTGGGTCTATCCATCATAACTGTGTGTGTATCTTTTTTTATGTATGTTCATCAAGTTTAAAAGAAAATATTGATCATCAGTTAATGTATGACTTCTGTATAATTAGAGGAAGTTGAAAAAGACTTTGTAAGTATGGGGCCATCTAGAAGTGCAGCAATTAACTGTGTTTTTTGTATGCTTGCTCAGCAATAAGTGTGCTGTATTTGTTTAGATGTTTGGTTCTTGATCATAGTTCTCTTAGCCTGTTTTGTTATCATACTTTGGGTATTGAAATGCAATGAAATATTTCTTTTTTTTTTTAGAAGACAGAAGTAAGAGAAATAAAATTCACCCCAAGAAAATTATCACTGTCATGTAAGTTATTATCCTTTTTTGTTTTTATTTCATTGTGATTTATTACAAGCCAGTGTCAGTCTAGGTACTGCCCTGTACAAAATTAAGTGAAAATGAATATTTTCATGATTTCGTAATTTTGAAAATGTATAATTTATATGGCGCTTCTGTTACCATAATTATATTGTGTTTTTTTTTTTTTTTTTTTTTCTGGTGTTGCTTGTAGTCAGCATCATAAAGTGAGAATGTTTCATATCTTAGAAGCGGAACATTAAAGGCTTATTTACTGTGTATGCTACGCGAGGAAGATAAAAAAATGGCCCATTGTCAAAATTCTTCAGTGGCTGCCATTGATTTTGGTGTTGTGCATTGAAAAAATAAACCATGACAAGTTAACATTCACTTTTAATTTATTTTTTTTTAATTTTGGGGTTTATAGAAAAAATTTAAATGAGTGATACACACAGAATCATGGAGTTTGGGTTCTTTCTGAAATTAGCTGTCATTGTGTGCACAGACAAGCATGTGTATATCTGCTGACAATGATCTATCTGCTTTTGTTGTAGAACATTGCTGATAATAATCTGTTTTTCTGTTTGATACACAGCACATAATTAGTAGCTGAACAGGAGTACTTTTGTTGTTGTTGTTATGTATGCACACAAATCTCTTTGCTTTATGGGCTTTGATTTCCTCAGCCTTGATATTTGGAAATTTTCCATTCTAGCAACAGTAAAGGGTGTTTTTCATAGTTCTGGGAGGGGGGGAGGTCAGGGGTGATGTGACAGAATATAAATTTCCACTAACTGTTACTGAATTGATCTTTCTTATAATTATAAGTCTTAACTTAGTAGTGATCTACAAATTTTCCATGTTTCAGACAGATGCATGAGATAAATTTCAAAAGGAATGTGATTAGCAATGCTGTGTGTGCACTATGACTTGATCAAGATAAATGCTTTTATGTAGCTTATTTTGCTGCTAGTGCAGATGTCACTTGTTTCCATGCTATGTACTGGCTTTTGTTATAAACCTGTTTGTCAGCAACAGAGCAGAAGGATATTCCTTAGATTTTGTGACAGAGATGTAAAATATAATTTTGTGCAAAGCTCAGAAAAAGTGGTCAAGAGTAATTTGAGATGTCATAGAATGCATATGAAGCAGAGGCAATGAGCCAAGGTGCCATGTTTCATTACAGGAAGCATGTCATATAGACCGAATGTAAGGGGGTGACAGTGCTAAAAGTGGGAGGGTGATTCATACAGTTATTCCCACATTAAGATGTAAGAAGATAACCTCCTGTGCTCATGTTTGAGAAGTGGGTGGAACACTTCTTCAAACATGAGCACAGTGTATTTTTCATCAAACCTTTTACCTTTTGGTCATTGAGCATGTGCTTCACATGATTCAAACTGATGCACAGTTGATTCATTGGAAAAAAGAACTTGGCTCCAATTTTCAGTAGTCCATGATTGATGATGCTTTGCAAACTGGAGTCTCTTCTTTTTTCTGACACAGGTTACTTAGGTTTAATTACAGGTTTATAAGACTTTAATCCAAAATCTTTGCTAAGACATCGAGAAACAGTGCTGATACTAATATATCCAGACCCTTTTGAATATATTAGGTGTGCAACTTAATTCTCTGCCCCTAACCGCAAGCGATCATAGAACGTCTGCAAATAGCTGTGTGCAATAATGGCTGATTGCAGCACCATCCAACAGCTTTCCAGGCAACTGTAACCGCTCATAGCTGTAGTGACAGAAGGGACAAAAGTTGACGGTCTAAGCAATGTCGTTCGAGAAGTGACATTTAAGGCACTGCCTCCTGTTCGCGTTTCAGCTGGAAAAAAGTGCCGCTGAAGCCCAGCAAATGATCTGTGCTGCTTTGGGTGAGGCTGCTGTGTCCTACAGTACGTGTTAGAAGTGGTTCCAGCGGTTTAAGCAGGAAATTTCAGTCTCCGTGATGCAGAATGTGTGGGACAGCCACAGAAAGTTGACGATGAAGAACTGGAACAACTGTTGAACTCGGATCCCTGTCGCACACGGTCAGAGCTTGGCCAGGAACTTGGAGTAACACAGGAAGCCATTGCAAAGCGCCTGCACAAGCTTGGACGGATTCATAAGGAGGGCCATTGGGTGCCCCACCAACTCACAGCTGCAAACAAGTCTAGGCGCTACGATGTTGCTGTGTCCTTGCTCTCCATATTCAAGAAGAAGGATTTCCTCCACAAGATTTTTACCTGTGATGAGAAGTGGATCCTCTACAATAATCCTAAGCAGCGTAAAGTCATGGGTTTATCCAAGTCTGCCTACCACCAGTACCACCAAACCGAATATCCCTGCCAGGAAGTTGTTGCGGTACATACGTGGGATCAGCGCAGTGTCGTACACTATGAGTTGCTCAAACCTGGTGAAACGGTCAATGCTGAGCGTTATTGTCAGCAACTCATTCATGTGAGTGACGCAATGGAGGCGAAAAGGCCATACACTGGCAAGGTCAGAAGGTCAGTCCTGTTGCTTCAGGATAAAAACGTTTCTTTTTTTCTTAGTGTTTTCCTGCAACTAATGACCATATTCCATAGTGCCCAAGGGGATGTTTCTTTCAGTTTCTTATATTTTATTCTTCACTTAATTTGTCTTTTATGAAAAATACACTGCTGGCCACCCAAAATGCAACACCAAGAAGGACACGAGATAGCAAAGCCAGATTTACTGGACACATAACAACAGATACAAAGATGAAACGATTGAGCTTACAGGCCCGTGCGACTTGCAGAACATGCAGACATCAATAGTTCGTGTGGTCCCCATGGCTGGCAATGACGGCCGCTACAGGCCGCAGCATCGAACGAAAGAGGCTTTGGATGTGGGCTTGGGGTATGTCAGTCCAGGCTACTTCCACACGTTGCCACGGTTCATCAGGCGTAGCCGTGGGTGATGCTTGCCGAGCCACTCTGTTGCCGATCAGTGAGCAGACGTGTTCGATGGCCGACATATCGGGAGAACAGGCAGGCCACGGCAGCAGTGACACCTGGTGGTCCATGAAGAATTGTTGCACGATGCGTGCCACGTGCGGGCGCACGTTGTTCTGTTGAAACGTGGCCGCTGGTAGGTAACGGAGGACTACAGGTTCCAAAACGTCGGAGATGTAGCGGTGGCTGTTGAGTGTACCGGCGATGCGTACCAGAGGGGTGCAGGTGTCATATCCAACTGCACCCCAAACCATAACGCCAGGGGACGAACCGGTATGGCGATGCATAATGTAGGCGCCGTACAGTTTCTCACCGCGGTGCCGCCACACGCGAATCCGGCCATTGTGGTGTTGCGTGCAGAAATGGGATTCGTCGGACAAGACGATGTCGTGCCATTTCGTTGTCCAGGTGCGGCGTTCAATGGCCCACTGCCGCCGCACTCGCCGGTGGTGTAACGTCAATGGTAATTGGAGCAATAAGCGCCGTGCAACAAGTCCCCGCTGCTGCAGACGACGTCGAACGTGCTGACACAGGTTGTTGCGCAACACGCCCTAATTCCTGCGCTAACGTTCGTGATGTGGCGATGCGAGCCGTCAATGCACCCTGCACAACATGCCGGTCATCTCGTTCGGTGGTGTGCCGCGTTTTCGGCAATCGCTCATGTCGGTCCGTTCATCCATACTCTCCTCACTGTGGCTGGATGTCGTCCCACATGGGCGCTGATGTCTCGGTATGATAAACCGCTGTCGCGATAGACCACTATTTGTCCTCTGTCGAACTCCGAAATGTGCTGGAATGACTGCCGTATTCTGCGACGAAGCATCTGGAAGCTTCCCACGCACAGGTCCGGCAGCACAACACACTTCCACTACTTACACCCCACCTTCTGTGCATCCTTCCTATAGTGCTTCTCGGTGGCGTGCCGGGCGCACATGATTTGCAATTGCCCTGCAATGCTAATCGTTTGCATGTCCTCTCGCGGGCGACGCGTGCTGCGAATTTCAGGCCAATCGGATGCTTCCTTCTTGGTGTTGCATTTTGGGTGGTCAGCAGTGTATTTTGCTTTTAACTGTTTTGTCAAATGTGTAACACATTGTGTCAGTGATAAGGAAACCTGAAATCTTACGGAGCAATAATACCCCACCAAGGTATGCCTCCATGTTTAGTTATTACTATAATTTTAATGGAACTTTTTGATTGTTTGTTACAACTTATTTTAGTGTTTCATGAGAGTTCTTATCGAGCACTATATAGTCTTGAAAATTTTTACGAGTCCTGGAAAAGTCTTTGATTTTTTTGGTTGAAAAAGAGTGGGAACTATGTTTTCAAAACAGGCCCTTAAAACAAAAATGTGAAACATGAAAAAAAAAAAAAAAAAATGAAGGTTCTGGTTTTTTTATCTTAAATTTTCCTGAACATCCAACTTCTACTACCTGGGCAGGTAAATAATTTCTCCACATGTCCCAGCTGTGCATGTAACTTTTCAGATATTTTACAAGCCCTGTATGCTATGTCTCTAGTAGTTATAAGTTACAGATACAAGTGATTCATTCAGGTTTCCTTATCTGTAGCAACAATGTTTTCTCTGTACCTTGACGCTGGTACCATCTGCCAAAAATCTTCTTATATTCCCTTCATGCCAAAGTTGCTACTGTCAGATATGTTCAGCCCTTTGAGTAGTGCTACTGTTCTGCATCATCATTTTAAAAAATTATGATTGTACTGTTGGTAGATTACAGTTTGTGCACATTTATTTTCCTAATTTGAAAAAGAAATCATTTGTTTTTGGATTTTCCCAAACTTCTCACTCATTCATCCACAAGGACTGTCCTTTGAAGCTTTGCCACATTTAAAAAATTCTTTACTGCCTCAGTTAGAATGTTTCACTGTCCTAGATTTTTCATAATAGGCTGTTTTTAAGATTGTTATTTACACATAATGCTTTAAATCTGCATGAGCTGTTAAAAATTAAAAACTTCAAAAGAATTTAAACTTGAAAACTGAATTACCACCACATTGCATCATAGTGCTTTGCTGTTGTCTCACCCTTTAGCCCAATATGGCACGTTCTGACATTTTAGCAACCTATGCCTTCTTCAGGAGTCTTGAGAGGTATGAGGAGGGTTTCTACACTGCCTATCCCTTTTGTTCCTACCATACATGGTAGGAATGCATATATGTACTTCTGCATGAGTTGAATAGCTCATTGACATGAACTGAGACTAGCCTGTCCTGTGTAACATTTTTTTAAAGCTAAGTCTATGTGTACATTTCATATTGAATTTGTGTGTGTGTGTGTGGGGGGGGGGGGGGGGGGGATAAAGCAAACTCAGAAAAAAATCTAAGTATTGTTTCATATTATTGCTTTATGTGCTTTCTCAGGAATGGAGAATGGATTTAAGTCATCTGATTTCCACTCCTTATTTTAGCTACAAAATCTAATGAGAAATCTGAAGAACAAGATTCTGAAAAATCAAACTCAAAACTAGGAGTTAAAAAGCGCAAATGGGGTAGTTGTACTGCTACATTACCCAGAACATCAGTCAGCATATCATCTGATTCATTGAAGGCAAGTATACCTTTAATTTTTTATGCTTTACAATAATGAGTAAGTACACATAAATATCTAACACCAATTTAATAATTGAAATGATGCATAAATTACTTGGGACTACTTTTTACTTATCTAACTTCATTTTGGTTAAATGATCAAGCTTTGTTGTTGTCAGTTGTGGTGGTTTCTATGTGTTTTTAAGTTTTTAGTATATCCCCCTCCATAATCAGTAGTTTGTAGACATTTTCATTTCATTGTATGTTCTATTTCTTGTGTTTCTGCAAGTCGTTACAGACGTGCCAACTCTCCGGATTTAGGCGAGAGACTCCCGATTTTCAGCCATTCCTCCGGATAAATGTCAAATTCTCCCGATTTTCGCCGATAATTAGCCATTACGATGGTCGAAATAACGAAATTCCATCAACCACCGCCTTGGATCGACGCAGAAGGAAAATATTTTTCTTTCTGCGTCGATGCAAGACGGCATTTACAGTAATCAGTAATCAGTATCGTACTTTTCCTCTCCTCATATCTGCAAAAAGAAAGCCACCCCGGTGCCGCAGTGGTCTATTTTATATTGGTTACAAACACACTCTCGCGCCAGCTGTGACCTACTTATTGTTTCACATCTCCCCTCTCTTAGCTGTGAGCCTGTTTATGTTTTCTTCAGAGTTTTGAGGAGTGCTTTTCGGTTTTGCTTTACTGTGGAGATTTTTATTTCTTGTTTAGCACCATGTTTGTCTCTTTTCCCTTCTTCGTCGCATTTTGTAGAAGGTTAATGTGCTCCTTTGTTCATCTCTAATTGCGAATCTGTTATTCTTTCGCGGTTTTTAAATGTTTTATTTTATGTCATATCTTTGGCAATTTGTTTCTGCTTTACATATTAGCTGTTTTATTGTCTTTGCTGCATAATAAAGTTGTGAAACTGAGCGCCGGCTTTCGACAAATATTCCGAGATGGGTCCGGATTGGAATCGCAGTGGGGCATGGATGTTGCATACTTGCTAACTTTTACGGATTATCCGTAAAATTTACGTATTTCTGCTTAATTTTACTGATTTCACGGTTAGAAGTCTTTTTTTTTTTTTACGGATTTTTTTAATATTTCGATTGCTCAATCGAAATATTTCAATCCCCTGCAGGCTGCAACCATCCATTTAGATTTTCTACCGGACCTTATGAGTGCCATGTTACGCGATGATGTCATCTTTGACTCGACGGCTTTGTGCGGAGCCATCAAGTATAACGATAAAGTGCTGAAGTGACGTGCCGACCAAAGTTCTCCAAAATGCGTAATCTAATTACTCGTCTACTACGCATCGAAATTTTATCATCGCGTAAAAACACGCACCAGGAATTTTTCTCGACGCGTAAAAATACGCATCTGGAATTTTTCTCCCCGCGTAACAGTACGCATCGTGAATTTTTCTCGGGGCGTAAAAAATACGCATCGTAAATTTTTCTCGGTGCATAAAACTACTTATCGAAGAATTTTACCAATTTGTAAAAATACGCATCAGGACGGTATTTTGTCTTCCAAAGACAGAAGTAAACGAAATAAAGATTTTTTCCGTAATCGTAATTTCTTTTTCCTGTGATGTTGCCTCTGTCCAGTATTGTTGTTATATATCATTTTATTCTGTAAATATTTGTATTTCAGTCTGAAAATGGAGGGAAAATGTCCAAAAACAAAAATTCGAGGGCGAAAAAAATAAAAAAAATAAATGAAAAGATGCTATTAATTGTATCTGGTTGACAACTGTTTTCACCATGCTTTGTACTTTGCATATAAACATACAGTCTGCATTTAGAATAACTTTTTAAACATTAAAAATGCTATGTACCAATAATACTACTTCTGGAAAATTGCTCCTGCATCTGAAAAATGTCGATAAAGAATAGTGCTCATGTGATTTTATGAACTGCAAAAAATCTCCTGATTTTTAGATTTTAAAGGTTGGTACGTCTGTCATTACCTGTAAAGTACTTATTGCTGAGTTATTTTTGTGTTTCTACTTCCATATTGTTATGTTATTACATCAGTAGATGATAGAATGAGCATATCTTCATACAGTATATGAAAATAATATGGTATTCTGGATGTCTGACGTCTGTTATACCATTTGTAACAGGATTGACCAAAATGATGGCCCCAATTCATTACATGAACATTATTAGGAATTAAGCACCCTTTAGGTAGATCAGTTGTTTACAAATGGCTCTGATGTTATTCTATTATGTTTTCTGTGGTGCCTTGTGCAGAGTTTAGCCATAAAACTTACAATTTATATTTGTTATTGTCCTAAAAATCATCAGTGAGAAATCAAATATATATCTTTCATAAGATTTTTTCTCTCTCATATTAGTAGACAGATATTTAGCACATACAAAAAGCTTGTTTTTGTTGCAATGAAATGAATGTTTCATTTTCTCCAGTCAGAAAGAGAATTAAAAAAAAAATGCTCATTTGGTATTCAGAAGTGTAATCCTTTTATCATTAATTTCTTGAGAATTTATACTGTTGCTTAGTCTGAGTTGCAAGTTGAAATAAAAAATTGTTGTGCTGGTTGCATTCTTAGCTAATGAATGTGTTCTGATGACTGCTTTCTCACATGATGAATAAGTTCTCTTCACGTGGTTGCAGAAATAACAGTAAAATCACAAACATCTCTGTACGTAACTCTTTGGGTATGCTAACTTTCCAGGTTGGTTATTAGTATCCATAGATGCAAATGGTACAGATTTTCTGTAATATTGGGGATTTTTGGTTGGAATTACAGAAGTACGGACATGACGTTGAAATTACGGAAAATCGCCATTATCGCCATTTGATTTTTCTGCTTCGGAAATAGGCATGAGATTCTTCTGCGGAATAGCGGAATTCCACTTTTTTATCATCTTTTGGGTTATTTTTGAAATTGATGCTATACTAAATAGAATTTAATTTGTGTCTTTTTAATCAGGTAATTACTTGAGTGTGGGGGGATTAGCCTACAGCTGACAGTTCCGGTTGAGCAACCTAAGTATTCTTTTTGCCAATGTCACACGGGACTAGCTGGCACCTCACGAAGATTAACAGAGGCCCTTATTGCTGTTCTGTGTACCATTGGATTCTCAAGAGAGTCCTGCATGGCTGTGTATGAAAGTGTAATTGTTTCTACTCTGATGTATGGCAGTGAAACCTGGGTACTACAGAAGAAACAAAGGAGTTGTTTGTGTGCTGGGGAAATGCATTACGAACGGGGAGTTGTGGCAAGACACGTTCTGATTGTGTGAGGAATGAAGATATGTTGCAGTTGTGTAATGTGAAGCAAAATGTTAGCAAGGTGGAGACTAATATGCTTAGGTGGTTTGACCATGGTGAAAGAATAAGTGATGTGATGCTTACTAAAAAAATCTTTTAGCCCAAGTGGCAGGAAGAAAAGGCAGAGGAAGGCTAAGGAAGTCACAAGAGAATCAGATTCAGGAGTGTCTGCATGAGAAAAAGATTACGAGTATGAAGTATAGAAGATCATGTGTACGTCGTGTGATGGGTGTCGGTGAAGCCCGAGTTGTATGTCAAGATTGCTGTAAATGGAGAAGTTTGATGCAGCAACATTAAGTAAAAATTATCTGGTAGTTTGTATTTCTTTGTGGAGCTAACTTCTGAATCTCAGAGAACAGCTTAGTGATCTGTATGTATGTTCTAAATAGAATTTGGGGGAGGGAATATTAGTTGGGTGGTCGTTTTCTGTTGAGGGATGGAATTCCACCTTTCAAAACTTCCGATAATGGAAGTTAGATGGAGTGAAGATTTTCCCCATAACCATAATTTATTTTTACTTGCAATGTTGCTTCTGTCCAATATTGTTTTTTAAATATAATTATTTTTTTGCATAAATGTTTGTATATTAGTTTGAAAATATAGGCAGCAATCTCCAAAACCAACGAAAGTGTCCCCTTAATTTGAAAATTCTGTTTCTTGCGATGTTCCTTCTGCCCACGTGTTAAATATCATTTTGTTCTATAAATATTTGTATTTCAGCTTGAAAATGGAGGAAAATTTTCCAGAAACGTAAGTTGAACGAAGCCCCCCCCCCCCCCCTGTGATGTTTCCATTATCCTGTATTGTTGTTAAACATTATTTCTTCTCCATAAATCAGGCCTTGAGAAGTATCTGAAAAGTTACATGCCCGACTGGGCATATGCAGAAATTATGTACCTGCCCAGGTCGTAAAAGTTGGATGCCCAGGAAAATTTATCTTTTAAGATAACAAATCAGAACCCTCATTTTTTTTAAGTTAAAAAATATGAACCTTTTTTTACATGTTTTGCATTTCTGTTTTATGGGTCTGTATTTGAAATGTTCAATGCACAAAAACGTGTATCTTAAGTTTTGAGATAATGCTGCTGAAATTGGTATGAAATGGTATGATGATGAAATTGGTATTCAAGAAATTGAGTAATTCTGCCATGTTCCTTTTGTTAAGGCTTTCACCCTTTGTGACTAAACACTGGAGGCTAATTCCATCAGAGGTAGGCATCCTGTTGCTGACTTAAACAACATTTCAAGCAAAACTACACATGGTTCCAATTTCAGGACTTAGAGTATAACAATATAAGGAAGCGATATTCTTCTGTCCTTGGCTGTCTGTAACAATAATACAACTTCTGGTGATTAGCAGTGAAATGAAACACGGCATGCAATTACTGTCTTTTTTTCTTGTATTAAGAAATGCTATTCCAAACTTTTTTATTATTAATTATACCTGTGCCCATACGGGCAACTACATTTTTTATTTACCTGCCCAAGCCGATAGTTTACATGCCCCGGGCATCTCATGCATGGTATTTTTGATGCCCTGATAAATGTTTGTATTTCAGCTTGATAACGGAAGGGGAAAGTTTTCTGAAAACAGAAGTGACAAAGTTAGAAAATTTGTAAGAATTGATGCATGGTGTTAAATTTATTCATATTATCTCAAAGTTAGACCATTTATCCAAAATTGTGAAAGCTTTTTATTATGCATTCATGGTCCACAATATAAAAGTTCTTTCAGCATAATGGCTGAAATTATACTCATAAAGTCAGGAAGAATGAACTTCAAAACAAATCCATTTGGCTATAAAAACTGTGAACGACAAACTTAAAACACAGGGTAAGTCTACACCTCAGATTTCCAGTAAATAGAAGAAGCAGTCGATTCCAACTCTGCTAAAATCTGAGGGATTAAAAGAGTTTTCTGTGAATGGTAGGTGTACATACCGAGGCTCCAGCATTTTTTCTCATCTGTACAGTGAGGTCTTGTGCAGTACTCCATCGATTAGCTGTAACAACTCTCCTGAGGTTTCGACATCCTGTATCACTGATTTTCTTTGGTCTGCCGGTACGTTTTGCTGCTTCAGGCACGCCATGTGTCTTCAACTTATTCAGTACATCCAAAACAGTTGACTTGGGTATGTTTAAACGCCTCTTGGTTTCTCTTATGGACAACCCACTAATATAACACCCAACAATCTTCCCTTTCTCGAAGTCAGTCCTCTCCCGCCGCGACATTTTCACTCAACCTCACAGTGCGATATGATCGCGGTCTGCTGCAGGCTTGTTTTTATACCATTTGCAGCTGTACTGTGCATCTTAACTCTGCAGCAGATCCGTTCATTTTATTTTGAAGGGGTGTCCGGGGACTTTTGTTAATATAGAATATAGATATATGTATATATAGGCAAAAATATAGTATACACTAAAATAGCGTAAGCCGAAAACACGAAAGATTAACCAAACCATGCAAACTATGAGCACAGAAAGAAAGATTCAAACAGATCACCATAATAATGGACAGCCCAATCTACACGAAAAACAAAAACAAAAAAATGCCCACTTAAAACCAGATTAACACCAAGTAATTAACTTCATACCAGCAGAACATACATGTCAAAACAATCTAAAAGCAGCATTAAAAGTTATAAAAGACGTATTCCCGAAACCCCATAAATGCAAAACACGAAACACGGAAAGAACAATTCAAGCAGATCACCATAATAGCAGGCAGCCCAGTCTATTTTGCAGTCTCACTATGCCGATCATTCTAGTAGATATGTATATATAGGCCTATAGCCATTGAGAATAATCAAAACCTGAAGAAAGCAAATGGGGCATCTCAGTGAAGACTGATTATGGCTCTGAGAAAAGAAGATGTTTCTGTAACAAGAAATACAGGTGAAATTAAATTTTGACAAAAGTGAAAGATTTCTACACAAAACTGTATGAAAGAGATGATATGCCTATTCCAGTCATTAAGAAAGGTACCAGTACCAAAGTTTCTTCAGTCCTTCTGGCAGAAGTTGTACGTGAAATTAAGAACATGAAATGGGGAAGAGCTCCAGGAGAAGATGGAATTACTGTGGACATTATACAAGAAGCAAGCAGAGAAATAGAAACTACACTTGCTTAAGTTTTCACTAGATGTCTCAATGAAGGGAATATTTTTGAGGATTGGAACAATGCTACAATGATCTTGCTACATAAAAAGGTGGCACTGAGGATCTCAGGAACTACAAGCCCATCAGCCTCCTATCAGTGGTTTATAAAATCTCTAAGGTTCTTTCACATCGCTTGAAGGTAACACTGGACATGGCTCAACCGAGAGAACAAGCTGGATTCAGGAGTGGCTACAGCACAATAGATCATATCCACGTACTGAGAGAAGTAATTGAAAGAATGAGAGAATATGAAATCTCATTATGCATAGCTTTTATTGATTATGAAAAGGCTTTTGATTATGTGAAACCATTAGCAGTTACAATGGCTTTGAAATATTGAAGATGTTTCAAAGCCTGCAGTATTGAAGATACATACATTAGCATTATTAATAACATCTGTGAAGGAGAATTCAAATTCGTGCAGATATAGTCCAAAGTAATCGAGGTAGTTGCCTTCAATGCATGATCTTAATAACAAGAGTCACTCACAATACAAATTTAAATTTGTTGGCTGAATTTAAAGGTTTTATTGTATATACAAATATAAGAACTTTCAGGTTTCCATAGAACCCATCATCAGATACAGAAGAAGGAATAAGTTTAAATAGAGTGTTACGTGGCATAATATAGATATCAGATATTAATATGACATAATGTCACGTGGCATCAAATTGTCGAACAACGTGGCATGTATCATGAAATAAAGAAAATGGAATGCAGGTATACACACAATACTGCATTGTAAAAATAAAGGAAGGTTAGTAGGTAACTAAATTAATTGTGTTGTTCTCTTCTGGAGATACAACAAGGAGCACTATAGCAGAAATCGAGATTAAGTGATTTCGTCCTCAGTTTGCCTCGCATTCGGACCTGTAAATAGTTTCCAGATTGTAGGTATAGATACTGGAACATTGTCATTACAGCATAAATGTCTAAGTAGCAATTACAAGGCTCTCAAGTGAACAGCAATGGAGAGACAGCACAAGGTGTTATGATGATGGAAGCATCATTCCAAATTGGATAGTGCGGGCCATCGCACACGAGTTGAGACAATGCAGAATTTTTAGGTCCATTCTTTACGGTGTATTTATGTTTGTTCAGTCTTGTTGCTAGTGTACGTTTTGTAGATCCTATATATTTACTATCGGGAGTGTCAGCATCGATACTTTTTAAGGGGATGCTGTAAACTCCAAATTTGTTTAGCTTTGTTACCTGGTCTCGATCTTTTTTAATTAACTGGAAAATGTTTGTAGTACGTATTCCGAATTCCAGGTGAAAGTTTCTGCAAATGGCTTTGTGAACAGGTGTTATGGTTGAATAATAATCTATGGCACCTACATATCTATGAAGTTGTTGGTCCCTTTAGAGAGTAGTTGAGTTTTCTTGGTGGAGCTTCTTAAGAGCTTTTTTATGATAAAGTTGGGAAAGCCATGGTTGAGGGTGATTTTGAATATTTTGTTAATTTCACATTTATGTCTGCTGAAACTAGATGAATGCGTGATGGCTCTGCGTAAAAGGGAAGTGATCGAGTGTAAAAGGGAAGTGATCGAAGAGAGTTTATAGCTTTTTGGATGTGCTGAAAAAGCCGGGATCAATGTAGGTATAGAAGTGGGTTTCCTATATACAGAGTGTTGCAAGGTGCAGGTGACAGCATCTCGTACATACATACATATCACTAGGCTGTTCTCTGAGATTCAGAGGTTAGCTCCAAAAAGAAATACAAACTACTAGATATTTTTACTTACTGTTGTCGTATCAAACTTCTCCATTTACAGTGATCTTGACATACAACTCGGGCTTCACTGATATCCATTACACGCCGTACACAATATCTTTTATACTTCATACTCATAATCTTTTTCTCATGCAGATGTTCCTGAATCTGATCCACCCAAACGACTCCTATGTTTCTCCTGTAGCACCCAGGTTTCACTGCCATACATCAGAGTAGGAACAATTACAGTTTCATACACAGCCATGCGGGACTCTCTAGAGAACCCATCGTTCCTGTGAAAACCTCCCAGAGCACCTATGACTTTCAATGAAGAATTCGCTCGCCTACTAATTTCACCATCCAATTTGTTCTCTCTGTCAAACATGCTTCCTAAATACACAAACTCACTCACCTGGTCAATCACAGTGCCGTTTATACTTACATTACTTTCAGTGCTACCAGTTCTTCTCTCAAACACTATAACTTTGGTTTTTCCCTTATTTATACTCAGTTTGAATATCATGCAAACTTCGTACATCCGAGACAACATACTCTGCAAATCACTTTTGCTCTCTGCCAACAGGACAGTGTCATCAGCATACAGTGATCTGCACACATGGATATGACCAAGACATAAACAAAACAAAACCAAAAATTTAGGGCCTTCTTTCTGTTGACTGATTAGAACAATATTTTGTAAATAGTTTATCATTTTCTAACAATTCTCGTATGTTTTAATTTTATTTTTATGGTTGTTCCATCTATTTTAAAGGTGAAATGCATATTCGTCATTTCTTGGTAATACCCTTTGCTTTCTTGGTAATACCCTTTGCCTGACTTATGTATTTTTCATGTGTGCCTTGGGCTTTTCTCTTGCTTCTTTGAGTTTTGCATTTTTTTAAAAAAAATTTTTTGCTGCTGGTTGTCCTTAGATCAGCTTAAGGGCTTCCATCTCACCCATTACCACAGTGTTTTTATTTCTCATTCTCTTTTGGCTTGCGAGTTTTTTTTTTTTTTTTCAAAATTTTAAGGTTGTTTGAGCAAATGCTTTTAAATAAACCTTTTCTTTAGGCAATGCCCTTCACTTTTTCATCAGTTCAGGATTTTCTGTCTTGTTTTGTGTTGTAGTGGGTGTCCGTCTTCATTTGAAATGTAGTTTGCATGAATTTTCTTGAACATATTATTGGTTAAGTGTGTGTCGGGCAATGATTATTTAGTTTGCTAGTAGTGGGTTCTTTGTACTTTTTAAATGTGTTGAATTTACCCTTAACTTTAATTTAGTCCTTTGTAGCAAACTGAAAAAACAGAAACCCACACTTCTCTGGTCTTTGTAGGTATATGAGAGATTTTCTTCTTACTTGCCCCCTGACGAAGCCATGAGAAATTCTGCCATATGATCTGCAATCCCTGTGTTCTTCTAGTTTATTAAAATTTTTTTTTTTTTTTTTTTTCATTTGCTCCGGTGCTCGTTTGGTTTGGAAGTTTGTCATTTTTTATTTTTTGCTCTATTTTTAATATTGTTTTATTTTTTTGTTTAATTTTGTTTTGTTTTTGGCATTATATATCATCATCATCATCATTGTCAACCATTATCAATCCACTGCTGGACGAAGGTCTCCCCAAGTTTCCTCCACAACAGTCTGTCTTGTGCCAGTCTCCTCCATGTCATCCCTGCATACTTTCGAATTTCATCCACCCATCTCCCATGTGGTCTCCTTCTGGGTCTTATCCTGTCCCTTGGAATCCAATCTAAAATTTCGGCTGTCCATCGATGATCTGTCCTTCTGGCAGTATGTCCAGCCCATTGCCATTTCAGGGATTTAACTCTGATCATGATGTCTTCCACTCTTGTCATTTTTCGGATCCACGAGTTCCTCTTCTTATCTCTCCTGGTTACACCAAGCATGCACCTCTCCATGCTACTTTGAGTTGTCTGCAGTCTTTGTATATCTCTTTTAGCTAAGGTCCACGTCTCTGCACCATACGTAAGCACTGGAAGGATGCATTGATCAAACACTTTTCTTTTAAGACATAATGGCATATTGCTCTTGAAAATTATGCTGTTTCTTCCAAAAGCTCTCCAGGCAAGTTTTGTACGCCGATTAATTAATTTCTTCATCAATGTGACCCTCACTTGATATCTGCTGTCCAAGATAAACGTACGTGTCTGTTATCTCCAGCTTTTCTCCATCAATCGATAAATCTTCATTTCTTGTAAAAGCATTGAGCATCACTTTTGTCTTCTGAAAGTTCATTTTTAATCCCACTTCTTTACTCTTGTCAGCAAGTTCCTGGATCATACTCTGCAGCTCTGATGGGGTAGTTGCATAAATGACTACGTCATCAGCAAAACGAAGGTGGGTTAGATAATCTCCATTAATCTTGATCCCTTTGTTTTCCCAGCTCAGCGACTGAAAAACACCCTCCAATGTGGCATTAAAGAGCTTCGGAGATATGGTGTCACCTTGTCTCACTCCCTTTCCAATTTTTATGTGTGTTGTATTTTCAAACAGCCGAATCTTTGCACTTGCATTTTCATAGATGTTATTAATAATATTAATGTATGCATCTTCAATACCGCATGTTTTCAGAGCCATTGTAACTGCTGATGGTTTCACCGAATCAAAGGCTTTTTTTCATAATCGATAAAAGCCATGCACAATGGAAGTTCATATTCCCTCGCTCTTTCAATTAGTTCTCTCAGTACGTGGATATGATCTATTGTGCTGTAGCCACTCCTGAATCCAGCTTGTTCTCTCGGTTGAGCCATGTCCAGTGTTACCTTCAAGCGGTGTGAAAGAACTTTAGTGAAGATTTTATAAACTACTGATAGGAGGCTGATAAGTCTGTAGTTTCCGAGATCCTCAATGTCACCTTTCTTATGTAGCAGGATCATTGTAGCGGTGTTCCAATCCTCAGGAATCTTTCCTTCATTAAGGCATCGAGTGAAAATTTGGGCGAGTACTGTTTCGATTTCTCCACTTGCTTCTTGTATGATGTCTACAGTAATTCCATCTTCTCCTGGAGCTTTTCCCCGCTTCATGTTCTTGATTGCATGTGCAACTTCTGCTGGAAGGACTGGAGGAACTCTGGTATTGGTATCTTTCATGATGTCTGGAGTGCATGTATCATCCCTTTCATATAATTTGGAGTAGAAATCTTTCACTCTTGTCAAAATTTCGCCTCTATTTCTTGTTACAGAACCATCTTCTTTTCTCAGTGCCATAATCTGTTTTCTTCCCTTACTGAGATGTCCCTTTGCTATCTTTAGGCTTTGGTTGTTTTCAATTGCTTTCCTCACTAGTTCACAGTTGAATTTCCTTACGTCTTCAGTGATACTTTTTCTTACTGTCTTGCATAGCTCTATATATTCCACTTTGGAAGTCACATCTTCTTTAGTTGTCCTCATCTCTCTTCTTTTTTGCATCAACATTTTCGTTTTTCCTGATAATTTGTTTACATGCAACTTGTTCTTAGACCCAGCTAATTTTGTTGCTGTTTCCATAAGAGCTTTGGTTACTTTTCTGTTAACTTCAGAGATGTCCACTTCTTCCGATGTTAGGCCTTCTAAAGCAGAGAACCTGTTCTTCAGTTCCAACTTGAAGGTATTATGGTGTTTTTTTAAGGTTGGTTATGTCAATAGATTTTGTTTGTCTTATGAGCTTGCCACGTTCAAGTTTGGTGTTGAGGTGCATCTTACATCTCACCAATCTATGGTCACTACCTGTGTTGAACTTGTTTAGCACACTGCAGTCTTCTCTGACGAATTTTTGTTACACATAATAAAATCAATTTCACTTGTCGTCCCATTTGGATGTCTCCATGTCCATTTCCTGTGTGGCTTTTTTCTTGAAGAAGGAGTTCAAGATGAAAAACCCTTCTGCCTCTGCAAACTCAACGGGAGTATTTCCACGCTGGTTTCTGTTGCCGTGACCGAATTTACCTACTGAAGTTTCATTCTGTTGCCGTTGCCCTATTTTTGCATTGAAATCTCCCATAATTATTTTCAAGTGCTGCTTACCTTTATTATTTAGATGACAAATTTCCTCATAAAATTCTTCAATTTCTTCTTCAGGATGACTTGTGGTGGGTGCATAAGTTTGAATAATCTGAGCCTGGTATCTTTTCGAGAGTTGGATAACAAGTCGTGCAGCTCTGTCAGAGGAACTTTCAACTTCTACAACTTTATCCTTCAGTTTCTTGTTTATTATAAATCCAACACCACTAGTTCTGCCAGTATCTGTCCCACGATAGTAGAAGAGATGTCCACTTTTCAGTTCGATGAGATCTTCTCCTTTTCTCCTTACCTCACTTAGCCCCACGATGTCCCACTTGATCCTTTGTAGTTCCTCTTCCAATTCAAGAAGCCTTGAATCAGAAGATAGGGAGCGTCCATTGTACGTAGCCAAGGTCAGCATCAGATGGCAGCCTAGTCCGGTCCTCCGGGGATTCTTAGCACCCTCTGCCTTCATGTCGCACTGGCCGCTGCCTTGGCCAGGTACATTCCAGCTGCCGGAGACTGAGGGCCAAGATTTAAGTTGTGGAGTCATTTTGGAGGGTTTGGCCATAACTCACCACGCTGGCCAAGCGGGTTGGTGAGTGTGGGATAGCATTTCCTCTAATCCCGATGGTATAGTTATACCGCTATTGGCGGTCGTCAGAGCCCCTTTAGTGGGAACAGGATGTACCACGAGAAGGCGGGGTTGACATTTGTCAAGGAGAGGCTGTGATGTTACGCATCACCTGACCTTGCTTGTTTTGTTTTTGGCATTATATATATATATATATATATATATATATAGTACAATAACTATATATGTATGTACTAAAGAGCAAAGCCGAAAACATAAGAAAAACTTTAGAATTTAAAACGAAAGATGCAAAATAACCTGAAGATCAAAACGCGCAACGCAGCAGTTATGAAAATTCAGAATTCACATTCTATTAAGAGACTGAAGCAAGAAAAAATTTTTGACTCACACCAAGTACAACATAGAAAAGGTTATGTATTGACCTGTGTGAGTAAATAGAGAAAAATAAAACAACTGAATGTAGAAAGTGTCGAGAATACTGAGCCTTGGCTTTATCAAGGACCAGCAAAAACTCTGCATTTTCTCACTTCCACAAAGACCTATTTGGAAATGGGTTTCTGCAAAGTCATAGATGCAAGTAATAAGCCCACCAAAAAAAATTTTTAAAAATATATATTTTAAAGAATATATATAAATGTCATGACCTGCGCAGTGTTGCATGACCAAGCTTTAGTTAACAATTTAGCTAGCATCCATAACTTTCCTGGCCCGACCCATGCTCTTCATCTGTTACTATTAAACAGAAAGAAGAAGATTATAGAAAACTCAATTTGTAAGAGTGACATAATAAATCAGAAATAATGTTCAGCAATAACAAATTACCAAGTTCGCCTGAGAGAGAATTAAAACCTGAATAGCAATACAAAAGTATTACAAATTCTTAACATTGCAATAAAAAAGGAGATATTAATTTTTTAAACACAGATTCTTGAAAGAAACTGGATTATAAAAACCCCTGCTCCACAACTTCTGACAACACAAAAACGAGAATATAATAAAGACAATAATTAATTAAAGAAACGCATTGTGAAGGTTATATGACATGAACAATTAGTTGCAATATGTACAAAGTATTTCAGAAGTGCTTTAAGTGCATAATTAAGTAGTTATTAAGAACTTAACTACATTGAAAACACAGCGCAAATTACAAGAACAATGAAACGGCCGGCTGTTTTGGCCTTAGTTCCTTAAAAAATGCGCAAAGTTACCCAGAAAAGAAAGAGTTAAAATCCGCAAAAAAGTTAATAGACTTGCCAGTGCCTAAAAGCTGAAAACGAAAAAAAAGAAAAAAGTACAGGAAGTTCAATCATTGAACTTGGAAATCCCAAAACCCAAAGAAAATGAAGAGAGCTTACCTCTTATGCAACTGAACTTCCTCCTTTCTTGAGGAAACATGGCCAACCTTTTAACCCAAACTTCCAAACCCCCTGCCACTCCCTAGTCGCTGGGGGGCAGTGTGGGTGGGGCTGAAGGCCTCCACACACTGAAAAATCCTACTCGCGGAGATTTTAACTAGAGAAAAAAATATATAATTAAGATTGTGGACCTGTATGATCAGAAAGAGCAGAATTAACTCTCCAGAATACATGAGAAATATTATGAAATACACAAGTAGTGTATTTAATAATCTTTGCATGTATTTAATCACCTTAGTGAGCTTCTGTAGACTATTCAGAATCCTATTAATTTTAATGTTAGTTTTACTGTTTTTAGTATAGCTATTCTTGTGAGCGAATAACTAGTTTTCTTTTATATTTATTTTTATTTTCTTTTATAAACAGATTTTTAAGCTTTTTTTGTGATTTTGTCTATATTATTTAATTTTTTATTTTTAATAGGACCTTCTTATCCATAGCACTAAGGTTCCTTTTTGTAGTTAATAGGCACTTTTTTTTTTCAGACATTGATTCCTGATTTAAAGCCTTTCACAGTTACACCAGTTTTGTCAGATCAGGAGGAGCTTTCTAACCCAGCTAGTATTGAATTTCCTCTCAAAAAGGAGTCAAAGATTGTAAATTTACCTGCACCTGAAGAAATGGTGCATGAGGAAATTACTACCCATCTACTGATAGGTAAGAAACATATTTCTTTCTTATTATTAATTTGTAATAAAAAATCAGTGGTTTGTAGCAAAATTCTAGTTTTTATTTTTCATATATCTCTTTTTTGAGCTAGGTTTTGTCTTACATTTTTGTGTATTTCTGTGGGATATCTTATTAAAAGACAATTTTTTTAGACACCATCTGCGCATGAAATGTTTCAGGGTTTTCACATATATCCACAGTGTAAGAACATCTAAAAACAATAGGCCATTTCAAAGAGCAGAAGGTGAACAAACAAATGTGCCTTGTCAGAAACTTATAATTAATTTCCAGGTCTGGCTGCAGTTGAGTGGTTATCACAACAGGGTTCCCATGGTCCTTATAAATCTTTAAGGCAGTTGGAGAAGGAGACAAAACAGCAAAGGAACACTAGATGGTGTCGGAGTCAATGGCTGGGGATGCAAAAACCTCAGCAAAATGGTGCTAAACACTAAGCCCAAGGGGTCAATTACTTCACACTTCTCTCTGGACTGTCGCTAATTGTTTGGGGAGGGGTAAGAAGGCGAATGGTTCGGGTCACAGCTATAGACTACTGAAGCAGTCCACAGGCAAACAATGAGTAGTGCCGAGTGCCTGTGCTTTCAAGGGAACGGGGCTGAGTTGGCTCAGCACCAAGGAGGTTAGAAGAAGAGGAGATGAAAGGACCCATTTTGAGTGAAGCCAAAACAGATCAGCTCTTTCGATCCTCTCTGAGGTGGTGGGAGCAGAAAAGGGCTGGTCCATCACTTTGTGAAACCAAATGCCGACATGGTCCTCATGAGAGAGGCTGGGGGGACCAGTTGTGATGTCACTGTGCTGCTTGGACATCTCCAGAGAGTTTTCTAACTTGCGCTTTATTCTATCAAACTAGATTATTTTATCGTTTGCGATATACATTTTTTAAATTAGAGTACATGTAAAAAAATTGTGTGAATATCTAATAGTGCACCTACTGTATGCCTGTACATAAATCGATGCACCTTTTTTTTTTAACAAATGTTTTTGTGTTCCGCTGCAATATGTCGGAATAAACACAGGTACCGGAAAGGACAAAATATTGTATTGCTTGCTTTTTCCCGAAATAAACCAGTGCTGGTAAAAGAATAAATAAACAAGTGTCGAAGACTGAACTGGTACGCCAGAATTGATAGTGAACATTTAAGTGTTGTGATTATGAAGATAATATGAAAAACAATTACTTGGATTGCCTTTGTGAAAGGTATTCAAATTTGATGCTGTGTCTAGTTAAATGTCCCTTCTTTAAATTCTGAAGAAATAACGTAGAGGACCCAAAGACACAAAGAAAAAAATATGTTCAAAATGCTTTGGAACAATAAAATGAATTAGGCCAGAAGAAACAAATGCTGGAATACGAAATGCAGAATCAGTAGAACGTAGAGCTGTAAACATTGGCACCATGCTTTATATGATGATTCTGTACACAACCAGGAAGGTAGGGTAAATTCACTCCCCTTTCTCCCGAAGTTTCTAAGAGCGGAAACAAGGTGTTCAAGGTAAGTTATTCTTGCTATTTCCATGCTTCATGTTGTGTTGAATGGCAGACTCTACTTGTGGGTTTGCCCTTCCCTCAGAAATTTGGTGGTCTGTAACAGGGATCTCAGGTGCTTGGGTTGAAGGGCCCTTCCCCAAACTTCCATAACTTTATATTCTGCACTGCTAGAGTTGGTCAGTTTATCGGGGATGTTCCCAAGTACAATGACTGACTCCAGCGGCACTGACTGACGGAAGTTAGGGGTAGGGCCCCCAACCCAAGCACCTCGGATTTCTGTTACAGACTTCAAATTTCTGAGTGAAGTGCATACCCACCCGCAAGTAGTCTGTCACTCAACACAAAGGAAGCATTTAAATTGCGAGCAAATAACCTACCTTGAACACCTTGTCTCCGCTCTTATAAACCTTGAGGGGGGGGTGAATTCACCCCACCGTAAAATTCGTGGTCGTGTAAAGAATCATATAAAGCACGGCACCGATTCTTACAGCTCTACGTCCATTTTAACATTTTTGGGGAAGCCACCCCTAGCTCGCAAGCTCGAACCTCATGGACGCTTCAGGAGGAATATCCCAGATGTACTGACTGATTCTAGCGGTCCAGAATATAAAATTACGGAAGTCAGGGGAAGGGCCCCCCTTACCCAAGCACCTCAGATCCCAGTTACAGACCACCAAATTTCTGAGGGAAGGGCATACCCACAAGTGGAGTCTGCCACTCAACACAACATGAAGCATGGAAATTGGGAGCAAGTAGCTTTCCTTGAACACGCTGTCTCCGCTCTTACAAATGGGGGGTACCCCACCCTCCTGAAAGCTCTTGGCCGTGTACATACATGTTTACAGCTTTACGTCCATTTAAACGTTTTGGGGGGATGAAATGTTGACACGGTCATAATGTCGACAGAGTTCAGAAAATGTCCGCATGGTACTCTAACTTAGACCGTAGACGGTTTTGGAAGGGGTCGGAGTCCGGGTTTAAGAGGCTCCCATATAAAAATTTTGTAAAATTTACAGTTTTCGATTTAGAACCACCAAATTTGGTATACTATCTCATGGTACTCTAACTTAGATCATAAATGGTTTTTGGAAGAGGTTGGGGCCCTGGGTCATGGTTCTCCCATACAAAGTTTTCGTAAAAAGTTCCATTTTTTACTTTTAAGAACTGCAACACAATTCAGCACTCCAGTACCCGATCTGCGGTCTAAGTTAGAAACCGTTGATAACAATAAAGTGCAAAAATATCCGTTTAATGGTGTGTCTACGGTCTCTAACTCAGACCATAGATCACGTATTAGAGTGCTGAAATGTATCGCAGTTCTCAACAGTAAAAAAAAATGAAATTTTACGAAATTTTTGTATGGGTCTCTTGACCCCAGGGTCCGACCCCTTCCGTCTACGGTCTAAGTTAGAATACCACGAGATAGTACACCAAATTTGGTGATTCTAAATTGAAAACTGTAGATCTTACGAAAATTTTGTATAAGGACCCCGAACCCCAGACCCGTTCCAAAAACCGTCTACGGACTATGTTAGAGTACCATGAGATAGTATACCAAATTTAGTGGCTCTAAATCGAAAACTGTAGATCTTACAAAAATTTTGTATGCCCCCCCCCCTCGTTGACGCCCCTTCCAAAAACTGTCTATGGTCTAAGAGTACCATGAATAGTATACCAAATTTGGTGGTTCTAAATTAAAAACTGTAGATTTTGCGAAAATTTGTATGGGGGCCCCCTTGAACCTGGGCTCCGACCCCTTCCAAAAACCATCTACGGTTTTAGGTAGAGTACCATGCGGACATTTTCTGGACCCGTCGATATTATGACCGCCACCGGTTGAGTCTGCCACTCAACACAACATGAACCATGGAAATTGCGAACATAACTTACCTTGAACACCTTTTCTCTGCTTTTAGAAACCTGGGTGGTGGTGGTGTGTGTGTGTGTGGGGGGTGAATTCAACCCATCCTCCTGAAAACCCATGGTTATGTACAGAGTCATTACATAAAGCATGGTGCCGATGTTTACAGCTCTACGCCCATTTTCAACATGGGGGGGCTCCCAAAGCTTGCAAACCTTGCCAATGCTTCAGGGAAAACACCCCGGATACACTGACTGACTCTAGCGGTCCAGAATATAAAATTACGGGTACAGAGTCATTATATAAAGCATGGTGCCGATGTTTACAGCTCTATGCCCATTTTCAACATGGGGGGGGGGCTCCCAAAGCTTGCAAACCTTGCCAATGCTTCAGGGAAAACACCCCGGATACACTGACTGACTCTAGCGGTCCAGAATATGAAATTACGGGTACAGAGTCATTATATAAAGCATGGTGCCGATGTTTACAGCTCTATGCCCATTTTCAACAGGGGGGCTCCCAAAGCTTGCAAACCTTGCCAATGCTTCAGGGAAAACACCCCGGATACACTGACTGACTCTAGCGGTCCAGAATATGAAATTACGGAAGTTGGGAACAGCCCCTTCAACCAAAGCACCTTGGATTCCTCTTACAGACTCCACCAAATTTCTGAGGGAAGGGCATACCCACAAGTAGAATCTGCTACCCCATACAACAGTAAATACAAAAGATGCGGACAAATCACTTCCGTTAGGCTTATATAAATCTCCGTCCTGCTATCCCCAAGAGGCACAAAGGCACCGAGAACCCCTGAGGTGCAATGGACCTGCAGAACAATGTAAAGTACACTAAGAATAAATCAATGCAATGTACAAAAGCTAAATTTAATACTGCAAGAGCAACCGAAGGACAGGGGCCTCCACCCTCCTGAACCACTATATCCCTCAAAAAGACTTCACCGGGCCCAGGAAGGAGGAGACCTGTCACATGGAACATAAAAGATCCACAAGTTATACAACATTCAAAATCGTAATGGCAGCCCACCCCCCACCCCCCAACCATCTTCCGAAAGATTTTTCCACGTTGGAGAGATCAAAAACCTCTTACAAACTCCAGAGTATTTCACTGAGGGGTTCGAAATATGACGAATTTGTCCATGACAAATTTAGTAGTCGATGAATTTACCTGTGACGAATTGAGCCTGCAATAAATTGGTAACTGCGGCGAATTGATGCTCGATGAATTTGCACTCGATGAACTGAGTCGGCGACGAATAGACGTATAACCGGTAAGACCACTCAGACTTTATATGGACAATTCATTTTGCATATCACCGACTGTTACAAATTAGGTATGAGTTTCTTTTGTGGAATTCCACTTTTTTCATCATGTGGGATCGACACAAAACTGAAGAGAATTTTTTTGGGGAGAGAGGAAGGAGAGTGATTAGTGTGTGTGGGGAGGGGGGGGGGTCATTTTTCATCTGGGGACAGTATTCTGCTTTTCAAAGCTTAAGAATTTTCCTGTAATTTTTATTTTCTTTTTTTGCAAAGTTGACTCTGTCCAGTGTTGTTGCTAATATATCATTTTATTGCATAAATGTTTGTATTTCAGCTTGAAACTGTTGGCAACAATTTTCAGAAACGTAAATTTGTCGAAGCAAAAATTCCCCTGTAATCTTTGAGCACGAGTTTCTCCTGCGGATTCGGGGAATTTTGCCTTTGTTGTCATCATTTGCATCATTCTCGAGAGTGAAAAGAATTTAGGGGTGCAGTCGTGGTGGTGTGTGGTGTAAGGCACCTTTTCCAGCTGGAAACGGAATTTCGTCAATTTCAAAACTTTCCAAAATGGAAACTAGACAGAGCAAAGATTTCACCTGTAATTGTAATTTTTTTCTCATGATTCCCTCTGTTCAGTGTTAATGTAAAATATGATTTTTTTCAATAAATGATTGTGTTTCTGCTTGAAAATGGAGGAAAAATTTCCGTCAATAGAAATCGGACAGAGCGAAGAGTTTGAAAAAACTGCACTCTACTCAGAAGATTACAGGCTACATTGATTATCTACAGTGAAATCTGTTCAAGACGGAAACTCACGGGACACCAAATATTTTCCGGTTTCAGAAAATATTTCCATCCCGGGGCCTGAACACCTATATATAATTCTGTCTTATATAGGTGTTCAGGCCCCGGGATGGAATGTGCCAAAAATAGGCCGTGTTGCTTGAGAGTACATACTAATATGTATATATGTACTTATATAGCATATTTAAAAATTGAAATACACTCCAACTTTTACAAATGTCACCCTAAATTAAGCAATATAGATAAATATGTTATACTGTAGTATGTACAGTATAACATGTTTGAAATTTGGGCAAAGTTTTTGTGTAGATCTGAGAAAAATATGTGTATGCAGATTATTTTCTCATGGAATTCCTGAAGCATAAACAGTAACAGTATTTACATACCTGCGTGAAAAAAGGGAAATAGCAATGAAGAAACATTAAAAAAGAACTATTGGGTTGTCGGAAAAGTCATGACGTATTTTAGCCATGTTTTGCGAAGGTCATTTATTGATAGAAAGAACAAAGATCAATCAATGATATAATGCCCGTTTTGTTCGATAACCTTTTGCCATCTTTCAGTGAGCTGCAGAATGCCTCGTTCATAGAAGGACCTGTCTTTCGTGGCGAAAAACTGTACAAAGTGCTGATTTACAGCCTCATCTGAATTGAACGTTATACCATGCAAGGACTGTTAAAAAGAGTGAAACAAGTGGAAGTCGGACGGCGCAAGGTTAGGCGAGTATGCTGGGTGTGGCAAGACATCCCACCCAAGCTCCAATAATTTTTGGCCGGTGATCAAACTTGTGTGTGGTCTCGCGTTGTCGTGATGGAACACAACACCTTTACGATGAACGAGCTCTGAACGTTTCTGGGTGATGGATTTGTTTAAACTGTCCAGTTGCCGACAGTACACATTCGAATTGATTGTTTGGTTCCGTGGTAGGAGCTCGAAAAACACGACACCTTTAAAATCCCACCACACTGAGACCAGAATCGTCCGCTGATGAATGTCTGCTTTGGATGTCGTTTGAGGCGAAGCAGCACGTCAGGACCAAGACCGTTTGTGGAGCACATTGTTGTACACAATCCACTTTTCATCACCAGTTATCAGTCACTTCAAAAAGGATTGTTTTCCTCACGTTCAATGAGCATATCGCAGATGTTTATATGCGCCATCAATTGAGCTTCTTTGAGTTCATGAGGAACCCACACATCGAGCTTGCTTACATATCCCAGCTTCTTCAGGTGGTCATGAACGCTTGAATGATGGATGTGCAATGTGTCTGCAATCTCTCGTGTCGTGTAACGTGGGTTTGACTCGATCAATGCCTTGATTTGGTCGTCATCAACCTCGGTTGGCCTCCCGAACCGAGGAGCATCGTTGAGGTCAAAATCACCAGCACGGAATTTTACGAACTACCATTGGCACTAATGTTCTTGTAGAGCATTATCACCGTACACTTTGCGCAACTTTTCACAAGCTTGACGCGCGTACTTCCCTTTACGGAAGTAAAACAGTAAAATATGGCGAAAATGCACAGTTTGGTATTCCATCTTCAACTTGATGTCAAATCAACCAAATCACTCACAATTCCTTTTGGACTGCAGCTAGAACTGGCACCTGTCGAATGCCATAGCGATAACAGAGCTGTGCATGCCTCTAGTACTTTCAAAACCGCCCAACTGCCATCGGGTGCCAAAATACGTCATGACTTTTCCGACCACCCAATATTACAGAATTTACTAAAATATGTACGTACCTACATTTCAATCACAAACAGTACTCACATTTATTATGGCTTTCATTTTTTAAAATAATCCAAAATTGTTTTCTGGTCCCCACAGCTGATGATTCTGTGCTCATTCAACACACCTGCATTGCTCATAAGCTGAAATAGCTCAGTGTCTCCTTTAGGAAGTGCAAAGTTTTGTATGTCTTGAATGTTTTTCAAACAACCACGGTAAGTTTTGATAGAACTTGTGGCTGTAAAGTCACATCACTGCTGCTGACATCTGCGTTTTCGTGACACTTGACAATTTCTTCAAGTGTTGCTGATTGGTGTTCTGTGTCAACATAATTGTCGATGCCTAAATCTATATCAGTTCTTGACAATGATGTGCCAACATCATTCATTGTCAAGGACTGATATAGATTTAGCAAGATCCGTTGTGTTTTCAGAATGGTCCATCCTTGTTAGCAGTGACTGCATGACATTTTTTCTGTAATTCAACTTTAGTTTGGATGATGCCCTGGTCCATCAGCTGCATTATGCATGTGGTGTTTGGGGTAGAAATGCAAGCTGAATATTTGACAGTTTAATGTGTGGGTGGCAAGTGGCGTCCAAGAATAATAAAAATTTTCTGCTTTGTTGCTCCATTTTGTGTCCATTCCTATCAGCCATTCCTCCATAATTTGAGCTGTCATCCAGGTTTATTTATTACTCTTCCACACAACAGGCAGTTTCTGTAAATCAGTGTTTTGAAAATATCTTGGTTTTGCTGCCTTACCAATGACCAATGGTTTCTCAATTCCCCACTCATAAAGGCACACAGGAAAATGGTGAGCCGCTCCTTTGAATGTTTACCCCCACTGCATTTTTCCCCTTCAGTCATAGCGTCTTATTTGGCAGCAGCACACACGCAGCAGCACACACACACACACACACACACACACACACACAAATAAACTGGTTTCGTCACAGTGTTTTGAGGTTCATAACCATCAACAATATTCTTCATCGTACCTGTCCATTCAGCAACTCTTTTTACATCCACTGCACCTGATTCACCACAAATTTCTCTGAAGCTTATGCTATGCCTCTTCCTAAAACTTTCCAGCCAACCATTAAGAAGCATGGAAGTCCTTACCAAGCGTCTTTGTAACTTCTTTCGTCAGGGCTTGCAGCATAGGACCAGAAACAGGCAATTTTTTTGACCTTGCAGCCACATACCACTCCCATACAATGGTGTTTATTTCTTCATTGCCAATTGTTCTCATTTTCTTTTTCATAGAACCATTGGCTCCATCAATCCATTCTGTTTTTAGTTCTTTCTTTTTAAAGATTTCATAAACGTGTGACTTGCCAACACAGAACGTTTCTGTAAGCTGCTTCACATGTAAATTGTCCTTTTCTTTCCCTTCAATAAATTTAATTTTAGTGGCTAAGTCAAGAACATTTTTCTTTTTGCCAGACATGCTTTTTCTCTGGGCAGTGAACTCCAGCTGCAGCAGTGCACTCCAACCTGCTGTAAAAAGTTTCAACTGGACTGTAACCTGGAAGGAGGGGGTGCAAATGCCAGTGTTGCCGGTTCTTGTGATAAGAAATTTTCAGGGGCCTGTTTTGCTGCTGCTTTTTGGGAATTTTACTGGTAGCTTATAAGGAATGTGAAGCAAGATTAAATGCAAAGACCTTAAACATTCTTAACAGCAATTTTTCACAGGGACACATACCTCTTTCTTGGAGACATGGCATATGCCTACGAACACACCTGTTTCCTACGACACCTTTCCCTGCTAGCCCTGTACATCCAGCCGTTGTTCACTGAGGTCTTAATCTTCTCCTTCCTCTCCACCCTCTATTCATACAACTTCCCATACTCCCCATAGAAGTTGCTCCTTTCCTTTCTTTCCTTTCCTTTTTTTTTTTAACTAATCCCCCTTATTAGGAAACTCAGCAAACAGGAGTGTAATGGAATGCCCCTGGGAGAGGGTAAGGAATTTTTGCACCACTCACGGAAAAACGTTTTCCATTTTGTACAGGTTTTTCTACCCAATTATGCTTTCCATTTCCGCATTAGACAGGTTCCTTCTTGTGCAGGTTTTTCATAATGGAATTTCCTATTCTTTTTGACGGGACCAAAAAACTTTTCCGGTTTAGACAGAATTCCGTTTTATGCCATGTCCATCTTGGACAGATTTCACTGTATTAGTGTATATTTTGAAAAGGAGAAAATTGTTGGCATAATTATAAGAGCAGGTATGTTATTGCATTTTGAATACTTAATATTTCCAAGAACTGATGTCATTTCTGAGCAGAAGAAAGAATTAGAAGATCGCACACACACACACACACACACACACACACCATTAAGCTGTTCTTTGAGTTTCAGAGGTTAGCTCCTCAAAGGAAGATCGTGTGCCAAATACATATTTAACTGATAGAACTAAAATTTACTTACTGTTGGTGTATCAGATGTCTCCATTTACAACAATCTCGGCATACTGTTAGAGCTTCATTAACATCTATCACACGCCGCACACAAGACCTTTTGTACTTCATACACTCCTGAATCCGGTCCTGCCATAATTTCTTGGCCTTCCTCTCTACCTTTCTTTCCTGCCACTTGGGCTGAAAAATACTCTTAGCTAGCACCTTATCACCCATTGTTTCAAGATAGCCAAACCACCTAAGAATATTAGTTTCCATCTTACTAACAACCTTTTGCCTCACATTACACATCTGCAACACATCTTCATTTCTCACATGGTCAGTGCGTGTTACCACAAACCGCCATGAGTAACACATCTTCCCAGCACACAAATGACTCCTATGTCTTTTCTGCAGTACTCAGGTTTCACTGCCATACATCAAAGTAGGAACAATTACACTTGCATACACAGCCATTCAGGACTTTCTTGAGAACCCATCATTCCTGTGAAATCCTCCTAAGGCAGCTATGACTTTCCATGAAGTATTCACTTGCCTACTAATTTCACCATCTAATTTGTTCTCTCTGTCAAATATACTTCCTAAATATACAAACTCATTCACCTGGCCTATCTCTGTGCCATTAAGACTTATCTTGAATTCAGTACAAACAGTTCCTTGCTCAAAAACCGTAACTTTGGTTTTCCCCTTATTTATACTCAGTTTGAATTTCATACAAACTTTGTACATCTGGGACAACATACTCTGTGACTTACTTTTGCTCTCTGCCAACAGGGCAGTGTCATCAGCATAGAGCAATCTGCATACATGCATATTACCAAGACAGAAACCAGTATAATCCATTTTGGCATCATGCATGCATCCATAAATACATTAAACATCCAGGGTGACACAGGGATCGCATTCGTCCTAAAATTCCTAAAATTCCTAATATTTTGTGACCCTCCTTAAATTCCTAAAATTAGACCTAAAATTTGCTATTCATCCTAAAATTTTCGTAAGCTTATTTTTATTAAAAACAACCGTTATTAACGCCAATAAATTTACCATTACGGTAAGGTAAAAAGACCTGTTATTGTAGAAACACAGCCTATATGCTGTGCTGCTGAAGGGAGGGAAAAATGACGCCATCGAGATGCACTTGCTTCGGGGCGGGCGTTCCATTTTTTTGCCTTCGAACAGTTTTCGAGAGTAACAAGAGATCTAAGGGAAAAGGGGAGGGGTCATTTTCACCCCTGGTTTGCGCTTTGCAGACGAACTCCGTGGCACGCAGAAGATCGTACTTTATTTTTGTACATGCCTTGTGGAACCTCCTCTTTCTGCTGATGTTTTGTTATTGTAAACCGCAGGTGGGTGGAAGCAAAGAGGAAACATGTGGTCTTCTTCCGTAACCTCCGGTAATGACGATGGGATGGTAGCTGAGTTATCTTGGCAGGCAGTAGAGCACGTGATCATTGACCTTCGATCATGCGTCGCCGACAGCGACCTTCGATGCGCAATATATCTCGGCTCCGACTCGCTTTGACTGAACTTGCGTGAGATGCGTATGATAGTTTCTGGTTTTACGTCTTTTATGGTGTTCTCTGTGCAGGTTCAGTTCTCTAGTGGTGACCTGCTTTTTTTTTTTTTTTTTTTCATATCTTCTGACATCCTCGCAGCCAAATTTCGGGAAGTTGTCTGGTTTTGCAATATTGGAACGTGTTTTTGTACTTCCCTTTCATTTTCTGGTTAGTAATACAAGTGTTTAAGATGCCTAAATCCAAAACGAAATTTCAAGATGCGTGGCTCGCCAAAGAATTGGACGGAGTGAAGTTGAAAGAATGGTGTTCTGCAACTGAAACAATATTTTCTGCTAAGTGTATATTGTGTTCAGAAATTTTCAATATTTCTAATAGTGGCTTTTCACAAGTAAAAGCGCATCATAAAGAAAAAAAGTTCCCATAACAAGAAATTCCCATAACAATAAATTTGTTAAATAGTGTTCGTGATTCACATAAATTTTATAAAGAGTATGTTGATAAGCTGAAGGAAAAACAATCAAAAAAGGTAAAAGAAAGGAAGCAGAAAGAGAGGGAAAATAAGGAAAAGCAGCTAGAGAAAAAAAGAAAAGCTGAGTTTGATGACAAAATAAAAGAAAATGATGCAGAAATAAATAGGCTTAAAAAAGATAAAGAAGCCTCCCTAGCAGTAATTCAAGAGGGAACAGAAAGAATGCGAAAAGCTGTAGAAAAACAAAATACTGTTGAAATAGCAGTTGCCTCTAACTTGATCATACAAGGTTCAGCTGAAATAAAGAAAACAAAGTAAATTAGTTGTGGTGGAAGCAGAAAAAGATAGGCGTATCAGGAAAAGTTTAAAACAATAATATGAAAAAAGTAATTCAGTGAACAATTGTACATAGTTCTTGGTTTTCAATTACCTTTTTAGGATATTATAATTTAATGTGAAACCTGAAAACTTTCTGTGAAAATCGTGAATTGCTTCTGGTTAAACAGCATATTAATGTTCAAAGTGAAACTTGAATGTGGTAAATATACTTGAATATGATAATAACACGTGAAAAGATAAGAACTGAACATTAGAAGTAAATCATACTTAAACTTTAGACATTAGACGTTATGCAAAAAATTTGGGTGTGAACTTCGACCATATATACTAATGGACTGCGCATTGGCAATAGCTGCATCAAAGCCGCCATGGCTCAAACATTGGGCACGTCATCATCAGACTCCAAATTTCGTGTAAAAATGCTGTTATGATTACTAATTTACATTGCAGAACTTCAGTGTTTTCGGTGTATTATGTGAATGCGCCTCATATATAATGAAAACTCTTCAGGTAAGTTTACTTATGAGCTATATACATGCATGAACGGGTTGTTTACATTTTGTGATTTATAATGTGATGAACATTTGCGAAGAATTTGGAACCTGCATTCCATTTTTTTTTCTTAAGTTACTATATTTTTATATCAATAGCTGCAAGTTTCTGGTTAAGTAATTGAACTTTATTGACTTAGGTATTTAATTCGTTTCTTACCCATGAAAAATCATAGAACTTTCTTTACTATATCGCTCAGAGCAACCATAAGCACAGCAGGTGTAACCCATCTTTTTGACTGTTGTCATGTGATTTTATGTTGGAGCCAGAAATTTTGATGTCATGCGCAGTCTATCAGTATATATGGTTGAAGGTGTGAAGCAAACTCTTTACAATGTATACAAAGTTGTTTTACTAGATGTATACAAATATACATCTAGTTTTTATTGAAATACACTCCTAAAATTTTCCTAAAATTTTTCTAAAAATTCCTAAAATTCCTAAAATTCCAACCTAAAATTTTCCAGAAGTATGCTATGATCCCTGGGGTGACATTATACAACCTTGTCTGACTCCTGCACCAATAGAAAACCATTTCGATAAAACACCATTCACTCGCATACACGCTCTACTGCCAGCGTACGTGGCCTTCACACTATTAAGTAGATTCCCAGTAACACCATATTCATTCAATACCTTCCACAAAAGTGTCCTATTTACTCAGTCGTAAGCTTTCTCTAAATCTAGAAGGCAGCAAAAACTTTCTTACCAACAGCCAGATACTTTTCAATCATTGTGCATAATGCAAAAATCTGGTTAGTGCAGCCTTTACCAGGCATAAAACCACTCTGAACATCACACACTTTCTCTGATGTAAGACCTCATACTTTTTCAATAGCAACCTTATCGAACACTTTTCCTGGCACACTCAGCAAACTGATACCACGATAGTTCTTGCATTCAGTCTGATCATCTTTTCCCTTGTACAAGGTTAACAAGGATAGTATCCTTCCAATTCTGAGGGACCATTTCTAACTCCCAACATAACTGGCAAATTTCAGTTAAGCAGTCAATCACAGAGTCATCTCAGCAGATATGCCATCTACTCATGAAGCCTTACCATTCTGAAGAGATTTTAGAGTGTGGGAGTGTACAACTGAATCATACTAAAATTTTCTTGATTGCATGTGCTGTTGATTTTAACCCGGTACATAGGTTTCTGCTCTTCTTTGAGATGAAACTCCAGAAACATAAGTGGAAGATTATTGCCATGTTTTGTTGAGAATTGCTTAGAATCAGTTTATTTCAACCAGAACTTTTAATTTTTGGTAAAACAAAAATTATGACGTTATTTGGAAATTATTTCTGATGGTGTGAAGGATACTGTATTATTTGGATGCAATTTTGGGTGGTGTGAAAATGATAGCATTGTTTAAGAACAATTTCCATCAGCAGGGAAAATTATGAACTTTTTTGTAGGATGTGAATAATCTGAAATTTTCTTCAGAATTTATTCACTGTACATTGATGCAGCATTCTTTTCCATTGTGTCAAAGTTATTTATTTTCTCATTATGGCAATTGTTATTTATTTCTCATAGTTACGACATTTTCTCATTATGGCAATTGGGAAACAATATAGAAAATTTCTAATTGCGAACTTTTTTTGGTTAAAACATTTTACCAGTTTTCTAAAATGCAAGGAGTTTTGTTATGGTAACTTAATATTGCAATAGTATTGAAAGAACATAAGTATTGCTATTGCCATTTGGCATGAAGATTGCATTTTTTTTAGGTAAAAACAAGTTCTAATTATAAGTTCTCATGAAAAAATGAAATTTTATTTTGCCATTAAAAACTCCAACTGTCAGTAATGAACTTGGGTGTTTATAAAACAAAATATCAGTAGCTCTTAGTTGAACTCCAAAACTTTAGTTGATTTTGTAGTATAGGGGAAGATGCTTGAAGAGACAAGATTTAATTATTCCGGTGTAATTATTGATAGACTGAAATACTTCGATAAGAATCTAGCAGGTGTGAGATTTTTCCATACATCCATGAAATTCCACTTTTTTTATTGTCATTTGGGCCATTCTTGAGATCAATGCAAAACTAAAGGGAAGCTTTTAAGGGACTGATCGAGACTCATTTTTCATGTGGGGGCAGAATTCTATCTTTCAAACTTTCAAAATTGGAAATTGGACGATTTCTCCTGTAATCATCATTTATTTTTGTTTTCCCCATGATGTTTCCTCTGTCCAGTATTGTTGTTAAATATAAATTTATTGCATAAATGTTTGTATTTTAGATTGAAAATGTGGGCAATGATTTCCATAAACAAATAGATGTTAGACAGATTGAAAATCTTCCTTTAATTAATTTTTAAATCCCGTTTCTTGTGATGTTCCATCTGCTTTGTACTATTCTTAAATATCATTTTATTCCATAAATGTTTGTATCTCAGCTTAAAAATGGAGGGAAAATTTTCAAAAACTGAAGTTGGATGGTGTAAATATTTCTCCTTTAATCATATTTTTTTGTGTGTGATGTTCCCACTGTCCTGTATTGTTAAATGCCCCCCCCCCCACCAATGTCTGCATTTCAGTTTGTTAAATGAGAGAAATGAGATGAAATTGAAAAACTTGTAAGAATTGATGTGTTCAGAAGTATTCATCCATTCAAAGTTACACCATTTTTCTAAAATAATGAAAACTTTTATATCATGTATTCAAGGTATGGATAAAATTATAATCATAAAGTGGAAGAATGAACATTGAAACCGCGGTGGTCGTTAAACCTCCAATCAAAAAAAAAAAAAAAAAAAAAAGAACATTGAAACCTGTTTGACTAAGAAAACTGTGAACAGCAGACTTAAAGCACAGGTTAAGTCTGCAGTTCAATTCTTCAGTAAAATGGGTTATTTGGAAAAAGCAGTTGATTCCAACTTTGCCAAAATCTGAGGGCATGAAATAAATAAATAAAGAAAAAGTGGCAATGGGGGAAGGATAGACATCAGCCCAAAAAAACTTTAGCAGTGGATGCTGTGCAACTACAAAGTTAACATACAACAAATATGGCTGTGGAACTTGCTTAGAAAAGAAGCAAGGTTTGTTCACAAGAGGAAATTTAAGCTAATGTGCAGGCAAGTATAACAAAATAAAAGAAGAAGAAAAATGCTCAAAGCAATGTCTTTTAAAACCATTTTTTTTTTAATTTAGTAATTTTATATTGTGAATACAGTGATGTGCTCTCCAGTCTGATATTCACATAAGTACACTGAAGATCAATTGAATTAGAGATACCTGTCTAGTAACATGTAGCACCACCTTTGGCCCTGATGACGGCGGCGATTCGTCTCGGCATAGACCCGACAAGACACCAAAAGCATTGGGAAGTCATACGGATCCACGACCCCTGAACAAGCTCCCACAGTTCATGAAGATTTGATGGAGGGGGTCATCTCTCTCGATGGCATCCCAGATGTGCTCGATGGGTTGAGGTCAGTTGACCTAGCTGGCCAAGGAAGCGAGGTCACGTCGGTGGAGTGTTCATCCAACCATTCGGATACAATTTGGGAGCGATGGCATGGTGCACTGTCTTGTTGCAGGATGAGGTCCCCAGTGGGATGTTGAAGACGCACAAACAGAAGCAAATGGTCGTCCAGGATATCCCGGTAACGTTGATCTGTGAGAGACGATGTCACACATACCAGGGGTCCCATTTCAGTCCACGTAAACAGTCCCCAGACGAGAATGCCACCCCCACCAGTGTGAAGAGTACCCTGCTGGCAAGAAGGATCCATCGCTTCATGTGGTTTGTGCCGTACTCGTATCCTGCCATCCGCATGTACCAACGTGAATCTCGACTCATCAGTCCAGGCAACATTTTCCCACATGTCTAGGGTCCAGTGGCGATGTTCCCGCACCCATGCTAATCTTTGCACCCTGTGATGTGCAGTCAGCAGCGGTAACCTCGTGGGACGGTGGCTTCTGTACCCCATCGCGAGGAGATGGTTTTGAATGGTGTGGCTGCTTACACGTTTTGTGCACCAGTGTTCAATTGGCGAGTGATTTCTTGCACTGTGGCCCGTCTATCCACTGTTACAATGCGAGCTAGCTGACGACGAAAATCCCAGTGCCTGCACAACTTCCGAGATGGAGTGACCCATTCGTCGGGCCCCGACAATTTTCCCACGATCAAATGCGCTTAGATCCTTCGTCTTACCCATACTGTGTCCGCCTCTTACTGATTCCCGTCGCATCACTCCTTATATTGTCGGATCGCTGCATACGTCATGTCGTTTCCGTTTACAGGGCCGCCCACAGCGCCACATTTGCATAACGCCAGCTGTCTATAATTCAATTGCTCTTCAGTGTAAATTATAGTGAATAATGCCATCTTACTCAAGGTGCATTTATATTCATGCTTTTCCACAGCACATTCTGATTTTTCACCTGGTTAAAAAAGTTCAGCTTTTTTTCCCCTTTGTCAGTCTCATGTGTGATCTAGATAATTGTACTGGCAAAGTAGGGGTGTGGGTCTCTTATCAGAAAAGAAAGAGGTTAGCTAAAGAACTAAACTTGCTATTTACCAATGAAGTATTTTGCCCACCCTCTTTTCATGGCAGCTACACTTTTCCTGAACAGTCTGCAGCTATTTAAAGTACAGTCAAATTCATGTATATCAAACTTAAGGGCAGTATAATTGTTCTAAATACGGAATAGTTTGATACATATGAATTAGTTAAATATGTAGAACTCAGTACAATTTTTTCGCATGCATTTACTGAAGTTATTCACAGTACATGGTTCTAATACTATCTAAAAATTGAGCCTTATGTATTTTCTCTTATTTTTAGGTGCTGTAAAAATTAAAACCGACGTACATCTAACGTGATATTAGAAAAAGTATTTAGTTGTATTAAATTTTAAAAAATACTTGCTGCACTAAACATTTTATTTGTTTATGATGAAAGTAAATCTGTTATCTTTGTCTACTTTTTAATTTGATGCTAGCATTAAAATGCTACTTTCCACTTCCTGAATTTCTGGTAGGCTTTTTCTACCTCATCGTACACAGGTCTACGCACATTCTCAAAATCATCAGCCTTTGGACATTCACTTGATTTCCTCTTGATAACTTCTTTATTTTTAAAATTGTGCTTAGAGTTCTTTTTAGTATCTTAAAATGATTTGCTACATTACATATTTTTTTTCACCATTTTCGACGTGGCTAACTATGTTTTGCCGAAAACAGAAGGTTTTGTCTTTGTTTTCTTGCCATTTTATGAAACAGCCCTGTGCCTAATAGCAGTTTAAATGAGACATGAACTTATCCCAAATTCTCACTTCCCAGTAGTTGGTCAGGTGGTCAACCAACCTCTTTGTGTCCCAGAGAAAGCATTTTTTAGGACAGATTTCTCCCATGTTTGCAACCTTTAGGTTCTATTAAATAAAAGAAGTAATGTTAGTCCCATTGCTCCTTCTGTTTTATTCAAAAGTTCTACTCTTTGAAGAATTTGTGTGTGACATTGAATTAGTTCCTGCATCATGATTTTTGGATGCCTGAGGTGGTGTGCTACAGTTGAAGATCTGAACTTGTGAATGGTTAGCGGGATTGCAGGCATCAAATTTTCAATATGTTCATTTTGACTGCTGTGTTCTGTTTGATATAACCTTTCTCCTTCCTATATATATATATATATATTTTAATGAAATTTTCATGGTGACTTTCTGAAGTTTGATAAAGGGAATAATTCGATGTACCCATGTTGATGTAAAGGGTTTGACTCTTTATGTATTTCAAAGAAGTTGGGATCAAATACCAAGTCATTACTTGTTGCACAAAATTTTTAATGTAGTTTTTTGCTCTTTTGGACAGTAAGCCTTAGATATTGTAGAGATGGTGATTTTATATTTACAGATAAGGCATCGAGTGTAGGTGATGCAAAGGACTCTCCTAATGAATCTTCTGCATGTGTTTCGCCTCCTCACAATCCAACTTCTAACAGTCTTTTCATTAAAAACCTTGTGAGACCTTTCACTCTGTTGCAGTTAAAAGAACTGTTGAAACAGACTGGAACCATAGTTGAAGAAAAGTTCTGGATTGACAAGATTAAGTCTAAATGTATTGTCACGGTAAGTTCACCTTCATATTCTAATGTTTCTAAAAAGCATCGGAAATTTTCATTTCAGACTGTTAGAGAGACAGCTGTCTTAAGTAGCTGCACAGTGTAATGCTTTCTTGTGGAAGAATGAGTAGCACATGACTTTTTTTTTAATTCATATTTATTGTCTGACAAGTAGTCAAATAAGCTCAAAGAGTCCATCAACTTTAAAAACTTTTTGCGTGTTTCAGTCTTTGGAATCAATTATTCTCAATCTCACCGAGGTTGGTCCCTTTGCATTAGAGCACAGGATTGAAATACTTGAGGAACTGATAATATTTAAAGGAACTGAACATTAAAATAGGTAATTCAACTAAGTTGGTTACTTGCATTTGTCAGCTTGAGTGGCCCAGGAATCTAAGGTTATCTTGGCGTGAAAAACGTCGTCAGGAAACCACATAATAAAGGAATTCTTGAAGAACACATAATGGAAGTCCCAAAAAAAATTAATAAAAATGGAACAAATCTTGATATGTATGGTATTGTAACAAGAAGGTTTCATTAAAGTAGAATCAAGTAAAAATTTGCCCCAAAACAAATTATTCTGTGTAGTCAAAAGCAAAACCCAAAGAAGACCACAAAAAATGCTATGAAAGGTATTTCAATGTTTAAAAATAAAGGGGGGGGGAAAGAACTCAAATAACAGCATTATTTCAATATTTAAGAATGAAGGAACTCAAAATCTTTGAGCACATTATATATATATATATATATATCATATTTATTGTTTAATTTATGTATCTGTTTAATTTTGTTTGCATAAAATGCCATGGTATTAGTCATAATAATCTAAAAAACCATTTTAATTTGAACTCATACGGGATGAAAGAATTATTTTTCCTGGGTTGTATTCACCACAAGCAGAATTAACTTCATATATATATTTTTTTTTTTATGAAAGCTAATGGCATGTGTCAGTTTCTGAAATTAAATATATATATATATATCATCATCATCACCATTGTCAACCATTATCAATCCACTGCTGGATGAAGGTCTCCCCAAGTTTCCTCCACAACGGTCTGTCTTATGCCAGTCTCCTCCATGTCACTCCTGCATACTTTCGAATTTCATCCACCCATCTCCCATGTGGTCTTTTTCACTGAGAAGTTTTAAGCATGGCAAACTAAGATGTAACAGTTAGGAATTTAGGAAGGAAATATAAAGTAATCACAATACACTCCCGTTATAAGAAACTCGGATATAAGAAATAAATTTATAACTTTGGTTGGCCCAATGTAAAGTATAGGAACGTTTCATGTTTATTATAAAAAAGCAAAAAAAGTCAAATTTAGGTTATAAAAAGTTCCAAAAAATCTGTTTCCAAAAAAAAATACATTTTTTTTATCTACCTGTACTGCAGTGTTTCTTTTCTTTATCTCCTAAGGAATTTCAAGGCCATTTTCAGAGCAACTTCCACCAGATAATGCACATCAACCCCCCCCTCCCCACAATGCATGATAAATGTTTTCTTGGAAGGGGTAAATCCCATTCTGACTTATCCCTTTCAAGAATTCTAGGTCATCACCTGTGCATTCACAGATGAAGATCGGTACATGGCTACATACAGTGCGTGTGCATTCTTTGTTCTCATCTTTTCATTTTGCACTGTTTTTGAGTTCTATTTCTTCCTGTTTGCATTAGCAAGTAAACTAGCGATCCGACTGTTTGATATGAAAAAAATGTGCCTAAAATTGCATGCCAAAGATTGGAAACAACCTTGGAAGCCATGTTTGAATGACGTAGCAAGCATAAGCGGAGAGAGCTTGTTGGAGACATTACTGGTGTGCAGTTGCAGGGTCGGTGGGCAGGGAGAAATCGGTGTGCAGTTAACGGGGCCTCGGATTGTCATGTTGTCCAGCCCGATCAGACATCACATGAAGTGTTAGAGTTGTTACTGTTCTGCGTTGTTAGATTTTTTCAGTTGCTTGTGCACAATGGTACCGAAGCATAAAACTCTGTCAATTGAGCAAAAGGTAAAGGTCATCAAAGCTGTTAATAGTGGAAGGAAGAAAATGGATATTGCCGTAGAATTTGGAATTCCAGCCTCCACACTTTCTAACATTCTAAGCGCTTGGGGGAGGGGGAAATCCTGTTCGGCATCATAAAGCAAAATCGGAAAAGGATTCTACCACCCACATATCCTGACGTCGAAAGTGCACTGCTCTCGTGGTTCAAACACATGAGGGGCCTCTATCTACCTATTTTGGAAGAGTAGGCCAGAGTCTTTGCTGTTGCATACCTGCCAACTACTACGGAATGCCCGTAGTTTCTACGGATTTAGTTGTCTGACTACGGAACTACGGACACGCTGTCGAAACTACGGATTCTATGAATTTTCATTTTCTTTAGATTTTTTTTTCATTTTTCTAGTATTTCATGATATGCATGTGATTTTTCTGGGTTTTTTTTTTTTTTTTTCCAGGTCATCGTGTAGATCGTCCTCGAAAGCGGTATTTAGTGTTTTAAAATTTTCTGAAACGGTAGTTAAACGGAGTGAAAATTTTTGCCATAATCGCATTTTTTTTTTTCTCTCTCTCGATGTTGCCTTTGTGTCCACTTTTCTTGTTAAACATCATTTAATTGCATAAATGTCTGTATTTCAGCTTGAAACTGCAGGCAACAATTTGCGAAAACGAAACTTAAAACGCCGCGAAAATTTTCCCGTAATCTTCAGGCATGAGATTCTTCTGCGAATTCGAAGAATTCCGCCCTTTCGTTATTATTTTGGTCATTTACGAGATTGATACACAAGTGAAGAGAATATTTGGGGGGGGGGGATTTCGCGTCGGAAAACGGAATTCCATCTTTACGAAACTTTTCAGCTTGAAAATTTCCAAAACTGAAAGTCGTACGGAGCAAAAAATTTTGCTGTAATCCGCCGCGATGTGGAAGGTGTTTCTTTTGAGGATTTTGTCACTGAAGATAACGATATGCAAACATTGCCTGAGCTGAGAGAAGCAGAAATTTTGACCCAAGTGAATCCTGCTGAAGAAACTGGAAGCAGCAGTGAAGAAGAGGATGACAACTTTTCTGAGCCGCAGCTACCGACGCAAGTGAAAGTCATGGATATGATTCAAAAGGTGAAAGATTATGTGATTAGGATTCCAAGTGCTCAAGAAGCAGAGAAAGAGCAATGTTTGATTGGCCTCCAAAAACGTGAGACGATTGTAATGATAAGAAAAAAGCAAACTTCTATAACAGATTTTTTTAAATAAAAGGTATGTACTGATGTACATTTGGTTATTCATAAACTACATGTACTGTATGTTATGAATCTGCTTTAATTTCGAAGTTTTAACCATTTTAATTCAAATTTGGTTATAAGAAACTGATTTTCAATCGCCTTGAACTTTCTTATTACAGGAGTTGACTGTATTCATATTTCTTTAGATGTAGAAAATTTTTGTTTGATCTTTGGGGTGTTTATTTAGTTCTGTTTCATTCTGCCAGAATCCACTGAAAAGTTTCATTGAACGCCAGAAATAGAATGGTGGTTGACATTAACTAGCGGTTGAAGGGTTAGAAGGGTAATGCATTATGCTACATAATATTTACATCCTGAATGGTATAATAGTGCTTTGCTGTCTGATTCTAATTTTTCCTTCCCCTTGATAAAGACTCATACATTGGGGAAGGTTGATTCTTGCAGCATTATTTAGACATGTTACTAGCCCAGACCACCAGGAAAAATGATAGTTAAATAATAAATTTGATAAATGCACATTTGGAGATATCTCTGTCAATCTCTTTTGGTCCATTGCCAGAATTTCTTCATCAACACATTGCAACTTCAATTACTAATGGCAGGGTTCCCATGCAACCTAGAATTCTCAGAGAATTTGAAAATGGTTCCAAAAATCAAGGGAAAATATATATATTTTTTTTTTTGTAAGAATCGGGAAATTTTTATTGTGCCAAAAAACTTTGTTTTTTTTAGATTTTCAGTTTTTTTTTGCAATAACTGCTTGTCTAGAAATTATTAAAATCTTACTTTTGATACATTATTCATTAATTACCTGAAAAAATTATCAAAACTCAATTTTAAAAATTGTTGTTTGGTTTCTACTGGCAGTTTACTTTGTCTTTTATCAGGGAGCTATTAGACACAATGGCCTGATACACTCCAGCTTGAAAAAAAGGACCACAGAGAACCAACAAACCAATGAATCAATCCTTTGCTGATTGATTATCTTGTGACATATTTCTCTGAACAGGAGCCCACTTGGTCATTAAGCTCAGCTACATTGATTGCATTGTAGAAAAAGAAAAACCTGAAATTGATCAACTGACAGCTTTTTTCTTACATATGAATCATTTCGATGGGAATGTATTAACAAATTCTATGTTGGCAGTATACCCACTCAGGTTCACAAGTGTTCATGGAATTATGACATTAAAAATGTGCCTCACACATTTGGTTATTATTAATGAAATGCAGGATATAAAGATCAGTTATTGAAGAATTTACAAATATGTGCTTTTGTGAAAAAATGCAAGAACGGACAGAAATGTAACAATGCACTGCAACATGTCTCATGTTACTGCTCTGGAAATACTTTCAAAATGACACTGAAAAGTCAGATAAACACTCTGATGGATGATTTTAAAACTTTTGTCCGCCTTGTTTTTGATCTACCATTTGGTCTGCAGTTTGCTATGTACAGTATAACATCAATCAGCCTGTGTAATAATGTTTCACATAGCTCCCAATTACCTCCCAATTTTTGCATCTTTACCTGATTTTTCAACTTTCTGCCATTTTCTCCCAATTTTTGTTTACAATGTCGTCAAAATGATGGTAAAAGTTTTTTTTTTTTTTTGGTCACTGTTTTAGTGGGAATGAGAATATTTCGTGGTTTTCCGCATTTTGAATTTCTTTTCCACACAAAATTCTGCTTTTTTTTCTTTCTTTTTTTTTAATCTCCTTCCTGATGAATTGCTCATTTTGAATATTTTTCTGATCACATTCCTCATCCCCCCCTTTTTTTTGGCAACAGTGCAAAAGGGCAACTTCATAGTTTTTTTTTTTTTTTTTTTGTTTTTTATTTCTAATGAAATGCATGTTTTCTTATTTCTAAAACAGTCTCTTCAAATTCAGCCAATAGAGCGAGCATTTATTTGTGCTGTCGCCCTTTTTAAATGAAATTAGGCCTCAAAATCGGTGCTTAAAATCAGTCCATGATAAAATCAGCATCATTTCCGTAACCCGTAAAATCGTTGCAACAGCAGTACCAACTTTTTAAATTTAATTTCGCTTGAAATGCATGTTTTCCCTATCAGTCTCTTTCTTGTTTTATCAAGGAAAAAAACAAGTATTCTTCCTTTGCTTAAATCAAAATTAAGGCTCAAATGATATTGGCCCATCAGTTTGCAGAGAAAACAATGTTATGGGTAATGAAAGACAAAAAGTTCTGATTTTATTTAAGCTGGGAAGGAAAATGCTTGCTTTTTTAAGTTTCTTGATTTAGCAAGAAATGACTAAAGAATGGGAAAATATGCATTTCGAGTGAAATTAAATTTTAAAAATCAGCATTTGTTCACTTTGCCATGAAAAGAATTTAACAGGTCACAGAAATGGTGCCAATTCCACCACAGATGGATTAAGTACCAATTTTGAAATTTTATTTTACTTTAGAATAAAAGCTGAAATTCATACTAGGTATGATAAGCTGTCAAGACTAATTCTATCAATTTTGACTCCCCCTCACTAAATGCAGAGTGTGATGAGAGGCTTTCTAGCCAAGTAAAATAATAATAATAATAATAATAATAATCAAGACTCAATTTAGATAATAAATGACTGATGACATCCTAGAAAAAAAAATTCATAACAGATTGCATTGTCAGGGCAATCGGTTATGGAAATGCATCAAAATGCTTCAATCTGTTATGAAATGCTTCAAAAGGTAGGACTTATTTTACTGTAACTGTGGCTGTTTTATGTAAACTATATGACAATATTTAATGCTTGCAGAATTTCCCTAAATCACTTGTAAAAGCATCTTGATAATTTCTAACTCTGTACAAAAAAAATTCTCAGAAAATCTCCCTATTTTTGACCCATCAAGGGTGACATCTATGGTTTCATATGAACTTTGTTTTCTGCTCGTAGCTCAGTTTTAATATCTGCTTTACTAAGCCTGGTTTTGTAGAGAATATAATGACCTGCACCATGATTAGATGTTCCCTTAATTTCTTGGAAGAACATTTTATTCATTAACAGGCTTCGTTAGTGAGTTTTCACAGTTTTTATGATTCCTTGATTTTTAAAGGCTAGAATGGCAGTGCAGTTTAGTGGAAAATATTCAACACAAATGCAGACTAAGTTGGGATCTCATTATTTGGCGTACAATTATCAATGAAAAGCATAATTTTCTTTTCTTTTCACTTCTGCATTAAATTTCACAAACCAGTCATTAAAAATGTTTGTCGTCATCCAGGCTTTTTTGCTTGATATGTACTCGCATGGCATTGAGTGAGCATTTTTCAAGTAGCTAGGCCTAGCAGATTTGCCAACAATCAAGATTTTCCAATAAACCTCAATACAGCTCTATGAATGTAACTATTCAATTGGCTGTTTATAAATTTACGTGCCTTAAAATTAAGATTTTCCTAATTTACATTTTTTTTTTAATTTAGATTTTTCTTTTTCGGTTCCTGATTGATTGCAGCAGAAAAGTACAGTAAGTTGTTGCCTTGATCGTTTTCCTCCAATGCATTTGTCTCCTTTAAGAGCCAAAGTTTTATTCGGCTTCCACCACAGAATCAACCTGGACATTCTAAACGGCATATGAGAAAGAGATCTCGGCTAAGTGAATGTAAGATTGGTGTATGGAATACTAGAGGTATAAATAGCAAGATGAATGAGGTGATTGAGGAGATGAATAAGTATAGATTGGATGTGGTGTGTAACCAAAAAGATGGAAATTGGGATAGAAGAAGTGAATGACACAGTGAGTGTGTGGTCTGGAGTATTGGATAATGTGAGAGGACAGGCTGGTGTAGGTGTGATTTTAAGTGAAAAGATGAAGAACAATTTGATTCACTATAAGTTTGCATAAGTGAGAGAATTCTCTGGATTCATTTGAAAGTGAAACTTCAGAGAATTGTAATTGTTGTAGTGTATGCTCCGACCTTCTGACTCGGAACCTTCTGATAAAAAAAGATTTCTGGAATGAGCTAAAAGCTGTTTTGAGCCAGTTTGGTGCTAAAGAAAGAAAAAGTTATAATAGCAGGGGATTTCAATGCTAGAGTAGGCATGCAGAATGCAATTTCTGACAATGTTCTGGGTGAGTTCAACGATCTTTGTGTGAATGACAATGGTGAAAGATTAATTGAACTCTGCATTGAGAATGGTTTGTATGTATCTAATACACTTTTCAACCACAAATATACCCACACATATACTTGGGAAAATCATACTCGTGGTCAAAAAAAGTGCGATAGATCTTGTTGTCTATGATCAGCATCTGGGACACTTAGTTGTTGACACCCGTGTGATGTGAGCTGCGGATGTTGGTTGGAGGAAAAGGAATAGGAAGAGGCACAGGATAGAAAGAATAAAGGTTGAAAGGCTCCTTGAAGATCATCAGCGTTATTCTGACTCAGAGAATGACTGAAGGAGCTGAAGTCTTGTGAGAGGGATGTAGAAAAGAAGTGGGAATGTTTTAAGAACTGAGTTGTCACTGCTGCTAACAAGCCACAATAGTGGGTAACAATAGAAGTGATGCTTAGTGGAATATAGAGATTGAAGAGGTAATAAAGAGAAAGAAGAAAGCCTATTTGGGGATGTTGCAGGGTAGAATTTCTGTGGATGAATATCACTGTATGAAGCGTGAAGCTGCTAAGCTGGTTCGCCAGAGTAAGGCAAAAGTTGGGAAGGAGAAGGTGGAAAGGCATGAATTGGCTTTTGGAAAGATAGGAAGACTTTCTGTAAGTGCATGAGACTCATGAAAAATAGGGGAAACAAAGTTGTAAGTTGTGTGAAGAATAGGGTTGGGGAAATGATATGAGAGCCCAATGAGTTAAGTGAAAGATGGAGTGAATACTTCTGTGAGTTATTAGATCAGGAAAGCAAAGATGATTCTGAGACAGACACAGATGATGTCATAGTGAGGGATGGAAGCACAGGAGGGACCTCAAGAGAAGAAGTGTGTAAAGCTCTAAAATCTTTTCAGAATGGTACGGCTATGGGAGTTGATAGCGTAACTGCTGAGATGTTGAAATATGGTGATGACTCTGTAATTGACTGGTTAACTGAAATTTGCCAGTTGTGCTGGGACTTAGGAGTGGTCCCTCGAGATTGGAAGGATGCTATTATTGTTTCCTTGTATAAGGAAAAATGTGATCAGACTGAATGCAAGAACTATGGTGGTATTAGCCTATTAAGTGTGTGGTAAGGTCATTATTGAAAAAGTACGGGGTCTTACATCAGGAAAAAGTGTGGTATGTTCAGAGTGGTTTTATGCCTGGTAAAGGCTGCACTAACCAAATTTTTGCATTACACATGATTATTGAAAAGTATCTGGCTGTTGGTAAGAAAGTTTTTGCTGCCTTCATAGATTTAGAGAAAGCTTACGACCAAGTAAATAGGACACTTTTGTGGAAGGTATTGATTTAATATGGTGTTACTGGGAATCTACTTAATAGTATAAAAGCCATGTATGCTGGTAGTAGAGCTTGTGTACGAGTGAATGGTGTTTTATTAAAATGGTTTTCTATTGGTGCAGGAGTCAGACTGCGTTGTGTAATGTCACCATGGCTGTTTAATATATTTATGGATGCGTGATGCCAAGATAGATAATAGTGGTTTATGTCTTGGTGATATCCATGTGTGCAGATTGTTGTATGCTGATGACACTGTCCTGTTGGCAGATAGAAAAAGTGAGTTGCAGAGTATGTTGTCCCAGATGTACGTAGTTTGCATGAAATTTAAACTAAGTATAAATAAGGGAAAGACCAAAGTTATGGTGTTTGAGAGAGGAACTGGTAGAACTGAATGTAATGTAAGTACAAATGGCACAGTGATTGACCAGGTGAATGAGTTTGTGTATTTAGGAATCATGTTTGACAGAGAGAACAAATTGGATGGTGAAATTAGTAAGCAAGTGAATTCTTCATTGTCATAGCTGCTTTGGGAGGTTTTCACAGGAATAATGGGTTCTCTAGAGAGTCCCGCATGGCTGTTTATGAAAGTGTAATTGTTCCTACTCTGATGTATGGTACTGAAACCTGGGTGCTACAGAAGAAACAGAATTTGTTTGTGTGCTGGAGAAATGCATTTCTTACGGGGGGGGACGGTCTGATTGTGTGAGTAATGAAGATGTGTTGCGGTTTTGTGATGTAAAGCAAAGTGTTGTTTGCCAGGTGGAGACTAATATGCTTTGGTTGTTTGGCCATGTTGAAAGAATGAATGATGAGTTGCTTACTGAGAAAATATTTTTAGCCCAGGTGGCAGGAAAGAAAGGCAGGGGAAGGCCAAGGAAGACATGGGTGGATCAGATTCAGGAGTGTCTGCATGAGAAAAAGATTGAGTATGAAGTATAAAAGATTTTGTGTACAGCGTGTAATGGATATCAGTGAAGCCCAAGTTGTATGTCAAAATGGAGAAGTTTGATACGACAACAGTAAGTAAAAATGTCTGGTATCAAATATCTTTATTTCTTTTTGGAGCGAACCTCTGAATCTCGGAGAACAGTTTAGTGATATGTAATGTATACTGCTGGCCACCCAAAATGCAACACCAAGAAGGAAGCATCCGATTGGCCTGAAATTCGCAGCATGCGTCGCCAGCGAGAGGACATGCAAACGATTAGCATTGCAGGGCATATGCAAATCATGTGCGCCCGGCACGCGACCGAGAAGCGCTATAAGAAGGGTGCGCAGAAGGCGGGGTGTAAGTAGTGGAAGTGTGTTGTGCTGCCGGACCTGAGCGTGGGAAGCTTCCTGATGCCTCGCCGCAGAATACGACAGTCATTCCAGCACGTTTCAGAGTTCCACAGAGGACAAATAGTGGCTTATCGCTACAGCAGTTTATCGTACTGAGGCATCGGCACCCATGTGGTACGACATCCAGCCACAGTGAGGTGAGTATGGATTAGGTGGGTGCAGGAGGAACGGACAGACCGACGTGAGCGATTGCCGCAACTGCGGCGGGCATTGACGGCTCGCACCGCCCCATCACAAATGTTAGCGCAGGAATTAGGGTGTGTTGCGCAACAACCTGTGTAAGCACGTACTGTTCGACGTCGTCTGCAGGAGCGGGGACTTGTCGCACGGCGCCCATTGCTCCTATTACCATTGACGTTACAGCACTGGCGAGTTCAGCGGCAGTGGGCCGTTGAACGCCGCACCTGGACTACAGAATGGCACGACATTGTCTTCTCCAACGAATCCCGCTTCTGCCTGCAACACCACGATGGTCGGATCCGCGTGTGGCGGCACAGCGGCGAGAGACTGTGTGACGCCTGCATTAGGCATCGCCATACCGGTCCGTCGCCTGGCATTATGGTTTGGGGCGCAATTGGATATGACACCCGCACCTCTGGTACCCATCGGCGGTACACTCAACAGCCACCGCACCATCTCTGACTTTTTGGAGCCTGTAGTCCTCCCTTACCTGCAGGACCTGCCAGCGGCCACGTTTCAACAGAACAATGCGCTGCTGCACGTGGCACGCATTGTGCAACAATTCTTCATGGCCCACCAGGTGTCACTGCTGCCGTGGCCCGCCTGTTCTCCCGATATGTCGCCCATCGAACCCTTCTGGTCGCTGATCGGCAACCGAGTGGCCCGGCAAGCACCACCCGCGGCTACGCCTGATGAACTGTGGCGACGTGTGGAAGCAGCCTGGACCGACATACCCCAAGCCCACATCCAAAGCCTCATTCGTTCGATGATGCTGCGTGTAGCGGCCGTTATTGCCAGCCATAGGGGCCACACGAACTATTGATGTCTGCGTGTTCCGCAAGTCGCACGGACCTGTAAGCTCAATCGTTTCATCTTTGTTTCTGTTGTTATGTGTCCAGTAAATCCGTCTTTGCTATCTAGTGACCTTCTTGGTGTTGCATTTTAGGTGGCCAGCAGTGTATGTATTGAGTTGGAAAATTATTCCCGCTTCATCTGCATTAAATACGTCATCTGGATTGTAGCAGCTTATAAGTTTTGCCACTTCTCCAGCTCTCCGTTCCCTGACACTTTCCATGGGTACGTCACCTGCCTCACTGCAAATCACTTTTGATACACCACCATATCCTTCTCTAAACCGATTGAGCCATCCAACACTGGCCTGAAAATTATCATTTCCAAGAGTTTTGGCAAATTGTAAAGCCTTTTGACAAATTAACTTAAGGGCCCACTGATTGGTATACACCATGAATGCACATCTTTAAACCATGTGAACACGAATTAATTGACATTTTGAAGTTACACCTGCCGAATTTGTTTTCTCCTGCACTAACCAGATTTTTGCATTACACACGATGATTGAAAAGTATCTGGCTGTTGGGAAGAAAGTTTTTACTGCCTTCATAGATTTAGAGAAAGCTTACGACTGAGTGAATAGGACACTTTTGGGGAAGGTATTGAATGAATATGGTGTTACTGGGAATCTACTTAATAGTGTAAAAGCCATGTATGCTAGTAGTAGAGCTTGAGTACGAGTGAATGGTGTTTTATCAAAATGGTTTTCTATTGCTGCAGGAGTTAGACAAGGTTGTGTAATGTCCCCATGGCTGTTTAATATATTTATGGATGCATGCGTGATGCCAAAATAGATAATAGTGGTCTTGGTGATATCCGTGTGTGCAGATTGCTGTATGCTGATGACACTGTCCTGTTGGCAGAGAGCAAAAGTGAGTTGCAGAGTATGTTGACTCGGATGCACGAAGTTTGCATGAAATTCAAACAGTATAAATAAGGGAAAAACCAAAGTTATGGTGTTTGAGAGAGGAACGGGTAGGACTGAATGTAATGTAAGTGTAAATGGCACTGTGATTGACCAAGTGAGTGAGTTTGTGTATTTAGGAAGCATGTTTGACAGAGAGAACAAATTGGATGGTGAAATCAGTAGGCGATTGAATTCTTCTTTGAAAGTCATAGCTGCTTTGAGAGGTTTTCACAGGAATGATGAGTTCTCTAGAGAGTCCCGCATGGCTGTGTATGAAAGTGTAATTGTTCCTACTCTGATGTATGGCAGTGAAACCTGGGTACTGCAGAAAAAACATAGGAGTTGTTTGTGTGCTGGAGAAATGCGTTACTTACGTGGGGTTTGTGGCAACACACGGTCTGATTGTGTGAGGAATGAAGATGTGTTGCAGTTGTGATGTGAAGCAAAATGTTGTTAGCAAGGTGTAGACCAATATGCTTCGGTGGTTTGGCCATGTTGAAAGAATGAGTGATGAAATGCTTACTAAGAAAATCTTTTTAGCTCAAGTGGCAGGAAGGAAAGGCAGAGGAAGAAATGGGTGCATCAGATTCAGGAGTGTCTGCATGAGAAAAAGATTATGAGTATGAAGTATAAAAGATCTTGCGTATGGTGTGTAATGAATATCAGTGAAGCGCAAGTTGTATGTCAAGATCGCTGTAAATGGAGAATTTTGATACGACAACAAAGTAAAAATATCTGGTAATTTTTGTTTCTTTTTGGAGCTAACCTCTGAATCTGAGAGAGCAGCTTAGTGATATGTATGAATGTATGTATTGGGCCCGATAACTGGCTTCTGCAATTGAACTTCAATTTTGGCACGATCTTTCAAAAATGTTGAAAGAGTTGTTGGACTAATTCCATACTTTTTGGCACCATCTCCTTTTTTACTTCCAGAATCTGCTTCAGCGATGATAATTTTCTTTTCTTCCAAAGAGAACTGTTTTTACTTCAACGAGTGCATTTTACATAAGAGAAGTCAAAGAACACTGAGTGAAAGAGAAACAGTTTGTCAGGACTCTCGCTCCACTCCACTTCCCAAACTGGTTCAACAGCTTTCCTTTCACATCATCATCATCGTCAACCATTATCAATCCACTGCTAGATGAAGGTCTCTCCAAACCTCTTCCACAACGGTCAAACTTGTGCCAGTCTCTTCCATGTTACTCCTGCATACTTTCGAATTTCATCCACCCATCTTCCATCTGGTCTTCTTCTGGGTCTTTTCCTGTCCTTTGGAATCCAATCTAAAATTCCGACTGTCCATCGATGGTCTGTCCTTCTGGCAGTATGTCCAGCCCATTGCCATTTCAGGGATTTTACTCTGATCATGATGTCTTCCATTCTTGTCATTTTTCTGATCCACGAGTTCCTCTTCTTATCTCTCCTGGTTACACCAAGCATGCACCTCTCCATGCTTCTTTGAGTTGTGTGCAGCGTTTGCATCTCTTTTAGTTAAGGTCCACCCACGTCTCTGCACCATACATAAGCACTGGAAGGATGCATTGATCAAACACTTTTCTTTTAAGACATAATGGCATATTGCTCTTGAAAATTATGCTGTTTCTTCCAAAAGCTCTCCAGGCAAGTTTTATATGCCGATTAATTTCTTCATCAGTGTTACCCCCACTTGATATCTGCTGTCCAAGATAAATGTATGCATCTGTTATCTCCAGCTTTCTCCATCAATCGATAAATTTCTTCTAAAAGCATTGTACATCACTTTTGTCTTCTGAAAATTCAGTTTTAATCCCACTTCTTTACTCTTGTCAGCAAGTTCATGAATCATACTCTGCAGCTCTGATGGTGTAGTTGCAAAAATGACGTCATCAGCAAAACGAAAGTAAGTTAGATAATCTCCATTAATCTTTATCCCTTTGTTTTCCCAGTTCAGTGATTGAAAGACATTTTCCAATGTGGCATTAAAGAGCTTGGGAGATATGGTGTCACCTTGTCTCACTCCCTTTCCAATTTTTATGTGTGCTGTATTATCAAACAGCCGAATCTTTGCACTTGCATTTCCATGGATGTTATTTATAATATTAATGTATGCATCTTCAACACCGCAGGATTTCAAAGCCATTTTAACTGCTGATGGTTTCACTGAATCAAAGGCCTTTTCATAATCGATAAAAGCCATGCACAATGGAAGTTCATATTCCCTCGCTCTTTCAATTAGTTCTCTCAGTACGTTAATATGATCTACTTTGCTGTAGCCATTCCTGAATCCAGCTTGTTCTCTCGGTTGAGCCATGTCCAGTGTTACCTTCAAGCAGTGTGAAAGAACTTTAGTGAAGATTTTATAAACCACTGATAGGAGGCTGATAGGTCTGTAGTTCCTGAGATCCTCAATGTCACCTTTTTTCCTTTCACATATAAACTGTAAAGTGAGATGAGAGGACAAGCTGCTTGAAGAAGAAGAAACTCTGATGTCATGAAAATCAAGTGTAGCGCACTATCAGCCAGACACAGAAGTACCCGTTGATTGACAGCCAGCAGGAGTGTCATGGGCATGTCAGTTATCCAACGGGTGTAGGCGATCGAAGATGGGAGATACATATGGGGAAAAGGGGGGGCAGAAAGGAAGAGGGGGTGTGTAGTGATAGATAATTTAGTCGCCCAATCCACCACTCTGCATGTTGGGTTCCCTTGGCAACCTTTGTCTACGTCACATTCAGCTTATATGTCTGGCCATATCTCTAAACAGCTGTTGAAGTAACGGAAAACCAAAAATGACCAACACATGCTTCAAGAAGGGCCGGGACGCAGAAATTTGAGCTTAAATTTTTTTGTAGAGGTTGCCACCTTCCTTCTGAAATGAAAAAAAAAAATGTGTTCATTGTAACAAACAGTTGTAAAAATTAATTTCATTATAATGAAATCAAAGATATGTTAGTTCAAGGAAATGTTTGTAGGGGCTTCGCAATAATTTTGTTATATCGGATTTCATTCTATTGGGACTCCTGTAAACATAATTCATATAAATTAACAAATGGGCATGATAATTGACACAGCAATCAGACATAGCTGAATTAACTAATTACTGTTTCACACGTAATATCAATCACATGAGACATCGCCCTGGAGCGGTAATCAAACCGGCAGCTCCCGATTACTGTTCGAGCATGCGCTCCATTACACCACCCAGGATTACAAAGTCCCAAGTATCTGAGGGTTAAGAGCATCGGAATATTCTCTGACCGCATTCTTAATCAAAGCAAATTGTGCTACCATCTAGCATTGTTAAGTATATCTCCAGTTGTTGAGGTATACAATGTGGAGGTATACAGAAGAATATTTCTTCCATACTTGTATAACAAATGGGCTCTGAATTTCTGATGGTTTCACTTAAAATACACCATGTGGCATTGCCGCTATTTTCCTGTAAATGTATTTTGAATTGTTGTACTGAAGGTGAGTAAGCTGTACTGCTGCAATTAAAGATATTTTGGTGTACAACTGAATCTTTTTGTATAAGCACACAGATATTCCCATTATTTACAGTTGTAACAGAAGTACAAAAGAGTCACTATACTGAATCCATTTTTGCAGTGTGCAAGTTTTTATTTATTGCTGACTAAAAGTTCTTCCAAGACAAAAAACGTTAATGTCACACATTAAAAAAAAAAAAAAAAATGCGAAAACTGGTTACAATGGAAAATTAATTCATTTTTGGGCTATCAGCAATGAATGGGCCCATAATGATTTTGAAGGGCTGCCATCTGAAAATACTGTGACATTTTTAAACTGGGTATTTATAAGATTAAAGTTTGGCAAAAAAACATTGCAGTGCTTACTTTACTTTAACATCAAGATCAGTTTAAGGGTAATATATTACCACGCTGTTGTTTAGGTTCATGTAGCGAGAGCTGCCAGACCTGTGCCAAAATGTTGTTCTTGCGCCATTCTGCTAAAAAAATCACGATTTTGATGAAATCTGCGCCAAAAGTTAAAATTTACTGGTCATCGATATTTTAGCGTAATCTTATGACATTCGAAATCGATTCAGTGGTTAATTCGTACATAAGATTCTTCCGCGGATTCGTGGAGTCTCCTCCCTGTGTCATTTTCGAGATCGATGCAAAGGTGAAGGAATTTTCAGGATATTAGTTGGGGGGGGATCGTATTCCGTCTGGGGACGTTGATTTGTCTTTTTAAACGTTCGGAAACGGAAGTTAAACGGAGTGCAGATTTTTCCCGTAATCGTATTTTTTTTCCCTCGCAATATTGCTTCTGTTCAGTATTGTTGTTAAATATAATTTGATTGTGTAATTTCAGCTTGAAATTGTAGGCAACGATTTCCGAAAACGAAAGTTAGGCCGTCCGAAAATCTCCCCACAATCTTTGGACACGAGATTCTTATGCTGATTCGAGGAATTTCATCTTTTTTGTTATCATTTGGACCATTCTCGATATCGATGCACACAACTGAACTGAAACTTTGGGAGGATTGGTGGTGGCGGGGGCGGGGGTGTCGTTTTCTCCGTCGGAGGACGGAATTTCATCCTTCGATGACAGAAAGTAGACGGAGGCAAGATTTCTCTCGTAATCGTAAATTTTTTTCTCGCGATGTTTCCTCTACCCATTATGGTTAGATATAATTTTATTCCATAAATATTTGTTTTCAGCTTGAAAATGTTGGATAAATTTCCAAAAACGGAAGTCGGACGGAGCGAAGATTTCTTCCGTAATTTTACCCCCCCCCCCCCCCCCGCGCATTGTTCCCACTCCTGTGTAGTTGTTAAATGTCATCACCCTCTTAAATGTATTTGCATTTTAGCTTGATAAGGGTGCTGGAAATTTCCAAAAACGGAAGTGACGAAGTTTGGAAATTTGTAAGAATTGATGCATGGTGCTTAAAAAAAGTATTCATTCTCTAAAAATTACACCATTTATCTAAAATAGTGAAAGCTCTGATATCAGAATTCATGGTTCTCAGGCTGAAAGTTCTTTAAGCATGATGGATAAAATTGGCATCTGAGGGAATAAAAAAAAAAAAAACGAAAAAAGAAAGAAAAGTAAAGAAAAATGGTAAGGGAAAACTATCAGCAGAAAAAAAAAGTAAACAGTGGATGCTGTGCAGTGGCAGAGTCAACAAAAGACAAATATGCAGGGTGCGCACGCGTGCTTGAAAACCTGGGAAGTCCTGGAAAATCATGATTACGTTTTCAAGGCCTGGAATATCCTGAAAAAATGGTGTTTTTTTAATGCTGTCTTGAAAAGCCTTGAAATTTGAAAATAGTGCTTAAAAAATGCCCTTTTAGGAAATAGTGTTACTGTTACCCCTTCATTTTTTAAAGTTCCTCTCCTCTGTTCTCAAAAAATGTTTCGGATGTGCACCAAATCCTAATTTGGCTGGGGGGGAAAAAAACAAAAAAACACTACTTCCAGTGCAATAAAATTGGATGATTATTAGTAGGTCTGTTAGGAAGGGAGCTTGATGTCCTTCCGACAACGGAAGGGGAAAGAAGAAACATTGAGCATTTGCATGGGGGGGGGGGGGGGTCGCTTATGTACCAAGTCAGCTGGCATCCACCAGTGAGGAGTATGCTTGAACAACACATTCATCTGCTCGTTGTTTATGTGCATTCCAGCCCTCCTCCCCTCAAGAGACTTCCGCTACTTATGATAAAAAATAAGAAAACTATCTTTGCGAATTTTTCACGAAAGTGGCTGAAGTTTTTACATTCACTATAATTGGATTACAGAAGCTTACTCCCAAAATTCCAATTGAATCGGTTTAAAACTTAAAAAGTTAGCATTGGAAATTTTTATTACTGGCAAGTATGTGTGCCTCTTTGGACAGAGTAAAACTGGAGCAGAAAGGGTGTTACCATAGCAACGGTTGATTGACAGCTGGGAGCCCTTGGTTGGGAAGAAAGCAAACACCTGTTTATCACTTCCACTGCTCAATGGGACTAGGAGAAATTTTTCAGAAATCCATTTTCCCGAATTTTGAAAATAACACAGTGAATTTTTTACAGTCTTCAAGATACATCACAATAAAGTTCTAGTGCAAATTTCGCCAAATTCCATTAGAAACTTAAGCAGATGGGGGGGGGGGGGAATCTTCCTTGCATTATCGGATTGAAAAAAAGAAACAGTAATTCTAAATTACGGGAAAAGCAAGTGAATTATTTTTTTTAGATGCCATGGTTTATTTAAACAGAGTGAACCTTCATTTTTTTTTTTTTTTTTCTGTGATGATATGGACTCTTATTTGAATTACAAACATACATTTTTATTCAGATGTCTGAGTTACTGTTTTAATAAAAAATCATCTATAATTAAAAAGTTTAATGGATTTAGGCGAAATTCAGCAGATAAACGTATTTTAGTAAATTGCAACATCATGACGTAAATTTGGTCATTTTGGCGAAAATTGGGGAGCTGGGTTTTTTTTTTCTTACATTTTCTCCTATAGTTGTTAGGGTGAAGGAGGAAGGGTACATGCAACTTGACAGTTCAATGAGCTGCAGGTGGTGATTTATGGCGATGTGCCAAATGAAAAGAAGCCGTTCCATCAGGACATTCCAAAGGTTGTGCGTGGACGCGTGCTCCTGCTGTTTGATCTTAATCGGAATGTTTATGTTTTTGTGTAGAGAGAAATATCCGTTTCAGCTTTCACGGCTTTTTTTTTTTTTTTTTCTTGGTAATAAATGAAAATCATAATTGCTGCATTCACCATTGATCCATATTTGCATTTCTTGAATATAAACAGCAGACAATCAGAAACATGGTGTTGGGCGGGTCTTGATGTTCTTCATTTTGCATCTGCTGAATTCAGTTCTGTGGGAATAAGGAATGGCTTATACTGTGAATATATATACAAAACTACATATTTTTGATCTGAAAAAATAGGTCTACTTTATACAGTAGCTAACGTGTGAACTCAGACAAGACATACAGACATCTGATTCCATAAAAAGAAAAAATCAAGTTTTTTTATTATACACTACAGGTAAAAAGCAAAAACATGTTTTTTAACATTATAAAGGAAAACAGAGTTTTGAAACGCCATGGCTTGACGATGATCTTAATTTCTGAAAGTTTCTTTTTTCTACATCTTTTTTTTTTTTTTTTTTTTCAGTTGCAATACATTGTAACAGGATACCTGTGTATTGTATCACTTAGTGATATGGCTGATTTTCGGTTGCCGATATCCGCGATTGTAAGTGGTAGTTGCATTGCAATTGTTGATGATGACAAGATAAATACTGGAGTGATGTAAAATATTGCATAGACTTAAAAAAAAAAATCGCCCCCCCCCCCCTTCTTCTTCCGAACTTTTATGCGGTCATCATAGCTGATCTACCATTTCATTCCATGAACATCACATTTCAATCATTTGACCATTGGGGGTAGGTGGGGTATGACGGAATTCAGCAGTACTTAAGCGCCTAGCGCAACGAAAACATACTAATTTTGGACAGTTCTATTCCCTTCCCCTCTAATCCCTAATAATTAAGAGTGCATACTGTAGTTTCAAATATTCTATTTATGCGCTAGTTTTCGCGCTGTTCGTTATGTTTTTATTTTCGAAATTACTAACCCTTTCGAACTATAGGTTGCAGAAACGTTTATGCTTTGGGTTTGTCCGTACGATAATTCGCATGAAAGCGGTTGGATTTCGGCGAAATTTTAGTATGCCTTTGGGTACAACCTGGGAACCTACCCTATTGAAAATGGTCCAAATTAAATTCAAAGGCCAAGACATGAGAGCAGTATTCGTTCTCCAAGCTTAGGAATGTTAACTCACATAAAATCTGTTTGATTGCAACGAAGTTTTGGTATGTTATCAGGGAGGAGAAACCTACCCTTGTAGAAAATGGTCCAAATTGAATTCAAAGGTCAGGGCATAAGAACAGAATCCATTCTTTATGATCTTGTGTCTTGATAAACTTGATCCATTTGCATAAAGCACACTCATCCATTTGCATCTTTCATCATTTTTATTACTTAAAACTTAAATTATTTTAAAAAGTAATTTGAACATCATACTGTAAAGCGTAATATTCATCCTGGAATTTCTTGTATATGTCCTGGAAAAAGCCTGGAAAGTCCTTGAATTTTTTTCCCCCAAAAGTGTATGAACCCTGAATATGGCCGTGGAACTTGCTGAGAAGAAAGTAGGGTTTTCTCGCAAGAGGAAACCAGAGCTACTGTTCTAGCAAGTATAAGAACAAAACCAGGAAAAAAACTGTTTGAAGCTATGTTTTTCAAAACCACCTTATTTTGTTTGGAATTAAGTAATTTTATAATTGTGAATACAGTGGTGTGATCTAGTTAAATATTTTCATAAATAAATTACAGTGAACGATTCAGTTTTTTTCATGCTGCGTAATATTCACACTTTCTCACTGCACAGTCTGATTTTTCACCAAATTAAAAGTATAGCTTTGTTGTTGTTTTTCGTCAGTCTCATGTATGTTAATTAAAATTGCTCACCAACGCTATGGATAAATGAAAGGATTGTTTATATTGCATAACTTGTAATCAATTATCAGGAATACTGATCTTTTGGTTCTTACTTAAAGTATGAATTTTGCCCCATATGTTCAGGGAGCAGAATTTTAGGAGGTTTTCTTTTTCTCATTTTGACTTATCTTGGGGAACATCTTCAACCTCACACTTTTCTTTTTCCAGATGGGAAGGTGCATTGAACCACTTACTAACTCACAATTGTCTGCTTAATGTCCATGTCCATACATGCAGGACCCCAAGTATGCAAGAGCAGTGGCTCTTTCAGACAGCAACAACGAAAAAGTCATAAACTGATTCTACTACTACTACTACTGAAGAAGGGGGAGGGGCAATCCCGTGCCAAAACGTCACTGCGCTAGCATTGGTCAGTGGAAGCAACCTTTATCTAACCAACTTTACTAAATCTCACTGTTATCTTATAGTTTTGGTTCCAGTTGTAATTGTTCACAGCAATAACAAAAGTTTGACATTGATAATTTCTGGATGAAAAACATAGTATGAAGAGTATCATGACGCAACTGCTGAAAGGTGATTATATAATTTGATTATTAAATGTTACATTAGTTTCCTTTTATATCGAAGGTACGCTTTCCTTCAGAAAACCTTAGGAGTTTGTGATGCACACACAAACCACGTACGCGTGCGTGGCTTGCCAGTTGGTTGGTTTCAGAAATAATGTATTCTCATCTGAATGCCATGAATCTCAAAATATATGCTGCTAAAAACCAACCAAATGACAAACGGTAATTACATATTATTTATTCTTCCTAAGTGTATATTCGCAAGCGCTCAGTAACAATAGCAACAGTTCTTGGATGCGGCAGCTGACACGCCGCAGCATCCTATTCGTGTTACAGCGCAACAAATGTATTTAGAAGAAAATCCCTGATATTAACGTGTTACTCTTAAAATATTGGAGGTCGTGTAGATTTCAATAAATCGTGGGTAGTATAATTGTTTTCCCATTTATCTCACTGTAGTAACGACAGAAATGCTAATTAACATTTGTAAGAGAAGCAGTAAAATGTCAACAAACCTGAAATATAACATTTTTCATAGTTCATAAAATAATGGTAATTCAGTATATAAACATAACTTAAAGCACAGCATGGACTTAAAACAATTAAAAATACTATCATTAGCTGCTCCAAAACCTAAGTTCTGCTCCAAAATGCAAATTTTCTCGTTCCAAAACCCAATGTGTTTCTGCTCCAAATTGCATATTTTCTCGCTCCTAGAATTGCTCCAAAACATGGTAGGGGCACTAACACCCCTGATGTAGCAAAAAAACTCAAAGCAATTATTTTCATTTTTGAATAATTTTTAGTACATTCATAAGATGTTTTTATTGCATTCTGTATTTGAATCCTTCAGACCTTCTACATTAAAGTTAAAATGTTATAAATGTGACCATGTTGGAAAAACAGATTCATAAGTATTAATAAGATAGCCATGAGGTTGTTTTTCTGATTCTCTTGAACTGCCATGTTAAAAAAAAAAAAAAAAAAAAATGTGTGACAACCATAGATGAAACCCCAATATTTTTTTCAATCGTTTTACAGTTCAAATTTTGTATATATTGGATAATAAATTCAACTTTGTAGATGTTACACAATATCTGTTTTGTATCTTTGAAAAATTATCTTTCACTGAAGTAGATAAAAACTTGCTCACCTGTGATTTCCTCAGAAAAATTAACTTCACAGTGATGACTCTCATATTTCTGTAAACGTAACCAATGGAGATGCATACATTTGTATGTAAAAACATACCACCCATACATCAAAATCAAAATTTCTTTAACCACTGTAAAACTGACTACACTTTAGTACAGGACTTAAGAATATGTTAACAGGAAGTACAGTATGTGCACTTTAAGTGCAAACCACTGGAATTTAACATCTGATTATTTTTGTGAATTGGATTTATTAGATACATATACTGCAATAGCTTTATTATTATTATTTTTTTTTTTTCTTCCTAACAAAACATCCCGATATTTGGCAGTTTCTTCATCTGCAAAATTGCTAATTATGTTAAAGAGCACTTCAGGCTTGTATTACTTAAAATGTCACATAATTTTTTCTTCAAGCACTCCACAATATGAACTGATTGTGTGCTGGTGAATGAGGCTCCTCTATCGGCTCTCAGCCCAAAACAGCCACTACATTCTCTTTCAAAGCTTTTGAAATGGTGCATTCAGCTGATTGCACTTCAGTGGAATGCATGGACCATGCACTTGCACCACATTTTAAAATTTATCACTTGATGCACAAACAATATAAATTTTTATTTGTTCATTTAGTAGTTTTTATTTATAAGTTGTACATGGCATTGCCCTTTTAAATCGTAAACAAAATACTTTCACAATACATGTAATTCAAAAATAAAGCAGGTGAAGGTTGGTGGTACTAATGAATCCTTCATGAAAAATTACTGAATAGTGTTGGTTTTCTTATTTCTGTTATTTTAAATAATGAAGGTACTGATGATTTTTTTTCTCTCTCCCCACAACCAATCCCCTCTTTACTATGCACCAAAATTTATGACATTTCAGAAATTTATATGTACTGATATATCAGGAATAAAAAAAAAAAAGCTTTGGGGACTTCATACATTGGCAAATAAGTACTTGTGAAAAAAAGTTTTGTGAGTATGTGTGATGGGCTGGTGGAAAGCACCTGTTGCTTTGACATGAAATGACCCATATGTATATTTGTAGCCTGGGAGGAGGGGGAATAGCTTGTTAAAATTCAGGTACAATGCAGTAATTGAAGGTTTTGAGTAATAATGACCGTGAAATTTGTTACTCTTCATAAATTGTGCTGGGTTTTTTTTCTCCATTACATTTTCTGTCTTTACCTTGACTTATGAATCATTTTATAATTTTTTATGTCTTTGTTTTGCTTTCAGTATGAAACTGAAGAACAGGCAGTAACAACTAGGAATGCTTTACATAGTAGCAGGTGGCCTTTATCGAATCCAAAAATTTTAGCTGTTGACTTTTGTTCTGAAGAAGAGGTATTTCTTTTTTTTTTACTTTGTCCATCTATTTAGTACATCAAGCATATGGTTACTTGTGATTACATTATTTTTATACCAATAGTGCAAGTTGAATCTTGTTGACTACTAAGAATACAGCAGATCACTGTAAACAAAGGAACCAGAAAGTGTTAATTCCATTTGTGACCACAATACACCAAGAAATGGGTGATTCCATGCCAAATCAACCAGTCACTCAACCTGACCATTTCAGATTTCAATGAAACCTTCAGGGATCATTCTCCCTAGTGATATAAATCAGAATATATTTAAAAAATTTATCTCATTGAGTTTTCATGTAATTTATTTTTAAAATTTTGAAAAATCGGCATTTTTTGACTTGCATAAACTTTTTCAATCTTTAATTTCTCAAGTTCTATAAGGCTTAAAGAGTTGTTTGACCCCTCATTTTAAATAGAATTTCATAAGTTTTAATTTGACATGCAACTTGACTATACTTGGCAAAAAAAAATTATTAATTTAAAAAAAATTAATTAAAAAAAATATATGTTTTTTGTAATATTATGAGCTTTAAATCCTGAAACTTTTAGAGTGGGATCAAGAGTTATGGTACCAATGGTATTGTTTTAAATACCAGTTAGGGCTACATTGCTACCTTTAACTTTTGTAAGTTAAAAAAAAAAAATACATTGGCTATAAGGTAACCAATTTACATTAAAGTCTATTACAGATAATGATTTACTAAACCTACAGACAAATTAGGAATAGCATGTGAATAAATAGTCTGCTAATCACAGGTGTTCTGGCACAAGCCTGTATAGAAGAGTTTTGGATTATTTGTTTCAGAGTTTGCCAAAACTTTTAAGACACTCTTTCATTGCTACTCAACAGTCTTCCTATTTGTGACACTTGAAAGAAAATCTTCCTCAAAACCAATGCATTGTACTTTGTGATTTTGCTGAAAATTATGCATTTGTGCTTCAAGATTCTTCTGCACAAGGCTTTCATTGGAACAATGCTCAAACAACAATACATCCGTTTGTTATATACTACATTGATGAGGAAACCAAAAAGTTGGCACACCTGAGCCTAGTTATTCTTTCTGATTGTATGGTGCATGGTACAGTTGCTGTTCATTTGTTTCAACGCCTCATGATTGACTTTCTTAAACAGAATCTGCCCCATAAACCCGAAAAGCTGAATTACTTTCCAGATGGAGCATCATCACAGTACAAAAACAAATCAAACTTTCTCAATCTCTGCCATCATGAGAAAGAGTTTGGCATCAAGGCGGAATGGAACTTCTTTGCATCGTCACATGGAAAAAATGCATGTGATGGTGTCGGAGGAACTGTTAAGTGATTAGCGACATTGGCCAGTCTACGAATGGTCTAGAATGATCAAATTATGACCCCTCGCCAACTTTATGATTGGGCTAAAGACAATATTGTCAATATCAGTTTTTTGTATTCCACTACAGATGAATACGAGGCAGAGGAAAAGACCTTGAAGAGTAGGTTTGAAGAGGCAACAACAATAAAGGGTACTCAACAATTTCACAGTTACAGTCCTGTGAATGAGACCAGAGTTTTAGTGAAAGGCTACTCGTTTTCAGAGGAATCAAGTGTAGAAATAGTTTCAGTTGATGATCTGGACATTAATGACATTTTTGGCTTTATTACATGCCAATACTCAGACAAGTGGTGGTTAGGTTGTGTGTTAGGAATAGAAGGAGATGAAGTAAAATTAAGTTTTTTGGAACCACATGGTCCTTCTCCATCTTTCAAATACCCACAATTTACTAACATACTAGTTGTGCGTAAAAGTAAGGTTTTAACAAAAGTTGATCCTACAACAGCTACAGGAAGAGTTTATTGACTTACAGACTCAAAAAGCAAAAAGGCAAACAAGAAATTATTTGTTAAATTAAAGAAGAACTAAGAGGTCGCTATTTTGGCGTAACTACAACTCTGAGTGCTAACTAAAAAAAAATGTTTATTAATTTTACCAAGTAAAACTTTTAGCCTGTTGGGACTATCCTTCCCTTGTTTTATTTTTGACTATGCATTAGTATGATGTTTTATGTAGATTTTAAAACTCAGTGTCTGTTATCATGTAAACACACTAAAACGAGAATTATAATCCATTATTACTTGTACGGTAACTTTAAGTTTTTTGCCATAGCTCCCGATCCCATTGAGATCCCACTCTAAAAGTTTCAGGATTTAAAGCTTATAATATTACAAAAAACATATTTTTTTCAAATTAAAAAAAAACACTCTTATATTCTTTTTTATTATTTTTCTAAATTAAAAAAATTTGTTTTCACCAAGCATAGTCAAGTTGCATATCAAATTAAAACTTTTGAAATTCTCTTTAAAACGAGGGGTCAAACAACTCTCTCTAGGCCTTATAGAACTTGAGAAATTAAAGATTGAAAAAAGTTTATGCAAGCCAAAAAATGCCGATTTTTCAAAATTTTAAAAATTAATTACATGAAAACCCAATAAGATTAAAAAAATATATATATTCTCATTTATATCATTAGCATACCTGCCAACTACTACGGAATGTCCGTTGTTTCTACGGATTCAGTCGCCTGACTACGGAACTACGGAAACCTTGTTGAAACTACGGATGAGTCTACGAATTTTCCTTTTGTTTTTCAAAATGAGTGTTTCTGCTAATATTTCCATACATGAGATTCTTCCGCGAATTCGCGGAATTCCGCTTTTTTCGGCATCATTTTGGTCATCCTCGAGGTCATTGCAAAAATGAAGAGAAAATTTTCAGAATTTTTTTAGGGGGGGGGTCGTTCTATAGAAAAATCCTTGAAAAGCGGAATTCCGCGATTCCGCTTTTTTGTGGTGTAAAAGAGCTAAGCGCTTTCTAGCTGAGAGCGTTGTTTTTGGAGCAGGCGCTGGGGGGGGGGGCAAGAAGAAATGTTGGAGGGTGGAGTCAGGAGCTCAATTCGTTTACTGCTGTCAACAATGGATGGGGTCAGTCACTTGAGCATCGCAGCGCGAAGGGTGGAAGCTGCGCCTACTTCGTGCTTTAGGGAAACTGCCGCAGCCCACGAGCCATTCCGTGTCTTGCGGGAAATCGCCACTCTGCATTCTATCCGTGACGTCATCGCCAGGAACTCTCTCTCTTGTAATTTGCGATGTATCCGAATGCGTTCTCACTTTTCTGAGATCGTTAGAGAATCGAAGTTCTCGTGAAATCTCTTTCTACAAAGGACGCACATAAATTACGGAATCTCCGTAATTGCCAAAAATTATGGAATCTCCGTAATTGCCAAAATTACGGAATCTCCGTAATTATTACGGATTTCCCCGGGATTACGGGTGACTAACAAAAAATTATGGATATTCAGATTTTCGCTGTTATTAAGAAAGTTTTAATGGTTTTGTAAATAATCGATGAAAAGCCTCTGAATAAAGTTCGTAACACAGCCCTTTGTATCCTTTTTTTTTTTCTTCTGAGGTGGCGGAATTTGTTTTGCTTGTTCGAAAGTGTAAAAAAAAAAAAAAAAAGCACGGCACTAGGATTGCATAAATCCGGCGTGCTTCTTTCGGCATGGCCCGCTATTACGTGCTTCTTTCGCTGTGGCCCGAGATTACGTCGGCCTGAGGCATCTGAATAAAAAGTTCGTGACGCAGCTTTCTTTCTTAAATTCTCTCTCCCCCCCCCCCCACCATCCCGAAGAGAAGGAATTTATTTTGCTTGTTTGAAAGCCAAGTGGAAAGGAAGCACGGCGCCGCGCCGGGATTACGTATAGGCATGGCGTGCTTCTTTTGCCGTGATCCGGAATTACGTTGGCTCGGACGTGCTTCTTTCGCTGTGGCCCGGACTTGCGTCAACCCGATGCTTCTGAAACAAGTTCGTGACGCACCTCTTTGTTTTCTTTTTTTTCTAATGAGGAGGAATGTGTTTTGCTTGCTTGAAAACTTAGTGGAAAGAAAGCACGGCGCCCGGCCAGTATTACGTCGGCCTGAAGCTTCTAAACAAAGTTCGTGACACAGCTTTCCGTTGTTGTTTTCTTCTTTATGAGGAGGAGGAATTGTTTTGCTTGTTTGAAAGCTAAGTGGAAAGGAAGCATGGCGCCACGCCGGAATTACGTAGGCCTGGCGTGCTTCTTTTGCCGTGATCCGGAATTACGTTGGCTCGGACGTGCTTCTTTCGCTGTGGCCCGGAATTGCGCCGGCCCGATGCCTCTGAACCAAGTTCGTGACGCACCTCTGTGTTTTGTTTTGTTTTTTTCTGAGGAGGAGGAATGTGTTTTGCTTGTTTGAAAACTTAGTGAAAAGAAAGCACGGCGCCCGGCTAGGATAACGTCGGCCCGTAGCCTCTGAACAAAGTTCGTGACGCAACCCTGTTTCTCTCCTTTCTTTCGTTTTTTCCTAAGGAAAAATGTGTTTTGCATGTATGAAAGCTAAGTGGGAAAAAAGCACGGCTTCGGGCCAGTATTACGTCGGCCCGAACCCTCTAAACAAAGTTCGTGGCGCAGCTTTCGGTTTTTTTTTTCTTTCTTTCTGAGGAGGAATTTGTTTTGCTTGTTTGAAAGCTAAATGGAAAGAATGTGTCATGAGTGGCCCAAAAACATGGTTAAAAACAAGAATTCGGCAGAGAAAATTTCCCCACTTGCTTGACATTGATGGAGATTCATGTCACCATATTCACAATGCAAGTAAAAAATTTTGCAAGCCATTTTAAGCTTACATTGAGAAATACTTTATTGACTTCTTCAATTACTTTAAATGGTCGGCAGATCAACATGAAGCCCTTGCTGAAATTTGTGAAATTATAGGGCTAAAATTCACTGAAATTAAGAACATGGTGCAATGCAGGTGGTTGTCATTATATCATGTGGCATTAAACAGTTTACATATCCATGATGCCCTTTTGCTGCTGTATTATGGATTTGTGCAGCCTAATGAAAGACCAATATACATGGATGTGATAAATAAAATATGTAAAGATTAGAAAGAAAAAGTTAAAATTCCAGGAGCTTTGGAAGAAATTACGGGAAAAAAATCTAACAGAAGATGGAAGAAAATGGAAATCTAGAATTGTTGCAAAATTATTTGAAAGCTCAAAAAAAAAAAAAAAATAATAACCTTGCTTATATTAAATTTTTATGTTGCAGCTCTACCTCTTTTGAAAAAAATATGTATGCTTATTTCAAACATAGGAGCCATTAATTCATAAAGTTTTTGATGAGCAGAAGCAACTATTCTTGGATTTCTTAGCTTGTTTCTTAAAACAAGAGATACTGAAAGGCAAACCTATGAAATATTTGATAAGGCAAACCTGTGAAAGATTCTTGGATCAGGAACATTATTTTGAAAAGCGAATCAAATGACATTGTGGGGAATTTTTTTAAGCCAGGCTGCTGAAGCTTATATTCAGCATGCAAAATACATGCAAAAGACACTACCATTATGTAGTGATCTTTTAATGTACATATCATTGATCCTTCTACAAGGGGACATAATCTAACTTTAAAAAGACTGGAAAACTTCCACAGTTTCTTTGAAATATATTGAATTCAGAGGAAATGGAAAGCTATGCTCTAGAAATTCACCAGTATCAGTTTGAATCACGACTTCCATCTCCTGACTTTGTAAAAATTGATGCGTGGTGGGCAAAGGTGTTTGACCTCTACAAGTACACTATGTTATCTAAAGTAGTAAAAGCCTTTATATCATGCTTCCATGGTCCACAGGTTGAAAGTTCTTTCAGCATGATGGCTGAAACCATAGATATAAAATCAGGAAGAATGAACATTGAAACCTATTCAGCTATACAAACTGTGTAGTATAAACTTAAAGCACAGGGTAAGTCTGCAGTTAATTTCTTCAGTAAAGAAATTTTTTTCCAAGAAGCAGTTGATGCCAACCTCGGCCAAAATCTTAGGACATCAGAAACAAGTTATACCAAAGAAATAGAGAGGAAAAGAAAAGGAATTATCAGCAAAAAGAAAAAGTTAGCAATGGATGCTGTTCAGCTGCAGTCAACATAAAATAAATATGGCCGTGCAGCTTGCTGAGAAGAAAGCCAGGCTTGCTCAGAACAGGAAATTCGAATTGTTGTGCAAGCAAGTACAACAAAAAATGGGCAAAATATCTTTGAAGCAATCTGTTTAAAAACCATAACTTCTAGTCATGTTTTTTTTAATTTGTACATATTCAAATACATATTCCAATTATCATTTAGTAAGAATCTGTGAATTTAACTTATTTCCACACACATTTCATTTTTGAAAAATTTGGTACATTAGAGTGCTACTAAGCCAACAAGACTGACTTATCTCTTGTACTCTGATGTTTGACCAAAACTAATCTGTGGATATGCTTCTAATTGCTTGACTAAATGCACAAACTTTCCTAGACAAATACTTTTCACCTCAGGATTTAGCTAGTAAAGATTTACATGTATGTTTTAAATCTGATTTTTAAAAATATCTCATTTTATTTTGTTCTTGATTCCCTACTTTTCTATTGTGAATATAATAATGTGCTTCACTTTAATATTTACTTACATAATTTACAGAAAATAATTCCATATGGCTTGTGCAATCTTAAATATTGTATATGCTGTATTTGAATTTGCTCACACCGCGCGTTCGCGTGTCCCAATTTTCCACCCAGTTAAAAAGTTCAGCTTTTTTTGTCATCGGCCGGTCTCATGTATGTATTTCAGGATATATATAAATGCTGTTTGTCATAAACTGGAATTGGTGTAACAGTATTATCATTTGGTAAGTGGAGGCTCGCGCAATGCGTACTCACGTGCTGGAGTTCGCTCCGGTCAAGCGTTGGGGGATTCCGAATGCATCAGATTGATTGTTACTGGTGGTAGTTTTGAACTGAAATCTGGCAACGTTACCTGTTCTGCTCACGTTATCTCGGGATGTTAGGCTCGCGTCAGTGAATCAACTTCGAGTTTTGCACGTGCTAAGTTCGCTTCATTAGCGTGTGCGGTTGTTGTATTGCACGTTTCTTTTTCACAAAGATGGATCGTTTCCTGAAAGAGCGTCAGAATGAAGCAACAGCTTCAGTGCCATCAAAAAAATTGAAGAATTACCAGAAATTTAAAAAGGAAAATTCCAAACAGTTGCATCATTGTTGCATCATCGGAGAAAGACGGATATACCTATTGTACGGTATGTACTTTGAATTTTTCTGTGGTTCACGGGGGATGTGACGATTGTCGGCGCCACGCTGCAAGCAATAAACATGTGGAATTTGTGAAAAGTAAAGCCTCAAATCACAGTGTTTCATTATTTTGTACTAAAGATAATGATTTTAGTACTGTCCGAATCGGAATATTATGTTCTAATTGAACATAATATTCCGATTTTAGTTTCAGATCATGCAGATCCATTGTTTACAAAAATGTTTCCCGGACTCTATTATTGCTAAGAAATACAGCAGTGGGCACTCAAGAACGAGTGCCATCATTCGCATAATGGCGGATTCCAGCAAATCTAAGATTTGTGATATACTTAAAAATAATTCATCTGCATTAGCGACTGATGGCAGCAATGACATTGAGGCCAAAAAGCTACACCCCCTGGTTGTTAGCTATTATGCTCATGAAAAGGGCCAAATCATAACCACTTTGCTTTCATTATTAGATTCTTCTGATAATACTGAGAAGGAATATTTAAATTAATTGAATCTGAATTAACGAGACTGGGCATAGGGTGGAATAATTGCGCATCCTTTTGTTGTGATAACGCGAGCACTATGACTGGCCGTTTCAAAGGTGTAGCAGCTTATATTAAAAGCAAACAGCCAGATATTAAAGTAGTTGGTTGTCCATTATAACTGAGGGAATAAAGTTGTCAAGAAAAGTTTTTTTATGCTGGTATTTATTATTGCTAAAGGGAGGCATTTTTTTTTGGAAATGCTGGTATTAATTCAACAAATAAATAAAAAAAATGAGTGAAATGGGAATGCTCAGAAATATGTATGATTGAACAGCACAGTGCATTTTTTACATCAACGCTATATGACAAACATCCATATTGCTTTAGTTTCGAAAAAAAGGAAACTTATTTTGGCAGAGTACAACAGAAAAAAATAAGGTAGGCTCTTTTAATTTTACTTGATGCATTAAAGTTTGCTATTTTCATTGTTTCAAATAATCCTGTAGTTCACTAGATAAAAAGTTGCATTGAGCCATTTGAGCATTGTACTATATAACGAACCATTATAAATTCCATGAAATATAAACCCCTCACCCAGCTGAGAAAGCAGCAGTAAATTAAATTATAACTCAAAAGCAATAGTAAATTAGTTATATTTAAAAAAAAACCTGTTAAATTAAGCCATTTAGAAGCATGTAAGGAATTACTTTATCACGGTCAAAAGTAGCTGTTACGTACGCCGCATAACAGTACGAGTTACTACTGACAGTGCCCTGGTCAATGTTGGCAGGTATGCATTGGGGAGAATGATCCCTGAAGGTTTCATTAAAACCTGAGATGGTCAGGTTGAATATTGAAATTTTTTGGTTGATTTGGCATGGAATGACCCAAATAGAGAACTAAATGTAAATTTTATTTTATTTCTCTGTAGGAGTTCATATATATTTATAAATTTTGGACAAAAGTATTTAATTTGTTGTTATTCCTTGATCCTTCCACCCTCTCCACCATATGAACATACATTTTTGTATTATACATTACTAAGTTTCATCATTTCTGATATGTCTTGTGACAAACATGTCAGATGCAACATGGTTGTCCAATTCATAATTAAATGTCATGTTTTTCATGAAGTACACATCTCATTGCGATACTGTACATCAGACTTGCAAACAGCCATTCACCTGGTGAAATTAAGTAATTTCAACGGATTGAAATTTTCATGCCCCCTGACTTCATTCATTCCTTGAAGAGAAAAATATGAATGCAAACTCTTTTTTTTTTTTTTTTTAAGGTTGAGAGAAATGACTAGTTGTGCTCTTACTAGGCAGCTCACTGATAGCCCGAGGTATTAGAATAAGCACAACAGAAGTTGTGGAATTCCAATTCAAAGGGCTTCATGAACCTAATGTCTCAACCAATCCGCTATGGGTGAAATCCATGGAGGACTGTGGAGCCTATGAAGTTTTCTGCAGTTATCTTTCACCTCAGTATTGCCTGATTGGTATTACAAGAGAAAGTTTCATAACATATTGCCTGTGTGTATAATCACTGATGCATTTGGAACTATCAGCCACAAGGACAGGAGTCCTTGAGCACTCATTAAATTATTTATTTTAAGTAGTCTTAATGGATGCGTTAGTAAATTTCCTCTTTGTAGTAAAACTGGCAAGATAGTTTCTTGGGAATAATCCCCAAAATTAGCTTATTTAACCTACATAAATAATGTGCATACTCTGGGATTCTACCTTCGTGGTGGGAGAGTCCAAAATGCATTATTAATTGAAGATATTGGCAATATCTTATAATACTTTTTTTTTTTTTTTCTCTTTTCAGTATTTCTGTGTAATTTTAATTTTCATTTCATTTATTTCTGGGGGAAATTAATGTGACTGCACCACACACACACACACATGCGCCTCTACCTACCTATCTACCCTACCCTACCCTAACCTAACCTAACCTAACCTACTGTACCCTACCCAAGACAGATTCCAAGTCCAAAGGAATGAAACTGTTTTGCGTTTTAGCCAGGATTCTGTTTCATTCAAGTGAATCCATGAAAGCCTTTGAAATGTAAGGATTTTAACTTTTGTCGTGCTAATTACAGACTGTACATAATTAATGCTGATGTAAGAGAATGTATTGTTAGTAACCTTAATCAATTAAAAATCTCAATCTACTATTTTTTTAAATAATCCAATATTGATTTCTGTACAGTAACACTTAACAATGTGATGTTCAGTGAGAGCATTGTGGGCTGCTCATTTACTGAAATAATTCAGTCACATCTGACAAATGCAAAATCTTATGTATTGCTTGATTTATATTTTTATCTTAGATGTGGTCTCTTTATTCACCTTCTCTATTTCATCATCCTTGCTGCTATTGTTTTTGTCTTCAATTTGATTTTGCTCAATAATTTTATCAAGATCTTTATTACAAGGCTCAGACGCAACCTTGCTGTCAATGTTTACATAATCCTTTGCACTGAGGGTTTACCAAACTAGGTCTGTTGAGTGCTGCCTGCAGATCACTGGTGCTTTCACCACACACATCTGGTTGGTCCTCCAAAGGAAATTTGCCGCCCCGGTGGCGCAGTGGTCTAAGGCGTTGGCCTCTGATCGTTCGTCCGTAAGCGGTCCGGGTTCGAATCCCGGTCAGGCATGGATGTTGTGTTTGTCTTACGGCACTGGTTCTCTCCCTTCCCTGGAACCAGTGACCCTAAATTAGGGACGGGCGACTGCTTATAGCCCATTGAGTTGCTCACGGTGGTCGTTAAACTTCCAATCAAAAAAAAAAAAAAAAAAGGAAATTTTGTCTTCTTGAAACATGACTAATTTTAATTTTTTTCGGTGACACCTCGCCTGATGCTATTGCAAGCCATCCAATAGCATTAAGAACAGTTATGGATTTTGCTAGAAAAGGATGCAAATTCCATATTCGCAAGAAGCAATTGCATAGCATGTTTCTGATGATGCAAGGCTGGAAAAATGTGTTCCAGATCTAGGAGCCAGGTGAAACAAATTCAGATTTCCCAAGAATAAACATAATATGTGGTGATGATGCTTGAATGCAAAGTAAAAGTGTATTTGCTGCCATTTTTTTAATGCTTCAACCTCTTACTCCAAAATAAAATTCTGATTTCGTCTATAATTTTCTTTTCCCATTCTTTCAGTCACTGCTCTCAAAAAATCACAATTTTAAATTAAAGTCCACAGCTGTTGTGTTGATCCTGAAGTGTAATTTCTGACTGAAAAGTCCAATGCAGTGAGAAAGAAACGATCTTCAAATGTTATCATTCGCACTGATGCGCTGTATTTTCACTGTTGTCCATGTGGCCACTCTTTCAGAAAACTTGAAAATTACATTGCCCTGGAGCTGGAAATTATATTGCCCTGTAGGTATAATTTTCAAGTTTTCTGAAAGAGTGGCCACATGGACAACAATGAAATTATGGCACATCAGTGCCAATGATTACATTTCTATTGCCGTCCATGCATTTGAAAATAATTCTTTCTTCAGGGAAATTCGTTTCCCATTTATGTATTCATGGTGAAACACTCTTCTTATTAAAAAACAAAAGTAACTATCATTTTTTAAAATAGTTTTGTGTTATTTTCAAGTGCATAGAGAAAAAAATACAGTTTTTTCAGCATTACTATAGTTTATTAGTTAGACCTAAAAATCTGTTGAAACTGCTGCCAGTCTGAAGTATTTGGCTTTTCTAAAATTGTTTCTCAAACAAAATGGCTTAACTAACAGAATTAATGTGCAACAGAACTGAGGAATCCGATTCACAAAGTGATTACTTTACCAAGGAGGCAACAGTTACATACCCTGAAGTAGCTCAGTGGGCTTCCCACATAGCCTTCCCCAAGTACAAATAGTATACCACTTTCATTGCATGATATTTTCTGTCAAAATGCTTGTAAGTAAAAAAAAAAACGATATATTTCCGTCTCTTTGCGGCTCTCTGCCTGCTTTACGTCAACCCCCCTCTCCCCGTTAATGCACTTCCAATACTTTACCAATACCACCAGCTATCCTGATATCGTGTGGATTTTTAAAAAACTGAAGTGCTTAAAAAATAATTTTTAAACAGTGTATCATCAGAACTACTCGTTTAATAGATAATCCTCAAATTATACAACATAAATTAAAATATTTTCTGCTAATTATGTAATCTAAAGTTTAAAAAAATTGGACACCAGCGCCTAATTTCTAGGTGCCAGGTCACCCTTGCACCCAGTACTAGTCCTGTGATAATGAATTTTGATGCATTAAATAATCTCTTCAATTGGTTGATAAATGCCAGTTGTGTTTGGTGGAAACCACACAAGTTTTGCATCTGATAGATGAAGACAAGGATGCCGTTTTGCATTTTCCCAATACAAAAGAGCACATTAGTTTTCCCTTTTCATATTTGAATAAAAACTTGCTAACCATTCAGCTACAACTTGAGCTGTGATGCAGGCTTTCTTGTTCGATTTTCACTCAACAGGAAGCTTTTTTTAAATCCAAGTTATTGAAGCATCGGGATTTAGTGGCTGTGCCAATCACTAATCATTTTCCCGTCTCCCCAGATATAAACACATGAAGAAAAACTAAGATGTTCCTTAGAAAATTTTTCCTACAATACCTATTTTGACTTTAGAGCACAAAGTTTTATTTAACAGAGAAACCTTTCCCTCCCTCCAAAAAGAGTTTTGTCACCACTGGCAATGTTTAGAGGTTCATAGCCTTCAACAAGTTTTGGTAATTTTTGTACATACATACATACATATCACTAAGCTGTTCTCTGAGATTCAGAGGTTAGCTCCAAAAATAAATACAAACTACCAGATATTTTTACTTACTGTTGTCGTATCAAACTTCTCCATTTACAGCGATCTTGACATACAACTCTGGCTTCATTGATATCCATTACACGCCGTACACAAGATCTTTTATACTTCGCAAAACGTAATCTTTTTCTCATGCACACACTCCTGAATCTGATCCACTCATGTCTTCCTTGGCCTTCCTCTGCCTTTCCTTCCCTTCCTGCCACTTGGGCTAAAAAGATTTTCTTAGTAAGCATCGCATCACTCATACTTTCAACATGGCCAAACCACCGAAGCATATTGGTCTCCACCTTGCTAACAACATTTTGCTTCACATCACACAACTGCAACACATCTTCATTCCTCACACAATCAGACCGTGTCTTGCCACAAACCCCTCGTAAATAACGCATTTCTCCAGCACACAAACGACTCCTATGTTTCTTCTACAGTACCAAGGTTTCACTGCCATACATCAGAGTAGGAAGAATTGCACTTTCATACACAGCCATACGGGACTCTCTAGAGAACCCATCATTCCTGTGAAAACCTCCCAGAGCAGCTATGACTTTCAAAGAAGAATTCACTCGCCTACTAATTCCACCATCTAATTTGTTCTCTCTGTCAAACATGCTTCCTAAATACACAAACTCACTCACCTGGTCAATCACAGTGCCACTTATACTTACATTACATTCGACATTTCCTCTCTCAAACACCATAACTTTGGTTTCTCCCTTATTTATACTCAGTTTGACTTTCATGCAAACTTTGTACATCTGAGACAACATACTCTGCAAATCACTTTTGCTCTCTGCCAACAGGATAGTGTCATCAGCATACAGCAATTTGCACACATGGATATCACCAAGATATAAACCACTACCATCTATTTTGGCATGACGCATGCACACGTCCATAAATATATTAAACAGCCATGGTGACATTACACAACCCAGTCTGACTCCTGCACCCATAGAAAACCATTTTAATAAAACACCATTCACTCGTACACAAGCTCTACTACCAGCATACATGGCTTTTACACTATTAAGTAGATTCCCAGTAACACCATATTCATTCAATACCTTCCACAAAAGTGTCCTATTTACTCTGTCGTAAGATTTCTGTGATGTAAGACCCCATACTTTTTCAATAATGACCTTACCAAACACTTTCCCTGGCACACTTAATAGGCTAATACCACGATAGTTCTTGCATTCAATCTGATCACATTTTTCCTTATACAAGGGAACAATAATAGCATCCTTCCAATCCCAAGGTACCATTCCTAACTCCCAGCACAACTGGCAAATTTCAGTTAACCAATCAATTACAGAGTCACCACCATATTTCAACATCTTGACAGTTATGTCATCAACTCCCGGAGCCTTACCATTCTGAAGAGATTTTAGAACTTTACACACTTCTTCTCTTGAGATCTCTCTCCTGTGCTTCCATCCCTCACTGTGACATCATCTGCATCTGTCTCAGAATCATTTTTGCTTTCCTGATCTAATAGCTCACACAAGTATTCACCCCATCTTTCACTTAACTCATTGGGCTCCCATATCATTTCCCCGATCTCATTCTTCACACAACTTACAGCTTTGTTTCCCCGATTTTTCCTGAGTCTCATGTACTTCCAGAAAGACTTGCCTATCTTTCCAAAAAGCCAGTTCATGCCTTCCACCTTCTCCTTCCTATCTTTTGCCTTACTCTGACAAACCAGCTTAGCAGCTTCACGCTTCTTTGAGCTTTATTCATCCACAGAGACTCTACCTTGCAACACTCCCAAATAGGTTTCTTTCTTTCTCTTTACTGCCTCTTCAATCTCACTATTCTACCAAGCATCACCTCTATTGTTACCCACTATTGTGGTGCCACAGACCTCTTTAGCAGCAGTGACAACACAGTTCTTAAAACATTCCCACTTCTTTTCTACATCCCTCTCACCAGACTTCAGCTCCTTCAGTCGTTCTCGGAGTAAGTCAGAATAACGCTGATGATTTTCAAGGAGCCTGTCAACCTTTATTCTTTCTATCCTGGGTCTCTTCCTATTCCTTTTCCTCTAACCAACATTAAGTTTCACTCGTGACACCACCAAGTAATGGTAGTGTCACGTACCAAATCCAAAACTGTTTTTTCATTGATGTCTACCGCTTATCCGCAAATTTCATTGAACAAAATGGTGTCGAAAACTCTGTAATCATACAATAAAAACATGAAACTGTTTTCCAAGTTTTTTGGCTACATCTCTTGTTCATGTTTGCAACAAAAGGTCTGAAACTGACAAATTTCTCACTCTTGAATTTAAAAAAACAAAATAAAAAAAAACAACTCCCAGACAATGTTTTTCAACTCTTTATTTTCAGGTTTTTACATTTTTCTGTTCATTGAGTTGTTACCTTTACTCCACTGCTCTGTTGTCTTGTCACTTCAAAATGCCATAAATTTGTGTTTTCCCCAGCACTGAAGTTCTCTGCCAAATGCTTGACATTCACACTTTCTTTTTGTGCATTTTAATAACTTTGACTTTTGTATTGAAATCAACCTCAGTGGGATCTTACCAGGTGCGCCATATAAAAGAGGCCCAGTGGCCAGACGTTGTTTGGCGGGTTTCCAGTTAAAACTGCTTTGTTCAACTTCTAACTGGTTTCTGTGTGTACAGCTGCAAAGGAATTCTCCGGAGTGGTTAGTCGCAGCCAGAGCAGTGTAGGTACGCTGTCATAAGTGTAAGTAAAGAGAGAACAAAGGCAACGGAAATGGCTTTAAGTATGGAACAGCAGATTTTTATTGTGGAACAGTATTTCAGAAACAACTCATACAAGGTTTTAAATGAGTTCTTTACAGAAAAATTTCCACATTGTGCAGCACCAGCGAAATCAGTGGTACAGAAGTTAGTGCGGAAATTTTGTGAAACCGGCACGGTGTGCAAAAGGAAAAGAAATAAACCCAAGACAATTTGTACTGAAGACAATATCAAGGATGTGTGCACAATGATGTTACAAAGCCCTTGGAAGTCGATTCGCCGAATATCGTCTGCAATGGGAATATCTGCCACATCATGCCGACGCATACTCAAGGTGGATTTGCATTTTCGGCCGTAGAAAGTTATGGCACTCCAAGAACTTTAAACTCCTGATTTTGCAAAATGGATGCAATATTGTAAGTGGTTTCAGGAGACCATTGTCTGCGGTGAAATGGACCCAACACTTTATTACGTGACAGATGAAGCATGGTTTCATCTGTCCAGGTATGTCAGTGGGCAAAACAGCAGGATTTGGACTGATACAAATCCTAGATGGACAGTGGAGACTTCTCTGTACGACCAAAAGATAGGTGTTTGGTGTGCTGTGTCTGCAAAGAGGATAGTTGGCCCATTCTTTTTCACTGACACCATCAACTTGTTCAGCAACTGTTCAACCCATTTGTTGCTGCATTTACAGAAGAAGAGCAAACATATGCTTTCTTTCGGCAGGATGGTGCAATGGCGCATACTGCTCAGAACAGTCTATGTGCTGTGCATGAAGTGTTTGGGGAGGACAAAACTGTATCGAAGGGACTATGGCCACCCAGATCACCCAATCTCTCCACCGGTGACTTTTATCTGTGTGGAGCATTGAAAGGAAAAGTGTACACAACTAATCCAGGCACCTTTGACGAATTAAGAGTGAACATTACGGATGCCACAGCCCAGATTACTATAAGTTGTGGTGCGTTACAAACAACATGTTCCGTCTTGTGCAACTGTGTCTTGATGTCAGAGGACAGCACTTTCAGCATTTGTTGTAAACGCAGGTAAATTGCTCCTGTTTTCTGTCATTTCAACTATTCTTTATCATGTATAGTAACATTGCCTGACTGTTGTCATTCATTGTACTCGAGCCTCTTTTATATTGCACACCCTGTAAAATGTAAGCAATGTTATTCCTTAAATGTGTTTTGTTTGTAAACTTTTATTAAAAAAAACATATACACTCAATGAACTAATAGCTCTATTTTAACTGAAGAACAGAAAATCTAAGGCATTCTTTAACTAAATATATGCAGTTACAACATCAAAATTATGATGATATGTGCTTATGAATTGCAATGTTCATTTAATTATAACAAATAAAGGCAAGGTAAAGTTTTAGAATAAGTCTTATTTTGTATGAAATGTATTAAAGTAATAATTTATAAATTTCAAGCTGTCATACTAATTTGTAACTCAAAGATGAAATGCCAAAGAGTTCAAAAAATATTGTGTTGTGAGGGGACTCTCTTATTAATATAGCACAGATTTATTGTTGAAAATTTTGTGATTCAGTTTCAGATATTTGTGGAAGCTGTGTCCTGATTTGCTTCATTGAATGAATCTTAATTTAATTCGTTACAGCTTGATGTTCACCGAAATATGACTGAACAACCAAAGCCTGTAAAAGTTACTCAGCAAGTTCCCTTTGAAAGGCAGGATGTAAAAGATGCACAAGCTGTTGATGTCTCTAAGAGGAAAAATCGAGAGGAGCACAAGAGAGAAAAAGAGCGTCAAAAAATACCTGTCACTCATGTGAGAGAGTGGGACAAGGATAAATTGTCTCAAGATTCCCCTGAACAGACTAGTCATCGTGCTGAGAAAGATACAGAAAAATCTCGTTCAGATAAAAGAAAGGAAAAGAAAGGTGAGTCTATGTGCACAGGTCTGTTTTGCTTTCTCTCTATCTCTGTGTGTCTGTGTGTCTGAGTGAGTTCTGTGTGTCCAAATTCTGTGTGTCTGAGTGAGTGTGTGTGCATAAGCAGGTCTCTCTCTCTCTCTCTCTCTCATCTTCTTTACACGCCTTGAAGTCTCATGGCGAATTCTGCGCCATGCTAGCAACTTTCCTAATGAGATTTGCTGCATTTAACTGTTTGTTCTACTCATGCTGAAGAACACGGTTACTCCGAGTGATATGCAACAACTATAATTGTTTGTTTCTTACCACTTATCAGTGTGTTACTAGTTTTAGTTGTTCCTTGCCTATTTTTTGATGTTATTTTATTACAGCTGATATTCCAGTTGGAATAGTATGCAATCCAAATCAATGAACTAGTGCATAATAATAAAGTGTAAATTGAAAATTTGCACGGTGTAGTTACATAAAGAAATTAAGAAACACAGAAAAGCTTTGACCTATATTCAATTTTGATCACTTGTAAACAATCAGAGCAAGACTTGTTGCCAGATTTGGGTTTCTAAGTTCTTCATTATGGTTGTTGCCAAATGGTAGTTGTGATTTTCAAATGATGGGGATAAAACAGGGACTGTCAGTATTGCAGTTTGAAGAGGTAGATATTTCAGTGCTCTCACGAAAAGTGTAACTCCCTTTTGTTGATGAAAGGAGTGATTTTCTCAGAATATTTTTCCAGAGAAGCACTGCAGAAGTATCTGAGATAGTAAATAAAACCAAAGAAGAATTAGGTCAACCTTTGGATAATGTCTTGTATGTGTTCAGCCAAACATTTAGTATTGCTGCAAAAAAATGTGCTGTCAATGTAAATTGTGATACCGGCTGAATGGGAAAAATAATTTTGTACACACCAGGTACATTGAGGTCTTCAACTGTCTCTGTCCTGTAGGATATGTTTTAGGATCATAGAATTGAATTTGATACCAATCAAATAACTGTAGGATTTGAAAATTTATGCAACTGGTAGATAGAATGGTCAAGAAACTTTATACATCCAGCAAATTAAAATTGTTTGTTTACCTCTGAAGAACGTAGAGTAGTATAATTCTTGACTTCAATTTTTTTAAATGAGTTTTCCATTAAACCACAAGGAAAGAATTGGTGGTGAGCAACAATGATTTTGATATTCTTGTACTCAAGGGCAGAAAATGCTGGGCTCTTGCATACGACATTGGAACGAGCAATAAAAGAAGTGAACAAAAAAAGCATGTAGGCATCAAAAGTATGTGAAGAGAATGTTTAATCTTGCTCCCATTTCTTGAAAGACAAACATCCAGAAAATTAATGGTATTGTTGACCTCTTCATGGACAGTAAACCTGATGGAAAGAAAAAGTTCAGTGACTTTTGATTTTAGCTCAAGTAAATCTTGAGAACGAATGAGGCCATACAGCAAATATACGTCATCGACATAACAAAGCCAAACAGTGGATTGAAGATAGTATTTAGGGTACTTTCCCATTATACTGACCTTCTGAATATCTATTGGACCATTGTTTTTTTTACGTATTGTAGTGACATGTTACCAAGGACTACGTCACGTACTGACCTGTTGTCATGGAATACGTCACCTACCAACTGAACCTGTTTCTAAGGGTTTGTTGACAACTTTCGAACACAGATGATTTTCAAAATAGCGATTTCTAAGGTCAAGATGTTGTGGGATCTTCCAACTAGTGAAAAATAAGCTGTAAGTTTTATGCAAGAAGTGGGAATTTTACCTTTTGAAAGAATATGGGGAAAATGCCATTCTATGAAAATGTATTTTGGAGCAAAAGAAGTATTTTGGAAATGTTTGTCACGTGTGAAAAAAATTGGGAATTTGAAAAGGGACATGAATGGAAAGGAAGTCGTTTGCCATTCGTAACGAGTCTAAGATTCATTTACAGTTGGTGTGAGGGTTTGAGCTCTACAGAGTTTTGCGAAAAGCATCTGTCAATGTCTAAATATACAACTGTTGACTGGAGCAATTACTTGCGAGAGGTTATAGTGGAGACTTTCGGCATGGAAAGGAAAAAAATCTGGGGTGAAGGTGTAAAATTGTAGAAGTTGATGAAACTTTGTTTACTAAATGTAAGAATCAATTGAAAAGGGACGGAGAAGAATGTTTCTTCAACTCTGAATGTAAGAATCAAGCTGGACGTATTTTGCCCGAGCAATGGGTGGTTGGAGGAATATGCCAGGAAACAAAACAATGCTTTGTAAAAAAAGTAGTAAATCGAAGTGCGCATTGCTTAGCATCGGTAATACAAGAAAATATTTTACCTGGCTCAATTATATATACCGACTGCTGGAAAGAATATAAAACACAGAATTTGTATAATGCTGGTTATACTCATCTGACTGTTAATCATAAATTACATTTTGTGTATCTGGAAACTAGAGTTCATACTCAGAATATTAAAAGACTTTATGGTTCATGCAAATGGCAAAAAAAAAAAAAAAAGAGGAACGCACAGGATACATTTGGATTCGTATCTCGCTGAATTCATGTAGAGAGAAACTCTTAGTACAGATCCATTTGAAACTTTATATTAAAATCAATTCCGTTGTTCATGTCTCCAAAAATTGAAATGTAGATTTAAAAAAATTCTTTTTCACATACTGATTTGTTAGTCTTGACATTAAAACCAATTCTGATGTTTGTGCATTGAAAAGTTGAAATTCTAAATAAAAAATAAGAACATTTTTTTTTATTTTTATTACTATTTTTTTTTATTTTAATAAATTAAATTAAATCATTATATTTACTGATCTACTTTTATTTATATAGTAATTTGTTGATTTGAATGGTATGTGTATAATAGGTCGGTATAATGGGAATGTCAGCATCTTAGGTCGGTATAATGGGAAAGTACCGTACTTAGCAATGACGGAATTTTCAATATGTTGCAAAAAAATTCCTTCGAGAATGGGTGATAGTAGATCCCACTGGAACCCTTGTTGTTAGCAATAAAATTCATTATTGTAGCTGAAGTGCCAGTGATATATTCTTCAGGTCCTGGAGTTTATGAACTTAAAAGCATAATGGTACTGAAGGAAACAGAGAAACAGCACTCAGAGTGAACATGCGTTCGTGAGGTGCTAAAGTGCTCCTAAGTACACAAGAGCACTGATTTGTGAATGAAAGTGGATCAAAGGTGATTCAGGTGACTGAAAATTGGAATAACCAAGTAGTAGAAAAATTCAGTACTGTTCATTAGAAATATATATATATATTAATAAAAAATATATATAAAAGGTTCTGCAGTCAAGTTAGCACAAACCCACACAGTGTTTTTGAATTTGATTATTTGCAGATGTAAATTGTCTTTTGATACTATTTATCTGTTCCCTGTACACAGTTGCTGCCATTCTGCCTTATATGTAATGTGTTGAAATTCCATTTGCTCATTTTTAGTTGATTACACAAAGTTTTTTGTGACCTTCTAGGTCTTCAGAATTCTTGTTTATGTTTGTGTGTCAGAAAACTCTTTTTCAATGCAACTTGTTAATTGGCACTACACTTTTTTATATTTATGCATTGTTACTGTTTTATATCTGCATTCCAAACTAATATTCAAGCCAAAGTAGTGCATGACAAAAATGCAAAATATGAAATAAAAATTGAAAAATAAATTTATGCTCATACATACCTGCCAACTCTTCCGATTTTGGCAGAAGTCTTCCGATTTTTTATACATTCTTCCGATCTTCCAACCAAACTCGCGTTCTTCTGCCATTCGAAAAATTTCTGTTTTTTTGCGAAAAATAACCTGTTCTATTAATTTTTGTAAGTCAAAAAAAAAAAAAAAGTTGAAAAGTGCAGCAAGAACTTTACTAGTCTTAATCTTAGGGCTGCCAGACCTGCACAAAAAAAAAAAAAAAAAAATAATAATTAAATAAAAGAAGCTAAGACAGCATTAACCCAGTATTGTCTAGAAAATTACCAATGTCCGAAGTTCGAAGATATTAAAATTATTAAGAGCTGTAAAAATGAAAGGCAGTTGAAAATTGCGGAATCAGTATTAATTGAAAAAAACAGATCAAGAGTGTATAACATTAATGAACCAAACAACTTAAACGAACAGTGGAAAGCCTTAATAAAAGTTGAACAATTAAGAGAGAGAAAAAAAAAGAAAAGAGAACACAACTGATAATAGATGGCACCAGAGACACAACGATGCAGAGATTACGACTGAAGCCGGAACCTCAATGACTTTGCTCACTTGAGCTGTGGTTGGCAGAGAGACACATCGACCTCCTGAGGACGACAGAGATGCTGTTGAAAGCACTTGGAATTGTGTGTGGCGGGCTGAATGAGGTTGGCGTTTGCTGTAGGGTTTGTGCGGTGTGTGAGGCAGATGTAGTGCTGCATTGGTCACAGTTACAACAGTTTGACTGCCATAGAATGTAAATAGTGTAATTATGTACATAGTGGTTTTAATTGAGTGTATGAATGTGTTGTATATAGTGTACCTTAGAGTGGTTTTATGGGGAGTGTAAATTGTTGAGAGTACTATATATGAGTTTTATTGGGTGGGTGAATATGTGTTTTCGAAGTGAGTACCATTTTTGAATTGTGAATTTTAATGCCATGTTGAATTTGGGGGAGTGAAAGAGGAATAAGATAAAAAATAGGTGTAATGAAAGTTGACAACATTCACGTTATAGTAAGTATACACCTAGTGATGACGAGCTATGTCAGACGGCAGACAGAAGTCAGCGTTTTTTGTCCTGTGTAAAAAAAATACAATGTTTCATGACCGGAAGAACGAATATAAAACAGCGCCCTATAAGCAAGAAGTTTTCAACCTTTGAAGGCCAGCTACATAACAGGATGTTCTAATTGACGTGCATGAAGTGTATAGCAAGAAAGTGGCCAAGAGCTTTTAGGTAAGTGTTTGGCTTTTCTGATTGATAAGTCATAAAAGAAATAGAAGAAAAAGAATTCAACAACACAATTGGCATTTTCACAAATGCTGTCTGCACTTTTTTTTTTTCAATTACTAATATATTTTCTATGGTTAATCACAAAGTTATGTCAGTTATGTGATCAGAAAATTAAATGTGAAATGTAGCAGAGAGAGAGAGAAAGCCATGAGTATACTTTTATAATATTACTTTTTTGTTTATGTGGTGCATGAAGTTTCTAACCCCATTCATTATTTTCCTCTCTTTTCCTGTGTTCAAACTTTCAGAACTGAATATTTCTTTTACACTTAACTGCCATGTAATTGTGCATAAATAAATCCTTAAAAATACAATCTGAATGTTAGTATTGATGCATGGGTATTAGAGAAAACTTTCTTTTTGTGTGAAATGGCACAGGATTTTCTTAGAAATGATACTTATGTTTTTACCAGTAATGTTTGAGTGGTATTGTTGTTAATCTTTTCAGTTTTCTCATGAGTTGTTCAACTGCATGTATGTATTTTGTACATCTATCCAAGTTTTTAATTTTTTATAGTTTTTTTTTTTTTTTACAAATAACAATGTGAAATAAAATCAATAACCCATTACTGATGTATAATGGGGAAGGTATCTCATTTTAACCTAAATTTTTGCTGTTCATTTGCTAAATGTTTCTTTTTGTGTATGGACTTAAATGTAGAGGGAAAAAATGAAATATAACTGAAATTATAATTCATGCTCTCTCAGAATATTTTTTAATTAAATGTTGCTGCTCCCACGCACCTACCCAACTTAAGTCATTTCATCGTTTGTACTAATTTTGGTAGCAAATGTTCTACTGATTTTTTTATTTCATTTTTTAAAGCAAAATGTGTTCAATCTTTCTCATTTTTATCATGAGAGGATTAGATCAAATAGCAAAAACAAGTGCATGTACTCAGGGTTCTTTCATTTTCTTGTGGTACTCGCCTGAAACTAACTCAGAAAGCTTTGTAACAATAGTATCTGCAAACATGTTTGTTTATGTGAATTTAGAAAATATTAGTTCTAAATAAACAAATTCATATTTGCAAAATTCTGTGCAGCTTATTAGAATAAGATGTTTTTTTTTTACTGCAAAAGTGGTATTAATTATTTTGATATGAAAGAAGGAAAATTATATGAACAATATCAAACATGCTCTATGAACAGATTACCACTTTCTGGTTTGAGTGAACTAATGTTGATTTTATTATCATGCTGTTCAGCCAAAACACAGAAAATGGATTTAGCTTGATAGAACCATAATTAAAAAACAACAACAAAACAAAAAAACAGACTGAAAGCAAGATCATTCTAAATGACACAGAGATAGAGCAGGTGAATGAATTTGTACATTTAGGAAGCATGTTTGACAGAGAAAACCAGTTAGAGAGTGAAATTAGTAGGCAAGTGAATTCATCTTTGAAAATCATAGTTTCCTTAGGAGGATTTCACAGGCGTGATGGGTTCTATGAAAGGTCCAGAATAACTGTGTATGAAATTGTAATTATTTCAAATCTGATGTACGGCAGTGAAACTTGGGTACTGCAGAAGAGACATAGGAGTTGATTATGTGCTGTAGAGCTGCATTACTGGGGGTTTGTGACAAGACACATCCTGATCATGTGAGGAACAAAGATGTGTTGCAGATGTGTAATGTGAAGCAAAATGTTGTTAATAAGGTGGCAACAAATATTCTCAGGTGGTTTGGCCATGTTGAAAGAATGAGTGGTGAAATGCTTAATTTATTCAGCACAAATGGCTGGAAAAAAAGGTAATGGAATGTCAAGAAAATCATGAGAGAACTGGATTCAGAAATGTTTGCATGAGAAAAAGGAAATAGGTCTTGTATGAGGCATGTAATGGATTTAATTTTTCCATCACATGCCTCACACAAGACATTGTCTCAGACAGATGTCATTGAAGCTTGAGTAGTGTGCCGAAAACAATGTCTAGTTCCATTAGTTTGAAACTTAAATCTAGCAGATATGCTTTCTTTGAGGAGTTATCCTCTGAATCTCAGAAAACAGCTTTGAGATATATGTATGTACATATGTATGGGATGTAAGGTCAGGTGATGCATAACATCACAGCCTCTCCTTGACAAATGTCAACCCCGCCTTCTCGTGGTGCATCCTGTTCCCACTAAAGGGGCTCTGACGACCGCCAGTACCGGTATAACTATACCATCGGGATCAGAGGAAATGCTATCCCACATTCACCAACCCGCTTGGCCAGCATGGTGAGTTATGGCCAAACACCTCCAAAATGACTCCACAACTTAAATCTTGGCCCTCAGTCTCCGGCAGCTGGAATGTACCTGGCCAAGGCAGCGGCCAGTGCGACATGAAGGCAGAGGGTGCTAAGAATCCCCGGAGGACCGGACTAGGCTGCCATCTGATGCTGACCTTGGCTACTTATAATGGACGCTCCCTATCTTCTGATTCAAGGCTTCTTGAATTGGAAGAGGAACTACAAAGGATCAAGTGGGACATTGTCGGGCTAAGTGAGGTAAGGAGAAAAGGAGAAGATCTCATTGAACTGAAAAGTGGACATCTCTTCTACTATCGTGGGACAGATACTGGCAGAACTAGTGGTGTTGAATTTATAATAAACAAGAAACTAAAGGATAAAGTTGTAGAAGTTGAAAGTTCCTCTGACAGAGCTGCACGACTCGTTATCCAACTCTCGAGAAGATACCAGGCTCAGATTATTCAAACTTATGCACCCACCACAAGTCATGCTGAAGAAGAAATTGAAGAATTTTATGAGGAAATTCGTGATCTAAATAATAAAGGTAAGCAGCACTTGAAGATAATTATGGGAGATTTCAATGCTAAAATAGGGTAACGGCAACAGAATGAAACTTCAGTAGGTAAATTCGGTCACGGCAACAGAAACCAGTGTGGAAATATTCTCGTTGAGTTTGCAGAGGCAGAAGGATTTTTCATCTTGAACTCCTTTTTCAAGAAAAAGCCACACAGGAAATGGACATGGAGACATCCAATTGGGACAACAAGTGAAATTGATTTTATTATGTGTAACAAAAAATTCATCATAGAAGACTGCAGTGTGCTGAACAAGTTCAACACAGGTAGTGACCATAAATTGGTGAGATGTAAGATGCACCTCAACACTAAACTCGAACAAGGCAAGCTCATAAGACAAACAAAATGTATTGACATAACCAACCTTAAAAAACACCATAATACTTTCAAGTTGGAACTGAAGAACAGATTCTCTGCTTTAGAAGGCCTAACATCAGAAGAAGTGGATATTTCTGAAGTTAACAGAAAAGTAACCAAAACTCTTATGGAAACGGCAACAAAATTAGCTGGGTCTAAGAACAAGTTGCATGTGAACAAATTATCAGGAAAAACCAAAATGTTGATGCAAAAAAGAAGAGAGATGAGGACAACTAAAGAAGATGTGAGTTCCAAAGTGGAATATATAGAGCTATGCAAGACGGTATGAAAAAGTATCACTGAAGATGTAAGGAAATTCAACTGTGAACTAGTGAGGAAAGCAATTGAAAACAACCAAAGCCTAAAGATAGCAAAGGGACATCTCAGTAAAGGAAGAAAACAGATTATGGCACTGGGAAAAGAAGATGGTTCTGTAACAAGAAATAGAGGTGAAATTTTGACAAGAGTGAAAGATTTTCTACTCCAAATTATATGAAAGGGATGATACATGTACTCCAGACATCGTGAAAGGTACCAGAGTTCTTCCAGTCCTCCCAGCAGAAGTTGCACATGCAATCAAGAATATGAAGCAGGGAAAAGCTCCAGGAGAAGATGGAATTAGACATCATACAAGAAGCAAGTGGAGAAATCAAAACAGTACTTGCCCAAATTTTCACTCGATGCCTTAATGAAGTGAAGATTCCTGAGGATTGGAACAATGCTACAATGATCCTGCTACATAAAAAAGGGGGACATTGAGGATCTCAGGAACTGCAGACCTATCAGCCTCCTATCAGTGGTTTATAAAATCTTCACTAAAGTTCTTTCACACCGTTTGAAGGTAACACTGGACATGGCTCAACCGAGAGAACAAGCTGGATTCAGGAGTGGCTACAGCACAATAGATCATATCCACGTATTGAGAGAACTAATTAAAAGAGCGAGGGAATATGAACTTCCATTGTGCATGGCTTTTATCGATTATGAAAAAGCCTTTGATTCGGTGAAACCATCAGCAGTTACAATGGCTCTGAAATCCTGCGGTATTGAAGATGCATACATTAATATTATTAATAACATCTATGAAAATGCAAGTACAAAGATTCGACTGTTTGAAAATACAACACACATAAAAATTGGAAAGGGAGTGAGACAAGGTGACACCATATCTACGAAGCTCTTTAATGCCACATTGGAAAATGTCTTTCAATCACTGAACTGGGAAAACAAAGGGATAAAGATTAATGGAGATTATCTAACCCACCTTCGTTTTGCTGATGACGTAGTCATTTTTGCAACTACCCCATCAGAGCTTCAGAGTATGATCCAGGAACTTGCTGACAAGAGTAAAGAAGTGGGATTAAAAATGAACTTTCAGAAGACAAAAGTAATGTTCAATGCTTTTACAAGAAATGAAGATTTATCGATTGATGGAGAAAAGCTGGAGATAACAGACACGTATGTTTATCTTGGACAGCAGATATCAAGTGAGGGTCACATTGATGAAGAAATTAATCGGCGTACAAAACTTGCCTGGAGAGCTTTTGGAAGAAACAGCATAATTTTCAAGAGCAATATGCCATTATGTCTTAAAAGAAAAGTGTTTGATCAATGCATCCTTCCAGTGCTTACGTATGGTGCAGAGACATGGACTTTAAGTAAAAGAGACATACAAAGGCCGCAGACAACTCAAAGCAGCGTGGAGAGGTGCATGCTTGGTGTAACGAGGAGAGATAAGAAGAGGAACTCGTGGATCCGAAAAATTACAAGAGTGGAAGACGTCATGATCAGAGTTAAATCCCTGAAATGGCAATGGGCTGGACATACTGCCAGTAGGACAGACCATCGATGGACAGCCAAAATTTTAGATTGGATTCCAAGGGACAGGAAAAGACCCAGAAAAAGACCACATGGGAGATGAAATTCGAAAGTATGTGGGAGTGACATGGAGGAGACTGGCACAAGACAGACCGTTGTGGAGGAAACTTGGGGAGACCTTCGTCCAGCAGTGGATTGATAATGGATGACAATGATGATGATGATGACATGTATATTTATGTATATATGAACTAATACATTCCAAGTTAAAGAAAGCTATTTAAAAGCATTATGTATTATTCATGCAGGTTACTCACCATGTAATGTCACTGTTTTCTTTCTACATATTAAGAACACTAAAAAATGTAAAATTCCATAAAAAATGATAGGTGTAGGAGAATTTATTTGAGGAAGTAGATTTTCATCTGCTTACTCAAATAATTAATCTTTTTGCTAAGTATTCTGCAATAGTTTGTACATTGATTTTTGTGGGGTAACTGATTTCATTGTGTGTGGATTATTTATTTTGTTTTGTACTATCTGCAGATTCCAAGCGCAGAGTAGATGATGATGCGCCAGCCAAATTATTGGATGATTTATTCCGGAAAACAAGAGCTTCACCTTGTATTTATTGGCTCCCACTTACAGAAGAGCAAGTAAGTTTTTGTTTTCTTGTGGAATGGCATTTTAAAAGCTATTCCCTTGTAGATCACAGTCTGATAAAGTCCTTTGCAAGTTTGTGTTAACTGTTGTGACAACCTAAATCTGATAAGAAAGTATCAAAGTTTTTGGCTCATCAAGTTCTAATGCTGTGTGTAAACATTTGTAAAAATCTGCATTTAAAATATTATAATATTATACACTAAAGTTTACATTCATGATTGGCTTGGAATGGCACATATTTATCCTAACAACAGTTGTTTAAAAAACTGTAAAGTGAATTTTGTAATATACGACAGCCATAAAAACAGTAAAATCACACAAAATGAAGAAATGTAAGTACAGCAAAATATATGCTATTCTTTCTCAAAGTATCTTCTCTCAGATGATATGCAATGGTCCCATCATTCAGTCCACTTTTCAGAGTATGTGGCGAAGTCATTTTGTGAAAGCTGCTTTAGCGACCCCTGTACAGCATGAATAACATCAGCATCTGTGTTCAATATTGTGCCGCAGAACTTCTTCATTGTTAGAAACAACCGGAAACCACACTGGGCGAGGTCAGGACTATAGGCAATCTGTGGTATGATTTCAGTACTGCATTTCATAAGAAACTGTTCAACACAAGCAGCCACATGTGGGCGGGCATTATCATGGTGTTGGGTCCACCAGTGCCGGTCACTTAATCGATATGTGTCATTGCAGACACTTCAGAACTGAAATATAATACTCAGCATTGACAGTAATTTGTGAAGGAACAGCATGCTGGTAGACTACACTTTTATGATCAAAGAAAATTATCATCAACACCATCCCAGCTGATTTGGTTTGGCAAACCTTTTTCAGAGTTAGGCGAGCCTGTGTGTTTCCAGACACTTGTTGTGCGCTTTGTGAGGAGGTTGAAATAGTGGACCCATGTTTCATTGGCAGTTATTACTGTGTTTAGAAAGTTTGGATCCTTTGCAATCATTTGTTTCCACTTGTGACACACCTGAACTCTGGTTAACAATTGTTCTCCCTTCAGCGACAAGATACCCATCTGGAACACACACATGATGCAGCAGTAATTTGTCGCATAGAATGTGAAATGCCGAAGTTTTGGAAATATTAGTTGACGCTGCTATGCCAGCACACATCATTTGTTGATCTTTTTGCAGGATTGCCCAAACAGTGTTAATAATATGCTCCATAACAACACTTTTGGGTTGACCAGGTCTAGACGCGAGTTCTGCCAAGAAATTCCCTTTTTTGGAATCGTGGTGTCATCTAGAAATCGTTGACTCATCCAAACATTTACCTTTGTTAGGTTTTTTCATTAAATGAACTGTTTCTGGAGCTGTTTTACCTAACTAATAGCAAAATTTTATCGCACAACACATTTCACTTCTTAACTCTGAATCATTCACCTCCATAGCTGTATAGTAAAATGCAGAGGTATCTTAAACAACTGCGTAATAACAAAACTAGAATCGTCTGCCACAGCTAATAACTGTTATCATTGATACTTCCTCAATTCAGTTAGTGATCTGCGTGGTTATTTCCCTCCCTTCGCACTGTTGCCAACTCGAAAAATATTACTCTGTTTTTATGGAATGGCCTTTGTATAATAAAATGTGATTCTAAATGAGTTTTGAATGCTAAACAGAGAGTCAAATGAGGTGAAAACATGTTCAATATTTAAAAGTATCAAAGAGATGAAATGCAACACAAATTGGTTAAGTCTATTGCTTAATCTGTTTTTTGTAATCTACTGTCCTCAGAATGTTTTATTTTCTTGCAGACATTTCTGGCCATCAGGCCTGTTATCAATGCTTCACTGCAGCCCAATTAAAGAGAGTTACAAATATCTCTTGAGTAAAACCAATAAATGTAATGTTCTAATTTTGTACTTTAATTATAGAAAAGAAAAAGTAAAACTAATGTAGTAAATCCACCAATTACATACAGATGCAGTAAGAAGAACTCAAGAAAAAGAAAAGAAAAAAAAATATATATATATATGCTGACAACAGATGGAGCCACTTACACAACTGGGTAACTGGGTTTAAAATTAATACCATCTCAAAGCATGACAGTCAGGAGAAGTAATATATCTTATCTTGCCCATGAAAATGGTATGTAGGATTGTAGGATTTCAGCACTGAAATGCATAGGGATGAACTGAGTAACTGGAGTTCAGCATTTCTTCAATCATTGTTTGGAGTTTTGCAGAAAGCCAAGCTTTCTGGAGTATGACTGTACTATTTTTAACACTTTAGTTTCAACATTGTTTACAGATTTCCTGAAACTTTGAAATTCAAAATTATTTGGGCCTCACAAATATTTTGGATTTGCCAACTTAAGCTTTCGATCTCAGACACAAAGAATCAGCTAGGCCTAACATAGCTTATAAATTCAGATGGTTCAGTGGCTGTTACAGATAAGTTTGTTTTTAAATTATTACTTTCACCAACATATAGTTTTTTAATGTTTTAAAGAACTTCTGATTGTAACTCAACTTTTTATATTCAATAATACTCTTTAACTGTTTTTTTGCAACATTTCCACTGACTTTCCTCAGCTGTTTTTTTTTTTTTTTTTTTTTTTTTTTCATGTTTGTGCACCACTTGAGAGAGAGAGAAAGGAAATTGAAGAATGGAAAGAAAGCTCTTTGCTCCATTTAGTTTTTGTGTACTGTTTGTTGTATATGGCTTTTTCTATACACTTCATGCAACCTAGGATGGACTTTCAGCTAATTCCTCATAAAGGAGAAAGAAGAATAGTTAAAAACGTGTGCTGCCTAGATAAATGTTCATTGAACCCTGTTCAATAAGACAAAAGTTAAATGTCTACTTTGTGACAAGGATCTCTGACAGGTTTCAGATGACTAATAAAGTGAAGACTGATAGGGCTTGTCTACCTTTTGTAGCATATAGGTCTTAGGTACATACATACATATCACTAAGCTGTTCCTGAGATTCAGTGGTTAACACCTCAAAGAAAGACAAACTGCCAGGTAAATGTTTAACTGATGGAGCTAGAATTTACTTACTGTTGGTGTATCAAATGTCTCCATTTACAGCAATCTTGTCACACCGTTTGAGCTTTACTGACATCCATCACACGACACACACACGACCTTTTGTGTTTCATACTCATAATCTTTTTCTCGTGCAGACTTTCTTGAATCTTCTTGATCTCAAAGACTACAGTCTTGTGACGATTATATATGTTAAGATAATAGAACTTATTTTTTCAAGCCGACCATGGGTTTCGTTGGGTATTGACCTAGCTTCATCAGGACGAATGGCACGTAAATATTTAAATTGTATATGACATCATAAATGGTGTTTACAGTCATGTGTTTTGGTTAGATGCTTCCACGCGCTTAATAGAAATGGTGTGGATGCCACGTCATTAACCAGGGTGCGCACGCGTGCTTGAAAACCTGGAAAGTCCTGGAAAATCATGATTACGTTTTCAAGGCCTGGAATATCCTGGAAAAACGGTATTTTTTTAATGCTGTCTTGAAAAGCCTTGAAATTTGAAATTAGTGCTTTAAAAAAATGCCCTTTCAGGAAATCGTGTTACTGACTGTTACCCCTTCATTTTTTTAAGTTCCTCTCCTCTGTTCTCAAAGAAACTGCCGGCAACAGTGGTGTTTTGGATGTGTCCAAATCCTAATTTGGCTGGGAGGGGGGTGAAGCACTACTTCCAGTGCAATAAAATTGGATGATTACTAGCAGGTCTGTTAGGAAAGGGGAGCTTGATGTATTCTCTAGCCCTGAGCTTGATGTCCGTCCGACAACTACTGAGAACAACAGAAGGGGAAAGAAGAGACATTTAGCATTCGCAAGGGGGTCGCGTGTTTACCAAGTCAGCTGGCACCCACCAGTGAAGAGTATGCCTGAACAACACATTCATCTGCTCCTTGTTTATTGCATTAAGACGCTTGCTTCCGGCCCACCCCTCAAGAGACTTGCTACTTATGATAAAAAATAAGAAAACTATGCACGAATTTTTCACAAAAGTGGCTGAAATTTTTACATTTACTATAATTGGATTACAGAAGCTCACTCCCAAAATTCCATTTGAATCCGTTTAAAACTTAAAAAGTTAGCATTGGAAATTTTTATTATGTGTGCCTCTTTAGACAGTGAGCCTTGAGCAGAAAGTGTGTTACCATAGCAACGGTTGATTGACAGCTGGGAGCGCTGATCCGAAGCCCTTGGTTGGGAAGAAAGCAAACACCTGTTTATCACTTCCACGGCTCAAAAGAACTAAGAGATATTTTTAAGAAATCCATTTTCCCGAATTTTGAAAATAACACAGTAAAATTTTTACAGTGGTTAAAATACATCACAATAAAGTTCTAGTGCAAATTTCGCCAAATTCCGTTTGAAACTTCAGCAGATGCAAAAAAAAAAAAAAAAAATCTTCCGTTGCAAAATCGGATTGAAAAAAAAAGAAACGGCAATTATAAATTACGGGAAAAGCAAGCAAATTATTTTTTTTTAGATGCCATGGTTTATTTAAACAGAGTGATCCTTAAATTTTGTTTCTGTGATGATATGGACTCTATTTTAATTACAAACATGCATTTTTATTCAGATGTCTGAGTTACTGTTTTAATAAAAAAATCTATAATTAAAAAGTTTTCAATGGATTTAGGCGAAATTCAGCAGATAAACGTATTTTAGTAAATTGCAACGTTATGACGTAAATTTTGTTCATTTTGTCAAAAATTGGGCAGCATTTTTTTTTTTTTTTTTTTTTTTTAACGTTTTCTCCTATAGTTAGGGTGAAGGAGGAAGACACTTCAGTGAGCTGCAGGTGGTGATTTATGGCGATGTGCCAAATGAAAAGAAGGACATTCCAGAGGCTGAGTGTGCGTGGACGCGTGCTCCTGCTGTTTGAACTTAATCGGAATGTTTTCGGGAGGGGGAGAAATATCCGTTTCAGCTTTACAGCTTTCAGGCTCCTTTTTTTTTTCTTGGTAATAAATAAAAACCATAGTTGCTGCATTCACCATTGATCCATATTCGCATTTCTTGAATATAAACAGCAGACAATCGGAAACATGGTGTTGGGTGGGTCTTGATGTTCTTCATTTGTATCTGCTGAATTTTGTTCTGTGGGAATACGGAATGAGTTATACTGTGAATACATACAAAACTACATATTTTTGAGCTGAAAAAATAGGTCTACTTGTACACAGTAGCTAACGTGTGAACTCAGACGAAGACAATCAGACATATGGTTGTCTGATTCCATAAAAAAATCAACCCACTTTTATTATACACGACAGATAAAAAAAGAAAAACATTACATGTTTTTAAACATTATAAAGGAAAGCGGATTTTTGAAACACCATGACTTGATGATATTAATTTATGAAAGTTTTTTTTTTCGATTTTAATTTCTGAAACCTTTTTTTTTTTTTTTCAATTACAATACATTGTAACAGGATACCTGTGTGTTGTATCCCTTAGTTGTATGGCAGATTTTGAGTTGGCCGATATCCGCGATCGTAAGTGGTAGTTACATTGCTATTGTTGATGATGACAAGATAAATACTGGAGTAATGTAGAATGTTGCATAAAGTAAAAAAAAATCGCCCCCCTCCTCCCCTTCGAACTTTTATGCGGTTATCATAGCTGATCAACCATTTCATTCCATGAACATCAGCACATTTCAATCATTTGACCATTGGGGGTCTGACGAATTCAGCAGTGCTAAGCGCCTAGCGCAACGAGAACATGCTAATTATGGACAGTTCTATTCCTTTCCCCCTATCATCCCTAATAATTGAGAGCGCATACTGTAGTTTCAAATATTCTGTGTATGAGCTAGTTTTCACGCTGTTCGTTATGTTTTTATTTTAGAAATTACTAACCCTTTCGAACTGTAGGTTGCAGAAACGTTTATGCTTTGGTTTTTTCCGTAAAAGGGGTTGGATTTTGGCGAAATTTTAGTATGCTGTTAGGTACAACCTAGGAACCTACCCTGTTGAAAATGGTCGAAATTAAATTCAAAGGCATAGATATAAGAGCAGTATTCATTCTCCAAGCTTGAAGCCCTACGTCCACTCTCCAGCTGGGTAAGTATGTGTTTTGGTGGAAAAAAAATAATTTAAATTTAATTCATTTTGGGCATATTGAATTGGTTGTTATTTACCAAAGGCGTTATATTTATGCTTGTATTGAAATTCATATGGAAATTATAGAAAAGTTAAATTTGGGAGATGGATGGATGCATTTCGAAACAAAAATATTTTCTAAGTACTAGAAAAGGCCATGAACATCCTAAACAAAAATGCATCTGAAAATTTACATTCCACAAGAAGTTATTGGAAAGTTTGCGTTGTTTGTGTTCAAGCAGAGTTGAGTCACCTGAAAGTGCAAAAATAAGTGGATATTGTTGCATGTGTATGAAAATATGTCACTATAAGTCATACGATAAAATGTACTCGTTCAATAACAACTTGCGGAGGCGGTGAAAGTCAATTTAAAAAGGTTAGGACAAAAATTGCAGTTATGAAATACCTTAGAAAACCAGGATTCGAATCGATAGCCTTAGTCAAGCTAAGGGGGAGTACATGGGACCAAGTCATGGAAGACAACAGCACACAAAAACTTTTACACTGCACTCATTTTGAACTTTTTTTTGAAAAGCTACTGCCTGTATTTATTATTTTTCTTTAAAAACTTAACCAGTTAATTTTAATGGACAAACAGATGGTATTTCCTTTTTTTCTTGTTTGCTTAAACACAGCAGTATAAAACAGAATCTCAATTTACTTTCTATTTCTATTTGGCCACTGGCCTTATGAACAGCACAACTTTACATATTTCAACACAGTTGGTTTGAACACTAGGCATGCATCCAAAATTATACCATGATTCACATAGCTTAAAAAAAAATACTGGATTATTTTTAATTCCACAAGGTGGACAAATTCTGTTCTTTTGAAACGTACTCTCTTCTCTCTCACCCAGTTAGCTCAATGACCAATTTACAATTTTACACTTATTGATTTAAATTTAAACAATCTTAGCAAACTCCGCAATCTCCCAGACCAGATTCAAAGACTTCAATTAAATTTACAGTTATTTTAAGAGCCACAAATTATACTTTAACAAATCTACTATCAGCAAGTAAACAAACCAAGTAAATTATCCTCAAAACAGAATTTACACTGAGCACAAAGCATTAATTAACATTACATAACCTATAGAACTACCCTGAATGAACCTACTTCACTTATAAAGAAACCTCACTAACTAATCTTAAAAATTATCACTATTCATAACATCAACATAATTCAGAAATTCAAACAATCTTCTTGCACTAGCTTGCTCATAAAAATCACCTCACTCTGCACTTCACATAATAGCTCAGGATACTTAATAACTCTATACTGTAAACAAAAGCTCAAAATACCAATTAACTAAATTTCCAAACTAAATATCAAGTTCACTAACACCAACAACCAGAATTTAGAATTTTCATCCCTAGCACTACAGCAAATCATAAACAAATAAATTTAGATACTTTAAATCACCAAACAAACTTAAATTTAACACCTGCAGTGAATTACTGAGGTAGCGGTGAGGCAAATATACTCAGTTCAGACACTACCCTGGGTTTTGAGAACCAACACAGGAAGAAAATACCAAGTCAGGCTGAAGGCGTGAAATTGGGTCGTGAATCCACTTTCAGCCTATGCAAAGGGAAAGGAAAAAATCCTCAAGTGTGACACATCATCATCAGGCACAGAATTTCCTCTAACATGATCTCACCACATTTCTTGAAGCAACGCTCGACCGACCCTCGCTGGCAGTACATATCTCCGTGAGCAGCGAAACTACTGGGGGGGGGGGTTTGAAGACAAGTTTTCCCCCAAAACCCACGTCTTCAAGGATCTCCCCCTTTTCGAACCAATGCATGATCCCACCTTGATCAACCACGCCTGCAAGAGCCTGTCGTACTTCAACCCTAAATACTCCAGGCACATCTGGCCCAGAACTAACACACTATATCTCAGGAAAAATTCACTTATCTCTGTATATATCCCAAGAAATTCTAAATCACAGCATCCACATATATCCCAGGAAAATTCACTTATCTCTCTATATCCCAAGAAATCCTAAAATCACTATATCCACATATATCCCAGGAAAAATTCACTTATCTCTCTATATCCCAAGAAATCCTAAATCACTATATCCACATATATCCCAGGAAAAATCACTAGCAAGGAAATTCTTCTGCACCATGGCAATGCGCAGGTCCACTTCAGACAATAACACTGACCATTTACATAACCCACTAAATATTTTCACCTTATTGAAAATTAAAATTACATTTAGACTTTTAACCTTATAGTAAAAACAAGAAAATTTAGGCCAAAGAAAAGAACAATTAATACTGGAACTGGTGAGCAAAAAGTGTGTCTTCTCAACCCATGATGTTCATTCTTTTTGTGAAATACTAAACTTGAGAACAAAAAAATACTTTAACTTCTATTCTGCACATATCGCATCCTGGTGAAAATTCCCTACTCAGAGCTCTCTGCCCTAGGACAAGTTCCCTGCTTGCCCTAAGATCACCCCTTTCCAATGGGAGATTAACACTCATCTGGAGCATGTAAAATACTGGTCCTCAATTAACACTCCTACCATCTCAATTTCGACACTCAACACTCCAAGAATGTAAACAGCACTTTAGGTTTCCAATTTCATCACACTATAATATGTTCCCAAAATTCCAATATAAATCATCCCATAATTTATCTTCACTCAAAAAAAAAAAAACAACTCAACGCTGTAAAAAGGCTAGAGAAAAAATGTTTACAATTATTTTATCAACCACGACATCACAATAACACTGCTTTTCAATTATCACATGCCCAACTAAACTATTATCGATGCACCAAAATTTACTGTGCTCAAACAATAAACCAAATTTTTCCGATACATTAAAATTTACTGGCCTGGGAAGTTGCTAAACTACCAGACATGACAACACAAAAAAAAACATAAATGAAAGCATCTTCAACTCCCCTCTTTTTTTTTGTCTTGCAATATATTTTTCCGACAGCCCCCAATTTTAAAATCAACTCGTTTTATAATTTTAAAGAAACCACAACATAATACAAAAAAGAAAATGCCGAGAGAAATTTACCTTTAGGACTGGGGGCAGCAACACTTCCTGCCAAGCACACTAACCGTCGATAATAATAAAAAAGTTTCACAGCCTAATAATAGATAAAATGAATATAATAATAAAAAAAAAAAAAAAAAAACTCTCCCTCAGAGCCACTGTCCCGGTTGATTTTCACTTCACTTCCAAGGTGCTTTTTTTTTCTCTTTTTTTTTTTTTTCTTTCCTTTTTCTGAGGCAGCGTGTTTGGCCAACGATACAGGAAACGGGCATTTTGGAACCCTGCTGGTGGACTCCTTGTTGTAATCAGTAGAGCCCAACTCGACGATTCAGCAGTTAAAGGCGGTATCTTCTACAAAGCCGTGCATGCCCCCTTTTTTTTTTTTTTTCGGAACTTCCAGTGTCTGGTTGAACTGGCTTGAAGAGTTCCTTCCATATTGAACCGAGTAGTAACAGCATTCGGGTTGCGCTGGCAGAAAATTCTCTCTGCGGAGATCAATTCACGGTAGTTATTACTTTTCTTTTTATTGCAGTTCACTCCTCCGTCGTCCACTAGGAGAGGAGGAGAGGGTTGAATCTGCAAGCATTTCCTCTCCAGTAATGAGATCCTTGAAATTCAATTTTAACTGTTGTCCGTTTAGATTTCAATACGAAATTTTTCCTTCTTGCCGCCCCTCCTCCGCCAAAAAGGCGAGGAGAGACTCGGCTGTGTCCTCTTTCTCTGCCGGTCAGCAAAAGTCAAATACAAAAGTGACTCTCAACGGATAAAAACTCTGGGGGTGCTTGAAACCGCTGACCCCTCTCATTGGTCGAAACTTCAGCCTAGCAACTCACGGCTTCCCAACGGACCCTTCACTCCCACGCCTCGAGTGACCTCTGACCTTCACACGTGCAGACCAAGCTCTCCTTTTTGACCCTGGGGTCTAAAAATAGATTTCGTTGCTGAAGTCCTTACCCCAAAAGACGAAAAGATGTTACTTTTGTGCGACTTTGGAAACAGGAACGCAAAAATGGCGGATTCTTGCTTTGCAGAAAATCACTAGTTTTAATTTTCTTTTCTCTCGTTCTGTGATGTTAAACCAAAATTAATTTTGATTCTCTGAGCTGCACACCTACTCGCCTTTTCCTATCGCGATAAAAGAACAGATAAAATAATTATTTTCAAAACCCCAAAGTCAGTTAAATCAAATATTCTTTTTTTTTTTTTCCAACATGAAATTTTGTTTTCCTGGTAGTGATTAAGACAAGCGAATTTTTGCGCATGAATTCCCCTGCCTTTCAACCAGGAATTTTCTTCTAACGTATGTCATGGAAGAAAATTTTTGCATTAATTAATCTCTGATAAACCAACAGAAAGATTGATCAGGTCTCTCTGAAATTCATCAGAGGTTAAAATTTTCGCCATGACATATGAAAGATTTGAGACTTGAATCCACCTGTGGGCATAACAAGCACATGCCCCATTTCAAAAAAGGGGGAGGTTGAGTAAGTAGATAAGTGCTTTGCTTTGTCTCACGTTTCTTGTTTTCAGACATCACACTTTTTCACTTATGGATTTGTAACTCCACGTTTTGTCTTACATTTGCCCGAACTTTTCAGTGATCCACACAGCAGTACTTCAGAACTGCTGTTTGTGATGTACTCTGAGAGGCAAGCACCCCATCTCCCCTTTATGGGTCCTCCATGTTTTACCACCGTGTTTTTTTGGAGGAAATAAATCTCAGAGATTTTTTTACCAGTCCTCTGTTAGACGTGCGCCCTCCCCATTCTTAAATTCTGAATCTGCCCTCACTTTATTTTATAATAATTTCAATTGTTATCAATAATAGTCTGATTACATGGAAGATAGTGCAGAATAGTGATGCAGCTAAAATGACTGATTGAATTAATCATTTTCTGATTGAGGGAAAGGATTTTCTGAATAGCCTTGTGGTAATTGCATCATGATTCAATTTAGCATTATTGGGTAATTCGCCAATTAAAAACATTAAAAAGAAATGTAATGGGTAAAAAAGCACACTCATTCATTTGCATCTTTCATCATTTTTATTACTTAAAACTGAAATTGCTTTTAAAAAGTAATTTGAGCATGATACTGTAAAGCGTAATATTCATTCTGGAATTTTTTGTATATGGCCTGGAAAAGGCCTGGAAAGTCCTTGAATTTTTTTCCCCAAAAAAGAGTACGAACCCTGATTAACAAGTTGCGAAGACTTCTGATATATACAAACAACTCTTGTGTCTCTTCTGCAGTACCTAAGTTTCACTTCTGTACATCAGAGTAGGAACAATTGCACTTTCATACAGGTCCTGGGTACAGTTGTGTGAAATCTGCATCAGTAAGAATATGTCACTTAATCTTTATTCATTTACCATTACTTCAGGTTTGATGCTCTTGGTGGAAAGCTGAAATGTTTCTTAAATTTTTATAGACTCAAAATTTGGTGTTACGTCATCTCCGACTCTTATTGTTTTTGAGTGATGTATTTTTCTCGTGTAGGTTCAGAACATGTTTTTAACTATGATGTATGTTTGTTAGGAGATTGGCTTTCTCACCCCCACCCGCACCCCCTCCTGTAACAACACTGAGATGTAAAAAAAAATTAAATGTTATTTTGAATTAGTGATAAATTATTAGCTTATGTATTATGTATTCATTAAGATCTCATTTTTAACCTCTTTATGAACTGTAATTGATTTTTGCTTCTTACTTGTACTTTCTGAAGTGATTGATTCAGATTTGCATTATTAACATTTTCAGGCTAAACAGCGAGAGGAAGAAAGACAAGCAAGACGAATGGAAAGAGAGAAATGGTGGCAACAACGAAAAGAACAAGAAGAAAATGAGAGAAGGAATAGAACAAAAGGACATTCAGGAAGAGAAAAAGTATGTTTCATTCATATGTTGTGCTTATGTTTATGATCACACTCCAACATATAGCTACACGTTTGTGTAGGAGTAGAGGGGCGTCAAGTTAAAAAGAAATGTTTGTCATGTTTATAAGAAAAAATCTTGTAAACTGACTTGGTTTTTATACATAAATATTATGCATGACTCATAGATGTTTTTGTTACCTACATGATCCCCCCCATGAAATGTAAATTAAAGGATTAAAGGTAGAAATGTATTTTATAATCAGTCTGATAGATTTCGATTTCTTAGTCAACGCTGGTTGTAGCCAGTTATGTCTGTACATGGTGATATAGAATCAGCTTTTTGTCCAAGCATTGGCTGCATCTGTTTTGTATCTATGTATTATCTTATTTGTAACTAGTTCCATTCAGTAGTACACTGCAAACATTTTGTGTTTTGAGGAATGTTAACTTTTTTTTAAATACACCAGACATTAATAATAATGAAACCAGGGTTCATCGATTTAAATCACAAATAGAAATCTTCAAATCTTCATTATGTATTTGTTAAAGTCCATTAAAATTAAAACTGCATGTGCTCAAATTAACAGTGCTAAATTTAGCACTGCTATTCATTAAACAAAATCAACTTCATGCTGAAACTAAAAACAATATTATTTTAGCCATGAAAGTTAAAATACATTTTGTTGTAAATGTGTTGTTGTTTTTTTTCCCACAAAGAATTTTTCTTTGTGTCATTTTCTAATTGTAACCATAAAGGCATAAGGTAATTCTAAAACTTAACAAAAATGAGATTTGTTCCTTTGCCGTGAGATTATAAAGTTCCAGGCTCCCAGGACCATTAGTTTCCTTTCATGGAGGTTAGAAGTTGGATGTTGTCAATAGCAAAGGAATCTGACCTTTTGCATTCACCAGTGTTCCCTTTCTTGTACATGAACTCAGCAGGAGGATTATTTTAGTGGGTAGTAGTGGAGGGTGATAAACAGGGCTTGAAATATTTCATGCTGGTTTACCAGTCAGGCAAATAACTCAGTTGAAATTCAACAGCTTTGCAGAGCTCGCTAGAAAAACAACTCAGTACTAAAAATTAAAAGCTAATTGTTTACACGTTCAATGATATTTATGAAATCAAACATTTTCAATAATATTTTATCGCTAACCTAATTTAAATTTTAATTACCATTTTATAATAACCAAACTCAGTTTTCTCCCTCTAGAGTAGGTGATGCAAGAATCCTTCAATCTTTTAGAACTTTCCTAACAGTTCCATGGAAACACGGGAATTCATATTTGCCCTTTGACCTACGACACCAATTACTAAGTGAGAGCTCACGACGCACACGTGACTGACTCCAGTACATAAACATATCAGTTCTTTAATAAGGCTTATTTTAATTTACAGAACTGATTCGTGACTGTGCGCCAGCATAGGGAATCAGTTTCTCCGTGAAAGGAATTGGACAGTGAATACCGTGAATCAAAACATCTGGGCATGGTTAGCTTAACAAAGAACATTAGGGAAGGAGCCACAAGTGCTGAGAATCATTCTTTGGGCTTGTGGCTTCTTCCTCATGTTCTTTATTAAGCACACCGTGCCTGAATGTTTTGATTCACGGTATTTATTCACTGTCCAATTTCTTTCGCAGAGAAACCGATCACCCATTCTGGTACACAGTCACGAATCAGTTCTGTGAATTAAAATAAGCCTTGTTAAAGAACTGATATTTTTATGTATCCAATAATAGGCATAACAACATTTAAATAATTGTCTATTGAATTTAAACTGCTGTACGAAATTTGTTACTTGTCAGCTCAAACTTTTCACTTGTCACAGACGACCACATTTTTCAAACCCTGGTGATAAAGAGCAAATAAACAGGAACCATTGCCAGTTTAAAAGTACCATTCTTAGTTAGTTTTCTGTTGCACTGTACTGTGTGGCTAAGGATTTCAGTGCTTAGCTCGTTTTAGGACAAGTGATGAAGTCAGCCTGGCTGGAAGGAAAAAAGATATCATTTGGAACTATTTTGAAGAAATTAAAAATGTGAGTGGCAAAAGTTCATGTGCTAACTGTGTGAAAACGAGATCTAGGAACTTAATATGCGTGCATGAAAAACCATTACTCATTGTGTTCATTTTCTACAAAAGAAGTTAATGACCATCAACCGAGCACTTCAACTAATTTAAGATATGTTGAAGTTTATGAAAAGTAATGAATCCCAGCATAAAAGAGAACTGTCATTGGTACCTGAAGCAACCACTAAATCTGCGACAACACAGAAAATTTAAAAAAGTTGAGAATGGATTCATTTGTGACCTGAAACACAGATGAACAGAAAACAAATGTTTGATCTGCAAACTGCTCGAATGATCTATTCTTCAAACTCTCCATTTCATATAGTTGAAAATAAGGAATTCAAAAACCTTATTTTGAAATGCTGAATCCTGACTATAAGCCACCAACAGAACAGGATATTATAGCAGGTTGTTTGTTAGATGAGGTTTTGATAATGAAATAGAGAAATGTTCTCAGTCTTTAAAAAGTAATATAGTCTGTATGAGTATAGATGGCTGGTCCAATGTCCATAATGAACTAGTTGTTTGTTCTTGTGTAACAACTTCAGAATCCTTCAATCTTTTAGAACTGTCTATTTAGTGTACAGTTTTAACACTTCTGGTGTCCCCCATACTGGTGATTACCTGGAACAAATTTCTATGCAGTTTGAAATCGGCAGAAAAAGAAATTCCATTATGAAGTTAGGAGTTTTCTAACAGACAATGCTTCAAATATGACGAAGATAAGGAAAGAAGAAGAAAAATGCAAGTGCAGGGAGAGTATGGGTGAAATGTTATTCGAGTGGAACAGGTTAAATGATGATGATAAAATTGGTATTTGAGAAATATAGTGATTCTGCCATGTTCTTTCGTTGAAGTTTTCGCCCTTTGTCACTAAACACCGGAGTCTAGTTCTATCAGAGGCATGCATCCCATCACTGACTTTAAACAACATTTGGAGCAAAGCTACATGTGGTTCCATATTTCTGGACCTGGAGCATAATATACATAATTAAAGGAGTGATATTCTTCTGTCCACACAGCACTCAGTAACAATAATACAACTTCTGGTGATTATCGGTAAAATGAAACACGATACGTTATGACTGTCTTCTTTTCTTGTAGTAGGAAATTCTATTCCAAAAATTTTTATTTTTAAATTAGTTGCCTGGATTGGGCAACTAGATTTTTTATTTGCTTGCCCAGCCAATAAGCCAGGGATGAGCAATATTTTCTCCTCCATGGGCTAGATCCTTGATTTTTGCATAAACACTAATCTCTCTACAGAGCTGTTTGTCAAGTACCACATATACAAATCATATATTAAAACAAAGATTTTTTAAAGTAGACATATTTTTCATAAAAACATTTGATTTATATATAGGGATGTATGTATATTAAAATTTGAATGGAAACTTTTTTTATAGTAAACAGGAGAGTGTGAATTTGTATTAATGTGACTTTTGTGTTTGAATATGTTTAAAAAGATCAATGTTAGGCAATTTTTTTGTAATAGCAATTCGTAAATTGTTTTGTAGATCTCATCACATGAGGTATATTTCTCAATATAGTTCTCATTATCTCCAAATTCTGTACACATTCTTTACATGTGAGTGGCATGAGTAGTTTAGTTTCACTTCGATGTATGTACTGGGTCATTCCATGTCAACTCATCACACTGTTTCAGACTGACCTCCTTATATTTTTATGAAATTTGGGGTGCTTAATGGTCCTATGGTGTAGTGCAAAAATGCCAATTTTTAGAAGCCTATGTTCATTATGTGAAATGTTAGAGCTACGTAAAGTTTTTGATTTTCGGTTCAAAACGGGCTTGGAGATTTTTTTTTTTTATTATTGCTTTAGCAGGCCTCACAATTGAGATACATAGGTGCCAACTATTACGGATTGTCCGTAATTATTACGGTTTTGACTAAGATTACGGAATTACGGACAGGTTGGAAGAATTACGGATTTCAGTATGTTTTGGAGAATCTCAATTTTGTATCCTTTTTTGTTAACCCTTTTAGTGCGACGCGGCCGATTCGTCGATTTTTGATCCACGTATTCCCTGAATCAGACAGCAGATATCGGTGTCAATCATATCATTTATCAATCATATTGTTTTGAAATGGAATCTCCATGAATCATATCATCAAACAGCGATATCGGAAGAATGGTAATGTGCCGTAAGTGTCGTATCATGAAAAAGTTTGCGCTTGCTATCGGCTTCCTGCGCACTTTCTCCGTGTGACAGGAGAAAGGCTACTTTAGCCAAAACTTTTCCTACTGCAGTTGAGGCAGGGTTGTTCACTTGGCATTGTTTGTGAATTATAAGGCGTCATACTGTCAGAAATAACTTTTTCGAGCCCCGTTCAAAGTGCAATAACGCTCAACTTGTGGTCCCGCGATGATGGAGTGTATATTTCTCGCGGGCTTTCACCGCACGGGAGAACAAGGTGCAGTGTTTTATTACTAGAAGCTCTTCACATTATTCATTTCTTTTTTCCAAACAAACAGACACAATCGCAAAACTCCGTGAATTATGAATCCCCCTCTTTTTCCAAACTCTTGTTAGCAGAGGATGACTTTATTGACAGCTTGCTCCTCAGACTAGCAGATGGGCTTTTTCCTACTGCCTGAAATTTTTTTGTAAGGTTATTTAAAATGGCTTGTTGTAGTGAGAGTGAAAGTTTGCCAAGTGATAGTGATCATTTTGAATCATCTGAGAGTGACATTGGCCAAGCAACATCAAGCCAGAAAACTAGCCACCATGCCACGCACACAATATCTTCTTAAGAAAGTGAAGATCTTGATAGTGAATCTTCAGATCATGAAATTTCTGAAAGTGAATGGGAGGATGTAATAGAGGGAAGTGATGAACAACCTCAGCATCCTTTTGATTATCATGAAATGCAGGGGCCCAAACATGCAACTGATGCGGCACCTATTGCATATTTTGACTGGCTTTTTACCAATTTCATCCTTGGAATTATCGCTTCTGAAACAAATAAGTATGCAAAAAGGTTTCTCCAGGAACATCCAAATCTCGAGCTAGGAAATGGAAAAATGTTACAAATGCTGAAATAAAGGTTTCCTTGCGTGCCTTCTAATATGGGAGTAATCAGTAGCCCATGTAGTTTTCAGGAGCCCATGCAGGATAAAATAATTGCTGAAGGCATATCCAGTCAAAAAAATGTGAGGATTACGTAAAATTAAAGACTCAATCAAAGCCTTTGGATAATGTTTTTGCAAAAAAGAATGAAAATAGTGTGATAAATGCTGAATTGCTGTTTACTACATTCATTGTAGAGCATAACCTACCTATAGCAAGCTGTGATCATGCTGGTCCCTTGTTTCATGCTATGTTCCCAGACTCTGATATTGATGAAGCTGGATATTCTAGAGCAGATGTGGCATGGAATGAAATATCTAAGATGAAGGATTCATCTGGCCTTCACAAGTATTCTGCATTGCCTAAACTAATGTTGGCAATATTGACTACCCCTCACAGCAATTCCTCTACTGAGAGAATATTTAGTATAGTGAGGAAAAACCTCACATACTTCTGCCCAACAATGAACACCAAAACATTAAGTGCCCTTCTTGTACAGAAAAGTAAAGGCTTTTCCCCAGGTGAGCCGTGTAATAAAAAGTTTTCCTGAAAAAGAATATACCACTGCAAAACAAGCAACAAGGGAGTCTTTATGTCAGCAATGACATGAGGTAAGTACAATATTGAAAATTTAATTTCATAATTTTTTGTCAGGATAGTGTAAACATATAAGATTATTACACATTTCACGCATTAATTTCTCATGAAATACCCTTTCTGCGCGTTAACGATGAGGCTTCGTATGGTGATTACTGATAGGCACCTCAGAAGGTTAGCACACCATACAAGTATTACAGGTTACACAGTAATACTATAATATTGTCCTTAACTTTGAAAAAAAGATGACATGTTACATTACTGAAAATATTACTAAAAGTTTGTGTTTGTTTTCCATTACTGAAAAATCCCCTATTGATTACTGATAAATTCTGCTAGAGGTTGGCACCTCTGGAGCAGGAAGTGGTCTCATTTTAAAGCTCCTTTAATGGGCTTTTATATGATATACAACACAATAGGGTTTATAAAGAAAAACAAAATTCAAAATCCAATTGAAAATTTCAAAATCGATTTTCTCAAAAACGGATTTTTTTTTTAAATTTGAAAAAAATCTCAAAATTAGTTTATACTTATCTGTAACTGCCCACAAAATATTTTTTGGGATCATAAGATATGAGAGGTAACACATATGCAGGATCAAGATAAATGTGACCCAGATTTGCTGTTTTGTACTTTGCCCACTCCACCCATATATTGTAGCTTTTGGGATTTTTTGTTTGTTATATTATCTCTAGGTCACTATAGTGATCTTATGTATCTCCAATGATGTGGGGCCATAAAAATGAAGAAAACAAATACACAGTGCAATATAATTATAAAATCAATAGGCACATATGCAGTTATATCATTAAAAAGATTAACTCACAAGTGGTCATATTTTCAGTATTTTCTTTACACAAGTGGTCATATTTTCAGTATTTTCTTGAGCCTAGTGAACTGATGGAAGGCTTCAATAGCTTGTTGGAGTTCTTGAGCACAGAGAATGTATGTATGGCCAGTTGCTGTTACAGGGTTCACTTTACACAGGACATATGTCGACAGAATCCACAGAACATCTGGATTTTTAGGATAAGCAAATAAAGGAGATAGACCTGCTGGGCGAAGAAATGTTAACTTTACTTCATCCTTCTCTTCCTGTTTTGCTAAAACCTAGGCCAACCACCAATTGTCACTGTAGAGTGCAATGACATAACCACATATTTCACTGAAAAGCAGTCTTCCTGTACATATTGTTACAGTATGTTCAACTGATGTTTGAGCAAAAGAGAAAGGTTTGACTGAAATTTTTGTTTCACTTAAAGGTATGAAAGCATGTAGTTTCTGACTTCCTGGTACAGTTTGTACCTTGCTGAAACGATCTGTCAAAAATTGCTCTGTTGCAATGTACTCTCTTCCTGTGTAACAAATGTGAAGTCAATTTTTGAAATGTTTTCTTTCGCCCATTCATAGAGTTGTCTCGGCATCATTATTTGGTCCTGGTATGGTCTTTGGAGACTTGCTCTTGCTGCCAACCTTTTCACCGTCCCCCAACACCATCACATGCCTCTTTGCCATGAGCTGTAGCAGAAAAATGCCACTCTGCTGCAATGTTGAAATCTTTTTATGGTGACATAAATTCAAAAAGTTCTTCTTGTATTTATATTGTGCAGCACCGCCGTCAGAAAAATAATAGATTCTTTTGGGCAGTTTCTCAAATCTGCTCTTCAAAAAGTCTTAAGAGTTTCTGTTGAAATAAATACACAGCTGCAGTATTGTGTTAGAAACAGTCTGGAATCACAACAAAGCTGATATGCTGAATTTTTTCTACTGTTTTAAAATATACAACAAATGGATGCACTGTAGCTTGGTTGCTGGTCCAATGATAGGACTGTGCTTCATCTTGAACAACAAAAGACTAGTTTTCTGAAAAATCGCACACAGCAGCAATTTCTGAATCGGACAAATTTTCTTGGACACGATTCATAAATGAACTTTGTTGTTTAGCTATGAAGTCATGGCGAAATAAAATGAAAACTTTCTCACAAAATAGGTTAACAAATTCAGAGACTGTTTTTTGCAATGTTTCTAAGGTGCATCTGTCTACAGATATCCACTGGCGAAAAGTTACAGTCTCGATCAGATTTTCTTTGAAGGCATTTTCTAGCAAACTTTGGATTACTTGAACTCCAGGGCAGGATGCACAATTACCCAAGTGGCAGTCAATTGATGCTGGGTTGCATACTATCTTTACAAGGACATCTTTGTAGTTTTTCATTTCACCATTAGCAATTGATGATAACTTGGCATTTTCAGTCATAAGTTTTATGTTCTGATGTATGGTACTCACAAAAACTGCATACGTGTACCACTCTGACCAGCTAGAACACAATTCTTTGGGTGCAGCTCTGCAAATTTTGAAAAACCCACATGTACATTTGGAAACTTTTCTTTAAAAAATATGTACACCTCCTCTAAATTATTAGGCATTTGGAGACATGAATATTTTGGCCATTGCTGTTCTTCATGGAAACAGTCTTTCATGCCAGCCATAGGTCTGCTGACCTCATCACTTTCATAAAATGTTTTTATAGTTTCAGCTGTTTTTGCTAGTAGAGTTTTTCCAGGTTTCTGATCTGGAGTAGATAGAATTCCTTTTTTTCTGGTCAATCGGGGACTCTCCTATGTCTTGGAGGGATGTATTAAATGTTTTTAAAGCTTCTGAAGGAAATAATACAGCAGGATCACTATCACATTAGGTACTGCAATCATAACCTACATCCTGGCTAGTACTTGGAAAACTTGTAATTTCATGTTTTGTAACCTCAGTTTTCATCTTGCTCAGTTCTTTCCTACAGCTGTCACAAACTTTAGCTACCATTTGTGTTTCAGGAAAAAGGGAACACATCCATGTTGCCACTGGTCTTAATCCCTTCCTTATATTGGAGTGGTTTCCTTTTTTAAATGGATTAAAACAATTTAAGGCCCATTTCTTATCCATTTTAGAGAGGTTTTGTTGAAAACTTACTAACAAGAAAAAAACTGTATCACAGTATCACTTCACATTCAAAATCATTTACACTACATTCACATTTATCAAAAATAAATAAAGGCAAGTTGTCTTCACAAACTCTGCTGGGAGACTGAGCCAAGTGCAGTAATGTGGAGAGGAGGGGAATGAATCTGTTTCATGATCCAACATGTTCATGCCTGTTTCAGCTTGCATTTTACAAGCTATGAGTTTTAATTACATCACCTAAAATTGAATAAATTGTCAGAACAGAGCAGAAAGGGAAAAGTAATACACACAGAAAGCAACATTCATAAATATTGTTCAAAAATTATGCTGTGGAAATTTTGTTTTTTGTTAGGTACTTGGCAAATTAGGATCCCATTATTTTCTCTTGATCATGCATATATGTTACCTCTCATATCTTATGATCCCAAAAAAATATTTTGTGGATAGTTATAGATAAGTACAAACTAATTTTGAGAATTTTTTCAAAATTAAAAAAAAATCCGTTTTTGAGAAAATCGATTTTGAAATTTTCAGCTGGATTTTGAATTTTGTGTTTTTTTATAAACCCAATTGTGTTGTGTATCATATAAAAGCCCATTAAAGGGGCTTTAAAATGAGACCACTTCCAACTCCATATCTCAATTGGTGGCTGATTTACAGATAATTAAAGTATCACTGGTAGACCATTTTTTAATAAAATTTTGAAAATTTAGGCTTAAATATCTTTTCCCCTTGTGAGCTTAAAAATAAAAAAATGCATTTTTTTCATAACTACATAGGATCATTAAGTATGCCAAGTTTTATTGAAATCTAAGTTGGTGAGGTAGAAAAATATTATAAATTGTGATTATTTGACACAATGACCCTACTATAAAAATGTAGTTCTCTGAATCCTGTAGTAAAAATACCAAAATCAAAGAGGATCCTGGAAACATCCTTTAACTCAAAAGACTAGTAGTCCCATTATTGATAATGTTTCACTAAAAATATTTTTTACAATTTGATATACAAGTTTTCAAATCTATATTTTGAGGTTACTCACCTTTATTCCCTAAATCTTTTAAGAGGTTTTCGTCTTTACACATTTCCAACACGTATTTTTCTTATTTACATCGTGGTTCAAGGCCACAAAAAAAAAAAAAAAACATCTTTTTCAACTCACGCAAACTTCATTCCCTTCCCTTCTTTTCCCTATGACCAAATTCAGATTCAAAATAATCCACCACAAATATACACAATTGAACTCCCTAAAACATTTTAATCTAATTAAAACTTCAATCAATAAAAACCTATATTACACATTTCCTAAAACGTCAAAGTTAAAAAGCTGTAACCCAAAATTATTTACAATTGCACATTTCTGAGGGGAGAGAGGTTCGTGATTGTTGAGTATAGTGGTTGTGCCAGGTATTTGGGTTTATTTTAATTGGGCACTGATGTGCAATTGTAAATAATTTGCGTGAGTTGAAAAACATGTTTCTTTTTTTTTTTTTTTTTTTTTTATTTATTGCGGCCTTGAACCACGATGTAAATAAGAAAAATATGTGTTGGAAATGTGTAGAGACGAAAACCTCCTAAAAGATTTAGGGAATAAAGGTGAGTAATCTCAAAATATAGATTGTCTAAATAGCACGTGAATAATTAAGCAGCTAGATGACGTTTGCAATGCTTTATGAAAGTTTTCAAATGTTCATTGACTTTTACTAAATTCATAAAATTAAAATCTGAAAAAAAAATCTAAGAAATGATAAAATACTAAGTTAAAACGCTCTATCACAGTCCTCACTTCCGTATGATCTTCGGAATCAGCAATGCATTTCGGTACATACTTTATAAGTATCATTTTCTAGCTGTTATGTGAAGGTCGTCTGATGAGTTCTTCCGCACATTAATAGAGACCATATTTATATGGTTTTTTCAGAATCTTGTTTTGTAGATGTTCATCATTTAACTTAAAATCATGTTTTTGATTTTATAAGTTTCATTTTTCAGAATAATTGTTCCATATTTGTATGTACTTCCAATGAAAGGCGTTCTTTCTCACACAATCCAAAATACCAGAGAAAATTTCTTTTGTAATTTTAAAACATCTAGTTGTGAAAAAGTTGCAGTTTTACATTCTGGTTCTCCATTGCCTTGAAGGTCAGTTAACTCAATCTGCAACTCTTCAGGAACTTGGTCCACACTAGTATCAAACAGAGGAAAGAAAATGCATGTTAGAAAAATTCTTGTGATCTAAAATTTGTTAAACCTATTGCTGAATTCCGAATTACATTTGATCTCTTCAGAATGTGCCAAACAAGGACCACTGGGATTTTTTGAAGTGGGGAAATGGAATGCATTGCCCTTTTTTGTGCTTCCATAGCTATTATTTTATTTGAAAATAATTTGTGTGTATAAAATTATTAATAAGCTGATCTTGCCTTTGTAACTTCAAATGTAATTCATTCAAGTGGGAAGTCTACAAGGAAAGCAAAATTGCATGTCCACCCAGTGTCAGTAAACTCTGGAATTGGCTTCCCTTTTATTTCAATGAACACGAACATTTTAATTCTCAGATTATGATCTTTTTTACATACCTCCTTTGCTAAAAATTTTATAATCTGCATGGCAAAATTCATGGGTTGCGACCACACACACACACCTGACATCATTGTACACTACAAGCTTATGCTGATATGTTTTTGAGAAAAGCAGTTTCTTTTATTGTACTATTTAATCTGAATTTCATGTGATCGATAAATAGCTTATGTGTGTTCTTAGTTCAAGGTTTTACTCTTCGCTGTGGTCAAATTTAGCTTTAATTTTATGGGGATCACTAGGATAATGATAGGTTGGAGTACAACCTGGAAATTTGACAAAAACATTTGTATGTGTTTTCAAAATGGCAAAACGAATATCCAGGTATCTTGCTTACATGGAACTTGAAATCACAAGTCTGCTATCAGCTGCACTGCAATAAATTTATAATTGAGATCTTTAAAAAATACTAAAAAATGTAGATACATCAGGTACCTACTTCAGAATTCTTTGTAACATAGATGTCATGTTAACTGCATCGTTTCTTTTTCTGAAAGTTAAGTTTTAAGATTCAAAATCTCAAAAATAATAGGTATAAAAGAAAACATGCATTTTTACTCTTCTTTTTCATGTGGTTCTTGAATCCTATTTCGTTTTGCCACGTCTGCGATTCAGAAAAGTTTGAATACTCTTGTGCTCTACTGAATTGAACTAGTAATTAAACAAATACTTCGAACTTCCCCATTTCCGTTGTAGCAATGAATCGCGCCAAAAGCTGATTTCATTTTGTTAAGCTGAAAACTTACCTGAGGGGAAAGTTACAGGTGGTCTTCCAGCACAAGCCAAGCTTAAGCTTGTCAGTTTCAGCTGTAATTAGTCAATGCATAGGGTGGTGGTGGGGTCTTTTGTTTCCCTCAGTGAACATTGCTATGTGATTATTTAACAAGTCAATCTTTGTTTTGTGAGACAAAAAGTTTTTTGGTTTTTTTTTTTAATCCGGGAACAAAATGATAAAGCCTCAGGCTTGTGCTGCCACTTTAGCCTCCTTGGCTGGGCTAACAACCCCTTGCACGCCTCTTAGCCCCCAAGCCTCTGAAATGACCCTTTTTTTAAAAAAAAAAGATTAATTGATGTGTGGAAAGTAAAGAAGGTAGGGTGAAAAATTAGTTTTAAATTACCTGAAAAAAGTTTTTGAAATACACACATGCACAAAGAGGCTTTAAAATATGCATATTTTGAATACAAATTCCAGTTATCATTCTGTACCTCTTTTCATTTTCCAATATAGATATACATTAGGGAAACACTTGACTCTTATTAGCAGTTTTGAGTTTATGAACATGTTCTTAAGATATGAGCAAAGTTCCCAATTTAACACTGTTTGTATTCTCTTCACAGGAAAATCGAAGAAGTCAGAGTCGTAGCCGTAGTCCCCAAGGCAGGCGAAGATGATTTTTTGTAATTTTCCGTTAGCTTGTGAAAATTCCCTGGCCTCCTAAACAGCATCTGCATAAGTTTTATGCGTTCTAAAGCGAGGTATAAAATATGCTAGATTTCCTAAAGTTCCTTGCAGTACTGTGTGATCTTTTGTGCTTGTGTGCTTGTGAGAGCAAATGAATGAATAAAAAAGGAATAAATGAGGCATTATAGTGAATAAAAGTGAATAAATGAGGCATTATAGGAAACAGAAGTGAATAAATGAGGCATTATAGTGAATGAAAGTGAATAAAGGATGCACTGATAATGAATGTAGTGGATGTCCGAATATGTGCTCTCTTTGTTTGGGAAATGTTGGCTGGATAATTTTCAATAACGTAAGTTCTTAGTCTTAAAATTGCAGTATCTTCTAACTGTTTTCCCATCACGTGTATTTATGTATGCTGATGTGTACAGGATGGTAAGTATTTGCTTTTGTTTTTTATTTTTATTTTTTAACACACAAAAAAAGGGTTGTAGATGGGTGACTGTGTGTGAATGTGTACCATTTCATTTTTTGAAAAAAAAACTTCTAGTGTATTTATAATTTTGAGCTCTTAATTTTATTTTATTTTTAAACTGCAAGGAGGCCAGAGGAATTTCGGTTATTTTCAGTCACTTGCCACTGTCCTTTTACAGATGAGCCGTGTCTCAGCTATTTATCGGTAGATCAAGCCTGGTAATCTTCTTGAGAGCCCAGTCTGGAAAATGTTGAGCAAAGAGGAGCTGTTAATTGACTTGGTATGAAAATATTGCTGTTGCCGTAATTCCATTTGGATGGTATATACTTTCTTGTAAACGTTCAATCACTTGCCATCAAGAAATAGTCAATTTTGCATTTAATAAACTGAGAAAGATACTTAGCAAGAATTCTTTGAAGCCACAACTTTCACAGTGTGAAATATGTATTGTTTCAGCAGACTACCTGTGTGACCTGGCATCTAATGACATTTATTACCTGTTGTGAGATGAAATTGCAACATTTTTGGCCTGTATCATTTCACAAATAAGTACATCCCCATACAAGGGTGTACATTTTTTAACTGTGTACTGTTTCAGTTTTGGCCCAATTGCTAGACTGACACTTACAAAAAGTGATTGTTTGCAAGATTTTAATTTTTGGAATGAAGTGTCCGATGTAAAAAGTAAAAATCATATCTGAACTAGGCATTTGATCTTTCGCCTGTAAACCATCTAGAAACAGAAACCATTGTCAGTAAAATATATTTCAAAGCTTATAGTGTATTTTGCTTTTTTCATTGTATGTTACTTTTTTGATAACATTTCACACCAGATTTTATAAATTCAGGCCTGGTTCACATACTGTAAGTTTTTTTTTCTTTTTATAAAGCTATTAAAAAAACGTATTTTTGTGTTACTATGCTTACTTGTTTGACAAGCGGAGAAAGGTAAAATGTGGTTAGCTATGTATGTGGGGTTCTGCATGAAATTTCACTTGTTTAATATTCACGATATCCTACATCGCTGAGCAGTGTGCTCATTTATTTTGTAAGAAACGCATTGATTTTGGAATTTCGTGAAACTCCAAGGCACTGTTAACTGCCATGGATTGTATTTTTCTGTGACACTTGTGAACTGTCCATAGTACATAAAAGCTTCATTCGTTTTCTTCACTATCAAACTTTCTTAGTGGAAGGACTTTGTGGATCATAATCACCTTCAAATGTTGTCTTATTTACTTCTAGTTGTCACTGGGTATAATAATGACATGCCACATATTTTTTAACTATTGTTGAGACATACACCCTCTAATGCACAGTTGAGAAATGTTAGTAGTATTCCATACCCTTCATGTTCATTTTTATATTGTGCAGTAAGCTTGAAATTTTTTTTCATCAGATGATGTCTGTAACTCTGAGTTTAGTTTATGAAAAATAAATTAGGGGTGCAACTGTATGATGTACAGAAGTGAAATGTACAAAAGTAGACAACTGCCTGCATTTCGAGTACAGTAGATTCCGACTACTGGGACACATCTGGGCTCAATTAAACGGCTGTTCCAATTATGCGAAGCTTTATCCCAAATTGCTAATTTGGGATGCTTTCAAGAATTGTCCCAAATCAACTGCTGCCCCAATTAACCGGAATCTACTGTATATGACTGTGTGAAGAGAATGTCAGTACAGACATGCCAACTCTCCAAATTTAGGTGGGAGACTCTGGATTTTCAGCCCTTACTCCCACTTTGTGGAGGAATGTCAAATTCTCCTGATTTTCACTGAGAATTAGCTTTTAGGATGGTCAAAATTCTATCAACCACCATGATTTCAAACTGCCTGTGAAATCTTTTCCTTTCTGTGTCGATGCAAGGTAGCATTACAGTCATCAATTTCGTACTTTCCCTCTCCTATCTACAAAAAGAAAGTCACCCCAATGGCGCAGTGGTCTAAACGCTGGCTTCTGACCTATCGTCTGAGATGGGTCGAAAAAAAAAAATTTCCAATCAGATTGTCAATAAGACACCTTCAGGAAAGAGCTCACCCGCTCTCGCCTCGGCTTGTAACAAAAGGCGATGCTAGTACAATGCTTTTTGTTGTCTTTTCTTTCATGCACAACCTAAAGAAGAAACAAAAAATAGTTGGCTTTCATTTTATTCATAAAAAACAACAACATGCGGGCCATTTTACGTTTTCATTATCTTGCAGAATCAACATACCTGAAAACAAATTTCAGTAGGGAAGGGGGTGTTGATTTTTGAACTATATTTTTTTCTCCAGAACTTTTAGTGAACCAATACTACTACTACTTCTGGAAAATTGTTTCTACATCTGGAAAATGTCGATAAAAAATAGAGCTCGTGTGATTTCATGAGCTGTAAAAATCTCTCAATTTTCAGATTTTGAAGATTGACATGTCTGTCAGTAGTATTTTGGTCTGTACACAAGGGATGTGTACTTCTCCAAAACAAGGCAAGAATTGTGGTTATCTTAAATACTTTTGGAGAGTTTGCTGTTGTCTTTAATACTATTTTGATGAACCTTTTGCTTTGAGTTAGGCAATCAGCAGGAATCCAAAAATTGCACTATGCTAAAAGAAATTGTGTGTATGTAAAGTGATTTGTGTTATATGAAACAGTGCATCTGAGACCTATATTAGAATACCCTTCCAAACAGGTATTTTGAAAATCAAATGTAGTGTGCTACGGTTACTATAATGCAAGAATATAAATGAAATGTCATTCTGACTCTTTTCCATAGTACCTTTTAGTTTGACATTCAGTACAGTAAGTCTGTTATGTTGTGGCAAAATAGTTACATTAATTCTAAGTTTTGTTTGCTTAGCATGTGAACTTGGTTTTTTAATCACAGGGTGATCAAAAAGTTCCTGAACCCTAATTTGAACAATTTTTATTCACATTATACAGATACATAAAGTTTACCTACAGCTGTGATACATCTCCCATCGACTTTTGAGCAACTAATGTTGACCTAAAGAAGGTGCTGGAAATGACATGACCTTTATGTTGCTGGAGGCAAATATCCACACGGCGGCACATTTTTGTAACTCATTTCAGCATAGATGTCATGATTTCCGCCATAGCCTGAATAATGTTTGTTTTCGAGGACTGCAGGTCATGTGGGTTGTTTGCATGAACATGGTCCTTTAAATATCCGGGGGGGGGGGTTATTCCAAAAAGAAAACATTGTTCAAATACGCCCTTGTTGTATCAAGTAAATTTACGAAACCAACGGCAATACAGCAGGCACTTAAGTGTATCAGGTGCCTTCAGTTCTTAGATAAATTTCACTCTGTATGCATGAAGCTGCAATCTTTTAGTCGCTTTCTGTACTGAGCCGTAAGAAAGTTTCACTTGCGGAGATAAGCGATTTTGTAGGTGACTGATGCAAATGTTTTTCAACATTGTTTATCACTTCCAGTTTTCCAAAATCGTACGAGTAAACTGTGTATCGTTGACTTACTTACCACAGTATGCCCATACCTGCCAACTTTTACGCATTACGCATAAAATTTATGCATTTTAACTGTTCTTTACAATTTTACGCATAGATCGCTTTTTTTTACACATTTCCGTTTATTTAAAAAAAATAATTTAAAAAATTCCTTAAGGAATATTTGTTAATGTTCCAGTTAAACCATACCTGCCAACTCTTCCGTATTTTGCAGAAGTTTTCTGGGTTTTTTTTAATACAGTCTTTTCCGGTTTTTCGGCCGGAAGAACTTTTCTTCCGGTTTTTTAACATTTTTTTGTTAAAAATATCCCTATAAATAAAATATATAACAGAAATGGGAATTGTGCGCCAAAACAAAAAATCTTGCTACAAAAGGCAGATTTTGCGCCATAGTGCACCAGAACACCTGTGCCCCATCGTCATCGTCGGAACTTCGGTGCAGTAAATTCTCTGTGCACACCGTACCGCTTGGTGCTGAATAAGATCATGCGGTGGGAAGAAATATTCAGAGACCTCAACTACTGCAGATTTTACGTACTTACTATGGAAATTGCCGGTCCTCTATGGACGACGGAAAACATAGAGTATGTTATGGAAATCGTCGGTCCGCTACGGATGATAAAAAACTGAGTATGCTATGATAATCGCTGGTCCGCTACAAGCAACGGAAAACATTGAGTATTCTATGGAAATCGTTGGTCCACTGCGGACGCGGAAACGTAGAGTATGCTATGGAAGACGGAAAGCATCGAGTATGGTATGATAAATTGTATGTGATAAAATTGTTTGTATTTATTTTATATTTTAACAAATTATATGATATAATTTGTATTACAAACATCTAAAAATTATCAAATGTATAAATATGTGCATTTATTTTTACTTGTACATATTTAAATTGATTATAAATGTTGTTCATGCATAGTTTAAAAAAAAACATTATAAATGTCGTTCACGCACAATTTTACACATTTGAATTTTCTCAGGTGGGCAGCTATGTATGCTGCGGAAATTTTTTCCTGAACTCTTCTATACACTGTTTGTAAGACTGTGTTTGCAAATAAGCTTCAGGTAAACAAATTCTCTGCTCTGGTCCCTCGTCTAACTCATGCCTCTGTGCAAATGGCTCCACTAAAGTGGGCAAACTGTGTAGCACACATGGAACCAGTTATTTATTTCTGGCACTCTGCCAATTTCCTTCAGGCATTCCACAAGCGCAGTATTTGATCTCGAGGAGTTGCTGACTCGTGTTGCCACATCAGTTGATTGAACTTTTGCTTACAGCATACCCAATACCAATAATTTTTTTTAAATTTAGGGTTCAGAAACTTTACGATCACTCTGTATAATTAGCTAATAGAAGCATCATATATTATTAAATGATCCACCATATTCATTCACATTTGTTTGGGGGGGGGTCTAAGGAAGAAAGTGAAACCAAAAACAAAATGTACTTTAAATATTTATTTAGAAATACATGAAATTGCAAAATTGAGTATTCACGTAGGAGAATTTAAATTTTTTTAGATAAAAAGAAGCAGGTGGGTTGTACAAACTAACATATTCTGTGGCTGATCAAAATTAAATATGCAATCTTTTATCACAGTCATTTTGGTGCAGCAGTGGACATGCATGCAGATTTGAAGAAAGGGTCCAGAACTCTTTTTACATTTGTTATAGTCATCCAAATTGCTGTATGTTAAGTTCATCTTTTCACTTGTTTTGCATTTTGACATATGGATATGAGACCTACACTCTCATTCAGATTTGCCAGTAAGCATAGAAGAAGATATTACCATCCGATATGAGTTAGCAATACTTTTGTACATAGAAAGTTGAAATGGCATCCAGGAAAAAAAGTGCACAGTCTTATGCCACTTAACCAAGAAGTGACAACTGCTGTAATGTAACTTAAAAATTCCTTCCACTGATGTTTCATGATCTGTTATCTGAAACTTAAAAAGTGAATTGTTCTATATATTTTGCATTATAAAAAATCATCATGAAGATATTTAATTTACATACAAAAATTCAATGCGTATTTTAACTTTTATTATGCTAAGGAAGTGGAAACTAATTTGACTTTATTTATTTTCAAGTTATGAAGAATGTAGAAAGCAATTATAGGAATAAATCATTATCATATCATATCTGTGTATCTAAAGATGGGTGTTCAGGTTAATGAGACTGCAAATGAATATGGACTACAATAATAATAATAATTGAATTTATTTAAAATAAAATAAAACTGAATTAATGCTAATTAACTTATAAGCTTTCTCTTTCTGATAATCATTACTTCTATTATAAATATTTGATGGGAATTATAGAGGATAAATTTATTAAGGTACTTTACCTCTCAAATATTTGATCTATACACTAGATCATCGTCAGAAGTTTTTGCGTCAGACTACTTCCACAGGTCTGGCGACCAAGCCTGATGGATTTCCCATCCAGCATGGTCGTTGATGTTGCTACCTTGTGCCTTGTAAATTTCCAGGGATTCCTCTAATTTCCAGATAATTGCATGGGATTGATGTTTGATTACTTGCAAGAAGCCCCAGTCCATTTTGTGGCCAGTTTCGTTGTATGTGCCTGTCTAATCCTGTTTTATTTCAAATGTTCTTTATTGCTGCCTCGTGTTCATTAATCCTGGTGGTTAACCTTCCTCCTGTTTCTCCTATGTATGGTAAATCACAAGAACAAACTATTTTATAAATGACTCCTTCCTGGGGTTAAAGTATTTTTTTCTCAGAGTTTTAGGGATGGTAATTATTTTTTAATTTTGTTATTAAACCTGGAGCTAACCGAATATTATATTTAGTGCTGATTTTCTTTAGTTTTTTAAACAGTCCCTTGTGGCAAGTGACCTTTCTTGTGAATAAATATTCAATTTTCTCTTTTATTATCTCTAGTGCTAGTTCTGTTCCTAGTAGGATTTTCTCCCAGTAGTTCATGAATTTCTTTTGAAGGTTATTCATTTTCTAGTTAGATTGATTTTAACTTATTTTTATGTTTCTCCTTAGCTTCTGAAGATGAATTCAGCTTTTCAACTTTTTCTTTAAATTGTAATGCTACATTTTTCTGTGTATAATTCTGTGGTAAGCTTTTTTCCTTCTCACTTCAAAGTAATGTCTAGGTAATTTAGCTTATTTTCGTTTTGCTCTTCTAAAGAGAATTTCGCAGATCCATCTTGGGAATTAAAACCTTCTAGAATATTTGATGAGTATCCACTCGAATCTTGATCTATGATGAAGAGGATATCATCCATGTATCTAGTATACATGCAGAACATAGAAGGTTTCAATAGGAAGGCCTCTTCTATCTTACGTAATAATTTGCTAGAAGGTGCTAATGAAGAGCCCATTGCTAGCCCACATCTTTGCTTATTGAAACAGCCTTGTGATTGAAAAAAATTGTTGTTTAGAGCAAACACTGTAAGTTCACAAAGGCCTATTGTTTCTAAAAATTATAACCATGAAACACTACTAGGTCAGACAGGTCATCTACTATGCAATCTACGAGTTTCTCCAGGTTAATATTCGTATACTCTGACAAAACATACAAACTTGCGATGGAAGAGTTTTCTAATTCTGGAAGTTCTTCTATTTTGTTCAATAGCTCTTCAGTGTTCTTTATCAGTGCCTTAGATTTAGGAAGCAACTTCAATAAATGAGCCAGTAGGTAATAATACAGATTGGACATAGGAGACTATTTTGAGTCAATGATAGGCCTAATAAGTTGCCCTTCTTTATGAAATTTTAGCAAACCAATACATCTGTGGAGTACGATTGGTAATTTTTGAAGTTGCCACAAATCATATTCTTCTTCTTAAATGAGGAGAGCACCTTTCTATAATTTGCGATCGTCGGTTCTATCGGATTGCTATCCAGTTTTTCACACATTGGTTTACTTAGTTCTTTCATCTTTAATAAATAATCTACTTTTTAATTAGGGTTAGTTTCTTGCTTTTATCTGCTCTTACTGTTAATCCTGGAAAATACAATCTGGAATTCGGAACTTTCTTTTTTAAGTGAAAATATAAAAAATGAAATAAATACTTGGCTAATGCATGCAGTAAGAGATAAAAATAAGAAATACCATAATTCTCTAAATAAAAAAACGGGGGGGATCCGCCCCGCAGCTGCCGTAGTGCAGTATCACATGAAAAAGCGGACTTAAAACATGTGGTGCATCTCGCAAATAGCGTGGACGGAGCTCTGTTAAGTGCTTTGGATAAAGGATACAACTTTAATATTCTCAGAAATAAGATAGATAAGAAGAAATTAATGATGGAACTTGAATGTATAAGTTATTCTCTGGAGAGACAAAATCCTGAAGCAGCATTAGCACTAAGGAAAGAGTATAATTCTTGCCTCACGAATTTCAAGGTCATTCGGCGAAATGCAGATAAAAATCTTTCGAAAGAAGAATTAATAGCCCGGGAAAACTAGAAAAAGAACTCAGAAACAGTAGCAGTAAGAGCAGATAAAAGCAAGAAACTAACCCTAATTCAAAAAGTAGATTATTTATTAAAGATGGAAGAAGAACTAAGTAAACCAATGTCTGAAAAACTGGATAGCAATCCGATAGAACCGACGATCGCAAATTATAGAAAGGTGCTCTCCTCATTTAAGAAGAAGAATATGATTTGTGGCAACTTCAAAAATTACCCGGCATACTATGCAGATGTGTATGGTTTGCTAAAACTTCATAATGAAGGGCAACCCATTAGGCCTATCATTGACTCAAAATAGTCTCTATGTCCAATCTGTATATTCTATGTCCAACCTACTGGCTCATTTATCGAAGTTGCTTCCTAAACCTAAGGCACTGATAAAGAACACTGAAGAGCTATTGAACAAAATAGAAGAACTTCCAGAATTAGAAAACTCTTCCATCGCAAGTTTGTATGTTTTGTCAGTGTATACGAATATTAACCTGGAGAAACTCGTAGATTGCATAGTAGATGACCTGTCTGACCTAGTAGTGTTTCATGGTTATAATTTTTAGAAACAATAAGCCTTTGTGAACTTACAGTGTTTGCTCTAAACAACAATTTTTTTCAATCCCAAGGCTGTTTCAATAAGCAAAGATGTGGGCTAGCAATGGGCTCTTCATTAGCACCTTCTAGCAAATTATTACGTAAGATAGAAGAGGCCTTCCTATTGAAACCTTCTATGTTCTGCATGTATACTAGATACATGGATGATATCCTTTTCATCATAGATCAAGATTCGAGTGGATACTCATCAAATATTCTAGAAGGTTTTAATTCCCAAGATGGATCTGCGAAATTCTCTTTAGAAGAGCAAAACGAAAATAAGCTAAATTACCTAGACATTACTTTAAAGTTGGAAGGAAAAAAGCTTACCACAGAATTATACAAGAAGCCTACAAATACTGGAAAAATTTAAAATTATAAATCAGATCATCCTAATTATATAAAGAAAAATGTAGCATTACAATTTAAAGAATTCATCTTTAGAAGTTAAGGGGAAACATAAAAATAAGTTAAAATCAATCTTAATAGAAAGTGATTACCCTTCAAAAGAAATTTGTGAACTACTGGGAGAAAATCCTACTAGGAACAGAACTAGCACTAGAGATAATAAAGAGAAAATTGAATATTTATTCACAAGAAAAGTCACTTACCACAAGGGACTGTTTGAAAAACTAAAGAAAATCAGCACTAAATATAAAATTAGGTTAGCTTCAGGTTTGAATAACAAAATTAAAAAATACTTACCATCCCTAAAACAAGGAGAAGATACTATAACTCCAGGAAGGAGTCATTTATAAAATCGAGTGTTCATGTGATTTACCATACATAGGAGAAACAGGAGGAAGGTTAACCACCAGGATTAATGAACACGAGGCAGCAATAAAGAACATTTGAAATAAAACAGGATTAGACAGGCACATACAACGAACTGGCCACAAAATGGACTGGGACTCCTTGCAAGTAATCAAACATCAATCAAATGCAATTATCCGGAAATTAGAGGAATCCCTGGAAATTTACAAGACACAAGGTAGCAACATCAACGACCATGCTGGATGGAAAACCCATCAGGCTTGGTCGCCAGACCTGTGGAAGTAGTCTGACGCAAAAACTTCTGACGATGATCTAGTGTATAGATCAAATATTTGAGAGGTAAAGTACCTTAATAAATTTATCCTCTATAATTCCTGTTAAATATTTATAATACTGAAGTAATTAAAGGAAGCCATGAAGTCATTAATTATTAGAATTACCTCTATTGCTAATGGCATTTTCTACACCATCATGTAGTACCAGAAGTGGCAATTTTTCTTTCTCCTTTGTACATGCCCAAATGACCTAAGTATGTTTTCGGGAGTAGTATCCAGCTGAAATTTAACATCTGCATTATTAATTCTGTCTTGCCCTAAATACAATTTTCTTTATTTGAATTTTTTCTTTCAGGAGCCACATGTAACTCTTAATGAAACCCATGCTGCATTGCATATAGCCAGTTTTGTTCTTTGACCAACCTCTTTCTTACTAGAAATTTGTTCTTCTGCATCTGATAATGAGACTTTTCCTGTCTTTCTTTGTCAAGTTTTCCTGCCTCACGTGCAATAAAGGATCAAATTTTAAAATGTTTACAATAAATTTCATTTAATACATACCTGCCAAGTTTTATAGTTTAACCGTAAAATTTACGCAAATTGTACTTGTTTTACGGAGCGACACATTTTACAGATTTTTTTTCCGGAATAGATTACGGTCATATAAACTGATGTCCAAAATTAAGGTCACAAACACATATTCTCTGATAGCTTGAAAACTAAATGGTTTATTGCAATAAAATTTGGAACAGAGATGCCTAATAGCAACATAACAAAATGAACAGGAGGTAAATTGCGTGCAATATGCAAATTAGATCAAAAACGGTCCAAACATGATGCATCATATCTCGGGAACGGTCTGGCTAATAAGGAGTGTGGCCACCCCGCACAGCTTTAGAAGTCGCACGAGGAGCCCTCATACTGTAAATAAGGTTGTTGATAACAAATCCCATTCTTCTAAAAGCGCGGATTTTAACACCTGGAGGGTCCCGGGAGGGAGTTGTTGTTGTGCAATGGCTCTTCCTAGAGCATCCCAAACATGCTCTATAGGATTTAGATCCGGTGACTTCACTGGCCACACCATACGGCAAATATCCTCTCCCTCCAGAAAATCGTCAACAAGCTGAGCTCTGTGTGGCCTCGCATTATTGTCCATAAAAATGAAGTTTGGTCCGACAGCTCCCCGTAAAAACCTCGCATCAGGTTCAAGGACTTCATCCCTATAGCACTGTGTGGTCACATCGAAAACATGCAGTGGTGTACAGCTGTCCAACATATGATGCCTGCCTACACAAGGATCCCACTTCCACCAAAGTGGTCTATTTTTCTTCTGTTGGAGGGATGATAGTGGGCCCCAGGCTGTCTCCAGGTGAAGACTCGTCGAGAATCACTTTGTGTACTGAATCTCGACTCATCGCAGAAAAGTACATTACTTCAATCTTGCTGTGTCCAAGAAAGATGTTTTTCGCTCCATGAAAGACGAGCTGTCTTCTGTGATCTGGTGAGGGGAACACACACCACTGATCACCAGGCATAAAGCGCCGCCTCTGCTAGGCGTCTCTATACAGTTTGCCTCGAAATTGTTGTTCCAGTTGCAGCAGCGAGGTCCTGAGAGAGGTCTCTAACCATCATCCGTGTATGGCGTTTGGCAGTTAATGCTCCTGAGACTCCTGAGAGAGGTCTCTAACCATCATCCGTGTATGGCGTTTGGCAGTTAATGCTCCTGAGACTCCTGAGAGAGGTCTCTAACCATCATCCGTGTATGGCGTTTGGCTGTTAATGCTCCTGAGAGAGGTCTCTAACCATCATCCGTGTATGGCGTTTGGCAGTTAATGCTCCTGAGACTCCTGAGAGAGGTCTCTAACCATCATCCGTGTATGGCGTTTGGCAGTTAATGCTCCTGAGAGAGGTCTCTAACCATCATCCGTGTATGGCGTTTGGCAGTTAATGCCATGTAACGATCCTCCGCAGGTGTTGTGGCTCTTGGCTGGGCCTCCTGGTGATGGTACTCGTTGTTCGGAATTGGTGCCATAACGTGGATACCACCTTTTGTGAAACCTATAACCATCAAGCGACCTCCGCTTGAGACTGGCCATCTTCAAGCCTGCCAATGGCTCTCCATCTCAGTCCATTATCTAAACAATTAAGAATGCTCATTCCAACTGAAATCAGTCGATCTTGTGATTTTTTTTGCAAGAAACACAACTCTGAAGACGAAAATCGCAGATGCAGAAAATAGTCACTTTCATGTTCTCTTACAAAACTCACCCTGTTAACCGTTTAACAAACAGTGGATGCTTACATTAGATTCACTGTTCCCCAAAGTATGTATGACAGCAATTTTAAACATTATACTGGTTGCTATTTTGAATTATTGTAAAAAATGTGTTTGTGACCTTAATTTTGGACACCAGTGTATATAATATATATTTAAATATATTACCTAAACATTTTTCAAAAAGAATAATTATCTCAAAGGATTATAGCACCTGCATGTTTCTGATTGCCCTGATCATAATTTGTTCCAACCCTATCTCATCTCATCCAATTTGTTAATACTCTGAAATAAACTTTGCAAGATTGACATTAGCGATAACTAGAGAGAGGAAATTGCTTTTTTAAAGGTACTTCAGCATCCATCCTGATACAAAATTAAGTTCAAAACCATTTTTAATTTAAAGTAAAAAGTCACTGCAATATATCGCTTGTAGCTGCAATTATGCAGTTGCAAGTGAATTCTTTTTCATATATATGTAGCCTAATGACTTATTACGTTTTGACTGTATTTTAATTGCTGTAAGCGAGAAATACTGCCAAACATTTTATTTGCATAGCATATGAAATCGATATAAGGTTCTCATAAGGAATCGGTTTTTAATCGATACGTTTGATACATTAGTCAGTCTGGCATCGATTATAAATGTTCACTGAACTCTTTCTACGGATTTCAATTCTTGAAAGTTGGCAAGTGTGCTTAATGTATGAAATGAAAGATATTTGCATTTCTCAAAATTAATATATAAGGGTCATTCAAATGAAAAATGAACTAAAGGGTATATGAGAAAGATACTGTGACTTACCTCTAAAATAATCCCCTTGGTTATTAAGGCACTTATCCCAGTGTGACATTAGATTCCTCATACACAAAAGGTGATGGGTTGCAGGAAAAACCATTTGCAAACAGCATCCTGCACCTCTTTGTCCGCATTAGTACTGTGATCCTGAAGATGCTTCTGCAGCTCCCTGAAAATGTGAAAGTCACAGGGGGACAAATCTGGGCTAGATGCTGGAGTGTTTCCTATCTGAGTTAGGAAAGGTAATCCTGGACGATTTTTGCAGTGTGGGGGTTATCATGAAGAAGGGCAACTCCTGCAGTGAGCAGCCTGGGCCGCTTACACTTTAGTGATGCTTGCAGAGATATGAGTGCATCTGCATACTGGGCAGTGTTTCTGATGGTGAAAAACTTGGTCAGCAGGGGGCCCTTGTCGTCGAAAAAGAAGGTTAATGCAACCTTTCTTGCACTTGTCTGCATTCCCTTTGACTTCTTTAGTGGTGGAGACAACATGTGCTTCCATTGGCTGCTTTGTATTTTGTTTTCAGGTTGATAATAAAAGCATCACATTTCATCTCCAGCAATGATTTTGTTGATGAAATGACGACTTTCCTTGTGATTCTGCAGTAAATGTTCTGAAGACAAACCCATGTGAATGTCTTTCTGCACAGATTGCAAGTCGTATGGCACCCACTGTGTGCAGATCTTCCGGTACTGCAGAAGATCCCGGATAATGGTGTGTACACTCCTTACACTTATTCCAACTTTGTCGGTAAGTGCTTTCACCGTGACCCTTCTGTCTTCTCGAATGAGACTATCCACTTCAGTGACGGAAACTGGTGATTACACGGTGTGCTTACCCTGGCCTCGAATCATCAGTCAACGATGACCTCTCGGAACTGCGTACTCTAACACGTGACAAAGACATGCAGTTTTCGTACATGTTACCGTTGCAGCAATGAATTTCTGTACTCCTGACACCTTCCACAGTTAAAATTCAGATGGCTGCTCTCTGTTCAACATTCATTACTTCAGTCATGACTAGTTGGATTGAACACAAGCACGAGGTTCTGTGCAAAGGCCAACTGCTTCCACCGTCGCATGATCACAGCACTACATTTCACAGTCGTAACAGTATTATAGTCATGCCACCTACATTTTGCGTCAACGCTACCGCGGTAAACCCATTCAGCAGTTTGCTATGTTCGTTGGCTCATTTTCATTTGAATGACCCTTATAATTAAATATAACTCCCGCGTTCTGGAAAACAAGCACCTGCTTTGGGGTTCATTCAATCAAAAGTCCTTTAGTGAGCTGTCATGTCCAGCTTGCTCTACTTGACTCAACTGAAAAGTGCAGTTATAAATTTTAAGTTAAGCACTTTCTAGACATGTCACACTGGGGAAGGATGTATTAATCCCACAAGCCACAGTAGGGTGATGAACCAATCTGGTAATGGTTGTGGTGTATGTGGATGGCCATGATCCTATTGGAACATCACACATCTATATTTACTTAAAACAGGTCAACCACAGCATTTATGACACCCCCCCCCATAGTAATGCATTATTGTACTGTCCTGTACAGGATACACGAGGTTTGTTTGTCTTTCTTATCACAGCCAACAGCTCTGCAAACAACCGTACTGCAAGTTTGCAATTCAGCCTGCTCCTTTTCCCAAGCATTGGTTGATCATCATTTGCTCATCACTCACAAGACAAAAATTGGCTATTATTAATTATCAGTGAACTTCAATGTAGCTTCTAATGGGCAAGTGTTTGGACACTATTTCATCTTGAACTCCTTTTTCAAGAAAAAGTCACACAGGAAATGGACACATCCAAATGGGACGACAAGTAAAGATGCCCACGAAGTGTAACAAGGAAATGCAAACAGTTCAGTTGGGATCTCAATCCTCACTTTTCAAAAGAATGCATGTTGGGGACGATATGAAAAAAATAAATAATAATAATGACCATTTGTCACAAGTATATGGGGATCATGCCTGTTCATATGGCACTGTAGTGGGTGGATATGCAAATTCAGAGGAAGAGGGAACAGCTTCCATGATTGGAGGTGTGGTTTGCAAACTCGTTAAGGAAAACCTAAACAGCATCATTCAGGTAACGAGTTTAAATGTTGATGTATCGATTAGCAGCATGGAAACAATTATTCATCAGCTCTTAAAGTTCCACATTCCACAAGATCTGTGCCTCAGCAAAAAGAAAAGGCAGAAGTCTGCTCTTGCAAAGAGATGCTGGCAATGTAGGCTTACCATATGTCCCGGATTTCACAACTTGTCTCAATATTCCAGCCAAATCGCTGTTTTGTCTCGGTCAAAATTAAGAAAATATTTATTATACAGTAAACCCTCAATAATCCCAAACCCCGCCTAAACTGGATGGTAACTGACCTTGCTGTTGTCCAGATTAGGCAAATTGTGTTTGCAGCAGAGAAAAGAAATGGGGAGAAATATTGCTCATATCATTCACAACTGTCTTCAAATTGCAGCTGATGTCCTACCTGTTGAAATAGATCTTGTGGTCAAAAATTATAAAAACACAGTTATATTGAAAAAAATAGAATAAAATAGTTGTAACATTGTCATCATTTTTAAAACATTCCTTTCCCCCATGGGCTATATTGTCTCTGTTTAGGTGCATGAAAATATGGGATTAATAGACATGATAGAATTTACATTGATCCAAGTACTTTTATAATTATATCACAATAATTCAATATCTAATCTAGAAGGGGGGGGGGTCGTGTAGGAATATTGAGGTGCAGAGAATTTGTTTCTTCTGAAGCGTTCTCCACCCCTTAGTGATGGAAAAAAAATTGGTCTCATTGTCTGACCAGTGGTATTTTCGAAAAATGGCCGCCATCTTGAATTTTTATTATATAATTATATTTTGAGTTAATAATGTAACATGGGAGTGTGATATATGGTTTTATATGTTTTCAGGTGCATTGAATTCGAAAAAGACATAAATAATGAACTGGGATCCATAGAATTCCCTATTCTGTACAAAATAAGTATAAAACATGTGATTTATTGCAATAACGTAATGTTTTGTTAGATTCAAACCGGGTCGTTTTTAAGGTTTTAAAATGCAGGCTGTGGAATTGGGACATTCACCTGTGAACAAAAAATGAAAAGGAGATGATGTTTGTATCACACGGGGATGGGAGTGACTACGGCCTGTTTCCAAACAGCTTTTGGAGCAGGAAAATTGCAACTTTGGAGCAGAGAAACAGGCTTTTGGAACAGCAAAACAGTAAATTTGGAGCACAAGAACTGCCTTTTAAGGTGCAGCAGAATTGTACTTTTGAGCAGAAAAACTGTCTTTCAGAGCAGCTTTAATGGCATTAAAACATGGATATGTGGTAATTTAAGATCTTTATTAAGTGGATCATTACAATAAATATACGTATTTCACAATTAGGGGTAGTGCAAGCAGATGGCACAAAAAAAATGAATTCATGTGGTATACAGTTTGTACAGCATTCATTTTGTCCATATTAATAAAAACTCTGTCTTGTTTTTGTGATGGTTACGAAAAAGTTACACAAAGAGTTTTCATACACAATTCTACGAAAAGAAAGAAAGGTCAATCAAAGGTTCATTACTATAATGTGCTATATTTTCAGACTTCATCGTAGACATGTCAGCATGAAAATTTTATTTTTTTGGATACTTGCACAGAATTTTTCTTGTGCTTCTTTTTTGACCTGTCCATAAATTTCCGTAACTCGTAAAATTGTTTTAGCTGCAGAGTGAGCAATGGCAGTATCAATTTTACGAGTTACAGAAATGTAACTGATTCTATTACAGACAGGTCACACACCAATTTTTAAATTTTATTTTGCTTAAAAACAAAAAAGTAGAGCAAAAATGCTTGCTCTATTAATTGATTTTGAAGACCCGGTCAAGAATAGGAAAACATGCACTTCATAGGAATAATTTTTAAAAGTACGTAGTCACTTTTTTGCATGATTACCGAACAAAATAAAAAATGAATGTAATCAGAACATATAAAAATTAAGGTAACGGTATATAAACAGAAAACAAAATGGAAAAAAATAAGCATAACTTCAGAAAAATTCAAAATGTAAAAAACACTGAAACAAACAATTACATTGCCGACTAGAACCATGACCTGATATTTTAATTCCATGGCCTTGTAAGACAAGCGAAAATTAAAAGCAAAAACGAAATCTTACCTTAAAAAAAAAAAAAATGTAAATAACATTTTTTTAATCTACAAGCAAAAAAACTATAAAATTTGCTAATTATTTGGAATCTACACATACGTTAACATTCTCCCTCCCCATAATAAAATAGTTTCGATGCCCAAGTGGACCAACAGAAACAGCAGTCACATCAGCTTTCATGTTTTTTCGTCACAAACCGGCAAACATATAATGTTACAAAAAACGCATCTTTGAAAAGAAATTTGGGAACTATCCCCCTTTTTGAAAAAAAAAAAAAGTACTTCCTACCCCCTTTCCGAAAAGAAAAAAAAAAAAGTTCAGTACACCCAGATCGGACCCACTAAGCAGTGATCACATTAAACAATCGGCATTCATTTTTTCATGGCAAAGACATTATAAAAAAATGACTTACCTTTTGATTTCTGACGCATGCTGCATTTGTTGCTGTTTCAATCAACGCCAATGAATACAATCTTGCGACCACAAATCACAACACACTGTTCTGCCATTCTGGAACCAAAACCAGTTAGCAGACAAGGAAAATCACTAGAAACAACTCTTGACTGACCAATAATGCGATCTCCCTTTCCTTAACTCCAGTGGGAGAACATAACAGCTAATCTCCCTTCCCACTCCACTTCAACTTGACTCAAGCGGCACGACCTGCAGAACGAATTTAAGTGCCGAAGTTCTGACGACGACTCCAACACTTTTGGCGCAAAATTTACGTTTTGTAGCAGGCTGGCGCAATTGGTGCAGAATTCCCATCCCTGATCATATGTAAATTAAGGGGAACAGAAACGTATGGGAGGCAGACTTTGGTCGAGATCAACTTGAAGAAGCTAGTGCTGTTTTGAATGATGGATTGGTTATAACTGATAATGAATCAAGGACTAATTTTGTTTACCACATGAAGTGCTATAGGCCTTAGATTCTAAATTCAAAACAAACCCTGAAATCAAATGATGAAAAGCTGAACTAGTCTCTAAAAAGCACTGAGAATCTGAGTAAATACCTTAAGACAAGTGAAAAACATAAAGCAAGAACGTGTATTCCTTCTAGAAGTGGAACTACCTAGAATTCAACATACAAATGATGAAAATGTATAATATATATCATGCATTAAAAAAAAAAATAGATGTGCCATTGGTTCGGGAATTTTGTCTAGGACATGTACTATACTCATACAGATACTCCTGTCATTTATTTTGTTCACAAACTGTAATTGATAAGTTCATAACTGAGGTAAGGTTTGATATACCCCCACATCATCATCTTAGGTATCACAGATTCCAAGGAAGAATTTGTCTCATCTTCATGGCAGACCCCGATTTATAGATGATTTTCTGGATTGTGTCCTGTCGTTCAAACTCTTGAGTTGAAAGACGGTTACCAAATGTCTCGGGTCAAAGTAGTCAACAAAGGTCTTTAATTTCAGCAGTTTAGCATAAACTTTTCTTGCATATGCCATGAAGTCGATCACGATAAGTTGTGATCTCGGACGTCAAGATGTTTCTTTCTGCATCATAACTTTTTAAAAACCTGCTTTCAAGTTCTCTGCTATAAGTTGTGTTTTATCAGGCTGCTTTAAAAACCCATCACATGTTAGGTAGTATGATGTGGTTGCCAGCTCATATTTGAGTATTATATCTCGAGAACGTGCTATTTTTATGCATCACAGTGCATCATTTGTTCCTTTGAGTGCTGATTCAGCTGGGGATTTTGCTTTGCATTTTGTAGGAAATCTTTATGTATAGGATACAAAATTATTTTAGCTTTGTCTGCTAGTCTCTCTTTGACAAAAGTATTGCAGCTACTCTTTCCTTTCTGTATGTGGAAGTAAGTAATTGCATACTTCTTGATCAATCTTCGCTCCTGTTATTATATTTGATATTCTGTACCTATCGGGTTTCCTCTTTGAAGAACAAACTTTAACATCCTGGAAACACACTTTTTGGTCTTGAATTGTTAGTGATTTGGTAAATTCATGGTGCAGAAAAAATCCATCTTCATTAAGGCCACAAAATGTTCTTAAGAACATTTGTGGCCTTGATGAAGTTTGCCTTTTTTTTTTTTTTTTTTTTTTTTTTTTTGTCATTCTTGATAAGATCTTGTTTTGCCACTGCATCTTTGCATTTTGTGACTCCAATTATGCCTCCATACACCTTTGCTGGCTTATTATAATGCTGCTTTAATGCCTGATCCAAGGCAACACTGCTAAATCTTTTACTACTCATAGAATATTCACTGTGAAAAGACCATTTTTGAAGACATTGAACACTGATGGGTGCTTGTCTTTGAGTTTCAAGCAGTCATCATAATATGAAGCACACCAATGAGCATAATTTGTTTTATCAAAGGCAAAGAAAAGAAGCAACTATCTCTTATACTGCAAACATGTAAATCCTAATTATTTTCTCTATCAGCACATATTAGGTTTCTAAGAAGAGGTGCTAGTGTAGACAGAAATGTTCCTAGTAACAAATTAGCTGGGTGTTCTTCAAACAATTTTCTCTCAATTTCACTCAGACCATTTACCGGCGATTTGGTTTCATGGGATAAGAGCGGCTCATCATTTATTGATAACTGAAAGTGCTTCATAATGGAAAAGAAGTCAGAATATTTCAATTTTTCACACTGATCCATGAATGTCATCCATTGAAGTGTTTGTTTGACTGCACTGAACATTGAAGTTGTTCTTACTGAAAGCATAATGGTTGCCATTTAAATCACTCAGCTGAATGTGGTCCCATTGTCTCAGTCACAACAAGGATTTCAAAACTGGCACTGTTTTTAAGATACAGACCAATGTATGGTAACACGACTTTTTGTAGATGAAATCCTTCAAGGCTAGGAAATATATCAGAAAATTCATTTGGACGAAGAAGTTGCATTTCGTTGGCTATCCTTCATCACACCACAAAGATCCCTCGCAGCATCAAAGTTGCATTTCGTTTACTCTTTCATCATGCCACAAAGATCCCTCTGAAAGATTCAGTTGATGTAGTGTGTCTTAAAAGTTTATCACTTACATATAAATAGAATTGTATTGCGTTGCAGGATTGGTGCAAAACCTATCCATGTTCTGTGAGTAAGATGCTTACACTATGCAACCATAAAAGCATTTCTTGATAGTATATCTACTACTATGAGGAAATCAAGTTCAGTTGCATTTGCACCTGTAATAAATCGTGATAGGAACCATACCAAGTCCAAATCTGGCGCCCCAGCTTTCTTATTTCAGATGCTGTACGTATGTCACTGCTTAGCCTAAAGTTACTTGAAACCTTGTCTTTGGCGTGTGAGAGTCCAATAACTGTTGTGCTCCTATTTATTTATTGAAACTTTGGATGTTACATCAATACCAAATATCCGTGTGGAAGCTTTCTAGGCCATCAATTTCTTCCATTGAAGATTTCCGTTGGTGATCTTGAAGCAAAACCAATATCATATTACGAGTTCCATGCATACCTGACATTGTAGTGGCTTCTATCAAAATTGTCCATAGCACCATGGACAGGAATCCTAGGTTTTATTAAGGGTGGTATTGGGGCACAGTGACCTTCAGCTCTAATAATCGTTCTACTGGCTATCATTTGGTCTTGACATAGGACATCATTGTAAATATAATAAAGACCTTGGTGATTGAATATTGTATTGAGTGTTTTTGACCTACTTAAATTGTGTACAGCTTGAGCATTAGCAATGAGCAAATGTGTTATTTTCAACCCATTATGAATGAGGAACTACAAAACTTGAAACAATGTCATATTTTCGTTTATTTGAACTGTAATTATTTCTCTCATTCTCAAAAATCACTGTATTTTGAGATGATTTATATATATTTTTTTTTGTATGCTTTTATTTAACTATTGTGGTACATTATGTCGGCAGCAAATGCACTCATTGTGTCATCTAGGGTATTTGTTCTGTCAAATACGACATCTTCAAAATAATCTGGTTGCATCTAGATCTTCTGTTTTTCTATGTTCACAAATTTGAAGCTGCCCCGGTGGCGCAGTGGTCTAAGCGCTGGCTTATGATCATTCGTCTGTGAAGGGTCCGGGTTTGAGACCCGGTTAGGCATGGATGTTGTGTTTGTTTTATGTCATTGGCTCTCTCCCTTCCCTGGAAGCAGTGGCTCTAAATTAGGAACGGGCCATTGCTTATAGCCCAGTGAGTTGTTCACAGTTGTCGTTAAACCCCCAAACAAAAACAAAAAAATGATAGAAACAATTGTGTCTTCCGCCCACTGCATTTCTATTCATTGCAAATTAAACATAACAATGTCATTATTTTGGTTCCACTTCTAAAAGGAGTCTGTGTTCTTATCTTACAGTTTTCGCTTTTATTTAAGGTTTTCACTCATTGTCAGTGTCTTTTAGGGACTGGAGTAGCTTTTCTTCATTTGACTTCAGGGTTCATTTTGAATTAAGGATTTAAAGCCCATAGCACTTCATGTGGTAAATAAAATTAGTCTTTGATTCATTATCAGTTATAACCAATGTATTGTTCAAAACAGCACTAGTTTCTTTAAGTTGATCTCGACCAGTCTGCCCCCATATATTTCTGTTTCCCTTAATTTTCATAAGATACAAACATCATCATCTTTTCTTTACAGCTGAACGTCCTAATTCCACTGCCTGCATTTTAAAACCTTATAAATGACCCGGTTTGAATCTGTAACAAAACATTGCGTTACTGCAATAAATTGCATGTTTTACACTTATTTTGTACAGAATAGGGAATTCTACTGATCCCAGCTCATTTTTTATGACTTTTTCGGTTTCGACGCAACTGAAAGCATAAAACCATGTATCACACTCCCATGTTACATTATTAACTCAAAACATGATTATATTCATAAAAATTCAAGACGGCAGCCATTTCTTGAAAATACCACTGGGCAGACGATGTAACCAATTTCTTTTCCATCACTAAGGGGTGGAGAATGAATCGGAAAAAACAAATTCTCTGCACCTCAATATTCCCATACAGGACCCCCCCCCCCCAGCTGTCGCAGTAATCATCATTTAGAACAACCGTTCAGAACTTTGTCCCGGTCATGTTAGATTCTATCCACATTCTTCGTTACTGTTTTGAACTGGAAAATTATGGTAACCCTATGGCAATGTTCGAATGTAGTTGCCCTAAACAGTTAACAGACATTGTCATAGGTAATGAGACATGACTTTATTGCTGTACAACTTCCAGAAAGGATGGCAACAATGTTTAAAGAAGATGAACCATGTCCCAAATCCCTGATTAGTCTTTTGCTTAAGGTGGATCCATATAAAAACTTTGCCCTTTGTTTCCAAGGGTAAAAACTTCTGTAGGCATTTTCTTCATAACTGGTGTGCAAAAATTAAGGACGAAGAAGAGAAATTAGCATAACAGCGGAACGAGCAGGCAGAATGGACCAAAAGACCACTCGGGAGATAGACTAGGGTCCGGTACGGTAGGGCATGCGCATATATGCAGCATGACTGGGGGAGGGGTGTCGGAAGGGTACACAGCACACGGGCGGTGTATGCTCAGCAATTCGGTGAAAGCTACTGCACGGTGTACATCAGTTTGTTGAACGACGTCGAGTAGCTGCCACCGTGTGATATGGCCAACAGGCAATCCAGTAGACGACATCTGGAAGACTTCACCCGAGGTCGCGTTATTGGGAAGTTGGAAGAAGGTCGAAGTGTGACTGAGGAGTTCGGGATCGCTCACAGCATCGTTTCACGAGCTTGGAGAGCATTTCAAACGACAGGAACAGCTGTCCGAGAGTTTAGCAGTGGTTGTTCACGAGCAGCAGCGGCGGACGACCGGTATATTGTCCTACAAACGAGATGAGACAGACGGCAGACAGCGGGAGAAATTGCAAGGCACATTCAACAGACAACTGGACGTCCGTTATACCGTGGCCAGGAGGCTGCACAAAGGTAGTCTATTTGCATGATGTGTGCCATTAACACCTGCTCATCGGATACGGCGGTTTCTGTAGTGCCAGGAACACAAGAACTGGACACATCAGCAATGAGGTCAAGTCTGACGAGCGATTCTGGACGTATACACATCTGGAGAGAGCAGGCAACACGCAATCCCACCTCCAACATCATCGAAAGGGACCGGTTTGGAGGTGGCGGAGTTCTCATTTGGGGCGGTATCATGCTTGGTAGCCGTACTGACTACATCTTACAAGGAGGCTCAGTCACTGGTGTCCGCTATTGTACTGAGGTTCTCCTGCCTCACGTGCGTCTGTTTAGAGGTGCTGTGGATCCTGAGTTCCTCTTCGTGGACAACAACGCTACACTTCATCATACAGTGGCTGTTGAAAAGTGGAGATATTCAACGCATGGATTGGCCCACAAGGTCCCCTGGACCTAAATCCAATCGAACACGTGTGGGACCTTCTCGGGAGACGCTTGGCAGCACATCACCAGCCGGCAGCAACGATTCCGCAGCTGCGATTGGCGCTACAAAAGGAATGGGCCGCGATGCCTCAACAGCTCCTTGACAACCTCGTCCTCAGCATGGGACAGACGTTGTAAATCCTGCAACTCAGTCAGGGGTGATCATATCCCTTACTAAAGACTAGATTTTTCTTGGCAGCCGCCCGTCACATGGACGTTTCTGTCTTCTGGCCAGTTGTGCTCGAAGCTACCTTTTCAATAAAGTGCTTTTGTATCCTTTGGATTCCTTGTTTGGACGGTTTTGCTCACTTGTCCCATATTCTTACATCTTAGGGATCTTATGGTATGATTTGAGTCGATGTGGAGCACTTCTGCACGACGTTACATTCGAAAAACCGTCTCGTCCTTAATTTTTGCACACCAGTGTAATTAATGCATTCCCAAGGATGAAAACGTGCACTTAAATTATAGCCTAGTATATTTAATATTTTTTTAAATTTAACCTCAATTATCAGTAACTATAAAAGTATTTGCTGTTTTTGGAGACTGAGACAAAGTATAACACATAGGTAGTAGAAAAGCAATTTATTCATCAAAATAATTACCATGGGTGTTAACAACTTATACACTGAGTGTTAACAACTTATACACTTTATTATGACCACCCCCTCAGTACTTCGTTGGGCCACCTTTTACCTTTAATACTGCGTCGATTCTTCGTGGCATGGACTCCACGAGATGTTGATAGGTGGTTTGTGGAATCTGAGACCATGCTTGATGAATAGCACTTTCCAGGAGTGCGAGATTGCAGGGTTATGGATCCAGCTGTATGATGGCTCGTTCAACTTCATCCCATAAATTATCAATGGGGTTGAGATCTGGAGATTGTGGGGGCCACCTAAGCAAAAGTAAACTCACCGGCGTGTTCCTGAAACCAATCCTGTACAATACGAGCACTATGGCAGGACGCATTATCTTGTTGAAAGTAGCCATCGCCATTGGGATAAACTATCCACATGACAGGATGCACTTGGTCCGCAACGATGTTTAGATATGATGTGCCAGTCAGACGTTGATCAACACGAATTAAAGGGCTCGAAGCATGCCAGGAAAACATTCCCCAAATCATAACGTTGTCTCCACCAGCTTGAAGGGTTATAGCAATGTATTTGGGGTCCATGCTTTCGTGCTGTTTTCGCCAAATTCTCACTCGGCCATCGGCATGGTGCAACTGAAAACGTGATTCATCGGACCACAAAATTTGTTTCCAATTATCAACTGTCCAATCCTTGTGTTGCCGCCCCGGTGGCGCAGTGGTCTAAGCGATGGCCTCTGATCATTCGTCCGAAAGGGGTCCGGGTTCGAATCCCGGTGTGGCATGGATGTTGTGCTTGTCTTACGGCACTGGCTTTCGCCCTTCCCTGGAACCAGTGACCCTAAATTAGGGACGGGCGACTGCTTATAGCCCATTGAGTTGCTCACGGTGATCAAAACCTACAAGTAAACAAAAATTGAGTTTATTAATGTTTAGAATGATTGGACCTACAAGTAAACAAAAATTGAGTCTGTAATGTTTAGAATGATTTGGACCACTTAGAGTAGATGTTCTGACAATAACTTAGCTGAAAATATCAACAGAACTACTAATGATTTCTATTTCCGAAATAAGCCTTCAAACATTTGTTTACCTACAGACGTCATTAGTGTACAGGTGGTCGTTAAACCTTCAATAAAAAAAAAAAAAAAAAATCCTTGTGCTCCTGGAGACGTTTTCTCTTGTTAACTGCGGACTGGAGACGTTTTCTCTTGTTAACTGCGGACAGCAAAGGTGTTCGAACAGGCCTTCGGCTGCCATATCCCATCCGATGCAGTGTACGGCGAACAGTGCGTGCAGAGATCATTTGAAAGGATCCTTGATTAAGATGGTCTGTAATTTGCTGCACTGTTGCCTTTCTGTTGTCTGTTACCCGTCTGGTCACTCTCCGTTCCGCCCAAGCAGTCACTAGTCGATGACAACCACACGTTGCACGTAGAGACCCAGTTTTTTTGGCTGACAGTCCAGTCTTTAAACACTTTAATAACAGCTGCTCTGGAACATTTCACGAATGCGGCGGTTTCAGTGATACTCACTCCAAGCTCCTACAATAATCCCTCGTTGAAAGTCTGTCAAATCGCATTTTTTACCCATCTCGTCACCCAAAAATGACTTCTACTACTGTCGCAAGCACTAAGCTTTCCCTTTTAATACTAGCCTCGTCCTCTGGCGACAACAGCGTGCAGCCATAGCTCATTTGCTTAAAACTGTCAGGTGGTCAAAATAAAACAGGCACTCAGTGTATATACTCCTGCAATAAAATGCCAGGTCATGGGAAGAGAAAAAGTTTTGGTAAACAGTGTGCAACTCGTCAAAGTTGGACAAGTTGTGCCCATGCAAATGATTGTTAAATGAAAGAAAAATGATAGTCTGAAGGAGAGATATCTGGTGAGTAAGCTGGATGACAAAAGCTCCCAACCAAGTTCTTTGATAGTGTTTTTGGTCAATGAAGCAGAGTGGGCATGAGCATTGTCTTGAAGGAGCAGAACTCCCTTTCAGTTAATCAGTGCTGCTTCCTTCTTTTTCAGGTCTTTGTGCACATGCTTCAGTTGTTTACAGTACATTGCAGCAGTGACCGTTTAGCCATGTTGCAAGAGTTCATAATGCACACCACCATGTGTTGTCCACCATACACTACACACAGCATAACTTTACGTGGATGCAGTGTGTGAGGAATTAAGTCAATGGTGGACAACCAATGTACAGAATGTTTTGGGGTTCTGTACTGGATTCACTTTTCGTTACATGTGAGTACCCTATCCAAAAGCGGTTCCTCTTCATAGCGAAACAGCAATGCAAGACAATCTTTGAGACACGGTAAGGTAATAATAAACTGTGTTCCGCACGAAAAGAACATGTATGTCATAAAAGCTGTCTACGTACGATTAAAAATTATCCTTGCTGATACTATAGACTAGTTTAAAAAACTTTAATCACAAGTAAAAGCAAAGTTAAAAGCGAGATCTTTCGGGATCCCTAGATCCCATCTTCAGGCTTAAGGACATAAAGAATAACAAGTGGCACACTTATATACAATCAGGTTTGACCCATCATGCAACGCAATGGGCGTTGGCTTCGGTCAAGATAGCAAATCAAAACGATCAAAAGTTTGAAGATGTGAAAAGTTATACAATATTGTCAATAGTGGTGCTCGGCATATCGATGGGAATTAGTTTTTTTTCATATGTGAGGAATGCATGACAGAAGTTTTGAGTTACAGCATAAAGGCCCGTATGAATGGATATATAGGCTCTCGGAGAGGAAAACATTTCCCCTTGTTACTTTAGAGTTCAAAACCACAGCATTCTTCCAGTCGGGTATTTTTCCCTCTTGGTCCACAGTTTCAGTTAATGTTGTGTTGGTGGAACCTGACCTCAAGTAATATTGGTGTTCCGATAATCAGACTTTTAAGGTCCTGAGTGTCGAACCTATATAATATTTCACATCTTCTGGATTATTAGGGTTGACTAAAAGTATGCGGTATACACCGGGTCTAGATAGATCGGGAGTCACATCACGATCAGTTCTGATGATCGAAAAGATGTTATGAGTCGAGACTCCAAGACCATATTTCTTGCAGGTCTTTCTAAGGATTGTCACAAGTGGTTGAGAAAACTCAGTCTTGCCAATATACCGTTAAGTTGTTTTTGGGTTAATTAGGGTAGTGGATCGAGTTCGTTGAGCTCGATGAAACTGTGGACCAAGAGGGGAAAATACCAGACTGGAAAAACGCCATGGTTTTGAACTCTGAAGTAACAAGGGGAAATGTTTTCCTCTCTGAGAGCCTATATATCCATTCATATGGGCTTTTATGCTGTAACTCAGAACTTCCGTCATTCATTCCTCACATATGGAAAAACTAATTCCCATCAATATGCCGAGCACCACTATCGACAATATTGCATAACTTTTCACATCTTTGAACTTTTGATCGTTTTGATTTGCTACTTTGACCGAAGTCAACGCCCATTGTGTTGCATCATGGGTCAAACCTGATTGTATATAAGTGTGCCACTTGTTATTCTTTATGTCCTTAAGCTTGAAGATGAGATCTAGGGATCCCGAAAGATCTCGCTTTTAACTTTGCTTTTACTTGTGAATAAAGTTTTTTAAACTAGTCTATAGTATCAACGGGGATAATTTTTAATCGTACGTAGACAGCTTTTATGACTTACACAATCTGAGACACATTGCTGTTTGTTCACTGCAGATAATTCATGGAGGACCTACTTAGACAATTTGTATGATTTACTTATTTATTGCATGTAGATGTCTTCAGATGGTTTCATCACTAACACTAAAATACTGTGCTTGTTCCTGCCATGTTATTGGCTACTGTCCTGCTCAATTACAACTTTCAGGGCTTCTGTGTCAAGGCTGACAGGATGACCACTCTGGGACTTTTCTTGAAGGGATTCATCTCCATCTCTGAACTGTCAAAACCAATTCCAAGCTGTGTGTTCCTTCACAGCATCTTCCCTGAAAGCTAAGCAAATGCGACGATTTGTGCAGCAGATGAACTGAGTTCAAAACCAGAACGAAGTCTTTGTACACAGGAATATCCTCTCTTTTTAGCTTCTTCTTTTCTTTTTAATGATTTTGATTGTATATTTCATTTTATCTTTTGGATTTTACAATGTCATTGTTTTTATAATATTTGACTCCTAACTTCGGGGAATACTTGACATATCATCTATATCATATAACCTGCATGATCTTCTTGCCATTAAACTGTTTGCATGAAATTTAGACCCACTCACTTACTAGAGTCAATATCAATGTTGAATAATATTACTAAATTTATCACTCGGCCAGCATATTTATTGCTGAATGAGATTGATATGCCCATCTGATGAAATAATGTAACAAACTTTATCAATCGATGATGTAAAAACGAACTTGCATTGCTTGAATTGTTGGACTAGTACGAAATTGATCACCATAGCGTGAACATAGTCTGCAATGTACTAATATAAATGTACTGCAGGTAATAAGTTTTTACGTGAGATACAGAATATGGTGACAAACTTTGCGTTCGTTTTCTAACCAATACTTGAAGAGAGAAATGTTGGTTGGAAATAATGTATTTTATGAGAAACATACTATGGCTAAAGCGAGCAAATCTTTAAGCAATTGTAACTAGCAGCATTTTAACTACCATACATACAATGGACTAAAAGGCTTTGCCTGTAAATGGCAGTCTCATCCTTATCTCTTTTCACATCCCTGTTAATAGCAATTTCTTTTTCCCTTCTCAGAATCTATCCAGCGACAAAGCAGAAATTCCACAAACCCGACATAGTGAATGTGTCCAAAGCCTACGTGAGCTCTTAGGTATAAGTGCAAATTAATCTACATGTGGAAAAAGAAAACTCTTAATAGTGTACAAATCAAAAACTCCCAAGATCCAGTAACATACTTTGCTACAAAAAGCCTGGGTGACAATCCATTTTTGAAGAAGTGTACTGTATAACTGGGACATAGCAAAATTTTCACATCACATACCATTTTTTTTTCAACCTAACCAACACACACATCAAACTTGTATTTTTACCACTGAACTTAAAAACTTCTATTCTCCAACCTGTGGATCAAGGTGTTATTAGAAGCTTTAAATACAAGTTTATTAATGTTGAAAACTATAAAATTATCCTTACTATAAAATTCATTGAAAGAAAGGAACAAGTTCAGATTTCAATTCTTGATGCCATCAAATTTGTTAGTGAAGCATGGGTTGAGGTCACATCCAAAAACTGGTTCAGTAAGGCAGGACGCAAGCCCACAGAAGTTGATGAAGGCATTGAAGGAAACCGTGACAACATTCCATTAGCAGTATGGTTGAAAAAACATAACTTGGATATTGGGGCAGCATGTGTAGATGGTTTAAAGACCACAGTTCACAACTGCTGACAGATGATGACATTCTCAAAGCTGTTAACGAAGAAGTGTTCAAAGATGACAATGAAGAAAAAGAGAATGGCAAATACATAGTTAATCTAGTATTGAGCACAGAGGAAAAACTTTCTTTGTTTTATGAAACCAATGACATTCAGAAGTTTGATTTTATCTTGGTAAAATAGAAGACATCACTCATATATTTCATCTTAAAAGAAATTTGAAACAAGTGAGATTGGGAGACTTTTAAATACTACAAATAATGCATTCCATCAAGATCTTTTTAATAATTAAATTACATATGTACATTCTTTTCTTGTGAATCAATTATGTAGTGCACATGTGTAAATCCATGACTATCAAATACATGCATAAATTGTTAATTGTAATCTGTGTTCATTAATTGTTTGCATCCCTTTAACATAAATATATATCTATATGCATATGGGATGCAAGGTCAGGTGATGCGTAACATCACAGCCTCTCCTTGACAAATGTCAACCCCGCCTTCTCGTGGTGCATCCTGTTCCCACTAAAGGGGCTCTGACGACCGCCCATAGCGGTATAACTATTCCATCGGGATCAGAGGAAATTCTATCCCACACTCACCAACCCGCTTGGCCAGCGTGGTGAGTTATGGCCAAACCCCTCCAAAATGATTCCACAACTTAAATCTTGGCCCTCAGTCTCCGGCAGCTGGAATGTACCTGGCCAAGGCAGCGGCCAGTGCGACATGAAGGCAGAGGGTGCTAAGAATCCCCGGAGGACCGGACTAGGCTGCCATCTGATGCTGACCTTGGCTACTTACAATGGACGCTCCCTATCTTCTGATTCAAGGCTTCTTGAATTGGAAGAGGAACTACAAAGGATCAAGTGGGACATCGTGGGGCTAAGTGAGGTAAGGAGAAAAGGAGAAGATCTCATCGAACTGAAAAGTGGACATCTCTTCTACTATCGTGGGACAGATACTGGCAGAACTAGTGGTGTTGGATTTATAATAAACAAGAAACTGAAGGATAAAGTTGTAGAAGTTGAAAGTTCCTCTGACAGAGCTGCACGACTTGTTATCCAACTCTCGAAAAGATACCAGGCTCAGATTATTCAAACTTATGCACCCACCACAAGTCATCCTGAAGAAGAAATTGAAGAATTTTATGAGGAAATTTGTCATCTAAATAATAAAGGTAAGCAGCACTTGAAAATAATTATGGGAGATTTCAATGCAAAAATAGGGCAACGGCAACAGAATGAAACTTCAGTAGGTAAATTCGGTCATGGCAACAGAAACCAGCGTGGAAATACTCTCGTTGAGTTTGCAGAGGCAGAAGGGTTTTTCATCTTGAACTCCTTCTTCAAGAAAAAGCCACACAGGAAATGGACATGGAGACATCCAAATGGGACGACAAGTGAAATTGATTTTATTATGTGTAACAAAAAATTCGTCATAGAAGACTGCAGTGTGCTAAACAAGTTCAACACAGGTAGTGACCATAGATTGGTGAGATGTAAGATGCACCTCAACACTAAACTTGAACGTGGCAAGCTCATAAGACAAACAAAATCTATTGACATAACCAACCTTAAAAAACACCATAATACCTTCAAGTTAGAACTGAAGAACAGGTTCTCTGCTTTAGAAGGCCTAACATCGGAAGAAGTGGACATCTCTGAAGTTAACAGAAAAGTAACCAAAGCTCTTATGGAAACAGCAACAAAATTAGCTGGGTCTAAGAACAAGTTGCATGTGAACAAATTATCAGGAAAAACCAAAATGTTGATGCAAAAAAGAAGAGAGATGAGGACAACTAAAGAAGATGTGACTTCCAAAGTGGAATATATAGAGCTATGCAAGACAGTAAGAAAAAGTATCACTGAAGACGTAAGGAAATTCAACTGTGAACTAGTGAGGAAAGCAATTGAAAACAACCAAAGCCTAAAGATAGCAAAGGGACATCTCAGTAAGGGAAGAAAACAGATTATGGCACTGAGAAAAGAAGATGGTTCTGTAACAAGAAATAGAGGCGAAATTTTGACAAGAGTGAAAGATTTCTACTCCAAATTATATGAAAGGGATGATATATGCACTCCAGACATCATGAAAGATACCAGTACCAGAGTTCCTCCAGTCCTTCCAGCAGAAGTTGCACATGCAATCAAGAACATGAAGCGAGGAAAAGCTCCAGGAGAAGATGGAATTACTGTAGACATCATACAAGAAGCAAGTGGAGAAATCGAAACAGTACTCGCCCAAATTTTCACTCGATGCCTTAATGAAGGAAAGATTCCTGAGGATTGGAACACCGCTACAATGATCCTGCTACATAAGAAAGGTGACATTGAGGATCTCGGAAACTACAGACCTATCAGCCTCCTATCAGTAGTTTATAAAATCTTCACTAAAGTTCTTTCACACCGCTTGAAGGTAGCACTAGACATGGCTCAACCGAGAGAACAAGCTGGATTCAGGAGTGGCTACAGCACAATAGATCATATCCACGTGCTGAGAGAACTAATTGAAAGAGCGAGGGAATATGAACTTCCATTGTGCATGGCTTTTATCGATTATGAAAAAGCCTTTGATTCGGTGAAACCATCAGCAGTTACAATGGCTCTGAAAACCTGCGGTATTGAAGATGCATACATTAATATTATTAATAACATCTATGAAAATGCAAGTGCAAAGATTAGGCTGTTTGAAAATACAACACACGTAAAAATTGGAAAGGGAGTGAGACAAGGTGACACCATATCTCCGAAGCTCTTTAATGCCACATTGGAGGGTGTTTTTCAGTTGCTGAGCTGGGAAAACAAGGGGATAAAGATTAATGGAGATTATCTAACCCACCTTCGTTTTGCTGATGACGTAGTCATTTTTGCAACTACCCCATCAGAGCTGCAGAGTATGATCCAGGAACTTGCTGACAAGAGTAAAGAAGTGGGATTAAAAATGAACTTTCAGAAGACAAAAGTGATGTTCAATGCTTTTACAAGAAATGAAGATTTATCGATTGATGGAGAAAAGCTGGAGATAACAGACACGTACGTTTATCTTGGACAGCAGATATCAAGTGAGGGTCACATTGATGAAGAAATTAATCGGCGTACAAAACTTGCCTGGAGAGCTTTTGGAAGAAACAGCATAATTTTCAAGAGCAATATGCCATTATGTCTTAAAAGAAAAGTGTTTGATCAATGCATCCTTCCAGTGCTTACGTATGGTGCAGAGACGTGGACCTTAACTAAAAGAGACATACAAAGGCTGCAGACAACTCAAAGAAGCATGGAGAGGTGCATGCTTGGTGTAACCAGGAGAGATAAGAAGAGGAATTCGTGGATCCGAAAAATGACAAGAGTGGAAGACATCATGATCAGAGTTAAATCCCTGAAATGGCAATGGGCTGGACATACTGCCAGAAGGACAGATCATCGATGGACAGCCGAAATTTTAGATTGGATTCCAAGGGACAGGAAAAGACCCAGAAGAAGACCGCATGGGAGATGGGTGGATGAAATTCGAAAGTATGCAGGGGTGACATGGAGGAGACTGGCACAAGACAGACCGTTGTGGAGGAAACTTGGGGAGACCTTCGTCCAGCAGTGGATTGATAATGGTTGACAATGATGATGATGATGATATGCATATGAGTGTGTGTTATTGGGTTGTCGGAAAAGTCATGACGTATTTTAGCCATGTTTTGCAAAGGTCATTTATTGATAGAAGAAACAAAGATCAATCAATGATATAATGCCCGTTTTGTTCGATGACCTTTTGCCATCTGCCAGTGAGCTGTGGAATGCCTCGTTCATCAAAGGACCTGTCTTTCATGGCGAAAAACTGTCCAAGGTGCTGATTTACAGCCTCATCTGAATTGAACGTTATACCACACAAGGACTGTTGAAGAGAGCGAAACAAGTGGAAGTCTGACGGCGCAAGGTCAGGTGAGTATGCTGGGTGTGGCAACACATCCCACCCAAGCTTCAATAATTTTTGGCGGGTGATCAAACTTGTGTGTGGTCTCGCTTTGTCGTGATGGAACACAATACCTTTATGATGAACGAGCTCTGGACGTTTCTGGATGATGGATTCATTCAAACTGTTCAATTACCGACAGTACACATTTGAATTGATTGTTTGGTTCCGTGGTAGGAGCTCGAAAAACACGACACCTTTAAAATCCCACCACACTGAGACCAGAACCTTCTGCTGATGAATGTCTGCTTTGGATGTCATTTGAGGCGAAGCAGCACGTCGGGACCAAGACCGTTTGCGCAGCACTTTGTTTTACACAATCCACTTTTCATCACCAGTTATCAGTCGCTTCGAAAAAGGATCGTTTTCCTCACGTTTAATGAGCATATCGCAGATGTTTATACGCACCGTCAATTGAGCTTCTTTGAGTTCATGAGGAACCCACACATCGAGCTTGCTTACGTAACCCAGCTTCTTCAGGTGGTCATGAACGCTTGAATGATGGGTGTGCAATGTGTCTGCAATCTCTCATGTCATGTAACGTGGGTTTGACTTGATCAATGCCTTGATTTGGTCGTCATCAACCTCGGTTGGCCTCCCGGACCGAGGAGCATTGTTGAGGTCAAAATCACCAGCACAGAATTTTGCGAATCACCGCTGGCACTGACGTTCTTGTAGAGCTTTATCACCGTACACTTTACGCAACCTTTCACAAGCTTGACACGCGTTCTTCCCTTTACGGAAGTAAAACAGTAAAATATGGCGAAAATGAACAGTTTGGTCTTCCATCTCCAATTTGATGTCAAATCTCCGCAAATCAACCAAATCGCTCACTATTCATTTTAGACTGCAGCTAGAACTGGCACCTGTCGAATGCCATAGTGATAACAGAACTGCGCATGCCTCTAGTACTTCCAAAACCGCCCAACCGCCATCGGATGCCAAAATACGTCATGACTTTTCCGACAACCCAACAGAAGTAGTAACAGCATAAGAAACATATCATTACAATAACATGTATAAAGGTAATGGTTATAATAAGCAATACTCTTTGGTCTCTGGATCTCATTATAACCAGTATCCAAGGTATATCAATTATATACCATGCATCAATAGGAGTTTCAAAAATAACTATCAAGGTTTAGAAGCTCAAATATAATGGTGAAAGATTAAGAGTATAATTGCTTAGTACAAGGCTATTTATTCATGTGCATGTACATGCACAGAAATTTTTCAGATAATCTTTATTTATACCAAAACTGTGATACATGCTGATGTTAGAAATAGCAAAATAAGTTTCAATCAACAGTTTCCTTCTTCATAGCTAAGACCTAAAATACCAACGTAGTGAGTGAAATCTTATAAAAAAATATGACAAAAATTTCCATTTGTCATGTGATTAACAAAACCAGGTTTTTAAGTTGAGGGCCAGGATTTAAGCTTTGGGTGCGGGTTTGCTTTGTGTTTGCATTTTGGTCACCCCCACCCTCTTTTTCCTGGAACCAGTGACTACGTGGGGAAATTTTTAGTGACATGACCACCATAATGCATTTATTGATTTCCAAGTTGATTTTGCAGTCAAATCTGTCGGACATGACATCATGAATCTCTGCCCTAAACAACTTTGGTAAACTCAACTCAAGTCACAGTTCAAAGCAGAACCATAACCGCCTTGTATGTGTTGTGTAATGAACTTCCTGCTTTCGAGAACGATTGCTTGGACTTTGTCTCTTAGCTGTTCTCTCTCTCATGAGAAGGTGATAAAGTGTGTCTGTGAAAATAAAAAGTGGATTTTTGTAGAGATGTAAACTGAACTTCGTTGATTCAAAGAATCGACTTTAGTGCGTCTAAATTTACCTTCATATTCTTTATTCTTCCTGTGCTTTAATTTTACAACTGGATATTTCTTCTGGGAACTGTACATAGAATTAAATTGAATTTAATGAAGGTAAAACCTTTGATTATTCTTCATATCCTTGTACGATTGATTATTCATTTTTTATCACAATCCGGAACATTGTTGAATGAAATGTTTCGAAATGAACAAAGAAAGATCTTGCGACTTCAACAAAATCAATGCAAATAAATCACCCTTTATGGTCTTCCAGCCTATACACAATACATAAAGATGAAAAAAAAATGTATATTAAATTATTTATTTCACCTTCTCATTTCAGAATTCCTGATCTCTTCATTGACTCTTTTTCTAGCATTCTAAAAGTGAATTTAAAAAGAAAAAAGTGTCAATACATTGGATTAATTACTTTAAAACCACAAATTTTTACTATTAAGTACACTGAAATTTAAAGTACACTGGCGTGCAAAAATTAAGGACGAGACGGTTTTTCTAATGTAATGCCGTGCAGAAGTGCTCCACATCGACTCAAATCATACCATAAGATCCTCAAGATGTAAGAATATGGGACAAGTGAGCAAAACTGTCCAAACAAGGAATCCAAAGGATACAAAGGCACTTTATTGAAAAGGTAGCTTCGAGCACAACTGGCCAGAAGACAGAAATGTCCATGTGACGGGCGGCTGCCAAGAAAATCTAGTCTTTAGTAAGGAATATGATCACCCCTGACTGAGTTGCAGGATTTACAACGTCTATCCTATGCTGAGGACGAGGTTGTCAAGGAGCTGTTGAGGCATCGCGGCCCATTCCTTTTGTAGCGCCAATCGCAGCTACAGAATCATTGCTGTTGGCTGGTGACTGTCAAGCGTCTCCCGAGAAGGTTCCACACGTGTTCGATTGGATTTAGGTCCGGGGACCTTGCGGGCCAATCCATGGGTTGAATATCTTCACTCTCCAACAGCTCTGTGACAGCCACTGTACGATGAGGTGTAGCATTGTCGTCCATGAAGAGGAACTCAGGGCCCACAGCACCTCTAAACAGACGCACGTGAGGCAGGAGAACCTCAGTACAATAGCGGACACCAGTGACTGAACCTCCTTGGAAGATGTGGAGGTCAGTACGCCTTACCAAGCATGATACCGCCCCAAACGAGAACTACGCCACATCCAAACCAGTCCCTTTCGATGATGTTGGAGGGGTGATTGCATGTTCCCTGCTCTCTCCAGATGTGTATACGTCCAGAATCGCTCGTCAAACTAAATCGGCTCTCATCCGTAAAGAGAACTTGACCCCATTGCAGATGTGTCCAGTTCTTGTGTTCCTGGCACCACAGAAACCGCCGTCTCCGATGAGCAGGCGTTAATGGCACACACCGTACTGTTCGTCATGCAAATAGACCACCTTTGTGCAGCCTCCTGGGCACGGTAAAACGCTATAACGGACGTCCAGTTGTCTGTTGCACGTGCCTTGCAATTTCTCCTGCTGTCTGCCTCTTCTCGCCTGTAGGACAATATACCGGTCGTCCGCCGCCTTGGTTGCTCGTGGACGACCACTGCTAAACTGTAGGACAGCTGTTCCTGTCATTCGAAATGCTCTCCAAGCTCGTGAAACCATGGTGTGAGCGATCCCGAACTCCTCGGCCACACTAGTCACACTTCGACCTTCTTCCAACTTCCCAATGACGCGACCTCGGGTAAAGTCATCCAGATGTCTTCTACTGGATTGCCTGTTGGCCATATCACACGGTGGCAGCAACTCGACGTCGTTCAAACTTATGTACGCCATGCAATAGCTTTCACCAAATTGCTGAGCGTACACCCGCCCATGTGCTTTATATCATTCTGACCCCCCCCCCCCCATCATGTTGATGTATGCGCATGTCCTACCGTACCGGACCCTAGTCTATCTCCTGAGTGGTCTTTCGGTCCGTTCTGCCTGCACCTTCCGCTGTTATGCTAATTTCTCCTCTTCGTCCTTAATTTTTCCACACCAGTGTATATACCATTACAAGATATCCTTTGAGGACATGCTAATTTCTATGCTCTTCCGCTGTTATGCTAATTTCTCCTCTTCGTCCTTAATTTTTGCACACCAGTGTATATACCATTACAAGATATCCTTTGAGGACAGCACTTCCCAGTGCTGTTTTCAGTTTTCACCAATGCATGATGTTTGACTGCTGTCCACAAGTGTTTATGCCCTCCCCTCCCCCCACATTTACTGCTGTACACGAAGTTTGTTATTGATACTATGTTGTTTCATCTCTGGATAGAAGTGTTTATATATATGGCCATGAAACTTAAAAGGCCTCACAAAGGATATTTCTTTTAAAGGCATGTACTTTGACTTTCAGCAAGTTCTATATTGTATTAGGCACTAATTCAGTGCACTTCAAACCTTGAGGTGACACATAAGTTATTAGAAGTGTTTTCCAGTTGAATTAAAAATACAGCCAAGATGAACACCTTGTGTAAGAAAAAGACTTTCATGAAATTGTAAACAGCAGTTGTAAGAAGTGTCATTCATTTTGACCTATCATCATACACTGCTCGACATAGAAATTTCCCCTCCCACAAGGAGTAAGGATAGAGGGTTGAAATTGAGCATGCAAATAGGAATACATAAGGGTTTACCTTGGTGTTATTTTCTGCCACGTACAGTATTTATCAGATGAGATACTGCAGCACATTGCGTACGCCAAGTGGTTGCACCGCTGCGGATGGCAATGTAAGCAGCAATACGGCATAGCAATGAGTCATACAGTAGACAGATATCAACCTGAGGAATGAAACACCAAGCATGGTTGACTTGCTCCCATATTTCGAGATCATGTGCAGGCCGATTTGACTGCAGACAACGTCCAATGTGGTCCCACAGGTTTTCAATTTAGGATAAATCGGGCGATCTTACTGGCCACAGAAGTGTTTGAACATTTCCGAGCATTGTCTGGAGACCTCAGCAGTGTGTACACGGGCATCCTGCCGGAACATGGGGTGCTGCAGGCTATTCAGGAATGGTATCAAAATGGGCTGCAGAACCTCGCTCATATATTGTACAGCTGTCAGTGTAGCTGTGATGCGGAGAAGAGCTGACCTGCTGTTATACACAACTAGCACCTCATACCACGATGCCTGCCTGACAGGTGGTGTGGCAGTTGCAAACAAAACCAGAATCCGTCTGCTCACCAGGTTGTCGCCAGACATGGATCTGTCGATCATCAGCACCCAGGCAGAAACAGGATTCATCACTGAAGGGAGTGATCCATTCATGATTCCAGTTCTCATGACTTTGGCACCAAGCCAGACAAGCACCGTGATGGCTGGCAGTCAATGTAACGATTGCCTATTGCACAGGTTTGCCACATGTAACCTTCGGTTTACAGTTTGGGTCATTATGACGATGTCCACGGCCAATAACACAGCTCATCGAATATTGGCTGCAGTGCTTTCTGGTGACAAACGAGTGTGTCAAACAATCTGCTGGTCCAGGCGTGCTGATGTCTGTTGGACTGCACCACTGCCGCTCCGATGCACGTATGAACCTTCACTTAGCCGCTGGTGCCAATAGGGTCCAACAGTTCGTGCATCCTGTTGCACATGCGCAGCGATATGTGTAGACAAGCCTGCTTCACACGGGTCTACAATTCTTCCTCTCCGAAATGAATCTAAATGGTGATAAACCTGCCAACGGGGTGTAACCGGCAATTTTGGCCTTTGCTGAACAGTTTCCCAGCACAAACAACAAATTTGAAACATCCGTGACACTTCCACCAGTGACCACAGATTACCATCCCTTTTGCTGCTGGCACCTTTATCTCATGAGTGTGTGATTTCATGAGTTCTGGTTTAACATCATTTGCATATCTCAAATGGCTACACCTTCCCTACAATTTGCATGTTTGTAGCACACCTAAGGGGCAATTTCTATGTCGAGCAGTGTATATGAAATTAATTTGTGCATATGAATAAAATAAACTTACAATCTTAAATGGCAGTAGAATTCTGTCCACACTATATTGTGTCAAACAAAATAAACAATAAAAAGATTTAACTGTGATATATTTGCCAATCAGTAATTTTGATATCAGAATTAAAGGAAAGAAAATATCACATCACCATGAGTAAAATATCCGTTACTGTTTGTGTCAGAGTTTCTTATGTAGGTGCTCATTAATGAATGAAACTTCTTTGGGGTGGGGGTGAGGGATTGTTTGATTAGAAATTGAACCATGCATAATACAATGTGTGCAGCATTTGGAACACAATTAAGCATTCTGTTTTAGTAAGACCAGGTAAATGTGCTGCACCAGCTATAATAACCTTGATGCTTTTGCCCTGGTTGGATTTAGCAGAATTAAATAGCTTCTCTGGCATTCTGTACACAGATATGGAAAAGTTATGTATGGAAATCTACAGCATAGAGTGATGTGATTTGCTTTAAATAATTATAGAAACACTTGTTTCATTTCTGTCATATTCAACATAACTTTATTTACTAATTAATTAATGTTTCAGCTGAAAAGCAAGGAACACTTGAATTATAAGCCACCAGAGTACAAAACTGACACTCTCTCTAGTAAATACACAGTCGAGTCACATTGTGACCACCTCCTACTTTTGACGTCAACAGCGCATAGCCATGAAAGAAGGCTAAAGAAGGCACATGTTGTGAACTGGCTTGGAAAGTATATAAGGTGTGCTGTATGCATTCTGAAAACATATCACTCATTGCTGTCATGGATAAAAGGAGCGATTTATCAGATTTGCAAAAAGGGATGATTATTGGCTTTCGGGCCAAGGGTGGCAGTATTTCTGAAACAGCACAGTTTGTGAACTCTGTGGTTAAACTGTATTGTGATTGGAGAAATGGCACCATTGCGAATGCGCGATGTGGAAATTGTGGAGCACCACGTGCCCTTGATGTGAGAGGTGAACGTCACCTTCAAAGGTGCACGAGGGCCAATCGACAGGCTACAATGGAGCAACTCACTTACCGACTGAATCAGGGGGCTACCGGAAGTGTGTTCAAAATGACAGTTCAGCTAACCCTGCTGCATATGGGGCTCCGATGCAGACGGATGCTCACTGCACCTATACTAACGATGGTGCATCGGCAGAAACAGCTTACATTTGCACAGAAGTATCGGAATTGAACCTCTGTTGATTGGCAAAGGATTGCCTTCTGCAATGAGTCACCTTTTCCTCTTCATCGAGCGGATGAACGTTGGCGTATAAGACGAGAAACATCGGAGAGCAAACACTCTTCAACCATTGCTGGAAGAACACAAGCTGGTGGGGGCAGCGTTATGGTCTGGGGAATGTTTCCGTGGCATTCTCTGGGTCCACTCATACCTGTGGAAGGCACTATGGACCGAATTCGTTATGAATCCATCCTTGCAGACCACGTACACCCATACATGCTGATTGTCTTCCCTGGGGTGGATGGGATCTTCCAGCACAACAATGCGGCGTATCACACAGCTAGAAATGTCCGAGAGTGGTTGGAAGAGCACGATGAAGACTTCAAAGTACTTCCCTGGCCCCCTAATTCCCCAGACTTAAACCCAATTGAGCATCTGTGGGACCACCTCAATCATGTTGTTCACTCTATGGATCCTCCACCACGCACCCTCCAGCAGTTGTCAGATACACTGCAGTCATCATGGCTCCACATACCTGCGAACACCTTCCAGCATCTTATTGAGTCACTCCCAGCCCGTCTAGCTGCTGTCTGCGCTGCACACGACGGTTACTCTGGATATTAGCTGGCGGTTACAATAATATGACTCGACCATGTGGGTGGAGGGGGAGGGGGGTAGTAGTGCACATTTACAGCTCATTGTTTGTTTCTGCTTTTAGATTAAGTACTTTTGTCACTTGTTGAATTTAGTCATATGCAAGAGCACCCAGAAGTATGTAATGCATGGATGCAATAAGCAGTCGCCAATGGCGACTAAGTTTTTCCAGCTGGCAGCTGGTGACCAGTTTTTATTGAAAAGTATTTTGAAGCAGCCATTACTGCACTCCAAAGGTTAGAAATGCTGTACAAGAAACCTGGTTAGTTGGTAGGCCTTGGTATTGATCATGCTGCCAGTACGATGATTAAGAGAGGAGGGCTGGTGCCAAATTTACTGAAATTTGTCCTCAAGTAATACAACTACATTGTGTAGTGCACAGACTCCAACTAGCAGTTCTTGATGCTTGTTCAAAAGTGTCCTTTGTTTGCCAGTGAAAAAAAAGAAAATATTAGAGGAATTTCTGAATTTTATAACAACTCACCACAAAGCTTGAGGGAGTCATATGTTGTTGCTTCTACATTGAAGATAAAGATTTGTAAATTAAAGGATCTGAATGCTGTGAGATGAGTAGTGAGTAACGGTCGAACACTGGAAGCTTTACTTCAAAACCGGATTCCATTGGTAACACACTTAGAGCATTCATCGAAGTCAACAACAGATGGACTGTTAGCAAAAGGATTATTGCAATTCATGTTCTGCTATAAGTACATCAAGTTCTGTCATTTTGTCTTGTATTTTTTGAATATATATACTCCTGTCTCAGACGTGTTTCAGAAAAAAAAATATCACTCAAGTGGATAACACTGTAAGCTGTGCTGTACATGAACTGCAAAGCTTTCTGAGAGCCCAGGCCCTGTGAAATCATCATTTAACATTAATTACAACTGCACAAATAAAAAATTTCACTCCCTTAAAGTTGCAAATCATGAAACAGAAGAAGCTTCATTTCAAAGTCACCCACAGAAAATAATCAAAGCTGGTCAAATTGATTTGTAATCAAGGTTTTCCAATTCAAAAACAACTATTATTGGCCATTTAAAAATATTTGACACTGAAACTTGGCCACACAGGAGAAAATTAGATGATGTTAGAAATACAGAGGTAATGAAAATTGCCAAATGTTTCAAAAATTCCTTGCCTGATTTCAAGAAAATGAAATTCTTGAAGAGTGGTACAACTTGAAACACATCTACTGATCTTCCCTATGTGGCATTATGCAAGCATTCTATCGTTCATCCAACACGATTCTGTATCTTCAGAAATATAAATAAACACATCTACTGATCTTCTCTTTGTGGCATTATGCAAGCATTTTATCATATTTCCCACTCTTTTTCCACAAAAAAAATCAAGGACTCATAAAAATTTTCAAGGCTATATTCGTGCCCAGTAAGAACTCTCATGAAACACTAAAATAAGTTGTAACAAACAATCAAAAAGTTCAAAATAGTATAACTATACTAATAATCCGAAATCTCTTAGCGTATAATAGATATTTTGGATTAATAGTATAGTTATACTATTTCGAGTGTAATTGGTGTACAGTTCCTACTTATCAAAAAGTTCAGTTAAAATTATTGTTACAACTAAACATAAGGGCATACCTTGGTGAGGTATTATTGTTCCATAAGATTTCAGTTTCCTTATCACTGACACAATGTGTTACACATTTAACAAAACAATTAAAAGCAAAATATTTTTCATTAAAGTCAAATTAAGTGAAGAATAAAATATAAGAAAATATACTAAGTAAAGAATAAAATATAGTTATAACTAAACGTAGGGGCTTGGTGAGGTATTATTGTCCCATAAGATTTCAGGTTTCCTTATCACTGACACAATGTGTTACATATTTGAACAGTTAAAAGCCAAATACTTTTCATTAAATTCAAACGAAGTGAAGAATAAAATATAAGAAATTGAAAGCAACATCCTTTTGGGCACTATGGAATATGGTTATCATCAGTTGCAGACAAACACAAGGAAAACACTAAAAAAAAGTAACTCTTGACTGCAGAAATTTAATTTTCATTAGTATTACTTAAAGCCAAAAGCATCGTCAAGTTGCAAGAACAGTTTCTAAGCAAAAATTTCATCTTTTATCCATTTTGACTTATAAAATGCATATTTGGTTTTATTATACTTACATTTGAAATTCTTTTGGCTCTTGCACAGAGCTACACAGATGTATAAAGTATATCTTTATATATATACTGTATATATGGAAGATATCATGATCAGAGTAAAATCCCTGAAATGGCAATGGGCTGGACATATTGCCAGGACAGACCACCAATAGACAACTGAAATTTTAGACTAGATTCCTAGACTACGAGCATTCAGCAAATCGCAAACCCAGTTTGAGACGCTAGTACCTTACACTCCCTCGCATTCGCTTGTCGTAGTTCAGAATCACAATCACATGAAAACTGTAAATGTGACAGCTATGTATGTGCTACCAATTCCAAGAGAGCGTTCCACAATACAGTGCTGCACCCTGTGACATTTGGGAGATAGCTTCTCTTTAACGAACTGCGGCTATTCTGAAATTTAGTGAATGGAAAAAAATCAAGTACTTTGCAAGGACTTACAAAATTCAACGGCCCTTGAAAAGGAAAATTAAATTCAAAGAGTTTTCAAGGACCGTGGAAACCCTGTCTATCGGTCATTCAACTTGATTCCGTATCTTCACGAAGCTTATGAACATAGTGAAGTGTATTCCTGTTTCAACAGCTAGCTGGGAACACAGTTTTATTGCTATGAATACCATTAAAACAGTACAACATTCACAACAATCAGCAGATACAACAAACAGTTTAATGAACATTAGCGTACATGGTGTGAGTTATGGGCGGTCTTAGTGAGAGATGGGTTTGCCTCCTCGGGTTGCACCATGGGCAACGATGGCACACAGAACAGCAACAAGGGTCTCTGTGAATCTTGGAGAGGTACCAGCTAGTTCTGTGTGACATTGGCAAAAAGACCCCGACTCACTAGGTTTTGTTCCAGAATCCTTGGGTTGTATGACCAACTGGAACTGTCAGCTGTGGGCTAATCCCCCACACAGATGTACTTGATTAAAAAGACACAAAGAGAGAAATTAAAGGACCCTAGTGTGGGATACAGTGGACTTATTACACTTGAAAAAGATGTCCACCATGGAATCGACCTGGAACTGGAAAAAGGCGAATGAGAAAGAAATTTCGGCTGAGTAAGTGTAAGATTGGTGTATGGGATACTAGAGGTATAAATGGCAAGATGAATGAGGTGATTGAAGAAATTAATAAGTATAGATTGGATGTGCTGTGAGTAAGTAAAACCAAAAAGAAGGAAATTGGGGTAGAAGAAGTGAATGGAACGGTGAGTGTGTGGTCTGGAGTATTGGATAATGTGAGAGGACAGGCTGGTGTAGGTATGATTTTAAGTGAAAAGATAAAGAACTTGAATCACTACAGTTGCATAAGTGAGAGAATTCTTTGGATTCGTTTGAAAGTGAAACTTCAGAGAATAGTAATTGTTGTAGTGTATGCTCCTTGTGACTCAAAACCTTCTGATAGGAAGGAAGATTTCTGGAATGAGATGAAAGCTCTTTTGAGCCAGTTTGGTGCTAAAGAGAGTTATAATAGCAGGGGATTTCAATGCTAGAGTAGGTGTGCAGAATGCAATTTCTGACAATGTTCTGGATAAGTTTAATGATCCTTGTGTGAATGATAATGGTGAAAGATTAATTGAACTCTGCATTCAGAATGGTTAATGTGTATCTAATACATTTTTCAACCACAAGTATATCCACACATATACTTGGGAAAATCGCACTCTTGGTCAAAAGAGTGTTATAGATTTTGTTGTTTATTATCAGCTCTAAAACACTTAAGTTGCTGACACTCATGTGATGAGAGGTGCGGGTGTTGGCTTTGATCATTACTTGGTAGTGTCACGAGTGAAACTGAATGTTGGTAGGAGGAAAAGAAGAGGCCTAGGATGGAAAGAATAAAGGTTGAAAGGCTCTCTGAAGATCATAAGCATTACTCTAACTTACTCAGAGAAAGACTGAAGAAGCTGAAGTCATGTGAGAGGGAAGTGGAAAAGAAGGGGAATGCTTTAAGAATTAAGCTTATGTTGTCACTGCTGCTGAAGAGGTCTGTGGCACCACAATAGTGGGTAACAATAGCGGTGATGTTTGGTGGATGTTGCAAGGTAGAGTTTTTGTGGATGGATATCGCTGTAAGAAGTGTGATGTAGCTAAGCTGGTTTGCCAGAGTAAGGCAAAAGATAGGAAGGAGAAGGTGGAAAGGCATGAATTGGCTTTTTGCAAAGATAGAAAAACTTTCTGGAAGTACATGAGACTCAGGAAAAATAGAGGAAACAAAGTTGTAAGTTGTGTGAAGAATAGGATAGGGGAAATGATATGGAAGCCCAATGAGTTAAGTGAAAGATGGGGTGAATACTTCTGCGAGTTGTTAGATCAGGAAAGCAAAGGTGATTCTGAGGCAGGAGCAGATGGTGTCACAGTGAAGGAGGGAAGCACAGGAGGGATCTCAAGAGAAGAGGTGTGTAAAGCTCTAAAATCTCTTCAAAATGGTAAGGCTCTAGGAGTTGATGGCATAACTGCTGAGATGTTGAAATATGGAGGTGACTCTGTAATTGACTGGTTAACTGAAATTTGCCAGTTGTGCTGGGAGGTAGAAATGGTCCCTCAGGATTGGAAGAATGCTATCATTGTTCCCTTGTATATGAGATAAGGTGATCAGACTGACTGCAATAACTATCATGGTATTAGCCTACTGAGTGTGCCAGGGAAAGTGTTTGGTAGGGTCATTATTGAAAAAGTATGTGGTCTTACATCAGAGAAAGTGTGGAATGTTCAGAGTGGTTTTATGTCTAGTAAAGGATGCACTAACCAAATTTTTGCATTACGCATGATGATTGAAAAGTATCTGGCTGTTGGTAAGACAGTTTTTGCTGCCTTCATAGATTTAGAGAAAGCTAACAACCAAGTAAATAGGACACCTTTGTGGAAAGTATTGAATAAATATGGTTTTACTGTAAATCTACTTAATAGTGTAAAAACGATGTATGCTAGCAGTAGAGCTTGTGTACGAGTGAATAGTTTTTTATCAAAATGGTTTTCTGTTGGTGCAGGAGTCAGACAAGGTTGTGTAATGCCACGATGGCTGTTTAATATATTTATGGACGCGTGATGCCACGATGGAAAATACTGGTTTATGTCTTGGTAATATCCATGTGTGCAGATTGCTGTATGCTGATGGCACAGTCCTGTTGGCAGAGAGCAAAAGTGAGTTGCAGAGTATGTTGTCCCGGATGTATGAAGTTTGCATGATATTCAAACGGAGTAATAAATAAGGGAAAAACCAAAGTAATGGTTTTTGAAAGAGGAACTGGTAGTACTGAATGTAATATAAGTCTAAATGGCACTGTGATTGACCAGGTGAATGAGTTTGTATATTTAGGAAGCATGTTTGACAGAGAGAACAAATTGGATGGTGAAATTAGTAGGCGAGCGAATTCTTCATTGTCATAGCTGCTTTGGGAGGTTTTCACAGGAATGGTGGGTTCTCAAGAAAGTCCTACATGGCTCTGTATGAAAGTGTAATTGTTCCTACTCTGATGTATGGCAGTGAAATCTGGGTACTACAGAAGAAACACAGGAGTCATTTGTGTGATGGAGAAATGCGTTACCTATGGGTGGGGGGTGGCAAAACACATTCTGATCGTGTGAGGAATGAAGATGTGTTGCAGTAGTGTGATGTGAAGCAAAATGTTCGCAAGGTGGAGACTAATATGCTTTGGTGGTTTGGCCATGTTGAAAGAATGAGTGATGCTTAGTGAAAAAAAATGTTCCCCAAGTTGCAGGAAGGAAAGGCAGAGGAAGGCCAAGGAAGCCATGAGAGGATCAGATTCTGGAGTGTCTGCATGAGAAAAAGTTTATGAGTATGAAGTACAGAAGGTCTTGTGTGTGTCATATGATGGATGTCAGTGAAGCCCTAGTTGTGTGTCAAGATTGCTGTAAATGGAGAAGTTTGATATGGCAATAGTAAGTAAATAATCAGTTCGAAATTTATCTGGTAATTTGTATTTCTTTGTGAAGCTAACCTCTGAATCTCAGAGAACAGCTTAGTGATATATATATATGTATGTATGTGCGAGTTTTCAAGAATTCGGTCTGACTCCTGCAGTGAATTGCTGGTTTTTAACTGCAGTAAGATGGCCAAGATTTTAAGCTATTCTCATCAGTAGCACAATTATTGAAAATCAATTAAGACCTACACTAAGAAATAAAAGCTTATTTTAATTTGGGCCACCAGTTTTTTAATGGGCCACTAAAAATTTTGCACTTATTTGCATGGCTGATGTAATGTTTTTGTTGGAATTTGACTTAGCAGAGGCAGTTCAGCTACTGGTGATTGTTTATTGTTAGGGGGTGATGTAAGACCTGCAACTGCGGTATGCTGGTGGTTTGACTTGAGGTACTAGAAGAAGACGAAGTGCAAAGAAGATAAGACAGTAATTGCAAAGTGAGAACTGAATAAGAAGTGTGATTTATTTGTATTAACACGTGTCTTTTTGTATGTGTGTATTTGTGCATATAAAGGAATTAGAAATCTCATCCACATTGCCTATTATTTTGTCAGAGTGACTTCTCAAAAAGGTAAGATTTGTATTAGCAAATAGATATTGAAAAAAATTTGATATTCGAAACAGCATTCAAGTTTGGGTAAAAAGTGTGAAACCAGCAATCAAGGTGTATCACTGAAAGCAGACAGCATTTGGATAAGAAGTAATGAGATGTAATGAATGTTTGAATGGTTCTGTCATTTTGATAAGGAATACATGTATTTAAAGTTACAAGGGGCTCTGAATGCTAATCAACACATGCAAGTGATGCAAATATGTTATTTAAGAGTACTGCTTGATGTGCCAAATGGCAGACTGAATCTTGTGAAATGGATAAAGCGGGTGGAATTTTGATGATGACTCGTGCTATGCCATCTTACCCAAAGCTTTATTAATGAAATACATTCCTTAACTGATAATGCACATTTCTCTCACAGCCCAGCATGCATAGTAATTTTTAATTAAAGACAGTGTTCTGGAAATGAATCAGCCATTTTTTTTTTTTTTTTTTTTTTTGCCAACCAAATGTGGCCTTCTGCAAGTGCTTTCTGTTTTCTAGAATTGAAAAAGCAATTATTTGATTATGTGAAAACAATTAAACAGTATATGACTTAGAAAGTGAATACTGCTGGTCGTTCCAAAGAGAGTGTGGGCCATTTATAAAAGGAAAAATCTTCTTTTTTTAATATTTAATAATGACTACTAACTCCTTAAAAATTTTGATCTTTAGATACAAAATATGCAGTATGGCACAGAAGTCCCAAAAAACTCCATTCAAATTTTTATTGGTTGCTTTTCCAGAGAAACCAAAATAGCCATTTCTCTTTATGGCAAGAGGGACACTTTTGGGCATAGAACCGGTCTGGTGACCTCGTAGCGGGCGGGGCTGGGGGTTTCTCGAAATTTTCAAATGGAAAGAGGGGTTGGGTTGTGTGGCATATTGTTGGAAAGATCTCCGAAATGTAGTAAGTTGGTTTTTAAATTTTTGTTTTATCTTTATCAGGTACAAAGTTATAGCCCACAATAGCGACATTAAAGTGCACTATGAGTGGTAGGAAAAGTTGCGTTACTTCTGACACATTTCTGTTCTTTCTTTAGTTTGTGTGAATGTGCTGTACTTATTGAGTTTTATGGCAAGGAACCACATTTCGGGCCACGAATCGAGGGGTCTGGTGACCCCATTGGGTGCGAGGAACAGGGTCATTCAATAATTGTAGATGGGGGGGGGTAGTGTAATACATCATTGTTATGATGACATATTTCGCAGATTTAATTTATTGTGTTTTGTATTCGAGTTCAAAAAACATACAATAATCGTAATATTTTATGTCAAAGGGGACACCGTATGGGATAGGAACTGAGAGGTTTTGTGACCTTGTGTGAATCCGGGCTGGGAGTTTCACGAAATGTTGCATGGTAAAGTCGGGTCACGCGATATCACCAGAAAGATGTCAGAAATGGGAACAACTTCTGCTTTTAACATTTGTCATATCTTTATTTTATCAAATGTGTTATGTCAAACTGTTGAGGTTAACGTGTAATCGGGGAATATAAAATACAAGATACGCCCAGTTTTACATCTTTGGAGTTTACCATAATATAAAATGGTATGTTTTCCAAGTCAAATCAATACCTGCAGACATTCCTACATCTGAAGCGACTAAAAGTACAAATTAGTCAAGTATCGCAATATCAGATATTGTTACACGATACCTACTGATTACATGTATTCGAAGTGACAACCATTAGCAGCAATGCACAGCTCAATCTTGTCACACCATGCATCTTGTAAAGCACAAAGTGTATCCTGGGATATTTCAGTGACATTCTGGCATATTTCTTCTCAGAGTTCTGCAATGGAATTTGCAGGATAAACACAATTTTTGAGACATCCCCAAAGAAAAAGTCACACGGTGTGAGATCTGGAGATTGAGCAGGCCATTAGACAGATTTGTTATTTCCAATCCATCTATTTGGAAACTTGTCATTCAGCCATTCTGTTGCTGGATGGGAATGATGAGCTGGTGCTCCATCTTGCATGAAGCCCATAGACAAAACTGTAGTCACTTATTATAGTCTGTTGTTAGCAGCTGCTGTACGAATTTTGTCTTGTAAGGACAATATCTGTTTGCCTTCAGTATTCTGTGAACAGAAGTATGAAACATACCAGCCCCTTGAGCATGATGCTGTAGTGATAATGTCAGGTTTGTTTTGACACTAGCTAAAATGTCAATTCCCTTGTCTGCATTGGTAACTGATTTTGATCTTCCCATTCTGTTTCGCTTTACAATGCTTCCAGTTTCCATGAAACAGTGCATTAAATTATAGACTGCTTAACATAAGGTTGTGACCTATCAATGTTTTGCTGGTGAAATTGCCGAGCTGCTTGAGAAGCATTCTTACCATTCCTAAAGTACAAAACCAATAGCTGAACTTAATAATCCCGAGTGAAATATGTGTGGGCTATCTTCACAAACTAACATAGAACATAAGTTTTACGGACTTTTGAATGCTAGCACAAACTTTAAATGCCACTAACATTTCGCTACTGTCTGAAGACAAAAACACAGCAGGCAGAAATCTCCATAATTGACACATCATGCTATTTGAATAATGTCCCAACATGATGCTGACTGATGGCCTGCGACGACAATAGCTGACTTCATTACAGACTATCAAGGCAACATCACGTTTTGCAAACATATGCAAATTGCCACCCCGGTGGCGCAGTGTTCTAAGCGATGGCTTGTGATCATTCATCTGAGATGGGTCCAGGTTTGAATCCCGGTGAGGCATGGATGTTTTTTTTCACTTACAGTACTGGTTCTCTCCCTTTCCTGGAACCAGTGGCTCTAAATTAGGGACGGGCAACTGCTTATAGCCCACTGAGTTGCTCACAGTGGTCGTTAAACTTCCCATAAAAAAAAAAAAAAAAAAAAAAGCATATGCAAGTTTGGTTTTATTCCCACAGAGTGTCACCTTGGCCATAAAACGACTATGGTAAGTTTTCAGAACTAAAAGGCGCAAGAAAATTAATTTGCGAAATATTTCTTAGTAAAATAATTTTACGACCTTGGCCTACATTTCACCTAATAAAGATATCGAAAAGCGTAATAAAAAATTCATATCAGATACAAAGATCTTTCCAGTGATGTATTACACTACTACCTCCCCCTCCATCTGCAGTTATTAAGTCACCCTGATTCCGCCCCCCAATGGGGTCACCTGACCCCTCGACTGGTGGCCTGAAACATGGTTCCTTGCCATAAAACACAATATGTGCGGTACATTCACACAAACCAAGGAAAGAACACAAATGTTGTAGAAGTAACGCAATATTTCCTACTACTCATAGTGCACTTTAGTGTCACTATTGTGGGCAATAACTTTGTACCTAATAAAGATAAAACAAAACAAAAAAAATTAAAAACCAACTTACTACGTTTTTGGAGATCTTTCCAACGATATGTCACACGACCCCTCTTTCCATTTGAAAATTTCAAGTGACCCTTCCCCCTGGTTCTATGCCCCAAAAGTGTCCCCCCTTTCCATAAAGAAAAATGACTATCTTGGTTTTTCTTGAAAAGCAACCCACAAAAATTTAAATGGAGTTTTTTGGGACTTCTATCTTTCATCTGGCATGCATTATTGTCTTGAGGGCAGCGGGTGGTGGGTGGTGGTGGTGGGGGGGTTAATGACCACCGTGAGCAGTCGCCCGCTCCTAATTTAGGGCCACTGGTTCCAGTGATGGGAGAGAGAGCCAGTGCTGTGAGACAAACACAACACCCTCACGGGGATTTGAACCACCAATTTTGAACTCACTGATTTGAACCACATATGTCTTACTGGGATTTGAACCAGGACCCACCTCAGACAAATGGTCAGATGCCTGTGCTTAGACCACTGCACTGCCAGAGAAGCAATACAGTAAATATATTGCACTATAAACTGTTTTTCCCAGTGGCATCACAGGATAATAATGTAAGGAGAGTTTGAAGTTGGTTTTCAATTATGTATTTTACATATACAGACCAAAATGTTTAAGGGATTAAAATGTAGACAGGTTTTCAGTGGGAACAGATGAAACAAGTTGTTAAAAATATAGCTTATTCTGAGAGAGCTTAACTTCTCATGAATGTACAATTGATGCCTTAAGCTTTTACTGCTTTTGTCTTGGTGCCTTTTGTTGAACTATTACCTTACACATCAACAGATAATTTTTTTTTTTATGTGACATTACCACAGTAAAAAAGAAATACATTCTATGAAAAATGCATATCGTAAATGAAAATGTGAAAGCAGATGAATAAATTAAATCTTGTGCCTATGATTTAAGGAGGCTTTACTGCACAGCTGAAGACACATGTAAAACAATTACTAGGAATGATTTTAATATATTAGTGGCCATGCCCTTAAGAAATGTAGTTAATGAGAATGCACTGAGTTCAGTTTATTTATTTGGAGGGTGGCACTTAAATTATAATTGCAAATATACTACATCATACAGAATCAGGTTAGTAAAAGAAAAGTTACAACATAGAATTTTGCTGAAAATTGTTTACAGTAATTAAACACTACTAAAGTGAAAGAGACTTTGCTTACCAAAATATGTTCCTGTAATCTTCCTATTCCAATACTGTGTTCTACTACTGTTCCTTGTATTAGTGTCTGCTGCTTCTCCTGAAATTCTGCCTAAGAAACGAAGGAAACTTAATACATTTAATATACATGCACTTACTAAAACACAAGAGTAAAGTTAGAAATTAAATTTACTGGCTTTTCTCAGAGATATTTGTTTAAGTTATCTTTAGCTGAATTCACTTCTTATTTGAGTGTTTTATTTTCTTGCAGATGTTTTTGGCATTTAGGTGACTGTGAAGACATGTTCTCATTATCTGTTGATACAGAATACAGTATAAAGATTGTTGCCAGGTTTAATCAATGAACCCACCAAAATTATAAGTGCAATATCTAATGTTTGGTTTGGTGACATCAAATAAGATTCAAGAACTTTGGATACATTTTATTTAAAAGGTGAAATAATGTGGATCTGGGATCTAGCAACCATCTTTAAATAGTGTTCTATGTCCACAACAAAGTGGAGTCAAGTAAAACACTGAGTATAAAATGTGACAATCACCAAAAGACAGGAAACCTACTAAAAAAAAAAAAAAATTACTCAGATCATAAGTATTAGAATTAAGCCTAATGAAAGCATTTGAATAAACAGAAAACTATATCTCAGCAATAGTAAAATCCCTATGACAACATTATTAAAAGTACAAAGTTTAGATAATTCATTCTGAAAAAACAGCCCATTATAATGAATAAGCACATATTCCACTTAAATATTATTATTAGGCAAATGGTGCTATTAAGAAAATTCATTGTGAAAGAAAGTTTGCCGACAGATTTTCTTAATTATACCTTTCAAATTAGTATACATTACTAGCAAAATATAAGTGAACCATAAGAAGAGTTCCCATGGGAAATGAGGAAACTGACAATAAAGCAGGCAAGTATTATGATATTGGAATTATGGGGCCTAAAGTGTCCCAAGAAAACATCTCCCACAGCATAACATCGCTGCCACTGGCTTGTTTCTGCCCAACAGTGCATCTAGGTGCCATAGCCTCCGTTGGTAATTGGCGTGTCCGCGCTTGGCGGTCAACGTGATGCACCAGGAATCTTGATTCGTCAGACCAGGCCACTTTCTTCCAACCATCCACGGTCCAATCTCAATCTTAGGCCCATTTCATGCGCTATTGGCGATGATGTGCAATCATCGCCAATAGTGCATGGAGTTTTTTTGAACTTCGAAGACCCGGCTGGATCTTCAGCTACGCAGGCCCATGCGCAGAAGGCTGTGTACTGTGACACATTGCTCTGATCATCACTGTTGTAGCTGTGGGTGATTTGTTGCACTTTGGCCATGCGGTCGCTGTGAACGATGTGCACCAGTCTCTGCTCCCCTCTGGCATCAATGAGCTGCGGACGACACACAGCTGGACAATGGTTCACCGTTTGGCCATCTATGCAACACTTTTGGTACGTACTCACTACAGCGGCATGTAAGCAACCTACAAGCCACGCCGTTTCCGAGGCGCCATGCCATCACAATTTGTCCTTTATCAAACTCTGATAAATTGGCAGCTTTTCTCATTCTGACTCTGAACACTCTACTAACTGAAAGCCAGTCCTCGGGTTGTATACATATTGCTCTGTGAACTTCACCTGCACCACTGTTCGATCTCTAGGCTGGGGCTGGTCATAATGTAATGGTTCATCAGTGTATAATACACTAAGAGTGTGATAAAGAATTCCAGGAGCCCCCTTTCCTATGAAATCCTGGCTACATCACTGATCCTACTGTCTCCCCTTCTTCAGGTACAGTTTGTGCTACTGCTTCCCAGAGAGCAAAAATTCCATAGTTCAAAAACACTAGGTCGTGTACCTGTAAACAATCTGCCCAAAAGTTTCAATAATTCACCTCAAGAAAACAGAGAAATACATTTATACCAATAGCAACAAAATCGTTATATAAAGTAAGGTGAATGATTGGAAACTGAGAACTCAGAAAAAAGTCAGACTATTTAATTTGTTTACATCTATTTTGTATAGAACAGAAGTATATAATTACCTTAGTAAGCGCAATGTCCCTTTCAGTAATAGCTTCTTCGGCCTAATACAATGCATTATGAAAAAGATATTTAATTACATGACATGGTGCATCAAACAGGTAAATAAAATATCAAAAAATAAATATTGAGATGAAAAAAAAAAAGTTCTTGTAGCCAAAAATTCATGTATTTACTCTGTCATATTCTTTTTGATGTAACACATATAAACCTATTTACCTTATGCTTGGTCATTAAAAATATCACAAAAAAAAATTGCCTTTTATAAATGTAAATAATACATGTAAATATATTAAACATTTTAATTTTAATATATTTACATGTATTGAACATTAAAATGTTCAAAATTAATGTTAAGTTACTAATATTGGAAATGTAATTGTTAAAAGTTGCTGAAAAATGCAGGATTGTGTCTCCCAGTCTGAATGGGTTAAAAGAGGGTATTAAAATCAGCTTAAAGGAATTACTAATAAATATAATTTTATCTGCAGAAACAGTAGTATTAGAATAAGAAAATATATGCCATAAAATTGGTGAAAAAAACTAGGAATTGCATATGTTTGTAGGAGAGTGCACTACAACAGGCTCACAAAAGCTATTAATAAAGGGAAGAACTATTTAGGTACTTAGAAATTGGTTAAAATTTCTGTAGGTTTTCAATAAGTAGAGAAATGGCAACCAAAGCTCACAAGATGCATAATGTGATGCCAGTATGGATATGTGTTTTAAATCTGCCTTAAATCAAGCAAGAGTGAAAAAAACAATCCCAACCAAATATGACAAAGGAAACAAGTAATGGCACAAACAAAGATATGAATACATGCAGAACAATGGAAAGAAAACATGAAATTAAAAACAACTTCAGTTCACTGTAATATTGCACAAAAAACAAATGAAACACCACTTGAATGGGTAAAACACTTGACATAGTGATTATCACATATCAGAAACTAAATCAATTACATGGCTCATAATCACATTGATGATTGAAAATTACAAAGATGTAAACCACAGCAGCCCTAATAAGTTTATCTTATATTTTTTTCTTCATTTTTTCTTTTTAGAGAAATTTAAGAAAATTTTAGGTCTCCACTGATGAATGACTTGAGTGGCTACATGTACTCTAGACAAAGGCTAAAATTCAATGTGGATGCATTAAACAAAACAGGTAGAAAAACAGCATTGCATATTTTATGAGCTATTTTCAATAAGCAAAACTTAAAGTACATATATGGCATTTTTCTTGTGGCCAGTGAATTTGCAGATTTTACTCTGTGATAGATACGCACATACAGGGTATAAAAAGTCAATTTATTATATACACTTTATGCTCAGCTGGGCAAAATACCTTGATCACAATTTTTAGAAAATTTGGGATATTGATATGTTTGTTTTCCAGGCAATTTTCCATTCCTCCCAAGAGGAAAAATGTTCAATTTCAGAAGGAATAGTAAGTTACAAACAGAATTAACCTAAATTTAGTAAGTTATAACAGAATTAAGTCTCAATTTACTAGATGAAGAAGGCCCCCCCCCCCCAAGGCAAAATTAGAACATAGTATTTGTTTCAAAATAAAAATATCCCAAATAAATTGTCTAATTTTAGGAGATGTGTAGTGAAAGTTCCTTCAAGTTCTAAACTTCAAGCCGTACCATCTGATACGCCTTTGGTTTTGAGGTAGGAAAGTCAACATACTAGCATCTTCAGGTAACAAGCAGTTCTATTTGTAGATATGTTAATGGTATTAACAATCACTGATGATAACCTTTTAGCAGGCACTGAAGTTGCAATGTTTTAATCTGTCTTGAAGAAAGAACCATAAATTTGTATGTTTCCCACCACTTCAATGTATTGCTGCTTTTATCAATCTGGGGATGTGGCTTATAAACGATCATGACATAATTTTTTTCCAATTGTTTTTTGGTAACACATAGAACCAGGAATCACATTATTTGTATGTACCAAGCTTATCTTAAATATGGAGGGTAACAAAGTACATAGTTTTGGCATTTTCTATTGGCAAACTCAGGGGCGCCGACTTGGACTAAATTATTAGGGGGGGGGGCGTGAAAAGATGAGACATGGGAGGGACACGTCTTTCCCATTGTCAGGAGGAAAATAAAAAAAGGGCAAAAGATAAACTACGACATTTGACATATATTTTAAAACATAATTGTAATTGCTTATCAGCAAATGAACAAGGAAACAAATATTCTTTTGCTAAAAATTAATATTTTTAAAACTAAAATTCAGCCTGTGATTTTGTAAAAAATATTCAGAGAAATTTTATTTCCAAATGTTTATAAAAAGTATGAGAAATTAGCGTGGTTACTCAAACATAGAATGAGCCGCACAAAAAATAAATATATAAGTAAAAGTGTTAGAGATTATAAGTTTCTGTGTTTTTATTTATTTATTTTTTATAATTGTTATACACATTTACCACATCAAGAACATGTCAAACACAATATGGGGCTGGCAATCAAGTTGCATATCAAATGAGCAATGATGAATATGGGAAAAAAAGGGAAAGAAATGCATTTTTGCAATTAGCACAGCACACAATAGCATGGGAAAATCTTTTTCTTTTTTTTTCTCTATAGAAATATTTCAGCGCACACATTTCGAAAATGGCATAAAAAACAAAGAATTATTTAATTAAACAGGATGAAAAATATTGGGTGTGCATTGCTCTCACTTAACACCCCACCCCACCCCAAGTAAAATTACTGGAGGGGCAACAAGGTTTACCTTACTTCCACTATAGTCGGCACCTATGGACAAACAATATCTGGGATCCAGAAATCTTCAACTCAAAAGCCTCAGCTGGACATGAGAAAGTGCACTGATGTGCATCTGACCTATTTATTGAGGAAAGAATCCTCCCTTTACTAGTGGTCACTGAAGGCAGAAAGTCAGAACAGATGCTTTTGGTTCTTTCCAGTTCACAGTTGCTGTTATTAATCCACTCCACCATTGGGTTGGTAAGGAAGGAACAGATGGAAAACAGAAAAAAGCTTGGGAAAATAAACTGAAAACAGGACAAATGAAAGAAAAGAAGAAAGAACAAAAATTAGTATATTGAAAGAAAGAAGGTAAAAAGATTGAGAACAGAGCAAAAATAACAAGAACGTGTTATAAGAGAAAATAGATCCAGCAAATATCCAGATCTTGGAATGAAAACTGAATATTTGAATGTCCCCCCCCCCCAAAAAAAAAAAAAAACGATGTTTAAATATTAAATATCTGGATAACCCATACAGGATCACAAGTTCAGTTTTATGGCATTTAATTTTTTTTTTCAACCTGAACCCTATATTTTAACAGCACTAGTTTATAACATGGTAGTCCTTCTTCTATATTGTATGCAGCCATCAAATAAAAACCTTCTATTATCAACTTTCAGTTGGACAGCAAGATAAAAAGCACTGTATGTCTTCCATCACTATTAAATACCAATTTTTCCTTACTACATCAAACCTCCTTTATCACCAGTATTTATTACATCATCAAAATCATACTGGCTGAATACAAAACTAACATCAGATATGGAAATCTAGACACCATCTTGGCCTTTAAATTTTGACAACTCTCCTGTACTGTCTTAATGGAAAAATACTAAGAAACTAGCAAATTTTAAAGGGACTTTTTTATTGGTTTTTACTAGAAATTTTTTAAGTTTGTAAATTTTTGGAGGTAACTCATACCTGTCCTCAGGCTTTCTTCACTGCACTCCACTATATTTATGGTTGTCCTCACTATTTTCCTTACAGTTTACACCAACTAGAATAACACATGCTTGGCAGTGAAAGGCCCATGCCATCATTCATGATGGAGTTTCTCTTCTCAATTTCAATTCATTTTCATTTTCTTCTGAAGATGCTTTGTTGATGTCCAATAATTTCAAGGGAATTGCAGTTCATTTTTTTGTTCATAATGGCCCAGTTTGGTTGATATTTATTATAACCATAAATGAAACACTAATGGCAATCATAACTATAGTAGAGTGTAGTGAAGAAAGCCTGATGAAGGAGATGAAAGGAAATTTGCTAAAACTACAAATATTTTCTAGTAAAAATCCATGACAAAACGAATCTTCAAAATTCACTTGAGAAAGGCAAGAAATACCCAAGAGTTTGATTTCAAGAAACTTAACAACAACTAGATTGATCCATTTCTTAATCAATTTGCAATCTAAAGAGTTCAGAAGGTTCTTCCTCCTAAAAAAATAGTCATCTATTCTCCTCCCTACACACCAATAATGTTATGTATGAGTACATGCTAATAAAGTTACATACAAGTAAATCTCCAGGGGTTGAAAAATACCATGCCTTAGATGCCCGTGACATGTAAATTATTGGCCTCGGCAGATAAATAAAAAATCTTGTTTCCCAGTCTAGGCAACTGAATTTAAAAATAAAGTTTGGAATAGAATTTACCACTACACGAAAAATGACAGTTGTCGTATGTCGTGTTTTGTTTCACTGCTAATCACTGGAAGTTGTATTATTGTTACGGAGTGCTAAGGACAGAAAAATATTACTTTGATTATATTATGCCGTAGGTCCAGAAATTGGAATCGTATATGTAAAAATAATTTTATTCAAAACGTTGTTATAGTCAGCGACAGGATGCACGACTCTGATGGAACTAGCCTCCGGTGTTTAGTGACAAATGGTGGAAACTTCAACAGAAGGAACATGGCAGAATCATAAAATTTCTTGAATACTAATTTCATCATCTTAAAACTTGATATACACACTTTTGTGCATTAAATGTTTTGAATGCAGAACCTTACAATGGGAATGCAAAGCATGTAAAAAAGTTCATATTTTTTAACTTAAAAAAATTAGGGTTTGGATTTGTTATCTTAAAAGATAAATTTTTCTGAGCATTCAATTTTTACTACTTGGGCAGGCAAATAATTTCTACACATGCCCAGCTGGGCACGTAACTTTTCAGATATTTTTCAAGCCCTGAATCTCTCAAAAGCTGACAACTACACTGCTCAGCACTGAAATTGCCCCACCCAGAAAGAGAGACAAATGAGCCAAAAATATACAGATACATAGAATATGGGGTGGATAATACATTATTTAATTTCCAAGGCAGTACATTGGCTTGACAGGCTATGCAGGACAGGATCAAGTGACAGCACGCAATACTATGTGTGACCATCATGTTGTGCAATGCAATCATACGCACAGCACAGCATGGAGCTTCTATTGATATGAGGTCAAATATAAGCTTGATTGGTCCAGAAATCTACGTGGCCAGGTAAGCTTATGGACCACTTGTAGGCTGCTTGGGAGACAGTAGTGTGTATGGCCAAGCATTATCTTGTTGGAAAATTGCCTCTGGGACAACAGAAAACATCCACATGCCCCTAGGCTGTCGTGCATATCAGAGATAAGTAATGGCACCCCACACGAGGATGCTCATTTGGCTTGTGGACAATTGCCAGGACCAAAGCAGAATTGGAACTCGTTGCTGAACATGACATGATGCAATTCCTATTGCCATGCATCTTTACTATGACACCACTCCAGCCAAGCTCAGTGACACCCTACAGACAGTGGCAGTCAACACAATGACTAGCAAGATCACATATGTCAGCTTCTGCCAATCTTTGGTTGACCATCCTAGTCATGATGGGAATGACCATAATTTCCTCTATGGTCTGCCAAATGCTTTCTGCAGTAGCTTGTTGCTCTGCATTTGTCTGGAGATGAATATACTGATTAATGCATGCTGGTGTCAGCCTGATTGGACCAGTCCTGCTACAGTCACTGGCAGTATCTTCTGGTAACTCGATACACATGGGCTACGATTCAGCAAATCGAACAACCAGATTCATGAAGGCTTATGCTCTATCCTCTCTCAAACACATACAGCTAATGATAAAGTTAAAGACGAGATAGACAAGGCATATTTGGCTCTTGGAGTCATGTCCACCTCACACTCCATTGCTTTGTTCCGTACAACCTGGAGCCTGGGACAAAATGGGCGTTGGCAGCCCCTGTATTTTCTCTTATCTCTTGCAAACAGATCATGTAATTAGTTGCATACTTAAATGATTTGTACATCTCACCTGTACACACCTATTAATTTACATGCAAACATGCCGAATCCTTCTAGGTAGGGTAATTTCAGTGTCAAGCAGTTTGTAATAGGATATGTAATATCCACTTTCATCTGCTAGACAAGGGCTAAACTTCACAGCCAAAACCTATTAATACTATGCAAGTTAAGCATGTTTTTCATTCTTTAATATCTTCTATTTATGCAAGGTCATTCAAATCCACTTTTGTAACTAATATGAAGTGGTAAAATTTACCAATTTTAACAAAGACAGCAGAAGATCTTGCAGTTCTAGGCATTGTGTTTTGGATTGTTCCAACTGGGAAAATGTTAAATCCTTAGTTTTCAGGGCTTCTTCTAAAGAGCCTTTAAGAGCATTGTTATTCTGAAGCACCTTCTTAAAATCATCATTCAGAGTCTGGACTTGCACTGATAGATCATTCTTTTCATTTTCAACGTCCTGAATTAAAAAAAAAAAAAAAAACGGATGGAAAATATTTATTGTGCATATACAACTTTAAGTTCACCAAAGCAAAAAGGCACAGAAATTGTACTGCTCAAAGAAAGCATATAATTTCATACAAGATTTTTAAATGGAAAATGTTTGTTATCCATGAAAAAATATTAAATATATTAACATAAAACTTATTTTATTGAAACAAATTCCTTATGTGAAGTTGAACAAAGTATTGTAATGTGTTACTGGCACAGTCCACATCAAAAGAAATAGATAAAACTGGTTTGCAACATTCTATCTTTATGTAGATTGAAAGTAATGTCTTTCAAAGTATCTTTAAATGGATTAATAACCTTATTGTAGACAGCTTAGATAAAGATGTACAGGGTTCCCACTCAAAAGTAATAAAAAAATTCCCTGACTTTTCCAGGTTCTCCAGGTGGTTTTTAAAGTTTTCCAGAGTGGCATGTTGCAAAGAATTGTTACATTTCATTCCATTCCATTCATTTTTCTCACCAAAGCACACACTTTTAAATTCTTTACGTAATTTGTCTTTATAAAATTACCGCTTTTCATTAATAACAACTAACTGTGCACATTATTTTCTGTACCAAAGTTCTGTGAACTTTTGTGAATACTACCCACATGGAATTTGTAAATACATTCCCATAGAAACAGGTCATATGTAAGAAAAAATCTGTCAGTTGAATAGTTTCAGTTTTTCTATTACACAATGTAGCTAAGCCTAATGATGGAATGGCTCTGTTCAAAGAAACATTGTTTCAAGAGAAGCAAAAAACAAAGGATTTTGATCCATCATTTGGTTGGTTCTCTTGTGAAGTGTTTCTTCAAGCAGGAACCATTGTGCCTAATTGTTCTATGTTATAACAACTGCCTGCAGAAATTGAACAAAAGCTTAATAACTGGCAATTTTAAAAATCCAATTTTGCATCTTTTTAGAGAATAAAGGAAATACTTAATATAACTGAAAGTAAGATCTACCAAATTCTAGGCAGGCAGTAATTGCAAGCAAAAGTTTGAAATCTTGAAAAAATAAGTTTTTTTGGCAAAATAAACAAGTATCCATTGATTTTTACAAAAAAAAAGGGTAATTTTCCCTGAGTTTTCACTGATTTTTACAAAAAAGGGTAACTTTCCCTGAGTTTTCCCTGATTTTTGGAACCATTTTCAAATTCCCTGAGTTTTCCCTGATTTTTGGAACCATTTTCAAATTCCCTGAGAATTCCAGGTTTTACCTGTTTTCCAGGTTGAGTGAGAACCCTGATGTACCTTCAAAAATTCTGTCCTTCAGCTCCCTGAAAGACTTTAAAATTCACCATTGAAATTAAACAAAGTGCAATTGCCAAATGTGCTTCACCATCTTATATACAGGATAATTCAAAATGATTCATCTAATTTCCTTAGATCATAGCTCTGTAAAAATCAAGGTAATAATTAGCATACCACATATTAAACTGAAGAGAAACACACTAAGTTTATGAATGTAACCACTAGATGACACAATGTAACCTGTGTATCTGTACCTGGGGAAAGACTGTCATTATGGAAAATGTCATGCAAGAGGCAATGGAGGACAATGAATTTGCTTCACGCCTGGTGTTTAGTGATGAAGCAACATCCCATGTAAGTGGCAAGGTCAACCATCACAACATTCGCATATAGGGCACAGACAACCCACGTGCATGTAGTAATTGAAACTGAGCGCGGCCTTAACAAACAGCTTTCGAACTGCTGGATTGGTTGCTGGGGACAAGGCGCTCTACAGGTGGCCCGCTAGGTTTCCAGACCTGACCCCTTGTGACTTTTTCTTATGGGGGTATGTTAAGGATGATGTGCATGTGCTACCATTGCCCACAACGCTAGATGAACTCCAAGTTCACATTCATAGTGCTCTGCAGTCATTGACAACAGACATGCTTGATCACATATGGAAGGAATTTGATTATCACCTTGACGTAGTTCGTGTGACCAAAGGAAGTCACATAGAACATTCATAAGGTATGAAAACAAAATTTCGACAGTTTTTTCTTTATCCTATGTATATTTAATCACTGTATATTTAGAAACACATAAAACACAGTCATTTGAAATTGGATGAATCATTTTGAATTATCCTGTATTATAACAAGACTTATATCAGCCTAAAAATTTCCTTTAATGGGGTAAAAACAAACACTCGATATTCACCGAGCTGGGAGGCTTTGTCTGGGCTTATATTTCAGAGCTTAGAACAGTGTAAGCTGAAATATAATCCCATATGAAGCCCCAAGTAGTGTGCAGAAGCTCGGCAAATTGGATTGTTTGTGTTTATGCCATTAAAGGAAAATTTTAGCCTGATATAAATCTTGTGTTAAAGTGACTGTAAATTTTTCAGACCTGACTACTGATGGAAATGAAATAATTCCTTTATTAAGAAAAGTGCAACCAAACACCTCTTTAAACTGCCCCCTCCTTATACTGCTGTCTTTTTCACTTGCTATAATCCTGGAATGGATTTTTCTGAATACCTGCACATCAAAAATTCCCTTGATGGACCACAAGCCACCCATACACTAAGAGCACCAAGTGTTTTCAAAGCATATTAAACACCCTTTTAAACCACCATCTGCACACAAAAAAGTTAAAGAAGCTTATCACACATACCTTTCATTTGCCATTCAAGGAGTCTAATTTTTATTCTTACTATTTCTAGTTCACAGAATTTTCTACAAAAATTTGGCCACAGATGTTAGTCATCCCTTAAGCTGCATACCTTCATTGGTTTGTTTCTCACTTTGCTTGCAAGAGTAGACTGTATTTAAAGCTGTAATGTGTGTGTGTGTGTGAGAGAGAGAGAGAGAGAGAGAGAGAAAGGTTTCTTCATTACCCTTAGCACCTTGAGGGTGATGGGATAAAGAAGTGACATACGAATTGACCTTCTGCACAAAAGGAACAGAGCCACTCCACTTCTGCATTTTTGAAGTGGACAACAGCTTTTACTGTTTCAGGGCATTTCTTGACACTTGCATTCTGATATGGTTTATCACAAAACAGTCATCAGGAAATTGTTACAACTCTCAATTAGCTCAGTCTTGTTTTTGACTGAATTCTGCAGCAATGGAGAAAACTGTCTTAAATTTTCATGAAAAAAAAAAATTATTTTTGAATGTACATAGAAGGAAAATCATCATTCTTCAAACCAACAATTTACTGAAAATCGTTTTTCAAATTTATTTGGGAAATGTATTAGCAGGCAGACAGTGGGGGATATCGTACATGAAAAGAGTGAATGGATGGGCTTGGAAAAATCTTTACACTCAATAAAAAAAATAAAAAAATGGTGAACATAATAAGCTAAACCTAGCCCTAGTATTATAGATAAAACAAACAGATGTCAAACATGGTGTCATTGCAGACAAAATTCCATATTTGGGAAAAGGCACTGCAAACTGGAGTACAGCTAGATGTTGATTTTTTTTAATAAATTGCTTTGTAAAGTTTCTCACTAATAATGAAATTTTAAATTATTATTATTATTATTATCATTATTATTATTATCATACATCACTGGCAGTGATGACTACCCAGACTAGCTTACGCACTGCCATTGTGATGTTCTTTGGAAAATTCATGCCTTCCTTATTTCTCCAAATTTTCTTTGAAAGCAGGAAAAAATTAAAAGTCACCACTGTCCACAAAGACTTAATCAAAAGAAAAAAAATTCTTTATTTATTTTATATAAAGATAGTTAGTTAAAAAAAACACAGATCCCTCACCCACACAATATTTTTAAAAACAGATTCCATTGTCATTTACCTTCTTTATACTGCCACCGTCGCTTTTCCAGAAAAACGTATGAAACAAATGGTAGTTTAAAGAGATTTGACTGTACTCTCACAAATGAAATTTTAAACTGTCATTCTAACCATCCAGCTTACATAAAATATTTAATGTATAATTCTTGGTAATAATAACTACTCTAGACTTTACAATAGTAGGCAAAATGTTGATAGAGCAAAACTGAAACGTATTTTGGCTGAAAACTATCTGTCTACAATTGCTAAATATCTTCAATAGTAAAAACAGGAGGAAAATGCAGTTTCTAACTTTCATAAATTTTACTGAAAAATCATTTACACCACTGCATTTCTGAACAATTCTAGGAAATTAGTAACATGAACAATATGAGACTTATTCCAGGCCTATCCAAAGCAAAATGAAAAAAAAAAAATCCTTACCTCTAAGCAAAAAGAAACAACATACTGTTACAAGACAGAGTTCTCCACAGTGCCAGCTGTTAATGCAGACTCAGTTATATGGGTGAGACAGATTGGTAGTCAAAGGTGTATGTTACTGAGCACACACAAGACAGCTATAAAAAACATTTTGAATAAAATAGGACTGGAGCAATATGTATAATAAACAGGACATGTAGTCAACTGGGATTCTGCAAAAATTACCCATGAAAAGTCCAGTATACAAAGGAAAGTGGTGAAAAGTTTTAAAAGTGACAAAAGATAGAACATCATAATAACTGACTACAATTGTTGTTCCTTTCCACCTGAATGACACCGACACCACCTTCCTTGTTAACAACACTTGTCCTGAAGACAGGCTGGTGTTCAGTTCAATCTGCCAGTAAGTGATAATTCATCCACAAATCCCTATCTGAAAAATTTCCTTTCCTTATCAAATGTTCAAATAATATACTGTACAGTTAAATGATCTAATGAAAGGAATCAACATACCCGACAGGACTCCAAGATTCTATCCATATCCTTTTTGTGTTTTGTCCTCAAGTCATTAAACAGCCTGGGGAAGGAAAACATTTTCAAACTCTTATCTCAGAAAGCATTTCAAATGGGAAAAATTTCATGTACACTTTTTAATTTTCTAATGTACAATTCTGCATTTCATGCTAATTTAACTGACAGTAATTGCACTTGTTCAATACACACCCACTGCATCAAAAGTGATGCCTTGTAATACTTATGTCATCATTTTTTGGGAGCATACATTTTCAAACCACTTTTTACTTCAATGGTAAGGAAAGTGAAATCTAAACCATGAACACAGTTGATCAACAGGTAATTATTGAATTGCATTGTTCAATTCAAGATCCATGCAGAGAATAACATGCCTGTTGAGCAAGAGCTAAATAAAATTTTTCACTCAATATGAAAAAAAAAAAAAAAAATTCTATCAATTTTATTACACAATTATATATAAATTATACTATATCTCATAATTCGCAAATATAAAACTATGAATAACTGATTTTTGTGTATGAAGTAGTACAAAATATGATGTACTAATTAATCCCTTAAGCCTTACAAGCAAAGGAAACAAGTTCTTGATTCAAAAATACTAACCATACTTCAAATTTATTGTAACACTTTAAATATAAAATTCCCGTAATTTTCGGGCTGAGAGACGTTGCTGTTATGGTTTAAAAATAAGTGCTAATTGCCTCTTCTGTAGCTCTTGCAATGATGCAGCACTTGATTTTTTCTTAAAACAACTGCTCAGCAAAAGCAATTGAATTTTTTTATTTTTAATTATTTTTAATGGAGAATGGTGCTTTTTAGTAGATTTTAGTAGAGAAATGTATGGTAAAAGTTTAACAGTTCAAATGTTACTTTTGGTATCGTTAATTAAGGATTTCAATACAGTTTCTAATGCTAAGTTACAGAGAGGTTTTTTTTTTTTCATATTGTACTGAAAAGTAGTCATCAGATTAATATACATAATTCAATCTTTTACACTTGGGGAAATGAAGCTATGTGAAACATTTTATTTCAGTGATAGGTAAGAAGGTTAGATGTAGCGTGGGAAGCATAGAAGTTCATAGATTTCCATGAGCAATTTTGGCATAGCCTGTGAGGAATTCTCTTCAATAACATTCTTTCTTTTTAAAAATTAATCAACATTTTTTTTTTTTTTTTTGTTTATGAGATGGCTTAAAATTTCATTTGAAATTCTTTCATTTTCTGTCTGTGAAAAATGGTATTAAATATAGGTGAAATAAGGACAGTTTGCCAGATGATGTAAATTAAGATGTGAGGGTACTGCAAAATTCTGAACCAGAAAAGTGGTGGTCTAATGCAGAGTCCATTTAAGAGGGGCTGTAGCCCTGGGCCACTCTTTCTCAAAGGGCCCCGGAATTATGCAGGATGCTTGAAGAATTGACAGAGTTCTATAGTTTTTTTTTTCAGATAGCACAGCAAAAACTACAAGAAACTGCCTTGTGAAAAAACAATACTATTTCTTTCCGCTTTTTTAGGAGGAGTCCGCAAAAAATACATTCGCCCCCAGTCCATCCTCAAATCTTTTGAGATACTTCGGGGTTTTTTTGTACACATCTGTAATTGGAAGAAATTTTCACACATTAACAATTCATTTGAATCATGATTAGGGAAGTAATATAATCGCAAGAAAAAAAAGGCAAAATTCGTGGGGCTGTTGTGGGGTAAATTATGAAATTTCGAGAAAAGTTCGGGGCCGATGATATACACTAACATTTTTAAAAAAAAAAGAAAAGTCTACCAAGTTACAAAGCAGTAGTACAAATGACTAGTATGTAACTAAATAAGCATTATAACTTTATAAATTTTTAAAATTGATACTTATATTTATAAACCATTCAAATTCTGGCAATGTTATAAATGCCATTACATGAGATCAAGATTTCCATTTAAGTGGACGACATTTTGCTACATTATATTATACATACACAGATTTTCTTCTTCAATGATGTGTCTGTTGTCCTGTAACACGTTTTTAAATTTAGAAAAGGATCGTTCAGCATCGACATTGTTTGTGAGTACTGACAGACATCGGATGGCGACATTATGTAGCTTATGAAAACCATCTTATTTCGTATTCCAGAAGTCTAGCAAACCTTCACTTACACAGAATTATTTTACAGTCGCTTTCATCATCATCATCATTGTCAACCATTATCAATCCACTGCTGGACGAAGGTCTCCCCAAGTTTCCTCCACAACGGTCTGTCTTGTGCCAGTCTCCTCCATGTCACTCCTGCGTACTTTCGAATTTCATCCACCCATCTCCCTTGTGGTCTTCTTCTGGGTCTTTTCCTGTCCCTTGGAATCCAATCTAAAATTCCGGCTGTCCATCGATGGTCTGTCCTTCTGGCAGTATGTTCAGCCCATGGCCATTTCAGGGATTTAACTCTGATCATGATGTCTTCCACTCTTGTCATTTTTCGGATCCACGAGTTCCTCTTCTTATCTCTCCTGGTTACACCAAGCATGCACCTCTCCATGCTTCTTTGAGTTGTCTGCAGCCTTTGTATGTCTCTTTTAGTTAAGGTCCACGTCTCTGCACCATACGTAAGCACTGGAAGGATGCATTGATCAAACACTTTTCTTTTAAGACATAATGGCATATTGCTCTTGAAAATTATGCTGTTTCTTCCAAAAGCTCTCCAGGCAAGTTTTGTATGCCGATTAATTTCTTCATCAATGTGACCCTCACTTGATATCTGCTGTCCAAGATAAACGTATGTGTCTGTTATCTCCAGCTTTTCTCCATCAATCGATAAATCTGCATTTCTTGTAAAAACATTGAACATCACTTTTGTCTTCTGAAATTTCATTTTTAATCCCACTTCTTTACTCTTGTCAGCAAGTTCCTGGATCATACTCTGCAGCTCTGATGTGGTAGTTGCAAAAATGACTATGTCATCAGCAAAACAAAGGTGGGTTAGATAATCTCCATTAATCTTTATCCCTTTGTTTTCCCAGTTCAGTGATTGAAAGAAATTTTCCAATGTGGCATTAAAGAGCTTTGGAGATATGGTGTCACCTTGTCTCACTCCCATTCCAATTTTTATGTGTGCTGTATTTTCAAACAGCCGAATCTTTGCACTTGCATTTTCATAGATGTTATTAATAATATTAATGTATGCATCTTCAATACTGCAGGATTTCAGAGCCATTGTAACTGCTGATGGTTTCACCAAATCAAAGGCTTTTTCATAATCGATAAAAGCCATGCACAATGGAAGTTCATATTCCTTCGCTCTTTCAATTAGTTCTCTCAGTACGTGGATATGATCTATTGTGCTGTCGCCACTCCTGAATCCAGCTTGTTCTCTCGGTTGAGCCATGTCCAGTGTTACCTTCAAGCGGTGTGAAAGAACTTTAGTGAAGATTTTATAAACCACTGATAGGACACTTTGGAAGTCACATCTTCCAAAGTGGAATATATAGAGCTATGCAAGACAGTACGAAAAAGTATCACTGAAGACGTAAGGAAATTCAACTGTGAACTAGTGAGGAAAGCAACTGAAAACAACCAAAGTCTAAAGATAGCAAAGGGACATCTCAGTAAGGGAAGAAAACAGATTATGGCACTGAGGAAAGAAGATGGTTCTGTAACAAGAAATAGAGGTGAAATTTTGACAAGAGTGAAAGATTTCTACTCCAAATTATATGAAAGGGATGATGCATGTACTCCAGACATCATGAAAGGTACCAGTACCAGAGTTCTTCCAGTCCTCTCAGCAGAAGTTGCACATGCAATCAAGAACATGAAGCGGGGGAAAGCTCCAGGAGAAGATGGAATTACTGTAGACATCATACAAGAAGCAAGTGGAGAAATCGAAACAGTACTCGCCCAAATTTTCACTCGATGCCTTAATGAAGAGAAGATTCCTGAGGATTAGAACAATGCTACAATGATCCTACTACATAAAAAAGGTGACATTGAGGATCTCAGGAACTACAGACCTATCAGCCTCCTATAGGTCTGTAGTTCCTGAGACTTATATGAACGAAATTCACAATTTAGTTGGTCCTTATCTTCGAACATAGGAATGTGGTTGAAAACAAACAAATCTTCATTGTCGTCTAAAAGGTCCAAGGACTTATATTGATCGGGATCAAACACCCAACAAAAACCTACACGTTTTGAAGAAATTTGCAGCTGGCTGACAAAATCGGTGCTTTTTATCTTCAAAAAAAAAAAAAAAAAAATGTTGCTTAATTTTTTCATAACAAGTGGATAAAGCTCTTTTTGCAGTGATGTGATCACAGTCTTGCTAAGAAGACTGTTGGCAATGTCTGTCATTTCATTATATATATTTTATGCATGGAAATTTGCTGTTTTTCAAATAAAGTGAGCTGTCCAGAAATATATGGCACATACCTCAACCTGCTTCAGATTTTCTTTTAAACCCCTATCTTGACAATACCCAATGATTTTATCAACAATACAACTGCTACTGTTGTCTTTTTCTTTTTCAAAAAACTCTGCGTAGCATTCTAAATGTTTGCAATGAAAAAGTACGGCCTCAAACCAACTGTTCCATCTAGTCTGCACACATACTGATGGTAAGCAAGGTATTTTGTACTTCTCTTGCAAAAATAGTCGAAAACGTCCTTTATGGGAGGGACAAGCTGTGAAGGCACGTTTAACAGCAACTACTAAAGAGTTAACATTTTCAAATTCATTCTGCCAAATTTCGCCCAAATGATTTAAAAGATGAGCATTGCAGGTGACGTGAACACCATTCCAAAATACGGCTTTCAGGCTCTTTCCCCACGCTTTGGACATGTCTGTTACAAAAGCGGTTATATTAGCAAAAGGTATTTCATAATTATTAACACAGTGAAGTATTGCCTCGATGACTGCTTTAAAATTTATGGATTCCAAAGTGATGCACGCAAAGAAGATTGCATTTAAAGATGTTTCATCATTGCAGCTTTCAACATCAATTGTTTCATCTGCTATGATGCTTACACCGGATACAGATTTTTAAAAATCTTTCGTTGCTTTTGAATATCATATCTTTTCGGCAAATAACATTTCCACATCCAATTTGCATTTGGAATAATACCAATATCTTTTAACGAATTTTCCAAGTAATTTTTTAATGTAGGGTTATCCAGTTTGGAAAGTGGGATGTTAGCTGCACAAAAGGCACCAGTTAATTTCGAAAGTTCCATTGAGTGATGCTGTTCTTGTGCAGTTCTTTTTCATTTAATTCATCAATACATTTCTGCATTATTTTCGGTTGACTGTTCAGACACCACCTTTTTTTTTTTTAATGCAGCTTGCTTGCTAAATGCTTTTCACAACTGTCCTTTCTTGAAAAATCCACTGGTATGTTGCAACACGAACAGAACAGTAGATTTTTGTTCACATGAAACGTTCCCTTGCTGTACTGCTGGCATCTTTCAGATGCACTCATCTTACTCACGTGGGTCATTTCCAAAATTAAAAAACAATATTAAGAAACTTCATAAATAAACTACTCACACAAAAGCACAAATTTTCTAAAGTAAGCGTCTGCAAAACACTCTTTTCTGTGAGCTACTTTCCCCGCTAAAATTAGTAACACAACTGACGACATCCGGATTACGGTTTACTAGTCTGGCAAGTCGCAAAGGTCATTCTACAGTAGAGGGGGGATCACGAAAGACCATGTGTGCACCCTTCAGCAGAGTGCATGTGACCTTAAATTACCCGTCAAGCTTATTCGAAAAGAGTATCTTCGTAATGAACAATCTTGAGAGGCAATTCAAGATTTAAAGCTCTTGCTTGGACTTTTGAGTAGGATTACTTTGCGGTATATTTTTCGCGTAAATTCTGACGAAATCAGTATTAATATTATTTAATTATGAAAAGTACAGTAATCAAAAAACATAATAGAAATTAGGCAAAAATAGGTAAAAAATCTGAAATTGGCAGATATATTTGTTATTCACGAAATTACAGAAAAACCCCTAAAATTCGCGAAAAAAAAATCACGGAAATTCGTGTCGTGACAGAATTACTGCCCTAATCATGATATTTGGATCAGATCATTTTTCCCACTACTTTGATATAATATCAACAAGCTGACCCCAACTCTGGAGGGGGGGGGGAGTATTAAAGCAGAACTGAACTGGTATCCATTTTTCAACCTACCCTACATTTTTGCATTTTCTTGCTACCACTGATTCATCTATGAATCGTGGAATACACAGTTCAATACTGTAGGGATTTTTTTTATGGCTTTCTCATCATATTTTAGGAATGTTTTTCCCTGGGTATTTTTACTCATCCACCCAATAGAAGTCCTAGATGTGCCACTAATACTGGGGCCCCCAAAATATTGTTCAGTCCCCGGGCCCCATCTCTTTAAATGTGCTCTGGTTTAAGAAAATTGCAGGTTAAGGTTGTATAATTTATATAAAATCAAACAGATGTCAGCAAACATACACAGTTAAATATGAGTTGTTTTCCCCTAGTTGAGAAGTTAAAGACCAATGATAGGTATAACATTCATGATGGAATTAGGGGGAAATTCAAATAAAAATCAGCTGCTAAGTTCATGCTTACAGGAAGAAGTGGTAGTCAAAATTTCATAGACATTGAAAGATAAGTTTTATATTTAGTTAATACATGATCAAAAGTAACTTAAACACCAAAATAAATAATGGAAAGTCATGCTTGTAATGATCCCAAGTTTCCATCATGCTATAAATTGCAGGACTTCTGATCAACATTCAAAAAATTTTAATATTTTAGCATGATGCACTTACAATAGGGTAATTCCATGTCAAGTGGGCCAATGGTCCCCACCTGATCATCTCCAATTTTGCTGAAATTTGGCTATGGCTTTCTTTATGTTATAAAAAGATTTTTCATTCCTCATATATAAAAAGATTACCATATAAGGAATGAAAAATCATCTTCAAAATCATGACCTGTTATTCGCAACAACAGTTCAATTCAATAAATTACTAACGAGATAGAAATAAACTTTATACAAATTAATTTCCAAAACTATGCAAAACATATAACAATATATAGTTACAAATAGAAGTACTTTTGTGTTACCCTGTAACACTCCTTCAGCTTATGCTATATACAGATAAAAATTACAAAAATAGGATACATCAGATTCAATTCACCACATGTTGCCAGGTTACAGGCAGCAAGATATGATGAAACACTATTATGCCAGGTCATAGATTCCAAAATATAACATAAATTTCCTAAGCCATGATCTACCAAAGGACAATTTCTAAAATTATTTTGTATTGAAAATATGAGAATCATGGCTTAAGAAATGTATGTTATATCTTGGAATCTATGACCTGGCATCCTGCGGTATTGAAATCCTGCGGTATTGAAGATGCATACATTAATATTATTAATAACATCTATGAAAATGCAAGTGCAAAGATTCGGCTGTTTGAAAATACAACACACATAAAAATTGGAAAAGGAGTGAGACAAGGTGACACCATATCTCCGAAGCTCTTTAATGCCACATTGGAAAATGTCTTTCAATCACTGAACTGGGAAAACAAAGGGATAAAGATTAATGGAGATTATCTAACCCACCTTCGTTTTGCTGATGACGTAGTCATTTTTGCAACTACCCCATCAGAGCTGCAGAGTATGATCCAGGAACTTGCTGACAAGAGTAAAGAAGTGGGATTAAAAATGAACTTTCAGAAGACAAAAGTGATGTTCAATGCTTTTACAAGAAATGAAGATTTATCGATTGATGGAGAAAAACTGGAGATAACAGATACGTATGTTTATCTTGGACAGCAGATATCAAGTGAGGGTCAAATTGATGAAGAAATTAATCGGCGTACAAAACTTGCCTGGAGAGCTTTTGGAAGAAACAGCATAATTTTCAAGAGCAATATGCCATTATGTCTTAAAAGAAAAGTGTTTGATCAATGCATCCTTCCAGTGCTTACGTATGGTGCAGAGACGTGGACCTTAACTAAAAGAGACATACAAAGGCTGCAGACAACTCAAATAAGCATGGAGAGGTGCATGCTTGGTATAACCAGGAGAGATAAGAAGAGGAACTCGGGGATCCGAAAAATGACGAGAGTGGAAGACACCACGATCAGAGTTAAATCTCTGAAATGGCAATGGGCTGGACATACTGCCAGAAGGACAGACCATAGATGGACAGCCGAAATTTTAGATTGGATTCCAAGGGACAGGAAAAGACCCAGAGAAAAAGACCACATGGGAGATGGGTGGATGAAATTCGTAAATATGCGGGAGTGACATGGAGGAGACTGGCACAAGACAGACCGTTGTGGAGGAAACTTGGGGAGACCTTTGTCCAGCAGTGGATTGATAATGGTTGACAATGATGATGATGATGATGACCTGGCATCACAGTGTATCATCATATTTTGCTGCCTGTAACCTGACAACATGTGGTGAATTATAGTTTGATTATAAGCTTCAGTTTGCAGTGAATGGTAAATGTTTTAAGTTAATATGTTTTTTTGTCACCTTAATTCACACTAGTTAAGAACTGATGTTTTGTTTCCATTTTAAATGCTATGTAAATTTTTTTCTAAAGTTATAACTACAGGGTGTGTATGTGTACGGTATTTGAGGGCATGTGATTGAGCACCTACAGTTATGCGTAAAATAATTTCTGGGCCTTTATTTTTACAGAGCATCAATGGCAGACTCTCAGCTAACGCAAGAAATGAAGAGACACGCCGTGATCGTTGCGCTACATGCACAGCACAGCGATGGTGAGATTGCGAGATTTTTGAAAGTCGCCAGATTGTTTGTGAACAAGGTTCGGAAGGAGTTGTAAGCCTCTGGCGGACATGTGTCGCCTGTAGCGAAGCGCAAAAAACACTCACAGCGTTCAGATTGTATGAGAACACCACAATTCGTACAACAGGTCCAAGACATTATCGATGCAAACCCCGGTACGTCCATCAGAGCCATTGCCCGAGATCTCCAGGTTTCCGAGGGCACAATCCGCCCTGTGGTGCAGGAGGACATTCGTTATCAGTCGTACATGTGGAGGAAAGGGCAGTTCATGTCAGTGAAGACACAAGAACAGCAACTGCTTCGAGCAAAGCGATTACTGAACAAGGTGAAACATCCAGAGGAACCTGGCTTGCTCTGGTTTTTCTCCGAAGAAAAAACTTCCACCAGGACCAAAAGGTAAACCGGAGAAATGACAGATGGTTATGTGTGGATCCTTCCGATGTCCCACGTGTTATGCACACCAAGTTTCCCGCAACTGTGATGGTTTTAGGGGTGGTGAGTAGCGAAGGCCATGTCATGCCACCTCACTTCATCCCACAGGGCCTTCAAGTGAATGCTGCTGGCTACACTGAGGTGCTGGAAACAGTTGTGAAGCCCTGGATAGACAACGTACATGCAATGCAAGGCTGTATATCTTTCAGCAGGACTCTGCACCTGCACATAAAGCTCTGACAACACAAGACTGGATGGCAACCCATCTGCATGATCACATCACACCCAACTTATGGCCACCTAACTCGCCAGATCTCAATCCCCTGGACTATTACACGTGGGGCGTTGTTGAACGGGAAGCGAATCGACATCCCCACACAACCATTAGTTCAGTACAGGCCGCCATTAGCCGAGTAATGTCCGACATCCCGAAGGACCATGTAATTCGGGCATGTCAACGCTTTCAGTCTCGCATTGAAGCCGTCATTGCGGGTAACGGCGGTTACATCGAATAAACCTGTTCTCCAACCATTACTGCATCTGTGTACCGCATTTTGTATGAATAAAATACGGTGTTTGTCCTACTATCTGCAGAGTGTCCTCAAATACTGCACGCACCCTGTATTTATTTTTTTACACAGATAAAGCAATAAAAATGGATTCAGAACCTGGTAAAGATATTCCAGGTTGTACAATGGGTTGTTTTGACAATTTGCAATGCCATTCACTCAGGTTTAGTTCAAATAAAGATTGAAATCAACGCAAGAATTTCAGCCTGAGCAGCAGAGGTTGTTGATTCTACATTTTAAGCAAAATCTTGAAATGGATTCAACAATTTGCATTCATCATGAAGCTTTGCTTCTAACAAGATTTTAATTTTTGCAAACAAAATGCTGCAACCCATTTTCGAAAACAAACTACATCAGTAAAAAAGGCTTAAGAACTTTGGATGAGGCAGCAGCAAATCAGCTAAAAACTCTCACAAAAAAATAAGTTTTTGTCAGGCCAAAAGTTGTGACCAACCTGTCGAAATAAATCCATAATAAATTGGTTGATGTGCTATCAACATCACCATTGACATCAGATGATCAGCAGATGGAAACTGCAGAAAAAGTCAATAAAAGTTTGCCATCTCTTGGTATTTCTCCCTTAAAATTTCAAAAAGTTTCAAAGCAAGATTCACAAGGGTGTGCAAAACATAAAATCATTCAAGTGCAAAGTGTGCTATCCAAACAGATTGCTGCTGCTGGAGGTTTTAAATCAGATGAATTTGCAACAAACATTTTTACAATAACCAATGCCAAACTGTACTGACGACAATGAGCTAATGAACGACCTCAAACAAAAAATTTAAATTTCATCACAAGCCGATAAATTGCAAATGCTTACAATGGCTCCAAGAAGTTGGTCTATTGAATACACAGCTTCTGAATTTTCTGTGTCAACAAAAATGGTTAAAAATGCTCGAAAGTTAAAAGCACAGTATGGAATTTTATTGAAGCGTGAAAAAAGGAAAGGAAAATTGCATTCAGAAGATATAAAAAATAAAATCCTTAATTTTTTTTTTTAAGATGATGAGTTCAGCAGATTGTGTCCAGGTAAAAAAGACTATGTCTCTGTCCAAATTGATGGTCAAAAAGTCCAAAAACAAAAACGTTTGCTACTTAGCAATTTAAAGGAAATGTATGTCGCTTATCATAACACTTATGGTTCGGAATTGGGCTTTTCCAAGTTCTGTGAGTTGAAGCCTAAATGGTGCATCACAGTTGGGTCATCAGGAATGCACTCAGTTTGTGTTTGTTCAATTCATCAAAATGTAAAGCTTATGCTTGGTAGCAGCATTATTATGGATGATTACAAAGTTTTGATGAGTAAAACAGTGTGCGACTTGGTGTGTGATAAATGCCCTGGTAAAACAGCGCTTGAAAATTATTTAGCAGAAATATACAGTGACATTGATCCTGATGAAACTGTTGACTTTCAACAGTGGGTACAAACAGACTGTACAACCTTGGAATCAAAGCAAATGACAGTTTAAGATTTTTTAGCTGATTTAGCACTGAAAATTTCAGACCTTTTAATTCACCACTATATTTCAAAGCATCAAGCACAGTATCTAAAAACAGTCAAAGAACACCTAAAGGTGAGTGATATTGTTGCGCTCATGGATTATTCTGAAAACTACTCATTTGTTGTTCAAGACCCTGTGCAAGGTTTTCATTGGGAGAATAGTCAGGCTACATTGCATCTATTTGTTGTATACTATTGGTATTCAGAAAAAATTCAGTGCTTAAGCATCTGCATGATCAGTGATAGTTTGTGACATGATACTGTTGCAGTACATGTCTTTTTGACAAAATTTATTGATTATCTAAAAAGCGCACTGCACGACTTAAAATATGCAAAATATTTCATTGATGGCTCTACAGCTCAATACAAAAATTAAAAAAAAAATTAATTATTGTAATCATGAACTTGATCTTGGATTCAAAGTGCAATGGAATTTTTTTGGAACAAGTCATGGCAAATCTCCTTGCGATGGCATTGGTAGAACGGCCAAAAGACAGGGTGGCACATGAAAAAGTAGCTCCGCCCATGGATACACATGATGATTATCACAACAAACAGGTATGTCATCAAGGTTATGTCAACATGCACCACATAATTTGTGACTGAAACCATATTATGTTAGTATTGTGCAGATTATCTCACAACCATTTTCAAATGGTTGTGGGATAATTTGTGAAACAATTTCTCTTCTTTTCAACTGATGAAGGCTGGTTTCATCTGTCAGGATATGTCAATGTGCAGAACACATGAATGAATGACATACAGGATTACACCACTGTACAATACAAATTTGGAAAATGTGAATCTGTTTTTTTGGTGTAAATTTGACATGGATGTTAAGTCAGATAATATCCGAAAACCACGACAGAAATTTTCAAGTTTTCAGATATTATCTGACTTAATATCCATGTCATATTTACATCTTCCAAATTTGTATTGCTGAATACATGTTATTGGTCTTCAGGAAATCCACAAGTGTTCCAACATAGACCACTCTATGATTAAAGAATTGGCATTTGGTGTGCATTCTCAGGGAACCAGATCACTTAACTGATGTTCTACAAGGAGACTATTAGCCTACTGTAAATTAACGATGCTCTTTTGAGAAGACCATTAACACAGATGTGTATCTGCATATTTTTTATGAGTCTGTGTGACATTTTACTTGAGACGAACTGAAATACACCTCCCAGCAAGAAATAGTGATATGCCATACATCTGCTTTGTCACTTGCTTCAATACAGAGTGTATTCACTGAGGAAATGGCTGTTAAAGTAGGTCTGTGGCTTCCCTGCTCCACAGACCTATCGCCTTGCGAGTTTTACTTCTGGGGCTTGCTAAAAAGAAAAGTGCACTACCATATGCCAGGAGATAAATAACATCTCAGCTGTTGAACTGAGACCTGTTTTCACGAACTTGTTATGGCATAATGGTTTCCAAATAGCTGTCTATGTACAATAAGTTAAAACCACATTTTCGAATTGCAAATTAAAATCACTTTATTTACAAATTAAAACTAGTTAAAATGCGAGATCTTTCGAGGCCTCATGGTCCCCATCATCAGGATAATTACAAATTAAAACTTATTAAAACTTTATTTACAAATTAAAACTAGTTTTAACTAGTTTTTAATTTGTAAATAAAGTGATTTTAATTTGCAATTTGAAAATGTGGTTTTAACTTATTGTACGTAGACAGCTATTTGGAAACCATTATGACCATTCCGTACGAAAAACTTTTATATTATCATTTGTTATGGCATGCAGAACTTTACATCGCTGCCCATGGAGACTATTTTCAGCACAACCATTAAAATGGTAAATAGCATTCCTTAACAATAATGAAATAAAATAACTTTTCAAACGTAATACGGCATTTGTTATTTTTTAGTACTAATGAAAAAAAATTCTTATTGACATTGACACAAAGATTGAGCTACTTTTTCATGTGCTGCAATATTTTTCCTGTGTGGCTATATGTAGGTTCCCACAGAACTTTTTCTGGGGGTAGGGGGTCAAAGCAAATTTCCAGTGCACAAGACCTCTCTAAGCTCTATATTCAAGATAAACGACAGCAATACCAGTCTCACTGTGTAACGAGAAATATATTTATTTCTTACTAGCATTTGCCCACGACTTCGTTCGCGTAGAACTTAGAACATAATACCTATTATTGGAATGTACTATCTCAGAATATATTATCATATGTAGTTACAATGCTTCTGCATATACCACATTTTTAGTTTGGCTGCTTCTAGTAATTAAAATGAACTGATTTTCCAAGCTTCCGGATCTGGATAAATCGACATATAATTGGCCATGAGAGAAACATTCCTGTCTTAAATCTGATCCCACATATTTGAATGTTTGCCCCTGGGATTCGTTGATAGTTATGGTGAAGTAAACATTTATAGGGCATAAATATAAGTATTTCTCAATATATCAAGATGGAAAAACATTAATAAAAATATATTCGTCTTTAGTTAATATCCGTTTAATGATAACTGGGACAACAACTGTTACAACCAAAAGGTTCGTTATGAATTTTGTCTATCTAATTTCTTGCAGTTAATTACAGTATTTTCTAATCGAGAAATGCATTTGACGCAAAAGAAAAATAACGCAAAAAGTTACAACAGTTAAACTATTATCATTAAATGGATATTAACTAAAGAAGAATTTATAAGGCATTGCATTCTTTTGAAAACAAAAAAGGTAAGCGGGATATGTGTGCCATCTGTCCAGCAATGTGAGCATTGTTATGTCCTAAATGATTTTCTCTTTCAACAGAGTTCTCCCTAAGAAAATGTACCACTAAGGAAACAAAACCAATCAGCTTTGTAACTATGTACACTAAATAGGCATTGCAATTACAATTAACCTACACCATTAAGTAAACAAACAACTAAATCATTTTAAACTCAAGGATATGAGGTACTCTGCAGTTCTAAGTACCATCAGCCATCTTAGTTCACTTATACAGTAATCGGAATATTTACATTAAATTACATAATGAAAATCTGACCATTGACCAATCAAGATTATAATCAAACCTATGATATTCTACTAAGTAAACAAACTAAATCAGTATCAACTTTTGCCTAGTTACAATTTACTACTTAAGCATACGAACACTCAAATAATAATATAGGTACCTACTCAAAATTCACTTAAAATTGAGATCTTAGCAATTAAAGAAGCAATATCAGTGCGTACGTCTGTACTACATGCCAGTTCACTTGGCTGTGCTGGCGTGACACAGTATTCTACTGATATCGAAGTAGGTGTGTCTTTCCCCACCCCTTACCCCACATGGCACTGGTACGAGACACGGTGGTGTTTTACATATTTGCTGTTCATCCCCAATTTTTCATACCTATGTCCATCGGGAAGAACTAAGCTTTTGAACGGCAAAATAATTTTTCTAATTGGTTTAGTGGTTTCTGAAATTATGCAGAGGTGCTTTACATAAATGTTTACTGTTCATTCCCATTTTTTCATACCATAATAATATATGGTCTATGTTCATTGGGACGAAATAAGCTTTTGAATGGCGAAAGAATTTCCAAGTCAGTTTAGTTTCTGCGATTACCTCTTAAAAACATACAAACTTACAAACTTTTTCTCTTTATAATATTAGTGTAGAAAACAAACAGAAAAATAACATTACAGAGTATTTAATGACAATTTAAGTAAAAAAAAATTAACAACCTATTTAGCTAATAAGTTATATAATTGCAAAACCTATTTAGCTAGCAAAGAACAACTTCTTATGTTAATTAAGCTGGATTATGATTGTGTTATTCCTGATTGGAAGAAATTAAAAATTGCAGTCTTCTATTGTTTTGCCAGAATCGGTCAACAACCTTTCTTATAAAATCTGCATTTTGGTACACCTAAATTTGATAGACATTCATTCTACACAGACCATCTAATCACTCCTTGGTCATGGTTGACATCATCCAAGACTTTGCCCTATGCAGGGTACTGAGAGTTCTTTCAATAGTACGTGCTGTTGTGGGAGTGGGAAAGTGGCCACTTGTTTGACCACTTGGAGGGGGGGACAGGTTTCCGCACTGTTGAGAGGCCCACTGGGAGGACAGTGAGAGAGGAGTATGGAGATCGTGTTTTGTCATAGTGAGTGTAGTAAGCAAGCCTGGAGGTTCAGTCTCTAGTCTTTAAAAAAAAATTTGAAATTCATCCCTTTTCTATTCTGCGTTTATTTTTATTTGTCTTTTTTCATTTTAATTTTACTTCAAGGCATTCTCATTTCCATTAGGAGTCACTTGACTCTAGTTGCAGGCACCCATGGTTAGCGCTTATACCAATGCAGTATTTAGCCCAAAAATTACAATAGTCTTTTCGAAAATAAGTTATCACGACTGAATGAGTGTCCCAAATTAGACACATATAGTTTTCTTACCTTTGATTCTCCTGTATTGCCTCAGCATATACTTCATATGAAACAACTTCTGAATTCCTTTCACATATTCTGGAATACTTTGTCTCCAAAGTATCCTTCTCATGAAGAGTAGAATGTAGTTTTTCTAGCAAGTTATTCTTTTCTGTTTGAAGTCGTTGCACCTGGTATGACAGATGTTTCACTAAAATGCAAAAAAAGAAAAAATAGGTAATTTAAAAAGAAAAGAAAAAAAAAACAGCATTTCTATTTAATCTGCTTTTTTTCTACAGACAACACATGTGTAAGTGCTACAAAAAAAATATAATATAAGAGAAAGAATTTAGACTTGTTTATAAAAATTAGGAAAATACAAAGGACTCACAACAAAGTAATTTTTTGGAGGCACTCTTATACAAGACTGAACTAAAACCATTCCCATTGTAAAACATACTTTCTGTTTAACAGAATTTGAAACACAAACAAACATCAAATAAATAACTGGATGTGCATATAAGCAGAATGGAGGTAGTATTGTTTTTCTGACACAATGATTAAATAGCTAAAAACAGGTAAAATAAAACCTTTTCTGTAAACATTTTTGGTTTTCCAGTGTTGGTATTAACAGTACTGTAATCTTTCTCTCTTTCTCTCTCTCTCTCTCTCTCTCTCTTTTATGATGTACAATTTGTATGAAATGCAATGAACTATTCTGTGATGCCAATGAGAAATCATGATGTATGAATGTTTATGTGATGCTTAAGAGCAAAACTGAAGACTAAGGAAAAAATTTTAGAATTTAAAACGAAGGGTGCAAAATAACCTGAAAATCAAAACGCGCAACGCAGCAGTTTTGAAAATTCAGAATTCACATTCTATAAAGATACCTAAGCAAAAAAATACATATATAATTTTGACTCACACCTAGTACAACATAGAAAAGGTTATGTATCTACCTGTGTGAGTAAAAGGAGAAAAGAAAAAAAATAAAATAAAACAACTGAATGTAGAAGGTGTCGAGAATACTGAGCCTTGGCTTTATCAAGGACCAGCAAAAACTCTGCATTTTCTCACTTCCACAAAGACCTAGTTGGAAATGGGTTTCTGCAAGGCCATAGATGCAAGTAACATTCCCACCTAAAATAGTTTAAAAAATATATATATAAGTCATGTCCTCCGTAGAGTAGCATGACCTAGCACTAGTTAACAATTTCGCTTGCATCCATTAACCTTCATGGCCCGACCCATGCTCTTCATCTGTTACTATTAAACAGAGAGAAGAAGATTAAAGAGAACTCAAGCTGTGAGAGTGACATAATAAATAGAAATGATTTTCAGCTATAACGAAATTCCAAGTTCGTTTGAGAGAGAATTTAAACCTGAAAAACAAATTTTACATTGCAATTAAAAAAAGGAAATGTTAATTTATAACGAACAGATTTTTGAAAGAAAACTTGAGTCTAAAACCCCCTACTCTACAACTTATGACAGCACGAAAACGAGAATAAGTTAAAGATAATAATTAACTAAAGAAAACTTTGTGAAAGTTATATACCTTAAACAGTTAGTTGCAATATGTACAAAGTATTTCATCAGTGCTTTAAGTGCATAATTAATTAGTTATTAAGAACTTAACTACTTTGAAAAAACAGCGCATAGACAGCGCATAGAAAAGGAACAAGCTTAGCCATCTTCTGTTCCTAGGTACCACAAAAGACGCTCAAAGTTACAAAGAAAAGTAAGAGTTAAAACCCGCATAAATGTTAACAGACAAACCAATGCTTAAAAGCTGAAAAGCTAAAAAACGACAGAGAAAAGGTACATGAAGTACAAACATTGAACTTATAAAACCTAGAACCCAAAAACAAGGAAGAGAGCTTACCTCTTGTGTTACAAAAACTTTTCTCCTCACAAGAGGAGAACATAGCTGACCTCTTCCGCCACTCCCTAGACGCTGGGGGGCAGTGAGGGTGGGGCTGATGGCCTCCTCATACAGCAAGAAACCAACGCACGGAGATTTTAACCAGAGAAAAAAATATATAAACTTAAGTTGACATATATAAAAAAAGATTCCTATGGGTATATATGTATAAATTTGTGCGATACTAAAAAAAATCACTTTTAGTAATTTATATAAGGATATGAAATACATAGAAGATTCATCAAATAATTTGAATGTTAGGAAATAGTTTTACATTTCTTTCTAATACTTAAGTCTCTGGTACTTACATTCAAAGCAAAATGAAGTAATTTCATTTGATAGAAACTCGTACAGTAAAATCCTGATAATCCAAGTACCACTAATACAGAGAGAAAATCCTCCAAATACGCGTCAGTGAATAAACAAAGACATCGCTCTTTCCACGTTTTAGCAACACATAGCAACTGAAAAATTGTTATTCGGTCACCGCTAGGGATCCGAACCCCAGATCTCTCTATATCTAGCTGAGCGTGTTAGCCTTACACCATGGTGGCCAACAATCCACAGCACTATGTGTTTTTCTGTCAGCTTCTGACATCATAAATCCGTAAGATTGTCTCAGCTACTGAGACGTCTCCATCTGGTGGGCATTAACGGCACTAGCTATATATTAATTATAGCAGTTAAATCCAAAGGGCGAGAGATCCAAAGTGAAAATCCTCAAAATATGTGGCATCAGTGAATAAACAAAGACATTGTTTTTTCCACGTTTTAGCAACACGTAGCAACTGAAAAACTGTTATTCGGTCACCGCTAGGGATCCGAAATCCCAGATCTCTCGATATCTAGCTGAGCGTGTTAGCCTTACACCATGGTGGCTAACAATCAACAGCGCTATGTGTGTTTTTCTGTCAGCTTCTGACATCATAAATCCGTAAGATTGGCTCAGCTACTGAGACGTCTCCATCTGGTGGGCATTAACGGCACTAGCTATATATTAATTATAGCAGTTAAATCCAAATGGTGAGATCCAAAGTGAAAATCCTCCAAATACGTGGTGTCAGTGAATAAACAAAGACATCAGCGGTGACCGAATAACAAACTTTCGGTTGCAATGTGTTGCTAAAATGTGGAAAAAGTTATGTCTTTGTTTAACCACTAATACAGGTTTTACACAATCAAAATTCATTTTTCATCCAGCATGCATTTATCCCCCTCTGGTGCAGAAGGGGTATGACACGCGGAGATCATAAGTGCTGCCTAATGATTCATTTTACAGTGTTTAGGATGTGCAATCTCATTATCTGCGTTTGATTGATTGGTCAGTCAACATGTAGTCTACGCATGGTCTTCCACACTAAGTTAGAAACCTTGTAGCAAACGATTAAACTATTTAAGCTGAAATGAGTGGTAAGAGAAACCTGACTTCTGTTTCTTTGAATAATAAAATTGAAGCTTCAAAAACAATCGATACCCGTGAAAGTATTTAAAATGCTGCACCTGAATTTGGTGCTGGTGAAGTCACTGTAAGTGACTGGAAAAGAAATAGGGCAAAGATTCAAAAAATGGAGAATCCATAACCTTTCAGAGAAGGGTGGCCTATTGAGGAAATGTATGCAAAAAAAGGGGGGATTGTGAAATGATTAAATGTAGTGTGATCTCAGGTCTGGTGCTGCAGGAGAATGTGGTGTACTTCTGAAAGGAATTTCAGAAATACACCAAAAAGGAATTTCAGAAGTACACCAAAAAGGAATTTCAGGACTGCAATTTTACTGCTGGTGTTGAATGGTTGGACAGGTGAAAAATAAGGTGTGGAGTACAACAGCTGAGTATTTGTGGAGAGAAAATTGCTGTCAATTTCACACTAAATCAAAAATATAATAAAAAGCCATAACCTTACAAATGACTAACTTTACAGTTGTGATGAACAGGTCTGAGCTTTAAAATGTCCAATGTAATAAAAACTTAGCATCACAAATAGAAAAGTTGGCATCAAGTTATAAAGAAGAGTAATCATAACGGCCTGTTTGAATATATACAGTACTCAGAAATTGGGCTTGGTGTTGATTGGCAAATCAAAGAACTTACGAGCATTTAAAAAATGTTGCAGTTACAGCTTCACCAGTTTCATATAAAATCTAAAAAAGAGCCTGCACGAGCAGTGGTATTTTCAAACAGGGTTTTTTTTGATGAATTCATTCCTGACACTGTCAAAAATTTTAAAAGATAAAAACTTGTTCTGCAAAGCAATGTTGGTGACGGATAATGCAGCTAACCTCAGGTAGATTTGTGAACAGTGGGAACATAAAAGCCAAGTTTTTCCTTATGAATGTTTCCAGCCTTATTCACCCAAAAGGCTAAGGCAATACTGAATGCCTAAAAATAAATATTGGAAGAAGTTACTTGCTCACATATTTTGGAAGAAACAGAAGGGGAAGGACCTTTCACAGTGATTCTGAAAAAATAAATAGTTATGATCTATTGGCTAACAGATTTGAGATCACAAATCAAACCTGCACCTTTCACAAAATTCTCATTAATGATTAAGAACATGGTATTGACGAAAATGAAAATTTGAGAAAACGTAGAGCTCAGAAACCTGATTTTGTGATTTCCAAAGTGCCGAAGGGAAACCAAAAACTGTAATGTATAAAAGAATGGCTTGACTGTGATGGTGACAAAAAAAAAAAAGTTACAGATGAAACAATCATTGGGATAGTTTAATACGATGGGGATTTTGAGCCTGGTGAAGAAGATGCCTGTGTGCAAGAAAAAAGAATTACTTATTTGGAAGGAATGATGGCACTATAACCAGTCCTTCAATACATACAGCAGTAACATGAATCATCACCATCTGATGTTCTTTTCCTAAAACAGATAAAAAATATGAGGCAGATTGCAAAATTGCAAAGTACTGCCAGAAACAGGTGTTCTTCAAGAAACCAAAGACACTTGATGACTTTTTCCATTGTTAATGCAATATAAATTTTAATATTACCTACACTGTTAAATTTAAATGTTTATTTCTTTCCCTTTAATATATGTATATTAAAAGGATTTTCTAAAAAACTTATATTTTACTTTCTATAATTCGTATTTTTTTTTATTATGATTCCACTTAATCTGAGGTGGTTCCAGTCCCAAGTACTGTGGGTTCAGAACTCTACTTTATGTACCGTAATTTTCGTCGTATTATCTGCACCGGCATATAATCCACAGACCGCGAAATTTACCTAAATTTTTTTTTCATTCCTATAATTCACACCGGCGCATAATCCGCAGACCGTGATATTTAGGGAAAAAAATCGCAGTATAATCTGCTCATCATAGATGTGAACCTGAAGTGGAATTACCGATAGGAAAGTTGGTCACATAATGTCCCAGGAGTCTGAAGAAGTAAGAGAGAAAAAAACGATTTCATTAAATGAAGAAATTCATTTTTAAAGGTTACTTTTTCATATTTTTATCTCCAGACAGATAAAGTGCGTGACATCTATAGATCATGCCGATGCAGCTCTAGAGCATTGCATTACACCTTGCCAATGATGAAAGGCTGATACAGAACAAGTCATAGAAATACCATATGTACACTCACGCATAAGGCGAAAGTTTTGGGAGGAATCCTGTTTACAGAAGAATTGGGGGATCGGCTCATAAATGGGCCAATAAAAAACTTCCGTGAATTCTCCTGCAGAATTTACTGATGGATTTGTTTACATTTTAGATGGTGGCATAGCGGCTTTCTATATGTTACTGCATGATTGTTTTCTGACCTCAAAACTATGCGCAGGGACACGATCATATCCTCAATTGTGTCCACCACTTTAAGTTTAAATTTGGCAGAGTAACTGAAATGTTTCCTTTTCAAAGACATCATGAATAGCAATGAAGGAAAATAGCAGCAACGACGTTGGTCAAAACGGCGAAAGACGAACTAAACACAAGGCAGCTCACTTGAGATCCAAAAGGAGGAACGCTTAGGTTCGTCCAGCAAGCACAGTGCATAAGCTCATTGGCTGGTTTACAAAAACAGAGATGGCACAACAGTCAGAGTTGTCCTTCTCAACGATTCAAAATGACCTCCACCGTCTCTCCTTACAACTTGCACGATGTTTCATTACGACATTCCTCCCTCCTCTTTCCCGCTCCATACAAACTCCTGAATTGAGGAAAACTTTTCCGAGGGAGTTCTTTTTTCAATTATACTGCCTCCCCTACACAATTACGCCGCAGATTTTTTTAAATTGAAAGGCCATAAAAACTTCTTTTTTTTTCTCTTTAAATTGGCGTATAATCAGCAGAACCTATATTTTAAACTTTTTTAGCAGATAATCCGCGGATTATACGACAAAAATTATGGTAATTCTATCATATTTTTTGTCTTATAAGTCGAATAGGTCAAATTTCTCAATTTGGTTATCTACATTCATAGATAAATTTATCCTGAGTATAAGACGAGGCTAAAACAAATGCAGTTAGTCTTCCGAAAAGTCCATTTTGAGTATAAGACGAGGTTAAAATTATTGCAGTTAGTGTTCCCAAATTCTGCAACTATATTTTTAATGTTCCAGTAAATGTTAAAAGGAAGAGAAAATGAGGTAACTTCCGCATTTTTCTTTCCAACAAAAATTTGAATTTCTAAGGGGTTTTTTGTTGTTTTTTTTAACAATGGATGCTACTGTATTGCTCCGATTTAGGCCAGGAAATAGTTTTCACAAAGATGACGGATGGCAGTAAGTCAGCATTCATTCCATTCCTTTCATCTTGGTACCTGCTGGCTACATTGTGTTTCTTTTCGCAGCAGAATTACTGCTGGCGTGTTTCGTAGCAGTAAGTTGTTTCAACATGTTTTTTTTTTGTTTTGTTTTTTTATTTTGCTCAGCACATCAACTTTGTATGCAGTTGTCAGCATCAGCTGCAAACTCTCTGGTAGTGCCTTAAAAGAGACTATAAGAATGAGAACAGTGAGCGCCAACATGCTGCCATCTCTCGGCTAATCTGTAATAACTACACTGCTGGACAATTGCTAAGAACGGATCATAAACGGCCATATAGCGCATAAAAAAGGTAAGTGTGTCTGGATGCCAAGTGAAATAAAATAATGTCAAAATGCCAGGACATTACAAGAAAGACAATTTATTGTGCTCTGAAATCCAGAAGGCTTTGGAACGTGTTCAAGGGACAAACAGGCCATTTTGTGCAGAATACGTAAACGTGAAAAAAATGCAATTACCGTCCGCAGGCGTTCCGGCATAAGATGTCAATACGGGATATGGCCACCATGGAGGGCAATGCAAGATTCCACACGTCGTGTCATGCTTTGCACAACATTATCAAGCAGCTGTTGGGGTAATTTATCCCATTCCTCTGTCAGTGCACGGATGAGGGTGTCCTTGTTTATTGGAGGGCATTGGCGACCAGCAAGACTCCTCCCCAAAGCATCCCACACATTTTCAATGGGATTCACATCTGGAGAACGTGCTGGCCATACGAGGCGTTGAATATCCTCGCTCTCAAGACACTCCTGGACAGCAACTGTTCGATGACATGTTGCGTTGTCGTCCATGAAAATGAATCTATCACAGACAGCACCACGGAACATGCAAACATGAGGTAGCAGAACTTCATTAATGCATCGTTGGCCAGTCACAGTCCCAGTTGGAAGCATATAGAGGGACGTACGGCCATTGATCATGATGCCAGCCCATACCGTGACACTACATGTCAGATATCGGTCCCTTTCCTGTATGTTTGCTGGACAATATGCAGTACCACTATCATGCCAGATCAGTTGTCGTCGACAATCAGATGATAGACTGTATCTACTCTCATCTGAGAAGAGGACAGCAGACCAGTCGTTATCAGTCCAATTGCGATGTTGATGGCACCATTGCAAACGGGCAGTATGGTGACCTCTGGACAATGGGAGGCACACAACAGGACGACGGGCGTATAGTCCTCCTTCATGCAAACGTTTGGCGACAGTTTTTCGGGAGATCCGCTTGCCAGTAGCAGCCATAAACTGATTTGCTACCTCACTAGCTGTGCTGTGCCGGTGTCTTTTTGTTGATAGCACTATGTACCGATCTTCTGCAGGTGTCGTACTGCGAACAAGACCTCCCCCGTGACGTTTGCTACACTCTCCATTTGTTTGAAATGATTTCCAAAGCCTTGAAACAACACTGTGGATGACGTCAAACTCCCTGGCAACATCTGTTATTTTTCGCCCTTCTTCAATCTTGCCAATAATACGGACACGCGTAAAATCATCTAGGTGATGTCGGGAAGACATACTGAAAATTGCAAGTTCGTCAATTGATTCTTTCTCTTTCAACTTTGCATTTGAACAACAACGGTCAATATGCGTCAAATCCTTTATATCTCTTATCAGCGCTATGACGTCACAAACAAGTTCGGCAATCCAAAATTTGCATACGCACAACGCGTCTTACTGTATCCCGCACTTATGCTAATTTCCACATTTTCCTGCCTTCCATTTTATGGTTGCTATCGTTGCTATTGTCATCCGTCCTTAGCAATTGTCCGGCAGTGTATATCAAACTATATCACTATTGTGGGTCTCAATCACTATCTTGAAAGATTGCTTGTAGTGTGATCGTGAGGGGGATGCAATTAACATATGCAAGCTGCCACTCCAAATTGATCATGGAGATTTAAATTATGTTTCTGTAGAATAGAAATAACAGTTTCAGCACTTTTAAACAAGTTGTTAATGAATGGAATATTACATTTCATACAGGTTCAGAATGGTTTTCTGATGAATGTAATATTGCATTTCAGGTGCTCAGATTAGAGATGAGCTCGGGCCCAGGCTCGGACAGGCTCAGGATTCATTGAGAGCCAAAAAACCCAGGCTGGGGCCGGGCCAGGGCTTGGCATTACACATGTTGAATTTCATTACTGAATTCTTTATATATATCCAATTTCATTGTTTATATGTTACCTTCATGAAAAACTGTAATTAAAAAATAATTCCCTGGATATTATTGTTAGTTTATAACAATAATATCCATGGAATTATTTTTGGGTTACCAAAAATTAAAGAATTTCTAGTGTTAAGTACACGGGTGGTGCCACTTCTAGATTTGTAGCTTGATTTCTTCAGCAATGATTTTTCATTTTTCTGATTTTTTTTTTCTGGAAAAAAATCAGCAAGCTTATTTAAGATTTGGAAGATGAGTTTGAAATTCATGATCCTAATCCAGATGAAATTTGTAAGTATGTGGAATTGAGCATGGGAGAAACACACTTTGATGGCTGTGGATTTTTGTTACTGTGGTGGAAGAATTCCAGTTTCCCATCCTAGCTACTATTGCAAGACGCATACTATGTATACCAGCCAGTTGTTCTGCAAGCGAGAGAGTGTTTAGTGCAGCAGGTCAAGTTTTAGAGGAAAGAAGATCAAGGTTAAGCACTGAAGCATTAGATGCGATTCTTTTTTGAGGAGTTTTGAGAGGCTTAAACGGTAAGCAATTTTCATGATGAACTTGCTGGAAACTGCACACACACATAAAATAATATCGTGGTTATTACACTATTAAGTGCAAAGCTTTGTTAATGTTACAAAATGCAGAAAAATCTGGTCTGGAATGCTGATACGCTTTTTTCTCTTGGTTTTTTTTTTTTTTCTTTTGGAAATTTTTTGCATGCTTTTTTTATACTCTACTACATCACTGTAAACAATCTTTACCAGTTAGCATATATGTAAATTATATTGCAAAGTTTAGCATTCTAGAGTCAAAATTTAAAACACGTGTGACTGTCTGTAAAGAGCTGTATGTTTTGTAATGCAATTTATTCAAAATAAAAGAAAATTTAGAAATTCAAAAGAAATAACAAATGGAATATTTTGTGTTTCTAAAAGATTTTCTTATCTTCAGCTTTTGGCAAAATCCCTGATTCCCCTGGTATAGTCAAACAGCATGTGCATCGATTATTTATTTATTTTCTAGTCCACATTTTAGAACATTTACTTTTATGCATAGTGTTTTGAAGAACATTTTAATATTGTGAAGTGGATTAACTGAAGTAAACTTTTTAAACTAATAATTTTTAAACTAATCCTTGATTGGGCCATAGCTTTGGCCTGTGCATAATGCAAGCCTTGCTAAGCAAAATTTTCCGGGCCTGAGCTTAGCAAATACATGTAATGAAAGAAAGCGGGCTGAGCCTGGGCTACAGGCCTTTGGACCCGGGTGGGCCCAGGCTCCTAAAATTGAGCCCGAACTCATCTCTAGCTCAGATCACTGCTAAACTTAGGACACAACATTTTTTTTTTGAAATTTCAATGATCAATTAATAGATAATTTGATGTGGCTAATAAGTTCAGGCCCAAACTTCTGAAGAAAAACAAGTGCTGTCTAATACACTAAAAAATATGGTACTTGCACAATGAAATGTGATTAACTCAACAAATTGTTGGAAAGTACAAAATTATTTTTACAAGACAAACTAAATAATGTAAGAAAAACAAATATTAATTATTTTTCAGTAATAAAGGAACAAATAAACAAAAAAAGGTTATATCAAATAATCACATTAAAACATACCTTCTTTTTCATTTTGTTCCTGAAGTGCTGACAATTCTTGCATTAAGACATTGTTCTTTTGTGCAAGAAGAAGGTTTTCTTGTTTATGAATCAATGTGTTTTCCTTTTCTTCTTTCCTGCGTTAGAAAGGGGGTATATATTAAAAAACAACAAATAAAATAATAAAATAACATGAAATAATTATTACATAAAATTATAAAGTTTGTTTGTGTGTGAGAGTATGTGTGCACGCTTGTGTGCAAGTGAATGAGCAAGAAAGTGGAATGGCAAAATTAAAAGACATAGGAGATCCTCAGAGATTTTTGTGTGAGGATGTACAAAATGCATGCTCTTCTAGAAATAATAAAAAAAGAGAAGATAGTGAAAGATATGTCCTTAGAATGTTTCAAATATATATTAATCACAACAAATACTAAACTCATTGATAATGATCTCAACCTTGAGGACCACAAAATTATTTCTGATGAAATGACAGCTCAGCTGAATGATAAGCAACATAGTGTTTTTGATCAAATAAAAAATGATCCAAATGTTACCAATGTTTAATGCTTTTTATTTAATGAATCAGGTGGTACAGGCAATTTTTTATGTATATAAGTGCCGATATTATCAAAAGCCTGCATCAGAAAGAAAGTACTGTATATACTCGCGTATAAGTCGAGAAATTTGGAACAAAATGAAAGCTTCAAAGTAATGGGGTCGACTTATATGCGGGGTCTAAAAAAATCGTAAGTCCAAAAGTTCTTCCCGTGAGGCAAAAGGCAATCCATCCCAAAAGAAATAAAAATGCCGATGCGGTATTAATTATGAAATCGCAACCCTCCGAAAGAAAAAAAAAAAGAAAGAAAGAAAGAAAACACACCGATGTGGTAGAATTACGAAATCGCGACCCTCCGAAATTCTACGCGCTTTGAAAAGTCTCCTCTCTCCTGGCTTTGCGTATCCACAGCGCAGTCACAGCCGCGCATAGAAAGCTCCGCCCTTCCGACTACCAGTTGATTGCACTGACCTTCGACGTAACGGAGCCATGCGACAGCCAGTGTTAGGTGTTACTTGTTCTTAATCGCACGTGTTTTTCTTGTTCTTAATCGCACGTGTCTCGCTTCTCCTATTATGGGTGACACGAATTGTGTAAAGAAACGGATGTCCTATAACGCAGGATTCAAGTTGAAAGTGGTTTCTTTTGCAGAAAATACTAACAACTGGGCTGCTTCATGTCAATTTGGCATTAACGAAAAACTGATTCGAGATTGGCGTAAAAAAACGGACTTGGTGAAAATCCCAAAATCACAAAAGGAGCTGCGCCGTGGAACGACATCTTTCCCAGAGCTGGAAAGTGTCTTGAATGATTGGATTGTGGGCTGCAGACAAAATGGTTACATTGTAATGCGAACTGGTATACGTTTGCGAGCAATGAAGCTCGCAAAAGATGAAAAGTTTGCAGCCGCAAATAACACTTTTCGTGCCTCACCAGGTTGGTGCACAAGGTTCATGAACCGCTATGGGTTGTGTCTACGCCAGCGCACCAAAATTGCACAAAAGTTACCTCGTGACCTCGGAGCAAAGATAATGGAATTTCAAAAGTATGTAATTCAAAAGAGAAAAGAGACTGCTTTTGAACTTTCCCAAATAGGGAACATGGATGAAACCGCCGTGTGTTTCGACCTTCCTGGAAATAAGACGGTGAACCAAAAGGGCAAAAAAAATATCTTGATCAAAACGACTGGCCACGAAAAATCCAGTTTCACGGTTGTTCTTTCCTGTTTGGCCGACGGCAGTAAGCTACCTCCGATAATTATTTTCAAACACAAAACTCTGCCGAAAAGCGTTGTCTTTCCATCTGGTGTGCTCGTTCGTGCCCATGAAAAAGGATGGGTGAAAGAATCCGGAACAATTGACTGGTTAAAGAATGTGTAGAACAAAAGGCCAGGTGCACTTTTGAGGAAACCTTCTCTTTTGGTGTGGGATATGTTTGTTGCACATCGTTGTGCAGAAGTGAAAAAACTGCAGAAAATTCAAAAACAACTCTTGCTGTCATCCCAGATGGGTTGACATCTGTTCTTCAACCACTAGATGTCTGCCTTAATAAGCCCTTCAAGGACAATGTGCGGAGGTATTGGGCAGATTGGATAAGTTCCGATTTGCCGACTGAAACCAAGGGCAGAAATCTAAAGAAGTCGGATATCGTTTTGTTTGCGCGATGGGTCAAGGATGCTTGGGATGCGATACCTGCAGAAATGGTCGTGAAATCATTCAAGAAATGATGCATTAGTAACGAACTTGATGTCACAGAGGGTGATGAGATTTTTATGAGTGACGACGACAGTGATTCTTATGACACAGGCATAGATGGGAATGCTGATGTTTATGATGATACGCCAATGATGGAGAAAGACTTTTTAACTGTTTGGCGAGTCTGACTCGGAATCGGATTTTGAAAGGTTCTGATGAAGTTTTTGGGTATGCAAATTAAATTTATTACTATGTACCTAATTTTTTTTTTTTTTTTTTTTTCGTTTTCAAATGTTTTTTAATAAATTCATTGAAAATTTTTTTTTCTCATTCCGGGATCGACTTATACGCGAGTTTCCGATTTCTTACGATTTTTTCCTCTGAAAGTGGCGGGGGGGGTCGACTTATACGCGAGTATATACGGTAGTCATTGGTGGCCTGAATTAAGGGCATCCTGACACCAAAAAGAAAAAATTACTCATGGAGTGTTTAGGTTACTGCTTCAAGTACCATACATACACACATATCACTAAGCTGTTCTTTGAGATTCACAGGTTAGCTTCACAAAAAAATACAAATTACCAGATAAATTTTTAACTGATTATTTACTTACTGTTCCCATATCAAATTTCTCTATTTACAGTGATCTTGACACACAATTCGGGCTTCACTGACGATGTACACAAGACCTTCTATCCTTCATACTCAATCTTTTTTTCATGCAGACACTCCTGAATCTGATCCTACCATGACTTCCTTGGCCTTCCCCCTTCCTGCCACTTGGGCTAAAATTTCTTAGTAAGCATCTCATCACTCATTCTTTCAACATGTCCAAACCACCAAAGTACATTAGTCTCCACCTTGCTAACAACATTTTACTTCACATTACACAACTGCAACACATCTTCATTCCTCACACAATCAGGACGTGTATTGTCACCCCCATAAATAACGCATTTCTCCACCACACACATGACTCGTATGTTTCTTCTGTAGTACCCATGTTTCACTGCCATACACTAGAGTAGGAACAATTACACTTTCATACAGAGTCATGTGGGACTCTCTTGAGAACCCATCATTCCTGTGAAAACCTCCCAAAGCAGCTATGACTTTCAATGAAGAATTCACTCACTTACTAATTTCACCATCCAATTTGTTCTCTCTGTCAAACATGCTTCCTAAATACACAAACTCATTCACCTGGTCAATCGCTGTGCGATTTAGACTTATACAGTATTGCATTCAGTACTAACAGTTCCTCACTCAAAAACTATAACTTTGGTTTTTCCTTTATTTATACTCAGTTTGAATTTCATACAAACTTCGGACATCCGGGACAACATAATCTGCAACTCACTTTTTTCAACTACCTTCCAAATATAAGATTGGTGCAATGTACTTATCATGAAAAGAACAACTATTCTTGAAGGAAATCAACTTAACCATTTGGGATGAAGCATGAATGATTCTGGCAGTCACAGCTCTTCAAGAATTGCAACAGTATGGAAAATCATTCAGAGGTAAACATTTTTTTTTTTTTTTTTGGTGATTTCTGCTACTGTTGTTATTACTCAATAATCTGTGCTATCAAACAATGCAGTCAATTATCCTTTCCCTGCCATAATAAGGCACTGTGTGCATGTTCACTCTCATGTATGACATACATGAAGATGCTGAATAATTCAATATGTGGTTACTTGATGTTGATAATAGTTGATAAACTAAAGTTGCTATACACCAGTAGCATTTCCTGACCCAAAACTAACTCAACTTAAGGCGTTGGCACAGATGGAATAATGTGTTAAGTGTTAATTCTCATGACCCCAACCCCGTCTTTTCTTTCAACAAATATTTCAATGTTGCTTCGAGCAATTTACGTGTAACTTTAGAAAAAGTCTGAATAGAATAGAATCAAGAAAGACAGTGTTCATCACATAAGCAATAGGAGGGCACCTAATTAAGTACATCAACCTACTTAAGTATGTATTTGCAAAAATAAAGTAGAAAGGATTACCGTATATATTCGCATATAAGTCGACTTCGCATAAAAGTCTACCCCCCCCCAACTTTCAGAGTAAAGAAATCGTAAAAATAAAAAACTCATGTATATAAGTTGATCCCTGAATGAGAAAAAAAAAATTTCAATGAATTTATTAAAAAACATTTGAAAACGAAAAAAAAAAAAAAAATTAGGTACATAGTAATAAATTTAATTTGCATACCCAAAAACTTCATCAGAACCTTTCAAAATCCGATTACGAGTCAGACTCGCCAAACAGTTAAAAAAAGTCTTTCTCCATCATTGGCGTATCATCATAAACATCAGTATTCCCATCTATGCCTGTGTCATAAGAATCACTGTCGTCGTCACTCATAAAAATCTCATCACCCTCTGTGACATCAAGTTCGTTACTAATGCATCATTTCTTGAATGATTTCACGACCATTTCTGCAGGTATCGCATCCCAAGCATCCTTGACCCATCGCGCAAACAAAACGATATCCGACTTCTTTAGATTTCTGCCCTTGGTTTCAGTCGGCAAATCGGAACTTATCCAATCTGCCCAATACCTCCGCACATTGTCCTTGAAGGGCTTATTAAGGCAGACATCTAGTGGTTGAAGAACAGATGTCAACCCATCTGGGATGACAGCAAAAGTTGTTTTTGAATTTTCTGTAGTGTTTTTCACTTCTGCACAACGTTGTGCAACAAACATATCCCACACCAAAAGGGAAGGTTTCCTCAAAAGTGCGCCTGGCCTTTTGTTCCACACATTCTTTACCCAGTCAATTGTTCCGGATTTGTTCATCCATCCTTTTTCATTGGCACGAACGAGCACACCAGATGGAAAGACGATGCTTCTCTGCAGAGTTTTGCGTTTGAAAATAATTACCGGAGGCAGCTTCCTGCAGTCAGCCAAACAGGAAAGAACAACCATGAAACTGGTTTTTACGTGGCCAGTCCTTTTAATCAAGATATTTTTTTCGCCCATTTGGTTCACTGTCTTATTTCCAGGAAGGTCGAAACACATGGCGGTTTCACCCATGTTCCCTATTTGGGAAAGTTCAAAAGCAGTCTCTTTTCTCTTTTGAATTACATACTTTTGAAATTCCATTATCTTTGCTTTGAGGTCACGAGGTAACTTTTGGGCAATTTTGGTGCGCTGGTGTAGACGCAACCCACAGCGGTTCATGAACCTTGTGCACCAACCTGGTGAGGCACGAAAAGTGTTATTTGCGGCTGCCAACTTTTCATCTTTTGTGAGCTTCATTGCTCGCAAACATATACCAGTTCGTGTTACAATGTAGCCATTTTGTCTGCAGCCCACAATCCAATCATTCAAGACACTTTCCAGCTCTGAAAAAGATGGCGTTCCAAGGCGCAGTGCCTTTTGCGATTTTGGGATTTTTACCAAGTCCAGGTTTTTTTTACGCCAATCTCGAATCAGTTTTTCGTTAATGCCGAATTGACGTGAAGCAGCCCAGTTGTTAGTATTTTCTGCAAAAGAATCCACTTTCAACTTAAATCCTGCGTTACTGGACATCCGCTTCTTTTCACAATCCGTGTCAGCCATAATAGGAGAAGCGACACAAAAGCATGTGCGATTAAGAACAAGCAACACCTAACAATGGCTGTCGCATGGCTGCATTAGATCGTAGGTCAGTGCAATAAACTGGTAGTTGGGAGGGCGGAGCTTTTGATGTGCGGCTGCGACTGCACTGTGGATACGCAAAGCCAGGAGACTTTTCAAAACATGGAGAAATTCAGAGGGTAGCGATTTCGTAATTACTACTGCATCAGTGTTTTTTCTTTCTTTCTTTTTTTTTTCCGGAGGGTCGCGATTTTGTAATAAATACCGCATCTGCATTTTTTTTTTCTTTTGGGATGGATTGCCTTTTGCCTTACGGGAAGAATTTTTGGACTTATGATTTTTTTAGGCTTCGTGTATAAGTCGACCCCCTTACTTTGAAGCTCCTTTTTGTCCCAAATTTCTCGACTTATATGCGAGTATATACGGTACATAATAAAAATTCATCAAAACAAAGTGATTACTTACGGTCATTTGAATTTCAATTACATTCTTTGTTCTTTCTGCAGGAATTTCTTGATCACTTCTTTGTATAATTTGTATTTATCCTCTTGTCGCATTGTAAAAATAATTCTTTTTCAATGGAGATAAGGCTTAGATTATCTATGCAATGCTGGGTTTGAGTAGCGCGGCAGAATGTGTGGATCTGCTCAAAGGACGAAAATGACTGCTCGACAAATGATGTTGTGGAAGGAATTGTTGCAATCAGCATAGCCAATTTGCATATTTCCGTAAATCCGCTCATTAGATTCATTTCCAATAAATAATTAACAATTTGAATTGGTGTTTTGTCTGATCCTTCATTGGAAGCATACCATACATATAATTCATTCTGGAGTTTACTCAAATTAAAAAATCGCCATAGATTTCCTGCAATTTTTTTAATAAATCGCAGAGAAAGTTTTCTCTTTTCTTAAAAGTAGGTCATTTTTGTTGGATTTATCAAATCAAAGTACGGCAACTTTTCTAACGATGTGAATCTAATTGTTGTATGATTGCTAATATTATTATCAATTATTTCGAAGTAAAGTCTCCGGCAGTAGTCTTTCTCTGATTCATCATTTAACCTCTTTTTTTTATTGGACACATTTTTTCCTCCCCTACTTCACCATGAATAGAAGTCCACAATGGTTCAAAATTTTCCTTTCACTTTGCAGTTGCTGTTGAAACTCGGTTATTTTAGTACTGCAGTACAAAATGTCAACATTCGTGGACTGCAGTATACTGAATAATACATCTGAAAATGTAACAAGTTAGATAGAACCTTTATAAAAAATATGTTTCTGAAGTTCTTTAAAAAGCTAACAAATCCTCTTGCTGTCATTGCAGTCAAATGGTCGAAGTCTCCACTTTCACTGACATGTTCAATAAACAGTATCAATGCTTCTCTGTTGTCATTGACTGTATGAACAAGTCTTGAGGTAAAATTCCATCGGGTAGGAGCTAATGATGGTAGCTTTCTGGACATGAAAGCAGAAAATTGAAGTAATCTTTTAGTGTAATGAGAGAAAAAAGTAGGTAAGGATTTAGGACTGCTAAAAAAGACTTTAAGCTCTTTGTTGCACTCTAGAGACTGTTGCAGTACCAAGTTGATTACATGAGCATAGCAATGTGTGAAAAGAGCTTTATGGTACTTTCCCAAAACTTTGCTCTGAAGTCCATTGAGATAACCACTCATCAACGCTGCTCCATCATACGTCTGGACAATTAATTTATCCCTACACTTATATCTGTCCATGATTTCATTCACATGTAAACAAGAGTTTCTGCAGTTTTATCAGTGCTCACATCAAGAAATCCCAAAAATCGTTCTACGATGTTTTTCTGTGAGACTGAAAAATACCATAACACAGTTGAGAGCTGAGATTTATTGCTTACATCTGATGTTTTTATCAAGCATGATGGCCACAAAATCGGTGTTCTGAATTTCGTCGAAAATTTTATCTCTCAGGACATTAGCAACAATTTATTAAATCATTTTGAATGCTTGCCGAAGTTCTGTGGAAAACTGTAGAAGTCACTAAATGTTCTTTCAATGGGGAATCAAACTCGGCACTTGCAATTAGCATCTCCATATAATCCCCCTGTTGAAAGGTTCTTCATTTTTCTCATGACCTTAGAATGGTAATTCCTGTTTTGCTAAATGGCACACGGCATTAATCAACCTCTTCAATATTTCCCTGTTCTTTTTAACTTTTTCATTGTGCAGCTCGATTGCAACCCTTCTTTGGGAATTGAAAAGAATGTCAATTCTAGTAGGGGATGCAATAAATCTGTTGAATTTAAAAAAAAAAACAGAAAGATGAATTTCAGACTCACTGTGTTTCTTCACTGCAGTATTCAAATGATTCAAGTCCTCGTACCCTTCATGATTCCAAACAGTTTTCTTATTTCAGAACAACAAACATGTCCAACAGTAAAATTTGCTATCCACATCACATCCGCAAAGTCAGTCTGAAATTTCGTAGAGCTCTTTACGAAAATGTCTCTCAAAACCTCTTCCCGTGCCAATTTCTCCTTTTACACGTGTTTATTGTTTGTGAATACTAGCAAACGAATTCATTACAACAATGTCAAAGGGCATTTCAGAATACATATGGTGAAGGAAGTGTACCATCAAAATCCTGTATTCACAAATCAGTGAAAAAATTACAGACAACAGGAAGTCTTCTTAATCAACATGCAGCAGGAAATCTTCTCAATCAACATGAATACTAGCGAACAAATTCATTTCAACAATGTCAAAGGGCATTTTAGAATACGTATGGTGAAGGAAGTGTACTGCCAAAATCCTGTATTCACAAATCAGTGAAAAAATTAGAGACAACAGGAAGTCTTCTCAATCAACATGCAGGAGGTAAGATGTATGAACGCACAGTGCAGGATGTAAAGGAGCAATTACTGGCATTGCCAACAAAATCCTTAAGAAGACTTTCGCAAGAAACTGGTATTCCTTATTCCTCATGTCAAAAAGCTGCCAAAAAAGCAAAACTACACCCATATCGTGTATCCGTAGTCCAAGAGTTGGTTCCAAAGAATTTGGACAAATGTGTACAATTTTGTTTATGGTTCCAACTTTTCATTGGGGAACATCCTGGGATTTTGGACATTACATGGTTTATGGATGAAGCCTGGTTTCATCTGAGTGGTTACATGAACTTGCAAAACACATGTATATGGGCAGAAGAAAACCCACATGACATTCATATGGAGCCTTTACATTCAGAGAAAATCAGGGTGTAGTGTGCCTTGTCCCATAGATGAGTTATCAGTTCTGTATTCTGTGATCAAACTGTTACCAAAGAGATGTACTTGAACATATTCAGTGAATTTGTAAATCAGTTAACAGGTGACAAATTAACAGGAGGTTACTTTCAACAAGACAGTGCAATGTGCCACACATCTAATGCAAGCATGAGGAAAATTCAAAGTTATTTTATTCACCAAGTAATCTCAAAAATCTATGGCTGCCAAGATCACCAGACCTGGTTGTTTTCTTCTTGTAGGGTTTACCGAAGAGTATACCAAATAAGCTTCGAAACAATTGATAGTATACCACAATAAGCCTTGAACAATTGATTCCCTGAAAGATGCGATGTGACAAGAGGTTGCTGCCATTACCAAAGTCACATTAGCACATGTTTTCACCAATTTGCAGACTTGTGTAGAAAAGTGCAAGGATGCTGGAGGGTTCCATTTGCAGCATATGCTTTAGGAAGACCTTGTTTTGCAAGATACAAAGTAAATGCATGTGAATTTTCATAGGGAACCATGCAGAAATAAAAAATCTATTGAGGAATGTTTAGGTTTTGTAGTGAGAGAATCACCCTATACAATGCCACATTATCAGACTGAATACTAAGCCTTTGTGAATGCTACAGTCTCTAACATTACAAAAAAATACTGTTAGTTCTGGTAACATACAAAAAAATATATATATTGTTACCACTTAACAACAATTAAGGATAAAATCAGCACTACCATCATGCTTATTCAAAAGATTTTGATTATGATCTTTATCATTGAGCTTGCTCTATTACGTAAGAAACATAATGATGCTGTACAGTTCCATTTTCACAGGGATATAGTGTCTGCATTTCCGTATCATATTGTATTGTTTTATCAGTTTACATCGTAACAGAAAATGATGAAATGAATAATATCACACATTTCTTCAATAACTGTATACCCAGATTTCACTTTTATAGAAATTATGTCAGAATGATATCAGAACTTCCATATTCTAAAATTGTACCTGAGTGAAAATAAAAGTTCTACATTTTACTACATTTTTAAATCACAATGGTTATCTTATAAGTGCCTCAAGGTAAGCATAAGCCTACCTGGTCTAGTGACAAAGAATCTAGCTCATCGGCAGTATGCTGCTATAAGGTGGTATATAATTTTAGGCAGTGTATTACAGGATTTCTGAGCCATTTTTTATTTACCATTTGTAAATACTTGGTATTAAATTTGTTCCACAGCACATTGGTTCTATGAATATAAATGCAGAACCTCTACATAACATAATACTTATAACAATGTAAAAACTCAATATGATAGATATCAAAAATAAATTTGTTGTATATACATATTGAATTTAATAAATGTAACAATGGAAATTATGAGGTAAATCAAATTTTAATGAGTTTTCATAAAAAGAGAACAATTAATAAGGGGAGAAATTATATGCTTCAGTTCAAAGAGCTATATAGAAAGGAGCAGGCCTTACAGAGGAAACATGGAAAGCAGTTTAAATCCCAAATGAGTTCCCTAAACAAATGAATACAATAGTATCTGTTAATTATTTTTATTATGACTCGGAAGAAAATTTGAAAAAATCATCTACACTATAAGAACATGGCCAAGATACCCAATTAATTGAATTTATACCTTGTAAATTCCAAATTTATCTCGGCATTACATAATTTGTCATGTTGCACACAGTCAAACAAATGATTTTCCATAATCTACAAAATACAAGGTTCGGTCAAAAAGTAAGGCACAACTGGTCATAAAAAAATATAATTGTAGAATCAGCCTAATTTTTGGTCTACATATTCTTCATTAATATCTTTATAAATACACATAATGAAAACTTTGTGTGCTGTATCCAGAGATGGATTCAGCACTTTAAAAATGGTGGTTTTCATTCCAGTGACAAGGCTACGTTAGGTAAACCAGCAACAGTAGCAATGGACAAAAGTGCAGCCTTTGTTGAACAAATAATTCAAGATGACAGAACAATAAAAACAAATCAGATAATGAAAAACTTTCAGTGTCTAAAGGAAATGTTGTGTTATTACTTTCAAACCTGGGATATTGAAAAATTTGCTCAAGGTGAGTGCAAAAGTTTCTTACTTGTGACAAGAAGCAGCTAAGAAGAGAATTCTGCAACAACCTTTGAGAGAATTTCTCTGGCCAGCCATCTAAAGTTTTTAAGGGGATCATAATATGTGATGAGATCTGGGTTTATTATTATGACCCTTGCACTAAATGTCAGTCAATGCAATGAATCCACAAAACATCCCCAGTTTAAAAAAAACAAACAAGATTTCTCTATCAAAGAATAAAAACATGATCACAGTCTTTTGAGACCAAAAGGGCATTATCTTCCTGGACATACTTGACAAAAAATGTCAATATTATTAAAGAAAGATATTTCAAATCCTTAAGGAAACTTTAAAGAGCCATTAAAATCAAGAGCATCTAAAAGACATAAAAGATTTAGTTTCATCTGGATAATACAAAACCACACACATTTCATCTGAATCTTTTGACAAAGTTTCTGTTGGACTTGAATGTCTCACCCTGCATATAGTCCTGACCTGGCGCCCTTGGATTTGTTTTTTTTTCTTTTCGATAGATTAAAAAAGTTTTTATGTGGGAAAACATTTGATTCAGATTAAGACCATAAAGGAGGTCAAGAACTTGCATTTTACCAACATGCTTTCGTGGACTAGCAAAAATGCTGGACAAAATGTGCAGAATGCAAACTAAATGACAACTATACATTTATAAAAGATGGCTTATTACCTCAACCCTTCTTTTTTTTTTTTTTTTTTTTTTGTAACTGCTGTAGAAAAAATTAGGACCAATTGTTCATTACTTGTTGACAAACCCTTATACATATAACAAGAGCACATGGAATTTTCTACATATTGCATTCAAAGTATTAAGAAGGCCTATTGTCATTTTGGTTACAGTTGTATGTATTAGAATGGCACTTTATTTTCTTCATAGGCACTTACTTGTACATGTACATTTAACAAAAGCTACTAAAACATACTTAGTGATATCTAAGTCTACAATTTTTTACAATAATAATATTGCAATTCTATCTAGAACTAAAAAAGCCCATGGCCCCATTTTATCGAAAAAGAAAACTTTGTGGGAGCTCAAGCTATGTACCACTGGAAATGCAGAAGGAAAACATTCCACTACATTTATAGAAGTGTACACAAAACACACACACACACACACACACACACAAAATGCATGTAAAATTTCATTTCGCAGCAGTTATCCAAAAAGAAAAGAATTGGGCCTACCAGAGTGAAATTTATAAGTATCTAAATCACCTGTGTGATAGATTAAAGACAAAATTAATATGCACTAAATTTAATTACCATTTAGCTTCTTTTTGAAGCAGAATGTGAATATCATGATGCAAAATTTTATTCTCTTCAACAACATGCTCCATCCTATGTTGTAGTTTTATCATTTCCTCCTGGAACACAAAAACAGCATTAGTCCTGGTTTTACTAAATGTTTTAGGAAACAAAACAGTAGCATAGTACAAATGATTAAAAAAAAGTTTTTTTGCAGATGCTAAGTGTCTTAAGATCATTACAAATAACTAAGCTTATTATGAATTCATTCAGTGCAGACACATGTTAAACCAGAGAATGATTTCTTCGTTTTTTGTTAAAAAAAATGTTCAGGGTTTTTATAAGAGTTTTATGACCTCCATCACATTTTACCATGCATTTCATATGAGGTGAGATAGATTTTGCAATTCGTATGATTTGCATAACATAATTTTGACATTCAAGTTTTAAAATTACACATGAGGTGTTATATGAAATGTGAAAATCTACAATGTGAGTTATGCAGACTTGTACCTAGTTGTCAACATTCATGAAGTAGTTCTGACCAGAAATGCAAAACTGGAAAGAGCTTTCTCAGCAATGTTAAAACTCATCTTTACTTCACCTCCCTTTTTGGTCGGACAGAGGACACTTAAGGGGGATGATTCCACTGAAGAAGGAAAAATTAAGAAACTATTATTTGAACTGAAAGAAAACTCTGATAAACTTATGCAGACAATATTACATTCGTTTTTCAAATGATTTTTTTTAGATTACCACTATAGGTACAGTACCTTCCAAATGTGAACTGTGCTACGTGTACAGTGTTAGAATTAGAAATAAATCTTCTACTGGCCCAGCGGACCACTAAAATTTGCAAACCACTGGTCCACTAAAATGTCCACTGGTCCGTAAAAAAAAAATAATAATAAATTTAAAGACGTTTACAATATATGTAGAAAATAATGTATAATTTCAATGAAATTATCTCCAATATTTGTTTTTAAACCTATCATTAGTTTGCAGCCTAAAAAGAAAACCATACAGCAAGATAAAAGGAACAGAAATTCATTTTTTAACTTGTGACAAATTAGAAAAAACAAAAAAACTTACTGGCCACTTCGGCCTGTAAAATCCATGGGTCAGTAAAACTTCCATTCAGTGGTCTGACGGAAGTTTTACTGACCCATGGCCAGCGGACCATTGTAATTCAAACGCTGATGTAGCTATTGTAGTATTTTTTTTATTTATACACATACATATGTACATACTGTACTGTAAATAAACTGGAATGATCATGTTTGGAATGTAGCAATTCTGAGTACGTAATTTATAAAAGTTATGCAGTAGTTTACAAAGGTTTAATCTCAAAACTGTTCACTGGATATGCCATTAAAACCTTCCCCTATTTAGCACCCACAGCTCTGAACGACCATTGTTTAGTAGAACCAGCAGCGGTCACCTTCGAGAGGTTCAAAATTACTCAATGAAAAATAGAAAAAACATAATAATAATAATAATAATAAAGCACATAGCACTCTAAAAATTAGAAGAATATTCTCTTATCACGCATTGGTTATGTTATGGAACTGTAAATGGTGGAATGTTTTGGTAGTTGACTTCTACCTTCCTCAGCCAAGGAATGAAACATGTGGAATGAAGCATTAGCACCAGTTATTGCCAGATTTCAAAATAGCTTTCCAAATAATAAGGATCTGAAAAGGTGCATCCATATTCTAAGTGTGAGAGGTAAGGTAGATTTTAATGCTTTCATGGTACCTAAGGGCTTTCCGATTACTAAACGGAGCGATGTGCTTTACATTTTGCCAATCAGGAATCATGACTGTTTTGCTGACTGATAGTTAAAATTGAAAGGGAGGTGGAAGGGTTGCCTTTCTTAACATCAGCGATATGTTCCACCAATCGCTGGTTGATGCTGTGGTAAGTACTACCAATGTAGTGGGTAACACCTGTGGAAGTGTTGATGGGGATAGAGTAGACACCTTGTAAATCCAAGGGTTTACTGAGATCTCTTGTCTTTAAGAGTGAGGTTGAGAATAATAATAAATACCAAAACAATATGCACTGACCATGAAGAGATATGTCACTATCTGTTTAAAGTCACCTTTCCCATACTGCGTTTATTCTGGAATTTCTCAACAAACACAAGATCTATGTCTAACCAGATCTATGTCTATTCGAACCCAGAGCCATCTCAGATAGATGTATGATGCAAAAAGCTAAAGTGACAACAAAGGATATCACATAAAAGAGATGGCATTGCCCACAGATTTAGTCACAATGGTCCAAACTATTTACTTTAAGGTTTTTAAGAACTTGTTGCTCATAGGTTTTCATGGTAGTTGGAAACAAGCTTAAAGTTCCATATAATGTTTTTAAGGCAAATACATTTTAGCCATTGCTATAGCCTTCATCAGTGCAACTACGATTTGCTGCATAGCCAGATTGAAAAGGTAAGTTTTTTAAGAGTAACTCTGGGTGAGGTGAAGCAACGAGTGATTTCCAGATGTAAGGAACATAAATGGGAAGATCAAAGTTACAATTTTTGGAAAATAAAATTTCCAAACTTTCTCTGAACCTCAGAGCAAAACGATTTTGGAAAGTAGCCAACTTTTTTGCATTGGACCAAAGTGGAACAGCAGAAGTGTCAGCCATTGTAAGTTGAGACAGAGAAGAGGAAAGTTTTCCAAATTTAACATCAGATTTGCATCCCTGAAGTCTTGAAAGAATTTTCCAGCATGAACTTCCTACATACACTGTTAATCTGCTGTTTGTCCTGATAGGAATTTTTATACACTCCCGGAGAAGAAGGCGGTGATCTAGGGTATCTGTCATTATGAAGGAGTACAGAAATTGAAAGAGAAGTGCGAATAGCAAGTCTATATCCTTCTCTTTTGAAGATACTGATGAGCTCGTATGCATAAAATTTATGAAAAGGGATAGAACCAGCAAACAATAGTTCCCTTTTTTGGCAACACAGATTGAAGAGCAACAACTGGTTTTTTCTTAGAGTTTTGAATTAATTTTGAAACCAGGTGAAGGGGAAATCCTTGTGTGAGTAGCAATCAAGCAAATATTAGCAAATTCAATTTTTAGATTATCTTCATTGTTACAGACCAAATTAGCTCTGCGGATGAGAGACTTTAGAGCAGAAAGTTTATATTGGTGGAAAGTATGAGAATTTAATGGAATAATGCTATTGGTAGAAACTGGTTTATGGTAGACTAGTGGATGGGAGATTATTATTTTCGGAGATTCTGAGATCAAAAAAATTTATTGAAGTTTGTGAGTTGCAATACATCTTTTTTAGAACGAGGTCAAATGACAAAAATATCATCAACATAACAAAGCCATAAAGTAGGTTGTTTGTCATGTTGAAGCACTATTTATTGTTCAATGTTTTGCAGGTAGACTTCAGCCAAAAAAGAGGAAAAAGGTGAACACATCAGTACACCTTGGTTTTGTTGATAGCATTGATTATTGTAAATGAAGAAACTGTGTTGGCGAAGAAAATAAAGACTGTCATACAAATCCTTGGTTAAGATGCCATCCATGTGCATAGCCTACCAGTCATTCAGTTACAAGCATTGCTTACCACTCATTTATGAACTTATTGCTCTTTTCACAACCTCAGTGCAACAATAAATTGCCCCTCCCCCAATATAATATTCTGAACAAATTAAATATCATTACGCCAGTCAAATAAACAACAATGAAAACTTTTAATAGCCCACCAAAAACACTAGTGGCCTATAAAACTGAAAATAATCACACAGAAAAAAGAAGAAAAATCTTCAAAATTTGAATTATGCACTTAATTAGTCCAAACTTTAATTTGTTTCATGTGTTTTTGGATTCAGCCAATGCATTACACTTAGATATTCAATTTATACACACTAAAAACTGATAAAACATGCATACACTTATGTATTATACAAAAAATGTAAAAACGTGCTCTTAAAATACAAAAAAATTTAAAACTGCTCTTAAAACACAAAAAAAAAAATCAATTAAATCAAATGCATTAATTCTTCGGATTTCTTAAAAATTCATACTTCATTTTGATGAAACTTTTTATTAATTCACTTATTCCTTATTTTAATAAATAAATACCACATCCCTTGCATTTACTTACAAAAATGAAAAGAAAAAAATAGTTCACCCTCTAAACAGTCTAACTAAACATACATTTTTGCAGATTACACTTGTTATTTAAAGAAGCATTATACATTCAATACTTCTAACATTTTTATGACTTACATAAAAATACTGAGTGTGTTTAAACCTCAAACCAAATGAAAATGCAGAACAACAGTTCCAATCAAATGTAATGCATGCATTCACAACATGTTACACATTGCACAAGGTGATACAAGGAATTCACCACATATTGTATCACACACCATGAAAGATGGCACCAAACTGCTTTGCTGAACCACCTCTAGGAAACACCCTTTTCAGACATCCCTTGTGAGTGTTGAGGAGGATCAGATCACCATCGGCAATTCTGAGGTGAAAGACACTGCTCCAATAAGCAAGCTTCATACTTGCCCTCTCTTCCTGGCTAGTAAGAACACAATTGGTCATGCATCATTCATTGCTTGCATATAAATGCTGTATGTTTTACTGTTATCCATGTAGCCATCCCTCAGAAAACTTGAAAATTACATCGCCCTGGGAAGGAAATGCAGGAAATCATAGCACACTCAAATGTAAATTGGAGATGTGGGTTCCTTTCCCATTTCAGGATAATGTAAATTTCAAATTTTCTGAAGGATAGCAATAAAAGGTATGGCATTTATATACCAACAATGATGTATATCTGCCTTTCATATATTCATTCCCATTCATTTCGATGATTACATAGTCACTTCTGCAAACCTTCGATGCTCTGATCTCACAAGAAGAAAATACTAAAAATGTTTAGAGTTTGCATTTTTATTTCTTCCTTTCAGCAAAGGCAACAAAGTCTAGGAGGAAAAACAACAACATGAAAATATATGTTGCTCATTGAAATTTTTTATTCAACCCAAGTGTGCAGGTGATAAGCTATTTGCAAGCCTGCACTACACATTTATTACCACCTGCCAACCAACTCCAAAACAGTACGAAAAAGACCAGTGAGTTCAGTGAAAAAGTGTAGAATACCATAAACATATCTACCATCTTTATTTGAGCAAGCATATGGGCATGAGTGAGTAAGAAAAAACTTTACCTCTTTTATTACAACAAAAATTCATAAATGAACTACATTAGAGTGTATTATTAAAACATCATAACATCAGCAAACAGGTTATTTCAAGGTACAAATAGTCACTTTCTAATACTTTGACTGTACAACATAACTTATGAAAATTTATATGATGTTAGATGAAAATTGTGTATTTTTGTCTGATATATATAGAATGTCATGCAAGGTTGAACAACAAATAACTGCACTCTATGTACAGAGGTGTGTGGTAAGTGAAAAAACCCACACTGTTGTACTTAAGGCTTTTAAAAGAACTTTAGATTAAGCAGCTAAATTGTGGAAACCAGTTTTTCTTTTTATTTACTTATTTATTTTTAAGTCAGTGATTTTGTTATGAAAATCAAGGAATGGGGTGAGCTATCACCTTCCCTACTTTAGGGTTATTAGATAAAGCTATGAAACATAGAACAAGAAATAAAACACAAGTATAAAATCCATATTTTGCCAAAGACCAGAAACCCATGCTCTTGGAGTGAAAAGTTTGCACCTAACCACACAGCCATTGAGCAAAGAACAGATATTTTTCAATTTGGATAAAGAAAACTCAAGTGTGAAAACATGTATGATTTAAAACTCAGGCTTCATGTGATTCAGAGACCCCTCACCAAATCCTATTTATTTGGATCTCTCTACTAAAATCTGGCAACAGTTTCAACAACCCTAAACTTCATTATAGCGTGACGATTATGGCCAAAACACGTAACAATATTACCAAATAAAGGTAACTTGATCACGCTAGTTACGTTAAATGAAAACTTTTACAAAAAGTTCGTAAGTTGGAAGCTTTCGACCTTATCTTAGGTCTTCATCACGCCAATGGTGGACTAAGATTGTTGCCAGATTCTACATTTGAATTTTTCCTATTTTTGTTGCCAAAACTTAGAATTGATCTCCAGATCATTGTAATGAAGACAGGAGATTCGGAATTGCAAGTCATTGAGTTGAAAATAATTTCCAGGCTTTCACGGTAACGGAGGGCAAAACGATTGTCAAAAGAAGCAATTCGTTTTGCTTCATTCCAGTGGGGAACTGCAGATGTGTCTTCCATTGTCAAAATAGACAAGGCAGTATTAGGATTGGCTTTCGAAACATCTTTTTTATGTTCTAAAATTCTATGGTTAATGCTCCTGTATGTGCTTCCAATGTATAAGTTATCCCCAGTAGAAGAAGAGATGGGAATGCAGTAAACTCCTGGGAGGTTCAGGCTTTCAACTTTGTCCCTATCCCTTTGTAGAAGTTTCAAGATGTTTGGGGTAGATTTAATGGCAAGATGGTTACCAAAACTTCTGAAAAGAATCTGTAACTTATAAGCATAGGAAGGATGGTAAGGAACAGAACCACAGAATTTCAGGTCTTCTTTCTTTTGAGGAAGGAGGCATTCAATTTTCGAATGGTTTTCATATTTCTTTATGAGGGAGTTGACTGTAAGTGCAGGGTAACCATGAGAGAGGGCTATTGTAGAAATTTTGGACAGTTCTTCTTGAAGAGAGAGTTGGTTGTTGCAAATGATATGAGCCCTGTGGATGTAGGACTTCAATGCTGCAAGCTTGTAGAGATGCAGGGTGAAAGATTTGTAGGGAATGATGTTAGTGGCCACAGAAGGTTTACGATAGACGGAACAAGTAATGGAGAGATCAGCGTTTCTGCAGATAGATACATCCAGGAAATCAATTTTGTGGTTTACTTCCTTAGATATAGTGAGATTAATGGAAGGAAATTTTTCCGTAATGGAGTTGATCAGTGTCTGTAGTTCAGACTCGGAATGTGGCCAGCTAATGAAAATGTCGTCTACATATCTTAACCATAGGGAAGGTTGAAAAGGGTGTTGAGGAATGATGGAAACTTCAATATGTTGCATGTAGATTTCTGCAAGCAGAAGGGAAAGATAGGCAACAATCTGGTCTCCCCATGGGCTCACATCTTTCCCCTCTGCTTGCAGAAATCTACATGCAACATATTGAAGTTTCCATCATTCCTTAACACCCTTTTCAACCTTCCCTATGGTTAAGATATGTAGATGACATTTTAATTAGCTGGCCACATTCCGAGTCTGAACTACAGACACTGATCAACTCCATTACGGAAAAATTTCCTTCCATTAATCTCACTATATCTAAGGAAGTAAACCACAAAATTGATTTCCTGGATGTATCTATCTACAGAAACGCTGATCTCTCCATTACTTGTTCCGTCTATCGTAAACCTTCTGCGGCCACTAACATCATTCCCTACAAATCTTTCACCCTGCATCCCTACAAGCTTGCAGCATTGAAGTCCTACATCCACAGGGCTCATATCATTTGCAACAACCAACTCTCTCTTCAAGAAGAACTCTCCAAAATTTCTACAATAGCCCTCTCTCATGGTTTCCTTGCACTTGCAGTCAACTTCCTCATAAAGAAATATGAAAACCATTCGAAAATTGAATGCCTCCTTCCTCAAAAGAAAGAAGACCTGAAATTCTGTGGTTCTGTTCCTTACCATCCTTCCTATGCTTATAAGTTACAGATTCTTTTCAGAAGTTTTGGTTACCATCTTGCAATTAAATCTAACCCAAACATCTTGAAACTTCTACAAAGGGATAGGGACAAAGTTGAAAGCCTGAACCTCCCAGGAGTTTACTGCATTCCTATCTCTTCTTCTACTGGGGATAACTTATACATTGGAAGCACATACAGGAGCATGAACCATAGAATTTTAGAACATAAAAAGATGTTTCGAAAGCCAATCCTAATACTGCCTTGTCTATTTTGACAATGGAAGACATCTGCAGTTCCCCACTCGAACGAAGCAAAACGAATTGCTACTTTTGACAATCGTTTTGCCCTTCGTTACCGTGAAAGCCTGGAAATTATTTTCAACTCAATGACTTGCAATTCCGAATCTCCTCTCTACATTCCGATGATCTGGAGATCAATTCTAAGTTTTGGCAACAAAAATAGGAAAAATTCAAATGTAGAATCTGGCAACAATCTTAGTCCTCCATTGGCGTGATGAAGACCTAAGATAAGGTCGAAAGCTTCCAACTAACGAACTTTTTGTAAAAGTTTTCATTTAACGTAACTAGCGTGATCAAGTTACCTTTAATACTTCATTGTAGTTCTGGCAGCCAGCCCATCCAGACGGTCGCGGGTGGTCAAGGTCGTAGGATGAACGAAAGCTACGGCTAAACAAACCTTTTTACCATACGTGACTCTGTGTGTTTTCGCTCGATTTCTATGTTAACATCTATGATACTGGAAAACAGAATATCACTAATAAAACAAAACAAACTTAACTTTGATTAAAAATGATATAGTTCAGATATGCCTCTAACTTAGTTATTGTTTCACCAGCACTGGAATTAAGTTTTTGAAAGCTAATAAAAATTCATACAGTACTTGAGTATTTGTGGCAGAAAATTACAATGAGGAAGCCTTTGCATGGATTACAAAATAATTATAATTCTGAACATTTCCAGTACCTTATCATGTAGAAAATCAAATGTACTGTTAACTTTCACTAAAAAATAAAATGGTAAAGTTATATTACCTGACATTCCTGCCAAATTTTATTCACCATATGTTCTTTATGAGCAGCCAAGGAGGAAAAATCATCCTGTGAAGAAAAAAAGGGAGAACAACTGAACTTTTAGGTTTCTTTTTCTTTCCTTACTTTTTTTTTTTTTAAGACCATTTTCATACACAATAAGGTTTTGAGCATCTTTGCTGTATGATGTTACACAGTTTAGAAATATTAAAACTCTCTTTATAATTTACAATAACACAGGTAGCAATTTCTAACACCTGGATATATTTTGTGCTGGCAGTAGAGCTTGTGTACGAGTGAATGGTGTTTTATCAAAATGGTTTTCTATTGGTGCAGGAGTCAGCAAGGTTGTGTAATGTCACCATGGCTGTTTAATATATTTATGGATGCATGCATGTGTGATATCAAAATAGATAATACTGGTTTATGTCTTGGTGATATCCGTGTGTGCAGATTGCTGTATGCTGATGACACTGTCCTGTTGGTGGAGAGCAAAAGTGAGTCACAGAGTATGTTATCCCAGATGTACAAAGTTTGCATGAAATTCAAACTGAGTATAAATAAGGGGAAAACCAAAGTTATGGTTTTTGAGAGAGGAACTGGTAGCAGGTAGCACTGAATGTAATATAAGTCTAAATGACACAGTGACTGACCGGGTGAATGAGTTTGTGTATTTAGGAAGCATGTTTGACAGAGAGAACAAATTGGATGGTGAAATTAGTAGGCGAGTGAATTCTTCATTGAAAGTCATAGCTGCTCTGGGAGGTTTTCACAGGAATGATGGGTTCTCAAGAGAGTCCCACATGGCTGTGTATGAAAGTGTAATTGCTCCTACTCTGATGTATGGCAGTGAAAGCTGGGTACTGCAGAAGAGACATAGAAGTTGTTTGTGTGATGGACAAAACACGTTCTGATTGTGTTAAGAATGAAGATGTGTTACAGTCGTGTGATGTGAAGCAAAATGTTGTTAGCAAGGTGGAGATTGATATGCTTCGGTGGTTTGGCCATGTTGAAAGAATGAGTAATGAGATGCTTACTAAGAAAATTTTTTAGCCCAAGTGGCAGGAAGAAAAGGCCAAGGAAGGCCAAGGAAGTCATGGGAGGATCAGATTCAGGAGTGTCTGCATGAGGAAAAGATTATGAGTATGAAGTACCGAAGATCTTGTGTATGGCATGTGATGGATGTTAGTGAAGCCCAAGTTGTATGTCAAGATTACTGTACATGAGAAGTTTGATATGGCAACAGTAAGTAAAAATTATCTGGTAGTTTGTATTTCTTTTTGGAGCTAACCTCTGAAGCTCAGTGAACAGCTTAGTGTTATGTAATGTATGCAATGGGATATATTTTGAGCATCTTGTTTTCCTAATCCTTTATGCCTGGATTTATGAACTAAAGAATTAGGAAATAAGTTTCTCAAAATTTCCATTTATCCACAGAAAATGTTTCTTTTGATAGCAACATTCATTACAACAAGTTAGTAAAATCATGCAATGCATTGATTATGATACGCTTTCCAACATACCAGAAATCATAGGAAAATGCCTTGGTTTTGAGGGGACTAAACTATGGTATAACGTTTGAGGTTCGCATATATCAAAATTAAATCTCTTTGTGCCTGTGTTACTTATTTCTATTATCAAGAGCTACCACACATAAGCCATTTTATAATTAAAAATCCCATTTAATTGGGCAATTTTCACGGAAGTTATCATGCAAAAATAATGGCTGACAAATCTCACGCATGCGCACGGCGCACAATTGCTGACAAAAAACATTTTTGGCGGAACTGCTTCCAAATTCGTTACAAAACAACGTATTGTATTTTGCCACAATCGAAGGATTTTTACATAAGTTATGACGCATAAGGGCGATGGAATGGATCCTGTTCCTATGTCCTAACCTTTTACCCCATTTCACCCATTTTAAATAGGGTTCGTCCCCAGGTTGTCCACTACCACATACTAAAATTTCATTGAAATCGAACCATTTTTACGTAAGTTATCAGATGGACAGACAGACAGACAGACAAAGCTGGAGCATATACGCTTCTTCAACCAATGGTTGGAAAGTGTAAACAAAACCAGATTCTAGAACAATAAATCTCATTGTTCATCCATCCATTTATTCATCACATCTACAATGAGCAACAAAGTGGAACACATTATCAAACACTAATACACTGGTGTGCAAAAATTAAGGACGAAGAGGAGAAATTAACATAACAGCGGAACGAGCAGGCAGAACGAACCGAAAAACCACTCAGGAGATAGACTAGGGTCCTGTCCGGTAGGGCATGCGCATAGCGCATACATGCAGCATGACGTGGGGGGGGGCAGAAGGGTATAAAGCACACAGGCGGTGTACGCTCAGCAATTTGGTGAAAGCTATTGCACGGTGTACATCGGTTTGAACGATGTCGAGTTGCTGCCACCGTGTGATATGGCCAACAGGCAATCCAGTAGACAACATCTGGATGACTTTACCCAAGGCCACGTCATTGGGAAGTTGGAAGGTCGAAGTGTGACTAGTGTGGCCGAGGAGTTTGGGATCGCTCACAGCATCGTTTCACGAGCTTGGAGAACATTTCAAATGACAGGAACAGCTGTCCTAGAGTTTAGCAGGGGTCGTCCACGAGCAACCACGGCAGCTGACGACCGGTATATTGTCCTACAGGCGACAAGAGACAGACGGCAGATAGCAGACAGCGGGAGAAATTGCAAGGCACATGCAACAGACAACTGGACGTCCGTTATCGTGTTTTACCACGGCCAGGAGGCTGCACAATGGTGTTCTATTTGCACGATGACCAGTACGGTGTGTGCCATTAATGCCTGCTCATTGGAGACGGCGGTTTCTGTGGTGCCAGGAACACAAGAACTGGACAGATCAGCAATGGAGTTCAGTTTTCTTTATGGATGAGAGCTGATTTAGTCTGACAAGCGATTCTCGACATATACACATCTGGAGAGAGCAGGGAACACGCAATCACACCTCCAACATCATCGAAAGGGACCGATTTGGAGGTGGCAGAGTTCTTGTTTGGGGCGGTATCATGCTTGGTAGCCGTACTGACCTCCACATCTCCCAAGGAGGTTCAGTCACTGGTGTCCGCTATTGTACGGAGGTTCTCCTGCCTCACGTGCGTCTGTTTAGAGGTGCTGTGGGTCCTGAGTTCCTCTTCATGGACGACAACGCTACACCTCATCATACAGTGGCTGTCGCAGAGCTGTTGGAGAGTGAAGACATTCAACGCATGGATTGGCCCGCAAGGTCCCCGGACCTAAATCCAATCAAACACACGTGGGCCTTCTCGGGAGACGCTTGGCAGCACGTCACCAGCCGCCAGCAACAATTTCGCAGCTGCGATTGGCGCTACAAGAGGAATGGGCCATGATGCCTTAACAGCTCCTTGACAACCTCGTCCTCAGCATGAACAGATGTTGTAAATCCTGCAACGTAGTCAGGGGTGATCATATCCCCTACTAAAGACTGGATTTTTCTTGGCAGCCGCCTGTCACATGAACGTTTCTGTCTTCTGTCCAGTTGTGCTCGAAGCTACCTTTTCAATAAAGTGCCAGTAACTGTGTACTTTAGCGTCCTAAATTATTTCGTCAGAAAAATTTAACTGTGTGGAAAAAGTGCTGCGTACAATTTTTTAAGCATGCAAAATAATGGGGAAAGGTGAAAAAATATAGTATTTTTACATGAAAGGAAAAATATTTTCCGAAGAACTTGCGTGCGAATATGATGATGGTTTGCAGCAGTTGGTGCGCGAGGTCAAAGCGATGCTAACGGCCACGACGTGAAGGGTCCGTGCGTCGGAAGGGAGTAACGTGCGGAAGAATACAACAAGAGTGGGGTGTATGTCTCGGAGGAGTGTGATGCGTCGTGTAATCGTGTGCAAAAAGTAGTTCAGAAATGTTTCATTAATTATTAATAAAGAAATGTGCTAAATGTGTTTGGGGTTTTTTTTGTAAAATTGTCTGGGAATGTAATTAAATGAAGGAATGTAAATGATATAATGTGCGGCAGAAGTTTTGAGTTAGAATTTTTGGTTCAGGTTTACCCTAAGTTTTGGTTATGGTTTCGGAGATGTTAAGGGGTCGGTGATTTCTTCAAGCGCCTCATTTGTAGTTCTGCTGTTATTCTGTCCATCATTCGTCTCCTTTTTTTCTCATGAAAGAGATATTGTTGAAAATAAACGATTTTCTTATAATCAGGAATAGTACTATGGCAGGGAGGCCCAGAGCTTCGTGTCGAATTGTGGGGGATTATGAAATTTTAAGTCTCTTTGGCAATTTTCTACTTACGATTATGCAAAATTACCCCTGAAAAAATGATATTACAATGCAGCATAAAACCGACCTCTTTCCTTCAGCGTATTCCTACAACCCGCTTCGATGACTACGTACTGCTGCATACTGCTGAACCGCTTCCTTGTGTATTCTTCTGCGCGTAACTTGCCATTCTCAACGACGCTTCCATTCACCGGACTCAACCTTCACGCCATCGCCGCTCGTCATCTTAGGCCTACCGCACATACTCTTCCGAACCTTCGCACTCCAAGGTAAATTCTTCGGAAAATATTTTTCTTTTCATATAAAAATACTATATTTTTTCACCTTTCTCCATTATTTTGCTTGCTTAAAAAAAATTGTACGTAGCACTTTTCCCACACAGTTAAATTTTTCTGACGAAATAATTTAGGACGCTAAAGTACACATTTACCAAAGTGCCTTTGTATCCTTTGGATTCCTTGTTTGGACGGTTTTGCTCACTTGTCCCATATTCTTACATCTTGGGGATCTTATGGCATGATTTGAGTCGATGTGGAGCACTTCTGCACGACGCTGCATTTGAAAAAACCGTCTCGTCCTTAATTTTTGCACGCTAGTGTATTTATTCCTATGTTCATTGACGAATCTATTATAATTTAAATTGACTTAAGGTAATGATACATGATCGGGGTGCAGTCTCAATGCACAATAAACAGGACTTCTTTATACTAACTGTTTGTTTGTTTTTGTGCATAAAACATGATGCATTGAGTTATTTATTAAGTGTTTTTTTCTGAAGTGAAATATTCACATCAAAAACTTTTTTTTTTAATTTTTTTTTCAAAAGATGTACTTAAAAAGAAGTTTTTGGAAGGCAACATTTTACAGAAATTAAGTAATGTTTTTTTTTTTTTTTAATTTTATACAACTTGAAACATATTACATTCCTCCATCATTCCTATGCATAATGCTTCCTCATTCAGGATGACCTGACACTATGTACCTGTACTGAAACATATTTTTTTATACCTGTTCATTATATTTGTATTTCAAACTTCATTTAACGAAAACTGCAGGATATAATGATTGAATGTTGTGGTTTTCAATTATTAATACCAGAAGTTACTCCAAATACCAGAAGAATTAGTTTATTTCTCCCTCTGCAATTTTTGGCACATCGTAACTGCCATTCATTCCAGTTAAAACTGCATAGAGGTTCATTAATTTGACTCCTTACAATATATTGCTTCTTTCCAACTGTTACTGCACTGAAGTATTATTATTATAACTACATTTTATTTAATTTTCTCATCTACAGCAATGGCATCTGCAGCATGGTCCACTTGTCAGTACGGGCATGAAGTCAAGTTAAGACATAGTCACTCATGGTTTGAAAATCATCGTACAGTGTGACACGCATCAAGAATTACTGCTTCTTGGATTTTGGGCTTTAGGTGTCATAGACCTAAAAGCATCAAGCTGAGTTATAAGAGTCTGAGGAATTATACCAGTTGCAGAGATAATCAGTGGACATATGTGAACTGTTTTCAGCTTCTACATCTGTTTAATCTCTGCAGCCAGTTCCACATACTTGTTGATTTTTGTTGCGTAAGTATTCTGAATATTACAGTCCAACGATACTGATATGTCAATAATGACTGCTTCCTTCTGCCTTTTGTCATATAGCACTATGTCTGGACGATTGGCAGAGATGGTTATATCTGTTTTAATCTCACGGTCCCAATATAATTTGTATTGTTTATCATCTAGTACCTCAGTGGATTGATATTTATAGTATGGTACTTCTGACACTGATAGTTCTGTGCCGTGCACTAATTGTTGATGTATCATCTTAGCAAAATTATTATGTTGCTGCATGTAATCAACGTTTGCTAGCATGGTGCATGCTCTGCACATGTGTTCAATGGTATCACTGCATATACCACATCTTTTACATTTGTCATTTTGCAGAACCTCCTTTAAAATGTATTTTCTATAATTTTTGGTTGTAATCTTGTCTTGAACAGCCATCATAAAAGCAATAGTCTCTCCAATAATTTCCCTCTCTTTAACGGCTGATTTGAGGCTTTCTTGTCAACTTCTGGCTTGTCTAACTGGTTTGGATGAGCCCCATGAAGTTCCTTTTGCTTTCATTTTCAAATCTGGTTTTCCATAGATGATTCTTCTATTTTAGCATCTGGTTTACTTAACATTAGTAGGGTGCTCTCTGTCTGCCACACATATGACATCAAACATATTATTTTCATTACATTTAGCGTGAAAGTATTTCCTCAGTGAGCATATTTGTGCATCATGAATGTGTTTTGTATCAAGAATACCTAATCCTCCTTCATCTTGTGGGATCGTGATGTGCTCTATGGTTGTCTTTGGATGTCTCATTTGATGTTGGGTCATATTTGACCTCACAACTCTGTTAAATTCCTCAAGATCTGTTTTTGACCAATTGATAATACTGAAAGAATAAGTTAGAACTGGGACCACAAAGGTATTAATTGATTTCACCTTGTTAGCTATTATTATAATTATTATTATTATTATTTTCTTTATTCGAAATATACGAATCACAGCCTATGACAAACAAAATAAACAGCAAATTATCATTGACTGGTATTGTTGAACTGATACGAGTTTCCACCGGAGACCTAGGTATCAGTCAAGAATCGGCGTAAAATATATGATGTTCCAAGTAAAGCTGTCTTCTGCAGTTCTGTAGGTGGCATATCAGAAAGCTGCAATTTTTCAAAATGATTCATAAAATTTTTTGACATTGTTCCAAGTGCCCCGATGACAATGGGGGACTACCGTTGTGTGTTTAGTCCATAACCGGGTAACTTCTATGGCCAGGTCTCTATATTTAGTCATTTTTTCCAATTCTTTTCATTGACTCTGGCATCTCCAGGGATCGCTATATCAATTAGCCAGACTTTCCGATTTTCTATGACTGTTATGTCTGGTGTATTATGTTCTATGTGCCGATCGGTTTGAATTCTGAAATCCCACAAGATCTTGACTTCATTATTTTCTATGACTTTCTCATCCTAGTGTTATCATGAGCTTTTCGATGCTGGCAGATTGTGCTTTCTGTATAATGACCAGTGAATCAATTTTGCAACCCTGTCATGTCTAACTTTGTAATCTGTCTGTACAATTTTGCTACATTCACATATTAGATGCGACACAGTTTGATCTTTTTCTTGACAAAGTCGACACTTTGGATTATCACTGACTTTCTGGATTTTAGCCTTCATAACATTTGTTTGCAATGCCTGTTCTTGTGCAGCAAAAATCAGACCTTCTGTTTCTTTCTTGATGGAACCCGATTTCAGCCATGCCCAAGTCAAGTTGTTGTCACTTTTTCCATCAATATTCTTTAAAAATTGTCCATGCAGTGGCTTGTTCTTCCAGCCATCTAATCTGCTTTTAAACTGTTTCCTCTTGTATTCAGCCTTGTTTTCTGTTGTTTTTAAAATATTTTCATTATTCACTGCCTGAAGTAGCTTTTCTTTGCTTCTGTGACGTAATCATTCAGGCTTCTTTTTTTTTTTTTCTCTACTACCTGTGGTACTTGTAGTAGCCCTCTGCCTCCAATCTTCCAAGGTAAATACAATCTGTCAACATCACTTTTTGGATGGAGTGCGTGATGCATGTTCAATAACTTTCGAGTTTTCCGATCCAGTATTTCTAATTCACTTTAGGTCCAATCAATTATTCCAGCTGGGTATCTAATTACTGGAATGGCCCATGTATTTATGGCTTAGATTGTATTTCCACCATTTAGTTTTGATTTCAATATTTTTCTTACTCTCTTGATATACTCACTCTGAGTTAGACCTTTGACTTTTGTATGTAAGATGTTATCTGATTCAAGAATCCCAAGGTATTTATAATTTTCATTGTGTGACAATGATTTCATTATATTACCATTTTCTAGTTCTATTCCATCTATATTCTGGACTTTTCCCCGGCGCATGGATAGTACTGCACATTTTTCCAGTCCAAATTCCATCTGTTATCATCACTAAATATTTGCACTGTATGCAGCAATGTTTCAAGTTCGGCAGAACTTTTTGCATACAATTTAAGGTCATCCATGTACAGCAGATGGTTTATTTTTCCATGTTGATCTGAAATGTGGTAGCCCATTTTTGTTTTGTTCAAAATCATTGACAATGGAATTAAAGAGATATTAAACAATAAGGCGACAAAGAATCCTCTTGAAATATGCCTCTCTTGATATTAACTTCTCCGAGTTCTTCATCATATGCATGTAACACTGTTTTCCAGTTTTTCATATTTTCTTTGAGGAATCGGCAGATGTTTTTGCTAACTCCAAATAGTTCCAAACAAGTGTTAATCCAGCTATGGGGCAATGAGTCAAAGGCCGTTTTATAATCTATCCATGCCATATTCAAATTCGTTTTTCTTCTTTTGGAGTTTTTTAGTACCATTAATTGTCAATTAGCAGCTGGTCTTTTGTGCCTCTTGACCTTTTGAAGTTCCCCTTCTGTTCTATTGGGTACAAATTGTTTCCCCGTAAGTAGTCATATATTGATCTCGCTAGTATTCTTGTGAAAAGTTTAAATGTTGTTGGGAAGCATGTAACTGCACGATAGTTAGTAGGTTCATTGCCTTTTTCTTGATCTTTCATTATAAGGAATGTGCGACCTGTTGTCATCCAATCTTCTGTGGCAGAATTCTGTAGCATTATATTGAATTGCATAGCTATTCGTTGATGAAGACCTGTAAGATACTTCAACCAAAATCCATGCAATTCATCTGGCCCAGGAGCGCTCCAGGCTTTCACATTCTTTACTTGCTGTGTAATCATATCAGTTGTTATCATCCATGTGTATTCCTTTCAAATCTTTACAAACATCTTTGATCCACAAGGCATTTTTATTATGTTCAACTGGGCTTTCCCAAATTCCTTTCCAAAATGTCAAGGCATCTTTCTTGCATGGGCTGATGTTTATTTGGATTGCCTTTTGTCCCAGTGATTTATAAAATACTTGTTGCTGATTCCGAAATTGCGCATTTTCTTTCTACTGTTTTATGCGTCCGTCATATCTTTCAATTTTCTTTGCAGTAGCTGTTACTCATTGTTTTAATTCTTCCATAATTTCAACAATTCTTTTTCTTTCCAGGTCGTATTTTTTGCAGAGTCCGTCTTTTATTTTTCTACTTTTAAGTTTCCTATCTTTCAGGCATTTTAAGTTACTAATGTCACTACAGAGTTTATTTTATTTTCTAGCCAAATTTTCCACTTAGGAGTGCCAGGCATTTTCTTCTTTGGCATCTTGTAACCAAGTTCCATGGTTACTATGGCAGCTGTACTGTACATGAGCTGGTTTGTTTCCTTTAAAGTATGAGTTGGAATTTTGTCCACGACATCATTTGCAATTTTTAACAAATGTTTCACTTGTTTGCTTCATATTTGGCGAATTACAGGAAGTCTTTGTCATTCCTCACCTTGCATCATATGGATTAAAATTTTCTCTTTCAGGAGATTTTGCTGTTGTGTCAATTCATGGTTGTAATGTTGTTTCACAGATTGTTCTTCAGGAAAAATATTTTCTGCTACTTGATCTTCCGGATTTACCAGCACAAAGTTTCCATGATGTGGTCCTTATTTTATGTTGGTCCTTCTTTTGCCAATTATTATTATTATTATTATTATTATTATTATCATCATCATCATTATTATTTAATTCTGGGGTTTAACAATACTCATGAGTGTCTAAGGTTATAAGGAGTCACTCATCCCTAATTTAGGGTCATGGGTTCCATGGAAGATGCAGAATCAGGGCCATAAGACAAATATACCACCCATACCTCATCTGGAAGTTCTACCAAGATCCAACTCAGATAATAAGGTAGAAGCGCATGCTCTGACCAGTCTGACACCAAAGTAGCAGAAGTCTTTTGACTCCACTACAATAAGTGTATAGTGATATGAGCACGAGGTTCCTTCTAACTACTCAGAATTGAGGTGCATCAGAGCTAGTATAAATTTCAACTGCACTCATGATTCAAGCTGTTCACTGCAATTCTTCAGAGTTGGAGTTCAATCAGCACAAGGTTTTTTACTTCTCTAACTTTCTGACATGCCACAACTGGAATTCATTCCAATGATACCTGCATGTTGGACATAAGCTTGAATCCATCAGAAGACAATGAACATAAGTTTCCTTCCTACAATTTATTATTTGTGTGCTATCATTAAATCACATTCCACCTATGCTATCATGTAGCAGTGTTACTCCAAACCTTAATGTCTACGGAGTATGATGATTCAATCCTTCTCTGAATTATTAGCACTTAATAAATGGCACGCATTCAGATTGAATATGAGGCTATAAATTGCAATATTTAAGGTCTAAATAGCCAATAGTGTAAGGTTTCTTTCTTGTTGGAATTTTTAGTATGTTAAAATTAATACACATTTAAATGGCACTCAAGTATTGATATGCTCATTCCAATCCTTATGATTTGGAGCGCAAGGAGTGTGAGATTTCTCTCTTCTTTGAGTGTATTACACCTGAAACACCATAAAAAATTTATTTAGGAATTGTAATTGATTGTGATAATGTCACACCATTTCATCTAAGCAAATGAACACTTGCTGCTACTTTTTTTCACCAGCCAAAATATTTTTCTTTCCATAATGCAGGTATTACTTGCCTCTTATTTGTGCTTTTAATCACAACTTTATAACAAAGAAGTAATATCTATTATACAGTTATTTGAGTAATAATTCATGATATTTACCAGACTTCTGTGATGAGCATAACGAGCTGATTTGCCACCAGGTGCTGGAAAGTTTAACTGTGATGGATGAGAAGTGTGTTCACTCGAAACATCTTTCTTTAGTATTGTAGCTGGTTTCTGAGAGAGGTTTGCAACTAAAATACAAAACAGTTTCGTAATAAGAATTCTAATGGAGGGACATGCCATATTACATTACAAAGCATTGATAACTAGAGTTCAAAGAAGAAAATTAGGACACCACAATGACAATAATCATGTGATTTCATATTTGAATCGTTCAATATGAATAAGAAACACAAAAAATTGCTTTAATCAAAATTGATAGAATCTGAATGCAGCAATAAAGGGGGGGACATGCAGAATGACTGACCACTCAGTGAACTTTTTAAATATGCCATACCAAACAAAAACTTAAGATATTATTTTTTGCATATAATCATTTTAAAAGAAAGAGTACATGTATTTAAAACTGCATAGGTTGTACCTATGTTAAATCAAAATTTCTAGAAATCAGAGCATATGAAAGCATAAGGAGAGAATGGATCACTCAATACTGCTTTTACGATATGCTTTACAGAACAAAAAATTTCCAGATATTTTTAGTTAAAACAAATATTTAAATTTGCATAACCATCTGAAATCTGTCAGAACAGTAAATTTGTGTACAGTTTCAACAAAAGTACAAGATATTAAACCAGAAACTTTTCGTATACATTCACGGACAATTTAATTTGCACACCTAAAAGAAAACATGCTACAACTGCGAAACTTTGCAAATAGCTAGAGTGCGTGCTGGTATGCAAATGATTTACGTTTGGTACGAGTGCGCATGACCGCAAACCCCATGGTGGCACTGCAAGCACAAACTGGCAACCTTATGAACCGCCATGTAGTCGATGCCCCATGAAAGCGAAAAGCACCAGCTGACGCAAGCAAGAGTACAGAGTGACAAGAATGCTGGGTAGATGCCAGAAACATCAATTTATGCAACTTACAGACTTTGAGAGAGGCCTGATCATCGGGCTGAAAACTGCAAGGTGGTTGGCATGCCATATAGCCAGCCACGTGGATCATTCTGACCATATCGTTTAACTGTGTTGGGAGCAGTGGACAAGTGATGGCACTGCCACACGGCGGAGCAGCTCCAGATGGACCAGGAGGACTACTGGTAGAGAGGATCGATGGATCATGCACCAGGCACAAACGGATCCCACGGGAACTCGGTTCACTATACAGGCAGGTGTAGAGGCTTCTGTGTGCCCACGAACCATTTCCCGATGCCTAGCGGAAGCAAATCTGCGATCCCAGTGACCCTTACGTGTGCTGCCATTAACACCGGAACATCGCCGGCTCCGTGTGTAGTGGGACCAAGCCAGAGCGACATGGAATGCCACAGACTGGAAACGTGTGGTGTTTAGCGATGAGTGTCACTTCGTTTCGGGGACAGATGGTCGCCGTTCCAGGTGTGGTTGGTTGGTTGATTTTTATGGTGCAAGGGCCATGGTTGGCCAAAGAGCGCCAGACACAAGACAAACAAACAGTATTAAAAATGTGGTAAAAAGCTTAAAATCTGACTGATCATGTAAAACTGAAAAATGAGAACGATGGAAGGGCTAAAAAAGATAATGAAACAAACAGTATTAAAAACATGATACAATGATTAAAATCTAGCTGATTCAGTAAAACTGAGAAATGAGGATGATGATAAGGCTAAAATCTAGATACGTTTAAAATAGTCAATTTCTTTAAAAAATGAAAACACGGCAACAGTATTGCAGTGGTCATTGAGGAGCCGCTGCAGTGTAGCGGCGTCCTCGTTCAACAAATAAGAATGAAAGAAATGAAAACGTACATCACGAAAACGAACACAGCTACACAGAAGATGAGTGACGGTGAGTCGGCAATTGCACGTCTCACACATCGGCGCAGTGTCGCCACACAGCAAAAAGCGGTGAGTGAAACGACAATGCCCAATGCGGAGACATGCAAGCACCACTTCCTCCCTACGGTTCCGACGATATGAGGATTTCCAGACTTCAAGATTAGGTTTAATACGATGCAGTTTATTTTCCACCTCTTGGTCCCACAGACCTTGCCACGTTCGCTTGATATGGTCGCGAACTAGAAAGCGGAAATCCCGGTGAAACAGTGGCAAGGGTGTGACGACCAAAGAGGAAGCAGATCTAGCAGCCACATCAGCACACTCGTTACCCGAGATTCCAACATGCCCGGGAATCCAACAAAATTGTATCTGGACACCGGCCTCGAGCAAAGAAGCTTTCGTACGGTAAAAGAAAAGGGTGGTCACAGCAGTCCAACGATGACAATGACTGTACAACACTCAAAGAATCAGTGCACACCGCAGCCCGTTGATGAGAGCCCGACTGAACATGAAGTAGTGCAAGATACACAGCATGCATCTCCGCCGAAAACACTGTGGCCTCAGCTGGGATCCGCGCGACAGAGACGTCATCAATACAAACCGCCGCGGATCCAACGACTCCGTGCATCTTGGAGCCATCAGTGAAAATGGGAGTGTATTCAGAATTGAGGGCATGGTGCTCAGCGAAGAGCTGCTGGTACACTGACGCAGGGGTTGAGGATTTCTCGAAAGATGTAAAGGTGGTATCAACCATGACACCAAGTGGGTGCCATGGAGGATCCCCAAAGCCCCTGGTCTTTTCAACAAGAGACAAGTCGAGACCAACATCATGGGCTACGGCAGCCATACGAAGACCGAATGTTGAAATGCACGAAGGCCGGTTCCCGAATAAACGAGTATGCTGGGGATGAAAAACTGCATCGTATAAAGGATGGTCTGGAAGAGATCAAGTTTCAGGTAGAATTGAATAGACAGCTGCAGACGGCGTAATTCAAGCGATGGTTCGTTCGCGTCAGCGTAAAGGCTGGGAATTGGAGATGTTCGAAATGCTCCCGAACAAAGACGCAGTGCTTGATGGTGAATAGTGTCCAAAGGCCGGAGAACGGAACAACGAGCAGGGCCATACACGATACAACCATAATCCAGTTTTGACCGTATTAATGAATGGTAAATTCGAAACAAAGACATCCTGTCTGCGCCCCACGAGACTCTCGAAAGGATCTTAAGAATAGATAGAGCCCGCAGACAGGAAATCTTGAGCCGCCGAACATGCGCACGGAACGTAAGCGCACGGTCGACGGTCAGACCAAGGAACTTGGTCTTCGGCAAAACTGGTATGGCTGCACGGTCTAAATACAGCTCTGGGTCAGGATGGAGGCCACGCCTCCGGCAGAAATGGACACACGCTGTCTTGTCGGGAGAAAGAACGAAACCATTGCTATTCGCCGCTTTAAAGATCTGATTAATTGCAGACTGCAATTGCCTTTCAATAAAATGCATGCTTGATGACGAGCAGAAAATGTGCAAGTCATCAACATAGACAGTAGCCGAAACCGCAGGAGGAAGATTTATGAAAAGACAATTAATGCGGAGGATGAACAATGTGACAGATAAAATGCAACCTTGAGGAACACCTTGTTCTTGATGGAACGGTGCAGAGAGCGTCGTACCCAGGCGTACCTGGAACACCCGATTGCGAAGAAAATTAACGATGAAAGTCGGAAGATTTCCTCGCAATCCGCATGCATGGAGGTCACGGATAATACCGTGCTGCCACGTTCGATCATAGGCTTTTTCAATATCGAAAAAAACAGAAACCAGGTGCTGCCTACGCACGAACGCCTCGCGCACAGATGTCTCAAGGTGCAGGAGATGATCGTGAGGTGAACGATGACGGCCAAAGCCGCTTTGTGATGGTGAAAGTATTTGATGATATTCTAAAAAATGAACTAACCGAGAATTAACCATGCGATCAAGAACTTTACACAGACAGCTAGTGAGAGCAATTGGACGATAACTAGAGGGAGACTTGGGATCCTTGCCAGGTTTGGGAAGAGGAAGAACAAAAGCTTTTCGCCAAGATTCCGGGAAACTGTGCTCCGACCAAATACGATTGTATAAGATTAAGAGATTCTCGAGAGACGACTGCGAGAGATGACGGAGCATGTCATAGTGGATGCCATCGGGACCGACAGATGTAGCGCCGGACCGATGCAGAGCCATCCGTAGTTCAACCATGCTGAAGGGAGAGTTATAACTAGTGGCGTTAAAAGGCGCAAAGGAGATTCTCTGGTGCTCCGCAGTGGATTTAATCCTCAGAAAGGAGGAAGGATATGCCAGGTCACTCGACACGGAGGCAAACGCCTCCCCCAAACAATCAGCAATCTCCCCGACTTCAGCATATGTGCAGCCGTTACTCTCGAGAATGGAGATTTGGTGAGAGCTGTAGTTACCCCGGATCTTACGAATCTTGTCCCTACACACTTTTTGAACTGGCACGTGAAGTGAGAAATGAAACATACTGGATCCAAGACTCCCTCTTGCTACGTCGACGCACCAACCGAGCATAGGATTTTGCTCGTTTGAATGTAACGAGATTAGCATCGGTTGGATAACGCCGAAACGTAGACCAGGCCTTATGTTGAGCTCTCCTAGCTGCTGCGCATTCAGGGGTCCACCAAGGCTTCGGACTTCTGGAGAGTGTCGTCGATGTTTTTGGTATAGAAAGATCAGCTGCCTGAAGAATACAATTCGTGACTTCAAGAACCGCTGCGTCGATTGACTCTTGGGTCACCATTGCAGAAGATAACAAAGCTGACGGTGTGAAGACCTCCCATCTCGCACGCTCCATCCTCCACCGAGGAGGGCGCGGGAGGCAGAAGATGGCAAGTTCGCATGATGCGAGAGCAAAATCGGAAAATGGTCGCTCCCGTGGAGGTCGTTACACACCGTCCACGACCAGTCAGCAATAATCGATGGTGATCCCAAGGCCAAATCGATCGCACTGAAAGATCTTGTTGGCTCATGGAAGTACATGTCAGCACCAGTGTTAAAAAGGCACAAAGAGGCTGAGGACAGAAGAGACTCTACGCGACGACCTCTCGTGCTGATGCTGACACTACCCCACAAATGATGATGGGCATTGAAGTCACCCAGTAAAAGAAAGGGTGAAGGCAGCTGATCGACCAATCTTTCCAGAACAGAGACGCTTACGTTCTCGTCCGGCGGCAGATAGACACTGCAGACAGTAAGAGGTACAGGCATGGAAATATGAACCGCCACGGCCTGCACAGTTGTGGAAACCGCGACGGAAGATACCGGAACCCTGTGAGGGACGAGAATAGCGACACCCCCACAGGCTATATTTCCAGACGAGTTATCTGTCCGAAATGCACTGTAGCCTCGAACTGAAAGCAGGTCTGATGGTTTAAGTTTTGTTTCCTGTAAACAAAAACACACCGGAGAGTACAATGAAAGCAGATGTTTCACTTCATCAAAACTCGTTCGAAAACCTCGACAGTTCCACTGAATGATTGAAGCCATGGTTATAAATGAAATGAAAATGAAAATGATCACACGAAGTCAGGCTCCATCACCTCTGATGGGGGTTCCCCCAGATCTGGAGGCGTGTGACCAGGGGCCAAGATGGGAGCATGCTTTGTCCCAAGTGGCTTAACGGGAGGCACACGATGTTGAGTCGTTTGCTGAGATTTTGGAGAAGAAATGCTTTTCCTATCCTGAGCTTTGGTTTTTTTGTTAGAAGAAGTGGCCTGAGTTCCCTTGTTGGTGGTGGGATGAGTCTGCTTCGGGGAAGTGGTGGGTGGCGCTTTCAGACCCCTAGCTCGAGACTGGAGTGCCTCCAGTCCGGCTGCAATGATTTCGTTTACATTGTATGGACATTTAGGGGGATCTGAATGTCGGTCTGAATGGCAACCGTAGATTTGGCAACCACCACTGAAGCGTATGGTCGCCGATCAGATATAACAGGAACCATTCTTCTTCTGGCCTCAGGATAGGAAATATTCTCCACCGTCTTTAGCCTTTGAATTTCTTTTTCTTCCTTCCACTTGGGACAATCTTTGGCTGATGCTGCGTGTGAACCCTTGCAGTTCACACAAAACTCAGCCTCGGCCACACATTCCTGTAAAAGATGTTCTGTGGCACCACAGCGTACACACCTAGGATTGCTCCTGCACGAATGCTGAGAATGGCCATAAGACTGGCACCTAAAACATCTCAAAGGGTTAGGGATGTACGGGCGTACCTCTAGGTGAAGATACCCTGCCTTGATGGACGTAGGCAGGGAAGGACTGTCGAAAGTTAAAATGATGTTGCAGGATGGGACGGACTGCCCATTCCGCCTGAAGAGGATACGCCGCACACCCGTAACGTGTTGACTCCTCAGTTCTTCAAGTAGTTCTTCCTCAGTACACTCAACGAGGTCCTGAGAGGAGACAACACCTCGAGATGAATTTAGGTACCCATGAGGTGTTATTTTGACCGGAGTCTCAAGCAGCGTGGTAGTGTTTATAAGTGTGGTACTGTAGGCCACAGTGGACATCTCTACTAGAAGATCTCCAGATTGGAGCTTCTTTACGCTCTTAGGAGAGCTTGCAATGGATTGAAGAGCTTTATTTATCCAAAATGGACTTTTGGCACTCAAAGGCTTTGAAGGGTCCGATGAGTGCACAAAAAAGAAACGAGCATTTGAACAATCAGGGACATGTTTTTTTGCAGAAGGGGATGAGCCTTCCTCCATACCTCTTTTGCTTTTTGGTTCTTTGGAAATTTTGTTTTCATCCATGAAAAAATTTTAATAATTCGTTCGCCGACTTCCCTCACCCACAATTGAGCCCAACGAGGGAGAGCCGGAGGTCCGCAAGCCAAAGTGGACGCAGGACACGACTCTAGGGATAGCAAGCGGATATAGCAAGTTGATAGGGCAGACATGCGCTCAGCGTGCACCCAGACTTTCCCATGCCTGGGGAACACCCCTTTGGCATGCCCACCCTATCCCCAGACTCACCCTGTCGTGCGAAACGACAAGCCGTTAGAGGTCTGGGCTCCACTCGGCCACAGACCTCATTGACTAGGAGTGGGTTAGTTCCCAGCCGCCCGTTTAGGGTGAAGCAGGGGGCAAAGAGGAGTGTTGGCAACTGGTGACAACAACACCCAGGCCTCCAGAAACCTCAGCCTCCAGCATCCCCTTTTCCACCTTACGGGTCACCGCACACGGCAAACGTGCAGGTAGGTCTAGCTAACCAGCTCGGAAGAACAAAGAAAGGAACATGAAATGGAGAAGACAGGATAGAAAACGAGAAACTATAATCCAGAGCTGGCGCATAATCACAACCTCAGCAACCTACAACTGAGGCGGGAGCGTGTCAAGTGAAAAAACAAAAAAACATAAAAAAATGTGAAAATTCACATCTAGTACATGTCGGCTCAGGCCGTGGGGACGCCATCCCCAGCAGCTGGATGAACAGCTGTCCCTTCGGTTATATAATCGTTCAAGACGAAATGAAAAATTGATCCGTCACAAGGTCAGCTCGGGCCGTGGGGGCGCCGCTCCCCAAATAACTGGAAAACCAGTTATCCCCGTGTGGGGCCAGGTGTGGAGGTCCCCAGGTCAACGGTAGAGCTGAGTTTGGGCTCAATTTTCGGAGCCTGAGCCCACCCGCGCCCGAATTTTATATTAAAAGATAGAGCCCGGGCCTGAACAAGCACGAAAATTCGCTAACCTGTTCAACCATTAATAAAAAACATCTCCTTTTCCACACTTCCATTCTCTCCTCCTCCTGAAATTAACCAATATATTTCTCAAATAGGGAGTGGATGGAGAAGGGATCTCTAACTATTTTTATAGTGTAACTGTACAATTTTCTTTGACCGTTCGTTTCCACCTGAAGTGCTTCTGGCGGCCGGCCATCCAAAATGATTCTGCGGTGCTACAATTGCATGTTGCTCAAATAATGCTAATATTAAAGCGCCATAATGCGCTGAAATATGTACGTTGCTAAATAGAATTATCAGGGAGCTACTGCTTGGAGATGGGGGGTAAATTATCGTCGGCAAGTTATCAACTATCCAATACCTATAGTTCTTGAAAATGCTTTTCCTTCCCTGCAGAAACACACTAATGCGTTGCCAATGCATTTTCTACCTAAGTCCGGAATAAATAGCCATCTCGAATGCGTGCTCCCCAATCAGAACCAGTTCCCAAAGAATTCCCTTTACCAACTATAAAGTGTATCATTTGCCAAATCATGTAAAATCACATTTATACATAAAAAAAAATTATCTCACTCTCCCTCTCTCTAAGAGCCCGAGCCCGAACCTCAGTTAATATTCTACAGCCCGAGCCCGTCTGCTTCGGGCTTTTGGGCTCGGGCTCAGCCCGTCTCAGCTCCAGTCAACGGCACAATCCCAACCTCGCTATTGTGTGCCACACCTCCCCCACTGCAGGCATTATGGTCTGGGGAGCCATTGCCTATGACAGCCAATCAGCTCTAGTAGTGGTACGTGGGTCATTGATGGGCCAGCAGTATGTGGACGAGATCCTATGGCCCCAAGTGCTCCCATTCCTGGCCGGGATTCCAGGTGCGCTATACCAGCAGGATAATGCCCACCCGCACACGGCTCGAGTTGCCCAGGACTACCTACGTCATGTACAGACACTTCTATGGCCTGCCTGCTCCCCGGACATGTCCCCTATCAAGCATGTGTGAGACCAGTTGAAACGCCGGCTGCCGCCATGCCCACTATCCGGGATTTGGAGCACACCGTCCAACAAGTGTGGGCCAGTCTCCCACAGGACAACATCAAGCACCAGTTTGCCTCCATGCCAGACCACATTGCAGCATGTATTGCCGCACGAGGCGGTATGACGCGCTACTGAAGATGACCGGACTGCGTGCCACAGATCCCTCTGTAATTGTCCTGCAGCTCTGTTTTTATCATCATGTGTATCATTCATCTGTATCATTACGTCCATAAAATTTCAGTTCAATCTGATGCTTCCTTTTTGGTGCACAAATTTTATTGTCCATAAGTGTAAAATAAAGGTTGCACTTTTCTTTTTTGCCTCTGAACACCTTAACACTTTTCATCTCATTTTTGAGAAAGGGCGTGCATGGTCTTTTTGTCCTCACACTGACACTGACACAGATGGTGGGAACCATCAGTGCAGCTAGAGCTATAGAGAAGCTGAGACAAAGTGTTTTACAAAAGGTGATAACTTGAAAAATGCCAATATTGGCCTTGTTGTGGGATGCAATTTCACCAGAAATGGTTATAAAGTCTTTTACAAAAATGCTGCATAAATAATATCATGGATGTAACAGGTACTATTTGGAAATTCTGATAGTGGAGAATACTTTGAAGGTTTTTACAGAAGATAATCTCAAAAATTTGCATAATTCATTTCAATAAATATGTTTTCCAAAATCTTGAAATTAAAGGTTGGCTTAAATGCAGGTCAAGGATTTTCACAATTTTTTAGCTGTTGAAGTAGGAGGGGGTTGGCTTATATGTGAGTATACACTGTATTTATGGATGCTTGTCTGTATGATGCCAAAACAAGGCAGTACTGGTTTATGTCTTGGTTATTAACATGTATTCTGGTTACTCTATGCTAATGACACAGTCCTATTGGGGAAGAGAAAAACTAAGGTTGTACAGTATTTTGTCCCAGATGTACAACATTTTGTATGAAAATCAAGCTTAGCATAAATAAGCGAAAACCCAAAGTGTTGGCTTTTGAGTGAGAAACTGTTAGTACTGAATGCAAGATCAGTCTAATGTCACAGAGTTAGACCATATGAATGTCTCTATGTATCTAGAAAGCATGATTGACACAGAAAACAGATTAGATGGTGAAATTAGTGGGAAAGTGACTCTTTATTAGAAAAAAATTTTGTTTCAGTATGATCACAATAATACGCACTAAAAGTATAAGTTACGATAAAATTCAGTCAATATATATTGTAGTTCAAATTTCGCTGACATGTGAAGAACCTATCTCTGCATGGCTAAAAAATCATTAAATAATCGGCGAATTAAATGTCGTTCATTTACGTTTCACACGTTATTTTTATAAGTTTCACAATCAGGAGATCATTACTTTATGTTAAACCTTATATAGAGCTCATCCAAAGTAGTTTTCATGTACATAATATTTGTTATTTCATTTTAATGTGAGGATCTTTGTGCATTTTACTACCCATACAATATTCTTTCTGAATTCATACTGTTCTATTAGCAGAAGTGCATTCAGCACATACAAACACAGAAATTCCACCAAAAACTGGTTTAGCTAATATCAAAATCCAGTTTTTTGTCCTTTTTGAGGTTCAATTACCACCATGATGAGTAACAATACCAAATTACTAGAGTTCATATATATATATTGGGTTTTGCTATATAGTAGATGTACAACACAATTGCAAAAAATAAATAAGTGCAGTGATTATTTCAGTTTTAAAAATAAACTTACCTTGGTGAGGTACATCCACTTTCCTTAGCATTAATTTTGCTCGATTAGGAAGTTTTTTATGCTGCTGCATAGATTAAAAAGAAACATAAAAGAAATTAAAACAATGAATGCTAAAGAGATATAATGAAAAACAATAAACATAAATGTAAGAAGAATAGCAAGAAGACATAACACTGGATTTTGGAGCACTGTTGCTGCCTTCTTTATGATTGAAAAAAAAAAAAAATTCCAGGCCCTCTTTCCTTGAAAAAATATTTACAGCAAACTAAGGGTTAAGGGTTAACTAAGGCTTTTCATTTGTAAATAATTATGGACTAAAGTCTTTTAATTTTAAAGTTTTAGGAAGTGTGTAATATAGGTTTTTTTAAATTGGATTGTTTTCTAATTAGATATCTGAGTTTTTCTGAGAGTAAATGTTTGTGTAATTGTGGTTGATACATTTGAATTGGCATATAGTTATTGTAGAGGAAAATAAAATCTGAGTTTACATGAGTTTTAAAGGAAATGTACTTGAGCTTCGAACCACGCAGTGGCAATTAAAATTATGTGTTGGAAATGTACACTGAAAAGCAATTGAATTAGAGATACCTGTCTAGTAACGTGTAGCACCACCTTTCACCCTGATGACAGCAGTGATTCGTCTCGGCATGGACTCGACAAGACACCGGAAGCGTTGGGAAGCCATACGGATCCACGACCTCTGAACAAGCCCCCACAGTTCACGAAGATTTGATGGAGGAAGGTCAGAGCCTCGAACATCTCTCTCGATGGCATCCCAGATGTGCTCAACGGGACTGAGGTCAGGTGACCTAGCTGGCCAAGGAAGCGATGTCACGTCGGTGGAGTATTCATCCAACCATTCGGATACAATTCGGAAGCGATGGCATGGTGTCTTGTTGCAGGATGAGGTCTCCAGTGGGATGTTGAAGACACACAAACGGGAGCAAATGGCCATCCAGGATATCCCGGTAACGTTGACCTGTGAGGGACGATGTCACACGTACCAGGGGTCCCATTTCAGTCCACGTAAACAGTCCCCAGACGAGAATGCCACTCCCACCAGCTTGAAGAGTACCCTGCTGGCAAGAAGGATTCATCGCTTCATGTGGTTTGCGCCGTACTCGTATCCTGCCATCCGCATGTACCAACGTGAATCTCGACTCATCAGTCCAGGCAACATTTTTCCACATGTCTAGGGTCCAGTGGCGATGTTCCTGCACTCATGTTAATCTTTGCACCCTGTGATGTGCGGTCAGCAGCGGTACCCTCGTGGGACGATGGCTTCTGTACCCCATAGCGAGGAGATGGTTCTGGATGGTGTGGCTGCTTACACGTTTTTGTGCACCAGCGTTAAATTGCCAAGTGATTTCTTGCACTGTGGCCTGTCTATCTGCTGTTACAATGCGAGCTAGTTGACGATGACCCCGCTCATCCACATGCTGTTGTCCACAGCAGTTGGCCCTAGCAGGTATGGTTTTACCAGATTCGATGAACTTATGGTGCACCCGTGACACAGTGGCTCGTGAAAATCCTAGTGCCTGCATGACTTCCGAGATGGAGTGACCCATTCGTCGGGACCCGACAATTTGCCCACGATCAAATGTGCTTAGATTCTTCGTCTTACCCATACTGCATCCGACTCTTACTGATTCCCGTCGCATCACTCCTTATATTGTCGGATCACTGCATACGTCATGTCGTTTCCGTTTACAGGGCCGCCCACAGCGCCACATTTGCATAACGCCAGCTGTCTCTAATTCAATTGCTCTTAAGTGTATACCAAAGAAGAAAACCTCCTGAATGGTATTTAGGGGGGGGGGAGTGAATAACCTCAGAATTTAGTTTATGTCTAAAGAGCACGTTAATAGTGAAGCAGCTAAATGACATTTTGACATTAGCAATGCTGTAGGAATACATGATTTACAGCAGCTAAAACTTTAATAACAAGAACCTCTGAACTGGAATACCCTGTAATGCCTAATCTAGATATCATCTCCATGTATACTGGCACAATTCTACACCCCTGCATAAAATTCCCAGGAGAAGATCTGAAAGACCAAATAATGCTTCATACTTACAATCAAGAACAACTAATTGGTGGTACCAATGAACATTTTTTGTTTCTTTTAAAAATTATTTATTTCACTTTGTTTCCAAACTGGAGCAAACAACCTCACTTTTGCACTGCTTCAAAATTATAATGAAAAATAACTAATTGGTGGCAACAATGGACATTTTCTGTATCTTTTAATAGTAATTTCTTTCAGTTTGTTCCCAAACTGGAACCAATAGCCTCACCTTTGCAATAGCTTCTCCACTAATTTTCCAGAAAATCATGTTGAATAAAAATCAGAAGAAATATTTTGCTACCATTAGTTTTCTGCCTTTATGCAGAATACATAAAAAATACAATAACAAGTTGCAGGTAGTGAAGAAGATTCTTTTCCAGTAAATATTCTTACCTACTTCAATTCTAAATGTGATACCCTACAATTAAAAGTGGAATTTCAATATGAAAAAGAATTCAACTACCCAAATTTAACCTTAGCAGAAACAGAAGGAATAATCAGTACACAAACTCATGAAAAATGTACTAATGTTAAGAAGATTTTCATTTTCATCCAACTACATAAAAAAATCAATAAAAATGCTGCAAGCCACTCACCTTTCATATGTCAGGGAGTCCTACATTTCAGTACACATTTCATACACGAGATCACAGAGTTAAGTCCAACTCCCAACAAGAGGATATCTTAAGACCATCACTATTTACTCTCAAACTTTATAATTATTAATACTATTATTGAAATTCTAATTAACATTAAAAGGCTTTACTAACATAAAAACCCGAACGCAAAACATGAATGCATTCAAATACACTAACACACAGATTTCAATCTATAAAAAAACACAACTGAAACACTTTTTCAGTTACATGCCTTTTGCTACAAACCAGATAATCTTTTGAAATGACACTTTAAAAATTATTATTAGGGGTATGCAAAAGTTTCTGCCGCCCTTGCTAGCGGGTGCTGTGGGGGTCTAACTGGCCAGCGACCCATGATGTCGGTTAGTACATGAAGCCAAGCATGGCAGTCGATAAAGTTTATTTGCGGCACTGTCTGTTGTTCATGTTTAATTTAGGGAAAAGTGCGAGTGAAGCATACGGTTCAATATGTCAGGCGTATGGCGAAATGATTATGGGTGAGCGGATGTGTCGAGAATGGTTTGCCAGATCTAAGAAAGGTGATCTAAGCTTGGAAGACAAGCCATTTGCAGAGGTAGACTGCAGGAATGCACAGGTGAGGAGCTGGAATCACTGTTACAAGAGGATGCCACACAATCGACCATGGAACTAGCGAAACATTTGAAAGTAACTCAATCGACAGTGGTACTGCATCTACAGGCCTTGGGGAAGATCCAGAAGATTGGTAAGTGGATTCCGAATACTTTAAAAGAGCGTAATATTGGTCAATGATTGGGCATCTGCATGTCGTTGCTGAAGAGGTTTCAAGGGAAGAATTTCTTGTGGACGGTTGTCACCGGGGATGAAAAATGGGTGTATTGTGATAACCCCACACACAAGTGATCCTGGGTCGACACAGGCCAGCCATCAACATCCACTGCAAAACAGGATATCCACAGGGGAAAGGTGCTGTTGTGTGTGTGGTGGATATGCATAGAGTCCTATTCTTCGAACTGTTGAAACCGGGCGAAACAATCACTGCACAACAATATAGCGATTAGTTGATGAAACTGAACTCCACAATCGAGCAAAAATGGCCATGGACACATAAAGGATACCGCTCAGTCTTCCTGCTACACGATAATGCCAGAACACGTCAATGCCACCACGAAATCAACCCTTGAACAATTACACTGGGAGGTTTTACCGCACCCGGCTTACTCCCCGGACATTGCAGCCTCAGACTTTCACCTGTTTTGCTCTATGCACCATGCCCAAGCCCAACAGCGGTTCACCACAGTTCCAGAGGTGGAAAATTTTGTCTCTGCGTTCTTCAGCTCAAAACCCGAGTCCTTCTATCACAGGGGCATTCATTTGTTGCCTGAAAAATTACAAAAGGTCACTGATGCTAACGGCCAATATTTTGTTGAATAAATGTGTACTGGTTTTCTGATTGCTCCTGTCTCCTTTCTCTTCAAAATGGCAGAAACTTTTGCATACCCCTAATAGTTAAAAAGAACCTGAATTTAAAAAAAAACAACATATCAGCTCACCCCGGGAGAGGGCCCTTTTTCTGCAGTTTTCGCACCTCGCTGCGGGCATCATCAGGAAACCCACAGCTCTTGACAACTTGGCCACGAGCAGCAAAATAAACCAGAAGTCACCACAGTGGGTCACCCTCAATAGTCTCTCCAGTCATTGCAATTCTCAGTGCCATCCATCCAGAAAAAATATCATACTGTCTATTACCTAATTACTATACCACTTACTATACCACTCTCCCTCCCTCTTTTTAATTCTTTATTATTATTATTTTCCCTTTTTCCTCAAGTTTAATCAGTTTTCAGTTGTTGTTTTTTTCATCAAGTTTAATCATTATGGAAGGTAGAATATGAATATTCTGCTGCCATAATATTGTATATACGTAAAAAAATGTTGCCATATAATTCTTTTAAAAAATCAACTTGTTAAGATTCTGCAGAAACATTAAAAATATCAAATAAGGAGATTTAGAAGAAATCTTAGCAGACAACTATACCATTTCTTCGATTATTATTTTTTTTAAATGACGTACAAGAAAACATCCAAAAACTAGGCCAAAGTTCACTGTACAATTCACCTACCATATAAGACTGTTTGAAAAGTTGCAGATTATCAGCATAGAATTCTGTTTAAATGTACCACAGGTGTTTGAAAAATCCTCACCTCTTTTATGCACATAATTATCTGTGCACATAATTTTCTCCAACAGATATCTAACTCTTTTATGCACATAATTTTCTCCTACAGATATCTACCTCTTTTATGCACATAATTTTCTCCTACAGATGTTGAAGATCGAATGCAATCATAAAATAAATGAAGCAACAGAGCGGACTACAGGCCTCCACCATGTAGTATTATTGCCCCCCCCCTTTACTAATATGTATTCTACTGATTTCAGGTTATTTTTACACGCACACACCCTCAAAAAAATCCCAATAAGTCCAGAGTAAAGACAGATTGTGAATGAGAGAAAGAGAGTGAGTAATGAGACACAAATATTAGTTGCAAATAACAAGAGTGATAAATAAGAAAGGCAGAAGGGAGATATAGGATGTAGGAAAGATTCCACTATAAAAATCTTGAAATATGTCTGGAAACTGAGAGAGAGAGAGAGAGATGGGAGAGGAAAAGAAACATAATTCACAGGAAATGAATCAGCTGCCTGTTATAGGCAAGGAGGGTCAGTAAAGTTCTAATTTTTCCATATGTGAAACTTGTTTTTGGCTTAAAAGATGATAGATAAACAGGATTTTTTTCTGCTGTTTTTGATGGAAGAATATCCTGTTCTAATTGCTATGATATATTTATCTTATGTTTTCCTTTGACATTTAGGTTATATAAGCATTAGAAATATGGCATCACATTTTTGAATGTTGCAGCAGAATACCAACCTGATGCCTTAACAAACTCCATGTTTGCAGTTCATCTATATTAGTCTCAATATCAGGCACACTTGAATGAAGATCAGTTTGTTGAATTTCTTTGGCAGGTATGTGATCTGTAACATTATGGTTCACATCTGACTGATGAACAAGTATGCTACTAGGTAGTTTTGATGTACTGGGTATACTTTCCAAGGGAACACTTGGCAAAATGTTTCCATCTGTTTTTTTATGTTTCTAATAAGATGAAATAAAAAAAATTAGTCATCAATATCCAATTGAGTAGTATTCTTAATTTCTGAAACTATTTGAATAAGTTCAAGTACATATAATGCCTGGTTAGAACATAATCTAAAATGCAAATGAAAAAATAATCTAAATTAAAGAAAGAAATGAAAGTGCACAAATTTATATTTAATAGTTCCATTCATGAAAAGTAAACAATTAAAATATTTACAAAGGAGTGCAATTATAAGCATGTACGCATCACTGAACATATAATAGTTTTCCAAGTAGCTGATAATGTAATGAATATTAATGAAGGTCTGTAATTTTTGAGATCTATGCTCAAATATGAAAAAAACATTTAAATAAAAGGTTTTTCATATTTATTTGCATATACATTTTCAAAGGGATGTAAGGTCAGGTGATGCGTAACTTCACAGCCTCTCCTTGACAAATGTCAACCCCGCCTTCTCATGGTGCATCCTGTTCCCACTAAAGGGACTCTGACGACCGCCAATAGCGGTATAACTATACCATCGGGATTAGAGGAAATGCTATCCCACACTCACCAACCCGCTTGGCCAGCGTGATGAGTTATGGCCAAACCCCTCCAAAATGACTCCACAACTTAAATCTTGGCCCTCAGTCTCCGGCAGCTGGAATGTACCTGGCCAAGGCAACGGCCAGTGCGACATGAAGGCAGAGGGTGCTAAGAATCCCCGGAGGACCGGACTAGGCTGCCATCTGATGCTGACCTTGGCTACATATAATGGATGCTCCCTATCTTCTGATTCAAGGTTTCGTGAATTGGAAGAGAAACTACAAAGGATCAAGTGGGACATCATCGAGCTCAGTGAGGTAAGGAGAAAAGGAGAAGATCTCATTGAACTGAAAAGTGGACATCTCTTCTACTATCGTGGGACAGATACTGGCAGAACTAGTGGTGTTGGATTTATAATAAACAAGAAACTGAAGAATAAAGTTGTAGAAGTTGAAAGTTCCTCTGACAGAGCTGCACGCCTCGTTATCCAACTCTCGAGAAGATACCAGGCTCAGATTATTCAAACTTATGCACCAACCACAAGTCCTCCTGAAGAAGAAATTGAAGAATTTTATGAGGAAATTCGTCATCTAAATAATAAAGTAAAGCAGCACACTTAAAGATAATTATGGGAGATTTCAATGCAAAAATAGGGCAACGGCAACAGAATGAAACTTCAGTAGGTAAATTCGGTCACGGCAACAGAAACCAGCGTGGAAATACTCTCGTTGAGTTTGCAGAGGCAGAAGGGTTTTTCATCTTGAACTCCTTTTTCAAGAAAAAGCCACACAGGAAATGGACATGGAGACATCCAAATGGGATGACAAATGAAATTGATTTTATTAGGTGTAACAAAAAATTCATCATAGAAGACTGCAGTGTGCTAAACAAGTTCAACACAGGTAGTGACCATAGATTGGTGAGATGCAAAATGCACCTCAACACTAAACTTGAACGTGGCAAGCTCATAAGACAAACAAAATGTATTGACATAACCAACCTTAAAAAACACCATAATACCTTCAAGTTGGAACTGAAGAACAGATTATCTGCTTTAGAAGGCCTAACATCGGAAGAAGTGGATATCTCTGAAGTTAACAGAAAAGTAACCAAAGCTCTTATGGAAACAGCTACAAAATTAGCTGGGTCTAAGAACAAATTGCATGTGAACAAATTATCAGGAAAACCCAAAATGTTGATGCAAAAAAGAAGAGAGATGAGGACAACTAAAGAAGATGTGACTTCCAAAGTGGAATATATAGAGCTATGCAAGACAGTACGAAAAAGTATCACTGAAGACGTAAGGAATTTCAACTGTGAACTAGTGAGGAAAGCAATTGAAAACAACCAAAGCCTAAAGATAGCAAAAAGACATCTCAGTAAGGGAAGAAAACAGATTATGGCACTGAGAAAAGAAGATGGTTCTGTAACAAGAAATAGAGGCGAAATTTTGACAAGAGTGAAAGATTTCTACTCCAAATTATATGAAAGGGATGATACATGTACTCCAGAGATCATGAAAGGTACCAGTACCAGAGTTCTTCCAGTCCTCCCAGCAGAAGTTGCACATGCAATCAAGAACATGAAGCAGGGAAAAGCTCCAGGAGAAGATGGAATTACTGTAGACATCATACAAGAAGCAAGTGGAGAAATTGAAACAGTACTCGACCAAATTTTCACTCGATGCCTTAATGAAGGGAAGATTCCTGAGGATTGGAACAATGCTATAATGATCCTGGTACATAAAAAAGGTGACATTGAGGATCTCAGGAACTACAGGCCTATCAGCCTCCTATCAGTGGTTTATAAAATCTTCACTAAAGTTCTTTCACACCGCTTGAAGGTAACACTGGACATGGCTCAACCGAGAGAACAAGCTGGATTCAGGAGTGGCTACAGCACAATAGATCATATCCATGTACTGAGAGAACTAATTGAAAGAGCGAGGGAATATGAACTTCCATTGTGCATGGCTTTTATCGATTATGAAAAAGCCTTTGATTCGGTGAAACCATCTGCAGTTACAATGGCTCTGAAATCCTGCGGTATTGAAGATGCATACATTAATATTATTAATATCATCTATGAAAATGCAAGTGCAAAGATTCGGCTGTTTGAAAATACAACACACATAAAAATTGAAAAGGGAGTGAGACAAGGTGACACCATATCTCCGAAGCTCTTTAATGTCACATTGGAAAATGTCTTTCAATCACTGAACTGGGAAAACAAAGGGATAAAGATTAATGGAGATTATCTAAATCACCTTTTTCCTTTTTCTGATGACATAGTCATTTTTGCAACTACCCCATTAGAGCTGCAGAGTATGATCCAGGAACTTGCTGACAAGAGTAAAGAAGTGGGATTAAAAATGAACTTTCAGAAGGCAAAAGTGATGTTCAATGCTTTTACAAGAAATGAAGATTTATCGATTGATGGAGAAAAGCTGGAGATAACAAACACGTACGTTTATCTTGGACAGCAGATATCAAGTGAGGGTCACATTGATGAAGAAATAAATCGGCGTACAAAACTTGCCTGGAGAGCTTTTGGAAGAAACAGCATAATTTTCAAGAGCAATATGCCATTATGTCTTAAAAGAAAAGTGTTTGATCAATGCATCCTTCCAGTGCTTACGTATGGTGCAGAGACGTGGACCTTAACTAAAAGAGACATACAAAGGCTGCAGACAACTCAAAAAAGCATGGAGAGGTGCATGCTTGGTGTAACCAGGAGAGATAAGAAGAGGAACTCGTGGATCCGAAAAATGACAAGAGTGGAAGACATCATGATCAGAGTTAAATCCCTGAAATGGCAATGGGCTGGACATACTGCCAGAAGGACAGACCATCGATGGACAGCTGAAATCTTAGATTGGATTCCAAGGGACAGGAAAAGACCCAGAAGAAGACCACATGGGAGATGGGTGGATGAAATTCGAAAGTATGCAGGAGTGACATGGAGGAGACTGGCACAAGACAGACCGTTGTGGAAGAAACTTGGGGAGACCTTCATCCAGCAGTGGATTGATAATGGTTGATAATGATAATGATTATGACATTTTCAAAGTAAGCATAATTCAGTTATGGATATAGCTAACATTGCATTTAGCTTGCTTTAATAACAACTGAATGAAAACATTAATCAATGAAATGAAAATGTAACAGTTACAATAATGTCTATTTGTCATTGGATTTCAAATATATTATGAGAAAATTGAAAGCTAAATTGTTAAATTTATTGACATATTTAAAAATAACTTCATTAAAGTTGACTAATTACAATTTTTTCATACTGTGTGTGTGTGTGTGTGTGTCACAAAACACATGGTGTATGCATTGGTTAGAGGATGCCATAAGTTCAATGCAGAAGGTGTGCATACATAACATAACCTCTTAACTCTGTGAGGAATATAAAATGCTTTTTATAAAACAGGAGGAAAGAATTCATGAATTTTACTAGCAGTCATGGCCATTCTCCAAACAGTGAATCTATAAAGCCATTTTTTGAACATAACATTAAAGAAAGGGAAAGAAAAGTAATTTAAGAAATTTAACTGTTTTACAATTCAGAACAGGGTCATGACGTCAATGCATACAGTTTGACGTAAAAAGGTAGCAGGCTTTGGTGCCCCGTAATTTTAAATAAAAATTTCGTGGAATTTTTACAGCATTTCAACGTTTCTGGCATAATTATCTTTAAACCTATCAGCATTTTGAGCAGTAAAGCTAAGCCACCTTTTTTAATTTTCAGACTTTTTTAGGTGTAGAAGTGATAGAAAAATTAAAGCGGACAATATTCCAAAGTCACCATTTTTATTTTTTGTTTTGTTTTTGGACTGTTTTAGGTATCTGAACTTTAGACCTATCACCATTTTGAATTTTTTGGTTTTCAGACTTTTCTAGGTGTAGAAAAATTCAAGTAGACAATATTCCAATCCTGCCATTTTAATTTTTTGGTTTCCACACTTTTCTAGGTATCCGGACCTTAAGACCTATCAGCATGCCAATTTTCAGATCTCTGGGTCATTTAGAAGTGGTCAAACAATTCACGAAAAATTCAAGTAGACAATGTCCCACAGACGCCATTTTTTTTATTTATTTTTGTTTGTTTTTTTTTTGTTTTAGGACTTTTCTAGGTTTCCAGACCTTAAGACCTATCAGCATATCACTTTTCAGATTTCTAGGTCATTTAGAAGTGGTCAAACAATTTGCAGATGGAAACACTTGCATTTTCCCCATTTTGCTTTATGTATATAGATTTTATGGTCATGATTTTAATTCTTGAAGATATTATTAAGGGTTGATGAATGCAAAAGAATGGTTGGAAAGAGATGGTGATGAAAGCACCAGAAAATACTCCATTATCTTGACATCTGTTGTCCATCCAGTCCACTGTGATGTGATATGGATTCTTGGGGATGAACTTTAAACAACATTGTGAGATCTTTGAAGATTTATCAACTTTTGAGTGTTCAGAGTGTGATAAATGGAACAACATTGAAGGGGATTAATCTGCATATTTTATGGATCTGAATGAGATAGTTAAGTGACAAAATCAAAGCAAATGATAATGATAACCAAAGCACTGATTACACATTTTTCTTACATATTTTTATATACTTGGTTGGAACATTATGATCCTGATAACATTATCTGTAATCATGGTAGGTGGCATTTAATGTAACTAATTACAAAGGTCATGGCCATCCCTAGTGACACCCCAATAAATATTTTCAAAATTTGCATACATATTTTTCTTTTTTCACAAGAGTATTGTGTTTTACTGAAAAATTTTTGATGAAGACTTTTTCTTTCTCTTCATCATGTTGTTATCACTACAATTCATGATCACTGTTACACTTAATCACTGGAGTTCATTCTTTTAGCAGTAACTAACTCATGATATTGTTGATGATGGAGACTTTCTCAAATTCCAGTCCATCTTTAAATTTTCTTTTTGCACTGACATGTTGATGCATAATTTTAACTGAGAATGATTTTAATTGAGAATAATTTTAACTGAGAATGATTTTAATTGAGAATAATCTTAACTGAGAATGATTTTAATTGAGAATAATTTTAACTGAGAATAATTTTAACAGTTTTAACTTTGGATTATATGTCTATGTAACCCAGGCCCTAGGGGGGACAGGGGGGCGATCAGCAGTTTGCCCATTCTTGCATTTTTGGCAGGGAAAAGGCAGCTGCGCACCAGTATATATACCCAACATAATTGCCCATCTTAAAAAAATTGTCACCCACCCACCTCTAGAATCCTGACTATGGGTCTGATGTAACCCCATTTTATTAGACACATTTTTAATTGCTGATTTATGTTCTACCACTCGAGTTTTCAGTTGACAATATGTCTCTCTAACATGAGAAAATCCACAGAAACATTCTATGTTGGAAATAATTCCTTGTACAAGATACCTTTTTATGAAAATTAAAAAAAAAAATAATTATAATACTCAAAAAAATCTACATAAATTTTGGGAAATTACTATTGGAATGTCACTTTATTGACTGCTATGATTCTTATAACTTTATAATTAGGAACTGTGAAACTTTTGAAGTTTTCATTACAAGTTCACCGACACTTTGTTCACATAATTCAACAACAAAAAATGCACCAGATGTTACAGGATGAAGGTAGATAAAAAAAACACCCTAGTTATGTTTACAAAAAAAAAAAAAAAAAAAAAGAACTAAATGTAATTAGCATATTTATCCACCTACCTTAATCTATTTGTTAGATGTGCATTCCATATTTTCTATGTTACAGGATTTTTAAAAAATAATGAATTTGTGTATAGCATATGTGAAATATTTTGTCCAAATTTTAGTAAACCCATCAATCTTTCATTCACTCAATAAAAGATATTTCTCTGTTTATATTCCAGAAGAGAAAAAAGGAAAGAAAAGGGATGCTGTGTCTTGCTAGAATAGTCACTAAAGTATCTGGAAGCTGAACAGTAGTACACAGAAACTTCAATACAGCTAATTATTATGCTTTTGCCCTTCATGAGCCCACTTTAAAAAGAATAAGCTGAGCTTTTAAAGTAAAAGCCTATGTCAAATCAAAGAAGAAATGATTTCCAAGGCCATTAGTTTTGTACACTAAATGTACATAATACATATAGCATCAGGAAACATAAAATGTAGGAAATTTTAATATTAATTCTATCAATTCTTCAAACATCTCAAGGTTTTGAATTTTTCTGCGTGGTTATAATTCATATACATTCATGCCAACAACTCAGTTGTTGTACTGTTTACTGTTTCTCACATTGTATTATTGTTGAAGTGCTTGCGGGAAACACCTTTGTCTGATATACGGTTATAATCATAACATGCTATAGAGTTTATAATAAATAGATATAAATCGATAATAGAAGGTTAAGAATGTTACTCACATTTGGTCATGGGGCGTTCCGGGATATTGAAGGGTCCTTTGTAGTTCTATTGCGACAAAACTACGTCCATCACGTTTTCAATGGTAGACATCGTCTCTTTCACACAAACAGTGATGCAGTCAAATCATTCATATCGAAGGGTTAAGTTCAGGCTTGATATTTAATCCTATTATTCAGTATTTTGTTTCCAAATGGTAAGGTAAAATCAGTAAGTGAGTATCGCTCTTTTTGAGTCGTCATTTAAAAGATGATATTTAAGACCATTAAAACTATTAAACATTCCAAACCTTATGTTGAAAGGTAGTCAATCTGGTACGAAAATATCCTATATTGACCAAAGATCGGTCCTCGTTTCCCGCAGCGCCAAATTCCCATACTAGTTTCAACTATCTTTTTGCAGTCTTCTTCCATGGGCGAAAATGATGTATTTCTCATCATTCATGTTGTTCCTTTTTGTTCCAGTTAGACATATGTTCTCCTAATCTGGTCCTAAATCTTCTTTAGTACTTCCTATGTATACCAGATTAGGAGAACATATGTCTAACTGGAACAAAAAAAGATAACAAAACATTGTTAATTTAACATTGCATTGGAAAAGGGGCAGTCCCAGACAGGACAGAAGCAAAATTAATAATGCCACATAAAACAAAAGCCCAAATTTTAACATCAGAAGCAGTGATGATTGAAAAACCAGGTAGACAAATTGTAATTATAATGACCCGATGGACCTTCCATACGCTTGGAGATACCTCGTAGAGCAAGAAAAAAAGGAAAGAAAAAGAAAAAAACAGAATAGAAATAAGAATAAACAGTATAAAAACAAGATAAATAATAAATCTATTGACATACAGAAGATGGCGACACCGGAGGATTTAGAATCGTGAACAAATTCGAACGATCCAATCAGAAACATGCACGACGTGAGATGTGCAATCAAACCAAAATCCGAATGTGCTAAGTTTCTGCCGACATGGAACTTTTGACTCTATCAGTGGATTTGAGAAGGATGGCCAAGGAACAACAAGAATGATGAGAAATACATCATTTTTGCCCACGGAAGAAGACTGCAAAAAGATAGTTGAAACTAGTATGGGAATTTGGCGCTGCGGGAAACGAGGACCGATCTTTGGTCAATATAGGATATTTTCTTACCAGATTGACTACCTTTCAACATAAGGTTTGGAATGTTTAATAGTTTTAATGGTCTTAAATATCATCTTTTAAATGACGACTCAAAAAGAGCGATACTCACTTACTGATTTTACCTTACCATTTGGAAACAAAATACTGAATAATAGGATTAAATATCAACCCTGAACTTAACCCTTCGATACGAATGATTTGACTGCATTACTGTTTGCGTGAAAGAGACGATGTCTACCATTGAAAACGCGATAGACGTAGTTTTGTCACAATAGAACTACAAAGGAACCTTCCATATCCCGGAACGCCCCATGACCAAATGTGAGTAACATTCTTAACCTTCCATTATCGATGTATATCTATTTATTATAAACTCTATAGCATGTTATGATTATAACCCTATATCAGACAAAGGTGTTTCCTGCAAGCACTTCAACAATAATACAATGTGAAAAACGTAAACAATACAACAACTGAGTTGTTGACAGGAATGTATATTTTAATATTAGTTTCACAGATCAAAAGTTGGGACTAAAGTGTGAAATAGGCAATTGTTGGGAACAGATTTTTCCTTTTTAGAATTTATGTTACAACTCACTCTATCTTGAACACTATTTTGGCATACACTTATTAAATGATAATGACTGAATAAATTTACATTGTTATGATGTGTGTAAAAGACACAGTGTATAATTCACACACAAAAAAATTATACTCAAATTGTTCGGCAGGTATAATTTTTTACACCACTTGCTAACAACAGGCACCTCTGTTCTCTCCCCCCCCCCCATTTTTTTTTTAATATGCTATTTTTCCAAATTTATTCTTTACTGGACATTTCCAAAATGCTTATCAACACTCTTTAGTTTATAGCTGGTATCCTGAAAATTTGTCAATTTTATATGCTTTCACTAATGAGTTCAATTCCTTCATTTAAATTTAAAGCACAAAATGTCATATGTCAGCAAAAAAATTTCAGTTACCTTTTTAACTTTGGCATATAGCTCTTCAATGTCTTTTGAAGAAGGAGGAGTAGGTAGGGTTGAGTTGGAAGAATTTTCAGATCGAACAGATTCATGTACAACTGCTGTAACTTCTTTTATCGTGGAGTACCTGTAAATCACAGAACATGAGTAACAGACATTAAAATGTACAATATTTCAATGTTATGTATTAATACATTTCTTCATATCATTTACTGCCATACCACCACAGTTAGGCTAGTGAAACATTTGCATATGACAAAAATATGCACTTGAACAGGACAATAGCCCTTCTTTAATGTATTATTGTATTAAAAGAAAAAATCCGTCTTGTTGCACGATGATATTTATTCAGCTAAAAAACGAAATCTATATACAGTTTAAAAACACATGAGCACTTTCGGTGTCACATTGACACCTTCATCAGATGTGATTTCACCATGTGGTTACATGCTGGTCTTAAGTACGTGGAGTAGATGCATCATGGGAAAGGTAATGTCAATGTCACATGATATACCAGATAACAAGACAATCAAAAAAAGGCATAATTAGCCAATGAAGATCACTTAACAGAAGCAATTGCTATTGTGCTGTTCTTCCCAACAAGATTGCTCCAAGGTTCAGGTAAAACATAAGGATAATAGTCATTACAGCAACGTGTATTATAAGCCGAAATATAGAGGCTTTCTGCAAATAACAAGGAATAAACAGAGTTAGGTGTGTTTATGATCTTAGCGTTGTCCCAGTCTGGGATGGAATTTCCAGCACTTATGGTTCTTGCAAAAGAGGTGCTTTGGTGATTCATTTTTAGATCATATCTGTGTTCATTTAATCTCAAATCCAAATTTCTTTTGGTAGAACCCACATAATGATTGTTTAGTTCACCAGAGATAGTGTCGAGCATAGGAATAACATACACACCCCATTTTTCCCCTTTGCCAATTTTGTCACGATCGTTGCGAATAATGGTATATAGATTGCATGATCGTATTCCAAATTGTATTTTATGACGAGAACATATGTTGGTAAGGAGGTTTACAATATGTGGATTAAAATCAACAGATCCAACATACTTTTTAGGCACTTGTTCACTAATTAAAGCAGTTGACATAGAAAACCGTACTTTATTGCGCACCCCTTAACAACGTTGTCCGGGTAACAATGGTTTTTAGCGAGGGATGATATCCATTGTAGTTCTTGAGCTCTGGCGAAATGGCTAGAAGAATGTGAATATGCTCTTCTAAATAGGAAGTGCAGAGCAGAAATTTTATGCTGAAAAATGTGAGCAGAATTGTACGGAATTAGAGTGGGTGTGGAAGTAGGTTTTCGATAAACGGCAAAAGACAGGGAATTGTCAGAAGGGTTACGAGTAATTTGAAAGTCAAGATAAGGTAAGACGAAATTATTTTCAAGTTCTATCGTGAGTTTGATGGAGGGGTATTGAGCAGACATAGCGTTGACAAACTGGTGTAACTGATTTATGGTATATGGCCAAATTACCAAGATGTCATCAACGTAACGGATATAGAGACTAGGTTTTTGTGGGAATTCTTGTATGACTTTCTTTTCAATATTCTGTAGAAGAATTTCTGCTAAGACTGCGGATAAAGGTGAACCCATGGCTGTCCCGTCGGTTTGTTGGTAAAAAATGTTCTGAAATTTGAAAAATGAACGCTTTTTAATGAGATGAAGAGCATTCATTATGAAAGCAATATCATTGGCAGGAATGTCAGAATCAATGAGCAAAGCCTGAATCAACTGAAATGTAGCTTCCATAGGTGCATTCATGTATAACGAAACTACATCTAGGGACGCCAAAAAATAGGAATTTGGTAGTGGCTGAATTAACTTTAACCTATCAATAGCTTGTGTGGTGCTCTTTATTGAGTAGGAAGAATTCACAGTAAATTTGGTGAGATAACTTGCCAAAGCTTTTTCCAAAGGTCGGGTGGGGGCAATGTAACCTGATACAAGAGGGCGAATAGGGTACCCTTCCTTGTGTAGTTTTAATCTAATAAATAAATCAGGCACATGGCAGCCGGGGGGTGGATTGAAGGCTTTTGAAAAGGAGTCCGGAGGAGCTGAAGAGTTCTTCAGGCAGCTTAAAGCACTAACAGTAGCCCTGGTGGGGTCTCGTTTCACTATTACATGAGGGACACTAGAAATGGCATTGAGCATTTTTTGAATATAATCACTTTGATTTAAAAGCACAATTTGACTAGTTTTATCAGCTAAAAGATGAAGGTGTCAATGTGACACCGAAAGTGCTCATGTGTTTTTAAACTGTATATAGATTTCGTTTTTTAGCTGAATAAATATCATCGTGCAACAACACGGATTTTTTTCTTTTAATACTAGTATTCATGCACGAATTATAGTGTCTACTGTATTATTGTATTTTTAACATAGTCATACACTATAGTTTAGTTTATAAACTACTATTCCAACAGGAGTTTACAAATGCTGCTTTTAGACCTTATAGTACAGAGAGGCAATTTCTCAGTTTCAGTTTGAAAGTTTTATGATGCTTTTTAAGATTTATCATGTCAGTACTTTTCATTTGCTTTAAGACTTACATCATTCCTGTTTTGTGATGAGATGCATCTCTGATCTCACCACTTATGGTCACCAATGCTGTACCTGTCAAGCACATTGTTGTCTTCAATGACAAAATGACAACTCTTCAGTCTTCAATGACAACTTGTTACACATGATAAAATCAATTTCACTTATTACCCCATTTGTGTGCCTCCATGTCTAGTAATTATTTGACTTTTCTTGAAAACAAAGTTCAGGATGAAAAACATTTCTGCTTCTGCAAACTCTACAAGAATACTAAGTAATGCAATAGTTATATCATTGCCTCTTACTGTACCACAAGTTTTTCTTTATGCAAGTTATGTGGGCTATGTTTAACTAGTGACATTAAATAGAAATAGAAATGAAAGGCAATAAAATCAGAGCATTTATAGAATATGGACTCACCTAGTGAAGGTTCAACATTGTGGTAGGCTTACAAAGCATCAATTTCTTCATTATCAGATTCTTTCGTATGTCACTTTATGTGTGGTTGTTCGCAGACCAGTAGAAGAGTGACATGAATGATGTAGAAAAAACTTCTAGGGTTTGTATCTCTTTAGGCTTCTTCAGTGCAGTAGATTAAAAAAATCAATGTTTACGACAGTGAAGGCAAATTTGAAACATACAATGGTACAGGTATACGTGAAATTGAGATGAGCAACGAGGATATGGGATTTCAACGAATTGAAAAGATATGCAATGGACATAAAACATTAGAAACGTTTATGAACAATGAAAGCTTAAAAGAAGAAAAAAGGCTCACAAATAATAAAATCTAAAAAGGTGGAACATAGCTCACGTGAAGAGTGTTAAATGAACAATAAAATCCTAAAAGCTTCCGAAAAAATAATATTCAAAGGACATAAAAGTGTCCAAAAGGTAACATAACACACGTCTCCAGCATGGCTAGACTAGTTCCAATCAGCATGCTTCGCTGTCATCTTCAGCAGTCATGCGTGCATGTTTCTGCTGCTATGACCAAACTTACATACATAAGTTTCATTCCGTTACCTTATTTTTGCATTGAAATCACCCATGGCGATTTTCAGGTGATGCTTACTCTTGTAAATTAAATGCCACATTTCCTCATAAAAATCTTCAAATTCTTCAACAGTGTGGCTTGTAGTAGGTGTGTAGGCTTGAATGATATGAAAATATACACTCACAAACAATGAAATTTGTGCACCTAGAAGAAAAAACATGCTACAACCGCATAACTTTGCAAATACTTAGAGTGCATGCTGGTATGCAAATGATCCACTTTTGATGCAAGTACACATGACCACACACCCTGTGGTGGCACTGCAAGCACGAACCGGCAGCCTTATAAACCAGCGTGTAGTCGATGTTCCATGAAAGCGTAGAGCACCAGCCGATGCAAGCAAGAGTACAGAATGACAAGAATGCCGGGTAGAAGCCAGAGATGTTGGTTTACGTAACTTACAGACTTTGAAAGAGGCCTGATCATTGGGCTGAAAACCGCAGGGTGGTTAGTGCGCCGTATAGCCCGCCACATGGATCGTTCTGACCATACCGTCCGACTGTGTTGGGAGCAGTAGACATGTGACAGCACTGCCATACGATGGAGCAGCTCTGGGTGGACCAGAAGGATCACCGGTAGAGAGGATCGACGGATCGTGTGCCAGGCGTGAACAGATCACACGGGGGCCCAGTCCACTATTTGTGCAGCTCCTGTGCCCATTTCTTGACACCTCGAAGAAGCGAATCTGCGATCCCAGCACCCCTTATGTGTGCTGCCATTAACACCGGAACATTGCCGGCTCCGTGTGCAGTGGTGCCAGGCCAGAGTGACGTGGAACGGCACAGACTGTCAACGTGTGGTTTTTAGCGATTAGTGCGGCTTCATTTTGGAGACAGATGATCATCGTGTCCGGGTGTGGAGGTCCCCGGGTCAACAGCACAATCCCAACCTCGCTATCGAGTGCCACACCTCCCCCACTGCAGGCATTATGGTCTGGGGAGCCAATGTCTACGATAGCCGATTAGTTCTAGTAGTGGTACGTGGATCATTGACGGGTTAGTGGTATGCGGATAAAATCCAATGGCCCCGTGTGCTCCCATTCCTGGTGGGGATTCCAGTTGCACTATACCAGCAGGGTAATGCCCACCCGCACACGGCTCAGGTTGCCCAGGACTGTCTATGTCACGTCCAGACACTTCCATGGCCTGCCCGCCCCTGGACATGTCCCCTATCAAGCATGTGCGGAACCAGTTGAAACGCCGGCTACTGCAGTGTTGCACTATCTGGAATTTGGAGCACACTGTCCAACACGTGTGGGCCAGTCTGCCGCAAGACAACATCAGGTGTCTGTTCCCCTCCATGCTGGACCGTATTGCAGCATGTATCACCGTGCGAGGTGGGGCGACACGCTATTGAAGATGACCGGACTGTGTGCCACAGATCCCTTTGTAATTGTCCTGCAGCTGTTGTTTGACATAATGTGTATCATTCATCTGTATCATTACGTCCATAAAATTTCAGTTCAGTTCGATGCTTCTTTCTTGGTGCGCAAATTTCCTTGTCTGTGAGTGTATTTAACGTATATTTTTGAGAATTGGATAACATGTAGTGTAGTTATGTTTGAAGAACTTTCAACTTCTAGAACACTGTCCTTGAGTTATTGGTCAATTGCAAATCCAAACTCTGCCACTAGCAGTTCTGTGGTAGCAAGAGATGGCCGGTTTTCAATCCATGAGATCCTCTCCTTTCCTTCTTATTTCACTAGTGCAACAACATTCCACGTAATCTTCTTAGGTTCGTTCTCTAATTCAAGCAGACTTGAATCAGAAGAGGGTGTTCATCTGTAACACATAGTGAGCTAGGGTCTGTATCATATGACAGCTTAGTCCACACTTTCAGTGATTCTTAGCACCCTCTGCCTTTCTGTCACATCGGCAATTCTGCCTTGGACAGGTATACTCCAGCCACCGGAGTGAATGAAAGCCAAGTTATGAAGTTGTAGGGGGGGGGGGATAACTCATACTGTGTTGGTCTGTGTGTGATAGCATTAACTGTAATTCAGATGGTATAATTATAACACTAGTGGTCGGTCATCAGAGCCCCTACAAACATGGTCAAATGGGATGCACTACAAGAAGACGAGGTTAATATTTGTCTAGAAGCTAGATGTTGCACAATGGTAGACCAATATGTCATCTTTAATGAAAAGAATAGTTGTATTAACAATTACTAAAAAAAATATTGGTGATGCATTAATCTGATGAGAAACATGTTTGCTGCAGATTCTGAAGAACAATATAAAAAAAAAGATCACTGTGAATACTATTGACAGGCTACTATAGCTAAATATATGAATCACATAATTTTATATGAATGATCAGTCGTAACTGTTATCTACGTTAATCCATCACTAAACCTGACATTTATTCAGGATTTAATATGCATTGCAGTTAATTAGAGCATATATGTGCAAAACACACAGTACGAGGAAAATATTATGACCCCCCACCCCCATCTAATGTTCGGATCCTTTCTGGTGTGACAATTCACATATATTATAAATTTCACTAAATTATGGGATTTACTCAGGAATAAAAGGATATTACTTACAGTTGGATTTCGGGTAGCACCACTACCCTTCCTCAGAACTACACTATAGTAGGTGTTGCCATTTGTGAACCAAATTCCAACCTTTAACTAAATTCCAACCCTTACCCTTCCTCAGGCCTACACCACAGTAGGTGTTTGTGAGCAAATTTCCAACCTTTATTAACACTATAGTAGATGTTGCCATTCGTGAGCCAAATTCCAACCTTAAAGGTTTTTTTTTTTTTTTTTTTTTTTTTTTGATTGGAGGTTTAACGACCACCGTGAGCAACTCAATGGGCTATAAGCAGTCGCCCGTCCCTAATTTAGGGTCACTGGTTCCAGGGAAGGGAGAGAGCCAGTGCCGTAAGACAAACACAACATCCATGCCTCACCGGGATTCGAACCCGGACCCCTTACGGACGAATGATCAGAGGCCAACGCCTTAGACCACTGCGCCACCGGGGCGGCCAACCTTAAAGGTTGGAATTATATAGTAGGTACATTATAATAGCCTGTTGGGCTGTCTAATGCCCATGTTATTGTTAATTCACGTGCATAGCAACTAATGGTAATATATGGCAGCTAACCTCTTGAAGTTTGCCTCTCTTGACATTTCTTGCACATCGTTATAGGTTTGTTTTTTTTTATTATTGTAGCTTCCAGCAGGGTAAGTTGCTGTTTTCTTCCAGTGTTCTGTACATTACTTACTTGTGTGAGCGCATCAGGCACAGAAAGTATCTTCGCTTAGGCTTGTAGCTCATTTATACTTCTTGAGTTTAACTGCCCCCTGCTGTATTCCCTCCATTTTTTTTTCTAAGCTACAAAAAAAAACCATTAATGACAGGGTTTTTTGTAGCTTAGAAAAAAAAAATGGAGGGAATACAGCAGGGGGCAGTTAAACTCAAGAAGTATAAACGAGCTACAAGCCTTTGCGAAGATACTTTCTGTGCCTGATGCGCTCATGCAAGTAAGTAATGTACAGAACAGTGGAAGAAAACAGCAACTTACCCTGCTGGAAGCTACAAAAACCCTGATAATGACGTGCAAGAAATTATAAATAGTTAACGGGAATTATCAAGGATAAATTTTTTAAGGTACATTACCTCTCAAATTTTTGATCTATACACTAGATCATCGTCAGGAGTTCTTGCGTCTTGCTACTTCCACAGGTCTGGCGACCAAGCCTGATGGATTTTCCATCCAGCATGGTCATTGATGTTGCCACCTTGTGTCTTGTAAATTTCCAGGGATTCCTCTATTTTCCGGATAATTGCGTGGGATTGATGTTTGGTCACTTTTAAGGAGTCCCAGTCCATTTTGTGGCCAGTTTGTTATATGTGCCTGTCTAATCCTGTTTTATTTGAGATGTTCCTTATTGCTGCTTTGTGTTCTCTAATTCCAGTGGTTAACCTTCGTCCTGTTTCTCCTATATATGGTAATCCACATGAACACTCAATTTTATAAATGACTCCTTCTTGGAGTAAAGCATTTTCTTCTTTTTGTTTTAGGGATGGTAAGTATTTTTTAATTTTGTTATTGAAATCTGGAGCTAACCTAATAAGGTGCAAGAAATGTCAAGAGAGGCAAACCCAAAAGGTAAGCTGCCATATATTACCTCTATAGTAGGTGTTGCCATTCGTGAGCCAAATTCCAAAAAGATTGGAAAAAAGATTGGAATTTAGCTCACGAATGGCAACACTTGTTGTGGTGTAGGCCTGAGGAAGGGTAGGGTACCCAAAATTCAACTGTAAGTAATATCCTTTTATCCCTAAGTAAAATCCACAATTTAGTGAAATTTATAATATATCAAGTCTAGGAATAGCCATGACATCAATTGTTACCAAATTTACATATGTTGAAGTAATGGGCATGTACAGTGCTATTTGTGACACATGCAGTATCAGATGAAGCAGTGATTGTAATGGATAACAGATGAGATTTAAGCCCCAAGGAATAGGGCATGATCATCAGATACAGAGCAAAGCATGGCACAATGCATAACAGCAGGGTAGGAGTTGGATGGCTAAGGGTGTATAGTGCTAGGAGAGAGAGGCAGCTTGGCTGTAGTGTCCAGAATAATAGGTTGGTTACCTTGGAACAGCTGACCATGGTCTGCAATCAGGGAGCAGAGAGGAGTGGGTCCACAGCTACAGTGCAACGATATCTCCATCATACAGGTCTACGGTGTAACACATGACCACAGCACTCCTCACCACATGACACCACTGATGACAATGACTGGAGTTTGCAGAAAACATTGGGAGTGAAAGATTGGAACCACGTTTTCAACTGCATTGAGTGGATGCATGGTGATGGATAAGGTTGAACAGCTGCAGAGAAGGTGGTACAAGTTGCTGTGATCATACAGGCACAGGCATGTGGCAGGGGTGTAATACTCTAGATAATATTTTCCTGGAACACTCTCAGTCCTTTGGTAGTGGAGGATATCACCATGCATCTGTCTATTATTGCACACTAGGTTCACCCATTTAAGCTGAGTGGTTTCATACCGACATGTAGTGTTCCAACGAGACAACACATGACAATATAAAACCTGCATTATTCAGGACTGTTTTGAGGAACATGAGGATGATAACCACATTCTCCCACGATCAGACGTTGCACGGCAGAGTCCCGATTGAGCATATTTGGGATCATATGGACTAGCAGCTGTAATACATAGACCTTCCATGTATACTGGAAGACCTACAGGTAGAATTTATATGATGCATGGATTCCACAAGTCCCTGCCTTATTGCATAGTTGCAGTGGTAGCTGCTCATGGAGAACCTAGACAATACTACATGGGTGGGCATCATTTTTTGTTCCTACAGTGTATAGTACTTGATGAAAAACATGTTTAGTACATGCTAAGCATTGTATTGTACATACGAATATCTCTTACTACACATATATCAATACTTAGCAGAAAAAAAAAGCTGAATTCTCAGTCTCAAATGTATTTAATGGAAGATAAAATGTATAGCATAATCAACTATCAGTCCACTGTTGGATGTCTTTCCAAGCTTCATTCACAACTCTCTGTTTTCAGCACTTTTCCGGGATCCTCACATGCCTTCTGGCTTAATTTCACACTTGACATTTTTCTTAATCTATTAAGGTATCCAATTTAACACTTCTGTTGCCCATCACCAGTCTGTTTTACAGAATGTTCTGTCACTGCCACTGGAGTATCTACTTCCATGATGCTTGCAATCCTTACATTTCCATCTTAATTTGTGTGCTTATTTTGCTGTCCATCCTATCACATCAATCTTTCACATCTTCATGCTCCTTTCAGCTATTTGTAGCCTACCTTCCTTGGTAAAGCTTCGTGTCTTTGATCCATGAGAACTAGTAGGGTACACTGATTAAACACTTACCTTTTCAGATATTATAGTAGTTTGGTTCCCAAATATCCAAACATTTTATTTAAATGCTATCTGGCAGAGTTTTCTGTGTCTATTAATTTCTTCCTCCATGGCACTCTTCACAGATATCCTTTAGTAATTCCCAAAGTTTGAATCAGCTTTTGGCAAGAGTGTAAACTTCTGTTCTTTATATTTATATTTTCAGAGATGACTTGTCTCTACATCAAGTTTTTGTTGCTACAATTCAGAGTGGTTACGGTCAACTGTTCAGAACTACACTGCTTGACATAGAAAATATCATACCATGAAAGAATGTATAAAATGAGATGAAATTTATTGCACATGTAGACAAGTTGGAGGAAGATATTTAATTTCTGAGGGATTACATGAAGGAGATGGGTGAGGAGACGGTATGATGTTGCATGAGTCTAGTTCATATGACTGCCATGGTGGACTATACATTTGACAACAATGCATGGTATAAAGTGGAAAAGTCTCCACATGGTGTCCTGAGGTATCGCTGACCATGTGTTGTTGACCTGTGTCTGCATTTCCTTAACATCACAAGGGGACTGTGAAGAGATGTTAAGTCATCTGTCAATGATGTCCCACAAGTTCTTTATTGGGGAGAAATCTGGGGATCACACTGCACAGGGTAACAGCTGGACACTATGTAAGCAGTGTCTGCTGATGTTAGCAGTGTGCAGGCAGGCATTATCTTGTTGAAACCAGACACACAGCACATTTAAGGAGACAGGGGGGCCTGGCAGCTGGACATTACTTTGGGACCCTAGTATTAGTAGGACATCTAGTTCACTATGGGTGGACGAATAAAAATACCTAGGAGAAAGCATTCCCAAAATATGATGAGGAAGCCATAAAAATTTCCCCACCGTATTGAAGTGTGCATCCCATGATTTATGGATAAATCAGTGGTAGCAAGAAATCATCAAAATGCATGGTTGAAAAATGGATACCAGTTCAGTTCTGCTTTAATTATCTCACCCCCCAGGATTGGGTTCACCTTGTTGAAATCATATCAAAGTAGTAGGCAAAATAATATGATCCAAATATCATGACTGAAATGAATTCTTACTCTATGGAAATTTCCCCCAATTACAGATGTGTACAAAAAAACCTACAATGCTTTTGAAAGATTTGAGGATGGACTGGGGGCTGCAATACCTTTTTGTGGACTCCTCCTAAAAAAAGTGGAAATAGAATATTTTTTTTTTTACAGGGCAGTTTCTTATAGTTTTTGCTGTGCTATTTGTAAAGGGGGGAAACACTGTAGAGCACTGTCAATTCTTCAAGCATTCTGTATAAATTTGGGGGCCCTTGAAAATGAGGGGCCCAGGGCAGCAGCTCCATAGCCTTCCTCTCAACACTTTCACTGCCGCGTGACACCAAATGGTGCCATACAATACTTAGCCCAGGTGCCAATGATGCCGAACAGCGTCGTAATTGTCATTTCATATTTCCCTTCCTAAAACCTTTGGCACTTGAAGAGAGGTATCTATTTTGTTACTGGCACTGAGAATGGGTATCCAACTGTTTAAAAATGACTGCGGTTTTGGGATAGCGGATTGATTGTTTTCCACATGGTTTAGGAAAGGGAAAGTAAGTTGACTCCCCATAGACTCATGCAGCATGCACTTTTCACTGCAATGTTTATTTTCCTTTGAACGTCACTGGTTTTGCAGTGAAGGGAACTATTAATAAATAAATGCTTGAGTGGTAATAAAAAGCATTTGCTGCTTAGAGTTCATATGTTAGAAGGCGACCCATTGAGGACGCTAAAGGGATTTCAAGGAAACCCATATTGACTTCAAAGCTTTGTTTTGTGGAAACAATGGATATATTCAGACAGGCTACCTCCGGTCCCTCTCAATTAAAAGTTCATCGGCGGGCACATCCTGCCATGGAAATAGATGGTCCCGATAATTTGTCATCAAGTGCAGAAATATATTCTTTTGGTAGCTGTAGTACGACCAGAAGTGAAAGCGAAAATGAAGAATGTGACGTTCTCTCTCATACTCCACTTCCACAGATTTTAGCTACACATTGGTATGATGTTCCCGACGTCATGAGAATAATTCTGTTCACTAGTGTACTAAGACTGAAAATGAATACGACAGGTATTGAACCAATCAAATTTTTCAATCTTTTTACCACTGAAGAATTTTACAATTTATTAGTTACCATCTACAGGATATGCACATCTATAGCACATGCATTGCAAAGCAATGCACATGCTGTAGACATGTTTGTATCCCTGGAGTTACTGAAGGTTATAATTACAAATATCAATTATGGATAAATTTTCTCGTAATTCAGAATAGCGGAGTCATGCAAAGCTATGAGATCCGAACACGGCTAGGTTGATCCAAATGCATTGAAGCATTTAGATCAAAAAATAATTTTGATGCCGCATGATGCCTTGTGGCATCTCGGGAGATTTGCCTGGGTTTTTACCGGCACCGTGTGCTTGCCGTTAAAATAGCACAGCAGCAACGAACGTGTTAAATGAGCTCTGACCAGGCATCAGGGATACTACAAATATGGCAACAAAATGTGCTGAAACACCTCCTCGACATATTATCGTGCGGTCATTGTACCTACTATACGTACAAGCAATGAGTGGCTATTGAAACTGCTAGCTCCCCAAAGCATGACATCAGGCTGAGGAGCCATATCACACTCACTAATGGCAGCAAGATTAGCCCAGTACTGATGTCTTCTCCAGATCCTGAATCAGCAATCATTGATTCTGAGACAGAAGCAATCAATACCACACAGTTCCATTCATTCTGCTACACATGTCTGGCACGGGACTATTCCGAAATTGCGCGATTATCTGCTGCAGTGAGTGGCAGTCATCGCAATGGCTGGTGAGACTGTAAACCTGCCTCAGCCAATCGGCAATTCACAGTCCTAGTTGATACAAGGATGTTCATAACTGCATGTACACCTCATCAAATGTCATCTGCTGAGGATTGTGGGGCTGCTACAACTTGCTGTCGAATGTGGCAATTAAGTCACTTCAACATGCACCAACATGTGCCAGTCCCACTATGGCAATGCATGTTACCTTTCTCCAACCACTGTTGCTGCGTTTGGCTGACAGTTGTTGCATCCCAATACATTTCCCGAGCAAAGTGACACAGGGACAAACCAGCCATGTGTAACCCTTTGGTGAAACCTTTGGTAAAGGTGACCCTGTAATTGCAGGATTTCCGATGAAGTCTCCCATGCATTCTCATTCCTTACTTGTGGTTTTGCCACCGAGATCAGTTTGATTCAGTGGTCTACCTGCTCAGATGTGGACGATCAAATTTAGTTATAATGAGCCATTTTGCCCTTTTATCTCCCTCACCTATCATGTGATTACTTCACAACTGCAATCATTTACATAACACAACTATCAACATGTACCCACCAATTTGCAAGGTGCTCCAACAAATACTTCCTGGTGTGGCAATTCCTATGTCAAGCAGGTAGCGATAAGTTCAAGTGATTACTGGCAATGATGTTCTTTTTCTGAGTTTCAAGTCCTTCTCTAATGCCCTTTTAAGAAGTATTGTTAATAAAAATGACTTCATTTTCAAAAACACATGGATTTATTGCTACTGAAAGTATGGTCCCAAGTGGTAAATGGCAACTGTAATGACAGCAATAAATTGTAGTAAAAAAAGTTTGACAAAAAAGGCAAGTCATTGAAAATTCACAAATAGATGCCAATAGAAAACCCATTAAAAATTTGAAAATTACTATTGAAATATTGTTAAGGCAAGCATGGGCTTTGTAATTAGATATTGTTTTGCTTAGACAGAGATAGTCATCCACCACTTCTAATTTCATTCCACATACCTGCAATTCTCTTCTAGTGAAAGTGTTAAATATCTGCATTATCTTCTGCAACTTTGTCTTTGCAGTTCTGTATATTATTCCAATACTCTCTTTAGATGAAAATAATATGAATAGCATGTAAAAGCTTGCACTCTTAAAAGCTGGGCATGTCATAATTACCTAGAAGTTGAACTGATGTTGGACATGATTTGGAAAAGGTTGTATACATGCAGTGCTTTTTTACCAGAAAATTTTTTGACGGCACTCTCTTAAAACACAATATCTGTTACTGGCAAACTGGGAATGAGGAACTGTGAAAGAGTAGAAAAAAATGAGTTTACATTTTTAGTCGGGTGTTTTTCTATTTATTTATTTTTTATTTTGTTGTTGTACTTTCTCCCTATATTTTTTAATCATGGCTTGGTAAGGCAAGAGCTACATGAGAGTACACTTCAAAAATTGCCATTGGAGATTTTATCAGAATTAACATGAATCTAATATTCCTCAAGCCGTCACCACATGAAACAGCTTACAGAAGATAAAAAATAATCAAATGATCTTTGTTGAAATCTTAAAAAAATACTTTATAGAATTTTGAATAAAAGTTGAATGATTCTAATCACTTGGTTAGATATCTGCATCTTGACACTGACGGAAGTGAAATCAACATGCAATTTGTTTATACAACTTTAATGTTCATTATGGCATCCAGAAACAACTCACAAATTGGCATCATATCTTTACAGCTACCAAAATTATTAAGATTTCATTCTTACTTTTCTTGTCAGCCATTTAAAAAACCAAGGTGCAACATAATGTAAAGAACAATTATTTTAAAAGTTTACTGACTTTCTTGTCAAGCAAGGACTTATCGTAAGTATCAGTAGCTTAAATAAACAAGTTAGTAAAATCATGCAATGCATTGATTATAATACGCTTTCCAACATACCAGAAATCATTACTCAAGTTATGAGAATAATGGCTGTGGAATAAATCTCGGTCCTGTGCCCTGACCCTTGTTCCCATATCGATGATATTCAACAGAACCGGTTCGGTATACCTCCGAAATAACATGATAAAGTTTTGTCGCAATTGAAGCATTTTTACGTAAGTTATGATGCATAAGGGCTATGGAATAGATCCTGCTCCTGTGTCCTAACCTTTGACCCCATTTCGCCCATTTTCAATATAATTCGTCCCCAGGCAGGCCCCTACAACATACTAACATTTCATCCAAATCGAAGCATTTTTACGTAAGTTATGACGCATAATGGCGATGGAAGTGATTCAGCTCCTATGTCCTGACCTTTGACCCCATTTTGCCCATTTTCAATAGGGTTTGTGGCCAGGTGGTCCCCTACCACATACTAAAATTTTATCGAAATCGAACCTTTTTTGCGTTAGTTTTGACATATAACAGCAGTGGAATGGATCCCGCTCCTATGTACTGACTTTTCACCCCATTTCGTTCACTTTAAATGAGGTGCCTTCCCAGGTGATACCCTACCAGATACTAAAATTTCATTGAAATCGAACGATTGTTACGCAAGTTATCGTACGTATGGACATAAGCACACAACGCATGATGTAATGAAGCAGATGGGAATCGCGAACATCTGCTGGCAAGAGTATGACGTCATAAAACTTTAATAGTATTCACACACAACGTGTGACGTAATGAGACAGATGGCGTGACCGCGCGCCAACATTCTCAAACGCGAGATTGTGACGTCATAAGATTTCTAAGCATTGGAAACATTAATGGAATGACACCATGACACTAAGAAAGTTATAATTCGGGGTGGTTATTTAACCCACTAAACGAATTCTCCTAAAGTCGAGATTAAGCTAAATCGATTTCTAGTACCAGGAAACGGTAGGTTAACGACTTTCATCAAAATTCTTAGAGCTGTTTTCAAAATAAAATGTACATACATACATACAAGAATTGCTACTTTAAGGTGGACGTCAAGTAATTTTGCTTCCTATACTTCCAATGGAAAAACTTCTGTACACATTTTCTTCACAATTAATGCGTTCCCAAGAATGAAAATTTGAACATTGATTAAAATAGCTTCATTTCATAACTTGGAATACTTAATATTTTCTAAACCATAACCGTAATGATATTTTCTAAACCATAACCGTAATTATGCAATCCAACATTTATTTGTCCACTGACGTCATCAAAGTACAGGTCGTGCCATCTTTTTTCTGGTTTCAACACCACCAAAGGAAACGTTATTGTTTTTTAATATAATTATGGTTATGTTTTAGAAAATGTTAAGTATTCCAAGTTATAGTATGAAGTTATTTTAATCGATGTTCAAATTTCCATCCTTGAGAACACACTGATTATGAAGGAAATATGTACAAAAGGTTTTCCATTGGAAATATAAGAAGCAAAATTACTTGACGTCCACCTTAATAGTGTGGGATAAGGGCGATGGAATGGATCCCGATCCTATGTCCTGACCTTTGACTCCATTTGTCCCATTTTCAATAGGGTTCCTCTCCAGGTGGTCCCCTACCACATACTAAAATTTCATCGAAATCGAACCATTTTTATGCACCTTATGACGCATAAGGGCAATGGAATGCATCCCGCTCCTATGTTCTGACCTTTGACTCCACTTCACCCTTTTTTTTTTTTTTTATTGGAGGTTTAACGACCACTGTGAGCAACTCAATGGGCTATAAGCAGTCGCCCGTCCCTAATTTAGGGTCATTGGTTCCAGGGAAGGGAGAGAGCCAGTGCCATAAGACAAACACAACATCCATGCCTGACCGGGATTTGAACCCGGACCCCTTTCGGACGAATGATCAGAGGCCATCGCTTAGACCGCTGCGCCACCGGGGCGGCTCACCTATTTTCAATAGGATTCGTCCCCAGGTGGTCCCCTACCACATACTAAAATTTCATTGCAATCGAACCATATTTATGCAAGTTATGACGCATAAGGGCAATTGAATGGATCCCACTCTTATGGCGTGACCTTTGACCCCACTTCACCCATTTTCAATAGGGTTCATCTCCTGGTGGTCCCCTACCACATACTAAAATTTCATCGAAATCGAACCATTTTTACTTGAGTTATCGTGCCGACAGAGGATGGAAAAAGCTGGAGCATATACGCTTCTTCAACCTACGGTTGGAAAGCATAAAAAAAGATCTGGTTGCAACTAATGCAAATTTTTAAAAATGCAGAGGTAAAAGAGGGAGCAAATTAATGCAATTAAACTTGCCTACACTGTATCATAAAGCAAGTGCCAGTTTTACTACTAAACTGAAATAATGAGTACATGGATAAATTTACAAGTGTTAATCTTCTGAAAATTATATTGTTTCTAACAAAAACATTGGAACCATGCTTTAACATGTCAATTTGTTTCTTCCTCTATGACACCTCTATATACTCTGGTCAGCACAGGATGCACATTCTGTTATGGTGAGTATAATTAATTTATGATTTAAATTATATGCCAATTGCAACCAGTACTCACTCAGGTTCAGTGTGTATCTCCTCTTTCACAGGTGAGCTATGCTCCTTCTCATCATAAATTTGGTTCTCTCTCTCTGTTGGCTCTGAAACTTTCAACCTACTTTTTTGTGACCTTCTTGAGGATGATCTGGAGGTTGTTTTTCCATGAAAAAATCTGGACACATGTCCCTAATAAAAAAGAATACCACATACAGATTCTATGAAAAAAACAAAGTCATAAAACACATCAGATATGTTAGTAAAGTCTAAGTGTTCTAACTTTTAGCTGTTCCACTAGAAGGTCAAGGATGAATTCAACATGCATGATCCAGCACTTTCACAAAGTGGTTTAATATAAAATTAACACCCTCAGGAAGTCATTTCATGCAAAAATGGTACTTTACAAAGTCATTTGTCATTTCAGTTAAACATGACAATAAGGGAGCTCGTGAAGAAGTATTTATACATTGTATATACTGTATATAATGATTTTGCCCCTGTACAGCTTTATTTTAATTAAATTTACACTTTTCTTTTAATTTTGAAGCTTGGAAGTAAAACTGTTTTTCATTTTAAATCTTACATGATTTTTTTTTTAATTTCTTTACAATGATTTGAAAAAGAAAAATCTCAACCTATTACTCCTGAAGTGTTTTTTGCTATATTCATAAACAGATCCCTCTCAGAAAAAAATTTCTGATAACACTTTGCTGAAATGAACTTCATGCAATTAATTGGTCTAATGGTGTGTGATGATGTATGCAAATAGCCATCTGCTTCCAATTAAAAGGGAAAGCAAATAAATGTGAATAGCTATAAAAAATGATCCTGCAAATGAAAAATTCTATATTTTTTTATCTTTCTGCACTCCAAATAGCTTATCACAATGGATATGCCATAATAACTACAGGAAACAGCAAGTTTCTCAGTGCTTCGTGAGTTTCATTCAATTCAGCTATCTACAGGAGAACTCACTATATTTGACTACTATGAGTTGTAAGTATCAAAAGAAATAGGCCTACATAAAGAACATGAATCTCATAGAGCCCTGTATTTGGGAGGAGGAGAAACAACTATAATAATCCTTGCCAGGAAACATGTCATAAAAATAAAAAATAAAAAAAACTTGATCACATCCTGGAATATTTGAATAACTGCTAACCATTATATCATCCATGATAAATATAGTTATGACAAGATTTTTTTTTTTGTTTAATTAATAAGACGATGAGGCTTATAGACAAAGCTTTGTGCCTCACAGCAACTAGTTGGCCATGCAGAAATAGCTAAAATATTTCCTGATCAGTAAGACACGAAGATGCACGACCAGCCACAGAGGAGAACCTCCTTGCGACCAGCACGTGAAGTCACAGTAGCAGCACAAAAGTCCATCAAAGGGGCACACTCATGAGAAGGAATGTTAGAACAGGAGCGTCCTCACAGAGAAACGTCTGGAGAGAGTAATAAATTTCTCCAAGGCCCGAACTTTACGTTTTGCCACGGAAGCGTCCCGAAAGTCCAACAAAGAGTACATTTGAGCAGAGACGGAGGTTGAGGAATGAGGGGTTGTCACTCCAAAACAAATCCTCCGATATGCACTGTACGCAGGGCAGGAGAGGAGGAAGAGAGGAACTGTCGGTGAAATAAGGTCTGTTGGAGCGAAGGGACTGCGCATTCCATTGGACCAGCGACCAGCTATTCATGAAGAGAAAAGTGATCCGCTAGGCCAGATGCCGTCTTGAACCGCATGGAACAGAGGCCACAAAGAAACTTATCGTCTTCACGATGAGCTTTCAGGTGTGACAGCAAGGCTGGACGAGAAGAGAAAGGCATGGCGCATGGAAGACACGAGTAGGTTCTGGAGTGAGAAAGTTGGACGGATTCCGCAGCAGACTCTACATACGGAACCACAGATTTTTCGCATGACAGGAATTCATCGGCGCTTAGGCCAGTGGCAGAAGGTTGCGCAGTAGGCACTGAAGAAGTTGGGCACGCTGCAACTGTAGTAGGAGGATTCTGCAAAATTTCAGCCTGTGGCACCTGTGCAACGGATGATGTGGGGCCAGCATGTAGGGAAGGAGGTGAAAGAAGATTCGTCAAAGAGTCCAATTTACTGGGGAGTTTAGAGATAATGTCCAGAAGCTGAGGGAAGGCAGAGGAGCAAGCACACGGAGGTTGAGCCTGAGTCGCCGCCGCCGCCGCATATGAGGCCTGGTGGACTTGATGCACAGAGTCCCGAGCTTCTGGATAGCTGAGATGCTTCGAAGCCATAATATCTAGGATCTGCTTTTCTCGGAGGTAAATTGGGCAGTTCGTGTCAGAAGCAGGATGAGAGCCCTTGCATAACACGCACTGGAAGCTCGACGCCGAGCATACCGAAGAGTCGTGTCCTTCACCACAACGAGAACAGCGAGCGGCACTACGACAGGTTGACAGCAGATGTCCATAACGCTGACAGTTTTTGCACTGCCTAGGTGAATCCAAGAAGGGTCTGACCGCACATCTGGAAAACCACAGATAGATAGTGTCACGGTTAGTAAATCCCAGTTCTTCCACCAGGACAAGATTTTATTTTTTTCTTAGTTTTTAAGTGTGTTGCCACTTTTTACAGTTGCTAAAGATGCTGCTTTACAAAATATGGTGCTCTATGAACAAAAGTGTGCTTGAGAGATTTCATAGTATCTGGTCTTCATTAAACTGAGAAAAGATGTTTACATTAAGCTACCATAAACAGTACAACTATTTATGTTTATCAAGTAAATTTGGTTTTTTGCTTCTTCACAACAACAAAAAATAAATAAATAAAGACCATCTACAAAAAATATCTTTTGTTTTTTATTTTTTATTTATTTATCTGCAAAGTTATTTTCTGGTTCAAATGTCTATATGAAACACTAACATTGAATACTTGAGAAAATATGCTCCAGTGGCAAAAGAAGCATAGAACTTCAAATAAGTTGACGATAGTGATTGTGTATCAATAATCAGTGTTAGAATTAGAAATCAATCTTCTGCTAGCCCAGCGGACCACTAGAATTTGCAAACCACTGATCCACCAAAATGCACACTGGTCCGTAAAAAATAATAATAAAAAAAACTTAAGGCATTTACTATACATGAAGAAAATAATGTAACATTTCAATGGAATTATCTCCAACACTTGTTTTTAAAACATCTAATTTGGAAGTGCAACTGACATGACAAAGAATGTTTCTAGAATCAGATTCCAATGGACTGGTGATATAGCAGAGTAAGGGTGCATTCCCAATCTGTTTTTAAGTAAGAATGGAACAAGGAGACTAAACGGATACAAAATATTCTTATACATTAGCAGCCTTGTTTTGTATGTTTTATTTTTTGTTTAAGGTTTAACAACCACCGTGAGCAACTCAATGGGCTATAAGCAGTTGCCCATCCCTAATTTAGGGTCACTGGTTCTAGGGAAGGGAGAGAGCCAGTGCCGTAAGACAAACACAGCCTCCATGCCTCCCAGGATTCAAACCTGGACCCTTTCCAGACAAATGGTTATAATCCATTGCTTAGATGGAAGCTAAACACTAAACAATAAGCCACCAGGGCGGCTTATTGTTTAGTGTTTAGCTTCCTTTTCCTTAATTTTATCTTATTACTCACCTCACCTACTTTCCCATGAAGTTAGTTTTAGGCCCCCATTTAATACTGTTTCATGTGAATTGCTCTTTTGCAAAAATTACTTTCCCGCATCCAACTGAGCTCCTCCGCTAGTGTGTTTTCTTGGGCAGAAACAGAAGCAGGCTTGTGTCTGGTATCAGTGTCTGCTACATTCATTTTGGTGGGTGAATCCAATAAAGAGCATGACATTTATTGTACTTACTTCTGATCTCTGCTCATTACGAATGGTGGAGATGGAGGTAATGAAAAACGGCTGTTGCCATTTCAAGACAAGGAAACTGCTTTTCTGTATTTTTTGTTTCTTCCACTCATTACAAATCATCAGGGATAAAAATATATATATATATATCTGTTGTCCGATAGCATTTCAAGAACCAATCACTAGTTTGCAGCCTAAAAAGAAAACCGTACAACAGGGTAAAAGAAATAGAAATAATTTTTTTAACTTGGGTCAACTTAGAAAAAAAAAAAAAAACTTACTGGTCATCTGGGCCAGTAAAATCAATAGTTCAGTGGTCTGACAGAAATTTTACTGGCCAATGACCAGCGGACCACTGGGTAATTCGAACGCTTATAATTATAAAAACATTCCATAAACAATAGTGTGTACTTCATGTCCTCAGTAAAAACTCTGCATGTTTTTTTCTTCTTGGAAAGGTTCTCAAAAGTACTTATAGAAGACCATATGCTTCATTACTGTTAGCTCAAATCTTTTTTTTTTTTTTAAGGGATAAGTATAGTTAGATGGCCATATTGGGATTCACAGCTTCAAGACTGAAACTCATAATTCTTTCTTGTTCAACTGGCAGTGTACAATTCGAATCAATTTTTTGGCACTGAGAGCATGTTTGAACAGCTTCTATGGGCAACTAACTAACCCTGCAGCATTGTCAGTAAGTACATAAAAATCGTTTGTTACCTTCAAGTTCTGTAAACCCAGAATTTTGAATTTCAGTCTTGAAGCTTTTTAACCCTAACAACAGCTGTCTAAAGAAATATACTTAACCCTAAGAAAAGATTTCAGCTAATCCTAATCAGGCATATGACCTTCTACAAGCACTTCCGAGAACCTTTCTAAGAAAAAAAAACATGCAGACAGTTTGTCCTGAGGGCATAAAATACACTATTGTTCATGGAATGTTTTCATAATTATTGATGATTGAGCACATTCAATAAAATGGTGTGTCATTTAATAATGCCAATATTTACTTTCTGATCGTACATGCTGAACAGTAGCACTGGCAGATTGGCCATCCATAAATGGCCCTGGAAGCAGATATTTTTGCTGCACACTTTTGGAAAAAAATATATTTAAAAGTAACCCAACACTAAAAGTAAAGGTATAGCAGCAGCATCATTTAAATACAAGTCTACAGATTACTGCAGAATTTTTATTGAGCCAATAATCACTTTTTTTCATCCACAGCATAAGATATCCCTAGTTAAATTTAATGTAAGAAAAAAAGTATTTCTGTTTCTGAAGCAATAGACAAAGTACATTCTCTGAGAGAGTCTGCTGAAGATATCAATCATTCTTACAAACTTTATTACGCTAACTGAATTAGAATTTTAAGATTTTCTTCCCTTTTAGTGAGAAAAGAAATTCTATGTGCCAAAATGATTTTTCTTTCATGGCTTACCTATCATAAACAAAATTGTCACATAAAACTATCTTGAAAAAATTTAAAATTTCTAGATTTGCAAGAATTTCAGTTTTTTTGTTTGTTTGTTTTAACTGGAGGTTTAACAACCACCATGAACAACTTCATGGGCTATAAGCAGTCGCCAACAACTCCATGGGCTATAAGGCCACTGGTTCCAGGGAAGGGAGCGAGCCAGAGCCATAAGACAAACACAACATCCATGCCTTACCGGGATTCAAATCCAGACCTACCTCAGGCAAATTATCAGAAGCCATCACTTAGACCACTGCACCACCAGGGTGGCAAATTTTAGTTCAAATTTATAAAGTCTGAGAAATTAAAGAATACAAAAATTAATATTTATTTAATTACTTTCAAATGGAAGCAGCATTTTTGTTGTAGCTAAAGCAGACTTTCCCACAATATAGTTTAAGAATTCATGTAAGACCCAAAAAGTAGTAAATCTTGTGCAAAAAAGAAAAGGCCGCCCCGGTGGCACAGTGGTCTAAGCGATGACCTCTCATCATTCGTCCGAACGGGGTCCGGGTTCGAATCCCGGTGAGGCATGGATGTTATGTTTGTCTTACGGCACTGGTTCTCTCCCTTCCCTGGAACCAGTGACCCTAAATTAGGGACGGGCGACTGCTCATAGCCCATTGAGTTGCTCACGGTGGTCGTTAAACCTCCAATCAAAAAAAAAAAAAAAAAAAATGAAAACAGTAAAAGCCTTTTTTGGTCCAGTAGTACTTTGGGGTTCTGGACTTTAAAATATTTTTTGCAACAGAAGGTTCCTTGATGGAAAAAAAGTAGTGTAAGACATATACAAAACGAATGTATTATTATAATTCTTCAGATTTATGTTATTAAGGTGACCGCACCAAGGACTACATAGCATATGTTGTTTTTTTTTCATATATTGTCTCTTATACCATATTCCTATCTTCTCTCCACTTTGATGCTGAGTGGCTAGCAAGTTTTCCATCTGGCTAACAAATTTTACACACACACCATCATCAGCAACAGTAGCCATTTGCAAATCCACTGCTAGATAAACATATCTCCAAGTCTCTTCCACAATGTTCTGTCTTGAGCTTGTCTCTCCCATGTCACTCTGGCATGTTTTAAAGTTTCATCCACACATCCACTTTTAGTTTACTGACCATGTGGTCTTTCCCTGCTGTCCCTTGGTATCCAGTCTAGTATATTACTTGTCTAGTGGTGGTCAATTCTTCTAGCAGTATGTCCAGCCTATTGCTACTTGAGGGGCTTTACTTTGATCATGATGTCATCAACTCTTGTCAATTTTCTTGGTCCATGAATTCCTCTTCTTATCTTTCCTGGTTGTGCCAAGTGTAGCCTATTTTTTTGATGTCCTATTTTTTTGATGTCCATATATAAGATGTCCACAGCTCTCTCTGGATGTCTTTTTTAGTTAAGATCCATGTCCTTTATCTATAACTGAGAACTGGAAAGATGCACTGGTTAAACACTTTTAAGGCATAATGATAAATTGCTCTTAAAAAATCTGTTTCTTCCAAACGTTCTCGAGCCAAGTTTTATATACCTATTAATTTCTTTCTCACTTGTTAATCACTGTAATTTTAAGGTATAGCATCCTGGTCATGCTATAGAAGTATGATTATTAATAATTATATGTACTTGATATCTCACATTAGCTATGAATTGTTACATGCACATAATTTAACATCTTAGTACATACATAAAAAAACACATACATAACAAATAATAATGAAATTCTTTGCTTCTTTCAACAGAGGCATAAGCTTAAAAGCTGATCACTGGCTCCTACAACATCCAGATACATGAATGTAGCTTATTCATAATGAAGTGTATAAACAGCAAACATTATTGTAGAAGGACAATTTTAACTACTATATTTATATATATATTGTGATCTAAAAGCGTGGGCTTCTTGTAACCATGTACTCTAAGACCCAGAGGGTCCTCTTTCCTTTGGGGGTGGAGGTGGGGGGGTTAACAATTATTATGAATAACTCAAAGAGTTGTAAGCAGGTGCCTGTCCTTGATTTAGGGCAACTAGTTCTGGGGAAGGGAGAAAGCCAGTGCAGTACAACAAACACAACACCACCCATGCCTCATCTGGTACTTTTACTGCGCTCACTCAGACGAAGGCTTCGAGGCCAGCGCTTACACCACTGTGCCACCAGGGCAGTTGGCCTGGGTTTACATTTTGGGTAAGGTATAGACATTATGTTCATTCTTCCTGTACATACTCTTTACCCTGAGCTGGCAATCCTAAATTTTCAGCAAGCAACTTCTCATAGCTTTAGATGCAGACAGTGGACATTAAATTTCAATAATTATAATGGATAGCAAGAATATTCCTTAGAAATATGCAGATTTGCTTTACATTGTTTTTACCACTTAATTTACATAACAATCTTAACAATTACTGACAACTAAACTTACCATAATTCTTTTGTATTTACCACCATTCAGCTTACTATGTTTTTTTGAAGGATCATCCATGACTATTTGTGTGTTACCTAGATCATTAAATATATTTGACTTGTAATTCACAGAATGTGGAAACAACCTAATTTTGTTAAGAAAAAAATTACAATGTGAAATAAAAATCTGTATTACTAATATTAATGAACAGAAAAAAAAATTGCGTGGGCTAATACTGTTTTGTATGAGGCAAAACACATATTTGTTGACAATGTAATAATATATGTGCTATGATCCTCTCAAAGTATAGTCTTCTTATAAATAAAGGTGATAAACTTTGTTACAGGAGATCACCTACTGGAGTTTTTGTGAGCACCCGTTTCTTGTATTTCAATTGTTATTTATCTTATCACCTATGCCTGATGATGGGAACATGACATTCGTTACCAGGTATTTCACCAATACCTGTTGCAAAGGCCTCAGAGCGCTGGGAGAATCACCAATGGAATCCCACACGAAGGTTAAAAGTCATGTGATGAAAAGCACGTGCATTGCCCAAGGCAATCAAAATCTCGTGGTTTGCAACATGCCTCTTGATCGGATATCATATCATCCCAGAACTTAAGCTTCCGTAAACGCCTGATACTGTACCGCTTCAGTCTCCAAAATATCTGACAATTCCTTCAGCCTTGGAATAATATCGTTCACACTAACGTAAGTTATTATTTTCATTTCTGTAAAACGCAATTATCGTTTGTTGCATAGCCAGCCCCAAATTAACCTAATATGCCTTTGCCTTGCCTTCCACCTAAACTTTGGGCGTTACAGAGCCCACGCAAAAATTATTTGCTGTGTCAGAAGTTGGGACCGTGAGGTGGAAATAAAATAGTTGTAAACAGAAATTTTCTGAAAATCAGGGTTTGCTATTTAAATATGTCAACCAAATTTATCTACCCAAACGTGATGTACCTATACTTTGTTTATTTTTTGTCGTGCTGTACTACTGTTGCCAGGTTTTTGTTAAATTTTCCTTAATATTCGTATTACAGCATTTGTGATCAAATATTATTGGCTTTGTTTGTGATCACAAAATAAATGCACGTTGCACACTTCATAGTTTAAATGCTGTAGTATTTTTAATCAATGGCATATATTAGGTGTACTATTTTTTAAGAAAGAGTCGTATTAAACAATTCGGGAAAGCAAAGCAATCTGAGCACGCCAGAATTTAAAAATTGTCCTTCCAGACCTGGTACACCATGTCCCAGACTAAAAGCAGGAAATAAAATGCTTTGTATAAAATCATATAATGTGGAATTTTAAGTGTTTATAATGAAGTTGTGATAATCACATGGTGTACTATAGACCGTATGCATATGACGTTACATTGAGATAAACTGGGTAAACCATCCTTGCAGACGTCCTGGTGATTAACTGGTGTACAGTGTTTCTTTCAGGACTTTTTGGCCGGGGGGGGGGAGCAAATGGAACCTGAGAGGGGGCAAGTTTTCCATTTGTTATATATATTTTTTAACTACTGTATTTATATATATAGAAGTAATTACTATATATCTAGCACAGGGGCGCATTTAGAGAGGGACTCCCCTCCCGGAAAATATTTATTTATTTTCTTTTTCGTTAAAATGCGACTTACATTAGAAAAAAAATGCCTTAATTTAATAAAAATGTATCAACTTACATTAGAAAAAAATGCTTTAAATTTGTCTTCAATCTTTCATTAACTTTAATTTTGTTTCAGATGGTGGATTTCAAAAACTTCTTTTTTTCTCCCCCCCCACCCCCACCCAAAAAAAAAACTCTATATACATCCCTAAGATAATAATTACTTCTTCAAACATTTCAGGAATAACAAACTTTTTCCAGCTAAAGGAGGGGGGGGGGGGGGTCCGCAGGCTTGAAATTTTTATGTATTAAAATGCATTCCACGCACTCTTTTTCCTGAATCACGATTCCCAGACAATTAGGTATGATTAGTCCACTTATTATATTTTGAAGAATACCATGCGTTGTAATACACTTTTTAATAAAATAAACTATAACTAGTACCATTTGAACAAATATTTAAAAATATATAATAGGAGAAATATTTGTAACATAAAAAGAAACGAAACTTCCTTTTTCATCATAGCCTGAATTTATTAAAATTTGGCTCGGTAACCTAAAATGTTTCGGGGCGAATAGTCATTTCTGGGAGGGCTTCGCCCCCCTTTCCCCCGATGTATGCCTGAAAGAAACACTGTGTACAAACACTGCTTGGATTTGCATTGTGGAGCGTTAAGGAAGATGGTGTTATGTGCCAATTTCGGCTGCAGTAACCGAAGTGGGAGAGATAATGATGTGTTCTATTATACACTGACGGAAAAAAAAATCACAACACCAAGAAGGGGTTGTGTTAGATAAACGACAGTTGGTAGGCTGTGAGAGTACATCTGTAAGATGACGTCTATGCAAATTTCACGCTCATCGCATACGTGTGGCGCTAGTAGCGCCCTTCGGAACATGCAAAGCAGGTTTGCTGTAAATACGCGCTGTAACGTTCGTGAGCGTTAGTTATTGTTGAGATTCGACGTAGCGTGTTGATGTTAGTCAAGAATGCCTTTAAGAAGACGAAGAAGCCAATCAACAGCTCACGGAGTTTGAACGAGGTCGTGTAATAGGGCTACGAGAAGGTGGATTTTCTTTCCGCAATATTGCAGAACGACTTGGCAGGAATGTAGCCACTGTGCATGATTGTTGGCAGCGATGGTCAAGGAAGGTACTGCTTCAAGAAGACCGGGTTCCGGCCTGCCACATGGCACTACCGAGAGGGAAGACCGCCGTGTACGGCATATGGCCGTGGCGCATTGTACCGCTTCTGCGGCAGCAATTCGAGCTGCAGTTGCCACCACAGTGACACAACGAACTGTTACAAATCGGTTACTTGAAGGACAGCTCCGAGCCAGACGCCCTGTAGCGTGCATTCCACTTACTCCAAACCTACTGCCGTTTGCTACGTCAGTGGTGTCAAGCTAGAGCTCATTGGAGGACGGAGTGGAGATCTGTTGTGTTTTCTGATGAAAGCCGGTTCTGCCTGGGTGCCAGTGATGGCCGTGTGTTGGTTAGAAGGAGGCCAGGTGAGTGCCTGAAACCAACCTGTCTGCAGCCGAGACACACTGGACCTACACCTGGAGTTATGGTCTGGGGGGAAATTTCCTATGACAGCAGGAGCACTCTCGTGATTATCCCATGCACCCTGACGGCACAGTTGTAAGTCGGTCTGGTGATTTAACCTGTTGTGCTGCCATTCATGAACAGCATTCCAGGGGGTGTTTTCCAACAGGATAACGCTCGCCCGCATACCGCTGTTGTAACCCAACATGCTCTACAGAGTGTCGACATGCTGCGGTGGCCTGCTAGATCACCAGATCTTTCACCAATCGAGCACGTATGGGACATCATTGGACGACAACTCCAGCGTCACCCCCAACCAGCATTAACCGTCCCTGTATTGACCGACCATGTGCAACAGGCATGGAACTCCATCCCACAAACTGACATCCAGCACGTGTACGACACAATGCATGAACGATTGCGTGCTTGCATTCAACATTCTGGCGGTTACACCGGTTATTAATGTACCAGCATTTCACATTTAAAATGGCTCTTCTCGCGCTTACAATAAGCTGTGATCTTGAAACCTTAATCAATTAAATATGTTACCTATACAAATGTATTGCCGCCATGTCATTCCTCTACAACTATTTTTTCGTGGTGTTGGGATTTTTTTCCGACAGTGTAGATTACCATCTGAACGAACGAAGTGGGATCAGAATTACAAAAATTTAATTCAGAAGCGCCAAAATTTGTGGTTATCACGTATCAGCAGAGGTATCAGCAGAATTGACATTGATGACCGGAAACGAAGGAACATTAGAGTGTGTAGTTTACATTTTGTAACAGTTATGTTCATAAATTTACTGATGCATTATCTACAAAAACTCTCTGAAAATCTTTAGTCTAGAATTAAACTTTCTTATGAGCAAAATTATGCTGTCCTTTATCGTGAATGTATCTACTGCTATAGGGGAGTGAATATCTTTTGGAACCTTCAGATGTTGGGTCCCCACGCCGATTTTGGAAAAATGATCTCATGATAACATTCACCAGTTTATTATTACTGTCATTATTACACTGGCGGAAAGTGAAAAAGAACACCAAGAAGACGTCTGATACCAACGAAATTTATTCAGCATAATAACGAAATACAGAGGATAACGTGATCAAAACATTATGGCAAAATACAGCTGTATTTGCTGGTGAACTAAAAAATAACATTTCCATGTAACATGGTTAGTACGAGGTTGAACCGCCATGAACTGCGTCACACTGTGCAATTCTGGCATGGAGTCTGTCGTACAGATGTTGAATGTAAGTTTGGGGTATTGAGTTCCAAGCATCCTCAACCTGGACGCGTAAATCGGGGATGGTCGTGGCTGGCCGTGGAGACCGGATAAGTCGTTGTCCCATAAAATCCCACACGTGTTCAATGAGGGACAAATCCGGTGAACGTGCAGGCCATGGAAGTTGTCTCACACCCTGAAGTGCATGTTGCGTTGCACGTGCCGCATGTGGTTGTGCGTTATCTTGCTGTAAAACACCACGATGGACCGACGTTACAAATGGCACAACAACGGGCTGAATGATGTTGATGTAGGGGGTGCGGTTTAACGTACCCGGTACAAATACTAGTTGTGTACGGGAGTGATAGCTGATCGCTCCCCACACCAGGAGACCAGGTGTAAGCCCTGTGTGTCGCTGGCGGATGCAAGAAGTGTGGAGACGCTCCCCTGTTCGTCTGCGAACACGCATACGGCCATCGGAGGCTCCCAAGCAGAATCTGCTTTCATCGCTGAACACGACAGATCGCCATTGTGTTCTCCAGTGCAGACGTTGGCGACACCACTGCAGCTGTTCCTGACGGTGGGCTGGAGTCAGAGGTACCCATGCCAGATCCACACGTGCACGTAGTCCTGCATCCAAGCAGTAGACGTTTGCGGATTGTTCGCACTGTCACTTCAGGTGCAACGGCAGCTCGCATTTGCGTCGCAGTGGATGTTCTGCTTGACAACGCCGCTCTTCTTATGCGTCGATCGCTCCGCTCATCAGTCCGTCTGTGACTCCCGGTTCCACGTCTTCTCGTGTGGGAATGTTCCTCGGACCATCTACGCCACCATCGTACCACCACTGATACTTCCCCTCCAATTCGCTCCACAATACGATGATACGACTACCCGGCCTCGCGGAGTCCGACTAGACGACCTCGCTCAAAGTCCGATAACTGTTGAAATCGTACATGTCTTCCATGTCCAGGCATTGCAGCTTCTTCAGGGTCTTCGCACGTGTCCGTACGCCGACCACTGATTACATTCACTTCGCCATACTCCTTAAAACCACCGACGATAATTTGCATATTATGCCGTGCTGTGGCGTAAGCGCTCACCGGTTGGTCCCAAAATTAACATCACATCTACGTAAACTCGACCCCATTAACATATGTAAATTTCATGATCGTCCGCCAATTCCTTCTTGGTGTTCTTTTTTCACTTTCCGCCAGTGTATATATAAGGTAGAGAGACTTAGTGCTAATCGCCAGAATTTTTTATTATATATATATATATATATATATATATATATATATATATATATATATTATATATATATATATATATGAACTTCCATTGTGCATGGCTTTTATCGATTATGAAAAAGCCTTTGATTCGGTGAAACCATCAGCAGTTACAATGGCTCTGAAAACCTGCGGTATTGAAGATGCATACATTAATATTATTAATAACATCTATGAAAATGCAAGTGCAAAAGATTAGGCTATTTGAAAATACAACACACGTAAAAATTGAAAGGGAGTGAGACAAGGTGACACCATATCTCCGAAGCTCTTTAATGCCGCATTGGAGGGTGTTTTTCAGTCACTGAGCTGGGAAAACAAGGGATAAAGATTAATGGAGATTATCTAACCCACCTTCGTTTTGCTGATGACGTAGTCATTTTTGCAACTACCCCATCAGAGCTGCAGAGTATGAGTCAGGAACTTGCTGACAAGAGTAAAAGTGGGATTAAAAATGAACTTTCAGAAGACAAAAGTGATGTTCAATGCTTTTACAAGAAATGAAGATTTATCGATTGATGGAGAAAAGCTGGAGATAACAGACACGTACGTTTATCTTGGACAGCAGATATCAAGTGAGGGTCGCATTGATGAAGAAATTAATCGGCGTACAAAACTTGCCTGGAGAGCTTTTGGAAGAAACAGCATAATTTTCAAGAGCAATATGCCATTATGTCTTAAAAGAAAAGTGTTTGATCAATGCATCCTTCCAGTGCTTACGTATGGTGCGGAGACGTGGACCTTAACTAAAGAGACATACAAGGCTGCAGACAACTCAAAGAGGCATGGAGAGGTGCATGCTTGGTGTAACCAGGAGAGATAAGAAGAGGAACTCGTGGATCCGAAAAATGACAAGAGTGGAAGACATCATGATCAGAGTTAAATCCCTGAAATGGCAATGGGCTGGACATACTGCCAGAAGGACAGATCATCGATGGACAGCCGAAATTTTAGATTGGATTCCAAGGGACAGGAAAAGACCCAGAAGAAGACCACATGGGAGATGGGTGGATGAAATTCGAAAGTATGCAGGGTGACATGGAGGAGACTGGCACAAGACAGACCGTTGTGGAGAGGAAACTTGGGGAGACCTTCGTCCAGCAGTGGATTGATAATGGTTGACAATGATGATGATGATGATATATATATCATCATCATCATCATTGTCAACATCATCATTGTTAACCATTATCATGATGATATATATATCATCATCATCATTGTCAACCATTATCAATCCACTGCTGGACGAAGGTCTCCCAAGTTTCCTCCACAACATATCTGTCTTGTGCCAGTCTCCTCCATGTCACCCCTGCATACTTTCGATTTCATCCACCCATCTCCCATGTGTCTTCTTCTGGGTCTTTCCTGTCCCTTGGAATCCAATCTAAAATTTCGGCTGTCCATCGATGATCTGTCCTTCTGGCAGTATGTCCAGCCCATTGCCATTTCAGGATTTCAACTCTGATCATGATGTCTTCCACTCTTGTCATTTTTCGGATCCCACGAGTTCCTCTTCTTATCTCTCCTGGTTACATCAAGTATGCACCTCTCCATGCTACTTTGAGTTGTCTGCAGCCTTTGTATGTCTCTTTTGCTTAAGGTCCACGTCTCCGCACCATACGTAAGCACTGGAAGGATGCATTGATCAAACACTTTCTTTTAAGACATAATGGCATATTGCTCTTGAAAATTAATGCTGTTTCTTCCAAAAGCTCTCCAGGCAAGTTTTGTACGCCGATTAATTTCTTCATCAATGTGACCCTCACTTGATATCTGCTGTCCAAGATAAACATACGTATCTGTTATCTCCAGCTTTTCTCCATCAATCGATAAATCTTCATTTCTTGTAAAAGCATTGAACATCACTTTTGTCTTCTGAAAGTTCATTTTTAATCCCACTTCTTTACTCTTGTCAGCAAGTTCCTGGATCATACTCTGCAGCTCTGATAAGGGAAGTTGCAAAAATGACTACGTCATCAGCAAAACGAAGGTGGGTTAGACAATCTCCATTAATCTTTATCCCCTTGTTTTCCCAGCTCAGCGACTGAAAAACACCCTCCAATGTGGCATTAAAGAGCTTCGGAGATATGGTGTCACCTTGTCTCACTCCCTTTCCAATTTTTACGTGTGTTGTATTTTCAAACAGCCAAATCTTTGCACTTGCATTTTCATAGATGTTATTAACAATATTAATGTATGCATCTTCAATACCGCAGGTTTTCAGAGCCATGTAACTGCTGATGATGGTTTCACCGAATCAAAAGGCTTTTTCATAATCGATAAAAGCCATGCACAATGGAAGCTCATATTCCCTCGCTCTTTCAATTAGTTCTCTCAGCACGTGGATATGATCTATTGTGCTGTAGCCACTCCTGAATCCAGCTTGTTCTCTCGGTTGAGCCATGTCCAGTGTTACCTTCAAGCGGTGTGAAAGAACTTTAGTGAAGATTTTATAAACTACTGATAGGAGGCTGATAGGTCTGTAGTTTCCGAGATCCTCAATGTCACCTTTCTTATGTAGCAGGATCATTGTAGCGGTGTTCCAATCCTCAGGAATCTTTCCTTCATTAAGGCATCGAGTGAAAATTTGGGCGAGTACTCTTTCGATTTCTCCACTTGCTTCTTGTATGATGTCTACAGTAATTCCATCTTCTCCTGGAGCTTTTCCTCGCTTCATGTTCTTGATTGCATGTGCAACTTCTGCTGGAAGGACTGGAGGAACTCTGGTACTGGTATCTTTCATGATGTCTGGAGTGCATGTATCATCCCTTTCATATAATTTGGAGTAGAAATCTTTCACTCTTGTCAAAATTTCGCCTCTATTTCTTGTTACAGAACCATCTTCTTTTCTAAGTGCCATAATCTGTTTTCTTCCCTTACTGAGATGTCCCTTTGCTATCTTTAGGCTTTGGTTGTTTTCAATTGCTTTCCTCACTAGTTCACAGTTGAATTTTCTTATGTCTTCAGTGATACTTTTTCTTACTGTCTTGCATAGCTCTATATATTCCACTTTGGAAGTCACATCTTCTTTAGTAAGTGACCTCATCTCTCTTCTTTTTTGCATCAACATTTTGGTTTTTCCTGATAATTTGTTCACATGCAACTTGTTCTTAGACCCAGCTAATTTTGTTGCTGTTTCCATAAGAGCTTTGGTTACTTTTCTGTTAACTTCAGAGATGTCCACTTTTTCCGATGTTAGGCCTTCTAAAGCAGAGAACCTGTTCTGATCAATTCTAACTTGAAGGTATTATGGTGTTTTTTAAGGTTGGTTATGTCAATAGATTTTGTTTGTCTTATGAGCTTGCCAACGTTCAAGTTTAGTGTTGAGGTGCATCTTACATCTCACCAATCTATGGTCACTACCTGTGTTGAACTTGTTCAGCACACTGCAGTCTTCTATGACGAATTTTTTGTTACACATAATAAAATCAATTTCACTTGTCGTCTCATTTGGATGTCTCCATGTCCATTTCCTGTGTGGCTTTTTCTTGAAGAAGGAGTTCAAGATGAAAAACCCTTCTGCCTCTGCAAACTCAACGAGAGTATTTCCACGCTGGTTTCTGTTGCCGTGACCGAATTTACCTACTGAAGTTTCATTCTGTTGCCGTTGCCCTATTTTTGCATTGAAATCTCCCAAAAATAGGGCAACGGCAACAGAATGAAACTTCAGTAGGTAAATTCGGTCACGGCAACAGAAACCAGCGTGGAAATACTCTCGTTGAGTTTGCAGAGGTATGAAGGGTTTTTCATCTTGAACTCCTTCTTCAAGAAAAAGCCACACCGGAAATGGACATGGAGACATCCAGTAATGAGACGACAAGTGAAATTGATTTTATTATGATGATGATGATGATATATATACATAGTCTTACCTGTGTAAAGCTGAGGACTTTTACCTTAGCTTAAGTTTCAGGTTGGGGAATGTCTACGTTATTGAAAGGTAAACTTTTAAATTAAATAATTAGCCAAAGGTGACAGGACGTTTTTATCTTAATTAACTGTGTGAATATGCTGTTAGCATTGCAGCTTGTGGCTGTGCTGGAATGCGGAACTTTGAGTTCCTTTCAAGCAAAAAAAATTTCCCTTCTTACAATATTGTTCAGGAAAAGTTAGTATGGAATTTCATATGGGTCACCACAATTGCTCAATAACTTTAATTTATCAGAATAAAGCTGTTTTTGATCACCAGATAACCTACTTACGCAACCCACACAATGCATCTTTGCTAACTTGTATACCAGTTGTTCTGCAAGAAAGCAGCAGACGAAAAAGTGACGCCTACCGCGGTTTCGTGACGTCAACGCATACACGGCAGCGTCCATGGAGAAATATGGTGATCGCCATATTTTCGTCACTGGTTCCAGGGAAGGGAGAGAGCCAGTGCCGTAAGACAAACACAACATCCATGCCTCACCGGGATTCGAACCCAGACCCCTTTCGGACGAATGATCAGAGGCCATCGCTTAGACCACTGTGCCACCGGGCGGCCCATATTTTCAGTAAATAATGTTTTTTGTTTTTGTTTGGGGAGGTTTAACGACCACCGTGAGCAACTGGATGGACTAAAAGCGGTCGCCCGTCCCTAATTTAAGACAACTGGTTCCAGGGAAGGGAGAAAGCCACTGCAGAAAGATAGACACACCATCCATGCCTCACCGGGATTCCAACGCGGACCATCTCGGATGAATGGTTAGAAGCCAGCGCTTAGACCACTGCGCTGCCAGTGCGGCTTCAGTGAATCATATGATTCGCTTGCTTACAGAAACTCCTGTTGAGCTCTGCTTATCAGTTTCTTGAAGCAGAAGGTTAGATCCAAAGAGGTTAGAATAAAACTTCTGGAGATGCCCTGGGTCTTAACCGTGAAGGCATAAAGCCGGAGAATTTTTATGTTGTTTATACAGTGGATCCCGCTTAAGAAGTTTTCGTTGGGACGAAGCGATGAAAACTTCTTAAACGGGAAGGGTCCGTTTGGGTTTTGTAAAACTTTAGCGATTAAAAATGTAAAGTAACATAAAAAATTTCCCAACTTACTCATTTAATTTTAAAGTCACATAAAAAATTTCACAACTTACTCATTTAAACTTGAATATGAGGATTGAAAGCTACATTTATAATGCTACAGGATTACAAAAATACTGATCTAAAAGCGTTTCTTTTTCCTTTTTTCAGCTAGATTCACAAAGTGCGTGTCCATTTCCCTCAAATTTCTCATTATGTCCGCTGGAACACGTTCGTGGCTTTCTATAAACCGGCGAAAAGTTTCTAATGCTTTACCAGCTTCAGCTGAAATTGGAATTGGCATGCACTCATCTTCTTGTGTTTCTGATTCATCGTCCTCTTGTGTTTCGATGTCGCAAATATCGTTGATATTTTGCATTTCAAAAGTGGGAACTTCTTTGTCAACGTTTACAAACTCTTCAAAGGAAGATTTGAAGTTGTTTTTTTTTTGTTTTTTTTGCAAACATTCCCAAGCTTCATTGTTGTCATGACTGTTTTCTACCTCTCTTCTCTGTGGTTTTCTTCATCAGAAAGACTAAGATCATCAGCGTTGAAACCAGCTTTCCTGAAGCAATTTGTGATCGTCGAAGATGATACTTTTCCCACGAAGAAACAATAAAGTGCATAGCATCTAATAAATTCAATTTCAGTGTACATCTGGTGTAACTTTAGTCTGATTCAAGCTTCTGCAGTAGCCAATAAACTAAACGTTTCCTGTAGAATTGTTTCATGGTTTTCATTATTCCTTGGTCCATTGGTTGTAACATTGAAGTCGAGTTAGGTGGCAGGAAAATTACTTTTACATTTTCCAGATGATCCATGTTCTTTGGATGGGCTGTGCAATTATCCAAAAATAACAAAACTTTTCTATTTTCTTTGGCCATTTTCTTCTGAAACTCTATTAAAAAGTCTTCAAAAATCTAAACTGTCGTCGATGCGTTTTTGCTATTTCTGTAATTGCATGGAAAAATTTTTACATTTTTGACGCACCTGGGATTCTTCGATTTTCCAATGACCAATAAAGACCACTTTTCTGTTCCTTCCATATTAGCTCCTACCAGAACTTTTTTTTGTTTTGTTTGGAGGTTTAACGACCACCGTGAGCAACTCAATGGGCTATAAGCAGTCGCCCGTCCCTAATTTAGGGCACTGGTTCCAGGGAAGGAGAGAGCCTGTGCCGAAAGACAAACACAACATCCATGCCTCACCGGGATTCGAACCCGGACCCCTTTAGTACGAATGATCAGAGGCCATCGCTTAGACCACTGCGCCACCGGGGCAGTGGTCTAAGCGACCACTACCCCGGTGACTGTCAGAACTGTCAAATTTTCTTTATTTATTTTGACTCCGCGGCTGTTATCTCCTGTGAAAGAGTAGGTCTTGTCAGGAATAAAGTTGTAAAAAAAGAACACTCGTCAGCGTTGAAAACATCTTTCGCTTCGTATGCTGATAACAGTTCTAGTAAAACATTAGATTTCCCATCATCCACTTCTTCAACGTTAACACTTTTTCATTCTCCGCATACAGTTTTATAAGTCGTGCTCTTTTCCTAAAACGATCGATCCATCCATAGGAAGAATTAAATTCAACATTTAATTTCTTGGAAATCCCTTCTGCTTTCTAACGAAGAATTGTTCCGTTGATCGGAATGTTAGCGCTTCTGGCTTGTTTAAACCACACAAGAAGTTTTTCTTCGACATCCTCGTATTTACCCTTATTAATCTTTTTGATTTTTAATGAATGGGAAGCATTTGCAAGCACAGTGTCCCGTTTTGCCACTATACCGTTGAGGGTTGTAACAGGTAAATTTAGTTCTTTTGCTATCTGCACCCTAGTGAAATGCGGGTTTTCATCAACTTTCGTAATAATGTATTGTTTCTCAACCACAGAGAAAGCTTTTCTTTTGATGCCTTTAGACGCCATATTTCTAGCTACGCATTTCAACAATAAAACACGTATGCGAGGTGCAACATCTGAGCCTAACTCTGACAGAATGACTAACTTTCAGCAGGTGTTTCTTTCCCAGCCTTTCCCCAGCCCCAAAGATAAGGCGATTGTGATACACAAAGGGCAGACGCAGAAGAAAAGGGGGGGGAGTAAACATGACCCCTGCGTTGACCGTTGGAAGCCGGCAGGGGCTTCGCTTGCTACATGTACGGAGACAACAAAGAAACGTTTCCTCCCAACTTCTTTTTTTTTTTTTTTTGATTGGAGGTTTAACGACCACCGTGAGCAACTCAATGGGCTATAAGCAGTCGCCCGTCCCTAATTTAGGGTCACTGGTTCCAGGGAAGGGAGAGAGCCAGTGCCGTAAGACAAACACTACATCCATGCCCGACCGGGATTCGAACCTGGACCCCTTACGGACGAATGATCAGATGCCAGCGCCTTAGGGCGGCCCCAACTTCTTTGATCTGCTGGACGAGTTCCAAAATCGTATGTTTTTATTAAGAAACTAGTGACACATTCAACTTCTTAAGCGGGAAAATTTGAAACATCGTTACTTCTTAAGTGGGAAAAATTAACATTAACACTATGGAAAAAATCGGGGCTCTAAAAATAAAACTTCTTAAACGGGAAAACTTCTTAAGCGGGAACGTCTTAAGTGGGATCCACTGTATTAGCCTTTGCACTAAAGTCATTTTTGACGTCACGGTTACTTCTGGGTGGTTAAGAGAAAGTTCGGCTGCTAAGGTTCTCATAGGATTAACACGGGAAAGCGATTTCTGGACCCTCTGTCACATTTAGAAATGGTTAAAAGTTGGGTGGTGTATGGGTGCTTCTCAAAGTGCTGTCCAACGGCAGAAAAACGCCTGGTTATGTGGAAAATAGCCGTAAATCGGAAGGCATTGTCGCCGATTTACGGCTAGTTAATCCGTCAAGTATTCAGAGCATTCTGCTTAAAATGCTCTGAATGCATGACGGATTAACTTTGCTGTCGAATCGGAAACTGCTAAGCTTTCGTGAACTTTCAAGATTTTGTACTGTTACTGATTTCTAAATACTGAAACAGACACCTATTTTTCCGAACCGAAATTTAAGGTTATACGTCCACAAAGAAGTAGATGGTACTGTCATATATTATTGTGTCGTCCGTTTTCCCGGATCTGTTTTCTTTCTTCTTTTTTTTTTTTTTTTTAGTGAAAAATAGTCCGTTTTTCGAGATATGGTAAGTCGGTATTTTTTTTTTAATTGCAATACACACTGGAACCACCCATACACATTGGAACCAGTCAGAAATGTAACAACTTACCTTAGACCGGATAAGAAATGTTTCGTTCTCAGTCTTCAGAATTACTACATTTCTAACCCGCCCATTGGTAAAATATTTACCCAAGTAGCACACTGACATTGGCCAACGGTTGGCCCAATGATATTTTGTGTCGGCAGCGTTGGGCAAAGGTTGCGTTGTTTATCGAAGATTGGCCAACGGTTTTTCCAACCACACATGGCCAACCACTTATCAACAAATGACCACTTAACGGTTGTCCGATGGTTGTCCAACAACACATGACCAACCATGGTTGTCCAAGAACACATGATCACATTGGAAAACTGTTTGCGCCGCCCCGGTGGCGCAGTGGTCTAAGGCGTTGGCCTCTGATCATTCGTCCGTAAGGGGTCCGGGTTCAAATCCCGGTGAGGCATGGATGTTGTGTTTGTCTTACGGCACTGGCTCTCTCCCTTCCCTGGAACCAGTGACCCTAAATTAGGGATGGGCGACTGCTTATAGCCCATTTGAGTTGCTCACGGTGGTCGTTAAACCTCCAATAAAAAAACTGTTTGCAACAGTTTTCCAATGTGGGTCCAACCGTTGAACCAACACATATCCAATTGTTGGTCGCCTCGTCGCTGGGCCGAGCGTTGAAAGCCCACGCTTGGTCCAACATAATATTGCTACCTGGGTATATGCATAAATGCGTTTATAAGCTTTTAGAACTTTTCCGGTATAACACGAAAAACTTCCTATTAAATAGTAATAAATATCGTTATAGTTCAGATTAGGGAGGTCTGTAGCAACACAAACTTCCACACGATAAAAAATATCTTTCAGGTATGTCACATGGATCTTCTATGCCATTATTTCTAAGCGTTTCTTCGTAATGTTACTTTTCCACCACGTTAAGACGGCAAACTTTGTCAGAAAGAACAGTTTTTTTTTTAACTCTATTTACAGCAGCAGCAACCATTGAAAAACAGGGAGAGAGACCAGCTCGGGTACCAAAGGTACTTTCTAACCACCCGGAAGTCTAGTAGACAGTTTTGTGACGTCACGTGCAAAGGCTCTATACCCAAGGAGGTTATTTTTTTTTTTTTTGATTGGAGGTTTAACGACCACCGTGAGCAACTCAATGGGCTATAAGCAGTCGCCCGTCCCTAATTTAGGGTCACTGGTTCCAGGGAAGGGAGAGAGCCAGTGCCGTAAGACAAACACAACATCCATGCCTCACCGGGATTCGAACCCGGACCCCGTTCGGACGAATGACCAGAGGCCATCGCTTAGACCACTGCGCCACCGGGGCGGCCCCAAGGAGGTTAGAACAGTACTTGTGGAGATGCCCTGAGTCTCTTAACCGTAAAGCCGCCAGGTGTGGGAATTTGACGTTCTTTACATAACACCCTTGGAATTGTGTGGCTTTTGGATGCAGAAACTGTGTTAACATTAAACCGGAATGAATTATGTTTCATAGACGAGTAAAGTTTTCAATTTTAACGTTATATTTTGTTTTGAATTCGCACTAATGTTCGTGTACTTCAATTTAAAATAAAAATGGTAATGGGCTTCAAAATAATTAAGAATTTTATAAACTTAGCATTTTCTCACGCATCGGAATCAAGTTATGATGCGAAATTCGAAAAATTTGGGACGAATTAAGGTGATTCGACCAACACACGATGCATTGCAGTAGCATTGGAAACAAACAACTTTCCCACACTTTCGCGGCTGTCGCTCGCGGTTGGTTACAGGCTTCACGCAAAGTGAAGCCTGTAACCAACCGCGAGCGACAGCCGTGAAAGTGTATGGTAAGGTGACCAGACGTCCTCATTTTCTGATTCTTTCCAATGACTGTCTTCTCTCTCTTGCAGATAATGAGTAGGTGTTATCGGTTTGTGATAACTCACATCTGTTTTCTGTAGACATTTAGAAAATCTTCTTGTCGTGATGAGTAATAAAATTCCAGTACAATCGTACTTTGAGATTGAGTTTTTTCACTTACTTACTTTACGTACCGAATGAAGAATTTCAATAAAAGCGACAAGAAGAGAACAGTTCTGTTCTCACTAATGGTTGTCAGATGGAACTGTCAGAAACTTAACGTTATTATCGTAATGGAGTGAATTACAGTTTTTGCCAGCATATCATTCGTCATACTGCATTGTTTCATAGCCCACTGGAAAGAAGATGCCCTGAAACGATTTAGTCATGTGACCAAGAAGGTCTGAACTTCCATGCTCTGAACTGCAGATGAAGTCCATTAGTCCGTTAGTATGTTGCTGTGAAGTTATTTATATTTTATTATTTTGATTTATTATTGTGATTTACTTTCCAAAGTAAAACAAATTAACACTCGCAATAACATATAACGTTCATTTACCACTACAACAGAAAAAAATGTTAGACTTTTATTAAAAAAAAAAGATTATTTTCTTCTACCTGCTGGTTCCGTCTGTTACTGATATACAAGTAAGATTCCTTTTCTGTGTTAAGTAATATAACGTCCAAAGTTTAGTTATTTATATATCATCATCATCATCATCATCATCATTGTCAACCATTATCAATCCACTGCTGGACGAAGGTCTCCCCAAGTTTCGTCCACAACGGTCTGTCTTGTGCCAGACTCCTCCATGTCACTCCCGCATACTTTCGAATTTCATCCACCCATCTTCCATGAGGTCTTCTTTTGGGTCTTTTCCTGTCCCTTGGAATCCAATCTATAATTTCGGCTGTCCATCGATGGTCTGTTGTTCTGGCAGTATGTCCAGCCCATTGCCATTTCAGGGATTTAACTCTGATCATGATGTCTTCCACTCTTGTTATTTTTCGGATCCACGAGTTCCTCTTCTTATCTCTCCTGGGTTACACCAAGCATGCACCTCTCCATGCTGTCTTGAGTTGTCTGCAGCCTTTGTATGTCTCTTTTAGTTAAGGTCCACGTCTCTGCACCATACGTAAGCACTGGAAGGATGCATTGATCAAACACTTTTCTTTTAAGACATAATGGCATATTGCTCTTGAAAATTATGCTGTTTCTTCCAAAAGCTCTCCGCCGCCCCGGTGGCGCAGTGGTCTAAGGCGTTGGCCTCTGATCATTCGTCCGTAAGGAGTCCGGGTTCGAATCCCGGTGAGGCATGGATGTTGTGTTTGTCTTACGGCACTGGCTCTCTCCCTTCACTGGAACCAGTGACCCTAAATTAGGGACGGGCGACTGCTTATAGCCCATTGAGTTGCTCACGGTGGTCGTTAAACCTCCAATCAAAAAAAAAAAAAAAAAAGCTCTCCAGGCAAGTTTTGTACGCCGATTTATTTCTTCATCAATGTGACCCTCACTTGATATCTGCTGTCCAAGATAAATGTACATGCCTGTTATCGCCAGCTTTTCTCCATCAATCGATAAATCTTCATTTCTTGTAAAAGCATTGAGCATCACTTTTGTCTTCTGAAAGTTCATTTTTAATCCCACTTCTTTACTCTTGTCAGCAAGTTCCTGGATCATACTCTGCAGCTCTGATGGGGTAGTTGCAAAAATGACTACGTCATCAGCAAAACGAAGGTGGCTTAGATAATCTCCATTAATTTTTATCCCCTTGTTTTCCCAGCTCAGCGACTGAAAGACATCCTCTAATGTGGCATTAAAGAGCTTCGGAGATATGGTGTCACCTTGTCTCACTCCCTTTCCAATTTTTATGTGTGTTGTATTTTCAAACAGCCGAATCTTTGCACTTGCATTTTCATAGATGTTATTAATAATATTAATGTATGCATCTTCAATACCGCAGGATTTCAGAGCCATTGTAACTGCTGATGGTTTCACCGAATCAAAGGCTTTTTCATAATCGATAAAAGCCATGCACAATGGAAGTTCATATTCCCTCGCTTTTTCAATTAGTTCTCTCAGTACGTGGATATGATCTATTGTGCTGTAGCCACTCCTGAATCCAGCTTGTTCTCTCGGTTGAGCCATGTCCAGTGTTACCTTCAAGCGGTGTGAAAGAACTTTAGTGAAGATTTTATAAACCACTGATAGGAGGCTGATAGGTCTGTAGTTCCTGAGATCCTCAATGTCACCTTTTTTTTTCTTTTTTTTTTATACAATAAAAAAAAAAGGTTTGTTGCTCATATGTTTTATTGGGAAAGCTATCTCAGTTGTTTAACGGTTTAGCATTTCGGTAAGATGCATATATCTTACGGAAACGTTTTTTGCACTGTTTTTGTTTTCCTTAGTGGTAGATTTACTATGTGCTATAAGTTCAAACCACAAAAGTCCGTCTTTCCAAAAATAACGACAATAAAAAGAAAACTGAAAATATGTTAACGTCAAGCAAAAGAAATACAAAAAGCACTTAAGTTTTCTTCCTTGAGCAATTCATGAATAAGGAACGCACTGACACCGCACACCGGTAATTTTAACATTACAGGTATAAGCCGAAACCAAATATACTGACGCAGAGAACTTCGGCAATGGCGGTGAAGCGAAGTCCTTTAATAAAAACAGAAGGAAATTGACAAAAGTTCCGCAAAAAGCTAACAGGAGCGAAACAAAAATTGTAAATAAGCCGACATTTTGGAATCGATGCAGACATATGCCATCAAAAACATTAAAATATTCGCATTTCGTGCCCCAATTATTAAGTAATTTGTCAACAAAACACCCCCTTGAACTGTTCATGAATGGCAGGACAACAGGTTTAATCACCAGACCGACGTACAACTGTGCCGTCAGGGTGCGTGGGATAGCCACGAGAGTGCTCCTGCTGTCATAGGAAATTGCTCCCTAGACCATATTTCCAGATGTAGGTCCAGTGTGTCTCGGCCGCAGACAGATTGGTTGGAGGCGCTCACCTGGCCTCCTTCTAATCAACACACGGCCATCACTGGCACCCAGGCGGAACCGGCTTTCATCAGAAAACACAACAGATCTCCACTCCGTCCTCCAATGAGCTCTAGCTTGACACCACTGACGTCGCAAACGGCAGTGGTTTGGAGTAAGTGGAATGCACGCTACAGGGCGTCTGGCTCGGAGCTGTCCTTCAAGTAACAGATTTGTAACAGTTCGTTGTGTCACTGTGGTGGCAACTGCAGCTCGAATTGCTGCCGCAGACGCAGTACGATGCGCTACGGCCATACACCGTACACGGCGGTCTTCCCTCTCAGTAGTGCTACGTGGCCGGCCGGAACCCGGTCTTCTTGAGGCAGTACCTTCCCTTGACCACCGCTGCCAACAATCATGCACAGTGGCTACATTCCTGCCAAGTCGTTCTGCAGTATTGCGGAAAGGAAATCCACCTTCTCGTAGTCCTATTACACGACCTCGTTCAAACTCCGTGAGCTGTTGATAATGACTTCTTCGTCTTCTAAAGGCATTCTTGACTAACATCAACACACTACTTCGAATCTCAAGCGATAACTAACGCTCACGAACGTTACAGCGCGTATTTACTGCAAACCTGCTTTGAATGTTCCGAAGGGCGCCACTAGTGGCACACGTATGCGCGGAGCGCGAAATTTGCATAGACGTCATCTTACAGATGTACTCTCACCGCCTACCAACTGTCGTTTATCTAACACAACCCCTTCTTGGTGTTGGGATTTTTTTCCATCAGTGTACTTAGTCAGTTTTGTTAAATTAGAATTTCTTTCATTTTGTGTAAAACTTTCAAAGTAATTTGTGAACTACATATTAGCACATTTTATACATATTGCACCACAATCTTCGAAGTTCCACCAGCTCACGTTTTATGAAATTCTCCCGCTATTCACTCAGCACATTACTGATAGCTGAGACGACGCACACACTGTAGTGAGACTAAGATCTGGGACTAAGTTGGTCACATGACCTCTCTGGCAGCCGTTCGTTTCAGGGCCTCTTGTTTCCAGTGGACTATGGCATTGTTTTGAACTTTTCAGAATATCTAAATAAAAAAGGAATTAGAGTTTCGACATTTTTAGCAGATAACTTTTTTTTTTTTTTTTTTTTTTTTTTTTTGGTTGGGGGTTTAACGACCATCGTAAGCAACTCATTGGGCTATAAAAGCACTCGCCCGTCCCTAATTTTAGGCCACTAGTTCCAGGGAATGGAGAGATCCAGTGCCGTAAGACAAACACAACATCCATGCTTCGCCGCGATTCGAACCCGGACCCAACTCGGGCGAATAATCAAATGCCACCAGCGCTCGTCACCAGGGCGACTAACAATCTTGCACTCTTGCTATGATTATGGTATTCTAAACATGGTGTCTTTCCTGTCTGTATCTATGCAGGACAATAGCAATTTTTGTAGTGTGATAATATCACGTTTTTTATTTCACTTTAGAATTTGTTTTAAAAAGTAGCACTTTACCTTCGTTTTCACTTGTTACCTGAGATGATGAAAAAACAAAACAAAACACATAATGTTCTACTGGCCAGAGGTCCCGGATTTTTGAGGACAGTCCTTCCACGAATTTAGTTTACTGTTCCCCAAAACATCTGATGCCTTTGGGGTTGCAAATTGTCCTCGAATTTTAATTTTTGCTCTCAGATTTAAATTTCATACGTTTCTAATAAAAATGTTAAAAATAATTTTCTATGTACTCAAAATGTTTTTTGGTGGGGAGAACTAACGACCACTGTGAGCAACTTTAAAGGCCATAACCAGTTTCCCGTCCCTAATTTATGGGTATTCGTTCCAAGGAAAGGAGAAAGCCTGTGTTGTAAGACAAACACACCACCCATGCCTTATCCGAGACTCGAACTCAGCCCCACCCAGACGAGCGGTCAAAGGTTAGTGCTTAGACCACTGCACCAAAGGGAAAGCCAAATTTTGGCTGTGCTTTTCTGAGTTCTACCAGAAACTTACAAAATGAGAAAATTCTCCATGAAATGAGAATGTAGCACGTGACGTGATCGAGACGTTTAAGTGAAGTGGCAACAGTCCCTGCAAGTTCCTGAAGGAAAAGCATAGCTGGCTGTCCTGCTGTTAGTGTGTAAAGGTGTAAAGGGCGATAATTAGCGATCGATGTTTTTATAACTTTTGAAGCTAAAATGCCTAGATTTTGTAGTATTTATTAATTGCTGTAGTAGAGGAAACTGAGACCGAAAGTTCATTTTTTGGCTGCCAGCTGCTATCTTTAAAGGCAGAAGCGAAAAGATCCGCTTAACTGCCAAACGAAGGGAGATCGCTTCCCAGAGCTTAGAAAACATTTTTTATTGAAGAGTTAGACTCTTCAAAGGCAGATAACCTTTTAAAGGATAGTTTTATTCAGAAATCACTGATTTCTGGCAAGGCAGAGAACTAATCTTTTATTTGTTCAAATGCTGTTGGTGTGCCTGGCTTGCACTTATTGGGCCAGGCGTTTCACTCGTTAATTTCAAGTTGAATTTAAAAGGTGTTGGCTTTTTTTTTTTCTTTTTTTTTTTTTTGCGTAGGTATTATTGCTACTAGATAACACATATTTTCTTATATACCTTTTAGAGTTTGTCTCTTAGTCAAATTTTTTCTTAAATCAACGCTACGGTACCCAATTGGCACTTCTGTGCACGTGGGGTTTTCACCTCCAGTGACTTCTATTCAGAAGGTTCCTGGTTGATCTAGGGGGTATTGAAACTTTTTATAGGGCTAAAAGTTAATTTGTTAGCTAACGTGACTTTTAGTCAGAATCAAATCTCTTTGGCTCTTCTGGATTTTTTAGGAGAGTTCGACCCCCCCCCAACTCACCATTTTTGCTAGTTTTCGGCTTTTCATTTAGTATTTTCACTTTTTAAGGTTAATTGGCTATCGGCGTTGGGGGTACTTTACTGGTTCATTTTATATATTTCCTCCCCAAACCACCGTTGATTTAATTTTTAGTTCACCTGGATTTTTATCTGGAGCTGATACACTCTTTTGCGGAAAAATGCAAATAATGGCTAAAATTATGGTCCAAATAAAATTAATTTTGGTATCTAGGTCTGTTTATAGACAGGGATTATGCTGCTAAATTTATTTACGGATGAATAAATTAGGGCGCAAATCCCAGCAAAATTACTGTGTTTTTTTAACCACAAATTTGCGTGAAAAACCAGATTTTGCTCTAAAAGTTTCTATGTCTTGTAAATCGCTTCCCAGGGCTTAGAAAAATACTTTTAATTTAAGAGTTAAACTCTCCAAAAGGCAGAGAACCTTTCAAGGGCAGTTTTATCCAGAAATCAGTGATTCCTGGAAAGGCAGAGAGCCTACCTACCTTTTTTACCCAAGGCTCCGCACCATGGAGGGTAGAGAACCATACTTATTTAGGCATCGTAAATATTTTCTCATTAAATTACTAGTTACTCCTTAATTAGTGATCTCACTAAATTACCATGTAAAAGAATATCCACGATGATAAATTTTTATGTGCTTCGAGATTTTTATATGCCTCGAACTGTTCTGTCGTTAAGACGCTTAGATCAAGGACGAAGTAAAGAAAATATTTACTAATTTGCACTGTCAGAAAACTTTTCGCGTCACCTTCGAAGATACTTGCATTCAGCACATAGGGATCTTTTCCTTTAACCTCTTTAATTTTTTCCAAATACCACATTTTGTACTCGGAAGTTAAACTTTCAAAATAAAACGCCATCATCTCAACAGGGACTGGTTGTCATTCACTTACGTTACTAAGGCTCGTTGCCATACTGAAAGAAAGTCACGTGTGTGTTACATCCTCATTCGTTCGTTAGAAAAATATAAGGATTATGCAGCTTGTTCTTAATTCAGAGCGTGTACCTAAAGTAGTATATTTCATTTTTGCAGAGTATGGTCTCTGTATCACAGTTCTGCTTTGTCGATACAGTTTACCAACATTCTGCAATATACACTGCTGGCCACCCAAAATGCAACACCAAGAAGGAAGCATTTGATTGGCCTGAAATTCGCAGCATGCGTCGCCCGCGAGAGGACATGCAAACGATTAGCATTGCAAGGCATATGCAAATCATGTGCGCCCGGCACGCCACCGAGAAGCACTATAAGAAGGGTGCACCGAAGGCGGAGGGTGTAAGTAGTGGAAGTGTGTTGTGCTGCCGGACCTGTGCGTGGAAAGCTTCCTGATGCCTCGTCGCAGAATACGGCATTCATTCCAGCACGTTTCGGAGTTCGACAGAGGACGAATAGTGGCTTATCGCGACAGCGGTTTTGGTGGGTGCAGAAGGGACGGACGGACCGACGTGAGCGACTGCCGCAGCCGCGGCACACCACCGAACGAGAGGACCGGCATGTTGTGCGGCGGGCATTGACGGCTCGCACCGCCACATCACGAACGTTAGCGCAGGAATTAGGGTGTGTTGCGCAACAACATGTGTCAGCACGTACCGTTCGACGTCGTCTGCAGGAGCGGGAACTTGACGCACGGCGCCCATTGCTCCGATTACAATTCACGTTACACCACCGGCGAGTGCGGCGGCAGTGGGCCATTGAACGCCGCACCTTGACTACGGAATGACACGACATTGTCTTCTCCGACGAATCCCGCTTCTGCCTGTAACACCACGATGGTCGGATCCGCGTGTGGCGGCACCGCGGCGAGAGACTGTATGACGCCTGCATTATGCATCGCCATACCGGTCCGTCGCCTGGCGTTATGGTTTGGGGCGCAAATGGATATGACACGCGCACCCCTCTGTTACGCATCGCTGGTACACTCAACAGCCACCGCTACATTTCCGACGTTTTGGAGCCTGTAGTCCTCCCTTACCTGTAGGACCTGCCAGCGGCCACGTTTCAACAGGACAATGCGCGCCCGAACGTGACACGCATCGTGCAACAATTCTTCACGGCTCACCAGGTGTCACTGCTGCCGTGGCCCGCCTGTTCTCCCGATATGTCGCCCATCGAACACATCTGGTCGCTGATCGACAACCGAGTGGCCCGGCAAGCACCACCCGCGGCTACGCCTGATGAACTGTGGCAACGTGTGGAAGCAGCCTGGACCGATATACCCCAAGCCCACATCCAAAGCCTCTTTCGTTCGATGCCGCGGCGTGTAGCGGCCGTTATTGCCAGCCATGGGGGCCACACGAACTATTGATGTTTGCGTGTTCCGCAAGTCGCACGGGCCTGTAAGCTCAATCGTTTCATATTTGTATCTGTTGTTATGTGTCCAGTAAATCTGGCTTTGCTATCTCGTGTCCTTCTTGGTGTTGCATTTTGGGTGGCCAGCAGTGTATATCTTTTTAAGATGCAAATTTTCAGATGTAATATTACACTTAAGGAAACAACACAGTTTTAGGACAAAACAGCATGCATATTTAGTCTGAGTATGTATATGTCCCCAAATGATCTACCGACCAGGGGGACACGGCCATCACCTCCTAATAGCTTAGCAGGCCCGCGCACCGATTTGTGACGTCACTAGAGTAGTCCGTAGTCTCGGAGAGGAGCATTACGGCGATGTGCGAACGAACGCGTCTTTACGTACACCAACTAACCAGGTCGTGCGTTCTTTTAGAGTTTCACTGCATTTAAATAAGAACTTGTGTGTTAGCTTTCAAATAACTGCAGAGTTAACAAGTTTGTTTAATAATCTTTTAAAATACAGAAGAAAAAGAAATTACAGCGTAAAATTTAGCGTAGCAATAATTTCGACTTGAAAGGGTAAGCAACACAGATTCGTCAGTTTAATGAAAGCATCCCTGTCATTTCACTGGAAGTGAAACCATTTCTATAATCGAAATTATAAACTGTTGTCGTAGTTTCACTTGAAGTTATAGTATCTTTATAGTTAACCGAACGATTCCTGTACTTGTGAACAAATCGTTCTTGTACTCGAAAGATTAGTTTGAGGGTCCATTACGAAGTATCGCCGTCTTTTCAAAAGATGTCGATTGACATATTTAAGGAATCAGATTTTTCATTCATTGCAAACTTATGACTATGAAAATTTTAATAATGAAATAATTCCTTTAGTGAAAATGTATTTTATATGCAATTCGTGATCACTAATATATATAAAAAGGTCAAGAAAAACTGAATTTTTTTCTGTGTTTTTTAATTATTACCAAAGGCTCAATAAAACACGTTTTAACATACATACAGGGAATTGCTGCTTGATCCACTGATTGCATCAAATAAATTAAGATTTCAAGAAAATTATGCCATTGCTACATTATTAAACGTACAATAATGACATAACAAGTTTTCCTAATTTTAGTACCATCTAGTTACGTGTTTGGACAACTTCATTTTGATAAGCAAATGTAAAGTTTATAATTTTTGTCTTCCAGAGCACTATTTCAAAAAAGTTACCTTGTCAAAGTTCAACACATCTGTATTAAGTAAATTAGTAGCATTAAGCAAAACTATTTGGATCCACAATATAAGCATTTCTTTTTATCTGGAAAAATACAAGTAACTTATTGGCAGAAATTTCCTGAAATTTGATTTTCAAGAAGTATTCAGCAAAACTGCTAATGTACATATAATTATGGTTGTGTAGTTCTTTGTGTATCACAAGCACAATTTGATTATGTGTCCGTTAGCTGTTCCTTGAAGAATTTCAAAGACACGTTTCTAAGAAAATCTGAAATTTGTTCCAATAATTTCTTAAAGTATTTTTTCAGATAATTATTATATTTTTTGAGAACCTGACAAATGCACATGCAGTAGTTATTGTACTGAAGAAATCTAAACGATTGTTTTGGTACTATAGGATGTATTTTAAAAGATGTACATGTCTCATTATAAATTGACTAACTTGATGTACCATTTTCTCAGAAACTATAAAAAGCAATGGTATAAAATTTTGCACAAATGTTTTGTCTTTGCTAAAGCTATTGAAAAAGATTGTTTTTTCCTTTTTTTATGATTTTGGTTTCAAAATAAATTCTATGAAGGATTGAAGAAGTTTTTCCCTATACAAAAATTGACACCCACCCTCACGTTTGGAAGCACACTTTCCAGTAGTTATCGGATAATATGAGATGTATTAGTTCCAGTTATTATTGCTGTAGCTTGTGAAGACACAGTGCAGGAAGTCTGGAAACAGATAAGTCTAGATAAATGAATAAAAAGTTGATCTCTCATTTTAAGCAAATATTTTAAAAAAAAAAAAAAAAAGAAGAAGCGAGTATATATTTCTACTTGTATTTTAAAAATCTTGTTTGTTTAGAACATAGTTTCCACAATATGTGGATTCATGTCGATCCACGTACTTTTCTTTCTCTTAAAAATAACAATATCCAAGGCTTAAAAATACCATGCCCGAGATGCCCAGAGCATGTAAATCATTAGTCTGGGCAGGTAAATAAAACATCTAATTGCCTGTGCATGGTAACTAAATTTTAAAATAAAAAAGTTTGTAATAAAATTTCCTACTACACAAGAAAAAAAGACAGTCATCACATGTCGTGTTTCATGTCATTGTTAATTAATGGAAGTTGTATTATTGTTACGAAGTACCAAGGAAAGAGTAATATCACATCTTTAATTATGTTATGCTCTACGCCCAGAAATCGGAAACCTAGTTTTGCTCCAAATTTTGTTTATAATTAACAACAGTATGCATGCCTCTGATGTAACTGACCTCTCATGTTTAGTGACAAAGGGAGAAAACTTTAACAAAAGGAACATGGCAGAATCACTAAATTTCCGAAACACCAGTTTTCATCATCGTACCATTTCATACCAATTTTAGCATCAGCATCTTAAAAATTATCTATACACACGTTTGTGCATTGAACATTTGTAATACAGACCCTTAAAATGGAAGTGCAAACATGTAAAAACAGTTCATATTTTTAACTTAAAAAAAATAGGGTTCTGGTTTGTTATCTTAAAAGATACATTTTCCTGCGCATCCAGCTTTTACTACCTGGGCAAGTAAATAATTTCTTGCCCAGGTAGTACTGATATATTTCACCTAATTTTTAAGAAATTGAATGGTTTTGATAAATTCCCATCCTACCACAGATAGAGCATACACACTGCTCACACGAGAGTTCTTCAATGTGTTGGTTTGTAGAAAAATGCTTCAAAATCTTTAAACGGACATTTTAAAGGCAAACTTACTCCTGAACTATGTGTGAACTTCTGTTTTTGTGCATTCATATCTAATTTTTGCTGTCTATACTTGATTCAGTGTTTGTGTTCCTTTAGTAATAAATATTAAAAATGATAATTCAATGCAATTCTCTATGTCTGCAAACACAAAAGATGTATTTCACATGGCAACAAGGCCTTAGCATTTATATAAAGGACATAGGTATGTTAGATGTGTACATGACATACATATATTTCGTATAGGATATAAGTATTTTACAAGCATTTGTGCCCAGAAATAGGGACCCCAAAAAAGTTAATCTGACGCTGCCTAAACACTTAAATAACTAAGTACGAATGTATCAACATATTACTCTTGGGATCAAAAACATGCAACCCTTATTATTCTGTGTCCATAATAAAAAAAAGTTTAAAATCCCTTCCTAAATATACATATTTTACTTTGAACTTATTTGATACATTGGCAAAAACCTGTTATGGGTTACTATAACAACACAAGTAATCTATTCTTTCCATTACAAACATAAATTTCATTTTTCAAAAATATTTTCAGTGCTTTGAGTTCCCGCTGTGAGATGCATTAGATTATAAAATTAACCAAATTTAAATTTTCTAGTTCAAAATTTTTATTTTACGAGTAGTTTAAAATAAGGTTAACAAAAGGTTTCCACGTACCTTAGAGTTGAAAATTTTCACGCTTTATTGCTGTAATCCATTTTGAGAACCTCCCCATTAGTAGGGAATTTGAATACTTTTAATATTCCTCTATGAAAATAAATTTAGTTGACAATTTGACAACAACCACGCACATCCGTAGTCACGCTTACACAGAGTGAGCAAGCTCATGCATGCTCGACCACCCACCACGGACATCAGCCTACTCTCCCATACGTCACGCAGCTTCCGGCGTTCGGTGCGCTGGCCTTCTAAGCTATTAGGGGGTGATGACACGGCGCAATATTGTCCTGAAACCAGCATTCCAATATCTGATCGCGTTACTTGATGGCATTATGAGACAACAGAAATGGCATAATACATTATTCCTTCATTTGTTACCTTCCTAAAACAATTGTTTAAAACGCACTTCTGATTTTCTGATTTATCTTTCATTTTCATAGTTTGAAATGCTTTTAATAACGTAATATGTTTTACGAAATGTGGTGAAGATGATTTCATAATTCATGTAAACCGTTGTTATTCCATCAATCGTATGTTAATATGATAAACCTAGCGTCCGAAAAGAGACTGGGAAACTGTTAATATGTGTTCACACAGGCATTTCATAAATTCACATGAATCCTAAAAATCATTTTGGTTCTGTTTACCAAAGAAAGATTAACTGCTTCTGGATCGGCGTTTGGTACGCTAGGTACGTATAAGTAACGTGAAATTTCATAACCATTAACGAGATAAAATCTGTCTTCTCTTGGGATTGCATCTCCACATTAAGTGAACATGTATCATTTTGAAAAGCACTAAAAGTTACGGCAAAGCTGATATCAATTTTTCAAAGTGCCCTCAACTACTGTAGGAAAAGATAATTTAATTATGATACGTAATGCTAAACCATACGTTAGTCATAGTAACTGTGCGAACCATATAAATAATGCATCACCTTTGTAGAATATGGCCCACACTTAGTGGATCCACAAGTCTGGTAACAGTGCAGTCTTCATCCCCCACTTTTAAGTTCATTTTTCCCCCAAAAATGTTTTGCTAGATATTGCTAAAAATGAAACCGAGAAAAAATAATTCCACAGAAAGTTTTAAATTGAGAGTGGAAATAGTTTTGTTCATAGCTTCCGCCAGTGGCGTAGCCAGAAATTTCTTATGGGGAGTCCATGAATTTGGTTCATTGGTGAAGGCCTTATAGATACGAGATCATACATATATATCGCTTAAAAATACATATATATATATATATATATATATATATATATATATATCATCATCATTATTGTCAACCATTATCAATTCACTGCTGGACGCAGGTCTCCCCAAGTTTCTTCCACAACGGTCTGTCTTGTGTCAGTCTCCTCCATGTTACTTCCACATAATTTCGAATTTCATCCACCCATCTCACATGTGGTCTTCTTCTGGGTCTTTTCCTGTCCCTTGGAATCCAGTCTAAAATTTTAGCTGTCCATCGATGGTCTGTCCTTCTGGCAATATGTCCAGCCCATTGCCATTTCAGGGTTTTTACTCTGATCATGATGTCTTCCACTTTTGTCATTTTTCTGATCCACGAGTTCCTCTTCTTATCTTTCCTAGATACCAAGCATGCACCTCTCCATGCTGCTTTGAGTTGTCTGCAGTCTTTGCATATCTCTTTTAGTTAAGGTCCACGTCTCTGCCTCATATGTAAGCACTGGAAGGATGCATTGATCAAACACTTTTCTTTTAAGACATAATGGCATACTGCTCTTCAAAATTATACGGTTTCTTCCAAATGCTTTCCAGCCAAGTTTTGTACGCCGATTAATTTCTTCATGAATGTGACCCTCACTTGATATCTGCTGTCCAAGATAAATGTAGGTATTGGTTATCTCCAGCTTTTACCCATCAATCGATAAATCTTCATTTTTTGTAAAATCATTGTACATCACTTATCGCTTTAAATTCGTACGCAATACACCCTCGGGGGGGTCCGGACCAGAGGACCCTTCCCGGTTAGGCCTATGAATTCCGCACTTGTTGGCACACTCATTTCCGCTAGTCAGCTAGGATCACCATGTTGTTGAGACCTGAACTGTTGTTTTCCCCGTGAAGCTTCTGTCTGCTTCTTTTTTTTTTTTTTTTGATTTGTTTAATTCGGGGTTTAACGACCACAGTGAGAAACTCAGTCGCCCATTCCTAATTTAGGGTTACTGGTTCCAATGAAGGGAGAGAGCCATTGTCATAAGACAAACACACCACCCATGCCTCATCCGGGACTTCCACTCGGAGGAACGTTTAGAAGCCAGGGCTTAGGTAGTTATTGTGACAGCCACCCCCGTCTGTTATAGCCTCGAACTTCTAAGCGGGTGACCTTTCTTCCAGGAGAGACAATTTTTTTAGTCTGTTCGTTTCGTGCTTTAACTGTCACCATGATTTATAATCAGTTGCCCGTCTCTAATTTAAAGCTATTGGATCCAGAAAAGGGTGAGAACCAGTGCACCATAAGGCAAGGACTTCACTCATTTCTCAACTGGGACTCGAACCCAGGGCCAGCTTGGAATATTAGTCAGAAACAAGCGCCTCTGAACCATAGGCGTAGAGTTTTGTAAATCTCTTAAACAACTGCAAAGCACTAATTTTTTTAAATGAATAAGAAAATAAACAAAAATGCGTTATTTTTAATCATTATGAAGTAGTCAGTTTTTAAAATAGTGCCCGTTTTATATTCAATACTCACGCTTGTGAACAAATTTAATAAATCACCAGCAAAAAATGTTCTTGTTTTCCTTCACATTTTCCTTAACGATAGTTTTAGTTTTCATTTCCCAGTACATTTGAAAAATGTTTGTTATATTGAATTCAGCACGTAATTATAATTTATACTGATGTCCAAAATTAAGGTCATAAACACATATTCTGGGATATCTTGAAAACTAAATGGTTTATTGCAATGAAGTTAGGTACATAGATGCCTCATAGTATGAGACATGGAACAGCAACATAACAAAATGAACAGGAGGTAAATTGCGTGCAATATGTAAATTACACCAAAAAACGGCTCAAACATGATGCACCATATCTCGAGAACGGTCCGGCTAATATGAAGCGTGGCCACCCCGCACAGCTTAACAAGTCGCACAACGAGCCCTCATACTGTAAATAAGGTTGCTGATAACAGCTTGTGGCCTTGTGGCAACAAATCCCATTCTTCTAAAAACGCGGGTTTTAACACCTGGAGAGTCCTGGGAGGGGTTGATGTCGTACAATGGCTCTTCCTAGATAGAGCATCCCAAACATGCCCTATAGGATTTAGGTCCGGCGACTTTGCTGGCCATACCATACGGCGAATATCATTTCCCCACCAGAAAACCGTCGACAAGCTGAGCTCTGTGTGGCCTCGCGTTATCATCCATAAAAATGAAGTTCGGTCCGACAGCTCCAGGGGAAAAGCTTCACATAAGGTTCAAGTACTTCATCCCTATAGCGCTGTGCGGTCACAGTGCCCCCATCGAAGACGTGCAGTGGTGTACGGCCGTCCAATATGATGCCTGCCCACACAATGATTCCAGTTCCACCAAAGTGGTCGATTTCCCTTAGGTTGTAGGGATGCTAGCTGGCTCCACGCTGTCTCCAGATGAAGACTCGTCGAGAATCACTTTGTGTACTGAAACTCGACTCATCGCAGAAAAGTACACGACCGCAATCTCGCTGTGTCCAAGAAAGTTGTGTTTGGCTCCACGAAAGACGAGCTCTCTTCTGTGATCTGGTGAAGGGAACACACACCACTTTTCGCTGGGCGTAAAGGGCCTTCTCTGCTAGGCGTCTGTATACAGTTTACCTCGAAATTGTTGTTCTAGTCGCAGCAACGAGGTCCTGAGAGAGGTCTCTAGCCGTCATCCGTCTATAGCGCTTGGCAGTTAATGCCACGTAACGATCCTCTGCAGATGTCGTGGTTCTTGGACGGCCTTGGCCAAGCCTCCTGGTGATGGTACCCGTTGTTTGGAATGGGTGCCATAACCTGGATACCACCTTTCGTGAAACCTGTAACCATCGAGGGACCTCCGCTTGAAACTGGCCAGCTTCAAGCCTGCCAATGTCTCTCCATCTCAATCCATTGTCTAAACAATTAAGAGTACTAATTCCAACTGAAATCAGTTGATCTTGTGATTTTTCTTGCAAGAAACACAACTCTGAAGACGAAATTCGCGGATGTGGAAAACGGTCACTTTCACGTTCTCTTACCAAACTCACCCTGCTAAACGTTTAACAAACAGTGGATGCTTACATTAGATTCAGATCAGATCAGATCATATGTAGAAGATTTTAGGAAGGGAGTGTGTGACCCAGGTCTTAAACAACCCTTAGAAATAGGAAGCTAGGAGATTTGGGCTAGAGTGCCCGATAGGAAAGTGACACGGAAGCGACTTAGAAATGGGGAGGAAGACGCCCTTATTTATTACCGGGGGGGGGGGGGGGCGGTATCCGGGGTCCGACGGCTTAACGTGCCCATCCGACGCACGGCGGGTATTTAGTGGTTCGAACGTTCGTACCTGCCCAGTATCGAACTTGAGGTTATCTCCATGGCAGTTACGAACGCTGACCACTAGGCCACCCGCGGCCCTTACATTAGATTCACTGTTCCCCAAAGCATATATGACAGCAATTTTAAACATTTTACTGGTTGCTATTTTGAATTATTGTAAAAAAATGTGTTTGTGAACTTAATTTTGGACATCAGTGTATATTAATGTATTAAAGAACGCATTTATGCTAAAACAATATACTCCACATATTCATTTCAAAAGTGTGCATTGAATATATTGATTCTGTTTTTTAATAATTTTTGGCTGATGTGAACTGATAGAAACATCTTATTTCATAAGTTCTAATTACAATATACAAATAGTTGCAGAAAGATAATTTAGGTTGCCCTCGCAGAAATCTGGGCATGCTGAGCATGCGCTGATTTTTTGTGGGGCATGCTTAAGCTATCGGGCAGGTGCGTAGTCGGCGCCGGTGCCCTGAACACTCGGCCACGAGAAACGACTCTTCCGGTGATGTCTACGATCCCTATGTGTGGGGATGCAGAAAGCCTTCTACGTCTGTCTCGTCATTCCCTCTGAGTTCGGAAATGCTGCGTTCGCAATGAACCAACACCTGAATCCCTGACTTGTCAATCAACGAACAAATTGTCCTATTTCCGCCGAACTGTTCTTTTTTCTTTTCGGGTTTAACGGCCACCGTGAGTAACTCTAAGGGTTATCAATACCCCATCCATAATGTGAGGCCACTAGTTCCTGGGAGGGAAGAAAGCCATTATCGTAAGACGAGCACACCATCCATGCTTCATCCGTGACTCGATCCAAGGTCAAATAGAAAATACAAGACCATGACGTGAGAGAGATGAGTTCCCTCCTTTTGTGACGTTACGCTCATGTTACCTGGCTTGATACGTCGGTGACGTGTTTGACTTCATACGCGACAGCGTTAGAAACCATTCGAAAGCCTTGGTTACCGCGTGACGTCAAAAATGGAGGGAACTCATCTCTCTAATGTAATGGCTTTATACTTTCTAGATGGCCTCGTTCGAAATTAGACTCACTCGAACGAACGGTCAGAAGCTAACGCTTAGACCACTGCGCCACCGTGTCAGGGATTCAGGTCGAAACTAACATTTGAGTGTTCCCGAACGCAGAAAGAATGACATGACAGATGTGGAAGGCTTTGGGCACTAAAGTGGAGTGAAAAGAATCTCAAGAAAGTAAAATCAGAAATCGAAATTGGCTGGGAGTTTAAAATATGCATATACATGCTAGTAATAATTCCTCAAATTTTTATCATTCTCAGTCTATATTTTCATGCGCACAAGGGTGTTTAATTTGTAGAATCAACTGCTATTGATGTATTCTGATAAGAAAACACGGAGACTATTTGATTGAAGAGCATTTTCCGGTAATACATTGTTTTCAGGGTATTTTTCATAACAGAAAATAAGGTACATTTTAAGCTCATTTAGTTTTATCGGCTAATGTCCGAAGTATACTGGACTTGAAGAACAACACACATGTGATACAGATACATACATACAATTCTTTGAACAAAAACACTGGGGAAATTTTTTTTTTTTTTTTTAATTTTCTGTTGCATGAGATTTTTGAACTGATTCTAAGTATGTTTTCAACGCAGATTGCAAATCTGAAATCGGTTTTCTTCTACATGCTCTAGTTTTCATGCAATTTGAAACTTGTGATTTTCACACACAAAAAAAAAAAAACCCCACACCCATTGCTATTTACACCAGAGATAGCTTGAGAACTAGGCTTACATCTACCCTAACCTTAGATTAATTAGGCTAAGTTTTTACAAGCATCAATATTCTTTATCTTTATTGTTAATTTTGAATTCTAGAGATTTATCTAATTTACACAAAAATACCTCCTGTTTTTCTTTGTTTCAGACCTAATCATGGCTTCTTCAAGTAGACATAAATGTATAGATAATCCTGATGCATTCTGTTATGTATGTGGCTGTTGTACACTTCTTCGTCATAGGCGCGATGTTTATAAAAAAATTAGCCTAATAATCTAAGGTTAGGGTAGATGTAAGCCTAGTTCTCAAGCTATCTCTAGTGTAAATAGCAATGGGTGTGCTATTTTTTTTTTTGCGAAAATCACAAGTTTCAAATTGCATACACCCATCGTCAAAAAAAAAAAAAAAAAAAAAAAAGTTGCACCCAGAAGGAAGCACACGGCAATAAGGTCGTCTCGTTGCGCGTACTTGCCATTCTGATTCGTGCTGTTGTGTTGGTTGCATCCTTTGCAAGTCAACGATGCCTTGGAGAAAAGTTCGGAAGCAATTCGGACAGTTGGAGGAGTTCAACTGGGGCCGCATCGTCAGGCTTTGGGAAGCGGGATGGTCTTATCGCCGTATTGCGCGCCATACCGGTTGTGCAGATATCACCATAGTACGCTGTTGGCAGAAGTGGATAGAACAAGGCATGCAGCAGCTACAGGAAGGGTCTGGGAGACCTAGACAAACCACGGAGAGAGAGAGAGAGAGAGAGAGAGAGAGAGATAGAGAGGACTGACAAGTCGTCTGACATGCGCGGAATAACCTAACAGCCACGATTGCGGAATTCAGCGAGCAGTAGTGCCCTCCATGCATCGTCCGATTAGTACCAGTACTATTTGCACATGGCTGCATGACGTAGGACCACATACACGCAGACCGTTACGATGACTGCCCTTAAAACCATTGCATCGTCGCCGAAGACTGCAATGGTGTCGTGCCAGACTGTCATGGAGCCACTCAGAATGTCAGTGGGTGATCTTCAGTGACGAGTCCCGCTGTTGTCTTGGAGGTGACGACCAACGAATCCGTGTGTGGAGGCACCGTGGTCAGCGCCAAGATGAACGGTTTGTTGTCGAGCGCCACACGTTCGGAAGACCTGATGTCATGGTGTGGGGTGCAATTGCCTACGATGCCAAATCACCTTAGGTGTTCATTACAGACACTTTGACAGCCCAGCGTTACGTTAATGAGATCCTGCAACCAGTGGCCCTACCTTTTCTGAACGCTCACTCCGGTGCGATTTTCCAACAGGACAACTCTCGTCCGCATACTGCTGCTGTCTCGAGATTTTGCCTTCAAGGCAATGACACTCTGCAATGGCCATCCGCATCGCCAGACCTATCGCCGATTGAAAATGTGTGGGATGCTATTGGACGCGCAATCCACACTCCAACCCTACCGCACAATCTGCAGGAATTGAGTGAGAAGATTCAAACCGCATAGGATGGCTTATCGCAGGGCACCATTAGAAACCTGTACAACTCCATGCCGAGACGTCTGGCATGCTGTGTGAGCAAATATGGTGGCCCGACGCCATACTGAGAGACACTACTTATTGGCGTGTAGCTCAATAAATATTGCCCATATCAGGCTCAATGTTTAATCATTTATTGTTCCTGTTAACCTTTAACCTTCTCCTAAATAGCATTGCAAACCGACACGTCCTTCTGGGTGCAACAATTTTTTTGACGTTCGTTTGTGAGGCGTGCCAATAAAGCCTATCTTGAAGTTCCCCTTGGCAACCAAGACAAGAAATGGGCTCCTCATATTGTGTGCCATAATTTTGAGGAAATGCTTCGTGACTGGGCAAAAGGAAAACATAAGGGTCTGCCTTTTGGAGTTCCCATGGTTTGGCGAGAACCCAAGGACCACATAACTGACTGTTATGTTTGCCTGGTCAACACGAATGGTGTCGGCAAGAAAAACTGGCATAAGATCTCCTATCTCAGTATTCCCTCAGCAATTCAACCTACTCCGCATTATGAGGAACTCCCGATTCCAGTTTTTAATGGTTTTGCCTCATCTGAAGATGAAGGCAGTGAACAAGATCAGAAAGAATACCGGGGTTGTGACAACGGGTTTCAAGAAATGTTTTCAGAATCCGAAGACTCCTCATCTGTTACCAAACAGTCATCAGCTCCTCAGCAGTTTAGCCAACCGGAATTTAATGACTTAGTACGTGATTTGAGGCTCTCCAAGGAAGCAGCTGAGGTATTAGGCTCCGGGCTGCAAGAAAAAAACCTACTTGACCGCTCTGCAAAAATTTCTTATTTCCGAAAGCGGGACCAGATTTTTGTGGACTTTTTTTCAGAAGACAAGCAGTTTGTTTACTTCCACGATATCCCAGGTCTTTTTCAGGCAATTAGGTGTTACCTCGTATAGTCCAACAGAATGGCGATTGTTTCTGGACATCTCAAAGCGCAGCCTTAAGTATGTTCTCTTGCACAATGGCAATGTATATTCAGTGGTTCCAGTTGGCCACTCAGTGCATTCGCGAAAAGAACATAATGACATAAAAATGGTCAATGACTTACTCAAATATCACGAGCACAACTGGATCAGGATCATGACTTGAAAATGGTTAACTTCCTCCTTGGTCAACAAAAAGGCTTCACGAAGTTTTTTTTTTTTTTTTTTTTGATTGGAATTTTAACGACCACCGTGAGCAACTCAATGGGCTATAAGCAGTCGCCCGTCTCTAATTTAGGGTCACTGGTTCCAGGGAAGGGAGAGAGCCAGTGCCGTAAGACAAACGCAACATCCATGCCTCATCGGGATTCCAACCCGGACCCCGTTCGGACGAATGATCAGAGGCCATCGCTTAGACCACTGCGCCAACGGGGCGGCTCTTCACGAAGTTTCCATGCTATCTCTGTATATGGGACAGCCGAGCTCGAGAGAAACACTGGACCCAGAAGGAGTGGCCCATCCGTGAAACTCTAAAAGCAGGCAAGCCAAACATTATGGCCGCCCCGGTGGCTCAGTGGTCTAAGCGATGGCCTCTGATCATTCGTTCGAACGGGGTCCGGGTTCGAATCCCGGTGAGGCATGGATGTTGTATTTGTCTTACGGCACTGGCTCTCTCCCTTCCCTGGAACCAGTGACCGTAAATTAGGGACGGGCGACTGCTTATAGCCCATTGAGTTGCTCACGGTGGTCGTTAAACCTCCAATCAAAAAAAAAAAAAAACATTATGAATGACCCAATTGTCAGCCTTGAGAAAATTATTTCCCCCGCACTCTTTATATCAAGCTCGGCTTGATGAATCAGTTCGTGAAGGCATTAAGTACTGATGGTGAATGTTTTCAACATATAGTTTCTTCTTTGTCTTTCGAGAAGATCAAAGCAGGTGTGTTCGATGGACCTCAAATTCGTACCCTTGTACGTGATGAGGAATTTGTCAGGGAGATGAATGAGAAGGCAGAATGGCTGTCTTTCGTGGCAGTTACACAAAACTTTCTTGGTAACAAAAAGATGTTAACTATGAGGTTCTCGTTATTAGAATGCTGTTGGCTTTTCGCGATCTTGGGTACAACATGAGTGTCAAGCTCCATTTCCGGAATAGTCACCTTGATCAATTCCTCGGGAACCTTGGGAATGTTAGTGATGAACAGGAGAGCGCTTCCATCAAGATCTCATGACGATGGAACAGTGCTATCAAGGGCGATGGGACAAAAATATGATGGCAGACTACTGCCCGAGCATCAAACGAAATTGCCCTGAGAAAGCCACTAACGCCACAACTACAAGCGCAAAGTCTTACCGGAATAGGACATATTTGAACCTTGCATCCATCCTTATCAGTCGTTCTGAATCACCTATCATCTTTATGTCGAAATATATGTTAATTTATTTTTCATCTTGAACTCCTTTTTCAAGAAAAAGCCACACAGGAAATGGACATGGAGACATCCAAATGGGACGACAAGTGAAATTGATTTTATTATGTGTAACAAAAAATTCGTCATAGAAGACTGCAGTGTGCTAAACAAGTTCAACACAGGTAGTGACCATAGATTGGTGAGATGTAAGATGCACCTCAACACTAAACTTGAACGTGGCAAGCTCATAGGACAAACAAAATCTATTGACATAACCAACCTTAAAAAACACCATAATACCTTCAAGTTAGAACTGAATAACAGGTTCTCTGCTTTAGAAGGCCTAACATCGGAAGAAGTGGACATCTCTGAAGTTAACAGAAAAGTAACCAAAGCTCTTATGGAAACAGCAACAAAATTAGCTGGGTCTAAGAACAAGTTGCATGTGAACAAATTATCAGGAAAAACCAAAATGTTGATACAAAAAAGAAGAGAGATGAGGACAACTAAAGAAGATGTGACTTCCAAAGTGGAATATATAGAGCTATGCAAGACAGTAAGAAAAAGTATCACTGAAGACGTAAGGAAATTCAACTGTGAACTAGTGAGGAAAGCAATTGAAAACAACCAAAGCCTAAAGATAGCAAAGGGACATCTCAGTAAGGGAAGAAAACAGATTATGGCACTGAGAAAAGAAGATGGTTCTGTAACAAGAAATAGAGGCGAAATTTTGACAAGAGTGAAAGATTTCTACTCCAAATTATATGAAAGGGATGATATATGCACTCCAGACATCATGAAAGATACCAGTACCAGAGTTCCTCCAGTCCTTCCAGCAGAAGTTGCACATGCAATCAAGAACATGAAGCGAGGAAAAGCTCCAGGAGAAGATGGAATTACTGTAGACATCATACAAGAAGCAAGTGGAGAAATCGAAACAGTACTCGCCCAAATTTTCACTCGATGCCTTAATGAAGGAAAGATTCCTGAGGATTGGAACACCGCTACAATGATCCTGCTACATAAGAAAGGTGACATTAAGGATCTCGGAAACTACAGACCTATCAGCCTCCTATCAGTAGTTTATAAAATCTTCACTAAAGTTCTTTCACACCGCTTGAAGGTAACACTGGACATGGCTCAACCGAGAGAACAAGCTGGATTCAGGAGTGGCTACAGCACAATAGATCATATCCACGTGTTGAGAGAACTAATTGAAAGAGCGAGGGAATATGAACTTCCATTGTGCATGGCTTTTATCGATTATGAAAAAGCCTTTGATTCGGTGAAACCATCAGCAGTTACAATGGCTCTGAAAACCTGCGGTATTGAAGATGCATACATTAATATTATTAATAACATCTATGAAAATGCAAGTGCAAAGATTAGGCTGTTTGAAAATACAACACACGTAAAAATTGGGAAGGGAGTGAGACAAGGTGACACCATATCTCCGAAGCTCTTTAATGCCACATTGGAGGGTGTTTTTCAGTCACTGAGCTGGGAAAACAAGGGGATAAAGATTAATGGAGATTATCTAACCCACCTTCGTTTTGCTGATGACGTAGTCATTTTTGCAACTACCCCATCAGAGCTGCAGAGTATGATCCAGGAACTTGCTGACAAGAGTAAAGAAGTGGGATTAAAAATGAACTTTCAGAAGACAAAAGTGATGTTCAATGCTTTTACAAGAAATGAAGATTTATCGATTGATGGAGAAAAGCTGGAGATAACAGACACGTACGTTTATCTTGGACAGCAGATATCAAGTGAGGGTCACATTGATGAAGAAATTAATCGGCGTACAAAACTTGCCTGGAGAGCTTTTGGAAGAAACAGCATAATTTTCAAGAGCAATATGCCATTATGTCTTAAAAGAAAAGTGTTTGATCAATGCATCCTTCCAGTGCTTACGTATGGTGCGGAGACGTGGACCTTAACTAAAAGAGACATACAAAGGCTGCAGACAACTCAAAGAAGCATGCAGAGGTGCATGCTTGGTGTAACCAGGAGAGATAAGAAGAGGAACTCGTGGATCCGAAAAATGACAAGAGTGGAAGACATCATGATCAGAGTTAAATCCCTGAAATGGCAATGGGCTGGACATACTGCCAGAAGGACAGATCATCGATGGACAGCCGAAATTTTAGATTGGATTCCAAGGGACAGGAAAAGACCCAGAAGAAGACCACATGGGAGATGGGTGGATGAAATTCGAAAGTATGCAGGGGTGACATGGAGGAGACTGGCACAAGACAGACCGTTGTGGAGGAAACTTGGGGAGACCTTCGTCCAGCAGTGGATTGATAATGGTTGACAATGATGATGATGATGATGATATGTTAATTTAAAGTAAAGAGTGTTATTGTATACTCATATTTGACCAACATGGATAAATGTTTCAGATTTGACAAGTGGCGATACATATTTTACTCCACACAAGTGATTATTTTGCCTTTTTCCAAACTTTAATGGATATTGTGATGCACCTATACACGTGTTTGTGAATACATAAAGAATATATGTATTTGCCAAGATGGTTGTTTAAGCCCAATTTTAAGACTGCGTGATCATAAATTCCTCAGATAAACCAGGTCATCATGCCTCATCGACGAATTGACGCACGACGAATTGACGCGCGACGAATTGACGCAGGCGACGAATTGACGTAGTCGACGAATTGACGCACGCGACGAATTGACGTGACACCAGCTAGGTTTATTATAGAAGTTAAATCCAACGGGCGAGATCCAGGTGAAAATACTCCAAATACGTGGCGATAGTTAATAAATAAATAAATACATCGCTCTTTCCACGTTCCAGAAACTCGTGATTTTAGCTTTGTTAAAATAAACCCATAATGAATTTCTTCACCACACAGGCTTTCAGAGGCTTCCGTAACAAGCCAAACAAATGTCTTTGTTGCTTGTGAGCGACAAGGAAATTTCGGCAGCTCAATTGCTTTACTTTCATCTGCTTTTAGCGCAGTTAGTATCTGATCATCAGGTATACTTCTCAATAAAGGAGGATAAAATCCATTTTCTTGCTAATTTGTCATTTCTGTGTAGTCTTGTGCATCGAAATTCAGTTTTGGTACTCGAAACCGCCTCAGATTCTGTTCTTTAACTGCTCTGGCAGCAATTATTTTCCGATATGCTAACTGCTGAATGTGGCTTCTTTCATCTGTTAACATGGCAAGCAACAAATTTTTATTATCAGCAACGAAAGCATTTCTCTGAATGACGCGGTATACTATTGTTTTTAAATCCTGATGAAGACATCTTGACAACAACACAATTTTCCAAAAGTGACGCTGAACTTCAGTGCAATATGGTGTCATTTTGATGCTGAACCACACTGGAACATGCACATTCGTATCAGAATAATATTACCACCTACCTAATAATGGGAATAACTACCCTTGGCTCGGATGACAGCGGCGAGACGACGTGGCATGGACGCAACGAGTCCCTAGAAGGTTGCCTGACACGCACGTGTCCATTTGGACTCTAGCAGAGTACGGAGGTCCCAGAGATGACGTGGTTGTGGGTCGGCACGTCGAACCTGTCGATCCAAATAGTATCACAAGTGCTCTATGGGATTGGGGTCGGCCGATTTCGCCGGACAAGGGAGAAGGAAGACATCGCTGACGTGTGCCTGGAACCAGTCACGCACCCCTTAGTGACGTAGCATGACACGTTGTCCTGTTGGTAGACACCATCACCACCAGGGTAAGCGTCCAACATGATGGGATGCATGTGATCAGTGAGGATGGAGGTGGACAGGTAGGTATTGGCGTTTTGGGTCTCATACAATGGTACCAACCGTCTCAGGCTAGCCGGCCCTGTCCCAGGTCATACCAGGAAAACATGCCCCGATCATGTACACTGCCACCGCCGGCCTGTACTTGACCGACAAGCGTGCTCGGGTGTTGGTTCTCGTGTGTCTGATGCAGTATTCGCCACCGCCCGTCACTTCTGTGCAGTAGAGACCTCGATTCGTCGGAGAAGGTAACTTTTTTCCATTCTTCCACTGTCCAATGACCGTAGTCCCATGCGAACTGCAGTCGTTTTGGTAGTAAAGAAACACAAAATGTTTTGGCAATTAGTAGTATCTGACAGAGAAAAAAAATTCAGTCAAGTTTTTAAACACGCAGATATTGCTGCTAATGTGCTGTAAATGGAAATGTGACCTTATGTCGTCAAGTGGCACACTTGTACGTTAATAAAAGATTAAAATTATATACAAAACATTTCGCACCAGAAACGCTGCAGGTAAAGAAAGAAATTTTCAAATCGGACTGTTAAAAGCAGATACATCAACAGAAATAAGATATATATCTACGCCCCTGGAGGGAAAACTATACGCAATTTTAAGCATAAGGTATTCTCAAAAGATGTGTCGCGGTGAGCGATGTCTGACCGCGAAATATTTTTTTTCAATCAAGATTTTAGAGACGCAGACATCGCTGTAAATACATCAGAAACAGAAATATTCACTTACGCCCTATCGTGCCAAATCATTCTTTACCAAAAATTGGAAATTATATGCAGAACATTTTCGATTGGGAGCTCTATCCGATGCAAAACGAAGTTTTGAAATCGAACTCTTAGAAGCAGAGATATCAGGGAAATCACAATTTAACATTACGACCTCTAGCGGAAAAACTACGCATTTCTTGAAAAAAAAAAACTGCAGTGAAAGTAGTCTTGGTTATAAATCGCATTGAATCGAAGAAAGAATGTTTTCAATCGAATATTTACGAGGGTTGTACCGAAAGTAATGCAAAACTGGGCATAACATTTTTATTAACTGACAGAGGTCGTTCAAATTGCACATGTTGGTAGAGTAACTCTTCTTCTATAGTAACACTTCTTCATTACATCTAAATAATGGATTCCAAGCAGAAGCAAGGTGCCGTCATTGAGTTCTTGATGAACGAAGAGTGTAGGCTGTCCGACATCCACAGAAGGCTACAGAATGTTTACGGAGATGACACCATTGACAAGAGCGATGTGCACAGATGGATGAAGAAGTTTATAGAAGGGGAAACAAGCATTGAAGACAAACTACGCAGTGGGAGACCACCGTCTGCGACCACTGACACGAATTTTCAGCGAGTGGATGAATTTATTCTGAAAGAATGTGAAAAGTGGGTACCTCGGCAGTTGACACCCGATTTAAAGGAGAGAAGGGTGGAAATCTGATCTGATCGGCTGGAAGCGTTTGAAGCCAATGAAGACACATTTTGTTTTCGACCAGGGGATGAAACGTGGGCATATTTTGACTATCCGGAAACGAAGAATCAAGCCATGGAAGACGTCACACCTTTTCTCCAAGAACTAAGATGTTCAAGAGCCAACGATCAGCACAGAAAGTCATGGTGACTGTTTTTTGGAATGGCAGGGATGTCATTCTCCTTGATTTTCTGGAACGTGGCAGTACCGTAACCACCGAGCGGTACATGGAGACACCCAAGAAGCTTAGAGAAGCCATAAGAAGGAAGAGACCGAACAAGAATCTTAAAAGGATCCACATTCACTATGACAATGCGAGACCACACACATCTTTGGCAACAAATCAAGCGATCCGCTATACAGTCCAGATCTGGCGCCCTCCGACTTCCGCCTGTTCGGTCTAATGAAGGACAGTCTCCGGGGACAACAATTTGATGACACAAACGAGGTGAAATTGGCTGTGAAGAAGTGGGTACAAAAGTCCACATCTGAATTTTTTCAAAAAGGATTCGAGAGTTGTGTTCAACGATGGCGCAAAAGCATCGCTTTGTATAGAGAAAGAGTTACTCTACCAATATGTGCAATTTGAACGACTCTGTCAGTTAATAAAAAAAGTTATGCCCACTTTTGCATTACTTTCGGTACAACCACGTAGAAGCAAATTACTGCAACTACATGGAATAAAGCGTATTTTGAATTCGATATCATTTGCGTTTACGCCCTCTAGCGGCGAAGTTATGCATCGTGAAAGAACCGGGAAGTAAGAATCAACGCTTTCACTTTTCGTGCTTCCCAATGCAAAAAGTATTTTACTATAGTAGTCGCAATGCTGCCATCTTTCGGGGAAAATGTTAAAACAGATTAAAGACTTTTCTTTCATTCTCATGTTCTGGAATTTTCATGTCAATACTTTGTGTCAAGTTAAAAAGAAAGAAAAACAGTTACAGCTTGTTTGTTTTAGCAATGCAAATGAATGGTAGTAAGCTGTTTATAAATTTCATTAATAATCTAACTCATTTTTTTTTTTTAAATTAATGAATCGCTTTTCTATTTCAGATGGGTGCTGGAACAGGAGGAAACTTCCTATGGTCAATCGTGTGGCTCCTCGTCCTCATCTTCATTGCATTCTTCGTCGCTGGCTTCTGTGCTGGATGGTACATCCTACTGAGCGTTTTCACTCCCTGTATTAAAGCACTGATACCAGTCACCGACTTCCTCATGAAAGGCGTCAATTTCGCACATTATTGTTCAGAAGGCATGGTGAGTGCTAGACCACTCTGTTGAAGACCCGAAACATTGCTGCCAAGTTTGTCGTTAAAAACTTTCCGGTTGAAGTCGTTCTACGTTCAAATCTGTAAAATGTATTCCTTATGTTTTGTACACGATTTTCATACTGCCATTTAATTTACAAAATGTATTTTAAAAAGCATATAAGAGGGCCATCCTTTTGTTACTCAATGCTGACGTAGAGAGAGAAGTACTTTTTATATTTTTCTGTGAAATGTTTGTAATAAAACTTTTCTGATGTGTTGTCTAATACTCGGTATTGTTGGTTTAGAATCCCGCTTAACTCAGGATTATGTATTTTCTTTTAATTTCTTAACTAGAATTTAATATAAAAGGCAAAGGCTTGCACGGCATAACATCCACTTTTTTGTTTTCTACATTTAATTTTCATAGGGATTTTTTTTTAATAGTCAAAGACTGATATATTCGAAATAGATCTAACCTGGTAAAGATTTTCAGTTTTCATTGAAACGTATGAGTGAGTATGCAAAGCTACCTGTACGACATTTATGTAACTGGATAATATGAGTAGTACGTGACCTCTGTTTTCGCAAGGAGATCGAATACTTCACGGCACTGGCGCACCCACGGGGGGGGGGGGCTTTGGGGCCTAAGCCGGGGCTCCCGGGACTCACCTTTTCTCTCTTTACGAGCTTGGCCATCGATTTTGTGACGTCACGCTAAACGACGGAGTAATGCACCGAGAAGGTCTATATTTAAGTTTTCTGCATATTATTTTATGATATATTACTTTATAATAGTAGTTCTAACGAAATTAAAAAAAAAAAAAAAGAGAAAGAAAGAACTCAGAATTCGTTGTCGTGCACCACTAGAATAATCCAATAATAATCGACACTGAAAGATCTAGTAGATTAAAGATCCAGTAGATTTTTATCGACACGAAAGATCTAGTATATTTTAACTTGTAAATAATATATTTTAATCTAAGAAACCTTTAATGTGATCTTATTAAATCGGATTTTTAATCGTGCAGTGACATTGACGATTATTATTGGATTATTCCAGAAAGAAAGAAATTTGCGTCTGTTTTACCTTTCTCAGGAATTACGCTTTCTCTGTTCTTTATGAGTATAAACGGTTATACCAAAAACCTCTGTTAATGCAGTTTTAAACAGACGCAGAAAATAACTGAAACGCAATCTATTAATACGTTGACATACTGTTACATTGAAATTTGCATGTGTAAAAGAAAAACCGGCGAAAATTTAATAAAACAGCCTCCAAAATTTCGTTTTAGACGCAATATCTGGTCAAATAGCATTGCTTTCATCCAAAAAAAAATAATAAATTTGAAGAGGCAAAGTGTTCCAAAATTAATATACTGAGAATATGTTTGAAAAGGTAATTCACAAAAGAAAAGTTATAATAATTCTGCACCAGTTAATGTTGCAGTAAACTCAGGAAGAAATAAAAAAATAAATAAATGAGAGAGGCTAAGTGTATACTAAATTAATACTGAGAACATATTTGGAAAAGAAAGTGACAAAAAATCTGATAATGCTACCACAGTCTACATTTATGTGTGGTTTTAACAACTTAGCCTGTCCCCCTCCCCTAGTCTATTTTGAAATTGAAGGAATTAGAGATATAATCTTACTATTTATCTGCATAATGTTGCAGGGCATACAGATATAAATAAAAAACTTTTGAGGCTGCCAACTTATACACTAAATTGTTACTGAGAATGTGTAACTGTCAGCACAATGTACGCAGAGAATAAATACATGAAAAATAAACTCACCTTGTACTAATTTCGCCCGCATAGTTATGAGCATGTGTTAGAACATGCATGCTTGATAATTTTGTCTCACACATGAAATCAAGATTGAAAATACAAAAATAAAGATTGAAAATATACAAAATGAAGATTGAAATATATTTATTTGTATGGGGTTTAGGGTAGTTAGACTGGAACTAGGATTTAATTTCCCTGTAATGATCATTATCAAATGCCTTTTCCAAAATTTGGAGATATTCCCGTTGTTGTTGAGGCACACAGGAAGACCAGATTCATTAAGTAGCTGCTGCAAACATAGCATATTTTCTTTTCCCTGAGCTGTTATTTAAGCGGTCATTTTTCAACTTTGAGTAGTTATTTAAAAATACAGAAGCGCACTTTAGTCCCAGTTCAAATTTAGTTTGATTACATTTTGAACATTTTCCGTTCACCACATTAAACTCTTCAACCTTCTTCGTAGCTAATTTTTTTAAAACAAATTTTACATTTTGTACATGGAGTAATTGCTCACAATGATCAATCAAAAGGAATTTAAATAATTTGAAGCAAATAATGAATAATTTCACATTAATGTCTGCAGCTACCCCTGGACATGCCCGTCGCTTAACGTGACGTCACAAGCAAAAAATTCTTAATCCGGTGGCCAGGCCTGTAAAGATAGAGAGGAGGAGTTCCGGCGGCCCAGCCTAGCCCCCCCCCCCAAGATTAAGAACGACGTCGTACGTCAACTCTTTTTTTCTATCTATCTGGAATGCTTGGGTGCGCCACTGCATCACGGCGTAGCTCAAGTGTCTCAAAAGATTGCCAAAACAAATAATCTCATAAAAATTAAATTTACTTCTTTACAAGATTACTAATAACGTTAACGTTCATTTTATGAAGCTGTGCTGACAGTAGCTAAACTGTGTATTCAATATCTGAACACCAGATGGCGCAATAACCACCACTTGACCCTGTGATTTTCTTAGAGTGAGTTTGGATCAGTGACGGCTCGTGACCCGGGAAACAGGTGAAGTTTTACAAAATAAGAATCCATGAAAAAAATAATGAATCCATTTCTTATAAAGAAGGTCAATTCTTCTATCTTTCAAAGAAGCATAGAGGTCAGTAATGTCATCGTAAAACGGCTGTTTTACATGGATCCAGAACACACGGAGAGTAATAAAGAAACAGCACTGAAATTGAAGTTCACACTCGCACTTAAGAACCGTCTAAACTCAAACTCCCACTGCGGGGAAGTGGAGGCTACTATCACTTCACCTCAATTATTGAAATCATTGGTTGCCATAGCAACCCCTTATTCAGTGAAGTCAAAGTTCCTACGTTGGCGCTCTTCACGGTTTTGGGGTGAAATGATTTGGAACTGAGGCTCTTATGTTTTCACATGGCGGTTTATCAGTTCGTAGAGCCATTTGAAATGACGTGCTCAAGCTTCCTGTTTTTTTATTTTTTATTTTTTTATTTTTCTTTGGCACACTACACCATTCACCACACAATCAAATCTCAAATGCAACTTCTGTGCCAAAAAAATATGCAAATACAAATATTATACAATAATATTATACATATATTGACAAGTATAAATGAAGTAATGGGAACTACAAAAAAACGTATGATAACATGAATAAATTTGGTTTTAGTTAAAGTAAAGTGTAGCACCACTACAGGTTCTTAAACAAATCAGTGCGGTGCACTGTGATTGTGGCAAGGGAACCAGGGAAAACGGCTAACAATAGCCTGATGGGACGGGCCCCTAGTCCCATAAAAAAAGAATCTAAATTATCAAGCCTAAGAACAATTTAACCTATATGCAGTAAATTAAAGTAATAATACGTAATATATAACCAAACGTTAATCAACCATTAATTTTGAAGGTCTTCAGTTGTTTTTTGAATACCGAAAAGTGTGTAATCGTCTTGAATCGAAGCGGCAACCCATTCCAGGACCTAGGGCAGGTCAAGTTAATATTATTAAATAATGAATTAGTACGCGCTCTAGGTATTAAAAAACTATTATGTCCACGAGTGTCATGATAATGGGAACGGAAATGCAAAGGTGATTAGATCTGAATATTTCTTAGCATATATACGTTCATGCATAAACAGTAATAATCGAAAACTATATAATTTATCAAATGACATTATCTGATAATTGAGAAAAAGAGAATGTACTTGTAAAGACGGAATCACCAAACGTAAAAAAAAATTTTGTAAAACATAAATTCTATTAATATTCCCAATAGTTGTGCGACCTCAAGCCAAGAGACAATAAGATAGAAATGGATAAATAAATGAAAAATACAATAGCAACTTAACCCTGGCAGGCAACAAACTTGAAATTCTATAAATGACACCAATGCGGGATCTGAGCCCAACCGCAATTTCAGTAACATGTGCATCCCATCTCAAATTATCTTGTAAATATACACCCAAGAACTTTACAACAGCCTGAAAGTCAAGAGGCACTCCACTAAATAATATCCCATTTGCAACATCCACTTTTCGCCTATATCGCGAAAATAGTACACTAGTAGTTTTGGAAAAAATTATTGTTAAGGAATTACAGCAAAACCAACGAAAGTAATCCTGAAGTTCCAGATTCACACGTGGGATCAACTCAGATAGTGTCCCCGGAAAAAAATAGGCTTGTGTCATCAGCAGATAAAATAATAGTAGCACTTGAAGTAATAGTAAATAAATCATTAACATAAATTTAAAATATTAACGGGCCCAAAACCGATCCCTGAGGAACACCATGACGAACCATAAGTGCAGAAGATCGAACACCCTGTAGTTGTACAAATTGCTTCCAGCCTGTTAAGTAATTTTGGAATAAAGTCTTAACAACCCCCCTGATGCCAATATTTTCTAACTTAGATAAAAATGTGTCGTGACAAAGTGGTATCAAAAGAACCGGAAAGATCACAAAAGACCCCCACCGCACTAGTGCCGTTATCAAGACTAAAATGTAAATAGTTCAATACATCCAAAATAGCAGTTTTTGTCGAAAACCCCTTACGAAACCCATGTTGGCTTTTATTTAAAATATTTTTTTATCAATATAAGATAACAACTGTATCAGTATTAATCTCTCCATAATTTTAGCAAACACAGTAATTACAGATACTGGTCGATAATTTGCAACATTTGTTACTGATCCCTTTTTATGTATAACAGTAACACGACTTAATTTCAATGGCAACGGGATACATCCTGTATACAAAATACGATTAAAAATATGGGTCAACGGAACAAGTAGCTCCCCTGAAATAAACTTTATAACCCTAGGATGTACATTATCAGGCCCCGCACTTTTGGACTGGTCCAATTCACTCATTACCCTCAAGAGGTCATCATCCACTGGTTTAAAAAGAATGAGGAATCAGAAGAAGGAGGTAGGTAATCAGAGAAATGGTTAGTATAATGAGGAATTTCAGACAACAGAATGTCCGGCAACTCCAAAAAATATTTATTAAAAATATCAACTACCTCTCCTAAATTAGACGTCCTAATTCCATTATATTCAATTATAGTTGATGATTGGGCATCCCTCGAGGTTGCCAACAGTTCATTAATTGAACTCCAGATTTTCCTACCGTCAGTAGTAGTACCGAAATAATTAAAATAATAGTTTTTTTTAGCCAGTCTTAATTTAGAATTATACCAATTTCCATACCTACGAAAATTAGACAAATGAATTGGGTTCCTGGAACGGAGGAAAACAGCAAATGATTTTTTTTTCTATTTAAGCAACGTAACAAACTCCGGTTAAACCAAGGCTTCCTGCAACGCGACGTACGACGTAAGTTGCGAAATGGAAACGCAACATCGTAAGAATTCCAAAAATTCTCCAGAATTCATTATATGACTCAACTGGATCATCCAACTGAAGTACAGAAGTCCAATCAATTAGTGATAAAGCCCCACGAAACAGAAGTAAATTATCATAACTATAATTTCTTATTAACATAGAACACGAATTAGATCTGTGTACTACTGAACAGTCCGCCAAAAGAAAAATCGGTAGATGATCACTGATATGAAATGAGAGAACCCCCGAGCATGTACTATAGTTATTTGTTATACACAAATCTAATAAAAAAGAAGTTGAATCTGTAACTCTAGTGGGAATAGTTATTACATTTAACATTCCAGAAGAAATAATCATATCTCTAAATAAGGCAACACCCGTTCCAGAGGAATTCATCTCCACATTCAAGTCACCAAAATAGTACAATGTCCTACCAGTGAAATTTATGTCATCCAACATACCAGAATAAAAGTTCGAAAAAGATCCAATATTACCGTGTGGAAGACGGTACATAACACTTATTATTGATTGTTGTAACACAATTGTAAGTATTTCATAATCTTCAGTTATGACAGTGTATTTATCAAGTAATAATGCGGTAATGGAACGCTTAACATATATCGCAACCCCCCGGGACCCAGAACGGCAAGCCGCGAAAACCTGGTGACCAGGTATATTATATACAGAACCAGCATCAGCATCATACCAGGTCTCTGAGACACATATAAAATCTAATTGGTAATTTCTATCATGCAGCAAACAAACCAAAGCATCTAACTTACTATATAGACTTCGGGCATTCAAGTGCAAAATTTAAAACTGTAAGTATTCGATGAAATCAAACCCTGCAATTCTGCAAATGTTACATAGTCCGGTACACAATTCGCCATTAAACACAAAATATGCAATCAAAAGAAATACAGTCAACAACAGAAATATTGATACCAATTTAGAGCGCTAAAACCGCTCTAATTTCAAATCCAGCTTACTATTTATATGAACTGGGTTCGAACCCTCCGCCAACCGGCAGAAGATTTTTCCGTTTCTGTACCAACAGAATTTAACATTGTTGGTTTTCGAAAAGTCACGTGCCTGCCAAAAGAGCTGTCTATTACGAACAGTTAAATTTTCATTAATATACACCTTGTTGCCGTCCGCACAATTTTTAACAACATCCATCACCCTCAGACCAGTCCTACCAATCGCAAGAAATTCGTTCCTCATTTCTCTACCTTTAAACTGAACAATAATTGGCGACACTTTCCGGGACTCTCTTCCGCGCAGCCTGTGAATTACCTCAATGTCAGTCACAGAAAATCCATCAATATTCAACTTACCCGCGATGCGATGTACCAAGTCCTTGAGATCATCAACTCCCTCTCCCTGCACCTCCTTGATTCCGTGGATCTCCAAGTTTTTATTTCTAACATATTGATCCGCCGCCCCGGTGGCGCAGTGGTCTAAGGCGTTGGCCTCTGATCATTCGTCGGAAGGGGTCCGGGTTCGAATCCCGGTGGGGCATGGATGTTGTGTTTGTCTTACGGCACTGGCTCTCTCCCTTCCCTGGAACCAGTGACTCTAAATTAGGGACGGGCGACTGCTTATAGCCCATTGAGTTGCTCACGGTGGTCGTTAAATCTCAAAAAAAAAAAAAAAATATTGATCCAAAGTATTCAAACTTTCCTTTAATGTATTTATATCAGCAGCCTGAGTTTGCACTCTCTCCTCCAAAGAAGCAATTTTCTTACATGATTCCTGCAGTAATGCATGCGATTGTCCAATTTTATCCATGACATCGTCGTATTTTAATGAAAAAAACTCTACTGACTTACGCAAATCAGATATCTCAGTTTTCAAGATCACAATCATATCAAACTTCTCATTTAAACGCTCCATAAATTCTTCAGAAACACTTATATCCCGTATAGCTATATCCACGGAGGACTTCATCGGTCGCCCACTGCCGTGGATCCACCCCGGGTCCTCAAATCCCCGGGAGAAACGCCCCGCCGACAACTATTACATTGCCATTTCAATTTTCTTGCCTTGCTCATTTTTCGATAGGAAGCCTCGCCAATCGAAGAACAGTCGAAATGGAATCTTCCACCGCTTCTTCCATAGCAATGTACACAGTCATCTTCAAGCAATCTGTCAGAACAACTGGAGCACTTCAACGAAGACATGATATTTCTGATTTTCTGTGTACAAGCAGATCAAGCAACAAGACAGCACAGCAACTCAGTAATGCAGACGACACTGGCAGCAAAGTCCACCCAGCACAGCAGACGACACGAGCAACAACGTCAACAACAACGTTAGTTGGCAACAGCAAACGAGCTGTAACAGCAGACGATAATTTCTCCTTTCAGGAAATCAGTCCAGTCAGTACAAATACGTCACTGGTAGGAGATATTTAACACAAATCACAACGCCAACATGATACATCAATTTTTAAATCAAACTTACTGATGTTAACAAACTTGCTGACCCCTGTCTTTGCACACGGAGCAACTGAACTATCACGATGAAGCACATCCAAAAAATGGGACAATACGTGACCATAAATAACACAAATAGACGATTTTCTTTGCAGTAACTGAATCACTCACAACATCATCAACGTAACTAGAAACGAATAAGCTTTCGTTTCAAAGCCACAGCATTTTCCAGAAATCAATCTTGTGAATGAAAAAGGGACTAATTTTAAGAATCCGATAAATCATTCGAAGAATTTTTTTCATAAATTTTAGGTGAAGTGGCACTTCATTTGCTTCACCGGACGAGCCGCCATTACTTTAGATACGGTACAACTGCCATTTTAAAATGTGCTTACATTAGGTAACCAGTGGAATGCAGAGGTAGATATAATAACACACTGATGGCCACCCAAAATGCAACACCAAGAAGGAAGCATCGGATTGGCCTGAAATTCGCAGCATGCGTCGCCCGCGAGAGGACATGCAAACGATTAGCATTGCAGGGCATATGCTAATCATGTGCGTCTGGCACGCCACCGAGAAGCACTATAAGAAGGGTGCACAGAAGGCGGGGTGTAAGTAGTGGAAGTGTGATGTGCTGCCGGACCTGTGCGTTGGAAGATTCCTGATGCCTCGTAGCAGAATACGGCAGTCATTTCAGCACGTTTCGGAGTTCGACAGAGGACGAATAGTGGATTATCACGACAGCGGTTTATCGTACCGAGACATCGGCGCCTGTGTGGGACGACATCCAGCCACAGTGAGGTAAGCATGGATTCGGTGGCTGCAGGAGGGACGGACGGACCGACGTGAGCGATTGCCGCAGCCCCGGCACACCACCGAACAAGAGGGCCGGCATGTTGTGCGGCGCGCATTGACGGCTCGCACCGCCACATCACGAACGTTAGCGCAGGAATTAGGGTGTGTTGCGCAACAACCTGTGTTAGCACGTACCGTTCGACGTCATCTGCAGGAGCGGGGACTTGTCGCACGGCGCCCATTGCTCCGATTACCATTAACGTTACACCACCGGCGAGTGCTGCGGCAGTGGGCCGTTGAACGCCGCACTTGGACTACGGAATGGCACGACATTGTCTTCTCCGACGAATCCCGCTTCTGCCTGCAACACCACGATGGTCGGATCCGTGTGTAACGGCACCGCGGCGAGAGACTGTATGACGCCTGCATTATGCATCGCCATGCCGGTCCGTCGCCTGGCGTTATGGTTTGGGGCGCAATTGGATATGACACCCGCACCCCTCAGGTACGCATCGCCGGTACACTCAACAGTCGCCGCACCATCTCCAACGTTTTGGAGCCTGTAGTCCTCCCTTACCTGCAGGACCTGCCAGTGGCCACGTTTCAACAGGACAATGCGCGCCCGCACGTGGCACGCATCGTGCAACAATTCTTCACGGCCCACCAGGTGTCACTGCTGCCGTGACCCGCCTGTTTTCCCGATATGTCGCCCATCGAACACGTCTGGTCGCTGATCGGCAACCGAGTGGCCCGGCAAGCACCGCCCGCGGCTATGCCTGATGAACTGTGGCAACGTGTGGAAGCAGCCTGGACCGACATACCCCAAGCCCACATCCAAAGCCTCTTTCGTTCGATGCCGCGGCGTGTAGCAGCCGTTATTGACAGCCATGGGGGCCACACGAACTATTGATGTCTGCGTGTTCCGCAAGTCGCGCGGGCCTGTAAGTTCAATCGTTTCATCTTTGTATCTGTTGTTATGTGTCCAGTAAATCTGGCTTTGCTCTCTCGTGTCCTTCTTGGTGTTGCATTTCGGGTGGCCAGCAGTATAGAAAAGAAGACGTCAGGTAACAAGTTACTAAGAGATTTTGTTTTAATTCCCAAGTCGAGCCGGGCGTCTGCGTGGTTTGAGGCCCTGGCTTCTGACCATTTGTCCAAGATGGGCCCAGGTTCGAGTTCTGAATGAGGCATGGGTAGTGAATTTGTTCGATGGCATTAGCTCTGTCTCTTCCCTGGAATCAGTTGCCCCAAACTACGGATGACCGGTTGCTTACAGACCTCAGAGTTGCTCATGGTGGTCGTTAAACCCCGAAACAACAACAACAACAAAACAAAAAGAGAAAAACATGTTCCGAACATTAACCAACTCAGTTTGGCTAACTGGCTTTCTTTAACAAATTAATATGCTGTCAATAACAACATATTCCCTTGTAATACTGATGAGTTAACATTTCTTTATGCAATATTAAAGATCATTTAACAATTGCAAATTATTAGGGTGTAAACGAAACAAACAAATCATTTTCACAGCACTAACTTGAATGACATTCCGAATTGCAATGCTTCACTTGATGCTTCAGCAGGGAGGTCGCTAGACTTCGAAATCAGGATGGGCGAGCATTATTTTTGGTGGGGCGAGCTTGATAGCAATTTTTTTTTTTTTTTTTTTTTTACGAAACACTGAAAGAACTAATTTTTAATGCTTTTCACTAGCCGCTACAAAGGAATTCGTGTAATCCTCCCCACCCTCCGCCTCGATACACACGCACACACACATACACATAGACACGAGTCTGACCAGTTACGCCACTGTTGTAAGATACAAGTGTTGCTAGAATGTCGCCTTCAACTTTTTGCTGGCTCTAAATGCATTGTCTTAAACTCATTCGGAAAATTTTGCATTTTCCCTTACGAATATAGATCAGATCAGATGTAGAGGATTTTAGGAAGAGAGTGTCTGACCCCAGGTCTGGAACAACCCTTTGAAATAGGAAGCTAGGAGATTTGGGCTAGAGTGCCCGATATGAAAGTGACAGGGAAGCGAGGTAGAAAGGGGAAGGAAGACGCCCTTATTTATTTCCGGGCGGCCAGTACCCGGGATCCGACGGCTTAACGTGCCCATCCGACGCACGGCAGGTATTTAGTGGTTCGAACGTTCGTACCTGCCCAGGATCGAACCTGACTTACAAAAATAGTATTGTACTTTAAAGGAAAACGTCGTTTTTCTTTATCTAAATCAAACTTTAAGTCGTGCCGCGCAGACATAATACCTCCCGTGTCCTTAACACTTCCTTCCTTCAAGCCAGCAACTTTGCCTTGTACTCCTCTCCTACACAGCGGTCGTCAGCCACTTCCTACACTTTCACTGTCCCGGGGCAATTTTAAGAACGCTACTGTATCTTTCGACTTCACTTTCCGTGTTGAAATTCCCTATTTTTTAAAAAACAAACAAATAGCAGAGCAATTAGTCGAGACCTCCTCAATTAATTCCTGTGCATCCTCCTCATTAGTCCCCCTTTCCATACAAATATGAAAAAGAGGCTTAAACTAAGGAATTGGAAAAGTGTTGGGCAATTGAATTTTCATGGCTCTGCGAATGCTATTTTAATAAGCTTTCTATGGGGAAGTTAATAACGCACTTCCTATGAAAAAATTCGTAGGGTTACATGTTATAAAACACAAGACTTATTACTTGGCATAGTCCTGATTATATTTTAAAGTTAAATATACTGAAAATGGCTAATTTTGAACTGGGTGGGCAAGATGAATTTCACCCTATCCCCTTGGCGACGTCCCTGTGCTTCAGACAATTTTAGTTCACAATGTTTGCTTTGTTAATGAATTTGTTGCAAATGACATCCAGAATGCGAATTCCCAATCTAAAAGAAACCTAAGAAAACCATGAATAAATAATTTCCTGTTCATGTGAAAAGCAGAGGAACTTGTAGTTTTATGGCGCATAAAACTACAAGTTCCTCTGCTTTTCACATGCATAGGGAATTATTTGAGTGGCCAAATTATTATGACCACCAGACAATTTTATGCAAAGTAGCTATCCCGCACATGTTGCTGACACAAGATGGCTGAATCGGTGTGTCGTTCGTCCAAAAGGGGTCCGGGTTCGAATCCCGGTGAGGCATGGATGTTGTGTTTGTCTTACAGAACTAGTTCTCTCCCTTTCCTGGAACCAGTGGCCCTAAATTAGGGACGAGCGACTGCTTATAGCCCATTGAGTTGCTCACGGTGATCGTTAAACCTTCAACCAAAAAAAGAATCGGTATGAAAAGGGAACGGTGATGAGAGCATGCAGAGATTAATGAAGTGCGTTATGCAAGAAATAATGAATAAAAGACGCGATCTGACGGATTTTGAACGTGGAATCATCCTGGATGCTCGAAGTATTGGTGCAAACATTGACAAACGGCTGCACTTGTGAAATGGTCGAAAGCAGGGGTGGATTGGCCCACCGGGACACCGGAATGCTTCCCGGTGGACCACTTGAGATATGGCCCACTATTTCTCGTATCCTCTTCGTCTGGATTGTTTGAAAAGAACGAATAATTATTTTGGTACTTATGAATAAGAATGGCTAACTTCATTTGAGCTTTATATTATTTGTCCAAAAGTCTTAAAAAAAAAATTGGCGCTTCCTTCTATCTGTGTATATGTTGGGCGTCTGCTTTAAAACGACAAAGCAAAATTTTTTCTATTTCAGTGAAATTTTTGCCGCTGGACTGAGCACGCCAACTGCTAGGTCGTAGGACTTGGAGTCAAAGGACCATTGGTAGGCCCTACCCTCATATTTTAATCCGGAAGGAGGCACTAGTAACAATTTTAATAGTAGATCATCCCTACTGCCTTATCCACGTACAGACATAGAGCACAAAGTGATTCTCCGGCAAAGATGTTTCAAACTCCGTGTCCCATCCAAATTATTCTTAAAAGAAACTAAGATTTACAGATACTGGTTCATGGACCAAAATGGTGGTTCATGAGTCAAAATAATGGGTAGACTTCAAAAAAGCGTCTATCCAAGGAGATGGTACGAATAGCGTTACTCAGTAGACGATTAGTGACCAAATAAATATAATGATCTGGTACAACATCCCGTTTTGAGCATGGCTAGATAATAGATAATCCAAATCGGGGATCATATGCTACATTTAATCATGAGTGGATTTTTAATATTCTTTCACCCTTAAATTGCTGTTAAAATTTGTTCACGTCTTAAATAGTTTTGCAATGTATATTTCTTTTTTTTTTTTTTTTTTTTTTATTGGAGGTTTAACGACTACCGTGAGCAACTCAATGGGCTATAAGCAGTCGCCCGTCTTTAATTTAGGGTCACTGGTTCCAGGGAAGGGAGAGAACCAGTGCCATAAGACAAACACAACATCCATGCCTCACCGGGATTCGAATCCTGACCCCTTTCGGACGAATGATCAGAGGCCATCGCTTAGACCACTGCGCCCCTGGGGCGGCCCAATGTATATTTCAACAGTTCTGTTTCATTCAGGAGTTAATGGAATTTTCTTCACAGGGTAAGAAACTTGCTGTTAATGCACGATGTTCAAACTCGCTGAATGGTTCCAGTTATAGGCAAACTTTAATAACTAAAAACCACACAAGTTAAAATATATATACATGGTTAAAATGGCATGAGTACTTTCGTGCTCGCTACGAGCACATCATCAGATGAAAGACCAAGTTGGAGTTCCAGAAACACATTTATAATGGGTGCCGTTGCCAAACGTTCTCAATTAGGAAAGACATTTCAAGAACGTTCACTTGCTTTAACGTAATATGAGAAAATAGAGGCCTATAGAGTTCTATTAATGATGGGCAGAGTCTGCGATGTAAGAGGTAGAAACATGAGGAAATTTATGAAGTGTTGCCCTGTGGGTATGCGTGGGTTTCTGTAGTGGACCACAAGACTAAAATTCCCTGCCTGGTTTAATCGACCCAATCAGCTCCTAGTCGAAGGCAGCAATTAAAGTTTACAAAGAGTGGACCACTAGTAAAAAAAAAGCGGGTCTGAGCGCAAGGCGTGTATTCGTCAACGGCTATATTGGATGCTTCAGCTGAGTGAGTAGGCAAACTTGTCCAGTCCAACAGACGGCAACACTTCGTCAGATTATAGATAATCTAAATCGGGGACGAAGACCGATGCCCTCTCAACGTACACTTTGCCGCACATTACATCGTCTGGGCTACAGAAGCAGACGGCCTATCCGTAAGCAACTGCTGTCTACAGCGAACAAAAGGAACGCACCCGATTCGCTCAGGAACACAAGAATTGGACAGTAAATGAGTGGAAAAGGGTGAAGTGATCCGACGAATCACGTTTCCAACTACACCTGTGAGATGGAAAAGTTGAGGATATGGAAAAGTAGAACGAAAGCATGGGACTATCTTGCGTCGTCACTACTCTTCAAGCTGGCGGAGACCACGTTATGGTCTGGGACATGTTTTCGTAAGAGTGTTTGGGCCCTTTGATTCGTGTAGGGCAATGTCTGACCGTCCAAAGTATTTAAATATCGTTGCCGACCAAGTCCGTCCAGTTATGTCAATGTTTATCCCAGTGGAGATGGATACTTCCAACAGGACAATGTTCTATATCATAGTGCTTACATCGTACGCGAATGGTTTGAGGAGCATCACGGAGACTTTTTCTGTTACATTGGCCGCCTCAATCACCGGATTTCAATCCAATGGAGCATTTGTAGTATAAAGGCAAAAGGGGCATCAAACACCTGAATCCGCTAATATCAAATCTTCAAGAGTTGGAGGGTACAATTCATCGCATTTGGGCTATATATACCCGAAGCCCTTTACCCACATTTAATAGGGTCCATACCAAGAGGAATTCAAGCAGTATTACGGGTAAAAGGTGGCCAAACAATGTACTAACTAGATGGTCATAATAATGTAGCCACTGAATGTATTTCATCCATGTGACCTTTCAGAAAGCTTGAATATTTTCTAGGAATTCCACGTGATTTGGAAATTCTTTCTGCATAGTTATCTATACTCGAGAATACGTAGTGCGATCAAAAAGTTCCGAGACTAGGTACGTAGCGCCCCAACAGATGGCAGTACGCGGATGCGTGAGCAGCGGTCGAGGGCAGAAACCTTCATGAGTCATTGTGCCAAGTGGCGTCGTTCTGTGAACATCGAGAGCTGCGCTACACGATATTTGATGACCCCGTGCAGAACACAGCTGCGATTTCGGTATGGACTGTAAACAAGAGCAGCGAGCGAACATCAAATTCTGCACCAAACTCGGCAAATCGGGAACGGAGACGCATGAAATGTTGCGACAGGCTTATGGTAATGAGGCAATGAGTCGTGACAGGTGTTTTGAGTGGCACTCGCGCTTTAAGAGCAGCAGAATGGCACTGGGAAACGACGAGAGGTCAGGGCGACCGTCCACGAACAAAACTATAGAAAATGTGGACAAAATTAGGGAACTGGTGCATGAGGATCGTCGGAGAACCATTCAAGACATTGCTACCATCGTCAATGTGTCATACGGAACAATGCAAGAAATTCTGACGTCGGTTTTGAACATGCACCGCATTGCTGCAAAGTTTGTGCCGAAGATTCTAAACCCCGAACAGAAGACGGCCCTCTGCCAAGATCTCTGTCAGCAGGTGGTGAATGAGTCAACGTTCCTGTCGCGGGTCATCACTGGGGACGAGACTTGGGTCTACGGTTACGACCCGGAGACCAAACAACAGTCGTCGCAGTGGAAGAGCCCGGCATCTTCACGACCGAAGAAGGCCCGACAGGTCCGGAGCGCAACCAAAAGCATGCTCATTGTGTTCTTCGACATTCGTTGGATTCTGATCCGTGAATTCGTCCCCCAGGAACAGACCGTCACCGCCCTTTTTTACTGCGATGTTCTGCGGCGTCTTAGGGAGAACATTCGCCGCAAACGACCTGAAATGTAACGCCGAGGCGATTTCCTGCTCCATCACGACAATGCAGCAGCTCACAGAGCGTTAACAACACGCCAGTTTTACAGCCGCAATAGCACGACTACCCTTCCACAACCGCTTTACTCACCAGATTTGGCCCTCTGCAACTTCTTTCTGTTCCTGAAGATGAAGCTGAAGCTCAAGGGTCACCGTTTTGAAACCGTGGGCGAGATCCAGCGTGAATCGCAGACGGTGCATGACACGATTCGCGAACAGAACTTCCAGGGAGCGTTCCAACAGGGGCAAATACGCTGGCAGCGGTGTATCGCTACCCATGAAGACAACTTTGAGGAGGTCATAGCCAGACTTAAGTAACGTAAGTACTTTGTTGGATATCGGCTTGGTCTCGGAACTTTTTGATCGGACCTCGTATACGTAGTTACCTATACAGTATATTCCAAAGGTAGGCACCTCGACAGGAACAATCTGAAAGCTTGTTTAGATTCTTCAACGATAGCTTTTCTCGGTTGGAATCGGAATATCCTAGGTCAACGTTGGCATTTTTGAAAGGAAACCTGCAGTTGTTGGTTCTTATCTTGTTCAGTTGTGACGTAGTACAGAAGAAAAGAACGTGTCAAGACGACAAATCTGCAACGATACATTCCGTCCGTGTAGCTTGCTTAGTTGGGAGAGCAACTTACTCCGGAGTGAGGGGCGCTCATCAGCCCAGTACAGCTGAAAGCAGGATTCATCTTAACACACGACGTGGCGCCATTCTGCGGAGGTTCAGTTTTGATGCTCCTATCACCAGGCGAGGCGTAACGTCCGATGACGAGCAGCCAACAGTGGCACACGAGTTGAGCGTCGGTCACATAGCCCATACCGTTCGGTTGCTGACACTGCTTGGGCCTCAGACATTTATTCTGGATATGATTTGCGACACCGTTGCGAAGCGGTCGGTCTGTGTGAGCCTGGATAGTTTACGTCGATCCCGGTCATGAATGGCGTATGGTAGACCACCACTTGCTCTCTGGGCGCCTGTACGTCAGTCGGTGGTATACTCGCGGTTTACCCTTGATACGGTTGCCCTCGGGAACCCTAGGGTTCTTAGCACATGGGGGACACAGTGACCCTTTTTGTCTTGGGCAGAAAATGCGCTCACGATCAAAGTCGCTGAGATCATCACGTTTAACGTTCGTCAATTGCGATACATTGTTGGGAACCGCTAGTGTCCGCCTATTTATCGCCTGCTTTTGATTTGGGTATGTTCCATCCTGCGCGGGTGATGTGTGAAAACACAAGTTTGTCCGTGTCCCCTAACTCCGGAGTAAATCGCTCTCCCAACTGAGCTACGCGGACAGAAAATCTAGCTGCAGATATGTCGTCTTGACACATGTTTTCACCTCTGTAGTACGTCACAGATGCTTATGTCAACTACCCATCACCCCTATCTCTAATGTTTTGTCTACTGAGTGTAAGTATCGAGTATCGTCGTACGTAGTTCTAAATTCAGCATATGAACAATTACCAGCAGCCCCTGTGCCCGCAGTGGTATGAGGCTCTTTCTTCTGACCATTTGTCCAAGATGGGCCTGGACCAAAGTCAGTGATGAAACATGGGTGTTGTATTTGTCTGACAGCGCTGGGCTCTATCCCCACCCTGGAACCAGTGGCTTCAAATTAGAGACGAGTGGCTTCTTAAAGCCCGTAAAGTTGCTCATGGTTGTCGTTAAGCCCTGAAACAAATCTCTACCAGTTCCCTATGATTTTGGAGATAAGCCTCGTTTTCTCAGACAGAACAACTGAACTAACTACCTTTGGCGAGTTCACATTTGCAATAACAGAATTTTTCGTCGCACGTACGACGCTGTTCGTATTAACTTTGTCCAGTTGCACGGGCGGTGCAACTAGTGGTCTGATTTAGGGCCGCTAGTTACGAGGAATGGAAAAAGCCGGAGCCAGAAGGGCAAACGCAACATTCAGGTTTTATGGCTAGGATTCGAACCCAGACCCTGCAGCACGAGAAGTCAGAAGCCTTCTCCTACACCACTAGCACTGCTAGCAGGGGAGTATTGATATGTCCCGCAAACCATGCAGTGCGAGGGGCTTCACGGCCCTGTGAGAGGCCCTCCACCTCAGCAAAAACATTTTACAAACTTTTTGCGGATACTGCATATAAGAAAGTGGTTAAAGAAATTACCAGGAATTTTTGACGGAAGCTCGAAATGAAGAATTGAAAAAAGAGCAATTTTTTGGAAGTTATTTTTTCAATAAATAAGTAAAATCTTTAGGAATCATTTAAAGTATATAAAAACTGGACGACAGAAAAGCAGCTACTGCAGAGGACTTGGAATCCTTTTTCATAGATATCGTAATAGTTCCTATATATGTGTATTAACAATAGAATGTGTAAGAAATATCAATTCAATAATGGAATTTTCGCACCAATAAGGATTAAGGTGTTACCGTGGGCACCCATATAGGGGTACAAGAGAGGGCATTTGCCCTCCTCTGGATTTCGAGCCAGGCTCTTTCTGTTCTTGGAAAGTACTACAGAGATTTTCGCGATAACACTAATTATAATATTGCCAATTTTTCTGTAGAACTTCTGGATGCGTGTGTATGCAGTATGCAGTAAAAATAGGGAAAACGTTTGGAATTTTCAGTTGGAAGTAATAATGAAAGTTTTCATTGCATTTTGGAGGAAAACGCCCATACATACCGTATGGAAAAGTATTAAAGAGGAAGAAATGAGAGAGAGAGAGAGAGAGAGAGAGAGAGAGAGAGAGAGAGAGACAGACAGACAGAGAGACAGAGAGAGACAGACAGCTAGAGAGACAGTCAGACAGAGAGACAGAGAGAGACAGACAGCTAGAGAGACAGACAGACAGAGAGGAAAAGAGACAGACAGGCAGAGAGAAAGACAGACAGACAGAGAGGAAAAGAGACAGACAGGCAAAGAGAAAGACAGACCGACACAGAGAAAAACAGCTATTTGTTGCTGAGAAAGGATTTCTCGAAATTTTTCCCAGACATTTTTCTTGAGGGTATTTCTTCATTTTTTGATGACTATTTGAGTGATAGCTGGGTTTTCGTGGCGCATGTGACACAAGTAGCCAAAATGGATCAAAAGAATGACAAAGAAATTTCCTTATTGTCCTAACATGCTTTCTAATTTCATTTATTCATCTTCCAAAATTTTTTCCAGAAGTTCTCAACACATAAATTCAATTTCCAATTAAATTTATAGAGAGTGTCATAAAAACGGTTAGATAACAAGAAGGCACAATGGAAATTTGCATATGGTGTTTGTAAATGTTATTCACATTAAAATTTCTTTTTGCCTCCTATTAGAAACAGAGCTATGGGCGCCCATGGGTATTACGAATGACAATCGTTTGCACATAGCAATGCACCCTACAGAACATAATGAATTAAAAGGCGTTCTTGGCGAGGACGAGGAAACAGAGACCTTTGTCTCCGTTTTCTTTTATAACAGGGTCAAGAGAGTAAACATTTACTATGTGCAAAACATTATGGCCAGTGGCGTACACATGGGGAGAGTTCGTCGGGTCCGGATCCCCCTAAAAATACCCTTGTATTTTATTCATCTGATGGAGGAAATAAATGATGTTCTTTAAAATATATCATTCCGATTACGGCTAAATTACAAAAAAAAAAAAACATTTTCTGCTCATGGTTTTATAAATTTAATACTTTCGTAATTATCGTTATTTTTCTGTTTGTCTTACAATGATTATCAAATTTGTCTTATTTGTTTTAACCTGCGTGCACATCAGCGTTTATTTCTGCCAACATTCATTAAAAAAATGCATACATGTTTTAATTTAGCCTTAGTGAGAATAAGTTTATGCAGTAAAATATGACTCATTTTATGCTTGTTTCGTGAACTTCTTGTTGGACCCCCTCCCTTGAGAAAATTCTGTGTGCGCTATTGATTGCGGGATTATGTTAAATATAAGTGTTTCTTATATTCAAGAGAAATGACTTTTAATACGAAAGCCATTTTGCATATAGTGCCTGCTTGAAATAAAGCATGGTGTCACCTAGTGGACGTAGATTTGTACAGTCGAATTAGTATATAGCGAAGTTGAGTGGAGGATTAAAAACATTCGATATATCCGAACTTCGTTGTAGCCCGTCAGATAAAAACGAGAAAGATGATACCGAATTTGCGGTTGTAATGCGCGCTTCTTTTGAATCCTTTCCCGACGCGAATAAAAATTTTCAAAGATATTCACATTCAATGGAACCGGTTAGGGGAGGGAAATCGTGTAGGCTGTATCGGAGCACGGTCGCAAGGTTTTACGTGAATGGGTTCATTATCTGCAGTTTCTGAAAAAGACTGTTTCTTCGAACCCAACTTTCTAGTAGCTCTGAAAACATCTCCAAGTCGACCTGTTTTTCAAATTTCTTATTTGCAGAAAGAACAAACTCATCAGCAGTTTCCTTCGTGCCTAAGAAATCACGCTGAATGTCCTTCGACTTACTAAGGGTACAGTCCACCATGCGCTGAGGTTGAAGAACATGAATTCCGTTAGTTTGCAGGTAATTTGATAGGGACGTTGTTGACTCAAAAATACGAAGGTATAGGTATTCAGTGAAAATTGTTGAAATTTTGCACAATGTTTCTTCAAAACATCTTTCCATGAACTTCGTTTCAGAATTGAACTTCTCGGAAGATGCAATTTTATGCATTGTCACTATCAGGTCAACATATCGGGTTGGTGCGAATGAAATGTCCGGCACGAACAAGCAGTGAAGACAGGCCCCCACCACGGCGGAATGGAACCACCCACAGGTGTTGCGGGTATTACGTCACAGAGTTACTATAAATAGCTAGCACGTGTGTGAAGAACAAGGTTTAGGCGTGGTTTGTTTGGACGTAACGTGGCTTGCAAAGCAAACATGCAGACTCCGGATTTGAGAGTCATCTTCCTGTATGAATTTAAATTGGACCATTCTGCAGGAATTGCCGCTCGAAACGTTTAAGGAGAATACAGTCAACGAACGAACCATTTGGCGATGGTTTGTGAAGTTTCGAAGCGGAGATATGGACCTGCAAAACGAAGCACGTAATCACTGGCCTGTTGCTGTCTCTAACGATGTTCTGTTATGTGTGATTGAAGCGGACCCCGAAAAACGTGTCGTGAGATAGCGGTAGAGGTAGATGTCCACCTCACAATAGTTGTTCGGCGTCTGGCTGCGCTAGGTAAGGTAAAAAAGCTGACATGTGGCCAGTGGCGGCTTTTCAGGTGAAGTAGGTGAAGTGCCTCTTCACCTATTTCATTTGAAATAAGGTCTTATTTAATAATTTCGCATAATATATTCTTTTTTTGCCTTTATTGAGTGCCAAAATACCTAAAATTTTGATTAGATATCAATTCACAATGCGCGTTCAATACGGAAAACAAGCCCTTATACGCGAAACAGTTCAAGTGAAGAGCTGAAATGAGAATGCTTAGAAGTCTGCAGTTTTCGTCCGAGTTGCCATGGTAACTGTGACGTCACCCTCCCCTATCTGCCGGACAAGTGAAGTGTTTTAGCTTGAGACGTCAAGGCTCTGCACCTGCAGTCGTGACCTTCCGAAGAGACCGCAGTGGAACGGGACGGATTGCCAAGGGTTCTTTGCAATTCACTAGGGCTTTTTCCTTGCGGTGTGTTGGTACATACTTTCCGAAAGGGATTTGCTTTTTCGTGTTTTGTGATTGTTTTTTAAAAACTTCATTAGTTACTTTAGTTTCGTGTACAGTTTAACTGATAGTGATAGTTTTAGTTTTCAGTATGTATCTTGTGAACGACATTGTCTGTAATTCATTGCAAACTCCGTTCAATCGGTGGAAAGATGAAAATAAAAGAGACATTTTACTTCAAGGACGACCGACGGATTCACTGACAATTGTCGCCAAGAAAGAAATCAAGAAGAGCGGTAAATCTTAAAATATTAATTTAAAAAATTGTTGGTTTACTGAATATAAATGTTTTTGTAGCCCTTTTGTGTTACAAAAATTATTTTGTTGGACCTGCTTATTTTTTAGTAATAAAATTCAGCGTGGAATAAAGACAATTTTCAGATTTCTTAAATATAAAACGGCCACTTCACAAACGTGGTGATTATAGCGAACACCTGAAATGCGAATTAATGCTAAATAATTTTGAAAAGAATCAGAACACCATTGCCGATGCCCTGAGGGAGAATGCTAGGCTTTTGAAAATGCATTTCAACGAAAGCGTTCGTTTAAATAGACTTTTCATGCAGACAATGATTGATGCAGTACTGTAGTTGAGTAAACAAAACTAGCATTCCGTGACCATGACGAAGGCGCTGACTCGATAAGTCGTGGAAATTCAAGGAATTGTTTTCACTGTTGATATCAAGAAGTCCTTTAAAAATTCAAAATCAATACGAAACGATAAAAAATGTCTTCACGGGTGATTCAAAAATTATTCAAAACGAATTAATTGAATGTATTTCTGAATATATAAACGATCACGTCAAAAATGAAATAAATGAAGTTCAATGCTTTTCTATTCAAGTAGATGGGAAGACATAACAAGACTTCCGAGTGATCTTTAATAATAAGATCTGTTGATTCGGAAGGTGTATTGGTTGAGCGATGTTTGGGTTTCCGTGGTGTGAGTGAAGATAGAACGTCATAAGCTTTATACAAAATGCTAGACAAAATTTTGGAACTGTTTGATTATCAACACAAGTCAATAGGACAATGTTACGATGGAGCAAGCGTAATGACTGAACACTTGACTGGGCTCTAGAAAAAAATGAAGCATAAAGCTTCTCAAGCTGTTTTTGTTATTGCTAAGTACATCGTTTGAACCTTGTATTACAGCAGAGTTTTTCTAAAATTTCTATGTGTCGAATAATTTTTGCAAGCCTCAGTGTAATTCCTTTGTTTTTTCACCACTCAGCGAAGCGATTGCTTCGCTGAGTGGTGAAAAAACAATACGCTTACATCAACAACCGCAAGATGCATGCCAACCATAACAGAAACTCGATGGTCCTTCACTTCGAAGTTAGTAAGTATAATAGTTGAAGATTGGGATAAATTGAAAGAAGTATTAGAATTTCTCACAAATAGTGACCAATCAGACAAAAAATGAACTCAACTTGCCCAAGGGTTTTTAAATGATATGAACATTTTTGAATTTACATTTTTGGCAATAGTATTTAATGAAATATTTGGCTACAACGATCTATTATTCGAAATTTTGTAGAAAAAATCACTAGCCATAAACTACTGTGTTACTCAAATTAAAAAAAAACTTATGAAATTTCGAGCCATAAAAGGAACGATGAGGTATTTGAAACACTGTTTGGTAAAGCTAGCAAAATCACAGAAATAAGCAGATCTAAACTGGAATATGCTGCTCTTACACAAGAAACAATTTTTCAAAATTATAAACAATTGTATTTTGAAATTTTGTACCACTTTCTTATGGAAATGGATATAAGATTTCAAGACTGTGAGAAAATTATACTACAATTTGCCTGTCTTGCTGACACAACCAAATTCGACTAATTTAATTCATGCTTTCCCTTTCACGCTTTTGAAAATCTACAACATTTTTACGGAAAAATATTTACTGAACGCCTAGCGCCTTAAAAATGAACTGAGTCTTGTATATGCTGATGAAAAATTAAGGAATATATCGACTCATGAACTTCTTCGAGTGCTTCATGGAGATAAAGACATTTTTACAGAAGCTTATATATTGTTTCCCTGATTTTAACAATTGCATCTGCAAGTGTTTCAGTGGGAAGAAGTTTTTCTTGCCTTAAAAGAATACAGACTTACTCAAGAAACGCTATTTCTCCAGATAAACTTGCTTCTTTGGCAAAGATTTCTATTCAGGAAGACATTTTCTTGATGTCACGAAGGAACACCCATTTTATGACGACATAATCGACAAATTTCCAGCTTTAAAGGGAAGAAGAATTGATGTAATATATAAAAAAATAGGTAAGTTCTCAATAACTGATTTTCATTTAAGACAGTAGATATCTTTTCATATTGCTCTTGTAGCTCTTCACCTATTTTTCCTACCACGAGCCGCCACTGCATGTGGCTGCCTCATGGGTTGACAACTCCAACAAGACTACGTGTTTGGAAGTCTGCGCACGTCGCTGCTTGCAGGAATAAACAGGAACCTCTACTGCATCGAATCGTCACCTGCGACGAGAACTGGGTCCTTTATGCTAATCGGAAACGATCTGCACAATCGTTAAGTTAGGCACAACCTGCTGGACAGCATCTTAAGCCACCCTTACACACCAAGATGATGATGCTCCTTGTCTGGTGGTCAATAGCCGGGATAATTCATCGGAGTTTCTTGTCAAGAGGCCAAACCATCACTGCAGAACGTTATTGTGCTGAATCACACCCGATGCACCGGGAATTGTTGCAGAAACAACCGGCTTTAGTCAACAGACATGGTGTTTTTCTGATGCAGGACAACGCCCGGACAACGAACGCACAACGAACGATGCTGACACTAAGTGCTTTGGGTTATGCAGCACGGCCTCATTCCGCCTATTTGCCGGACTTGTCTTGTCCCCGACAGACTATCACCTGTTTCGTCGCCTGGATCACTTCCTTTCCGGGAAACAGTTCACGACAGACAACGAGGTTCAGCGTGCAGTTGATGACTTCTTCGGGTCCCAGCCACAAAACATTTTTCGTTCCGGTATCATGGCCTTTGCCAGACAGATGGCAACTATGTATCGATGCCGAGGAGGATTATTTTGCCTAGGTAAGTTGTCCTACTTTTCCGTTCTTGCCATCCACGTGTAGTGGTCCTTTGCCGGACATTTCTTTTGCACCAACACAATACATTGACTAAGAGGAGTCACCATAGATGTCAAAAACCGACTTTAAACACCCACATTTGTCCCATCACTTGATTTTGCCTATAGATATTAATCGCCAATTACTTGATTCTATTATGCTCTGCCATATATCCATTCGCAAATAAGACTCACGAAAGAAAATAGCACAATAATTTAATGTTCCAAACAAAGTCATAGACTACAAACTTCAGCTTTTGTTCCCGCTTAGTCGCATCGATATTTCTCAACTCTTCGTAATGTTGTTTGGACTTGTTTAACAGAAATAACTTGGCATCGACGGCCCACCGTGTATTTACCCGGTGACTCCAATGGCCAGTTCGGCCCTGCGTGGAAGGGGCACGTCTATTCCATTGTCAGGAGAAAAATAATAAAACGAACGGGCAAAAATATAAACTACGAGTTTCGACCCATGTTTTGAAACGCAATTGTAATTGCTCATCAGAAAGTGAACAAGGTAATACAAATATTCTTTTGCTGAAAATTAAAATAAAAAGAAATAAAATTCAGCCTGTGATTTCTTTAAAATATCCAGAGGGATTTTATTTCCAAACGTTTATAAAAAATATCAGAAATTAAAGGGGATTACGCAAACAAAGAACATGAGGGACAATATATATAGATAAATAAAGACGCTAGAGATCATATGTTGCTGTTTTTTTTTTTTTACAGTTGTTTTAAACATTTACCACATATCACGGGAACATGTCAAGCTTAGTCCTTGGAGCTCTTTGGCCAAACATGGCCCTTGCGCCATAAAAATCCACCAACCACCTTATGAGGCCAAGCGATTATTTAATTTAATAGGATGAAAAATATTAGTTGGACACTGCTCCCAATAACATTTTTGGAGGGGGACGGTTCACCTAGCATATGAACCATAGTCTGCGCCTATGGTTCATATGCTGGTCGCATAAAGAAAAAAATGATACAGTTTTTCCGATGGTTTGATGTAAAGGCAATCATGAATTCCAGGTGGCGCTACTAAAACCGTTTGTTCACGCCTGAACGAAAAGGTATTCAGATTTAGCTAACAGATGGCGCTACATCCATTCAAACAGTAGACATATAGAGATGTTCACCGGCACCAATGAATGTGGTGCCATCTGTCCATCGCATCTAGATTCGATTTCACAAACAGAAATAGTAGAAATGAAAATTTCGAATGATACTTTCCGAGTGTTAACACCAAAATTTCCTCAAAAATTAACTCTGGCATTTAAATCAGTAAATAACTTTCTGAATAAAGTGACATATAAAATTCAGAGTTTGAGAGAGAATGAATGAAAGTTAGCTCAGAAGGTACTTAGAAATGAAGATATTGCCTTCATTTTCTGGGGCCATCAAAAAATAAAAGTTGTGAGTGTGGCTGTAATAAGGGTAAAAATAACAATCTACATTGTCGTGTCTTAAAAGGAAGCTAGGAGCCGTAAACTGCGCCTTCTTGTCATACGACATTCTATGTGTATCGATGAGCTTTCAAGGAAAAAAATAATACCTCGGGCGCTTTTCGTTATTTTTGCTCCTATATATTTTCATTATTTTTAAAGCACGAAAAAGATCGACTAAACAAACAGCAAGGGAGGCAGCCGCTTTCCTAACAGCGTTCTTTGGGTTGATGGTGAATTTTTGATTGGGCCCGAAATGAAAGTTTTAAAAAATTAGATGCATGTTACGAAATGAGAATGCGCTCTTTGGGTTGATGGTTAGTTATTTTTAATACCCGAAATGAGAGTGCCACCAGTGGTAGACTCAGTGGGGTTTTCCCAGGGGCCTGGGCCCTCACCATGAGATATCATTTGGGCCTTCCTTCTTGTTACTGTCTCCTTACTTTTAAATGTATTTGTATGTTTTTGAACATATATTTTAGGAATCAATGGAAAAGACTTTAATATGGCGGAGATAATTTTATCGTGTCCCCATATTTTGGGTGATATTTTCACCGAGGTATTTTTATTTACGTCTTCAATATTTTGTTTGTTTCTTTTGTATTCCGGATTTAACGACCACCGTGGAGTGCAATTGTTGTAGAAGATGGCTTTGGACAGTGTTTAGGTGCTTCGTGGTGTCCCATCATTGTGCTAATTGCTTGCGATTGTTATAGAAGATGGTTCTAGATAGTGTTTAGGTGCTCCGTGGTGGCCAATCACTGAGCTAATTGCTTGCGATTGCTGTAGAGAATGGTTTGGACACTGTTTAAGTGCTCCGTGGTGTGAAATCACTGCGCCAATTGCTTGCGTTTGTTCTAGAGGATGGCTTTGGACAGTGTTTAGGTGTTCCGTGGAATCAAATCTCTGCGCTAATTGCTTGCGGTTATCGTAAAGCATACACTTTTCATCGCAGGTTACAATCCGATGCGCAAAAATCTCCCGACTTTGCCTGGCAAAGAGGGAAATGCACACCTCCAGATAACGTGCCTTTTTAGCTGTTGTCAATTCGTGTGGTACCCATACAATACTAAAACAAAACACATTCAAGGTTGTCAGGTGCCGGGTTGAATGTTTCACGTGGACCTTCGCTGACATCTCATGGACACTTTGCCTTGGGTCAGTTTTCATGACATTCTTCAGCTCCGCATCTGTTACAGCTACAGGTGGATGACCACGAAGCACATTTGCAAGAGACTCCTCGTTGAAATTTTTGCGAAACATCGGCGTATGGTGCGTTCATTTGAAGTACTCTGCCCAAACACTGCATTAATGTTTCTAGCTGCCATACACGTGGAACGTCCGAGTTTGAAATTGTACAGAAAAATCACGCAACTGGAATGCATGTCTCCATGGTCCACTTTAACCGAAACATGTGCCCTCGCGGTTAAACCTTGAGTCACGAAACGCGTATACCGGATACATACCGACCTTGTGACGTTTCTGCACGACCCCATTCCGCTGGATGAGTCGAACAGTGGGAGGAAATCTGCTGAAAGCTGACATTTCACCTGCAGAACCAATATTTACTGGAACTGTTATTGTCTTGGAAGTAAATATGAATTCTTGAGTTTCTTCTCTAACTAGCAGAGACAATACAATGGGAACAACTTTTTCGTTTACTTCATGTTCTTGCAGGCTTGTAGCCAGCTGAAAGCAACAGGAGACTTTGGTATTTGTTGCACGCGGGTTGAGGGGTTGACATAATTCAGGCAGATATGAAATGGCTTCCACGCTCATGCGATAGAAGTCAGATGCCAAAGGAAGAACAAACCTCTATGTTAATGGGAGGGGGGGGGGTTTGGCATAAAAACTTTCTTTAAAAAAAACCCAGTCAAATAGCAAAAAATAAAAAAATAAATTGCAGGTGATTTGAAACACGTACTTATACGAGGGTTGTACCGAAAGTAATGCAAAAGTGGGCATAACTTTTTTATTAACCGACAGAGGTCATTCAAATTGCACATGTTGGCCGAGTAACTCTTCCTCTGTAGTAACCCTTCTCCTTCACTAGAGGTGAATAATGGATTTCAAGTAGCGTGCTGTCATTGAGTTAGATTACAGGCTGTCAGAAATCCACAGAGCCGGCCCCGGTGGCGCAATGGTCTAAGCGATGGTCTCTGATCATTCGTCCGAAAGGGGTCCGGGTTCGAATCCCGGTGACGCATGGATGTTGTGTTTGTCTTACGGCACTGGCTCTCTCCCTTCCCTGGAGCCAGTGACCCTAAATTAGGGACGGGCGACTGCTTATTGCCCATTGAGTTGCTCACGGTGGTCGTTAAACCTCACCCCCCCCCAAATCCACATAAGTGTACAGAATGTCTACGGAGATTACACCATTGACAAGACCAATATGCACACATGGATGAAGAAGTTTAAAGGAAGGGGAAAACCAGCATTGAAGACAAACCACGCAGTGGGAGGCCATCATCTGCGACCACTGACACGATTCGTCAGCGAGTGGATGAATTGATACGCGCTGAGAGACGCGTCACAAACCGTGAGCTTGTTGCACAACTGGACTGCAGTCACAATGCCATACAGAAGATGGTAGAAAACTTAGGCTGTCGGAAAGTGTGTGCAAAGTGGGTACCTCGGCAGTTGACACCCGATTTGAAGGAGAGGAGGGTGGAAGTCTGCTCTGATCTCCTGAAAGCGTTTAAAGGTAATGAAGGCACGTTTTTTTTTCTTTTTTTCAGATCTGATGACAGGGGATGAAACGTGGGCGTACCTTTACCATTCGGAAACGAAGAATCAATCCATGGAATGGAGTCACACTTCTTCACCATATACCTAAGAAGTTCAAGAGCCAACGATGAGCACAGAAAGTCCTGGTGACTGTTTTATTGGAATGACGGGGGTGTCATTCTTCTTGATTTTCCGGAATGCGGCCGTACCGTGACCAGCGAACGGTACACTGAGACACTCAAGAAGCTTAGAGAAGCCATAAAAAGGAAGAGACCGACCAAGAACCTAAAAATGATCCGCATTCACCATGACAATGCGAGACCACACACATCTTTGGTAAACAAATCAGGCTGGTCGGTGGTCCTCCATCCACCGTACAGCCCAGATCTAGCGCCATCCGACTCCCGCCTGTTCATTCCAATGAAAGACAGTCACCGGGGGACAACGATTTGATGACACAGACGAGGTGAAAGTGGCTGTGAAGAAGTGGGTACAACAGTACACAACTGAATTTTCTCAACGAGGATTCGACAGTTGGTTTCAACGATGGCACAAATGCATCACTTGCGATGGAAACTATGTTGAGTAGCACCTTTGTATAGAGGAAGAGTTACTCTACCAACATGTGCAATTTGAACGATCTCTGTTAGTTAATAAAAAAGTTATGCCCACTTTTGCATTACTTTCCGTACAACCCACGTATTATTGAAAAATTAACTGATATTTTGAAACAACTAACTATGAAAAATGTATATAATCAAGACATAAGCTCCGGAACTCAGCTGTGTGAATCGACGTAAACATTCGAAAAGAAACTGTCATTTCTTCTCACACTCGTGATACCCTAATTTTTCCGTTAGGGTATTCCTTACCGTTATCACACTCTGTTTCGCTGCAACTGTCGCAACTGAGCATGAGATTAGAGGCTCATAAAGATGGCAGCATTCAACATTAACATACATAAGGCATGACGACGACAGTTTCTAATAGCAAACGCACAAGGAACAAACAGTACAGCTGTTTTCTCGAAGGGACTAACTATTGGCTTACATGAACTAAAATTCAAGTAATTAAAATTGCGCTTCCACTTATGCGCTTGATTTTATGATGATGCCATTTTTAATCCCATGCAAGACTCTTAAAACAATTTCGTTGTTAATAACAAAATTGGCAATTTTTAGATTATTTTATAGTAGAAAAATTTTTCCAAAGTAAAAAAAAAAAAAACACGAAAAAACTGCAGAATTTGTTGGGGAGGGAGGGGGCTTATGGGTAGGGCCAGATTAAGGCCTTAGAGAGGGCCTCTAGGATAAGACATTCGAGTGGGCCCCTAGGCTAAGACATCTGAGTGGGCCCCGAATGAACTTTTGCAGGAGAATCATTATGGGTCCGTTAAAACACGAAACTGCAACAATACGTTTGTGATAATTAATACACTGGCGTGCAAAAATTAAGGACGAGACTATTTTTCGAATGTAACGTAGCGCAGAAGTGCTCCACATCGACTCAAATCATACCATAAGATCCCCAAGATGTAAGAATATGGGACAAGTGAGCAAAACCGTCCAAACAAGGAATCCAAAGGATACAAAGGCACTTTTTATTGAAAAGGTAGCCTCGAGCACAACTGAACAGAAGACAGAAACGTCCATGTGACAGGCGGTTGCCAAGAAAAATCCAGTATTTAGTAGGTTATATGATCACCCCTGACTGCGTTGAATGATTTACAACGTCTGTCCAGGCTGAGGACGAGGTTGTAAAGGAGCTGTTGAGGTATCGCGGCCCATTCCTCTTGTAGCGCCAATCGCAGCTGCGGAATAGTTGCTGGCGGTGTTCGATTGGATTTTGGTCCGGAGACCTTGCGGGCCAATCCATGCGTTGAATATCTTCACTCTCCAACAGCTCTGCGACAGCCACTGTACGATGAGGTGTAGCGTTGTCGTCCATGAAGAGGAACTCAGGACCCACAGCACCTCTAAACAGACGCACGTGAGGCAGGAGAACCTCGGTACATTAGCGAACACCAGTGACTGAACCTCCTTGGAAGATGTGGAGGTCATTACGGCTACCAAGCATGATACCGCCCCAAACGAGAACTCGGTCACCTCCAAACCGGTCCCTTTCGACGATGTTGGAGGTGTGATTGCGTGTTTCCTGCTCTCTCCAGATGTGTATACGTCCAGAATCGCTCGTCAGACTAAATCGGCTCTCATCCGTAAAGAGAATTCGACCCCATTGCTGATGTGTTCAGTTCTTGTGTTCCTGGCACCACAGAAACCGCCGTCTCCGATGAGCAGGCGTTAATAGCACACACCGTACTGGTCGTCGTGCAAATAGACCACCTTTGTGCAGCCTCCTGGCCACGGTAAAACGCGATAACAGACGTCCAGTTGTCTATTGCATGTGCCTTGCGATTTCTCCCGCTGTCTGCCGCCTGTCTTTTCTCGCCTGTAGGACAATATACCGGCCGTCCGCCACCGTGGTTGTTCGTGGACGACCACTTCTAAACTCTCGGACAGCTGTTCCTGTCGTTTGAAACGCTTTCCAAGCTTGTGAAACGATGCTGTGAGCGATCCCGAATTCCTCGGGCACACTAGTCACACTTCCAACTTCCCAATGACGCGACCTCGGGTAAAGTCATTAAGATGTCGTCTACTGGATTGCCTGTTGGCCATATCGCACGGTGGCAGCAACTCGACGTCGTTCAAACCAATGTACACTGTGCAATAGCTTTCACCGGATTGCTGAGCATACACCGCCGGTGTGCTTTATACCCTTCCGACACTCCCCGCCCCCTATGTAATGCTGCATATATGCGCATGCCCTACCGTACCGGACCCTAATCTATCTCCCGAGTGATCTTTCGGTTCGCTGTTATGCTAATTTCTCCTCTTCGTCCTTAATTTTTGCACACCAGTATATGCAGAGCATTCCTGAAGCTAATAAATTATCTGCAGAGTTTTCGTAACAAGTCACTGTGTTTTCCATTGTTCTCACAATAGCATGAGTTAAAAGCTTAAGATTCCTGTTAGGGGTATGCAAAAGTTTCCGCTGCCCCCGCTAGCGCGCGATGTAGGGGTCTAACCGGCCGGCGACCCATGTTGTCAGTTCGTACATGAAGGCAAGCATGGCGGTCCATAAAGTTCATTTGCGGCACTGTTTGTTATTCATGTTTAATGTAGAGAAAAGTGCAAGTGAAGCGTGCGGTTCAACATGTCAGGCTTATGGCGGAACGGTTATGGGTGAGCGGACGTGTCGCGAATGGTTTGTCAGGTTTAAGAAAGGTGATATAATTTTGGAAGACAAGCCACGTGCAGATAGACCGCAGGAACTCGCAGACGAGGAGCTGGAATCGCTGTTGCAAGAGGATGCCACACAATCGACCATGGAACAGGCGAAACGTTTGAAAGTGGCTCAATCGCCGGTGGTACGACGTCTACAGACCATGGGGAAGATCCAGAACATTGGTAAGTGAGTTCTGCATACTCTAACTCAGTGTAATATTGGTCAACGATTGGGTATCTGCATGTCGTTGCTGAAGAGGTTTCCGGAGAAGAATTTCTTGTCGAAGGTTGTCACCTGGGATGAAAAATTGGTCTATTGTGACAACCCCGTATGCAAGCGATCCTGGATCTACCCAGACCAGCCATCAACATTCACTGCAAAACAGGATAACCACGGGGAAAAGGTGCTGTTGTGCGTGTGGTGGGATACGCACGGAGTGCTGTATTTCAAACTGTTGAAACCGGGTGAAACAATCACTGCACAAACGATATAGCGATCAGTTGATGAAACTGAACGCTGCAATCGAGCAAAATCGCACATGGACAAGTAAAAGACGCCGCCCAATCATCCTTTTACACGATAATGTCTGACCACATATCTGTGCCACCACGAAATCAACCCTTGAAAAGTTACATAGGGAGGTATTACTGCACCTGGCTTACTTCCCAGACATTGTACCCTCAGACTTTCACCTGTTTCGCTCTATGCAACGTTCGCTTGCCCAACAGCGGTTCACCACATTTCCAAAGGTGGAAAATTTCGTCACTGCGCCAGCATACCGAGTACTTTCCGACGTCATAACTGTGAAGCTCCAAAGGCCATTGACCCCAGAGGAGAGCGTCGCCTCCGTCTACTAATAAAGGGTAATCAACGCGCAACAGTGCAACAATTGACCACCCAAATGAGCGCTGGTGCACGCAGGTGTGTGTTCCCGCCGATAACAGTAGAGTGAACCCTGTTACGAATGAGTCACCGGAGTCGACCCTGCGTCAAGGTGCCCATGTTAACCCAGGCCCATCGGTAACGACGCCTGCAGTCCGCATGGAACTACCGTCATTGGACAGTGAAGAGTGGGAAAAGGTTACCTTCTCCGACGAATCGTGGTTTCTACTCCACAGAACGGATACAGTGTCAGACACACGAGAACCAACACCCGGTAACGCTTGTCGGTCCAGCATAGGCAAGCGGTGGCAATGTGCATGTCTGGGGGATGTTTTCCTGGTATGACCTGGGACCGCTGGTACCACAGAACTGGTCCCTGAACACCAATGACTACCTGTCCATCCTCGCTTACCACCTTTATCCCTTCGTGTTGGACGTTTACCCAGGTGGTGTTGGTGTCTACTAACAGGACAACGGGGGTGCGTGACTGGTTCCAGAAACACGACAGCGATGTCTCAGTTCTCCCTTGGTCGGCGAAATCGCCCGACTTCAATCCCAGAGAGAGCACTTGTGGGAATATTTGGATCGACAGGTTCGATGTGCCGACTCACAAACACGTCAACTCCGGAAACTCCGTGCTCTGCTGCAGACCGAACGGGCACGTGTGCCTCGGGCAACCTTCCAGGGACTGCGTCCATACCACGTCGTCTCGCCGCTGTTATCCGGGCTAAGGATGGCTATTCCCATTATTAGTTAGGTGGCCATATTAGTCTGATACGACTATGTATATGGCACAGGTATAGATATAAGCTATTCTGTTACATATTTTAGAATAGCCGCTAACCCAAACCTTTGTATCTGAAGGCATTCGCAGTGTGAAAGGAATCCTGAGGCTGGGCGGAAGTTCGCGATCAGCGTTGCGTACCTTGACAGAAACGTCTCATCATCCAGACATTCGAAATGGGTGTCAGTATAAAGTCAAATCCTTTAACAATGGCTACACGATTGATTTCTCAGGTCACCAACACAAACAAACGCCTTAAATCACCGAAAGAAAATTATATTCATTTGGAAGCTTCTTCAAAATTGAATGCGTCGTGCATGTAAAAGACTACCGCAACTTTTTTTTCATGTCGCCAGAGTGATTTAGCTGTTGAAAAACAAAATGGCTGACTCATAATTTGCATTGCAAATGGCGAACTTGTATGCATTTATAATTGAGCACCGATTATATGTTTCTTTGTTATGGATTTATATTATTTATATGTTGAATTTCTGCAGTGCCAGCAAACTCCGACGATATGCACTATCGTTAATTTATTTCAGTTCTGCGTTATTCGTCTTGTTGTGAGCTTCGTTTATACGTTTCCATTTTCTAGTTATTAATAAAAGGAAAGATTCCCGTTTTTGAGCTCTCAAATAGCAAGGAGAACCGCCTGTTGGTTTGACTGTAAACTTCCCTTTCTTCTTTTCCCTTAATTGCTGTCTCATGCATCTTATGAGAAGGACAAAGATCTGTTGTGGACTACATTGAACAAAGAGAATTGGTAAAAACGAAAATAGGCGGTTTGAAAGCTATGAACTTTGAAAAAAGTTTTACCGCAGATAATAAAAACCCGTTTGCTGAAAAACAAAGGTTTTTTTTTAGTTTTTTAGAAAAACAAAAGGTTCTTACTGTCTATTAGGGGTATGCAAAAGTTTCCGCCGGCCCCGCTAGCGGGCGCTGTAGGGGTCTAACAGGACGGCGACCCATGCTGTCAGTTCGTACATGAAGCCAAGTATGGCGGTCGATAAAGTTCATTTGCGGCACTGCTTGTTATTTATGTTTAATGCGAGTGAAGCATTCGGTTCAATATGGCGAAACGGTTACACGTGAGCGGACGTGTCGAGAATGGTTTGCCAGGTTTAAGAAAGGTGATCTCAGCTTGGAAGACAAGACACGAGCAGGTAGACCGCAAGAACTCGCAGACGAGTAGCTAGAATCGCTGTTGCAAGAGGATGACACACAACCGACCACGGAACTGGCGAAACGTTTGAAAGTGGCTCAATCGACGGTGGTACGGCGTCTACAGGCCTTGGGGAAGATCCAAAAGATTGGTGAGTTGGTTCCGCATATTTTAACGGAGCGTAATATTGGTCAACGATTGGGCATCTGCATGTCGTTGCTGAAGAGGTTTCGAGGGAAGAATTTCTTGTGGAAGGTTGTCACCGGGGATGAAAAATGGGTCTATTGAGACAACCCCGTATGCAAGCAATCCTGGGTCGACCCAGGCCAGCCATCAACATCTACTGCAAAACAGGATATCCACGGGAAAAAAGGTTCTGTTGTGTGCGCGGTGGGATATGCACGGAGTGCTGTTCTTCGAACTGCTGAAACCGGGTGAAACAATCCCTGCACAACGATATAGCGACCAGTTGATGACACTAAACGCCGCAATCGAGCAAAAACGCCCATGGACAATCGAGCAAAAACGCCCATGATCCTGTTACACGATAATGCCAGACCACATGCCGGTGCCACCACAAAATCAACCCTTGAACAGTTACACTGGGAGGTTTTACCGCATTCGGCTTACTCCCCGGACATTGCATCCTCAGACTTTCATCTGTTTCGCTCTATGCAACATTCCGTAAGCCCAATATTAGTTCACCACAGTTCCAGAGGTGGAAACTTTCGTCACTGCGTTCTTCACCTCAAAACCTGAGTCCTTCTATCCCAGGTATAATGAATAAAATTCTCCGGCTGGACGTGTAGTGCAGGAAAGCTTACGTTAAGTCACGTTAGGGTTATTGAAAGGTTACTTGACGTAGCTAAAGTGTGCTTAATCTTCAAAGTGCTAGAGTTCGTTTAGGTAAGACACGCACGTGCAATAAATTCCAAGAATATGGAATTTATTTTTTACTCAGCGTTCCTCTTTATCTTGAATATCAGTAATATAACTTCGGTTTTAGTACATTAGTACCTTGAAGGCTCCTTATTAGAGCAGTAAACACAATATACCCTGAACTTAACGTAAACACTCAATGAAATGGACTTAACGGCCAGACAGAGGTCTGACAATAAAATGAACTAAGTAAACGTACTCACTTTTAACCTTTTATTGGGGAGCTCCTGGTATTACTCAAATACACACTCCAAAATAACACAACTACTGATAGCCCGAACTTTCGTACTATCGTAATATCGTAGAAACGTAGGTAAATCGCATATCAATAATCAGGAAGAACCTATCACATATAAAACGAAGCTCTTCGGAATCTTCCGCGCGCCTATATATACCGCATACCACCACGTCATGACTTACACTCGTTGCCACATATAATTCAGCGGGAGAAACAACATCTCGTTAAGTGAGAAGATAATTTGCATAGGAAAATAAAATAACAAGAGATAGTAAAATCAAAAAGAAACTGAAGCTAGAGTATACGTTACACAGGGGCATTCATTTGTTGCCTATAAAATGGCAAAAGTCATTGATGCAGACGGCCAATATTTCGTTGAATAAATGTGTACTGGTTTCCTGATTGTTCCTGTCTCCTTTCTCCTTAAAACGGCGGAAACTTTTGCATACCCCCAAAGGAAGGTCTCTGGCAATTGGAAAATTCGAAACCAGTGATAGTACCAGTCGAAATTTGTTCGAATATAAGAACAGGAAAACTCTTGAGGATTATGCCAGCTGTGATTTCGAAATTGCAACGTCATCATTTTTAACAACTGATGAACTGATTGAAATGAAAGATGAGAGAACAGCAGTGACAAGTGATGACGAAGAAAGTGTTATCCCTCGGTGAACACCAAACTTTGCCCAATCTCTTGCTGCCTGTGATGTGATTAACACGTGTCTTATTAGACATAGTATAAACGGGAGTACTCAAAATGCTCTTACTACAGTGCGCGATGAATTTTTTTGCATAACTATAAAAAAATACATCGCGGGCTCAAATGACGCAGTACAGGGTGTCCATAAAGTCTTTCCCATATTACAAAAATTAATATAAAAAAATGTATTACAGGTACAAGAAAGGGATTGCATGACAATGATGGTGCTCAAGTAAAGTTTTTTTTTTCAATATCAGTACACCTCCACGTGGGCGCCATTTGTGGCCCGAGGTGCATCTAAGCGATATTCGATTTCACGCCATGTTTTGTTTAACATCTCAGCACAGACAGAACCAATGACGTCCATTATTCTGCTCTTCAACGTCTCGACATTCGGAACACTGCTAGAGTAAACTTGGTCTTTCACATAAGCCCACAGGAAAAAGTCTAGAGGGGTTATGTCAGGCGATCGAGGTGGCCATATCATGGGACCGTGGCAGCCAATCCATCTGTCCGGAAATGTGACATTCACGAACTCGCGAATCATTCTCGACCATTGTGTTGGGGCAGAGTCTTGTTTAAAAATAACCGAAGGTTGGAGTGCATGCAACTGAGGTGCTACAAAAAGTTCCAGCATGTCCAGTAACACGTTACATGTTACCATGGGTTCTGTAAAAAAGAAGCATCCGATGATTCTGTCATGCATCAGGCAGCACCATACGTTCACTTTCGGGCTAGCCCTCTGTTGTTTGATGACATAATGAGGATTTTCTGATCCCCAGATTCGCACATTGTGCCTATTTACTGTACCAGAGACGTGGAATATGGCTTCATCTGAGGAACAGACACGGTGCAGATAATCACTATCATGAGCTATGAGCTGCAACATCTCCGTCGCAAATGCTGCACGGCGAGGCCGGTCAGCAGGCTGAAGAGCTTGAACGATCTGTACCTTAAAAGCATACAGATGAAGACGTTTGTGTAAAATTTTGTGAACTGTGGAACGGGGAATCCCAGTTTCAAGTGAAGCACGACGAATGGATTTCCTGGGGCTTTGCAGAAATGTCTCCTGAACAGCTGTAGTGGACTTTCGTGTAACCGGTGGTCGGCCCGCTCGGGGGGAGATCGCCAACACTACCCGTCACTTTAATTCTTTCACACCAAGCTTTTATGCTTTTTTGGTCCGGTAGTGATCGTCTGTACTCTTTTCTGAAATCACGCTGGAGAGTAATGACCGATTTGGTCGCATGGAATCACAACACGCACGCCGCTTTTTCTTGCATAGAAGCCATTATCGATGAAATGCTCCTCTTATTCAGTAGTAACGCTCACCTAAAGAACCGAAAAGAAAACAAAAAAACTTAATGAGTGCTGCTATGTTATGTTGCCAACCATTTTATTTTAACTTAAATAGATTTTTTATATAAATTTTTGTAATGTGTGAAAGACTTTATGGACACCCGGTATTTTAAAACTGTAATTGAAAAATTATGCCAATGGGCCTGCTGTTAATCCGAGTTGGACTATGTATCGATAAAAATAGGATACAGTATATATCTATTCCAGAAAATGTTTGTATGAAAATTAAAGTCGATTAAATTAAGGAATCATGTTAAACTACGCACCGATAAAAATACTATATCTATTCCAGGAAATGTTTGTACGAAAATAAAAGTCGATTAAATTAAGAAATAACGTTAAGATAAAAATACGATACGGCAATAACTATTCCAGAAAAAAATGTATGAAAATGAAAGTCGATTAAATTAAGGAATTATGGTAAAACTACGTTTGGGTAAAAATTCTATACAGCACATATCCATTCCAGAAAATGTTTGTACGAAAATGAAAATCGATGAAATTAAGGTATAATGTTTCATTAGTAGTAAGTGGGTCAAACATTTGCTTTCTACGTTAAATGCTGTATTTTTAAAATCTAGAGGTTCGTATTTTCTATACTAATATCGTTAAAATTTCAAGTTTCGCTTATACGTTTTTCACAGTTATACGTTTTTTATTTTGGTTCCTGGAAAAACGTATGCCGCCCCGGTGGCGCAGTGGTCTAAGCGATGGCCTCTGATCATTCGTCCGAAAGGGGTCCGGGTTCGAATCCCGGTGAGGCATGGATGTTGTGTTTGTCATACGGCACTGGCTCTCTCCCTTCCTTGGAACCAGTGACCCTAAATTAGGGACGGGCGACTGCTTATAGCCCATTGAGTTGCTCACGATGGTCGATAAACCTTCAAACACACAATCACTCACAGAAAGAAAGCTAAATCGATTCGTTTCGCTGGCCCGGTGACGCAGTGGTGATGGCCTGTGATCATTCTTCCGAAAGGGGTCCGGGTTCGAATCCCGGTGAGGCATGGATGTTGTGTTTGTCATACGGCACTGGCTCTCTCCCTTCCCTGGAACCAGTGACCCTAAATTAGGGACGGACGACTGCTTATAGCCCATTGAGTTGCTCACGGTGGTCGTTAAACCTCCAATAAAAAAAAAAAAACTAAAAAACGTATAATCAATGCTTTTCTGTATCTTGTAAAACCGAAACGTTGTAACCGGGGCATGACTAAATTCTGATATTTGTAGGCTCTCTTCTCCCTTGTATGAAGTTAGAAAAGCTCGTGGGATTTCGTGACTGCACGAAAAGTAACGGCGTCTGAAAAATAAATTTTTAAGAAAAAAAAAGACAGAGACAGAAGGAGGGGGAAACAAGTAGGGTTAAGCAAAAGAAATGTAACCCTCTGTTTCTGAGTTTTTTAAACAAGACATCCCGCATAAGGGAGCCGGGCGAGCAGCAGCTGTTGCTTTTACCGTTTGGAAGACAAAATCCCACCAGCATCTTTCTCTCTTCTCCTTCTGCTGAGATCATCCTTCCTTGATGTTCTTCGCCACCCTCTTCTCTTGCTCCAACCCGCCCACCCAGCCTGCACTCGTTCCTATACAGACAGCAGTAAGAGTCACTGCGATCTTCTTTAACAGCTGCTCCACGTGCTAAGCAGATGAACAAAAGCTTCTCCGTCTGCTCCTGATACAAACACCTCTCATGCTACTATCTACGGAGATGTCATACACTTCCGGCCCCGGCTTCCTGCTCTCCTTAAAAAGCCTCATGTCATGTAATTTGCAGGTCAGTAAGGTACCAAGGGCACTGAATGCGTCCCAATGCCAGGAAAGAAATGGAATTTCAAACGTAGAAAAAAAAAAAAAAAAAGGTGAGACGGAAACTTGTCTGTGAATTCAAATGCGTTCTTAGAATTCTCTGAATAGAAATCATTTTTCTGGAAAGCTCAGCATCTGCAGCTACGATTTAGACTCAGGTTCTCCAACACATCGAAGGAAAGGACAGAAATAAATTTTAACAGAATTTACGTATGGTTTCCATTTTAAGCACATAATTTTTATTTTATTCTTTTGTGGCCGGCAGTACATAATACACGGCACCTGCTGAATTATTTCGATTAAAAAGTAGTTCACTTGCTCAACGTTTCTGGTAAATTTCTAGCCCCACTATTTCGTTCAGCTTCTTTACTGTTGGGTTTCAATTCCGTTTTACTTTTTCCCTAAGGCGACAGAAAGTCAGTAAAAGTAAAAAAGAAAAAGTGAATAAAATATTGAGCCGAAGTGGCCGAACTTCATTAAAATCAAATAGAAGGGACTATCTTAAGAAGTATTTATAGAAAGATAAAATTGTTAAAAAGGATCACAGTAGCAAATTTATTGCCTCGAATTATATTTACAAGTAGATAAAACGTATTTATAGAAAGATGAAGATCTTAGAAAGGATCACAGTAGTAAATTTACTGCCTCCAATTATAATTACAGCAGATAAAACCTATTTATAGAAAGATGAAAATCTTAGAAAGAATCACAGTAACAAACTTATTTACCTCCAATTAAAATTACAAGTGGATAAAGCGTAAATATTTACGATATAATGGCAGTATATCTTGCTTTCATGGGGAGGGGTCGCGGGTGGCCTAGTGGTCAGCTTTCGTGACTGCCACGGGGATAACCTCAGGTTCGATCTTAAGTATATAGGTACGAACGCTCATGCCACTAAATACCAGCCGTGCGCCGGATGGGCACGTAAAGCCATCGGACTCTTGGTACTGGACACCCGGTAATAAATAAGGGCATCTTCCTCCCCATTTCTACCTCGCTTCCGTGTCACTTTCCTATTGGGCACTCTAGCCTAAATTTCCTAGATTCCTATTTCTAAGTTTTGTTTAAGACCTGGGGTCCGACGATCCCTTCCTAAAAAAAAAATCCTCTACATATGATCTGATATGATCTTTCATGAGGAGCATATGCATACATCCCCCCACGCACGCACGCCCCACTCTCCAAAAGAAATTTTCTCAGACAACTCCCACAAATGTTTCAACACCCTTCTATTTCAAGGAGCATAGCGCACGCTCTCAAACGCACACACACGCGCGCGCGCGCGCGAATTTGTAAAAATGATGGGAACACCGACTGCTACTGGAGTACACACCATATGCAAATAGCAGGGCAGACGTCACCCGCAATATGAGGCATATAAAGGGGCGCAGTACAATGTTGGCTATCACGTAGCAGTGACACAGTCGCAGGTGAAACAGCTGTTATTGAGTGACTGTCAACAATGTCAGATCACAATGAGCTCAAACAAAGGTATGATCCAAATTTTGAAGATGACAATCCGATTTTTGGCGTAAATGTGACAAGGATGGTAAGTCAGATAATATCCGAAAACTTGAAAATTTTCATCGTCCTAGAGCGGGACTCGAACCCGCGTCTCCCAGAAAACGCCCAGGTCGACCAAGTTTTAAGTTTCCGATCACCACCTAGAACGACCAAGTTTTAAGTTTCCGATCAATTTGAATATAACCATCACAGGATTCGCTAATCGAAGCAGCCGGCATTATCTGATTTACCATCCTTGTCTGACTTACCATCCTTGTCACATTTACGCCAAAAATCGGATTGTCATTTTCAAAATTTGTATTATATGGCGTAATCCCGTATTTCTTTCATGATCAAAGGTATGGTCATTGGTGCGCATCTTGGAGGAGTTTCAGCAGCTAAAACGCCAGAAATAGTAGATCCAACGCGAGGACCTGTATCGAAGATTACGACTGCCTATCAAGATAGAAATGACGTTGTCTCCAAACGAGCAAATTATAGATCCCAAAGGAAGGTAGAGAGGGATAGGCGAACGTTGGCACGGATTGTACAACGGAAGCACAAGACCACGGCACCTCAAACAGCAGAAGAGTTGAACACCAGTCAGAATGATAACACTTTCGTCATAACAGTTCACTGGGAACTCCATCCTGCTGGTATTGATGGCCGTGATGCAATTCAGAAATCTCTGATTATCAACAGCAATGCAACAAAACGCGTAAGTTGGTGCAAAGCAGATAAAAACTGGGATACTAAAGACTGGCAACGTGTCATCATGGTCTGAGGGATCGTGCTTCACATTGTTTTCCACTACTGGTAGAGTGTATGTCTGGCAAAAACCTACAGAAGCGTATAACACCGACTGTTTGGTTACGAATGTGAAGCATGGAGGTGGATCCCTAATGTTGTGGGGTGCCATATCATGGTATTCCATAGGGCCATCGGTTATTCTGCAGGGTCGTGTCACATCAACAATATATATATATACACTGAGTGGCCACTTTATAATGACCACCCCTCAGTACTTCGTAGGGCCACCTTTTGCCTTTACTACTGCATCGATTCTTCGTGGCACAAACTCCACGAGATGTTGATAGGTGGTTTGGGGAATCTGAGACCATGCTTGATGAATAGCCCTTTCCAGGAGTGTGAGATTGCAGGGTTGTGGATCCAGCTGTCTGATGGCTCGTTCAACTTTATCCCACAAATTCTCAATGGGGTTGAGATCTGTAGATTGTGGGGGCCACCTAAGCAAAGTAAACTCACCGGCATGTTCCTGAAACCAATCCTGTACAATGCGAGTACTATGGACGCATTATCATGTTAAAAGTAGCCATCACCATTGGGATAAACCATCCACGTGAGAGGATGCACTTGGTCCGCAACGATGTTTTGATATGATGTGCCAGTCAGACGTTGATCAACACGAATTAAAGGGCCCAAAGCATGCCAGGAAAACATTCCCCAAACCATAACGTTGCCTCCACCAGCTTCAAGGATTCTAACAATACATTTGGGGTCCATGCTTTCGTGCTGTTTCCGCCAAATTCTCACTCGGCCATCGGCATGGTGTAACTGAAAACGTGATTCATCGGACCACATAATTTGTTTCCAATTATCGACTGTCCAATCCTTGTGCTCCTGTGCGAACTGGATACGTTTTCTCTTGTTAACTGCAGACAGCAAATGTGTTCTAAAAAGCCTTCGGTTGCCATATCCCATCCGATGCAGTGTACGGCGAACAGTGCGTGCAGAGATCATTTGAGGGGATCCTTGATTTCTTGATTAAGATTGTCTGTAATTTGCTGTGCTGTTGCCCTTCTGTTGTCTGTTATCAGACTGGACTCTCTCCGTCACTAGTCGATGACGACCACACGTTGCACGTAGAGACCCAGTTTTTTGGCTGACAGTCCAGTCTTTAAGCACTTTAACAACAGCTGCTCTAGAACATTTCACGAATGCGGCGGTTTCGGTGATACTCACTCCATGGCTCCGAGCTCCTACAATCATCCCACGTTGAAAGTCCGTCAAATCGCAGTTTTTTCCCATCTCGTCACACAAAAATCACTTCTACTACTGTCGCAAGCACTAAGCTTTCCCTTATTATACTAGCCTCGCCCTCTGGCGGTAAGAGAGGGCGAGGCTAGTATAAATATATATATATATATATATATATATAGTCGAGTCACATTATTGTGACCACTAGCTAATATCCAGAGTAACCGCAGTGTGCAGCGCGGACAGCAGCTAACGGGCTGGGAGTGACTCAATAAGGTGCTGGAAGGTGTTCACAGGTATGTGGAGCGATGCCGACTGCAGTGCATCTGACAGCTGCTGGAAGGTGGGTGCTGGAGGATCCATAGAGCGAACAACACGATCGATGTGGTGCCACAGATTGCTCAATTGGGTTTAAGTCTGGGGAATTAGGTGGCCAGGGAAGTACTTTGAAGTCTTCATCGTGCTCTTCCAACCACTCTCGGACATTTCTAGCTGTGTGACACGTCGCATTGTTGTTCTGGAAGATTCCATCATCCCCAGGAAAGTCAATTAGCATGTATGGGTGTACGTGGCACCCAAGGATGGATTCATGGCGAGTTCGGTTCGTAATGCCTTCCACAGGTATGAGTGAACTAAGAGAATGCCACGAAAACATTCCCTAGACCACTACGCTGCCACCCACCAGCTTGTGTTCTCGCAGCAATGGCTGCAGAGTGTTTGTTCTCTAATGTTTCCGGCCTTATATGCCAACGTCCATCCGTTCGATGAAGCAGAAAACGTGATTCATCGAAGAAGGCAATCCTTTGCTAATCAGCGGAGGTCCAATTCCGTTACTGCCGTGCAAATGTAAGCCTTTTCTGCCGATGCACCTTCGTTAGCATAGGTGCAGTGACAATCCGTCTGCATCGGAACCCCATACGCAACCGGGTTCGCTGAACTGTCGTTTTGGACACACTTCCAGTAGCCCCCCTGATTCATTCGGCCAGGGAGTTGCTCCACTGCACCGTGTCGATCGACCCAAACGCACCTTCGCAGCCGACGGTCACATCCTACATCAATGGCACGTAGTGCTCCGCAGTTTTCACGTCGCTTATTCGCAATGGAGCCATTTCTCCAATCACAATACACTTTAACCACAGCAGCACGCGAACATTTCGCAAACTACGCTGTTTCAGAAATACTGCCACCCTTGGCCCAAAAGCCGATAATCACCCCTTCTTGCAAATCTGATAAATGGCTCCCTTTATCCATGACAGCAACGAGTGATATGTTTTCAGATTGCCTATAGCACACCTTAAATACCCCCCAAGCCAGCTCACAACACATCCCTTCTTACATTGGCTACGGCATTTTGGAATATATATATATCATCATCATCATCATTGTCAGCCATTATCAATCCACTGCTGGACAAAGATCTCCCCAAGTTTCCTCCACAACGGTCTGTCTTGTGCCAGTATCCTCCATGTCACTCCCGCATACTTTCGAATTTCATCCACCCATCTTCCATGTGGTCTTCTTCTGGGTCTTTTCCTGTCCCTTGGAATCCAATCTAAAATTTCGGCTGTCCATCGATGGTCTGTTCTTCTGGCAGTATGTCCAGCCCATTGCCATTTCAGGGATTTAACTCTGACCATGATGTATTCCACTCTTGTCATTTTTCGGATCCACGAGTTTCCTCTTCTTATCTCTCCTGCGGTTACACCAAGCATGCACCTCTCCATGCTGCTTTGAGTTGTCTGCAGCCTTTGTATGTCTCTTTTAGCTAAGGTCCACGTCTCTGCACCATACGTAAGCACTGGAAGGATGCATTGATCAAACACTTTTCTTTTAAGACATAATGGCATATTGCTCTTGAAAATTATGCTGTTTCTTCCAAAAGCTCTCCAGGCAAGTTTTGTACGGCGATTAATTTCTTCACCAATGTGACCCTCACTTGATATCTGCTGTCCAAGATAAACGTATGTGTCTGTTATCTCCAGCTTTTCTCCATCAATCGAGAAATCTTCATTTCTTGAAAAAGCATTGTACATCACTTTTGTCTTCTGAAAGTTCATTTTTAATCCCACTTCTTTACTCTTGTCAGCAAGTTCCTGGATCATACTCTGTAGCTCTGATGGGGTAGTTCCAAAAATGACTATGTCATCAGCAAAACGAAGGTGGGTTAGATAACCTCCATTAATCTTTATCCCTTTGTTTTCCCAGTTCAGTGATTGAAAGACATTTTCCAATGTGGCATTAAAGAGCTTCGGAGATATGGTGTCACCTTGTCTCACTCCTTTTCCAATTTTTATGTGTGTTGTATTTTCAAACAGCCGAATCTTTGCACTTGCATTTTCATAGATGTTATTAATAATATTAATGTATGCATCTCCAATATCGCAGGATTTCAGAGCCATTGTAACTGCTGATGGTTTCACCGAATCAAAGGCTTTTTCATAAGTAATTAAAAGCCATGCACAATGGAAGTTCATATTCCCTCGCTCTTTCAATTAGTTCTCTCAGTACGTGGATATGATCTATTGTGCTGTAGCCACTGCTGAATCCAGCTTGTTCTCTCGGTTGAGCCATGTCCAGTGTCACCTTCAAGCGGTGTGAAAGAACTTTAGTAGAGATTTTATAAACCACTGATAGGAGGCAGATAGGTCTGTAGTTCCCGAGATCCTCAATGTCACCTTTTTTATGTAGCAAGATCATTGTAGCGTTGTTCCAATCTTCATGAATTTTCCCTTCATTAAGGCATCGAGTGAAAATTTGGGCGAGTACTGTTTCGATTTCTCCACTTGCTTCTTGTATGATGTCTACAGTAATTCCATCTTCTCCTGTAGCTTTTCCCCGCTTCATGTTCTTGATTGCATGTGCAACTTCTGCTGGAAGGACTGGAAGAACTCTGGTACTGGTACCTTTCATGATGTCTGGAGTACATGTATCATCCCTTTCATATAATTTGGAGTAGAAATCTTTCACTCTTGTCAAAACTTCGCCTCTATTTCTTGTTACAGAACCATCATCTTTTCTCAGTGCCATAATCTGTGTTTTTCCCTTACTGAGATGTCCCTTTGCTATCTTTAGGCTTTGGTTGTTTTCAATTGCTTTCCTTACTAGTTCACAGTTGAATTTCCTTACGTCTTCAGTGATACTTTTTCGTACTGTCTTGCATAGCTCTATATATTCCACTTTGGAAGTCACATCTTCTTTAGTTGTCCTCATCTCTCTTCTTTTTTGCATCAACATTTTGGTTTTTCCTGATAATTTGTTCACATACAATTTGTTCTTAGACCCAGCTAATTTTGTTGCTGTTTCCATAAGAGCTTTGGTTACTTTTCTGTTAACTTCAGAAATATCCACTTCTTCCGATGTTAGGCTTTCTAAAGCAAAGAATCTGTTCTTCAGTTCCAATTTGAAGGTATTATGGTGTTTTTTAAGGTTGGTTATGTCGATACATTTTGTTTGTCTTATGAGCTTGCTACGTTCGAGTTTAGTGTTGAGGTGCATCTTACATCTCACCAATCTATGGTCACTGCCTGTGTTGAACTTGTTTAGAACACTGCAGTCTTCTATGACGAATTTTTTGTTACACATAATAAAATCAATTTCACTTGTCGTCCCATTTGGATGTCTCCATGTCCATTTCCTGTGTGGCTTTCTTGAAAAAGGAGTTCAAGATGAAAAACCCTTCTGCCTCAGCAAACTCAACGAGAGTATTTCCACGCTGGTTTCTGTTGCCGTGACCGAATTTACCTACTGAAGTTTCATTCTGTTGCCGTTGCCCTATTTTTGCATTGAAATCTCCCATAATTATCTTCAAGTGCTGCTTACCTTTATTATTTAGAAGACGAATTTCCTCATAAAATTCTTCAATTTCTTCTTCAGGATGACTTGTGGTGGGTGCATAAGTTTGAATAATCTGAGCCTGGTATCTTCTCGAGAGTTGGATAACGAGTCGTGCAGCTCTGTCAGAGGAACTTTCAACTTCTACAACTTTATCTTTCAGTTTCTTGTTTATTATAAATCCAACACCACTAGCTCTGCCAGTATCTGTCCCACGATAGTAGAAGAGATGTCCACTTTTCAGTTCAATGAGATCTTCTCCTTTTCTCCTTACCTCACATCATCATTGTCAACCATTATCAATCCACTGCTGGACGAAGGTCTCCCCAAGTTTCCTCCACAACGGTCTGTCTTGTGCCAGTCTCCTCCATGTCACTCCTGCATACTTTCGAATTTCATCCATCCATCTCCCATGTGGTCTTCTTCTGGATCTTTTCCTGTCCCTTGGAACCCAATCTAAAATTTCGGCTGTCCATCGATGGTCTATCCTTCTGGCAGTATGTCCAGCCCATTGCAATTTCAGGGATTTAACTCTGATCATGATGTCTTCCACTCTTGTCATTTTTCGGATCCACGAGTTCCTCTTGTTATCTCTCCTGGTTACACCAAGCATGAAAATCTCCATGCTGCTTTGAGTTGTCTGCAGCCTTTGTATGTCTCTTTTAGTTAAGGTCCACGTCTCTGCACCATACGTAAGCACTGGAAGGATGCATTGATCAAACATTTTTCTATTAAGACATAATGGCATATTGCTCTTGAAAATTATGCTGTTTCTTCCAAAAGCTCTCCAGGAAAGTTTTCTACGCCGATTAATTTCTTCATCAATGTGACCCTCACTTGATATCTGCTGTCCAAGATAAACGTACGCGTCTGTTATCTCCAGCTTTTCTCCATCAATCGATAAATCTTCATTTCTTGAAAAAGCATTGAACATCACTTTTGTCTTCTGAAAGTTCATTTTTGGTCTGTAACGTATACTCTATATTCACTTTCCTTTTGATTTTACTATCTCTGGTTATTTTATTTTACTATGTAAATTATCTTCCTACTGAACGAAATATTATTTCACCCGCTGAATGAGATCTGGCAATGAGTGTAAGTCATGACGTGGTGGTAGCTAGTATATAGGCGCGTTCATCGAGACTTAGGGGAGCTTTGTGTTGTTACGAGGAGAGCTTGTGGTCGTTAAGAGAGAGCGTGTACAATAAGAGGAAAGTTTATTCATTATTGTGTACAAGAGTTATGAGTGCCTTAGTTGACCAAGAGTCGTTCAAATAAAGAAGTTTGCAGTAAGTTCAGTCTTTCTCAATTCATAGTTTTTGTCAGACCTCTGTCTGGCTGTTAGGTTAATAACATTTATTGATTCCTATAAATAACCAGCGTTGAGACTTTGTTTTAAGTTCGTAATTAACTAGTAACAACACCCTTTTGAATTCATTATTTTGAAGCTTAGTACAAGTATATCATTAGCTAGCTGGTAGGAAGAGAATCATTCATAATAATTAGCTTAGCGGAAAGTAAAATAAAGCTAATTCATTATAGGTCCCACTTCTTTACACTTGTCAGCAAGTTCCTGAATCATACTCTGCAGCTCTAATGGGGTAGTTGCAAAAATGACTATGTCATCAGAAAAACGAAGGTGGGTTAGATAATCTCCATTAATCTTCATCCCCTTGTTTTCCCAGTTCAACGACTGAAAGACACCCTCCATTGTGGCATTAAAGAGCTTCGGAGATACAGTGTCACCTTGTCTCACTCCCTTTCTAACTTTTCTGTGTGCTGTATTCTCAAACAGCCGAATCTTTGCACTTGCATTTTAATAGATGTTATTAATAATATTAATGTATGCATCTTCAATACCGCAGGATTTCAGAGCCACTGTAACTGCTGATGGTTTCACCGAATCAAAGGCTTTTTCATAATCGATAAAAGCCATGCACAATGGAAGTTCATATTCCCTCGCTCTTTCAATTAGTTCTCTCAGTACGTGGATATGATCTATTGTGCTGTAGCCACTGCTGAATCCAGCTTGTTCTCTCGGTTGAGCCATGTCCAGTGTTACCTTCAAGCGGTGTGAAAGAACTTTAGTGAAGATTTTATAAACCACTGATAGGAGGCTGATAGGTCTGTAGTTCCTGAGATCCTCAATGTCACCTTTTTTATGTAGCAGGATCATTGTAGCGTTGTTCCAATCCTCAGGAATCTTCCCTTCATTAAGGCATCGAGTGAAAATTTTGGCGAGTACTGTTTCAATTTCTCCACTTGCTTCTTGTATGATGTCTACAGTAATTCCATCTTCTCCTGGAGCTTTCCCCCGCTTCATGTTCTTGATTGCATGTGCAACTTCTGCTGGGAGGACTGGAAGAACTCTGGTACTGGTACCTTTCATGATGTCTGGAGTACATGTATCTTCCCTTTCATATAATTTGGAGTAGAAATCTTTCACTCTTGTCAAAATTTCGCCTCTATTTCTTGTTACAGAACCATCTTCTTTTCTCAGTGCCATAATCTGCTTTCTTCCCTTATTGAGATGTCCCTTTGCTCTCTTCAGGCTTTGGTTGTTTTAAATTGCTTTTCTCACTAGTTCACAGTTGAATTTCCTTACGTCTTCAGTGATACTTTTTCTTACTGTCTTGCATAGCTCTATATATTCCACTTTGGAAGTCACATCTTCTTTAGTTGTCCTCGTCTCTTTTCTTGTTTGCATCAACATTTTGGTTTTTCCTGATAATTTGTTCACATGCAACTTGTTCTTAGACCCAGCTAATTTTGTTGCTGTTTCCATAAGAGCTTTGGTTACTTTTCTGTTAACTTCCGAAATATCCACTTCTTCCGATGTTAAGCTTTCTAAAGCAGAGAATATGTTCTTCAGTTCCAACTTGAAGGTATTATGGTGTTTTTTAAGGTTGGTTATGTCAATACATTTTGTTTGTCTTATGAGCTTGCTACGTTCGAGTTTAGTCTTGAGGTGCATCTTGCATCTCACCAATCTATGGTCACTACCTGTGTTGAACTTGTTTAGCACACTGCAGTCTTCTATGACGAATTTTTTGTTACACATAATAAAATCAATTTCACTTGTCGTCCCATTTGGATGTCTCCATGTCCATTTCCTGTGTGGCTTTTTCTTGAAAAAGGAGTTCAAGATGAAAAACCCTTCTGCCTCTGCAAACTCTACGAGAGTATTTCCACGCTGGTTTCTGTTGCCGTGACCGAATTTACCTACTGAAGTTTCATTCTGTTGCCGTTGCCCTATTTTTGCATTGAAATCTCCCATAATTATCTTCAAATGCTGCTTACCTTTATTATTTAGATGACCAATTTTCTCTCATAAAATTCTTCAATTTCTTCTTCAGGATGACTTGTGGTTGGTGAATAAGTTTGAATTATCTGAGCCTGGTATCTTCTCGAGAGTTGGATAACGAGTCGTGCAACTCTGTCAGAGGAACTTTGAACTTCTACAACTTTATTCTTCAGTTTCTTGTTTATTATAAATCCAACACCACTAGTTCTGCCAGTATGTGTCCCAAGATAGTAGAAGAAATGTCCACTTTTCAGTTTAATGAGATCTTCTCCTTTTCTCCTTACCTCACTTAGCCCGACGATGCCACACTTGATCCTTTGTAGTTCCTCTTCCAATTCAAGAAGCCTTGAATCAGAAGATAGGGAGCGTCCATTATACGTAGCCAAGGTCAGCATCAGATGGCAGTCTAGTCCGGTCCTCCGGGGATTCTTTGCACCCTCTGCCTTCATGTCGCACTGGCCGCTGCCTTGGCCAGGTATATTCCAGCTGCCGGAGACTGAGGGCCAAGATTTAAGTTGTAGAGCTTACGCCACAGCACGGCGTAATATGTAAATTATCGTCGGTGGTATTTCAGGAGTACGGCGAAGGGAATGTAATCAGTCGTCGGCATACGGACACGTGCGAAGACCCTGAAGAAGCTGCAATGCCTGGACATGGAAGACGTGTACTATTTCAGCAGTTATCGGACTTTGAGCGAGGTCGTCTAGTCGGACTCCGCGAGGCCGTGTGGTCGTATCATCGTATTGCGGAGCGAATTGGACGGGAAGTATCGGTGGTGGTACGATGGTGGCGTAGGTCGTCCGAGGAACATTCCCACACGAGAAGACGTGGAACCGGGAGTCACAGACGGACTGATGAGCGGACCGATCGACGCATAAGAAGAGTGGCGTTGTCAAACAAAACATCCACTGCGACGCAAATCCGAGCTGCCGTTGCACCTGAGGTGACTGTCCGAACAATCCGCAACCGTCTAGTGGATGCAGGACTACGTGCACGTGTGCCTCTGGCATGTGTACCTCTGACTCCAGCCCACCGTCAGTAATGGTTGCAGTGGTGTCGCCAACGTCTGCACTGGAGAACGCAATGACGATCTGTCGTGTTCAGCAATGAAAGCAGATTCTGCTTGGGAGCCTCCGATAGCCGTATGCGTGTTCGCAGACGCACAGGGGAGCGTCTCCACCCTTCTTGCATCCACCAGCGACACACAGGGCCTACACCTGGTCTCCTGGTGTGGGGAGCGATCAGCTATCACTCCCGTACACAACTAGTGTTTGTACCGGGTACGTTAAACGGCACCTCCTACATCAACAACATCATTCAGCCTGTTGTTGGGCCATTTGTAAGGTCGGTCCATCGTGGTATTTTCCAGCAAGATAACGCACGCCCACACACGGCACGTGCAACGCAACATGCACTTCAGGGTGTGAGACAACTTCCATGGCCTGCACGTTCATCGGATTTGTCTCCCATTGAGCACGTGTGTGATTTTATGGGACAACGACTTATCCGGTCTCCACGGCCAGCCACGACCATCCGCGATTTACGCGTCCAGGTTGAGGATGCTTGTAACTCAATTCCCCAAACTTACATCCAACATCTGTACGACAGACTCCATGCCAGAATTGCACAGTGTGAAGCAGTTCATGGCGGTTCAACCTCGTACTAACCATGTTACATGGAAATGTTATTTTTCAGTTTACCAGCAAATACAGCTGTATTTTGTCATGATGTTTTGATCACGTTACCCTCTGTATCCCGTTATTATGCTGTATAAATTTCGTTGGTATCAGACGTCTCCTTCTTGGTGTTCTTTTTTCACTTTCCGCCAATGTATATATATATATATATATATATATTCCAAAAAGCCATCAATGCACTGTTAATCCCATATTCCCGTGTCCGTTCCGTGCTCTTAGTGTCAGGACGGACCAGCTTAATGAACATCAGGGAACTTTACAGTTTTCAGGTGTATTGATGCCCTTGTTGGTGTTACAATCAAATTCATTCGCGAGAAACCACGTTCACACTCACAGGCAGAAATGGGTAGGATGTTTATTATGTTTATAAGAGGCAAAAGGGAAAATGGTAATTTCATTTAAAATTTGAGGACAAATTTTGCAAGAATTACATTTCTAAATTTTTAGAATTCTTAGTGGCTTCCTTCAAAAAGTTTACCCTATGCGTACCAGCGTATACCTGGTCGGGCGTTCTCTATGTTTGTTTCGACCTTCGAGCTTTACTTATATACGTGTGTGTGTATGTGTGTGTGTTCCCATGGCAACAGGATACCACGTACTATCCAGTTGCCATGAGAACACAATGGTAGGTCAGACGACACCAGCGACGATTTAGCTTACATTTAATGCTCCAGTAGTCGGGTTCGGAATTGTCTTTTGCGACTCTTGATTCTCTTAGTCAAGCGAATGAATTCGTTCATGTTTCTTTATACTGTATATATTTTTTTAATTATTTAAATTCCCTGGGCTTCGCAGCTAGCCTAGCTACCCCGTGTATACGCCAACGTTCTAAATTCTAATTTCATGGACCAAATCTTCAGCGTATCTTTGGGTAATATATGGGATTTTAACTCCAAACTCCTTTTATTTCTTTGTTTTACAGAAATAAAGTGAGACTATGAATTATTTATGCCCCCTTTCTAATAAGAAATTTAGACCAGCCCTGAAGGGCATTTAGGTCTCTTTAGTATGTTTAGGGAATTTCAAATTCCTCAGAGTATTTTTAAGTCATGATTCGAATTTCAAGTGTCTCCATCATCGGAAGGAACAGAGACACTTTCCATCAGCATGGCGTCCCCTTCTCCACCAGGAAGTCCAAGTTCTGCTCACGAGATGAGCATATTCAACGTCTCTTAGTGCGCGAGTGTGTGCGTGTGTGTTTCCGAAAAATGCCATCTTCTCATACTCAAGCGAAAATCAAACACCTCAGGCTATGTCCATTGCGAGTCGGAAAGCAGATTTTAGCAACTATAACGAAATAAATTTCTCCGTCATTTTTGTCCGCGCCGGGGCCCGAACCCGGGTCCCCTCATTTCGGAATAAGTCGCTCTACCAATTGAGCTACGCGGACGTTCGTTATCGCTGTTATCTGCCTTTATATCGTGTGCGTCCTGCTGAGCAGGCACGTCACACAACATGTTTTTATTTCACACATTGTAATGTTATGGACATATCCGAATACACAAATGTAAGTTCAATTTTTAATGCGCTTTCAATAGTTGCTCCGACAGGTGACAATACTAATCTTAATCACTGAAAATATGGTGCATTCTATGTTCATGTTCTTACTGCGAGTGATCCCATGATTAGTGCTCAGGAATTTTAGCCGGGTTCCTGTCCTGATGCCGCCAAATACCAATCCTGGCTCGAATGAGTTTTAAGCTGGCAATCCCGGTATGTGTATTCCTCTTTAGTCTACCTCCTTCCCCTGTGTCTTTGGCCTAGATTGTGTTGCCAGGTCGAAGATTAACGGTCAACCTGTGAGTGGCCACTCCAGAATCACTTGGTTCAGCAATATAAATTCCAGTGTTAACTCTGATACTGGGACCATTTACCGTTGGGGTGTGGATGATCTCATAAAATCTAATTTTTACAAGACCCAGTCCTGTGTTACACATAAGAAAATTAAAAAGTTTTCACTCGTGTGTGAAGTATATTCTAAATTAACTTTCATTTTTAAATACTTTCTCTACGCTGCGTTACTTGAAACTGTGTCTATTTGAAGGTTGCGTGTAGAGCGCTGTTGTTATACAGGGTTCAAAGGAAAGTCCTTATTCAGGGCAATAACTGCCGAAGAAAAGATCCGAGTGGTACACAAGTTAGGCCTATGTATAGAAAAGGGACGATGGCCGATCGAATGAAAGCGATTGGTGCGCCCCTATCGGTAAAGGTAAGACGTTAGGAAACCTAACTCGCGAACAACGCGAGATAGAAACAAAATTCCAATTACAAAGTTGTAGCGCATCGTCTAATTAGTACGAGACGATATACGGTGCGCACGAATTATGTACATGGACGGGTCAAAATGCTGTTAATTCGAAATCGGTAAAACGGGTGAAACAGACGCAAAAATAATGACATGAGATAAAAGCTGTGCAGGCTTATTTATAATACTGAAAAATGCTTACAGAAGATATGCCTACTTACAGGCACAACGCACATCTACGCGAAGTCAATGTACAGCCGGTTCGAAGTGGCCACCATCGGCTACAATGCACATTCCAAGGTGTGTAAGAATAGCTTCTCGTACACTATCTAGCATGGCAGGTGTCTCTGCGTTACAGGCGCACACACACAATGCGGTGTCGTAAAACTTCCAGACTAGTAGGTTCTGTAGCATACACCTGTTTCTTTAAGTAACCTCACAGGAAAAAGGCCAAAGGTGTTAAGTCCGGTGATCGCGGAGGCCATTCCACCGTACCACCATAACCAATTATCTGGTGTCTGAATGTTTCAGCCAGGAAACTCCGTACGTTGGCTGTCATGTGAGGTGGTGAACCATCATGTTGGTACCACATGCGCAGCAGATCTCTGAGGGAAAGATCATCCAGAAAATCAGATATCGGACCCTGCTGATATCTGACTTTCTGGATGCTGACCTGTTAATGTCTCATAAAAGAAAATGGGTCCAACAAGTGTGTTTCGCTAAATACAGCACCAAACGTTAGTAGCCCAACGTCGTTGATGTCGAGCAGCTGGTCCCATAGATGGGTTGCTCATAGCTCAGTAATGGGTATTATTCCGATTGACTATTCCGTCCCGTGTAAAACGGAACTCATCTGTCCACAAGATATCGGCCAAGAAGTTTGGATTAACCTCCAACGTGTTACGTACAAAGTTGCAGAAATCGAAACACCTTCCCTGGTCTCCATCCATCAAACCTTGCACTAGATGAACGTGGTATGGGTGAGCTCCAGGCTCGTTCAGGATTTGCCAAACACGTTATGCTGTTAATCTGCACGCTTCGGCTACTGCTGTGGTGATAATGTTGGGATTGGCAAGGACATATCCCAGGACAGCCTCAGGATGCATTGTAACACCCGAATTCGTAGGTCTGCCCTATCGCGGACGTTCCTGTATTCTTCCGGTCTCTCGGAGGCGGCGAACACAGTTGTTAATAGTCGCTACAGTTGGATGTTGGCCAGTCGGAAAACGCTCGGAATACTTCCTTGCAGCTTCGTGGGCATTGCGATGACATTCGCCATAAAGCATGACCATTTCACAGTACTCAGCGTTCGAGTAGCCCGCTATCAGTGTTTGCAACGTTCAAATCCCCAGCCTCGGTATTTTATCTCACCGACCGGCTTCTACGTCACTGTCAATATTTACATACACATTTGAATCGTTCTCCATCGTGGGTCGGTATTTTGCATTGCCTAACCATCCAGCGACCGCGTGCACTTTATCAGCATTTTGACGCGTCCATGTACGGAATTCGTGCGTACCATATGTCGTTTCATACTAATTAGACGATGCGCTACAACTTTGTAATTGGAATTTTGTTTCTATCTCGCGTTGTTCGCGAGTTAGGTTTCCTAACATTACTTTTGCCGCTAGGGGCGCTCCAATCGCTTTCATTCGATCGGTCATCGTCCCTTTCCTATACATAGACCGAACTTGTGTACCACTCGGACCCTTTCTTCGGCAGTTATTGCCCTGAATAAGGACTTTCCTTTGAACCCTGTATATTTAGCGTTTGGAGTTAATCAAGTTTTCTGCTTACTAACTTTAGTTAATTAGTTTTTAAGCATTAATACTATTGTGAGTAGTTCCTCGATTATTTTGGAATATAGGGCCCATATACGATACTGAGGAAATAAAAGAGTTAACAGTAAGTAAGACTTTCTGAAACTTTATTTGCGTGACTTTTTGTTTCACTTCGAGATAGTAAATAAGAAGAGTAAATTTTAAGTAGTGTTCTCTAGACTACATAGATTTCAGGTAGTTAAGAACGCTACACGTAATGATACCGAATAACCCCTTTTACAAGCACTGTACTACCTGCTCAATGTCTGAAGATTTCTTCTAATTTGTCATATCATTGTTTTAACTACAAAATATTCCTGAAAGAATTTCCTCGAATTTATCATAAAATAATCGCATAAATTCCTGTCTGTTTGAACTTTACACTCTTCCAGCTCTGTGACGTATTATTTTCCCTGGAATACACAGGTGCATAAACTTCAAACCATTTTCATTATAAGTAGGAAAGAAAAGTCTGACTGATTAATAATAGTAGTTGTTAACTTTTAGTTGATCAGGCAAAATGTTCTTAAAAATGCAATTTCTGATCAAATAAATATTGATATTTTTTTCTTAAATTCTTAATTAGTTTTGTTCAACTCTCTTACGGGGGCAGTTGCGGTTAACTGCTGCGACGTACTACTTCTAGATCTAACTTTCCCTTTCAGTTTTCTTTTCTTTAGAAGTTGTGTTATTTCTTGGTTGAATTCTTCATTTCTGAACGTCACGTTCTGACCCTCCAGTATCTTTGTTACGTTTGCCAACCCTGACAGTTAGACAGTGGAAAGGCCACAAAAAGGAAGTGGAGAAAACCGATGGGGCAGAAGTAGATTTGGTCCCTGTGTTTTTAAACATAGACCTACGTATGCCCTGTTTTGTGTCTATGATAAGATCCTGAATACTCGGCATTGGTTGTTCGGGGTTTCTTGAGTCCTCAAATTTCCTGTTCTCCCAGTCTTTTCAGTTTCTGCAGCTCCTTTCTGCGATCAACTTCGCATCTTCGTCGCATTTTGATAGGTTTTTTTTCCTGCTAAATCTACAAATTTGTTAAAAAATTTCTGATTAAGATTGTTTCTGTTGGTGGTAGTGGTTCCACTCTCCACTCATAAAAAAGTGACATGCAAGATCAACGTACTTGGCGGGATCATATAAAAGTACATAGTCGAGTCACATTATTTTGACCACCTCTTACTTTTGACGTCAACAGCGCGTAGCCAATGAAAGAAGACACGTGTCAAGAGCTGGTTTGGAGGGTATATAAGATGTGCTGTAAGCAGTCTGAAAACATATCACTCATTGCTGTCATAGATAAAAGGAGCGATTTATCAAATTTGCAAAAGGGGACGATTATCGGCTTTCGGGCCAAGGACAGCAGTATTTCTGAAACAGCGCAGTTTGTGAACTGTTCGCGTGCTGCTGTTTTTAAAGTGTATCTTGATTGGAGAAATAGCACCATTGCGAATAAGTGATGTGGAAACTGCGGAGCACAACGTGCCATTGATATGAGAAGTGAACATCGGCTTCGAAGGTGCCTGAGGGCCGATCGACACACTACAGTGGAGCCACTCACTGGCCGAATGAACCAGGAGGCTACCGGAAGTGTGTCTAAAACGACAGTTCAGCGAACCCTGCTGCGTATGGGGTTCTGATGCAGACGGATGGTCACTGCACCTATACTAACGAAGAAGCATCGGCAGAATAGGTTTACATTAGCACTGCGGTATCGAAATTGGACCTCCGCTGATTAGCAAAGGATTGCATTTTCCTATGAGTCACGTTTTCTGCTTCATCGAACGGATGGATGTTAGCGTATAAGGCGAGAAACATCGGAGAACAAACACTCTTCAACCATTGACGGAAGAACAAAAGCTAATGGGGGCAGCGTAATGGTCTGGGGAATGTTTCCGTGGCATTCTCTGGGTCCAGTCATACCTGTGGAAGGTACTATGGACCGAATTCCCCATACATAGACCACGTACACCCATACATGCTGATTGTCTTGTCTTGGGCAGATGGGATTTTTCATCACGACAATGCAACGTGGCACACAGCTAGAAATGTCCGAGAGTGGTTAGAAGAACACGATGAAGACTTCAAAGTACTTCCTTGGCCCCCTAATTCCCCAGACTTAAACCCAATCGAGCATCTGTGGGACCACCTCGATCGTGTTGTTCGCTCTATTGATCCTCCACCACTCGCCCTTCAGCAACTGTCAGATGCACTGCAGTTCGCATGGCTCCCCATACTTGTGAACACCTTTCAGCACCTTATTGAGTCACTGCCAGCCTGTCGAGTTGCTGTCCGCGCTGCACACGGCGGTTACTTTTTAGCTGGTGGTCACAATAATGTAACTCAACCGTGTATTTAAGCAGAGCAATAATAATAGAGTACAGTTACATTACCATCTACTCTTATTGTTAACAATTGCAATTGTAATTTTTTTTAAATTCACAAGACTAGCCCACTATGTTAACATTAATTACGTACCAAAATCAATGTTCAGCCACCTTTAGTTCAGAAGTATTGGAAACGAAAGCAAAAGTATACTCCAGGCAAAGAGCACAAGAATGACCATCCACTTCGGCAAGCTGTCACGAACTGCCATTGATCCGCCGGCCTCAGCACTTATAATCGTCACTAAATATCATCTATGCGCTATCAGACGATACTAATGCCGTTTTCAAGCCTCCGATAACACAGGAGTTACTGCGAGTTGAAATCGGTCACACAATTATGTCGCGTCCATCGCTAATCTGTATCGTACCATAAGACTTAGTTCTACGTCAAAAGAGAGGGTAACAAGGATTCAGGGGATTTTGTTCAATTATTCTCTGTTGTAAAATACTGTACACTACGAAAATCAACCTTACGAACTGTAGTTTACGAGTTCTGCTACCATTTATTATTATGGTTCGTAGTTAACGTCTGTTGCACACCGAATGGACAAATTACTATATACGCCCGACAACAATATGCAAAGCAGAAGTATTGCGTTCGAACGCGGAACACTGAAACTCGCAATACTTATAAATAGGTTTCTGTGCATTGGAAACCAGACCAGACACGGAACAGTAATCACGGGTAAAGGCAGCGACGTAAGGGCATTAGGTTATGGCCAGATGGTAACTGCAAGGAAAGCTTGTTGTTCAATCTCCGCAACTGCTGAACTGTTGGGATTTCCAGGTCAGACTGTCATACATGTATACCAAGACTACGTGAAATACGGAATTAATGTCTATTAATAACCTTTTTTTTTTTTATTGGAGGTTTAACGACCACCGTGAGCAACTCAATGGGCTATAAGCAGTCGCCCGTCCCTAATTTAGGGTCACTGGTTCCAGGGAAGGGAGAGAGCCAGTGCCGTAAGAGAAACACAACATCCATGCCTCACCGGGATTCGAACCCGGAAACCGTTCGGACGAATGATCAGAGGCCATCGCTTAGACCACTGCGCCATCGGGGCGGCTATTAATAACTTCAATTTGTTCAAAAAGAAATTAAAACACTTTTTACTTAATAACTGATATCCATTCATTAATGCAAGATGGGAGGTTGATTGATGCAGGGATTATTCGACTGAGGGGGGATGGCGATAGCCTTACAAGGTGAGGATTCGGTTAAAGGGGCGGGGCATCTATACAGTGAGGATTGGGTGGGTTGGGGGGGACAACTCATGTTTGCCGCCCCGGTGGCGCAGTGGTCTAAGGCGTTGGCCTCTGATCGTTCGTCCGTAAGGGGTCCGGGTTCGAATCCCGGTCAGGCATGGATGTTGTGTTTGTCTTACGGCACTGGCTCTCTCCAATTAGGGACGGGCGACTGCTTATAGCCCATTGAGTTGCTCACGGTGGTCGTTAAACCTCCAATCAAAAAAAAAAAAAAAAAAAAAAAACTTATGTTTTTTATGGCTTTAACACTATTTTTCCCCTTGATATGTTGTCAATATCATAATATCATGCTTAGATATTTAATTTGATATTTGTTTTCTATTTTGACTTTGTTGCTGTTATATGAATGTTCTTGTCTTGACTTAAACCTAGGCTGGTCAGGTCTCTTCGAGGCCTTTTCCTTGATCTTCCCTGCTGTTATTTATATGCTTATGCTTAACTGTTCAGAATTATTAATTTTAATATGTAACAGCAAGATCAATAAATGAAATGAAAACTTCCAACCAAGGGGAGAAATGTGACTGCAACCTCTCAAAGCGAGTGAATTTGTCCCGCATTGTTGCAAGGAATTGCAGAGCTACCACCGAACAGCTAACGTCGGAATTTAATGAGTGCGCGTCTAAAAGATTTTGCACAGCTATCCGTCATAAGATGAAAAAAAAAGAGCAGTATATGGCAATATACGTTCACATCGTGTTGTGAGAACCCAAATTTGCTGGTGGAGGAACTCGAACCCCATGCTTCCGTTCCGGAGCCGAATGCCTTTCAAATTAAGCTACGCTGGCAAAGGCTTATCACTGTTATTTTCCTTCTTGACATGTACGTCATCTCTGTAGTACGACACATATATCCCCCACTTCCCTTGAGAAAGTCGGAAGCATGAGATCGCAGGTTTCGGGTCAGCAGCAAACCATGCTTGAAGTAATTAACTCTCCAAAGAAGAAGGAATTCTCACTAATTCCAGACCATGTGCGGAAGAAGCAATTCTCATTAATCCTAGACGACGTGTCCCACATTTCTCGAAGAAACTAACGGCTATAGTAGATCCATTTTTACGTTCGGTCGCCAATGTGAAAACCCAGCATTTGCCGGTGGCGTTTCGAATCCACATCCTTCGGCTCTGGAGCCGAATGCTTTCTCAATCAAGATACGCCAGCAAAGGTTTATCACTGCTTCTTGCCATCCTGGCACGTGCGTCACCTCTGTAGTACGTCAGAGTGTCCCCTTGCTGACTGCAGCACCCATAGATTCGGCTGCAGTTTTCAAAGGCTGTGAAAACACAAATCTGTCCGTGACGGGCATCAAATCCGCGACCCCTCACTCCGGAGTAAGTTACTCTCCCAACTAAGCTACACGGACGTAATGTATCGCTGCAGATTTGTCGTCTTGTCACGTGCTTTAACTCTGCAGTACGTCACAAAGCTTACACTGGGGAGGAATGGAAGTACGTGATCTTATTTGACGAAACACAGTTTCAACTCTGTCACGACAATATGTGGGTGCCTATGTGGCGTAAATCATACGAATCGATGGGCCCCAGCTTGTTGAGTTGGGGACTTATAGGGAGGTAGAGGCGGTGTTTAAGTTTGTGTTGGGGTCATGTAGGGAGGTGGAGACGACGGCATTAGAGTTTGAGTTGGGGTCATATAGGGAGGTGGAGACGACATTAGAGTTTGAGTTGGGGTCATGTAGGGAGGTGGAGACGACGTTAGAATTTGAGTTGGGGTCATGTAGGGAGGTGGAGGCGGCGTTAGAGTTTGAGTTGGGGTCATACACTGCTGGACAATTGCTAAGGACGGATCATAAACGGCTATATAGCGCATAAAAAAGTAAGTGTGGTTGGATGTCAAGTGAAATAAAAAATAATGTCAGAATGCCAGTACATTACAAGAAAGACAATTTATTGTGCTCTGAAATCCAGAAGGCTTTGGAACGTGTTCAAGGGACAAACAGGCCATTTTGTGCAGAATACGTAAACGTGAAAAATGAAATTACTGTCCGCAGGCGTTCCGGCGTAAGATGTCAATACGGGATATGGCCACCATGGAGGGCGATGCAAGATTCCACACGTCGTGTCATGCTTTGCACAACATTATCAAGCAGCTGTTGGGGTAATTTATCCCATTCCTCTGTCAGTGCACGGATGAGGGTGTCCTTGTTTATTGGAGGGCATTGGCGACCAGCAAGACTCCTCCCAAAGCATCCCACACATTTTCAATGGGATTCAGATCTGGAGAACGTGCTGGCCATACGAGGCGTTGAATATCCTCGCTCTCAAGACACTCCTGGACAGCGACTGTTCGATGACATGTTGTGTTGTCGTCCATGAAAATGAATCTATCACCGACAGCACCACGGAACATGCGAACATGAGGTAGCAGAACAGCATTAATGTATCGTTGGCCAGTCATAGTCCCAGTTGAAAGCACATAGAGGGACGTACGGCCATTGATCATGATGCCAGCCCATACCATGACACTACATGTCGGATATCGGTCCCTTTCCTGTATGTTTGCTGGACAATATGCAGTACCACTATCACGCCAGATCAGTTGTCGTCGACAATCAGACGATAGACTGTATCTACTCTCATCTGAGAAGAGGACAGCAGACCAGTCGTTATCAGTCCAATTGCGATATTGATGGCACCATTGCAAACGGGCGGTACGGTGACGTCTGGACAATGGGATGCACACAACAGGACGGCGGGTGTATAGTCCTCCTTCATGCAAACGTCTAGCGACAGTTTTTCGGGAGATCCGCTTGCCAGTAGCAGCCATAAACTGATTTGCTACCTCACTAGCTGTGCTGCGCCGGTGTCTTTTTGTTGATAGCACTATGTACCGATCTTCTGCAGGTGTCGTACTGCGAACACGACCTCCCCCGTGACGTTTGCTACACTCTCCATTTGTTTGAAATGATTTCCAAAGCCTTGAAACAACACTGTGGCTGACGTCGAACTCCCTGGCAACATCTGTTATTTTTCGCCCTTCTTCAATCTTGCCAATAATACGGCCACGCGTAAAATCATCTAGGTGATGTCGGGAAGACATACTGAAAATTGCAAGTTCGTCAATTGATTCTTTCCCTTTCAACTTTGCGTTTGAACAACAACGGTCAATACGCGTCAAATCCTTTATATCTCTTATCAGCGCTATGACGTCACGAACAAGTTCGGCAATCCAAAATTTGCATACTCACAACACGTCTTACTGTATCCCGCACTTATGCTAATTTCCACATTTTCCTGCCTTCCATTTTATGGTTGCTATCGTTGCTATTGTTATCCGTCCTTAGCAATTGTCCGGCAGTGTATAAGGAGGTGGAGGTGGTTTTAGAGTTTGAGTTGGGGTCATGTAGGGAGGTGGAGGCGGCGTTAGAATTTGAGTTGGGGTCATATAGGGAGGTGGAGACGACTTTAGAGTTTGAGTTGGGGTCATATAGGGAGGTGGAGGCGGTTTTAGAGTTTGAGTTGGAGTCATATAGGAAGGTGAAGGCGATGTTAGAGTTGGAGTTGGAGTCATATAGGAAGGTGGATGCGGTGTTAGAGTTTGATTTGGAGTCATATAGGGAGGTGGAGGCGCTGTTAGAGTTTGAGTTGGAGTCATGTAGGGAGGTGGAGGCGGTGTTAAAGATTGAGTTGGGGTCATGTAGGGAGGTGGAGGTGGTGTTAGAGTTTGAGTGCGTTTACATTGTCTTCCCTCGTACACGTCGTTAGTACCGATTCTCTTTCCGCACCATGGTGCCATCTTTCAATAGGACAACGCCACACAGAATACTTCTCGAGTGGCAACCAATTGGATCCAGGAGCATTACAGTGAGTTCAGCACACTCAGATGGCCTCCCTCAATCGCCGGACCGCAACCCTATTAAAAATTGGTGGGACGAATGGGAAAGATCAATTTGAGCTCGTGAACACCCACTGGCAACTGCGGATGCTTTACAACAGGCAATCCTCGGTTCGTAGGCTGCAATACCAATTCCGTATTTTCAACAGTTCATTGAGTTCTTACCAAGACGTGTGGCTGCTGTGAGGGAAAAAGGCACAGCAACACGTTATTAGGTAGGTGTATATTATAAGTTATCCATTCGGTTTATTATTGCGTAAGTTATATGCGACTAACCAGCTTAGAGGCCGTCCATAAAGTACGTCCGTGATTTTTTACTATGTCCAGACACCTCCCCTCCCTTGTCACATTTTGTCCGATTGTTGACACCTCCCTCTAAAAAGTACATCTTAATTCCCGCAACCCCCTTTACTTTTGACGACTGCTTTTAGAAGTATGTTGAGAAACAGAAATAAAACATGTAATTACACTGGCGGAAAGTGAAAAAAGAACACCAAGAAGGAGACATCCGATACCAACGAAATTTATACAGCCATAATAACGGAATACAGAGGATAACGTGATCAAAACATTATGGCAAAATACAGCTGTATTTGCTGGTAAGCTGAAAAATAACATTTCTATGTAACATGGTTAGTACGAGGTTGAACCGCCATGAACTGCGTCACACTGTGCAATTCTGGCATGGAGTCTGTCGTACAGATAGATGTTGGATGTAAGTTTAGGGTATTGAGTTCCAAGCATCCTCAACCTGGACGCGTAAATCGGGGATGGTCGTGGCTGGCCGTGGAGACCGGATAAGTCGTTATTCCATAAAATCCCACACGTGCTCAATGGGGACAAATCTGATGAACGTGCAGGACATGGAAGTTGTCTCACACCCTGAAGTGCATGTTGCGTTGCACGTGCCGTGTGTGGGCGTGCGTTATCTTGCTGGAAAACACCACGATATACCGACCTTACAAATGGCACAAACAACGGGCTGAATGATGTTGTTGATGTAGGAGGTGCTGTTTAACCCGGTACAAACACTAGTTGTGTACGGGAGTGGTAGCTGATCGATCCCCACACCAGGAGACTAGGTGTAGGCTCTGTGTGTCGCTGGTGGATGCAAGAAGGGTGGAGACGCTCCCCTGTGCGTCTGCGAACACGCATACGGCCATCGGAGGCTCCTGCAAGCAGAATCTGCTTTCATTGCTGAACACGACAGATCGTCATTGCGTTCTCCAGTGCAGACGTTGGCTACACCACTGCAACCATTACTGACGGTGGGCTGGAGTCAGAGGTACACATGCCAGAGGCACACGTGCACGTTGTCCTGCATCCACTAGACGGTTGCGGATTGTTCGCACAGTCACCTCAGGTGCAACGGCAGCTCGGATTTGCGTCGCAGTGGATTTTCTGCTTGACAACGCCGCTCTTCTTATGCGTCGATCGGTCAGCTCATCAGTCCGTCTGTGACTCCCGGTTCCACGTCTTCTCGTGTGGGAATGTTCCTCGGACCATCTACGCCACTATCGTACCATCACCGATACTTCCCGTCCAATTCGCTCCGCAATACGACGATACGACCACCCGGCCTCGCGGAGTCCGACTAGACGACCTCGCTCAAAGTCCGATAACTGCTGAAATAGTACACGTCTTCCATGTCCAGGCATTGCAGCTTCTTCAGGGTCTTCGTACATGTCCGTACGCCGACGATTGATTACATTCACTTCGCCGTATTCCTTAAATACCACCGACGATAATTTGCATATTATGCCGTGCTGTGGCGTAAGCGCTCCCCGGTTGGTCCCGAAATTAACATCACACCTACGTAAACTCGGCCCCATTAACATATGTAAATTTCATGATCGTCCGCCAATTCCTTCTTGGTGTTCTTTTTCCCTTTCCGCCAGTGTATTTAAAGGAATCTTCCATATATTTACACGTTTGCTTTAGAAAATATTTATTAAATATTCAGGCATTAATTTATTCCCAAATGCTACCCGAACTTTATCATTCTGAAATAAAGATCCATAAATGAACGCACGCATTCAAGGTTGCAACACTCCCGATTATACCATCTACAAAACACGATAGACTTGGTAGTACAAATACGAGAACTTAATATTAATATTCTGATTTAGCTACATATCATCAGAAATCTAAAATATTTCATACCTTTGTCTAACTATTAAGAGAAGAAAACAAGAGAAAACAAAACGAAGAAATACCATCCACGTCCCAATTACTAAACCTCCCGCCTCTCCCATGTCACATTTGGGCCGGTTATCAGGAACTTCCCTCCCCTTGTAATCTCGGACGTACTTTATGGACGGCCCCTTACTAGCCAGAAGTTGTGTCTTCAACGTGAATTTATTCCACTGTAGAGAGCTGCTTTTTTGCAAATAATAAACGTAAGTGTTGCTCATTACTGTTTCATTCATTGGACCCTATCTTTAGGCTTTTTCCACTTTCCAACCGTAGGTTGAAGAAGCGTATATGCTCCAGCTTTGTTCGTCCGTCCGTATGTCTGCCCGTCCGTCTGTCCGCACAATAACGCGCGTACAAATGGTTCGATTTCGACGAAATTTTAGCAGGTGGTAGGGGATCACCTGGGGACGAACCCTATTGAAAATGGACGAAATGGGGTCAAAGGTCAAGACATAGGAGCGGGATGCATTCCATTGCCCTCGTGCATCATAATTTGCGTAAATATGGCTAAATTTCGATGAAATTTTAGTATGTCGTAGAGGACCACCTGGGGACGAACCCTATTTAAACTGGGTGAAGTTGGTCAAATGTCAGGACATAGGAGCGGGATGCATTCCATAATATCTTATTAAAGGGGCAATTCTTGTCTATATGTAAATTTTATTTTGAAAACGGCTCTAAGGATTTTGATGAAAGTGGTTAACCTACCGTTTTATGGTACTAGAAATCGATTTAGCTTGATCTCGACATTGGAAAAATTCGTTTAGTGGGTTAAATAACCTCCTCGAGTTACCAAGTTTTTAGTGTCATGGCGTCGTCCTATTAATGTTTCACATTCTTAGAAATCCTATGACGTCACACTCTCGCGATCGACTTTCGATTGAGATGTTGGCGTGCGGCACGTCATCTGCCTTATTACGTCACACGTTGTTTGTGGATCCTATTAAAGTTTTATGATGCCACACTCTCGCGACCATCTGCCTCATTACGTCACGCGCTGTGTGTGTATTACGCATTACTTTTATATCATAGAAATGAGGTCAAAGGTCCGGTCAGAGGAGCGAGATTTATTATACAGATATTATCCTCATAACTTGAGTAATGATTTCTGATATGTTGGAAAGCGTATCATAATCAATGCATTGCTTGATTTTACTAACTTGTTTTGTGTTTTAGGAACTAAGCAGGAAGAGTTTACAACTGGGCCAACCTGGGTCATTTCCTAAGGCGCTGCATGTTGAGGGGCTTATACAATTAACGCTTAACATTATAGTTTCATTAGTACCCTTTTCAATTCTTTTTAATTATTAAAAATATCAATTCATTTTGAAACAAGGACGATCGACAGGGAGACAAGAATAGCGAGAAATGGTTAGTTCAGTAAGCCAGCGAAGTCACTTCTTTCTGGCGAATTTAAACTCAGAACAGAAGGACAGAGAAGGGGGAATTTGTTTAACAGAGCTCGTTGAAAGTCGGACGTGCGTAAGAGTATACGAGGCTTGGACGCTAGAGCGGATGGTTTTTATAAGGCCCTTTAACAAATTTTAGAGTGACAGTAAAAAGCCCGAAATTTCTCTCTCAGAATGTTTTTTTTTTTTTTTGATTGGAGGTTTAACGACCACCGTGAGCAACTCATTGGGTTATAAGCAGTCGCCTGTCCCTAATTTAGGGTCACTGGTTCCAGGGAAGGGAGAGAGTCAGTGCCGTGAGACAAACACAACGTCCATGTCTCACCGGGATTCGAACCCGGACCCTTTTCGGACGAATGATCAGAAGCCATCGCTTAGACCACTGCGCCACCGGGGCGGCAGAATGGTTTATTACTCCATGAAGCAGATTTCTATAAGATCAAGGCAATCACAATAGTTTGGGTGACAGGGGAGGAGAGCGAACTGTTTACACAATACATTCCGCAGCTGAAAAAAATATATATTCCGCAGCGGAAAAAAATGTTTTCTTGTAGGAAAGAAATTTTGTTACGTCATTACGTGGCTACCAGAAAATGCACATGGGCCTATCTTTGCCTGAAACGATATTTCGATAGAAAAGAACGAACCACAGTAAATGTCAAAAATAAAAGCGTGGGGAGCACCCGGAATAAGAAACAAGTTAGTAAAATCATGCAATGCATTGATTATGATACGCTTTCCAACATACCAGAAATCATTACTCAAGTAATTATTCAAGTTATGAGGATAATTAATGGCTGTGGAATAAATATCGCTCCTGTGCCCTGATCTTTGACCCCATTTCGAGGATATTAAACAGAACCGGTTAAGTACACTTCCGGAACAACAAACTAAAGTTTTGTCGCAATCGAAACATTTTTACGTAAGTTATGACGCATAAGGGCGATGGAATGGATCCCGCTCCTATGTCCTGATCTTTGACCCCATTTCTTCCATTTTCAATAGAGTTCGTCCCCAGGTGGTCCCCTACCACATACAAAAATTTCATCGAAATCGAATTATTTTTATGCAAGTTATGACGCATAAGGGCAATGGAATGGACCCCTCTCCTATGACCTGAACTTTGACCCCATTTCGCCCACTTTCAATACGGTTCGTGCCCAAATGGTCCCATACCACATACTAAAATTTCATCGAAATCGAACCATTTTGGCACAAGTTATGATGCATAAGGGAAATGGAATGGATCCCGCTCCTATGTTCTGACCTTTGACCCCATTTCGTCCATTTTCAATAGGGTTCGTCCCCAGGTGGTCCTCTACTACATACTAAAATTTCATCGAAATCGAACAATTTTTACGCGAGTTATCGTGCGGACGGACGGACGGACGGACAAAGCTGGAGCATATACGCTTCTTCAACCTACGGTTGGTTTGGATGGTAAAAACGAAAGAGGCATACCTCATAGTACACAATTTTGTTTTATTCGGAATAGGAGCACTCAGCAGCTACACACCTGTGCCAGCGAATGACAAGTACTTCAATGCCAGTCCGGAAGAAATCTGTCTACCTGGATGCAAGGAAATCCCGGAACGCAATTTCGGCCTCCTCTTGGTTTCGGAAGGTCCTGTCCTTGAGGTAATTGCTAAAATGCATGAACAGGTAAACATCAGTACATGACAATTCAGGCAAGTAGGCTGGGTGTGAGAGGGTTTCGATCCTCAGTTCCCGTAGTTTCTGTTTCGTCATTTGTGACACGTGTAGTTTGGAGTTTCATGGAGGAGGATAGTACCCTTCCTGTTCACCAAAGATGGCTGAGTATGTGACTGATGTAATGCTTTCACCAGCATTCAAGAACCTGCAGTGTATGTGTATGACACCGTGGACATCACACTCTCAACAAAACCATCTTTGGCGTCAACCTTGGTTTAAGACGTTGTTTCGGTGGTTCACTATGAAAAATACTGTCCAGATCGCTTACGGTTGTCGTATCGCACCCAGTTTTCATTACAGTTTACAATGCGATCAAGTATGGGCTCCTTTTCATTGCGAAGCGGAATGCTACTGCACAACTCAAACCGTTGTTGTTTCTGATGCTCCGTCAGCTCGTTTGGGACCCACGCATCGAGCTTCTTGGCCTTACCAATTTGGTGGAGATGTTTGGAAGTGGTTGACACCGACACATTTTACTTCTTGGCGAGTTCTCTGATTGTGACGTGAGGATTTGCCTCCGCATTTGCCTTCAGAGCGTCGTTATCAATGACCGAATGTCGTCCTCGGCCATCTTGTAAACTCTTGTCATCAGAACGAAACTTTTCAAACCACTGACAAACCAACCGTTCAGATGTTCCCTTCTCGCCACATGCCTCGACCACATTACGGTAAGTTTGTGCCTCATTACAAACCAATTTAAACTCATGAAGGAATCATCCTGAACTCATTTTTTCTTAACATGTTGCACAGACCACTCTCACACGAGTAGCAACGACTGCAGCTCAACCGATTATGTGGCGCCTGAGTCGCCCTTCAACTCGTACGAATGGCACTGCTAGCGGGTTGATCTGCGAGCACTGTGGGCGAGTTGAATGTGGCACCTCAGAAGAAAAAGTTGATCATTACTTTCCGAACGACCTGATAATAGCACCTTTGTGGCTTTTGTCTCTCCTGCCTCCTCCTTTTAGCCAGGGATGTAGAAGGGCCTTAGCGCTGCTTAGCGGCGCTGAAGCACTTTTTCTAGGCTTAGCGTCGCTAAGGCACTTTTTTCTAGGCTTAGCGTCGCTAAGGCACTTTTTCTAGGCTTAGCGTCGCTAAGGCACTTTACATGGTTAAAGTGGGACAAAGGAACCTTTAGGTGGCCATGTAAACAGAAATGGCAATTGCTGTGTTTATTCTTACATCCCGGATCCGAGACAAGGATACAGAAGGCCCGGTGCTCTCCCCTTCTCGGGACTAGTGGCCGCAAATCAGTGACTGCCTATGGCCCTGGATACTCATAGTGTTCATTATACCTCTAACCCCATCACACACACGAAAAATAACAATTTTTTTTTTTGATTGGAGGTTTAACGACCACCGTGAGCAACTCATTGGGTTATAAGCAGTCGCCTGTCCCTAATTTAGGGTCACTGGTTCCAGGGAAAGGAGAGAGTCAGTGCCGTAAGACAAACACAACGTTCATGTCTCATCGGGATTCGAACCCGGACCCTTTTCGGACGAATGATCAGAAGCCATCGCTTAGACCAATGCGCCACCGGGGGCAGCAGATATCCATTACTGCCTCCCCTAATTCATAGGAGAAGCTGATTGGCCAAATCAATGAAAAAACACTGAATATTTAAAATATTATTTAAAATCGTTTAGAATCACGTTCATCGCGAAGGCACTTCCTTTCTTATAGAAATAAAAAGGATAGTTATATTCTTGGAAGTTGACTCACAAGTAACATTCAGTCTTTTGTTTTAAACTGCCTAAACTCAGCAGTTTTAAAAAAAATTAATAAAATCATGAATAATAAAATTTAATTAAAAATTATAAACGATTAAAACAAGTCAGACATTAAAAAATATTTTATAAGTCTTCTTTCCGGGTTTTTTTTTTTTGCCTAATCCTAAGGCACTTTTATATTTATAACTACATCACTGCTTTTAACTACATTTAGTCTTTGGATGCATTGATATCTATAGTTCAAAGAATGAATTCCCAGGAACCAAATATTAGTATAGTACTGGTCTAGCTGTTCTTATGAATTCCAGATCTTCGTAAACTGTGTGATGTAGTTTTTTTCGACAGTAGAAAAGTCCCTTTGATTTATTCCAAAGATTACAATTTCCTATGTGTTTCCATGCAATAATGGATATATTTCTAATTAAAGTCAACAAAACAACAACTAAATCTACAGGAGTCTAAAATCTACGCCTAGTTCTTCTCACAAATGTAGTATGTTGAGTCTTGTGTGTGACGAAGACTATTTTCACTAACTATAAAAAAATCGTTGATGCACAATGGTGAAAATCAATAGACCGTATGCATTGACGTCACGAAACCGCGGTTCGCGTCGCTTTTTCGTCTGCTGCTTTCTTGCAGAACAACTGGTGTACAAGTGAGATCAAAGATGCATTGCATGGACTACGTAAGTGGGTTATCTGGCGATCAAAAATAGCTTTATTCTGATAAATTAAAATTATTGGGCAATTGTGGGGACCCATATGTAATTCCTTACTCATTTTTCCTGAACAATATTGAGGTCTTGCCACGAATAGAACACGGCTATATTGTTAATTATTTCGTTTTTTGCACGAACGCCTTCACTCCCGACCAAATGAAATCGTGCAAGTCATTCATAAAAAAAGGTTAATTCCAGTCTAAAGATCTTCATAGAGTTTTTGTAGATAACGCATCAGTAAATTTATGAACATACCTGTTGCAAAATGTAAACTGCACACTCTAATGTTCCTTCGTTTCCAGTCATCAATGTCAACTCTGCTGATACGTGATAACCACAAATTTTGGCGCTTCTGAATAAATTTTTTGTAATTCTGATCCCACTTCGTTCACTCAGATGGTAATCTATAATAGGACACATCATTATCTCTCCCACTTCGGTTACGCAACCGAAAATAGCACATAACACCATCTTCCTTAGCGCTCCACGCCGCCCCGGTGGCGCAGTGGTCTAAGTGATGGCATCTGATCATTCGCCCGAAAGGGGTCCGGGTTCGAATCCCGGTGAGGCATGGATGTTGTGTTTGTCTTACGACACTGGCTCTCTCCCTTCCCTGGAACCAGTAACCCTAAATTAGGGACAGGCGACTGCTTATAATAGCCCATTGAGTTGCTCACGGTGGTCGTTAAACCTCCAACCAAAAAAAAAAAAAAAAAAAAACTCTCCACAATGCAAATCCAAGCAGTGTTTGTACACCAGTTGATCACCAGGGCTTTTGCAAGGATGGTTTATACCTTGCTGTGACGTCATATGCATACGGTCTATAAGAGAACTCAATGACTAGCACATTGTAGAAAACACCACTTTATAGTCATCGTAAAAAGATAGGAATTTCAGTTTTACATAATATGTATGACAAAGTTACTAGAAACTATTTCACTTTCTGACAAATTAGCTCAATATACGGAATCTAGTTCAAGAGATTTTTTAGTACTAAGAATTTGTTTATGTAGAAATTGTAAGTCAAAAATAAGTTTTGATTTTGACGTTGAGGAAGAAAAATTTACTCCATTAAAAGACGCTGAATGAAACTATATATTACGTGTTTCCTGCTTACATATAGTATAGGGGAGAGAGATCAAAAGTGGGTTCTGAAGCAAATCAACATTTAAAAGTAATATTCTACATCAAATCACTGACATTTAATCTGAAATGAAACAAAGATTTGATGATGATAATGATGAAATTCTAGTTGCTGTATCTCTAGTGCAGAAGCTGAAATGGGTTTAGAAAAGTGAAATATTTGGAGTTAAACTTTCATCACAAAAGAAATACAGTATCTGTGATCAAAAGTTTTTAAAAAATCAAGCAGAAAAGAAAACAGATATTGTGGCTTTTCATGAAATTTTTGAATCAAGGGTTGCTTTTTTTTTAAAAAAACTTGTTACTGGCAACTGCGAAAACATTTGGGTCGCATCTGTAGTGCAGTGGTCTAAGCGCTGGCATTTCACCTTCCTCCGAGATGGGTCCGGGTGTGAATCCCGGGTGAGGTATGTATGGTGTGTTTGTCTTACGGTACTGGCTTTCATCCTACCCTGACACCAGTAGCCCCAAATTAAGGACACGGTGGTCGTTAAACCCCCAAATAATAATAAAAAAACACTTGGATGCTACATAACGAATCAACGTTTTTTTTTTTTTTTTTCCTTTTTTGCTTTAATCAGAAGAATTCTCCCAAAAAGATTCACAATGCATCAGCTGTGAAAACACAAATTTGTCAGAGACAGGGATGGAAATCGAGCCTCCTCACTCCGGAGCCAGTTGTTCTAACTGACACCGACGGAATATATCGCTGCAGATTTGTCATCTTGACACGTGCTTCACCTCTGTAGTACGTCACATCATCACCCTCTTTTTTTTTTTTTTTTTCGAAGCGAAGAAGGAATTTTTATTAATTCCAGAAGATGTGTGGAACAAACACCACACAATTTTAGAAGGACCAACGGCCTTCTAAAAATTTCCACAATCGGGCGCCAATGTGAAAACACAAATTTGTCGGTGATCGAAGATGAGTCTCCTCGCTCCGGAGCCAGTTGCCCTAACCGACTAAACGACACCGACGGAATGTATCGTTGCAGATTAGTCGTCTTGGCATGTGCTTCACCGCTGTAATACGTCACACACCATCGAATGGCGAATTTGTCACAACCAGCATTTGAGAAAGAACATACAAAAACAATCAGTATATACATTCGTTTTAGATAAGTATCTGAAGTACAGAAAGTTGCATCTGTTTTGAGGTACCTTTAATTTTTTTCATTTTATTATTGCATTGACTTGATCAATAGATGCTAGAGGTGCCAAAAATACAATTTTAAAGTAATAGTTAATTAACTACTCATCGTATAAGGAAGTAATCGATATCTTGTCTTCGGTATTCCCTGGATGGTTTTTCTTTGATTAGATTTAAATAAATTTAACTCAAATTTTTCTAGCTTACCCCTGGAATTTGTCCCTAGCTACCGCCCTGCCTCCTGGAACCCCCGAAGTAGGGGCAGGCGACTACTTATATGTGCCTTGGAGTAGCTCACGGTGATCGTTAAACTGAAAAAAAAAAAAAAAGAAAAAAAGTAACAGAGTTTTATTTTGCATAGTGGAAAACATTACAATTAACTATTCAGGTAAAAAATAGCCTATTGATCATTTTGGGAAATCCCAGATAAAGTTTGCAGGCAGGGCCGTAGACTACCTGGAGACCAGGGAGGGCGGTTGCCCTCCCAGAATAGTCATTCCAGGGGCGTAAATTCATGCTCATGTAAAAATAAAAATTGTAACTGAAAAAAGAAAGTTACACCGTTCAGTATTTTATTTTTAAAGACCTTATGTAGTCTCATACAGTATTCCATGCAGTTAACCAGAGTACAGCGTAACATACACTATGAGGTGTAAACATCTCATATACATGAAGGGAATTTTCCAAAACAGTGGAGGCATAGAAAACAAATGCTGATATTAAAAAGAGGCATAGAAAACAATATGCTAATATTTGTAACCGAGGCATAGAAAACAATATGCTGATATTTGTAACCGAGGCATAGAAAACAATATGTTGATATTTGTAACCGAGGCATAGAAAACAATGTGCTGATATTTGTAACCGAGGCATAGAAAACAATATGTTGATATTTGTAACCGAGGCATAGAAAACAATATGCTGATATTTGTAACCGAGGCATAGAAAACAATATGTTGATATTTGTAGATACATGTACTTGGAGTGCCACTTTTCCAAAATAAGAAATCAACGCTGCCAACGTTTTGTACTAGTTTTGTACAGTTTTGTACACCCAAAAGAAAATTTTGTACACCACCGGAAGTGGTACTTTTCGGCTCTTTAAAAGTGGCACTCCAAGTACATGCTGGAGTGCCACTTTTTCAAAATCGAAAATAAATACTGCCAAAGTTTTGTACTAGTTTTGTACAGTTTTGTACACCCAAAAGAAAATTTTGTACACCACCGGAAGTAGTACTTTTCGGCTCTCTAAAAGTGGCACTCCAAGTACATGCTGAGTGCCACTTTCTTAAAATCGAAAATAACGACTGCCAAAGTTTTGTACTAGTTTTGTACAGTTTTGTACACCCCAAAGAAAATTTTGTACACCACCGGAAGTAGTACTTTTCGGCTCTGTTAAAGTGGCACTCCAAGTACATGCTGAGTGCCACTTTCTCAAAATCGAAAATAACTACTGCCAAAGTTTTGTACTAGTTTTGTACAGTTTTGTACACCCAAAAGAAAATTTTGTACACCACCGGAAGTGGTATTTTTCGGCTTTTTAAAAGTGGCACTCCAAGTACATGCTGGAGTGCCACTTTTTCAAAATCGAAAAATAACTACTGCCAAAGTTTTGTACTAGTTTTGTACAGTTTTGTACACCCAAAAGAAAATTTTGTACACCACCGGAAGTAGTACTTTTCGGCTCTCTAAAAGTGGCACTCCAAGTACATGCTGAGTGCCACTTTCTCAAAATCGAAAATAACTACTGCCAAAGTTTTGTACTAGTTTTGTACAGTTTTGTACACCCCAAAGAAAATTTTGTACACCACCGGAAGTGGTATTTTTCGGCTCTTTAAAAGTGGCACTCCAAGTACATGCTGGAGTGCCACTTTTTTAAAATCGAAAATAAATACTGCCAAAGTTTTGTACTAGTTTTGTACAGTTTTGTACACCACAAAGAAAATTTTGTACACCACCGGAAGTAGTACTTTTCGGCTCTCTAAAAGTGGCACTCCAAGTACATGCTGAGTGCCACTTTCTCAAAATCGAAAATAACTACTGCCAAAGTTTTGTACTAGTTTTGTACAGTTTTGTACACCCAAAAGAAAATTTTGTACACCACCGGAAGTAGTACTTTTCGGCTCTGTTAAAGTGGCACTCCAAGTACATGCTGAGTGCCACTTTCTCAAAATCGAAAATAACTACTGCCAAAGTTTTGTACTAGTTTTGTACAGTTTTGTACACCCCAAAGAAAATTTTGTACACCACCGGAAGTAGTACTTTTCGGCTCTGTTAAAGTGGCACTCCAAGTACATGCTGAGTGCCACTTTCTCAAAATCGAAAATAACTACTGCCAAAGTTTTGTACTAGTTTTGTACAGTTTTGTACACCCAAAAGAAAATGTTGTACACCACCGGAAGTGGTACTTTTTGACTCTCCTTTTGTGGCACTCGAGCATGTACTTGGAGTGCCATATTTCTAAAATCGAAAATAAACACTGCCAGAATGGTGTACTAGTTTTGTACAGACAAAAGAGAGTTATGTACTCCTCCGGCGATCGTTCTCTTTGGTTGTCCAGCATGCTCTTAGAGTGTCATCTTTCGAAATCCAGAAGTTAACACTACTATCTCTTTCCAGTTTATTACATACTTTTACTCCTGTTCATTATACACAACCAGCTGTTTTTGTGTTCATTATACGCAACTTTTATTTGTTCAAGGTCGCAAATTTTCGTGCGGTTGTCTTGTATAAACTAAGACATTGTCGGAGCCTTCATTTTTATAGCAAAGGAAGAAAAGAAACAGTTTTTTGTTGCTTTGTTAAGCAATGCTTTTCGGCAAAAGCATTTCGGAAATGCGAGGAAAAGGAATTCAAATCAGCGCATATCATCGCTTCCAGTCTAGCAGCCATGCCGAGCAAGGTTGGGGGAGAGGAAGTTGCAAAACACCTCGGCGCATTCGCAGTGGCGTAACTAGCACCACTTATGCAACCCCGGAAAGTTTATTTCAGCACCCCTAAGCATAATAATTTTTCCAGAATTTCGGACACTAGGGAGGATGTGTTTTTCACGGTGTTTGTTTTGGGAAAATGGGGATGTCAGGAAGTTAGGGAGACTGATGTCTGGTAAAGTAAAGGAACTACCTATAGAGCCCTGTAGTTTTAACTTTTAAAATAAATTTTGGAACAGAAGTACATAATGCAAGGTTATCAATCAGCCAGTCAGATTTAACACGGTGAGCTGTCAGATGCATAATCATGAATATACGTTTTATCGCATTGAAACGAATTCGGTAAAATACATTTAAATGTTTAAGGTTAACAACTATGAGACTTTAGTGATCGTTATTGGATATGGTTGTATACAAACAGAGAATTCAGTATTCTACACTGCAAGAATGCAATATGGATTTCGTAGCTGCAGATATTAATTTGCATGTACAACAAAACTTCAATGCAGGCCAGGAAAAAAAGTGCGTGTGGAAATGCAATGTGCAGGTATGTGTTGTTTACAAATATACGAGTACTATAATACCCAGTGTTCGAAATGTGCCGGTATGGCATATCGGTAGTTAACAAAATGGAAGTGAGCATACCGGCAGTTAAAAAAACGTTATTTACCATCCCGGTATGTAATAAATTATAAACCCTTCACAAACTACGTAAAGATATCAGGATGAAAGAACAAATTTTAACGCAAAAAACGGCAAATGGCATTTTTAACGAATAAAATTGATAATTAGCAGCTGAGACTGAAAGAGACCGACCACAAACCCTTCAATGAAGTTTTTTTAATTTTTACATTAATTTTATAAAATTATATACATTAATTTTTCAATACCAAAAAAAAAAAAAAAAAAAAAAAGCAATTATACGGAATGGAATGTATTTCTTTCGAAACCTCCTATTTATACTATGTGGATCTATGGTCTACACCATACTGGCAGTAGCTCTGTGCCACTTCGACCACTGAGTGTACCACATAACTACATAATACAGATATAATATAAATTATAATTGTATGATTAAAATACAAGTGGAAAATTAATTATGCGATAAGTGGACATTTTCATGTTTTTAGGCCTAAGTCTTTCTTTCTAGCCTTCATTTTTTTGGCGAAATTATTAAGCGTTGAGGTCCATTCTTTTGGCAAACTGCCTTTCTATGCAGTGACAATTCCTGCAGCCTATCTTGTGACATGATGCTTCTCAAATAGTTTTTACAAATTTTAATTTGGAAAACGATCTCTTTACAGATGCCACTGTGACGGGTAGCCGTGAGTGTTAAGAAAAACATCAAGGCAATAATTACATAGTTTAGTACAACCACCGACAATTGTAGGATCCACATCCTCCACGAGGAATCTCCATGTGGCCTCGCACTTTCCTTCAGCAGTGCACCAATAAGGCGATTGCAGAGCGATCGTATCACAACCCGGAGCCAAAGGGTCGAATAGCTTTAATGTGTAGGACATCCAGCAACCGAAAAATTGTTATGCCGTGTGTTGATAAAACGTGAAAGTGCGATGTATTTGTTTATTCAACTGACGCCATGTATTTGTTGGATTTGCACTTAGGATATCAGTGCTTCCAAAGTGTACCATCCATTTTTCAGTGTTCACAAATTTGGTAGACATGTAAACAATTACTTATTTTACACTTGCAGGTGTCACAGCTCATCGTAAATTCAAATAACGCAAACTTTCAATAATAACTTTTGGAATGTCGTAATAACTTTTGGAATGTCCTAATTCCATTGCATTTTATTTTCATTTATCATGGCCTTAATTGATTGAATTTACTTTTTGTTTCGAAATGCATCCACCCGTCTCCCAAATTTTAATTTTCACCTAAAGTCAATATTTACCTTAATTTTAACATTTGCTAAATTTAACTATTAATTACACACATGAGCAAAACCTATCCATAACAGTTTGAAATGTGGTCAGGAAGGAAAAACAAGATGATGGATGTGAAGACGAACTTTAGGCGTGCTCAAACACAGTGATCTGTTTCCTTCTGTTCGACAGGCTATTCTTATTGTTCAAACATTACCAGTAACAACCTGCCCAGTGGAGAGGTCCTTCAGCACTATGAGAACGGTTAAAAACCTGGTTAAGGTCAAAAATGGCAGATGGACGTTTATCTGGACTGTGCATGATGAGTATTCATCGAGAAAAGGTTTTTGAGAATAAACATGAACTCATTCAAAATGTAATTGATAGATTTGGACAAAACCCAAGACGTTTGCAGTTTTTATTTCATAGTATCTCTTCTAAAGTGCAAGAAACAGAAAATTGAAGGGGATATAAAATTAACAGATAAATGTCTATAAAAAAGGGGTTTATACTCATACTCAATAAAGGACGATGGAGCAGTGCAATTGTTTTACGTAACCCCAAGTGAATGTTTCCATACAAAAAGACTTTATTAAGTTGATTATTAAATTTAGCAAGAAGCCTACAGTAAGGTTAAACTTTTGACTCAGATATGAATGAATAATCAGTGGCCAGTAATTGGTAAATGACATAATTATTATTATTGTCCGTTATTTCAATACTAAATATTGACTATAGAAAGAAAGATGTGTCCAAGTTCCCAAACTTTGGGGGCGGGGGGGATATCATTGCTCCGAACCCACTCCCTAGCTTTAGGGGCTCGATGCACTCGCCTGACCCAACCCCCACTATGCCATATAAAGACGCAGGGGTACTATAAATTTAAGCAATAATTATGATAGTGGGAGTATACCAGTTTTCCCCCTCCCCGGAAAAGTTGCAGCGGACGCCCATGCTCATGGGGGATAACGCAGCGGGAAAAAGTTTCCGGCCCTTTATATGATTTTTTTTATCACCAAAATGGCGGTTAAACAAGTTCCCAAAGTTTGGCCAAATATTTTAAAAACTACATGACAAAATGATTATGTACAATTTCGCATTTTCAATACATGAAAAAAAAAATCTTTACTTTTTAAAAACTTTGTTGTAAATCCGAATGTTATTTTGTTTTTATATTCATACCCCTACTACTCCTTCTTTATTAGCATCGCTCTTTTCAAAGCAAATTGTTTACAAGTTGATTTCTCAATAGTATTGAGTAAAATATTCTCTAATCTTTGCTTGTTTAAAATTTGTCAAAGTCAGAGAAAAAACATAACTATGAACGTTATTAAGTTTTGCACCATCTATTTCATGGCTGAACTACAGGTGCATTTCACCAGCCCCCCCACCACGGATTTTTTTTAATTTTTCAGACACCATTCGTTTGTACCACGTGTGAACCGGAATGAACTCGGTTTTTTTGGTTTGAACCGCAAAACAGTATTGAAAGACCTTTTCCAATGTGGCATTAAAGAGCTTCGGAGATATGGTGTCACCTTGTCTCACTCCCTTTCCAATTTTTATGTGTGTTGTATTTTTCAAACAGCCGAATATTTGCACTTGCATTTTCATAGATGTTATTAATAATATTAATGTATGCATCTTCAATACCGCAGGATTTCAGAGCCATTGTAACTGCTGATGGTTTCACCGAATCAAAGGCTTTTTCATAATCGATAAAAGCCATGCACAATGGAAGTTCATATTCCTTCGCTCTTTCAATTAGTTCTCTCAGCACGTGGATATGATCTATTGTGCTATAGCCACTCCTGAATCCAGCTTGTTCTCTCGGTTGAGCCATGTCCAGTGTTACCTTCAAGCGGTGTGAAAGAACTTTAGTGAAGATTTTATAAACCACTGATAGGAGGCTGATAGGTCTGTAGTTCCTGAGATCCTCAATGTCGCCTTTTTTTTTTTATGTAGCAGGATCATTGTAGCGTTGTTCCAATCCTCAGGGCCGCCCCGGTGGCGCAGTGGTCTAAGGCGCTGGCCTCTGATCATTCGTCCGTAAGGGGTCCGGGTTCGAATCCCGGTCAAGCATGGATGTTGTGTTTGTCTTATGGCACTGGTTCGAATCCCGGTCAAGCATGGATGTTGTGTTTGTCTTATGGCACTGGTTCTCTCCCTTCCCTGGAACCAGTGACTCTAAATTATGGACGGGCGACTGCTTATAGCCCATTGAGTAGCTCACGGTGGTCGTTAAACCTCAAAAAAAAAATCCTCAGGAATCTTCCCTTCATTAAGGCATCGAGTGAATATTTGGGCGAGTACTGTTTCGATTTCTCCACTTGCTTCTTGTATGGTGTCTACAGTAATTCCATCTTCTCCTGGAGTTTTCCCCCGCTTCATGTTCTTGATTGCATGCGCAACTTCTGCTGGGAGGACTGGAAGAACTCTGGTACTGGTACCTTTTATGATGTCTGGAGAACATGTATTATCCCTTTCATATAATTTGGAGTAGAAATCTTTCACTCTTGTTAAAATTTCGCCTCTATTTCTTGTTACAGAACCATTTTCTTTGCTCAGTGCCATAATCTGTTTTCTTCCCTTACTGAGATGTCGCTTTGCTATCTTTAGGCTTTGGTTGTTTTCAGTTGCTTTCCTCACTAGTTCGCAGTTGTCTTTAGTGATAATTTTTTGTACTGTCTTGCATAGCTCTATATATTTCACTTTGGAAGTCACATCTTCTTTAGTTGTCCTCATCTCTCTTCTTTTTTGCATCAACATTTTGGTTTTTCCTGAAAATTTGTACACATGCAACTTGTTCTTAGACCCAGCTCATTTTGTTGGTGTTTCCAAGAGAGTTTTGGTTACTTTTCTGTTAACTTCAGAAATATCCACTTCTTCTGATGTTAGGCGTTCTAAAGCAGAGAATCTGTTCTTCAGTTCCAACTTAAAGGTATTATGGTGTTTTTTAAGGTTAGTTATGTCAATACATTTTGTTTGTCTTATGAGCTTGCCACGTTCGAGTTTAGTGTTGAGGTGCATCTTACATCTCACCAATCTATGGTCACTACCTGTGTTGAACTTGTTCAGCACACTGCAGTCTTCTATGACGAATTTTTTGTTACACATAATAAAATCAATTTCACTTGTCGTCCCATTTGGATGTCTCCATGTCCATTTCCCGTGTGGCTTTTTCTTGAAAAAGGAGTTCAAGATGAAAAACCCTTCTGCCTTTGCAAACTCAACGAGAGTATTTCCACGCTGGTTTCTGTTGCCGTGAACGAATTTACCTACTGAAGTTTCATTCTGTGGCCATTGCCCTATTTTTGCATTGAAATCTCCCATAATTATCTTCAAGTGGTGCTTACCTTTATTATTTAGATGACGAATTTCCTCATAAAATTCTTCAATTTCTTCTTCAGGATGACTTGTGGTGGGTGCATAAGTTTGAATAATCTGAGCCTTGTATCTTCTCGAGAGTTGGATAACGAGTCGCGCAGTTCTGTCAGAGGCACTTTCAACTTCTACAACTTTATACTTCAGTTTCTTGTTTATTATAAATCCAACACCACTAGTTCTGCCAGTATGTGTCCCACGATAGTAGAGGAGATGTCCACTTTTCCGTTCAATGAGATCTTCTCCTTTTCTCCTTACCTCACTTAGCCCGACGATGTCCCACTTGATCCTTTGTAGTTCCTCTTCCAATTCAAGAAGCCTTGAATGAGGAGATAGGGAGCATCCATTGTAAGTAGCCAAGGTCAGTATCAGATGGCAGCCTAGTCCGGTCCTCCAAGGATTCTTAGCACTTTCTGCCATCATGTCGCACTGGCCGCAGCCTTGGCCAGGTACATTCGAGCTGCCGGAGACTGAGGGCCAAGATTTAAGTTGTAGAGTCATTTTGGAGAGGTTTGGCCATAACTCACCACGCTGGCCAAGCGGGTTGGTGATTGTGGGACAGCATTTCCTCTAATCCCGATGGTAATCCCGATGGTATAGTTATACCGCTATTGGCGGTCGTCAGAGCCCCTTTAGTGGGAACAGGATGCACCACGAGAAGGCGGGGTTGACATTTGTCAAGGAGAGGCTGTGATGTTACGCATCACATGACCTTACATTCCATATGTATATATATATATATATATATATATATATGTATATATATATATATATAAACGAACGAAGAGTTACATCCGCAGGTGTGGCAGAATTAACACGCATCCCATTGCTTGGAAAGACGACGCATACCGTCTGGAAAGAGGAACTTTAGTTTCTCCTTGAACCATTTGGATCTGTCAACATGAAAGTCACATGTTGACAGATCCGGGCTATAGGCTGAGTGGTGCAGAACCTCTCACCCTTTCCGTGCTAACGCATCCTGCATAATGTGTGCAACAGAATCACACCACGCGAAAGCATGCCAGGTCACCCATTCTTGATTGCTTTATGCAGCTTGTCCACTGTGTCGATGTAGTGGTTGGCATTGCTGTTCACGTGAGGCTCTTTAAAGTCCACCAACAAAAGCCCTTCATGGTCAAAAAATGCGGTCAGCATAACCTCCCCGGCGGAGTCCTGTGACTTGAATTTTATGTGTTTTGGTGATCCGGGATGTTTCCATTGCATGCTCGCTGGTTTGCTGGATGGCTCAAAGTGGTGGCACCGCGATTCGTCACCTGCCACTATGCGCGATGTAAATGCATCACCCTCTGCTTTGTAACGCAGCAAGTGGTTCAAACTCCAACCCATACATTCTTCCTTATGGTGGTCAGTCAGCATCCGCGGGATTAATTGTAAACATACTTTCCGATATTGCAGTATCTTCGTAACCACAGTTTGAACTGTAACAAATGTCATAGCAAAGTCCTCCGTTTGCGAACGTCAGCCCCGACGACGGTTTTACATGCATTTCTTTCTCGGTGTGGGCGCATTGTTTGTGTTATTCGCACGCTCCCCGCCGATCAAGGTGATCGTCCTTATTTAGGCTTCCGACGCCAAGCCTTAGTTCTCTTCCCTGATATGGACTCCATTACTTCCTGCCCCACTGCTTTCCAGGTGCTTTGTGTTCATCACAATGTCGTTATAAACGTGTTCACTGCGTATCATTGCTTCTCATGTAAAACGCCTGGTCATCATCGCTTGCAGTGTCCGCTCACCTCTTCTTGTTCTTCCTCAACGGCTGCTCAAGTGCCCATCACAGAACCCCCTTCTTCACTTCCGGTCACCACGCCTGCGCTTGTTTCGCTTCCACCTTCTTAGTCTCCATCTCGATTGTCGTTGCCTTCCTCTGCAGGTCTTTTTTCTTCTCCACTAGCGTTGCCTCTTGTGGATACATCTGGATCTACTGCTCCTGCTTCGGTGCCTTCGTCTGTCTTGCTTTCTTCTTCGTCGTCTGGTGTCTGTGCTTTGTCACATCCCGTTGCCGACCTTTCTCCGCCTGTTCATGTGCTGCCTTCTTTGTTTTCGCTCGTTACCTCGTCAATCCCAACCCCGAGATTCTCTGCTCCATCATCTTCGCTGTGTACGTCAGCCTCGTCACCCTCAAACGCTCATCCTTTCTTCAGCCGTTCCAGTACTCCGGTGTGTTCTCCGCCCGTTTCACCTTCTCCGAGCTCTTCTGATGCCTCTAGTATTGTTGCCTTCCTTTCGATTTCTGGTCCCGTGATCGGTCCCCGCTTTCCAGCACAGCTACTCTTCTGGATTTGTGTGAAGCCTCACCTTCACCAGCTCCTGTTGCCCCATCAGTTGCCTCTTTGCTTGCGTTATGCGCACATGATCCAGATCTCCCTTGTCAGACTTCTCACTTGCTGTCGGTTACTCCTTCTTCATCACCACGTCCCTGTTGGTACTGCTTCTAATAAGAAGTGCCGTCGTCGCTCTAATCGAGAGACTCGTACTAAGCGAACCGCGGTCGCTCAGCCTTCTCTTCATCGTTCTTCAGGTTCCGCTCCTAATTCTACTGTTGCTGCTTTCGCCGACCTTATTGGTACTCCCTCCGTTTCCACTGCAATTGTCGCTCGCCTCCAAGCTGTCCCTGGGTATTCGAAGATTCTCTTCCCAGATGCTGCCAACCCTTGTTCTTTGCCTCTTCTTGTGACGCTGGTTTGGATCCCCTTCTTGACTCACATGATCCAGCTGATTACTCGAATATGATCGAGGATATTCGCTGCTTCCTCCAAGTTTTCGTTGACCTCACGAGATCTTACCCCTGAGATATTTCGTTATTAAAGTTTTCTTAATTGCTACCTTGGTGATACTCAAAATCGCCTCATTGATCTGGTTCTGACCGATTAGTTTCTGTCTGCACTTGCATGATGTTTCGCTTCCTGCCGTCTTTGCCTTGCTGCTGTTCCGTCTTACTCCTTTGCATGTTTCTGTTATGCGTTGTACCCAACCTTTTTCTTTCCGTTGTATCCTATGTACCGCCATGTTTTCTCCACATCTCGGTTCTTTCAAACATCCGCCCGGTGCCTACTTCCGTGAACCCGTCACATCGTTTTGTTCACAGAGCTTCTTCCTGTGTGTATTGTTATGCGCGATTCTTCTCTTATACCTTTCGTCACTGTCCTGGATTGCCCTATGTTGCTGTTCGCACCCAGTTAGTTTTTTCAGGTGTTCCGTGGGTTTGTTTTTCCTGTCTCGTCGAGTATTTGTCTTATGTCATGCCATGTGCCTCAGCATACCTTCTACTGTTGTGCTACGTTACTTGCTCATCCAGTGTGACTCATCTCGTCAGATACTTATCGTTATTACTTTGCCTCATGCTAATTGATTGCCCCGTGCTGTTACCTACACCATGCCATCTTTGCAAGTGTTATCTGTTGCACCTCGTTTTCTGCTTTTCATGCTGCGCCCCGGAGCATGAAAAGCAGCCTCCAGTTCGATGTATTCTCCATCTCCATGTCCGTCGTTCCTTCTGCTCAGTGACTGTTCCAGTGTGCTTCGCCTATCACAGATTGCCTTGTGCTGCTCGTTCAGCTTCGTTTATCTTTGTGTGTCCTGATTGGCTTTTACAGACTGCTTTGTGCTGCTCGTCCAGTACCGTTATTCTTATTGTTTTATCATGCCATTTATTTTCCGTTCTCCTGTGTACTAGTCCTCGATACCTAATAAAGCAACGTCACGTTGTTTTTGGAATGTCTTTTCAACCGCTGGGGTTCAAAGCTAGAAACGGGGAGTTCTTTCAGCTAATGTCAGGAACGAACGAAAGACTTTGTGCAAAACAAATTACTTCTTCATTATCCTCCATTACCCTTATTACAAATATCTCAAAAACTATCAAGATTCGAACGATGAAGAAGGAGGTCTTTCTGATTCACACCATGCTAACGAATAGCTATCCTGAAATGGGAAATGTCCAGGTTGGGGTGGGCGGGGGGGGAGGCAGGTGAAATCGTGGGCTACTAACATTCTTTTTTAAACATCTCCAAAACTATTGCTATTCAAACTATGAAAATGGCGTTTATTCCGGTTCACACCATTTACTAACGAATGACTATCTTGAAATTTTTAATGAATTTACATGGTGAGAGGGGGGTGATGGTCGGTCTCGAATATATATATACATAAGTTCTCAATATTGTTATTTTTTTCTCAAAAACTGTTGTGGTTCAAACGATGAAAATGGATTTCCCCTCGGTTCATACGATTTGCTAACGAATGGCTATTTTGAAATTTTGAATTTCCATGGTGGGGGGCTGGTGAAATGGTCGGTCTCTCTGTATATATGCAAAATCTCAATATTATTTTTAAATATCTCAAAAACTATTGCGGTTCAAACGATAAAAATGGAGTTCATTCCTGTTCATACGATTTACTAACGAATGGCTATTTCGGAATTTCAAATTTCCATGATGAGGGGGAGGGGGATGAAATGGCCTGTAACATTCTTTTTTAAATATCTGAAAAATTATTGCGGTTCAAACGATGAAAATGGAGTTCTTTTCGGTTCATACGATTTGCTAACGAATGGCTATTTTGAAATTTTGAATTTCCATGGTGGGGGCTGGTGAAATGGTCGGTCTCCCTGGATATATGCAAAATGTCAATATTATTTTTTAAATATCTCAAAAACTATTGCGGTTCAAACGATAAAAATGGAGTTCATTCCTGTTCATACGATTTACTAACGAATGGCTATTTCGGAATTTTGAATTTCCATGATGAAGGGGGGGGGGTAAATGGTGTAGGCCTGTGACATTCTTTTTTAAATATCTCAAAAACTATTGCGGTTCAAACGATGAAAATGGAGTTCTTTTCGGTTCATACGATTTGCTAACGAATGGCTATTTTGAAATTTTGAAATCCCATGGGGGTGAGGGGCTGGTGAAATGGTCGGTCTCTGTGCGTATATGTAAATTCTATTATTTATTAAATATTTCAAAAACTATTGCGGTTCAAACGATAAAAATGGAGTTCATTCCTGTTCATACGATTTACTAACGAATGGCTATTTCGGAATTTTGAATTTCATTGATGAGGGGGGGGTGAAATGATAGGCCTGTAACATTATTTTTTAAATATCTCAAAAACTATTGCGGTTCAAACGATGAAAATGGAGTTCTTTTCAGTTCATACGATTTGCTAACGAATGCCTATTTTGAAATTTTGAATTTCCATGGTGGGGGCTGGTGAAATGGTCGGTCTTTCTGTATATATGCAAATTCTCAATATTATTTTTTAAATATCTCAAAAACTATTGCGGTTCAAACGATAGAAATGGAGTTCATTCCGGTTCATACGATTTACTAACGAATGGCTATTTCGAAATTTTGAATTTCCATGTTGGGGGGGGTGGGGGTGGGGCTGGTGAAATGGTCGGCCTCCTATATTTATATGCAAATTCTCAATATTATTTGTTAAATATCTCAAAAACTATTGTGGTTCAAACGATGAAAATGGAGTTCATTCCGGTTCATACGATTTATTAACGAATGGCTATGCTGAAATTTGAAATATCTATTTTTTGGGGGTACCATTTCACCAGCCCCCCCACTTTGTTTTTTTAAATAACTCAAAAACTATTGCGGTTCAAACGAAAAAAATTGAGTTCATTCCGGTTCATACGTGGTACAAACGAATGGTGTCTGAAAAATTAAAAAATTCCGTGGTGGGGGGGGGGGGGGGGGGGCTGGTGAAATGCACCTCTGAACTACAACAACAAAAAGACGTCCGCACCATCCCAAGAGTAGTAGCTTGCCTAAGTGCACGTTTTATTCAGAGCAAAGATTGCGAAATAAATTTTTCATCCAAACCGAAACTAAACAACATATCTCTCTCTGATGAGATCAAGGTTCAACTTTGCACGAAGAAGGAACACAAGAACGCTAACCGAAAGTAAACAGCATACCCTTCTCTGATGGGATGAAGGTTCAACTTTGGCTGCACCAAGAACTCAGTAACGCTGTCTCGATTCTCTCAAACTTGTGATATACCGGTTAAGTAAACGAATCAAATAACTGTGAGTTTGTGATAATCAGAAATTACAAAATTTATGTACATCGCAAAAAGCGTATAAATGAATTAATTAGCTATTATCGAATTGGAAAAGCTTAGAAAATACAGTAAAATATCGGGACTAATGCAGAATTACGTATAAATATCAAAAAATATAACTGGAGTACGCATAGCCGAAGTTTCACTGAATATCTTTTTATTTCTACAAAGCAATGCTTAAATATAAAAATTTTGTTTAAACTGAAAACCACTAGATTGAAAAAACATTGCGCAGAAATTCAAATTGCTTGAATTTCAGTCTGTGACTTATACCTGTAACTTAACCCCTCCTTTCGAGTTGCTTCTAAACTAAAGATTTTCCCACTGAAGAGTCCGCTACTTCTCTAACAGCTTGTACATTTTAGCGACACTGACAGTGAGTCACAGCAAAATTTATAGACAACCTTGATTGTAAAAATGGGGGGGGGTGTAGGGTGTAGAGAGAAAGATTGCAAGTAATTGTGGGGAACTGATATAAAGAAAGAGATTTAAACGAATACGTATTGTTGCTATATGTTGATCTAAGAGCTATTTTGTGTCAAATGATGAATCACAATGTGACGATTTTTTATAAAGATGACCTTCGAACTTTCATTGAGTGGAAAATTAAGGGAAAGGAGATTTTAAACATAAATTCTTTTGGCGATTCTTCCAACTTGGCCGTTCGGCTTCTGGATTATTACAAAAGTGTGTTTTATATGCAACAAACTAGGAATATTAATCAAATTAGTTAACCATTTAAGCTACTGCTTCGAAAATCAAGAGTCAAAAAGTACCACTTCCGGTGGTGTACAAAATCTTCTTTTGGGTGTACAAAACTATGACATCACTCTGGCAGTGTTTTTTTAATTTTGGAAAAGTGGCACTCCAAGTTCATGCTCGAGGGCCACAAAGGAGAGTCAAAAAGTACCACTTCCGGTGGTGTACAAAATTTTCTTTTGGGTGTACAAAACTAGGACAACACTCTAACAGTGTTATTTTTTTTTTTTTTTTTCAATTTTGGAAAATTGGCTCTCCAAGTACATGCTCGAGGGCCACAAAGAAAAATCAAAAAGTACTACTTCCGGTGGTGTACACAATTTTCTTTTGAGTGTACAAAACTGTACAAAACTAGGACTGCACTCTGGCAGTGTTTATTTTCGTTTTCGGAAAAATGGCACTCCAAGTACATGCTCGAGGGCCACAAAGGAGAGTCAAAAAGAACTATTTCCGGTGGTGTACAAAATTTTCTTTTGGGTGTACAAAACTGTACAAAACTAAAACAGTGCTTATTTTCCTTTTTGGAAAAGTGGCACTCCAAGTACATGCTCGAGGGCCACAAAGGGGAGTCAAAAAGTACCACTTCCTGTGGTGTACAAAATTTTCTTTTGGGTGTACAAAACTAGGACAACACTCTGGCAGTGTTTATTTTTGCTTTTGGAAAAGTGGCACTCCAAGTACATGCTCGAGGGCTACAAAGGAGAGTCAAAAAGTACCACTTCTAGTGGTGTACAAAATTTTCTTTTGGATGTACAAAACTGTACAAAACTAGTACAAAACTTTGGCAGTAGTTATTTTCGATTTTGAGAAAGTGGCACTCAGCATGTACTTGGAGTGCCACTTTTAGAGAGCCGAAAAGTACTACTTCCGGTGGTGTACAAAATTTTCTTTGGGGTGTACAAAACTGTACAAAACTAGTACAAAACTTTGGCAGTAGTTATTTTCGATTTTGAGAAAGTGGCACTCAGCATGTACTTGGAGTGCCACTTTTAGAGAGCCGAAAAGTACTACTTCCGGTGGTGTACAAAATTTTCTTTTTGGGTGTACAAAACTGTACAAAACTAGTACAACACTTTGGCAGTATTTATTTTCGATTTCGAAAAAGTGGCACTCCAGCATGTACTTGGAGTGCCACTTTTAAAGACCCGAAAAGTACCACTTCCGGTGGTGTACAAAATTTTCTTTGGGGTGTACAAAACTGTACAAAACTAGTACAAAACTTTGGCAGTAGTTATTTTCGATTTTGAGAAAGTGGCACTCAGCATGTACTTGGAGTGCCACTTTTAGAGAGCCGAAAAGTACTACTTCCGGTGGTGTACAAAATTTTCTTTTGGGTGTACAAAACTGTACAAAACTAGTACAAAACTTTGGCAGTAGTTATTTTCGATTTTGAGAAAGTGGCACTCAGCATGTACTTGGAGTGCCACTTTTAGAGAGCCGAAAAGTACTACTTCCGGTGGTGTACAAAATTTTCTTTTGGGTGTACAAAACTGTACAAAACTAGTACAAAACTTTGGCAGTATTTATTTTCGATTTCGAAAAAGTGGCACTCCAGCATGTACTTGGAGTGCCACTTTTAAAGACCCGAAAAGTACCACTTCCGGTGGTGTACAAAATTTTCTTTGTGGTGTACAAAACTGTACAAAACTAGTACAAAACTTTGGCAGTAGTTATTTTCGATTTTGAGAAAGTGGCACTCAGCATGTACTTGGAGCGCCACTTTTAGATAGCCGAAAAGTACTACTTCCGGTGGTGTACAAAATTTTCTTTTGGGTGTACAAAACTGTACAAAACTAGTACAAAACTTTGGCAGTATTTATTTTCGATTTTGAAAAAGTGGCACTCTAGCATGTACTTGGAGTGCCACTTTTAAAGAGCCGAAAAGTACCACTTCCGGTGGTGTACAAAATTTTCTTTTGGGTGTACAAAACTGTACAAAACTAGTACAAAACGTTGGCAGCGTTGATTTCTTATTTTGGAAAAGTGGCACTCCAAGTACATGTATCTGATATTTGTAACCGAGGCATAGAAAACAATATGCTGATATTTGTAACCTCCATGACCTTTCCGAACATGTCGTTGGGAGGAAGAGATAATTAATCATCTGTGCTCTGTCGCAGAAAGTTCTCCCAGCGTTTAATCTTAAACGGAATTAGCTTCTTCCTGATATAACGTTTACTATCCGATACTCATTCGTTCTCCGCTGGTATGTTTTTCGTTCTGCGTTTCTGAGGAGTGTTGTGTTGTCAGAGTTTACATAACGTTTACGCTTTACTTGATATTTACAACCTGTGGTTCTTGGGTATTTCCCTGGTTTTTATATTTTTAATAAAATTATGTCAAAAACCTGAAATGCGATTTTTGAACGATCATAATACTTTCCTATAACGGCCGTGTGTGAGAAAGTAAAAAAAAAACACGTACTATTTGAGTGCAACTCGAAGGGGGCGTAATTTTGAACTCGGAGGGGCGTAATTCTGAACTCGGAGGGGCGTAATTCTGAACTGAATGGGGCGTAGTTTTGAACTAGAAGGGGCGTAATTTTGAACTGAAGGGGGCACAATTTCAAGTCTCGTCCTGCTAGATAAGAAAAGCTTGCTACGGTTCTGTTCGCCGGTAAGCCAATCACATATTTTTAATTTTAGTTAAGCCAGAGCAATGCCGTTGACCCTTTGGTGATTTTTAATAATCGGGAAGATCACTTTAAATGACTCTGTATAAACAACCGTAAGTATCAGATTGTCCGCTCGAATGTACTTCACTGTGGTCATTGTCGAAGCAATCTGATACTTGCGGTTGTATAACCAACCGTAAGTATCAATGATTTGTTCTCACAAATGTACTTCACTGTTATTGTGGAATATTTTCCCCTTTAAGTTTGCTTTTGTAATGAATTCATAACCATTTCGAAATTCATTACGACGTTTAGACAACTCCCTTTACGGAAATTTATTTGCGTTTCGAGCGTTGCAATGAGCTAAAAATTTAAACCTGACTTTCCGTCTTCATTTTGCATTGACAAAGGGAACGAATGAACAAAAATTCCGAGTTTTATTTGTTTAAAAAGCACAAATCATTTCATCAAGAAAGAGAGTGTATCATTATATATGAGTCTTAATTGCAAGCGATTGCATTACGGTATATTGATTCTTATGTATTTTGCAGCATGTATAAGATTGCTATGAACGTGTGTTATGCATTAAAGCACCGAACGAATGAGTCACCGAATGCGAGATAACAACAACAAAGAGAAAAACGTGTGTGACGTGAGCTATTTTGAGTCGCTCCTAAGTAGCATGTAAAAATAGAACGCCTTATGTGGAGGTCGTGTTCTCCTGCGTGTTTACGACATTAATTCCTTCCTGACACCAAAACAATAATTCCAGTAAAACGCAATAGAAATATATTTCCGTTGGTACCGGAATTCGAGCTTTTTAAGGCAGTTAAAATTTACCATGATGGAGCACAAGACAAAATAAAACTTTGTCTACAAACAATGGAAGGAAATTCCATTAAGTCATTAATTTAAAGAACAAGACATGCCTATTTTACGTTTGCCCGAACAAAGATTTTCTTGATTCTTTACTTTTGCTTCGACAACTCTGCGGATATCGTTCTAGGTTTTCGCATTACACTCGTTGTCCTCTTTAATTCATTTATAGCAAGTACATTTTTATGATATGCAAATACGTTAAGTGCCGAAGTATCTTGAATATTTTTTAAGTGGTGTATAAGCTCATTGAGAAACAGTTTGCTACACATCGCCTAAAGTACAGCGCGTAAGTTTCCAATAGCAAAGTGTTCGTCGAGAGCAACAGTGCCGTCTTAACACTTTTGGGGGCCCTTGACCGTCACATTTTCGGGGGCCCCTGATCATTGTCAACCATTATAAATCCACTGCAAGATGAAGGTCTCCCCAAATTTATTCCCCAGCTGGTATAGAAACATTCAATATCCAATGACTTTTTAATACCACTTGAATGAAAAATGGTACATGACAAAAATTGTAGAACTCCATGAAGTCTACCAAATGCACTCACATTTAGTTGCTCAGTAAATTGCAAGAGAATGGGGGCTGAAAGGTGATGTTTCTTCCTCATTCTACAAATCATTCAATGAAAATTAAATTAAAACAGAAGAAAGAAAGAAACCAACCGGCGCTGTTTTCAGACAATGTGACGCACCGGACAAATATGCCGGTATATGCGGCGCCGCTCATTGTTATTTATTTAAACACCGAAGATTGAACATATGTAAGTGTTGTTGCAGGTAAGTATGTAGAGCAGCTTACAACTTCACTACCTAACGGGAAACCGTATACTCCTTCCGCTCTAATTTTTCTATACTTTTCTTTCGTGCTATACTATCGGGGCAATCTGTTCCCAATTCTCTTATTTTCACTTTCACCTGCCAATAGGCGCATAGCGCTGTGGGTTCGGGTCTCTCAACCCAAGTTGGAAATTGCTCTTCTTCTTTGCTGAACATATGTAAGTAGCCCTAGTGGGCAAACCCCAACGATAAACATATGTGCACTTCTTGGTATAGGTAGACAACACAAATGACTGTTTAAACGGAAAATGCGATGTATGCGTGGAAGGAAAGAAAAAGAAATGCCTGCCTCACATGTTAATTTTAACGTAATTTTACATCTAGCTCACAGAATGGCATTGGCTCTTAAATTCTTTTGAAAATGGATCATCTGATGTCGGGAAATAGTTTGTGTTTAAAAATTTACGATTCTCTTGTGAGAACATAAACATTTGGATATGCGCTTGTGGAAGAGTACTAGTTGCATTACATTCGGAATTCTACAGATGTATGGCAAAAATAAGATAAAACGAAACACTTGCCCCGTCAGTCAAAAAATAAAATCAATGCGCTCACGACATTTTCTTGAGAAATGTTCTTCGGATACATGTTGACACGTCACTTTGTTTTTCGGATACCTCATACATGTTTACGAATTACACATTTTTACTTCCGTTCAGAATTTTCACTTAATTTTTTTATCAAATCACTATCACCCCCCTCGGACTGGAAGGGAGGTCGGCTTTCTTTTTTGTAAACCCATAAGACACTTGGGGCGTTGGGGGCCCTAGTTCATGTGGGGGCCTTGGGCACCGGCCCCGTTGGCCCACTCCTTAAGACGGCCATGAATAGTAACACTATACTAGTGATCCAATTTATTGGCGTAGGAAAATATACATAAGAGTTTCCAAGCTTTCGCACATCAACCAGATGGCTTTTAAAGGAAGTTAGACAGAAATTGCATTTTCTGTTTATAAGGAAGTTAGACAGAAAAAAAAAATACACAGAAATTGCAGTTTCTTTTTAACTTCCTTGAAAAAGCCATCTGGTTGATGTGCGAAAGCTTGGAAACTCTTATGTATATTTTCCTACGCCAATAAATCGGATCACTAGTATAGTGTTACTATTTTCTACATAATTGGTGTACTGTTCCTCGTTATCAATTTGAGAAGAATTTTGCCAAGTTTTTGAACAAAGCTTCACCTAGGTGTTCTCATAATCGTATCTTATTTTGTATATATCACTTTAATATTTCACAGAACTTTTTGATCACGCTTCGGGTCAGGACCGGCTTTTGTGCTCGTGGCGCTCGGTACAACAGTATTTCTCGACACCCCCATAAATTTTGTGTGTGTTGGATTGTATGGCTTTTCAGATACATATGAAAGATATACAGGGTGTTCCGAAATTATCTTTACAACTTTGACCCTCAATAAAACCTAAACAAAATAAGATTATGAAGTTCTGTTTTTTACGCTTTCCAACCATAGGTTGAAGAAGCGTATATGCTCCAGCTTTGTTCGTCTGCCTGTCTGTCTGTCCGCACGATAACTCGCGTAAAAATGGCTCGATTTCTATGAAATTTTAGTATGTGGTAGGGGACCACCTGGGGACGAACCTTGAAAAATGGGCGAAATGGGGTCAAAGGTCAGGACATAGGACCGGGATCCATTCCATCGCCCTTATGCGTTATAACTTACGTAAAAATGCTTCGATTGAGACAAAACTTTATCATGTCGTTCCGGAAGTATACTTAACCGGTTCTGTTGAATATCATCGAAATGGGGTCAAAGCTCAGGGCATAGGAGCGATATTTATTCTATGGCCATTATCCTCATAACTTGAGTAATAACTTGAGTAATGATTTCTGGTATGTTGGAAAGCGTATCATAATTAATGCATTGCATGATTTTACTAACTTGTTTTATTTCACTAAAAATAATCTAACTGCTGAACTGCTGAACGACGGACGTGGGTGGGAAAATTTTTGAAAGCCATTTTCGAAACACTTCAGCCAAATCACACGGCCCAAACGTATGCCAGTAGCGTAAACAGTAAGAGGATGAAGAGTCAACTACCTCCGGACGCCGGAAACTCCGGCAACTCAGGGGTCTCCTCATCTTTCGATGAAGTCCTAATTATGTGTTAGCTTCCAACATTCGTATTTTTTTTTAACGTGATTTGACGATTTCTGAAATGACATTCAGGGGCTAATTTATAAAAAGAAATGCGGAAACTCAGGTGCACCCACTTCTTTCCACGAGGTCCTTATGATGTACAAAGTGTGTACAGATGATGTTCAGAAAGTAATGCCTCCATATTCGTATACAGGCCCAGTGGCAAGCTATCAAATTGAAACAAAACAAGAATAAAGCTCAGAAATTCAACTATAATTCACATATCTTATTTTTCTGCATAATATCCCTGACACTCGACACAAACACGCCAATGTTTAAGAAGTTTTTTAAACCCGTCTCTGTTCTCGGAACTATAACGTAACCCTTTTTCGTGTGCGAGATTGGTGTTACGGTATGTCTAAAACCATGACTAAGGAAATGTTGAACTAAATGAGAATGCGATGCAATAGTTGCACGGGATAGCTCAAATTAAGGTTTTGCGGCCAGACGAAACATGTACAGAAGTCAAACTTACGATAACCTTTTATTGGTCCAGCAATATTTGAGTAGATCCAAAATATAGCACTGCAGGTTGCAAACTTCACATCTATCTTAACAGCGATCGAACAACTCCACACACACACACACACACACACATACACTAAGCAACTGCTGTATTTTCCTTTTTATCTATCGTTCTTATCACATTCATACGTCACTCTCTCTGACCTCAAAAATGTTGCCAACTTCATTCATGTGAGAAAGAAGATATCACATTAAGTTTGGAAAGTGCAAATGCCGTCCCGGTGGCGTAGTGGCCTAAGCAATGGCTTGTGACCATTCATCCGAGAAGGGTCCGGGTTCGAATCCCGGTGAGGCATGGATGTTGTGTTTGTCTTTCGGCACTGGCTCTCTCCCTTCCCTGAAACCAGTGACCCTAAATTAGGTATGGGTGACTGCTTATAGCCCAATGAGTTGCTCACGGTGGTTCTTAGACCTCCAATAAAAAAAAAAAAAAGTGTGAAAGAGAACAAACTCAAATTTTCATAGGAAAAGGAACTAAAAATGAAAGTTAAATTAGAATATACGCCATAGAACCATTTCCTCGTAGCGGCTTGAACATCTTCGTCACAGGTGAACTGAATTCCTTTCAGATGTCTCTTGAGAACAGAAAACAACCAGAAGTTGGACGGCGCCAAATCTGGGATGTAAGGAGGGTGTTCAAGAACTTGAAAGCCGATTTTCTGTATGGCCTGTGAAGTGAAAGCACTGGCGCTGGAATTTGCGTTGTCGTGTTGCATAATCATTGGCTCCCCTCTCCCTCCCACGAACGCGGTTTATTCTTTGCTTTAACCTTTTTAAATTATGCACGTAGCTCTTAGAGTTCATACTCGTACCTTTGACCATGTACTCCTGAAGAATAATGCCTCTGCAGTACCAGAACTCAGTGAGGCAGAAATTTAAGTTTAGAATTTTTTCGTTCGAGGAGAAGATGGGTGTCGGTATTCCAGCGATTGATTTTTCGTATCTGGGTCATAATGGTGAACAAACTCTCTTCACCAATCACAATGCTTTGGAGAAAATCACTTCCATATTTTTCATAGCGAGCAAGCAACCTTTGGCGTCTTTCAAGTCTTGATTTCTTTATTTCAGTCGTTAGATGGCGCGGTGCCCAACGAGGAAACACATTGTTGTATCCTAAAACGCTAACAATATCATTGACACTACCTAAACTAATGCTCAGTTTACCTACTATGGTTCTCTGAGTTATTATTCGATTACCCCTGATGACGTCATCGACATTTTACCTGTTCAAATATCAAGTTGCGATTACGAGTCTCCCATCCGGAGGCCGATACTTTACGGCCAGCATTCCTCCACTGTCCTTTGATTTGCTCAGCCAATGACGAACAGTGCTTATGTCCAAATTTCCTCGCTACTAATCTAGCGTGAATGTCTTCGGGATGTGTTAAAAACTCTATTACTGATCGTTATTTGACACCCGTCGGCACAGTTGAAAAAGAATCATCCATTTTAGAACACAATTTAAAATCATCAGGTAACAGAGAGAAGAAATTGGATGGTGAAATTAGTAGGCGAGTGAATTCTTCATTGAAAGTCATAGCTGCTTTGGGAGGTTTTCGCAGGAATTATTTGTTCTAAAGAGAGTCCCGCATGGCTGAGTATGAAAGTTTAATTGTTCCTACTCTAATGTATGGTAGTGAAACCTGGGTACTACAGAAAAAACATAGGAGTCGTTTGTGGGCTAAAGAAATGCGTTACTTAAGAGGGGTTTGTGGCAAGACACGTTCTGATCGTGTAAGAAGTGAAGATGTTTTGCAGTTGTGTAATGTAAAGCACAATGTTGTTAGCAAGGTGGAGACTAATATTCTTCGGTGGTTTGGCCGTGTTGAAAGAATGAGTGATGAGATGCTTACTAAGAATTTTTTTAGCCCAAGTGGCAGGAAGGAAAGGCAGAGGAAGGCCATAGTCATGGGAGGATCAGATTCAGGAGTGTCTGCACGAGAAAAAGATTATGGGTATGAAGTATAGAAGGTCTTGTGTACGTCGTGTGATGGATGTCAATGAAGCCCGAGTTGTGTGTCAAAATCGCTGTAAGTGGAGAAGTGGAGAAGTTGATACAGCAACAGTAAGTACATAGCCAGTTAAAAATTTATCTGGTAGTTTGTATTTCTTTGTGGATCTAACCTCTGAATCGCAGAGAACAGCCTAGTGATATGTATGTATGTATCAAAAATGAACAAAAAGAAATACGGAGTTTTACTATGCAGTAAAATGGAGCTAATTGCACAAAGAATCGTTTACCGTCTGACTGCATGGTTGCTAGGAAACAAATCATGCGCGAGACGCTTGCGTGAAGGCATTACTTATTGAACACGCCTCGAATTCGTTTTAAACATTCTTATACGTATGTGTTTATACACATTTTTAAATATGACTTGGTGATTTCTGAAAGCTAGGTAGAGAACAATTTGAGTGTTTTAAAGGCGCCAACGCTACGAAGGAGCAACCAGCAGCAATTTCCCCCACATTTCGTTTGAGTATTCATAGATTTGTAGGAAGCCGAAGGAGATAGAAGATTCTGCTATGATGGAGCATGAGCGGCACACATCTTCTTTTCTAGATGATGTTCTGCTCTCCTTTACAATCAGTTTTAATGGCGTTCATATGGATCTCATTGTTATTACCTTGATGACGCTGTAATAAAATCTACAGCTCCAATCACCTGTGGATGTTTTAGCAAATTTAAGAGGAATATATTGTCTTGTATTCTGGGTGAGACATACATACACACATTTCCCTGCCATCTTCAGACATCTGATGTGGAAGATAGAGTCCTCATATACACTGTTGAAAAATTTTTGTGGTAGGTTGCACCAAAAAGTGGTGCTACACGCGCTACACCACTTTTTTCGAAAAGATACACCATTGTGTGGTGCAGACAAAACCCAATAGCATGGTGTAACCTTGCACCATAACGTGGTGCAGTCTTGTACAATAACGTAGTGCAAAGTTTCACCATATTGTTGGGTTTTATTTGCACTACATAACAGTGTATCTTTTCTCAGAAGGTGGTGCAGCTGATGTGTAGCACCACTTCTTGGTGCAACCTACCACAAAACTTTAAACAGTGTATATGAGGACTCTATCTACCACATCAGATGTCTGAAGATGGCAGGGAAATGTGCGTATGTACACTGAAGTGCCATAAAAACTGGTACACCAGCCTAATACTTGGTAGGTTCCCCACGGGAGCGCAGGACTGCAGAAATACGACGGGGCATGGACTCTACTAGCTTCTGGAAATATGCTGTAGGCAATGCATACCATACTTCCTGCAGAACGTTCCACAATTCGGGTGTATTCCGAGGTCTCGGATTCCTGTGTTCGATAGCGCGTTGCATGGCATCCCAAATGTGTTCTATCACGTTCAGATCTGGGGACTTGGGTGGGAATGGCAACACCCCAAACTCAGATTAATGTGGCGTCCAGACACTTGTGTGGAGGTGCATTGTCCTGTTGGAACAGGCCCCACCCATCAGCATGAATGCAGGACATGAACGGATGTACCTCGTCAGAAAGGATGCGCACATATCGTTGGCCGGTCACAGATGTTTGTAGACATAGAAGGGACCCTAGTGAAGTCCAGCTAAACACACCCCATACCATTACGGACCCCCATCCATCCGGTACAGTTCCCTGTTGACAGGCGGGATCCATGGCTTCATGGGATTTGCGCCACACACGAATCCTTCCATCTGCCCGATACAGTTGGAAACGCCACTCGTCAGACCAAGCTACTTGTTTCCAGTCATCAAGTGTCCAGTGGCGGTGTTGCCGGGCCCAAGCGAGGCGCATAGTGCTGTGTCGTGCACCCATCAAGGGAGATCGAGTTGGGCGTCGACTCCCAAAACCCATATCGTGCAGGGTACGTTGCACAGTCCGGACGCTGATGCTTGTTGAGTCTCCAGCATTGAATTCCGATTATATCTGCGAGAGTGTTGCACAACTATCGCGTGACACGATTCTTGACAGCCGACGATGATCACGTTCACCCAATGTCTTTTTACGACCACACAGGTATCGTAGGCTAGAGGTTTTGCCGGAATTCTTGTAGTCACGGTACACCCTTGCAATGGTCGTCCGTGAAAATCCGAACTTTCGTTTCTACCTCCGAAATACTATGGGCCATCTTACGATAGCCAACTATGACACCGCGTTGAAAATCGCTTAAATCGTTATTACTTGTCATTCACATACCGAAAACAGCTCTGACAGCTGGCAAGGATGTCTATCGCTTTATATACGCAGTGTCGGACGCAACCGAGTACGCGCATAGGGGACGTTGCTATGTATTTTGCATAAGCTCGTCTGTACCAGTTCTTCTGGCACTTCAGTGTATGTTTCACCCATCAATTTTTAGCGGCTGCTCCTCTCTCTCCACACACTGATGTGTGGTGGTTTCTTCAGCACTCCGTATATATTAGCTATTCCACAATAATCAGTAGTTTACTAAGTGCGTATAGTTAACCACTAGTACTACTAAGTAATATATTTTAACTTTCCCTCTTTCAAATAATAGAAACCCCAATTCAAGGAAGTATAACGAAGTAAATTTCTCCGACATTTTTGGTCCACGCCGGGGATCGAACCCGAGTCCACTTATTCCGGAACAAGTCGCTCTACCAACTGAGCTACGCAGACGTTCTTTCTTGCTGCTATCTGCCTTTATGTCGTGTGCGTTCTGCGGGGCAAGCACGTCACATTCCCCTCCCCCGGAAGAGGGCCGGGGATATGGCCCACGAGTCAGCCGTGACCATGAATCGTCGTAGGCAATCCATCCGCTGTAGAACGTGCACTTGAGAACTCCCAGTCAATCTGGTGTGTGGAATGCAACGTCACACACATTTATTTAACGAAGCGCTGAAGAAGGGATTCTCTTATTTTTCCTATCTCGCGGTGTGGAAAGAACATCACCCCATTGCGAGATCTTGAACGGCCGGGTCATCCGGGAAGTCCGGGCGCCATTATAACGAAGTAAATTTCTTCGTCATTTTTGGTCCACGCCAGGGATCGAACCCGAGTCCACTTATTCCGGAACAAGTCTCTCTACCAACTGAGCTACGCAGACGTTCATTCTTGCTGCTATCTGCCTTTATGTCGTATGCGTCCTGCGGGGCAGGCACGTCACAGAAGCTTCTGCCTCCGGGAGCCCCAAACTGAAGTTAAGCCACTCTAATAGCCATCACAGTCTTCAATCACGACAGGCCAATCAGGATCGTCTCACACTGTAATAAGAAATTTAACACTGTGTGATATAAGGCCAGCATTTGAGAAAGTAAAGGAATAATTAGATAGACATACAATGGGTCCGAGGAACAAGATGATTATTTATCTCGTAGTCACAACTGTGCTGTAATTAGTACATATTGAAAGTGAACATACCTGACAAAGTCCCTCGATATATTCTCTATCGCGTTGTCAAAAGTCTCGAAGACGTCGAAGGCCGTCGGCAGCGTCTTTCCTGGCCAGTGACTGTTGAGAGCATTCTAACGCAGAAGTAATGCTGTTCATAGTTCTCATTCGCTTGTATCTAAGGGGCACTTTCACTTCACCTGAGTACGTCGAAATCGCACGGACGCATTCCGTGAAATATGGCAGATGTTCCAAAATTTCCCACCGCCATTTTCCCGGCAAATCTCTTCATTGTTGTTATGTGGTCAAAACTTCGTCCCAGCTGCTTTGTCAAAATGACGAAGAAGGCATTCAATCTTTGGCATGTCCATCAGCAACCAGGTTCCAGTGATCCTCTTATGGCTTCTACACGTTGTTCATCTGTTCTTTTCACAGGATGTCCAGCAGCGTGGTCAAGCGACCGATGTTTTCTGTTCCACATCCAAAACCATCAACCCATCTGAGGACCATGCACCATAGCAATCAATGCATTGTCGCTGCAACTTTCCCGTAGCCCATTGTAGCACTGATGAAGGTTTTGTCCTCTTGCGACCTAAATTTTGATAAAACCTCTTTGCTCTTATAGACTGAGCATCAGATCATCACACCCTTAGGTCGGTTACACAAACCCTTGAGCCTTTCGACCTTCGCTGTTGCTTAACCAGTAACGTCAGTAACACAAACATTTTTTCTCTCCGTTGATTACGTCGAACGTAGAGAAAAAACACACTGATACACACAGATTTTGCAGATGCGTCCTAATCGCGAATTTCTAGCGGTGTTGCCGCTGCCAAAAAAAAAAATAAAAATAAAATAAACCTCGTACGACAGTGCCTACATCTTGCTTAAAGGAATGCCTGACCCCTCTGTAGAAATCGTGCAACCATCAAAACCGAAAACCAGCAATTCGTGATCCTTAAAATATTATAACTGTACTAGTAATCCGGATTTCTTGACGTAGAATATAAATCAAAGCTTCCAAGCTTTCCCACATCAACCAAATGGCTTTTTCAAGGAAAGTAGACAGCAACCTGGTACATAGCTATATCGAAAAAGTCAGAACCAGTCATATTAATCTTTCTATGCCGCAACTACGCTAACTGGGCTCAATTCCCTACATACCAAATGTTTCTTATCAGCTGAACAACGCGCTCAAGAAGATGAACCTCGGTGTACGCATCAGGTCTCTGACATCTTTGTATGCCATGCTTAAAGTGAACACTGACAAGCCCCCTTTTCAATGAGGCAGATGCTTATGCCATCACTCTACAATATCTGGACGGCTCCAAGCGATTCTACATTGGAATGATCGAACGTTCATTTAGAATTAGAATTGACGAGCATGAAATTAACATAAAGAATGGTAAAGTAACAACGGCACTGTCCACAGAAGTCCAGTTCAATGCCACTACTCCTATGTGGGATGACATAAAGAAATCAGTGCACCACCCCAAAATCTACTGCCATTCGCGACACTTTGGAGATCATCACCAACAGCGAATCATGCAATCACAGCGTCTCACTGGAGTTGTCTCAAGTTTAGAACCAGTTCTTCAAATAGTGAATGCTTTTATTTTCCTTCCATGATTCCGCGTGCTAAGCGAAAATGACGCCTCGGGTCTTTGAATAAATAATGACTTCGTATCTGTTTGTTTATTGTCAAGTCAAGTCAAGTCAAGTCGTAGCCCTCAAATTGTTGAAGCGTTGTATTATCCATACAGTTTACAGTTTGCTGTCTACTTTCATTGAAAAAGCCATCTGGTTAATCTGTGAAAGCTTGGAAACTTTGATTTGTATTCTACGCCAAGAAATTTGGACTACTAATATAGTTATACTGTTTTAAGTATAATTAGTGCACAGTTCCTTGTAATTAATTAACTAATGATTCTGTGGACGAAAACATTTGGTGGACCAGAGTAGTCAAAGGAGACTAGCGAGAATGCTAAAATTCTGCTTTGAAGAGTTTTTTTCTTCTTTTATTGGGAGTTTAACCACCACCGTGAGCAACTGGATGTACTATAGGCAGTCGTCTGTCCCTTATTTAGGGCCACTTACTCCAGGGAAGGAAGAGAGCCACTGCCGTAAGACAAACATACCATCTATGCTTCCCCGGAATTTAAACCCATCTCGGACAAGTGGTCAGAAGTCAGCGCTTAGACCATTGCGGATCTGGAGTAGTGAAAAATTCTTTTGGTGCCAGGAAACTATTCAAAAGACGTGCTCACTATACCTGAGAACTCGGTGTCATATTTCTTCTTTCTTTCTTGAAAAGATATACTATAAAAAAAAATTAGTCAACAACTTTATGCGGCCTCATGATAAGGAGACTAACTTCTTTCTCATTAGGAGGGCCAAAAATAAATCATATTTACCACAGTATAGTAAATAATGGGTATTTTCGGGAAACAATGTGTACATTTATAATATACAATTCGAAAGAATGTCGGAGCGGCATGGATGAGAATAGCTCAGGAGAGAGGGAATTGTGGAAGAGAATTGAGAAAGCCGTCATCCAGCAGTGGATTGATAATGTTCATGATGATATAAAATATATATAAAATCTTCTCCAATGAAAAATTCCTTTTGCTTCTTTGCCGTCTCGTGACAAATCCTGTTCTGACTCAAGATGCCCTGACAACACGGTATAGTGGTGTAATGTACCACCAGGATTACAGCAAATACTATCCCACACTCATAAACCCGCATGGCCAGCGTGTGATGAGGTGGTGAGTTATGGTGACACCCCACCCCCCGCTCCCAAGTGACTTCTTTTTTTTTTTTTTTTTTTTTTTTTGATTGGAGGTTTAACGACCACCGTGAGCAACTCAATGGGCTATAAGCAGTCGCCCGTCCCTAATTTAGGATCACTGGTTCCAGGGAAGGGAGAGAGCCAGTGCCGTAAGACAAACACAACATCCATGCCTGACCGGGATTCGAACCCGGACCCCTTACGGACGAATGATCAGAGGCCAACGCCTTAGACCACTGCGCCACCGGGGCGGCCCAAGTGACTTCAAAACTCAAAACATGGCCTTCAGGCTCCGTCGGCTGGAATGTTCCTGGCTAATGTAGCATGGTTGGTAGCATATTACTAAAAGTACTGACCACCGTTGGACAACTGAGATACTAGACGGTATGCTTTGCCTTCTCGTGGCGCATTCTGTTCTGACTGAAGGGACTCTGATGGAATCTCGTATTCAGGTTTCTTCTATTGCAACAATTAATAGCTAATAGGTTTCTTCTATATCAACAATTAATAGCTATATACCACCAGGATGAGATCAAATATAGAGGATGTTCACACATTTTTAGAACGATTTTCCAGCAACATAATGAATTTTTAAAATACGTAGATCATTTCAAAATTTTTGCACACTGCGCAGGCGCTGCCCGTAAGATGATGCAATCGTTCCAATCGTTGCGCCAGTTGTGAGTCAGACTTCAGTACACAAAGTTGTGTCTACGTTCGCTAGCTAATCTGTTCCTTTTCCGAAAAATTCTGCCTGGAAATCGAGGAAGAAGGTAAGTTAGGTCATATCTCACAGAGCTACCAGCGATCCAACATTAAAATTGAAACTTTACTTGGAAAATCCCCTACCGAAATTCATAAAGCTTTGTGTGAAGTTTGTGGCGTTAGTGTAGTGGAACGTAACACAGTGGGCTTCTCGTTTCCGCCAAGGTCGGGAAAGCATCGAAGACGATCCAAGAAGCGGGCGGCCATCAGATGCAACGGACGACACTTCTGTGTTTATTCGTCAACAGCATTTTGGCAGAAGATCGACTGAAAACATGTGAAGAGATTGCATGTGAAACAAACATGTTCAGAATCTTAGTTGAAAAATTACAGAAGAGAAAAGTGGCTGCCAAATGAGTTCCACATAATCTGAGTGAAGAGCAGAAAGCAGTTCACAAAGGGATCGCAGAAAAATTGCTGCTTCAGCGGTACGAGACAGAAGGCGAGCAGTTTTTGGACGGGATTGTTGCTATAGGACGAAACCTGGATACAAGATTTTGAACCAGATCTGAAATCTCAGTCTGCTCAGTGGAAACATCCAGAGTCACTTCGCCAGAAAAAAATTCCGCTGTCAACAATCGAAAGTTAGTTAAGCTGTTGATGATTATGTCTTATGACAAGGTTGGAGTGAAGCAATAGATAGTTCCCCAGAGGGGACCACTGTAACAGAGGAATGCTATAGAAGGTTTCTGCAAAGTGTTTTGCTCCCAAAGATTCGCCAAAGTAGGCCCGACATGCTCGAGGCTGGTGTCATCATTTTGCACGACAACGCGAGACCGCATGTTTCGGTACAGTAAGAGACATTCTGGAAAAGCATGTATGGGAATTTCTTCCCCACGCGCCGTAGAGTCCTGAATGAGCCCAACAGACTATGATTTGTTCCCAAAACAGAAGAAGTCACTCCGCGGGAAACAATTCAGGATGTTTCTAATGAGTTGACCCGAGTAATCCGATGCCTCAGCAATGGAGATGTCTTGACTGGAATACAAGACTTTTCGTTGCTCGCTGCTGACACCAGTGCAATCGACGACGAGGTTGGCCCCGTGCTAATGGCAGAAACCATGAGGGCTGTCGAGAGTGTAGATTCGTCTCTGCCAAGCGTCAGGAAATGGTTCTGGCGGACACAGGAGTCTCTTGTACTGTCGCCACATGTCTCTGGATATTGGACAAGGATGTCGTTACATCTGTGCGTGCGGCTCTTACGATCCCACCGTGCTCTCTGCTGGTTGTGTGTCTGGGTCGTCCAGAGCCAGTCCGCCGTGTCTGGGTGCCTTCCCGTGTCCATTGCTCCGAACACGATCGCATCGTACTGCCCGACCGTCCCAAATAGCTGCCGATTCGGTGCGCCGGCCACCCTGCATCTCTCATCCCGACGATACGGCCTCGTTCAAACTCCGTCAGTTGCTCGTACGAACATCTACGGCGACTCCTCAGCATGTCAATCGCTCATGAATCTCACCTGACTCTTACCTTGTACTTCAGGAGAAATGAGGAGTCCCCCACGCGGCGCCTTATAAGCCTCAAGGATTGCTATTGCAGCGCCGGTCTTGGACGCGCGAGCATGCGGAATCTAACGAAACTTTAATCATTTGAATGTCTGCCCTCCCTGTAGCTCTTCGCAGAGTTTCGCGTTAATCGCACGGTTTTTTTCTTGGTGCGCAGATTTTCATGACAATGTAGTCGTAAAAGTACGTACTTTCTTTATATTTTCATGGGAATATCCTTTGTACTATCCAACACTTATCAACTCGCATAGCCAGCGTGGTGAGTTATATCCCTCTGGCCCCCAATGATTTCAGAACTCAAAACGTAGCCCTCAGACTCCGTCGGGTGGAATGTTACTGGCCAATGTAGCATGGACTGGGACATATTACTGAAAGAACTGACCGCCGTTGGACAACTGAGATACTAGACTGTATTTCAATGGACAGGAAGAGAGCAGAAGAAGACCACATGGAAGCAGCAGGGGTGATATGGAAGAGAATTCCTCAGGACAACAGAGAGTTGTTGGAGAGGCTTTGCGAGACCTTTATCCAGCAGTGGATTGAGAGTGGTTGTTGTTGATGGTGATAAATATATACACTGAGATGGCAGTTATTAGGTACACCCGCCTAGTAATGTGTTGCTCTGCTATTGGACTTCAGATAAGCCGGAATTCGTATGGAACACATCAGGTGCTGGAAGCGTCGTGCAGGAATGTTGTACCGTACTGAAGTAACTGAGTTGTGAATTTGCTGCAAATTGGAACGCAGTACAGTCTCGTAGCGAACATCCCGTTCCACCTGATCTCGGAAATTCTCGATGGGATTTACATTCCGAGAAATCTGCAGGCAATTGAAGAAAACAAACAAACAAACAAAAATTCGTCGATATGTTCCTGGAATCATTTGGAGACGATCCTTGCCTTGTGAGCGGCGAATGCGTTACCCTTTTGGACGTGTCCGTCTGCTTAAGAATAAATCGTAGTCGTGAAGGGATGAATTTTGTGGATAACGATTTTCAGATATCCCCCGATGGGTATCAGAGGGACTAATGTGTGCGGGAAAGTATTCCCTACATCAATTCACCGCCTGTTGATTTCTGGCAGGATGGCTCCATGTCCTCACGTTGCCTGCGTCAAATTCGGATTCTGACATCTGCATGATGCAGAAGAAACTTTGATTCATCTGTCCAGGTGACCCTTTTCCAGTCCTCAACGATCCAGTGTGGATGCTCTGCCTCGCCCACTCGAGACGCGCTTTCGTGTTCTGCGCTGACAAGATTGACTCTCGACACGGTCATCGGCTATTGTAGCCCATTGTCCGATACCTGATACGTACGGGGATGAAATTCGCCACACCAGGGTTTAATTCTGCAGTGAGTTTTAATATTTACACATCTGCCCGCTACCCGTTGTGGGTAGAGACCCATTACCTGAAAGAGTTTGGTTTATACTTTCATTATGCACAATAGACCTTAGGTCTTGGCGCTGGGTCATTGTATCCCCCCTAGTTACAATACTTTCATTGGAAACGTCTGTATTAATGTTTCTTTAGAGCAGGATTTCCGTAATAAAGTTTGCTATTCTACACTGCTGGCCACCCAAAATGCAACACCAAGAAGGACACGAGATAGCAAAGCCAGATTTACTGGACACATAACAACAGATACAAAGATGAAACGATTGAGCTTACAGGCCCGTGCGACTTGTGGAACACGCAGACATCAATAGTTCGTGTGGCCCCCATGGCTGGCAATAACAGCCGCTACACGCCGCGGCATCGAATGAAAGACGCTTTGGATGTGGGCTTGGGGTATGTCGGTCCAGGCTGCTTCCACACGCTGCCACAGTTCATCAGACGTAGCCACGGGTGATGCTTGCCGGGCCATTCGGTTGCCGATCAGCGACCAGACGTGTTCGATGGGCGACATATCGGGAGAACAGGCGGGCCACAGCAGCAGTGACACCTTGTAGCCCGTGAAGAATTGTTGCCCGATGCGTGCCACATGCGGGCGTGCATTGTCTTGTTGATACGTGGCCGCTGGCAGGTCCCGCAGGTAAGGAAGGACTACAGGCTCCAAAACGTCGGAGATGTACCGGTGGCTGTTGAGTGTACCGGCGATGCGTACCAGAGGGATGCGGGGTGTCATATCCAATTGCGCCCCAAACCATAACGCCAGGCGACAGACCGGTATGGCAATGCATAATGCAGGCGTCATACAGTCTCTCGCCGCGGTGCCGCCACACGCGGATCCGACCGCCGTGGTGTTACAGGCAGAAGCGGGATTCGTTGGATAGGACAATGTCGTGCCATTCCGTAGTCCAGGTGCGGCGTTCAACGGCCCACTGCCGCCGCACTCGCCGGTGGTGTAACGCCAATGGTAATCGGAGCAATGGGCGCCGTGCGACAAGTCCCCGCTCCTGCAGACGACGTCGAACGGTATGTGCTGACACAGGTTGTTGCGCAACACAACCTAACTCCTGCGCTAACGTTCGTGATGTGGCGGTGCGAGCCGTCAATGCCCGCCGCACAACATGCTGGTCTTCTCGTTCGGTGGTGTGCCGTGGCTGCGGCAATCGCTCACGTCGGTCCGTACGTCCCTTCTGCACCCACCGAATCCATACTCACCTCATTATGGCTGGATGTCGTCTTACACGGGCGCCGATGTCTCGGTACGATAAACCGCTGTCGCGATAAGACACTATTCGTCCTCTGTCGAACTCCGAAACGTGCTGGAATCACTGCCGTGTTCTACGACGGGGCATCAGGAAACTTTCCACGCACAGGTCCGGCAGCACAACACACTTCCACTACTTACATCCCGCCTTCTGTGCACTCTTCTTATAGAATGCTTCTCGGTGGCGTGCCGGGCGCACAGGATTTGCATATGCCCTGCAATGCTAATCGTTTGCATGTCCTCTCGCGGGCGACGCATGCTGCGAATTTCCGGCCAATCGGATGCTTCCTTCTTGGTGTTGCATTTTGGGTGGCCAGCAGTGTAATTTGAGCAGCGATGACATTCTGATACGGTCGGGAAAGCAAAATTGTTACGGAGAACTGAAAGCTAAAATCTTTGCAAACGTGCCTGTTAAATATAAAAAAAAAAGAAAGTAAAAGTAAATCACAGATGTGAAAATTCCGTGACCGTATGAGACCGAGTAGCCTGAAGCATTGGCCTCTGACCAGTCGTCCGATGTGACTGGGCTGGAGTCCCGGATGAAGCAAAGGTCTACGCCCTGCTCTCCTCAGAATCAGTGTCCCTGAATCAGCGAAAGGCGAGTGCTTACGGCTTTAGGAGTTGGCTATAGTAGTCGTTAAAACACGAAATAATGATAAAAAAAGAAAAAGAAGAAGGCCGCCCCGGTGGCGCAGTGGTCTAAGCGATGGCCTCTGATCATTCGTCCAAACGGGGTCCGGGTTCGAATCCCGGTGAGGCATGGATGTTGTGTTTGTCTTACGGCACTGGCTCTCTCCCTTCCCTGGAACCAGTGACCCTAAATTAGGGACGGGCGACTGCTTATAGCCCATTGAGTTGCTCACGGTGGTCGTTAAACCTCCAATCAAAAAAAAAAAATAAATAAATAAATAAAGAAGAAGGTAAGACTTTGTCTTATGAACAGAGTAAATTTACAAATTAAATTAAATGTAAAATTAATCTTCATTTTATTTCCCTGAACTCAACTACAGAAAAAACAGAAATGCAAAATGGTTGTACAAACTTTGCTAATTTAATTGTGCCCTCAAAAAGCTCTGAATCTTGGGTTGGCGACTGGGTAGAGTGGTAATTTGTGTGTGTGTGTGTGTAACAGGAAGGGGGGGGTACTGGTTAACGTCACCACGCTTCACCCTTTAGAACGCTGACGACACAATTAGGTGGAGTGTATGCTATGGATCTTCCTTCTCCCCACTCATTATTTAGTTCCGGTGTCATCTCACTTTCCGAATTCTTTTCTTTCCTGTCATCGGCAAAAACAGCCCGTCCATCTCATCGCAGTTTTGCCGGTGGTTCCGCAGTCTAATACACTTCTGTCTGCAGAATTAAAGTGAAATGAAAAACCCGATAGAAGCCATTACAAGATTTAAAAAATAATATGTTTATCTTGTTATTGTCTACTGAAGTTTCGGAACACATATTTCCTAAAATGGTGTTTTCCAGTTCTGGTCCTTTATGACATAATCATCAGCAATCACAGATTATTGCCATTTGTTTTCACGCGGTTTTGGGGAATGGGATAGATGTAATGTATTTGACCAGTTTCCAGCAAAAGGTGTTATTGGCATAATTTTATCAATGTATGATTTTAAAATTTTGGGGCACAAAAAAGTGGAACTATTTTAGAAGCCACAAACAAGCAAACGCAGTCAGACATGTGGACTTAATGTCTGGGAAGTCGTTACCGGAAATGTGATATCCATCAGGAATTAAGAAATACGCGAAAGTGCGGTTTAATGCACACATCGTACCTATAAAAAAAAAAACCTACCCTACCGAATCACAGTAATTTTCTCAGCAGAAACACCCTGAGGGACATAAATAGGACAGATACCTATTTTGCTGTATAGTGTACCCGATGAGTAAACACAGATTCGATCGTGGGCAGACAGTCGGTGTGAGGAAGGTGGGGTACTCCATTTCTTAGATTAGTGAACGTCTGGGATTCTCGCGTGCGACAGTTGCACGCGTGCACCAGAACTACATAAAAACAGGCAACTGCTTCGCCCGTATCTTAACGTCGGAATGCCAGTCCATAGCTTACAACGGGACACCTACGTAGTTTTGTCCAAAGACCATTTGACGTATAATGGCACGACTGGGCTATGGCAGCAGACATCCGCATTGAATACCTTTGTTAACAGCACGTTACAGAGTAACTGGACTGTAGCGGGCGAAAGAACATCGCCACTGTAGTACTGTGGAAAGCTAGAAACCTGTAGATCGTTCCGACGATTAGACAGGAGCTTGCAAGTGTGTGTGTGTGTGTGTGTGTGTGTGTGTGTGTGTGTGTGTGTGTGTGTCGAAGACCTTCGAGGCCAAGAACCCCAAATGTTAAGTCTGGATGTTACAGGACGGTGGAGGTGGTGTAGTGTTCTGGAGAGGGTTTACATGGACCACTTTGGGATCCTGTGTATCGATTACGATCACAATCACTCCAAAAGGCTACACTGACACACTCGATGACCAACTACATCAGATCACGGCTATCCGTATAATGCAGCAACACGTCTTCTTTTAACACGACAACCACATGCCCCATCGCTCCCGTTTGCCAAGTTGGAAGAACATTCAAGTGAATTGGAAAGTCTTGAATGGCCCTTTCACTCTACGGATCCCAACTGAGCATCTGTAGGACGAAATGGAGCGATACATTTCAGGCAACTCGCGGAGCTTTATAGACGTCTGACCTTGACCTAGAATCATGAGCCGCAACACTTGGTGGATTCCATGCCACAATGTGTTTCTGCTGTTGTGAAGGAGAAAAGTGGGCTCACGTGTTATTTGGTGGTTGTGCACAATGAATTGCCCTTTTGGTGTATGTATCCTAGAATTAATTTGGAATCTGCATCTAAATCGAAACGGAATGTGAGTTTTCAGTGCTCGTTATTACCTCAAATCGTTTACGAAACAATCTTACACAGCAAAAATTAACGGAGCGTGTAAATTAGGAACCAAAATCGGACTGCCCTCAACCTCTAAATGTAAATTGAGAATAAAGTCCCAAGACCCCTATGTGTAAATTGCGAAACAACTTTTCTATACACTATGTGTAAATTACGAATCAACTATATCAAAAAATAGACCTTATGTGTAAATTGTGACCCTATGAACCTATGTGTAAATTCTAGACAAAAAAAAAAAAGAAATAGACCTTATGTGTAAATTGTGACCCTATGAACCTATGTGTAAATTGTGACCCTATGAACCTATGTGTAAATTCTAGACAAAAAAAAAAAAGAAATAGACCTTATGTGTAAATTGTGACCCTATGAACCTATGTGTAAATTCTAGACAAAAAAAAAAAAGAAATAGACCTTATGTGTAAATTGTGACCCTATGAACCTATGTGTAAATTCTAGACAAAAAAAAAAAAAAGAAATAGACCTTATGTGTAAATTGTGACCCTATGAACCTATGTGTAAATTCTAGACAAAAAAAAAAAAAAAAAAGAAATAGACCTTATGCGTAAATTGTGAACCACGATATCAAAAAGTAAACCAGTATGAAAAAGTAATGATTAAAACAATGTAAAACAATTTAAAGCAATGTATTAACGAAAACAACAAAACTAGTTTGTCATCCTTGCTCAGGGTCCATGTTAATTTTCTCTGTAATGTTCCATATTTAGTATATGTATTTAATTCAGTGTATTCACGAAAACAACCAATGTGTTAAGTAAGCATATTATGTACTTAAAAAGTATCAAAAGTAAAGAAATAATGATGAAAACAATGTAAAACAATGAAAAGCAAGGAATTCATGAAAACAAGAAAATCAGTTTGTCATCCTTGCGCAGGGGCCATGCTAATCCCCCCCATTTTCGGAAAGAATCACATTTTATAGTTATGCGGTGTAAATTTTACACAAGAAACTCTCGAAAGAAGTCCCCTTTTGTGCACCCATTCTGACGATATCAAAAAATAAACCAGTATGAAAAAGTAATGATTAAAACAATGTAAAACAATTTAAAGCAATTATTCACCAAAATAACAAAACTAGTTCGTCATCCTTGCGCAGGTGCCATGCTAATTTTCTCTGTAATGTTCCAAATGTTGAATTCCTGCAGATGTTCAGAGAAGTGGGTTCGGAATTTACATATAGCGGTCATGGGCCTTGGTTCGCAATTTACATACAGAGTTTTAATGGCGTCTGATTTTGGTTCGCAATTTACACGCTCTAGTTCGCAATTTACATACCATAAAAAATTAAATAATGCAGCTATCTTATGCACGCGAATAAACAAGGTCATCAAAAATTAATTAACTACAGTAGAACCCGCTTGAACTTAGCAGCTCGGGGACTGACGGAAATCGTCGTTAAATCCGTTTTAGAGTGTAAAATCCCACCATGTAAAAATGTGAATACGTGACAATATGCATACAGAGCAGTGGTCTCAAACTCGCGGCCCGATGCCAACTGTTTTGCAGCCCACGTGAATTATTACAAAATAAAATAAATTACCCTTTTTTCAGGTATATTATAATATATTAAATATATGATATAAACATAGTAATACTTAGCAAAGCCATCCTCTTTATAAGTACCAAGTTTTTGTAATTTGAGAGATGAAATAAAGATGTTCCTTGAAAGTAAAGATCAAGACGTCTGGCTTTTTGATGATCCAAAATTGTTACGTGATGTGGCATTAAGCACAGATATAACTGGCGATTTGAATTTCAAACTATAAGCCCAAAATAAGCTAGTCACATGATATTGATAATGTTAACACATTTCAGAGTAAAATTTAGCTTTGGGAAGCTCACCTCAGCGCAGGAAATCTTGCTCACTTTCCCATTTTAGAAGCTTCAGCTGAAGAAGAAATTTTTTTTTTAACTTTCAAAATGTTTTATTCTGAGCGAAATTTACAGGGAACGAAGGCGGTAGGCGGCATGTGCCTTTACAATGTCTGAAATCATAATAACAGGAGTCAGATATATACAAAGTGTGTGCAATTTACATTATGCAAGGGGTATATACAATGCAAGTGAAATAGATGAGCGGACTACAAAACAAAATTACCGAGTATGTATTCAAGAAGTGCGCTTTTTACAGTATGAGAGGTGTATATATACAGCGAATGCGCAAGTTACAGTATGAGAGGTGAATATATAATACAGTGCTAGTGAGATAGATGAGCGATGATACAACATAAGTGCAACGAAGATAGTTATATTAAAAGAGGATTTCAACAGGCAGTTTGAATGTTTCAAAGACATGGAAAATATTTTCAATATATTTAAGTCTCTATTTTCCCATAATGCTGACAACGCACCTGAAGAACTTCAGTTTGAATGAATAGGCTTTCAGTTTGATTCCTTCCTAAAAGAAAAATTCAACAGCTGCAATATAACAAAGTTTTACCAGTTAGTTTCAAAGGACAAGTACGTAAACATTGATAACCTAGCTGCACGGGTTCTGCCTATGTTGGGAACAATATAGTCATGTGAACAGGTGTTTTCAAGAATGAACCAAGTAAAATGTCTTGAAAGGAATCATCATCATCATCATTGTCAACCATTATCAATCCACTGCTGGACGAAGGTCTCCCCAAGTTTCCTCCACAACGGTCTGTCTTGTGCCAGTCTCCTCCATGTCACCCTTGCAAACTTTCGAATTTCATCCACCCATCTCCCATGTGGTCTTCTTCTGGGTCTTTTACTGTCCCTTGGAATTCAATCTAAAATTTCGGCTGTCCATCGATGGTCTGTCCTTCTGGCAGTATGTCCAGCCCATTGCCATTTCAGGGATTTAACTCTGATCATGATGTCTTCCACTCTTGTCATTTTTCGGATCCACGAGTTCTTTTTCTTATCTCTCCTGGTTACACCAAGCATGCACCTCTGCATGCTTCTTTGAGTTGTCTGCAGCCTTTGTATGTCTCTTTTAGTTAAGGTCCACGTCTCTGCACCGTACGTAAGCACTGGAAGGATGCATTGATCAAACACTTTTCTTTTAAGACATAATGGCATATTGCTCTTGAAAATTATGCTGTTTCTTCCAAAAGCTCTCCAGGCAAGTTTCGTACGCCGATTAATTTCTTCATCAATTTGACCCTCACTTGATATCTGCTGTCCAAGATAAACGTACGTGCCTGTTATCTCCAGCTTTTCTCCATCAATCGATAAATCTTCATTTCTTGTAAAAGCATTGAACATCACTTTTGTCTTCCGAAAGTTCATTTTTAATCCCACTTCTTTACTCTTATCAGCAAGTTCCTGGATCATACTCTGCAGCTCTGATGGGGTAGTTGCAAAAATGACTATGTCATCAGCAAAACGAAGGTGGGTTAGATAATCTCCATTAATCTTTATCCCTTTGTTCTCCCAGCTCAGCGACCGAAAGACACCCTCCAATTTGGCATTAAAGAGCTTCGGAGATATGGTGTCACCTTGTCTCACTCCCTTTCCAATTTTTATGTGTGTTGTATTTTCAAACAGCCGAATCTTTGCACTTGCATTTTCATAGATGTTGTTAATAATATTAATGTATGCATCTTCAATACCGCAGGATTTCAGAGCCATTGTAACTGCTGATGGTTTCACCGAATCAAAGGCTTTTTCATAATCGATAAAAGTCATGCACAATGGAAGTTCATATTCCCTCGCTCTTTCAATTAGTTCTCTCAGTACGTGGATATGATCTATTGTGCTGTAGCCACTGCTGAATCCAGCTTGTTCTCTCGGTTGAGCCATGTCCAGTGTTACCTTCAAGCGGTGTAAAAGAACTTTAGTGAAGATTTTATAAACCACTAATAGGAGGCTGATAGGTCTGTAGTTCCCGAAATCCTCAATGTCACCTTTTTTATGTAGCAGGATCATTGTAGCGGTGTTCCAATCCTCAGGAATCTTCCCTTCATTAAGGCATCGAGTGAAAATTTGGGCGAGTACTGTTTCGATTTCCCCACTTGCTTCTTGTATGATGTCTACAGTAATTCCATCTTCTCCTGGAGCTTTCCCTCGCTTCATGTTCTTGATTTCATGTGCAACTTCTGCTGGAAGGACTGGAGGAACTCTGGTACTGGTACCTTTCATGATGTCTGGAGTGCATGTATCATCCCTTTCATATAATTTGGAATACAAATCTTTCACTCTTGTCAAAATTTCGCCTCTATTTCTTGTTACAGAACCATTTTCTTTTCTCAGTGCCATAATCTGTTTTCTTCCCTTACTGAGATGTCCCTTTGCTATCTTTAGGCTTTGGTTGTTTTCCATTGCTTTCCTCACTAGTTCACAATTGAATTTTCTTACGTCTTCAGTGATAATTTTTCGTATTGTCTTGCATAGCTCTATATATTCCACTTTGGAAGTCACATCTTCTTTAGTTGTCCTCATCTCTCTTCTTTTTTGCATCAACATTTTGGTTTTTCCTGATAATTTGTTCACATGCGACTTGTTCTTAGACCCAGCTAATTTTGTTGCTGTTTCCATAAGAGCTTTGGTTACTTTTCTGTTAACTTCAGAAATATCCACTTCTTCCGATGTTAGGCCTTCTAAAGCAGAGAATCTGTCTTCAGTTCCAACTTGAAGGTATTATGGTGATTTTTAAGGTTGGTTATGTCAATAGATTTTGTTTGTCTTATGAGAGGAATATAAGACGATATATTAGAAATATAATATATAAGACGATATATTAGAAATATAATATATAAGTCGATATATTAGAAATATAATATATAAGACGATATATATATATACCAGTGTCGTATATTCAAGGGGATCTAGGTAATCGCAGATGGACCAACTATTTTTTAACTTTTTAGCAACTTTTGGAATTTTTCGCAAATGTTTTTCTTAGAATAATTCATGCAGAGCGTAGTTTTGTATTCAAGAAAAAACATTATTCACAACGCGCTTTGATCAAGAAGGGAAGTCCTTCATTCAATATGCTGTCAAAAGCGTCAATACGCGGAGAGAAAGAAGCGTCAATGCGGACACGCTGCTGCAAAGGCCATCTCATTTCGGAGAGGCAAGTGACCACGTGGCCCAGGAACGAAGACCTCTTGTTCCCGCTCAACGTGTAGTTTTCCTGCCCTGCAGAGAAAGAAGCGTTAATGCGCACGCGCTACTTCAAGGTTGAATCGCCGTACTAGCAAGGCAAGGAAGTCCATCTCATTTCAGGGAGAGGGTGCAACTGCAAGATTTCATCGTATTGCAGAGTACACAGACTGTATAGAGTGTTTGCTTGAGACTGTTTCGTTACTAATTCTGTTACTTTATTTATTCGTCTGTTTTTGTTTCATGACTGTTCTTGATCAAGACCTGTATGGCGTGTCCGTGTGTTATAGATGAATTGTTGAAGACATCTTTTGGAAGGAAACCATTTCAAGAAAAAAGTGGCATTAATAAGAAAAGGGCGACCAGTTCCTAAACTTCCAAATCTCTCTGCATTATACAAGGACAAAAACCGTTCTTACACGCGGCATTTTACAAAAGCAAATTATGAGAAAACATTGTGGTTAACAGGCTGCTTAAATTTGAATAGATTGTTTTGCTGGCCTTGCATATTGTTTAGTACCGAGAAGTCTGTGTGGTCAAATGGCGGATTCTGTGACCTGAATAATTTGTGCAAAGCTGTGGGAAAACATGAAAAAAACAGAGCTCACATAACTTGTTTTTTTAAGTTACAAACTTTTGGAGATTCAAGCAGCAGGATTGACCTTCAGTTGGATCATCAGAGAGCTCTACAAGTCACCAGGCACAACGAACAGGTGAAGAAAAACAGAAAAACAGCACATTTTATCCTGCTTAATAAAAGCCGTTTGTTTTTTAGCAAAACAAGAAGTGGCTTTCCGTGGACACAGTGAGGCAGATGATTCCATAAATAAAGGAAATTAAGTCGAACTTTTAAACTACACAGCCTAATATGACCCTCAGCTGAAAGAACATTTAAAAACATCAACTGTTTTTAGAGGTACATCTCCTCAAATACAAAATGACCTAATTGCTGCAATCAGCAGTGTTTTGAAAGGTGTTGTTCGGGGGAGATTAATAAAACTGAGTTTGTTTCTATCCCTTTTTATGAAATATCTGATGTAGCAAACAAATCTCAATTATCGACTTGTTTCCGTTATGTTGACGAGGAAGGCGATTACACGAGAGATTTTTGAAGTTCACTGACGTGAGTGCTGATAAGACTGCTGGGACATTTTTCCAGCTTGTGGATCAAGATATTTGTGAATATGAAGTGTCAAATAAAATCATAGGACAAACTTATGATGGAGCACCTATCACGTCGGGAGGGGTTGGAGGCTTATAGGCCAAAACTAAAGAAAAATATCCAGAGGCTTTATTTGTCCACTGCTACAGTCATGTCTTGAATTTAGTTCTCCAACAATCTGTGCGCAATATTACAGAATGTGGTACATTTTTTACTACACTATCTGCAATTATCTCATTTTTCTCTAAATCACCTAAAAGGACAAATGCTCTGAGTCTTTTTATGAATAAAAAATTGCCCGAATTGGCCCCTACCAGGTGGAATTTTTCATCTCGCTTAGTGAATACTGTGAGAGAAAACAGAGTCCACTTGGTAGATTTTTTTAAAGTATTGTAGATAGTTCAGATGGGTGGGATTCTGAAAGTATTCTACATGCTAGGGGATGTGCTTCGTTTTTGAATAGTTTCAAAGCATGTTTCTTGTTGGACGTGTTTTCCTCAATTTTTTCACATACAGATATTTTGTTTGATGTCCTGCAAAACAAATGTTTGGATGTAGCATATTGCTGCAAAAAAATTGAAGATGTGAAAAACGTAATAAAAGAAAAACACCAAAAGTCCTTTGATGATTTCTGGAAAAACGTTTTGGAAAATTCCACTGAACAGCCCAGGAAAAGAAGAAATGAAGACCCAGACGTATTTTACAGAAGTTTGTTTCATGAAATCTTAGACAATCTAATTGTACAACTAACAGACCGATTTGGAAATTACAAAAATCTTGAATTCAAAACGCTTTTGGAGACACACAGGTTTCTACAGATGAAAGAAAAATTTCCTGAGACAGCATTTAGTTCCCTTTTACAGACTTATAACAGACATTTCGATTCAGTACGCCTACGAAATGAACTTATTGTGTTATACTCAGCCCCTGACAACGAAATGTGCAACAAACGCCTTCATCTCATGTTGAAGTATATGATTCAAAAGAAACTAAATCTAGTGATGCCTGAAACTTATAGGCTCTTATTACTTATTCTTACAATACCAGCAACAACTGCAACAGTAGAACGTACATTTTCAACTTTGAAGAGGATCAAGACTTTCACTAGATCTACTCAGGGACAGGAAAGACTAACTGGACTTGCTCTGCTGTCAATAGAAAAGCACCTTTTAGAAAGACTCAGACAGAATCCCAAATACAATTTTACGGAAATATATATATATATATATATATATATCATCTAAATAATAAAGGTAAGCAGCACTTGAAAATAATTATGGGAGATTTCAATGCAAAAATAGGGCAACGGCAACAGAATGAAACTTTAGTAGGTAAATTCGGTCACGGCAACAGAAACCAGCGTGGAAATACTCTCGTTGAGTTTGCAGAGGCAGAAGGGTTTTTCATCTTGAACTCCTTTTTCAAGAAAAAGCCACACAGGAAATGGACATGGAGACATCCAAATGGGACGACAAGTGAAATTGATTTTATTATGTGTAACAAAAAATTCGTCATAGAAGACTGCAGTGTGCTAAACAAGTTCAACACAGGTAGTGACCATAGATTGGTGAGATGTAAGATGCACCTCAACACTAAACTTGAACGTGGCAAGCTCATAAGACAAACAAAATCTATTGACATAACCAACCTTAAAAAACACCATAATACCTTCAAGTTAGAACTGAAGAACAGGTTCTCTGCTTTAGAAGGCCTAACATCGGAAGAAGTGGACATCTCTGAAGTTAACAGAAAAGTAACCAAAGCTCTTATGGAAACAGCAACAAAATTAGCTGGGTCTAAGAACAAGTTGCATGTGAACAAATTATCAGGAAAAACCAAAATGTTGATGCAAAAAAGGAGAGAGATGAGGACAACTAAAGAAGATGTGACTTCCAAAGTGGAATATATAGAGCTATGCAAGACAGTAAGAAAAAGTATCACTGAAGACGTAAGGAAATTCAACTGTGAACTAGTGAGGAAAGCAATTGAAAACAACCAAAGCCTAAAGATAGCAAAGGGACATCTCAGTAAGGGAAGAAAACAGATTATGGCACTGAGAAAAGAAGATGGTTCTGTAACAAGAAATAGAGGCGAAATTTTGACAAGAGTGAAAGATTTCTACTCCAAATTATATGAAAGGGATGATATATGCACTCCAGACATCATGAAAGATACCAGTACCAGAGTTCCTCCAGTCCTTCCAGCAGAAGTTGCACATGCAATCAAGAACATGAAGCGGGGAAAAGCTCCAGGAGAAGATGGAATTACTGTAGACATCATACAAGAAGCAAGTGGAGAAATCGAAACAGTACTCGCCCAAATTTTCACTCGATGCCTTAATGAAGGAAAGATTCCTGAGGATTGGAACACCGCTACAATGATCCTGCTACATAAGAAAGGTGACATTGAGGATCTCGGAAACTACAGACCTATCAGCCTCCTATCAGTAGTTTATAAAATCTTCACTAAAGTTCTTTCACACCGCTTGAAGGTAACACTGGACATGGCTCAACCGAGAGAACAAGCTGGATTCAGGAGTGGCTACAGCACAATAGATCATATCCACGTACTGAGAGAACTAATTGAAAGAGCGAGGGAATATGAACTTCCATTGTGCATGGCTTTTATCGATTATGAAAAAGCCTTTGATTCGGTGAAACCATCAGCAGTTACAATGGCTCTGAAAACCTGCGGTATTGAAGATGCATACATTAATATTATTAATAACATCTATGAAAATGCAAGTGCAAAGATTAGGCTGCTTGAAAATACAACACACGTAAAAATTGGAAAGGGAGTGAGACAAGGTGACACCATATCTCCGAAGCTCTTTAATGCCACATTGGAGGGTGTTTTTCAGTCACTGAGCTGGGAAAACAAGGGGATAAAGATTAATGGAGATTATCTAACCCACCTTCGTTTTGCTGATGAGGTAGTCATTTTTGCAACTACCCCATCAGAGCTGCAGAGTATGATCCAGGAACTTTCTGACAAGAGTAAAGAAGTGGGATTAAAAATGAACTTTCAGAAGACAAAAGTGATGTTCAATGCTTTTACAAGAAATGAAGATTTATCGATTGATGGAGAAAAGCTGGAGATAACAGACACGTACGTTTATCTTGGACAGCAGATATCAAGTGAGGGTCACATTGATGAAGAAATTAATCGGCGTACAAAACTTGCCTGGAGAGCTTTTGGAAGAAACAGCATAATTTTCAAGAGCAATATGCCATTATGTCTTAAAAGAAAAGTGTTTGATCAATGCATCCTTCCAGTGCTTACGTATGGTGCAGAGACGTGGACCTTAACTAAAAGAGACATACAAAGGCTGCAGACAACTCAAAGCAGCATGGAGAGGTGCATGCTTGGTGTAACCAGGAGAGATAAGAAGAGGAACTCGTGGATCCGAAAAATGACAAGAGTGGAAGACATCATGATCAGAGTTAAATCCCTGAAATGGCAATGGGCTGGACATACTGCCAGAAGGACAGATCATCGATGGACAGCCGAAATTTTAGATTGGATTCCAAGGGACAGGAAAAGACCCAGAAGAAGACCACATGGGAGATGGGTGGATGAAATTCGAAAGTATGCAGGGGTGACATGGAGGAGACTGGCACAAGACAGACCGTTGTGGAGGAAACTTGGGGAGACCTTCGTCCAGCAGTGGATTGATAATGGTTGACAATGATGGTGATGATGATATATATATATATATATATATATATATATATATATATATATATATATATATATATATATTTGTTTGGGGGGGATGAAAAATGTGAGATTACCCACTGTCTGAAATCACCCTACGCCACTGATATATACACTGCTGGCCACCCAAAATGCAACACCAAGAAGAAAGCATCCGATTGGCTTGAAATTCGCAGCATGTGTCGCCCGCGAGAGGACATGCAAACGATTAGCATTGCAGGGCATATGCTAATCATGTGCGCCCGGCACGCCACTGAGAAGCACTGTAAGAAGGGTGCACAGAAGATGGGGTGTAAGTAGTGGAAGTGTGTTGTGCTGTCGGACCTGTGCTTGGGAAGCTTCCTGATGCCTCGTTGCAGAATACGGCAGTGATTCCAGCACGTTTCGGAGTTCGATAGAGGACGAATAGTGGTTTATCGCGACAGCGGTTTATCGTACCGAGACATCCGCGTCCGTGTGGGACGACATCCAGCCACAGTGAAGCGAGTATGGATTCGGTGGGTGCAGGAGGGACGGACGGACCGACGTGAGCGATTGCCGTAGCCGCGGCACACCACCGAACGAAAAGACCGGCATGTTGTGCGGTGGGCATTGACGGCTCGTACAGCCACATCACGAACGTTAGCGCAGGAGTTAGGGTGTGTTGCGCAACAACCTGTGTTAGCACGTACCGTTCGACGTCGTCTGCAGGAGCGGGGACTTGTCGCACGGCTCCGATTAAAATTGACGTTACACCACCGGCGAGTGCGGCAGCAGTGGCCCGTTGAACGCCACACCTGGACTACGGAATGGCACGACATTGTCTTATCCGACGAATCCCGCTTCTGCCTGTAACACCAGGATGGTCGGATCCGCATTTGGCGGCACCGCGGCGAGAGACTGTATGACGCCTGCATTATGCATTGCCATACCGGTCCGTCTCCTGGCGTTATGGTTTGGGGCACAATTGGATATGACACCCGCACCTCTCTGGTACGCATCGCCGGTACACTCAACACCCACCGCTACATCTCCGACGTTTTGGAGCCTGTAGTCCTCCCTTACCTGCAGGGCCTGCCAGCGGCCACGTTTCAACAGGACTATGCGCGCCCGCACGTGGCACGCATTGTGCAACAATTCTTTACGGCCCACCAGGTGTCACTGCTGTTGTGGCCCGCCTGTTCTCCCGATATGTCGCCCATCGAACACGTCTGCTCGCTGATCGGTAACCGAGTGGCCCGGCAAGCGCCACCCGCGGCTACGCCTGATGAACTGTGGCAACGTGTGGAAGCAGCCTGGACCGGCATACCCCAAGCCCACATCGAAAGCCTCTTTCGTTCGATGCCCGTGGCGTGTAGCGGCCGTTATTGCTAGTCATGGGGGCCACACGAACTATTGATGTCTGGGTGTTCCGCAAGTCGCACGGACCTGTAAGCTCAATCGTTTCATCTTTGTATCTGTTGTTGTGTGTCCAGTAAATCTGGCTTTGCTATCTCGTGTCCTTCTTGGTGTTGCATTTTGGGTGGCCAGCAGTGTATATATTATTGTTCAAAGCAAATTTGTCCGGGCCGGGTCGGGTCAGGGTCCAAAATTTTTGACCCGTTTCCAACTCTGTCTACTACTAGACGTGGTACGAGTACAACAACATATTTCGTTGAAATGACATTCATTAAGTGTAGCTGTTACCTATTCTCATAAACGGTTTTGAACCCAGCGCGGACATTTTGGAGCAAGAGAAGAGGTTTGAGGGGTGGGGATTAAAGACTTCTCTGAAACCTGGTAATCTGAAAAAGCTGGAGGGGATTTCTATTTTCCGTGGTAGTTTTCCCTCCTGGTCATCCCTATATATTCGATACGGCTTCTAAATATTTATGTCTTTAATTAACTTATTTGCTATAAAATAATACAAATTTTGAAGATGACAATCCGATTTTTGGCGTAAATGTGACAAGGATGGTAAGTCAGATAATATGCGAAAACTTGAAAATTTTCATCGTCCTGGAGCGGGACTCGAACCCGCGTCTCCCAGAAAACGCCTAGGTATGCTAACCACTACACCACCCAGAACGACCAAGTTTCAAGTTTCCGATCAATTTGAATTTAACCATCACAGGATTCGCTAGTCGAAGCAACCGGCATTCATGTTTAGCGAATCTGGAGGTTAACAATCCTATCCCGTGATTGCCCGGAGAAGCAGATAAATCATGAAAGAAATACGGGATTACGCCATATATATATATGGCGTAATCCCGTATTTTTTATACGGGATTACGCCATATATATATACGCCATATATATATATGGCGTAATCCCGTATTTCTTTCATGATTTATCTGCTTCTCCGGGCAATCACGGGATAGGATTGTTAACCTCCAGATTCGCTAAACATGAATGCCGGTTGCTTCGACTAGCGAATCCTGTGATGGTTAAATTCAAATTGATCGGAAACTTGAAACTTAGTCGTTCTGGGTGGTGTAGTGGTTAGCATACCTAGGCGTTTTCTGGGAGACGCGGGTTCGAGTCCCGCTCCAGGACGATGAAAATTTTCAAGTTTTCGCATATTATCTGACTTACCATCCTTGTCACATTTACGCCAAAAATCGGATTGTCATCTTCAAAATTTGTATTATATGGCGTAATCCCGTATTTCTTTCATGATATAAAATAATGTTCAGTATCAGTGACACGCAGACATATTACCGGTTCGGCTGGAAAAAACAAGTGAATCAGAGTTACAGATTATAAATAATCCACAAGCGATTTCAAAGCTCCTGGATACATACGGGATTAATTACAAAGTCCAATGAGTTTAAGAAAACTGGCGAATGACTGTGAGTTCGATGTCTCCAGAAAATTTAGTTAAACTTTCTGTACTGGGTATAGTTATAAGCAGAAATACATTGAAGAAACAACAATGGAAATCTTTAGAAGCTGTGGAGATTGGGGTTTCTAGATATTCTAAAGTAAAATAGATATAAAGGGGACGAAAAATGCTTGAATGATTATTGAATATAAGCCGAGGTTTCAAATGTTGCGAAGTAAATTCATATAATGCGTTGGAACATTTACTCATACTGATTATGCCAGGCAGAATAAAAATCGATGACTGACATTCTATGACTTTTCTTTTAAAGTTTATGTCTAATGATTTTACTTCCCATACTTCCAATAGGAAAAAAATTCGATCCTATTTCTTCAGCGAAGAAAGATTTTACGTACATCAAAATTGGCCCAGTGATAAAAAAAACCATCCTAACTTAGATTGTACAATCGGTGTTTTTTGCAAAAATGTTTTTCTGAACTATATTAAAAATCAATAAATTTATTTCAATGTAGTGCTACGGAAGAGTGGAGCCACCTGTAAGCAAGTATCATAACTACACCGAAGTAAAATTATTGATTTTTATTATTGTCCAGGAAAGTTTTTTGCGGAAAACACCGATTGTTCAATCTAAGTTAGGATGGTTTTTTATCACTGGGCTAATTTTGATGTATGGGAAATCTTTCTTTGCTGAGGAAATAAGGTCAAACATTTTTTCATTGGAAGTACAGGAAGCAAAATCATTAGACGTCCGCCTTAAGAAACACTCTAAGGTGAAGATACATACAGTATGGCCCGCTTATAACGAGGAGCTCAGGACCGACAGAAACCCACGTTAAATCCAGAGGCTCGCTAAATCCATTTTTGGGTTGAAATTTCCTCCATGTAAAAAGATGCATACGCGACATTATGCGTATACGTTTATAAAAGGTTATTACAAATGAAATCAACAATTTTAACATTTTAGAAAAAAAAAACTACGTAAGATATTGACACTCTCGATGCACCCTTCTATCATCAATAGTAACGATTTTATTATACAAGGTGCCTAGGAAAGTCCCTTTAGCCTGGAATAACTTGCGAACGGAAAGAGGTACAGTTATGAAAGTGAGATAATGGTATAGTAAAGCGACTACACTCGATCGAATGCAACCGATAGCAGTACCCCTAGTGGCGAAATGCGGAAGTTAGCCATTGCAAATCGAAAACGAAAAGAGATAGAGCAAAATTTTCAATTACAAAGTTGTAGAGCATCAATTAATTAGTACAAAAAAACATTTGTTTTACACGGATAAGATAAATTGTCGCCTAAATACCCTAAAATGTCCGAAATCGATGCGCGACTTTTTGTGTGAACGTTTGAAGAGAACAGGCATAGGAAGCAAATACACACAATTTATTGCATAAATGCGTACTTATGTCAATACAGTTTGATGACGTCAGACAAAACCAAAACAAAAAAAGCAAACTGGCGCACAGTGATAAAAAGTTAATGTCGAGTATGATCGAAGAATTCGCCATTACCCACGATACACATTTGTATTCGTAAAAGTAACTCTGCATGCACATTCCTCAGCATGGAAGGTGTCACACTATTGCAAGCATCTGTAACACGACGACGTAGATCCAGTAGACTTGTAGGCGCTGTTGCATACACCTGATTTTTTACGTAACCCCCAGAAATCCAAGCTCGCCATTCTCACACAGCGTACGTAGACCTAAACTTCTGATCAGGGTACATCCTGCTACTGGTTTTTATATCGTAGGTACGGTACAACGTCACAATCTGTATTTGCATACGGCTACATTTGCGAAATGTGAATATGCAGATTCAAATCATCGTGCATCGATTTCTGACATTGTAGGGTATTTAGGCGACAATTTATCTTATTCGTGTAAAACAAATGTCGTTTTGTACTAATTAATTGACGCTCTACAACTTTGTAATTGGAAATATATGCTCTATCTCTTTTCGTTTTCGATTTGCAATGGCTAACTTCCGCATTTCGCCGCTAGGGGCGCTGCTATTGGTTGCATTATATCGGGCGTAGTCGCTTTACTATACCGCTATCTCACTTACATAACTGTACCTCTCTCCGTTCGCAAGTTATTCCAGGCTAAAGGGACTTTCCTATGCACCCTGTATAGATGGCGTCACTGAAAATAGATTGTACGCTTTCACCGTCACGTGACTGGTCGGGCAAGATGGCTGCAAATGCTGTGGAGAAGGCGTTCTGTGTGCTCGAATTAAACAAAATGACTTCTGTTACTGTAGTGCAAGGGCGTTTTAGAACAGGTTTCAAGAAATCACCACCGAATAGACGACTGGCACAAGAAATTAGAAACAAGATGTTTGTGATCAGGTAAAAGTCCAGGAACACCACGTGTATGGGATGAACAAGTGGAGCATGTTCTTACCGCTTACCAATGCAGCCCAAGGAAATCCACAACGACGGCCGGTGGGTGATACAAATCCCAGAACCGACTATTTGGACAATTTTAAGGAAGCGGCTGAAAATGACTCCCTACAAACTGCAGGTATTGCAAAGTCTAACTGACAATGACAAAACCGCAACGTCACAATTTCTGTACAGAAATGCAAAAGCGGTTTGAAGATGATTTTAGTGAGCGTTTGATTTTCAGAGACGAATCGACATTCCACATAAGTCGGAAAGTTAACAAACATAACATTAACATATGGGGAGTGCAAAATCCTAGAGTAACAGTGGAGCATGAACGGGATTCCCCAGAAGTTAATGTGTTCTGCGCTGTATCCCGTAAAAAAAAAAGTGCATGGCGCCTTCCTTTTCCAAGGAAACGCTGTAACGGGATGCTCTTATCTCAATTTGCTAATTATTTGGTTGATGCCCCAACTGCACAAAGACAGTGACAGCTTCATTTTCCAATAGGATGGAGCACCACCCCACTGGTATCGGGAAGTTAGAAATGACCTCGATGAAAATCGTATACAGCGCTGGATTGGCCGCGCAACGAGCGACAACAGGTCACTCACATGCTGGCCACCACGACGTCCGGATCTAACACCCTCTGACTTTTTTTAATGAGCTATGTCAAAGACAAGGTCTTCGTTCCTCCCTTTCCTGTTAATTTAGCTGATCTGAAACAACGTATCGCAACAGCTTGTTGAAGCTGATGAAGATATGTTAAGGAGTGTTTCGCAAGAATTTGAGTACAGCGTTCATATAAGCCTTGTGACAAAGGGTGTACACATAGAACATCTGTAAGTCGCTGTAACGAAGTTCAAGAGTTCCCTACAAAACGGTGCAGCACGAGTGTCAATATTTTAAATAATTTTGGTTTTATAAGATGTTGAAACTGTCTATTTCATACCCTGTATTATGCTCTAGTAACAACTGGATGTACTTGAAATATTTCATTAATTAACAATATTAATACTATAGTTAACTAATTAAATCTTTCAAGTATATTCATCCTGACGGCCATGTGTGCCTGTCAGCTATTTAACTACACAACAGACATGTGGCAAAACAAACGCCGATCCTCCCAATGCAACGCTTACTCGGAGGGTGAAGGTGGCAATTGGCACAATTCCAAGAACTGTTATCTCCTGTTTCTCATCTGGCGACATACCCATTCCATTATTCTGCTGTCTTTCTATGCAATTTCGCCCAGAAATAATCTTACATGTGCGTAAGCCCCATCCATCAACTCTTCTGACGCGATACATTCACGGCAAGAGTCTCTCTCCGATATCCCCTGAAAAGAGGTGTCGGAGAGAGACTTTGCACAACTTGCTTTTTGTGCATTTGATGTACTCTCTCGCACTCTCTCCTCATTGCTTTTCTATCAACACTCTTCCACTAGCATACAGAGATTCCCCTGCGCTACAGCAATTTCATCTTGTATGCCTCCATTTGTATACCTCCATTTCACTACAGTGCACATATTTTCTCCGCCTCGTTAAAAATGGAATTTCATGAAAGTTAGTTACTTTTCTTGTTTAAATGATCATCTTAGATTTTTTTTCTCTCGTTAAATCCTAGGACTTCGTAAAATTTTGTGCGTTAAAAACAATCAAATTAGCTTTGAATTAACATTATACCATACAAAGTCCCCGATCTCTTCGCTAAATCCGAAATGTCGCTAAATACGGAGTCGTTATTTGCGGTTCATTGTTTGCTGCAGAAAACCTGATCCTCAAAGAAGTTTCCGCCAAGACTGCTGAACGGAGAAAGACTTAGGAATATATATGAGGTTTTCGTGCCGTGTCCACAGATTTAAAAAAATTCATATTCGATATGAAGAATAGCTAAGGAGTTGAGACGACGTTGATGGCATCACAAAACGTATGGGTATGTTTCAGTCGTCGCAATACAGTGAACGTTCTTTCGGCAGAGCCGTTGAAAGACGTCATCCACAGGAAGATTCTTAAGGCAATGTCTATACATTTTTTGCAAACTCTTATTTCTCATTGCATCACTCATCTCAAGGATGATTTTGAGGACCACTTTTCAATTGCCGTAGAAACCCGCTGAAATGAAAGCACTGGTTCAGAACTAACTCCGCTAAATCATCTTCGTAGAATTCACGCAGTTCCATTGTGAATATTTCCCATTCTTTTTGTTCTCTGCCTGCATTCTTTCTTTTTTTCAAAACCTTTCTTTCTTTTTATTTTTGCCGGTCCCCAAACTATGCCGTCTGGGACTGTAGCCCACCTAGGCCCATTTGCGAATATGGCCCTCACACCAAGACCCAGAAGAAGAACACGTGAGGGATGGGTAGATGAAATTCGAAAGCATGCCGGAGTGACGTAGAATAGAATGGTTCAAAACAGAAAGTTGTGGAAGAGACTCGTGACCTCCTCATCCTCCGAAAGGACGAAATTGATGCTGCTTTGTCAAAATTAAAAAAGTTGTCTCGCAGAAAACGCAGGCGTTAATTTACTGCCTTTTCGTGTTACACATTTATAGCAAGTGTGGTTACCCCTTGCTACTCTCATTGGGTAAAACCTTGCACCACCCTTGCTTGGTGCCACCATTTCCTGGTGCTTAAGGGGTAGGGGGAAGCATGACTCTTTGGTAATTTTTTTCTATTCCCTTAAAATTATTTGGGTTAAAATTGTAAATTGTTAGGAGTATAGTTTTCTGTTATTTTTGTTTGTGTTTTTTAGGCTTTCTTACATTTTTTTTTCTTTTTTTTGGAAACTTTTGAGCTCACATTCTAAATTTTCGTTTCCAGTGCAGAGAGCGAATTCTCTAGCGCCACTCTTGAGCCCAGATTATTTTAAATTTATTTATTTATTTACAATTTTTAAGTGATTTTCTAAGTATTATTTTAGGGAGGAAGGGGTTCAGCATAATTTATTTTAATTTTCTCTATTTTATTTAGTCTTTTTAGATTTAGACTCGTGGAGACATTCATCTAGCAGTGGGTTGAATATGGTATAACGAAGTAAATTTCTCCGTCATTTTTGGTCTACGCCGGGAATCGAACCCGAGTCCGCTTATTCCGGAACAAGTCGCTCTACCAACTGAGCTACGCAGACGTTCATTCTGATTGCTATCTGCCTTTATGTCGTGTGCGTCCTGCTGGCAGGTACGTCACATATTCCCCCCTTCCCCCGAAAGAGGGCCGGGGGCATGGCCCACGGGTCAGCCGTGACCATGAATCGTTGCAGGCAGCCATCCACTGTAGAACGTGCACTTCAGAACTCCCAGTCAATCTGGTGTGTGGAAAGCAACGTCACACATTTTTATTTTTTGAAGCGCTGGAGAAGAGATTCTCCGATTTTTCCTATCTCGCGGTGTGGAAAGAACATCACACCAATGCGAGATTTTGAACGGCCGAGTCATCCGGAAAGTTCGGGCGCCATTATAACGAAGTAAATTTCTCCGTCATTTCTGGTCTACGCCGGGATCGAACCAGGGTCCCCTCATTCCGGAATAAGTCACTCTACCAATTGAGCTACGCGGACGTTCGTTCAGACTACTATCTGCCTTTATGTCATGTGTGTCCTGCTGGCAGGTACGTCACAATGGTTGAAGATGATATACACTGTATTGACAAATGTCACCAGACATATAAAAGAGAAACACAACATAGCATTTATTGACATACATTAGTACAGTGTCGGTCCACCTTTGGCCTTAACGCATGCACTGACCCTTCGAGACATGCTTTCGGCAAGATTTTGGAACACAGCGATAGGTATGCACTTCCATTCAGTACATAATGCTGCCGCTAACTGTTGCGTAGTAGCAAGCCTTGGTTCCAAACTTCTTATGCGGCGCTCTAATTTATCCGATAGGTGCTCTATGGGATTAAGATCAGGGCTCTGTGCTGGACAGTCCACACACGATACGGAATTATCGTCAAACCACGCCGTAACAGTCCTTGCTTTATGGCTTGGTGCATTATCCCGTTGGTACCAACAAGGCTCGGTTGCATAGTATTGCCACAGAGTTTGTAGGGCATAACTGTCCAGAATATCGAGATAGACGTGCTGGTCAATAGGTTTGTCCACGATAACCAATGGGCCGGAACCATACCACGAAAAACATCCCCACCCGAGTACACTGCTAGCTCCAAACTTGACCGTAGGAACAGTACACTGTGATAAATAGCGTTATCCCGGCTTCCGCCATACCCACACACGGCCATCAGACTGATGGATCGTGTATCTGGATTCATCAGTCCACAGGACCCGTTTCCATTGATCTACGGTCCACGATAAATGTTCTTTACGCCATGCTAAACGACGAGTAGCATTCCGAGTGGAGATGAAAGGCTTATGAACAGCCGCACGACCACAGTAACCCATGTAATGAAGTTCTCTGCGAATGGTACATGTACATAAAAAGGTTCTAGCATTTTTACTCGCCTGTACATTGAGGTCTTGTGCAGTACTCCGTCGATTAACTATAAGAACTCTCCTGAGGCTTCGACGTCCCACATCACTGATTTCGTTTGGTCTACCGGTACGTTTTGCTGCTTCGGGCACGCCATGTGTTTTCCACTTATTCAGTACATTCAAAACAGTTGACTTGGGTATGTTTAAACGCCTCTCGGTTTCTCTTATGGACAACCCACTAATATAACACCCTACAATCTTTCCTTTCTCAAAGTCAGTTCTCTCCCGCCGCGACATTTTCACTCAACCCCACAGTGCGATATGATCGCTTGTTTTTATACCGTTTGCAGCTGAACCACGCATCTTAACAACGCAGCGGATCCATTCATTTGCATTTGAAGGGGTGTCCGGTGACTTTTGTTAATACAGTGTATACAGGTGTCCATAAAGTCTTTCCCACGTTACAAAAATTTATATAAAAAAATTTACTACAGGTACAAGAAAGGGAATGCACGACAATGATGGTGCACAAGAAAAGATTTTATTCCAGTGTTATTAAATCTCCACATGGGCGCCATTTGTGGCCAGGGGGACATCTAACCGATATTGGATTTCACGCCATGTTTTGTTTACCATCTCAGCGGAGACAGAAACAATGACGTCCGTTATTCTGCTCTTCAAAGTCTCGACATCCGGAACACTGCTAGAGTAAACTTGGTCTTTCACATAACCCCACAGGAAAGTGTCTACACTCCAATTCATCCTAAAAGTGTACTTTTGGTAAAGGCGGGAGAGCCTTATGACAACTCGTCGTGGAACGCAAGAACGGTATCCCTCCACGTTAATGCGCTCTTCTACTGTTTCCTTTCTGATCCCCCCAATCCCATCCACCCACACATCTCACAAGCAGTGGGATTGTGAGTGGGGGTCTGGTGAAGGCCGAACTGCTTCACCTAACCCCCGGTTTAAGTAAGTACCCTTCGAGTTTTCCCGATTGTCAATTTATTGCCTCTGTGTTGTTAATGTTGGGAGAGGCCTTCCACCCCTTTCCCCTGTCCGAGTTGTATCCCAAATAAGCATACACAGCCGAAAGTGCGAAGTTCTTGATTCAGCAACTTCTCATAACAAATTTATTTCCAAAAGCGCCCTAACTTCTGGAACTTGCCAATTTTAGGGCAGTTTTGCCTGATAAACTGCTGAGCAAACAAAAATGTATTCTGCGCAATAATTCTACAGGTTTTCGCTCAAAACTCTGGGGACTACTTTTCGTAGCGGAGGTAGCTGTTTCGCACCCTACGTAGTGTATGCTCCTAGGTTGACTCGGAGTATAAAGGAGTTATGTCAGGCGATTGAGGTGGCCATGTCATGGGACCGTCGCTGCCAATCCACCTGTCCGGAAATGTGGCATTCCGGTACTCACGAACCATTATTTACCAATGTGGTAAGGCACCGTCTTGTTGGAAAATAACCGAAGGTTGGAATGCATGCAACTGAGGTGCTACAAAAAGTTCCAGTATGTCCAGGTACACGCTACATGTTACCGTGGGCACTGTGAAAAAGAAGGGTTCGATGATTCTGTCATGCATCAGGCAGCACCATACGTTCACTTTCGGGCTAGCCCTCTGTTGTCCGATGACACAATGGGGATTTTCTCATCCCCAGATTTGCACATTGTGCCTATTTACTGTACCAGAGACGTGGAATGTGGCTTCATCTGAGGAAAAGGCACTGTGCAGATAATCACTATCATGAGCTATGCGCTACAGCATCTCCGTCGCAAATGCAGAACTGCGAGGCCGGTCATCAGTCTGAAGAGCTTGAACGATCTGTACCCTATAATCATACAGATGAAGACGTTTGTGTCAAATTTTGTGAACCATGGTACAGGGAATCCCAGTTTCCAGTGAAGCACGACGAATGGATTTCCTGGAGCTTCACAAAAATGTCTCCTGAACAGCTGCAGCTGTCCCTTGTGTAACCGGTGGTCGGCCTGCTCGGAGGGGATCGACAACACTACCTGTCTCTTTAAACTTTTCATACCGAGCTTTTATGTTTTTTTGGGCCAGTGGTGATCGTCTGTACTCTTTTCTGAAATGACGCTAGACAGTAACCGCCGATTTGCCCTTGTGGAACCACAACACGCACCCCGCTTTTTCTTGCATAGAAGCCATTATCCATGAAATGCTTCTCTTATTGAGCAGTAGCGCTCACCTAAAGAACAGAAAAACAAAAACAAAAAAATTTTTGAGTGCTACTACACTATCTACCAACAAGTAATTGGACACCCCTGCAATCGACGATATCTGCGGTCCTGATACACGTCACGGCTGCCACCATTAAATATCGTGTGGGAAACAACAACGCAACCAGTTGCATGCAAGATGCCACGCAGTTCGGAGCTCTCTGATTTCGAGAAAGGTGTAATCGTCGGGTATCACAGAAATGGCCGATCCATACGTGACATATCCAGCGAGTTGAAGTACCCAAAATCGACAGTGGCCTACGTGATTGGCAAGTGGAAGATGAGAGGTGACTGTCGGAATGTGCCGCGATCCGGCAGACCCACAAAACTGGGAGTTAGAGACCCACGGGTGCTGGCCAGAGAAATTCGGAAGAACCGCACCAAATCGATGGGCCACATCCGCGAGGAGTTTCAACAGGCAGCCGGGAGAGTTCTTTCAATGAATACCATCCGTAAGGAAGCCCATCTGCTCGGTTATCATGGACGTGCTGCCGCCCACAAGCCTTTGATCACCAAGTCCAATAGCGCTGCTCCGCTAAAGTGGTGCAAAGAACGTCAACAGTGGACCGTTGAACAGTGGAAACAGGTTCTCTGGAGCGACGAATCAAGGTTCACCCTCTACCGTTCGGATGGCAGGGTCTGGCGTCTGGCTGGAGAACGCCTCCTGCCGGAATGTTTGGTGCTAACTGTGAAGTTCGGCGGCGGTGGAATTATGCTATGGGAGTGTTTCTCCTGGTATGGCATGGGACCCTTGGTCGCAATTCCTGGTAGACTCAACGCCGAGACCTACTGCACCATTTTGGATAACCATGCTCTTCCTACGTTGTGGTAGTTGTACGGGATGGACCCATGTTACTTTCCGGATGACAATGCCACCTGTCATTTTGCGAGGTCCACCATGGCTTGGTATGGTGACAATGGGGTTAATCGAATGGACTGGCCTGCGCAGAGCCCGGACCTTAACCCTATCGAGCACCTCTGGGACGAGTTGGAGCGTCGACTTAGGGGTGCCCCCACCGTACGAAATCGGTGAAGGAACTGACCTGTCTTCTCCAAGCTGAGTGGAAGAAAATACCGCTAGCCGTCGTACAACGCCTGGTTGAGAGTATGCCCCGGAGGGTCGCAGCTGTAATCGCCGCCCGTGGAGGTTCCACCAACTATTGAAGGTGATTAAACTTCGTTTTCCTTTGCTATCACAGGTGTCCAATTACTTGTTGGTAGATAGTGTATATTATGCTGCCAACCAATTTATTTTAACTTGCATAGATGTTTTATATTAATTTTTGTAATGTGGGAAAGACTTCATGGACACCCTGTATTATTTTTGGAAGATTAGCGACAGGATGTACGTATAACACATACGGTATACGTGTGAAATTTTTTTTAAGATAATTGGCCAGATATAAGTTGGCTCCTAATTGAGAATCGCTAGGTAGGTTCCTGGTTACAGCGAAGGGTGGAAACCAAAATGTAAAACAGATAAACATCTATGTTTAACTTCCACACGAGATCTATCACCAAAACTATTTTCTCGTTTTCTAGATGTTCTGTGTGAACATATTTACATAAAATATCCTAGAACCTGGGAGAGCTCTTAGTGCAAGACTTTCTCACGGAAACTCTAGATCCCTGGCGCTTTTATATGCCTCATTCATTTACTCAGATGTGCAAAGAGGAATGGAAGCATTTGTAGCAAGACAGAAAGCAATTTCCGGTTAGCAGTGTTTATTTCAAGAGCAATAGTATTATCCTCCTCCTAGTCATATTTTTTTTGTATGTATGTAGTATGATAAGTGACTACGTTGTACACGTACTGCTTTGCAAACTTCACTTGCGACCACAAAGCCAGTCTGTTCGTATCATGAGGTGTACAGCATTTACCACAGGAAGCATATGTGAGCTGTTAACAATATTTGCAGTTGAGCTGAGTGTATCCTTGAAATATTGAAAAATAAAATTTTTTGAAACTCGACACACTTCCCAAGCTGTTTCAGAATTCTTTTCTTTTTTTTTTTTTAACTGAGAGCAGCAGGTGTTGACGCACTCTTATGCGGAAGGCGGAAGTAACTGTTTGTCTCTGCGCAAACTCCACCCTCTGCGTCTGAGACGGCAATTGTTGCGATTCGAAGATCAGTGTATTCCGTCAGCTGAGAAAATGAAAAGAAAAGAAACGAAGGAGAATTAGGATTTCGCGTCATATCACAGCGTAGCCAAGGACATGGCAGGCGGCTGTTCTTGCGTAGGACGTCGGGCGACTGCGGTGTATATGTGTGTGTGTGCTGGTAAACAGCTGACCTCCTGTTCTTCCGCATTCGTCGCCTATCGTTATTTTGTTTTTTATCGCTGATGATTAACCGGAAGACAGAAAACTTTTACGTGCATTATAATACATGCTCAAAATGGTGATCTGGAGGGCTGCCAAAACAAAGCATAATAACATCATATTTCCATTCCAAGCAGCTGAAGAAACCGTTAAAGTATTATCTCCGCAAATATAAAGGCTGTCCAACATTTCGTTAGAATGTATTTTCAAGTAGTTTATTCTCTGCCGTGGGTGGTACTTGTTTAAAAGAATGGTTCTCCAGCATCCCGTGAGAATGAATTTTGCGCATGTGCAGGTCACGTAGCTTATGCGATGACCCTGAAGTTTAAAATGGTTATAAACTCTCTACAAGTATGAGTTTCAAAGTACCTAAAGCTTAGATAATTTACACCTTGTAGAAATGGTAGAAATGCAAAATGAAATAGAATGAATTTTCGGCTATGTAACGGTTTAAAAAAAAAAAAAAAACGATTTCCTGCCTGGAAGTCAAGTTTTTCTTTTTTTTTAATCTAACAACTGTGATTGCAGATCAGGCTCCTTAAAAATTGCTTTCAGCTTCAAAAAACCGAAATTGAAATCATATTGACGCTGCATTTATTTTTACTGCTCTTATTTCCACTGCCTTGTTGCAAACAAAAAGATTATATTTGCGAAAAAAGCTTCTCAAATTGAAGTAGTACATGAAGTTATTAGGTGTACAAATAAGTTTTAAAACGTTTTAAGACAACGCAACAAGTAATTTGACAGAAAACAACAATACCTTTACGAATCAAAATATGCTCCGTCATTATCTATCACCTTCCGCCATCGGTCGGGCAGCTGACGGATTCCAGCCGTGAAGAATACTTCGTCGTGTGACGCGATGAAATCATCAACCCATTTTTGCACTTCGTCACATGTCCGGAACCGTACAGCAGACAAACCATGTTGCATCGATCGTAACAAATGATAGTCTGAAGGGGCTATGTCGGGACTATACGCCGGGTGCTCCAAAACTTCCCAGCCAAGCGTCAACAACGTTTCCTTGACCGATTTCGCGACATACGGCCTAGTCATGCAGTAATTTCACGGGACGCAATTCTTTGTCTGTGAATGGACGTTTCTGACAGATTTCCTGGTTCAATCGCAGCAATTGTTGCTCGTAGCGATCAGCAGTAACAGTTTGACCATGTTCCAATATTTCATAATAGAAGACAACATCCTTTATATCCCACCAGATGCACGGCAGAACTTTCTTGGAGTGAATATTGCATTTCGGTGTCGAAGTAGTTGCTCCACCGGGGCCAACCCAGTGTTTTTTGCGTTTGGGATTGTCGTACCATATCCACTTTTCATCACCCGTAACGATTTTCCACAGAAAAGACTTTCTGTGTTGTTTATTCAACAGATTCAAACACTTCATGACACACTCATCCTTGTTCCTCTATCTCAGGTCATGTGGCACCCATTTTCCTTCCTTGTGAATCTTTCCCATTGCGCGAGTAAACGATTGGAAATGGTTTGTTGAGTTACCCCCAGTAGTTCAGCTAGTTCGTTTTGCGTTTGAGACGAATCTTCATCCATCAATGCCTGCAGTTCCTCATGTGCAACCTTCCGCTACGTTCTCGATTGCTAACATCAAAATCGCCTGCTTTAAACCGTCTAAACCAAAACTCACACGTACTTTTCGATACAATATTCTCCCCCAGAACAGAACAGATTGATGCACATGTTTTTGCATCACTTTTTCCTTGATGAAATTCGTAACGAATGCAGTGTCGAATAAATGCAGTATCGCTTGCCATCTTTCACCTACCGATGTGCAAGTGCGTTTGACTGTTGGGCAAACTTCTGTGTCACATTTTGTGCTCCGGATCAGTTACGGTCACATGACAACAACGCGGGGGAATGTCGGATAAGTAAATCAGCGGTATACGTCATACAAAAAGAGCTTTAAAACTTATTTGTACACCTGATATTTCAGAGGTCGAAAAAATTGCTAGGCCGACGCACAAGGCTATTAGTTTTTATGTTTGGACTAGAACAAAATATATATATATATATATTTTCAAACAGCCTAATCTTTGCACTTGCATTTTCATAGATGTTATTAATAATATTAATGTATGCATCTTCAAACACACATAAAAATTGGAAAGGGAGTGAGACAAGGTGACTCCATATCTCCGAAGCTCTTTAATGCCACATTGGAGGGTGTTTTTCAGTCACTGAGCTGGGAAAACAAGGGGATAAAGATTAATGGAGATTATCTAACCCACCTTCGTTTTGCTGATGACGTAGTCATTTTTGCAACTACCCCATCAGAGCTGCAGAGTATGATCCAGGAACTTGCTGACAAGAGTAAAGAAGTGGGATTAAAAATGAACTTTCAGAAGACAAAAGTGATGTTCAATGCTTTTACAAGAAATGAAGATTTATCGATTGATGGAGAAAAGCTGGAGATAACAGACACGTACGTTTATCTTGGACAGCAGATATCAAGTGAGGGTCACATTGATGAAGAAATTAATCGGCGTACAAAACTTGCCTGGAGAGCTTTTGGAAGAAACAGCATAATTTTCAAGAGCAATATGCCATTATGTCTTAAAAGAAAAGTGTTTGATCAATGCATCCTTCCAGTGCTTACGTATGGTGCAGAGACGTGGACCTTAACTAAAAGAGACATACAAAGGCTGCAAACAACTCAAAGCAGCATGGAGAGGTGCATACTTGGTGTAACCAGGAGAGATAAGAAGAGGAACTCATGGATCCGAAAAATGACAAGAGTGGAAAACATCATGATCAGAGTTAAATCCCTGAAATGGCAATGGGCTGGACATACTGCCAGAAGGACAGATCATCGATGGACAGCCGAAATTTTAGATTGGATTCCAAGGGACAGGAAAAGACCCAGAAGAAGACCACATGGAAGATGGGTGGATGAAATTCGAAAGAATGCAGGGGTGACATGGAGGAGACTGGCACAAGACAGACCGTTGTGGAGGAAACTTGGGGAGACCTTCGTCCAGCAGTGGATTGATAATGGTTGACAATGATGACAATGATATATATATTTACATAGCCCGGGACTACCGTTTAATAGTTTGTGTGACATGCCTGCCCCGCAGGACGCACACGACATAAAGGCAGATCGCAGTGAGAACGAACGTCTGCGTAGCTCAGTTAGTAGAGCGACTTGTTCCGGAATAAGTGGACTCGGGTTGGATCCCCGGTGTGGACCAAAAATGATGGAGAAATTTACTTCGTTATAATGGCGCCCGAACTTCCCGGATGACCCGGTCGTTAAAGATCTCGCAATGGTGTGATGTTCTTTCCACACCGCGAGACAAGAAAAATAAGAGAATCCCTTCTTCAGCGCTTCGAAAAATAAATGTGTGTGATGTTGCATTCCACACACCAGATTGACTGGGAGTTCTCAAGTGCACGTTCTACAGCGGATGGCTGCCTGAAACGATTCATGGCTACGGCTGACCCGTGGGCCATGCCCTCGCCCTCTTTCGGGGGGAGGGAGATGTGACGTGCGTGCCCCGCAGGACGCACAAGACATAAAGGCAGATAGCAGCGAGAACGAACGTCTGCGTAGCTCAGTTGGTAGAGCGACTTGTTCCGGAATAAGTGGACTCGGGTTCGATCCTCGGCGTGGACCAAAAGCGACGGAGAAATTTACTTCGTTATAATGGCGCCCGAACTTCCCGGATGACCCGGCCGTTAAAGATCTCGCAATGGTGTGATGTTATTTCCACACCGCGAGACAAGTAAAATAAGAGAATCCCTTCTTCAGCGCTTCGTTAAATAAATGTGTGTGACGTTGCATTCCACACACCAGATTGACTGGGAGTTCTCAAGCGCACGTTCTTCAGCGGATGGCTGCCTTTAACGATTCATGGCTACGGCTGACCCGTGGGCCATGCCGCCGCCCTCTTTCGGGGGGAGATGTGACGTGCCCTCCCCGCAGGACGCACACGACATAAAGGCAGATAGCAGCGAGAACGAACGTTTGCACAGCTCAGTTGGTAGACCGACTTGTTCCGGATTAAGTGGACTCGGGTTCGATCCCCGGCGTGAACCAAAAATGACGGAGAAATTTACTTCGTTATGTTTATTTATATAGCCCGGGACTACCGTTTAATAGTTTGTTTTTCTAAAGCTGTGGAGCTTAAACCGGTGTATTTTCTCAGATATTTTACCTGCATTTTCTTTTTTTTCAATAAGTTATGTATACATACAGCTGATAAACCATGCACGTTTTGATGTCTAACATTTCTATATCAGAAACCGCATTTGCTGTTTTATTGCTGTGTGTACGAGGGTAGTTCAAAAAAGTAACGAGACTGATTTTACACGGGGCAGAAGTGTAGTGCAGTAAACATACTTACACTTACATACATTCGAGGTATTCTTCCTCTACCTGAATGCACCGGCCCCACCTTTCTATCCACTCCCGGAAAATGTGTTCGAAGCCCTTCCTTGTCATGTGGTTCAGGATACCCATCATAGCATTGTTCAGTTCAGTATTTGATGCAAACCGACTCCCACGAAGTTGTTTTTTCACTTCAGAGAATAGGTGAAGTCAGACAGTTCCAGATCCGGTGAATATGGAGGGTGTGCCATCATTTCGATGCCTAGAACTTAGATAACCAGCTGCTGGGTAAGCAAAGCACGATGTGCATGGGCATTATCTTGATGCAGACTGCAACCAGTTTTTGCATATTTTGTAGGTTTTGGGGGGGGGGGTTCTTTTTCTTTAGAAGACCTGTGAGAACTTCAGAATAATGCACACTGGTTTCCCCTTGTGGAACAACATGGTCATACACAACTCCCTTTTTATCGAAGAAAACGAGGTTCATGACCTTCCCTGATTTTGCTTGAACCTTTGCTTTCTTGGATCGGGGACTCTGTGGGTGTTTTCACTGGGTGTTCTGTTGCTTTGTTTCTGGATCGAAATGGTGAAAAATGTTTCATTACATGTGACGACTTGACCCAAAAACTGTGGCTCACGTCGTAGACGGCACTTCCATTGGCAGCATGCGTGATAACACTATTTGCCTTGTGCTCATCCGTGAGCAAGTGGAAAATCCACTTTGCAGCGACTTTTCGGTACGCCAACCGGTTCTCACCAATGTCACCAACGGACATCTGCATCACTAGGATTTTAGGAAGGGATTGTCTGACCCCAGGTCTTAAACAACCCTTGGAAATAGGAAGCTAGGAGATTTGGGCTAGAGTGCCCGATAGGAAAGTCACACGGAAGCGAGGTAGAAGACGCCCTTATTTACTACCTGGGGACCAGTACCCGGGGTCCGATGACTTAACGTGCCCATCTGACGCACGGCGGATATTTAGTGGATCGAGCGTTCGTACCTGCCTGGGATCGAACCTGAGGTCCTTTCCGTGGCAGTCACGAACATCTGCATCACTTTAGCAACCTCCTCAATGATCATTCGGCGGTCTTCGCGCAGGAGTGCCTTGATGGTATTGACATTAGCCTCCGTAGTCGGTGTCGAAGGTCTACGTGTGCGTGGCGCATCTTCCAAACACTCTTCACCATTCACAAATATCTTGCGCCACTCAAAAGCTTTTTAACGGGACAAAGCATTTTCCTTATAGACTATTTTAATCATTTCGCGCGTTTCTGTGGCGGTTTTATTCAAACGCGGGCAAAATTTTATAGCTGCTCTTTGCTTCAGTTTTAAATTCATACTAGGTTACAGAAACACGTCTGAACTCTACGCCGTCTACTACAAGAATGAACTAGCGGAGAGCTGTAACGATGCGTTGTCAGGTGACTGACCTTGGAGGGGATCCGACACAGCAGGCAGATGCATTTTTCTGAGTGGGTTTGTTTTGGCTACGCTATTTGAAGAAGTTTTAGGAATGGAGTGTCTGACCCCAGGTCTACATCTACCCTTAGAAACAGAAAGCTAGGAGATCTGAGTAAGTGAACTCTATAGGAAAAATAAATATAAAAATGAGAAAAAAGGAGAGGATGGCATGTCTTTCAAACTGTGAACCATGACACCAGTCCGGGACGCGAAGGGGAAGGGGAGGGGGAAGAAAGCACCAAACAACAATCACGGAGAACCACAACACCACTCAACCGCCGAACCCCCCCCCCCCGGGGGGGGGTGCTGAAACTCACCGAAACCATATCGAAATGCCGGAGCAGCAATCAATTCTTACCGTCTCGATGCCAGTCTGAAAAAGAAGGGGGTGGTGGTGTGTGTGTAACACGCACCATTGTTCACATACTTACTCTCTCTGTCAAGGGGGTGGGGGTGGGTCAACGATCGTTGCCTTAGTTCTGAGATACCTAAGGAATTCACAGGGATCATAATGGATCGCACCCCTAACAAGCCCATTAGGGTGGGTTTCTACTTTCTTGAGGAACTTCTTGGCGAGTCTGGTGGAAAACTCATGTACCTTCTCAACTGTAAGTCTGTTCCTCAGGTTCCTAAATGGGGTCCATGGAGGAGCCCCCTGTGATCATACGAAGTGCTCGGCTCTACACCCTCTCGATTCTCTCTCGCTGATTCCTACTGATAACTATCCAGATGGGGGAGGCGTAGGTAAGCACTGGCCTGACGTTGGTCTTGTACAGCAGTACTTTGTGCCTTGTTGTAAGGAAGCTTCTCCTGTGGAGTAGTGGAGCTAGCTGCCCAAGACATTGTCTAGCTTTATTCGTGTGGTAGCTGGTGTTTGCTACCCACGAAAGTCGATAATCTAGTTGGAGCCCTAGGTACTTAGTGGAGGTAGCCCAGGGGATTGTCTCTTGGAACATAACAAGTTTCGATACTCCTTGGAAAAAAAAAACAAGAAACAGCGCACTGCTCTTGGACAGAGTTTGTTTTGGCACTATGACGTTAGTCCCGTTACTTTTTGGACGACCTGCGTATGGGGGGGGGGGGGTCTTGAGAAAAAGACATATTGACCAAGGTTGCCTACTTTCCAGTTTTGACGAACATTGGGGAGAGGGAGTCTGGAGAAAAAGGCATGTTGACCAAGGTTGCCTACGGGAGTCTGGAGAAAAAGACATGTTGACCAAGGTTGCCTACTTTCCAGTGTTGATGAACATGGGGGGGGGGGTGCCCCTGTAGTTAGACATGGTTGGGCTCTAACGGGAGGGCAGGGGAGAGATTGTTTTGCCTGCATGTCATAGTTTGCATGACCAACAAGTCAATTCTCATTTCAGTTAGTCCGGAACTAAAAAAAGCAAAAATAGTTTTCGACCACTGTAGTTTCAGTCAACGATTACTAACCGGTCTCCGACAATTCGTTCAGTGAGACAGACTTAGGTAGCAGAAGTGTAATATAGAAGAAAAGAACAAGAGAAGATAACATCAATATACAACGCCCGTTCCATAAAAACTGAGAGTAAAATCACACAAAATGAAGAAATACGGGTACAGCAAAATATATGATATTCTTCCTCAAAGTATCTTCCCTCGGATGATATGCAACGGCCCTATCGTTCAGTCCACTTTTCAAAGCATGTGGTGAAGGCATTTTGTGGAAGCTGATTTAGCGACCCCTGTACAGCTTGAATAGTCAGCATCTGTGTTGAAAGTTGCGCCGCTGGAACTTTCTCCTTCATTGTTGGAAACAACCAGAAATCGCACGGGGCGAGAACAGGATTTGTTGGCAGGCCGTGGCATGATTCCAATACTGCATCTCGTAAGAAACTGTTGAACACAAGCAGCCACATGTGGGCGGGCGTTATCATGGTGTAGGGTCCACTTGCCCACCAGTTCCGGTCGCTTAATCGATATGTGTCGTCGCAGACGCTTCAAGAATGAAATGTAATACTCAGCATTAACAGTAATTTGTAGAGGAACGGCATGCTGGTAGACTACACCTTTATGATCAAAGAAAATTATCATCATCATCATCATCACTTCCCACCTGATTTGGTTTGGCAGACTTTTTTCGGAGGAGGCTAGCCTGTGTATTTCAGACACTCGTTGTGCGCCTTGTGAGGGTGTCGAAATAGTGGACCCATGTTTCATCGGCAGTTATTACTGTGTTTAGAAAGTTTGGATACTTTGCAATCATTTTTTTCCCTCGTGACACACCTGAACTCTGGATAACAACTGTTCTCTCGTCATGTGATGAGGTACCCATCTGAAACACACACGATGCAGCAGTAATTTGCCGCGTAGAATGCGGAATGCAGACCTTTCCGAAATATAAATTGACGCCGCTATGTCTTCACACGTCATTCGACGATCTTCTTGCTGGATTGCCCAAACATTGTTAATAATACGCTTTGTAACAACACTTTCAGGTCGACCAGGCCTAGGAGCGAGTTCTTCCGACAAACGCCCGTTTTTGAAATCATGTTGCCATCGAAAAATCGTTGACTCACCCAAATGTTTATCTTTTCGAGCTTTTTTCATTAAATTAACTGTTTCTGGATCCGTTTTACCCAAACGATAACAAAATTTTATTGCACAACTCATTTCACTTCTTAACTCTGAATCACTCACCTCCATAGCTGTATGGCGAAATGCAGACGTACCTTAAACAACTGCGCAATAACAAAACCAGAATCGTCTGCCACGGCTAATACAGTAACTGTTGCCATAGATACTTCCTTAATTCAGTTAGTCGTCTGCATGGTTATCCCCCCCCGCCCTTCGCACTGTTGCCAACTGGAAAAAAGTTACTCTCGGTTTTTATGAAACGGACTTTGTATTGATAGGTAGGAATTTGTCTTAATAACAGTACATTAAAAATGAAATGAGGTGTAAAAAACAGTCTTCGTTTTATTTCCCGCACAACAAATTCGGATGGGAAAACACTTGAAGAATGGTTCCAAAAATTTCAATAATCCAAGTATGCAGTCTAAAATGCATTGTATCTTAGGGTGTGGCGACGTAAACCCATGCGACCTTTCAATGACATGGCTGAATTCATTTTGGTCCAATCATGGGCGAAGAATTGTCTCAAAAGTTGAGGGGAAGAGGGAATGTTGTTATGCCAGGGTGAGCAATAAGTTCGTAGCGTTTTGGATTACAATGTTCGGTCCGGTGTTGACCACATATGGCTATTCGGCAAAATACAGTCCATCAGAGTTTATGGTCCTTTGAAAATGTTCAGCCAAAGATGCAATGCCGTCGCGATACGAGGCTTGGATGTAAAAAGCTCAGTGATGCCATCTTTCCCAGCCTCCAAGGAATGGAACTGTCTACCGGCCAAGAAGTGTGCTATGAAACGAAACATGTGAAAATCCGAAGGGGCAAGATCCGGGCAATAGGCTAGGTGTGGTAGGATTTCAAAGCCATCCAAATCCTGAATTTTCTGGCCGACAATCCGTGACCTATGACATAAGGCGTTGCCGAATTACAGGAGGACCTTCATCCGGTTCACCATTGCAGGGTAGCGCTGGTGTAGAACGTTGTATACGTGTTGCTGCTGGTCGGCATACGGGTTCCCATCGAAGGCCCGACCATGTGGCACAAGCTCCCAGTGGACAGGACCCTTGAAATTCCACCATAAACGCAACATTGTCTTCATTTCAAAATGCCCTCTTTGAACCACTGCTTGAGCTTCAACCCCTGACTGCAGCCATGGGTTTCCGGTATCAGGATAACGTAGGAAGACCCTCTTCTCGTCATTCGATACGATTCTCCGCCCAAAACCAATCGTCACGTGAATTTTGCAGCAATTCTCGACACATAGTGACAAGCTCCTCAGCTTGCTTTGAGCTCAACTGATGGGAAACCATTCGCGGACGTCTGGAGTGAAAACCGAGGTGGTGTAGGTGACGAAAGATGTGGTACATGGACCTCCTCTGCTAATCGTCGGGTGCTGGTTCCTGGGTGCTGTTCAACAGCTAGACACAGAGCTTCGGTGTTGGTGGTGACTGCGCTCTCACACCTCGATTTGTCAACGAAATCTGTGTCTCCGGACCGGAAGCGTTAGAACCATTTTCTTGCTGCTGCAGGGTGCTCTGTCCCGTCACCTTCTACACTACAAATTTCCTTCGCGGCAGCTGTCGCGTTCAACCGTTACCTCCGAGATCTTGAAGGCCTATCAAGTCGTGAAGTCATTTTCACTAACGTCACACCTCGTGGATCTACTGATCAAACAGTCCCTGTCTGCATTACCACGCTGCGCCTAACCGTGTGACTTGTGATTTTTATGGTTGTCCATGCTTGCGTGAAATTAATAGTCTTCCTTTCCTCTGGTTTGCTTCAACTAACATTTTAATTAAAGTTTTTATATACCGGTAATTGAACGAGATAGGTATTTGATTATGCCACATCCGTGTTGTGTTCCCGGCTGCCGTGGAAATTATAAAACAGTACCCAAAGTTCGTGTTTATAGATTTCCAAAACCAAAAGACCAAGATATGTGTTCTAAGTGGATTCGTGCCATTAAAAGGGATGACTTCACAGTTACACCACATAGTAAGGTATGTATGCTACATAGAACATTTTTTAATCGAATTTAAATACAAGACCATAGTTAACAAGTTAGTAAAATCATACAATGCATTGATTATAATACGCTTTCCAACATACCAGAAATCATTACTCAAGTTATGAGGATAATGACTGTGGAATAAATCTCGGTCCTGTGCCCTGACCTTTGATCCCATTTCGATGATATTCAACAGAACCGGTTCAATATACCTGCGAAATAACATGATAAAGTTATGTCGCAATCGCAGCAATGTTACGTAAGTTATGATGCATAAGGGCTATGGAATAGATCCTGCTCCTGTGTCCTAACCTTTGACCTCATTTTCAATAGGATTCGTCCCCGGGCAGGCCCCTACAACATACTAACATTTCATCCAAATCGAAGCATTTTTACAAACGCTATGACGCATTATGTCGATGGAAGTGATTCCGCTCCTATGTCCTGACCTTTGACCCCATTTCGCCCCGTTTTCATTAGGGTTCGTCCCCAGGTGGTCGCCTACCACATACTAAAATTTCATCGAAATCGAACCATTTTTACGCACGTTGTGACGTATAAGGGCTGTTACCGCGGAATTTTCTATATCCCCGTAACATTTAAATTACATCCGTATAATTTTTATCATTTATTATTTTTTTTTTCATTTTTACTCTAAGGCGGTAAGAAATAAATATTTAAATTGCCAAAATAGAATATCAATGATAAAAATTACTTTCCGGTGAAGCTGAGCCAGGTTACCCGAAAGTTTAGGTTGTTAATTAGGTCTGTCCTAATTGCACTTAAGCCAAACGAAAAGGGGAAAATTATATTTTTTTCTCACGGAAACCTGATGAAAATCCCAGATGGGAAGGAAGAGAAAGGAAGACATTCACAGTTCTTTTTCTCACGAAACTCAAAGAAACGAAGAGAATAGCAGGAGCGCAATAAATCCTCTTGGGGGCGTCACCCCCTTTTCTCCAGCTACTATTGCGAGCGTCTCTGCATTGTCCAAAGTAGCGACAAAATTTGAGATAAGTCACATCGCCGGAAATACCTACGTGACAATCTTCGCTTCTAAGTAGCTAGGCGAGGTCAATTAACCACAAAGGTGCGAAGACAAGTTGACAGCTGAAAGAAGACATAATTTTTGGGAAAGTGACCCGAACTGAACGGATAGCCAGCGAATCGCATAGCAGGACTATATGTGAGGGCCAATGACATAACCTGACGCGATTCGGACGGCCGGGCCGTCACGCTCCAAGATGGACACCGGACACGGGAAAAAAAGAAAAAAAAAACGGAAGGAAGACTGAGAGGAGAGTCGACTACAGAGAGATTCAAAAATAACTTAACAGAGGGAACACGAGAGAATTGCAGTCTGAGCTGAAGAGAAGTCTCAGCGGTTTCGGAGGAGAGATGTTTCCAAGATAGAGAAATGAAGTAACAAATATTTTAGAGCATAGTCGATGTAGGTTCACCGCCAACCAAGAAGAGAACGGACTCTACGACCAGCCGGCAACCCAGATTTGCGATCGGGGCTTCTCAAGAAAAGAGGGTATGATGACATTTGTCTTACGCATTTCTGATTCATGCCTCATAGCTTTGCATGTGCTATGCAGGACCAGTTACCCGAAAGTCTCTCACAAAGTGTATTAACAATGTTTTTCCTCTGGCGTACCGCACCGAGTTTAAACCAGTAACTAAAGTTTAAAGTCAGTTGTATAATATTAAGTGCATTATATCCGTTCGAAATTAAAACTAAATTGTTTAGCTAAAGCAAGCAACCTCACCGGTACATTGTACCTAGCTTTAAGACCATATTTTAAAAAGAAATAAACAGTTAAATTTTTTTATTCACGTGTCACTCAGATCATTTCTCCAAATCTCATTAGAGTTAAATTTGTGATTTCATTATTTTTATTCATGCAACTTTTTATTTTAACTTCTTTGCGGCATATGAATGAGCATGGAAACCCCATGCTGATTCATATGAAACACAACGCGATGCATTTGTCGACCCTGAGCTTGGAGACCCTTAGTTAGGGAATCCAAATTCATTGTTGACACCACTAGGCGAAATTTAAAAAGTGAATTGATTAGTATGGAACTTTGACCTTTTTAACTTTTACCCACTACGGCGAATAAGACGTAGTAGTGGTTCGCTGATACCCGACAGGGAGCGGTAATAGGGCAATGGAATGCATCCAGCTCCTATGTTCTGACCTTAGACCCCACTTCACCCATTTTCAATAGGGTTCATTCCCAGGTAGTTCCCTACAATATACTAAAATTTCATCGACATCGAACCATGTTTACGCAAGTTATGACGCATAAGGGCAATGGAATGGATCCCGCTCCTATGGCGTGACCTCTGACCCCATTTCGTCCATTTTCCATAGGGTTCGTCCCCAAGTGGTCCCCTACCACATACCAGAATTTTATCGAAATCGAACAGTTTTTACGCGAGTTATTGAGCCGACAGACAGACGGACGGACGAAGCTGGAGCATATACGCTTCTTCAACCTACGGTTGGAAAGCGTAAATAACACAAGACCTTAGTAAATTAATTTGGTCAAGCATTTCGAAAAAAAAAAAAACATTTTAACAAGTGAATATTGTTGAGGTCTACTTTAAAAGTGAAATACATTTTTACATGCCTACTGCCCATTATAGTAATAGTGAACACTTCTTGTTTCATATTCATCTTCTGGAGGAATAATATATATATGTAGTTTTCATTACAATTAGTTCAGATATTTTTTATAACAGCTAAAAACAATGACGTAGTCTTTGAAAACATTCTCCCACGATCGTTCATTCCTGTTACAAAAGTTATTGATTGACAACAACAACCAGAAAATATACAGAAGTCGCAAATTGATCTCCAGATTAAAAAAACGGGAGCTACAACATCGTAAATACGTTAAGCATTTGCAGCTCTATGTTACACTTGTGATGCAATTTTTCACTGCAATACCGAAATTCTGTAACAACGATCGTAACCATCGGAAATATGCTCCTATGCGCCCAGGCTTCTTCTCTCATGGGCTGCGACGATCCACCGCCAGTGACGTCACAAACCTGTGAGATGGGTGTCACGGTTCAACCCTTTTTTTCCAATAATGGCGTAGGAGCACACGAACAAGTTTCTCCTCCGACATTCTCGTCTCGTATGAGAGGCACAAACGTGCTAGGCCCGACGCATGCTTACCTGTCTGAGCAGCGGAGCACGTCACCCAATCAGACGTTGGACACATTCCATCTTACAGCGCACCGTTCGGCGACGCTTCCCCATCTGTACTGCGAAACGCTACGAACTAATGACTCACCCAGGTAATTAAACGAAATGTTTCAAGTAATCTGTATAAACACATATTTTTTTTCATTAAACAACTATTTTTGTATCGATATCAATAATCCTTTTTCATTAAAGAGTAAAAATAAAAATTACCACTGTTCCTGCAGTTATTCTCATTGTGGTTAACGGTGAGGAGACCATAAAACGGAATGGCTAGTTAAATGACATAAAATCCAAGGCAACTCTGTGTCTGCAGATTGTATAAGACATCCGGAGCAAACAAGGAGGATAGAAAGGGAATAATACCGAAAGGATGAGGCTCAGAGCACAGACCATGTCCTTCCTACCTACGTCATCCAGCAGATTCCGTTCCCATAGGATTACAATATACACATTGATAAGAAGACAAAAATACTATCACAACGACACATTTTGAATTAATAAAATGTAGTACTAAATTATTCTGAATTTTAATTGACATTCTAGGAATAAAGAGCTTTGGAAATTGAAAAATTTAGAGAATCATAGTATGTTGGGTGGCAAACTAAAGCAAAAAATTGAGGGTACACGTTCCCCTCGTCTTTATACGATTATTTATTTTATTTTTATTTATTTATTTATTTTTGTTGTTACATGCTCTCTAAGAAGAAAAAAAAAAGAGTGTGGGAAAAAAATTGACAGTTCATAAATGATGAACATAAGCTGTAACAACAGGAAAGACAAGGGAAAAGGCCAAAATGGTCTGACATAGCCCCGTACTTCCCGTAGAAAAAATAAATGAAACAACAGAAAGACACATCAAGTCAGACAATCAGAAGACGTTTTGCCAATCTTTTTCTTTTTTTTTTAATTATTGAAGTAGATAGAGTTTGAATTTTTTTAAAATAAAATAAAATTGTTTAAGTTAGTCAGGTTGCTAGGTAAAGAATTCCAGTATTGAGGGCCTCTGTAATTTAATGTAAGTTTAATTGATTCCGTTTTTGGAAAAATAGGTTGTAATTGTAGTTTATTCCTTGTTTCATACGAATGTGCACGTTCATTAAGAAATATGAGATATGAATATAAATTGTATTTAATTCATTTGAACATAATTTTACCAACATTAAAATAGTATAGTTGAGTAATAGTAAGTATATTATATTTATTAGGACATACTTCTGTTCTGAAATTTGTTGAAAGTCGAGTATTAGGATGTGATTTCAGATCAATTAGTCTAATAAATTTATTTTGTACAATTTGTAATTTATTAATAATGTATGGTGCCGTTTGTCCCCATGATAGTATGCAGTAATTAATATGAGTTTAAAATAATGTGTAATACAATGAGATCAATGTTTCAGTTGTTAGATCAGTCAGGATATTACTTACTCACTATACCAATATTTCTAGATAGTTTAATTAAAAGAAAATCAATATGTTTATTCTATTTCAGCTCAAAATTTATTGTAGTTCCCAGGTAGTTAAATGAAGGTACTATATCAATTCTTTTATTATTAAGCGATATTTGTGCATTTGGTGTTAAAGGAGATAACGTATTAGAAAAAATCACTGCTTTAGTTTTATTAAGATTAATTATTAGTCCATTAGAATTTAATCAGTCAGATATAGTTTGCAACTGTTTATTACGTTTTGTTAGCATTTCACCTACGTTTTTTCCTTTTATAAGAACAGCTGTGTCATCAGCATACAGAAAAAGATCCATATGAGTTGACAGCGAAAATAAATCATTAATGTATATATTAAACAATAAAAGGCCGAGGAAAGAACCCTGAGGTACACCTGTTCTCATAATTTGAAATGAGGTGTGATAATGCTCAATTTGTGTATATTGTTGTCTGTTAGTCAAGTAATTTTTGAAAAGTGAATAAGCATTATCCCTTACTCCTATATTCTGTAATTTAGAAAGAAGAAAATCATGATTTAAATTATCAAATGCCTTTGATAAATCCAGAAATAAAGCTATTGTCATATATTTTTGAGTAAAATTATTTTGTATAGCATTTTGAAGGCATAGCAATGCTAATTTTGTAGATTTATCAGCTAAAAATCCAAATTGATACTGACTGAGTATGTTATATTTTTTGAAGGTAGGAAATTAGTCGAGTATAAATTAATTTTTCAAGGATCTTGGCAAAAATTGAAAGATTTGCTATAGGACGATAATTCTTTGCTTCATTTTTTGAATTTAGGAGTGATTTTGGTTACTTTTAAAGCACCTGGAAAAATTCCTGAATGAAGTATAGAGTTGTAAATTGTTAGTAATGGTTCAACAATGACGTCTGCAACATACTTAATAACCCTGGGGTGAAAATCATCATAACCTGGCCCTGAGTTGATGTTAATTTGTTTAAGTATATGTAAGAGTTCAGTTCTTGTAATTTCCTGCATGTAAAATGTATTAGATCTGTATGTACCTGATAAATATTGAGCTAAGTGGGTGTTAGACACATTCCAATTTTGTTTGATAACTTGTGTGATAGATATAAAATAATCATTTAAAATGTTGGCCATTTTATTTTTGTATGTAATGTTTTGGTCGTCTGAGTTTGTTAAATGTTCAGGCGTTATTGGAGTATTATTTTTTCCGAGTAATACATTTAGGTGTTTATGCAGCCATGGGTATGTTGCGTCTACGGAAGTAGAGTCGTATGAAAACAGAGGACACCTCCCCCCCCTTCAACCTTTTCTTAAATGTTGGGGGGGGATACCAACTGTATCACATTGTGAGGTTATTTTTATCTTCATACCAATGTGCGCAATGTAAGCGCATGAGAACGGGATTTACTGGATAGCGTGTGTGGGCAGGGCAGGGCAGGGCCCGAACTCTGAGCCTCGGCTCCCAGCATTGTACTCTCCTTAATCCTCCTTGCTTGCTCCCGATGTTCTGCGCAATCTGCAGACCCAGAGTGACCCTCCTGTGCAATGGCATGTCATTCAATTAGCTTCTGCGTTCGATGACCTTTTCACTTTTAACCACAGTGAAAATGACTGTAGGACGTAGCGGTAGTTGTCTGAATGAAACAAAATATTGTACTGATTTCTTATGAAGATTGCAGTAATTACGGTAGTTTCTTAATGCAAAATAATTGCACACACGTTTATAAACATACAGATTACCTGAAATATTTTGTTTAATCATAAAAACTGTCTCCCTGCCCCCAAAAAACTACTGGGACAAGTCTACGCACATGCTTTCGTTTAATACCCGTACCCATTTATCCAATGGTGGTTTTGGTCCTATTGATAGAAAAGATTTGTCGTGCTTAAAACACTAAAATAATTGAAATCGCAGTCGTTACAGGATAAAAAATAACACTGAATTAAAATAATCCAATGAGATAAAAGATTTAATACTAAAAAGCATACGAGATCTTTCGAATCGACACTCGATTCATCCTTAGGTACAATGGCGAGCGAACTTTACACTAATGCATTATACACAAGGAGGTAGTCATAAGGGTTGTGACGTAATTGTTTGTTATTGCGCACTTGCAGATATTTTTTAAGAGTCAAAATGTGTATGTATGTATTAATATCAGTAATGTGATTACAAATTGGGTATAGCATCTGAGTTAGGTTTTTTGTTCCTGAACATATGGGGAGTTTTCGTTGCAACATTTCTCGCCGTAGTTATGAATGTATAAACTTTCGGTAAGAAGTAAGGAATTTCGTGTTGCTAAGATACTAGCTTCGTTCCACAACGGGATATGCGTTCCCGTTTTTGTCAATCTTGAAAGTGCAGTGGTTCTTGCTAGATTATTGACATTGTACTTATGTTCAGATATTCTGATATGCATGGTCCGGAGTGTAGAGCCAATGTACAACCGTATCCTTTTCCACTTCACTTGTAGCTGACAGATGAATGCAATATACACCGTGTTTGTTATACAGTCGAACCCGTTTATATCGAACCCGTATATAATGAATTATTGCGTATTTTGAACGTCAAAATAGCTTGAAAATAACATGTAACACATTTTCCTATATCGGACGAGTTGAAGCAGCCTTACTGAGTATATATCGAATTTTTCGAATGAACTCCTCGCAAATTTTCTCGAAAACATATCTTGTCAAGCAAGATCACCTTTTTTCCAGCGTAAGTGGGAATTTCCTGTGGTGAATTCCTGACGCTTCCAAACTGGAAACAGTCCTTCTCTTTCATTGTTCAAAAAACCCTCTCTTTTCCGAAAATTTTAACGGAACGACTGCCCCTTCTCCTACCTCCTCCGAAGCACACTGAGGCAAAAAGAAAAGAAGGGCGACTTTGTCATCTTCGGTCTGGGTTGATAAGACAGATGTTGCTGTAGGGTGGAAGAGGGTGGCAGAGGAAGAACCTGGTGGGAGGGGCAGGGCAATGGCTGGTACTGACAGACAGAGCGAGAGGAGGGAGGTGAGCAGCTACGGTACTCCGACAGTATTGTGGAACAAATGAGGGTACCGGATACACTTTGATTCACAAAATCGAACAGGTTGAAAACATCATTTTGACAGATAGAATAAATTTAAAGAAGCAGAAAAAGACGACTAATTATTTTATTTCCTAAAGCATCGATTCTGGTAAGACTTTCTTTTCTGTCACATTGCTGTGTATTCTGTCTTTAATTTAATCATGTAATTCTATTCACAATTTATAATACGGAAGTAAATAATCTTAGTTTTTGTATGTTCATCTACTGTGTACACCAGAACACCACTCAGAGTGGTAGGGCAGTAAAACCCGCATATCGAATTTTTGTGTATATTGAACTATCGAGTTCTCCCATTCGAATCCGATATAAACGGGTTCAGCTGTATAAATCAGTGGGGTCACGGTCGCTACACGTCATAGAGAATATGTTATTAGTCTTAACACCAAAGTCTGGATAAAATCTTTTGCAAGTGTTATTCAAAATTGGAGTCACACTTGAAATAAAATCCATAGATCAAAAAAGAAAAAAAAAAAAAAACAGTTGGATTCCTAGTTAAAGTTGAGCAAGTGGATCATTCTATTTTCTTAACGATGTTTTCGATCAGTTCTCGTGGATAGTTGCAATTCTCATAAGTTCAAGATCTCGTATGCTTTTTAGTATTAAACATTTTATCTCATTGGATTATTTTAATTCAGTGCTATTCTTTTTTCGTGCAACGTCGGCGATTTCAATCATTTTAGCTTGTGGTCCCTTTGCTAAGCTGTCGGTCTGTATGAGTCCCTTGGATAGACTACGTTGACCCCAATTATCAATGGTATGTGGTCGGTCACCTTTGCTCTCTGGGCGCTGACACGTCCTTCGATGGTAAACTCATGGTGCACCCTTGATACGGTTGCCCTCGGACACCCTAGGGTTCTTACCACTTGGGCGATAGAATGACCCATCTGTCTTGCGCCGACAATGTGTCCATGATCTAAGTAACTCAGATCACCACGTTTACCGACGTTCGTCGATAGCATACTCGTAATACACTCCTGATACGGTTATCCTCGGGAACCCTAGGGTTCTTACCACTTGGGCGATAGAATGACCCATCTGTCTTGCTCCGACAATGTGTCCAGGATCAAAGTTGCTCAGATCACCACGTTTAGCCATGTTCGTCGATAGCATACTCGTGCAATACTCTTGATACGGTAACCCTCTGGAACCATAGTGTTCTTACCACTTGGGCGATAGCATGCCCCATCTGCCTTGCGCCGACAATGTGTCCAGGATCAAAGTTGCTCAGATCACCACGTTTACCCACGTTCGTCGATTGCGCTACACTTTTGGGAAGCCCTGCTGTCCGCTTATTTATCGCCTACGTTCGGTTTGGGTCTGTTCCACTCTGCGTGTGGAATGCCCATGTCAACTGCTCATCACCCCTATTTCTTACGTTTTGTCTACTGTGTGTATTTGAAGAGTGTGTCACGCTACAAGTGGTATGATAAAATGTGGTTACCAGAGTCTAAGGGACCAAATAAAACGTTGAAGTTTGAGTAAGTACCGATTAATTTCTTATCTACTCGTTTAGTCAATCTATGCTTAATTAATGACTTTGATTATTAAGCTATCCAACATTTTCATTAGTTAATCAAGCTTCACTTAATGTTGGTGTTCTAAGGAAACTCACTTTGCCCATATAGTTACATTAATGAAACCTAAAAACATTACAAACGAAGGCCAGTGTTTAACTTTCTTTTGAAGGAGTTTTACAAGAAATTTAGGAAGACATCATTAGCAAGTACTTCTTCTCAACGTCAAAACCAGTTTGTGTGTATGTCCGCGAAATATCAAAAAAAGAACTCAAATAATTGGAATTTGAGTCAACAAATGACATTCTTGAAACCTAAAATTGGTTTATATATATATATAGTTTTTATTTTGCAACTCAGCCAATAGCTTCGTTGTTGGTTAGGGTGAGATCCGATCCTCGCTATCGTATTTTCCTGACTCAGTAACCCAATCAGGTGGATGAAAGTTAACTGAAATTAAAATGGTACCTATGAATTCGAGGTACTGCGTATCTTGAAAGACATGGACATAGTACAGTGAAATAAATAAATAAATATAAGAAAATATGTTTTCAGGTTTTGCTCGTGTTACGAGTGTCGTGTAAGGAATCTCTCTCTCTCTCTCTCTCTCTCTTTTTTTTTTTTTTTTTTTTTTTGTACCATTGCATTACACAGTCGTATCAGAATAATATGACCACCTACCTAATAATGGGAATAACCACTCTTTGCCTGGATGACAGCGATAAGAGGGCATGGCATGGGCAAAATGATGCCCCAGAAGGTTACCCGAGGCACAAGTGCTCATTCCGACTGCAGAAGATCACGGAGGTCCCGAAGATGACGTAGCTGTGGGTCGGCACGTCGAACTTGTCAATCCAAATAGTCCCACAAGTGTCTATGGGATTGAGGTCGGGCGATTTCGCCCGCCAATGAAGAACGGAGACATCGCTGTCGTGTTCCTGGAATGAGTCACGCACCTCCTTAGCAACGTGGCAGGGCGCATTGTTCTGTTGATAGACACCATCACCACCAAGGGTAAACGTCCAACATGAAGGGATACATGTGGTCAGCGAGGATGGACAGGTAGCCATTGACGTTCAGGGACCAGTTCAGTGATACCAGCGGTCCCAGGTTATACCAGAAAAACATCCCCCAAACATGCACATTGCCACCGCCCGCCTGTAATCGACCGACAAGTGTGCTCGGGTGTTATTTCTCGTGTATCTGACGCCGTATCCGCCACCGCCTGTCACTTCTGTGGAGTAGAAACCTCGATTCGTAGGAGAAGGCAAACTTTTTCCACTCTTCACTGTCCATTGTCCAATGACGGCAGTCCCATGTGAACTGCAGGCATCGTTGCCGATGGACCTAAGTTAACAGGTGCCTTGACGCAGCGTCGACTCCGGTGACATATGCATAACAGGGTTCGCTCTACTGTTATCGGAGACACGTACCTGAGTGCGTCAGCGTTCATTTGGGTGGTCAATTGCTACACTGTTGCGCGGCGATTGCCCTTTACCAGTCGACGGAGGCGACGTTCTTCTCTGGGGTCGATGGCCTTTGGGGCTCCACAGTTATGACGTCATGAGGTACTCGGTGTGCCAGCAGTCCATTCTTGGTACATCCTTACTACAACAACTCGCGAACAGCCCACGAAGTCTGCTGTTTCTGAGATGCTTCTACCCTTGGCATGATAGCCGATGATCATTCCCTTTTGCACGTCCGCCAAACCACTACCTCTTCCCATTGTGCTCACGTTATGCACTATGGCTCATCTGTCCTGGCCGGCCGCTTATTTGTTCGTGTGGTCGATGTTGTCACGTGCACTCTGTGACGTGCCTGGGCGGGTACACTGTGATTCCGGGGGTGGTCATATTATTCTGATACGACAGTGTGTATAGTCATCTGAAATGCATAGTATGATCTCTCTTGTATTGCCAGGAAAGCGGGTACTGACTTTGTTGTGTCATTCATTTGCTGTTATTATGTCGTCTTTTCTGTTGCGCTGTGTAGACCATATGTTTGACCTGGGTCTTGCATTCATATGCATTGTGTTTCTGGTACTTCCTTTGACACGATGACTAAAAATTGTCACACCGTAAGTCCAACACAAAAAATGATTTCATGGGTTAATTTACCTGTCTTTTATACATTCCTATTTTTTACTTTCTTTTTTCATGATTGTTTAATAACTGATATTGTTCTTTTAGCTCTCTATGCATTTGTCAGCTTAATTCAGACGTCGATTATCTGCATTGATTTAGTGGTGGTGGTGTGACTGATGCGTTCGTATGTACAAGGTATGTCAATAAAGTTCGGTGAATGCGCGGTAAAAATGAACAACAGGTAATATTTAAGAAAAGTTACTTTGCTGTCCTTCAAAATAATACTCCCTTCCTCGGATATTGCATTTCATACACAGCTATGGATATTATTTTTTCCTATTCTTATTAATTATTATTTTGTATATATTATATTTCATACACAGCCATGGATATTATTATTTCCTATTCTTATCACTTTCATACACAGCCATGCGGGACTCTCTTGAGGGTATTATGTGATGTTCTTCAAATAATACCCACTTCTGGCCTCGTTCGCATAATTTCTGGATAATATAGGGAAAATCCTCCTTTGTTATCATCTACAGCTAGGTCTCTTGGAATTTTTGAGCTCTAATTTCAGTCGGGAAAACAAAAGATATCCAGCCAGTGCCAGGTCTGGCGAATATGGTGGGTGATTCAACGCAGCAACGGATCACGCAGCTAGAAGAATTTGGTGTGGGTTCTTTGCTCCATTTTCCCCGCTAACAACCTGAACCTGCATCTCCTGCAGCGACACGCTCTCTGTGCCACGGTGACGGATCACTTTGTCTGTGTTCATTTCGTCCATGCTCACTTCGTCCAGTTCATTTCGTCCAACGTTCACTTTGTCCACTGTTCACTTCGTTCGCTGTTCACTTAGTCCAATGTTCATTTCGTCCAATTTTCATTTCGTCCACCGTTCACTTTGTCCACGTTCATTTCGTCCTCAAAATGAATTAAAATGTTACGAATATGACGTACTTAGAATAAAAACAGCGGAAAAAAGGCTAGGCCTAGTGCCTATGAAATAATATTTAGTGCCTGAGCAAAAGCGCAATATTATTACCTTAATTTGATGTGAAAATGTTAGAAATATGACGTACTCAGAATAAAAACAGTGAAAAAGGCCTTGGCCTAGGCCAAATAATATTTCGTGCTTGAGCAAAAGCGTGATATTATTACCTTGACTTGATATGTAAACATTATGAATACGACATCCGTAGAATAAATATTGCAAAAAAGGCCTAGGCCTAGGGCCCATGAAATATTGTTTAGTGCCTGAGCAAATGTGCAATATTATTACCTTGATTTGATATGTAAATATTATGAATATGACGTGATTAGAATAAAAACTGTGAAAAAGGCCGCGCCCTAGGGCATATGAAATAATATTTAGTGCCTAAGTAAAAGCGCAATATTATTACCTTGAGTTGATAGGTAAACGTTATGCGTATGAGATCCGTAAAATAAAACTGTTGAAACGGCCTAAGCCTAGGGATTTTGAATTAATATTTCGTGCCTCAGTAAAATCACAATTATTACCTTGAGTAGATACGTAAACGTTTTGAATATGACATCAGCAGAATAAAAACTGTCAAAAGGCCTACACATGAGGCATAGTAATTAGTATTTAGTGCCTAAGTAAGTAAAAGAGAAATATTATTAACTTGGCATCTTATGTAAATATTTAGTGCCTAAGTAAAAGTGCAGCGTTATTGGAAAATCCCACCTTATAGTCTTTTCCGAACATAGCGTGAGCCATGCTGTAGTGATTGACATCGTACCACACAAAAGAGTTAAAAAGCACTTCAAAGTTAAGTTCCTTGTTTTACTTTAAATTAGGGCTGTCGACCGATCAATATTTTTAATCGGTTAATATTTCACCATTGATCGATTAATTGACCGATTAATCGGTAATTTGATCGAGTGAAAAAGATACTGTCACAAAAAATATACGACTGTAAATTACATTATGCATTATTCTATTATTATATGGATACTAAATACGTTGTCTGAAATGTTAGAGTGTTGAATGCATCATAGCCTGTTAATCTAGTAGTATTCATTGCTTTACTTTATTAAAAAATCAGAAATACAAATTAATAATAATTATCTTGAATTTGGTTTGCAGTCATTGCTTTAGCCAAGATTTTAGGCACAAGAGCTTGTCAACATTGGATGGTTTAAGCGAAATACGAAGTTTGTTGACAACAATACCAGCGGCACTAAACACTCTTTCACTTGGCATTGGCACAGACGTTGCTGGAATGCACAGCAACCGTTTTGCTAAAGTAGCGAGCAACGGCAACTGTAATGAATGAGTTTTCCACCACTGAAGAGGATCTGTAAAATCGTCGTCGAGTTCAGGCAAGCTCTGATAAACTTGAAGCTCTAATTCTATCTGCGTGCTGACATTTCTGTATGCCTTTATTTCTGTTTCTGGAATCGACGAATTGCCAAAACATAGTTTTCTTCGTTTCTGTTGCACATTACTTTGTTCTTGGTGTAAGGGCAGCTGTTGATTTGTGCTACTGGATGAAATTCTGTTCCACACTAGATCTCGGTTTTTTTCTGGTATACAGCGAAGTGTCTTGAATCGAGGGTCAAGGGCGGTAGCTTCTTCGTACTTGTCGTATAAAGGCGATTGACTGAATCTTTCCGTCAGATCATCGAGCAACATAGCTTTAAATCTGCAAATATATGCCGGGTCGGTATCGGACAATCTCATTGCGCTTTTGAGATGTGTAAAAGCAGGAATTACAACACTGGCAGTTACGTACTTGTGACCTCCGAGTATTTCAGTGATTTCCAAGCAAGGTTTCAATACGCTGATTAGCTTCTCAAGCACTTCCCACTCAACTCTTGTCAGAACAGGGGTATTCGATGCGTTGGCTACTAGAATGGTGTCTACTGCGGTTTTAGCTTTCACCAGACTTTCCACCATGATATAGGTACTATTCCAGCGTGTCACTATGTCCTGTTGCAGCTTAGTATTAGGAAGACCAAGTTCTTTTTGCTTAGACGAGAGTGTAGCCTTTAAATGTGAGCTGTGTTTAAAATGTCCTACAATTTTTCGGCATTTAGCTAGAACCTTTTCTATCGATGCGACTTTAAGAGCTTTATTTATACTTAATTGTAAAGTATGTGCTGAACATCTTACACTGTCAAACATTGATCTGTTAAGGGCCGCCCCGGTGGCGCAGTGGTCTAAGGCGTTGGCCTCTGATCATTCGTCCGTAAGGGGTCCGGGTTCGAATCCCGGTCAGGCATGGATGTTGTGTTTGTCTTACGGCACTGGCTCTTTCCCTTCCCTGGAACCAGTGACCCTAAATTAGGGACGGGCGACTGCTTATAGCCCATTGAGTTGCTCACGGTGGTCGTTAAACCTCCAATCAGATCTCTTAAGGCCAAGAACAATATTTCTGGCATTATCAATGCAGATGGCAACAAGCTTGTCCGTTAGTTCCCATTTGTCAACGAGTTCCTTAAATTCAATTGTACACTGATTTTCAGTATGCTTCTCAATCACCTGTTTCACTTGAAGAATTGCATCGCAGTAATTCCACTCATTGTCAATCCAGTGTGCTGCTATTGCTAAGTAGCTGTCGTTGACGAGTGAGGTCCAAAAATCTCCAGTTAAACTCACATAGGAAGCTCTCTTTAATTCATTAAACACTCTTGACTTCTGAATGTCGTAAATTTGGACAATTTTGTTCATAATGGTACTTCTGGCAGGTAAATTGTAACACTTAGAATTCAGAGCTGTTTGCTACAACACTTTCAGGCCAGGATCTTCAACAATACTGACAGGTCTCGAACTAGATGCAATTCACAACGCTAATTTATTTGTTCATTCCTGTTCTTTTAATGCAGAAACAGGCTTTTGGAGGAAGGAATTTATACCCATTTGCTTCATAGCGGTGGCATTTGAAGTAGGCTGATCCCGTGGTGTTTTTGATACAATTTCCATCAATGGATGTTGCGATTGTAAATGTTAATGTAAGCTAGTCACACTTCCACTGTACTTAAACTTTTTCTCACATTTTAAACAATAAACATGTCCGCGATCAATAACTTCCCCACTGTCTTCTAATTTATATCCAAAACAAGAGGATAATTTCCCTTTTAATCCCTGAAACTTAATTTTTGGAGCTCAAATAAACGTGACAGCAAGAGATGAATCAGCGTTCAAACTAACTTTCTTTCACTGACAGACACTCCCATGCTCATCCCAGTTGACTCAGCTACCAATAAAGGAACACTATTTGCTTTTTCAATGAGGAGAGAGGGGGTAAAAATTTGCCCCAGACTTTTGCTCTTGCACTAGAAGTTCTCCCTGTTGACGGATACAATACTTCTGCAACAGTAAGCAACTTGGTCCCTGGGTAATTAAGACTAATTGCATACCCCATTGATTCCAAGAAACACGTGTATTAATCCCTCATCTTTCCTATTGAAAGCTGAATCTCATTGTGAGGACCAGCGGCGTATTTTCATCTGCATCGATGTAATAAAACCTCGGGGACCACTATCCGAGCTCGGAAGATGCCGGCCGTCTGTTATATCGACCTTACGTATTGAAACAACTGACTTTTCTCAGACGATTCAGCTGAGACAGGAGTAGAAGAGGTGTGGCACCACGCAATGGCTGACGGGGCTGCATTTTCCCTGAATAGCTACACTGCTACAGTCAACAAGTGGATAGAAGGGAGGGGAAACACAGATAGACTACCATATGACAAGCGAGCGTAGCACACAGCAATAAAAGAACGGGGGAACCGCGAGGTCGAGAAGCTCTTAACGAAATGCTGGCAGGACAAGCACAGTGTTAAAGGCGGAAGTTCGGAATTGACGTTGGACTTTGAAGACTAGCATACTGACACACAATGAACGATGGAATCCCTGCTGATAGTGGTGACTGCTAGATTTAAACTCCCATTGCCATGAAAAGGCTATTTTCCAAGAAGTGAAGACACAAGCACAAATGTTGTATTCAACAAATTCAAAACTATATGCAGTTTTTTGGAAGTTCCTAAAGAATTTTATTTTTGTACTAATTTTTTAAGTAACCGATTAATCGGAAGTAGAAAATAATCGGCGATTAAAAAATAGAAGAAAATAATCGGCGACTAAAAAAATTGATCGATTAATCGGTTGATTAATCGATCAAACTCAACAGCCCTACTTTAAATAACATTTAAAATCGTTATATTTTAATCGAGAAACTCTGACAGAAAAAAAAATCGCTTGCAAGCAATGTCCACTGACCTTTCCTTCTGCCTATAACAAAAGCTCAATGAAAACAAAAAATCTCGACGGTATTCCATTCATTCTGAGGACGAAATGAACGTGGACAAAGTGAACTGTGGACGAAATGAACATTGGACGAAGTGAACATTGGACTAAGTGAACAGCGGACGAAGTGAACAGTGGACAAAGTGAACGTTGGACGAAATGAACTGGACGAAGTGAGCGCGGACGAAATGAACACGGACGAAGTGATAGGGAACCCTGTGCCACACCGCTTCTCACAGCTCCGTGACGGTTACGGACACATTCACTCATGTATTTAACTGCGTCCTGTAAATTACCGCACCCTTGCCAATCTTTTTTTTTTTTTTTTTTTTTTTTTAATGCATTACGGCGACATTCACGGAACTTTATTGACACAATTTGTATGAAACTCGTATACGTTAGCAGCTGTGTTGTGGCAGCAGAATTTAAGTGAAATTTTTCATGAAATTTGGAGTTCGCATTTTGTAGACTCTTGACCACTATCAGCATCTCTAGAACTATAAGGAGCTTCTTTTTTCCTTGGGAGAGGGGCGGGGATTACGTCCGCCATGAACAACTCTATGGGCTACAAGCAGTTGCGCATCCCCAATTTAGGGCCACTGGTTCCAGGGAAAGTAGAGAGCCAGACGCCATGAGACAGGTGCATCACCCATACCTACTCCGGGAGAACCAATAGTCAGAAATTTGCACCTCTGACCTTATAATGAATATAGCTTCTTCTAAATTATAATGAATCCAACTTCTTCTAGTAATAATAATAAACAAGCTTTTAACTGCTAGTAATGTTGTAGTAGTAATTAAGATGAATAAAGTCTTATGCTGGTTGTTAATAATAACAACGAATGAAATAAACCTAACAGCCAGACAGAGGTCTGACAAAACTATAAACTGAGAAAGACGTACTTACTAAGACAATCTTTTATTTGGTAAACTTCTGTTATTTATCCACACTCACTTCATCGGTCACACAACTACTCGATATCTGGCTCTCACATATAACGAAGTTCCTCTCACATAAACGAAGCTCTCCCTACGCACATCAACAAAAAGCTCTCTCGCACATAAACAACCGCTCTCTTAGGTATCGTTGAACGCGCCTATTTATACTGGCTACCACCACGTCATGACTTACACTCATTGCCAGATCTCATTCAGCGGGAGAAATAACATCTCATTCAGTAAGAAGATAATTTACATAGTAAAATAAAATAACCAGAGATAGTAAAAATCAAAAGGAAAGTGAATCTAGAGTATACGTTACATCATCTCCCCCTTAATTTTTTTTTTTTTTCGAAAACCTATCAATTTTGGAGTGTAAGTCTTACACTTCGTTGATTGACGTTTATTGACCTCTTTTTTGTTGTTGTTTTGGTGGCAGCGGTATGTACAATCTCAAACTTGGCATGACAAAATCAAGAAATCTGTATTCGTGTCTGTGAAACACTTTGTATACTTGAACAAAACAAACCTGCATCGGCATACCTTCCTTTTATTCTGCCTAGCAGGAATCACTTTTTTAATTTCAAATTACGTTCTCATATTATCGTTGAATACACACCAACTGTATCAGCAGCGAAGATTGCCTGGAGCTGCCTAACAGTAACAATTTTCATTATTTTACCCCTAAGCACATAGATATATATATAAAATTTGGATTAGTAGATGGACATAGAAGAAATATAAAAAAAAACACATACATACACAAAAAAGAATGCATAGGCCCACACGAAAAAAAGAAATTCTGACACGCCAACTGGTCGTGCAGGAAAAACAACAAAAGGAGAAAAGAACCTGTCCACGAGAACTAACTTATCTCGAGGACGCATAAAAAACTCTAGTACGATAACGTTTTCCATGCCTAATCGGACTGGTAAATTCAGGTGGCGTAGATCTCTTTAAGGACGTGACTGGATCATCTGTAGTCTGTCGGTCAAGAAATCCCGGTGGCTGACAGGAACGGTCAGGAACGGCTGAAGTCTGTCGGTCCGGAAATCCCTGCGGCTGACAGGAACGGTCAGGAACGGCTGAAGTCCGTCGGTCCGGAAATCCCTGCGGCTGACAGGAACGGTCAGGAACGGCTGAAGTCCGTCGGTCCGGAAATCCCTGTGGCTGACAGGAACGGGCTCCCCCAGGCTTTTGATATGTAGTCCCTTTGTGCTGGGGCCCGTGTTGTCCTTCCAGCATTCTTTTGGACGGACGTGGCTCCGGCCACATCGTTTGTTTTCGCTTTCTCCCTCGTGGCATGAGAGTAGAAGCAGGCATCGGCCCTGTTTGCCCTGAGCGTAGGTTCCAGGGGCGAAACCCGGGCGGATGCAAGGATCTCTGCCTTCGTCGCTGTTGCGGCGAAGCAGATTGGGGAGACAAGTTACGTTTTCGACCAGCTTTTGGTGTTACTGGACGGTTTGTAATTGGTGTTTGACGTTTAGGAATCGTCAAACTATTGTCCATAACTGATAAATCCGAAATATCTGAAGACTCTGAGTCGCTGCTGTAATTTAGTGGTCGTACAGGGCGATGTTCATTTCTGCCTATAGGAATACTCCCTGACGAGGTATTCAAGGAAGTAGGAGCTTGTGTTGGTGCAGAGTTATCAGGAAACGGTGCAGCAATAGTCTTGGCAATGGTTGGAGGGAAAGGAACGATACTAGTATTTGAAGAACTTGATTCGAGCCTTCGTCTCATGGGAGAATCAGGTTGCGTGTTTGGAAGCCCGTCTTGAGGAGGGGAGGGTGAAGAAAAAATCACTGGAGATTCTTCAAAAATGTTTGTTGGTTCGTCCAAAATTTCTGGAGGTTGATCGTGAGATATAGACTCTTGAGTCTGTGGAACAGAAGGTTGAGTAGGGTTGATTATAAAATCGATATTTCGTTCATGATACTTGCGACACTGAGCAACGTGTACGTATTGAAATTGATTGTCAGGTTTTTCAAGAACAATGTTATTTTCAAACACATTTGCCACCCGATATGGACCTTCGTAGCTGGGTGCAAATTTCTTCACTAAAGTATGAGAAACAGAAGACTGGAAGTGCGTTTCCACGAGAGTGAGATCTCCAACGACAAGATCTGGTTCCCTACGCCTAGTATTATAATATCTTGCTTGAGCCGCTTGTGCTCCTAGCATTGCAACGCGAGCTTTTTATGCCATGATTCGTACTGATTGCGGAGTTGGTCGCTGGTTTAGTTCGTCGATAATCCCCGTTAAATTTTCAAAAGGGGTTTTAATTTTGCGACCCAGAAAAAGTTCTGCAGGAGTAATTTTAGTAGATTCGTGAACAGACGAGCGGAGGGCGAACGAAAAAAGCTCAAGATGTTTATCCCATCGCTCGTGATGATCCATGACAAATGTAGCAATCATTTTAACAAGCGTACGGTTTACTCGTTCCGCAGGATTACTCTGGGGATGATATGAAGAAATGAATTTATGCTTAATGTGTAGTCTCGCACACATTCTTTCAAAAATGTCAGAAATAAATTGGGGACCATTATCCGAAACTACTTTATTAGGTGCACCATATCTAGAGAATACTTCATTAATTAATACATTACAAATAACTTCTGCCGTAGCGGCTTTAATGGGAAAAACTTCAACCCATTTAGAAAAATTATCAGTTAATACTAACACGTAACGAGCTTTGTTTTTAACAGATAAAGGATAAGGTCCCAATAAATCTATTGAAATAATATCAAAAACATGAGAACTTGAACTAGATTTCAAGTGACCGGCCGGTCTTACATTACGGTAATTATTAATCTGACACAAGTGACATGATTGAACGTATGCGAGCACACTTTGGTACATGCCAGACCAATAGGCAACATCCCGCAATTTACAACGGGTCTTGCGAATACCTAAATGGCCTGCAAGAGGTTTGTCATGAAATTCGTTTAAAAGGGCCATTCTAAGGGTTCGCGGAATACATGGGCAAAACTCTGCCCTAGTAGTCCTAGATTTCGTATAGTAAAGAAGACCCTCTATGACTTCAAAATGCTGTGACCTCCCAGCCAGAGAAGGATCACTGTGTAGGGGCGAACCCGCAAGCAAAAAATTATAGATATCCCCAAAATCTGGATCATTTATTAATTCTGCCATTATCTGCTCTCTGGATGTTATATCAGCTATTAGAAGTAAAGGCTGACATCCAGGAGTAGTTTCTGTGGGGACCCCACTAATCGGGACGCGAGACAATGCGTCCGGTAATTGATTCTTATGACCCGGCTGATACGAAATTTTGATATTGCTCTCTTGTAACTTCAGAGCCCACTTCATAAGTCTTTGAGAGAGATGCTTAGCAGAATTCAAATACTGAAGGGCAGAATGATCCGTAATTATGTTAACTGTCAATTCGTTAAGATAACATTGAAATTTATTAAGAGCATACACAACAGCAAGACATTTACGTTCCGTAGCTGAATAATTGCGTTCAGCTTTGGCTAAAGTACGAGACGCAAAAGCTATTGGATACCCAGCTTGTGACAAAACGCAACCAAGACCAACTCCGGATGCGTCAGTATAAATATCAAATTCCTTAGTATGATCCGGGAAAGCCAACACAGGAGGCTGAGTCAACGCAGACTTCAGTGTTTCAAATGCAGCGTTAGTCTCAGGTGTCCAAACAAACTTCTTGTATTTACGATTCAAAGCATACAATGGCTCACAGATTGTAGCATAAGCGGGGACGAACTGCTGATACCATCCGGTCATTCCCAGAAAGCGTGATAGTTCTTTTGCTGTTTTAGGCCAAGGAAAGTCAACAATAGGCCTAATTTTTTCATTATCCGTAAATAAGCCGTGGGGAGTGATTTTCAACCCCAGATATACAATCTAGTCCCTCGCTATCTGGCATTTACTAGGTTTTAACGTCAAGCCAGCATTGTATATGAGTTGGGACACCTGTTTGAGCAGAGAAAGGTGCTCGTCAAAAGTCTCGGATGTAATAATAATGTCATCCAAATATACATGCACATGGGGACCCAGAACAGGTCTGAGAACCGTATCCATAAGCTTTTGGAAAGTAGAAGGTGCAGAAGCTAGTCCAAAGGGCATACGTAGGTATTCATAAGCCCCAAAAGGAGTCACAAAGCCTGTTTTATCGACAGAGTCCGGATGTACTGCCACCTGCCAATATCCACTCGCCAAATCCAAGGTTGACATCCATTTAGTTGATGACAGGTCATGCAAAATGTGCGACATGACAGGTAGTGGATAATTGATCGTTTTCGTGACTTGGTTGAGCTTGCGGAAATCTGTCACGAAACGAAATTCATTGGGTTGTTTCTTTGGAACCAAAAAGGCAGGAGCAGACCAGGCGCTTGTTGATTCCCTTATTATGCCCTGTTTAATCATCTCAGAAATTTGACGTTGCATTTCCTGTTTCTTATGGGGAGCACAAGGGTAAGGCTTCGTCGCTATCGGTTTCGAACCCTCAGTGTCAATGACATGATAAACCACCTGTGTGAAACCAGGTTGATCAGGAAATAAACCAGGGCTTTCCTGCAAAAGTAGAGAAAGCTGGTTTCGTTGCCTCTCATTCAATTGGTTACTCAATAACAAACTCCTTATATCTATAGGAACCGTAGGAATCACTTCGATAGGTTCCGGAAGGGAAATCACATGTTGTACGAAATTCAGAGTAACTTGAAACGTATTAATAAAGTTCATTCCCATTAGACATTTAACAGGTAGTTCGTCTATAAGCAGGAAAGAATGCGTAAAACGAGCCTTTCCCAGCCCTAGAGATAATGTGACAGTTCCTGTGATACTGAAGATTTCGTTATTTGCACCTCGCAAATACTGCATCGCAGGCTGAACGTGTATTGCAAGAAAATTGTCAGTGCAAAACTTCGTATTTAGGGCTGATATTTCAGAACCAGTGTCGAACTTTGTCTCGACAATAATATCTTCAATTGTCAAGAATACATCAGGCAACTGAGGAGTTTGAACAGTCACTAATACTGTTTTAGGGTCAGAATGCTTGGTATCAGGAAGCAGGACCGACCCTTGGTCTACTTCCTTTGGAAGTTTAAAGGATTCCTGGTTGGATTATCATGCGGTCTGAAACCTCGACCCTGCCGGGTATCGGGAAAATTTTCACGATGAGGAAAACTGCGTGAAAACTGCTGCGGGAACTCCGCGTGTCTGTTGACATTTTCATATCTATTACTTCTTCCCTCAGCACGGGCAGAAAAATAATCATTGCCCTGAGCATGAAAACGTTCCGAATGCTGCGGATTGGAACGGGGTCGAGCATACTGTGCATTTGTACGGTATCCCGAAGATTGTTCAGAAACTCGCGGTTGGTTTGCCACTCTTCTATGAGGTGGGACGTATCAAGCTTGGGCGTGCACTTGTATACGCTCGCGTTGAAAGTTATTAGGCCTATTATGCCGCTGAGGATTTTCGTAATAAGCCTCGCGGGGTGCCCGAGCATGGTGAGTTGAACCATGTTTGCCGTGTCGCTCTTCATACGTTCGTATGAGGCGAAGGCATTCATGTATTGTTGCAGGGTGTCGAACCTCAAGAAAATCTTGTAGAAATGGGTCGAGCTGCTGCAATAGGGTGTCCAACATGTCGACATGACTGGCATGTGGATTCCATAAGTTATATAAGCGTGTTGTTTCCAAAGCAAATGCAACAGGACTATCGTTGGGTCCTTGCTGACGAGAAAAAAGTTGTTGTGCAAGGCTAGCTCGACTGAGGCCGAAAGGAAAGACCTCCAAAAATTCTGCTCGGAAATTCTCATAATGAGAATCCGGGTTCGACACTCTCCACTGCCGATACCAGGTCTTAGCGGTATCCTTCAAGCAAGTGCCTGCGATTTGTACTTTGCAGTCTTGAGGAATATTGTAGAGATCAAAATGATCTTCCAAATCTTCGAGAAACTTTAAGGATCCCTCCAAACCATTGAAATTAATTGTTCCTGCATGCGGCACGAAATGGGCAAGCATTCTGCTTCGCTGAGAGGATTGAACTCCCTCAGGTACGACCCGCGACTCAGAGTAATAGGAAGCTGGTGCATTACGAAATTGTGAAGAATGCCTGGGTACGTGTAGATCACTTATATCAAAGTGAGCCCCACAGGCTTCTTGCAGATGGTCGAAATTAATCCCATCACCACCGAAACTTGTCTTAGGGTGAAATATTGAAGTTGTCTCAGGTAGTGAAGACATGGGTAATAATTGTCAAGATCTCGTGTTCGAGAAAAGTTCGGGCGCCAATTATAATGAATATAGCTTCTTCTAAATTATAATGAATCCAACTTCTTCTAGTAATAATAATAAACAAGCTTTTAACTGTTAGTAATGTTGTAGTAGTAATTAAAATGAATAAAGTCTTATGGTGGTTGTTAATAATAACAACTAATGAAATAAACCTAACAGCCAGACAGAGGTCTGACAATACTATAAACTGAGAAAGACGTACTTACTAAGACAATCTTTTATTTGGTAAACTTCTGTTATTTATCCACACTCACTTCATCGGTCACAAAACTACTCGATATCTGGCTCTCACATATAACGAAGTTCCTCTCACATAAACGAAGCTCTCCCTACGCACATCAACAAAAAGCTCTCTCGCACATAAACAACCGCTCTCTTAGGTATCGTTGAAAGCGCCTATTTATACTGGCTACCACCACGTCATGACTTACACTCATTGCCAGATCTCATTCAGCGGGAGAAATAACATCTCGTTCAGTAAGAAGATAATTTACATAGTAAAATAAAATAACCAGAGATAGTAAAAATCAAAAGGAAAGTGAATCTAGAGTATACGTTACAACCTCTGGACCACATTTATAGAGGGAGCTTCCAATTCCTGGCTCCGGGTTGGGCCACGGATGGTCTAGTGGTTAACTTTCGTGTCTGCCACGGAGAAACCTGTTTCCATCCCTTGCAGGTACGAACGCTCGAACCACTAAATATCCGCCAGGCGTCGGATGGGCGCGTCAAGCCGTCGGACCTCGGGTACTGGCCCCCCGGTAATAAATGGGGGCTTCTTACCGGCCCGTTCTACCTCGCTTCCGTGTCACTTTCCTACCGGGCACACTAGTCCAAATTTTCTAGCTTGCTATTTCTAAGGGTTGTTTAATACCTAGGGTCAGACACTCCCTTCCTAAAGTCCTCTACATTTGATCTGATCTGTCTCCGGGTTTAAGTAAAGCGAGAAAACGAGGATAACGCGAGCTGCTACATACGAGCATCCATGCGCGCACGCATTGCACTTTGCGCCAAAATTCAGCTTCTGAGTGATGGCGCTAATTCTGTGTTTCTGAGATTACGCGATTTCATTGCCCCAAGATTTATCTCATTTCAATGATGATAGAATTATCTCATTTCAATTATGATAGAATTATCTCATTTCAGTGATGATAGAATTATCTCATTTCAATGACCATTCCGGGTTTTTATCATTTTTGATGAAAAATGATAAAAACCCGGAATAATTTTCCCAAAATTACACACAGTTATTTTTTTTTATTTTTTTTTTTGTGCTGTGTTAATTTTTGATCTTTCATGTCTAAATACTTCTCTCAGGTGGACGAACGTCTAGTGATTTTGTTTCCTATACTTCCAATGGGCAAACTTCTGTACACATTTTCTTCACAATTAATGCGTTCCCATGGATGAAAATGTGAACATCGATTAAAATAACTTCATATTATAACTTATAATACTTAATATTTTCTAGAACATAACCATAATTATATTAAAAATCAATAACTTTTCCTTTGGTGGTGTTGAGACCAGAAAAAAGATGGCTCGACCTGTACATTGATGACGTCAGTAGACAAACAAATGTTGGATTGCTTAATTATGTTTATGTTTTAGAAAATATTAAGTATTCCAAGTTATAATATGAAGTTATTTTAATCGATGTTAAAATTTTCATCCTTGGGAACGACGCATTAATTGTGAAAAAGATGTGTACAGAAGCTTGCCTATTGGAAGTAAGTATAAGAAGCAAAATCACTAGACGTCCACCTTAAACAAAGCAAAAGCAAAGGAGTATTAACATGAGTTGTTGAAACAATTGATATCGATATTTACAAAATTCGTAGCAGACAAATATACATACATAATTAATTTCTTAATATACATGCATAATTAATTTCATATAATTTTACGAGAGATACATAATTAATTTCTTGCTACTGAATGGTATTTTTTCAATTCAGATTACCATCATAGGCACCGGCTTTTCAGAAAACAGAGGGTGCTGGAGCTTTGGACACGAAGTCCAATGGTCTCTCGAGTTCTGAACGAAAAGTCCAATGGGTGCTCGAGCTCTGGACGTAAAGTCTAATGAGTTATCACGCTGTGGACAAGTCTTTTCGGTTCTGGAGCTCAGGACATGAAATTCAATGGGTTTTTAATCTCTTTACGTACGCGCACGCACACACATGCAAAAATATGCAGTGGAACTTTGATTATTCGCCAATTAGGCATAACATTTCATATCTGATTAGTTTTCAATACTAGTACGGATATATGTAATCAAGCACGCTCTTAAATTCTTCTTGTACACTTTTTACAGCTATACATGTCTTACTTTTGGTCCCTTGAAAAACAAACAATCGGCGTTCTACTGTGTTTTATTTGCAGGTGTTTGTGTACACACAGTACGTTTCCGAAAATCAAGTTATTTCCGCCTCTTATTTCACTACCAAGTATGATTCAGAAGCTGGATTTTGGAAGTGTTTCATGGGCATGTAAAATATACGCGCGTTCATGGTACTTTATATTCTCATAATTGTATGAACCACATAACCTTTTTGAACTTCCCTAAGTGGATATCAAGAGATACATAATAAGCTTTGCTCGCAACATACACTGGCGTTGTAATAAATCGGTTTATATGCAAACGACTGAAAACAAGGAGAGTGCTACATTCCACTAAAAATTTAAAAACGGCCCACCAAAATTTTTTTTTATGGGGGCGAGGGACTTTGTTTGGGTGCTTGGACTTTGTTTGGGTGCTTGTCGCATGCGTAGTCCGCGCATCTGTAGGTAACCTTTTTGGAAAGTCAAACTTGCTGCATTGGCTTTACGTCCCAGGGGTTACACGATATCAACAATGCTGCGGGTGGCCTAGTGGGCAACGTTCGTGACTACCACAGAAAGGAACTCAGGTTCGATCCCAGGCAGGTACGAACGCTCGATCCACTAAATATCCGCCGTGAGTCGGATGGGTACGTTAAGCCGTCGGACCCCGGGTACTGGGCCCCCGGTAATAAATAAGGGCGTCTTCCTCCCCCTTTCTACTTCGCTTCCGTGTCACTTTCCTATCGGGCACTCTAGCCCAAGTCTCCTAGCTTCCTATTTCTAAGTGTTGTTTAAGACCTGGGGTCAGACACTCCCTTCCTAAAATCCTCTACATGTGATCATTTGATATCAACAATATCTGAATTTTCTTTTTTTGTTTTATTTTTATTTGCTGTAGGTATGATGATTTTTTCATACTATGAGGGAACTTTCCTCATCATAATATATACACTAAAAAATTCATCTCGTTATGAGTGATTAAGAAGACATCTTGGGGACGAAATTACACCATTTTCATAGGAAAAAAACAAAAGTAATGGCGACGAAGAAGAACCAGAATCCGTTCGGGCTCCGTCGCCAATGGCGTTCAGTGCGGTTCAATGAAACGAAATTAATCACTACTAAGAATCTCGATGTTCTTGTAGCTAACTTTTTCTCTCTGTCTCGCTCTTTGTTCCTTCCAAAGATTGTCTTGAAAGATTTAGGAAGATTATTGATAGCGTGAGCCTGAGTGTTGTCTGAAAAAGTGACAAGCACAACTGAGAGTCACAGTTCCCCAAAACTGACTTCTTCTGTCCTGGCATGTTGTTTGTGTTTAGTACCCAAGACAATTACGAATAAGCGTGCAATATTTTTTATAAGAACAGCAAAACTGAAAAAAAAAAAAAAAAAAAAACATTTCCATGCAGATTGCTTTCTACACAATGGGCCTTAAAAAATAAACAAAATGCATGAAGAACAATACATGAATCTAGTTTTGAACTGCCGAACAATAAGCCTATTTTTCTCCCTCATTTTTTGCTGGCTTTTGACCTCCAGATAAAGTTCAGATGGCTCTGCCCTTTCTCAAGTAGTGAATATGAGTATGAATCACTCTTTTATGATGCTTCAAAGCTATCTCTTTTTCTTGCCACTCTGATAACGACCTTTGTGTGTGAAATAAGTAGATAAAGATAACTCATTAACACGCTATGCGTCATCGCGCGTTTTGGAAGCTAGTATGTTTGGAGAAACAATCAGTTTTCCTGATCAAAACATCTCAAGCGTTTTTATGAAGTTATGGAGTCTTGTGAAGGGTGACTCTTCCTAGCTTTACACATTCTCATGGAGGTCGTTAAACTTCCGAATATACAAACCAGTAAAGAAAAAACAAACTAGCAAACAATAAATAAATAAATACGCAGTTCTTCCAGGAATTTTGTGTCCAAGCTGGGCGTCACTTTCGCATGCCTTCCCCTCCAAGCCGTTCCAAACAAAAGGCCAGGAAGTAAAACAGCTTTTCACTTTATTTCTAAAAATATCAGAGTACAAATATTCTACGTATATTCGAATAGAAGAATATATTAGAATAGATAAGAAAACAAGAGCATAAAATGAGTAATCAGACACTTTTAATTCGGTCGCATCAAATAATTTTACACGTAAGTACAAAAAGCACCTAAAAGCAACAGTAATGGTGCTGCATGAAACTTTCATTCTACGCTTTCAGGAAAAAGCTGCTGATATGTCAGACCCCTCCCTCCCTCCCCCTTTTATAAGCTTTCCAGCCGTAGGTTGAAGAAGCGTATATGCTCCAGCTTTGTCCGTCTGTCTGTATGTTCTTCCGCACGATAACTTTCGTAAAAATGGTTTGATTTCGATGAAATTTTAGTATGTGGTAGAGGAACACCTCGGGACGAACTCTATTGAAAATGGACGAAATGGGGTCAAAGGTCAGAACATAGGAGCGGGATGCATTCCATTGCCCTTATACGTCAAAACTTGCGTAAATATGGTTCGATTTAGATGAAATTTTAATATGTGGTAGGGGACCACCTGGGGACGAACCCTATTGAAATTCAGCGAAATGGGGTCAAAGGTTAGGACATAGGAGCAGGATCTATTCCATTGCACTTCTGCGTCATAACGCATATAAAAATGATTCGATTGGGACAAAACTTTATCATGTGTTCCGGAGGTATACTGAACCAATTCTGTTTAAAATAATCGAAATGGGGTCAAAGGTCAGAACACAGGAGCGAGATTTTTTCTACAGCCATTTTCCTCATAACTTGAGTAATAGCTTGAGCAATAATTTCTGGTATGTTGGAAAGCGTGTCATAATCAATGCATTGCATGATTTTACTAACTTGTTAATTTAGTTAATTCTCTGCTGAGCAGACGATGGCAACACTGTTTTTCACTTCTCCAGCGTGTTTTCCATTTTTATCATTCCTAAGTCGGTCATCAACTTCTAAATTTCTGTATTTAACTGGGGGTTTCGTTGGCAAGCCAAATGAAGCTCCATCCTAATAAAAAGTAAAAAAAAATCAGTAAATAGCTGAGATAGAGCCGTAGCTGGGTCTTGGAACCGGTGTGTGGGGGAAGGGGAGTGGAGGTATATAGCTGAGACAGGGCCTTAGCTGGGTCTCGGAACCGGGGGGGGGTGAACACTCATCTTGGGGAGGTTCGGTATTCAGTGACAAACTTTATTCATTCACGAAGAATACAGATGCAAGTTTTACTTCACTAGTGAGTAACTTGCCTATGCTGAAAAGTAAAAACAAAGAAATGAAATTCAAAATATGAAAAACGGAAGGGGTGGGGAGGAAACTGAACTCTCCTGAAATATAAAAATATCGCGCGTTATCAGAATTTGTTTGATGATGGCTGAGTTGCATGTTCATCATCGCTGGAGAAAAGATAACTATCAAATATTATAGAAAAACCTTTTTTTTTTAAGTTTGCTATTTTGCCAACCCCCCCCCCCCTCTCTCCGTCGATCAACGCAGTGACATCGAAGAGCTATTTATGCCGAATTTCCAGTCTTTCTTCTCCATCTTTGAACCGTGCATTCTTCCGTTAGGACTCGGAGACAGTCTCTCTTCTCCGTGGTCAACAATCAAACTTCCTTTCCCCCACTCAAAAACCAAAAACTCTCAAATTATCACCAAGAAACACTTTTTTTTTCACACATGCATAACAAAACCACTCCTACTTGCCGTAAAACAATGACAGGAAGAATTTGAAAGCTTTCTATCAGTGTCTGTCTGTCTGTCTCTCTCTCTCTCTCTCTCTCTCTCTCTCTCTCTCGCACAAAGATTTCTCTTTAGCACTATTTTACATCGCCTAGAGGGATACATTTATCTAAAACGTTCCCACGACAACACGTCTTTGTAAGCAATTAACCACCCCAGGAAGTTTTTTTATCAGCAGCTTAGCATCTTTTAATTACTTACCTACTTACCAAGCGGAGAACAGCGTTTTATCCGTACACACAACTATGCTTCCATCTTCGCTTATCTCTGCCTTAGGACGGGGAATAATGTTTATTTATATTTAATGTTTCTCCAAAACAAAAAACAAAACAAAAAAAGGATTTCTCTCTTTCCTGACCCTTAGCAGGAACAAGTCTGGTGCCCACATGGCCGAGAATAATTGGCGCAGCTGTTTTTACAGATTCACTTCTAGAAGTCATTTCTTTTCAGTTATCCATCATTCCTGCTGTATCATTTCAATTTTGTTTCTTATTTAAAACGCACAGTACACGAATAAATAAGGTAAAGCGGTAAAGCGTTCATGCTTATGACGAAACACAAAATAAATTTCTATAAACCACCGAAAATAAAAGTTCAGAGAATTTCCAATGTCCATTATCTTGCAGAGGGGGCGGGCTTTCGTGCCTGTAACTAGCAGTGGCTGAGCCCCCTCCCCCCTAGCTCCTGCTAGCTACAGCCCGAGTTGAGACATTGTTGATATGATCTCATGAACTAATGAAGACATCAGGAAGTTGAGTTCCTTCTTAAACCAAAAGGAAAACGTCAAGAGGAGGGCCTAGGACAACATCGTGAAAGAAATTGGGCACAGGTTTGCGCTCTTAACCATTGACATTCAACTCATTTGAAAAAATAAATATAATAAAAGCTCGGACTCAAGACTCGGCTTTTGACCCGATCCGTTTAATAGGAAAAGAAATCGTGATTGGTGAACAGCGATCGTTCTCATTTTTGATTAGAAAAGATGGAAGCTATTACGGGGAGATATATGCTTTCCCTAAGGCTTTCTGACTGATGATGCGATTTTGGGCGTTGCAATACGGGCCATCTTTTTGTTTTCTTTTTTTTACAAATAGTAATAGTAATAAAATAAGAAAGATTTCATCGAATTTTCGATCGTAATGAGTGCGTGCTTTTAAGAAAGTCTGAAGATGTAATAACTATCTAATATCATTGACGTATGTAATCTTATAACTAAGAGTTTATGAACGATAATTAACAATATGCTCAATCTGTCTTTTCGAAGCGGAAATGTAGGAAACCGCAGATGGAAACGCACATTTGCCCGGCACAGAGGAAAACCGTGAGTTGATAAAATTAAAAATATACATATAGCGCAAAATGTACACAGTAAAAAAAGTTATTTGACACAAAAATAACTTTTTCAGTTGAACGTTTAGCTACGGAGACATGCTGACGAATCGAAATAAGAATTTTCATCCCAGCGGGAAAGCTATTAGAAGTGAAAAAGTTTGCGCAAACATTTGTCATGGTGGTGTTAGCAGGGGTTTATCCAGGAATTTCAAACTTGGGGTGTAATTGAAAAGTTGGAAGGGGGAGGTAGGTAAAAGCAAATTTTTCGGAGGCTGAAATTTTTTTTAGTGAAATATTTACGTTTTAAATTTATGATTAAAAACGTGGAAAATTCTTCCAAAAATACAGAACTCTTGAATTTTTTACAGTTAAAAATAACAAAAACCAGGAATAGTTTTCCCAAAATTACACACAGTTATTTTGTTTTGTGCTGCTTTAATTTTTCATCTCTTATGTTTGAATGTTTCTTTAAACAAGGCAAAAGCAAAGGAACGTTAACATGAGTTATGAATGGATTTCATTCATAATTTATCTGTTCCTCCGGGCAATCACGGGATAGAATCCTTAACCTCCAGATTCTCTAAACATGAATGCCGGTTGCTTCGACTAGCGGATCCGGTGATGGTTATAGCAAAATAATCGGAAACCTGGGACTTGATCTTCCTGGGTGGTGTAGTGGTTAGCATACTCGGGGGCTATCCGGGAGACGCGGGTTCGATTCCCGCTCCAGGACGACGAAATTTTCAAGTTTTCGATATTATCTGACTTACCATCCATGTCATATTTACACCAAAAAACGGATTCACATCTTCAAAATTTGTATTAACATGAGTTGTTGAAACAATAGGTATCGATATTTACAAAGTTTGTTGCGGACAAATATGAGAGATACGTACATACGTTGTGTGACTGCAAAGACTGTCTTACAACATATGCTTTAAGCAAGAAAAACTGCAAAACAAGCAGGAGACTGCTATATACACTATATTGACAAAAGTCACCGGACACCCCTTCAAAAACAAATGAACGGATCCGCTGCGTTGTTAAGATGCGTGGGTTGTTAAGATACGGTATAAAAACAAGCCTGCAGCTGCCCACGATCATATGGCACTGTGAGGTTGTGTGAAAATGTCTCGGGGGGGGGGGGAGACTGACTTTGAGAAAGGAAAGATCGTTGGATGTTATAGCAGTGGATTGTCCATAAAAGAAACCGAGAGGCATTTAAACATACCCAAGCCAACTGTTTTGGATGTACTGAATAAGTGGAAGACACATGGCGTACCTGAAGCAGCAAAACGCACCTGCAAACCAAAGAAAATCGGTGATAGAGGGAGTCGAAGCCTCAGGAGAGTCGTTACACATAATCGACGGAGTACGGCATCAGACCTCAGTGTACAGATGAGTAAAAATCCTGGAACTCCGGTATGTACACGTACCATTCGCAGAGAACTTCATTAAATGAGTTACCGTGGTTGTGCGGTTGCTCATAAGCCTTTCATCTCCACTCGGAATGCTACTCGTTGTTTAGAATGGTGTAAAGAACATTTATCGTGGACCGTAGATCAATGGAAACGGGTCCTATGGACTTATGAATCCAGATACACGATCCATCAGTCTAATGGCCGTGAGGGGGTATAGAAGAAGCCCGGGGAACGCTATTAACCACAGTGCATTGTTCATACGGTCAAGTTTGGAGTTGGCAGTGTACTCGTGTGAGGGTCTTTTTCGTGGTATGGTCCCGGCCCATTGGTTATCGTGGACAAACCTGTTAACCAGCACGTCTACCTCGATATTCTGGACAATCATGCCCTACCAACTCTGTGGCAATACTATGGAACCGAGCTTTGTTGGTACCAACAGGAAAATGCCCCAAGCCATAAAGCAAGGACTGTTACGGCGTGGTTTAACGATAATTCCGTATCGTGTGTGGACTGTCCAGCACAGAGTCCTGATCTTAATCCCATAGAGCACCTATCGGATGACTTAGAGCACCGCATAAGAAGTTTGGAACCAAGGGTTTCTACTAAGCAACAGTTAGCGGCAGCATTGTGTACTGAATGGAAGCGCATACCTATCGCTGTGTTCCAAAACCTTGTCGAAAGCGTGTCTCGAAGGGTCAGTGCATGCATTAAGGCCAAAGGTGGACCAACACCGTTCTAATGTATGTCAATAAATGCTATGTTGGGTTTCTCTTCTAGGTGTTCGGTGACTTTTGTCAATATAGTGTACATGAACTTTAAATAAAAGAAAAATGAGTGCATTTCAGTTAAAGATACGTCAAGGTAAAGCTGAGGATTTCATGTGAATGCTATCTGAAAATAAATACTTAAATACTTCAGTGTGTGTGTGTGTGTGTGTGTGTGTCTTCAAATAGAGAGGTGTTGATATTTTTATGGGGGGGTGATCTGAGCAAATTTACTGGGTGGTGGTAGTCATGCGATGCAGAAAAAAAATGGAAGAGGTGCACAGAAAGAAATTGTTTAGATGATTTTGCGTAGTATAGTGTTTTTCGTTTAATATGTCACTATTTAAACATTACCTTCGTACCATCAGTCAGTTGTTCTCGTATCACTGAAACTATGTACTGTTAAACCTCGGATAGCTAGTTCACAAACAACTCTTAATTACACACTGAGCTAAATTAGGCGACCTAACGGCCAGAAGGGAGAAGTCTTGAAAGCACTTGCGAGCAAATGGCCTTTATTGTCGAAACTTTATAGCATTTCAGATTCACAACGTATCACAACTGGTCACATCCACATAATTCAGAATATGGAACCTCTATCAAATTAGGTGCGACGTGCTTACATCTAATTTACCAATTACAAAAAAAAAAGCTACCGTAATTTATTAACAGCTCGCTACAACATCACGCCACACCACACCACACTTTTCGCTCCAAAATTATATAGCTCGTTCTTATCATGTCCAAACGCATACGTTACGCATCCTGAACTCAATACTGCTACCAACATAACAATCAGTGAGTAAGAAAATATAACATTAAGGTTGAAACGCTAAAAGATAAGGAACTCAGATTTACAAAGAAAAAAAACAACAACTAAAAATGAAAGTTAAATTATAGTATACGTCTTAGCAGAAGATATCCTATATAACAATTTTGTGGTAGCATTTTTTTTTATTTTTGCATGGTATATTTTCTTTTCTTCAGTTGTTTTTCTACTCTTCTTCCAGATTTCACATTTGCATTGTTTTAAGGTGGTTCCACCTAAAATCTCTGCCTTATGTTTCCAATGATAAAACTTCTGTACATATTTTCTTCGCAATTAATGTATTTCCAAGGATGAAAATTTGCACATCGATAAAACTAACTTTAAGTTATAAGTATGTTAAAAATCAATCGTTTTCTTTGAGTAATGTTCAGACCTGTCAATAGATGGCGCGACCTGTACATTGAAGACGTCAGTAGACAAACATATGTTGGATTGCTTAATTATGGTTATGTTTCAGCAAGTATTAAGTATCCCATGCTATAACTTAAAGTTAGTTTTATCGATGTGCAAATTTTCATCCTTGGGAATGCATTAATTGCGAAGAAAATATGTAAACAATTTTACCATTGGAGACATATGGCAGAGAATTTAGGAGGAACCACCTTAAGCGAATCAGGAGTCACTCCAATAACTTCAGGAAAGGTTACTTACTATTAGTCTTTATTCACCAAAAGCGTCTTTAGCTCGACTCAGCATTCAACAACATTAGTAAAAATAATCCAAGGAATGTAACTCTTTGTTAAGAAAAACACAACACCAACACTAAAGTAGAACACACAGTTGTCAAATAACTCAAGCTTCAATTTAACATACGTCTCTCAATTAGTGTGATAACTTCCGCCATCTCCCCACTGCTGCTTCTCAAAACATAATACATGTATCATTCAGTTCTCGTCTCAGACATCCACACATTATTCGTTCCGACCTCAGGGGTGTTGCCAACCATACTCTTGCGACAGAGAAGATATCACGTTAAGTTTGAGAAATGCTAAAGAGAACGAACTCAAATTTACATAGAGGAAGAAACTAAAAAGGAAAGTTAAATTAAAGTACAGTCAAACCTCGATTTAACGAACTTCAAGGGAGCAACAGTGTTGTACGTAAAATCGCGGAATTCACTAAATCGAGGAAGCCTTTCGAATGCAATATTCAAATTAAGCTAGTGTTCATAAAAGGGTATGTAACCAGCTAAGTTCTTTCAGTGAAATTTAAATTTATATTATTTAGTACTTTTAATTACGAAATTTATTATCAAAAATGTTATAATACGTACACATTTACTTTGCATATTAAATACATAATTCGTAGATATTAGTTTTCAATATGTAGCATCAAAATTTAAACGTACTTTAAAATTGCGAGAAAATATGATGGTTGATTTTTTCCGAGCATTTATCTTCTTAAAGAACGATTTCAGTATTCTAAGCTGCATAACGAGATACGTTGTTTAATTTGACCTGTAGATTTAACACTGAAAAGAAAAGAAGAAGCGCAATTCGGAGAAGAATTTCAGAGGTTCAGGAATGGGTACGTACAGTGTGTGTCCCCTGAGTTCACAGAAAGCTATTGTTCTGTCTGTAGCTGAAAACAAGAATCTTCCAGGGTACCCTAGATTTCCTCTCACTCACTGTCTTTCTGTGGAACTTGTTGGTCATCTGCTTCCTCCTATAAGAAGCTTACTCTTGATAGTTGCAGAAATGGCGAACTAATTTATGATTCCGTCAAGCTGTGTCACAGATAGTGTTCTTTGAAACGCTGGTTAACTACATGCGTAAAATTTTCCTGTTACGCGAGGCTCTCTTTCTAGCTAACTTTTAACCTGAAAATGCTGGTTAACATACCCAGGTAGCAAAATTTTACCTAGGCTCAACACTGAGCCTTTTATTCCTAAAAGTCGATGGCTCAGTGTTGGGCCTACATTAGATTGCAAAGCTGTGCTACCTGGGTAGTTTGCTGGTTTCAAAAAAATAAAAATAAATGTTCGCTAAATTGAGGAAATGTGTTCGTTAAATCGGGAAACACCAAGCATTAATTTCAATGTGATTCCATCCGTACCATAAAAAATGTACGTAATATCGCGGAATTCGTTAAATCGCAGTCCGTTAAATAGGGGTTTGACTGTATAAGTCACAATGGACCCCGGGTACTGGCCCCCTGGTAATAAATAAGGGCGTCTTCCTCCCCCTTTCTACCTCGCTTCCGTGTGACTTTCCTATCGGGCACTCTAGCCCAAATCTCCTAGCTTCTTATTTCTAAGGGTTGTTTAAGACCTGGGGTCAGACACTCCCTTCCTAAAATCCTCTACATATGATCATGAACAAGTCACAATGGAAACTGTAACACTAAAGTATCATACCGTTTAGCACAAGCTTGTTTAAATTAGTCATATCGCAGTTTTATAATGCATATCCCCACAAACAAGGGTGGATTATCGTCTGGTACAATCACTGGGTAGGGTTGACTAAGGGCCGATTGAGGACCGATTTTCCCATTAAGTATTCAAATACAATTAACAATCGTATTGTACAGTATGTCTGATGAAATTTATCATAAAAGTTATTTTTAGAAAATGAAAGTCATACCTTAGCATAGGATTGATAAATATTATAACCTAAACAAAAAAGAAAGATGACACCGAATTTTCGGCGAAGTGGTCTTAGAGCTGGCTGGTGACCATTTGTCTGAGATGGGTTCAAGTCGGCCTGGTCAGGATTGGGTGTTGTGTTTGTCTTCCGGCACTGGCTCTCTCCTTTCTCTGGAACCAGTGTCCCTAAATTAGGGACAGGTGGCTGCTTATAGCCCACTGAGTTGCTCACGGTGGTCGTTAAACCATCCAACAAACAAACATGCGCAGCAGTGAAACGCGGCACGCTTAACTACACTGAATACTCATTGAATTGTTGACAACTATACCTAATATTCGTGGTTCCTCCTTCGGCTGGGAAAACAGGTATCTGAAGAAAAATAATCGTTTTTTCATTTGGATTTTCAGGAGAGGTGCGTGATAAGGAATAAAATAACATCCAAGTAAACGCCTTCTAGCGGCAAGATTATGCTAAAGAAAGAACAAGAAGAATGGATCACGATTCTCGCAGTTCAAGCAACATAACGAAGAAGGGAACTTTCAAATCGGAGTGTAGAGCCGTAGCTAAGTCAAAGAACAAGGATGGGGGAGGATGAACAGTCATCTGGGAATGGGGCTCTGTGTTCAACTACAAACGATATTTTCCCACGAATACAGATTCAACTTTTGCTTTGTCTTTTCGAACCTTCTGTTAATTTACTTTACAAGTAAATAATATCTCCATGCTGAGAAGTAAAAACAATAAAGTAAAATACAAAATAATAAAAAAGGGGGAGGGGAGAAACTTTAAACATAAAAAATAAATCACATTCTCTGAATTTGCCTAACGGTGGTTGAGTTGCAGGTTCCTTATAGCTGGAGGCCAAATAACTTCCAACGAGCATGGAGAAATTACATTTTTTGAGTTTACTAGCCTGATCCCTTTGCATGGATCTACGCAATGGCATCGATGAGTTACTGATATCATATTTCGACTCTTGCTACTCCTCTTCTTCGGTTCCACTTTTTTTTCTCCATCTCTAATCGTGCATTCTACTTAGCTGGTGCTCGGAGTTAGCTTCTTCTTATCATAGTCAACAGTCAAACCTCATCCCTTCCATACTCAAAAACCAGGAGTCCCCAGATTCTCACAAAAAAAAAAAACCTTTTCTCAAACACACACATCGTGAAACTATTCCTATTGACCCCAATGTAATGAACAAGAAGAAGCTGAAAGCTTTTTCTCTCTTTCTTGCACAACGATTTCCCTTCAGCACTAGTTTCTAATGCCTGTTGGGGTACATTTAGCTAAAATGTCTCCACCACAACACTTCTTTGTAGGCAGTTAACCACTTGGAAGGTTTTTAATGCCAACTTATTATCACATAGTCACCAAATGACGAGCAGTGGTTTAGCCTTCAGCGCAATTACGCTTCCATTTCGTTTCTGTTTCTCTCTGTCTGTCTCTCTCTCTCTCTCTCTCTCTCTCTCTCTCTCTTACACAACACACACCACCGAGCCCTGTGCCTACGTGGCTAAGAATCACTGGCACAACTGTTCCTACTGGTTCACCTCGAGAAGTAATTTCCGATGAGTTATTCATTGTTCGTGCTAAATAATTTAAATTTTGCTTTCTCTTTTTGAAGTGCAATAGTCCAATACACGAATAAATAAGATAAAGTATTTATGCTTATAATGCAATACAAAATAAATTTTCGTATACCACCGAAGAAAAAGCTCAGAGAATTTAAAGGAACGTCTATTTCCAGGGGTCTTGCTTGCCTTGCAGGAGTAGCTGAGCCCGTATATCTCCCACCTAGCTACAGCCCTGTATGAGTGCAGAGATACGGTGTCCGCAGGCGGACAAACATAATGATTGCACGAATTTTTACATGCTTCGCATATCAAAAGCTGTGCTAAAAATGCAAGCGCTATCTAAATTTTCGCAATAATTCGATTTGCGCAGCTATAGGAACACTCAGTTACGTTTTAAGACATCGTCTTCTATTTATACTTTTCACAGGATTGATGCAAAAAGACATTGATCCCATAGAAGTCATTGACGCCCTTTTGTCAAATAAAGATAGCCGGGCATTTACCTTGGGCCCTGAATTATATTTCATCGACTTTTCAAGAAACAATTGCGGTTACGACATTCGCAAATCTACGTTATCTTTCGTTGTAAAATCGGGTGTTCCTAGTGGTCATAACTTCTGTGAATGGGTCTTACCTTTCTCAGCTCTGCCACTCCTATTCACATAAATTCTACGATCTCACGATTTCTACGCTATTTCCTTTAGTACAACAAAGGGGTACTGAACTTACTAAATTGCAAGAGAACAGCAGTTATTTTACATGTACATCGGATTTTCGGTTTTGGTCGACACAAAGGAACGGGTTAGTTCTCATTTCGAAATTGTGCAGCACGAGGCATCGGCTTGAGCCAAAAGGGCAGAGGAAATGATTATTCAGTATTTGTCTTCCGCCAGCGGGTGTGATAATTTCACCTGCCGGTTTCCACCTTCGTTCTTTGACGAACACAGCAGGTGGTCCTTAGCCTGTCACAAAACAAAACAAAAAGTCATTACTCTCTTCAGGAACAAGGAGTGCTTGACCTGTGAGCTTTAGATAAGTATTCTAAAAATGACGCTGATTAAGAAGCTTATTCATTCTCTGGAGGACCAATGAAATGATGAATTATAGTAATTATCTTTCCCATCAGCACTTCCTTTCTGTTGGGAAAGATTTTCGTTACTAAATGAATTATACGATCAATGAAGTTTCTTTTTTCCGCTTCTAAAATATTACGAGTAGCTCATGTAATTTCTGTTACCTCTGCTTGCAAGAAAAGAGGACAACTAGGGTAAGAAAACAATACCAACTAGGTGTATAATATGGTTTAGAACCACAAAACAATACCAATCAGATATAGCATTAGGTTTAGAACTGCAAAAAAATGCTAGGGACGGAATTGGGTTACAACTCAGTACATTTTTTTCTCGGATCCGAAACGAACCAGACTACTTTGAATATCATAAACTGCAAATTATTTATGGGACTTTGCTGTATTTGGGTTTAGAGACTTCTCATGAGTTAACTTTTTTTTTTTTTTTTTTTGATTGGGGGTTTAACGACCACCGTGAGCAACTCAATGGGCTATAAGCAGTCGCCCGTCCCTAATTTAGGGTCACTGGTTCCAGGGAAGGGACAGAGCCAGTGCCGTAAGACAAACACAACACCCATGCCTCACCGGGATTCGAACCCGGACCCCAGACGGACGAATGATCAGAGGCCAGCGCCTTAAACCACTGCGCCACCGGGGCGGCTGAGTTAACTTAGCATACTGATTTTATTAAATATTATCCTTCGCGTCTGAAGAATATTTTATTTCGAGTGATTGTACTTCAAGCACTTATTTTAATGAATCGATATCAAGGTTGAATTGCCGCCCCGGTGGCGCAGTGGTCTAAGCGATGGCCTCTGATAATTCGTCCGAAAGGGATCCGGGTTTGAATCCCGGTGAGGCATGGATGTTCTGTTTGTCTTACGGCACTGGCTCTCTCCCTTCCCTGGAACAAGTGACCCTAAATTAGGGACGGGCGACTGCTTATAGCCCATGAGTTGCTCACGGTGGCCGTTAAACCTCCAATCACAAAATCACACACAGAAAGCTAAACCGATTCGTTTCGTCGCCCCGGTGGCGCAGTGGTCAAAGCGATGACCTCTGATCATTCGTCCGAAGGAGATCCGGGTCCGAATCCCGGTGAGGCATAGACGTTGTGTTTGTCTTACGGCACTGGCTCTCTCCGTTCCCTGGAACCAGTGGCCCTAAATTAGCGACGGGCGACTGTTTATAACCCATTGAGTTGCTCACGGTGGTCGTTGAACTTTCAATCACACAATGACACACAGAAAGCTAAATAGATTTGTTTCGCCGCCCCGGTGGCGAAGTTGTCTAAGCGATGGTCTCAGATCATTCGTTCGAAAGTGGTCCGGCCGCCCCGGTGGCGAAGTTGTCTAAGCGATGGTCTCAGATCATTCGTTCGAAAGTGGTCCGGCCGCCCCGGTGGCGCAGTGGTCTAAGGCGTTGGCCTCTGATCATTCGTCCGTAAGGGGTCCGGGTTCGAATCCCGGTCAGGCATGGATGTTGTGTTTGTCTTACGGCACTGGCTCTCTCCCTTTCCTGGAACCAGTGACCCAAAATTAGGGACGGGCGACTGCTTATAGCTCATTGAGTTGCTCACGGTGGTCGTTAAACCTCCAATCAAAAAAAAAAAAAAAAAAAGAAAAAAGAAAAAGTGGTCCGGCTTTGAATTCCAGTGCGGCATGGATGTTGTGCTTGTCTCACGCCGCCCCGGTTGTGAAGTGGTCTAAGCGATGGTCTCTGATCATTCGTCCGAAAGTGGTCCGGGTTTGAATCCCGGTGCGGCATGGATGTTGTGTTTGTCTCACGGCATTGGCTTTCTCCCTTCCCTGGAACCAGTGGCCCTAAATTAGGGACAGGCGACTGCTTATGGCCACTGAGTTGCTCACGGTGGTCGTTAAACCTTCAATCACACAATCACACACAGAAAGCTAAATCGATCCGTTTCGCCGCCTCGGTGACGCAGTGGTCTAAGCGATGGCCTCTAATCATTTGTCCTAAAGGGGTCCGGGTTCGAATCCCGATGAGGCATGTATGTTGTGTTTGTCTTACGGCACTGGCTCTCTCCGGTCCCTGGAACCAGTGAACCTAAATCAGGGACGGGAAAACCCATTGAGTTGCTCACGGTGGTCGTTGAACCTTCAATCACACAATCACACACAGAAAGCTAAATCGATTCGTTTCGCCGCCCCGGTGACGCAGGGTCTAAGCGATGGCCTCTGATCATTTGTCCTAAAGGGGTCCGGGTTCGAATCCCGATGAGGCATGTATGTTGTGTTTGTCTTACGGCACTGGCTCTCTCCGGTCCCTGGAACCAGTGAACCTAAATCAGGGACGGGAAAGCCCATTGAGTTGCTCACGGTGGTCGTTGAACCTTCAATCACACAATCACATACAGAAAGCTAAATCGATTCGTTTCGCCGTCCCGGTGGCGCAGTGGTCTAAGCGATGGCCTCTGATCATTCGTTCGAAAGGGGTCCGGGTTCGAATCCCGCTAAGGCATGGATGTGGTATTTGTCTTACGGCACTGTCTCTTTCCCTTCCCTGGAACCATTGACCCTAAATTAGGGACGGGCGATTGCTTATAGCTCATTGAGTTGGATGACCTGGATGCCCCATTGTAATGAAAAGCCAATACATGGATTTACTGAAAGTTTTATCAGTGCTTTTCTCTATGAAGACGAGGAAGCGGCAAGGAGCCAAAGACTAGACTGTCCCATTGCAATGAAAAGCCTATACGTGTGTCTATACTAGAAGTTTCTGTGGCGACGAGTCAATGCCAAATTTGAGTTCCATGACTTATTTCACATTACTCTGAAAAGCAAGTAGTGTTTTGATTAAAATACCAAGAATCACATCAAAACGAAACTAACGCTGTAACATAAACACATAAAACGCAGAAGATTATTACAGCATTTCAATTTATGTACCATTTTTAGACATGTTTATTAGTGCTTTGGAAAACAAATTTCTCGCATACAAATCGCTCTTATCAGGATTCCAGTCACTTTTCCGAACTTGTTTTCGGCCCAGATAAATAGCAAAATGTAAGTGGTCAACCATTATGTGGTGATAAGAATATAGGTAATAAGAATATTAATAATAATTTCCAGCAACATTTATTTGAATATTTTTGCGCGGATGTTGCATACATTTTAAAAATTCGCTCACAACACATTCAGTTGCATAAAAAAACAAATTCCGTAACCCTCCCCGGAAAAAATTTCGTAACATCACCCCCAAAAAAATTATCGGCACGCCACTGGTTGACGCCCCCCCCTTATCCTGGTTCTGTGCTTACGTGTGTGTGTTCTGGATTGTATGGTTTTTCAGAAACACTTGAGCGATATATAATATAAATTAATAGTCTCGTGCGTATGGATCCCAAAATCAGCGCAGAAAAACAGAGATCCTTTTGGTGAATATTGTAACAAATCTGTCGTGATGATTTGGATTGCCGCAGTGATAGTGAGACCTTTCATCGTCTCCAATCATCATTGTTCATCGACCCAAATTACAATGCTAGCAAATTAATTTCACAGAAAAAAAAATAAATAAATAAATAAAGTTCAGCTCGGCGTCCGCTCCGGCGGCATACCCCCCCCCCCCTCATCCCTAAAGCTGGCCCAGGTTTAAAGACAAATTTTGTGGTAAGAAATTTGAAAATGAAAAATTTCTTTAAACTGACGAATATTTTTTCGTTATCAAAATCAGTCTCGCGACCTCCTTGAAATTTTTCTATTTGATCCCAGATTGGGTACCAAATGCGCCAGATTTTTATGTGTAGCTGCACACAAAACAGAAGGTGATGATTGGCCGCATGTTGAACTTGATGAATCGCCAAGAGCTCAAGCAAGTTGAATAAAACTGAAATTTTTATGTTTGTGTTGAAATCAATGTCAGTATAAAAAGTTATGCAATTCTTTGGTTAGCAAAATGATTTGCCGGCTAATTTCTGGGGCCGAGAGCTTGGATTAAAATTGGTTCTCTTTTTTTCGCACAACGGTTCTGGTTCTTTTCTATCCCTGCGACTGCCCCTACTAGTAATTTTGACTGAAAAAAAAACATGAAAATGTGTTAAAAACCAATTTTAAATCAGATGTGAGTAACATTTTTTCCTCAATGACAGGAAACTAAAATTTTAAAAAATGCATAAAGCTATTCAATATACAGTGTAAAAAAAATTCTGAAATTCACGATCCACTTTCCGTCATTTCTTCCGTGAATTAACGAAGCATATTTCTGACACAACCTTTTCCGCGAAATGACGGGAAAAAACTGAATTTCGCGGATTTTTCGTACCACCGGAAAATTATGAATTTTCAGAGACCTTTCAGTAGTTTCTTTCTTATACTGACGGTAAATTACCGTTTTAGAGATGTGTTAACGAAAAATTCTGAATTTTTCGAAACCTGTACGCAATTCCCTTCGTAAATTAACGGAAAAAACTCCATTCTCACTTCTTTCGTATCCGTATGGCGATATAGTATTACTGGTAATAGGAGCGATTGGTGAGAATACTTGAAGTTTGATTAACTCTTAAATTTCAATCGTCTGTCGAACTTTGAAGTTCCGTAGCGAGATAAGATATTGTGGATAGTATATCGCACGAATTTTGCTTACTGTGGCACAGGATATTTCTTCTCCTGTCCCCTATTTTGTGCACCAGCTATCTCTCTCTATATAAAACAGACTGTGTGTGTGTGTCTGTCGGTCGGATTTCACATAGAATTAGGCGACCTAGAGCGACGAAATTTTTTATGAAAGTACCTGTAGACATCTTCTGGTGCACCTCGAAGCGATTTTTTTTTCAATTTGAATTTGATTTTTAGTTATTTAATGTTACGCGTTTCTACCCGATCTGAGTGTGTCTTTCCGCTTTGTTGACATCAACCTGATCACACCGAACGTTAAGACGTGCAGAAAAGTAGTTCACGATATTTTTTTTTTTTTTTTTTTTTTGGATTGGAGGTTTAACGACCACCATGAGCAACTCAATGGGCTATAAGCAGTCGCCCGTTCCTAATTTAGGGTCACTGGTTCCGGGGAAGAGAGAGAACCAGTGCCGTAAGACAAACACAACATCCATGCCTCACTGGGATTCGAACCCGGACCCCTTTTGGACGAATGATCAGAGGCCATCGCTTAGACCACTGCGCCACCGGGGCGGCCCATAAATTTTAGGCGTTTCTTTTTTAGAATTCCGTTACGACTATTTTCATTCTTAAATACATTTATTACGCTCTTTTATGTAAGCGTTGTTTGCCGATTGTATTATGACCTTGAGGGCGGAGAAGAAAACAAAGAAAATAGAACGTTGTTTTCAATCTGCGTTATTAATTCAAAAGTGTCATACGTCAGAAGGTCATCACACTGTGACGACGTTGTGATCTAGAAAATACAACGTTGTTTTAACGAAATTCTAAAAAAGAAATGGCTCAAATTTATCGTGAACTACTTATCTTCGCGCCTTCGCGTTGGGTGTGATCAGGTTGCATGAAACGAAAGCGGTAAAGAAAGCGGCTGTCGGCCGGATTTCACATAGAATTACAATTTAAACGTCTTCAATTCCCGATTCGTTGAGTTTCGCCATGAGCATCAATAAAGTACAAGTGCAGTCTCTAAAAGTTGTTGGACTGGATCTACAAAGTCAATGTTTTTCCCAGGGTCAACTGTACGTTGGTTGTTCCAGAGTCGGAAATGGGGATAATCTTTACATTTTTGCTCCGAATAGAAGGACTGTTAATATTGTTTATCCCGAGGCTCTACAAGAATAAGGTACATTTCATCTCAATCAATTTCATTGCATAAGCCTCCTGCTTTCAAACTTTTTGAATTATTTACATTGGACGTGACAACTACTAAATAATTCAAATACATTTTTTAATCCTAATATTCTATTCCGGGAAGTTGTACTACAAAGTTGTATAAACCTTGATTTACCAGTCTTAATTTAATTGCCGATATAGCTTTTACTTTATACAATTACTAGCCCGTCAACGACGGGTACAACAGGCTAGTTTATTATATATTGCGTTACTGTAAGAACCCGGGTACTTAACTTATTGTACAGATGATTATGCGATGTCTATATATCAGTCTTTGGACAACTTAAGACAAAAGCTATTATAGCTATCAAGAGTAAATTTTATATTTAGGGTATTTTTGTAAAATAATACTATAAAAAGTATATTTCACCTTTTTTAAAGATAACTAAAGTCATTGTCAGTTTAAAAAAAACAAGTTGCAAAGGATTTTGTTGCTTCGAAAAATCACGGTGAAAAATTCTTAATTTGTGAAAAGTCCTCCTACAGAAAAAAAATATTACAAATCTATTCAAAAAAATAATAAGCTCGAGAAGAAAATAAAATCACTAAATCACTCCGCATTAATGACATAACCTGTTGTTACCTGTTGAACCAACCCAAACGACTGGGGTTCCATCCTGACTGCAGCGGAAGTATTATCTAGGGTAAGGGCTGAAAAATGCTGGGTCGTAGAGTTTTGCGGAATTTCAGTTTAAATATGGAAAAACCTGAAATGGATTTTTTTCTGAAATAAACGGAATTTCTGACTACGGAAAATCTGTGAAAATACGGAAATTAAAATACACGATCACTTTTAAAAACGGAAATTTCTGAATAAGACGGACACCTAGCGGCAATTTTATTGCATGTTATTTTCAGATATTTTCCGTGAATTCACACCACTTATTTTTTTAAAGTGTATGAAAAGATCTGCTCTAGCCAATAGTCAAAACTTGTGATAACTGTAATCCTATTAAATTAACAAATCTGAGTGAGACGTTCTGCTTTCCACTCAACCCAGGAAACTTTTATCTGCAGTTCTGTTATTGACTACACATTCCTCCTTTGTTATTGCCGTATTATTTGTAAAGATGTGGGAAAAGGTACTAACCTTCAATGTAAAGCAGAAAGAACGGGAAAAGGTGTTTTCAAATGGCATCATTTAACCGTATCCCCCCCCCCCCAAAAAAAGCAATGAGAGAAGGAAAAGGCAAAAAGCTTACTTTGGCTGTTTACCTTTTTAATGATTTTGTTCTTTTTTCAAAGATAAAAAATGCAGATCAAAAACCCAATGGTATTAGAAAATCAATACAATGATTAAAATCCGATGCTCCTGGAACTGGCGGGCTTCTTGCTCGCGCATGCTAAAGACTGGCCCTACGTGGGAATGATAACTCTAAATTAAGAGCTACTCTTCCGAGCATTAGATGCTCAAGCGGTTCAGAAAACTACAAAATGCAGTAATTATTGCGCATTATTAACTAATTAAAGATCAGGAAGAATGTTAAAGATGAGTGTTGTTACAATGAGATTTAAAATTTAATAGTCCTTATAGCAAAACAAAGTTTCAGTTTTGTTTTCCTCTAGTAATTCCTGAAAAATAAATCTATGCGCGATGTTTTCAATGAAACAAAACCAACAAAATACTATTCCTGACCTTCCCGTCACGACGTTTCCTGTCTGTCAGCGTTGTGACGTTGGCCGGAACTGCGGCAAAGTCTGAAAAATAAATCAGTGTCACATACCTAACGACTCACGCGATTTCCTTTCTCCTGGAATTTCATACACAGCGGTGAATATTGAAAAAAAAACAACAAAAAAAAAAAACTGGAAATGTACGAGTTGAGTCATCACTTTACCCTTACAGAATACTTTACTTGCAAACATTACGCGCACTACAAAACGGGCAACTTTTATTGTTGTTTTTAACTTTTTTATTTGAACTTGTGATATGAACGTTTCAAGTCATTGAAATAAAATAATTAATGTCTTTAATTTTTTTTCTTTTTTTTTTTTTGAGCGGGTGGATACGATGAGCTTTTCCGATGACCACCTCAGTAGAACACGAACAATTGTGCGGGTTTTTTTCTTTATTGTAGTTCTCAGAAGTCACTTTTACTTTTACTTCAGGCCAATAACATTCTTTCAAAAAATAAAATAATTCAAATTTTTACTAAGGAGCTCTAAGCTCTGAAAATGAAAATCAAAATGACAAGGCCTGATGAAACTTAAAATAAAATCACTCAAATATTTGCTAAGAAAATCAAAAAGGCAAGACCGGATGGAACTTAAAATAAAATCATTAAAATTTTTGCTAAGAAAATCAAAAAGGCAAGGCCGGATGGAACTTAAAATATAATCATTCAAATTTTTACTAAGGAGCTCTTGCTATTAAAACGAAAATCAAAAAGTAAGGGCGGGTGGGACTTTTACGGGGCACAGTGCAAAATTTCATAGAAGGGTCCCATGCAAAATAAATCTCATATTTTAATAAAGTCGTGAAAAATGTCGTCCGTAAAGAACACATACGAAAACTATCGTAAAGAAAAAAATTATTACCACAAATATGTATTTGCTTTAAGATTAAGAACAAGACTATAATATGGACTAAGAGTCCAGAGAGAAAATCAAAAATATTAAAACCTACGATTTTCTTCCCGGGGAGCGAGGATGTTTAGGTTGTATTGCGATTCTTGTGAAAACTCACTCACAAAATGACGAAAAGATAACTTCAACTAATCTGCGTAAAGAATGTTTCTGCATAGCGAATAATAACAATCACTCTAAAATAAATTCGTATAAATAGTAGTTTCCCATATGCAGTACTTTATTCGTGCTGGAAGATATTAAAATACATATTGCCGTCTGTACACGATTCTAAAAGAACACTTAAAATATCATCATCATCATCGTCATTGTCAACCATTATCAATCCACTGCTGGACGAATGTCTCCCCAAGTTTTCTCCACAACGGTCTGTCTTGTGCCAATCTCCTCCACGTCATTCCCGCATACTTTCGAATTTCATCCACCCATCTCCCATGTGGTCTTCTTCTGGGTCTTTTCCTCTCCCTTGGAATCCAATCTAAAATTTCGGCTGTCCATCGATGGTCTGTCCTTCTCGCAGTATGTCCAGCCCATTGCCATTTCAGGGATTTAACTCTGATCATGATGTCTTCCACTCTTGTCATTTTTCGGATCCACGAGTTCCTCTTCTTATCTCTCCTGGTTACACCCAGCATGCCCACTCCATGCTACTTTGAGTTGTCTGCAGCCTTTGTATGTCTCTTTTAGTTAAAGTCCACGTCTCTGCACCATACGTAAGCATTGGAAGGATGCATTGATCAAACACTTTTCTTTTAAGATATAATGGCATATTGCTCTTGAAAATTATGCTGTTTCTTCCAAAAGCTCTCCAGGCAAGTTTTGTACGCCGATTAATTTCTTCATCAATTTGACCCTCACTTGATATCTGCTGTCCAAGATAAACGTACGTGTTTGTTATCTCCAGCTTTTCTCCATCAATCGATAAATCTTCATTTCTTGTGAAAGCATTGAACATCGCTTTTGTCTTCTGAAAGTTTATTTTTAATCCCACTTCTTTACTCATGTCAGCAAGTTCCTGGATCATACTCTGAAACTCTGATGGGGTAGTTGCAAAAATGACTACGTCATCTGCAAAACGAAGGTGGGTTAGATAATCTCCATTAATCTTTATCCCATTGTTTTCCCAGTTCAGTGATTGAAAGACATTTTCCAATGTAGCATTAAAGAGCTTCGGAGATATGGTGTCACCTTGTCTCACTCCCTTTCCAATTTTTATGTGTGTTATATTTTCAAATAGCCGAATCTTTGCACTTGCATTTTCATAGATGTTATTAATAACATTAATGTATGCATCTTCAATACCGCAGGATTTCAGAGCCATTGTAACTGCTGATAGTTTCACCGAATCAAAGGCTTTTTCATAATCGATAAAAGCCATGCACAATGGAAGTTCATATTCCCTCGCTCTTTCAATTAGTTCTCTGAGTACGTGGATATGATCTATTGTGCTGTAGCCACTCCTGAATCCAGCTTGTTCTCTCGGTTGAGCCATGTCCAGTGTTACCTTCAAACGGTGTGAAAGAACTTTAGTGAAGATTTTACAAACCACTGATAGGAGGCTGATAGGCCTGTAGTTCCTGAGATCCTCAATGTCACTTTTTTCATGTAGCAGGATCATTGTAGCGTTGTTCCAATCCTCGGGAATTTTCCCTTCATTAAGGCATCGAGTGAAAATTTGGGCGAGTACTGTTTTCGATTTCTCCACTTGCTTCTTGTATGATGTCTACAGTAATTCCATCTTCTCCTGGAGCTTTTCCCCGCTTCATGTTCTTGATTGCATGTGCAACTTCTGTTGGAAGGACTGGAAGATCTCTGGTACTGGTACCTTTCATGATGTCTGTAGTACATGCATTATCCCTTTCATATAATTTGGAGTAGAAATCTTTCACTCTTGTCAAAATTTCACCTCTATTTTTTGTTACAGAACCATCTTCTTTTCTCAGTGACATGATCTGTTTTCTTCCCTTACTGAGATGTCCCTTTGCTATCTTTAGGCTTTGGTTGTTTTCAATTGCTTTCCTCACTAGTTCACAGTTGAATTTCTTTACGTCTTCAGTGATACTTTTTCGTACTGTCTTGCATAGCTCTATATATTCCACTTTGGAAGTCACATCTTCTTTAGTTGTCCTCATCTCCCTTCTTTTTTGCATCAACATTTTGGTTTTTCCTAATAATTTGTTCACATGCAACTTGTTCTTAGACCCAGCTAATTTTGTTGCTGTTTCCATAAGAGCTTTGGTTATTTTTCTGTTAACTTCAGAAATATCCACTTCTTCCGATGTTAGGCCTTCTAAAGCAGAGAATCTGTTCTTTAGTTCCAACTTGAAGGTATTATGGAGTTTTTTAAGGTTAGTTATGTCAATATATTTTGTTTGTCTTATGAGCTTGCCACGTTCCAGTTTCGTGTTGAGGTGCATCTTACATTTCACCAATCTACGGTCACTACCTGTGTTGAACTTGTTTAGCAAACTGCAGTCTTCGATGACGAATTTTTTGTTACACATAATAAAATCAATTTCACTTTTCGTCCCATTTGGATGTCTCCATGTCCATTTCCTGTGTGGCTTTTTCTTGAAAAAGGAGTTCAAGATGAAAAACCCTTCTGCCTCTGCAAACTCAACGAGAGTATTTCCACGCTGGTTTCTGTTGCCGTTACCGAATTTACCTACTGAAGTTTCATTCTGTTGCCATTGCCCTATTTTTGCATTGAAATCTCCCATAATTATCTTTAAGTGCTACTTACCTTTATTATTTAGATGACGAATTTCCTCATAAAATTCTTCAATTTCTTCTTCAGGATGGCTTGTGGTGGGTGCATAAGTTTGAATAATCTGAGCCTGGTATCTTCTCGAAAGTTGGATAACGAGTCGTGCAGCTCTGTCAGAGGAACTTTCAACTTCTACAACTTTATCCTTCAGTTTCTTGTTTATTATAAATCCAACACCACTTGTTCTGCCAGTATCTGTCCCACGATAGTAGAAGAGGTCCACTTTTCAGTTCAATGAGATCTTCTCCTTTTCTCCTTACCTCACTTAGCCCGACGATGTCCCACTTGATCCTTTGTAGTTCCTCTTCCAATTCAAGAAGCCTTGAATCAGAAGATAGGGAGCGTCCATTATACGTAGCCATGGTCAGCATCAGATGGCAGCCTAGTCCGGTCCTCCGGGGATTTTTAGCACCCTCTGCCTTTATGTCGCACTGGCCGCTGCCTTGGCCAGGTACGTTCCAGCTGCCGGAGACTGAGGGCCAAGATTTAAGTTGTGGAGTCATTTTGGAGGGTTTGGCCATAACTCACCACGCTGGCCAAGCGGGTTGGTGAGTGTGGGATAGCATTTCTTCTCCTCCCGATGGTATAGTTATACCGCTACTGGCGGTCGTCAGAGCCCCTTTAGTGGGAACAGGATGCGCCACAAGAAGGCGGGGTTGACATTTGCCAAGGAGAGGCTGTGATGTTACGCATCACCTGACCTTACATCCCTTAATATATATACAAGGTTAAAACATTAGCACTTTCAAGTACACTCTGTACCCGTCATCAGATGATGCAGTTATGATTTGCCTTGGAAGAGGTATATATGGGGGAGGCACACCGACGTATTGTCCATGTGCATGCTCATTACATAATCATATTGTTATACATCGGAGATCGGGTCGTTATCTGCGTTGCCCCCCCCATAGTAATTGCAAAGCAATTTCCATGATAACGGTATGGTAATAGGGGAATCGTCGGTATAACACCTTCCTCTAACGACGTTGCCCCTGTTGCCATACCGTTATCTTGGAAATTAGTCATGTTGTTATTCATCGGAGATCGGGTCGTTATCTGCGTTGTCTCCCCCCCTCAACATAGTTATTGCAAAGCGATTTCCATAGTAACGGTATGGCAATAGGGGCATCGTCGGTATAACACTTTCCTCTAACGACGATGCCCCTATTACCATACCGTTACCATGGCAATTAGTTATGTTGTTATTCATCGGAGATCGGGTCGTTATCTGCGTTGTTGTCCCCACCACCACCACCACCACCACCACCACCACCATAGTAATTGCAAAACAATTTCCATTGTAACGGTATGGTAATAAGGACATCGTCGTTAGAGGAAAGTGTTATAACGACGATGCTCCTGTTACCACGCCGTTACAATGGTGGTGGGGGGGACGCAGATAACGACCTGATCTCTGATGTATAACAACATGATTAATTTCCAAGATAACGGTATGGTAATAGGGGCATCGTCGTCAGAAGAAAGTGTTGTACCGACGATGCCCCTATTACCATTCCGTTACCATGGGAATTGCTTTGCAATTACTAGGGGGGGGTTGCAACGCAGATAATGACCCGATCTCCGATGTCTAACAACATGACTGATTTCCATGGTAACGGTACGTAATGGGTCATCGTCGTTAGAGGAAAGTGTTATACCGACGATGCCCCCATTACCAAACCGTTACCATGGAAATTGCTTTGCAATTACTATGTGTGTGTGTGTGAGGGGGGGGGCAACGCAGATAACGACCCGATCTCCGATGTATAACAATATGACTATGTAATGAGCATGCGCATGGACAATACGTCGGTGTGCCTCCCTCATATATACCTCTTCCAAGGCAAATCATAACTACATCATCTGATAACGGATACAGAGTGGACTTGAAAGTGCTAATGTTTTAACCTTGTATATATTTTAAGTGTTCTTTTAGAATCGTGTACAGACGGCAATATGTATTTTAATAGTATTTTCCCCTGATGCATGTTTTAGTAAGTGCTTTCTGATGCAAGGTGGAGTAACAGACAAATTAGGGACATTTTTAAACTTCTCCTATGTCCTCATACCTGAAACAATCACATTTAAAAAAAATTCCAGTACTGTTTTTGAAGTTACTGAACAATTGGCCTCCATATAACTGTGATATCTTTTTTTATTTTATTTAGCCCTAAAATAACTTTGATATTGTCCTTTTTATTTATATTTTTAATTTAAGCATGTGGTTTACGCACATATTGTTGAATATATAAAAGTAGGGAGTCGCAAAATGATGAAATTTAATTTCCTATTTCATGAATGCGGAAAAGATTACTGTGGTTATAAAAATTATTTGAAATCTGGAAAGCCCGGTGTCTGTAAGATGAAGGGCGAGAACCTATTTGAACAATCATTTTCTCTTGAATTTCCAATTCGGGTTCGGAAACTAAAAAAAAAGGCAGAAGTTTGAGTTTTGGAAAATAAGAAAATAAGACATTATGAAAAATATCTTCTTAAGGGCCTCGCGCCCCAATACTTTCAAAATAATAATAAGAAGAAGAAGAAGAAGAAGAAGAAAATCTTGAGGGACTTTCGAATTCAAATCGATCGGTACGTAGAACATAATACACCAGACATAACAGTCATAGAAAATCGGAAAGTCTGGATAATTGATATAGCGATTCCTGGAGATGCCGATGAAAAAGGACTGAAAAAATAATGACTAAATATAGAGACCTGGCCATTATAAGTTACCCGATTATGGACTAAACACACAACGGTAGTTCCCATTGTCATCGGGGCACTTGGAACAATGTAAAAAAAATTATGAATCATTTCGAAAAATCGCAGCTTTCTGATATACCACCTATAGAGAACTGCAGAAGACAGCTTTACTTGGGACATCATATATTTTACGCCGATTCTTGACTGATACCGTTACCATGGAAATTGCTTTGCAATTACTAGGGGGGTTCAACGCAGATAAAAACTCGCATCAGCTCAACAACGCCAGTCAATGATAATTTGTTGTTTATGTTTGATTGTCATAGGCTGAGCTTCGTATATTTCGAATAATAATAATAATAATAATAATAACAATAAAATTTTGTCGAAAATCAGTCTGTTCTTATTTCTTAAAATGTGTGATCCCGTGAATGCTCGGGGCCCCGATGGCCCAGCCGGCCCTGCACAAAGGAATAATCTTCGCGAACTATTTTTTTTTCGGAAGAAATTTTTAAGGAGAAATAAAGAGAAAGTGTGGCATTTAGGGTTCACAAAAATAGGACAATTCCTCCTTGTTCCTCTGGCGCCTTTAACGAGAGAAGATTCACAGCGTTTGGAATGCTGTAACAACTTCTATGAAAAGGTTTTGTGAAACGCATTCGTGAGAAGACAGATTTCATTTACTGACCTGACTCAGTCATCTTTGGAAGTGTTCCTAACAGTACAACATATCAGAAAGAAAATTCTTCGCTTGTATGTCCATCACTGTTTGAGATGTAAACGCTTCTCAAAATTTCGGATCAACTAAGAAAAAAATGCTAAAATATACTCAGATTTTAGTCTTACAATTTTTTCAAAATTCGAGATGAAAGAAAACTGTAAAGAAAAAAAAACTGTGTACTTGAAAGCATATTTTCCTAAGATACATGATTTATCATCATCTAAAAAATCAAAAATGTGTTTTACGTGGTACTCGAACAGAAGTTTGAGTTTGAGCTGCAGACGAACATGGGTTTTGTGTTTGTTCGATATGTTTTAATTATCTCTGTTCCTCGAAAACAGTACCGCAAAATGAAAGCCGGGTCTTTTGGCTTTGGTTGGTTGTTTTTGAAAGTTGGGAAACTTTCCTTCTTCCTGGTGCCTTTTACTAGGCTTATGTTTTTCTGGACACAGGAAACTCTCTCATTACAACGAGATTACTCACTCGATATCTTTAGCCGAGCCTTAAAATCATCTGTAAATGAGAAATCTTTTCTATTCCCAAGAGCATAGACGCCGACTTCATGGGTGCTCCGGGTCTCAAGCACTCAATGAAAACTTATAAAAAATAAAAGCTTAAAAATAAAAAAAAGCCTCTTTTAGTTCATCAGTTTTGGGATTTTTTTTAAAGATTAGCAAGAAATTTCTCGATAGCAGACTTATAACGGAAGAACCCCATCCATCAGGAAAAAATGCTGTGAACTTGTGCTTCGTGGGCGCCAGCTACGTGGCTGCTCCGGAGCTCAGGCACCCATTAACTCACTGATAACAACAAAAGTTCCCCCTTAAAAAAATAAGAAGGGGAAAAAAAGAAAGACATTTAGAAAAAAAATAAGAGAAGAAGAAAGACCTGTGAAGTGCATAACTGTAAAATGTGTATAAGGAAAATTAAAAAGCGTATATATCCGTTCCAATTTTAAAAGCCTATCACCGATTAAATCGTATAATTAATTGGCGTTTAATCGACGTTCCACTGTAGGATTTATGTATGCGCGTATGATTATGTATAGATTTCGGGCACCCATTGGACTTCCAGTTCAGAACTTGAGCACTATTGAACTTTCCGTTCAGAACTTGAGCACTATTGAACTTTCCGTTCAGAACTTGAGCACTATTGAACTTTCCGTTCAGAACTTGAGTACCATTGAACTTCATGCGCAAAGCTCGAGCACCCACTGAATTTCAGGAAAGTCGGCGTCGATAGATGAAGAAAAAAAAAAAAAAAAAAAATCTCTGCTGGGCTTCTCACCAGTGATGTAGTCCTAAATAAAAAAAGTGCCTTAGTGGTGAACGGATTAGTCAAAAACAACCCGGAAAGAAGACTTTCGAAAGTTTTTCAAAGTTTGACTTGTTTTAATCATTTACAATTTTTAATTAAATTTTGTTACACAAGATTTTATTAATTTGTGAAAACTGCTGAGTTTAGACAATTTGAAACAAAAGAATGAATGTTACGTGTGAGTCACATACCGACAATCATCATCATCATCATCATTGTCAACCATTATCAATCCACTGCTGGACGAAGGTCTCCCCAAGTTTCCTCCACAACGGTCTGTCTTGTGCCAGTCTCCTCCATGTCACTCCCGCATATTTACGAATTTCATCCACCCATCTCCCATGTGGTCTTTTTCTGGGTCTTTTCCTGTCCCTTGGAATCCAATCTAAAATTTCGGCTGTCCATCTATGGTCTGTCCTTCTGGCAGTATGTCCAGCCCATTGCCATTTCAGGGATTTAACCCTGATCATGATGTCTTCCACTCTCGTCATTTTTCGGATCCACGAGTTTCTATTCTTATCTCTCCTGGTTACACCAAGCATGCACCTCTCCATGCTACTTTGAGTTGTCTGCAGCCTTTGTATGTCTCTTTTAGTTAAGGTCCACGTCTCTGCACCATACGTAAGCACTGGAAGGATGCATTGATCAAACACTTTTCTTTTAAGACATAATGGCATATTGCTCTTGAAAATTATGCTGTTTCTTCCAAAAGCTCTCCAGGCAAGTTTTGTACGCCGATTAATTTCTTCATCAATGTGACCCTCACTTGATATCTGCTGTCCAAGATAAACGTACGTGTCTGTTATCTCCAGCTTTTCTCCATCAATCGATAAATCTTCATTTCTTGTAAAAGCATTGTACATCACTTTTGTCTTCTGAAAGTTCATTTCTAATCCCACTTCTTTACTCTTGTCAGCAAGTTCCTGGATCATACTCTGTAGCTCTGATGGGCTAGTTGCAAAAATGACTACGTCATCAGCAAAACGAAATTGGGTTAGATAATCTACATTAATCTTTATCCCTTTGTTTTCCCAGTTCAGTGATTGAAAGACATTTTCCAATGTAGCATTAAAGAGCTTCGGAGATATGGTGTCACCTTGTCTCACTCCCTTTCCAATTTTTATGTGTGTTGTATTTTCAAACAGCCGAATCTTTGCACTTGCATTTTCATAGATGTTATTAATAATATTAATGTATGCATTTTCAATACCGCAGGATTTCAGAGCCGTGGTAACTGCTGATGGTTTCACCGAATCAAAGGCTTTTTCATAATCGATAAAAGCCATGCACAATGGAAGTTCATATTCCCTCGCTCTTTCAATTAGTTCTCTCAGTACGTGGATATGATCTATTGTGCTGTAGCCACTCCTGAATCCAGCTTGTTCTCTCGGTTGAGCCATGTCCAGTGTTACCTTCAAGCGGTGTGAAAGAACTTTAGTGAAGATTTTATAAACCACTGATAGGAGGCTGATAGGTCTGTAGTTCCTGAGATCCTCAATGTCACCTTTTTTATGTAGCAGGATCATTGTAGCATTGTTCCAATCCCCAGGAATCTTCCCTTCATTAAGGCATCGAGTGAAAATTTGGGCGAGTACTGTTTCGATTTCTCCACTTGCTTCTTGTATGATGTCTACAGTAATTCCATCTTCTCCTGGAGCTTTCCCCCGCTTCATGTTCTTGATTGCATGAGCAACTTCTGCTGGGAGGACTGGAAGAACTCTGGTACCTTTCATGATGTCTGGAGTACATGTATCATCCCTTTCATATAATTTGGAGTAGAAATCTTTCACTCTTGTCAAAATTTCGCCTCTATTTCTTGTTATAGAACCATCTTCTTTTCTCAGAGCCATAATCTGTTTTCTTCCCTTACTGAGATGTCCCTTTGCTATCTTAAGGCTTTGGTTGTTTTCAATTGCTTTCCTCACTAGCTCACAGTTGAATTTCCTTACGTCTTCAGTGATACTTTTTCGTGTTGTCTTGCATAGCTCTATATATTCCACTTTGGAAGTCACATCTTCTTTAGTTGTCCTCATCTCTCTTCTTTTTTGCATCAACATTTTGGTTTTTCCTGATAATTTGTTCACATGCAACTTGTTCTTAGACCCAGCTAATTTTGTTGCTGTTTCCATTAGAGCTTTGGTTACTTTTCTGTTAACTTCCGAAATATCCACTTCTTCCGATGTTAGGCCTTCTAAAGCAGAGAATCTGTTCTTCAGTTCTAACTTGAAAGTATTATGGTGTTTTTTAAGGTTGGTTATGTCAATACATTTTGTTTGTCTTATGAGCTTGCCACGTTCCAGTTTAGTGTTGAGGTGCATCTTACATCTCACCAATCTATGGTCACTACCTGTGTTGAACTTGTTCAGCACACTGCAGTCTTCTATGACGAATTTTTTGTTACACATAATAAAATCAATTTCACTTGTCCCATTTGGATGTCTCCATGTCCATTTCCTGTGTGCCTTTTTCTTGAAAAAGGAGTTCAAGATGAAAAATCCTTCTGCCTCTGCAAACTCAACGAGAGTATTTCCACGCTGGTTTCTGTTGCCGTGACCGAATTTACCTACTGAAGTTTCATTCTGTTGCCGTTGCCCTATTTTTGCATTGAAATCTCCCATAATTATCTTCAAGTGCTGCTTACCTTTATTATTTAGATGACGAATTTCCTCATAAAATTCTTCAATTTCTTCTTCAGGATGACTTGTGGTGGGTGCATAAGTTTGAATAATCTGAGCCTGGTATCTTCTCGATAGTTGGATAACGAGTCGTGCAGCTCTGTCAGAGGAACTTTCAACTTCTACCACTTTATCCTTTAGTTTCTTGTTTATTATAAATCCAACACCACTAGTTCTGCCAGTATCTGTCCCACGATAATAGAAGAGATGTCCACTTTTCAGTTCAATGAGATCTTCTCCTTTTCTCCTTACCTCACTTAGCCCGACGATGTCCCACTTGATCCTTTGTAGTTCCTCTTCCAATTCAAGAAGCCTTGAATCAGAAGATAGGGAGCGTCCGTTATAGGTAGCCAAGGTCAGCATCAAATGGCAGCCTAGTCCAGTCCTCCGGGGATTCTTAGCACCCTCTGCCTTCATGTCGCACTGGCCGCTGCCTTGGCCAGGTACATTCCAGCTGCCGGAGACTGAGGGCCAAGATTTAAATTGTAGAGTCATTTTGGAGGTGTTTGGCCATAACTCACCATGCTGGCCAAGCGGGTTGGTGAGTGTGGGATAGCATTTCCTCTGATCCCGATGGTATAGTTATACCGCTATTGGCGGTCGTCAGAGTCCCTTTAGTGGGAACAGGATGCACCACGAGAAGGCGGGGTTGACATTTGTCAAGGAGAGGCTGTGATGTTACGCATCACCTGACCTTACATCCCATACCGACAATATATATATATATATATATATATATCTTTTATTTCTATAAGAAAGAAAGTGCCTTTGCGGTGAACGTGATTCTAAAGGATTTTAGATATTAAGTATTAATAATATTTTAAATATTCAGTGTTTTCTGATTAATTTGTCCTATCAGTTTCTCCTATGAATTAGGGAAGGCAGTAATGGATATCGCAGTTATCTAAGGGATGGCTTCTGACCATTCATCCGATTGGGTCCGGGTTAGAATCCCTGTGAGGCATGGATGCTGTGTTTGTCTTACGGCACTGGTTCTTGCCTGCTTTCCCCGGAGATATAACGAAGTAAATTTCTCCGTCATTTTTGGTCTACGCCGGGATTCGAACCCGAGTCCGCTTATTCCGGAACAAGTCGCTCTACCAACTGAGCTACGCAGACGTTCATTCTGATTCTTATCTGCCTTTATGTCGTGTGCGTCCTGCTGGCAGGTACGTCACAGAAACAGTGGCTCTAAATTACCGTGACCATGAATCGTTGCAGGCAGCCATCCACTGTAGAACGTGCACTTGAGAATTACCAGTCAATCTGGTGTGTGGAATGCAACGTCACACACATTTATTTTTCGAAGCGCTGGAGAAGGGATTCTCTGATTTTTCCTATCTCGCGGTGTGGAAATAACATCACACCAATGCGAGATTTTGAACGGTCGGGTCATCTGGATAGTTCGGGCGCCATTATAACGAAGTAAATTTCTCCGTCATCTTTCGTCTACGCCGGGATTCGAACCCGAGTCCGCTTATTCCGGAACAAGTCGCTCTACCAACTGAGCTACCCAGACGTTCATTCTGATTCCTATCTGCCTTTATGTCGCGTGCGTCCTGCTGGCAGGTACGTCACAGAGACAGTGGCTCTAAATTAGGGTCAGGCGACTGCTTATAGCCCATCGAGTTTCTCACGGTGGTCGTTAGCCCCCACGATAGGTTTGAGGGGCGTTTAATGTACACCATGAGTATCCAGTGCCATATGCAGTCGCCCGTTACTGATCTGCGGCCACTGGTCCCGAGAAGGGGACAGCCCCGTGCCTGCTTCGTCCTGGTCTCGGGTCCGGAACCAGCTTCAGCGATTAGCTAGAAGCCAAAGCCTCTGACCACTTGTCTACTGGCCGGTGGCGCAGTAGACAAGTGGTCTTTCGCGTTACCCGTAAAGAACCAGGAGATGTTCTAAATGACGACCAGCAAAAAAATCTCATTGCAACCATCAACCACTTGTCAGTTATGCTATATACTTGTTTAAATTTTTTGTGTTGATTTATTTCTTGTTAGAAAAGTTTTTACATACGGAGAATCTACCTCCTATAGTGACATTTTGAAGATTGCAGTCGTAACAAAGAAGCTATCATTCTCTTAACACTAAAACTCTTGTGATTCATGAAACGCCATAGAGCGTGAACCGACTGTAACACGATCATTAGTTTGAATACGAATATGTTTGCGTATAAAACACAGCAACTGCCATTTCTACCTACATGGCCATCTAAAAGTACATTTGTCCCTCTTCAACTATGAAAAGTGCTTTAGCGCCACTAAGCCTAGAAAAGTGCCTTAGCGCCGCTAAGCCGCGCTAAGGCCCTTCTACATCCCTAGATCTCGCCCAGCTTTAGGTGAATACTACAGACTGAAAAACTATTCCATCTATAAAAACGTCTTCGTTAAATGATTCTGAAAGTTGAAAAGCGCCTCTGCATAACTTCTCCTTGAGACTGAAAGTATAAGAGCAGTCTCAAGGAGAAGGTACATATATATATATAGGATCATTCCGACTGATGTTCAACTTTGCTGCTATTTAGGGTGCTGTGGTCTTGTGTTTCCGTTGAACAATCTGTGCCAACGTTCGCCTATCCCTTTCTGACATCTTCGTATGGCGTCCACAATTCGCGCTTTTGGAGGCAACGCCGTGTCGTTTTTTTACGCTTTCAAACCGTAGGTTGAAGCAGCCTATATGCTCCAGCTTTGTCCGTCCGTCTATCCGCACGATAACTCACGTGAAAATAGCTCGATTTCGACGAAATTTTAGTATGTGGTAGGGGACCACCTGGGGACGAACCCTATTGAAAATGGGCGAAACAGGATCAAAGGTCAGGACATAGGAGCGGGATCCATTCCATTGCTCTTATGCGTCATAACTTGCGTAAAAATGGCTCGATTTCAATGAAATTTTAGTATGTGGTAGGGGACCACCTGGGGACGAACCCTATTGAAAATGGGCGAAACAGGATCAAAGGTCAGGACATAGGAGCGGGATCCATTCCATTGCTCTTATGCGTCATAACTTGCGTAAAAATGGCTCGATTTCAATGAAATTTTAGTATGTGGTAAGGAACCACAGGGCACGAACCCTATTGAAAATGGGCGAAATGGGGTCAAAGTTCAGGCAGAACATAAGAAACGGGATTTGTTCCGTTGCCCTTATGCATCATAACTTGCTAAAAAATGGTTCGATTTCGATGAAATTTTAGTATGTGGTAGGGAGCCACTGGGGACGAAACCTATTGAAAATGGGCTAAATGGGGTCAAAGGTCAAAACACTAGAGTGGGATCCATTCCATTGCCCTTGTGCATCATAACTTACCTAAAATGTTTCGATTGCGACAAAACGTTATCATGTTGTTCCGGAGGTATAGTGAACTGGTTCTGTTGAATATCAACGAAACGATGTCAAAGGTCATTGCAAAAAAGCAAGATTTATTCCACAGCCATTATTCTCATAACTTGCGTAAAACTGCTTCTATTGCGACAAAACTTTAGTATGTTATTCTTGAGGTATACTGAACCGGTTCTGCTGAATATGATCGAAATGGGGTCAAAGGTCAGGACACAGGAGCGAGATATATTCCACAGCCATTACCCTCATAACTTGAGTAATAATTTCTGGTATGTTGGAAAGCGTATCATAATCAATGCATAGCATGATTTTACTAACTTGTTTATGGGTAGTCATAATCTTCGATACAGTTCCTCATGTTGCCCCTACTATTTCTGCAGTTCTTAGTTACTGAAGCTTTTGCAAGACGCGCACCAACAGCTGTTTTACCTGCGACTGTGGCATTGCAACGTCATATAGATGGCATCGCACTGCACCCCTTTATATACCTCACATCACGGGTCTGGGTGTAGTATTTTTTTTAAACATACAAATATATTAAAAAAAACACCCAATAACAAAGAATGAAGGACCAAGTTTTACCTCATGGAGAATGCCTGGGCTACCCTCAGTAGGTGCACTACTGAACACGTGGTTTAGCCCTTTAAGCGGCTGATGTACTGTGCTTGAACTAAACGGTGTCCAAAACCTTTGCTCTCTCCAAACAGAAATGTTCACATAGCGACGGTAATTTAGGAAAGCTACGGTAAAATAATTTATATTTTCCCCCTCTCATCTCAGCAGCAGCGAAAATAAATATGTCATAGGTGATAAGCCCTCCCTTCTGGTCCTATATTCGCTGTTCCATGACCTAAAGCGCCGCCCTGGTGGCGCAGTGGTCTAAGTGATGGCTTTTGATCTTCCGCCCGAAAAGGGTCTATGTTCAAATCCTGTGAGGGATGGATGTTGTGCTTGTCTTACGGTACTGGCTCTCTCCCTTCCCTGGAAACAGTGACCCTAAATTAAGGACGGGCGACAACAATTGAGTTGCTCACGGTGGTCGTTAAACCTCCAATAAAAAAATCTACCTAAAACACGACAGAGAAGGGCTAGTCTCCCTGAAACGAATATCATGCAACTGGGTAAGAAACGTTACTCAAATGTCTTCTGTCTCCTTCCTTAAGTTCGTCCCCATTGCCATAGACCTTTATTAGTTCATTTATCAGAAGGGATTGGTGTTAAACATATGTCTGAATGACCAGTCTGAATAACAAATCTAAGGCGGAAAGCAACTTTTTCGATGCTTTAGTCTTGAAGGTAACTTGTATGAGCAGATTTGGGACCACTAAACATACCCTGAATGAATTCGTTCCAGTAGCGTTCGGCCCACTTCTTAGATAGCGAATACATTCGTTGGAGTTGAGTTCAGCCCATTTTGTTAACCCCGAGTTAACTCGTTCCAGCCGGTTAAAGGGTTAATAACTCATGAGAAAGGCTCTCCTACCACGGAATCGACTTTGAATATGTAAATACCAGAAATAAAGGTAGTTTTCATGAACTAATTTAAATGGTTATTAATTGTACGCTCAGGGTATCCCACTCGCTACCGAACCCGCCATTTCTTTAATAATATTAACACGAATGTAGATATTGCAACGAAATTTGAAGTGGACTTACGTACCTCATTTCGTGAGAAACGTGATGACATCCCAACATGTGCTGGAAGCGGCCACCATTTGCATCCAGACAGCATTGAACCCGGCACACCATATTGTGGAATGTCCTTGCCAGTACGTCCGCCGTCACTGCCTGCATTTCTTCGGTGATGTTTGCTTTCAAGGCATCTACGGTTCGCGGTTTCTTTTGGTAAACTCTCCCTTTTAGATATCCCCATAAAAAGTAATCAGGAGGCGTCAGATCGGGCGAGCGCGGTGGCCATAGACCATTCGAAATGACGCGGTCGCCGAAAAAGAACTGAATTTCGGCCATACTGGTGAGTGATGTCGCTCCATCATGCTGGTAATATCCAATGGAGAGTTCTTTGTCGTCCAATTGATTTACAAAGGTGTTAAAGATTTCCATATATGCAGCTGTTGTGATGGTTGTACCGAAGAAGATGGGACCACTTATGCGGCGCCGGGTCAGCCCGTACCAAATACCAATGTTCTGTGAATGAAGGGGTTCTTCGTGTATCGCGTTGGGATTTTCACTGGCCCAAATATGGTATTTTTTGAGAATTCAGGTATCCGGACAGGTTAAACCACGCCTCGTCCAAGTACCACGTGTAGTCCAGAATGCCCGAATTTTCCTGAAGAAATATCTGAAACCATCGACAGTATGTCACTCGTTTCACGTGGTCAGGCGCTTTCAGTTCGTGGACCACGGAGATGCGGTACGCATGAAGCTTCGCTTTTTCCACAGCACGTTGAAAAGTGCTTTTGGACAACCCTGTTTCCTGTGACAGCCGGGGAAGTGACTTCCTGGGAGACGCAAGTAGTCGCCCCTTCACATTCTGGATCATTTTCTCGGACATTTGTGCACGGCCTTTTGCATGGTCGTCTAATAAAGTCCCCTTAGTTTCCAATTTCTTCGACAATGCCCAAATGGTGGACTTGCACGGTGGATGTCTGCCTGCAAACCTCTCCAGGAATTTCTGGTGGCAAGACTTTATCGATTCTGTTTTTCAATAAGTGCGAACAATAAACACTCGCTCCTCCAGAGTATACCGACACATTTTCACACGTACGCGAACAGCCGAGCGCACGAGCACTCACTATCAACAACCGTGTTGTGTAGACACTCTCAGAGAAATGGCATAACAAAGCAGCAGAGAGGCGCGTCCGTCTGGCTAGCGGACTGTTCCTCAGTGGCGCCACACTTAGGAATGTGTCTGCCACTAAGGAGCACTCCGGCTGGCTGGCGGACAGCGCCGGGTTCAATGCTGTCTAGACGCAAATGGTGGCCACTTCCAGCACATGTTGTGATGTCATCACATTTTGCACGAAATGAGGTAAGTCCGCTTCACATTTCGTTGCAATATCTTCATTGGTGTTAATATTATTAAAGAAATGTCGGGTTCGGTAGCGAGTGGGACACAATGTATTTTAAATGTTCTTTGGGTGTTTTAAGTTCGCGCGCGCGAGCACGTGCTTATGTGTGTGTGTGTGTGTGTGTGTTGAACAGTACTAACAGGGCCGAGGCGGCTATAGCCTAGGGGGCCCTCCATCATTACCAAGGGCCCAGGAGGCATGCCGATACATCGCAAATAATACACAGCTTATTTATTTGCATTTATATAGAGAGAAGTAAAATAGTTTTAGTTTTGTCTCGTATGATTTCCACTCGGTAACAACCAGTGGCTAGAAGGCGAACATGTTTCAAGGCAATGACTCACTAAGGGTAAAGTCGGTGTACAGCAGGGACGGTGAGATAGTGTCAGCTTTTCACTACCATCCACTCACACCTCCCTGTTTGCACTTGGAACCGGTAATGGGTGAAATCCACTGTGACTTCACATTGCATAACAAATAAGATGCACCGAGAAAAGTATACAATGCTAAATTATTAAAAATTCCAAGACAAAATCTAGGAATCTTAAGCTTTTGACTTATGTTCTTGTGAGAACGGTGGAAAATACAGCGACTTTTAACGAAAACTCCGCAGGTAATTTATTAGCTTCAACAATGCACTACGTATTAATTATCACAAGCATATTACACTGGTGTGCAAAAATTAAGACGAAGACGAGAAATTAGCATAAGAGCGGAACGAGAAGGCAGAACGGACCGATAAACCCCTCAGGAGATAGACTAGGGTCCGGTAGGGTAGGGCATGCGCATATATGCAGCATGACGTAGGGAGGAGGGGGGTCGTAAGGGTATAAAGCACACGGGTGGTGTACGCTCAGCAATTCAATGAAAGCTATTGCACGGTGTACATCGGTTTGAACGACGTCGAGTTGCTGCCACCGTGTGATATGGCCAACAGGCAATCCAGTAGACGACATCTGGATGACTTTACCTGAGGTCGAGTCATTAGGAAGGAGGTCGAAGTGTGACTAGTGTGGCCGAGGAGTTCGGGATCGCTCACAGCATCGTTCCACGAGCTTGGAGAGCATATCAAACGACAGAAACAGCTGTCCGAGAGTTTAGCAGTGGTCGTCCACGAGCAACCACAGCGGCGGACGACCGGTATATTGTCCTACAAGCGAGAAAAGACAGACGACAGACAGCGGGAGAAATCGCAAGGCACATACAGCAGACAACTGGACGTCCGTTATCGTGTTTTACCGTGACCAGGAGGCTGCACAAAGGTGGTCTATTTGCATGACGACCAGTACGGTGTGGGCCATTAACGCCTGCTCATCGGAGACGGCGGCTTCTGTGGTGCCAGGAACACAAGAATGGGGCACATCAGCAATGAGGTCGAGTTCTCTTTACGGATGAGAGCCGATTTAGTCTGACGAGCGATTCTGGACGTATACACATCTGGAGAGAGCAGGGAACACGCAATCACACCTCCAACATCATCGAAAAGAACCGGTTTGGAGGTGGCGGAGTTCTCGTTTGGGGCGGTATCATGCTTGGTAGCCGTACTGACCTCCACATCTTCCAAGGACGTTCAGTCAGTGGTGTCCGCTATTGTACCGAGGTTCTCCTGCCTCACGGGCGTCTGTTTAGATGTGATGTGGGTCCTGAGTTTCTCTTCACGGACGACAACGCTACACCTTATCTTACAGTGGCTGTCGCAGAGCTGTCGGAGAGTGAAGAAATTCAACGCATGGATTGGCCTGCAAGGTCCCCGGACCTAAATCCAATCGAACACGTGTGGGACCTTCTCGGGAGACGCTTGGCAGCACGTCACCAGCCGCCAGCAACGATTCCGCAGCTGCGATTGGTGCTACAAGAGGAATGGGTCGCGATGCCTCAACTGCCCCTTGACAACCTCGTCCTCAGCATGGACAGACGTTGTAAATCCTGCAACGCAGTCAGGGATGATCATATCTCCTACTAAAGACAGGATTTTTCTTGGCAGCCGCCTGTCACATAGGCGTTTCTGTCTTCTGTCCAGTTGTGCTCGAAGCTACCTTTTCAATAAAGTGCCTTTGTATCCTTTGGATTCCTTGTTTGGACGGTTTCGCTCACTTGTCCTATATTCTTACATCTTGGGGATCTTATGGTATGATTTGAGTCGATCTGGAGCACTTCTGCACGACGTTACATTCGAAAATCCGTCTCGTCCTTAATTTTTGCACGCCAGTGTACTAGAGTTTCGTGTTTTAACGGACTACAATAATGATTGTCCGTCATAAGTTCTTTGGGCCCCACTCAGATGTCTTAGCACTGGTAGCTCACTGAGATGTCTTATTCTGGGGCCCTAGACTAAGTCATCTTAAGTGGGCCCCCAAACTAAGACATCTCAAGTGGGCCGCCAGTCTTTAGCCCTGAGTACCAAATGCTTAATACAACAACTACACGACCACTAACGGTCTCATAAATCAATATAACAAGAACTAGCAAGAAATGGCTCTTACAGACTTGCTAATTTGCTTTCTGGTTGTTGACTTATAGCTTGTAATCACAGTTATAGCGTTCTTTACTATTTGAACGTGTATATATGGATTACTGAATACTACATACCGTCAATTCTCCTTATCCACTCATTTTAAGTGAAACAGGAGTTACTCAAATAAAATTCAAGGAACTGTTACTTATAGTTCTTCCTTTTATTCTGTCAATATCTCATAAGTACTACTCATGCAGAACTTGATTTGTAACAGCACTAATATTTTGAAGCTAATTAAAGCAAGTAAGCAAGCCGAAAACTTGATTAGCAAACTTCAACATTAAATGCGTATATAACAAAACAACTCGAATGCGGAGACTTCAAGTAAACACCAGCCCCCCCCCCTTTCCCATGATGGTGCAGTGGTCTAAGCGATGGCTTCTGATCATTCGTCCGAGATGGGTCCGGGTTCGAATCCCAGTGAAGCATCTTCAGCGTAATGCAGCTTCACGATTGTGACATCACACCACCACACACGCTTTTTCGGCGCTTGCTCCAACATCATACAGCTCGTTCTTATATGTCAACATGCACACGTCATGCACTCTGACCTCTAGACCGTTGCCAACATATATTCACCAAGTGAGAAAATAGAACGTTAAAGTAGAAAACGCTTAAAGAGAATGAACTCAAAATTTACATAGAGAGAGAGAGAGAGACTAAAAGTGAACGTTAAATTAGAGTATACGTCATACAGTTCCTACCTAAACAACTAAAAGAGCTTTGTTGACTTAAACACAATAGCAGTCCAGAATAAATTCATGCAGCGCCCAAATCATAAAGATAACATGCGGTCAAAACTTAATCAGTAAATCATCTTTCGTCGTATCATCATACAATACCACTTTACATTCGGCATGGCTTTTTATTTATTTATTTTTTTACCTTCGACTCACTCACTTTAAGTTGCCAAAAGTTATGAGGGAATTCAGGGAAGTGACATACCATTCAGAAAGAAAATCTAACGGAGAAGTTACATAAGAACAGAAACTTGGTAAGGAAGGTGAAATAAAGATAGGTAAGTCACAAATGCATTTCACACATATAAATCTAAAGAACTATGATTTGGTTCATTTTTGCTGTAATGTTTTAAATTTCATTTCGTTATAAACGCTTTTTAACAAACCCTACCCATTAGCCTATATTTTACGAATCTCTGAAAGGGAAATACGACGACAGAAGCCTCCAGAAGTGCATGGAGTGCTAATGATGATGTGCTACGTTTCCAGAAAATTTCGATTCAGGGATTTCGATGTCTGTTACGAGGAGATTCCTGAGGCTGGACAATGGTTAATGAATATGGTAGGTCATGTTCGGCCTTGTACGATGGATCTAAGGTTCAAAAAGCGCTCTACAGCAATTTATTCAGTGACATTACAGTCACTTAATAAATTTAATTCAGGTCTTCTGAGTCACAGATTTCTATTCTTGAAATGGCTCACCCAAAGGCTTAATACCTCGGTAACTAGTGTTATAGACTTCAGAGCATGTAATCACAAATCCACTAACGAAGATGTAGCAGCGAGTAGTAGGTCACTCACATTCCTAGATCTAGTAAGCACTGACGTGAGCAAGGTGGCTAATCAGTCAGACCTCTTAGTTGTATGGTCTCTGTGTCTGTATCGGTATGCGTGATTTGACTGACGAAGTCACATTCCCAAAGGAAAAAACCTCATGTGAGTTCAGACGTAACATTCAGTAAGGAAAGCATATCGAGAAGCAACCAAATTTTACATAATTGAAAAATCAACAAAAGTCGAAGGTTAAAAAGGCAGAATACTGTAAAACATTTCCTTAAATTCCCGAGCCATTTTTCGCGATTCCTTCTGTGAATTAATGAAACGTAATTATGATTCAAACTTTTCCGTGAAAAGACGGAAAAAACGCCTGAATTTCACGGATTTTTCATACGTGAATTGACATAAATACTCTTATTCATCTTTCTCCAATTAATAACGGAAAATTACCATTTCAAAGAGGTGCTAACGGAAAATTCTGTATTTCAGAAACCTTTCCGCAATTCCTTTCGTGCCTTAATGGAAAATCAGTGTTTTTAAGAGAGACGTAAAATTCTGTATTTTCAGAAACCTTTCAGCAATTCCTTTGGTGTCTTAATGGAAAATTACCATTTTTAAGAGATGTTAACGTAAAATTCTGAATTTTCAGAAACATTTCAGCAATACGTTTCGTGTCTTGATGGAAAATTGCTGTTTTTAAGAGGTGTTTAACGTAAAATTCTGTATTTCAGAAACTCTTCCGCAATTCCTTTTGTGTAGCAATGGAAAATTACTGTATTTAAGAGGTGTTAACGGAAAATATTGTATTTTCAGAAACCTTTCCGCAATTCCTTTCGTGTCTTAATGGAAAATTAGTTTTTAAGATGCGTTAACGTAAAATTCTGTATTTTCAGAAATTTTCAGCAATTCCTTTCGTGTCTTAATCGAAAATTGCTGTTTTTAAGAAGTTGTGACGTGCCTGCCCAGCAGGACGCACACGACATAAAGGCAGATAGCAGTGACAACGAACGTCCGCGTAGCTCAATTGGTAGAGTGACTTATTCCGGAATGAGGGGACCAGGGTTCGAGCCCCGGCGTGGACAAAAATGACGGAGAAATTTTCTTCGGTATAATGGCGCCCGAACTTTCCGAATGACCCGGCCGTTCAAGATCTCGCAATGGTGTGATGTTCTTTCCACACCGCAAGATAGGAAAAATAAGAGAATCCCTTCTCCAGCGCTTCGAAAAATAAATGTGTGTGACGTTGCATTCCACACACTAGATTGACTGGGAGTTCTCAACAGTACGTTCTACAGCTGATGGCTGCCTGCAGCGATTCATAGTCACGGCTGACCCGTGGGCCATGCCCCCGGCCCTCTTTCGGGGGGGAGATATGACGCACACAACATAAAGGCAGATAGCAGTGACAACGAACGTCCGCGTAGCTCAATTGGTAGAGTGACCTATTCCGGAATGAGGGGACCAGGGTTCGAGTCCCCCCGGCGTGGACAAAAATGACGGAGAAATTTACTTCGTTATAAAGTGTTAATGAAACATTCTGAATTTTCAGAAACCTTTCGGAAAATTTCCAGCAATAGGAGCGGTTTGTGGGAATACTTGAGATTTTATTAACTATTAAATTTCAATCGTTAGCCGGAGAACCTGGTTTTGAAGTTCTGTAACGAGATCGGATATTGTGGATTGCATACCGCATGATCTTTTAGGTTAATGTGATACCGGATATTCCTTCCCTCCCGTAGTTGGTACACCAGCTATTTTATATTGTGTTACCGTAAGTATATAACCAGGTACGAATGGTTGCGTGATTTCTATGTATTAATTAGTCTGTGAACACCCTTATCACGAAAGCTATTATAGCCATCAAGAGAAAATTTTGTATTAACGGGTTTTGTGGAATAATACTATGAAGCAAAACATTTCACATTTTCTTAAACACAACTGATAGTCATTCTCATCTTAAAAGATCTCGAGTTTCAAAACATTCTGTTGCTTCGAAAAATCATGATGAAAGAAACTGTAACTTGCGATAAGTCCTCCTATAGAAAAAATAAAGTTGTTATAAAGCTATTAAGAAAAATAATTGTCTCTTACAGAAAATAAAATGACTAATTAACCCGCATTGATGGCGAAAAACATTTCATCATCGCACGATTCGAATCCTCTTCATATCTACCTTAAACGTAATCACGTGGTGTCTTTCTAGGTCTATCGGTAGCGCGCTTCGCTGAAGTCCAAGCCATAAAGGGGTGGAGAAGGATTCTTTTACTTCGTAGGTCAGGGGAAAAAAAAAAAAAAAAAAACGGCTGCAAAAAATCAAAATTGAAGTTTTGGAAATTTCTGCATAAAAACGGAAAAACCCAAAACTGACTTTTCTGAAAGAAAACGGAAGTTATGACAACGAAAAATATTTTAAAATGAAGAAGTTTCGGAATTAACTTTTCAAAACGGAAATTCCTAATTTGTATTATCTTGGAAAAAAAATCACTAAGAGATAAATAGTCGAAATGAGTGTAAATTCTCGAGACGTATTTAAGTTCGACAGTAACTCAAAAACGATTATTATTTGTTTTGTTGTTGGAGGTTTAACGACCACCGTGAGCAACTCAATGGGCTATAAGCAGTCGCCCGCCCCTAATTTTGAGCCACTGGTTCCTGGGAAGGGAGAGAGCCAGTGCCGTAAGACAAACATAACATCCATGCCTCACAAGATTCGAACCCTGACCACTTGCGGACGAATGATCAGAAGCCACCGCTTAGGCCACTGCGCCACCGGGGCGTCAACGATTATTTGAACTGTCTTTTATATCAATTGAAAATGATAATGCTATGTTTTTGGATCTGTCTCAAGTACTTGCAGATTTTGCTTGTAAAAATAAACAAGAAAAGTCACTATTTAAAACATTAAAAAATTCTTTCACATTTTTTATTTAACATTTTACACAAAAACATACTCTACAATTCAGATAAAAATAATTTTGTTTGGTAAATTATTAAAATAAATGCAAATTAATAAGTATAAAACACCCAAAAAATATTTTCTTTTTTTTGTTGGAGTTTTTTGGCTACAATTGTAAACAGTGTGTTTAACGTTAAACCTTCAGTAATGTGACACAATTTTAATCATGAAAACAATGTATAAAGGCATTTGCAAATAATTTCACTGCAGTCAGCATTCGGAGAAGTTTAGAAAAATACAGATGAGTCTTAAACTCATACATTCAATAACTCACATGGAATTTGTTTTTATTTTAATTTCCTTTCGTTGCGGGAAAAAATATTAGTCAAATCTGATTTAAAATTGATATTTTAATGGTTAAGAACCATGCACGTTTTTCAGTCAAAAATATTATTATGGGGCCACTAAATTAGTTTTGGCCTAGGGACACCGAAGTGCTAACTAAGGTCGGGACTATTTCAAGGGACCATCACTTCCATCCTCAAATTATCTCTAGAGCATGAGACTACATTTCGAAATATATTCAGCTGTTTGACTGTACAAATATGAGACTGCCCAGCGCTCATTCCTTAAAAGAATTTCTTACATGATGAAATATCTAAATCTGAATGATGCTTTTGTAGACATTTAATTTTAACAATGCAGTCCGCAGTTCTTTTAATTATTTACTGGAAAATAATAGAGAGCATACACAATGAACATTTTTTTTCTAAGGGTTTAAAAATCACCATGACCAACTTTAAGTCTATATAAGTCCGGAACCGCATTTAGGCCACTTGTTCGGGAGGGGAGGGGGAGGGAGGGGGGCAGGGGGCAGGCGCCTCTCTAATGCCTTATCCGGGATTCGAACGGCTTGCGGAAACCAGTGCAAGCAATAAACAATGCACAGACCGCTAAAAGCTCTTTGTATTGCATGTTGGTGTCTCTAAAACAATTTCACCGCTGATTTACATCTTTACTGTGTAAATAATTCAGTTGTATATTTGTAGTTCCGCGTTGTTTAAAAGATGAGAAGGGAAATATATTTATATATGCTTTAACCTTTGGGGACGGGGCGCCAGTTGTGACCCTAAATTGTTTCACGTGAAGCTACAAAAATGTTTTTCAGCGTTTTTCGTTTAACAGAAATCCTGTTTAAAAAACAAGAACAAGGAAGTTTTGAAGTTTACCATTACAAGAACCCGGAAGTTGATAGACGATCTACTATTGCACCCTAACATGCTTTAAAATGACCTTGCACTTATGCCTGTAAAGAATTTGTTTGTTTGGAAATCCATTTCCTGTGGAATGAAATATTTTATTTTTCATCCAGCATTCTGTTAAGTGGCAATTAAGATTCCTTTACTAATGGCATGCTTTCGTCCCGTTGCCGCTCCCTCATTCTTTGAAAACAGTCTCGACAATGAATATGTACCGAATTAAAAGATGCTTCTTCAGTATTCCTGAACAGTCTAAGGAGTTTAAAATAGTCACTTTAGAGGGGTTAACCCAAGCTCTTATTTAAATGTGACGAAAGCATGCCATTAGTTTGAGAGTAAATTTTCTTCAACTGGTGGAACGACAAGGTAATTTCAAAAGGAACCCTTGAAACCAAGAGCTGTTAGAATTCGAAATGTTACGCGAGCGAATTCTCTTACAAACAGGGCGGGTGCCATCATTAGGCTAACTGGGCAGCCGCCTAGGGTGCAGACTTCAGAAGGGCTTAATACGGACCTTTTGAGGAGCGCAATACTGACCTTTGAGGGACACATGCAGGTATTATGCAGATTAGTTTTATGCAAATGAAAATTTATATCTTTTATTTTAAGGTAAATACCATAACAGGGCTATGGAATATAATTAATTATAATATTATAAAAAAATTCAATACAGTGTTTTTTATTTATCCTTTTTATACGTTGTTTTATTTTCACTTTTGAAATTTAGTAAAAAATTGAAGTTTTAAATTTTTTTTTTCTCGGGGTAAGAGGATTTGCAAGTAATGGGCGGCAGTATGCGCCCTTGCCTAGGGCGCATACTGCCGCCCCGGTGGCGCAGTGGTCTAAGGCGTTGGCCTCTGATCATTCGTCCGAAGGGGTCCGGGTTCGAATCCCGGTGAGGCATGGATGTTGTGTTTGTCTTACGGCACTGGCTCTTTCCCTTCCCTGGAACCAGTGACCCTAAATTAGGGACGGGCGACCGCTTATAGCCCATTGAGTTGCTCACGGTGGTTGTTAAACCTCCAATCAAAAAAAAAAAAAAAAAAAAAAAAGGCGCATATTAGCGCGGCCCAGGCACTATTCAGAACAAAACGAGAGATTTCCAACGAAACGAAGGGTCAAAGTGAAAGTAGTAAGCAAAGAAGTTGTGAGGTATATTCTGAATTGACTTTCATTTTTAGTTCCATTTTCCTATGTAAATTTGAGTTTGTTCTCCGTTATACTTCCAAACTTAACGTTCTATCTTTTTCTTCAAACGAGAATGAGGTTGGCAACAATTGAGGTCAGAGAGAAAGAGACATATGACTGTGATAAGAACGATAGATAAAAAGGACGATACGACAGTTGCTCATGTGGATGTGTAGATGTGTAGACGTTCGATTGTTAAGTTAAATGTGAAATTAACAACTGTAGTGCCATGTTATGAAGTCCTATTGAATTAGTGCTGGAATAAAGAAAGAATTACTGTAAGTTGACTTCTGTTTATGTTTCATCCGGCCGTAAAAAGCTTAATTAGGAACTATTGCATCGTATTCTTATTTTATTTCAACATTCTTTAGTCATGGTTTAGACATAACGTAGAAACAATCTTGCTCACGAAAAATACATTACCCCGGTGGCGCAGTGGTCTAAGGCGTTGGCCTCTGATCATTCGTCCGAAAGGGGTCCGGGTTCGAATCCCGGTGAGGCATGGATGTTGTGTTTGTCTTACGGCACTGGCTCTCTCCCTTCCCTGGAACCAGTGACCCTAAATTAGGGACGGGCGACTGCTTATAGCCCATTGAGTTGCTCACGGTGGTCGTTAAACCTCCAATCAAAAAAAAAAAATACATTACGTCATAAAGAACTAAAACAGCTTTTTGATCCACATTTAAATTAAAATTTATACACAACAGCTACTACGAAAATTTTGAGAAAACGTCAAATGGAACTCTCTCGCGGCCATCTTTGTGTGTGTGTGTGTGTGTGTGGGGGGGGTGTGCAGGGCTTGATTTACGAAAAAATAAAAATTAGATACGTAGCAACATTTACTATGTAAATTAAATTTTGTGTAGCAATGGAAAACTTTTGATTAGCACAAAGCCATTACGCTATGATAGCAGTCCAGTACCTGCTCGAAAACAAACTAGAAAGAAATTTTAGATACATTATTTATTTATTACATTTTTTAATGCTGCTTCTTTTCAACGTCACAAAATTTTCTTTTGCCATATGGCTGTGCGTTGGGACTACGTGGTTTGGTAACAAAATTTTTTACAACCTCATCAGGTTGAAATTTATCCATAGATGGTCCTTCAACAGATATGCGCATTAAATTTTCCAACGAAGATTCACTAAGACTGCTGTGATTGTCGCTCTTTATACGACTCATGTCGGAAAACCCCCGTCTCTACAATGGCATTAGACAATGGCAAAACTAGAAGCATTTCAGAAAGATGGGAAATATTACAGTAGATATTTCTTTTGGATTTTAAAATGAAGAACCACGCGCTTTCTCTTGATGAAGTTGCCATATTCTAGAGCCAGGATTCCTTAAGCTCCCGCATTCTTGGCGTGCAGCAATAAGGAGAAATGTTGAATCCATGTACCTAATTTCATCCTGACCATATCTTTTAAGGGAATCACGATCTTTTGGCCGTAATGCCACATCTAAAACCTTCAGGCACTTCACTGTAACATTTGTCATGCTTGGAAATCTATGACTGATTCTCTCCTTCGGGTCTTTGATTTTCACCTATTAACAGCAATTAACCTTGAACAACTGCTGTCCGCCGAAACACTTAAAATAAAAGAGGAAATCATCTTGGGGTGTGTGTGTGTGGGGGGGTGGCACTATTGGCATAAAGGCCACAGCAACCACCATAAAAGTTCGAAAAGTTCATTGAAGGTCAGCGTAACGGGAGTTCAAAATGAAATGTATCGCAATGTATGCGAAGCAAAGTCATATCTGCGGAGCGATTCAGGTCGATTTGATTCGCAGTTTGCGATGCGATACTGCTTAAATTGAGCCCTGTGTGTATTTGGTGGAAATAAAGCCCTTGACTCGTTCGTAAACTATAAGTACTTTTTTCTTTACGAAGACCTTTTGCCATGAATAAGGCCGTTTTTATCAGTTTCAGCGGAATAGTAATTTCAGGTAGTTCTCAGTGGCGGATTCAGAGAAGCCAACGAAGCCCATCAGGCACGGGGCCGTGCGATGCTGGAGGGCCTCAAAAAATAGTGATTTATTATTTTCTTTTTATAATTTTGCTTCTTAAAAAAAGAGAAAAGTCATATAGCAAGGGATAAATTCGCTGTTCTGGGTTTGAGAAGAATTGGGAGCATAATTCCGCCCGAAATCGAAGTACATCATCTACAAGTATGAATTTACTAGCTTAAATGCAGGCTCACTAAATATCGTTTTGAAAGTAATATTGCTTAATGATACACTACAACTGAGCTTTGAAATTGGGGTGTTATTTCTGGTCAATTTTCTTAGAACGTTATGAACGTTTAGCTCTTTAATGGGCGTTTTATATGACTCCCCATCTTTCCCTTGAAATTCCTTTTATCCCAATCAAGTTTAGTTTAAAAGGCAACCACAAGACTGTTGCCGCACGAGTAAAATAGCTTTGAAAAACGTGTTTTACGAGACATAGGAACAGATTTCTTCCGTGTTCGGGTTCTTAAGGAAAACTCTCAGTGGAATGGAATCTGATTATATACGACAGCAGATCCCACGCCGCATGCAGCATACATTTCAATTAAAGTAGTACCATAGACTAACCTTACGTAACATGTTAAAGTACTGTGGTCATCTTCATAATAAAAGTTCCAACTTTTCTTCCTTAACGAAAGACTTTCCACTTTTAACTTCAGCCATTTCCTATCCATCACAAAAGCCCTCAGTATTAAATTTTGTCTTGAAGGCTGTAATAGTTTTTAAGTTATAGCATCAACAAACCACACACACAGACACCACCACTAAAACAGTCAAACTATGTTCAGGGGAGCCCAAAATGAGTATTTCTGTGTAAATCTGGAAGTCAATTTTTTTCCCCCTTTTTTTTTTTTTTTTTTTGCAATTACAATATGCTTTTATAAATCAGTGGGGCAGAACAAAAATGCACGGCGAGGAGTATTCTGCAACACACACACGCACGCACGCACGCACAAAAAGTGTTATTTTAAGGATGCTAGGCAAAGTGAGTGGGTCCCCAAAACCGATACTATGCGCAGGGCCCGAGTAACTCTAAACCCGCCACTGGTGGTTTTCCTTTGTTTTTAGAAATCAGCTGTTTTGTGTAAACCATTTTTACTCTCTGAATCTTTAGTCACGGTATAACGTTTTTATTCAGCAAAATAACTTGTAATACCTTTGTCCACTCTTTATTAGGTTGCGACTTGTTACTTGACCGTGTATATATATATATACACGGTCGAGTCCCATTATTGTGACCACCAGCTAATATCCAGAGTAACCGCCGTGTGCAGCGCGGACAGCAGCTAGACGGGCTGGGAGTGACTCAATAAGGTGCTGGAAGATGTTCACAGGTATGTGGAGCCATGCTAACTGCAGTGCATCTGACAGGTGCTGGAGGGTGCATGGTGGACGATCCATAGACCGAACAACACGATCAAGGTGGTCCTACAGATGCTCAATAGGGTTTAAGTCTGGGGAATTAGGGGGTCAGGGAAGTATTTTGAAGCCTTCATCGTGTTCTTCCAACCACTTTCAGACATTTTCAGCTGTGTGACACGTCGCATTGTCGTGCTGGAAGATTCCATCCGCCCCACGGAAGACAATCAGCATGTATACGTGGTCTACAAGGATGGATTCATAACGAATTCGGTCCATAGTGACTTCCACAGGTATGAGTTGACCCAGAGAATGTCACGAAAACATTCCCCAGACCATAACGCTGCCCCCACTAGTTTGTGTTCTTCCAACAGTGGTTGAAGAGCGTTTGTTCTCCGATGTTTCTCGAATTATACGCCAACGTCCATCCGTTCGATGAAGCAGAAAACGTGATTCATCGGAGAAGGCAATCCTTTGTCAATCAGCGGAGGTCCAATTCCGACACTGCCGTGCAAATGTAAGCCTTTTATGCCGATGCACCTTCGTTAGCATAGGTGCAGTGACCATCCGTCTGCATCGGAGCCTCATATGCAGCAGGGTTCGCTGAACTGTCGTTTTAGACACACTTCCGGTAGCCCCCTGGTTCATTCGGCCAGTGAGTTGCTCCACTCTAGCGTGTCGATCGGCCTTTACGCCCCTCCAAAGCCGACGTTCACCTCTCACATCAATGGCATGTGGTGCTCCGCATTTTTCACGTCGCTTATTCGCAGTGGTGCCATTTCTCCAATCACAATACACTTTAACCATAGCAGCACGCGATCAGTTCAGAAACTGCGCTGTTTCAGAAATACTGCCACCCTTGGCCCGAAATCCGATAATCATCCCTTTTTGCAAATCTGATTAATCGCTCTTTTTATCCATGACCACCAGGAGTGATATGTTTTCAGAATGCCTACAGTACACCTTAAATGCCCTCCAAGCCAGCTCATGACACGTGCTTTCTTTCATTGGCTACGCGCTATTGACGTCAAAAGTAGGATATATATATATATATATATGTGTGTGTGTGCATGAACGTACGGATTTTTTAAAATTAATGTTGGCAGAAATCAACAGCGATGTGTGCATAGGTAAAAACATTACTTTTTGAAATAAGACAAGTTTGATAATTATTTTAAGACCGTAAGACGTACAGAAAAATAACCATCATTGCGAAAATTAGTACGAAGACATACAGAAAAACAAATTGATCATAAAGAAAATATTGAATTCATAAAATCACCTGCAGAAATATTTTATTTTAGCCGTAGTCGTGCGAAATCATGCATTTTAAAAGAACGTCATATGTAGGACATGGGCATTCTTGGGGGTAAGGGGGGGGTACTGCGTACTTGTAACAAGCCCCTCTCTGGCATGCATGCTTTCTAACAATCCTCTTTCTAACAAGCCTCTCTCTAACAGGCATTCTTTCTTACAAGACTCTGGTATGCATTTAATGTTTACCTCTTATTGTTCTCGGGCTCACTGTAAGTGATGCCACAACGAAAAGCTCTTCGGGGAAGTAATATGTCGTTTAGTCAGAAAACTTTAGCGAGAAGAAACTAAATTTACATAAGAATACAGAAACTCAAAAGAACCGGTAAATTAGATGTATAACAGAGAAGTAATGTGTCGTTCAGTCAGAAAACTTTATCTAGAAGAAACTAAATTTGCATAAGAATACAGAAACACAAAAGAACGGTTAAATTAGATGTACATGTCACAACGGCATCATCGACCACTAATAACTGTATATGAAAGATCGATAATTCACAATCGCTCGCGACTCTCACTCGAAGGAAGGATGTATAATTTATTACTATCGTCCATTTTTCCGATTTTTATATGATCATCTATCTCCAGTGAGTTCTTCCTGATATGCTCATCACAACCAGCAGTTCGTTCGTGGGATCAGGCTTGTTGCCAATTGGAAGCCACGTCCTGAGCGTTTACCATATTGAAACCTACCCCCCCCCCACTGTAATTTTATTTTTTAATGCTCTCTCTTTTTTTTCAGGTTATTTCAAGCAGAAGTTAGTACCGGAATGATAAATCGGTGAGTTAGAGGGGATCTATTATTGTGCGGATACATAAATATCTCCGATTACCTTGTTTGATTTGGTTCAGACGATTAACTTGGTCGCTTGAAATTGCACCGCAGAAGATCGTTTTTGGCACCTAGAGAAAGGAAATAGCGCTGACCATCTGTTTTCCGCTTCCGGCAATCAAAAATCAGTAGAACTACGGCTGAGTGAAATGGAGCAATTTGTCTGTCAGGCTGCCTTCTTTTATTGTGCATAACAAGGAGCAAAGAAGAGCGTGGATTATCGGCAAAAAAATATAGATTCCCCTATCCCCGTTGCCCTGCTCTTCTTTTACAACCATTTACACAGTATACTTTACAGCATAACGTCGGACTAGCCTTTTCTTTGTGCGATTTGCGAACATAATTAGTCATTTCCGAACCTCTTGAGCCCCCCCCCCTCTTTCCCCGTTTTCCGATTCAACGTATTTTTTTTATTTTATGGATTAGAACTGCTAAAATTAGCTTTCATCCACGTGACTAATTTTTCGGAAAAATTGAAAACTGTCGACTTGAGAACCTCACTACTTCCAGGTTTTTTTTAGTTTGCCGCATAAATGAGAGTTAACTCTGGAATCTCTCTTTTTTTTTTTTTTTTTTGTCTGGGGGCTTAACGACCACCGTGAGCAACTCAATGGGCTATAAGCTGTTGTCCATCCCTAATTTAGGGCCACTGACTCCAGTGAAGGGAGAGAGCCAGCGCCGTAAAATAAACACAACATCCATACCTCACAGAATTCGCACCCGACCCACTACGGACGAATGATCAGAAGCCATCGTTTAGACCTCTGGAATTTCTAAGCTGTAAAATAAGGAGTTTCTGTTCCTTTTTTGTGAGCTAGAGGGAACCTTTTTTTGTGGTCTGATAGGTCTTAATGTGTAAGATGTGCACTCTTCTGAATGTTCCATTGATTTAAATTAACCATTTTCAAGCTTAAGAAATTTGTGGACACGTATTTTGCAAAAAAAAAAAAAAAAAAAAGAAAGAAAGAAAGAAAAAAGAAAGGAAAAGGAAAGAAAAGAAAAGAAAAGAAAGGATAAGGACGAGGAAGATGACACGAAATTCACTGGCATGATGAATACCTCTTTTGACCCCTCTCCAACGCAAGAAGTGTTTTTCGCAGTGGGTTTTTAGAAATGGAGGAAATCATCAGAAAGAGAAATGTATTTACGCCACTCCATAGCGGAAAACTGCGCAGTACTTAAAATAGGCAATCTGCGCAGTGTTCTTCATAATGAATGGAATCAGTTATAATTTTTTTTTTCAACGGAAGTCCTAAAATCGGTAAAATATTGGCAAGTTGAATTAGTTATTTACGCGCCCTAGCGGCAGAAATGTGCGTTACAAAAATCATAAATTGTACGTGAAATGTTCCACATAGCGGAAAGATGGAAATAAAATATTTTTTTAATCCGAAACAGAGATATGGAGCAAAAGGTAATATAAGTTTACGCAGCACATAGGAAAGCCAGTATGTAATTTGAAGAACACTACTGTTTGTGAAAACTGCAACAACATGAAGAACTGCTGGTGTTAGCTGGAAACTTACAGGATATATACAACAGGTTAAAACATGCAAATGATTAAAACGTCAGTGAAAATGCGCATGTGGTTTCGGAACAGCGCCCTATGAACTGTCCGGTCTTGGGTATAAAGAGCTGGCTCAAACGTGATGTTGCAATCAAGGAAAAATTGAAATAAAAAAGGGCCCTTTTCAGGGAAAATTTCTAGTTCAGAAAACTTATCGAAAATGAAATCAGTCGTACTATCACATAGAAAATAAAAAGGAATTCATGCAGTTGATAGACGCAATATTATATAATAAAAATAAAGGACTAACAATCATGTTAGTAAGTTAACATGTGAGGTTTCTTCACACGTGTGAATAACACGGGTGAATAAAAATAACCTAAAGAATAACATTGTGAGTCACATAACTACAACTCACACTGTGGGTCACTCTAATGGAAATATATTTACGTAATAATGGGGAATTCTCCACACATGTGAATAATAATAACTGAACTAATATAGCTTCAGTTTAACTAATTTATTGTAACTATTAAGCATATGGAAGCAATGCGAATTGATCGAAGTCACGTCACCATTTACTACTTATACCACAATTAATGGCGATGACAATAAAAATATTACCACAGCAAAGGTGGTGCCAATAAAAATATTTTGCATTGTATAGTTTACTGTAGATAAGATGGTGCAAACAGAAATGTTAAAATTTATCATAACTAAGGATCTTGGATAACAAACTAATTGTAATATTCTTCACACGTGTGAACAAAATTCACTCAGTTATCATATACTTATCATATTTTCCCCACATGTGAATAAAAATAAGTTAAGACCTACAATATTGAAATAGTAATGGGCAGATTGTCCCTTAAAAGATGTAATCTCTCATGTCTTACAACCTCCATAAGGAAATTGAAATGAATATCATACTAAAATGACTCCTCTATGCAAACTGAATCCTGCTAGACCTGTCATTCATGCAACTTATGCAAGATGGCTTGTAACAATAACAATAAATGGTATATACCCTGGACTCATTGAATAATTAATGAAATAAAGTTTTAAGTGGTAAAAAGTTTAAATAAATAACATATATCCTCTACTAAATCCAATAGAAATTTTTACCTTGCCACCAAAAGTACTATAAATTCACGGTGAATGGGAAATCCAATATAATTTTTTGCACTGATGAAGTGGCATAGTTTCACCCGAAATGACTTAGTTTGCTTCATCACTGAGCGTCAGACCCCTGTGGCGACGTTGTTTCTATACCTCTAATCTTTCATCCCCTTTCTCAATCTGATCTGTCTTATGGAACACCTGTTCCCTCCTAATTTCTAAGTCGGCTAGACCTACGGCGTCACGTCTTTCCCAATTGACAGAACTGTTGCTCAGTGATCATTCAATCGACTAAACCTTTGTTAGGGGGCGAGGCACAACCTGAAGACCACTGTTTAAACGATTGAGGTTACCTCGATGTTTGAACCTTCGGTTCGTGTTCTTGTGTATCGATAGGGGATGTTGTAATCAATGAAGAGCTGACATTGAGTCGAAAGGGTGTTTCTTGTGTCTCACTATGCCCCGTCGCCGAAGAAGGTCACATTATGAACATTTGACGAACTCAGAGAGAGAGAACGGATTTTTGGGATGAGGAAATGGATTTTCCTACAGCGAAATTGCCATTCGTACGGTACGAAACGCCAGTGCACACAGTACGAAACGCCAGTGCATATAGTTCGAAACGCCAGTGCATACAGTACGAAACGCTAGTGCACCCAGTACGGAACGCCAGTGCATACAGTACGAAACGCCAGTGCACACAGTACGAAACGCCAGTGCACACAGTACGAAACGCCAGTGCATACAGTACGAAACGCCAGTGCATATAGTTCGAAACGCAAGTGCAGACAGTACGAAACGCCAGTGCACCCAGTACGGAACGCCAGTGCATACAGTACGAAACGCCAGTGCACAGAGTACGAAACGCCAGTGCATACAGTACGAAACGCCAGTGCATATAGTTCGAAACGCAAGTGCAGACAGTACGAAACGCCAGTGCAGACAGTACGAAACGCCAGTGCAGACAGTACGAAACGCCAGTGCAGTGATGCAAACGTAGCGTCAGTGGACAGATGAGGGTCGGACACACAGAAATCCGGCAAATGGGCCGCAAAATCGCACGACTGCACGGGATAACAGACAGCTTTATGGCATGGTAGTGATCTATCGCACAGCGACATTCACGGTGTTAGAACTCTACAGTGGAGCTCTGTCACAGGTCAGGCTTTGTCCTCCAACATAGTTCGACGTCGTCTACTTAACAGAGCACTGGTCACTAGCAGCCCATTGCTGCGCATTCCTTTGACTCTCAACCACAGATGCCTCAGGCTGCGATGGGATCTGGAGCATAGACATTGGCGCGCTGATTGGCAACAGGTCGTGTTTTCTGACGAGTCACGATTCAACTTGATGCACCATCTTGGCCGCGTAAGTGTTAGGAGACATCGTGATAAAGGGCAGCTTGCAGTGTCATTCCTTGCCCAACGCCAAGCATCGTGGTTTCAGGCGCCATTGGGTTCAATTGGCGATCTCGCCTGATTCGAATTCAGGGAATCCTCAACAGCCAGTGATACATCGGGTATGTTTTAGAGGCGGAGGTATGGAGCAGGTAATTAATCCTTAGCAAAAGTGAGGCAATTTGTCTTTAGGATAAACACAATTTTGTTAAGTGTAACTGCCACAAAAAGCAGTCTTTTTTTTTTTTTTTTTTTTTTACCCTTCCTTCAGCGTTGTCCTGACGCTATATTCCAGCAGGACAATGCGGGGCCACATGTGGCCCGGAATTTCCAAGACCTCTTCCATGTACGGCAGATACCGCTTCTCCTGTGGCCTGCACATTCGCCGGATATGTTCCCGATCGAGCATCTCTGGGACATAGTAGCTCAGCGATTGGCCCGTCAAGCGCCCTCGCCAGTCACCACAAATGAACTCTGGTCTCACATAGAAGCAGCCTGGAAGGCAATTCCCCCAGGACGATATCAAAAACCTCTTTCCTTCAATGCCACTCCGTGTAGAGTCTGGTATTGCTGCTCGAGGTGGCTTCACACGATACAGTGTTTTGAAGCGGAAAAATCTTGTATAGTTCTACAAATATAAATTTTGAAGATGACAATCCGATTTTTGGCGAAATGTGACAAGGATGGTAAGTCAGATAATATCCGAAAACTTGAAATTTTTCATCTTCCTGGACCGGGACTCGAACCCGCGTCTCCCAGATAGCGCCCGGGTATGCTAACCACTACACCACCCAGAATGACGAAGTTTCAAGTTTCCGATTAATTTGAATATAACCATCACAGGATTCGCTAGTCGAAGCAACCGGTATTCATGTTTAGCGAATCTGGAGGTTAAAAATCCTATCCCGTGATTACCCGGAGAAGCAGATAAATCATGAAAGAAATACCACTTACCATCCTTGTCACATTTACGCCAAAAATCGGATTGTCATCTTCAAAATTTGTATTATATGGCGAAATCCCGTATTTCTTTCATGATTTATCTGCTTCTCCGGGCAATCACGGGATAGGATTCTTAACCTCCAGATTCGCTAAACATGAATGCCGGTTGCTTCGACTAGAGAATCCTGTGATGGTTATATTCAAATCGATCGGAAACTTGAAACTTGGTTGTTCTGGGTGGTGTAGTGGTTAGCATACCCGGGCGCTATCTGGGAGACGCGGGTTCGAATCACGCTCTAGGACGATGAAAATTTTCAAGTTTTCGGATATTATCTGACTTACCATCCTTGTCACATTTACGCCAAAAATCGGATTGTCATCTTCAAAATTTGTATTATATGGCGTAATCCTGTATTTTTTTCATGATCTACAAATATAATTAGCTATCTCCTGTAACATGACAAATCTTTGATATAAATTTAATTTGAATTGCGCGATTCTTTCTTGGTGTTGCAATTTTCACGAAAAGTAGTGTATTTTGGTCTTCAGGCTCTTCGTCGGAAATATAAAGAAGTAATTTTTTTAATAAAAGAAAATAGCGTGTTTCCATTTATTTTGTGAATTCGCGGCGAGAGACCTTCTGACGCGTATACTCTAATTTAGCTTTCCTTTTTAGCTACTTTCTCCATGTAAATTTGAGTTCATTCTCCTTTAGCGTTTTTAAAACTTAGCGTTATATTTTTTCCCTCGCCAGTTCACAACACCTTGAGGTCGGAACGAATGACGTGTGTGTGTGTCCGATGAGAACTGGAATATATATAATGTTTGAGCAGCAGCAATGGTGTGGAGACTGTGGATGTTATAATCGTGGAAGCGGCGTTGTTTAATTGAAGTTTGAACTACACTGAAGAGCAATTGAATTAGAGACAGCTGGCGTTATGCAAATGTGGCGCTGTGGGCGGCCCTGTAAACAGTGACTAACCTAGAACACATATACACTCACGGACCGAAAAAACTGAAATTTGCGCACCTAGAAAAAAAACTTGCGAATAAAAAAATTTTGAAAAATTGAAATTTGCGCATCTAGAAGAAAGCATGCCCAAACTGCGAAGCTTTGCACATAGCTAGAGTGCGTGCTGGTATGCAAATGATCTACGTTTGGTGTGATTGCACATGACCACACACCCTGTAGTGGCACTGCAAGGACGAACCGGCAGCCTTATAAACGGGCGTGTAGTCGATGCCCCATGAAAGCGAAAAGCACCGGCCGACGCAAGCAAGAGTACAGAGTGACAAGAATGCTGAGTAGACGCCAGAGACGTCGATTTACGGACGTTGAGATAGGCCTGATCATCGGGCTGAAAACCGCAGGGTGTTTGGCTCGCCGCATAGCCCGCCACGTGGATCGTTCTGACCATGCTGTCCGACTGTGTTGGGAGCAGTGGACACATGATGGCACTGCCACCCGGCGGAATGGCTCCGGATGGACCAGGAGGACCGCCGGTAGAGAGAATCGACGGATCGTGCGCCAGGCACGAACGAATCCCACGGGGACCCGGTCCACTACACAGGCAGATGTAACGGCTCCTCTGTGCCCACGAACTATTTCCCGACGCCTTGCGGAAGCGAATCTGCGATCTCAGCGCCCCTTGGGTGTGCTGCCATTAACACCGTAACATCGCCGGCTCCGTGTGCAGTGGTGCCCGGCCAGAGTGACGTGGAATGCCACAGACTGGCGACGTGTGGTGTTTAGAGATGAGTGCCACTTTGTTTTGGTGACAGAAGATCATCGTGTCCGTGTATGGAGGTCACCGGGTCAACGGCACAATCCCAACGTTGCTATCGAGCGCCACACCTCCCCCCACTGCAGGCATTATGGTCCGGGGAGCCATAGCCTACGATAACCGATCAGCTCTAGTAGTGATTCGTGGATCAATGACGGGCCAGCGGTATGTGGATGAGATTCTACGGCCCCATGTGCTTCCATTCTTGGCCAGGATTCCAGGTGCGCTATACCAGGAGGATAATGTCCACACGCACATGGCTCAGGTTTCCCAGGGCTGCCCACGACATGTTCAGACACTTCCATGGCCTGCCTGCTCCCCGGACATGTCCCCTTTTGAGCATGTGTGAGTCCGGTTGAAACGCCAGCTGCCGTCGTGCAGCACTATCCGGGATTTAGAGCACACCGTCCAACACGTGTGGACCAGTCTACCGCAGGAGGACAACATTAGGCGTCTGTTCGCCTTCATGCTTGACCGTATTGCAGCATGTATCGCCGCACGAGGCGGTGCGAAGCGTTATTGAAGATGACCGGACTGTGTGCCACAGATCCCATTATTGAAGATGACCGGACTGTGTGCCACAGATCCCATTATTGAAGATGACCGGACTGGGTGCCACAGATCCCATTATTGAAGATGACCGGACTGCGTGCCTTTGTAATTGACCTGCAGCTCTGTTTTTTGCCATCATGTGTATCATTCATCCGTATCATTACGTCCATAAAATTTTGGTTCAACCTGACGCTTCCTTCTTGATGCGCAAATTTCATTGTCCGTGAGTGTAGGTTTCAAGTCGCTATGTACAGCGTGGTCGGCGAGGCAGTTTTAGCTTTTTCACTATCATCCACCCACACCTCCTAATTTGCACTCGGAACTGTTAATGGTCGAAGTCCCCTGTGGCTTCCCGTTGCATAGCGAAAAAGATGCACTAAGAAAAGTATACAATGCCAATTCATTAGAGCATCCAAGACAAAATCTAGGATTCTTAAGTTTCAAACTCATGTACTCATGAGAACAGTGGCAATTACCGTGACTTATTATGAAAACTCTGCAGATAATTTATTAGTTAGAAGAATGACTTACGTATTAATTATAAGCATATTGCTGCAGTTTCGTGTATTAACGGAATTCATAATGATGCCATGTCATTAACACTCATACATCTTAGTCTAGGGTCCCACTAAGGCCTTAATCCGGCTCTGAGTACGACAAACGCTTTAAAAGTAACTCTCTTTCATTATAGGTGATTTTTTTTTCAAAAGTGAGGAATTCAAATGCTCGTTCGCATCGTCAGAAATTTATATTTATGACTTGAAAAAACCCAGGGCCATTTGGTATCCCGAACCGAATTTGCCGGGAAAGAGCACTGTAATATCCATAAAAGAGTGGGCTGTCCCGGGAAAATAGGGATGCAATTAGGGGTTGGCAAACTACAGCCCGCCACCTCTTGTTGTACGGCCCTCGAGCTCTAAGAATGGAATTTACATTTTGAAACTCTTTTAAAATTTCGAAGTTTTTGAAATGTCAAAGTACGCGGTATAACGGAACGGCCAACCGCCGAGTTGAGGAGTTGCGAGATACGACCGTATGTGGCGCTCCTATAGATTCGCATTCGTTGGCCTTTGCTGTGACGTCACGCTGTCATAATTCCGCAGCGTTTCCAGTGCCACGTGTATTCCTTTTCTGCAACATTTTGTTCTCGTTTTATTACACTTGCATATCCATCATGTCACTGTCAAGACCAGAAAAGAGAAGTGGACATCGAATGTCGTGCTTTTAAGGCAGACTGGCGTGTGAATTATTTTGTTATCGAATTAGATGACAAATCATAGTATTTATTGTGCAGTGACACTGTAGGTGTACCAAAAGAGTACACTATACGCTTTCATTCCCAGGCTAAGCACTCGACACAATATTGGTGAAATGTTATCCCAAAAAAAGCAATTCTATTCTTCTCATTAGTAGTTTTATTCTAAACAACTGTAGTCTTTTTTAGTCTACTTATTATTATTATTACGCCATTTTTTATTCTGCTAATTATTATTATTTATTAATATTACTATGTTACTTTTTTGTCTATTATTACGTCTCTTTTTGTCTAATTATTATTATTACGTCTCTTTTTGTCTAATGATTATTATTACGTCTCTTTTTGTCTAATTATTATTATTACGTCATTTTAGTCTACTTATTATTATTTATTATTACCTTATTTTTTCAGTCTACTTATTATGTTTATTTGTTATTTAAGTACGCCTAGCTACTTAAATAACAGGGAAAAAAATACCTACATAAATATCCTCGAATTTCGCTTTTGGCCCGCAGAGCCTAAAATATTTACTATTTGGCCCCTTACGAAATAATGTTTTCCGACCCCTGCACTAGATGACTATAAAACATCCTATTTTATTAGGGGAGTAAATTCTGTTATTGTTTAGGCTCTGATAATATCTGTTTTATGATACGAAAAATCTTAGCTTTGATGGACCATCAGGGAGTTGTGATTACGCCCTTAACACCACATTTAATTATACAAAAGGGGGATGAGAGAGAGAGAGAGAGGTTCTAGAATGTTTTCGTAAATGACAACATTGCCAATCTGTACTGTGACTCTTCTTGTGTGTGTTCACGGAAAATTTCAAGTTTATACCTACAGTAGAACGTCTTCATACGTTTCTCACTTATACGGGGTTTTTTTTTTTTTTTGGTTTTTTCATTTATACGTTATAACGAAGTAAATTTCTCCGTCATTTCTGTCCACGCCAGGATTAGAACCCGGATCCCCTCATTCCGGAATAAGTCACTCTACCAATCGAGCTACGCGGACGTTTGTTCTGACTACTATCTGCCTTTATGTCGTGTGCGTCCTGCTGGCAGGTACGTCACAATATTAAATTGTGGTATTGAGAATTAGAAATTCAAAACATGCGAAATGTTGTTTACCAAAATCTCTTTGCAGCCTCTCCCTTCTACTAGAATTCTACACCCCAAGAGCACTTCGTTACGCGATATAACTGGAATGCCATAATAAAAGAGAAGGATGAGTTTGGTTTCCAAGATTACTACAGCTGCGGCGCGGATTTGACAGCGTCATCACTTATGACTCTAGATGAAATGATTAAAAACACAAAGTGCAATGAGAACGTCTCCAGTGATGACAGTGATGATGACTTGCAGGTAAGTGCATCAGCACCCAAATTTAGCGATGCAATGAAAGCATTCGGCCTTCTTTTATGTAGCCATAATACTAATGAGAAAACACTGCAGACCCTCAATAGCCTTGAAAATGCAATGCTCGAATTTAAAAATAAACAATAATAAAAAACAATGATTTCTTTAAACCGTGCTAATGTATACGTATTTTTATAATATATTACATGATATCTCCTTGTGTAAAAAATATCAATCATAAATAAATTAGCATTAATGATTTGTACACTATGTATCATAGGCGCAGACTTTGTGGGTTCGATACACTTTTTGAACCCCCAATAATTTTATTGTGGGTTCCTTGAACCCCTAATATTTTTGCGCATATTTCGTGGGAAAGATACACTTCCGCATATATGCATAAATTTTGTTTTTCATTATCAGGTCTTCAAGTTTTCCATTATTCATTGCCCGTTTGCTATATATAGAAAGTGTGTATAGAAATTTACCCATCAAACTCCTTATTGTGCCTCAAAAAAGAATTAGTGTTTGTTCGCGCTCATCAAATTTGAGGTAACAGACAATGCCTCAAATGCCATTGTTTAACAGCATATAAAACTGCCTCATGTATAAAAGAAAATTCTTCGGTTTGTCTGAGTTTCCGCAAAATGTAAAAGTCTACATGCGTAGACGAGAACCTATTCAAGGTCATAGCGATAAAAGCGGAAATACGTTATACAGTCAGTTGACCTACCCAATCGTCAGACAGTTGGGACCAAGGTGTTTAGAAGAGAGAGGAAATGGCACCAGCCGCCGCTGGTGAAGCCAAATCTGGTCATCTGGTTTCTTGCATCTTCCGGATGGGGAGGGTTCAGTGACGTGACGTCACTTCCTGAAGACCTGTGCTGGAGCACAGGCTGATAGCGACAGTCTCTTACTCTCTGCAGCAGTTCCTGAAGGTTAACAAGGCTCTCACAGCTTTAGCAAGACCGTGATTGGCTAATGCGCAATACGCACTTCCGCTCTACGAAGCATAATTTTCTTTAATTTTTTTAGGAAATACTAAATAGAATTTCTGTAATTTTTTGTAAATTTTTAGTTATGTGCATGTACATTTCAGTCTCATTTTTTCATGACCGTATATGCTCCATATTAGGTAGGAAGCTGAAGTGGTACCTAATTAGACATAACCCTACAACAAACGTTTCGATTCGTCAAGATGACCGGATTGTGTGAAATGAACACCACAAAGTGAAATAGTGTAATTTTAGGTGTGTCGTAAATATAAGGACAACTATGAAAGTAGCCGCATGCAAATTAGATGTACAAATTACATGTTGTACGCACGCGCATGGGCCGTAATTCGGTCCAGCCTACAAAAGACAGCGGACCTGCCGTCAGACATTCATTTGCCGAAATGCCACGCAACAGTCAACTTTCTGGTGAGGAGGTGCAGAAGATTTGGAGACTGAAAGCAAATGGATTGCCTGTAGCGAAAATTTGTAAAACCATGAGGAGTAGGCAGTCATTTATAAGACTTTATCGAAACGCGGTGCGTTAACTGCCAGAAAACGGCCTGAAAGGCTTCGAGTAACAACCAAACGAGATGATCGTGTCATCATGAGTTTCGTTTCATCCCAAAGGTTATCACTACGTCAAGTTTCTCGGACTGTTGGTGTCACTGTCTCAAAGGACACAGTTCATCGACGAATCAAGGAAAGTTGCATTATTGTGCTCCGTAAAATGCGCCATCTGCCACACCTCACGCGGTGCAACAAGGAAGCTATATTGTTACGGGCAAGCATCCGCATGCACAGGACGGACGAGTAAATCACAACTGTTTTCTCCGATGAGAAAAAGTTCAACCTGGACTGCCCTGACGGTTGGAACTGCTATTGGCATGATTTACGACGCGAGCAACGCACCTTCTTCAGCAGGCAGAAAGGAGGGGGATCTGTGATGATCTGGGGAGCTTTTGCGTTCAATGGGACAACGGATATCGCTTTTCTTCAAGGCAGGCAAAACTCCGAAACGTATCAGGACTTACTCAGCAGCCACCTTCTACCGTTTGCCGAAACTCTAGCGGGTGTTGATTATCTGTTCCAGCAAGACAATGCCTCTATCCATCGGTCTAAATCAACGAAAAGCTGGTTTAACACTGATCGTAATAGATTGGCCAGCACTCAGTCCAGATCTGAACCCTATCGAGAACCCTCTGGGGTATCCTAGCTCGTGATGTGTATGCGAATGGTCGGCAGTTCTCAAGTGTGGTGGCATTGAAAGAGCAGATTGAATGAAGCTGGTACGCACTCCGTCCAGAACACTTACATCACTTGGTGGACAGCATGCCCAATCGGGTTTTCAGTCTTATTCGGAACAACGGCTCCACTGTTCGTACCGGAGGTGCTCATAACTAGTAAGTCTTTATATTTTTGAGACAGCGTATTTCTGTTTTTTTCTTGTACTTGGAATTGCTATGTTTCCGTCAAACTATTATGCAGTTGCGTTCCCTATGCTATTTTTACTATAAGTATGAGGTGTAAATTTCAGCTCGTTGTTGTTTCTTTTTTGTTCGAGAATTTGTTCTGTCTCTATATTTATGCGACGCACTATATTAGTCTTTATTCAGCAAAAACTTCTTTAGCACGACTCAGTCTTCAACAACATTAGTGAAAAAGACCAATTACTTGTTAGAGAACGTTTAACGGGAAACAAAAACACCAACTCTAAATATTAAATACACAGACGTCAAGAAATCATATCTTCAAGTACTTCAACTTCCGCAACAACTAATTTTTATATCATCTTACTATCATCATCTCTCCCACACTGCTGTTACTCACACATTATATAACGTTCAGTTCTCATCGGACACGTCATACGTTCCGACCTCAAGGTGTTGCCAATCATACTCTTGCGAGAGAGAAGATATCACGTTAAGTTTACAAAACGCTAAAGGAGAATAAACTCAAATTTAGATAGAGCAAGAAATTAAAAAGGAAAGTTAAATGAGAGTATGCGTCACAGTGTGTTTTCTAGACGGCCTTGGACACAGCCAGCGCCATGCATGGAACTGGAGTACCAGCCGTATCTAATCCGGGCTCGGACGATTAGCCAGATACCAGCTCCTTTGACAGCTCTGTCATGAAGCCCCACCCCCACGCCCCTGCCCCTCAAGTTAATCTTTCACTTATTTTGCATGATTTCATTTTTACGTACGTTCATGCAGTGTATGCACGCACACCAAGCAAAGTTTAAAATCTGGAATTCCCTCCATACTTCAACTTGTGACATTTCTTTCTTTCTTTTTTTTTTTTTTTTTGGTTACATTATTGGACTGTCATTAAATGAGATTTAAACACACTGTTTCAATAGAATTAGTATTCAGCCTTAAAATTAGGATTAGGGGCGAAACCAGGATAGGGTTTTAAGATTTAAATCCCCCATCCAGGGCCCAAAGTTTTTTTTTTTTTTTCCAAAGTTGTGTTTTTTCTTGTTTTTTTATAGGATTCGTATTAGCAGCGCTATTTTGTTATCTCTTATGTCTCTGTGTCAGTTTGATTCAATTTTCCTCTCCAGTAGGCGTTCCTAAAACAAAATTATGAACGTTTTGCGTTCCCACGTTGTCAAGCTTTCCATATGCATGCTACCTGACCCAAGACCTCAGACAACACAGTTACACGACTTTTTCCACTGCCCATCCCACTGAGACAAAAATGAATGATCATGTGTAGAGGATTTTAGGAAGGGAGTGTCTAACCCCAGGTCTTAAACAACCCTTACAAATAGGAAACTAGGAGATTCGGGCTAGAGCGCCCGATAGCAAAGTGACACGGAAGCGAAGTAGAAAGGGGGAGGAAGACGCCCTTATTTATTACCGGGGGGCCAGTACCCGGAAGATTGACTGAGACAAAAAGTGGATGCAGTTGCCCGTATGGAGCTGTCTGACCAGGGTCAGTAGTTCCATAAGGGCAATTGCATCCTGGTGGGTTATGATCACCCACCAGGATCCAGGATGCTGGTGGGTTATGATCTTCTACCCTTAGCTGTTCTAACCGACTAAGGCCTACTCTCCTAGGATATGGTAGGACGAAGGGATTTATGGATTTTCTGTTACATGCCGTTCGGCTCTCAAATTCATCCGTCAAATTCGATATCTGTGGTCAGGTTTCCAAGTCCATGACAAGTCTTTTTTTTTTTTTTTTTTTTTCTGGAGGTAATTGTGAGCATTCAACCAAATATACCACTACAAATGATAATAATGATGACGATGTGAAAGCTGAAAATAGTTCATATACGCCTATTGATTATCTCTGCAACTGGTATAATTCCTCAGACTCTCATAACTCAGCTTGTTTTTTTTTTTTTTTTTTTGATTGGAGGTTTAACGACCACCGTGAGCAACTCAATGGGCTATAAGCAGTCGCCCGTCCCTAATTTAGGGTCACTGGGTCCAGGGAAGGGAGAGAGCCAGTGCCGTAAGACAAACACAACATCCATGCCCGACCGGGATTCGAACCCAGACCTCTTGCGGACGAATGATTAGAGGCCAACGCCTTAGACCACTGCGCCACCGGGGCGGCCATAACTCAGCTTGATGCTTTAGGTCTAGAACACCTAAGATCCAAAATCCAAGAAGCAGTAATTCTCGATACGTGCCACATCGTACGACGATTTTTAAACTATCAGTGACTATGTCTTTACTTGGCTGTATGTCCGTGCTGACAAGTGGACCATGCTACAGACGCCATTGCTGTAGATAAGAAAATTAAATATAACAATAGTAATAATAATAATAATAATAATAATAATGATAATAATGCGCAATACCAGGACGACCCTCACTAAACATCGCCAGCACCACCAGAAGTCAGAAGTAGAAAGGCTGACCATTGGACGGGCAGAAGGAGGACGGGGAGTGATTGATCTCCTGGAACACCGAGACAAAGAAATCAGCAACCTCAGAAAATACTTCCATCAAAGCAAGGGGCCTCTTCAAAACGCGATAAACCAGAGTGACAAGAAGCACACAGCCCTAGACCTCTCTACTCAGAACAACGAGATTGGCACGAGGGAGCCAAAAGAAGAAGTTTGGGGCAAGAAAGTCCTACACGGAAGGCACTACAACGATCTGCAATCGGACCATGTGGATAAGACTGCCTCCAACGCATGGCTAACAGACGGATCACTCTTCCTCGAGACCGAAAGGTTCCTGGTGGCTGTACAAGATAAAGTTGTAAACACCAGAAACTACCGGGAGCATATCTTGAAGGACACGTCAGTGGAAAGCGACACATGTCGGCAATGCCATCAAGCGCCAAAGACCATCCAACATATTACAGCAGGTTGCAGAGTCCTCACACAAACAGAGTACACGAACAGGCACAATCAAGTCGCCAATATTTTCCATCAGAAATTTGCAAGAAAGCACCACCTCATTACAACTGAGCCTGTCCTCTACTACAAGTATGAGCCTACAATGCTTCTAGAGAAAAACACCCACAAGATGTACTGGGACAAATCGATCCGAACAGATAAGACCATCTCCCACAATCGGCCCGACATCGTCCTGGTCGACATGGAGAAGAAGTCAACATACCTCATTGACATAGCCGTGCCTAACATGTGCAACTTCCAAAAGACGCACGGAGAGAAGCTGTCAAAGTGTAACGACCTACGATACGAAGTCAAGGAAATGTGGCATATGGAGAACGTCACCACCGTCCCCATAGTAATATCAGCCACAGGAGTTGTACCTAAGACCATTCACAGCTCTATACAGACACTAAACCTTCAACCTAACACCTATACATGGAACTAGAGAAGGCAGCTATCCTGATATGGTAGGATGAAGGGATTTTTGGAAAGTTGGATAGTAAGGAAGTCCACACTTGTAGGATAGTAAGGAAGTTCCTGGACAAACAAGAGAAAGAAATATCACTTCCCAGATTTGGTACGTCGTACCCGTCCCGGAAGGAAGAGAAAAACATCTCCTCAGGAAGAGGTGGAATCATCTATTCTTTTTCATATAGTAAAAAAAAAAATAATAATAATAACCCAGTCGCCGTTTGTCATTCAGGCAGGAGATACCCCAGACAGAATAGACACATTTCTTCAGAGCATTCATATTGTAGTCATGTTTGCGACAATGTGATTGCATTATTTTTAATCTTCTTATTCCTTACGGGGTTCATTATTTCATCTTTGTTATTATAAATTACTTTAATGTCAGTACTTTAATTCTCTCATTGAAGACGCTTGTTTTGAAATTACCAATTAAATTTATAGTGATACAAATTAGGGCAAAAACGTTTTCTCCCAGACATATCAATAATATACGGATATTGCGTGCAAATTTTGGCGGGCACTGGTTCTCTCCTTCCCTGGAACCAGTGAGCCTAAATTAGGGACGGGCGACTGCTTATAGCCCATTGAGTTGCTCACGGTGGTCGTTAAACCTAAAATCAAAAAAAAAAAAAAAAAAAAAAAAAATTTGGCGTACTGTTCATATAGCTTTCATCGATATCATAAACCCATCTCAGCTAGTCGAAAGAATTTCTAGTTGCGCGGGTGCTTAAAAGTAAATCTTTCCAATATATCTTTATTTATTTATTTGTTATCATAATTTGTATCACTAGAAATATTTAAAAATTTCGGGGATGCGAGTCAGCACCCTCACCCCGAAATATTTAAGTATGCCTCTTCATAGGTAGATAGTTTTTTGGAGCAGCATAAACATTACTCTTGAATAACCGCAAATCCAGTGTTTGCGGTGTTGAAAATTATTAAATTTATGCAAACATTTATGGTTTGTTGTAGATATCTGCACTGATCGGGCTAGGTTCGGGTACGGTGAAAGTGAAGCCTAATAAACCGGGGTGAAAAATGAAAAGTAGTTAAAAATAGTTTTGTACAAAATTATTAACATTAATTTAGTTACCTGTAAGCAGATAAGCAGTGCACAAAATTTATGTCTAATGGTCGGTTACTATTATGAGCAAGTAGTTTTGTAAAATTTTAAACAACTTTTAAAAGGCGTGAAGAAAATAGCTCTTTTTCACTCAAGGTGTTCATGGCAGGAGCGTATTTAGAGAGGGGGAATGGAGCAAGGGGCTTTGTCCCCCGAAAGTATTTCATTTTTTTAAATGCTACTTACATTGGAAGAAATGCTTTTATTTAATGAAAATGCATTAGCTCACATTAGAAAAAAATGCTTTAATTTTTTCCTCTATTTTTAATTAAGTTTTATTTTGTTCTGATGGATTTCAAAAACTTCTGTTTTCTGTCGCTCCTCCCCCATCGAAAAAATTCTGGGTACGCCCCATCCCCATTCTGTATTCATGGAATTAGAAAAAAAATAATGTATTCAAATCAGATCAGATCATATGTAAAGGATTTTAGGAATGGAGTGTCGAACCCCAGGTCTTAAACAACCCTTAGAAATAGGAAGCTAGAAGATTTGGGCTAAAGTGCCGGATAGGAAAGTGACACGGAAGCGAGTTAGAAAAGGGGGAGGAAGACGCGCTTATTTATTACGAGGGGCCAGTACCCGTGGTCCGACGGTTTAACGTGCCCATTCGACTCACGGCGGATATTGAGTGGTTCGAACGTTCGCACCCGCTGGGATCGAACCCGAGTTTATCCGTGGCAGTCACGAACGTTGACCACTAGGCCATCCGCGACCCCCAAAAAATAGTATACTACACACACACACACACACACACACACACACACATTCAGTATATATAGGTATATATGCAATTAGGATCAAGTGGGACATCGTCGGGCTGAGTGAGGTGATTAGAAAAGGAGATCTCATTGAACTGAAAAGTGGACATCTCTTCTACTATCGTGGGACAGATACTGGCAGAACTAGTGGTGTTGGATTTATAATAAACAAGAAACTGAAGGATAAAGTTGTAGAAGTTGAAAGTTCCTCTGACAGAGCTGCACGACTCGTTATCCAACTCTCGAAAACATACCAGGCTCAGATTATTCAAACTTATGCACCCACCACAAGTCATCCTGAAGAAGAAATTGAAGAATTTTATGAGGAAATTCGTCTTCTAAATAATAAAGGTAAGCAGCACTTGAAGATAATTATGGGAGATTTCAATGCAAAAATAGGGCAACGACAACAGAATGAAACTTCAGTAGGTAAATTCTGTCACGGCAACAGAAACCAGCGTGGAAATACCATCGTTGAGTTTGCAGAGGCAGAAGGGTTTTTCATCTTGAACTCCTTTTTCAAGAAAAAGCCACACAGGAAATGGACATGGAGACATCCAAATGGGACGACAAGTGAAATTGATTTTATTATGTGTAACAAAAAATTCGTCATAGAAGACTGCAGTGTGCTAAACAAGTTCAACACAGGTAGTGACCATAGATTGGTGAAATGTAAGATGCACCGCAACACTAAACTCGAACGTGGCAAGCTCATAAGACAAACAAAATATATTGACATAACCAACCTTAAAAAACACCATAATACCTTCAAGTTGGAACTGAAGAACAGATTCTCTGCTTTAGAAGGCATAACATCGGAAGAAGTGGATATTTCTGAAGTTAACAGAAAAGTAACTAAAGCTCTTATGGAAACAGCAACAAAATTAGCTGGATCTAAGAACAAGTTGCATGTGAACAAATTATCAGGAAAAACCAAACTGTTGATGCAAAAATGAAGAGAGTTGAGGACAACTAAAGAAGATGTGACTTCCAAAGTGGAATATATAGATCTATGCAAGACAGTACGAAAAAGTATCACTGAAGACGTAAGGAAATTCAACTGTGAACTAGTAAGGAAAGCAATTGAAAACAACCAAAGCCTAAATATAGCAAAGGGACATCTCAGTTAGGGTAGGAAACAGATTATGGCACTGAGAAAAGATGGTTCTGTAAGAAGAAATAGAGGCGAAATTTTGACAAGAGTGAAAGATTTCCACTCTAAATTATATGAAAGGAATGATGCATGTACTCCAGACATCATGAAAGGTACCAGTACCAGAGTTCTTCCAGTCCTCCCAGCAGAAGTTGCACATGCAATCAAGAACATGAAGCGGGGAAAAGCTCCAGGAAAAGATGGAATTACTGTAGACATCATACAAAAAGCAAGTGGAGAAATCGAAACAGTATTCGCCCAAATTTTCGCTCGATGCCTTAATGAAGGGAAGATTCCCGAGGATTTGAACAACGCTACAATGATCCTGCTACATAAAAAAGGTGACATTGAGGATCTCAGGAACTACAGACCTATCAGCCTCCTATCAGTGGTTTATAAAATCTTCACTAAAGTTCTTTCACACCGCTTGAAGGTAACACTGGACATGGCTCAACCAAGAGAACAAGCTGGATTCAGGAGTGGCTACAGCACAATAGATCATATCCACGTACTGAGAGAACTAATTGAAAGAGAGAGGGAATATGAACTTCCATTGTGCATGGCTTTTATCGATTATGAAAAAGCTTTTGATTCGGTGAAACCATGAGCAGTTGCAATGGCTTTGAAATCCTGCGGTATTGAAGATGCATACATTAATATTATTAATAACACCTCTGAAAATGCAACTGCACAGATTCGGCTGTTTGAAAATACAACACACATTGTAACGTACCAGGAGATGTGACGTACCTGCCAGAAGGACGCACACGACATAAAGGCAGATAGGAATCAGAATAAAACGTCCGCGTAGCTCAACTGGTAGAGTGACTTATTCCGGAGTGAGGGGATCCGGGTTCGAATCCTGGCGTGGACAGAAATGACGGAGAAATTTATTTCGTTATAATGGCGCCCGAACTATCCGGATGACCCGACCGTTCACAATCTCGCAATGGTGTGATGTTATTTCCACACCGCGAGATAGGAAAAAAATAAAAAATAAATAAATAAAGGCAGATAGGAATCAGAATAATAAAAATAAAAAATAAATACATAAAGGCAGATAGGAATCAGAATAAAACGTCCGCGTAGCTCAACTGGTAGAGTGACTTATTCCGGAATGAGGGGATCCGGGTTCGAATCCTGGCGTGGACAGAAATGACGGAGAAATTTACTTCGTTATAACATAAAAATTGGAAAGGGAGTGAGACAAGGTGACACCATATCTCCGAAGCTCTTTAACGCCACATTGGAAAATGTCTTTCAATCACTGAACTGGGAAACCAAAGGGATAAAGATTAATGGAGATTATCTAACCCACCTTCGTTTTGCTGATGACGTAGTCATTTTTGCAACTACCCCATCAGAGCTGCAGAGTATGATCCAGGAACTTACTGGCAAGAGTAAAGAAGTTGGATTAAAAATGAACTTTCAGAAGAGAAAAGTGATGTTCAATGCTTTTACAAGAAATGAAGATTTATCGATTGATGGAGAAAAGCTGGAGATAACAGACACGTACGTTTATCTTGGACAGCAGATATCAAGTGAGGGTCGCATTGATGAAGTAATTAATCGGCGTACAAAACTTGCCTGGAGAGCTTTTGGAAGAAACAGCATACTTTTCAAGAGCAATATGCCATTATGTCTTAAAAGAAAAGTGTTTGATCAATGCATCCTTCCAGTGCTTACATATGGTGCAGAGACGTGGACCTTAACTAAAAGAGACATACAAAGGCTGCAGGCAACTCAAAGCAGCATGGAGAGGTGCATGCTTGGTGTAACCAGGAGAGATAAGAAGAGAAACTCGTAGATCAGAAAAATGACAAGAGTGGAAGACATCATGATCAGAGTAAAATCCCTAAAATGGCAATGGGCTGGACATACTGCCAGAAGGACAGACCATCGATGGACAGCCGAAATTTTAGATTGGATTCCAAGGGACATGAAAAGACCCAGAAGAAGACCACGTGGGAGATGGGTGGATGAAATTCGAAAGTATGCGGGAGTGACATGGAGGAGACTGGCACAAGACAGACCGTTGTGGAGGAAACTTGGGGAGACCTTCGTCCAGCAGTGGATTGATAGTGGTTGACAATGATGATAATGCAATTTTTCTGTCCCCTCTTCCCCTTCTTTCCCAAAAGAAATCCTGGATACGTGTCTGATCCTAGGTACGGAAAAATACAAATCAGGTAGCTTTTTTTTTAATTCTTGAGTGTAACTGAATGGTTAAATGTACACAAAGTCGAAACCAAACAAGCTGGGTCGCCGACATGGCAACACTTTCATTCGTGTTCTGCACTGTTACCAAATTTTTTTTTTATTTTTTTTTCTGCTTTCACCCTGTTGCAGTTTGAGTCGCTGTGTAAATAGAACTTTGTGCCCTTTCACTTTCGTCTGAAAGATAATGGATGGTATGGAAAAAATATGACTACGTTTCAATAGTTTTTTTTTTGTTGTTTTTTTTTCTATCGTGAAAGAGAAGAAAAACTCATTAGCACTACTACGCCCAGAGGTCGTTAACATCGTCAGACCAAGTTCCCAAAGTACAAACGCTGTTTGAATGCCGCTTCGTTGCGTCAGAACCGCCCCTATGAATACCCAACGAATGCAGAGACTGGAGTCACGTGACCAAACTTCCACCCCACCCATCTTTGAAATGGTCAGGATTGGTTCGTCCGCGTCATCGCACGAGCGACGTCATCCTCTTCTCCGGGGTCTGTTTTCGAGCGTGCGGTGATTCCCATAATACAACAGAGAGATAGGAGAAGCGTCGTGTTGTTTACCGAAGCTGTCCAGCTATGGCGGCGGTTGATGCCTGCGTCCATGCTAAAGTACAGCCATGGCGGATCGGCGTTACATCATCACCATCACAGGTACGGCGATCACTTTTTGGTCCTATTGACCACGAAGAAAACGAACGCTTTTTGAAACAACAACTGCATGACATACGTGAAGAAGAAAGAAGAACGTGGAACTTTAATTTCAACAGCGATCAGCCCCTCACTCATAGGAATCCAGATTTGCAGCGATACGAATGGATTCCCGTTAGGACTCGCAATGGGAGTGATGCATCTTCCGTGATGCGGGAGAGAGTGGATGATACCACTCCGAATGTCAAAAATGGCGGAAACGAAAATGAACTATCAGTCATGATACCTAAAGAGGTCGTTCAGAATTCAGCCAGGAAGCAGATGAAAATAACAGGTAAGAAAATGGATTTCTGTTTTGTTTTAATTTTAATGCTGAGGATGAGTGCTGAAATGAGAGAAATAAGTCGTATAGTAATTGTGTCCTAGAGGTTTGCAGGTAACCCGTATTAAATGTTTATTTTGTCATATTCTGTGGTGCAGTGGCGTAGCTAGAAATTTTTTCAGGGGGTCCAACGAGTTTGTTCATCGGCGGAAGTCTCCCGAAAAAAATGCTCCAAGTAAGTCAAAAAATGAAGAAAACACTACTGAGAAAAGACTTTTTTAAATATATATGTGTGTGTGTCTGTGTAATATATATGTGTATATTATGATAATGAACGAATGAAATTTGTCTCCCACACCTCTACCGAAATACGATACACAACACAGTAGTTATCCAACGCTCATACAACGTCCGCCAGTTCAGTGAATCTTGCCCATATCACCTGTCTAACCCTTTCGTACCTATTTGAAAATTTCAGCTGTTATTTGCCTAGCAGAACTACAAGTTGTGCAGAAATTCCACGCTGAGCTGATGCCTTTTTCTGCTCTGTGCTCCCTTAAAATGAAAATAACAAAACGATAAACGATGTGTGTGTGTGTGTGCATCAAGTGTGATTTTTAAATTTCATGTTAGTTTGGTTCTGTCAACTGCTTCTTGTAGACGCGATCTACTTTGTTTAACTCTAGGTCTGTGAGCGGAGTTTTTGAACACAAACCAGCCAGCCGCCTGAGGATCAGGAAATTCAGTTACTACTTACTTAAAAGTTTTGTTTTGTATAGAGCAGCTAATGTCTTTTTTTTTTTTTTTTTAAGAGTTTAACGACCATTTTGAGCAACTCGTTGGGCGTAGTTGCCGTACCTGAATTTGGGGCCACTGGTTCGTCCGGGACTCGAACACAGACCCAACTCGGAAAAATGGCATTTCGGGCAGTTGTACGATGAATGAAGATTGTTTTTTCTGAATCTCTTGCCCATATTCTCGCAGCTTGAATATCAAGTATTTCGGGTTCATGTGTACTTTTTGCAGGAGGGAATAGTTTTTTTATTTTTTTTATTGGAGGTTTAACGACCGCCGTGAGCAACCCAAAGAGCTATAAGTAGTCGCCCGTCCCTTATTTAGGGTCACTGGTTCCAGGGAAGGGAGAGAGAGCCAGTGCCGTAAGACAAACACAACATCCATGCCTCACCGGGATTCGAAGCCAGACCCCTTTCGGACGAATGATTAGATGCCATCGCTTAGATCACTGCGCCACCCAGGCGGCTATTTTTTTTTTTTTTTTTTTTTCAAATAGACACTTCAGGGGTTAGAATCCCTTAAAATTATAGACTATGAGGCGGCGACAGGGCCAGATTTAGATGAAATTTGCCTCTGGGCTGTTTTTTGAAATTTTCCCCCACCCCTTTGCTACTCATTTTTCTTCTATATATTTATATTTTGTTAGAAATTTTCGGATGATTTAAAAATCTAATTTTTATATTTTGTTTTGATTTTAATCTTTAAAAAGTGCCTTTATTTTTATTATTGCTTATTATTCATGAAATTTTAAAACGAACGTGTAAAATTTAAACAAGTAACGTAATCACTCAATCAATTAGTAATGCGGCAAGGTAAAATGATAAGCTTACCTTTCTTTCACTGTGCTTTTTGAAGTTCATCTCAATGATGCACAGATAAATTGGGCAGATCAGTGGGAAAATTCGCCCCCTCAAAGCCCGGTCAGAAAAATACGGCACTGACGTTTTTGCAAAAGTGAAAATTTTTGGAAGGGAAAATTACCCCCTAAATACGACACTGGGAGGGGAAGCAATTTCCCCTGCCAAAATTTTTCACTTTTGCAAAAACACCAAATCTCCATTAATTTCAAATAATGCATTTTTTAACAGTTATGCATCTGGAACATATTACGTTAAAATTCACAGTTGAATTGCTAAAAATACGCGGTTAGTATGTTTTTTTCTTTATTGAAATACTTCTTAACTGAAAAATATTTAAGAATATGGTATCTTCTTTTAGTTCTCTCCGTGTTCGATATCCATAAAATGCAAATCTGCGGTTTTATTGTTTGCTTCCCTTCCCCATCCCTTCAGAAAAAATCGCATTATTTTGCACTGGACCTCTGTCAAGGAAAAAGGCCGCGAGGGAGGAAGGGCAAGTACCCCTGTTTGAATCCCAGTTCGAATCCAGAAACTCAGTGGTAAATACAAATCTTTTGCTGCGCGTATGCATCAGTTGCTATCCAGCAGTAATATGACACCACCCTGCGTACACTAAAAAGGGGGCTGAATTTGCGCCCGAAATTTTGTCTGGTGACATGTGAGTATCGGAACAACAGGCTTGAGTACCGTTGTCTGCGAGTTTACTTTATTTTCCGTGGACGATAATGTGAATACGAACAGCTTTCCACGACTCGGTATTTAAGACCTACAGCATGGCCACAGTTTGTTAAGTGTCTTGAGTAAATAAAACGTTGAATTACACAGAGTACTTACATGGATTTTAATGCTCTCAATTTTAAATTTAGTTATTTTATAAATTTAGAAGCACTAAAATTCAAGTTTGCTTTCAGTGCCTTTTATGAAATGTAAACACTTAAAACGTGACTGTATCTGCCTGAATTTTAAGCAAGCACGCAGTGAATCATTAGACTCAACGCTGTATGTAAATTCTAAACTATTCACATTTAACTTCAGTTTTTTTTAAAAAAAGCCTTAGAAGACCCAATTTTAATTTAACTTTACTGCATTGTGCATATTATTCGAAGACTGCGAAATGTGTTTGTGGGCGCTACGAAATTGCTTGTGTGTAAAATTTAAAAATAATATGTCTTAGGAAAGCTGCATCCAAAGCCCAATAATCAGAAAATACTTATATGTGCAAACAAAAAGAATGGCTACGAATTCTGCTTATAGAAAAACTGGCTTAATTTAACACCAGTTATTTATTTGATTGTGAAGATTTATCATCAGGTATTTATTTATTAAGCACCATAATTAAATAAATGTAATCGAAACTTTTTATTTTATTTTACGAAATTGCAAATGAGGTTCGCGAAATCACAGCTGATTTCAATTGGTTTCAAAACAAAAAGGTAGCATGAATGTTTTATTACTGAATCAGTCCATGCTGATAATTTTCATGCTATGAGTTGTTCTCAGCTTAATGTTATGTCAAATACAAAAATGTCAAGAATCGGTAATGAAATACACAGAAGACACTGTAGAATTGGTATTTCAGTTTATGTATTTTGATTAACAGCTGACATCAGATTTATGCAACATGTACGACTTTCATTGTATTACATAAATGTTGACCGCCCATGTTTTTTATTTTATTTTTCCTCAAAATTATCTGCGGTTTCAGAGGTTTTTGATCAACACGACATGCAGTCGGATGATCAAATACTTTTTGTTATATAGATATTTTATTTCACATTAACACGAAAAAAGAAATTTTTTCGTAAGTTATACATGGTCAGTGTAATAAACAAACAAACAACGATGAAAACTAGTGACTGATTTGAAGTTACTTTAGGTATAAATAAAATTATTGAAAATTGTGTTTTCCATTTGGAAGAAATAATTAAAAAATTTTAAAACGAAAAATTTGTACGTAAAAAGAAGAAAGGCATCTTTTTTTCTAGTTTAATAAATCACCGAATATTTTACGGAAAATATTAATGCGATTGGGAACATTGCTAAGAAAAACAAGGTAAGAATTATAATGCATTTGAAATATGAATGAATTTGATACCTCAGTCACTACATTTTTGTGAGTTCAGTTAATTTTAAGTTCAAGATGTATTGTTTTATTTTAAATTTTTATTTTTTTCTCTCTCTCCTCTCTCTCTCTCTCTCTCTCTCTCCTTTTATCACCAACATGGATGCAGAAATAAGTGGCACAAAAGAACAACAAAAATAGGAGATATTTATCTCTAAAAGACATGATATTTTAAATCTCGAACTCAAACTGCAGCTCCATATCGAATGGAGCATCAATTAAGAATTGCTGATTTTGCTCGTTGGAATTTAAGCCTCAGCCTATGTCGTAACCTACATCCATGTTTTTATTTATTTTTGCTTTTCACAGTCAAAACTGCCAGATTTAAATAAAAAGCAAGCTCGTTTCTGTTCAAATTTAGTGCACCGTGTGACTTTGGAACTGTTTCAGAAATCTGTGCTGTAAAATCAGGATATGTTTTTCGTTGTAGGACTTCATGTTTGTTAACTTTCGTACCATTTTCAACTACACCAACATCTCAGTGCTTCGAAAGAGAGAAATATTACGTTTTATAAGAAGCCTCACCTTTTATATTATTTATTTATTTAGTAAGTACTTATCTTAACATCATATGGTTTGCATTTCACCCTTGTAAACTGATAATATATGCGAGATCTGTATCCGTACCTTTATACATATTTTAAATGCTCAAACGTTTTGTGATCGATATTTTATTGCATTTGTGCTTCAAAATACACAACTGAAGTGTGTACCTTTTGGTTTTATAAATTTTTGCTCCTGGCTCTTCGCGCACTCTACATAAGGGGATCGTTCTGTCGTATGTTCTCTTCAAATAAATGTATCTCATAATGAATGTCACGTACCATTGACATTTTGGTACCCGGATTTCCCCCTATCGAGCACGTGTGGGTCATTATCGAACGCCATCAACAGATCTATCTACCCGCAGCCAGCATGAAGCAGGACTATTCTGCAGGACCAGGTGCAAGAGGCTTGGTGAGAAATACCGTAGGAAACAGGCTATTCGGCAGCTCAGGACGTGAGCAAAGCTTTTCTTATCTCGGGGTGGGAGACTTGAAATTACGCCCCTTCGAGTTCAAAAGTTTCCCATGTTTCCATTCGAACAGTGCAGATTTTACTTTCTCATACCTTCCTTATACGAAAATATTATTGCTCGAAAATCGCATTTCTTGTTTTTGGCATAATTTTACTGAAATGTGAAAACCAAGAGTCATCGGCTCTAAATGCAAGTAAAATGTAAACGTTATGCGAACGCCGACAACACAGCACTCCCTAGAAATGTATAATGAAAAACGAACCAACGCAAAATGAAATGAGTATTACATAACATAGTGAATGCAACAATAGGAAAACGCTTTTGGGGTAGGACTTGAAAATTTTCTTGTCAACGTAAAACGCCCAGAAAACTTTCTGAAACAGAGTACAGGTAACTAATTAACTCTTCATCTCAATTGGAAAGATCACGGATGTCAGACATATCTGTGCTCTGTCCTCTGTTTCGGAGATTTTGATTCGGACATATTGGTCTGTGCCCTAGTTAGCTGTGCAGAATATTATATACAACTAACTAAAGGCTTCAAAAAAAGAGAAAATACTGAAGTGCATAACTTTCTTTGGGAGTTACAGTTTTCAGTAAATTTGTTTGCATGTTGTGCATCTCTATTTTTTGCGGCCTTCAGAGCACAAATTTACTTCTCTACTATGACCATTCTGGAAGCCCCCCCATCGCTCTTTTGTAGCTAAGGCCGGCAGCTATATAAGTTCATACCGAAACGTTTGGCTAATGTAACCGCAACCAGGATGATTTTAGATCGCATCGATCTATTCATAGCAAATATCGTTTTATTACAATAAATGTATTCATATTAGCATCTGCGAATTTTATTATGTGTTCATTACCTCATCGGGTGTCATTCCTCCAAATATGCTATCCACAGGCGTAGACTTCCCCCAAAAGTTTTTTTTTTCTTGTGTGTGTGTGGGGGGAGGTTATGATTAAACTAAATATTTCAAGTAATATATATGGAAATATATAACTATTTTTCATTGAAAAATTATAATTTGGACATACTGCCATAAGGACAGACCATCGATGGACAGCCGAAATTTTAGATTGGATTCCAAGGGACAGGAAAAGACCCAGAAGAAGACCACATGGGAGATGGGTGGATGAAATTCGAAAATATGCGGGAGTGACATGGAAGAGACTGGCACAAGACAGACCGTTGTGGAAAACACTTGGGGAGACCTTCGTCCAGCAGTGGATTAATAATGGTTGACAATGATGATGATGATGATATCTATAGCTGTTTTTCTTTAAAAGGTAAAAATTACCACTGCAACCTGCGGTTATTCTTACTGTGGTTAACGATGAGAAAATCACAAAACAGAGTCGCTAATTGAATGACATACCATAAAGTAGGAAGACAACTATGGGTCTGCAGATTGCATAATTTCTTTTGAGTCACAATGACTCTTTTAGTAGTGATCGTATTATCTGTAAATTCTTCTCGTTTTTCCTTAAGAAATTTTGTATAATAATCTGCTCTATACTCAAATAAATGAAATTCATTTACGGTTCATGTGCAATTAGCTTCCGAAGATATTTTGAGATATTCCATTACTAAGCGTTCCGTTTGTACCCAGTTTCATCATTAATTAGTAATTTGTAAAGTTGCCAAGGGACAAACTCGCCCCAGCTCATCTACTCCTAATTAGTATTTAATTAAATTAGTGCATTTTAAATGAGAATCGGCTTTGTGATCAGTCCTAGTTATGGTGCCTATTATGTCTCCGGAATCGCGGCGAAATTGAAAATTTTTGCTCATCTCTCAAGAAAAATTTTCATTTTACATACATATGCATGAACAAATAAAAAGCGTATGGTGTCGTTTTGTTTGTTTGCGAGTCTGTTTGCACCGTATCGCCGCATCTAAAAGCTGTGAAGATAAAATTCTTTAGGAAACATGACCAAGATTTTCCATTCCGCTTTGCGCTAGCAACCATAAAAACTTGATTTTTAAGCTGTCGCTCTGTACTGTTTCTGTTTCTAGAAGACGGATTACAAAAGTTCTTCTTGCAAGCCTCGTGACGATTACGGTTTTTCTGTACGTTTTGCAGCTGTTCTTTGTGGCCAGACTTTCTTGCGAGGAAGATATAGGCATCGTGACAGCTTTTACTAAATTTTCTGAAACTGTATTTGGCCACAGTGGAGCGATGACTTGGGTCTGTGGGCATGATGTCCAGTGTTTCTTTCAGGCATACATCCGCCCTCCCGGAAACGACCCCCGCCTCCCTTCCCCGGAAACATTTTATGTTACCGAGCCAAATGTTAATAAATTCAGGCTATAATGAAAAAAAAAGTTTCGTTTCTTTTGATGCTACAAATGTTTCTCCAATTATAATTTTTTCAATATTTGCTCAAGTATTATAGTTTACTTTGCTAAAAAGTGTAATAAGCCACAAGACGCCTGCCATTCTTCAAAATATAATAAGTACAGTAATCATACCTGATAGTCAGGGGTCGCGATTCAGGATCTGAGTATGATGAATGCATTTTAATAGATATAAGTTTCAAGCCTGCCGAAGTAATTACGATATCAGGAGCGTGTACAGAATTTTTTTCGCGGGGGGCAGGGGAACCAAAAATGAAAGTGTTTGAAATCCACCAGAACAAAATTAAAGTTTATGAAAAATAGAAGAAAAGTAAAAGCCTTTTTTCTTATGTAAGTTGATGCATTTTTATAAAATTCAGGCATTTTTTTCTAATATAAGTCGCATGCCAACCAAAAACAATAAAATGAAACACTTTTGGAGGGGGTAGGGCAAAGCCCCTCTAAATACGCCCGTGTACTACATATATAGTAATTACTTCTATATATGTAGATATAGTAGTTAAAAATTATATCATCATTCATCATCATTGTCAACCATTATCAATCCACTGCTGGACGAAGGTCTCCCCAAGTTTCTTCCACAACTGTCTGTCTTGTGCCAGTCTCCTCCATGTTACTCCCTCATACTTTCGAATTCCATCCGCCCATCTCCCATGTGGTCTTCTTCTGGGTCTTTTCCTGTCCCTCGGAATCCAGTCTAAAATTTCGGCTGTCCATCGATGGCTTCTGGCAGTATGTCCAGCCCATTGCCATTTCAGGGATTTTACTCTGATCATGATGTCTACCACTCTTGTCATTTTCCTGATCCACGAGTTCATCTTCTTATCTCACCTGGTTACACCATGCATGCACCTCTGCATGCTGCTTTGAGTTGTCTGCAGCCTTTGTATGTCTCTTTTAGTTAAGGTCCACGTCTCTGCACTATATGTAAGCACTGGAAGGATGCATTGATTAAACACTTTTCTTTTAAAACATAATGGCATATTGCTCTTGAAAATTGAAAATTATACTGCTTATTAATAGCCTATCAAGATGCTCATGGTGGTCGTTAAGAATTCGATCAAAAAAAAATTAATCTAATATAACTTCGTATCTGATACGCAGCACCAAAGTCCCATGGGACATAAATAGTTGCGTCTAATCCCTCCTCGTGCGAGCAAACCCTACGAGAAATTGCTAGGTAGCCCGAAACGAAAAATACCCAAGGTCCGATTTTGAATTTTTTTTTTTTTTTTTTTTTTTTGTGTATCGGGTAGTGCCCACTGTGAGGAATATTTTGTGCGTGTTTCCTGCTTTTTCGTAATGCATGTTTCTACCAGCAAGGGGCAAAAACGCATGCTTTTAATTAAGGTCACACGTGCTCTTCTTAAGTGCCGACAGGAAAAAAATATTTTTGCATTGGATAAGTGGTCTTTTATATGTGTTTTTTACCACTACTGATGCACTGTTTCATCTCTAGAGGGTATAAATATGCGGTTTTGTGGAAAATGAACTTCTTTTACGTCTGCTAGCTTTCATTATTAACGGACATTTTGTAAGTTTTCATGAATCTGTAGTTATAAGATTTCGTCTGCCAAATAAGCCTTTGATCATTATTGCATTGCCACATATTCTTTTCTTTCGGGAAATGTGCTCATTACATCCGAAAAATTCGTGGAATACTATTTTCGTCTTTTTTTTTTTTTTTTTTCTTTAGTACTTTAGCAGTATTACTCTTTCCTTCCTTAAAATGTCTTATAAAGAAAAATTTTCCTTCCTTCTGACAAACACCAGTCGTAGATTCTGTAAGTCGCAGAATTCGGGAAAGGTATCAGCGTGTGCTGTTCACGTGCAGTACGTGCGCGGGGTGCGCCTGTCCTCAATAGAGAAATGTGAGATCGTGTTCGGTGGTTGACGTGTTTCTTCGAGTGATCGCTCCATTGTTTCTCCGAAACATGACTGAAAACACGAAAAACAAGATCTCTTCTGTCGACTACATAAGGATTTTTTTTTCTCTCTGAAAAACACATTCCCTGAGGAATGACGTTAGAAATGAGTCATCAGTTCTGAAGTCTATTTTTATCCGCAGATACGCAGTGATCACTTTATTAGATTACAGGCTTGAAATTGACAGTCTTGTCAATGTAGCGTTTCAAACAGCAATTTGGTGAGAAAACATGTTGAAGAAATAACCAATCTAAGACACCGAAATATGGCATCAGTTAATATGTATAAATTTATGCAAGAATGTCGATATTATTTTTACGAAACTCATTCATTAGATAGGGAACTTTCAATTGAAAAAAATAATAAAGCTGATACCCAGTTAGGCTTGCTCATGCATTGAATTCATGTAAACAATAATTTCGCTGTCTCTTTCCCATTTCAATGAAATTTAAGAACGCAGTTTATGAGGGAAAAATTAATTTACTTTTTTCCGATATTATTTTGATATGATGTCATCACCATCAACCATTCTCAATCCACTGCTGGATGAAGATCTCCCAAATCTTTTCCACTACTCTGTCTTGAGCCAGTCTCCTCCATATCACTTCGGCGGTGGCGGATCACTTTGTCCTTTCTTTCGTCCACGTTCGCTTGGTCCAGTTCATTTCGTCCACGTTCGCTTGGTCCAGTTCATTTCGTCCACGGTTCACTTTGTCCACCGTTCACTACGTCCGCTGTTCATTTCGTTCACGTTCACTTGGTCCGGTTTATTTCGTCCAAGGTTCACTTTGTCCACCGTTCGCTACGTCCGCTGTTTATTTAGTGTTCATTTCGTCCACCGTTGATTTCATCCACGTTCACTTGGTCCAGTTCATTTCGTCCACGGTTCACTTTGACCACCGTTCAATACGTCCGCTGTTCATTTTGTCCACCGTTTGTTTCATCCACGTTCACTTGGTCCAGTTCGTTTCGTCCACGGTTCACTTTGTTCACCGTTCACTACGCCCATTGTTCATTTAGTCCACTGTTCATTTCGTTCACGTTAACTTGGTCCACTTCATTTCGTCCACGGTTCACTTTGTCCACCGTTCACTATGTCCGCTGTTCATTTCGTCCACGTTCACTTGGTACAGTTCATTTCGTCCACGTTCACTTGGTACAGTTCATTTCGTCCAAGTTCACTTGGTCCAGTTCATTTCGTTCACGGTTCACTTTGTCCACCGTTCACTACGTCCGCTGTTCATTTAGTCCACTGTTCATTTCGTCCACCGTTCATTTCGTCCACGTTCACTTGGTCCAGTTCATTTCGTCTACGGTTCACTTTGTCCACCGTTCACTACGTCCACTGTTCATTTAGTCCACCGTTCATTTCACCCACGCTCACTTTGTCCAGTTCATTTCGTCCACGGTTCGCTTTGTCCACCATTCACTACGTCCGCTGTTCATTTAGTGCTCTGTTCATTTCGTCCACCATTCATTTCATCCACGCTCACTTGATCCAGTTCATTTCGTCCACGGTTCACTTTGTCCACCGTTAACTACGTCCGCTGTTCATTTAATCCACGGTTCATTTCGTCCACGTTCACTTGGTCCAGTTCATTTCGTCCACGGTTCACTTTGCCCACCGTTCACTACGACCGCTGTTCATTTAGTCCAATGTTCATTTCATCCACATTCACTTGGTCCACGTTCATTTAGTCCAGTTCATTTCGTCCACGTTTATTTAGTCCAGTTCATTTCGTCCACGTTTATTTAGTCCAGTTCATTTCGTCCACGGTCCACTTTTCACTACGTCCGCTGTTCATTTAGTCCACCATTCATTTCATCCGCGTTCACTTGGTCCAGTTCATTTCGTTCATGTTTAGTCAGTCCAGTTCATTTCGTTCACGGTTTACTTTGTCTACGACCGCTTTACTTTGTCTACGATCACTACGACCGCTGTTCATTTAGTCCAATGTTCATATCGTCCACTATTCATTTCATCCACGTTCACTTGGTCCAGTTCATTTCGTCCACGTTCCCTTGGTGCAGTTCATTTCGTCAACGTTCACTTGTCCAGTTCATTTCGTCCGCGGTTCACTGTCAAGGATAAGATTGTAAGCCCGAAACAACCAAATGTGCAGTTGCTAGCACACATTTTAAAGCAAGAAGCAACGAGTGTTTCACAGATTTTGAAAGCTGAAGAATTGGGACCAGTACGGTGGAAAGGGGGTGGGATACACTCAGCTGAACAGAAGAATGGAAAATATTGTTATGGAGTTCGTGCACCTAAATGGCCTGGAAAAATGTATGGCAGTCTTAAGCTACGTTACCCAAATGCATTAGAAATGTATTTATTTATTTTTAAGAGGTGCGTGTTTCTTACTCATGGCATAGATTTCTTACCCGTCCTCAAACGCTACGACACCGTACTAAAGTTATCGCAACAAATCTTGTGGAACAGCTAGCGAGTTAGACTACTGATGGGGGGTCCACCGGTTCAAATCTGGGCTGATCTGCCAGAGGTGGTGTGATTTGCTAACAATCGCTGAATATCCGCCGTGCATCGGACGAGTACGTTAAATGACGCCCCCGGGTACGTTGGGTATCTACCCCCCCTGACTCTCTCTAACCCCTTTATGAGCAACATCGTACTTGTACGGTGGTGCCATCTACTGTGCTCTCTCTCACTTACAAACTGCTCTGTCAAAGTCGCTAGAGTTTATCTCACTTCTTCCGTTTCTGTGCTTTGCCCAAAAGGTGGACCCGCTGTAGGTGGTTTTGGCCTTAACCTTCTCTGTGGACGGAAGTCCTACGTGAATATGCCTAGCTGAGTCAGTCTTTTGGAAAAGTTGATGGCTGTTTTCACTCTTCAGTTTCACTTCAAAAACCACTTGATCCTCTGCTATAGGTTTCTTCTGCATTGCGAAATGTCTGTAAGAAGCTTCGTATTATTCCTTTGTTGTTTCATCCGCAGTCTGAGTGCTCTTAGGTATTTTAGAATAGAATCTCGCTTCTTAATTTCCTGTTGTTCTAAATCTAAATTTTAAAATTCATTTACAAGCAAATTCGCGTGTCTACTCCCCACTTTTTCACTTGAAAATTTTGGATGGTTTTAACGCTTCAGAAAGGTTTTCCGTGTATCTTAAAGTTGGATTCTTCAGCAAAAACATTTATAGAATTTCAATCAATTAAAGCCTTCTAAATACTGGTATTTGCGTTAAAAAATAAAAGTATTATTAGAATTCCATTGTGTTCTTCAATCCAAAAGTTAATTTAATTTCTTAAACCGCTTTCATCTAAAAAAAGTGCTACGAAGTGTAAATCACTAAGTATTTGATGAATATTTGTAATATTTAATTACCTTCATTCTTGTATATTCACTTAAATCTTGTTTCTTTAAAATTCCATACTTGTTAATTATTTTACGAACACTGCCGTAAGGATTTTATAGTGTGCGTGAACTTGTGTCGACCGAGTCGGACGATTTGCCAGCAGCCCACTGCACTCACTTGGACACCGTTTCCTTTAACCAACTGAATAGTGAGAATTCAGACTTTGTACAACCTTGGAGCAACCCCGACACACACACCCCTCCCCCTGTGCAGAGCATCCGTGAATTTTGTGATTACAGAAATTTCATTTGGTGTGAATTCTAAGACATGAAACCAACTTCGTCGAGCATGTTACGCTGTATTTACATAATTTAATACTGTAAATGTAAGCTTATATCATACTCTGCAATGTAAATTTGGCTCAGTCTTTTCCCTGTAACAAATTTGAACGGTGTAAATTTACCACCAATCATAGGTTTGCCGTGGCTTTGATTACAACGTAAAATAACTGGGGGTTTCTGCATTTACGGTTTCAAAACGTCCGCCTAAGAATTGGACTGTCGAGCAAAAGTGTGATGCTTCATCTAATAATCATTTTCAAACTCCGCTGAGGAACAGAATTTTAAAGGCGACAGCTGGCGCAAGCCTGCATATCTTTCATTCTTCGTGAACAAAAGTAGGCAATAGTGAATTTTTATGGCAACCGTAGCGGTATAATTTCCGTTAAAAGCCGTTTAGAAATACCCAAACAGGCTTTTGTATTTTTGGTCTGGAATTCGGCCTTTGTTTTTGTTTTGACGAACTCTTGAGATGAGATGGACCAATTAATTCCACCCCATTTTTCCGCGAAGGCTTTACTTCCTGCTGGAGCAATCGTTTATCCACATGAACTCTTCCGACTAACCCACTCTTATCGCTGACAACGTAAGCGCATTCGTGGTCTTGGAAAGCACGTAGTCACCCAAGAGACTGCGGTTACGCAATTGTTTACAGCTCAAAGAATTTAACACTACTTAGCTTCGACATATTTGGATTACATATTTCTTTCATCATTAAGGTTGACTTTTCAGCACGCCTTTTGCAAAAAAACAAAAATGGCGCGCACGTCTTTTGCCAGTCTGCAGACGGGGTAACTCCGCTTCTAGTGATCAGATGATTTTATTTTCTTCATTAAGTGAGCTCATATTATAGCCCAGATTCTGGTACACATTAATAGACTAATAACTATTATGTAAAATGGAAATAATTTCTTTCTTGAGAACCCTCGCCATTAGTATTCACTGATGGTAAACTCATAGAAAAAATTAGTGTTAGGAAAATAACAGAAGTCACAACACGATCTGTAAGAATTTCTGACATTTTTTTTTTCTTTCTTTTGCCTACAATAAACAATAACACCAGAGTAAAGAAAATTGCAACATATGTTGAAAACAATACTCGACCAAAAGTTTTTAACTGAGTTTCTGTACACAGTTCTCGCCTTTATTGCTGTGACGACATTCATGTAGTGATGTACTTCAGGGAAAGAGGAACTCGTCAGTGGGAAGAAAAGATCCTTTTGTGCTCTCTCCTCCTCTTTCTCTTCCATCCTCTGCTCTTCTTCCTCCGCAAGAAGACGGTAGTGGTCGTTTTCCTCCACACGTCTACTGCATCAGCGCTGTTAGCTTTCTACAACCACTAGCAAACGTATGAGGTGCACATTCTGCTGTTCAGATTGCAATTCTTCACAAAAAGCATGCGAGAATTGGCTGCAAAATTTTCACTCTCTTACGATAGTAAGGAAGCCAGCTTTCAAAGCTGAATAATCAGGGATTAAATGTCTTTCATTAGGGGGCAAACTATCTTGTACGATTTGTTATCAACTTCATTAAGAATTTGTGTGCGTGCGTGCGTGCGTGTGTGTTTGCCTGCAGATTTAACCCTATCCGTGCTCAGGGAAAAGTTCGTTGGGTGGAATGTCACTCACCATAACCAGTGGCAAGAGCCGATTGGGGGCAACCAAACCAGGCCAGGAATTTTAGTCTTGCGGTCCACTGTAGCCAACACACGTACTTTTACAGGAGAGAAAATTCCCTCGTGAAAAAAATTCTGTTAGATCCTGGTAGAAAGAGAATTGGTATACAACGTAAAACGAATGCAGTTGTGAACAAACTGTTATATAACAAAAATTTGGACAGCGAAAGAATTTCAAAAATCCGCTCATGGTTGAATTTAACACCCAAATCAAGCTCACGATGAATGGAGTGCCGTAGCATAATTATTTTCATTGGAAAAAAATTTGGTTCTGAAGAAAAAAAATCGAAAGTTTCTTGAAGACTCCATTTTCCACAAATTTACCATAAAGTTCATTCTGAAAATTGAAATGTGCACATACCATATAGCTATTTTCCTCCGCAATTAATTTTTACATTTATTTGGTCACTAATCTCCTACTGCGCAATGGTATTGGTAACTCCTCATAGAGTAGACTCCTTTTTTAGCCTACCCTTTATCTTGAACCACATCTTGACCCGCGCGCCAGTACTGGCAAATCGTTGTTTCTTTTAAGATAAATGTGACACGGATTTCCGATTATCTCTTCCGGGGAATCGCTTTGTGCTTTGTGTCAATCTATAGATCAGGTAGTGAGGATGATGGGTCAACACAATTGGTACTGCATGATGTCTTCTTTAAGGTTACAAAAGGAGGGTAGGTCCTACTTAATTTATGACAGCGTGCTAGGTCCGGCAGCACTTTTCTCACATATGTACAGATAATTTTGCTATGTCATTCAAACGCCCAAGAGAGAGAGAGAGAGATAGAAGGGAATTTTCTTGTTTTGAGGAAAATAACTTCTCAGACAGAAATAAAGCTCAAATGAAGTTAACCATTGTTATTCATCAGTACTAAAATAATCATTCGTTCGTTCCAAAAAATTCCGGCAAAAAGAATACGAGAAATTGGGCCATGTCTCGAATGGTCCACCGGGAAATGCCCCGGTGTCCCGGTGGGCCAATCCGCCGCTGACCAGTAGTGTAGCATTATTTGAAAAAGTATAGGAACGCGCGGTGCCTTTACATCTACAATACTTTTCCCTTCTTATCCCCTCCCATTCCGCCTCTCCCCACCCCCATTTTTACGCTTTGTAGGTTGAAGAAGCGTATATGCTCCAGCTTTGTCCATTTGTCAGTCCGTCCGTCAGCACGATAACTCACGTAATTTTTTTTCGATTTCGGTGAAATTTTAGTATGTGGTAGGGGACCATCTGGGGACGAACCCTATTGAAAATGGGCGAAATTGGGTCAAAGGTCAGGACATAGGAGCCGGGTCCATTCCATTGCCCTTATGCGTCATAACTTGCGTAAAAATGGTTAGATTTCCATGAAATTTTAGTATGTGGTAGGGGACCACCTCGGGACAAACCCTATTGAAAATGGCCGGAATGGGGGTCAAAGGTCAGGATATAGGAGCGGATGAGATCCATTCTATTGCACTTATGCGTCATAACTTACGTAAAAATGCACCGATTGCGACGAAACTTTGTCATGTTGTTCCAGAGGTATACTGAACCGGTCCTGTTGAATATCAACGAAACGGGGTCAAAAGTCAGGCCACAGGAGCGAGATTTATTCCACAGCCATTATCCTCATAACTTGACTAAAAATGCTCCTATTGCGACAAAACTTTTAGTATGTTGTTTCGGAGATATACTAAACTGGCTCTGTTGAATATCATGCAAATAGTATCAAAGGTCAGGGCACCGGAGCGAGGTTTATTCCACAGCCATTATTCTCATAACTTGAGTAATAACTTTAGTAATGATTTCTGGTATGTTGGAAAGCGTATCATAATCAATGCATTGAATGATTTCACTAACTTGTTTTCATTACTTTCTTATATTTATAGTATAACAAAATATACTGATCAGTCGAAATCCAGCTCCGGGATTTACACGTTTTGGCATTCAAGGAACAAGATTTCACCATTTTCGTAAGAAAACAATGAAATATTGGGACCCAAATTCGATCCGTCTTGGGGTGGAAAAACTAAAAGCCCCATATTATCCAGTATGATGTCTTTGGAAGCAGAAACTCATTTACAGTGCAATAACGAAAGCCATTTATTATTGGGAGTCTTAGTTCTCGAGATAATTGGATAGGGGTAGTTTGGATACAGCACGGACAATTCTATAGTCCGCCTGAAAACGAGCGGTAGAACAGCCGGGAGATTTATTGCTTCGGCGATTTTTTTCCGCCTGTGTAAAACGGACCTAAAAGCTCCAGAGAGAAAAATAATCTCATCTGCTTCCAGCGTAATTAATGAGCACTCATAACTGGGCTTAAATTCACTGAGACTTACAACTAGACTCCCTAATAATGACTAGATTAATTAAATTCCCAATTACAATAACTACCCCACTGCAATATTCCTACCTCAACGTTCTTATTAACAAGGAAAAGGAGTTTCAAGGGACTGCCAAGTCAGAACGGATTTAAAGACTAACTCTACCTTCAAAAAAACGTAGGACGTTAATTCCATTAACTGTGCAGGGTTTTTTTTTTTTTTTTGCATTTTTTTTACTGCAAAAGAATTATCAAACATTCGCATTTTAAAAAGAAAACAAATTATGTTGTATAGGATTTACCGGAACGCATGCCGGCTAAAAAAAAAAAAAAAAAAAAAAAAAAAATATCGGCGACCCTATTCCGACTCCACTGTACCACTAACCATAACCTTCACATACATACATTTTTAGGGATTTAGGCTGGTAGTTGTAGATGTTGGCTTTAATTTTCACTTTGTTTGAATTGTTGCCGCTATGAGGCTGTTATAAGTTTCAGTTGGTAACCTCAGATATAAACCTATCAGCTATCAACTACAAAAACTGTGATGCAGATAAAACTTATGCGTATCGTCTAAATTTGTTGAAATCTAAATTTTCTGCAGTCGCGCCAAGTATTCTAAATTATTGTACTGTGCTCGGGGATGGGAAGGTGGGAGGAATAAGGGTGGGCGAGAGGAAATTGAAGAGGCTGGAGCCGTCCTAGCTCCACCGTGCCGTCGCACTTGCCTTGTGGAGCTATTTATGTGGCATTCGGAGCTTATTCGATCTTCTATTGAACTTCAGGCTTCGTTCCGTAGAGAAATCAGTAATCGCTTGTGCAAGTTTATGCCTATGGCACAATCAGTAGCTATTCAAATTTTTTAAAGTTGCCTTCTAGCCGAGTGGTCAGAAATGCAGGTAACTGACTAATCATCCGACTTAGGCCTGGGCTTGTGTCCCTAATGAGACATCGGTGGTGCCCCTGTACTACGGCGCACGCACTATTACCTCCTTGGAACCATGAGCACCAAATAAAGGACAGACTACTCCAGGCCCATTGAAGGAGACAGGGGCCCCAGTATTAGTGGCACATCTAGGATTTCACTTTGGGTGGGAGAATAAAAATACCCAAGAGAAAACACTCCCAAAATATGATGAAGCTATAAAAATATCCCCGCCATATTGGAGTGTGTTAACTCACTGATTCGTCCCGTGATTTATGGACGAATCAGTGTTAGCAAGAAAATGTGAAAATGCTTTGTTGAAAAATGGACACCAGCTCAGTTCTGCACCCCCCCGATTCAGCTTCAGCTTGTTCGAATTATATCAAAGTAATAAACAAAATAATATGATCCAAATATCACATGCTATTCAAACGAATTTTCTTAATGTATGAAAATTTCCCCCGATTAGAGATGTGTACAAAACATCTGTAATGCTTTCGAAAGATTTGACGATGGACTGGGGGCGACTATATTTTTTGTGTACCCCTAAAAAAGGGGAAAGAAATAGAAAACAAATTGTAAAATTCTATCATGTCTTCAAGCATCCTTGAAAACGTGGGGGCCCGGGGCTGGTGCCCCCTAGCCAGCGCTTTAAATGGGCCCTGGTCTACTCCCCATAGCCTTCGGTGCTCACTGGATCCGCTAACCATTCCTCTCTAAAGAAAAATAAACTCTTGGATCATCTTTTACTCTATTGTCACAGTGCTATTACCACTATTACACTATCACCATTACTTGATAATGTAGTTAGTTCCTCGTGATCTTCAGTTAGCTCCAGAGAATGAAACATTATGTATGAGTTCATCAACGTCCTTGCTGCTAATAACTAACTTCAATCTCATTAAAATTACAGTGGAATGTTAAGATTTTTAGTTTGTACAAGCACAAGTGGGTTTTACATTTCTAAAGCCATCGAGATTTTACTCTATAGTAACGAAATATTCAAGTCCTGATACAAAATATTTTGACGACTGTGATGAGATTGATCTCCGTGCAGTTAGGGACGAAACTATTTTATTTTATTCAAAAGCGCTTCACATACCTGCAACTTTTACTTATCACTTGATTTTAAATGCAGCAGTTACTTATTCGCAATATTCAACTCTTTTGTGCAATATTAATATTGTTTTTAATAAGGAAAAATAATAATTGATACCATATTTAAAACTTTAACTGCTTTCATTCAGTATTAAAAATTTATTCCTCACGATATTTTTACTTTTTGACCGTGATAAGGCTGGTTGACTCTGGCCACATATGAAACTAGTGGGTCTTTCTCATCTGGCTTTTACATAAATGAGTATAATGGGACTTCCACTTCTGTTTTATTTAGGTTTGACTAATGAGACTTTCATTTCTATATTATACACAGGTGTGACTAGTGAGACTTCCATTTCACTCTTTTACTTAGGTGGAATTTTTAAGACTTCCAATTTTGTGTTTTGCATTGATGAAATTACTGGGACCTCCACTTTTTTTAATCTTTTGCGTAGATGAGATTAGTGAGATTTCTATTTCCGTCTTTTACATAGGTGAGACCACTGGGACTTTCATTTCTGGATTCTAAATAGGTATGTCTAGTGACACCTCCACATATGGGTTTTTACGTAGATGTGATGTGGAACTTTCGTTTCTGTGTTTTACATAGGTGTGACTAATGGGGTTTTCTTTTCTGTTATTTACGCGGATACGACTGACGTAAATTGCCTTTTCTCCTACGAATCAAAGCAGTGAAAGTTAAAAATGTTCTTTCGTTTGTTTTTAATTTTTTTCGCAGATGAAATTACTTGAAACTCTATATTTCCGATGGACAAACTAAAAAAAAAAGCTTTATTTTGTCGTTTTAATTACTGAAATCAGTTAGAATTTGTTGTCTTCCCCATAGTCAAAAACGTTGGGAGTTTCCAAATAGTTTTTTCCGTAGACTAAATTTCTCTAATTGTCTTTCCCATGAAAGAAAATAACAGAATTCTGCTGTCTGTCTTACTGATCAAACTACAGGAACTTCTTCCTTTCTTTCTTTATTTCGGGGTTTGACTACCTCCATCTGAGGGATACAAGCAGTCATCAGTTCCGAGTTTGGCAATGTTAGTGGGAGCCAAGGTTAGTGGGAGCCACTGGTTCAAGAAAGGGGAGGGAGCCTAGCACCATCATCCATGGGCTACTGGCCGTAGCTATAGTGCTATTTTCCAGGGAGGCTAGAAATTTTTAGATACTTTCATAAATAAATTTTAACCTATATTACAGGTTAAAATATTGTATTATATTTAATATAATATTATAGCAGGCAATTTCTAAAGCAAATTTAAACGAGCCACCTTTTTTACCCGCGCCTCAGTGAGTTGTTCACTCTTTACACATGAAATACCACCTACAAAGACTTCCAAATCGTATACGGTTTCAAGTGAGTACATTTTTTAAACAAGTACTTTCATTACTTTTGCTACATGGGACAGACTCCAAATTCATTATGAGCACTCCTGCTTTTCAACGTGCATAGAGTTCTAAAGCATTTCTTTCAGTTAATGCAAACGATATTTACGTTTTAGCAAGTTTTTATTAGTAGCATATCATAGGATATTCCACAGCAAATTTTTTGACACCATATACGATTGCAACAGGCATAAAATTATCTGGGAATTGTATTGTTGTATCTACGGCCGTAGCTGCCGGGAGGGCAACCGCCCTCCCAGAAAGGTCATTCCAAGGGCGTAAACTCATGCTCGGTGGGATGGGGTGAAACAAATGTAAATTGTAACTAAAAAAAAAGTTACACCCTTCAGTATTTTAATTTTAAAGACTTAACTTAGTCTCATACAGTATTCCATGCAGTTCACTAGGGTACAAAGTATCATACACTATGAGGTGTGAACATCTCATTACCATGAAACGAATTTTGCAAAACAGTGAATGGAGTCATACGAAACAATATGCTGATATGCCTAACCTTTCCGAGCATGAAATTGGGAGACGTAGTGGTCTAAGGCGCTGGCCTCTGATCATTCGTCCGTAAGGGGTCCGGGTTCAAATCCCGGTTAGGCTTGGATGTTGTGTTTGTCTTACGGCACTGGCTCTCTCCCTTCCCTGGAACCAGTGACCCTAAATTAAAGACGGGCGACTGCTTATAGCTCATTGAGTTGCTCACGGTGGTCGTTAAACCTCCAAAAAAAAAAAAAAAAAAAAAAATTGGGATGAAGAGTTAATTAATCATTTATGCTCTGTCGCAAAAAATTCTCTGAGAGTTTAACCTTGAACGGAATTTTTCCAAGCCCTGCTCCCTAAAACTTCCTATATTTGCGCTCACGATCCGATACTCATTCGTTCTGCGCTGGTTTGTTTTTTGTTATGCATTTCGGTGGAGTGTTGTGTTGTCGGCGTTCACATAACGTTTACGCTTTACTTGGTATTTGCTACCTGTGGTTCTTGGGTATTTACCTATTTCTTAAGTTTTTATTAAAATTATAGTCAAAAATCAGAAGTGAGATTTTTGAACGATCATGATACTTACTTTCCTATAAATGTGGTGTGTGAGAAAGTAATCACTACGTATTATTTGAGTGGAACTCGAAGGGGCGTAATTCAAGTCACGCCTTCCCAGATGAGAAAAGCTTGCTAAGGTCCTGTACTTGTATCTTAAATAAGCTTCTGTACGGACATTATAACGTAACTCTTTTGCGTGTGCGAGATTGGTGTTACACTATGTCTAAAACCATGACTAAGGAAATGTTGAACTAAATGAGAATACGATGAAATAGTTGCACGGGATAGCTCAAATTACGGCCAGACGAAACATATACAGAAATCAAACTTACGATAACCTTTTATTGGTCCAGCAACGATTGATGAAATCTACAATATAGCACTGCGAGTTTTACACTTCACATATAATACCTTAATTATCTATCGTATAGTCTAGCTTAACAACGATCGAACATCTCCACACACCCACACCCACCCACCAAGGAACTGCTGTATCGTCCTTTTTATCTAACGGTCTTATCACATTCATACGTCACTCTCTCTGATCTCAAAAATGTTGCCAACCTCATTCATGTGAGAGAGAAGATATCACGTTAAGTTTGGAAAGTGCAAAAGTGAACAAACTCAAATTTACATAGGAAAAAAACTAAAAATGAAAGTTAAATTAGAATATACGTCACAACATGTTCTTGAATCAGCTGATTTACAGACTCTGCTCTCAGTCAGATCAGTAGATGCAGTATATAGCGCTATACCACCCATCTCTCATATGAGTCTTTTTTGTCCTTTGGTGTACAGTCAAGTGATTCAGTTTTCCAGTGGTGGTCAGTTTTTAAATGTGATACTAAAATTCTTTTCGTTATTTTTTTTTTTTCAAATATACAACATGTGCTAATTATCATAACATTTGAAAAGTCTTTCCTAGGGGAGGCTCAAAACTTTTCAGGGGAGAGTGTGCCTCCCTTGGCGGTCCCCAAGCTACGGCCTGGATTCGATCCCGCCTCATTTCGGAGGAATGATCCGAAGCTAACACCTCAAGACCGCTTGGCCACCGGGTGGCTATAGAGGAACTTTCGTTAGAGATTACAGGGGAAGGAGGGGGGATCCTGACAACAGGACCAAATGTGACATGGGGGAGGGGGAGGTTTAGTAATTCGGACATTCAGAGGCAAATATATAGTGGATGGTATTTCTTCGTTTTGTTTTGTCTTTTCTTCTTTTAATAATTATAAAAAGGTGTGAAATCTTTCAGATTTTTGATGATATTTAGCTAAATCACAATATTAATATTAAGTTCTCGTATTTGTACTACCAAATCTATCGTGTTTTGTAGATGATATGATCGGAAGTGTTGCAACCTTGAATGCGATTGTAGATCTTTATTTCAGAAAGATAAAGTTCGGGTAGCATTTGAGAATAAATTAATGTCTAAATAATAAACATTTTCTGAAGAAAAAGTGCAAATATATGGAAGTTTCCTTTACATAATTACATGTTTTCTTTCTGTTACTCAACGGACTTCTAAAAGCAGTCGTCAAAAATATAGGGGGTTGCGGGAATTAGGACGTACTTCTTAGGGGGGAGATGTACACCATCGCACAAAATGTGACATGGGGGAGGGGGGGAGTCTAAAACAGTAAGAAAAAAATCACGGACGTACTTTATGGACAAAACCAGTGAAAGTTTTCCATTTTGCCATTGACGAAACTAGCGAGAATTTTTTTTTCTTTTTTTTTTTCTGTATTTTAAATCAAAGGAAGATCCCTGCTTTCCTCAGAGTCGTCATCTCTGAATATTGCGTCTATCCCCTCCCCAACCCCCATACAAACCCATCATTCCTATCGACAGAGCCAATGAGAGCTCTTTGGCTGTTTTTCCTCAAAATCAAAATTATAGAATATAGCGTTTTCACCATAGACAAATTATGGTCGGAGTTTTGAATCAACTTTCTTCCAGCACCATTCTTGCGAGAGTTTCTTTACAGTATTCCTGTATGAGCTGGAAGTAACGCATTGGTCTTTAAACATGGGCGCCCATAGTTTAGTTTTTCAGGAGGGTGCAAACAGAAATTGTAACTAAGAATAACATATACGAACACCTTATGCAAATTTCCACTACCTAACCGATTTTACCACACTCTCAATACATAAATTTAATTGGAAACTGCAAGACCCAAAGTCTATATAAAATAGATGGAGAAATGAAATTAAATGGCATTTTAGGACAAGAAAGAAATTTCTCTGTCGTTCTCTTGATCATTTTGGCACATATGGCGCGACACCCCAGATATTTTTTTTTTTTTTTTGATTGGAGGTTTAACGACCACCGTGAGCAACTCAATGGGCTATAAGCAGTCGCCCGTCCCTAATTTTGGGTCACTGGCTCCAGGGAAGTGAGAGAGCCAGTGCCGTAAGACAAACACAACATCCATGCCTCACCGGGATTCGACCCCTTTCGGACGAACGATCCGAGTCCATCGCTTAGACCACTGCGCCACCGGGGCGGCACACCCCAGATATCACTGAATTGGTTATGGAGAACGAAAAAATCCTCGACAAATTTATCGGAAATTTTTCGAGAGATCTCAGTGTATAGCTGCTGCAGAGGATATACACTGATGAGCTATTACATTATAACCACCCCCACCCAGCCTAGAGAAATGAGCGCCCCTGGAGACCGAAAGGGGGCGCAGGTGAAGTTCACAGAGCAGTATATATACAACCCGAGGACCGGCTTTCGGTTAGTGAGCCGCGGATGGCTTAGTGGTTAGCAGTTCAGACTATCGATGCTGGGTCCCTAGGTTCTAGCCTGGGCTGATCTTTCAGAGATGGTGTGATTTACTAACAATCGCTGAATATCCGCCGTGCATCGGACGAGCACGTAAAGTGATGGCCCCCAGGCTGGACCCACTGGTTAAATGGGTATCCATTCCTATGTCCTCCCTGAAATTCTCTCACCCATCTATGTGCAATACCGTACTTGTACGGTGGCGCCATCTACTGTACTCTAATCTCACTACAAACTGTTCTGTCAAAAGTCGCTAGACTTGCTCTCATTCCTTCCGTTTCTGTGTCCTGCCCAAAAGGCGACCTCGCTGTAGGTGGCTGGGACCTAAACTCTACTCCCTGTGAACGGAAGTCCTACGTGAAAATGACAATGCTCTGTTCGAAGAAGGCTTTCGGTTAGTACAGTGTTCAGAGACAGAATGGGAAAAGCTGCCGATTTATCGGAGTTTGGTAAAGGACAAATTTTGATGGAACGGCGCTGCTTGTTCATGTGCCGTTGTAACCCACAAGCAGCGATGGCTAAACGACTAAACGTCGTCCGCAGCTCATTGATGCCAGAGGGGAGCGGAGATGCCGCGCGTTGTTCACAGCGACCGCAGGGCCACAGTGCTACAAATCACCCGCAGCTACAACAGTGGTTATCAGGGCAATGTGTCATAGCATACAGTTCATCGCAGCCTCCCGCGTATGGGCCTGCGTAGCCGAAGACCCAGCCGGGTCCCCATGCTCCCTGTACGTCATCGCCAACTACGCATGAAATGGGCCCAAGATCATCGAGATTGGGCCGTGGGTGATTGGAAGAAAGTGGCTTGGTCAGACGAATCAAGATTTCAGGTGCATCACGTAAACGGCCGAGCGCGGATACGCCGATTACCAACGGATGCACTGTTGGGCGGAAACAGGCCGGCGGCTGCGGTGTTGCGATGATTTCTTGGGACACTTTAAGCCCCTTTATCCCAATAGCACAATCCCTGACAGCTGTCAGGTATCTGAACATCGTTGCGGACCAAATACACCCATTCATGGCAACTGTGTTCCCTGCTGGTGATGGCCATTACGAACAGGATAATGCGCCATGATACACTGCCAGAATCGTCAAGGAGTGGTTCGAGGAACATGCTGGTGACTTTCTGTTAATGCCCTGGCCTCCAAATTCACCTGACATGAACCCAATCGAGCATTTGTAGTTCGACCTGGAAAAGCGGGTTCGCGCTAAATCACCAGCACCCCGAAATGTACGGAAACTGGAGGACCTGCTATTGACATTATTATACCAGATACCCCAAGATACCTATCGCCACCTCATCGAATCGATGCCTCGCCGAGTGGCCGGTTTTTTTGCGGGCTAAAGGGGTCCTACAGCTTATTAGGTAGGTGATCATAATGTAATGGCTCATTGTATATTTTTCATTTCTTCGCCTTTCATACTTTTCCATACTGTAAGGATGTACGTTTTTCTGCAACACGCAATTGTAAATTTCGTTATTACTTTCTACTGTAAACTTTCGCTTAATTTTTTATTGGAGGTTCCCAACGCTTTTTCTGTTCGCACGGCATGTGCATTCACAAGTTCTATATAGATAAATTAGCAATCAGAAATAGTGATGTCGCGAAAATCTCTGTAAGAACATAAAGCGCATGATCTGATTCTCAGGGGAGGGCAAATGCCCGCTCTTGACCCGCTATATCGGCGCCCATGTCCTTAAAGTATGCAAAATGATGTCATCACTAAATTGATGCATTTTCCGTTGCACACTGATTATCAATAATTTAGTTAAATGGAAAACCATTTATATTCTTAACTCTGTGAAGTGATGTCAAATGCAGTTAATGTATGCCTCTATGCATTTGACCTGATTTCAGCTGTACGAAAACTTGGAAAGCTTTCATCGCTAAATTTGACCCTTTGAAAACATCCTGTTCTCCGTTGAATGTGCAGTCGCTCAATTTTTCTGTTGCATTAGTTTGATAAGTCGTAAATCACAGTGAGAGGAGAAGAGGGCATCGCTGCAAGGCACTTCCAGGATGAAGTGTTCTGAATGACATCGGCCGTGTGTGCATGTGTGCGTGTGTCTGTGTGGCTAGGGTTTTCGTTTTTATGTGCACATCCTCTTTCGATTAAACTCCATTACTGGAGTTTCTTCCGCTCCCGTTTCTTCGGTCGCCGATATCAGTTCAGCTGTGATGCCCCGGACCATCCGTGCTCATTTTTGAGTGCGACTACTGCCTGCCTATCTCTTCACTCGAATGTAAAATCTCTTCTGAGAATAAAACACGAAGACTTGCAATTTGCATTTCAGTGGAAAAGAACGTGGAAGTTGCCAATGAAGTCTCCGGTCGTGTACAGCGCTCGAAATGGAAATTTTGATGTCCCGGTAGGCTCATATTTAGCTAAAAATTCCCCGGAAAAAATAGCTTCGCCAGAAATTCTCCAAAACTGAAAAAGTAAAAAATAAGGAAAAAAATCCCCTGAAGAAAAACTCCTTTATTTGAGAATGTAATTGACAATTCCGTGAAATACTACACTGTAAAAAATTGCAGGGTCAAATTAAGGTATGTACATCGGCAGCTGAGTGTAGAGGTCTGCACGGGCCTTATTTGGTGAGCCCGGCCCGGTCCAAGGTTGTGCGTTTAAGGCCCAGCCCGGCCCGTTTCAAATCTACACTCGGGCCGGCCCGTGATGTGCCATTTGGTATTATTTTGTCTATCTATTGTATTTTGTTAAATTGTAAAAATTATATAATGAAATTTTATTGAAAATATTTAGTTGAATGTAAGCCTAAAATATTAACTAAACTTTAACAATTATATCGAAGAAGAGAGACAAAAAAGAAGACTATGCGGCTTCAAAATCTCCTTTTCTCAGAACTAGCAACTGATAACACTACAAAAGTCAATCCCTGTACAGCTTAGGGATAGGAGAAACAATCGATGTCTTCCCACACTCTCATACCTACACACACTCGGACACGCCATATCATTACAGACCCCCCCCCGTCCCCCACTCCACACAACACACACACTCGCTCGGGGTCGAATATTTTTGTTTTCAACAAGCTCCAAAGTAGTTTTACCATCTTACTACCTACAGATGGTAAAAACACCAAGTGCCTCTCCTGGCTTTTGTGATTACGCCCTGGGCTATGACATGGGAGTAAGAAAAGCCAGCAAAACATTTAAACAGACTGGGAAATCACGGAACACGACTTTTTTTTCTTTCTTCACCATTGCGATAAAAAGAATGGGTCGACTTGGTCCGGCCCTGTCCGGTCTTAAATGTCTGGGAAAAAGTCCGGCCCGGCCCGTTGCTTTGTTGTCTAAACTAAAACAAGTTAGTAAAATCATGCAATGCATTGATTATAATACGCTTTCCAACATTACAGAAACCATTACTCAAGTTATGAGAATAATGTCTGTGGAATAAATCTCGGTCCTATGCCCTGACCTTTGATCCCATTTCGATGATATTCAACAGAACCGGCTTGGTATACATCCGAAATAACATGATAAAGTTTTGTCGCAATCGAAGCATTTTTACGTAAGTTATGATGCATAAGGGCTATGGAATAGATCCCGATCCTGTGTCCTAACCTTTGACCCAATTTCGCCCATTTTCAATAAGGTTTGTCGCCAGGTGGTCCCCTACCACATACTAAAATTTCATCGAAACCGAACCTTTTTTACGTTAGTTATGGCGCATAACAGCAGTGGAATGGATCCCTCTCCTATGAACTGACCTTTTACCCCATTTCTTTCACTTTAAATAGGGTTCCTTCCCAGGTGATCCCCTACCAGATACTAAAATTTCATGGAAATCGAACGGTTGTTACGCGAGTTATCGTGCTGACGGACATACGCACACAACGCGTGACGTAATGAGGCAGATGGGAATCGCGACCATCTGCTAGCAAGGTGTGACGTCATAAATCTTTAATAGGATCCACAAACAACGCGTGACGTAATGAGATAAATGGCATGACCGCGCGCCAACATTCTCAAGCGCGAGTTGTGACGTCATAAGATTTCTAAGCATTGGTAACATTAATGGAACAACGCCATCACTAAAAACGTTATAATTCGGGGTGGTTATTTAACCCACTAAACGAATTCTTCTAAAGTCGAGATCAAACTAAATCGATTTCTAGTACCAGAAAACGGTAGGTTAACGACTTTCATCAAAATTCTTAGAGCCGTTTTCAAAATAAAATGTACATACATACATACATACATACAAGAATTGCTACTTTAAGGTGGACGTCAAGTAACTTTGCTTCCTATAATTATAATGGAAAAACTTTTGTACACATTTTCTCCACAATTAATGCGTTCCCAACGATGAAAATTTGAACATCGATTAAAATATCTTCATTTTATAACTTGCAATACTTAATTTTTTCTAAAACATAACCATAATTATGCAATTCAACATTTGTTTGTCTACTGACGTCATGAAAATACAGGTCTCGCCATCTTTTTTCTGGACAATTAATGCGTTCACAAGGATGAAAATTTGAGCATCGATTAAAATAGCTTCATTTCATAACTTAGAATACTTAATATTTTCTAAACCATAACCGTAATTATGCAATCCAACATTTTTTTGTCCACTGACGTCATCAAAGTACAGGTCGCGCCATCTTTTCTCTGGTTTCAACACCACCAAAGGAAAAGTTATTGATTTTTAATATAATTATGGTTATGTTTTAGAAAATATTAAGTTTTCCAAGTTATAATATGAAGTTATTGTAATCGATGTTCAAATTTTCATCCTTGGGAACACATTAATTGTGAAGGAAATGTGTACAAAAGTTTTTCCATTGGAAGTATAGGAAGCAAAATTACTCGACGTCCACCTTAATAATATGGAATAAGGACAATGGAATGGGTCGCAATCCTATGTCCTAACCTTTGACCACATTTCGTCCATTTTCAATAGGGTTCGTCCCCAGTGGTCACCTACTACATACTGAAATTTCATCGAAATCGAACCATTTTTACGCATGTTAGGGCGCATAAGGGCAATGGAATGCATCCCGATGTTTTGTCCTGACCTTCGACCCCACTTCACCCATTTTGAATAGGGTTCGTGCCCAGGCGGTCTCTTACCACATAGTAAACTTTCATTGAAATCGAACCATATTTACGCAAGTTATGACGCAAAAGGGTAATGGAATGATCCCGCTCTCACGTCGTGACCTTTGACCCCATTTGTCCCATTTTCAATAGGGTTCGTCCCCGGGTGGTCCCCTACCACATACTAAAATTTCATCGAAATCGACCCATTTTTACTCCAGTTATCGTGCGGATAAGCGGACGGACGGACGGACAAAGCTGGAGCATATACGCTTCTTCAACCTACGGTTGGAAAGCGTAAAAAAGCCCGATCCAACCCGTGCATACCTCTAGCTGAGTGGCTAGTCAATAAACCGTAATTTTACAGTAGTGTCCATTACCATATCTAATAACCGGGAAATAAAAACGTCTAATGACCATAATGTTGATTAACATGTCTAATGACAAATAAATAATAATACATGTTATGTTCATTAACATGTCTAATGGGAAATAAAAACGTCTGATGCCGTAATGTTCATTAACATGTCTAATGACCGGAAAATAAAAATATCTAGTGACCATAATGTTCATTAACATTTGTAATGACAAATAAATAATACATGTTATGCTCATTAACATGTCTAATAGGAAATAAAAACGTCTAATGCTGCAGTGTTCATTAACGTGTCTAATGATTGAGAATAAATAATATGTCTACTGACCGGGAAATAAAAACGTGTCGCCCACAGGTGTTGCCAGTCGACTGATTGTACATGGAAAAACAGGTAAATAACCACTTTAAAAAGAACGTTGGCAGATTGCCAAGCGTAAAATAGAGTAACAGTTCAAACACCGTAAAAATGTAGTTTATCTACCGAAAATTTACGGTTGACCGCCAGGTGGCGTGCTTACGATCTTTTTTTGTTGTTGTTGTTGATTGGAGGTTTAATGACTACCGTGAGCCACTCAATGGGCTATAAGCAGTCGCCCGTCCCTAATTTAGGGTCACTGGTTCCAGGGAAGGGAGAGTGCAAGTGCCGTAAGACAAACACAACATCCATGCCTCACCGGGATTCGAACCCGGACCCCTTTCAGACGAATGAACAGATGCTATTGCTTAGACCACTGCGCCACCGGGCGGCTACTTAACGATCTGCAAACCATCTTAATCCGGGTGAAACACTGACTAATCACCGAAATGTTTTACAGTGTATTGAGCCATAAGTCAGAAAGGATGGCGGTTGATTTCATTTGGTTGGTTTGTGGACCCCAGCGGGCACTACTTATGCTACACTGAGACTGGGGTTAGACTTGTTTATAACGAGGAATCTCTACCCCGGGACCCACGGATTAACGAGACTTCCGAACCTCGGCTAATCGTTTGTGATTCAGCTGGACTCGAACCCAGAACTTTAAGGTCTCCAGCCGAGAAGGCAGTCCTGTTCTAATAGGGACTTTCATGAAGTAGAAGATCGGGCAATTTGAACCTCCGCAATCAGGATGAATATTGAGTCTTAAATTAATAGCAATCTTACCGCCCTCCAAATGCGTTTACCCTTTCACTCCCTTGCCCTTTACGATTTCCACATAGCTATTTCTCAAGGGCGCGGGGCACATAAGTTTTCTATGCGCACTCGTAATTCAGGGACAAAGCAAAAATCACTTCTGCAGTTCCCACAATTAAAATTAGCACCGGTATGTAAATTTCGGGTAAAAAAAAGTGCCGATACTAGGAAAAAGAAGTGCCGGTATGTATACACTGTTAAAAAAATCTACTTAAAAATGAGAACCTGAACCTACTTGGGTTTTCTTAAGTACAATCGTATCGTAAACGAGTACATGACATGCTCAAATATAAGTAACCATGCGTACTTACAAATAACTGGTCAATAAATATACATATAGTCTCGTATCATTTTAGATATTATAGATTTCAAGAGAAATTGTTTAATAAATGTGTAAAGTGACACACATAAATAATTAGTACAACAAAGTCACTGATCACAAGTAATTTAATTATGCATAAAGTATCTTTGTGTACGTTTTTACATTAACTATATTTGTGTCAATCTCATAAATAATATATTGTCGCTTCATCACTATATTTGTCATAAAATTGTACGGTCCATTTGGCCAGCATGTGACAACGAGTATATCTATGTCCCAGATGTGTCATCGAATAATATACTTCCAGTTGATTCTATGAATAAATGAGTATGTATGGAGTACACGTATTCGAAATCGAGCTGCGGCTGGCTTAGTGGTTAGAGATTCAGACTACTGATGGAGGGACCCCAGGTTCAAACCTAGCCTGATAGGTAGTGTGAATTTCTAACAATTTCTGAATATCCGCCGTGCATCGGACGAGCACGTTAAGTGACGGCCCCCGGGTAGGAATCGTGTTCATTCCTAAGCCCCCCCCCCCTGAATTTCTCTCTGCCTTCTATGTTCAAAATCGTGCGCATGTACGGTAGCGCCATCTAGTTTGCTCTCTCTCTCTCACTTACAAACTATCCTGTCAGAATCGCTAGATTCGCTCTAACTTCCTTCAGTTTCTATGCCCTGCCCAAAAGGGCACAGAAACTGAATGAAGTTAGAGCACATATATTTGAAATATATGGATTTTTTTTAGTACATATATTTGAAATATATGCACTCAAAAATGTGTTCATATATTTCAAATTAGAAATACCAGATATACTCAGAATTGATTCCCTGTATGTACTCAAAAACGAGTACGTGCCTTTTCCAAAAATGAGACAAAGTACTCGAAGCTATTATAAGCCCAGAATGTGCTCAAAAACGAGTACATTTTGCTTATTTCTAAGTACCAATTTTTAACAGTGTACCGGCCCATTTTGAGCACTGATCGTGTATCATAAAAAAGAAGCAAACAAACAAAAAAACACGAATTTTGAATACTCCACAATATCTCAGAATTACTTGGAACCTTCTAGGAAGTTCAGAGGCAAGTGAGACGCCCTCTAGCGGCGAAATGAAGGATCATCATTCGCATATTTCAAGCTTTCCAATGCAAAAAGAATTTTTCAAATTGGACAAATAGTTGCAGAGATATGGTGTCCACAGACGGACGGAAGAACGATAACATAAGCACGATCTTTTTTTAACAAAATACGTGCTAAAAAAAGCCATAGAAAGTAGAGTGAAATAGCAGGATTAACGCAATTTCGTATAAAAGTGAAAAATGTATAACGGAGATTCCACAGTATTTAGGAAATTGGTGTTGCAAATGCCTGTGATTCTGTACTCATTCCCATGGCTAGCGCCAGTCGTCGTTGGTAGGATCTGCATATGCAAAATGAAAGTATATGAGGTCATACACGTGATGACGATTCTCTAGTGTTGTAACTGATGATGATGGTGCGTGCATCTTGAAAGCTCGTGCTTCAAAACAGAAGACGTAGAAAGAAAAATAATGAAAACAAAAAAAAAGTTGAGGCAGTTCAGTGGCATTGGAAACATGATCTGGCGCTGTTATGTTCGTTTACTCATTCGTCAGATACATTCCTGTTTACGCGTGCGTGTGTAAGTATATTTCTTTTTTTTTTTTTTTTTTTTTGTCTTTTCAATTCTTAGTTAAAGCAGATGTTACTGTCAATCAAAATTTCCTGGTACCGGCGTTCTTAATTTTCTCTCGCTGCTTCCCAATTTGGTTTTTCTGTGTTGTGTCGCAGCGTTCACGTTTGGAAAACAACTTCTTTAAGAGTAAAGATGTTACGAACGTTTACGAAAAGGAAAGTGCCACATTTGCGAAACCTGTTTTTCCGTTCGGTGACCCTTTCGTATGGGCCTCCTCTTCTGTGTATAAGCGTGCGTTGACACATTTTTATTTCTTTTAGGCATCCCCTCCCCCTCCCACATCCTCCATGTTCTGTTTTTTTTTATTTCTATGTTTGCGTTGAGCTCTCCATCTCCAGGGGGGGGAGGAGGAGAGAAAGTTGAATCGGGTGTTTCTTTGTCAGACGCTCGTGATGTATATATGGTATCAAGATACGACCTTGAAGTTGTTTACGTCCTAGTGTTATTTTTTTTATGCTTGGTTTTGTTTTATTTTTAGTTTTGCGTCTTTTCTGTATTTTAAATTAGGCCGTGGATGTTGAAGCAGACAACGATTCTATTGCGTGCGTAACATTCATAATTGAAATTTGCCCTGGTTTCTTGTGGCTGAGGGGTTAAGAGGCAGACGTCTCGCTGAAATGTTGGGTTTGAGACCCTACGAGACATACGAACATTTGTTCAGCAACCCTAGTTCTGTCCCTTCCGTGTGCTAGTAAATATAAATTCGTTACTGGTGACCTCTCCCAAAAGTGCTTACCAAAGTAGTGATAAAAAGAGAGAAAAAAAAAAAGCACATCTTTAAAACACGGCAAACCTTCGCATTACGGACACGGAAGTTGGTTTTAGCAAGACGACTTCCGGGGAAACAGTTATTGGCTTTTCCATTCGGTCTGCTTAAGCTTTCATGTGGCTCCTGCTTGGTCTAATAGCCAGTAACTATTAGTCACCAATTATTTCAAAACTAAGTGCGTTGCTATCCCTATTTGTAGATGTTTGCCTTTGTTATACAAGTTCAGAGGTTAGTGATGCAACCCCCTGCCCTCTAGATTTATCTGAAACAAAACACCAACAAGACATCCCAAAGATCTGTCTGAAATAACACACAAGCAACGTACCCTCTTAGATTCACCTCAAACAGCATGTTAAGACATCCCCAAGATTTGTTTTAAACAACTCACCAGCAGCAACTACTAATATTTCTTTTAAGTAACGCAACACACCTGAAAGATCTGTCTAACATAACACACTAACAAAACACCCCGAAGACCTGTCTGAAACAATTCAGTAACAGCATCCGCAAGATTTGTATGAAAAAACACACCAGCAACGTACTTCAATTACCACTCTCAACTGACATAGCAAAAATATTCCCGATGTCTGTTTGAAATAACGCCTGAACAACAGATCCCCATGATTTGTCTTAACCAACGCACCAGCAACTCGTCCTAAGGATCTAACTGACTTAACATAAAAACAACACATCCTAAAGATCCGTCTGAAACAATACACCAGCAATACACTCCTAGATCTGTTTGAAACAACGCACCAGCAGCGTACCCCTAGACCTGTCTGAAACAAAACAGCAGCAATGTACTCCTAGATCTGTCTGAAATAACACACCAGCAGCCAGTGTCATACTGGAAAAAGCTTTCAATTAGTGAACTTTTTAACTTGCATATACACCGGTGAGCCATTGCATTATGACCATCCCCAGCCTAGAGAAATGAGCGCGAATGGAGACAGAACAGTGGCGAAGGTATATATATATATTCACAGAGCAGTATATATACAACCCGAGGACCGGCTTTCAGTTAGTAGAGTGTTCGGAGTCAGAATGGGAAAGGCTGCCGATTCATCGGAGTTTCATAAAGGACAAATTGTGATGGCACGGCTCCTTGGAACTACGATCTCGGAAACGGCGCGGCTTGTAGATTGTTCACGTGCCGTTGTAGTGAGTACGTATCAAAAATCGTGCACAGATGGCCAAACGACGAAACCGTCGTCCAGTCGTGTGTCGTCCGCAGCTCAGTGATGACAGAGTGAACGGATACTGTCGCGCATTGTCCAGAGCGACCGCAGGGCCATGCGACAAAACACCCGCAGCTACAACAGTGGTGATCAGGGCAGTGTGTCACAGCACACAGTTCATCGCAGCCTTCTGCGCATGGGCCTGCGTTGCCGAAGACCCAGCCGGGTTCCCATGCTCACTGCACGTCATCGCCAACAACGCATGCAATGGGCCCAAGATCATCGAGATTGGACCGTGGATGAGTGGAAAAAAGTAGCCTGGTCTGACGAATCAAGATTCCTGGTGTATCACGTAGACGGCCGAGCGCGGATACGCCGATTACCAACGGAGATTTTGGATGCACTGTTGGGCGGAAACAGGCCGACGGCGGCGGTGTTATGCTGTGCGCGATGTTTTGTTGGGACACTTTAAGCCCAATTATCCCAATAGCACAATCCCTGACAGCTGTCAGGTATCTGAACATCGTTGCGGACCAAGTTCACCCATTCATGGCAATTGTGTTCCCTGCTGGTAATCGCCATTACGAACAGGATAATGCGCCATGATACACTGCCAGAAGCGTCAAGGAGTGGTTCGAGGAACATGCTGGTGACTTTATGTTAATGTCCTAGCCTCCAAATTCACCTGACATGAATCCAATCGTACATTTGTTGTTCGACTCGGAAAAGCGGGTTCGCGCTAAATCACCACCATCTCGAAATGTACGGGAACCAGGGGATCTGCTGTTGACATTATGGTACCAGATACCCCAAGATACCTATCGCCAACTCATCCAATCGATGCCTCGCCGAGTGGCCGCTGTTTTGTGGGCTAAATGGGGTCCTAGAGCTTATTAGGCAGGTGGTCGTAATGTAATGGCTCGTCGGTGTATAATTAACGAGACTTTATGGGTTTTGTAATAATTCAAATTCTTTGGAACCTACAGGTATTTTTGGCAAAACCAAAATTATTACACTTAGCTGCGAGAAACACAAATGCGCCTTGTTGTAATTAAAATGATTGTCCTAGTTTTATACCAATACATACAAAACACCTGTGCACCAAAGTAAATCATATCATGCAAATTTTATTCTTTTAGAGAACTAAATCTAGCCTCTTTAAAATGCTCCACGATCACACACACAAAACACGTACCTGCGGTGTGACAGCGTCCAATTACCTTTTCCGATTTATACGAAAATGCAAAACATAAGTAAGCAAATAAATAAGTAATAGTTAAAAATTGTGGCACAAAAAAGTAAGTACTACTAACTTAAAAAAACAGTTTTACTTCTTAGTAAAACTACTTTACACATGAATATGAAAAACACACTCAACATAATGCCACAACGTTTAGCAAATAGTAAAAATTTTCTCTCCTCATATTCTGTTATTAAAAAAATTATACAGGTCTCTGTCTCTTCGTTCTCGCGAAGAACACCTTTCAGTTCATTATATTCTGAAGAATGTGTAGTTATGGGAAAAATCATTGTAATACATAACACCTTATCCTAATTGGTAGAAAAATTTCATTCACTGAACTGATTGCACATTCTGTTAGTGTACATGCATAAGGACTATTGCTATGGCTGTGAAAAGAGGCTTCAAGTCCTCTGGAATAGCTGCTTTCTTGTCATCCAGTTATAAAGTAAAATTATTTCTAAATATTTTACATATTTATAGAAAATAAAATAAAAAATTGATTTCATTTTTAATACTTCATTCAAAGCTGCCTTAATTACTGGTTATTTCTTTAACCAGTTTCATATGGCGTTTTCGTAAAAACAAAATTGTAAAATCCTTTTGCTGAGGGTGGAGGCCCTCTTAGCTGAGCATACCGCAGTGCGGAAGTTGTGATGGCTATCAGTCGCCGCTGCCAGTAGCTCAACCCCCCTAGATCTGTCTGAAACAACACACCAGCAGCGCACCCCAAGATCTATCTGAAACAATAGGCCAGCTGTGTACTTCCTGAAATAACACACCAGCAGCTCACCTCTAGATCTGTTTGAAACAACGCACCCGTAGATCTGTGAAACAACATATAAGCGCACCTCTAAATCTGTCTGAAACAACACATCCGCGCATTTCTAGATCTGTCCGAAAATACTTGATGAACTTCGGCTTGATTAACAATCTGCAATCGGAGAGCTAGATTTTCCAATAGAAAACTGATTTCTCCACCGTGGGCCCAATTTCCCACGCAAGCTACGTTCAAGCCGACAGTCATTATGAGGCGACAAGCTAAGTAAGCAGTACACGGAGTTTACAGCAGCTCATGGGAAATGTGTGATTCAAAACCAGAAGTCTCAGGAAATCTGTATTTTATAATTGAATAGCACATGTGTTCCCACTGTGCTGAGTTTTGGAACAAACCAGCCAATCAGCTGCCCAAGCGCCAAAGCAGCAGTTGAATACATTCGAAATAATCTTGTTACGTAACTGGGCGAAGAGTACATTTTTTTCTTTTGTTTGGGCAGTTTGCCACAATATTTCGGAGCGGCCTTGCCCTTCGTACCTCCTTTGATACGACTAACCTTCGGACGATGCTGCGACTATACTGTTGTAGAAGAATATCTGATATGACGTGTTTTACGTCATTCGCAAATGCATGCTGCATGTGTAAATGGTTCATCGACAGGCACGGAAATTTCAGCTTTCTATGCGGTGAATTGAATAGTGCATACTTGCTGGCCCAGCGGGAAAGTAATTAAATGAGCAAGTGTGTCGAATTTTACTAATGACAATAGTTACTGAGCATAGGTCAAACCTCTCTATGTAAGCGTGACTTGCATTGTATTTCTTCCGTGATTAGAGAGCGTTTTAGAATGCAGACAAATATGGATCCTCGTTTGCTGACAGATATACGTTAAACAAAAAGCAATTATATAATCAAAAAATCTTGCTCATGCTTGAATATTAAAAAAATCCTGTGAAATTCTGGTGTTCCATTCCTGTTTTAAGGGTGCATGTGCAGGAGAAAATCAAATGGAGAGGGGGGGGTATGGCTTCCATATTTTCATAATCTGATTGTTAACTGTCAGATTTTTATAGGTTGTGTTGGATTTGGATATTATTCGGTATTTTTTTTTTTTTCCATAAAACTGTCATTTTAGAAGTTATCGGACTTTGCTTGGTTTGGACACACCCTTTCTATTTGCATTGTGTGAAATTCGATTTTCCTGAAGCTTTGTTATTCGTTGTTTATAATTTCCGTATCGGTTTTCCTAAAATTTAGAAATGATCTCATCTTTCTTTCTTTGATAAACGTTTGGCAAACTTTTGAATTTTACAACTTAAAATTAGACTTAATGAAAGGAAAAAAAGGTTAAATAGTAGAAGTCTCGCCGAAGTTTCTCTCTCTGCTTCCTTCTTCAGACATGAGAATGTTTATCTTCTTTGCTTCTATTTTGGCACTGCCGTATAAATCATTCAATGCTTGATGCGTAAGATCTTCAACAAACCAACTGAAGAGATGCGCGAACGAACTTTCTATTTCGAACTTTTTTGGGTTTTTTTTTTTTTTTCATTTCCGACCATCAGTGAAAAGTTAATGTTTTTCCTCTCACTCGCAGATATGTAGTCTACCCTTTTCTCTCCATCTCCAAGAAAAAAAAAAAAAAAAGAAAGAAAAAGAAAAGAAAGAAAGATAACAACATTGATACATTTATCGATATCGCACTGAGTCAAAGGGAAGTTCGTAGTTTTAACTTAATTTTAGGTGCGCCGGTTGGCGCAGTGGTCTAAGCGCTGGCTTATGATAATTCGTCCGTGAAGGGTCCGGGTTCGAATCCCGGTGAAGCATGGATGTTGTGTTTGTCTTACGGCACTGGCGCTCTCCCTTCCCTGGAACCAGTGACCCTAAATAAGGGACGGGCTACTGCTTATAGACCATTGAGTTGCTCACGGTGGTCGTTAAACCTTCAATCAAAAAAAAATTTAGTCGGCAGAGCGGAAAAAATAGAAAAACTCAGAAAACAAAGCAGAAATACTTAAAAAAAAAAAGATGGCATAATTGGTTTTGGTGTTGATTCACTTAAATGAGATGCTCTGGTTGGTTCTCGATTGCAGCATTCACAATCTAGAATAATGCGTTTCTTTTCGTCCGGATGATCCAACGCACAGTCATGTTGTAGTTGCAAGTTCGATATCACCAGTTGCAAGTTCACCCCAGTAACAGTGGTGGTGTCGTTTACATGACTCGTACGTTCCTTGAAAACCTCGAAAAGTTCTTGAAAACATAAAGTTCATTTTCAAGACCTTGAAAGTACTTGAAAAAGTTTAAGACTGTAATTAGTACTTAAAAACAATTTTTGTTTTGCTTTTTAAGTAATGATATGAAAGAGCATGTGTAAAATAATTGTTTGTGCAAAAAATTGTATAGATTTCTGCGTAGTTCCGGTAAAAACACCAAGCTAATCAAATAGCGCAGTACTTGGTTTTCAACTGAGGGGAGCGCATGGGCAGCTAGTACCTTGGTTATGACGTCACTACGGAGTAAAACGTCAGCCATGGGAGTAAAATAAGTGGGATGATGTATTCGTAAATCGTCATGGGCTTCTGTTGAGTGGGGTAAGGGACACGTTCTTGCCGGAGGGTGAATACGAAAATAATGTACCTTTTTAAAATATTCCACAAAATAAAATGATTTTGAAAAACACCGAAACAGAGGGGCGATTCAAAGTTAATAAAATAAACCAACATGGAGCATGGAGATAACAGGCGGGTCGTTGAAAGCGTGCCTAGCCCAGCTAAGTTTAGTGGTTTGAACTTACTAAAATATCTACCAATGTGATTAATCGATAGCACACACATATGATAGTTTGGTTTTAAAAAATCCTTGAAGAGCGCTTGAATTTATTTCATCAAATAGAGGTCATCGCTCTTTCCACGTTTCATAAGTGAGTCACGGAAAAATTCTCATTGGCCGCCACCGGGAATCGAACCCAGGTCTTCCGTTACGGTGCAGTGGAAGCAAATCCGGCGCGTAACTGGAAGACCATGGGTTCGATTCCCGGTGGCGGCCAATGATAATTTTTCCGTGACTCACTTATAAAACGTGGAAAGAGCGATGACCTCTGTTTGATGTTCCTAGTCCACGTCAAATGTCTGTATTAATCATTCATTCGCCTTCTAATTATTTGTTCCGTTGCTGCTTACCATCTTTGGTGAATCCACAGCATTGTGCGGGGCTCCAAAAACAACCTGCCAAATTGGATTGGCAGTTAGTGTATGTTAGTCTGGAGGAATTCGAGGCCGCTGTGGTGCAGTGGAAGCATATCCGGTGCGTAACTGGAAGACCTTGGGTTCAATTCCCTGTGGCGGCCAATGAGAAAAAATTTCCGTGACTCACTTATAAAACGTGGAAAGAGCGATGACCTCTGTTTGATGTTCCTAGTCCACGTCAAATGTCTGTATTAATCATTCATTCGCCTTCTAATTATTTGTTCCGTTGCTGCTTACCATCTTTGGTGAATCCACAGCATTGTGCGGGGCTCCAAAAACAACCTGCCAAATTGGATTGGCAGTTAGTGTATGTGAGTCTGGAGGAATTCGAGGCCGCTGTGGTGCAGTGGAAACATATCCGGTGCGTAACTGGAAGACCCTGGGTTCAATTCCCCGTGGCGGCCAATGAGAAAAAATTTCCGTGACTCACTTATAAAACGTGGAAAGAGCGATGACCTCTGTTTGATGTTCCTAGTCCAGATCAAATGTCTGTATTAATTGAATTTATTTTGCTTGGAAGAGTATGAACCTTGGTTTAAGTAATGGCTCATTCATTGTGCACAAATGTGTGGCCTCCAATTACTGACTTTCGAGTGCACCTGCTTTTCTGATGAATCCTGATTTCTTCTGGATGGTTATGCTAACTCACATATGGGTCCCAAATCAGCTTCATAAAATGCATTCCCATTCACTGAATGCTGACATTGCATTAGTCAGATAAAAGTGGGTTATAAATTGTGCACTCCGTAATTCATAGCACGCCACATCCTGAATTTCGAGCCCACGTCTTTCTGAAAGAAACTTGTGTTTTTCTGCGAATCTTGACTCTTAGTGGAAGCCAAATGATATCATATAAGTCTGGGTTATACCAAATTTTGAAGGAAAGGGAAATTTATCTCTGATTCCTTCTAAAGGTGGTGTTTGATTCACCTAAAAACAGATGTTCAGTTAAGTTGCTTTGAATTATTGTGTTAGCGATTGGTAAGGCTGGGAGTATATGAGGAAAAGTAGTCTTCTCAAGTCATTCGGGCGGTTTGCTGGATCGCATAAAGGGATTAAGATAATTAGATTTATTAATTATGAAACATTTAAATTCATTTGTTTGGAAGACGAAGCAGTTTTGTTTTGCGAACTTTAGCAAATTAAAGCTTTAAATTCAACGTAATTTATGTTGAGCATTGTTCTGGAATTGTGTCAGTATGGTACAAGTTACGGGAATTGCGCTTGAGAGATTCCAAACAATTCCTATACTTATAAAACTGTAATGCTATTGCCGCACTTTCAGGTCGATCGAAACAGCTCAACTACATATGATGACTTATGCATCCTCTGTTGCGCTTGGCATCAGCTCAAGTCCGTGTCAGGCGCAGTACTCTTCGGACTTTCACTTCAGCTTAGGTACTTTGTTTCGTTGCGAAAATTATTTCATAGAATACCGTGCTGATCTCACGATGTGACGCCAAGAAAACTTACCTTGAGATCAGAACGATAGTGCTAAATGAAAAAATTAAATACTGAAGTGCTCACTGACAGTATTGTTCGCGATGTAGCTTTCCTCGGTTCGGTTTTGCAGTCATGAAAAACTGGAGGAAAGTAACCGACAATTATAGGCTCATTGAACAGAACATGCGCAAAAAGAACGAAAGAAAACGCAGAAGGAAAGAACCAACGACTAAACCCTATCAGGGAGAGAAAGCAAGCCAAAAGAAAAGATTAGATAAAATATTGAAATACCCAATGCCAAAAATCAAGAATATGCGTAAAAGTTGGAGAACATAGTATAGATAATCCAACAGGCGCATGCGCATTTTGTAAAGCAAATGTTGGGACACTGGTTTATTTTGATGTAACATCAGATAAATACACAAAATAATGCCATAGTGGGTAGTTTGTCTGGAATATTTGATAGAAGCACCTGAACGATTAAAGAAAAACAGAAAGAGCTACCGACTGAAGCCATCTATCTACACCGGAAGCATGGAATTATTGAGACCATGATGAACGAATTTATCAGATTTAAAGAATGTAAGTTCCGAAACACACGATTTTGTTTTTCTCGGCGGAAGAACTTTTCTCCAGAAACAAAATCACGTCATTAACACTCTCGTTACTGAAGTCACACAATAACCGGTTGTTTCTTTTCTTTTTTTTTTTTTTTTTAATGAAATTTGAGACAGTCAAGATGGAGAGCAGATTTCTACTTCGTCATTATAAAAATAGAAATAGCTTGTATATAACCTTTGTTTGGTTTCTTTAATTAGCGTTTGAAATACTATTTCTCCCCTTAAGTAAAAATTCCGTCACCTTCTGAGAAGTTTTCTTAACATCGCACATGACCTAGGCCTGATGGTTAAGTAATATCTTCCATAAACAAACCCGTAATGACCGCTAAGCGCGTCACTTTGTTGAGAGCCGGAGATAAAATGTGTGTGTGTGTGAGAGAGAGCTGTTTCTTAAGGACCGGGCAAAAGAAAAAAAAAAAAATGAAAAGAAAAAGGCGTAATTTGAAAAACCTGTTCCTCCATTCGTTCGCTGACCCCTTCCATCCCGGCTTCAGCTACTCTGTATAAATAAATGCGCTTGCATTTTTTGCCTATGTTGTGTTCCCAACCGCGTGGAACGTGACGGGGAGGAAGGGGGGTGAAAATGTGGTGGGGCTAAGGGGGTAGAAGAGAACGCAAAAGAGAAAGAAAGAGAATTAGATTGGGCGTTGCTTTGTCAAGTCTTTTGTGATGTATATATGTATATGGTGCCGAAAAACGACCTTGGGATCTTTAAATATCTTGGCGATTTTCGCTGTTCATTTGCATTCTTATACCAAAAAACTTTCTTTGTATCTTTCGCTTTTGTTTTGTTTTGTTTGCTTTTTGGTTATGTTTCTTACAAGCTGAAAAACTTGAACTGCACGTTACTGTAATTACGTGTTAGAATATGTAATACAAATTGTTGATGCATAAATACATATCTATCAAAATAACTCAGAAACATCTTCGAAAATTTTGTATATGGAAAAGGAAATATCGCGATATCGAGGCCAGCTCCGAACAAAAATGCCCTACAGTGTTGTGGAAGGCTGCAAAAAAAAAAAAAAAAAAAAAAGAAAAGAAAAGAAAAGAAAGAAAGCGCTTTCGCCAAACCTGCGGGCGTCGTCAGAGATTTTCGTGAAGAAAAAACGTGAAAATTGCAAAAAAAATGGAAATATGCCAAAAATATTAAATGCGAAACCTGATTTCATTTTTCGTTTCCGAAGCAAAAAGCTCATATTAAATTTATCAACAAATTCGAATGAAAGTATATAGTGAAGTGAAAGCATATAAATGGTCACATTTCTGTGACACTAACCGTTTCGAGAAATTTTATCCTCGGGGGTTACTTTAAAGGAAAATCTTAACATATTTCTATTTGTAATCAGAGAGAGAGAGAGAGAGAGAGAAGGAGAGAGAGAGAGACCCCAAAACTCAAGCTAACCGTAAACGAGGTAAAGTAAGTTTGTAAGCAAATTGCCCAGCCGTCCCTGCACTTTTATCTATCCAGGCAAAAACCTCGGTAGCATCCACTCACTCGGAGCACATTTAAGGAGACATGGGGTCCGGGGGCTGGACAGTAGTTTGGGTGCCCAACTAGGATTTCACTATGGGTGGATGAATAAAAATACTTGGGAAAAAACGTTCCCAAAATATGATGAGGAAGCCATAGAAATATCCCCCACTGTATTGAAGTGTGTATCCCAAGATTCATGGTCGAATCAGTGTTAGCAAGAAACTGAAAAAAATGCATGGTTGAAAAATGGATACCAGTTCAGTTCTGGTGTAATCTCGCGCCCAGGGTTCAGGCAATAAAATAAATTAGAAAGCGACATAATAATAGAAAATGGTACATCACGGGCCGGGCCTAAATAATACCTGCAATTGACGGGCCGCGCCTGAAACGAGCCGGGCCAGGCTCACCAATTTAAGGCCCGTGCCTTACATCACTGCTACGTTCTATGGGCACGTCCACGCTTAGAGGCAGGTGTAGTCACAGTTATCAGGCCCGTAAGTGTATGTACAGTATATATGTGTTGTGAAAGTTTCTTGTGTATAATTCTGTTTTTCTTTGTTTGTACGTATGGAAGAAAAAAATTGTTCCTCTAACTACTCTGGCAAAATAAAAATACATAAAGCACGGGAACGTGAAATCATTATAGAGACCATACTGCTTGGTGGTATCAAACAAGCGTCGGAAAATCAATCGCCCATTTGAAAAAACTGTTTGTCATTGTTGTTTTTATAAAACGAAAATCGCCGTCACCGCTGAAATAAATAAGAGACGACTCGGTAAGTATTACTAACAATGGGTTATATGCGGAAATTAAATAAATATATATTTATTTATTTTTTCTTACTGCTGAATTCCGATATAGCCGATTTGCGCAAGTTTTCAGGAAAAACGAACGAAAAAACTAAGTAGATTTACTGCTTATTTTGAACGCAACTACAAGGTAAGTCGAAAAAAAAATCAAAGATGTGACAAGTTTCGTAGCTGAAAAATCTGAGATTTGAGACCTAAAACTAAAAATAGACAAACCAAAAAAAAAAAAAAAAAAAACCGGATCATCAAGTGTTTGGATACGCTCCGTATTTTCCACGGCTTCTTTCGAGGGATTTCTGGTTTCCAAAACTGTGTGGCCTATGAAATATCTGGGATGCTACCGCTGTCTTAAGGGTAACGTACTTGCTATGTAACAAAACAAAAACAAAAAAAAATATGGAATTTGAGATGTTCAACTTCAGAAAATATGCTTTATTGTGATCGCCATTTGAAAAGAAAATTTATGTGATAAGAGAAGGTAGAAAATCTAAATTGCAAACGCCAGCAGAGAGGTAAACTTTGTTATGAGGAAAAGTGGAAAATCTCTCTTGATTATGTTCTTTCCGTGGAAGGAAAATTCTATCATAAGAAAAGTCTTAATTGCAATTCCCTATGTATGGTACTAAAAGAATCATTATAGTTCGTCCTCCGAAATTTTATTTATTATTTTTTTTTTCTAGAATCAATATTATACTGATAAATACCAATACTTCCTTTTACAAAGAAAGTTCGAAACAGTTTTCTCCTTCCGTTTCCACGAAGTACTACAGACACAGTCTCTCTGACATGGTCAGTGTCTCAGATCTAAAAGAGTATTTCCCCAGTAAGTTTCACAGAAGCAGCGATGTCTTGACAAATAAAAATATACATATGCTCCACATAGTGGGGAAAATGTAAGTTAGAAAAATAAAAAATGTTGATTCTTTTTTGCTCTATGAAATGGAAAAAAAAATTAAAAGTCGGAGCAGTAACAGCTACGGAGATACTGTGGACACGTTCATGCATGATGTAAAGCACCATTTTGGGTATACTTGCATTCATTGCGGGGCACCGATGGCCTTTGTAGTCAACGTTCGTGACTGCCACGGAAAAGTCTCTGAATCGATCCCGGTCAGGTACGAATGCTCAAACCACTGCGTCGGATGGGCACGTTAAGCCGTCGGACCCTGGGTACTGCCCCTCCCCGGTTATATAAGGGTGTCTTCCACCCCCTTTCTACTTCATTTTCTACCTCGCTTCCGTGTCACTTTCCTATTGGGCACTCTAGCCCAAATCTCCTAGCTTCCTATTTCCAAGGGTTGTTTAAGACCTAGGGCCAGGCACTCACTGCCTGAAATCCTCTACATCAGAGATTAAGTTACTGTCGCTATTTTCGCGAAATCCTCTACATCAGAGATTAAGTTACTGTCGCTATTTTCGCGAAATCCGATGAGTTAATCCAAAATGCGAGAGAAAAATTAGTGTCCGTAGCAAAATGTCGCTAGTCGTTTATATATCAACCCATTAGTAAAATCTGCTTCGGCTTTTCTATTTCTGTGAAAACTAAAGTTTCTGAAATTCTGGTAGTGATTCACACTCGGCTAATGTTATTTTCTTAAAAGTCGGAGTAGTAACAGCTTCAGTCGGAGTAGTAAATCCTTCAGGTATGTTCCTACAGCACCTGTTGGCTCAATCCCCCTCCATACACTATAGAACACTCCATTTAGGCTTCAGCGCTCTAAATTTAGTGAAAACTGGAGTTAGAGAAACAGGCTTGTTCTCTCCAATGAAAATTCCATATTAGCGATCTGCATTGAAGAGCCAGAAAGAGGACAGTTTGATTTAAAATAGGCATTTCAGAGGTGGACCAAGAAGAAAAGCAGAAGAATTTCTGGGAAAAATCATTCAAGAAATTGTAGAAAGATTAAAATGGTGTAACCTCTAAATGGTAATAAATTGTAAAAAATGGCTGTTTTTATTCTTTTATGATTACCATTTCTTACAGATTCAATTTCTACTGGCCAATAATTGAATCATTCATGCAAACAACGTTGTAACCCACAAAATCAAATTTCTGGAAATTTGGATTTTATGCATATTTAATCATGATTTTAGAAATATATCTCTATCCTTTACTTACCTATTAGCTGTATGTCAACTTATACTGTACAATACAGTTTTCTTTTAAATGTGTTAGTTAGTATCTTCCAAAATAATTAGTTTCTTACTGATATCCAAAGTGTTGTTGGTGTGAACGATTCAACTGATGTTACGATTTTCCAAGCAACATATATATATATATATATATATCATCAACCATTATCGATCATACGTGATGGTCTCCCCAGCTCTCTACCACTATCCTGAGCCTCTCTCTCTCTCTCTCTCTCTCGGTTGTGACTCCGACATGCTTTCAAATTTCATCCTCACATCTCCCACATGGTCGTTTTTAATCTCTCGGTATCCAGGGTAATATTTGAGTTGTCCAACGGTGGTCAGTTCTAGCAAAATGTCATTTATGGATGCAATACCCTCCTCTTATTACGATCTCTTTCTCTGATAGCAAAAAACTCAAAAATCCCTGTAGCGTTTGTGTGTAACCGACTTACTAGAACACTACATAAATCAAAACTTCACTTACAGTGAAATGCGAGTCACTCAAATAAAGTTCAAGAAGTTTTACTTACAGCTAATCCTTTATTACTGTTCACTTCAACACTGTAAAATCAACTAAACGTGGTTTAATATCCACGATGATAATTGACTATGAAACGCAACACTAAAACTTGGGTTAATAACCACCATAATACTTAACTACGAAACACAACATTTTCATTAAATCAGAACACGCAACCTAAAACAATACTTTAACGATAATTGGGCAGTCGCGTATCAGAAAAGAGTATTAACATTCACATACAAAATCCCTCCTTTAAACAACCGCTGCATTGCCTTTTTATCTCTCGTTCTTATCCGGCCACACATACGTCTCTCTTGTTCCGACCTCAGTATGTTGCCAACATTATTCTCGTTTGAAGGAAAAGACATAACGTTAAGTTTGGAAAGTGTAAAAGAGAACAAACTCAAATTTACATAGAAACATAAACTAAAAATGAAAGTTAAATTAGAATATACGTCACAACCCCATGATTATATTAACTCTTTAACCAGCTGCAGTGAATTAAACTGGTGTTAGCAAAATGGGCCGAAATCAGCTCGAACGAATGTATTCATTGTCTGAGAAGTTGGTCGAATGTGCCTGGAACGAGTAAAATAGCGCATCAGAAAGTGTGACTTTCCCTTTAGCTTTGTTATTCAAAGTAGAAATCGTTTACATGAATAATTGATACTCTGACTGATTACCTGCTAAAAGGGTTACAACAATGGCGACGAACGTAAGAAAGAAGATGTTTAAGTCACTTGTTTCTGTCCAGTGTCATGATGTCCTTGTTAGGAGGAATAGCCCTTCCCTTATGTCTTGGGTCATGGAACAGAGAACAAAGACTGGAAGCCAGCGCTTATCACTAGTGACAGGTATACTGTCGGTACTGCTGAGATGAGAGGGAAGAGGAGGTGAAAATTGTTTTGCCATAGCTTTCGTAAAACCCGGTCTTAATGTGAACATTTCTGTTTGTGTAGCGCATAAAATTTGGGGCACCATTTGGTTCAGGAACATCGTCCCCTCAAAGGGGCTATATACACTGAATTGCCAAAAGTCATAGGATACGTACCCAGTATCGTGTAGAACCTCTTCTAGCCCGGCGAAGTGCAGGAACTGGACGTGGCATCGATTCTACAACTGGCAGAAGAACTTCTGGAGCGATTTGAGCCATTTCGTCTGAACAGCCGCCCACAGTTCCCTGGTACTTGTAAGTGCAGGATCTTGGGTGCGAATGGACCTTTTCACCACGTCCCATAAGTGCTCTATTGGGCTCATATCGGGCGAACGTAGTGGCCATACCAACCGTCGGAACTGTCCAGAATGCTCCTCGAACCAATTTTGGACAACTTGGCCCGATGACATGGTGTATTGTCCGCCTGGAAAATCCCATCGTTTTTGGGGTACATGAAGTCCATGAAGGGCTGCAAATGGTCACCCAGCAGAGCAACAAAGCGATTACCGGTTAATGACTTGTTTACGAGGACCAGAGAACCCAAACCGTGCCGCGTAAAGACACCCTACAGATGTATGAAACCCCCACCAGCTTGCACAGTGCCTTGTTGACAGCTTAGGTCTATGGCCTCATGGGATTTGCGCCACACCCGAACCCTACCATCAGCTCGTAACAACTGGTAGCGTGACTCATCGGACCGCGCCACATGTTGCCAGTCTTCCAGGGTCCAATTACCGTGTTCACGAGCCCAGGTGAGGCGCTGTGTCCAATGTCGTGGTGTTAACAAAGGCACTTCGGTGGGTCTTCTGCTCCCATACCCCATGGACGCTAAATTACTTCGCACTGACCTGATAGATATGTCTCTGGTACCTCCTGCATTGAATGTGGATTTTGTTTGAGCTATTGTCTGTTGTCTGTTAGTATGGACAATCCTGGTCAGACGCCGCTGGTTACGGTCATTCGGCACCCGTGGTCGGCCACTGCGCTGTCCACGGTGGGTGGTAATGCCTTCCATGAATTATTCTCGGTACACACGTGACTCCGTGGATCGAAGAACGTTGAATGTTCTCACAACTTCGGAAACTGAATCTCCCATCCGTCTGGCTCCGATTACCATGCCTCGTTCAAACTCCGATAATTCTCGTCGGCTTGCAATAGTCCTACTGGCGGTTGTTCAACCTCACTCACGAGATTACACCTCGCAACTGATGAAAATCGTGGCGTGCGTGAAAGCCTTTATACGACTGCAGCGTCAGTTCAAATTTTGCATACTGCTATCCCATGGCTTTCGGCACTTCAGTGTACAGTCCGTTTGTAACAATCCCTTCTTTAACTAACACCTGGCTATAAGAATCTCAATTAGCGCAATGTAATTTTTTTTATCTCGTTTATAACAATCTCAGTCGTATTTATTCTTTGTCGAGCGTTTGTTAAGGCTATTGGAAATTTGCCAAAATACCGTAGTTCACCAAAACTGGAATGCGTCAGCCCCTGGCGAAGGCTTTAGAGCCTGAGATTGTATGTCCCTCATGGGCGTGTGGGGAAGATCGCAGTAGACAGTGAAGTACAATAGTACAAACTACGATATTTAAGGTTTTAAAGGCAATGGAAGGAGTTTGGGACAGTATGAAAGAAGAGAGGGGTAGCCTGACTTCATAGCTCTGCCTTATTTTCATGTGTCCAACCAGAGAGCTAATGAAGATTAAATCTCAATACAGCTGAAACTGGGATTAGTTGGATGTTTTCAGCAGCTCTGCGCAACCGAACTCTATAAAATCTCAATACTGCTGAAACTAGGATTAGGTAGATGTTTTCAGCAGCTCTGCGCAACCAAACGCGTATTGCATTACAGTTAATCCAGAAAATGAAAGTCGTCAAGACAGTATTATGCCGTTTGCCACGTGAAAACGATGTGTATAAAATTATTATGAGCTGCGCTGTCACTGTAAACAAAGAAATTGAAAATACGTTCTTTCAGAAAAGATTATGCCAAAGAAGTATGAAATAAATTTTTTTCTCCATGTCTGAATACTATACGTGGTACAATATTTTCCCAGTTTATAGATATGCAACCAGCTTCATTTTTTCTTTCTGGTATTAAATACCGTGCAACAGTTACTTGAATTTATTTATTTCTTAAGTAGATAGCTTCTAACTTTGACTTAGATATTACAGTAGCATTATTGTATTGTGGTACAAGTTATCCTATTAAACAGGTGCATATATTGCTCAGAAATGCAAAGTTGAAAAAAAAATCAATCTGAAAATTAAGAAAGAAATATTCCTCACAAAATACGTAGGAAAATCACAAGATTATTTACAACAATCAAAGTATGACAGTGAATTGCTCTAGCTTAGTGTGTTTGCCATGTTAATTATGACAGTGAATTGCTCTAGCTTAGTGTGTTCGCCATGTTAATTATGACAGTGAATTGCTCTAGCTTAGTGTGTTCGCCATGTTAATTATGACAGTGAATTGCTCTAGCTTAGTGTGTTTGCCATGTTAATTATGACAGTGAATTGCTCTAGCTTAGTGTGTTTGCCATGTTAATTATGACAGTGAATTGCTCTAGCTTAGTGTGTTTGCCATGTTAATTATGACAGTGAATTGCTCTAGCTTAGTGTGTTCGCCATGTTAATTATGACAGTGAATTGCTCTAGCTTAGTGTGTTCGCCATGTTAATTATGACAGTGAATTGCTCTAGCTTAGTGTGTTCGCCATGTAACATCATATCAGAAAAGTTAAAAATTATATCGCTCTGAAGAGGAAATCGAACCCGCATCTTCCGATTTCCATTGGAGCATACTACCGTTACACTACCCAGAACAAAAAAGTTCTTCGTAAACTTAGAACAAAAAACTACCCAGAACAAAAGTTCTTCGTAGTTCTCCGTAAGGTTTTCCAGTTTCCTGATATGAAATTACATGATGAATAGTAAATTAGAACAATTCGGTTTCATAATCTGATTGCCGCCCCGGTGGCGCAGTGGTCTAAGGCGCTGGCCTCTGATCATTCGTCCGTAAGGGTTCCGGGTTCGAATCCCGGTCAGGCATGGATGTTGTGTTTGTCTTACGGCACTGACTCTCTCCCTTCCCTGGAACCAGTGACCCTAAATTAGGGACGGGCGACTGCTTATAGCCCATTGAGTTGCTCACGGTGGTCGTTAAACCTCCAATCAAAAAAAAAAAAAAATAATAATAATCTGATTGCAGTGAAAAATCTTGTCACCAAATCTGGTTATAACAAACCAAATTCCATGTCCCACGGAGATCCGTTTTAGAGATTTGAATGCAATTCATAATGGTTGCGTATAAATCACGAAGATAATTTGAGTCACTCCGGTGTCCTTGTCCTAGTGGTCAGAGGCTTAGTGTTTTCCGTAGTCATCCGATTCCCAGTTGATGCATGTGTGTTGCGTCTACCCCCTCCCCCACGACACTCGCCTTCTCCAAAACTACTGGACCCAAACTAACGATAAAATTATATTTCAGATTAAAAATATTTATATTTTTTGCTTGCTGCAATAAACTTACTTCATTTTAATAACATTGTACTGCAATCCTGTGTGTATGATACACACAGGGCTACATTCGGGGAGGGCGCGGTGGGACACCCTCCCGCTGCTTTTCTTGAAGATGGGGAGCGTCTCATCTCTGCTGTTTTCTCTTTTCCTTTCGAAATTATTTCTTATAGAACTCAAAGCACATTCAGTTGATTATAAGAAACATGCAAGGCCTTTGAAAATATCCATATATGACAGAGCGGTCAGTTTTTCCCGTATTATCTGTGCCTGCGTTGGAATTTGTTGTCCGCTGGTCCGGGATCACTAAAAATATAGTCGGACTACCAAAATCAAAATGACGATGATCCGATCCAGAGATGGAAACGGGTCAGCGGGTCGGCAATTTCTAGCGGGTCAAACGAGTCGGGTCAAGGTGTTCTTGACGGGATTTCGACCCGGTTTTCTTTCCGTTTTATTTTTGAAAAGCAAAAAAAAAAAAAAAAAAAAAATCAAGGAAAAATGCGCACTGTGTAATTTTGTGCTCCATACTGGTGCCACGGACTGAAAAATGATTTGTCATGCAATGTGAAGGAAGTGTGTCCTCAGAAGAAAGTGTCCCTTCCTTCTGAGGGGCAATGATGAAAACAACATCCACATTTTGGAAACTTTCAACTCATCTTAAACTTGTGAAAATTGGTGTTGCCATCAAACATTCTGAAGCTTAATATGTTATCAAGAAATCAACAAAAACTGAAATTAAAAATACAATATGTTGCTTAATTAAAAAATTTTTGACTGTAGCTTCATCGAAATTAGGCGGAGCGGCCGTAATATTACTGCTGATTGACTTTTTGACTCTGGCAGATGTGTTTAAAAATATGTGTAAAACATTTAGGTTATGTCTTGCAAATGAAGGACGACAGTTTCAATATTTCTTGTAAGTGAGTAAATTATACGTTCCTCTGATACATTTGTTTGATTTCCATATAACGAAAACACCCACTGTATAGAGACTTTTTGAACGCCCTACATATATATATATATATATATATATTACAGTTCATAGCAGATTTGTCCGGGTCGGGTCCAGTTATGTGACGTCCGGGTCAAAAATTTGTGGCCCGTTTCCAACTCTGATGTGATCGACCAGTAACTTTTTTCGGGTAAAGTCATTAAACCCGATGGCTGTATAGGACCTTCGTATAAAGCACTGAATAATTTTGGTACCATTGTTTGATGCTCTGAAATTCCAACTGCAGAACTGTCATTGGTCAACCATAACACAGCATTTTGCGTTTCATTTTAGTTGTCGCATACAAATGACATAAATTAATTGAATGTGATTATAGAGTAGATAAGCAACAACAGGGATAAAAAGAGGAAAAGGCCAGATGGGCCTAACTAGCCCTCTTCTCCCAAAACAATAATCCTTAAAACAAACCTCAAGTCAAGCAGACATACTAGTGATTGGCAGCCCTGAGAGACAGTCATCATTATAATTTCAAGTTAACTGCCGAAGCGTGTCCATCCGATATTGTTTTATCTATATTAAAAATGTAAATTAAAGCAATACCACTTAAGATTTTACCAGATTAGTAAAAAGTCCGAATAGTTATGTGCAGCATTAAGATTGCCAGTAGTATCAAACATCAGTTCGTTTAATGATTCAAGGGTTACACTCATTATTGGTATATAATAGTAAGTTTAAGAACTTGTAAGCACAGTGACTGTTCAAATTTATATATCTGTCTGATAGAATGATAAAAACCGTATCATCAAGGGCATTCATTTGCGCTGCAGTAGAATTATGAGATGTGTTCCCTAACCTTGCAACACCTACATACGCACTGTTTAACGCATGCACATTTCTGTATGTGCAGTTATGGAAGCTCTTGATATTTTGAAGTCCCTAAAAAAATTAGAAAAAAAAATCGATGTTCTCTATAAAGAGCCAAAATTCAAATGTGATACAAGACGGAAAGTACATGACAGTAAGCAACACTTGTCCCAGTTTGTTCAGGAAGTAATTGAGTAACCAAAATGCTAGATATCATGACATCGATATAAGTTTAATTGCAGTGAATTGGATATTATTAGCCTTGTCTTAATGGCCATTGAATCCATATCAACGAACTTTGAGAAGTAAGAAATCAGGGCACTGATTGATGAAGTGGATATATATAAAAAAAAAAAAAAAAAGATAAAAGAAAACAAAAAGTCATTGTATTCTTGTAACGTAGAATCCGATAAATTTTCATGAGAAGAGATAAATTCACGGTTCTATTCCTTGCATATGAGCCGAGTATGAACGAGGTTTCAGAAATACTGTGGGAATCAAAACAGACAGGCTAAACAAACTGAACACTGAAAGTGTTTCAATCATAAAGGAGGGTATATTACTAAATACCCTAGTTATTGTACAATTTGATCCACCTTCGGCAATGTTACTATCGATCCGACCAGGTGAAAAGACCAGAAAAAAATGCCATTAAAATATTTACACCCGTCAAATTAATTACTAAAGTTAAATGTAATTTACATGTTATAACGTAATTTTCTTTCCGCTGTAATTTAGTCCTTACGTCAGTAATTACGTTTTGTGTACTATGTTAATGCAATATTAGAAAGTACCCATACATCTTACGAGAAAGAGGTCAAGTAGTACTTACAAATACTTTTAGTGTGCTTGCATGGGTTGACTCCACACTCACATATGATTTACTGGCTTGCTCCATACAATATCAGTGATTTAACTTCCAAACACAGTATAACAGCACGTCTATCATCACTAACATCAATCCCCTTAAACAACCACTGCATTGCCTTTTTATCTATCATTCTTATTCGGCCACATATACGTCACTCTTGTTCCGACCTCAGGGTGTTGCCAACATTATTCTCGTTTGAGGGAAAAGACAGCGTTAAGGTTTGAAGATATCTAAGGAAACAAACTCAAATTCACAGAGAAAAAGAAACTCAAAAGGAAAGTTAAAGTAGAATATACGTTGCAATGTTCATTAGCAAGTATACAAATTGTAATCAATGTGCAAATATTTTGTAATATTTGTACTCTATTCTTTAGTTAATTTGAAGTTGAAGTTTAAGCTCATTGTATCGCACCTTGAAGTAGTGCATCAAAGTTAATAAATACAGTGTGCATATTACTCACATTAATATTGGTGCCATTATCGGACCAGTAAAAATAGGTGCGGACTACGAACTTTTGATATACACGACCGCAGGACCAGAGAAGTTATTTTCCAAAATTCTTCAACTGATCTGTGAATTAATCGGAAAAATACTATTCTTGAAACACTAGTCTTTGCTCACCTTCCACTTCTTTTCTTAGATAGAACTGCAGCACTATATAGATATTTTTCATTTTCATACAGGGTACTACTTCATTACATTATCGACAAACTTCCGACAACTACGAAAAATGTTTAACTGGTCAGATAGTAGGAAATTAATAACTGTCCAATTTAGTATAATAAGGAATTTGTTATTAGATAGCAAGAACTTTGTGCTGCCTGTCCATTTCTTCACGGAACAAAGTCGGAGAATATCTCAATTAAATTTTATAATGCTTAAAATTTATCCTTACGTAATTTAATCCTAAAACATTACAATGTAATTTTATCTGGAAACCCTTAATTTCACTTAGGGATACCCGAAAATCTTTGATGTTGGACATTTATTTTCAATTACTTATGCACGAAAGGAACAGTCTATACTAACGTTTCATGTTAGCCGCTGGCGTAAACACAAATGAACGGAAATGATTCATTTTAATTTATAGTTGCTCTAGTTATTAATTCTACGGCGGCGATCTTTTGATCTTTTGAAGGGAATGCCAAGAAATTAAATAAACAGAACTCGTATTTATTTTCTCGCATTTCAGACAACCTTGGAAGACCACATAGATCTTGCTCTTTTTAGTAGGCGGTGTCATCGACGTTCTCCCCACTCATTCAAGCGTCTTAACATAATTCTCAAAACAGCTGTGTTAATGTTAAAACTTCCTGTGTATGTCCACCTGGCCAATGTAAAGAACGTTTTTTTTTTTGTTTTTTTTATTTTGATAGTCTTGATAGTCTGATGTAACTTCGCACATTATCAGTGAATGCTCTAAAAATTGAAGTTGGAAATTCCCTTTGTTTTGCTCAACTTACTGAAGGGACTTCTGTGTATAGTATCCATTCATCTGGACTTCACCAGAAGTCCAGATATCCATTCATCTGGATATCTGGACTTATGTGTATAGTATCCATTTTTGCCCAATTTCATCATCAATCCATTGCTGGATGAAGATCTCCCCAAGTCTCGTGCGCAAATCTCTGTCTTAATCCTTTGCCTTTCACTCCACCACACTTTTGAATTTCATCCGTATATAACAAAATGGTCTTGTTCTGGGTCTTTTCCTATCGTATCCAGCCTAGTATTTCAGTTGTCCAACGATGCAGACGCGACGCTGCGGGTACCCAGTATTTCCCGGTTAAATATTACTATTCGTAGAATCACCAAGTTCAGCAGGTGAAACTTAATGAATAAAAAGATATTCCTGTAATTTTCCAGTAAATTTATTTATTTATTTTAATACATTTAGGTTATTGCTTTTTGGTAAACAATATTTTTGGTTTTTCCATTTGGGAGCAAAAATGTAGAGATTTTTATGATTGCCAACCCTTGAGCAGACGACGTAGATTTGTCCGTGTGAAAACCATGGTTCCTCCAAATTAATTCCAGCCACTATCAATGACTGGCTGATGCAGTAATATTTCTGCCAAAAAAAAAAAAAAAAAGAAGCCGGGATGGCTGCAAATGTGAAAAAAAATAAAAATGATTTAGTTCATTTACTTTCACGAAAGAAAAAAGAAAGGACGAGGAATGGAAATACTTATCTTCGAGGAGACATCTATAGAACTGTCTGCCGTACATCTGGCGTGCGCTTCTGAGAATCCCGCGAAATTGAAATGCAAATGCACGCGACATGACATTGGCATTGATCATTCTTCTGTTTACCATTTGGAATTTTGAATAACTGGAACTCTCTATTTACATTACATTGTATTTCTTCCTGACGAAGCCGCCCGTTGGCGGTGAAAGCTAAGGTTTATTCATTTGTGTTTTTAATACACCATTAAACGGATATTTTTGCACTTTATTGTTATCTACGGTCTCTAACTTAGACCGCAGATCGGGCATTGGAGTGCTAAATTGTGTTGCAGTTCTTAAAAGAAAGAAATGGAACTTTCTACGAAAATTTTGTATGGGGGCCATTTGACCCCATGCTCCGACACCATCCAAAACCGTCTACGGTCTAAGTTAGAGTAGAGTACCATGAGATAGTATACCAAATTCGGTGGTTCTAAATTGAAAACTAGATTTTACGGAAATTTTGTGTGGGGGCCCAGTTACCCCGGTCTCCGACCTCTTCCAAAAACCGTCTACGGTCTAGGTTAGGGCACCATGAGATAGTATATCAAATTTGGTGGTTCTAAATTGAAAACTAGATTTTACGGAAATTTTGTGTGGGGGCCCTTTGACCCCGGGCTCCGACCCCTTCCAAAAACCGTCTGCGGTCTAATTTAAAGTACCATGAGTTACATGATGTATTCTGGATGTCCTGGTTCACACTTCGTACGTGTTCTTTACATCTAGTTTTCAAGGATCGCTTTGTCATTGCGATGTATATCTTTTCCGTGTTGTCAGGATATACCAACGATATAGCGTACACACCCGCCTTTTCTTTCTCGCACTGTCTCTCCTTGCAACTTGATATTATTTATCACGTTGCAAGGAGAGACAGCAGTGAATCACATATAATATGTGATTCTTTACTCTTGTCAGTAAGTTTATGAATCATTGTCAATATTGATTTCTAATCCAATTTCTTTTGATAAATCTGTTTTTTATTACTAGGGATAAAATCTACATGAACGGATTTTTTTCGCAAAATTTCTGCCAAGTATTTCAAAATTTGTGCACCCCTTCGTTCGATACTCCCGCCCCCCAGCTCTGGGCCGTTGGCGTGGCCACTGTAACGATGGTCAGTTCTAGCAATATGTACGCCTATTGTCACACTTGAGGGACACTTTGTTCATGGTGTCATCCTCTCTAGTCATTTTCCTCTTCCACGAGTTACTTTTCATGTCTTTATTTGTTGCACGAGGCAAGCTTTTCTCCATGCTTCTTTGAGTTGTCCGCAGCCTCTGTATGTCTTGCTTACTTGTAGTTCAAGTCCATGTCTCTGATCCATAAGTAAGAACCGGAAGGATGCATTGATTAAACACTTTTTCTTTTAACACTTAATAGTAAATTGCTGTTGAAAACTGCACAGTTTTTCCAACTGTTCTCTAATCAAGTATTATATGAATATTAATTTCTTGTTCGATGTCGCCGTCGTTTGATAGCTGTTGTCTAAGGTAGTTGTCGGCGTCAACCTCTAAATCTTCAGTTCTTTTAAAAGCATTGCACGTAACTTTTGTTTTCTGTAAGTTCATCTTTAATCCCACTTCTTTACTCTTCTCAGCAGGTCTCTGAATCATAGTCTGCAGCTCTGAGGAGGGTTCTTGTAAAAATGAGTATATCATCAGCAAATCAAAGGTGGGTTTAACAATATCCATTCATTGCCCAATTTGAACTATACTGATTTGTATGCTACATACAGTAAATGAATAAACGGTCGATTCACGTCGTGTTGTTCTGGCGAGATGCTATATATAGTTAAATTCAACAAATCATTTTGAGCTTGAAAAGATCATGGTTTGTATTTATAATACGTATAGTAAGGATTTTTGGGCAGCTCCTGTTTGTGTGCTTATGCTGTGGTTCAAACGTTTTTCTAGGAACGTCTGGCGTGAAATCTTCTAAATCAATTTTACCGCTGTGATTTTGATTACACTTTGTGTCCCTAGCTCGAGATGTTTTGGTCGGGTAATGTTTTTTTTTTTTTTTTTTTTTTCTTTTTTTTATTAGGGTCAGTACTCGAATGCGCTTTCCACTTACGCGGGCTATTTTTCTTCCCACTCTGACGTTCCTTCCCATTTCAACAAACCTATGTCATGTGTTTGCTGACAACTTCATACATCCGATGTCCAGGGTTATTCACGTACTTCGAACGAACGTAAGCAAGTGCGTTGCAACGCTGTCGGAGGACAATCTCCTTGAATTTAATTTTAGTAAAATTTCGTGCTGTATTGTACTAGCGAAGCATTCAAAACGTTATGTTATCATGTCAGAAATAATATATATCTTCTGTCCATATTATCCATCCCAGGGGTTGCACTGACTTTTTTAAAGTTTTCGCCAAACTCAAATTTTTTTTCGCTAATGTATTATGACAGTACAGAAAGATAATCGACAAAACGATTTCTTTTTCGCAAATTGCGAAAAATGCGATCAGCAGCGCGACTCCTGCATCCATCGTGTGGAAATTTCAAGAGAAGAGCTTTTAAAGCTTCATTGGGCTATTTGGAAAGGGCGTCATCCCACAAATACAATACATAAATAAATAAATAAATAAATAAAGTGAAATAACGATTAAAACATATGCCGAACTGCCCTCAAGATCAGAATGAGAAAAACAGAAGTTTTTAACAAAGAACCGCTTACTTCACTGGCTATGACGCTTCCCAAAGAATCGTCACAGGCACCTTCTGTTCACTAAGAAGCAGTCATGATACTTCCATTTTATAGTATATACATATATTTACAGGGGGGGGAGCCCATACTTGCACTGGTGCCCAGCTCTGACGGGAGATCTGAAACCTGCGCTTCAGACCTCTCGGCCACCAGGACGGCATATAATTATTGAAAGACAATGTGTTTTTTTTTTTTTTTTTTTTTGTTTGATTGGAGGTTTAACGACCACCGTGAGCAACTCAATGGGCTATAAGCAGTCGCCCGTCCCTAATTTAGGGTCACTGGTTCCAGGGAAGGGAGAGAGCCAGTGCCGTAAGACAAACACAACATCCATGCCTGACCGGGATTCGAACCCGGACCCGTTACGGACGAACGATCAGAGGCCAACGCCTTAGACCACTGCGCCACCGGGGCGGCAAAGACAATGTGTGTGTGTGTGTGTGTGTGTGTGAATGAATGAGTGGGAGGTTTGTGCGAAAGCCCAAATTCGTCAGTGACGAAGATCGAAACAGCGCTCCGGAGCAAGTTATTCTAACCGACTGAACTACACCAACGGAATATATCACTGCAGATTTGTCGTCTCGATACGCGCTTACGCGCTTCATCTCTGTAGCACGTCACAGGGGGCGAGGGAGTTAATGGGTAGTTCGTTCAATTATTCCATATTTTTAAGTAGTTTAGATTAACCCTAAAAGTTAAAAGTTACATGTTGAAAAGAAAATAGTTCTGTATCAGTGGTGTATAGAAAAAATAAATAGTTCTGATGAACAGACTTTAAAGACAAAACAAGAAAAAATGTCTCTCCTAATTCACAAACCGATTGTGTTATGGCTTAAAGCCCGGATATTTGAACATTAAAAACATCCAAAATTAGTAATCATTTATGCACTAAAAATCAAAAGACATGCGGTAAAATAGATGAAATACGCACTCAACATACCTGAAAGTTTTACTGCAGGATTCATATATTTACATGATATATTTGGCTCTTGAATATTTTCACGATTGCACATGACAACTAAATGCTTTTTTATATTTTCGAAAGAAAAAAGTGCTTTCTGTCAGTGAAAAAATTTTTGTACATAAACAAATTCTTTTGCACGTCCACAGATGTATCGGTGCCTATTTAAAACACGCAATGTAAGTGGGAGACATACTTCCACAATCAATATTTCTCCTTTAAGAATTTTATAAATTATTTCAATTTTTCCCAAACCAGAATTATTAGAGAGCATCTTCGAATACATACTTCTTTTGTATAGCTTGACCTTGTAGGCCTGGTATATTTTCAATACCTTGCTTGATGCCTTCTATCATTTTAAAATTTCATGCCCCTTTTCCTGAGTACTGGAAAAATAAATGTCATTTAACTAATGATACCTTGATTTTCTTAAGAGTCGTTTGGCTCTAATGATCATAGAAGAATCCAGAAGAGCATTCACGATATCTGAATGCACTTCTGATTGAATTGAATTTCTGCTACAGTTTATTGTGCTTCGCACATCGTTCCGTGTGCGAAGCACAATAAACTGAAGCAGAAATCCAATTCCCCATCTCGTTAAAACTGGCTGTTGTTGGAGATTTAATTCTGGAGCCATTTCCTTAAACAATTGAATTCGAGAGGGAGGTTTAAGAAAAAAAAAATTGCGGGAGTAATTGCTTGACAGAAAGGACACAGCAGAAGTGCAGTGTAATGCGGATTGATACCATTTTCGGCAGTGACGTGCATGTGGCTTCCCTGCCTTCATCAACAGTACACTCTTAGCGTGCGTGACTTGAAGTATAGTTACCTTACCACGCTGATTTTTTTTTTTTTTTTTTTTTTTGCTGAGTTTGGCACTACTTTTGATAAACAATTTGTCTGACTCATGGTTTTTGATGCGCGAAAAAAGTTCCATATTTACCCTTACAAGCACGTACACTTACAAATCGAACGCTAGGACTTCAATAAACGTGGCCTTCCTACATAAAAAAAAAAAAAAAAACGTTCCGTGTGAGAAAAAAACGTTTAGTGGAGGGCAAAAGAAAAACAATTACATTTCTGGCGCAGTGGTTTAGTGGAGGGTAAGCTAAACAATTCTCTTTTGATTGGAAGTGGATTCGTTTGAGTATGACCATTCTGTAATAAGGGAGATTTTTTTTTTTTTTTACTACTGGTTTCGCTATTGTACCAAGATGCTGTTAAGAGTTAAAACGATAATTTCGCTTTTCAAAAGAGCTTTTCTAGAATTTTTTTAGGATATATGCAAAAATATGCACTAAATGTGAAAATATGCATTTATTCCTCAAAGTGTCTAAATATGCAAAAATATACGAAATAATTTTGCGTGAACACCCAGGCTTTAGTTATGAAAAAGAAATGTATTAAATTAAAAAATAATATATTTTGTGTGGAACACGTCGCGCTCGTCGTTTTCTCCAAGAAAACTATCCGGGATTGATGATTAAGTATGATAGCCGAAATATGCATGCAAGATATTTTTTGTCGAATGGCATCCGTAGTTAATGCTACGGATGCCATTCGTCAAAAAAAAAAAAAAACTCTCACTCATTTTTCGCTGTCACTGTTGTTTTTGTGAGATGGCATCAGCACGCCCCTCAATTGTACTCCAGCTGAAGCATGCATCCCTTAGGAGCTCTCTTAGGTCGTTACTTTCCAAGCGCAGCGTACCGAAACTTTTGGAATGACATTGACTAACGCCGGAAAAGCTTGATCGCACCTGCTACATTTTACTTAGAAGCCGCCTAAAGTTCGGAGAACGGCTCAACGTGTTGTTTTTCGTATGTATGAGGAGCCCTGTTTTGTTTCTCTTCATATTTTTTATAGCCTGAAAGAAGAGCCAAGAACCACGTAGAAAATGTTTTGCATATGGCATGACCCCCTTCTTTTCCCGCCCTCACACACATACACACACGCCTCCGAACACGATGACGACACAAGTGTAATAGCAGAAGACACACCTCCGTATCCGCTGGCCCCTGGCGAGGGTTATTCACCTGTTCGATCGCAAGGTACCATGGGAAGAGGACTTCCAGTTGTTGTTACCTGTAGGTGAGGTCAGCAACCGATGCCGATGGCCGCAGAAAACTTCGCCTTGACCCCATGCTCCACAAAACCGGTTCCCACTTTTTTCGGCCCTAGATACAGGTACATCATTTCATCTGAATGCTCCGCAGAGCACGATGATTTTCAGCTTTATCCCAATTCCCCATCACCCCGTCCCCTTTTTTTCCCACCCCATCGTTTCTCGTAAGTGATTCAACTCTTGAGCATCCGTAAACGATGAGCAGGGCGCTGTATCCCCCTCGGGCTGAAAGGGGTACGACGTAATGATGCTCCATTTGGGCTAGATAAAGCAATGCTTACTTGGGCGTAAAGTATGATAAACCCAGTTAGGCACTTCACAGAGTGATTTCACGGTCTCACCAGATCACTATCTTTCCCTTTCTGAAAAGAAAAACTCACTTTAATTATTTAGTAGCTATTTATGTTAACCAGCTTGCCGATTTCTCTGTCTTTTCTCAAACGCGCGCTGTCTCTCCTATCTCTTCTGCCTTTCTCCATCTCGCTTTCCTCTTTGTCTGTTTTCTGTCACTGTTCTTATTTTAACCTTTCTCCCCTCCCTCTGTCTCACTTTTCTCTCTCTAATCTATCGTGTCTGGCTCTTCTGCTTACTCACTCCCTCTCTGCTTCTGTCCTCTGCGCTGCCCCTTTTCTTTCTCTATTCGCAATTTATCTTTCTCTCCCTCTCTCTCTCTCTCTGTGCTTTATATCCCGCAGTGGCTTTCTTTCCCTCTCACTCTCTTAGTGTTTGTTCTTCACTTTGTTCCTTCCTATATTTCGCATTTTTTTCACTCCCTTGTTTCTCTTCGGTTGTTCGTTTTTCCTCTCTCAGCGTCTGTCCTGTGCTCCGTGCTCACGCGCGCGCGTTTTACCCCCTCCTCCTCTTCCTCCTCCTCCTCTCTCTCTCTCTCTCTCTCTCTCTCTCTCTCTCGCTTATTTCTGACTCGTCGCTTCCTCTCCATTCCCTCCCTATGTGTCTTATAATATTTTTAATTTGTTTGGCTTTTGGCTTTGTGTGTTTAAACAAGACATAAATGCTTAACACAACACTTAGGCGTTCACACACGGTCTCAGGAATGAATATAGCAAGAACTGGAAAGTACAAAAGAACTTGTTTATTCTTGGTTGTTGACTTACATGTACATCTCTCAAACACCAACACAATTTTTCTCTGAGTAACTGCAAGAGCTTGCAGACCGAATCACGTGATCAACCTCGTAGATTAAACTTACGCTGTGTGCGAATCATCAAGATAACATGCAGTCTAAATTCAATCAGTAAATCATCTTTCGTAGTATCACTACATCACGCACTCTTTACTCGCGACGTGTCTTTTTTTTTTTTCTATTATTATTTCCCTTCGACTCACCGTCAGTCGTTATCAAAAAGCAAAAGGAAATTCAGTAAGGTGATGTGCCGTTTAGAAAGAAAATCTAACGGTGAAGTAATATAATTTAATTAAGAACAGAGACTCAAAAGAAAAGGAAGTTTATATTATTGATATACGTAAGTCTGCTCCTTTTAATCTCAGACCTTCTTAACTTCTCCCTCTTTAAAGAGGTCCATCTCAATCCTTTTTTTTTTTTTTTTTTTTTTCTGTCTTTCTTTTTATCTCCCTTTCTCTTCGTTTAAATATGCTTCTGAAAACGGCATTATATGTATCAAACAGCTCGCGAAGCGCGGATTAAGCGGTCGCAAGCTCCCTGACTAACGACAACATTTAACCAATCAGAACAAGCCATAATTTTTCACCTTTGAAACAACGTATAAAGTGTTTTCCTTAAACTACGTTTACCCGAAACTTTTTGCGAATTTTAATACTTTAACACTGGTAGTATTTGAAATTTACAAATTATTGCAAATAGAAATTTATAAATTATTGCGTTCAGGATTGTTTCCATAAAGGAAACTGCCCTTGTGTCACATTTACCTTTTAAAGAAAACACTGGGAAACTCGACTATGCAACATTCTTCATATACGAGTTGGCTGTAACTTTAACGCGTCATTCTACTTTGGAGCTGGATCTTAATTCCGGAAGGTGATTTTATTAAGGTAGCTTTGATCGCTTCTTGTGCGGCGAATAGGACATGATTAAATGACTTAGCGCAGATTACGAAACAGGAATACCGCCACACTCGCCGAGCCGTCTGAGGCGCTGGCTTCTGACTATTTGTCAGACATGGGTCCGGGTTCGAGTCCCGGAAGAGGATGGGGATCGCGCTTCTCCGATGGCGCAGGCCCTGCCCTCTCCGTTACCAGCGGCCAGAAATTAGGGACAGGCGACCTCCTATAGCTCTGAAAACTGCTCATGATGGGAGCCAGCCCCTCCTCCCTTCCTCCCGTCCCAAATGGAGCATTTTAATATTTTCATGACATTCGTGTTCACTTACGAACTTACAGTGCACTTTGTTATTTCCGTCAGCATCCGGTGCGCATGCGAAAAATGTGGATTTTTCTGAATTTTTCATAACCCTTTTTTATCAGAGGAGAGGATGTTTACGTAGACACAGCTTCATCTCAAACAAAATGTTTTCGTTGGAAGAAATAAAATTTAGATAAAGGTTAAAGCTTCTGATCGGAAAGGGCAAAAAAACATAGCAAAACATGTCTTAGATTACTTTTTTTTTTTATGAGGTCTCCCTTTAATAAACGATGTCAGGAGACAACGAAATATTGTGGAAGTTTTTTCTAAATAAATAATTACGCTTTTATTCAGATACTTATTGGCATTTCCTTCTTCTTATCTTTCGCTAAATACATTCCACTCTCTGAAATAAACAACCTACAGTTCTCTACGTAAACTGATCCCGAGCTATAAACATATTTATCGCTTTTATCTGCTAGAATCCCTTCTCTGTGAGAGAGAGAGAGAGAGAGAGAGAGAGAGAGGAGTGAATTTTTGAAAGCTTGTCTTTTCGGATTTGTTAGGCGTGGTAATGTCACCCTACTTCCGGGAGCAGAAAAGTAATTTTTGTTAACTTCTGTCATGGCGTCAGCCGCCTTCATGAACTCCGCCCTTTGTGATTTTATTTGGTTCTCCAATATTTTCACGAGATAAAATGCGCCCACATTTATCCTCTTACTTTCTGATCTGAGCAACAAAGAGTAAACTAGGCTGATGACTGTACTTGCTCCGTCGAAATGCCGACTCTGCAGGGATATGTTGAACTCTCTCAAAAATTGATGGTGAAGGTGTTGCGCGGACAATCCTGCCAGGTTCCGGCAAGTCTTTTATCTGGACAGGATCGGTACAGGGACCGGCTAGCATCTGCTGGCCCCGCTGGACCACCACTTTCCACTCCTTTGCCCTAGCCCGCGTGTGCGACGTGCTAATGGGCAACAAAGCGTAAGAAGCGCTTTATAAAGCAGTTTCTAATCGCGAGAGGAATTCTCTGCTTCCATTTTCGTTGTTACGTTTTGCGCAAGTAATTTTCGGCGCAACCATAACGACTTTCCTGCGACTCTCTGTCAAAACTTCGCACTTAAAAATCACAAATACACCGCTCGACATAGAAAATGCCACACCATTGTCGGAACGCCAGGGAAATTGATGGGTTTGTGTCGTCAGTTGGGTTATGCAAATGATTGCACTTACGAATCAATCACGTGTCAGGTAAGGAAGACAATAAAAAAACCGGCTCTGAGCAGCTAAGTTTGTTCTTCGTCACCTGGCCGTGTGTACCATTGCATCGGAGTGATTTCGATGGCTAAAGCACGTGAAGGGAGTGAGAATGCCTAGGCGACATCATCGGGAATCTTGCCATCACAAACTCCTTTACGAGAGGCCTCATCACCGGGTTAAATACTGCTGGTTGGCCTCTTCGGCGGAACTGCATCGGGATGCAACAACTGTTAACCGAATGTGGCGACAGTTGTTAGAAGAAGACTACGTATGTCGCCGTAGTGGGATTAGTGCACGTCGGCGGACGTCCGAATGCTTCAAACGCCATTGGACAGCGGCCCCACGAGCTACAGCAGGCGACTTTCAACGAGGTGTACAGACTGACTGTGAATAGCAGATTGGCTGAGGCAAGTTTGCTCTCTCGCCAGCCATTGCGGCAGTTGCCACTCACCGCAGCATATCGTCGCGCAATGTTGCAATAGTGACATGCTTGAACGAATAAAACCATGTTGTATTCAGTGACGAGTCTCGCTTTTGTCTCAGCGCGAACGATTGAGTCTGGAAACAACGTAGTTACTGGGCTGATCTTACTGCTTCCGTGAGCACCATACAGCTCCTTTATCTGGTGTCATGGATTGGTGCGCTGTTAGTTTCAACAGCCGGTCACTGCTCGTACGCACAGTGGGTACAATGACAGCACGACGATACATCGATGAAGTGCTGAAACCGGTTTTGTTGCCGTATGTCTGTGGTATCCCCGATGCCCAGTTTCAACAAGATTAACGCCCGCTGGCACACTGCCAACAGCAGACGTGCTGCCGTGGCCAACGAGATAAATGAAGGCCTAGGCAGATGGGGTGGGGAGAGCTGCTACGTCACGACCACCGTCCCTTCTGAGGGCTGTCTCCTTACCTTCTGCGCATTCTTCAAAGTGCTTGAAGTCCCGAAAGTTCATTATTTCTTGTTTTTCCAGAGAGCTTGTGATGATGTAAAGAAACATATAATAAATGATAAAGAGTATTTTAACTTGCTTAGCCGACGCGGCTTAAAAATATCTGTCGTTAATGCCATTTCATAGCATACATAATCTTTCGGAAACCTCTATGCAAAAAGCTTGATGATTTATTTTTTAAATCCAATGCTCAGCACTCCATAATTCTACAAGTAACTAAAATGTTTTATAAGAAAAATAAAGACGTCTCCTTTTCCAGCAAATGCATTCAATGTAAAAGTGGATTTCTTTATTATTATTTTTCAACAAATTTATTAAATCGTTTGCAAACTATGCTTGAAGTTTCAGCTGATCACAAAGTTAGTGCTTCTCATGAAAGAAAAGTTGAAAAATTCAAGCGTCAGTAAATGAACTGCACAATGGGAAATACAAATAACTTGTTTGTTATTGAAACCAGAGGCGTATATAGAATTTTTTCGGCGAGGGGGGGGGGGGTTGATAAAACATTTAAGTTTTTGAAATCCATCAGGACGAAATAAAAGTTGATGAAAAATAGAAGACAAAATAAGGCATTATTTTCTAACGTAATTTGGTGCATTTTCATTAAATTAAAGCAGTTTTTTCTAATGTAAGTTGCATATTAACAAAAATAAATCAATAAATAAAATGAAACACTTTCGGGGAAGAGGGGCAAGGCCCTTTGGGGCTCTTCCTTTAAATATGAGCCTGATTGAAACTATGTCTATTTGGAACTAAGGTCAGAACATTTTGAACTCCTGGAAGTTTGTTTCGATCAAAACGTAAGTCATTCAACCTTTCAGAAACCTATTACACTTCCGAAAAAAATTATTTTAAACAGCTGTAATTTAATTATGACACATTTTGATAAAAAGTATTCGGCTACTTTAATTAATTAGGTACACATATTTTTTAATTTAACGTAATTATGTGCTTCGAAATGTGTGTATGACTTTAGTTTTCGTGTTTGGTTGTAGCTAGAGTTAAGCGAGATTCTTTGAATTTCGAACACAAAAGTAAGCATGTAAACATTGCAGGAAAAATATACAGCTTTAGAGACATTATCAGCTTCGTCTATTAAGTTAAAGATTCTATGTTTATATTTGTTTTCCTGTTGATCCGTAAGCCAAACTGTTAGCGCAGACAAGTAATAATCTTCCGAAAAGTCGCAGTGCTCTGTGTAACGAAGGACGGTGCTGCTGACGTCACAAAAAGTTACCCAGGTCTTCAGAATCGCGTTGGCCACGGGCCCGCGCGATCCCCAGATTTCTCCCTAATAGGGAATGTATGGAACGTTATTGGGAGACGACTTAATGCCCCTACACAACCCCCTCGCAATGTTAAAGAATTGTGGACACGTGTCAACGATACATGGTCAGTAATGCTTCAAGACACCATCGAGGAATTCTTCCAATCGATGCCACGCCGTTTTGCCGAATGTATAGTCCAGTATGGCTGCCATACGACAATGATAACTCAAAAGAAATTACTTCTCAGGGTGAATCAATAGGAACAGCTGCGCAAATGATCATCTGCCACATAGGCATAGGGTTTCTTGATGTTGAGGGTTAGGGTAGAGCGAAACGCCTTTTGTTTTTTCGTTTTGCTTCTCGGAAAAACGTAAAATTTGGTGAAACATTACAAAAGAAAAAGAAAAAGAGAAAACGTGAGACGGAGATGGAGATGTAGTTGCCCAAAAGGCTAAAACACTGTTTGTCTCTTGATATGTAACGTACCAGGAGATGTGACGTACCTGCCCGAAGGACGCACACGACATAAAGGCAGATGGGAATCAGAATAAAACGTCCGCGTAGCTCAATTGGTAGAGTGACTTATTCCCGAATGAGGGGATCCGGGTTCGAATCCTGGCGTGGACAGAAATGACGGAGAAATTTACTTCCTTATAATGGCGCCCGAACTATCCGGATGACCCGACCGTTCAAAATCTCGCATTGGTATGATGTTATTTCCACACCGCGAGATAGGAAAAATAAGAGAATCCTTTCTCCAGCACTTCGAAAAAAAAAATAAAAAATAAGGGGGAGATGATGTGACGTACCTGCTCGAAGGACGCACACGACATAAAGGCAGATAGGAATCAGAATAAAACGTCCGCGTAGCTCAATTGGTAGAGTGACCTATTCCGGAATGAGGGGATCCGGGTTCGAATCCTGGCGTGGACAGAAATGGTGGAGAAATTTACTTCGTTATAAATTAGTGACTCAGATGATAAGCTGCTATTGAAAAACTCTTCCAGGTAGTTAACTTCCTACGAAGAAGTGTTGTCGTAGATACATTTTCGCTAAATGTGATCTCTTTAGGCGTTGAAAAATAGCGCTGAAGAGAAATCTTTGTGTGGGAGAGACAGGGGGAAAAAGCTTTTAACTACCTCCTGTTCATTGTTTTGTGGTAAGTGGTTGTCCGATGCATGTGTGGAAGAAAAGCGGCTTGTTGGCGGAGGTCTGAAGGCTCTTGTTTTTGAGTGGAAAAAGTTGGCTGTTCACTACAGTAAATAGGCTACCTAGAAGCACCAGGGAAGGAGAATGCGCGATTAAAGATATTGAAAAGAAGTAGAATCGAAGAAGAGGAGTAGAAAGAATCGAAATACGGCATTAATAACTCTTCGATGCCATAGCATGGAAAAACCAGGATCATAAACTAAGAAATAAATAGTTTTTCCATGTAAGTTGGGAGTTTGCTTGATGGTGGTTTACTTGCAAGTTTCTTATCTTCATCCATAAAGAACACGCAGGTCAACCACCATCAAGCAATTTCAGAGAATGTTACTTACTCGTTATCTCAGAAGACAGTTCAGTTTTCATTTTTTTTTTTTCCGTGTTTTGTATTTTATTTTAGTCAGTTGTACTTTCTGGCTTGGAGATATTATTCTCTAGTGAAGTTAAAAAAAAGATAGGAAAAACAAAGACAAACTTGCGTCTGTGTTTCTTAAAAAATAGTTTGTAGCTGAACACACGGACTCCACCCCCACCACCCCCTAGTTCTGGAACATGGCTACTGACTTGTGACACAGTAGTGTATAGTAATGATTACAACGGATTAGCCTGTACAGAATGACTCCATCAATTGAGATATGCGTCAGTTCTTCGTTGCGAATGTTCATCAGTGATTAGTATGCAGACCTACCTGCATAACCAGTGAATTGCTGGTGTGCTACGGAATACCACGAAGTGCTGAAATCCCTGAAGCCTTTCATGGCAAAAGACTTGGTGTAGACCCTAATCCTTAGCATATTTTCCTACTTAATGAATGATATTTTGTTATATTTCTTGAACACCGTATATGCCAAGCGTGCTTATTCCTATTAATGAGATCACCAAGGGGGATAGTTTGGTGGCGGGAATACTGAATGAAAGGGTAGGGCGCAGCTTAGGATTAAAAGGGTTAACAGTCAAGTTGATCAACTTTTATCAATATATTGTATTTTTTTTATTTAATTTCCCAAGAATCCGCCGATATGTCGATTTATCATGACCGTTGAACTTGACAGTTTTACTTAAATTTAGAAATAATTAATTATCTTCACTAATTAGTCAAAGCTTTCTTGAAGTTTCTTACGTATCTCTTCTTTGACATCGATTTAAAGGGACAATAAACAACTGCATATTTCGCGGTAGTACGATTTCGTACTGAGGTAAAGAAACAGCGAGTACTTCTCAGTCACGCTTCTTTATTCTAAGAGTATTTTCTGTAAGAAAATGTACTTTTTTGTTTGTTTTTTCGTGTGAGGGAAGGGGCGTATAAAACATCAACAAACTGAATCTGGGAAAAGTCCAAAGAAATATCGAATTGAAGAGATTTCAGTGCATTGAATACAGCCTAACTCGAGAAAACAAGGTCACGATTGTTTGCGGTTATTTATTTACCCCCCATCTTTAAAACATCTCCCCACTGTACTGTGATGAGCTCAAAAAGTTCCTGCGGGATGTTACTCGCAGATGTAGAAGTCGTGAATGATTAAATTATCCAAGATGTAGTAAACAGGAAATCTGAAGCGCATGATTTCACATTACTCCCGTGAGCTAACAACCTTCTGTTTCTATCGCCCTCCAGCGCAGTCAGTTTATCATCAGCTAAGGCTTGATGGACCCCTTGCTCGAAAGGGGTAAGCAGATCACATCTTCGTTGAATAAGTAAGAAGAACTGAAATAGAAGCAGCTTCACTGAAGCAGGGCAGACGATCCAGGTGTCTTTCAAGACCTTTATTTTATTTTTTATTTTTTCCGGCAGCTGCTATTGCCGGATTTGGCAGATTGCTACTGCGTCCACTAAACTTAAATAATAAAAACAAGTGGCAATCAGAAGATTGTAACCTGAAACAGCTGGATTCCTACGTTCGTGAAGAAGAGAGTACACATCAGTCTCACCATATTAAAGAAAAAATCATGCGAACGTGTGCCCGCGCACGCACACGATTTTGAATACAAATAACAGTTACTCCTTTGAGGTTTATTCAGCATTAGTGCAGTTATAATTTTTATATAAAATAGCCAAGAGTTTTGATTAAACTTCTGTGGGGTAACTCTCAGTTAAAAATTTAGCATGACTAGTTTAAACAAGGTACTTTTCTCTCCGTTAGCTACAAGTCAGTCAGTCGTCCTGCAAGTTTCGTTAAAAGTCAGTGAGCAAAGCATTGATTTGGACCACATCATCGAAAGTAAAGCCGCTTTGTGAAGGACCAGAATATGGGGGCAGAGTGATAAGCACTTCGTAACCCACAGCTCCCGGCATTTCTTGTTCGTGTCTCGCGTGCATTATACCCTTGAACAGCCCCATATTGTGAACCTCGAGATATGCGCAACTGCTTCTGGAACCCTCATCTCCTAAAAAAAAAAAAAAAAAAAAAAAAAAGTGAATAAATAATCAATATAACCCTGATGAACCTCTCTCTCTCTATCTCTCTCTCACGCACACATCTGTATGTGTGCGTGTGTGTTGTACCTACCCGAAACGATTGGAAAGGGAAATCGTGGATCAAGAAAACGACAAGAGTTGACTACGTCATGATAAAAAGTAAAGACCTTCAAGTCCCAATGGGCTGGACACGTTTCTACAAGAATTGGCCGCCTTTTAACAAATGAAATACCAGACTGAATACTAAGTAATAGGTAAAGACCCTGAATACGCCCACATGGGAAATAGATGAATGAAATTTAAAAGCATGCTGGGGTAACATGATTAATGGCTTAAGACAGAGAGTTGTGGAATAGACTTAGACTGTCATCCAGCAGCGAATTTTTTTTTTTTTAATATTGGAGGTTTAACGACCACCGTGAGGACCTCAGTGGGCTATAAGCAATCGCTCGTCCCTAATTTAGGGCCAGTGGATCCAGGGAAGGAAGAGACCCAGCGCCGTAAGACAAACGCCATGCCTGACCGGGATTCAAACCCGGACCCATCTCAGACGAGTGATCAGAAGCCATCGCTTAGACCACTGCGCCACCGGGGCGGCCCAGCAGCAAATTGAAAGAGGTTGATGATCGTATGTAGATATGCCAATTCTATTATGTATGTATGCCCCCACCCCACCCTCTGTCTTCTAGAACTATCTTCCTCCCCTTTTTGATTTAACGACCACCGTGAGCAACTCAGTGGGCTATAAGCAGTCGCTCGTCTTTAATTTAGGATCACTGGTTCTAGGGAAGGTAGAGGGCCTATGCCATAAGACAATGCACCACCCATGCTACACCCGGGACACGAGCACTGGCCCACTCGGACGAAGGCCGCCTCGGTGGCGCAGTGGTCTAAAGCGATGGCTTCTGATCATTTGTCCGAGATGGATCCGGGTTCGAATCCCGTGAAGCATAGGTGTTGCGTTTGCCTTACGGCCCTGGCTCTCTCCCTTCCCTGGAACCAGTGGCCCTAAATTAGGGACGGGCGACTGCTTATAGCCAGCTCACGGTTGGTCGTTAAACTTCCAATAAAAAAAAAAAAAGAAAAAGGGTCTGAAGCCAACGCTTAGCCAACCACTGCGCCAACCGGTCGACTAGAACTATCTATCTTTAACGCGGAGTGGGGGTAGGGGTGGGGGTAATAAAAATCCCTCCCCGCCCTTTGGCAGTGTTTCCAAAATACTCAAGATTTCCTCAGTTGATTTATTTAAGTCGAACTTTCTTCTCTGGTAATTGTGGGCAATATTGTTCTTCAGTAGTTTTTGTTTTTTAATGTTTTTGTTTTGTTTTTGTTTTTTAATGCAGGTTGCCGTAGTGAGGGCTGCTGTGTGTTATCGACCTCTTCGCAATAGGCTTAAAATTACCGAAACGGACTTAGCTGCCTTGCTCAATGTTTTTGTATCGAAAAGTATTAACCTCACTAGATTTTATCAAAATTTTCGTTTTGAAAATTATATATTAACCTAACATTTGATTATTAGTGCACGTTTTTTAGCGAATCCCTCTCGCGGTTGCACCAGTTTGCCGTAAATATTGACTTCTGACCTGTTGGCTGTGTCCTGATCAGTTCACAAACGGGAAATTCTTGTTCTAATTTTTCCCAAAACGCATGCATTTTATTAGCGCTGTAGAAAAGAAATCTGCTATACTCTTCGGGTGCTTCACATTTTAAATGGGTAGACTTATTTCCGGTCAATATTTTAAAGCTTGTGACGTATTACAGAGGTGAAGCACTTGTGAAGATGACAAATCTACAGCCATAAATTCCGTCGGTGTAGCTTAGTCGTCAGTAGAACAACTGGCTCCAGAGCGAGGAGGCGTGTGTTCGAATCCCACCGCACCGGCAAATTTATGTTTTCACATTAGCGCCCGATTGTGGAAAATGGATCTGCTGGCCGTTGGGTTCTTCGAAAAAATGTGTGACGTTACTTCCGCACATCGTCATGAATAAATTTAAAATTTCTTCTTCGCTTCAAAAGAAAAAAAAAAAAAATACAGGCAGGCTCAGTTCTGATTGAGCCGTCAGTTTGGAACGTAGGACTACGACTTGCAGATCGGAGAGTTGAAATGAGCTAGTCGAGTATGGTTTCGAAGCGTGTATTTGAATGATGTGAAAAGTTGCTTACATAATTATACCAATAACGCTGGATATATTACAAACACAAAGCAGAGTTCGAGTTGGGCCGGGTACGGGTTCGATCGGTGTGTTGGATTTTTGTTTGGCGGCGGTTTGCTTTCAGTCGTTCTCGATACTCTCTAGTTCGTTAAGCTACAGTCTCCTTGGAATTCTTACATTCATCATCACTTGCTCTTGCCTCTCGTTTTGATTTTCTCCACTTTTGTTTGCGTTCATTCTGAGAATTCCGCGGCACTGTCAAAAATGTTAACCCGTTCACACGAAAACAATTAAAAAAATTAGTTTAAACCACTGTGATATGTTCTTTATATATTTGAATAGATCTCGTCGAGAGCTTTAAAACGATACCACGCTCAGTCGTTTTGCACTTACGGTTGTCCAGATAAACCGCGATATTGTCAAAAGTGTTCACACGAAAACAATTTTTAAAATGTTCAGTCCAGACCACTGCGAAATGTTCTTCGTATATTTGAATGGTTATCGTCGAGAGCTTTAAAACGATACCACGAACAGTTGTGTTGCGCTCACGGTTGCCGAGATAGACTGAGTCAAACGCGTCGGCACACCCAGAAATATTGCATCATCTCCCTCGCGCACAGGGAAAGAAGGGAGCGTCGCGCACACGATGTATTGCGCAGTACGCGAATTGGACTCCATGCTGTTTACGAATATGCTAACACGATTAGTGTGCGACACGTATTTTCAACGTTATAATTATTTCAATTGGGACATATTTTTGTCACAAACGGTCGGCCGTATGTCGCCCCACATACTATCCGCGGAGTTAGACACAGTCCTACGTCAAAATAATAATAATAATAATAATAATAATAATAATGGAGAGATGATGTGACGTATTAGCGAGGCGAAGCACATGTCAAGAGGACAAATCTGCAGCGAGAAATTCCGTTGGTGTAGTTTAGTCGGTAGAACAACTGGCTCCGGAGCAAGGAGGCGATGATTTGAATCAGCAAATTTGTGTTTTCACAAGCTCCGGTTTTCCTAATAGTTAAACTGAGGAAAATATTAGACTTGAAATTCCGCGGTTTGTCAAAAATACCACTCGCTCTAAAGTGCATTAACATTTATTTTCAATTCTCTATTTCATTCAAATATGATGCTATATAGCGTAATTGGTGAAGAAATTATTAACGAGCATGGCGGCTTGTAACTGATGTTTTAATGATTATGTATTGTGAATTGTTATATGTCTGAACAACGATTAATTGATCTTAATCGTGTTGGAATTTAAGCGTGAAAAATAACTTGCGCGTATTCTTTTCATTTTTCAGATTACATGAGGAAGAGGAAGTCTTCGCTCCCCGGGCATAAGATCACATCATCGACAGAACCTTTAATTAAAAGAGCAAGGAGTTCTTCTACGTGAAGAACATTGTACAGGCAGGTACGTTTTGGATGACATTTGTAAGGCGACATCCTGCTATAATTATTCAGTTTCTTTCTTTTTCCATTTCTTTCTTTCTTTCTTTCTTTCTTTCTTTTGAGATAATGTTTGCTTTAAGAAAAAGCTATTATTACTATAAATACTTTTAAAATTTTCAACAGCGAAAGCTGAAAAAAAAATTGTGTGTGTGTGTGTGTGTGTGTGTGTGTGCACGCCCACACGTGTACACTGTAAAAAAATTTATCGTAAATTTCACAGTTTTGGACCGTTAACAAGGTTGCCATCCTTTGACTGTAAAAAACAGTTTTGTACTGTATTAATTACGGAAAACAACTGCGAAAGAACAGTCAGGAACTGTTATTTTGACAGTTTTGTACCGTATTATTTACGGAAAACAACTGCGAAGGAACAGTCTGGAACCGTTATTTTTACAGTTTTGTACTGTATTATTTACGAAAAAACTATGAAGGAACAGTCAGAAACCGTTATTTTTACAGTTTTGTACTGCATTATTTACAGAAAACAACTGTGAAGGACAGTCAGAAACCGTTATTTTTACAGTTTTGTACTGTATTATTTACGGAAACAACTGTAGTTTTTACAGTTTTGTACCGTATTTTTTATGGGAAGGAACAGTCAGGAACTGTTACTTTTACAGCTTTGTTTTGTACTGTATTATTTACAGAAAAGAACTGTGAAGAAAGAATTACAAACAGTAATTCTTACAGTTTTATACTGTTGTTTACAGAGAGAAGAAACAGTCAAACTGTAAATCTTAGTTTTAAGATTATTAACCTAGCAATCAGATATGCCTGAATCGTGTGATTTTTTACTGTTCAATATGTAATATCACATCAGAAAACTTGAATATTACATCTCAATCCAGGGTGACATAATTTCTAAGTTTTCGTACATGATATTACATATTGAACAGTAAAAACAGGCAATTCAGGCATATCTGATAGCTAGGTTAATAATCCTGTGACCTTGTTCCACATAAGGGAAGAACGCATCTTCAGCTGAATGAATAGTAAAACTTGCTTTATATAATGTGTTATTTTAATACAAACACTTGTGAAACAGGTGAAGTAAACAGTGTGCTCACAAAAAACTTTAATGATAATGTATAACAATGAATACGCACTTGTTTTATTGTGCTTATATTAAACATATGCTACTTATAAGCTTACTTGTTTTGTGTGCTGGCAAATTCAGCATCATCAGTCAGTTCTGAACATGATTCAGTGAAAGTGGTCTTATAAAGTAGGATATGTGTGATATAAAAGCAATAAAAATGTGTTCTCCGAGAACAACTGCAGTCAGTGTGGCGAGGTGTGGAAAAACACAAAGGTTGAAAAAACAGCTGAAGCTCAGATTTTCAGACAACATGGAGGGAAAGCACAAACGAATATTGAGCTGCCCAAGGATGATCATTGATTACATCTGAAATGTTAGAAGTATCTAACTTGCTACATAGACCACAGTCACAGCATGATGCAATAACACAAGATAATAGACATATCTGGTCAGTATTGCATTACAATTTGGCAGCCTGAACATGGTTTCCCTCTTCACAAAATAACACGGGAATGATAGGGAATTGTTGGCCCTCGACAACATAATACAGGCTGCTTTATGGTAATAGGGACTTCATCCTTTCTATTCTCCAGACCTTGCCACAACTTACCTTTCAGAATGTTTCAAAGATAAAGAGCTTTTCAAGAAAGCCACATAGGCATGGCTATAAGAGCCTCATACATATTTTACTGCCACATAAAGTTAAAGAAAATATTTAAAAAAATTGTCCCAATGGTTTCCCTCTTTACAAAATAAGATGTTAAGCTGTGTTTTCTTATTTATATACTGTCATTCATAAAGAGCAATAAAAGGGCTACTTTATTATTTTTAAAAATGGCTCTTTACTGAGAAATACTTTTGAATTTTCATCACCAAATCATAAATTTTGTGATTACCATCCAAACCATTATACCACGAGGCACAGTAGAATTCCAGAATTTCAACCTGTCATCAGTACAGCTTGTTCAAAGGATTATGCATTAAAAATTACTTTTATATTGATTGGTTACAATTTTAAAAAGGTGACAATGCTGAAAGGCCCAAGAAATCAGCAAAGATAATTGCTTTTTATTGCTGTCAAAGGTATGTTTTTATTCCCACAATAAAGATGTAGACCACAGATTCAAAATAGTTTCTCTTTTAGAGAAGTCGTATAACATCAGTAACTAAGCAGACTAGATATTAAACATGAAATAGACTTATCTTTTACAAATAACGTTTTTATTAAATAAGTGGTAAAGAAATTGTGGTACATAGTTGAAATATTTGTTTTTTTTATTGTTTTGTCCACTCAAAGTCAGTCATTCATTCATTCATTAACAAAAGAATGTTTGGACTGTATGGGTCATTTTATCTCTCAATTTTGATTCCATGATCAGGGTTGATGTTGAGATGGCACCTATACAAAAAAAAAAAAAGTATCAAGTTTAGGAAACATAGAAATATATATATATATATATATATTCATTTATTTTATATCTAAATGCTTACATCTAGGAAATATAGCACATAAAACATTACCAAATGTATAAGCATTGCAATCTGAGCTGCACACTTGATAACAAAATGAATTTGTTTATCAAGGTCAATTAACAAATATTTAAATGTTTATGCCCAATTATATACTAAAGAAAGACAAAAAATACGAAAATCTCAGGAATACAATACCCTTGCAACTACACTCACAGACAATGAAATTTGTGCACTTAGAAGAAAACATCGCATTGAACTGAAATTTTATGGAATTAATGATACAGATGGATACAAATGGCAAAAACAGAGCTGCAGGACAATTACAGAGGGATCTGTGGCACGCAGTCCGACCTGGAATCCCCGCCAGGAATGGGAGCACATGGGGTGGTAGGATCTCATCCACACATCGCTGGCACGTCAATGATCCATATACTAGCAGGGCTTGAAAAATACCATGCCAGAGATGCCCGAGGCATGTAAATTATTGGCCTGGGTAAGTAAAATGAAATCTAGTAGCCCGGTCGGTTGGGCAACTAGGTTCAAAGAAAAAAAAAGTTTGGAATGGAGAATTTTCTACTCTAGAAAAAAAAAAAAAAAAGACAGTCGTCGCGTGTTTTTCATTTTACTGCAAAAATCACCAGAATTTGTTTTATTATTATGGGAGGAAGTGCTTCTTCAATTATATTATGCTCTACATCCAGAAATTGGGGCCATACGTAGTTTTGCTCCAGATGGCGTTTACAGTTAACGACAGGGTGCAGGGTGCATGCCTGGATTGAAACTAGCCTCCGGTGTTTAGTGACAAAATGCGTAAACTGCCCTGAAACAGGAGGATGCAGACTGATGGGCAAAAGCCGTGCTTTATGAGGAGGAAGTGACCACAGAACATTTATTGCACAGCCCCGGGTGGGGTTGGGTCTCTGATACAACTTGCGCGAGTGAGGGAGGAGAAATAATGGAAGCCCCCCCCCACACACACAAAGAACAGAGGTACTACTGAAACAAAGCCTAAGTTTCGTTTAAGATTTAAGAATGAGCCTGTACACTTACCCGGGAGAAGAGCAAAAATTACCGACACCGATAACTTACCTAGTTTGTCTGAGAGAACAGTAGTTTGTGTTAGCTGCGGATATAAGTTTTATTTATAAATGGATACGATTGGGGGGGGGGGGATCCAGCAATGAGAGCATATCTCATAGTAAGCTATTATGTGGAATTTCCGATCTGTCAGCGGTTGTTACAAATTCGTCTTCTGCATTGTTGAGTGATGTAATTTCAGAATCTGAATCTGTGTCGTTGGCAGAATTGAAACTTACGCAAGCGGACTATGATAAAGTGTACGCAAAAAAACACCGTTGGACAGTTCAGGAATCTTGGATAAAAACATTTAATTGGCTAAAGTCAAATTATGACAAGACTATTATGTGGTGCACTGCTTGCCAAAACCATTCCAAAATTGCCAATACCACCAGCAATTTTTTTCAAGAAATGTGTGTGTGTGGGGGGGGCACACAGGAGCAGCTACATTTGGCTGTATAGCGGACCGGGTCCCCGTGGAATCCATTTGTACCTGGCGCATGATTCGTCGATCCTCTCTACCAGTGGTCCCCCTGGTCCGCCCGGAGCCACTCTGCCGTGTGGCAGTGCAGTCACGTGTTCACTGCTCCCAACACAGTCAGACGATATATGGTCAGAATGGTCCAGGCGGTGTATTTTTTAACATTTCAAAATAAAAATTCTAAAACATAGAATTGAATTCACTATTACACAAGTACAATGTCATCACAGCCCCACAAAGACCCAGTGAGTTAAACCTGACCTTCCAGTGTGCAAGGAACACTTTTTTCCAGATTACTTTGCAGTCATCGTTGAAAATTTTCTTGGAAATTTCACCTAAAATAATCCCCTCTCTAGGTCCCAGGGCTTGACAAATCCCAGGTGCCTAGAAAACTGGCACTCACATTCGTTTTTTTTAAAGTTCTGTAATGTGCACTAAATACCATGATTTTTGTCATATGATCCACAGAGCAGCTGTTAAAAGGTTTTTAACCCTACATTGCATACATTAGTCCCCCCCCCCCATTTTTTTAACCTAAATGTGTACATACAGTATAATGCTTACAAAAATCACACGAAATTCTGAAAATCATTATTGAGTCTATAGATTATGAAATATAGGTTGGTGACAAATTTGGCACTTTGCACGACTAGGGTCTCCATCCAATAAATATACTGTAATAGAAAATTAACGTCCTTTTTCATGAAAATATTTTTACAACATGTTTTGAATATCATTTTATTATTAAGGTAATGTATGCATTGATGATATCTTCCAATGCAAAGCAATCAATAAATCACTTATATTGTCATAAAATTCAATCAATAATCATTGAGCAAATAACATGAATTGTAAATTACTAGTCTTATGATGTAAGAAATTCAACAAAATAATTACTGTGCTTATTTAAATAAAAATGCAGATTGCATTTTATAATATTTTTTTTTTTTGATTGGAGGTTTAACGACTATCATGAGCAACTCAATGGGCTATAAACAGTCGCCTGTCCCTAATTTAGGGTCACTGGTTCCAGGGAAGGGAGAGAGCCAGTGCTGTAAGACAAACACAACATCCATGCCTCATCGGGATTCGAACCCCTTTTGGATGAATGACCAGAGGCCATCGCTTAGACCACTGCGCCACCGGGGCAGCTTTTATACATTTCACTGCCAACTTTAATTTCCAGTTTACGAATTTACATTTTTGTCGATCATTGGGATTGACATCTAGACAGTTTCCATCACAACAAAAGCTCATTGCTAGTACAGCACATCTAAGGCCCTTGTGTTTCTTTAGCTGGAGTTCCTGTTTTTACACCATTGCTTGGCCTTCCTGCTGTAGCCCAGGGCATGCGCCATACCATTTGCTTACTCAGGATGCTTGGGCCTTCGATATTTAACCTGGATGTGATTCGCTTTTAAAGCATTAAGCGGTCAGTATGTATGAGCCAAACATCACCTCATTTACCCACTTTTTTTTTTTTTTTTTTTGATTGAAAGTTTAACGACCACCGTGAGCAACTCAATGGGCTATAAGCAGTCGTCCATCCCTAGTTTAGCCGCCCCGGTGGCGCAGTGGTCTAAGGCGTTGGCCTCTGATCATTCGTCCGTAAGGGGTCCGGGTTCGAATCCCGGTCAGGCATGGATGCTGTGTTTGTCTTACGGCACTGGCTCTCTCCCTTCCCTGGAACCAGTGACCCTAAATTAGGGACAGGCGACTGCTTATAGCCCATTGAGTTGCTCACGGTGGTCGTTAAACCTCCAATGAAAAAAAAATCCCTAATTTAGGGTCACTGGTTCCAGGGAAAGGAGAGAGCCAGTGCCGTAAGACAAACACAACATCCATGCCTCACCGGGATTCGAACCCGGACCCTTCACGGACGAATGATCATAAGCCAGCGCTTAGACCTACGCATTTACCCACGTTCATCAATTCCAACACACTGTTGAGAAGCCCCGCTGACCACCTATTTATTACCTGTGTTTGGTTTGGAACTGCTTCACTTCGCGCGATGGATGCCTACGTCAACTGCCCATCACCCTTATCTCTAATGTTTTGCCTACTGAGAGGATATTTAACACACTGAAAGCTCTTCTTAGTGAAAAAGTTGCACAGTATTTGTAATATTACAAAATATTGCTGTACAGAAAAATCCCAACGTGGAATGTCTTCCCCCCACACAATACAGAACAAGCTTTGTCGATACTATCAAACAGCTGATTATTACACTATTTTAAACATGTGAAAATTTTTAATACTATAAAGCCAGTCTTTATTAAAGATTTTAACTTTAACAGTTACAGAGTTAGTCTTATTAACATTCATTGAAATCTTCAGTCAATTTCATTGAGACCATTCTCAATTTTTTTTTTTTTTGATTGGAGGTTTAACGACCACCGTGAGCAACTCAATGGGCTATAAGCAGTCGCCCGTCCCTAATTTAGGGTCACTGGTTCCAGGGAAGGGAGAGAGCCAGTGCCGTAAGACAAACACAACATCCATGCCTGACCGGGATTCGAACCCAGACCCCTTACGGACGAATGATCAGAGGCCAACGCCTTAGACCACTGCGCCACCGGGGCGGCCATTCTCAATTTAAGTAATTTAATATATTTGTATAACAGTACTGTTAGAAAACATAGATAACGTACATTTCCAAGACTTCAAACCTATATAAAATACAACAATATTATCTAAGAGAATTTTACAGATAAGATTTTGAAGAATTTTTTTTTTGGGGGGGGGGGGCTTGAAGCACAAAACGTTTTTCAGACTCATCAGAAATAACTTTTCTGAACACACTGTAAAATGTTTTCATCAGCAAAATCTATTACCAATTTTGAGTATAGGAAATAAAAATAAAATGGGCAGAACTTAAACACAGAAAACCTGTTCACTAAATGGAATTTTAGAACATTTTTAAAACTCAAGCCCCCCCCCCCCACCCACACACACACACACACATTACTTGCAAAAATAAATTTGCTAGCAGCTTCACTGTATAAAACTACGAGAAATTTTAGTACCGGTTCCACAACTGATGTACACATCAGTGTGCATAGAGCATATATTTCTGCAATCTGATTGCCAACCTAGATGAAAATGCTGTTTGCTCACTACACAAGTTTGAAGCCAACTTAGTGTTTACATTATAATGGAATTTTATTTCCACACCAAAACCTTTGCTCGTCTTGGCTTTCTCTACAGGAACAAGAGATACCGTTTTTTGAAAAAATGCTGAATGATCTTCGCTTTTTTTTCTTTTTTTTTTTTTAAACGTCAGAGCTATTTTAGTTTTATTTATTGCAATTTTGCAAGAAGGATACCAGACTTTTTCAGACTTAATTTTCCAAACGACCTTGAACATATTTTATTTAAACAAAAGTTCCGAAAACAATTTCATATGAAGTTGGCAATGAACTATTCATTCTATAATAAGATGAGCACTAAACTAGCCATGCACACAAAACTAACAATTCAAAACTAAGTTGAAGCCTCACCTCTAAATGAATTCCAAGTTGGCAGAAGCATAGCAAATTCCTTTTCAGAACTTGAAATTCTGTCTATTATTTTTTGATCAATGCTGAGCATGAGTGTTGGGTGAGAGTACAAGTTTCTTCTGAAATGGATTAAAACAAGAATCTTAAACATAAGAATTAAAAAGCTGTTAAAAGTTGACAAAAATATCCTACAAGGTATTTTTCTTAGTGTTCTTTATCTTAGCTTTTTATGCATTAGATACATCTCACAAGAAAGAGAGAAATATCTATTGTAAATGATGCTTTAAAAATAAAGCTTCCACCATGGAACTTATTTTAAAGCACCATTTACAATAATTTTGACACAAAAATTGATTTTAAATAATTTTGACACTTTTTGATAGAAGGAAATTTATACATATTCAGTTACATATGCATGAGGCTATCAGAGGTTTGAACTTTGGATTTGCTAATGATCTGTTGTTGGCATTAGTAAATAAATACTGCACAGGACCACTAAACTACTTATTTTACTGGTCCTGTTGGAGAGTTGTTATTTACGTAAAACTATAACTTTTCTTCTCATCCAGAAATTAGGTAGCAGTTTTTGGCTGGACTTCTGAATCTCAATGTAACACGTAATTTAATGTATCAATTCTTGCATGCATGCTTCGTAAGAATTTTGTTTGTTTGGAGGTTTAACAACTACCATGAGAAAGTTGAATAAGCAGTAAATGTGAGCAACTTTTCCATGAGCAACTTAATGGGCTATGAGCTACATAATTTCGGGCCACTGGTTCCAGGAAAGGAAGTCAGTACTGTAAAATAAACACAACATCCATGCCATACTGGGATTTGAACTTGCACTCATTGTGGACAAATGGTCAGAAGCCAGCGCTAAGCCTACTGCGTCACTGGGACAGCTGTAAATTTTATGCTATGTACTTAGAAAAATTTCAATGCTGTCGTAACATTTTTTAGTGCTAGCTTCCTTTAGCAGCTCCATATAATTTATCTGAATTTCTTTAAAATGAAAGAAAATCTGTACTTACCCACTGCGATGCTTCGGCAACCACCATTTGCAATAGCACGTAAAGTTGTTTTCACAGCACAGGTAATTCTTGGCAATTCAATTGCTGGTTGCCAACCGATCAGCTGTGGATGCGTAAACCTCTGAGCCGCACGCTGTCATATTACAGCTGAGCAGAAAGAGTTTTTTTTTTCTTTAATTTTATTTTGATTGGAGGTTTAACAACCACTGTGAGCAACTCAATGGGCTATATGCAGTCGCACTTCCTTAATTTAGGACCACTGGTTCCAGGGAAGGGTGAGAGCCAGTGCCATAAGAAACTCAACATCCATGCTTAATCAGGATTTGAACTCTGACCCAAGTCGGACGAATGATCAGAAACCATTGCTTAGACCACTGCGCCACCAGGGTAGCGAAAGAGCATTCAACTACCAAAGGTCACAGGAAAATGGATTGTTTCTCCCAGCTGAATATTAATCTATATATTCATCTTTTTGCCACGCGTGTCTGTTCTACTTTACGAATAGATCTTGCGAAGTTTAAATAAGATAGGATCAATGCTTTTAAAAATCAGTAAATATTTCCTTTCGACTGCAGAAAGGGCGTGGGACTGTAATGAAATACTGGAAGTTCTGGTTGCTTTGGGAATTCTTGCTGTGCAAAAGATCATCTTCAAGTCTTTTGATTTGCGATATTATGTGGCGCAGTTTGACTGGGCGATTTTCGCTTCCCACCAAAAGCTTCGTATTTTGTGGGCTGTATATTCAGCTACATTTTGTTTTGAGCTTTTCGAAATTCTGCTTCATTATGCCATCTTGCCAAGGTTGTTCGTGGAAATTGCTGCAATAACATGGAGCTTCGAGTTTTACCCATACACTGCTTATCAGTTGGTAACCAGAAGTTCCATGTAGCAGAAGACCCCTATGCCATGAAAACAACTTGATGTGCTATATAGCAAATTATGGTTGCCGCTGCGTGTAGGTACCAATTTTCAAATTTCATTTTGACAATTTTAAACACCAAAAGTGTGTGCTCTGCAGAAACATGTGCTATTATATGGCCACAAATAATGGGAAAACATGGGTTTTATAAAGAAATTCCGGTAAATTACACAAAGCCGTTAAAGGAAACTAACAGCTACCTGTTTTTTTATAAATAGAAATGAAAGTTCTTTTACACAAAGGAAATACCGAATGATAATAGAACAGTTTGGTTTTAGCCATCAGCCTGCTGCTTATCTTCTGCTGCACATTTAAAAAAAATATTACTGAACTATGTTATTCACCAATAATTTTATTTCAAGAGCTTTCCACCTGTTCCAGGTGTTATTCATGGCTGGCAGAGGTAGGGTGCCGCCCTGAGGATATAACTGATAGTTCACAAATCTATATCAGTTACTATTAAAGGGAAAACAAACTACTTTGCAGCTAAAGAATGTCAAAAAATATGGCCAAACGCAATTCGAAATTGTTTTTATTTTAATTTTTTAAATAAAGCTATTACAAACAAATACATAAAATGAAAAAAACCCCTGAGGCATGAGGAAGCATCAGGCTGTGTGTGCCAAATGTTTTGATGTGCAAATGTCCCCAATGCTTGCTTTAGAGCTCTCCAATTTAACATGATGTTTTGGGGGCATGCTGTTATTTGAAAAAGAACAGCTTTTTTTTTTTGTTTAAAAAACACATAACAGCACCTTAATTATATCATTCTAACAAATGCACTGCACAAAGTGTAACAGTGGAGCTAATTTCTGTGGCCCGTGATTGTGAGTGTGTAGAAGTCTAATGCAAATGTAGACTACTCGATATACTAAAATTTGAATGCCTACCCCAGTATTTTACTGAGGTATGTATAGAATTTTTTAACTAGAATTGAGATATATATGTATGTATATATATATTATATATATATACATACAGCACTTGACAAATATGTTCCAGATCTAGAAGCCAGATGAATGAAGTAAAAAAAATGCATGATGTCTGTTGATGATGCTAAGCCAAAAAATAATAACTACATCTGTTGTCAATTTCCTTTTTTTTTTTTTTTAACCCAAAGCACTTATTTGCAAAACAAAGTTCCAATTTGCTTCATAATTTTGTTTTCCCACTCATCCATTGCTGATCTCAAAAAAGCCGCCCGGTGGCTCAGTGGTCTAAGGCGCTGGCCTCTGATCATTCGTCCGTAAGGGGTCCGGGTTCGAATCCCGGTCAGGCATGGATGTTGTGTTTGTCTTACGGCACTGGCTCTTTCTCCCTTCCCTGGAACCAGTGACCCTAAATTAGGGACGGGCGACTGCTTATAGCCCATTGAGTTGCTCACGGTGGTCGTTAAACCTCTAATCAAAAAAAAAAATCTCAAAAAATTAAAATTTAAGATTTTGATTTTATTAAAATACTATTTGCAGAAGTCATATTTTGTACATATTAATTCAAAGTACTGTACTTTTACCTTTGTGTAACCTGCAGACCACAAAATTCACACAAGAAGTTTCTTTCTAAGATCCACGGTGGTGTATAATACACAAGGCTGTGAAAAAATGTGACATAATCCATAGAAAATGTGCCACCATCTGTCGTGTTAATCATGAACCATAATTTCCGGCAGAAAAGCCACGATTCACAGGATGACTGACTCAGAAGTCCAAAGATGAAGAAAAAAACTATCAGCTTATAAAAAAGTAACTAATTTTTAAGTACTTTTGAGTTACTTTTAAATAAACAAAGGAACTCATATCCCTGGGTTTTGCAGCATTACTGTAGTTCATTAGTTAGACCTAATAAATCTGTAGTATTTATCTTTTTTTTTTTTTATATGTCTCAAAATAAAAAAAAATAAAAATAAAAAAAATAAATGAGAATGTGATATTGCAAAATGGTTAAGTGCCATGGAATAATAGCTCTGTGTGCTGCTCACAACACAGACTCCCACATGCACAAATATATAGACTTCGTTGCATCATATTTTATGTCAGAATGCTTGTAACTAAAAAAAAATCTTGCATCTCTTGGCGGTCCTCTATTGCGGCGTTGTTACGTTTTTCCTGTTACATTTTTGGTACTTTTCCAATCACACCTCTCCTGACAATACCCTCACATATTTTTTTAAATGCTGTACCAATTTTTTTTAAATTATTTTACTCTACCAGTATTTGCAGTACCTAAATTTATTACTTCTTAACAGATAATCTGCAAATTATGCAACACAAATTACATTATTTACTAGAAATTGTAAAGTCTGAAATAAAAAATATTTGCTGCCAGGGACAAAAATCTAAGTGCCTGGCACCTAGGATATGTCAAGTATGGATATACATATATAGCAACTATGTTAATACTAAGCAGGGGTTGCACTGGCTTTTCTAAAGTTTTTTTGCCAATTTAGTCGCCAAATTCAATTTTTTTTTCACCAAAGTGTTTATAACATAATGAAACTGTAATCGCCAACTCACTCTTCCGTCGTAATAAATATTTTACACATATGCAAGAATGTACATTCATAAAGGCCCTTTTAAGGGCCACCTAAAATCCATATTATTCATTTCCTTTGCCTATTTCATAACATTACGCTACGCTTCACGATTTAGCGATAACGTGTCGCCATCTATCGTCGCTTCAGAAACTACTTTTGGGCCACTTTCGGAAGGTTTACCCTTTTTTTTTCCACCCGTGGGGAAGTAAAGATTTTTGTGTACCACTGATTAACAAAATCTGGTGGTCCAGTATGAAGTTTACTAATAATGCTAATTGATAGTTCACTCATAATACTAATTATCAGGTTGTTCAGAAAATAATGGCAGATTTTCTGAAATGCCATATTCAACTTTCCCACAATGCTTGCAAAGTTTCATTCCAGTGACATTAGCCAACGAGATAAGGAGGGCTGAGGAGTGAGTACGGCATTCGGTCACTGATAACAATGTTCTGAAGGCAAATCCCAACATCAGTCAGTGAACTCGCCAAACAGTACAAGGTGTTGGTGTCAATCATTTCCATCAAATTGGTAAGGCCAAGAAGCTCGATAAGTTGGTCCCACACAAACTAATGGAACATCAGAAACAAGGGTTCAAAAAGTGCAGTAACCTTCTGCTTCACAACAAAAAGGAGACCCTACTTGATCGCATTGTAACTTGTGTTGAAAAGTGGGTGCTATGTGACAACTGTAAGCAATCTGGACAGTGGCTGAACCTTGTTGAACCACCAAAACATTATCTTAAACCAAGGTTGATGCAAAAAGTCTTGACAGTGTGTGGGATTGTTCAGTGTTATACACTTAAAGTTCTGGAATGCTGATGAAAGCATTACCTCAGTTACATACTGTAAAGAAATTGACAATGCACCAGAAGTTGTGTTCCAAACAGTCATATTTGGTGAACAGGGAGGGTCCTTTTCTCCTCCATGTTAACGCAAGACCACATGTGTCACATATGACAAAACAGAAATGATACGAACTGAGGTTCAAACCCTACCCACATCCTGCCTACGCGCCTGACTTGGCACCTACGGATTTCCACCTGTTCATGCATTTTAGCAATTACGTCAAGGTCAGGGCCTTCAGGAACCGAGAGGAGGCTGAAATTGCATTCTGGGAATTTCTTGTATCCAGGAGCCAGATATCTTTTGGACTGGCATTAAAGCACTTGTTCCACAACAAACGCTTGCGAAATGGTTACTTTCGAAGGTGCAGAGCAAGCATGTTGTGTGTTTTGGTTTGAGGAAACAATGTCTGCGACACAAAGTTCAAAGGAATTTTCGCACACAATATGGCAAATAACCTCTGAATAGGGGTACATTCTGTGTGTGTGGCACAATAATTTTGTGGAATCGGGCTGTTATATTCGTCATTTGATGGCGTACCCAAACACCTGTTTTCCAGATGGGTGGATTGGTAGAGGTGAGCCAGTAGCATAGCCACCTCTTATTCCAGATATGCATAGTTGTATAGCCCCATTCAAAACACCCTGTATTTTTTCAACAGAGTAGTTGAAAAAAATAGTCCTAGCACTAGGAAGTAATGAGCAGACTGTAAGGTAGAAAAGAAACTGCAAATGGTGGCATTTTTTTCCTTGATCAAAATGTCAGTTAAGGAACAGTTATTTCACTTTGTAAATATTTGTTTACGTGCCCCATGAAGGGTAAATGTCTAAGTAATTGCACGCATGTATTTGTATTCAGATATCTTTATTAAGCTTTTTAGATTTAAATTATGTTTTAAAAGTATAACAAGGAAAAATAATAAAAAAAATATTAATCAGCTATGTTATTGTGGGCCTCCTTTATTTAAACAATCAAGTTTTATAAACCAATGTTTTTCTTTCTTCATAATGATGCCTTACACAACACAGTAAGAAAGTATGATTTATTCACTTATTTCATTAAATTAAATTTATTTTCTAATTCTTGTAACTTTCAGTCATGGTAGTGTCAAACGGGAAGTAAAACAGGAGTGTTTCTAAAGTGTGATAGTTTTTCTCTGTGCCTACATTTTTCAAGGTAAAATTGCATTTTGAATGTTTAAATTTTCATCTACATTTTTTTTTTTTTAGTGGAGGTTTAACGACCACCGTGAGCAACTCAATGGGCTATAAGCGGTCGTCCGTCCCTAATTTAGGGTCACTGGTTCCAGGGAAGGGAGAGAGCCAGTGCCGTAAGACAAACAACATCCATGCCTCACCGGGATTCGAACCCGGACCCCTTACGGACGAATGCTCAGAGGCCGACGCCTTAGACCACTGCGCCACCGGGGCGGCCATCTACATTTGATCATATATATATATATCTTATGATTTATTCAGACTCTCACAACTTGTGGTTTTTGTAATCGTTTTTCTGTTTTTTGTGGCAGATGACGAGCGTGGGTTGAGCAAGGAAACTTATAGATGCATGCAAAACTAAGTGATTCATCATGCAACTCTGAGGAAGTTATGATAATAAAAATTTTTTTGGTGGGCTTTTTTTTGATTGGAGGTTTAACGACCACCGCGAGCAACTCAATGGGCTTTAAGCAGTCGCCCGTCCCTAATTTAGGGTCACTGGTTCCAGGGAAGGGAGAGAGCCAGTGCCGTAAGACAAACAACATCCATGCCTCACCGGGATTTGAACCCGGTCCCCTGTCGAATGAATGATCAGAGGCCATTGCTTAGACCACTGCGTCACCGGGGCAGTGAAAACAGAAATAGAGTCAAGTAGTACAAATTGTGTATGCATCTGCTATCGTGGTCACAATATCTAGAAATATTGTTCTCACAATAAATTTATCACCTGAGTAAAACCATTTTTCAGATGGTGCATGTTATTCAATTGCATTATAACCCTTTTGTATTTTGTTAAGTAGGTTTTTCTTAGTTTGGAACTGAACATATAATTTTGATATTGAAAAAAAAAACACTAAAAGAAACTATTTTAATAAGGGTATATTTTTAAAAGGTTACTAGACAAGCATACTAAAATTTAGAATTGTTTTAAGGCATGAATAAAGTACTTTCTTCAGAAACTTTCATTCAGCAAAACTTTAGGCATGTAACTACATTCTGTACAACATTTCAAAAGTTTAGCAGCAAAAACTATGCTTACCTGTATCATTATTCCAGGCTTTGACTTTTTTGGAAGGTATTCCATGCTTTCTTCTTCTTCTAATAATTTTCACATTCAACTAATGAGTCACGTAGAAAACAAAAAAAAAACTACATGGCCATGTTATTATACAAAGCTGATATTTGAGACTAATTTAAAATTCGGACAGAGCAAAAGTAAATTTCCGTCTTTACTGGGTGGTATGTAAAAAGGTTATGAGAAGTAAATACAAATGATCAACAAGTTGTTTTTTTCAATTTTCCTTGAATAAGCCAGTTGCCTGGATGAAGCAATTTGTCAGATGATGATCATGCATCCCATAAACAAATGCACTGCATCCTGGAGAATTAACCAAGCAACAAAATTATGGGTAAATGTGTACTTTAGCGTCCTGCAAAGTTACGTAGTAGAATTCGTTTGTTTCTCGCATACAATCCAAAATATCACCAGTCCAAAAGTTATGAATTTATCGTAAAATTCCATCACTTACACGATAGTACCATTAATAGTACAGGTAGTCGTTAAAAGTACTTTATAACTGTTAGCGGCAAACATACGCTAAAAGCAGATAAGTGCCCAGTCTTAACTCATGCCTAGACCAACGTGTAACCGAATAGTTAGCATATGTCCACATGAACTTTCCTGTTAAACTGTAATCAAAAAGTTTCCAAATGAAAAAAAGCACTAGTCTCCTACAGTACAGAAAAACTTTGGACAAACAGATACAAAACGTTAGGGAAAGATATTGAATAGGAATAAAGTGAAGTGTTATGCAGCGAACTTAACGTAGAAATTAAGCCTAACATACAAACAATCCGGCGAAGTGCTCAACGCCAAATAAAATTAACTGAAATTGAAAGAAAAACAAAGAATGATAAATCTCGGAAGTGGAACACGGAAATTCTAACCTCGTAATAATAATTTAGTGGAACTGAGAATGATTAATATGTCTTGTAATGCTGAGATTACAAATCCCGTTTGCTCGTTATTTTGCTAAGTTCTACCAAACTACTTCGAAACGCGAGGCTAAGTGTTTGAGCATGCGCGTTAAGTAGTTCAGTAGCTCGGCGCGTTGCCATCCCCAAAACTGTAGATTTTACAGTTTTAAACTGTTAAATGTGGTTACGGCATTTTTCTGTAGCGATTTACAGTAATTTTCTGTAAAAACTACAACTTTTTTTTACAGTGTATTGAATAAAAGTGATTTGAAAATATTCAAACTTTTTATCGGTTTTTAATCAGTGTACAATAATATGGAAGTTTAGATAAATACACTCAGAACTAATAGCTGTGATGTATGAAAATTCCGTGTATTGGCGTAAATATAAAAGAACACAATGCAAGCTTTCACACACCAGACGGGGTAGCTTCATCAGGCAGTAGTTACACTGAGCTACTGCTTGATAAAGCCATCACAATGTATCCGCCCAGGCAAGTCACAGAGTGCACGTGACAAGGTCGACCACACACGGAGATATAAACGGCCGACCAGGACAGATGAGCCATAGTGTGTTACGTAAACACAATGGGCAGAGGTAGTGATTTGACAGACGTTCAAAAAGGAATGATCATCGGCTACCGCGCCAAGGGTGGAAGCATCTCAAAAACAGACTTCGTGGGTTGTTCGCGAGGTGCTGTACTAAGGGTGTACCAAGAATGGACCGCTGGTACACCGAGTACCTCCCGACGTCAGTAGTATAAGACCGCGCTTGATAACCCTTTTCGGTGGCAACACTTCCGGTCACGTGACGGGTGGGCGGGTCCATCCGGTCTCCTCTCGGCGCGAGGGAGAAATACGATGGCAGCGCCCTCTGGTGGTGGTTCGCGAAAATGTGCAGCGCCATCTGTCGGCATTTTTTGAAATTAATTTCAATTTGGTGATTTTTTTTATCGTCGATGTTGACGAAGCCACTTTTAATTCTGGGAAATTTCTCAGCCATTTTTATTTTGTAACTGTTTTTAGGGTGGTGGTGAGAAATTTTATTTTAAGTGGACTGGGGAAATTTTTTTGAAACCACGGATTCATGTTCGGAAAAAAGCGAAGACAGGGTTTGGAACTGGACGGGTTCGAACTTGGGCAGTTTAGATTGCAGTCTCAAGCTCTACCGATGTGACTACCGAAACATTGTTTTGGTCGGTCAAAGAGATTGATACATATGATTCGCTTAATGGAGGAAGACTGCCTGTGGGATTCCCTGTTAGCCCTCTTTAGATTTAATGCAGGGAGGAGAGCGTATGAGCTTATTAAATAATTTTTCATGACGTATTGTTCTTTTTATTCACGAATTTTCAAATGTAAGGCGTTCTTTAAACTCCCCCCCCCCCCCCCCCCGACGTGATTCATACGCGTTTAATCTGGTTCATACATTTTCTTATGAAATGAAGGACTTTTTTTTCACGTTTAGAATTATTTTTTCTGTAGGGGTTTCTTGTAATTAAATTTAATCAGTCAGACGACCTGTGAAATCTTTTTTTTCATAACTTTTTCTACGCAACATGTTGTTTTTAGTAATTGAGATTTTTTAACCGTATTTTTGTTCATGTTTTTATCTTGCAAAATGAAGAACTTGATTTATTTTTTTCTTCATGGGTTTATTATATTTTATTCTTTCTAAAAGAGGACATATTAAATATTTTCGTTATTTATTCTGAGCAACTTGTTTTCAAACATTCAGATATTTTTTGTATTGCAACAATTTTTCGTAGGGTTATTAATTTTAATTTTCTGTAGAGGGACAAAATTTAGTTTTTCGTGCGTAATTGTTCTAAACGTTACGTTATGCTTTGAGAACTTAAAATTTTTTGATCTGTTACGATCGTGTTTAAGCTCGATCATGCTTGTGACCACGTGTCTGTCATTTTATAAAACGAGAGCTCATTGAGAAACAACGTACCCCACCCCCTCCCCTACGGCTGCCGGGTTGGGGGGGGCGGTCGAAAGGGTGTAGTGAAACGGTTGACGAAGATAGTATATTGACCGGTGCTAACGATGAGCGTGTGACCACGTGTTTGCTTTTTTTTTTTTATGACATGTTGGCTTTTGTGTGACTCATATTCCGACTTGTTGGCTTTGTGTGATTTATATTCCGACATGTTGGCTTTGTGTGACAAAAGTATTACCAAGGTAGTAGGGGTAATGGACGTGGTCGGAGCACGTGATACATGTATTTCTGCGTTGACGTCATTCTCCTTAAGGCTAAATACAAGTGACAACTGGTGTTGTGCGTGTTCGTGCTTGTACCGACTTTCGTCTCATGCTTTGTTTCCATCCGTTGCTAACGGCCACAGGATAGTGTCCGAGGGTTTCTTTCGTTTGATCCATTTCTTTCATTTGATTGGCTGTTTTGTTTTCGAACATGAGTACTGCAGGGAATCACTTCATTTCAGTATTTGTCTTCGATCGATGCAGAGCTTTCTAACCTTCCTGGAATTCCTGTTTTGTTCAATATTTTGTTATCATGGCAGCTGTAAAATCTATTGGAAGTTCTTCGATGATGCTGTATATGGATAATTTACCAGAAAATTGTTTCCATCTAGGAGATAATATCTTCGTTTATGTATCTTCATGTGCTCATCAAGTTGGCGTGCACATCAGAGAATTTCAATGCTATGGCAAGCAATGCTATCCAAGCAAATCTGGTATTTGTATGTCTTTAGATCAATGGCGTGAAATGATGGATGAGAAGGAAACTATATCCCGTCATCAAGCCTATGGAATATCGGCTCCTAATTTTTCATTCTCGCGGTTTCTGAAGGTAAAAGTTATGCCACAAACTCATGAAATCAGTATCAGTAAAGAAATTTATAATTGGAAAGCTGCGAAAATGTACAAATCGAATATTCTTCTCTTTGAAAATTTGTGGAAAGAATTACTTCATATTTCTTCCAGTGTATGGCATCAGGTGGTAATAGAATTTTACCGAAATATACCTTTTCATACTATATTCAAGCAAGAGATACAATCGAATGGACAAACCCTGACTAGCAATTTCACATCACCAGAGCAAAGTGAAATGCTAATTAACGAACTGAAAATGGTTCTTACAAATGCAGTACTTGAGTATTTGAAAGAAACATCTAGATCAAAGTCTTTAGATTTATCTGAAGTGTATTGTGATGACGAACATTTCTGCACAGCCTTTTTAGGAATAGAATGTAGTAAAATAGCGGAAAAATATCTCGAATCCCTAAAAAGAAGAAACTTGCTATCGTTTGTAACGGATGCTTTTTTACAAGCAACAGATCTACAAATTATTTTGAGTATGATCAAGGCAGAAATTCGTGAAAGTGACTTTGAATAAGAAATCGAACGTAAAGCAAACATCTACACAAAAGAAAAACCAAAGGCCCTTTCAAGGGCCACACAATTTTATCAAAAAGGATTATCATAATCGTACATTTTTTCAATATTTGTGTGTGTATGTGGGCTATTATGTAGCAGTTTTATTTTGAACTTCTAGCATAATTTTTAAAAGTTTATGTATTAAGAGAAACAGTGTTTTTGATATGAATCACCATAATTTGATACATTTTGATAGGCAACATATCAAATGTATCAATTCAGTGATTTTTGTTTGTTTGTTTGATAATTGAAAATATTTCTCTGTTTGAATTTGTGTAAATATGATCTTTTTTCCTTTGATTCCGTTTCCACATTACCCTAGAGGTGCTAATGCTCCCCGACCTGGCAACACACTTTCGTCAAGGCTATTCATGTTTGCACCCGATAAACATCTTGTCAGCCACGTGGTGCTAAACAACCACATGACGCGGGTGGGGTTCCAGTTCTTTGACTATCCTTTTAACTGGTGGAATAGGTAGGTACATGCACAAGAGCATTGTGACTATTGGTTAATCCCCTAAAGCTCTTTGTAGAACAATATGTGCTCAAACTAACACAAAGAGGAACAACGGCTACATATTAGTGTAGGTAGGTTTCGGAACTATTACATAACCTCTAAATATTGTTTGATCGTCGATCCTACCCCTTGGGAGAAAGTACGTGTTCACAGGCAGACAAAGAGAAACGCTAAGGGGGTGCGGTAGCTGCTTGTAGTAGGGTAACAAAGTTATTTGTTTATCCTCAAAACATGTTCTGTGCAAGTAAGCACGTGTTTAAGGGCAAAGAAATGCAAAAACGTGTCGTTATTTATCGCTGACATATGCTGACACCCTCCCTCATTTACTGTTCAGACGGAGTTCTGCTACACTCGAGTTTTTCTTCGTGCGTTTTCTTTCCAAGTCAATTTTAGTGTTTCTTCACTGTTCCTTAAGTTTGCAAAATGAAAATGATCAATTTACTATCTTGGATGTATTAGAGCTACAAATTAAGCATCAGGTTCTGCTAACAGTTAGAAAGTATTTTTTGAAGAAACAGAACATGGTCTTCCTGAAACACAGCCGCAAAATCATTCAATGGTTGATATTTCTAAGAACTGTGTTTCGTTGGATATTTTACTAGTCGTTCAGTCTAGAAATTCTGGGGACAGTGAAATTGTAGTGGTGGAAACAATGTTACCTTCAGGACAAATACTTCAAGAGGATCCTCCGAAGCAACATTATTCCCTTGGTGGAGGGAGGTTTGTAATTGTGAGTGATTTTATTTTTATATTTTCTGAAATGAATAAAAATTCATTTCAGAAAATATTATTCCTACGGTGTTACATATAAGCCATCAAAAACATTAGTAACAATGACACCAGCAACGTTCTACAAACTCAAAGCCAAAATTTCAAACATGATGCCAGGAGAAGAGATAGCAATAGGATTTAATAAAGAACTGTTTATGCCTTACACCTTCACCCCTCGCAAAGGACTACAAGTGAAGTGGCAAAAAATGTATGTTGAAACAAATGAAAGTCCTGTTTTGCTCCGGGAGGAGTCATCTTCACCAAAGAACAATTTGAAAACTTGCAAAATGCTTGTGATATCGTGGCAGATTCCGTCGCAGAGTTATTGTTTGGCGGAGCCTTTCAAACTTCGGTTAAAAAACACGAGACTCCCCAGAATAAATGCACCAAGTCAAAAGATGATACATTATTAGTAATTTTTTCAAAAAGGCTGTCGCCAGAGCAGTAGAGGAATGTATCGGAAAAGTGTTTACTATGAATGTAGATTACCTCTGGAACTCCAACAACCAAACCGAGCAGCGCATGACTGTATTAAGTCACCAAGCGAAGACAAGTGGGTGTTTTACAAAGATGACGCAATTCCCTACTTAGAACCAAGATTGCTCGCCGAGTCGTTTGTTGCAGAAACTAACGAAATGAAACTTTACATTCCAGATATATTTCTGAACTCTCTTTAAAGAAAAGCGGTACTGAATGAGGTTAGCGCTATCTACGTAAACAGGTGATAAAACAAACAAAAAACAGTTTTTTAGGGATTCGGCTTACGCGGGAACCCACTTAAAAATAAAACGCATTGGGATTCCTACCTCTTGGGTGATGTGGAAACGGAATAAAAAAGAAAGAAAGAAAAGAACACAATTCACACAAGAATAAAAAAAAATCGTGTGTTTTAAAATGTTGCTTTGATTAAAATCTTGAAATGGTATTTTTGCGCCCACTAATTTCGATGTTGTGAGAGCAGGCTAATAGAAGTCTTTCAGAAAGCATTTATGAAGGTATTTGAATCGTTGATTTTTCCAATAGTCAATATTTTAAACGTTCGTTTTTCCAGGAGCCAATATTTGAATGCTTCATTTTCCTAAAAGTCAATATTTGAATCGTTCGTTTTTCATAGTTTGTTTTTGAATCGTATAAATTTTAACGTCAAAAAATGGTTTTGTTGTTTTTACTAAGAGGGCGATTTTTTAAATTCTCGTTTTCTTATAATCGCAAAAATCCCATAGAATAACATGAGAATTGCTATTCAACTAAAAGTCAAAATTTGAATCCTGTGTCATATCGATGGATTCTCTATTAAAATCAGATGGAAAGAAAATAAAGTGTCATTCTTTGAGTTGAATTTTTTCTCCTATTTTTTTAAAAAAACTAGTCATTAAGCTAATAATTCTTTCCTACATATTTTTTTCATAGTTCATTTCGTTCCTTAAGAAATTTTTAGAACATTCCATTTTCGACCTGGTCTATTTTCAACTTTTACGGAATCGATCTTTTAGAGAATTTTCCTCGTTTCAAAACAGCTCTTTTATGCATGGTAGTTTTCCCATGTTATTCAATGGTATTTTTGCGATTTTAAGGAAATGGAATTAAAAAAAATATTATCTTAGTGAAAACAACAAAACCATTTTTTTTTCTTATTAAAATTTAGGCGATTCAGAAACGAATTTTATGAAAAATGAACGATTCAAATTTTGACTTTTAGTTGAATAGCAATTCTCATGTTATTCTATGGGATTTTTGCGATTATAAGAAAACGAGAATTTAAAAAATCGCCCTCTTAGTAAAAACAACAAAACCATTTTTTGACGTTAAAATTTATACGATTCAAAAACAAACTATGAAAAACGAACGATTCAAATATTGACTTTTAGGAAAATGAAGCATTCAAATATTGGCTCCTGGAAAAACGAACGTTTAAAATATTGACTATTGGAAAAATCAACGATTCAAATACCTTCATAAATGCTTTCTGAAAGACTTCTATTAGCCTGCTCTCACAACATCGAAATTAGTGGGCGCAAAAATACCATTTCAAGATTTTAATCAAAGCAACATTTTAAAACACACGATTTTTTTTTATTCTTGTGTGAATTGTGTTCTTTTCTTTCTTTCTTTTTTATTCCGTTTCCACATCACCCAAGAGGTAGGAATCCCAATGCGTTTTATTTTTAAGTGGGTTCCCGCGTAAGCCGAATCCCTAAAAAACTGTTTTTTGTTTGTTTTATCACCTGTTTACGTAGATAGCGCTAACCTCATTCAGTACCGCTTTTCTTTAAAGAGAGTTCAGAAATATATCTGGAATGTAAAGTTTCATTTCGTTAGTTTCTGCAACAAACGACTCGGCGAGCAATCTTGGTTCTAAGTAGGGAATTGCGTCATCTTTGTAAAACACCCACTTGTCTTCGCTTGGTGACTTAATACAGTCATGCGCTGCTCGGTTTGGTTGTTGGAGTTCCAGAGGTAATCTACATTCATAGTAAACACTTTTCCGATACATTCCTCTACTGCTCTGGCGACAGCCTTTTTGAAAAAATTACTAATAATGTATCATCTTTTGACTTGGTGCATTTATTCTGGGGAGTCTCGTGTTTTTTAACCGAAGTTTGAAAGGCTCCGCCAAACAATAACTCTGCGACGGAATCTGCCACGATATCACAAGCATTTTGCAAGTTTTCAAATTGTTCTTTGGTGAAGATGACTCCTCCCGGAGCAAAACAGGACTTTCATTTGTTTCAACATACATTTTTTGCCACTTCACTTGTAGTCCTTTGCGAGGGGTGAAGGTGTAAGGCATAAACAGTTCTTTATTAAATCCTATTGCTATCTCTTCTCCTGGCATCATGTTTGAAATTTTGGCTTTGAGTTTGTAGAACGTTGCTGGTGTCATTGTTACTAATGTTTTTGATGGCTTATATGTAACACCGTAGGAATAATATTTTCTGAAATGAATTTTTATTCATTTCAGAAAATATAAAAATAAAATCACTCACAATTACAAACCTCCCTCCACCAAGGGAATAATGTTGCTTCGGAGGATCCTCTTGAAGTATTTGTCCTGAAGGTAACATTGTTTCCACCACTACAATTTCACTGTCCCCAGAATTTCTAGACTGAACGACTAGTAAAATATCCAACGAAACACAGTTCTTAGAAATATCAACCATTGAATGATTTTGCGGCTGTGTTTCAGGAAGACCATGTTCTGTTTCTTCAAAAAATACTTTCTAACTGTTAGCAGAACCTGATGCTTAATTTGTAGCTCTAATACATCCAAGATAGTAAATTGATCATTTTCATTTTGCAAACTTAAGGAACAGTGAAGAAACACTAAAATTGACTTGGAAAGAAAACGCACGAAGAAAAACTCGAGTGTAGCAGAACTCCGTCTGAACAGTAAATGAGGGAGGGTGTCAGCATATGTCAGCGATAAATAACGACACGTTTTTGCATTTCTTTGCCCTTAAACACGTGCTTACTTGCACAGAACATGTTTTGAGGATAAACAAATAACTTTGTTACCCTACTACAAGCAGCTACCGCACCCCCTTAGCGTTTCTCTTTGTCTGCCTGTGAACACGTACTTTCTCCCAAGGGGTAGGATCGACGATCAAACAATATTTAGAGGTTATGTAATAGTTCCGAAACCTACCTACACTAATATGTAGCCGTTGTTCCTCTTTGTGTTAGTTTGAGCACATATTGTTCTACAAAGAGCTTTAGGGGATTAACCAATAGTCACAATGCTCTTGTGCATGTACCTACCTATTCCACGAGTTAAAAGGATAGTCAAAGAACTGGAACCCCACCCGCGTCATGTGGTTGTTTAGCACCACGTGGCTGACAAGATGTTTATCGGGTGCAAACATGAATAGCCTTGACGAAAGTGTGTTGCCAGGTCGGGGAGCATTAGCACCTCTAGGGTAATGTGGAAACGGAATCAAAGGAAAAAAGATCATATTTACACAAATTCAAACAGAGAAATATTTTCAATTATCAAACAAACAAACAAAAATCACTGAATTGATACATTTGATATGTTGCCTATCAAAATGTATCAAATTATGGTGATTCATATCAAAAACACTGTTTCTCTTAATACATAAACTTTTAAAAATTATGCTAGAAGTTCAAAATAAAACTGCTACATAATAGCCCACATACACACACAAATATTGAAAAAATGTACGATTATGATAATCCTTTTTGATAAAATTGTGTGGCCCTTGAAAGGGCCTTTGGTTTTTCTTTTGTGTAGATGTTTGCTTTACGTTCGATTTCTTATTCAAAGTCACTTTCACGAATTTCTGCCTTGATCATACTCAAAATAATTTGTAGATCTGTTGCTTGTAAAAAAGCATCCGTTACAAACGATAGCAAGTTTCTTCTTTTTAGGGATTCGAGATATTTTTCCGCTATTTTACTACATTCTATTCCTAAAAAGGCTGTGCAGAAATGTTCGTCATCACAATACACTTCAGATAAATCTAAAGACTTTGATCTAGATGTTTCTTTCAAATACTCAAGTACTGCATTTGTAAGAACCATTTTCAGTTCGTTAATTAGCATTTCACTTTGCTCTGGTGATGTGAAATTGCTAGTCAGGGTTTGTCCATTCGATTGTATCTCTTGCTTGAATATAGTATGAAAAGGTATATTTCGGTAAAATTCTATTACCACCTGATGCCATACACTGGAAGAAATATGAAGTAATTCTTTCCACAAATTTTCAAAGAGAAGAATATTCGATTTGTACATTTTCGCAGCTTTCCAATTATAAATTTCTTTACTGATACTGATTTCATGAGTTTGTGGCATAACTTTTACCTTCAGAAACCGCGAGAATGAAAAATTAGGAGCCGATATTCCATAGGCTTGATGACGGGATATAGTTTCCTTCTCATCCATCATTTCACGCCATTGATCTAAAGACATACAAATACCAGATTTGCTTGGATAGCATTGCTTGCCATAGCATTGAAATTCTCTGATGTGCACGCCAACTTGATGAGCACATGAAGATACATAAACGAAGATATTATCTCCTAGATGGAAACAATTTTCTGGTAAATTATCCATATACAGCATCATCGAAGAACTTCCAATAGATTTTACAGCTGCCATGATAACAAAATATTGAACAAAACAGGAATTCCAGGAAGGTTAGAAAGCTCTGCATCGATCGAAGACAAATACTGAAATGAAGTGATTCCCTGTAGTACTCATGTTCGAAAACAAAACAGCCAATCAAATGAAAGAAATGGATCAAACGAAAGAAACCCTCGGACACTATCCTGTGGCCGTTAGCAACGGATGGAAACAAAGCATGAGACGAAAGTCGGTACAAGCACGAACACGCACAACACCAGTTGTCACTTGTATTTAGCCTTAAGGAGAATGACGTCAACGCAGAAATACATGTATCACGTGCTCCGACCACGTCCATTACCCCTACTACCTTGGTAATACTTTTGTCACACAAAGCCAACATGTCGGAATATAAATCACACAAAGCCAACAAGTCGGAATATGAGTCACACAAAAGCCAACATGTCATAAAAAAAAAAAGCAAACACGTGGTCACACGCTCATCGTTAGCACCGGTCAATATACTATCTTCGTCAACCGTTTCACTACACCCTTTCGACCGCCCCCCCAACCCGGCAGCCGTAGGGGAGGGGGTGGGGTACGTTGTTTCTCAATGAGCTCTCGTTTTATAAAATGACAGACACGTGGTCACAAGCATGATCGAGCTTAAACACGATCGTAACAGATCAAAAAATTTTAAGTTCTCAAAGCATAACGTAACGTTTAGAACAATTACGCACGAAAAACTAAATTTTGTCCCTCTACAGAAAATTAAAATTAATAACCCTACGAAAAATTGTTGCAATACAAAAAATATCTGAATGTTTGAAAACAAGTTGCTCAAAATAAATAACGAAAATATTTAATATGTCCTCTTTTAGAAAGAATAAAATATAATAAACCCATGAAGAAAAAAATAAATCAAGTTCTTCATTTTGCAAGATAAAAACATGAACAAAAATACGGTTAAAAAATCTCAATTACTAAAAACAACATGTTGCGTAGAAAAAGTTATGAAAAAAAAAGATTTCACAGGTCGTCTGACTGATTAAATTTAATTACAAGAAACCCCTACAGAAAAAATAATTCTAAACGTGAAAAAAAAAGTCCTTCATTTCATAAGAAAATGTATGAACCAGATTAAACGCGTATGAATCACGTCGGGGGGGGGGGAGTTTAAAGAACGCCTTACATTTGAAAATTCGTGAATAAAAAGAACAATACGTCATGAAAAATTATTTAATAAGCTCATACGCTCTCCTCCCTGCATTCAATCTAAAGAGGGCTAACAGGGAATCCCACAGGCAGTCTTCCTCCATTAAGCGAATCATATGTATCAATCTCTTTGACCGACCAAAACAATGTTTCGGTAGTCACATCGGTAGAGCTTCAAGCCACAATGTAAACGTCCCAAGTTCGAACCCAACCAGTCCCAAACCCTGTCTTCGCTTTTTTCCGAACATAAATCCGTGGTTTCAAAAAATTTCCCCAGTCCACTTACAATAAAATTTCCCACCACCACCCTAAAAACAGTTATAAAATAAAAATGGCGGAGAAATTTCCCAGAATTAAAATTGGCTTCGTCAACATCGACGATAAAAATAATCACCATTTGAAATTAATTTCAAAAAGTGCCGACAGATGGCGCTGCACATTTTCGCGAACCACCACCAGAGGGTGCGGCCATCGTATTTCTCCCTCGCGCCGAATGGCGAACGGAGGGACCGCCCACCCGTCACGTGACCGGAAGTGTTGCCACCGAAAAGGGTTATCAAGAGTGGTCTTATACTACTGACGTCATAACTGTGGAGCTCCGAAGGCCATCGACCCCAGAGGCGAACGTCGCCTCCGTCGACTGTTAAAGGGCAATCGACGCGCAACAGTGCAGCAATTGGCCACGCAAACAAGCTTTGGGGCACCCAGGTACGTTTTACTCGATACATACGTAACAGGGTTCGCAGCGACGACCCATGCGAACCCTGTTACACATGGGTCGACGCTGCGTCAAGGCGCCGATGTTAACCCAGGTCCACCGGCAACGACGCCTGCAGTTTGCATGGGACTACCGTCATTGGACAGTGAAAGAGTGTACAAACGGTGCCTTCTCCGACGAATCGAGGTTTCTACTCCACAGAAATGACTGACGGCGGCGGATACGGCGTCAAACACACGAGAGCCAACACCCGGACACGTTTGTCGGTCAAGTACAGGCCGGCGGATGTTTTTCTGGTATGACCTGGGATCGCTGGTACCACTGGATGGGTCCTTGAAAGCCAATGACTACCTGTCCATCCTCGCTGACCACATGCATCCCTTCATGTTGGAAGTTTACCCTGGTGGTGATGGTGTCTCCCAACAGGAGAACGCGCCGTGCCACGTCGCTAATAAGGGGCTGCGTGACTGGTTCCAGGAACACGACAGCGATGTCTCCGTTCTCCCTTGGCCGGCGAAGTCACCCGACCTCAATCCCATAGAGCACTTGTGGGACTATTTGGATCGACAGGTTCGACGTGCCGACCCATAACCACGTCATCTTCGGGACTTCATTGCTCCCCTGCAGTCCGAACGGTCACGTTGGCCTTATTGCGTCCATGGCACGACGTCTCACCGCTGTCATCCGACCCAAGGGTGATTATTCCCATTATTAGGTAGGTGGTCATATTATTCTGATATGACTGTGTATTTGTGCCAATAAACGGATCTTTCATACATTATTACAGTTATTATTTTTGGAGTATTCTACGAGTTGTTCTACAATTGTTTTACACTCAGAGCTGTTTCCTCGTGCAATTTGTCTAATTTTTAATTCCTATTGTTACTCAAACAGTTGTTATATACTTGTTTATTCCAGAGTTTATCAATATAGTGGAACTTCCAGTATATCGCTAGAGTTTTATCAACATGATGGAACTTTCAGTTTCGTTGGAGTTTACCAACATAATGGGTCTTCCGTTATTTCTACAACTTATCAGCACAATGGAGTTTCCAGTATTGCTGGAGTTTATCGACTTAGTGATGCTTCCAGTGCTACTGAGTTAATGCAGCATTTATTATTGCCGATGTTTACCAACATAATGAAACTTCCAGTATATCCCTGGAGTTTTATCAACATGATGGAACTTTCAGTTTCGTTGGAATGTATCAATATAATGGGCCTTCCGTTATTGCTACAGCTTATCAGGGCAGTGGAGTTTCCAGTATTGCTAGAGTTTATCGACTTAGTGATGCTTCCAGTGCTACGGAGTTAATGGAGCATTTATTATTACCGAAGTTTATCAACATAATGAAACTTCCAGTATTGAGGGGTTTTCAGTATAATGGAGCTTCCAGAGTTTGTCAACATAACGCGGCTCCCAATGTCGTTGAGTTAACGAAACTTTCAGTATAGACCGTATGCATTGACGTCACGAAACCTCGGTTTGCGTCACTTTTTCGTCTGCTGCTTTCTTGCAGAACAACTGGTGTACAAGTGAGATCAAAGATGTATTTCACGGGCTACGTAAGTGGGTTATCTGGCGATCAAAAATAGCTTTATTCTGATAAATTAAAATTATTGGGCAATTGTGGGGACCCATATGTAATTCCTTACTCATTTTTCCTGAACAATATTGAGGTCTTGCCACGAATAGAACACGGCGACATTGTTAATTATTTCGTTTTTTGCACGAACGCCTTCACTCCCGAGCAAATGAAATCGTGCAAGTCATTCATAAAAAAAGGTTAATTCCAGTCTAAAGATCTTCATAGAGTTTTTGTAGATAACGCATCAGTAAATTTATTAACATACCTGTTGCAAAATGTAAACTACACACTCTAATGTTCCTTCGTTTCCAGTCATCAATGTCAACTCTGCTGATACGTGATAACCACAAATTTTGGCGCTTCTGAATAATTTTTTTTATAATTTTGATTCCACTTCGTTCACTCAGATGGTAATCTATAATAGGACACATCATTATCTCTCCCACTTCGGTTACGCAACCGAAAATAGCACATAACACCATCTTCCTTAACGCTCCACACAATGCAAATCCAAGCAGTGTCTGTACACCAGTTGATAGGATGGTTTAGGATGGTTTACCTTGCTGTGACGTCATATGCATACGGTCTATTGTTTGAGTTAATAAGAACAGTGGTGTTTCCGATCCGGACAGAGTTTATAAGGAGAGTACAGCTTTCGGTGAATCGCAAACTTTCCATTACAGTGGTGCTCCATTTCTCCTGGAGTTTTCAGTGCTATTATGATTACACTGCAGGTGTAGTTTATAAATATAGTAGAACTTACTATGCAGCTGGTGTTTATCAGTGTAATGGAGCTGCACCAATGCTGCCATAGTTTATTAGTGTAATTGAGCTAGCTTGTCCTGTACTACTTTTGCTTATCATTACAGTGAAGCGGGCTACTAGTGCAGCAATGTAATATGGAGTTTCCGGTGAGGTCAGAGGTTATCATTATTGTGTAGCTTTCGACTCTCATGCATTTTCTCACTGCAATGAAACATCCGCTGTTGGTAAAATTTATCGATGCAATCGAATTTCCGTTGCTGAATTTATCTACACGATTGAACATGTAACTGAACTGCAAGCATTCGGTTCAGATTCCTTTACTTATATGTTTGTGACTGTATGGTTCTTCCGACCGCACGAATGTTTATGATTAGGGTGAATTAACGCTCACTATTGTAGGTATAATGGTTCTAGAGTAAAGGAAGGAAAAAGAGCCACGGAAGAAATGCCACATCCGTGTTTCATCGATGACAAATCCATGTACCTCTGGGCCACCGGTGTTAGTTTCTTCATATGATGGTGTTAAAGAAAATTCGGGAAAACTTTCTTTTTAAACAACTGAACATAGATCTTGATTTCGCATGTAAGACCTACATCAGGGTGAGCGGCATCATCACCGGATGACGAAGACTTGGACGATCACTGTCATATTAACAACCTTTTAATGTTTCCTTCTTTTTTTTTTTTTTTTTTTTTTTTTAGTTTAGGTTCGTTAGCCCAAGGAATGGGTATGTTGTATTTCCTTGGAAGAAATAATATCGATAGCCATAGAATAATGGACTTAGCTAATTGAGCTGCATTTGGAGTGATCTCCATACCGGTAGCCGAATCAGAACTTTGTTTCTTAGCTGTTGGATCACAGCGATGACTGTAGAGTGTATTATCGCGTTTCTTTCCATTTCTTTCATCGAATATATATTTTTTTCTTGATAGTGCAAAATTACCTCTCTGAGTATTGTAGGTTAGGAGAGTGCCCGCTCATCTTTGAAGTAAAGTTACTGATGACTGCGGGAGAAGGATAGAAAACCAGAACCCTTTGGGGAACGTTACATCCATGTCCTTCAACGGACGGATGATCTTTGAGCTTTTACATTCGAGTAATTTCAGAACAAAAGAAAAAGAATCCTAAATGTTTTCTGTGATTTCACTGAGTTATGTAATTTTTGCACGGCTTTTTTTATATATGAAAATTATTCTTTATGCTTTAATACCGTGAAACAAATGCCAATGCTCTGGAAATGTAATTCTGATAAATATCTACGATAAAACTGTAAGTCATGTACAATTAGGGCAATAATCAAAATACAGCAAGAAACAAGAGCACAAAAGATTATCGTTAAAATATAACTAAGCATAAATATTAGCTAAAATAAAAATAAAGTGAAATTTCAACTTGTACAATTATAAGGATTTTCATGCCCATCTCGTCACGTTTATCAAACCTGGCGATGCAGTCCCAGCTCATCATACCAACGACCATGCGAAAAAGAAAAAAAAAAACCGCAGCTCGTCATGCCAAAGACCATGGGAAGAAGAAATAAAAAAAAACAAGTTAGAAAAATCATGCAATGCATTGATTACGTTAGGCTTTCCAACATACCGGAAATCATTATTCAAGTTATTACTAAAGTTTTGAGGATAACGGCTGTGGAATAAATCTCTCTCCTGTGCCCTGACCTTTAACCCCATTTCGATTATATTCAACAGAACCGGTTCAGTATGCTTCCGGAACTACATGATAAAGTTTGTCGCAATCGTAGCATTTTTTACATAAGTTATGACGCATAAGGGTGATGGAATGGATCCCGCTTCTATGTTCTGACCTTTGACCTTATTTCGTCCATTTTCAATAGGGTTCATCCCCAGGTTGTCCCCCTACCACATACTAAAATTTCATGGAAATCGAACCATTTTTACTCGAGTTATCGTGCGGACAGACAGACAGACGGACAAGTTTGAGCATATACGCTTCTTCAACCTACGGTTGAAAAGCGCAAAAAATCGGCAAACTAGAATTGTTATTCGGCTATTCGTAAAGTGTATATGTTTGGTGTTCCCTTCGTAAGTCGCGTTGCTCGTCGTTTGTAAAGTTTAAACATTTTACCATGCTTTTTTCCAAATAATGAAAACATTCTGCCTTTGATGAAGTGAAACTTGGACTCAGTCGAAGATTACTTGGTAAATTGATGCAAAAAAAGAATGGGATGGGTAGATGGGACTTACATGGATTGTGTTTGTTTTGAATAGTAGCGGCAGAATACTGCTATTCCTAGCAACAGGTGTCTGAAAACTGAAGACACAATTGTTGATCTTCAACACTTTATAACGAAGTAAATTTCTCCGTCATTTCTGTCCGCGCCAGGATTCGAACCCGGATCCCCTCATTCCGGAATAAGTCACTCTACCAATTGAGCTACGCGGACGTTTTATTCTGATTCCTATCTGCCTTTATGTCGTGTGCGTCCTTCTGGCAGGTACGTCACATCTCCTGGTACGTTACATCATCTCCCCCTTATTTTTTTTTTTTCGAAGTGCTGGAGAAGGGATTCTCTGATTTTTCCTATCTCGCGGTGTGGAAATAACATCACACCATTGCGAGATTTTGAACGGTCGGGTCATCCGGATAGTTCGGGCGCCATTATAACGAAGTAAATTTCTCCGTCATTTCTGTCCGCGCCAGGATTCGAACCCGGATCCCCTCATTCCGGAATAAGTCACTCTACCAATTGAGCTACGCGGACGTTTTATTCTGATTCCTATATGCCTTTATGTCGTGTGCGTCCTTCTGGCAGGTACGTCACATCTCCTGGTACGTTACAACTTCATTGTGTTCGTGTGGCCCAGTACCGCGGGCAGGAGAGACGTAATGTTTCGAGTGTCCACACAGTAAGCGTAGTACTTATCACCACCGCGAATAACCCTTAGAAATTCCCTAAGAATTTGTATTTTATTTGTGCATTCCAAAAGCTTTTAATTTTTATCCGCGTTTCTAGAAAATATCATAAGCACTGATTTTGCATTCCGTAGAGGCAAACGTATTTCCTGTACACTTTTATTTTCATGCGGTTTATGATATAAAATTTTGACTCTTTTTATAAAATGAGTGTGGAAAATTCTTTTAGGATCGTGTCTTTTTTTTTTTTTTTTTTTTTTTTAAGCACGGAGTTTTTTTTTGTCAGCTGTCAGTAAAGAGCAACACAGTAAAACAAACAGAAAATGAGAAATAAGATATTGTTCTCTTGTAAAAACGGTATCTGCCTTGCCATTTTGAAAGATCACGTGTGATTCTGGAGCACTGAAGAGCAGTACGAGACTAAATCTTCGTCAAAATATATTTGCATAAGCCCCTTCCCTCCGATTAGCGCTACTAAATATACATGTAGTTCTCAATTTTTTATTCTATTTTATTTACTTATTTATTTATTTTCGCTGCAGTGGTACATTAAACCTAACCTTTATACGATTTCTTCTTTCCCGTAGATAAATTATGGTCTATTTTGGTTGTTTCTTTCTTCTTTTTTTCTTTTCTTTTTTTTTTTTTTTTTTTTTGATTGGAGGTTTAACGACCACCATGAGCAACTCTCTAGGCTATAATAAGTAGTCTCACATTCCTGGTTCCAGGGAAGTGAGAGAGCCAGCGCCGTAAGACAAACACGACATCCATGCCTCAACGGAATTCGAACCCGGACCCATCTCGGACGAATGGGCAGAAACCATCGCTTAGACCACTGCGCCACCAGGGCGGCTTATTTCGTTTCACATGACATCGTGTGACCGAAACTCTCACGACTTGTCGTTTCTCTGGTGTGGACATATGCAAGGGAGGTGATATATTTAAAATACCTTTCTAGTGTTGCCGAAAATGACACTGAGGATTCATACTGCATCTATATTTCCTGAAATATCCATAAAAAATAAGTAGCGAAAGGCTTTCTTTTTTTCTTTTTTGTATAAGCAGATATCCTATTAAAACTTGTGAGGGCAAACTCATTCACGGTAATTGGATTCTTGATAATTCTGACGCGCACTGGCAGCGAATAAGAGAGCATAAATTAAACATTCATGACTGCTGCCCTGTGTGTGCTGTCACGGATGAAGCAACCAGCGTCTGCCTCAGAGATTAGTTCGTGACGTCAGAGCGGCATCATTGTTGATTCCTGTTTCCAAGGATTGTCGTTCTTTTTATGTTTGCTCAGAAACGGGTGATTACGACATGCGTTTCCTATATCCGTATATCGTCGGAATGAATGGAATTACCTGTACGCTCTGAAAAATAGTAGGTGTTTTAAGTCCTTTCAGTAGGCGCCACAGTAGTCTATGTACGGGTAAATACAATTGAAAGAACTAAGCGTTCTGCTAGCTGAGGTTTATTTAATATGAATGATGATGTCAGATGCTACTGCGCAGTGTTCCGGATGCTGATTTAGTTTTTGATTTTTTAATAGCCACCACTATTTCTAAGATGTGGGTTGTTTTGTCGCCAAGGACGTCGCGAGCGCCTGAAATATGTCTTGCCCACCCAGTTCAAAATGTGCCATTTTTCAATATATTTAACTTTAAAATACAACCTGCACTTTGCCAAGTAATGAGTCTTGTGTTTTATTACATGTAGCCCTACGTATTTTCCCTTTTACGTCTCCAAAAAAAGGTTATCAAAATAGCACCGCAGGGCCTTAAACATTTAACTGTTCTCCACTCTTCCAATTCCTTAGTTTAAGCCTCTTTTTCATATCTGCATGGCCAGGGGGCGAATGAGGAGGGTGGGTAGGCTACTGAGTGAAATCATTGTTAATTGCTCTGCTATTTGTTTTCTTTACAAAATTGGAGATTCCAACATGGAAAGTGGAGTCTGAAAGCTACACTAGCGTTCTTAAGACTGCTCCGGGACAGTGAGAGTGCGACTGCTTTGTAGGGGAGGAGTAAAAGGCAAAGTCGCTGGCTTGAAGGAAGGGAATTAAGGAGAGGGAATGGGGTTGCGTGGCACGACGTTAAAATATTATTTAGATAAACAACAACGACATTTTCTCTTAAATAAATTGTCTAAGTACCGTACTATTTTCGTAAGCAAAAATGTAAAATTTTGAAAAGCAATTAAGATAATGCATTCAGAGCATGCAAAATGTTGAAGGCGACATTCTAGTAACCCTTGTATCTTACACCAGGGGCGTAACTAGTCTGATCGATCCTTGTATATGTATGTGTGTTAAGGAGGTAGGGATTGCACGAATTCATTTGTAGCCGGTAGGGAAAGCATTAAAAATTATTTCAGAATATATATATTTACGTATAGTTGCTATCCCACTTGCTCCCACCAAAACTAGTGTTCGCTCACCCGTCGCCCATCCTGATTTCAAAGTCTAACGACGTCCCTGTTTGTCGCATGTATGGCTTAGTAAGTTATTATGCGAAGGCTGGCCGTGCCAACAAGGCAGGAACTTAGTTCTAGACAAGCCACCCCTGTGCCCGAGTGGTCAGAAGTGTAGGTTTCTGACTAGTTGTCCGAGCTGGGGCTATTCATGAGTCTCGAATGAAATATGGGTGGTGCTCTCTTCCTCCCATTTCCTGCGTCTAAACTGGAAATGGGTTACTGGACTGCCTGTTGCTCTCCGAAAGAATAACATCAAAAAAGTTCTAAACGAAAACGCGCTTAGCGGTGAACGGATTTGGTAAAAAAAGACCCTGAAAATTTTCGAAAGCTATTTGAAATTTGATTTGTTGTTCTTATTGTTTTGAAGTTCCTACTGAAATTTATTGCTGATTATTTTTAACGTTTTATCATTTTTTAAAGTGCTTAATTTCAGCAATAAAACTTATATAATAGGCTACGTCTGTCCCTAACGCTCTGACGGCATTCAGTACTTGCAGCGCCATCTGCTTTTATCCGGTGGCCGAAATCGGAACTAAGGTCACCGCTATCACACGATACGTAAAATCAAGGAGAAATACCGGAAAATAAAATAAAGTTAGTAAGACAAACGACTTCATCTGTGGCAACACGCACGTGCTCGAACAACTGTATGCGACATTTGTTTTGTTACGTAGGTGTTATGTCGTGATTTATTTCATTTTATTCTCATTGCAAAGTAATTTCATAAAAGGGAATCAACGTTATTATAAATATAATTACCCAGCTCTATTTAAAACGCTCTAACCTTCAATAAGAACTGCAATTTTGAGATGTCTAAGTAGGCAAAATCGCATCTAAAAACATTTTCAGCTCTTACATGAATGAGTTTTTACTATATTTGCTTGCAGAAATCCGGCGTCTATTTGATATGTTTTCAATCTGCTACAATTAAAAATTTCACCCTGTCCTAGGTCGAGCAACATCCCCTATATATGAATATTTATTTAAAGCTTAAAAGCAGCCGTCCTAGGACGGGCCGCAGGATAGTTTAAAATAAAAAGGAAGAATGTTATTTGGCAGTCATATGTTAAGATAAGGTTCCCTTAAATTCTGCGCTGTCATCCCATGTGATACCAAATATTTAGTGTGACCAATGTGCCGTGCTTCCTAAGATTATGAGACAGGTGTGGGAAATTTCTTTCGTTATCCACGAGAAATCACGAAAAGTGCTCAGGGAATTACTTTCATTGTAGCCAGTGGCAAGCTTTTAGTACAAGTGCCCTTTGAACCCATAGAATCTCTGCCTTTATGCTTGTTTTTTTTTTTTTTTTTTTTTTTTTTTTTTTTCCTGGCAGTGCAGTTCTAACCCGGGTAAAAAAACCCACCTCCTATAACTTTATTTTGAGGACTGCCTTCTTAATAAAGGTACAAATTGACGATCTCCATTATCAACCGGACTAGCTGATCTAAAACTTCAAAATTAATTTCTACGTCTCCTTGCCATTTCTGTATTTCATCTCTTATGCTTTTGGCTCCAACGGTCTCATCTTGCAATGAAGCCGTATGCTCTGTCCGCTCCTAAGTTAGTTTCTAGCCTTCTGACACCCTGTCAGAAGGCTAACCGAAATTCTTCGCTATGGTTTGTTCTTGACCATAGGATGTTTCTGTTTTCCTAGCTTAAAATACGGTGCTTTAAATGTCGTGCAACACAGGGGTTCCCGGTACTGGGATTTAAAGTACATATGATTTATTACAGATTACGGTGGCAATGTTTCGTTTTAACCACCAGTTGTACTAGAAGATTTTTTTAATGCTGTACTGCATGAAACTGATAGTTTTCAAAACGTAAAGGATAAGTTTACGAATTTCTGTAGCTTTTCTTTGGTTGGGGAAAACTACCGAGGAGTAGAATTAAATTATTTTCCTTGCAAGACTTTATGAGTTTGAAAAATAGGTTTTTGAACAGTTTCACCTTGTTTGCTGCATATGCATTATTTAGATCTTTCTCCATTCGAAGTCCTGTGGAGGAAAAAGGGGAGAAAATTCTAACCCAAAATTTACCCTCCTGCTTTACCCCAGGGCTGGCTTTTTCACCCCAGGGCTGACTTTACCCTCTGATAGGGAAATGATCCGAACAAACTCGCAAATGAGTGATTTCAATCAAAGTTAATTAAATAATGCTAATAAACAAGGTACTTTATACAATATTTTAAATAAAGAAATCAATGAAACCAATAAGAAGTATAAATATTCGAAATGAGCAGAATTTTGCGGTAAAAGTTTGTTTAGGATTTATGGCGGGAGATGATTTGGCTGAAGAGCGCCATGTCAAAATACACTGACGGGAAAAAAATCCCAACACCACGAAAAAATAGTTGTAGAGGAATGAAATGTCGGCAATACATTTGTATAGGTAACATATGTAATCGATTAAGGTTTCAAGATCACAGCTTATTGTAAGCGCGAGAAGAGCCATTTTAAATGTGAAATGCTGGTACATTAATAACCGGTGTAACCGCCAGATTGTTGAATGCAAGCACGCAAACGTTCATGCATTGTGTCGTACAGGTGCTGGATGTCAGTTTGTGGGATGGAGTTCCATGCCTGTTGCACTTGGTCGGTCAATACAGGGACAACCGGTTAATGCTGGTTGGGGGTGACGCTGGAGTTGTCGTCCAATAATGTCCCATACGTGCTCGATTGGTGAAACATCTGGTGATCTAGCAGGCCACGGCAACATGTCGACACTGTGTAGAGCATGTTGGGTTACAACAGCGGTATGCGAGCGAGCGTTATCCTGTTGGAAAACACCCCCTGGAATGCTGTTCATGAATGGCAGCACAACAGGTTAAATCACCAGACCGATGTACAACTGTGCCGTCAGGGTGCGTGGGATAACCACGAGAGTGCTCCTGCTGTCATAGGAAATTGCTCCCCAGATCATAACTCCAGGTGTAGGTCCAGTGTGTCACGGCCGCAGACAGGTTGGTTGCAGGGTGCTCACCTGGCCTCCTTCTAACCAACACACGGCCATCACTGGCACCCAGGCAGAACCGGCTTTCATCAGAAAACACAACAGATCTCCACTCCGTCCTCCAATGAGCTCTAGCTTGACACCACTGACGTCGCAAACGGCCGTGGTTTGGAGTAAGTGGAATGCACGCTACAGGGCGTCTGGCTCGGAGCTGTCCTTCAAGTAACCGATTTGTAACAGTTTGTTGTGTCACTGTGGTGGCAATTGCAGCTCGAATTGCTGCCGCAGACGTGGTACGATGCGCCACGGCCATACGCCGTACACGGCGGTCTTCCCTCTCAGTAGTGCCACGTGGCCGGCCGGAACCCGGTCTTCTTGAGGCAGTACCTTCCCTTGACTACCGCTGCCAACAATCATGCACTGTGGCTACATTCCTGCCAAGTCGTTCTGCAATATTGCGGAACGAAGATCCACCTTCCCGTAGCCCTATTACACGACCTCGTTCAAACTCCGTGAGCTGTTGATAATGGCTTCTTCGTCTTCTTAAAAGCATTCTTGACTAACATCAACACCCTACGTCGAATCTCAACGATAACTAACGCTCACGAACATTACAGCGCGTATTTACATCAAACCTGCTTGGCATGTTCCGGGGGCGCTACTAGCGCCACACGTATGCGCCGAGCGCGAAATTTGCATAGACGTCATCTTACAGATGTACTCTCACCGCCTACCAACTGTCGTTTATCTAACACAACCCCTTCTTGGTGTTGGGATTTTTTTTCCGTCAGTGTAGATCATTTACGAGGTCGTCCTCGTGGACTGAAGGGACGCCAATCAGCTGTTTCCGTGCTCTAAGGTAATAGAAGCCTGCCAGCATGTCATCATTGCATGCTGTAGGCGAAAGCTCGTGTAACAAACCCACTAACGCGAAAATGATCCAAGTTTTCTTTTCTCCTAACAAACCAAAAAGGAAAAAAATGGTATATATATATTTTTTATAACGTGAAGCAGAACATGCAGATGTTTGCTGGTGATCGCGTAATAAAGGTGTTATAATATTCGGACGCAGATGAGACCTTTGTGTTTTGTTTGATTTTGAGCTCTGACTCGCTTCTTTTTTGAAACAAGTAACCCTAAATTAGGTATGGGAGGCTCTTCCTATCCTTTGATAAGACTTAAATCACACACAAAAGAAAAGAGAAGAGCAGGGGCGTATTTAGAGGGAGAGCCAAGGGGCTTTGCCCCCTCCCCCCGAAAATGCTTCATTTCTTTGTTAAAATCCGACTTACATTATAAAAATGCATCAATTTACGATAGAAAATAATGCTTTAATTTTTTACTTTTCTTCTTCATTAACTTTTATTTTGTCCTGATAGATTTCTAAAACTTTCGTTTTCGGTCGGCCCTCCCGTAAAAAAGTTCTATATACGCCCCTGGAGAAAAGTGTGGCGCACTGTAGACAGTTTCCGCCTTATGAGCTATTTTTATCAGCGGTCTCTCGACTGTCCATTGTCTCAGGGAGCGAACTTGTGGTTTGTCTGTCACCAGAACATAATTAAAGTTAATGAAGAATAGAAGAAAAAAAATTAAAGCATTTTTTTTTCTAATGTAGGTTAATGCATGTTTATTATAATACATTTAGGCATTTTTTGTCTAATATAAGTCGAATGGGGCTACAACGAATGGGGCAATACCGGCAACGACCCAATCTCCAATGTATAACGACACAATTACGTAATGAGCATGCGCATGTAAAAATGTAAAAAAAAAAGCGAGTTAGTAAAATTATGCAGTGCATTAATTATGATACGCTTTCCAACATACCAGAAATCATTACTCACGTTATGAGGATAATGGCTGTGGAATAAACCTCGCCCTGTGCCCTGACCTTTGACCCCATTTCGATTATATTCAACAGAACCGGTTCAGTATACCTCCGGAACAACATACTAAAGTTTCATCGCAATAGAAGCATTTTTAGTCGAGTTATGGGGATAATGGCTGTGGAATAAATCTCGCTCCCGTGGCCTGACCTTCGACCCCATTTCGATTATATTAAACAGAACCGGTTCAGTAAATCTCCGGAACAACATGATGAAGTTGTGTCGCAATCGAAGCATTTTTACGTAAGTTATGACGCATAAGGGCGGTGGAATGGATCCCGCACCTATGTTCTGACCTTTGACCCCCATCTCGGCCATTTTCGATAGGGTCCTTTCCCAGGTTGTCTCCTACCATATACTAAAATTTCATTGGAATCGAACCCTTTTTACGCAAGTTATCGTGCGGGCGGACGGACGGACAAAGCTGGAGGATATACGCTTCTTCAACCTACGGTTGGAAAGCGTAAAAAATACTGTTTCGTCAATGTGCGTACGACATGTTTACCCTTCCAAGGCATAACGCAACCACACTATCTGATGCCGGGTACAGAGTAGACTTGAAAGTGCTAATGTTTTAACTTTGTGTATACATATTTTTAACTGTAATTTTTAAAATCATGTATAGACGTCAATCTGTGTTTTTAATAATAACTATACAGTTGTCTAGCCAAGAGAATGCAAACAACTGCTCACAATATCTGAGGCATTTTTTTTTCTTGTTCAAGTACCGACAAAAACACTGTAGATACAGAATAACTGATTGATCGTATCAACTTTTTGTCTGAATTAACGTTATATGTTTGCTTGAATTTTGAAAGTTCTTTTTTTTTCTATTTTGCAGGCGAAAAAGAATTTACAAGAAAAGGAAGTTACACAAAGAGAGAAACTTGACCTTCGTAGAAGGAAAAAAAAAAGAAAAACCCTGTGAAATAATTGTTTTGTATTTTATTGTATAAGAGTAAATAGACAAAAAATTCTACACACAATCTAAACCACTGTTGAAATAGAATAGTCACCAACCACTTACATAACATACGGGGCATGTGCAAGAAACGCGGAAGCAAGCAAGCAACGGGACAGCAGTGCAATGCATAATGGGGAAATTTTCTTTTGCATCGTGGGTAAATTTTTTTTTTTTCTACAGTTGCCTGGTATAATTATTTCAATAGGGCGACAGACTGCTGTAGAGATAGACTGTGGAGGCCTTTTGTATTTGGAGCATTTTTAAGGTTCATGTTTTGTAGTGGGTTTTATTTATATACAACTAATTTATTCATTTGTGTGTTGAATGTTCTGTTGTATTTCCTTATGTAACATAAATGTTCTGTATTTATGCAATGTGTGTCTGTATAACAAAATGAGGTTGTATTGGTTTACTTATCGTTATTGGAACACTTGGATCTGAGTATATGTAATATATCAGAATTTGAGTGTGTTTTATTGTGCAGCTGTGGCTTCAATCTCAGTACATTAAGATTATGTGTTTCTGTGTGTCTGTGTATTACGAAAAATAATTTTGATTAGACACTTGTTTGTGTCGCATTACTGTAATCAAAATGACACACTGTCAGTTACAGTTTAAATATCTTGCAAATTGGCCCTTTCCACCGGTTACAAACGGTATAGTAGAAAATGATTGCGTCAAGCTGATACGATCCCTTTTATTACATTTTATTATATTTATGTTTTTCCCAAATATTTGTTTCGTAGCATACAAAATAATGGATTTGTTTGCATATTATTTCGATTAGAAGGCACAGTTAAATATTTAATTTTAAGCACTGTTTCTACGAGAAAACGGCAAGCAACACAAGTCTAACTAGATATAATGCATTGACTACAACATGAATAAAGAATTCTATGCGACTGCATTCTAGAAAAATTGAATAGTATTTCACTAGAAAACCGAGATAAATTGAATATGGCGGCATGTATATAAAGCACTTGAATTAAACACGTCTGAACACATTTTTACGTGACTTCGTGTGGTGAAAAAGTTAAAAGAAAGATTCTGAGAATTTCATTTTGGGCTTACCTGTGCTGTAGTGTTTCTACTGTAACCGGAAACGGATGCAAAGGAATGCGGCAGATGCTAGGCGGAATAAATCTCTCAAAATGCGTTTTTGTTCAGTTGTACCTGCTTATAACGAGGAGCTCACCGACAGAAATTCTCACTAAATTCATTTTGGGGTGAATAATCCCACCATGTAAAAAATGCATATACGTTTAATTACATATTCATAACAATTGGAACTTGAAAGGTTTAATTGCGTATTTAACTACCAGTAGAACAAATTAAAATAAAATACGCACTTGCATGAATACACTGGCAGAGAATCCTGAAGCAGGCATCATGTAACATTAAAAAAATAAAGATACTTCCGAGGCATTGCTTTTTGAAATGAATGGAGGAGAGGATCTCTTACAAAACCCACTTGTTGAGTCTTTCATGTACTCCTTTCTCATTGCTTTTCTATCAACATTCTTCCTCTAGCACACAAAGATTCTCCTACGCTGTTGCAATTTCGTCCTGTAGCCCGTCATTTCTATTCTCCATTTCATCAGAGTGCGCAACAAATTTTCTTAGTCCCGTTAAATATAGAATTTCATTAAAGTTTGTTACGTCAGCTGCTAAAAGTGACCATTTTAGCTTTTCTCTCTCTCTCTCTCTCTCTCTCTCTCTGTGTGTGGTTAAATCCGGGAATTTCGTTCGTTAAAAACGATCAAATTAGCTTTAAATTAACGTTATACCAAACAGAAGTTTCTGTTTTGCTCGTTAAATACGGGCTCGTCCTAAGCGGGTTCTATTGCACGCCACCTAACATTGTGTAAGAAGGAAATTTGACTTGAAAACAAGGAACTTAAAAAATGCAAGCGAACAAAAGCATCTGATCTGATATCCAACTAAGAAGTATCGTGATGAGTCACGTTTCAAAATGGCGACAGGAATGCATGAATCAAAAGTCCCGTGTAACTTGAAATATAGGTCGAATAAAACTTTTGCATATTGAGGGATAGGCAGCATGGATATTTCCCAAATGAATTTACTCTGTATTCAAATTTTCACTGTATGGATAGGATATTTAAGTGCCTCCGTATTCCTCTCATTTTATAATTTAAATGGCGTTAATTTTATGTGCCTTAAAATGAAATTTGTCAAGTTAAACTTTATTGTTATTTTTTTATTTTATTTTTTTGGGGAAATGGGGAGGATTTAACAAAAGCGTTATTACAACAGCAATTCATCTTTCATATTGTCTTTTTCTTTGGCATAGCACAAAAACGATTCCATTATTTTGTGTGTCATTTGTACATATTCTTATGCTGTGCTGTTAATTAAGCTACGGATGCCACTCGCAAGAAAATCAGTGGTTACTATGAGAATCACTGAAGAACTGCGTATTTCTCATTGTCGTCATGGAAGTGTATAAATTAAATTATAGTGCTTTATATAGGTTGATTACCGGTATGTAATAGTTCAAGTACCAAAGAGCGCCTTCTAAGCACGCCACGGAGTCCGGTGAAAAAATTAAAATTAGTGGCATGGTCATCTTAAGGTTTGGGGAATATCTGAAACTAAATGGAAACTTTACGTTTGCCAAAGTCAAAAGTTTTGTTGAATCATAAGATGGGGCAAACAATTATTTGCGGTGAATTATCCTTGTATCATCTGAAAAGTGCTACTCTTGTTGAGCTGATCGTTTGATACCTGGCTAAGTGATTTAATTCTCTTACAACCCAAATTGCGCTGTAAGTGATCTTTTCACAAAAACTTTTTAAAATGTGTTCTCTATTCCTTTACATTATACCGTTTGAAAATTATAGCTCTAAAGTTCCGGTATTTTCATTAAAGCACCGCAGAAATTTTATTAGCTCGTGTCTTTACTGTGATGTTCAAATTGCATCTCTAGAGCAGAGGTCTTCAACCTTCCCTGAAGCGCGGGCCGCATGACAAAATGTAATAAGACTGGCGTGCCGCATGATAAAAGCAAAAATGCAGGTGTTTGTTGTGAATGGCAGTTATTTCCGAAAGGTTTTGAACCCCAAAACTTTCGAATAAAGGAGCTATGTCATTAGTCTAATACCTATGCTACAAAGAAGTTCCAAGTAGTTGATGTGCCTACATTTTTAACACATAAAAAAAAATTAAATATATAATTCATCTCAACGTAGCTCTTTGCAGATTTGAGAATTTTGAAGCCCATAGATCCAAGGTACCTATTGAAATAACGGTCTTTAAAAGTTGAGTCGTTATGTGAAATAATTAGCCTTAAAGTCTGGGGCTTACAAGTGAAATAATATCGAAATATGCGATTTATTAATCAAAGTGTAATCGAAATTAATGTAATCCAAAAAACTACTAGGAAATGAAAGAAAAGTTTTTTATTAATTATTTATATATATATACAGTATTTTATTTTGGACTTTCTTATGAGGCAAAGGTCTCACGGGCCATTAAAACGAGCTCCACGAGCCTCCAATGGCTTGTGTGACACGGGTTGAAGACGCGTATTCTAGAGGATAAGTTATTTTTGCTAACCCATAAAAAAATTTAGATGAACAATGTACATCCTTTGCCCTTTTTCAGTGTAATATTTCAAAATTATTGTTCCAAATAATTTTTTTTCGTAAATAAACATTTGAAAATTACTGTTGACTGGCCCTTATATTGCAAGAAAATTATTAGATGAATTGGTCCATTCAGGGTAGCTTTTCAAAATTACAGCTGTGTGTGTGGAACAAGTTTTTCATTGTATGGCATTTCAAAATCATAGCTGCATGTAAACTATGTTTTTAATTTAAAAAATTAAAACTTATTATTAGGGATGTATTTACATTTTATATTATAGCGTATGTGCTATTTAACAGATTATTTCTCTGTGACATTTGGATTTTGAAAGGTGTATATAGCGATATATGTACAAGGAATCAAAGAGTGTTAAATTTGAAAGCGTTAAGCAGAATTTTCTAAAAATTAAAATTTCTTAATATAATTCAGTGTCCAGCAGATATATTGAGGCAAACTGAACGCAGCAAAATAAAAATCGAATCAAAATGAGATGTATATTAATGGCATAAAAAATCCTGATGTAGGTGAACAAGGAATCATGTAAAATTTGATTTAATTCGAGTTATTTAAATCATGCTTTAGATATATAATTTCGTCTGATTTGTGGTTTACTACAAAGACAAGTTAAAAATGATTTTTTGTTGTTGTAGTATAGTAAAAGTGAAGAGAGGCTTGCACATTTTGTTAATTCGTAACGGAATCCGTGTTTTTGTTCTGCTTTTTCGCTGCTTTTGTATTGCTTCGCAACTCCCAAACTTTCAAAGTTATAGCTGTTGTATCCTGTTTTGCAGTGAAATTTGTTTTTTTTTTGTGACCTCCAATTCAAAGCCGAGTACAAAATAAAATTAAAAGGATGTAAAAGAGTAAATAAAGTATAGCTTATCTATGTGAGAAAAAAAGGTTTTAAATTCTTATACATGTATTTATTATAATTATTTAATATTTATTGCTGGCGTTGTACAGCACGTTGTACACATTTTCTTGTAAAGTAGAAGCTTTCAGTTTATGTGTGAATTACAAACTCAGTATTAAATAAAATACATAAATGAAACTTTTCGTCTTTTCGATTGATCATTCGATGTTTTTTATTTACTTGTAGCACATTTACATAAGGTTGCAGATTAGAAATACTACGGTGAAGAAGTTTCATTTGACTGTAATTGTGAGAGTAGGTACGAGCAAGTGTGTAAACAGTGTCAAAACTTTTTCCTATTTTTTTTATTATTATTACTTCGTTGTTTAACGACCACCATGGGGAACCCTAATTGGCCCATCTCTAATTATTTAGGGCCATTGGTTCCGGGGAAGGGAGAGAGAAGAGTACCGTAAAGCAAATACATCACTGCCTATACATCATCCGGGAGTCGAACCTGCGCCCTCTGAGATGAGCGTTTTAAATGTTCATAAGCTTATATCAGTGGGTGCCTTTTTTTTTCCACCGCTACCCAAAATTTCTAGTTATGTGCGCCTTTTGCCACGAATAGTACTGGTGCTTATGCAGAAACGCACCAGGGAATTAATATGAACACAACATTATTAGTTTTCGGCCGATAAATGATATCACAGCTATCATCGATGTAAATGAAGAAACTTCGAAATTTCTTTTCCATGTATTAAAATCGAATCCGCATTTCCTCGTACCCAGTTCAATACAGAAACCATTGCAGGGCTGCCAGCCTATCACACCCAGGAAAATAGTTGCTTTAGTAGCCACTAATGGTAAAAATAGTAGCCTTAACAACTTATGTTAATACCCAAAAAAGTGTATAAATTTTAGAACATCAAACAGAAGTCGTCGATCTTCCTATGTTTATAAGTGAGTCACGGAAAAATTCTCATTGGCCGCCACCGGGAATCGAACCCAAGTTCTTGCAGTTACGCGCCGGATATGCTTCCACTGCACCACAGCGGCCTCGAGTTCCTCCAGACTCTCATACACTAACTGCCAAGCCAATTGGCAGATTGCTTCTTGGAGCCCCGCATTAAATTATTGTGTTAAATTTTAGAATGTAAGTGCTCCACACCAAAAAATGTTCTTTTAAATGTTTTTTTATTTATTTCGAACCATGATGACAAAATTAGCACATGTTCACATTTTGGTGGGAAAAAAAATTATATATATATATACACACATCCATACACTGCAAAAAAACATCTTAAGTTTCAATATAATGCTACTCAATACACAACTATAAAGGTTATGGACATTACACCCCCCCCCCCCAAAAAAAAATTATTCAATTATGTATCAAAAACTACTTACATAAACTAACCTGATACAAACTTTGGAATTTCAAAACACTTCCTTCTTTGTCATTGTTCTGGAGGTCAGATGTTCTCATCTGTATCAAGCCAGTACGGAGAGCTTTCTTCTGCGTTTGTGGTTGGTAAAAAAAACAAGATTTTCCAAGTGAGCTTCATGCACTGTGTTGAAAAAATTGTGTATTTCTTCTTTCAAAGGCCATAGTTGTGAATTATGTTGTAAAAGAGTACATTTTATTTTGATTCCCATATTTGAAATGTAAACGTGAAAAACCTATCTGAAACGTCTTCATTTCATTAGGGCAGGTCTTACGATTCAAGCTCAAGTCTGTGTAGGCCAGGTATAATTGATATGAAGCATTACACTGATATACACCTGCCTTGATAATGTTACAGTCATTCTTCACAGTGTCCTTGATGCTTTTGAGACAAATATAAAGAAATTACTTTATCCTGTAAAATTATTCCAACTCATAATTACAGAAATAAGAAAACAAAAAAATCGACTTTCTTCTAATTTGGGTTAAAATCCCTAGATGTTAACCAGGAGCGATTTTCAAAGCTCTAACAACAGTAAAACTAAGATTATCCTTGCATCCACTGATGACAATAATAAAACTAAAGCTCAAATTTTTTGAAATGATTGTTTTATAACTCTAATGAAAATTACTGTCATGGGACATCAAAAACTTTTATATGGTGCCCCCCCCCCCAATATGTATAAACAAACCTTTTTATCATTTGGAAATTTTTTTTTTGGGGGGGGGTGAGTCCTTTTAAAGTTTACATTATTCTTTTACCATGTTAGCAATTTGGAGGAGTTATATGCTGTAAATTATAGCTTAACAAAAAAACTTCCTCATTAACCTTAGATTTATTCCTTTTTGAGGTTTTCTGCATAAATGCATCAATTAGGGAGGATTTTCTTTTATGAACTACCCTATTCATTTTTAATGCTTCAAGTTTATGTTGTCTTTCCTTTTGTTGGAGTTTCTCTGCTCCTTATAGAATGCCATGTGCAACTCGTATTGCAGGTATAGGTTTTTTTTAATGCTTGCTTTAGTCTCTTGCTGGCTTTTTTAAGCACAGAGTCTAATGATTCTTGTACTTCCCTTTTTTCTTGAACAAGAATTTTTATCTTGTTTTCCATGTTTCCTATAGGTTGCTTTCTGCTCTTCAAATCCTTTATTTAGCAGTTCTTGTTTCAATCTCTCAGCACTTTCTTTCTCTGATTTCAGTTGCTGTTCCTTTAATCTCTGCTCCTCTTCCAAATGGTTCCTATATGACCTATGTGCATTAAGTGCTAATTTTATAAGTTCTTTGGTTATTAGCTCCTTTGCAACTTGGTTGTTATACATTTTTAATGCATTTCGAATTGTTAGTCTCTCATTCAACATCTTCTCAGACATAGATGTATTCTCATTGGAAAGAACTCTTCGTGATACAGAAGAGCCTCTCTCTACATCGAAGTTGCCATGTGATAAACCAAGGCATGATTTCACAACTTTAGCCAAAGATGGATATTTCCAGTCTCTAAAATGTCTTTTGATACAATATGTCTCTCCAAAAATGATCAATCCTAATTTCGCTGTTTGGAATAAATTCTTATACATACAAGTACATCTGTACCTAGACCCACGTGATTGGAGGAACGACCTACTAAAATGACAAATAGTGCCGTCTCGTTATTTTTAACAGATGCGCAGAAATGTCTCGCCAGGTGTTTTTTCGATTACCACTTAATTTTTTCGTTATGAACAATTCCTAATTTATATTAAACAGTTTGTAGATAATGTAAAGTGAGTTTAAATGTCTGTTGGCAAAAACATGCATTTTCCGTGTCATTCGGAAAATCAAGCTGTAAAAACAATCACGCAAATTTATTTCAATGAACATGTCATTCATGAAATTCTAGGTACAAAGTTTTCGACTTGAAATTGATACATTTAACTGCAAATAAACTTCAGTAAGCACAGAAAACAACAGTCTTTAACATGGCGAAGGCAAGATATGTGCCCGCTCCTGGCACTGCCGTATTCCAAACAGAAAAACGGGGCACTTTTTCAGCGGAATATCTTGATTTGAGTAGGTCTTTCCTTTAATCACATGTGGGTCTAGTCTATACTTAACACTGACTTTTCTTCATGATATTTGCAATAAACTGAACAAGACATATCAATCAATAATGATTCGCATGGTTCATACGCGTTTTCAATCACAAAATTCCAGGACTTCTGGATTTTTTTCCAGGACATACGATCCAAATGCTCTTACTTGAAATATAGTGAAACCATATGTCTGTTCAATTTGTAACCTACAACAAACAGCTTCCTACACGCTTGGGTGAACTTAAAACAGAATGTTAAAAATGATGTCTTCTGCAGCTAATCAGAAACTTAGAATCACAGATAAATACTGAAATACCAAAACTGTCACTGAAAATGTGACCAGGTTTAATATCTACTAAACTTTTATATACAGTATTATACTACACTGATTTTGAGAAAACTTTATTTTTCTACTTTGGCTTTAGTTCAATTATTGAAGCAAATTACAGAATTAAAAAAACCCCATAGAACTCAAAAATACATAGGTATGTGGCATCTCTCTTGAAATACTTTCATATACCACACAATCAATGTATGAAATACTATTTATATTTAATTATCTTGAAATAATGCTTTCATTGGAAATTTAAGGGTGAGGAAAGGTGAAATATCTAGAACTTTTTCAAAGGACCAAAGGGATTGTTATTTCTTAAACACATAATCATGGGAGCAAGTATTTGTGTTACATTTTATTTAGGGAAGGAATTTTCAACATAATATCGATGCTGTAGCTATGTTATAAATTTTTACTCCCCAGCAAACAAGGTATGCACAAAAATTTCCAACGTGAAATGAAAGAGAATAACGGGAAAACCTGATGTCCAAGGGCTGTGTGCAATTAATTGCATTCATTAGTGATCATGACAATTGAACTGGGCATGATTAGAAAATTAATTATAGAAGTTCAGAAAATACTAAGAAACAACTAGATTTACGTTTCTGATATTAGAAAGCAATCTGATTTTATGGCAAATTTTTATATAAAGTATTCATTACAAAATTTCAGTAAAGGTAAAATGACCCCCCACCACCCGCCACACACACACACACACACAAATCAGCTATTTGTTTCCACCAGTGGCTACAAAATATGTTACGAAAATGAACAAATGGCGCAAAAAATGTTTCCCATAGCAGAAGGAAGGTATTAGAGACAAAAATATCTTTTAATCGATCAGTTAAAAGAAGAGATGTAGAAGGAAATATGATATAACTATGCATTTCAGCGGAAGGAAACAGGAAAATGCATAATGGAAACAGGAGAAAAGCATTCTTCATAGCAAAAGCTATGCTAAGGAAAAATAACTTTTCAAATACGTCTCCCGGAAGCAGAGATATCAAGAAAACGTTTTGACCTTTACAACCCCGAGGGGGAAAGTTGTACATTATTTGAAGAGGATCTTCTTATTGCAGTAAAAATCTTATTCACTTTCCATCTTTATTATAGCGAATGGCGTTCAGTAAAAAAAGAAATTTCTCTATAGGGATTTTACAGACAGAGATAGCCTGCAAACAGAAGTACACAAACACCACCTAGCGGCAGAATTGTGATCCACAAACCTCCTGAAACACAAACCTAAAGTGTTCCATACGGTAAATGGTATCTGGGTTAAAATAATTTTTTAAATTGGACATTTAGAGTACAGATATTAAGAAAAATAGATTAAGCATTTGTGTCCCCTAGCGGCGAAATTGTGCATTATTTTGTGAAGAAAATACAAATAAGGAGTTTTCATAGTTAGGTATCTGATCGAAAGAGAATATTTTTCAGTCGGGTTTTTAGTCCGCAGACATTGCTGTAAACAGAAATGTGAGCTTACGCCCTTTAGTGGCACACTTGTGCGTTGAGAAATATTTGAAATTTTATGAGAAACATTTCGCACTGAAAAAGTCCTCCAACAAAGAAAGAATTTTTCAAATCGAACTCCTAGAAACAGAGATATGGACCAAAAATAAGATATACGTGTACACCCCTCTGGTGGAAAAATTGTGCACTATTTTAAGGAGAAAGTATTCTCAAAACGTTTTCCGAGTTCAGCGGTATCGGTTCACCGAAGAATTGTTTTCAATCGAGTTTCCAGCTCAGATTTTGTTGCAAATACATCTGAAGCTAAAATAAACATTTATGCCCCCTGGTGGTCAAACCATTCTTTACCAGAAATGAGAATTTGCACGCAAAACATTTCAACCTCAAAAGCTGTATCGGACCCAGGAAGAATTTTACAAATCGGACTTTTAGAAGCGGAGATATTGGGAAAATCGCTATTTACCTTTACGCCCCACCGCTGCCGGCGGAAAATTTATGCATTATTTAAAAAAGGGACTGTAACTAAAATAGTCTTCGATATAATTTCATTGAAAGGAAAAAGATTTTTTCATTTGGATAATTAGAAGCAAATATATGAAATGCATTTTAAATTCGATACGATCTCCATTTGCGCCCTCTAGCGGTGAAGTTTGTGAATCGAAAACCAAAACGGAACGAATGGATCATCATTCTCACATTTTAAGCTTCCCAATACAAAAAGAATTTTACAAATCGAACTAATAATTGCAGAGATGTGGTCTCCCCGGCGGGACAGACAAAGTGATAACATAAGCATGACACAAAAGATGCTAATAACGCAGCTTCAGTCCTCCTAAACAAGAAAACCGATAGCCTCCCACCACACACACATTTTGCAGTGGGTGGGGAGGGAAATTTGTCAGACATAAGTTATGTCAGAAAAATCTTGCAGGGACAAAAAGGCAGAAATGGATAAAATTCCGGGACATGTAACAGAATTTTAGGACATTTCCAGGACAAAATGGAATTTCAGGATGCGTATGAACCATGGATTTGACATATACATATCGATATCAAAGTTGATATTCACGTGTATCAATATTAAAAGTGATGTTATACAAGCACATCGATATACGCAACACAACTTACGTTTTAAAAAAAAAATAGCCTTACAATTAAAATAGTTCAAGATTTTTCTGAAAATAGTTGCTTTTGGCTGTTTTTTTGTAAGAATAGTAGCCATAGTCGCCTGTCATCAAATTAGTAGCAAAAGTCGCCATTGCACTTCCCCAAAGTTTTCGTATGTGTGTGTGTGTGTGTGCATGACGTTACATGATACGGCCCTTAGTTGCCACGTATTTTTCCTGACCTGCAACAGCACAGTTCATGAAAGTCATTGGGCGGATTTACGGGAAATCACACGAAACCCAGGCGCAGATCCTCACGAAGCTGGAAGATCCAGAAAATTTAAAGGTTCTCCTTTAACGATATATTTTTTGTTCTTAAAAAGAAAAGGAATTTTTAAAAATTTTCATTTTGCTTCTTCAAAAAAAAAAAAAAAAAAAGCACACGAAGCTGGAAGATCCCGAAAATCTAATGGTTCTCCTTTAACGATTTTTATTTTTTTTAATTCAAAAAAAGTGATTTTTAAAAATTTTCATTTTGCTTCTTGAAAAAAAAAAACACGAAATCCTGGCGCAGAGCCTCACGAAGTTGGAAGATCCAGAAAATTTAAAGGTTCTCCTTTAACAATTTTTTTTTTCTTCAAAAAAGTAATTTTTTAAAATTTTCATTTTGCTTCTTGAAAAAAAAAGCACACGAAACCTATATAGGCGCAGGGCAGGATCTCACGAAGCTATTTCTATAGGCGCAGGGCAGGATCTCACGAAGCTGGAAGAAACTGAAAATTTAAATGTTCTCCTTAAACGATTTTTTTCTTCAAAAGTAATATTTTTCATTTTGCTTCTTGAAAGAAAAACATGGGGTGAGGTATAAATTCTCTGTTTTGGGAACATGTTAGCGCCCAAATTTGAAGTATGTCATCGGCAGGTATTGATTTGCTAGCTTAAATGCAGGCTGACAAAAAAAAAAAAAAAGAAAACTCACTTTGACAGTAATATTGCTTAATACCAGAAGCTCGGAGACTAGGGTGCTATTTGTAATAGACTCGCTTGAAATGCAATGAACATTTTGCTCTTTACTTCTGTTACAGTGGACACCCCCCCCCCCCCCCCCATCCTAAAACCTGAAGAAAACTCTAAAATTTGTCCGCCATGTCGCGTATGGTATGAGGTAGCTAGGAATCACAGTTCGGCAGGCTCACATGTTCTTTAACAGTTCAGTTTTTTTTTATTTATTTCTCATTTACGTTGTTTTTTCTTTCGGATGTTCTCTAAACTAATTAACAAAATTGCGGGATAATTGGGAAGTCGCTCCAATGCTCTTGAAGGCAAGAAACGCAATATTTTTGCCATTTTGAATTATTTCTACCTGTGGGAAAAGGTAGCACTCAATGGTTGCTCTGGAAATTGATAAGAGCAAAGCGATAGGCCCAGAAAGAGGACTTCTAGATTTCTTGAGGAGGGGCCGATGTTACGACCCACCCCCGCCATTAATTTAGTAATTAATGGGCGTGGTTGATGTGTGAAATTAATTAAGTATTAATTGTTCGAGGCTTGATTGGAGTTTAAAAGTGTAAACAGCAGATAAAGTTTTATCTGGGGGTTTGGAAAGAAAAGAGGCGAAGAATTCTCTCTCTTGCTGGGTGGTCTCAGAATAGCTCTGTTAGGTCATAAATATCAGGGCGCAGCTGACGGGCAGCCTATGCAACACGGAAAGGGAAAGAGGAATACGTATCGAATGAGCCACTTGAGTAGGAATGAATGAAGATAGGGGACGAAAGGTTTAGCTAATAATCGTAAATTCGTCGATTGTTTGGGGCATTTTCGAGAACAATTGCTCTCTGTGTGGTCCGTGCAGAAAAATAAGAGTTCGCACTTGGCATGAAAATAAGGAAGAAAGTTTAGTTGTCTGTGCGCTCTCCGATGTGAAAGGCTGGATGCCTTGGATCTGCAAAAAATGAATTGGGAAAAATGAAGCAGCAAACCTCCCCGCATTTGGTAAGAAATGGAGACAACTCGAGGCAGCTGGAGATGCCAGTTTGCCATAAAGACAGCAGAATGCCTAAATCCGCAGGATAAAGCAGAAATTTCTAGGCTGGAGCGTAATGGAACTCAGCGACTGTTTGGCCTAATGAAAGCCAAGTTACAGGGGAATTAAGAAGTCTGCGAGTGGACAGTGGTCATTCCTATGAGAAGCGAAGCCAAGCAAAGTCGGGTTCGGATGCCAACCACTGCAGTGTGGAATCGTCACCCCCATTCATCCCCTACTGTGGAGGAAGTGAAGAGATGCGCTTGTCTTACGGGGTGAAGCGAGGCCCCATGTGTGCGTGTGTGTGGTAGCGTAAGCAGCGAAGCCACTACGTGTAAGTGCGACGGAATAAAAACATGTCGAAAGAAAAATATGAGCGTAAGAGCGGTGGCTTCGATACCTAACAAATATACAGGTGAAATGTTGAGTTGCCGATATACGCTTAAGGTAAAAGCACGTCTGATTTCGCTCGGCCGAGAAAATTAATCTTGGAAACCGCAACATCAGATGTGAGAGGGCCTATTTTGCTTAACGCCCACCTTCAAATCGTCACGAGAATAGATCAGTGTGCACTCTAATCATTGCAACAAAGTGCGGCGTGATATTACCATTTTTAATTGTGTGCTTCATTTACATCAAGCGTCAAAGTGAAGTGTTGAATCATCGGTGCTGCCACATGGTGCAAGTGTCTGTGTGTGTGTGTGTTTTTTTGTCGTGTGATATTATGTGATGCACAACGGATTTGCACAGCAAAGTCACGTAACTGTAAGTAGATGAATATTTCCTTTTTCTTTCTTCGCACATCTGCGAACTTGTGCCATCCCGACACCCAAAGCTGCATGGACATAGATGCAGTAATGCTGAGTGACTGAACCTCAGAGGAAATACCTGCACATACAGATTTCAATTTCTTACAGGGCCCATTTCCTGATTACTTTTTTTTTTACATGAATAAGGGAGAGGGTGTGGCCACAAATTCCGCTGGGCAGGACAGTTTCTTTAACTTTGGTTCAGGACCAACGTCAGCGGGGCAGGGTTCTGCATGTGCATGCTTATTAGATTTAGTTAATTAACTTTGGCAGTATTTCGCACCTATAATCTTATACCGCAAATTAACGTGCTTGTGTATTTTGTGTCGCGAGTATTTTTAATGTGATCGTTTGCATATAATTTTTTTTTTTATTCTCTAAGCAATTGTATATGAATATCACCTGCAGCTCCATTTAGTGTGTAAACGAGTAGTATCTCTTGTTCAGATAGTCCGGTGGAGACTCAGTCGGCTGCGTTATCCGACAGTAAAGTGTGACACCGTATGCTGCCCACATATGAGGGGCAATTGTCTATGCGCCTAGAGAGCGCCGGATCTGTTTAAATCTCGCAGAACGTTATTAAATGTTGTGTTGTGTATTTGAGAATCATGTGTTATTTGCGAAAGTGAGTGTTGTACTGGCTGGTTGGGGATTGAATGTACCGGAGTAAGATCCGGACCACTACACTCAGTCACGAATTGGTGATTGCGGGTGAACCTCATCACAACTCTGATCCCAAAGTATCATTTTTTTTAGATTATTTTATTGTTTATTTGTTGTTGTTATTTTGTTCACAAGGTGGATTCACCCAAGCCTTATGCTTCGGGTCATTCTTCAACTTTTCATTTTTTATGTTCTGGTGTGAATCTTTGAGTGCAGCAGTGCACCTGAGATTCTCACCTGGTGCCGTGGCCAACTAAATTGTACTTCAGGTCTCAAGCACCGTTACCGGCAGACTAGGCAGGAACACTGCTAGTGCCGTGTAACACTTCGATATTTAATATGACCGCCCATCTTTCCCTTAAAATTCCTTTCTCCTCATTTTGTCCTGTGAACGAGGCAATCGCAAGATTGTTACCATACGAGTAAAATGGGATCGGAAACAGCTGATTTTTTGAGACACACTAATGAATTTCATCTATATTTGAACTCATTGGAGGAACTCTGTGGGGTGGAATTCGATGGAAAACGACAGCAGATCCCATCACCGCATCTAGCATAAATGTCAAGACAGTGCAATATACTAACTGTATGTAACGTGTTAAATACTGTGCTTCACTTACCATCCTTATACACTGAGTGGCCAAATTATTATGACCACCTGGTTAGTACGTTATTGTGCCACCTTTAGCCCTTAATACTCTTTGAATTCATCCTATGCTTTTTTTTTTTTTTTTTTTTTAGCGGAAAGTCTATGATTTACTTGAAAATTTTGAATTTATAGGAAAAACATTTCGCATCGGAAACACTATACAACAAAGAAGGAATTTTTCAAATCGGACTTTTAGAAGTAGAGATATTGACAAAAATAAGATATACATCTACGCCCCTGGTGTAGAAGCCATGCATTATTTCAAGAAGAAAATGTTCCTAAAATGTTTGTCGACATGAGTAGTATCGGTACACAAAAGACTTTTTTTCAATCGAGATTTTAGAAGCTCATATTTTGCTGCAAATACATCAGAAGCGGAAATTAAGACTTACGCCACCTGGTGGCCAAACAATTTTTTACAAAAATTTGAAATTACGTGCAAACGATTTCCCATCAGGAGCTGTATCTGATTCAGAAAGAATTTTTCAGATCGGAGATTTAGAAGCAGAGACATAGGGGGAACGCAATTTACCTTTACGCCCCCTAGCGGAAAGTCTATGAATTACTTGAAAATTTTGAATTTATAAGAAAAACATGTCACATTAGAAACACTATCCAACAAAGAAGGAATTTTTTAAATCGGACTCTTAGAAGTCGAGATATTGACAAAAATAAGATATACATCTATGCCCCCTGTCGTAGAAACCGTGCACTATTTTAAGAAGAAAATGTTCCTAAAAGAATTGTCGACATGAGTAGTATCGGTCTACAAACGATGTTGTTTTCAATCGAGAATTTAGAAGCTCATATTTTGCTGCAAATACATCAGAAGCGGAAATTAAGGTTTACGCCCCTTGGTGGCCAAACCATTTTTTTTACAAAAATTAGAAATGATGTGCAAACGATTTCCCATCAGGAGCTGTATCCGGCGCAGAAAGAATTTTTCAGATCGGAGATTTAGAAGCAGAGATATAGGGGAAAACGCAATTTAGCTTTACGCCCCCTAGCAGAAAGTCTATGAATTACGTGAAAATTTTGAAATTATATGAAAAACATGCGACACGGAAAACACTATCCAACAAAGAAGGAATTTTTCAAATCGGACTCCTAGAAGTAGAGATATTGTCAAAAATAAGATATGCATCTACACCACCAGGCGTAGAAACCGTGCACTATTATAAGAAAATAATGTTTCTAGAAAGTTTGTCGGCATGAGTAGTATCGGTCTACAAACGACGTTATTTTCAATCGAGAATTTAGAAGCTCATATTTTGCTGCAAATACATCAGAAGCGGAAATTAAGGTTTACGCCCCCTGGTGGCCAAACCATTTTTTTCTATAAACGTTAGAAATTATGTGCAAATGATTTCCCATCAGGAGCTGTATCCGGTGCAGAAAGAATTTTTAAGATCGGAGATTTGGAAGCAGAGATATAGGGGAAAACACAATTTACCTTTACGCCCCCTAGCAGAAAGTCTATGAATTACTTAAAAATTTTGAAATTATATGAAAAACATGTCACACGGAGAACACAATCCAACAAAGAAGGAATTTTTCTAATTCGGACCCCTATAAGTCGAGATATTGACAAAAATAAGATGTACATCTACGCCTCCTGGCGGAGAAACTGTGCAATATTTTAAGAAGAAAATATTCCGAAAAGTCCACGAAATCAGTCCACGAAATAATTTTTTCAATCTATATTTTAGAAGCTCTGATTTTATGGCAAATACATCCGAAGCGAAAATTAAATCTTACGCCCCCTGGTGGCCAAAATATTCTTTACCAAAAATTCGAAATTATATGCAAAAGATTGTGCATCAGGAGATGTATCCGCTGAGAAAAGACAAAAAACAAAAAACATTTCAAATCGGAGTTTTAGAAGAAGAGTTATCGAAAAAAATGCAATTTACTTTTACGCCCCCTAGCGGAAAATCTATGCGTAATTTGAAAAAGAAACTATATCCAAAATACTCTTCGACATATATGGAATCGAAAGGTTAAAGATTTTTTTCAATCGGATGTTTAGAAGCAAATATGTGGAATAAAACGTATTTTTGAATTCGGCATCATCTGCATTTACGCCCTCTAGCGGCGAAATTGTACATCGTAAAAAAAAAACGAAATAAAGGATCATCATTCGCATATTTCAAGCTTTCGAATGTAAAAAGAATTTTTCAAATCGGACTAATAGTTGCAGAGATACCGTGGGTACAGACGGACGGACGGACGGACAAACTGATAACATAAGCACGATCTTTTTTTACAAAAGACGTGCTAAAAATGGCCTGTGTAGACCTATACTGTGCGTAACGTATAAAAGCATAGACCCAAGTCATTACACGATCCATTCCAATGTAAATATATCCTCAAGTATTGCACTCCACTATATTTATAAATTTAAAAAACACAAGATCTTTCGCAGTAGCAGCTACCGCATCATCAGCTGACACTAGCATATGGAACCAGAGTTCTTAAATAGTGTTAATGAGGATATGCCATACCTTATTTCTCACGCCTGGAAGAACTTGTTAAATGGACTATCGTTACCTTTATAATTAATATTTCTGTGATTATTACAGAGGGAATCACGAATGTATTTCGGTTGTGTATGTCATTGTACCGTCAGGCGGCGCCGCTATGTAGTTTCTTTACCATCATATTAAGACTATTTTAGAATTCTGGTCCTGGTTTTTTTTTTGTTTGTTTTTTTGTTATTGACGGATTAACGATCACCGTGAGCAACTCAATGGGCTATAAGCAGTCGCCCGTCCCTGATTTAGGATCACTGGTTCCAGGGAAGGGAGAGAGCCAGTGCCGTAAGGCAAACACAACATCCATGCCTAACCGGGATTCGAACCCGGACCCCTTCACGGACTAATTAATGGTCATAAGTCAGCACTTAGACGACGGCGCCACCGGGGCTGCGAACTCTGGTTCCATATGCTATGTGTCAGCTGATGATGCGGTAGCTGCTATTGCGAAAGATCTTTTGTTTTTTAAATTTTTGTACAGAGCTTTTTAACCTGATGTAATCAATATGGTAGAGCGCAATACTTGAGAATATGTTTACATGGGAATGGATCGTGCAGTGACTTGGGTCTATGTTTTTATATGGAAAGATTAAGTATGGAAGTACCCAATGATATTACGGTATTAATCCAGAAATGTGCCTTGAAGTTGGTAGCGTGCAGTTCTTTTTGTTTTTGCTTTTTTTCCTCACTGGGCATGCAATCTAGATTTTTTTGTTTTTTGCAATTTCTATTTTTTTCAGTGAGTCTCTTTACCCAAGTGGTGCTCCTAACCTTAATAAGCTGATGTGCCATGTAAATTGCTTTACGAATTGTTCAGGAATCGAATCAAAATTATTTCACAAAAATTTGAAAAACTCCGAGTGAAAAATGATGATAGTTTCTGAGACGCATTGTTATAAATTCACAAATATCACGTAAATTACGAAAAGATGCAAAACGATAAACTAATCCTCATTTCTCAAGTTAGAAACGTATTATCAAACTGTGAAAACAGTGCTAACAAAAATGCGTTGGCACAATACTTGTACATAATTAAAATACCGAAGTTCTCTGTGTGCATTTTTATCCACATACACTCCTCAACATACTGCAACGGAAATATTGAAATACCTTTTTTTTTTTTCCACACTCATGCACATCAAATAATGAAGTTTTCGAGTACAATAAACAAATTCAATAAGGACAGACCATCGATGGACAGCCGAAATCTTAGATTGGATTCCAAGGGACAGGAAAAGACCCAGAAGAAGACCACATGGAAGATGGGTGGATGAAATTCGAAAGTATGCAGGAGTGACATGGAGGAGACTGGCACAAGACAGACCGTTGTGGAGGAAACTTGGGGAGACCTTCGTCCAGCAGTGGATTGATAATGGTTGACAATGATGATGATGATGATGACATTTCTCACATTTTCTGCTGAAAAACTAATCGAGAAATCAAACTGTGTTTAATGGCTGCAGGACGCCAAATAGTTGAAGACACCAAGGTCGCTGAAAACTGATCAAATGTACATGGTCGACGCGCATGCGCTAGTACGTAGTTATCCCCCAGCAACGCAATGCAATATGGCTTCTGATTTGCTTTGAAACTCTTAGCAGAAGATGATCAATGTGCTGGTAAATAAAGGAGGCAATTCCTTCACAGGAGGTAACAAATTACCCCTACAATAATATTTGTCTTTAAAAGTAAATAAGCACAATAATGGTACTGCTGCTATTGTGCAAGATGCAGAACAAATTAAATAAATAAATAAATAAATAATGAAGACATACTGTATTTAAGAAATTACGATGTTGATTTCCAAAATAAGTGAGATATTCAATACTATTGTACATATCCGTCATGCATGTCATTGTTTTTTTGTTTTTTTGATTGGAGGTTTAACGACCACCGTGAGCAACTCAATGGGCTATAAGCAGTCGCCCGTCCCTAATTTAGGGTCACTGGTTCCAGGGAAGGGAGAGAGCCAGTGCCGTAAGACAAACACAACATCCATGCCTGACCGGGATTCGAACCCGGACCCCTTACGGACGAATGTTCAGAGGCCTGCGCCACCGGGGCGGCATGTCATTGTTAGAAATCAAGATACGTAACATAATAAACCCAAATGAACCTACATTTTGTAAAGCAAAATATTGAAAAATTAGCAAATAAAAATAAAAATGATTATATGAAGGCTTTAACAGAAACACTGCAAATATTAAAAGAGCTACTGAATGAAGTTACAGTAGAAATTACAGGGGTCATAATAGAAAACATTATTCTCCTCCATCCTGTGTATCAGTGGGCGTTTCGGTAAAAATATCTCTAAGTCGTGGACCTGAATGTGTTTTGCAATTCGTGATCAAATCTGTGAAACGGTGATCTCTTTGTGCAAAATCGACCATAAATCAAAATATGGGCAGTTTTTGTTCTGTGAGAGTCGCAACAACTGATTCACGTAAGGTGGTTTCCCAAACATTAACGATTTAATATTCCCAGAAATGTTTGATTTATAAATCTCACTACTAAAAGTGGGTGTGTTTTTGTTAAAAAAACTGTTCGTATTTTTTCGAGGTTGGATGACCTTTATGAGCACCTAGTGCTAGAATTTAACACCAGTGATTCCGGGGAGCCGCCCCGGTGGCGCAGTGGTCTAAGGCAATGGCCTCTGATCATTCGTCCGAAAGGGGTCCGGGTTCGAATCCCGTGAGGCATGGATGTTGTGTTTGTCTTACGGCACTGGCTCTCTCCCTTCCCTGGAACCAGTGACCCTAAATTAGGGACGGGCGACTGCTTATAGCCCATTGAGTTGCTCACGGTGGTCGTTAAACCTCAAAAAAAAAAAAAAAAAAAAAAAGATTTCGGGGAAAAAAATGTAACTGGTGCCTCATAGTCAAACACAACATCAACATTTGTGGGCCATATGATATGATGATCACCCTCAAGTAGCAGTGGCGTCATCAACCAATGCGAACCGCACAGGCAGGAGGAGGACAAAATTGAACACTTAGATTTCTGTAACTCACTTCCACGTGTCTGTTATCAGACACGCTTGCCAAAATCTGCTTAGTTCTAAGAGCTGTTTTAAACCCGAGGAAGACTCCATAAGTTCTACTACAATGCAATTCATTCTTTTAGAGAGTATCAGTCTGCCAGGCTCAAGCCCTTGCAGTGGCGGAGGGAAAGAACTTGTCGGGGTTTGCACGGGAAATAATTATCGTCGCGAGGAAGACGAGCTAGCAACCACAAGCACTACTGGCTATTCGAGGACCATCGCAGTGAAGGGGTGTGGTGGGAATAGTCCGAAGAGGGACACACATCCAACCAACGTGCCAAAAAAAGACACCACTAATGGTTGATTGACGACGTGAACGCCTGTTTGCACGCACTATCCTAGACGACAGACGGTTCACGGTCCTTCAGTTACCGGCAAACTACAACCAGGGTGCACACAGAAACGTTTCCGGGCACATAGTCCAGCAGACGCCATTGAAAACGCGCCTAAGGAGTTCACGTGTCGATGTTAATAGACCATTATCAACAGCTCTGCCACTAGTGTCCTCTGGAATTCTGTGACTGGACATAGGACGTCGACTGGAAAAGAGTCGCCTGGTCCGATGAGTCCAGAATATAGCTCCAAACATGGACGGGCCCGTTCGTATGCAGCGCAGCGCGTGGTAACAGATGCCGGTTGGATTCAAACAGGCCCACGGTATCATTGTATGAGGATTGCTCTCATCGATATCTCTGGGTCCCTTCGTTCTCGTTGAATACACCTTCGCCGCCCCGGTGGCGCAGTGGTCTAAGCGATGGCCTCTGATCATTCGTCCGAAAGGGGTCCGGGTTCGAATCCCGGCGAGGCATGGATGTTGTGTTTGTCTTACGGCACTGGCTCTCTCCCTTCCCTGGAACCAGTGACCCTAAATTAGGGACGGGCGACTACTTATAGCCCATTGAGTTGCTCACGGTGGTCGTTAAACCTCCAATCAAAAAAAAAAAAAAAAAAAAAAAAAAAGAATACACCTTCATCGTAAGATCCTATCTAGGCATTTTGAATGCACTCTCAACGTCAGACTCTACCTATGCATTTTGAATGCAGCCTCAACGCCAGATGCTACCTTGGCATTTTGAACACTCCCTCACCTCCAGATCCAACCTAGTCATTTTGGGTGCGCCGTCACGATCAAATCCCACCTAAGCATTTTGAATACACTCGCACCGCCGGATCCTACATAGGCATTTAGAATGCACCTTCAACGCCAGATGCTACATTGACATTTTGAATACACCATCGTCAGATCCTATACCTAGTCATTTTGGGTACACCCTCACAGCCAGATCCTACCAAAGCATTTTGAATATACTCGCACCGTCAGATCCTACCTAGACATTTTGAATGTAGCCTCAACGCCAGATCCTACCTTGGCATTTTGAATACTCCCTCACTGATAGATCCTACCTACACATTTTGGGTGCGCCATCACAATCAGATCCTACCTAAGCATTCTGAATACACTTGCACCGCCAGATCCTACATAGGCATTTTGCATGCACCTTCAACGCCAGATGCTACATTGACATTTTGAATACACCCTCACTGTCAGATCATATACCTAGTCATTTTGGCTACATTTTGAATTAAGCCTCAACGCCAGATCCTACCTTGGCATTTTGAATACTCCCTCACTGATAGATCCTACGTACACATTGTGGTTCGCCGTCACAATCAGATCCTACCTAAGCATTCTGAATACACACGCACCGCCAGATCCTACATAGGCATTTTGCATGCACCTTCAACGCCAGATGCTACATTGACATTTTGAATACACCCTCACCGTCAGATCATTTACCTAGTCATTTAGGGTACGGCCTCACAGCCAGATCCTTCCTAAACATTTTGAATATACTTGCACCGCCAGATCCTCCCTAGGCATTTTTAATACACACTGCTAGATCCTGTTAAAAATTTCGTGGTATTGTGCATCAAAAAGTGGTGCTATACCAGCTGCACCACCCTTTAGGGAAAACGTACGCCATTGTTTGGTTCATGGAATGCATAGCCACACGTGCCATCGTGTACTATGTTATGGTACAGTTTTGCAACAATCAGGTTAGTTGCACCATCAATTTTTTTGTCTCTCATTCACAACATATAATTTTGTACCTTTGTCCAACAGGCGGTGTAGCACTACTTTTTTAGTACAAAATACCACAAAATTTTTAATAGTTTAGTCGATTACTTGCACCTCGTTTTTGTGATGCGTATGGCACTGGATACTTTCAGAAAGGCAACCGGTAACACAAGGTCAACATTGTGCAGGAATGGTTGGATCTTTATGTATAAGCATTTCCTGTGCAGTCATGGCTACCAAATTCTCCCGATTTGAATTCCATCGGACATTTGTGGATGCAGTAATCGCGGACCCACGCTAATCCCTCATTCTGTCGTCGAACTCTGGGACGCTATTGTGTCCAGATGGTACAGAATATCTTTGAACGTCTGCTCTTGCCGCCCCGGTGGCGCAGTGGTCTAAGCGATGGCCTCTGATCATTCGTTCGAACGGGGTCCGGGTTCGAATCCCGGGGAGGCATGGATGTTGTGTCTGTCTTACGGCACTGGCTCTCTCCCTTCCCTGGAACCAGTGACCCTAAATTAGGGACGGGCGACTGCTTATAGCCCATTGAGTTGCTCACGGTGGTCGTTAAACCTCCAACCTAAAAAAAAAAAACATCTGCTCTCTAGTGGATTCTGTGCCATGTTGGGTGCAAACAGTTATTTGCCGCCCCGGTGGCGCAGTGGTCTAAGCGATGGCTTCTGATCATTCGTCCGAAAGGGGTCCGGGTTCGAATCCCGGTGAGGCATGGATGTTGTGTTTGTCTTACGGCACTGGCTCTCTCCCTTCCCTGGAACCAGTGACCCTAAATTAGGGACGGGCGACTGCTTATAGCCCATTGAGTTGCTCACGGTGGTCGTTAAACCTCCAACCTAAAAAAAAAAACATCTGCTCTCTAGTGGATTCTGTGCCATGTTGGGTGCAAACAGTTATTTGCCGCCCCGGTGGCGCAGTGGTCTAAGCGATGGCTTCTGATCATTCGTTCGAACGGGGTCCGGGTTCGAATCCCGGGGAGGCATGGATGTTGTGTTTGTCTTACGGCACTGGCTCTCTCCCTTCCCTGGAACCAGTGACCCTAAATTAGGGACGGGCGACTGCTTATAGCCCATTGCGTTGCTCACGGTGGTCGTTAAACCTCCAATCAAAAAAAAAAACAGTTATTTCTGCAAAAGGTGGAATAACAAGCCATAAGATGGTGGGTTGTCCAAAATAATGGAAACACCTCGCTGAAAACAGTGACTTTGGTATGAGCTGCTTTTTGAGTAAAGCGAACATGTAGCTACATTTTTTTTTTTGTGTGTAAGAAAGTGTTGCTTACAGTCTCAAGGGTCTGTGTGATTGCATTGTAAGTCGGTGTTTGCATAATTTCTTTCCAGGTGAAGGCACAATGAGTAGCCTGTCGGAGTTCCAAAGAGGGCAGATTGTAGGAGCCCGTCTGCTTGGTGGGTCGGTAACCACATTGGCACAGGTATTGGGGGTATCGAGAAGTACCGTGTCGAAGGTCATGGCAGCATACAATGTTCACGCCACAACATCATCTGCGAGACACAGCTGTGGAAGGAAAACCAAACATACTGCGAGAGACAGGAGGACATTAAAGAGGATCGTGACCGCAAGGAGGAAGACCACGGCGACGTAAGTGACTGCTGAGCTTAACGCACATCTCCAAAACCCAGTGTCGAACCATACAGTGCGAAGGAATTGCAGAAGCACATTATTTACGGCAGAGCTGCGACTGCAAAACCCCTGGTGTCACAGGTGAATAGGAAACGGAAATTACAGTGGTGCCAGGAACATAAAATGTGGACTGCGGATCAATGGAAACATGTCTTGTTTTCCGATGAATCAAGTTTCTCACTATTCACCACCACAGGACGGGTTTACGTATGGAGAACCCCCGCAAAAGCCTACAACCCAGACTGTCTCCTTCCTACAGTGAAGCATGGGAGTGGTTCCGTAATGATTTGGGTCATGATCTCGTGGTTTGTAGCAGGTCCCATTATCACCTTACACGCACGGATCACTAGCGGTGACTATGTCAGTCTTTTGGCCGACCATGTGCATTCAATGGCGCAGACATTGTTTCCATCAGGGGATTGCAGCTTTCAAGATGATAATGCCCCGATTCACAGAAGTCGAACTGTTCAATCATGGTTTGAGGAACATATGGATGAAGTTGCACACCTTCCCTGGCCTGCGCAATCACCGGACTTAAACGCCATGGTCTGTGTTGAAAAATAGAGTGCGATCCCGTTATCCTCTTCAGGTGTCTCTCAAGGAATTGGAGCAGTTTCTGCAGGAAGAATGGTACAACATACCCCTTACCGCCACCCAGGACTTGTATGCGTCCATTCCAAGGAGAATTCAAGCAGTTTTAAATGCCAAGGGTGCTCCCACACCATATTAGGTGCGTAACACCTATTGTTTCAAGGTGTTTCTATTATTTTGGACAACCCTGTAAGTTATTACAATGTTGTTCCTCATGAGTGTGTGTATCTATGGAAACAGACACTCAACAAATGCTTCAGCTGGTTTTATTTCCTAAACCCTCGGAAATCTCAATACAATTGTCATTTATTACAGCTTCAAAAGCATTCACTAAGAAATGAATTTCCGTTGATAGCATACTGGAACGGAAACTGCAAGATCCGGATTCGGTCCTCGCTTCAGGGCGACGCAATTTTCAAACATTATGAACATTTAGCTACATGAGTGACACTTGATGACGACGCGTTTCTATGCCAAAAAGTAATGCTTTCCGGAATGTCAAGTGCCTTGCAAATTTAATCTCACTACTGCCTTATATATTTTCCCTTGAAAATCGTGTTGGTGTACTTACTACACATGTGATTTTTAAGAATCATTTATGCTTCGTTATTTTTTGAGTACATAACTATTAGAGAACTTTCGTGACAGTAAGTATGGAAAAACCCTCTTTGTGTCTACAAATGTTAGAAGCCAATATCATATAAAAGCCAGGCGAATGAAGTTTTAGTACAACTGCGTTTCGTATGTATTTAGGCTTCATCAAAAACCACATTCTGTCACCGTATGTTCTTCATTTCAACATTACAACTGTGATGGGGCATTTCACATACCGCGCAACTCGTATTGGTCGTTCTGATCCTCCCGCCGCCCCTTTCTTTTATATTTTAGTTGCTCCTACTTCGAACCCTCATACATATTTCGAGACAAGCGCAGTTTTACGTTCTACGGTGACATACTTATTTCTACTCTCAGTTTGCTTCCTCGTGTCGTTCACACGTGCACTTCCACCGTATACGCGGCGGACGGGTCGACCCGGCGTAAGTCGATTCTTAAAATTCACATTAACCATCTATACGCGTGCCTTTCACTTGATCACTTCAAAGAAAGTCAAGGGTCAGTTTATCGAAAACTTTGGATTTTGTTAAAGGATCTGTTGAAATGTAGTGTGAGTTCAGAAAAACTGCTACTAGTAAAACGTGAAGGGATCGTATAAAAACTGCACTTTTGATTTCTTCGTGTCCGCACCCCCATTGATCAATCTTTTTATCTAACATTAATTAAAATGCTCTAGTCCTGGGTCGATTTGGGCCGCGAATGGCCTAGTGGTCAGCGTTCGTGACTGCCACGGAGAAGCCTCAGGTTCGATCCCAAGCAGGTACGAACGCTCGAACCACTAAATATCTGCTGCGTGTCAGATGGGCACGTTAAGCCGTCGGACCCCCGGCACGGACTCCCCGGCAATAAATAAGGGCGTTTACTTCGCTTGCGTGTCATTTTCCTATCGGGCACTGTAGCCTAAATCTCTTAGCTTCCTATTTCTACGGGTTGTTTAAGATCTGGGATCAGACACTCCCTTCCTAAAATCCTCTACATATGATCTGATCTGATCTCTTTATGGATTTCTAAACCTCCGTGTTCATATTCATAAGGTTTACATAAGAAGTCAAGTTAATAAGGTGCACTTTTACTCAAGCACAAACATTATTCGAGACTCTATGTCTAGGCCCTTTTAATTGGCATTTGGTGTCTGAGTAAAGTGCAATGCCACCCCGGTGGCGCAGTAGTTTAAACGCTCGCTTCTGACCGTTCATCCGAGACGGGTCCGGGCTCAAATCCCGGTGAGGCATGGATGTTGTGTTTGTTACGGCGCTGGTTCTCTCCCTTTTCTGGAACCAGTGGCCTTCAATTAGGGACAGGAAACTGCTTATAGCCCATCGAATTGCTCATGATTGTCGTTAAGTTTCCAAGCAAAAAAAAAAGGGCAATTTATGAATTTGACATGTTATTCAAACATGGATGAATATGAGCACGGCGGACTAAAGTTTGCTAGACAGGCTTAGGGCCTAGTTAATAAATAGGAGCTGTACACCAACTGTACTCAAAATAGTATAACTATACTAATTATCCGAATTTCTTGGCGTAGAATAGCAATAAAAGTTTCCAAGCTTTCGCACATCAATCATATGGCTTTTTCAAGAAAGGTAGACAGCAGACTGCATTAAAGGCGTTAAATTCATCGGAGATTGCAAAACGTAATTAATAAATAGGAACTGTACACCAACTGTACTGAAAATAGTATAACTATACTAATGATCCGAATTCAGGTCTACCTTCCTTGAAAAAGCCATCTGGTTGATGTGCGAAAGCTTGGAAACTTTGATTGCTATTCTACGCCTAGAAATTCAGATCATTAGTATAGTTATTATTTTGAGGCCTAGGACCTTATAATTAATGTTTTTTTTTTTTTCCTGAGTAGAGGTGCAACGTTATTAACTTGACTTTTTATGAAAACCTTACAAATGTGAGCACGCTGGATCATAAATTGCTAAAAGGTCCAGGCCTAGGGCATTAAAATTAATGCCAGATGCCAGAAGATCGACCTACCGGGAAGTTGACTCAGAGAAATCAAAAGTGCCATTTTTATACGACCGCCTGACGTTACTGACTCTTTTGACTTCACCACGGCGCATGCTTGCTACGTCATGTGACCTTTTAGTCTTGTGCATATAAAAGTGCAGCAGTAGTCAGGGGCGGATTTCCCACTAGGCGCACTAGGCGCGCGCCTAGGGCCCCAGAGCTTGAGGGGCCCCGAAAACGTGTAATTGGAATGCCAGATTTGTTTTGCTTTTCACGGACCAAAATAAATCAATCCTTAAAGTGACCACTTTATTGTCAGTTGATAATTTATTTTCTCATTTTAAAATTTCGAATTGTTATCGATATACTTTTTTTTAAAGAAACTGTTAAAATAACCTAACCTTCCTTTTAGTGGTAGGTGAAACAAGAATTGATGCTTCCCACACTTTTCATTGCTTAAGGCGAATATTTAGCTGGCTGTGATATAAATTACTGGAAAAACATCTGTGTTGGAACTTTTTACCTGTCTTTTCTGAGCTGCGATAAAGAGTGCTTGTAGAAACTATCCTGATGATCCGGGTTCCGGGGTGTTTCCTTTTATAGCCCTGCTGTTTACTACCTTTTCTCTCTGGAGTAGTATAATCAAGTTCTTCCTTAGCCCTAATCTTCCTACACCACCCTAAACCAAAGTAGCTAATACAATCTTCGCTGAAAAGAAAGAAAGAAGAACAAAAAAAAAAAAAAAAAAGAAAACGAAGCACCCAGAAGGAATCATCCAATCAAGATGAAAATTGGCATGTGTAATGTACACGTACAGGAGAGGAGATTATTGCAATTTCACAGCAGTTGGGCCATTTATCCTGATAAAACAGTTACATGAGTAGAAGAAATCAGTAAGTTGTAGCACCACCTCTCGCTCGGATACAAGCAGAAACCCAGCCTGGCAGAGACAGAAACAGTTCACGGATACTGTTCTGAGGTATGGAATGCCAGATGGTGTCCAAATTGTGGGCCAAATCGCCGACATTCCGGGATGGGTGTAGATGGGGTCCCATCATGTTTAATCAGTGAGAAATCGGGTGATCGGCCTGGCCTAGAAGGATGTCGACATTACAGAAACAGGCCCGGGAGAGCTGTGCCGTGTGTGGCCGGGTATTATCCTGTTGCAAAATTACTCGGAGATGTGCTACAGGAAGGACAACACAGCAGGTCGTAAAATGCGCCAACGTACCGTTGAGCCATGAGGGTAATACGGAGGACTTCGAAGGGTGTCCAGCAATCGTAGGAAATAGCTTTTTAAACAGTCGGATCGGGTGTCCGAGCCCTGTGCCGTTGTACGGTAAAAGCAGGACCCGTGCGCTGGTCGGCTCGTCTCCAGATACGCATGCGCCGGTCATCGGCGCTAAGTGCAAACCGTGACTCATCACTGAAGACAACATGCCACCACTGGACATTATCCCTCGTCGATCGGGTCCGACACCACTGCAACTGGTGTCTGCGATGCTTTCTGATCAGTAGTAAGTTGCGAATGTAATCCCTGTGACGCAACTCATCTGGCAACGGTCTGAATGGCCACTTCCGTACCTGTGGAAGACGCAACATTTCCAAGGATTGCTGAGAGCGACGACTTCGGTTCTGTTCATGCGGTTCTCACAATCGCTCAATGTTCGCGTTGTGCCGTTGCCCTCAGCTGTCCACTGCCCGTGTGCCGCTGGATTGTGGTGCCCTGTTCGACCCATTGGCGCTAACATCGTCCGATTACCGCGTCACTCCGATCCAAATGTCTGGTGATACGGCGACTTGACCAACCGGCTTCTCTCAGCCCAATTATATATCCTCTCGCAAACCCGCTCGACTTCTCGTGGTGTGTACGGATCCGTCGTCGTGGCATCCTCACAGTCTGGAGGTTAATGTACCAGCAATTCGCTGTCACAATTGTCCGGTACGTTGACGCATTCTATGACCTGTTGTGTCGCCCTTTGCTCTTGATATACCCTTCTCGATGCGGTTCCCATGCGCTGTCACGGGCCGCATTTAGTCATTGGTCGTTATTTTTTAAATAATCATTTGCATATTCGGCCTTGAGGTACTTGCATGCAGAGTTTCATTAGGATCAAAGGACTTTCTCGGGGTGCTTCGTTATTTTCTTTTTTCTTTTTTTTCCCACAAAAAGTGTGTGCTTAGGCTGCAAAACAAAGAAATTCGAAAATGTTGCACTGTTTATCTTTTTATTATTGAATAATGTTAAAAGAAATTTTTATTGTATTGTAATAGCATTTTCTAATTGCTTTCTCCTCCCCTAGTTTAATACCGATAATTATCAAGTATTCTCACCTTTTCTATTCCTTAAATTGACAGCAAATTAACATTTGAAAAAGCAATAAAACTTAGTTTTTTTTTGTTGAAGGTTTAACGACTACCGTGAGCAACTCAATGGGCTATAAGCAGTCGACCGTCCCTAATTTAGGGTCACTGGTTCCAGGGAAGTGAGAGAGCCAGTGCCGTAAGACAAACACAAAATCCATGCCTCATCGGGATCCGAACCCGGATCCATCTCGGACGAATGGTCATAAGCCAGCGCTTAGACCACTGCGCCACCCGGGCGGCCAATAAAAGTTTCAATGATACTCTTACTCGAAAAACTGCGGTTCCTACTTTTCCATTTTCAAGCTGGATCTTTTGCACTTAATCCTTATGCTTCTGTTTCTGATAACTGCGGTGGAGGTATAAAGAAAATCTTACGCATCTTTTTGACATAATAAAAGAAAACGCAGACCTCAATTTTCTGATGAAAGTAATAAGGAAAAAGTTTTTAAAGAAACTCTTCACACTCTCGCTTATTTGCACTGACTGATGAAATTCTTACTGTGCAACTTTTTTGGTCCATAAATTTGTCTATGCCATGGACGGCTGAATCACTTCGATTTAGAGAATCGTTCGCTACAAGAAAACTCCTCCATGAAAAATCATCCACCTTTTTTAAGCAAAGTACTGTGCACAAATTGAAATTTACCCGTATTTTGTGTCGTGGAGGACTTCTCCGATTGCCAGTGTCTTCAAGTATTTTATTTTTGCTGGATACCATGCTCGTTGCCTTCTAATTTTACTAATTTGCTCATAACGTAAAAACAAGGTGATTTTCAAAAGCTGAAGCAATGGAGAGGGCATGTTTTGCAATTGAAACTTATTCCAGTTTCATGACAATTTATACGAAATGTATTGATAAATTTAGCGAAACTCCATTTTCAGCGCCTTTAGCGTTAAATTTGCCAAGTAACTATATCAACTGAAGATGTACTAATGTAGCCAGTTTTGCGAAACATATCAAACTCAAAAAGAACTTTTGCCGTAACCGAAATGGTCTCTCGTAGCGTAAAGCTGAAATTTATTAAATTTTCAATTCCAGAACTAGAGGGAAATTTATGAACTGGTAGTGAAATTTAAATGGCTAAAATTTAATGAAATTTTATGTCCTATTATTCGCAAAAATAGTTTTTGAAGAATCTGTGAAAACCACATTTATTGTCTTTAGTACCTCCAGCAATTAATGAACTGATTCGAAAATTTAAGTATTTGAGAAAGAACTGTTAAGCCTAATCTGAGAGGCACAAAAATATTTCTTCACAAAAGAACTTTAATTTCTTGATTGTTCGACTTTGACAGCCCTTAGTCTTAAATTGATAAAGAATATGGGATATTTAAAGTGCCAAACTTAGTGCACTTTTATTTCCTATTAGCCGCAAAAATAATTTTGGAAATATCTGTAAAAACAAAAAGTTTGATGTGCGCGAACAGTCAAACTGATTACATTTGCACTGTTTCTGACAAAACGACTTAATAATTTATGACAAAATCGCATTTCAAAAAGCGTAAAAACATTTTTATTGACTTTACTTTTTTTTCTGTTAATCTGACGGATGAAAATTTCTGAGGCGATAAGACGGGGTAGGAGGGGCACCAGAATCGTTTAGCGCCTAGGGCCACAAAAGATTTAAAGTAGCCTATGGCAGTAGTTCATGAAAACTTTTAGTGAGTTTTTATATCATAGGATTTTAACCATCATCTGATGATGTGCCAGGTGCTGGCGCGAAAGATCTCGTGTGCTGTTTTAATCAATATTTATGCTTTTAATATCATTTCATAGTTAAATTAAAGTGTCTTTCATTTCTCACTTGATTCACGACTATGCCTCGCATCGTGAAGAGATGGCGTTATTTGTATACCTAGTTCACCAAGGAAGGCTAATATGAGGGCTTCAGTCTTCACATGTATTCCTGACTGAGAAGACTGGAATACAACCGTGACAGCCAAAGCCAAATATGCGTGATGCTTCACTCGATGTTTTATGTGATTTCCTCACCAAATCTCGGAAAGATGTGTAAAATCGATACTGTGATAAAAATCATTCCAGAAATCGGAACTTCCGTAATTCCATGAATGAAGAAGATGATTTCTTGTGGAAATTGGATGACGAAAGTGCAGCATCGAACTGTGAAATTGAATGGGACGCACATGATGATATGATAGCGGAAATGACACAAAATAACGTATGTGAACTTGATTGTTCGAACATTTTTTTTTCTTCTTTTCTTGTGAACTTTTTTTTATTTGGGGGGAAGGGGGAATTAAGGAATAACAGTTAAGTTAGACATTAAGATGTTCAAAAGGTTGGCTTGTAAAACCTACATTAATTGAAATATCGTTTTGCAGCATTTTATGTATTACAGAATATTTTTGCACACTGTTTTAGTATAGTTCTTGACAAAATCTGTCAAATATGACTTATAATCTGCTATATACAGTAATCGATTATGAAAAAGCCTTTGATTCGGCCCAGGAACTTGCTGACAAGAGTAAAGAAGTGGGATTAAAAATGAACTTTCAGAAGACAAAAGTGATGTTCAATGCTTTTACAAGAAATGAAGATTTATCGATTGATGGAGAAAAGCTGGAGATAACAGACACGTACGTTTATCTTGGACAGCAGATATCAAATGAGGGTCACATTGATGAAGAAATTAATCGGCGTACAAAACTTGCCTGGAGAGCTTTTGGAAGAAACAGCATAATTTTCAAGAGCAATATGCCATTATGTCTTAAAAGAAAAGTGTTTGATCAATGCATCCTTCCAGTGCTTACGTATGGTGCAGAGACGTGGACCTTAACTAAAAGAGACATACAAAGGCTGCAGACAACTCAAAGCAGCATGGAGAGGTGCATACTTGGTGTAACCAGGAGAGATAAGAAGAGGAACTCGTGGATCCGAAAAATGACAAGAGTGGAAGACATCATGATCAGAGTTAAATCCCTGAAATGGCAATGGGCTGGGCATACTGCCAGAAGGACAGATCATCGATGGACAGCCGAAATTTTAGAATTTTAGATTGGATTCCAAGGGACAGGAAAAGACCCAGAAGAAGACCACATGGGAGATGGGTGGATGAAATTCGAAAGTATGCAGGGGTGACATGGAGGAGACTGGCGCAAGACAGACCGTTGTGGAGGAAACTTGGGGAGACCTTCGTCCAGCAGTGGATTGATAATGGTTGACAATGATGATGATGATGATGATATACAGTAAATCATGGCAAAACGTTAGTAATTTCTCATGTTTTAAGTTATTACGTTCGTGAAAGAAAGAGGAAACAGGACTTCAGGACGCGAGCTCATGATGAACGAAAAATTGGTGTCGTGTTGGAGGACGCCACTGAATAAATCACAGAACCTCTTCAGCATGTTTTCGTGGCCAAACTGTTAAAGATTTTGTAGTAGGTTGCACCAAAAGTGGTGCTATACCAACAACACTACTTTTGGGGTAATGGTAAGCCATTGTGTGATGCATGAAACATGGTGCAATGGGTGCAACTTCGCACCATTCAGAATGAACACCATATCGTGGTGCAATATTGCATCGTGTTTTTGTATATGTCATGCATCACACAATGGTTCACCTTTTCCCCAAAAGTGATGCAGCTGGTGTAGCACCACATTTTGGTGCAACCTACGACAAAAATTTTAACAGTGTCGCTCTCACAGGCCCATGCTGATATTGGTTTTCAAGAACAAGCAAGCTTTTCTCTATTTATATTGGAAAACGGGTGCAGATTTACATAAAACATAACTCTACGTCTACTCCCGCACAGGTTAGGTGAATCACTCAACGTGACCCTCGCTCTGTCCGCAAACAAGGCTGAGATTGTGAGTCCTACTGAACGTCTCACTTTTACTCATCATTATGTGTATCTGTATAGGTATTTAGTAATATTTTAGTGAAGGCAGTTGTTTTTACCTCAGTAAGAGTAATGGAGGAAGGAGAGTCTGAAGACTCTCAGGAAAAGGAGAGAAAGACCAGACTGTGTAAAGGAGAGAAAAACAACTCAAATTCTAAATGCAACAGTTATGGGGAATCATTATTACGTTGAAAATATCATAAGCCACGTAAACACTCCGGTATCGGGAAAATATAGATAACGTGCATGTTCCATGAGGACAAAGCCCGTCCTCGTGTTGCCAACATTAACAGATTGGTTTTGAAGATATGAATGTCCACCGATGAACTGAAAGATCACTAGATTTGCCACCTTACCATTATGTTTGAGACATGATTGGAAGAATTTTGATCTCAAATTCTATACCTGCACTTTCTATCCCTCAGCTGATCAGGTGGAACAAGCTCGGAATGACGCGCCTACAAAATGAATGTATAACAAAATGAGCTGCTATATATAAACACGTGGGATCATTCTGGATACTAATATTCAAAAATGTTAACGAATTCATTGATAGAACCAATTTTTCCTTTGGAATATTTATCGTCGATTTCCCAGATTTTGTACCCACGCAAACTCCGTTCTTGGATGCGACAGAAATAGATCCAAGAACGAAGTTAGCGTGGGTACAAAATCTGGGAAATCACCGATAAAGATTATGTGGTCAACTCACTGCCCGCTAACGAGGCCTGAGCCTTGTTAGTGACCTTGCAGTGATGTTAGTATCTCAATTTCTATTTGTGCTATTTTGGAAATTCAAACGGTCTTGTACTTAGTATTCGAAATACACTCACGGACAATGAAATTTGCGCACCAAGAAGGAAGCATCGGATTGAACTGAAATTTTATGGACATAATGATACAGCTGAATGATACACATGATGGCAAAAACAGAGCTGCACGACAGTCACAGAGGGATCTGTGACACGCAGTCCGATCATCTTCAATAGCGCGTCGCACTCTCCTGAAGCGATACATACTGCAATATGGTCCGGCATGGAGGCAAACAGACGCCTTATGTTGTCCTGCGGCAGACTGGCCCATACGTGGTGGACGGTATGCTCCAATTCCCGGATAGTGCGACACGGCGGCAGTCGACGTTTCAACTGGTCTCACACATGCTCGATAGGGGACATGTCCGGGGAGCGGGAAGGCAATGGAAGTGTCTAGACATGACGTAGGCAGCCCTGGGCAACCAGAGCCGTGTGCGGGAGGGCATTATCCTGCTAGTATAGTGCACCTGGAATCCCGGCCAGGAATGGGAGCACATGGGGCCGTAGGATCTCATCCACATACCGCTGGCCCGTCAATGATCCACGTACCACTACTAGAGCTGATCGGCTATCGAAGGCAATGGCTCCCCAGACCATAATGCCTGCAGTCGGGAAGGTGTGGCGCTCGATATCTATAGGTTGGTATTGTGCCGTTGACACGGGGACCTCCACACCCGGACACGATGATCATCTGTCCCCAAAACGAAGCGGTACTCATCGCTAAACACCGCACGTCGTCAGTCTGTGGCTTTCCATGTCGCTCCGGCATGGTTCCACTGCAAACGGAGCCGGCGATGTTCCAGTGTTAATGGCAGCACACGTAATGGCGCTAGGATCGCAGATTCGCTTCCGCGAGGCGTCGGGAAATTGCTCCTGGGCACACAAGAGACGCTACATATGCCTGTATAGTGGACCAGGTCCCCGTGGGATCTGTTCGTGCCTGGCGCACGACCCGTCGATCCTCTCTACCGGTGGTGCTCCTGGTCCATCCGGAGCCGCTCCGCCATGTGGCAGTGCCGTCACTTGTCCACTGCTCCCAAAACAGTCGGGCGGTATGATCAAAACGATCCACGTGGCAGGCTACATGGCGCGCCGACCAAGCTGCGGTTTTCAGCCCGATGATCAGGCCTCTCTCAAAGTCCGTAAGTTGCGTAAATCGACGTCTCTGGCGTCTACCCGGCATTCTTGTCACTCTGTACTCTTGCTTACGTTGGAAGGTGCTTTTCGCTTTCATGAGGCGTCGACTACACGCCTGTTTATAAGGCTGCCGGTTCGTGCTTGCAAGCCCACCACAGGGTGTGCGGTCATGTGCACTCGCACCAAACGTAGATCATTTGCATACCAGCACGCAGTCCAGCTATTTACAAAGTTTCTCGGTCGTAGCATATGTTTTCTTCTAGGTGCGCAAATTTCATTGTCCGTAAGTGTACAATTGTAAAAATAAAAAAGCTTTTTTTTCCCCGGAGAAAAAAAATTACTCAGTGTTGTGAGCAGCGAACGTAACTCATGAAACTTTGCCTAATGATGTCTCAATGAAAATAATATTTAGTTTTATCAGAAGTAATTTTAAATGTCAGGAAATGAAAAAAATGAAAATATTTTTCCGATTATGGACATAATTAGAAAGGAAGAAAAGTGAGTGGTTGTGGGTGTGATGTTTCCTACATACGTACATATCATTAAGCTGTTTTCTGAGATTCAAAGACTAGCTCCTCAAAAAAAGGACAATCTCTTAGATAATTGTTTAACAGATGGAACTAGAATTTACTTACTGTTGCTGTATCAAACGTCCCCATTTACAGCGATCTCGGCGACACTCGAGTCCATTCAAATCTTTCTTTGTGTCTTTTCAAATCTTTCTTTGTGTCGGGGGATCAATCCCCATCGGACGGTTCCAGTCAGAGCCCATATAAGAGGGGGCTATGGGAGCCCCGCATTTTCAAGGGGCTCCAGAATTATGCAGGATGCTTGAAAAATTGACAGAATTCAACAGGTTTATTTATTTATTTTGCAGCGAAAACTATAAGAAACTGCCTTGTGAAAAAAAAATTCTATTTATTTCCGCTTCTTTTAGGAGTCCGCAAAAAGAATAGTCACTCCCAGTCCATCCTCAAATCTTTCGAAAGCATTACAGAAGGTTTTTTTTTGTACACATCTGTAATTGGGGGAAATTTTCATTCTTTTCTGATTTCGTTTGAATCTTGATATTTTGGATCATATTATTCTGTCCACTACTTCGATATAACTTCAACAAACTTAATCCAATCGGGGGGGGGGGGTGATTAAAACAGAACTGAACTGGTATCCATTTTCAACCATGCATACATTTTCTTGCTACCACTGATTCGTCCATGAATCATAGGATACACATTTCAATACGGCGGGGATATTTTTATGGCTTTCTCATCATATTTTGGGAATGTTTTCTCCTGGATATTTTTATTCATCCACCCATAGCGGAATTCTAGATGTGCCACTCATACTAGGGCCCCAAAATACTGTCCAGCCCCCGGGCCCTATGTCTCCTTAAATGTGCTCTGGTTCCAGTTTGTCATTCACGTAAGGGTTTTGGAACAAATCCCAGTGAGTTAGAGTCTTTTGGCCAATGTCACACAGAACTGGCTGGTACCTGAACAATATTTATACCGAAGCATGAAATTGGGTCAGCTTCCGAGATTCATGTTTCCAAGATTCTCAGTTTCCAAGATTCAGGTTCCCGAGATTCTCTGCTTCCAAGATTCATATTTCCAAGAAAGATCTTCAGCTCCAAAGTCCATTTTCCAAGAAAGGTTCTCAGCTTCCAAGATTCATGTTTCGTACATGCACGAAAATGAGTAAGGGAGCAGACCCCCTCGGTTGCGACACCACTAAATACAATTTTCAAGAGCAATTTACGATTATGTCTTTAAAAGAAAAGTGCTTAATCAATGTGGGACGTATACTCTAATTAACTTCCATTTTTTACGCTTTCCAACCGTAGGTTGAAGAAGCGTGCATATGCTCCAGCTTTGTCCGTCCGTCTGTCGGCACGATAACCCGCGTAAAAACGATTCGACTTCGATGAAATTTTAGTATGTGGTACGGGACCACCAGGGGACGAACCTTATCGAAAATGGACGAAAAGGGGTCAAAGGTCATGGCATAGGAGCGGGATCCATTCCATGGCTCTTATGCGTCATAACTTGCGTAAATATGGTTCTATTTCGGTGAAATTTGAGTATATTGTAGGGGACCACCTGGGAATAACCCTGTTGAAAATGGTTGAAGTGGGGTCAAAGGTCAAGACATAGGAGCGGGATGCATTCCATTGCCCTTATGCGTCATAACGTGCGTAAAAATAGTTCGATTTCGATGAAATTTTAGTATGTGGTAGGGGACCACCTGGAGAGGAACCCTACTAAAAATGGGACAAATGGGGTCAAAGGTCACGACATAGGATCGGGATACATTCCATCGCCCGTATCCCATACTATTAAGGTGGACGACAAGTAATTTTGCTTCCTATATTTCCAATGGAAAAACTTTTGTAAACATTTCCTTCACAATTAGTGTGTTCCCAAGGATGGAAATTTGAACATCGATTAAAATAACTTCATATTATAACTTGGAATACTTAACATTTTCTAAAACATAATATTAATTATATTAAAAAACAATAACGTTTCCTTTGGTGGCGTTGAAACCAGAAAAAAGATGGCGCGACCTGTACTCTGATGACGTCAGTAGACAAATAAATGTTGAATTGCATAATTATGGTTATGTTTTAGAAAATATTAAGTATTCAAAGTTATAAAATGAAGCTATTTTAATCGATGTTCAAATTTTCATCCTTGGGAACGCATTAATTGTGAAGAAAATGTGTAGAGCAGTTTTTCTATTGGAAGTATAGGAAGTAAAATTACTTGACGTCCACCTTAAAGGAGCAATTCTTGTATCTATGCAAATTTTATTTTGAAAACGGCTCTAAGGATTTTGATGAAAGTCGTTAACCTACCGTTTTCCGGTTCTACAAATCGATTTAGCTTGATCTCGACTTTAGGAAAATTGGTTTAGTGCGTTAAATAACCACCCCAAATTACCACGTTTTTAGTGTCATGGCGTCGTTCCACTAATGTTACACATGTTTAGAAATCTTATGACTTCTCAATCTCGCGACTGAGATGTTGACTCGCGGTCACGCCATCTGTCTCATTACGTCACGCATTGTGTGTGGATCCTATTAAAGATTTATGACGTCACACCTTGCTAGCAGATGGTCGTGATTCCCATCTGCCTCATTACGTCACGCGTTGTGTGCGTATGTCCGTCAGCACGATAACTCGCGTAACAACCGTTGGATTTCGATGAAATTTTAGTATCTGGTAGGGGATCACCTGGGAAGGAACCCTATTTAAAGTGAACGAAATGGGGTCAAAGGTCAGTTCATAGGAGAGGGATCCATTCCACAGCTGTTATGCGCCATAACTAACGTAAACAAGTTAGTAAAATCATGCAATGCATTGATTATAATACGCTTTCCAACATACCAGAAATAATTACTCAAGTTATGAGAATAATGGCTGTGGAATAAATCTCGCCCTGTGCCCTGACCTTTGATCCCATTTCGATGATATTCAACAGAACCGGCTTGGTATACCTCCGAAATAACATGACAAAGTTTTGTCGCAATCGAAGCATTTTTACGTAAGTTATGATGCATAAGGGCTATGAAATAGATCCCGCTCCTGTGTCATAACCTTTGACCCCATTTCGCCCATTTTCAATAGAATTCGTCCCCAGGCAAGACCCTACAACATACTAACATTTCATCTAAATCAAAGCATTTTTACGTAAGTTATGACGCCTAACGGCGATGGAAGTGATTCCACTTCTATGTCCTAACCTTTGACCCAATTTCGCCCATTTTCAATAAGGTTTGTCGCCAGGTAGTTTTCTACTACATACCAAAATTTCATCGAAATCGAACCTTTTTACGTTAGTTATGACGCATAACAGCAGCGGAATGGATCCCGCTCCTATGTACTGACCTTTGACTCCATTTCGTTCACTTTAAATAGGGTACCTTCCCAGGTGATCCCCTGCCAGATACTAAAAATTCATCGAAATCGAACGATTGTTACGCGAGTTATTGTGCTGACGGACACACACAACGCGTGACGTAATGAGGCAGGTGGGAATCGCGACCATCGCTCGCCGCAAGTGTGACGTCATAAAACTTTAATAGGATCCACACACAACGCGTGACGTAATGACAGAGATGGCGTGACCGCACGCCAACATTCTCAAACGCGGCGAGATTGTGACGTCATAAGATTTCTAAGCATTGGTAACATTAATGGAATAATGGAACAAAGCCATCACTAAAAACATTATAATTCGGGGTGGTTATTTAACCCACTGAACGAATTGTCCTAAAGTCGAGATCAAGCTAAATCGATTTCTAGTACCAGAAAACGGTAGGTTAACGACTTTCATCAAAATTCTTACAGAAATGTACATATAAACATAAAAGAATTGCTACTTTAAGGTGGACGTCAAGTAATTTTGCTTCCTATACTTCCAATGGAAAAACTTCTGTACACATTTTATTCACAATTAAAGCGTTCCCAAGGATGAAAATTTGAACATCGATTAAAATATCTTCATTTTATAACTTGCAATACTTAATATTTTCTAAAACATAACCATAATTATGCAATTTAACATTTGTTTGTCTACTGACGTCATGAAAACACAGGTCGCGCCATCTTTTTCTGGACAATTAATGCGTTCACAAAGATGAAAATTTGAACATTGATTAAAATAGCTTCATTTCATAACTTGGAATACTTAATATTTTCTAAACCATAACCGTAATTATGCAATCCAACATTTTTTAGCCCACTGACGTCATCAAAGAACAGGTCGCGCCATCTTTTCTCTGGTTTCGACACAACCAAAGGAAAAGTTATTGATTTTTAATATGATTATGGTTATGTTTTAGAACATATTAAGTTTTCCAAGTTATAATACGAAGTTAGTTTAATCGATATTCAAATTTTCATCCTTGGGAACACATTAATTGTGAAGGAAATGTTTACAAAACTTTTTCCATTGGAAGTGTAGGAAGCAAAATTACTTGACGTCCACCTTAATAATATGGGATAAGGGCAATGAAAAGGATCGCATTCCTATGTCCTGACCTTTGACCACATTTCGTCCATTTTCAATAGGGTTCGTCCCCAGGTGGTCCCCTACTACATACTGAAATTTCATCGAAATCGAACCATTTTTACGCAAGTTATGACGCATAAGGGCAATGGAATGCATCCGGATCTTATGTCCTGACCTTTGACCCCACTTCACCCATTTTTAATAGGGTTCGTCCCCAGGCGGTCTCCTACCACATAGTAAACTTTCATTGAAATCGAACCATATTTACGCAAGTTATGACGCAAAAGGGTAATGGAATGATCCCGCTCCTACGTCGTGACCTTTCACCCCATTTGTCCCATTTTCAATAGGGTTCGTTCTTAGGTGGTCCCCTACCACATAGTAAAGTTTCATTGAAATCGAACCATATTTACGCAAGTTATGGCGCATAAGGGCAATGGAATGATTCCGCTCCTACGTCGTGACCTTTGACCCCATTTGTCCCATTTTCAATAGGGTTCATCCGTAGGTGGTTCCCACGACATACTAAAATTTCATCGAAATCGAACATTTTTACGCCAGTTATTGTGCGGACGGACGGACGGACAAAGCTGGAGCATATACGCTTCTTCAACCTACGGTTGGAAAGCGTAAAAATGGTTAAATTTCGATGAAATTTTAGTATGTGGTAGGGGACTACCTGGCGACAAACCTTATTGAAAATGGGCAAAATGGGGTCAAAGGTTGAGACACAGGAGCGGGATCTATTCCATAGCCCTTATGCATCATAACTTACGTAAAAATGCTTCGATTGCGACAAAACTTTGTCATGTTATTTCGGAGGTATACCAAGCCGGTTCTGTTGAATGTCATCGAAATGGGATCAAAGGTCAGGGCACAGGACCGAGATTTATTCCACAGACATTATTCTCATAACTTGAGTGATAACTTGAGTAATGATTTCTGTAATGTTGGGAAGCGTATTATAATCAATGCATTGCATGATTTTACTAACTTGTTTGTATGTGGAAATGTTACGTGAGAAGCTGTTAACTTATATGCAAGCGCACAGACGCAAAATCTTTATGCATGATGGTGCACCATGCCACAGATCAAAGACAGTAAAGGACTACCTGCAGAGGAAAAGCCGAACTCTGCTTGACTGGCCCGGTAATTGTCCTGAACAAATCGAAAATTTGTGGACCATTTTAAAAGACAAGGTAGCAGAAAAACAGCCATCAAATTCCCAAGTTTTGATTGACGCGATAAAGTACGTGTGGTGCAAAAACATTTCAAGTGACTACTGCAAATCCTTCATTGAAAGTATGCCACATCGTATTCTGTCCGTTATAAAACACAAAGGTGGCCAGAGAAAGTACTGATTTCGATCTGTTTTTGTTCTAAAGAATGTAAGTATTTATATGTGGTGTCATTTTCTACGTTTTCCAACCGTAGGTTGAAGAAGCGTATATGCTCCAGCTTTGTCGGTCCGTCTGTCGGCACGATAACTCTCGTAAAAACGGTTCGATTTCGATGAAATTTTAGTATGTGGTAGGGGACCATCTGGGGACGAACCCTATTGAAAATGGACGAAATAGGGTCAAAGTTCACGGCATAGGAGCAGGATCCATTCCATTGCCCTTATGCGTCATAACTTGCGTAAACATGGTTCGATGTCGATGAAATTTTAGTATATTGCAGGGGACCACCTGGGAATGAACCCTATTGAAAATGGGTGAAGTGGGGTCAAAGGTCAGGACAGAGGAGAGGAATGCATTCCATTGCCTTTATGCGTCATAACGTGCGTAAAAATGGTTCGATTTCGATGAAATTTTATTATGTGGTAGGGGACCACCTGGGGACGATCTTATGACGTCACAACTCGCGCTGAGATGTTGGCGCGTGGTCACGCCATCTGTCTCATTACGTCACGCATTGTGTGTGGATCCTATTAAAGTTTTATGACGTCACACTCTTGCGAGCAGATGGTCGAGATTCCCGTCTGCCTCATTACGTCACGCGTTGTGTGCGTATGCCCGTCCGCACGATAACTCGCGTAAAAATCGTTCGATTTCGATGAACTTTTAGTATGTGGAAGGAAATCACCTGGGAAGGAACCCTATTGAAAGTGAACGAAATGGGGTAAAAGGTTAGGACATAGGAGCGGGATCCATTCCACTGCTCTTATGCGTCATAACTAACGAAAAAAAGGTTCGATTTCGATTAAATTTTATTAGTGGTAGGGAACAAACCCTATTGTCTCTACCACTTGGGAACAAACCCTATTGGAAATGGGCGAAATGGGGTCAAAGGTCAGGACATAGGAGCGGAATCAGTTCCATCGCCATTATGCGTCATAACTTACGTAAAAAATGTTCGATTTGGATAAAATGTTAGTATGTTGTAGGGGCCTGCTTGGGGACGAATCCCATTGAAAATGGGCGAAATGGGGTCAAAGGTTAGGACACAAGAGCAGAATCTATTCCATAGCCCTTATGCATCATAACTTACGTAAAAATGCTTCCATTGCGACAAATCTTTATCATGTTATTTCGGAGGTATACTGAACCGGTTCTGTTAAATACACTGACGGGAAAAAAATCCCAACACCAAGAAGGGGTTGTGTTAGATAAACGACAGTTGGTAGGCGGTGAGAGTACATCTGTAAGATGACGTCTATGTAAATTTCGCGCTCGGCGCATACGTGTGGCGCTAGTAGCGCCCCTCGGAACATGCTAAGCAGGTTTGCTGTAAATACTGCTGTAATGTTCATGAGCGTTAGTTATCGTTGAAATTCGACGTAGGGTGTTGATGTTAGTCAAGAATGCCTTTAAGAAGACGAAGAAGCCATTATCAACAGCTCACGGAGTTTGAACGAGGTCGTGTAATAAGGCTACTAGAAGGTGGATTTTCTTTCCGCAATATTGCAGAACGACTTGGCAGGAATGTAGCCACTGTGCATGATTGTTGGCAGCGGTGGTCAAGGGAAGGTACTGCCTCAAGAAGACCGGGTTCCGGCCGGCCACGTGGCACTACTGAGAGGAAAGACCGCCGTGTACGGCGTATGGCCGTGGCGCATCGTACCATGTCTGCGGCAGCAATTCGAGATGCAGTTGCCACCACAGTGACACAACCAACTGTTACAAATAGGTTACTTGAAGGACAGCTCGGAGCCAGACGCCCTGTAGCGTGTATTCCACTTACTCTAAACCACTGCCGTTTGCGATGTCAGTGGTGTCAAGCTAGAGCTCATTGGAGGACGGAGTGGAGATCTGTTGTTTTTTCTGATGAAAACCGGTTCTGCCTGGGTGCCAGTGATGGCCGTGTGTTGGTTAGGAGGAGACCAGGTGAGCGCCTGCAACCAACCTGTCTGCGGCCGAGACACACTGGACCTACACCTGGAGTTATGGTCTGGGGAGCAGTGTTGCCAATTTGGGGGAAAAGTCGCTAAATTTAGGGAGTTTTCGCTTGACGTTAGAGACAAAAAATTTGGTTTGGGATTAGAGACTCTTTTAGGGATTTTCCTCGTGGTTTTGGGGACTTAAGCGCCTTTTTTCCGTTTTAGCTGTTTTTTCCATAAACTTTGAGACAAAATATTTTTCCAGTTTGCAAGGCTTAAATTTTATACAAACATTACGTAACCGTTAGTACTTAAACTTTCGTAAAAGCAACAAATGCCAATTGGTTCACGACTAATCGTAATCGTTATCAAACTTCGTCGCCCATGTTAACATCTTATCCAACAAGATCGTTCGTAAATACCCGTTGCTGGTTTCTAATGCATTTCCTCTCTTTTTCCCGTACTTTCTGTTTACTTATAATTAATTCTCTCTCAGGTTAGTGTTGGGGGTGAGCATCTGGGTGCATTGTATTCTGACTTGTGTTACCAACTTAGGGGTAAAGTCGCTAAATTCAGGGGAGTTTGGATTGGAGTTTGTCACAAAAATATTATTTTGGGATTACCTACATTTTTAGGAGACTTTTAGGTGACTTTTTTTTTAATGATTTCAGGGCCTTTTTTCATTTATGATTTCAAGTATTTAAAATGTGGTTTTTGAAATTGGAAGAGTCTTTAATTTTCCATAGTTCCAATAACCGTAACCATGAATCGTAAAGCTTAGAGAAAGCCCCCCCCCCCTTTTTTTTTTGATTGGAGGTTTAACGACCACCGTGAGCAACTCAATGGGCTAAAAGCTGTCACCCGTACCCTAATTTAGGGCCACTGACTCCAGGGAAGGGAGAAAGTCAATATCGTAAGACAAATACAACATCCATGTCTCACCGGGATTCTAACCCTGACACTTCTCGAACGAATGGCCATAAATCAGCGCTTAGACCACTGCGCCACCGAGGCCACCAATTCCCTTTTTCCTCCGTCTTATCAGGCATAGGACGCCTGCCTTTTACCGTTGAGTTTTCGTGGGATCTCTTAGGCTGTGAATACGATAGTGGTGGGACTCACTTCTGCGTTTCCATTCGCAGAAATATTGTATCATTAAAACAAAAGTTACGTTTTATTTACATCAACATAACAGTGACATATAACTGGGAAGAAAATGTTTTTTTTTCTTGTGCGATAAATAAGTTCACCTCCAATGCTATAATTTATTGGTCCACCATACTGCGCCGCCCCCGTTGGCGCAGTGGTCTAAGCGATGGCCTCTGATCATTCGTCCGAACGGGGTCCGGGTTCGAATCCCGGTGAGGCATTGATGTTGTGTTTGTCTTACGGCACTGGCTCTCTCCCTTCCCTGGAACCAGTGACCCTAAATTAGGGACGGGCGACTGCTTATAGCCCATTGAGTTGCTCACGGTGGTCGTTAAATCTCCAATCCAATCCCAATCCCACCATCTGCACGTACTAAGTGCGCATAGCTAGTCATCTTGGCTATTTAAAAATTGTTGCCGTATTCTCTCCCCCTAAGTATATATATATATATATGTGTGTGTATATATACAAATTGTTTGTTTGTTTGTTTGGGGTTTTTACCAAGGAGGTTAGAAGAAGAGGAGGTGAAGGGACCCGTTTTGAGTGAAGCCAAAACAGATCAGCTGTTTCTGTCCTCTCTGAGGTGGTGGGAGTCTGCGCTGCGGAGTTCGGGAACGTGACGTCACTTTCTGTGGCTTAAGCAATTTTGCTTAGCGCATGCAAACCAAAAATGGAAAGAAGAAATATTTCGGACTTCTTATTTCTTAACATTAGGTTTTTGGTTATACAGTATTTTAAACATGGTTACTTGCACATGGGCAGTATGCATGGTTACTTGCACATGGGCAGTAAGTAACCATGCCCACTATGCACTTCCGCTCAAAAAATCATTATTTTGTTCAATTTTTTAAAGAAATACCAACACATATTTTCCTGTTTTTTCTGAAAAATTTTATTATAGGAATTAATATTTCAGCCTCAATTTTTTTCATGCCTGTATGGGTAGAGTAAGGGTCCCCAAACCCGTTCAAAATCGCGATTTCTCCATTGAGATATACAGGAGATTCTTACTTTGGGCGCATGGGCGTAGTCAGCTGATAAAAAGTGGAGTCACGCCAGAGGCACAGGGAGAGGGCTGTTGCCACCTCCTCTTACTTCTAACCTGCTTGGTTTTTACGACCACCGTGAGCAACTCAATGGGCTACAAGCAATCACCCATCCCTAATCTACGGCCACTGGTCCCAGGCAAGGGGGAGAGATTGTACGACAAACATAACATCCATGTTTCACCTAGATTTGAACCCGGACCCATCTCGGACGAATGGTCAGCAGCCAGTCTTTAGACCACTGAGCCAATGGGGGCGTCATACATATACTATTTAGCCATATTAAGTAATAATATAAACACATTCAGTTCTTTTTATGTTATTAATTTAAAGTGCCAAATTAATAGTAACAATAATGAGTCATTAAATTTTAAATGGTGTACAAAAATTCGACATAATTAAAATCTTATTTTTAGGGACTTTTCTTCACTTTTGGAGACTTTTTATCACTGATTTGGAGACTTTTGGAATGAGTGAGTTGGCAACACTGCTGGGGAGCAATTTCCTATGACAGCAGGAGCAGTTGTACGTCGGCCTGGTGATTCAACCTGTTGTGCTGCCATTCATGAACTGCATTCCAGGGGGTGTTTTCCAACAGGATAACGGTCGCCCGCATACCGCTGTTGTAACCCAACATACTCTACAGAGTGTCGACATGTTGCCGTGGCCTGCTAGATCACCAGATCTTTCTCCAATCGAGCACGTATGGGACATCATTGGACGACAACTCCAGCGTCACCCCCAACCAGCATTAACCGGTTGTCCCTGTATTGACCGACCAAGTGCAACAGGCATGGAACTCCATCCCACAAACTGACATCCAGCACCTGTACGACACAATGCATGAACGTTTACGTGCTTGCAAAATAATCTTTTATCTTAGACCTCGCATTGAATGTTCCCTCGTTTGTAAAATACTCTTTCATCTTAGACCACTCATTGAAAGCTCCCTCGTTTGTTAAATACTCTTTCATCTTAGACCACTCATTGAAATCTCCCTCGTTTGTAAAGTACTCTTACATCTTAGAACTCTCATTGAATGCTCCCTCGTTTGTAAAATAATCTTTTATCTTAGACCACTCATTGAAAGCTCCCTCGTTTGTAAAATACTCTTTCATCTTAGACCACTCATTGAATGTTCCCTCGTTTGTAAAATACTCTTTCATCTTAGACCACTCATTGAATGTTCCCTCGTTTGTAAAATACTCTTTTATCTTAGACCTCTCATTGAAAGCTCCCTCGTTTGTAAAATATTCTTTCATCTTAGACCTCTCATTGAATGCTTTTCAAACGAGGGAGCATTCTCCCTCTTTTGTAAAATACTCTTTCTTCTTAGACCACTCATCATTGAACGTTCCCTCGTTTGTAAAATACTCTTTCATCTTAGACCTTTCATTGAATACTCTCTCGTTTGTAAAATACTCTTTCATGTTAGACCTTGGCTATTTGTTAACACAAGTAACGAGAGTGATGCCACGGAAATAGTTTATTATTAAAATAATAGTAATAATAATGGTGATTCATTGTCGGAATGGGATTTTTCCTTGTTTGTGGGTTCGTAACTCATGACTGCCACCTGCCATGAGTGAATGCACTTCTCTTTTAACGACAGCTGCGAAACTTCAGGATCACAGTTCCTGACAATGCCCTTTCCTAATGATGCTTGTGATTGAAAGTGATTGGAAACACGCGCCCTTAGATGCGAACATGAAATGCAATCTTTAAAACATCAACCACAATAATTACTCTACCTAAAATCTTTGAAGCACTGAATATTGACATTTATTCCTCTCCCGATATGTTTTTAAGGCAGTAAATAGACAGCTTCCAGTTAGCTTAAATAAAAAACAGTGTTCCTGCTTTGCTTACCCACCTATATATTTTTTACGCACACTAAAAAAAATTCTGAAATTCACGATCCCCTTTTCGTGATTTCTTTCGTGAATTAACGAAGCATATTCCTGATACTTTTTCCGTGAAATGGCGGAAAAAACCCTTCTGGAGTTCACATATTTTTTGTACGCCAGAAAAATTCTGAATTTTCAGAAACCTTTCCACAATTTCTTTCTTATATTGTCGGTAAATTACCGTTTTCAAGAGGTGTTAACGGAAAACTCTGAATTTTCAGAAACCTGTCAGCAATTCCTTTCTTATATCAACGGGAAAACTCCGTTCTCACTTTTTCCGTATCCATATGATGAAAATTGCCGGTAATAGGAGAGATTCACCGCAATACTTAGGGGTTTGATTAACTCTTAAATTTCCACAGTCTGTCGAAGTATTTCATTTTGAAGTTCTGTAGTTGTAGTGAGATCGGGTTTGTGGACAATATACCGCATGAATTTTTGTTACTTTGTCACAAGACGTTTCTTCTTCTTTCTCCCATTTTGTGCACCAGCTATTATATATTGTGTTACTGTAAGAAACCGGTACTTAATTTATGGTACAGGTGATTGTACGATGTCTATGTATCAGTCTATAGAATCCTCAAGACAAAAGCTATATAACTATCTAGAGTAAATTTTATATTTATACATTTTGTGGAATATTATAAAACAGTAATCGCACCTGCTCTTAAAAATAATTGAAAGTTATTGTCAATAGAAAAAAAAATATCTCAAAAATCATTGTGTTGCTTCGAAAAATCACGATGAAAAAAGTATGGAGTTTATAATAAGATCTCGTACAGAAAAAATAAAATTATTAGAAACGTATTCAAAAAAATTACGAGCTCCAATAGAAAATAAAATGATTAAATCACTCATATTACTGGGGAAAAAAAAGGAATCACCATCGTGCAATTAAATTTTACCTTGAACGTGAACCTGGCTCCTGTGGTATTCAGGCTCAGAGGTTAAGACCCGCGGCTTCAACCTAAAGGACCGGGTTCGATCCTCACTCCCGGCGCAAAAGGATTCTCTCACGTAAGGGCTGAAATATTCAGCTTGTTGGATTTAGCGAAATTTCAGTCTAAATATGGAAAAACTTGAAACGGACTTTTCTGAAATAAACGAAATTACTGACTACGGAAAATCTTTGAAAATACTGAAATTAAAAAAAACAACAAAAAAAAACGGGTACTTTTAAAAACAGAAATTCCGTTAAAAGACTGACAATTACCGGCAACTTTGCTGCACGTTATTTTCAGAAATTTTCCGACAATTCACACCACTTATTTTTTACAGTGCATGAGCCCACATACGCACACACCAGTGCTGAATTCGAGCTCAGTTTTAAGAACCCGAGACCGAAATGTGTCAGCCCGAGCCCTCCCAAGAGCGAATTTTATATTGCAAGATAGAACTCTGGACCACGGGAGCCTGAAAACTATGACTGACCTGTAGTCTTTAATAAAAATAAAATCTCTCTTCCAGACTTTCACTCCCTTCCACCTGCTATTAACCGCTGTCTTTTTCAATTGGGAATGGGAAAGAATCCCTACATGTTTCTACAGTATAGCTTACGGTTTTCTCTGACCACTTTTTCCCTCCTGAAATGCTTCGGGTGGTCCATCCGGAAAGATCCGGCGGCGCTGCAATCTACGTACGTCATTCAACAGAATTAGCATGAAGCTGCAGCATGGAAATAAAGGGGAAACACTTTCTCGGCGTGCTATATATAGGGCGTCGCATAAATATAGAGACAGAACAAATTCTCGAACAAAAAAGAAATAACAACGAACTGAAATGTACACCTCATATTTATAGCAAAAATAGCATAGGACACGCAGCTGCACAATAGTTTGACGGAAACATAACAATTCCAACGCAAAGTACAAGAAAAAAAACAGAAATGCTTTGTTTCAAAAATCTAAAGACTTACTAGTTATGAGCACCTCCGGTACGAACAGTGGAGCCGTTGTTCCGAATAAGACTGAAAACCCGATTGGGCATGCTGTCCACCAAGTGATGGAAGTGTTCTGGACAGAGTGCGTACCAGCTTCAATCAATCTGCGCTTTCAATGCCACCACACCTGAGAATTGCCGTCTATTCGCATACCCATCACGAGCTAGGATACCTCAGAGGTTCTCGATAGGGTTCAGATCTGGACTGAGTGCTGACCAATCCATTACGGTTACATGATGAGTGTTAAACCAGCTTTTCGTTGGTGCAGACCGATGGATAGAGGCATTGTCTTGCTGGAACAGATAATCAACACCCGCTAGAGTTTCGGCAAACGGTAGAAGGTGGCTGTTGAGTATGTCCTGATACGTTTCGGAGTGGCTGCTGAGTATGTCCTGATACAACGCAAAAGCTCCCCAGACCATCACACATCCTCCTCCTTTCTGTCTGCTGAAGAAGGTGCGTGGCTCGCTTCGTAAATCATGCCAATAGCAGTTCCAACCGTCAGGGCCGTCCAGGTTGAACTTTTTCTCATCGGAGAAAATAGTTGTGATCCACTTGTCGTCCTTCCAGTGCATGTGGCAGCTTGTACATAACTATCTAGCTTCCTTGTAGCGCCGTGTGAGGTGTGGCAGACGGCGCATTTTACAGAGCACAATGTTGCGACTTTCCTTAATTCGTCGATGAACTGTTTCCTTTCAGACGGTGACACCAGCTGTCCGAGAAACTTGACGTAGTTATAACCTTTGGGATGAAACTAAACGCATGATGGCACGATCATCTCGTTTGGTTGTTATTCGAGGCTTTCCAGGCCGTTTTCTGGCAGTTAACGCACCGCGTTTCGATAAAGTCTTATAAATGACTGCCCTACTCCCCCCATGGCTTTACAAATTTTCGCTACAGGCAATCCATTTGCTCCCAGTCTCCAAATCTTCTGCCCCTCCTCACCAGAAAGTTGACTGTTGCGTGCCATTTCGGCAAATGAATGCCTGACGGCAGGTCTGCTTTCTTTTGTAGGCTGGACCAAATTACGGCCCATGCGCGTGCGTAGAACATGCTAATTTGTGCGTCACATTTGCATGTGGCTACTTTACATAGTTGTCTTTATATTTATGAGACACCTAAAATTACACTATTTCACTTTGTGGTGTTCTTTTCACATAATCCGGTCATCTCGACGGATCGAAACGTTTGTTGTAGGGTTATGTGTAATTAGGTACCACTTCAGCTTTCTACCTATATTCGCATTGCGTTCACGGCGCAAAGTAGACTGTCTCTATATTTATGCGACGCACCTTACCTACTGTACTATCTAGAATTCATAGTTATTGAAGAAGCTTTTCCTTTTCCGCAGAAATCAACTAACGCGTGGCCTATTGCATTTGCTACCCAATCCCACAAAATAAGTACCTCTTCCCTTCCTCCTCCCGACTCGATTCCCCACTCCCCACCTAGACCTAATTGCCAAAGAATTTCTCTTTACCAACTAGAAGGTGTAATAAAAGTGTCGTATGATAAATCAAACAAAATCACGTTAAAAAAAAAAAAGAAGAAAATTCTCTCTCTCTCTCTCTCTCAGAGCTCGAGCCTGCCCGACGTCCGAACCCCAGCCAGAGCACGGTTCGGCCCGGGCTCTATTATGCCGCTTGAGCACGGTTCAACACTGATACACATACACACAATAACATTCCCCAGGAAGTAGAAATGTTTTTTGGGGGTGGAAGTTTTTCTCATGAAGTTTCAATTCCCGGAGAGTAAATGCAGGAAAAAGGGGATGAGTGGTGTTGAGATTAGCGACTAATATTTTCTTTTTGGAAGTTCATTCAGCATTCAAGCAAAAGAGTTATTCACGAATGATTTTCAAGTTGCCCCTACGCTCACTAAGTAAATCATTCCTTGCAGGGACCCGTGTTTCGCTTTCAAGGCTACAGCTCTTTTTGGCAAACTGCCCCAAAGTGTGCAAGCTTCTCAACCATTCACTATGATTGATTTGTCACGAACGATTCGGGCACACCATTCAAATAAATGGCATTCACATATCATTCCCATTCTTTTGATTGGGGGTTTAAGGACCACCGTGAGCAACTCAGTGGCCTATAAGCAGTCGCCCGTCCCTAATTTAAGGCCACTGATTCCAGGGAAAGGAGAGAGCCAGTGCGGCAAGTCAAGCACACCATCCATGTCTCATAGGGATTCGAACTCAGACTCATCTCGGACGAATGATTAGAAGACATTGCTTAGACCCATCGAGTTTATATTAGGTGGAGTCACCACTCCTATCCACGCTGCACTGGCCGCCATAAGTCACCGCCAGTGCTGCACGTGATGTCATATCCAAGCAAAAAGCTGCTTTGAAACTACTGAAAGCAAAAAGCTGCTTTGAAACTACTGAAAGCAAAAAGCTGCTTTGAAACTACTGAAACCAATGGAACAAACGCTTCCCGACGTATAAACAAATAAAATGATGGATTTAATAATCTTTATCAATTTTCCAAGCTTGCTGTTTTACCAACTGTACGTCACTCCAAAGATTAGCTGTGACCTATGGCGGAGAGCCAGCGGTGTCTCCACCTAATGTGAGCTCGAAGTTTTTTTTTTTTTTTTATTGGAGGTTTAAAAAAATGATTTATTGGACCTGGTGGTACAGACATGACAAACAGGCAGACATAAACAGGATACAGAGATTTCACAGCAACAAGTACGAATCATACATGGTTTACAGCAGGCCAAATGATCAATTTACACAGATATAGCCAGTGTTGATCATGTAACACATTGTAAACAAGTATACATTAAACAGGGATTTTACAGTATGCTAAATGACCAAAGTGCACAGATAACCAGTGTTGGACAAGTAGCATATTGAGAGCCAGTACCGAAAGACAAACACAAACATCCATGCCTCACCGGGATTTGAACCCGGACCCAACTAGGACGAATGGTCAGAAGCCAGCGCTTAGACCGTCGAGGGGCGGCCTCGAATCTTAGACCACTGCGCCATTCTTAAGTTTCACCATTATTTCCTAGCTGACTGCTGATTGCTCACTAACAAAATAGTTGACACTTATTAATTCCCGATCTCACTTTTCGTATTGGAAATTCGTCTCCGTACTCATGCGGGTGGCAGAAAATTAAACGCGCTGCAATTTCACTATGAGCCGCATAATGGCAGATTTTTTTTTAATTAGGGGTTTAACGACCACCGTGAGCAACTCAGTAGGCCATAAGCAGTCGCCCGTCCCTAATTTAGGGTCACTTGTTCCAGGGAGGGGACAGACCTAGTGCCGTAAGGCACACACAACACCCATGTCTCACCGGGATTCGAACCCAGACCCATCTCTGACGAATGATCGGAAGCCATCGCTTAGACCACTACGCTACCGAGGCGGTATGGCAGCTAGAATGATCATTCACAACATGGTGAGAGCAAATCATTCACGGTGATTTTTCATTTTCGTATGAAACTTGTTTGATAGCGTTCTTTACTTCAGGAGTCGATGCTTTGCTGTCTTTGAAGATTGTAATAAAGAACAAGAAATAAATGACGGAGCTCTCGAAGAATAACAGTAAGCTGTTAATTTTCTTCTTCATTCTTCAGTGTTAAGTGCTGATGATTGCGAACAATACCGGCTTGCTAACAATACGGCAAGGAAATATTCATCTCCAAACTAGCCAATCAAGTCGATTGTCCTGAGCATTTTCGTTAGTCCAAGGCTTTCAACAATAAAGGTCCATTGTTGTTCGCATTCCAAAATCACCGATTCTTGCTGCAGAACACACCGTTGTCAGATGGTATCACTTCAACCTTTAACATTCAAGGTGACCTTTGGACACCTTTCCCCTTCAGACAACGGCGGGAAAAATTCTTTTAATGTTGTACTCAAATAAGAATGCTTAATGGCATCACACACACATATACACATGCAGTTTCGACGACAATGAAAGCTCGCGTATCTGTCGGATTATTCTTTCTTTTTTTTTTTTTTTCTGATAAAACTTTGGCAATTTCTAGTTGGATCGAGACCGAAGCCACGGGACTATCCACTGCGTTCAGGGCAATCTTCGACAGGCTTCTTCTTCATTCTTCAGTGTTAAGTGCTCACGTTTTCACAGTCAAAAAAAAAAAAAAAAAAAAAAAAAAGACTTAAAATAAAGCTACAGTCGGCAACAAAATCGAAGATATTGAAATTTTGGTTACTATAAATACACACACTGGTCAAAAAATTTCTTACTTTAACGAAAAGATAAGGGATGTAGAGTGGGGGCGGCCAAAGGAGGCTCAGCCTCCCCCTGAGAAGTATTGAGCCTCCCCTCGAAAGATTCAAGGAACGCCATATTAAACAAAAAATCAACGAAAGAAACTTAAAGCTCTGTAATTAACTTAAAGTGTGCTGAAATTTACTTAAAACGCTATACTGTATGTCGATCTGATTAAAATTAAGTAGCTGATTCAAGACCATGTCCCACGAGCCATCAGTATGGAAATTGGAAAAATTGGAAGTGTTTTTACAGAAGTTACTTAACACACAGCAATATAGAGTTTGCAGATCAATTTGTCGATGTGACCTCCGTGATAAACAGTTGCATTCGTGTACCATATCCCAGGGGCGGCTTTCCAACTAGGCGCACTAGGCGCGCGCCTAGGGCCCCGAAAACATATACCGTATTTATTCGAATCTAACGCGTATACCCTTTTGGCCGATTTTTGCTGATTTTTTTTTTTTTTTTTTGCGGTCGGGTGTTAAGTGGAAAAACGTGAAAATCGGTTTGAAGCGGATGTATTTCTTATCCGCTCGATCTAGATAGCAGCGGGCCTTTCAGAAAGAGTGTAGAAACCGTCATGGGGTAAAGGGGGAATTGTGTAAGAAACTGACTAAAAGTGAGATGAACAGCCTATTTATAAGGGTTGGTGCGAATGAAATGTCCGGCGCGAACCAACAGTGGAGACAGGCCCCCACCACAGCGAAATGGAACTACCCACAGGTGTTGCGGGTATTACGTCACAGAGTTACTATAAATAGCTAGCACGTGTGTGAAGAACAAGGTTAGAGCCGCGGATGGCTTAGTGGTTAGCGAGTCAGACTATCAATGCAAGGTCCTCAGGTTCGAACCTGGGCTGATCTTTCAGAGATGGTGTGATTTATTAACAATCGCTAAATATCCGCCGTGCATCGGACGAGCACGTTAAGTGACGGCCCCCAGGCTGGATCCACTGGTTAAATGGGTATCCCCTGAAATTCTCTCACCCCTCTGTGTGCAACATCGTAACATCGTACTTGTACGGTGGCGCTATCTACTGTACTCTAATCTCACTACAAACTGTTCTGTCAAAATCGCTAGACTTGCTCTCATTCCTTCCGTTTCTGTGTCCTGCCCAAAAGGCGATCTCGCTGTAGGTGGCTGGGACCTAAACTCTACTCACTGTGGACGGAAGTCCTACAAGAAAATGACAAATACATATATATATATACTGAATAGGGATGTAAGGTCAGGTGATGCGTAACATCACAGCCTCTCCTTGACAAATGTCAACCCCGCCTTCTCGTGGTGCATCCTGTTCCCACTAAAGGGGCTCTGACGACCGCAAATAGCGGTATAACTATACCATCGGGATCAGAGGAAATTCTATCCCACACTCACCAACCCGCTTGGCCAGCGTGGTGAGTTATGGCCAAACCCCTCCAAAATGACTCCACAACTTAAATCTTGGCCCTCAGTCTCCGGCAGCTGGAATGTACCTGGTCAAGGCAGCGGCCAGTGCGACATGAAGGCAGAGGGTGCTAAGAATCCCCGGAGGACCGGACTAGGCTGCCATCTGATGATGACCTTGGCAACGTACAATGGACGCTCCCTATCTTCTGATTCAAGGCTTCTTGAATTGGAAGAGGAACTACAAAGGATCAAGTGGGACATCGTCGGGCTAAGTGAAATAAGGAGAAAAGGAGAAGATCTCATCGAACTGAAAAGTGGACATCTCTTCTACTATCGTGGGACAGATACTGGCAGAACTAGTGGTGTTGGATTTATAATAAACAAGAAACTGAAGGATAAAGTGGTAGAAGTTGAAAGTTCCTCTGACAGAGCTGCACGACTCGTTATCCAACTATCGAGAAGATACCAGGCTCAGATTATTCAAACTTATGCACCCACCACAAGTCATCCTGAAGAAGAAATTGAAGAATTTTATGAGGAAATTTGTCATCTAAATAATAAAGGTAAGCAGCACTTGAAAATAATTATGGGAGATTTCAATGCAAAAATAGGGCAACGACAACAGAATGAAACTTCAGTAGGTAAATTCGGTCACGGCAACAGAAACCAGCGTGGAAATACTCTCGTTGAGTTTGCAGAGGCAGAAGGGTTTTTCATCTTGAACTCCTTCTTCAAGAAAAAGCCACACAGGAAATGGACATGGAGACATCCAAATGGGACGACAAGTGAAATTGATTTTATTATGTGTAACAAAAAATTCGTCATAGAAGACTGCAGTGTGCTAAACAAGTTCAACACAGGTAGTGACCATAGATTGGTGAGATGTAAGATGCACCTCAACACTAAACTTGAACGTGGCAAGCTCATAAGACAAACAAAATCTATTGACATAACCAACCTTAAAAAACACCATAATACCTTCAAGTTGGAACTGAAGAACAGGTTCTCTGCTTTAGAAGGCCTAACATCGGAAGAAGTGGACATCTCTGAAGTTAACAGAAAAGTAACCAAAGCTCTTATGGAAACAGCAACAAAATTAGCTGGGTCTAAGAACAAGTTGCATGTAAATAAATTATCAGGAAAAACGAAAATGTTTATGCAAAAAGAAGAGAGATGAGGACAACTAAAGAAGATGTGACTTCCAAAGTGGAATATATAGAGCTATGCAAGACAGTACGAAAAAGTATCACTGAAGACGTAAGAAAATTCAACTGTGAACTAGTGAGGAAAGCAATTGAAAACAACCAAAGCCTAAAGATAAAGCAAAGGGACATCTCAGTAAGGTAAGAAAACAGATTATGGCACTGAGAAAAGAAGGTGGTTCTGTAACAAGAAATAGAGGCGAAACTTTGACAAGAGTGAAAGATTTCTACTCCAAATTATATGAAAGGGATGATACATGCACTCCAGACATCATGAAAGATACCAGTACCAGAGTTCCTCCAGTCCTTCCAGCAGAAGTTGCACATGCAGTCAAGAACATGAAGCGGGCAAAAGCTCCAGGAGAAGATGGAATTACTGTAGACATCATACAAGAAGCAAGTGGAGAAATCGAAACAGTACTCGCCCAAATTTTCACTCGATGCCTTAATGAAGGAAAGATTCCTGAGGATTGGAACACCGCTACAATGATCCTGCTACATAAGAAAGGTGACATTGAGGATCTCGGAAACTACAGACCTATCAGCCTCCTATCAGTAGTTTATAAAATCTTCACTAAAGTTCTTTCACACCGCTTGAAGGTAACACTGGACATGGCTCAACCGAGAGAACAAGCTGGATTCAGGAGTGGCTACAGCACAATAGATCATATCCATGTGCTGAGAGAACTAATTGAAAGAGCGAGGGAATATGAACTTCCATTGTGCATGGCTTTTATCGATTATGAAAAAGCCTTTGATTCGGTGAAACCATCAGCAGTTACAATGGCTTTGAAAACCTGTGGTATTGAAGATGCATACATTAATATTATTAATAACATCTATGAAAATGCAAGTGCAAAGATTAGGCTGTTTGAAAATACAACACACATAAAAATTGGAAAGGGAGTGAGACAAGGTGACACCATATCTCCGAAGCTCTTTAATGCCACATTGGAGGGTGTTTTTCAGTCACTGAGCTGGGAAAACAAGGGGATAAAGATTAATGGAGATTATCTAACCCACCTTCGTTTTGCTGATGACGTAGTCATTTTTGCAACTACCCCATCAGAGCTGCAGAGTATGATCCAGGAACTTGCTGACAAGAGTAAAGAAGTGGGATTAAAAATGAACTTTCAGAAGACAAAAGTGATGTTCAATGCTTTTACAAGAAATGAAGATTTATCGATTGATGGAGAAAAGCTGGAGATAACAGATACGTACGTTTATCTTGGACAGCAGATATCAAGTGAGGGTCACATTGATGAAGAAATTAATCGGCGTACAAAACTTGCCTGGAGAGCTTTTGGAAGGAACAGCATAATTTTCAAGAGCAATATGCCATTATGTCTTAAAAGAAAAGTGTTTGATCAATGCATCCTTCCAGTGCTTACGTATGGTGCAGAGACGTGGACCTTAACTAAAAGAGACATACAAAGGCTGCAGACAACTCAAAGCAGCATGGAGAGGTGCATACTTGGTGTAACCAGGAGAGATAAGAAGAGGAACTCGTGGATCCGAAAAATGACAAGAATGGAAGACATCATGATCAGAGTTAAATCCCTGAAATGGCAATGGGCTGGACATACTGCCAGAAGGACAGATCATCGATGGACAGCCGAAATTTTAGATTGGATTCCAAGGGACAGGAAAAGACCCAGAGGAAGACCACATGGGAGATGGGTGGATGAAATTCGAAAGTATGCAGGGGTGACTAGGAGGAGACTGGCACAAGACATACCGTTGTGGAGGAAACTTGGGGAGACCTTCGTCCAGCAGTGGATTGATAATGGTTGACAATGATGATGATGATACTGAAGAACAAGGTTCAGGTGTGGTTTGTTTGCACGTAACGTGGCTTGCAAAGGAAACATGCAGACGCCGAATTTGAGAGTTATCTCCCTGTATGAATTTAAACTGGGCCATTCTGCAGAAATTTCCGCTCGAAACGTTAACAAATCGTTTGGGGATAATACAGCCAACGAACGAACCATTCGACAATGTTTTGTGAAGTTTCGAAGCGGAGATACGGACCTGCAAAACGAAACACGTGGTCACCCACCTGTTGCTATTTCTGACGACGTTCTGTTACGTGTGGTTGAAGCGGACCCCCGAAAAACGTGTCGTGAGGAAGCGGCAGAGGTAGGTGTCCACCACACAACAGTTGTTCGGCTTCTGGCTGCGCTAGGTAAGGTCAAAAAGCTGGACATGTGGCTACCTCAAGGGTTGACAACTGCCAACAAGACTAGATGTTTGGAAGTCTGCACGTTGCTGCTTGTCAGGAATAAACAGGAACCTCTACTGCACAGAATCATCATCTGCGACGAGAAGTGGGTCCTTGGTGATCATTGGAAACGATCTTCACAATGGTTAAGCAAGGCACAGCCTGCTGGACGGCATCCTAAGCCACCCCTACACACCAAGAAGATGATGCTCCTTGTCTGGTGGTCCACAGCCGGGATAATTAATTGGAGTTTCTTGGCAAGAGGCCAAACCATCACTGCAGAACGTTATTTTGCTGAATTACACCAGATACAATGGGAATTGCTACAGAAACAACCGGTTTTGTCAACAGATATGGTGTTCTTCTGCTCCAGGACAACACTCGCCTCATGTTGCACAACGAACGATGTTGATTGCTATGCAGCACAGCCTCATCCTGCCTATTACCCCAAATTTTCTCCGACAGACTATCATCTATTTCGTCGCCTGGATCACTTGCTGTCCGGGAAACAGTTCACGACAGACAACGAGGTTCAACGTGCATTTGATGACTTCTTCGGGTCCCAGCCACAAGACTTTTTCGTTCCGGGATCATGGCCTTGCCGGACAGATGACAACTATGTATCGATGCCGAGGGGGATTATTTTGCTTAGGTAAGTTGTCCCACTTTTCCGTTCTCGCCGTCCACGTGTGCTGGTCCTTTGCCGGACATTTCATTCGCACCATCCCAATATCAAGAGTCAAGGAAGTACGTTTACAAACCTAAAAACTTTTGCAAAAGAAGTACTAGGTAATGTACAGAAACCTTATGAACTCATAAATGTAGTACAGAAATAGATCTGGCGTATAAATTTTGGCAAAAAAAAAAAATAACTAGAAAAAGTAGTACTGTAGGGATTAATAACTCAGATAGCCAAAGAAAGTACAGTGAGGTTCGCATTCGAGTTTCAGTAAAGAACTTCAACTTAAGTGCAATATCACGTCACAGCCATGGATCAATAGTGATCAATCGTCATATTCATCGGAGTCGGCGGAGCTGGTGCTGGCATATGCCAGATCTTCATCGATGTCCGAATCAGTTTTTCGATGTTCGCTCTTGGCAGCCCTCAACCTGGCGGGCTGCTTAGGTCGCAATCTCTTACAGGTTCAGATGCGCATTACAATAGGGTGGTAACTGTTTTTCATATCCGAAAAACCAAAAATGGGGTTGCGCATTAGATTCGGGTGCGCATTACAATCGAATAAATAAGGTAATTGGATTGCAGTTTTGTTTAGGTTTTTATACGGACTGAAACAAATCCATCCTTAAAGCGACCACTTTATTTGTGTTATCAACTGATATTTTGCTTTATCATACAGGGTGTTCGGAAAGTAACTGTGCACCTAGGCTACCGTTTTATTTTCGCAGTTATCAAGTGCAGTATGTGTCACCGGAACGTAATAAAGTGGATTCTCCCAGTCGCAGCCGATCGCGGGAACCCATGGGGCTCACTGCGCATGCGCAGCAAGCTGCTCGAAGCGTCGGTTGCCGCATTGCGGCAGTTGAGTTCCACAGGTCAACAGAGACGAGTCGTTGGTACTGTAAGTATCGAAGTTATCGTGTGTGCTGTTGTTGTTCAGTTTTTCGCACTATGGTTCTTTCATTTGCGGAACGTGTGTTTCTGGTTGAATACGTCTTTCGAGAAGGCAATGAATACACCGATTTAGTGCGGCAGCAATTTGCTGCCAAATTCCCAGACACACCTGTACCTCATCGTAATGCAGTTCGTTGACTTATTGGGAAATTTCGTGCGACAGGCTCAGTGTTCGACGCCGAACGAAGCGGGAGACCAACTAAACTTACCGATGGGAAGTTGATGGACATCTCTGACTCCCTGCTGCTGAGTCCATCAAAATCATTGCGCAAGTTGGCGCAAGAGGAAAATATCGGGCTTGCGACAGCGCATAAAGCGGTGAGAGAATCATTGCACCTCTACCCATACAAAGTAACAGCGGTACAACAATTGCAACCGGCGGATCACGTAAAACGACTCCGGTACTGTGAATGGTTTAACAATTTTATTCAAACGAAAACTGTTGCTGTTCTTGATGTCACCTTCTTTACAGATGAGGCGTGGTTCCACCTCTCTGTGTATTTTAACGCACAAAACACACGATTGTGGTCCACAGAGACTCATCATGCTGGGTCGGAACGACCCTTGCATGACCAGAAAAACGGAGTGTGGGTTGCGCTATCCCGACGGCGCATTGTCGGGCCGTTATTCTTTCAGGACACCGTGAATAGTGCACGTTACTGTTCCATACTCCACGACTTCATCGGACGCCTTGAAGAAGACGAAATCCCCTACAGCTGGTTTCAACAAGATGACGCTACTGCGCACACAGCTCACACCTCTATGAAACTTCTGAATGAGGTTTTCGGCTAACGTGTCATCTCAAAAAACCTATGGCCCCCTCGCTCGCCGGACCTTACTCCACCAGACTTTTTTCTGTGGGGCGCAGCAAAATCTGCTGTGTATCGTGATCGCCCACGCACGCTTGATCAATTAATTACAAACTGCAATAACTACGTTCATCAGAAACATCTCACAAGCAGAGCTGCAGCAATTGTTTGCAAATAAACTGAAACGGGTTCAGCGCTGTATCGACGCTCGTGGAGATCACTTCGAACATTTTTTCGAAGTGCATAGCTTAGGTGTACAGTGACTTTCCGAACACCCGAACATATTCTGTATTTTTCTTGCTGTTGTTGATACTCTAAATTTTCGAGTTCTTATCGATGTACTTGTCTTGAAAGGAACAGTTAAAATAATTTAGCCTTCCTTTTAGTTGAATAGTTTCCTCACAACAGAATTTCAAATTTTTTTTTAAATTTTCGACTTTGACAGCCCTTATAGGGGTAAATTCATGAAGTACATGGGATAAAAATAATTTTTGAAATACCTTTAAAAACAAAGTTCGATGTACACTGACAGACAAAGTGATTATATTAACACTATTTCTTACAAAACGTTTTAATATTAGAAAGATAGAATGGCATTTTAGAAAAGGTAAACACTTTTTTCTTGACTTTATTTTTTTGAATATGACGGATGAAAATTTCTGAGGTGATAAGAAGGCGGGGGGGGCTGAATCTTTTAGCGCCTTGGGGCCCAAAAGATCTAAAGTCGCCTCTGCCGTATGCACAAGTATATTTCCCGGTACTCATTTCAACGCCAAAACGTAAAAGTACGAAGCAAAGGAACACGAACATTGAAGAGCAAGCAAATCACTCCAAACTGCGTCATTCCAAGCAATGGGAAACCAATGCATGCAATGGACCTGATTATACAGGGTGTCCTACTCGCTACTTTACCCAAGTTTTTATTAATAGTATCCTGAATAATTACAGTAATTGAATGTTATTTGGTAAGAACATACCTTCATCCATGAAAAACAGAATCGGGTCCAGGTTCCAATCCCAGTGAGGCATGGATGTTGTGTTTGTCTTACGGCACTGGTTCTCTCCCTTCCCTGGGGTCTGTGGCCCTATCACAAGAGATGTTGAAAGTGTCGTCCCTGTGTATCGAGACAGGCTTGGGCACGAGACTCCATATTTCGGAATAATTACAGTAATTGAACTATATTTGGTAAGAACATACCTTCATCCATGGGAAACAGAACCATATCATCAGGGGTGGATTGGGACCACCAAACCAGGCCAGGAATTTCAGTCCTGCGGACCATTACAAAAACACACATCATCATCATCATCATCATCATTGTCAACCATTATCAATCCACTGCTGGACGAAGGTCTCCCCAAGTTTCCTCCACAACGGTCTGTCTTGTGCCAGTCTCCTCCATGTCACCCCTGCATACTTTCGAATTTCATCCACCCATCTCCCATGTGGTCTTCTTCTGGGTCTTTTCCTGTCCCTTGGAATCCAATCTAAAATTTCGGCTGTCCATCGATGATCTGTCCTTCTGGCAGTATGTCCAGCCCATTGCCATTTCAGGGATTTAACTCTGATCATGATGTCTTCCACTCTTGTCATTTTTCGGATCCACGAGTTCCTCTTCTTATCTCTCCTGGTTACACCAAGTATGCACCTCTCCATGCTTCTTTGAGTTGTCTGCAGCCTTTGTATGTCTCTTTTAGTTAAGGTCCACGTCTCTGCACCATACGTAAGCACTGGAAGGATGCATTGATCAAACACTTTTCTTTTAAGACATAATGGCATATTGCTCTTGAAAATTATGCTGTTTCTTCCAAAAGCTCTCCAGGCAAGTTTTGTACGCCGATTAATTTCTTCATCAATGTGACCCTCACTTGATATCTGCTGTCCAAGATAAACGTACGTGTCTGTTATCTCCAGCTTTTCTCCATCAATCGATAAATCTTCATTTCTTGTAAAAGCATTGAACATCACTTTTGTCTTCTGAAAGTTCATTTTGAATCCCACTTCTTTACTCTTGTCAGCAAGTTCCTGGATCATACTCTGCAGCTCTGATGGGGTAGTTGCAAAAATGACTACGTCATCAGCAAAACGAAGGTGGGTTAGATAATCTCCATTAATCTTTATCCCTTTGTTTTCCCAGCTCAGCGACTGAAAAACACCCTCCAATGTGGCATTAAACAGCTTCGGAGATATGGTGTCACCTTGTCTCACTCCCTTTCCAATTTTTACGTGTGTTGTATTTTCAAACAGCCTAATCTTTGCACTTGCATTTTCATAGATGTTATTAATAATATTAATGTATGCATCTTCAATACCGCAGGTTTTCAGAGCCATTGTAACTGCTGATGGTTTCACCGAATCAAAGCCTTTTTCATAATCGATAAAAGCCATGCACAATGGAAGTTCATATTCCCTCGCTCTTTCAATTAGTTCTCTCAGCACGTGGATATGATCTATTGTGCTGTAACCACTCCTGAATCCAGCTTGTTCTCTCGGTTGAGCCATGTCCAGTGTTACCTTCAAGCGGTGTGAAAGAACTTTAGTGAAGATTTTATAAACTACTGATAGGAGGCTGATAGGTCTGTAGTTTCCGAGATCCTCAATGTCACCTTTCTTATGTAGCAGGATCATTGTAGCGGTGTTCCAATCCTCAGGAATCTTTCCTTCATTAAGGCATCGAGTGAAAATTTGGGCGAGTACTGTTTCGATTTCTCCACTTGCTTCTTGTATGATGTCTACAGTAATTCCATCTTCTCCTGGAGCTTTTCCCCGCTTCATGTTCTTGATTGCATGTGCAACTTCTGCTGGAAGGACTGGAGGAACTCTTGTACTGGTATCTTTCATGATGTCTGGAGTGCATATATCATCCCTTTCATATAATTTGGAGTAGAAATCTTTCACTCTTGTCAAAATTTCGCCTCTATTTCTTGTTACAGAACCATCTTCTTTTCTCAGTGCCATAATCTGTTTTCTTCCCTTACTGAGATGTCCCTTTGCTATCTTTAGGCTTTGGTTGTTTTCAATTGCTTTCCTCACTAGTTCACAGTTGAATTTTCTTACGTCTTCAGTGATACTTTTTCTTACTGTCTTGCATAGCTCTATATATTCCACTTTGGCAGTCACATCTTCTTTAGTTGTCCTCATCTCTCTTCTTTTTTGCATCAACATTTTCGTTTTTCCTGATAATTTATTTACATGCAACTTGTTCTTAGACCCAGCTAATTTCGTTGCTGTTTCCATAAGAGCTTTGGTTACTTTTCTGTTAACTTCAGAGATGTCCACTTCTTCCGATGTTAGGCCTCCTAAAGCAGAGAACCTGTTCTTCAGTTCCAACTTGAAGGTATTATGGTGTTTTTTAAGGTTGGTTATGTCAATAGATTTTGTTTGTCTTATGAGCTTGCCACGTTCAAGTTTAGTGTTGAGGTGCATCTTACATCTCACCAATCTATGGTCACTACCTGTGTTGAACTTGTTTAGCACACTGCAGTCTTCTATGACGAATTTTTTGTTACACATAATAAAATCAATTTCACTTGTCGTCCCATTTGGATGTCTCCATGTCCATTTCCTGTGTGGCTTTTTCTTGAAGAAGGAGTTCAAGATGAAAAACCCTTCTGCCTCTGCAAACTCAACGAGAGTATTTCCACGCTGGTTTCTGTTGCCGTGACCGAATTTACCTACTGAAGTTTCATTCTGTTGCCGTTGCCCTATTTTTGCATTGAAATCTCCCATAATTATTTTCAAGTGCTGCTTACCTTTATTATTTAGATGACAAATTTCCTCATAAAATTCTTCAATTTCTTCTTGAGGATGACTTGTGGTGGGTGCATAAGTTTGAATAATCTGAGCCTGGTATCTTTTCGAGAGTTGGATAACAAGTCGTGCAGCTCTGTCAGAGGAACTTTCAACTTCTACAACTTTATCCTTCAGTTTCTTGTTTATTATAAATCCAACACCACTAGTTCTGCCAGTATCTGTCCCACGATAGTAGAAGAGATGTCCACTTTTCAGTTCGATGAGATCTTCTCCTTTTCTCCTTACCTCACTTAGCCCCACGATGTCCCACTCGATCCTTTGTAGTTCCTCTTCCAATTCAAGAAGCCTTGAATCAGAAGATAGGGAGCGTCCATTGTACGTAGCCAAGAATTTTCAAAATCCGCTCATGATTAATGTAGCTTCAAACAACGGTCAAAATGGGGTGTTGTACTTGATAACATTTTTCTTTGAAAAATTTAATTTTGACAAAATCAGGAGTCTCTCAAAAGCCTCAGTTTCAACTTAATCATCATGAAGGTTATTCTGAGAGTTAAAATGTGCGCACAAAATGAGTTCACATGCCACATTACAATTTTACTACACAATTAAATTTGATTTATTTGGTCAGTGATCACAGTTACCAAATAATCTAAAATTGCGTCGCATAAATACAGAGACAGTCGACTTTGCGCCGTGAACGCAATGCGAATATAGGTAGGAAGCTGAAGTGGTACCTAATTAGACAAAACCCTACAACAAACGTTTCGATCCGTCGAGATGACCGGATTCTGTGAAAAGAACACCACAAAGTGAAATAGTGTAATTTTAGGTGTCTCATAAATATAAAGACAACTATGTAAAGTAGCCACATGCAAATGAGATGTACAAATTAGCATGTTCTACGCACGCGCATGGGCCGTAATTTGGTCCAGCCTACAAAAGACAGCGGACCTACCGTCAGACATTCATTTGCCGAAATGCCACGCAACAGTCAACTTTCTGGTGAGGAGGTGCAGAATATTTGGAGACTGAGAGCAAATGGATTGCCTGTAGTGAAAATTTGTAAAGCCATGGGGAGTAGTAGGGCAGTCATTTATAAGACTTTATCGAAACGCGGTGCGTTAACTGCCAGAAAATGGCCTGGAAGGCCTCGCATAACAACCAAACGAGATGATCGTGCCATCATGCGTTTCGTTTCATCCCAAAGGCTATCACTACGACACGTTTCTCGGACTGTTGGTGTCACCGTCTGAAAGGAAACAGTTCATCGACGAATCAAGGAAAGTCGCAACATTGTGCTCTGTAAAATGCGCCGTTTGCCACACCTCACGCGGTGCCACAAGGAAGCTAGATTGCTATGAGCAAGCAGTCACATGCACTGGGCGGACGAGTGGATCACAACTATTTTCTCCGATGTGAAAAAGTTCAATCTGGACGGCCCAGACAGTTGGAACTGCTATTGGCATGATTTACGCACGCGAGCCACGCACCTTCTTCAGCAGACACAAAGGAGGGGGATCTGTGATGGTCTGGAGAGCTTTTGCGTTCAATGGGACAACCGATATCGCTTTTCTGCATAGCAGGCAAAACTCCGAAACGTATCAGGACATACTCAGCAGCCACCTTCTACCGTTTGCCGAAACTCTAGCGGGTGTTGATTATCTGTTCCAGCAAGACAATGCCTCTATCCATCGGTCTGCATGAACGAAAAGCTGGTTTAACACTCATCCTTTGAGCGTTATGTATTGGCCAGCACTCAGTCCAGATCTGAACCCTATCGAACACCTCTGGGGTATTCTAGCTCGTGATGTGTATGCAAATGCACGGCAGTTCTCAAGTGTGGTGGCATTGAAAGAGCAGATTGAACGAAGCTGGTATGCACTCCGTCCAGAACACTTCCATCACTTGGTGGACAGCATGCCCAATCGGGTTTTCAGTCTTATTCGGAACAACGGCTCCACTGTTCGTACCGGAGGTGCTCATAACTAGTAAGTCTTTATATTTTTGAGACAGCGTATTTCTGTTTTTTTCTTGTACTTGGAATTGCTATGTTTCCGTCAAACTATTATGCAGTTGCGTTCCCTATGCTATTTTTACTATAAGTATGAGGTGTAAATTTCAGCTCGTTGTTGTTTCTTTTTTATTCGAGAATTTGTTCTGTCTCTATATTTATGCAACGCACTATACCTCTATTGGTACCTCCTCCTTCAGCAGACCCATAGTTTGATCAATATGAACCAGTTCAGCGGTAATCATTGTTGCTTTTAAGAAAAATGCGGGACGGGCACCATGAATCGCTTTTTCTGTATGTAAATAAGAGTGTGGGGATGATGGGCTATCACAATGGGTGTTAGTGACGCCGTCAAAGTTAGAAAAGGATGCTAGAGGCTACCAATTATGCTAAGCTGCAAGTCCAATGACCTACATCCAACTATAGTTAGCTTTTTCTCAATTAATTTGTAACAGTGTACTTAGTCCGGCTGCATTTTTCTCATATAACTGCAAAGAATTTTGCTATGTCTTTTTAGAACGATAACCCAAATTATAGATAGAAGGAAACACTTTGTTTTTCATGGAAATAACTTTTCTGACAGATATAAAGCACAAATGAAGTTGTCAATTTTTATTCATAAGCTGTAAAATAATTATTCGTGCGTTATAAATTTTCAGATTTAAAATTTACGAGAAAATGGGCCATACTTCAGTGGTACACCGGGAAATGTCCCGGTATCCCGGTGGGACAATCCGTCCCCATATATCATAAGATATGTTGAAAGTGTCCGACCTGTGCATCGAGACAGGCTGGAACACGAGACTTCATATTTCGGAAAGTTCGTGCCAGTTGCTCCGGCGTAATCGCTGCCACTACCTCACAGATGTTCTTCTTCAACGCCTCGCAGATGTTCTTCTTCAACGCCTCGCAAATGTTCTTCAATGCCTCGCAGATGTTCTTCTTCAATGCCTCAAGGGTTGTCGGCTTGTTTTGAAACATCACTGATTTGACATACTCCCAAAGAAAAAAATGTTGGGGTGTTAGATCAGGAGGGTGAGGTGGCCACATTCATTTAGAAATCACACGATCTCCAAAGAATGATTCAATTTCACATGTGATGTATGGCCACTTAAGAAGCTGACTCAATTCCAGCTTCTTAACCAGTTGCGGAATACACGGTGTACTTGGTGCCGTCCGCCATCCGACTTTCCTACGAAATTCACACTGACACTTCTTTATCGACTTACTCTCCCAATAAAGACGGCTAAGAAACATACGCTCCGCTATGGTTAACCGGGAGGACATCGTTAACGCATACGATCAGTCTCGCGACAAATAAACAACTGAACTAACCTGGGAAAGCTGCCCCGTTGGCGCAGTGGTCTAAGCGATGGCTTCTGAACATTTTCCCGAGATGGGTCCAGGTTCCAATCCCGGTGAGGCATGGATGTTGTTTTTGTCTTACGGCACTGGTTCTCTCCCTTCCATGGAGTCTGTGGCCCTAAATTAGGAACGGGCGACTGCTTATAGTCCATTAAGTTGCTCACGGTGGTCGTTGAACTCCCAATAAAAAAATCCGCTGGGAATCACGAACCTGACATGTGTGACGTCCAAGGCCACAACGAGCGCGCCAACAGGTATTGAGAAACAACATCTGTGCGGCAGTGGCAGCGATTATGCAGGAGCAACAGGCGCGAACTTTCCAAAATATGGAGTCTCGTGCACAGGGCGGACACTTTCAACATCTCTTACGATATGGTTCTGTTTTCCACGGATGAAGGTATGATCTCACCAAATATCATTCAGTTGCTGTAATTATTCACGATGTTATTAATAAAACCTTGGGTAAAGTAGCGAGTGGCACACCCTGTGCATAGTTGTGGCAGGAGAATCGAAAAGTCTCAAAAATTTAGACGCAACAGAAACGTAATGCAAAACATGCCATTATTAGACATGTATAGCAGACACTTGTATCAGTTCAAAAACATGTTTCTCCGTAGAATACTCGTAAATTAAATTCCGTAGAGTTTCCGTTAATACAATTTTAAATTAATAGTTGATTAACTATTCATCGTATTAAAGTTTATGAGTATGTTGTGTTCGGTCTTCCTCGAATGCTTTTCCTTTAGAGTTCTCAAAAACATTTCTTCTGAATTTTTTTTTAAAACCGGCTAGCCTAGAGGAAACAAATAACGGTATTGCATTATATTAGGTATATCTTTGTCCAATTTCAAACAATTCGACTGTCAAAAATTTTCAAACAAAACTTGGAAATATAAAAGTTCGTCATTTCATCCTTTACAAAAAAGCATCCCGAGGATACCTCCTTTTTTTTTTTTTTTTTTTTTTTTTTTTTTTTTTTGGTACCTTAATGACACTAAAAGAGGAAGTGCTCCCGCGATTAAGTTATTTGCTCCTATAAACATATAATAAAAATGTCTAGGTTTCCCTACATTACTAGCAACTTTCCCTAGAGTTTACCACTAGTTACGTCCCTGCGTCTTATGTGGGTCTCGATAATTTCAGCAAGCACTTCTATGCGAATCCGATCCCTCTTCTCTTCAGCAGATAAATCGACTAGCAACCATTTATTGAGTACGTTTAGTACCATCTTTCCGATATGAAGGACTCCCATCATCAGTATGACTTCAGGCTTTCCATATGTATTTGGAAACTGCCACTGAATTTGTTTGGCAGTGGCGTAAACTTTGGGTTTCAGTGATCACAAGATTTCTTCATTATTCTTGAGTTTGGATGTTGCAACTACACTGCTAGACACAGAAAATGCAACACCAGGAAGTACTTTTCGGGGTGTCATGCAAATTGCTGATTGTGTATCTATAGTTGGGTTATGTAAATAATTGTAGTTGAGAACCAATCTCATGGTAGCTGAAGGAGATAGAAAAGCACGACGGCTCGGCGTGGCTAAGTTTGGTCGTCCTCACTAGGGTGTGTGAACCACTGCATTGGAGTGATCTCGGTGGCGAAAGCACGTGCAAGAAGAGAGAATGCTTGGGCAATGTCATCGGGTTCCACCATCACACCGACACCTTTACCAGACTTCATAATAGGACTACTTCCGACTGGATGGTCCTTGCGTCGGACGGCGGCGGAAACGCATATAGGTATGCAACAACAGTGGGCCGAATGGAGTGGCAGTTGTTGGAGGATGGTAACGTGCGTCGCCGTAGTGAGACTGGTGCACCTAGATGGACGCCCGAAAGCCTCGATCACCGCATTCGAGGCAAGCCGTACACAGTCCCACAATGCACAGCGGACAACATTCGGCAAAATGTACAAGCAGCTATAGACATCTCCGTATCGACACGGACTGTGAATCACAGATTGGTTGCGTTCTCAGCTAAGATTGTGACAATTACCACTCTCCGTAGCACACCGTGGCACAAGGTTGCAGTGGTTCCTAGTGTTGTATCTAAAATGCAACGTGATTGCATTTAGAAAATCACCTGTACATGTGGCGCCATCTATTTGCAGGTCTACACAACACCTGGTGATGCATTTCAAGTCACATGTACATGTGACAAAAAATATTTCAATTCTTATTACCTATGATAAAGATTGATCACGTACGTGATTGTATTTAGCAAGTCACATGTACATGTAGCGCCATGTATTTTCAGGTTTCCACAACCTTTATTTGCAGGTCTCCACAACACCTGAGATCTATTTGCTGGTCTGCACAACACCTGGGATCTATTTGCAGGTCTGCACAACACCTGGTAATATTTGTATAACTTTTACATGTTTGTATAACTTTTAACAAAACCTGGTGTTTAAAGTGCAACGTGATTGCATTTAGCAAGTCGCATGTACATGTGGCGCCATCTATTTGCAGGTCTCCACAATACCTGGTGATGCATTTCAAGTCACGTGTACATGTGACAAAAAATATTTCAATTCTTATTACCTATGATAAAGATTGATCACGTACGTGATTGCATTTAGCATGTCATGTGGCGCCGCCATGTATTTGCAAGTTTCCACAACACCTGAGATCTATTTGCAGGTCTCCACAACACCTGGGATCTATTTGCAGGTTTCCACAACACCTGGTAATATTTGTATAACTTTTACATGTTTATATAACTTTTAACAACACCTGGTTTTTAAAGTGCAACGTGATTGCATTTAGCAAGTCACATGTACATGTGGCGCCATCTATTTGCAGGTCTCCACAACACTTGGTCTACGAACCATTGGTGTTTGACATGCTTGGCGGAAACGAATGGAATCATGTCGAATTCAGCGACGAATCTCGGTTCTACGATAGCCGATTGAGAGTCTGGATACGGCGTGGTCACTGGGATGACCTTATCGCCATACGTGAGTAAGTTCAACTTAGTGTCATCGTTTCTGGTGCTATCAGTTTCAACAGCTGCTTACTGCTCATGCGCACAGCGGGTACATTGACAGCACGAAGATACGTGGATGAGGTGCTGCAGCCAGTTTTTTTTGCTGTATAACCGTGGTATCAATGATGCCTATTTTCAAAAAGATAACTCCCTTCCGCACACTGCAAACATCCGCAGACAGTGTTGATTTTTTTCAGTCTGGGGATCGCACTGTCCAGGCGCTCTGGCCAGCGTGATCGTCAATAGAGAGCGTGTGGGACGTCATTGGCAGACAGCTTAACGCCTGTGCACAAGCCCTTCCAATGTTGATGGATTGCAGACAATGCTCAACGCCGTTTGGTCAGCGGTACCTCAAGATACCAGCCGTGAAGTTTTCCATTAGATGCCACGCCGTGTAGCCTAATGTATAGCCCAGCATATGATCTGCTGACTCAGGCCACATTATTCAGTGGAAGCCGGATATAAGGCTGTCGGTTATATCGCGGAATCGGATATGAAGCGAGTCCGATCGTGTCCTCCAAATAAAATACTTACACAAAAAATACATACGTATTCAGATTCGGATATACCACGGGTACCTCTCTAATGCGGTGTTCGCCTTGTCCACGTATACCAGCGTTATAACAGGCTTCCACTTTACTGTCTTTTCGCCCACAGCATTAGTATAATCCTTCAAAAAGCAAATCACTTCTTTCCCATGTATAATGTGTTCTAGTATATACGAGTTTCGCCTCATTTCGTGCATTCTTTTATGTCGAGCAGATTATTTACAGAGCGATTCAACATATTCCAATTGTACGAAAATTATACTTAAAAATAACCGAAGAAAAATAAAAATTATACATATAAACACCCACATCTCTCTCTCTCTCTCTCTCTCTCTGTCAGGAACGCTTGACGACAGAGCGACGTCTACATTGTTGCGCCATCGCGTATCGATCAATTCGTGTGTGCTCTCGAAATGTCAAAATGATTGCCTACTATATAATAACACTCGATTACTTTTAGATGTCAAGGTGATCGCGTGCTAATTTAAAAACATTGCATTATCAATGAGTCGAGTTCTACTATTTTTCCGATCTACAAAATTCGAATTGAATTCTTAATATCACGACAAGCTGCGTTTGTATATTAATTTAATTTAGCACAATTCGAATATTAATTTGTACGCTTTAATTATTTTTTCCTTTTTTAATTTAACTAACTTTCCGAGTTTAGTACTGATTATATTATACATCTTGCAAAATATCGATCCATCTAAACGCTCTAGCCTACAATAAAAACTGAATTCTTGAGATGTCAAAGTGAGCAAGGTTGCATCTAAAAGCAGATGTCGCCCCAAAAGCACATTGTCAAGAATTTAGATAGTTCCGATTTGTAATACCAGATGTCGCATTATTTTGTAGAAAAAGCTTCGGTAGTTTCTAAGTATAACCGTCGGATTGGACAGTCTCAAAACAAGCCGTGAATTGATAAACAAGTGTGCCGGAGAAAAAGTAATTTAACGCGGAAAATCAAAGTAAAAGTTAGTAAGGTAAGTTTACACGAAAACCACTTTCCGAGTTTAGTGCTGATTACATTACACATTTTGTAAAATATTGATCTATCTAAACGCTCTAACCCATAATTGTTAAACAACAAATATTTTACATAGGATGTTATTTATCGCGAGGTCTTTTAAAAAACGGAAATAAATGGCATATAATTTTCAGTTCTAACGTGAATAAGTTCCTACTACATAAGTTTTTACTATATTTCCTTACAGAAATCCGGTTTCTGTTTGATTTGTTTTTAATCTGCTTCAATTAAAAATTTGACTTCGTCCTAGGAGGAGCAACATCCCCTGTATATTAATATTTATTTAAAGCTTAAAAACAACAGTCCTAGGACAGGTTATATGCTAGTACCTCGTATAAAAGAAAAAGAATGAGAAAATATGACAGTTTATTTTCAAGCTACTGAAGTAGAGATGAGTTCGGGCTCAATTTTAGGAACCCAGGCCCAGCCCGCTTTCGCTGATTATATGAGTTTGCTAAGAACGGGCACGCCCGGGCCCGGGTTCTCAGAAAATTTTGGTTAGCAAGGCTTGCATTATGCACAGGCCAAAGCTACGGCCCAATCAAGTTTAAAAATCATTAGTTTAAAAAAGTTTACTTCAGTTAACCCACTTCATAATACTAATATGTTCTTCGAAACACTATGCATAAAAACAAATGTTCTAAAATGTGAACTAGGAAATACAGTAAATAAATAATCGATGCGCATGCCGTTCAACTATACCAGGAGAATAAGTGATTTTGACAAAAGCTGAAGATAAGAAAATCTTTTAGAAACACAAAATATTCCATTCGTTATTTCTTTCGAATTTCTAAATTTTCTTTTATTTGAATAAATTGCATTACAAAACATACAACTCTTTACAGACGTGTTTTAAATAGTGACTCTAGAATGCTAAACTTTACAATATAACTTACCTATATGCTAACTGGTAAAGATAGTTTACAGTGATGTAATAGAGTATAAAAAACGCATGTAATAAAATTTCCGAATGAAAAAAAAAAGCATGAGCATTCCAGACTAGATTATTCTGCATTTTGTAACATCAACAAAGCTTTGCACATAATAGTGTAATAACCACGATATTATTCTATGTATGCAGTTTCCAGCAAGTTCATCATGAAAACTGCTTGTCGTTTAACCTCTTGAAACTTCTCAAAAAAAGAAGCTCATCTAATGCTTCGTCGCTTAACCTTGATCTTCTTTCCTCTAAAACTTGACCTGCTGCCCTAAACACTCTCTCGCTAGCAGAACTACTGATTGGTATACATAGCACACCTCTCGCAATGGCAGCCAGGCTTAGGAAATTGAGAATTCTTCTACCACGGTAACAAATCCACATCTTCAAAGTGTGTTTCTCCCATGCGCAATTCCACATACTTACAAATTTCATCTGGATCAGGATCATGAATTTCAAACTCATCTTCCAAATCTTTGAATATCAGCCTGGTGATGATTTTTTCCGGAAAAAAATCAGAAAAATGAAAAAACTATTTGCTGAAGAAATCAAGCTACAGATCTAGAAGTGGCACCACCCATCCGAATATCAGGATTTCGGTTTGTTAGTCCTAGAAAAGCTTTTCGATAGACTGCAGAAAGCGGATGTCATGGACGTAATAGAATCTTTCTGTCATTTCGATGTGAACCTGAAAGCAAAAAATATCGAATGAACTTAGATAGGGTGAACGAGGAGGTTGGTGGCGAAATGATCAGAGGTGTGGCTTCTGGCTAATATTCCGAGCTGGGCCCGGGTTCGAGAACAGGGAGACGCTCTTCTTTCGGAATTAATGGGTCCATATCCTTAGATTCTCAATGCCGGCGGTAAACGCATTTTTCTTTCCTCCCCCTTAAAAAGGAAGATAATAATAATTTGATAATACAGTAGAACGATAAGTCAGTTGGGACAGACAAAAATAATCGGTAAATACGTTTTGGAGTGAAAACACCCACCATGCAATATGCATTCGTGATATTACGCATATCCGTTTATATTATATATCCATGTAGAGCCCTGCACTGGCCGGGCCGTCTCAGTAGTTTAATAAGTAGTTTTTTATAGCTCTGAGGGCTATAAGCAGTCGTCCGTCCTTAGTTTTTTGTTGTTGTTGTTGTTGTTGTTGTTTTGTTGGGGGTTTAACGACCACCGTAAAATAAAAAAAGGAATGAAAAGAAATCCTGATTTCGACGATCTGTTTGAAACTCCTCTCGTGATTTCATAAAACGGACCCAGTGAGTCACTTGTACTTACGCGTACAGTGAAATGTATTACTGGGCTTTCCATACTGCTGGTTTTGGGTTCGAGTTTCAGAATAAGACATGGATGTTGTATTTCTCCTTTACCAACTGGTTTTCTCGCTTACCTGGAGCTATATTAGGAACGGGCGCCTCCAAATCTCACATGTTCAGGAAAGTCGTTAAAAAACAAAACAAAAAACGAGTTCAACGGTGAGGAAGCGGTACTTTCAAGCATCTGAAGAACAGTATAGAATTGAAGTTCATTTGGTTTACCGAAATAGTGTAGTCGGTCACATTAAGAACTGAGTGAATAATACCTTACTGAAAAGAGGAGGCTTTGTCTCAAAGCTTCTAATACGAAGCTTAAACGCTCATTATTTCTGTCGTAGAAATCATGCATTTAACTGTTGCCGTTTGATCAGTTCCTCGGAAAACTAAAATTGCTTCATCCTGGAACGCGAATCAAACCCGCATTGTGTAATTTTCTCCCGAGCACGCTACGGTTACATGAGCCAGAAGAACGCATTTCCAAATAATAAAATCTATACAATAATAGGCTACGTCTGACCCTAATGCTCTGATGTCATTCAGTACCACCAGTGTAGTACGGACCATTGCCTGGAATCTCCTTTTTTGTTGCCCAGAGGGAAGCGAATGATATTGTACTATTGTATATTCCCGGATGTGTTGGACAAAATTAGGACTGTTCAGAAGTAAAACCTTCAGTCCCGTATTCATCTCTAGTTGTGGAAGGGAGTTAAGGCCGCTATGACAACAGGAATTAAAGTAACCATTAGTTCCTTCCTTAGCGAAATGCAAAGCGTAGCAGTGTACACTAGGGCAGAGCGTAAAATTATTTTTTTTTTCGAATTTCGATACGCCTTAGTGCGGAAAAGTTGTGTATTGCTCCGTGAACCATGTGCAAAATATTTCGCGAAATTCAAATAATATCCTACGGTTCCACTTTACCTATAAAATTTCCATATTCGGGCAAAGTCGTCACATTTTCATGTTCGTTGTGATAAAAGAAAATTTTACGCTCCACCCTAGTGTACACTGCTACGCTTTACATTTCGCTAAGGAAGGACCTAATAGTTACTTTAATTCCTGTTGTCATAGCGGCCTTAACTCCTTTCCACAACTAGAGATGAATACGGGACTGAAGGTCTTACTTCTGAACAGTCCTAATTTTGTCCAACACATCCGGAAATATACAATAGTACAATGTCATTTGCTTCCCTCTGGGCAACAAAAAAAGGGATTCCAGGCAGTGGTCCGTACTACACTGGTGTGCAAAAATTAAGGACGAAGAGGAGAAATTAGCATAACAGCGGAACGAGTAGGCAGAACGGACCGAAAGACCACTCAAGAGATAGACTAGGGTCCGGTACGGTACGGCATGCGCATATATGCAGCAAGACGTAGGGGGGGGGGAGTGTCGGAAGGGTATAAAGCACACGGGCGGTGTACGCTCAGCAATTCGGTGAAAGTTATTGCACGGTGTACATCAGTTTGAACGACGTCGAGTTGCTGCCACCGTGTGATATGGCCGACAGGCAATCCAGTAGACGACATCTCGATGACTTTACCCGAGGTCGCGTCATTGGGAAGTTGGAAAAAGGTCGAAATGTGACTAGTGTGGCCGAGGAGTTCGAGATTGCTCACAGCATCGTTTCACGAGCTTGGAGAGCATTTCAAACGACAGGAACAGCTGTCTGAGAGTTTAGCAGTGGTCGTCCACGAGCAACCACGGCGGCGGACGACCGGTATCTTGTCCTACAGGCAAGAAGAGACAGACGGCAGACAGCAGGAGAAATCGCAAGGCACATGCAACAGACAACTGGAAGTCCGTTATCGCGTTTTACCGTGGCCAGGAGGCTGCACAAAGGTGGTCTATTTGCACGACGACCAGTACGGTGTCTGCCATTAACGCCTGCTCATTGGAGACGGCGGTATCTGTTGTGTCAGGAACACAAGAACTGGACACATCAGCAATGGGGTCGAGTTCTCCTTACGGATGAGAGCCGATTTAGTCTGACGAGCTATTCTGGACGTATACACATCTGGAGAGAGTAGGGAACACGCAATCACACCTCCAACATCATCGGAAGGGACCGATTTGGAAGTGGCGAAGTTCTCGTTTGGGGCGGTATCATGCTTGGTAGCCGTACTGACCTCCACATCTTCCAAGGAGGTTCAGTCACTGGTGTCCGCTATTGTACCGAGGTTTTCCTACCTCACGTGCGTCTGTTTAGAGGTGCTGTGGGTCCTGAGTTCCTCTTCATGGACGACAACGCTACACCTCATCGTACAGTGGCTTTCGCAGAACTGTTGGAGATATTCAACGCATGGATTGGCCCGCAAGGTCCCCGGACCTAAATCCAATCGAACACGTGTGGGACCTTCTCGGGAGACGCTTGGCAGCACGTCCCCAGCCGCCAGAAACAATTCCGCAGTTGCAATTGGCGCTACAAGAGGAATGGGCTGTGATGTCTCAACAGCTCTTTGACAACCTCGTCCTCAGCATGGACAGACGTTGTAAATCCTGCAACGCAGTCAGGGGTGATCATATCCCCTACGAAAGACTGGATTTTTCTTGGCAACCGCCTGTCACATGGACGTTTCTGTCTTCTATCCAGTTGTGCTCGAAGCTACCTTTTCAATAAAATGCCTTTGTATCCTTTGGATTCCTTGTTTGGACGGTTTTGCTCACTTGTCCCATATTCTTATACCTTGGGGATCTTATGGTATGATTTGAGTCAATGTGGAGCACTTCTGCACTACGTTACATTCGAAAAACCGTCTCGTCTTTAATTTTTGCACGCCAGTGTACTTTAAAATTCAGGGACAGATTCACTGGTACATCTCGGCTTTGTCACCACTTGCTGGTGAAAACTACTTTATAGATTCCTCGGCAGTTACTGCTATATGTATTGGTCGTAATGAAAATAAAGAATTAAAGCGATTGATATTGACAGCCCTGGTAGATATTCTGGCTAACAGCCCTTACGCCTAAGCATACAAAACTGCAGCTGAGGCGATGGAACATGAAGTAGCAGGACACACATCTCAGTAAGGGAAGAAAACAGATTATGGCACTGAGAAAAGAAGATGGTTCTGTAACAAGAAATAGAGGCAAAATTTTGACAAGAGTGAAAGATTTCTACTCCAAATTATATGAAAGGGATGATACATGTACCCCAGACATCATGAAAGGTACCAGTACCAGAGTTCTACCAGTCCTCGCAGCAGAAGTTGCAAATGCAATCAAGAACATGAAGCGGGGAAGAGCTCCAGGAGAAGATGGAATTACTGTAGATATCATACAAGAAGCAAGTGGAGAAATCGAAACAGTACTCGCCCAAATTTTCACTCGATGCCTTAATGAAGGGAAGATTCCTGAGGATTGGAACAACGCTACAATGATCCTGCTACATAAAAAAGGTGACATTGAGGATCTCAGGAACTACAGACCTATCAGCCTCCTATAAGTGGTTTATAAAATCTTCACTAAAGTTCTTTCACACCGTTTGAAGGTAACACTGGACATGGGTCAACCGAGAGAACAAGCTGGATTCAGGAGTGGCTACAGCACAATAGATCATATCCACGTAATGAGAGAAGTAATTGAAAGAGCGAGGGAATATGAGCTTCCATTGTGCATGGCTTTTATCGATTATGAAAAAGCCTTTGATTCGGTGAAACCATCAGCAGTTACAATGGCTCTGAAATCCTGCGGTATTGAAGATGCATACATTAATATTATTAATAACATCTATGAAAATGCAAGTGCAAAGAATCGGCTGTTTGAAAATACAACACTCATAAAAATTGGAAAGGGAGGGAGACAAGGTGTCACAATATCTCCGAAGCTCTTTAATGCAACATTGGAAAATGTCTTTCAATCACTGAACTGGGAAAACAAAGGGATAAAAATTAATGGAGATTATCTACCCCGCCTTCGTTTTGCTGATGACGTAGTCATTTTTGCAACTACCCCATCAGAGCTGCAGAGTATGATCCAGGAACTTGCTGACAAGAGTAAAGAAGTGGGATTAAAAATGAACTTTCAGAAGACAAAAGTGAAGTTCAATACTTTTACAAGAAATGAAGATTTATCGATTGATGGAGAAAAGCTGGAGATAACAGACACGTACGTTTATCTTGGACAGCAGATATCAAGTGAGGGTCACATTGATGAAGAAATTAATCGGCGTACAAAACTTGCCTGGAGAGCTTTTGGAAGAAACAGCATAATTTTCAAGAGCAATATGCCATTATGTCTTAAAAGAAAAGTGTTTACCCAATGCATTCTTCCAGTGCTTACGGATGGTGCAGAGACGTGGACCTTAACTAAAAGACGCATACAAAGACTGCAAACAACATGGAGTAGCATGGAGAGGTGCATGCTTGGTGTAACCAGGAGAGATAAGAAGAGGAACTCGTGGATCCGAAAAATGACAAGAGTGGAAGACGTCATGATCAGAGTTAAATCCCTAAAATGGCAATGGGCTGGGCATACTGCCAGAAGGACAGACCATCGATGGACAGCCGAAATTTTAGATTGGATTCCAAGGGACAGGAAAAGACCCAGAAGAAGACCACATGGGAGATGGGTAGATGAAATTCGAAAGTATGCAGGAGTGACATGGAGGAGACTAACACAAGACAGACCGTTGTAGAGGAAATTTGGGGAGACCTTCGTCCAGCAGTGGATTGATAATGGTTGACAATGATGATGATGATATATAATAAGAAAGTAAATAAACTTGCAATGGTGTGCTACATATCTGTTCCGGGAACCGCGTGAACCACGGGTAGAGCAGATAAGCAATAACCACTCATATCGAAACAAGAAACCCCCTACATAAGATAAAAATCATCACTCTCCCCCCCTTCCTGTTCATTCCACATAAAAACAAAAAGACCTCCCCAATACACCAAGTACTTGAAAAGAGCTACAACAGAAACACACTTCCAAATTAACTGAAAAACCAATAATTACAAATTAATCATAAGAATAATGAATATAAAACGCAATACCGCCTACTCTCGCAAAATGAAATACAAAAACAACGTCCCCGACCCCCGTTCTGGTTCAGGTTTCATGCAGGCTTATAATTAATTCCAATAAGTTCCAAACGAGGGCTAGCAATTTTGTTAAAATTTAGGAGAAACGCCTGGTTTTCCCTACCTGAATCATAGGAATTTACAAAACTCACATAGACCAAACATAGCTCTTACCGCAAATAAAAAGAACCCTGAAAATGAACCAAAGCAAGAAAAATTGTTTGATTATAGTCCAGACCCAAATTAACACTACTCTTCCAAGTACATGTTCTAGTTCTTTTCAAGTACTTGGCGTACTGGGGAGGTTTTTTCGTTTTTATGTTGAATGAACAGGAAGGGGGTGGGGGAAGGATGATTTTTATTTATGTTGGGGGTTTCTTTTTTCGATATGAGTGGTTATTGCTTATATATACAATATATATATATATCATCATCATCATCATTGTCAACCATTATCAATCCACTGCTGGACGAAGGTCTCCCCAAGTTTCCTCCACAACGGTCTGTCTTGTGCCAGTCTCCTCCATGTCACCCCTGCATACTTTCGAATTTCATCCACCCATCACCCATGTGGTCTTCTTCTGGGTCTTTTCCTGTCCCTTGGAATCCAATCTAAAATTTCGGTTGTCCATCGATGATCTGTCCTTCTGGCAGTATGTCCAGCCCATTGCCATTTCAGGGATTTAACTCTGATCATGATGTCTTCCACTCTTGTCATTTTTCGGATCCACGAGTTCCTCTTCTTATCTCTCCTGGTTACACCAAGCATGCACCTCTCCATGCTTCTTTGAGTTGTCTGCAGCCTTTGTATGTCTCTTTTAGTTAAGGTCCACGTCTCTGCACCATACGTAAGCACTGGAAGGATGCATTGATCAAACACTTTTCTTTTAAGACATAATGGCATATTGCTCTTGAAAATTCTGCTGTTTCTTCCAAAAGCTCTCCAGGCAAGTTTTGTACGCCGATTAATTTCTTCATCAATGTGACCCTCACTTGATATCTGCTGTCCAAGATAAACGTACGTGTCTGTTATCTCCAGCTTTTCTCCATCAATCGATAAATCTTCATTTCTTGTAAAAGCATTGAACATCACTTTTGTCTTCTGAAAGTTCATTTTTAATCCCACTTCTTTACTCTTGTCAGCAAGTTCCTGGATCATACTCTGCAGCTCTGATGGGGTAGTTGCAAAAATGACCACGTCATCAGCAAAACAAAGGTGGGTTAGATAATCTCCATTAATCTTTATCCCCTTGTTTTCCCAGCTCAGTGACTGAAAAACACCCTCCAATGTGGCATTAAAGAGCTTCGGAGATATGGTGTCACCTTGTCTCACTCCCTTCCCAATTTTTACGTGTGTTGTATTTTCAAACAGCCTAATCTTTGCACTTGCATTTTCATAGATGTTATATATATACATATATATATATAGACAGCGTGCTTGCCTTCCGGCAGTGGCTCTTTCCTTTCGCTGGAGCCAGCGCCCAAAAATTGTGCAGGGGCGATTGCTTATAGCTATCCTTTATCCTTAAAGTTATCCATGGCGGTCGTTAAACCCCGAAAACATAGACACATGTGTGTGTGTGTACACTGCAACTTTGCCAAAAAGACTAAAGTCATTGAAACAAAGAAACAAATAAATATATACATGTGGTTGTTGTTTTTTCCGTCTGAGTGATTAAGCCTCCTTGCAGAATATGCAGTGGAATAAAATACAGTGAATTTCAATCCATGGAAATTGTCTCAAGGGTATAGCATGCATCGATCCATAGTTGTTATCTGCATCCGGATATCTCGGGACTCCCAGGTTTCTTGACGGTCACCGCTGAATGCTTGGGTGCGTCAGAATAGGTTCAAGGACAAAGGAAGACATTGTCCCTGGTAGGACCATCATCAGCACACACACCCTTTTAAAGGGCTAGCAGTCATATTGTTATGGATGGCAGAATCCCGACTCTTCGTTATGTAACCGTCTTTCGGAGGCTACACATCAACGCGTTATGACTAGCAAGGTCAAACGACGTTGAATGTAGTGTGTTTCTGATTTTTGTGACGCACTAAAGTTGCATAGCAGAGCCGTTTAATTTACCACATTTCTTAATTACGGACAATGTCGCCCGTTTTTCAGCTTTATTACTTGTGATTGCTTCATTCTTTATGAAATCAGAAAAGGACGGGAATGGATTGCATGCATTCATTAACTTGAAGGACATTTCTTTTTCTCATGCTTCCCAGAGGTACATATAATTAGTATAATAACTGTCACATGCAAGAAGCACTTTAATGCTGGCACCTGTTAAAAGACCATTTCCCATGTGGTCAGCTTCTATTGCTGTTAAAAGGCAGGAGGGGAGGGGAGGGAAAACGGAAGTTCCAGACACTTCGTAACACTTTCCGTTATGTGAAACATCTTGCACACATTTCAAAAATGAAAACGAGTAAATGTGTGAAACATTTTTTTTATTTTACAAAACAGAACGGCAGTGTCCAAACACTTTTTTTATTATTATTGAGGGTTTAACGACCACCGTGAGCAACTCAGTGGGCTATAAGGAGTCGCCCGTCCCTAATTTAGGGTCACTGGTTCCAGGGAAGACAGAGAGCCAGCGCCATAAGACGTACACAACATTCATACCTCACTGGGATCCGAACCCGGACCCATCTCGTACAAATGACAAGAAGCCACCACTTAGACCAGTGGTCTTCAAAGTGGGGTGCGCAAAATTGTTCTAATATCTATATACATACATATATATTAGAAAATATATATCATCATCATCATCATTGTCAACCATTATCAATCCACTGCTGGATGAAGGTCTCCCCAAGTTTCCTCCACAACGGTCTGTCTTGTGCCAGTCTCCTCCATGTCACCCCTGCATACTTTCGAATTTCATCCACCCATCTCCCATGTGGTCTTCTTCTGGGTCTTTTCCTGTCCCTTGGAATCCAATCTAAAATTTCGGTTGTCCATCGATGATCTGTCCTTCTGGCAGTATGTCCAGCCCATTGCCATTTCAGGGATTTAACTCTGATCATGATGTCTTCCACTCTTGTCATTTTTCGGATCCACGAGTTCCTCTTCTTATCTCTCCTGGTTACACCAAGTATGCACCTCTCCATGCTTCTTTGAGTTGTCTGCAGCCTTTGTATGTCTCTTTTAGTTAAGGTCCACGTCTCTGCACCATACGTAAGCACTGGAAGGATGCATTGATCAAACACTTTTCTTTTAAGACATAATGGCATATTGCTCTTGAAAATTATGCTGTTTCTTCCAAAAGCTCTCCAGGCAAGTTTTGTACGCCGATTAATTTCTTCATCAATGTGACCCTCACTTGATATCTGCTGTCCAAGATAAACGTACGTGTCTGTTATCTCCAGCTTTTCTCCATCAATCGATAAATCTTTATTTCTTGTAAAAGCATTGAACATCACTTTTGTCTTCTGAAAGTTCATTTTGAATCCCACTTCTTTACTCTTGTCAGCAAGTTCCTGGATCATACTCTGCAGCTCTGATGGGGTAGTTGCAAAAATGACTACGTCATCAGCAAAACGAAGGTGGGTTAGATAATCTCCATTAATCTTTATCCCTTTGTTTTCCCAGCTCAGCGACTGAAAAACACCCTCCAATGTGGCATTAAACAGCTTCGGAGATATGGTGTCACCTTGTCTCACTCCCTTTCCAATTTTTACGTGTGTTGTATTTTCAAACAGCCTAATCTTTGCACTTGCATTTTCATAGATGTTATTAATAATATTAATGTATGCATCTTCAATACCGCAGGTTTTCAGAGCCATTGTAACTGCTGATGGTTTCACCGAATCAAAGGCTTTTTCATAATCGATAAAAGCCATGCACAATGGAAGTTCATATTCCCTCGCTCTTTCAATTAGTTCTCTCAGCACGTGGATATGATCTATTGTGCTGTAGCCACTCCTGAATCCAGCTTGTTCTCTCGGTTGAGCCATGTCCAGTGTTACCTTCAAGCGGTGTGAAAGAACTTTAGTGAAGATTTTATAAACTACTGATAGGAGGCTGATAGGTCTGTAGTTTCCGAGATCCTCAATGTCACCTTTCTTATGTAGCAGGATCATTGTAGCGGTGTTCCAATCCTCAGGAATCTTTCCTTCATTAAGGCATCGAGTGAAAATTTGGGCGAGTACTGTTTCGATTTCTCCACTTGCTTCTTGTATGATGTCTACAGTAATTCCATCTTCTCCTGGAGCTTTTCCCCGCTTCATGTTCTTGATTGCATGTGCAACTTCTGCTGGAAGGACTGGAGGAACTCTTGTACTGGTATCTTTCATGATGTCTGGAGTGCATATATCATCCCTTTCATATAATTTGGAGTAGAAATCTTTCACTCTTGTCAAAATTTCGCCTCTATTTCTTGTTACAGAACCATCTTCTTTTCTCAGTGCCATAATCTGTTTTCTTCCCTTACTGAGATGTCCCTTTGCTATCTTTAGGCTTTGGTTGTTTTCAATTGCTTTCCTCACTAGTTCACAGTTGAATTTTCTTACGTCTTCAGTGATATATATATATATATATATATAATCTTTCTCAGTACGTAATCAGAAACACACTACATTCAACGTCGTTTGACCTTGCTAGTCATAACGCGTTGATGTGTAGCCTCCGAAAGACGGTTACATAACGAAGAGTCGGGATTCTGCCATCCATAACAATATGACTGCTAGCCCTTTAAAACGGTGTGTTTTCATCATACAAGAAGCATCATACAGAGAATCTGTTCTTCAGTTCCAACTTGAAAGTATTATGGTGTTTTTTAAGGTATTGACATAACCAACCTTAAAAAACACCATAATACTTTCAAGTTGGAACTGAAGAACAGATTCTCTGCTTTGGAAGGCCTAACATCGGAAGAAGTGGATATTTCTGAAGTTAACAGAAAAGTAACCAAAGCTCTTATGGAAACAGCAACAAAATTAGCTGGGTCTAAGAACAAGTTGCATGTAAACAAATTATCAGGAAAAACCAAAATGTTGATGCAAAAAAGAAGAGAGATGAGGACAACTAAAGAAGATGTGACTTCCAAAGTGGAATATATAGAGCTATGCAAGACAGTAAGAAAAAGTATCACTGAAGACGTAAGAAAATTCAACTGTGAACTAGTAAGGAAAGCAATTGAAAACAACCAAAGCCTAAAGATAGCAAAGGGACATCTCAGTAAGGGAAGAAAACAGATTATGGCTCTGAGAAAAGAAGATGGTTCTATAACAAGAAATAGAGGCGAAATTTTGACAAGAGTGAAAGATTTCTACTCCAAACTATATGAAAAGGATGATACATGTACTCCAGACATCATGAAAGGTACCAGAGTTCTTCCAGTCCTCCCAGCAGAAGTTGCTCATGCAATCAAGAACATGAAGCGGTTGAAAGCTCCAGGAGAAGATGGAATTACTATAGACATCATACAAGAAGCAAGTGGAGAAATTGAAACAGTACTCGCCCAAATTTTCACTCGATGCCTTAATGAAGGGAAGATTCCTGAGGATTGGAACAATGCTACAATGATCCTGCTACATAAAAAAGGTAACATTGAGGATCTCAGGAACTACAGACCTATCAGCCTCCTATCAGTGGTTTATAAAATCTTCACTAAAGTTCTTTCACACCGCTTGAAGGTAACACTGGACATGGCTCAACCGAGAGAACAAGCTGGATTCAGGAGTGGCTACAGCACAATAGATCATATCCACGTACTGAGAGAACTAATTGAAAGAGCGAGGGAATATGAACTTCCATTGTGCATGGCTTTTATCGATTATCAAAAAGCCTTTGATTCGGTGAAACCATCAGCAGTTACCACGGCTCTGAAATCCTGCGGTATTGAAGATGCATACATTAATATTATTAATAACATCTATGAAAATGCAAGTGCAAAGATTCGGCTGTTTGAAAATACAACACACATAAAAATTGGAAAGGGAGTGAGACAAGGTGACACCATATCTCCGAAGCTCTTTAATGCCACATTGGAAAATGTCTTTCAATCACTGAACTGGGAAAACAAAGGGATAAAGATTAATGGAGATTATGTAACCCACCTTCGTTTTGCTGATGACGTAGTCATTTTTGCAACTACCCCATCAGAGCTGCAGAGTATGACCCAGGAACTTGCTGACAAGAGTAAAGAAGTGGGATTAAAAATGAACTTTCAGAAGACAAAAGTGATGTTCAATGCTTTTACAAGAAATGAAGATTTATCGATTGATGGAGAAAAACTGGAGATAACAGATACGTATGTTTATCTTGGACAGCAGATATCAAGTGAGGGTCACATTGATGAAGAAATTAATCGGCGTACAAAACTTGCCTGGAGAGCTTTTGGAAGAAACAGCATAATTTTCAAGAGCAATATGCCGTTATGTCTTAAAAGAAAAGTGTTTGATCAATGCATCCTTCCAGTGCTTACGTATGGTGCAGAGACGTGGACCTTAACTAAAAGAGACATACAAAGGCTGCAGACAACTCAAAGAAGCATGGAGAGGTGCATGCTTGGTATAACCAGGAGAGATAAGAAGAGGAACTCGTGGATCCGAAAAATGACGAGAGTGGAAGACATCATGATCAGAGTTAAATCCCTGAAATGGCAATGGGCTGGACATACTGCCAGAAGGACAGACCATAGATGGACAGCCGAAATTTTAGATTGGATTCCAAGGGACAGGAAAAGACCCAGAAAAAGACCACATGGGAGATGGGTGGATGAAATTCGTAAATATGCGGGAGTGACATGGAGGAGACTGGCACAAGACAGACCGTTGTGGAGGAAACTTGGGGAGACCTTCGTCCAGCAGTGGATTGATAATGGTTGACAATGATGATGATGATGATGATATATAATCTTTATAATATATGTATGTTTAGCATATATACGCACAAGGGGTGCGCGATAGATTGTTTTCGCCAATGCAGGGGTGCGTCATGAAAAAAGTTTGAAGACCACTGCGCCACGGGGATGCCAAACGCATTTTTTATTGGAGGTTTAATGACCACCGTAAGCAACTCAATGGGCTATAAGCAATTGCCAGTCCCTGATTTAGGGCCACTGGTTTCAGGGAAGGGAGAGAGCCAGTGCCGTAAGACAAGCACAACGTCTATGCGTCAACTGGATTCGAACCCGGACCCCTTTTGGTCGAATGATCGGAGGCCATCGCTTAGACCACTACGCCACCGGGGCGTCAACGCATTTTTCAAAATTCTTCGTTGAATTCATGGTGCCGTCCCGGTGGCGCAGTGGTCTATAGGGCGCTGGCTTATGATCATTTGCCCTAGTTGGGTCTGGGTTCGAATCCCGTAAGGTATGGATGTTTGTGTTTGTCCTTCGGCACTGGCTCTTTCTGTACATTGGTCATTTAGCATGCAGTAAAAACCATGTTTGATGTGTACTTGTTCATAATGTGCTACTTGATTAACACTGATTCTCTGTGTGCATTTGGCATACTGTAAAAACCATGTTTGATATGTTCTTGTTGATGTGAAACATCTGTTTGTCATGTTTCTGTACCATCAGGTCCAATAAATAATTTAAAAAAAAACCTCCAATCGAAAAAAAGAATTCATGATGCACATTCTTATGTAAATTATGTATGTATTTAGTCTGAGTATGGCAAAGTAGTTTTTCCTTGTACATACACAGTGCGTCAAAGAATTTTTAAGACTGGCGCTAGATTTCAGTATACGGTGGCGCCACCAGTGTAATCGCGAATGCGTTATAAACCGTGACCATCTGCTTGCTTTCTGCCAAAAGTACTGCGCAGTTGTTGAAGTAACTCAAACGAAACGGCCGTTCATTAGGGAAGTAAAAATTTTTTCATGTTGAATTATTAAGATGGAACAAAGGGCTGTTATTAAATTTAACGCAAAACTTCGTAAAAGTGCCTCAGAAACGTACCAAATGATGAAACAAGTTTACGGTAAGTTTTGTTTAAGTAGATCAAATGTTTTCCTGTGGCACAAACGTTTTTGGATGGAAGAGAGATGCTAAAAGATGATAAGCATACCGGAAGACCAAGCTTGCCGCCCCGGTGGCGCAGTGGTCTAAGGCGCTGGCCTCTGATCATTCGTCCGTAAGGGGTCCGGGTTCGAATCCCGGCCAGGCATGGATGTTGTGTTTGTCTTACGGCACTGGCTCTTTCCCTTCCCTGGAACCAGTGACCCTAAATTAGGGACGGGCGACTGCTTATAGCCCATTGAGTTGCTCACGGTGGTCGTTAAACCTCCAATCAAAAAAAAAAAAAAAAAAAAAAAGACCAAGTTCATCTAGGACACCTGAGATTATTGAAAAAATGCGTGATTTCGTGGCATACAATCGACGTGCGTCACTAAGAATGATGGAAGAGTCTTTAAACATCAACAAAGAAACGATTCGAACCATCCTGCATGAAGATTTGGGCAAAACAAAAGTCTGTGCTAAATTTGTTCCACACACGTTAACCAATGAACAAAAATCAAGGAGAAGTGCACATTGCAGAGACATCATTTCAGCCGCTGAAAATGATCCAAACTTCTTAAAATCGATTGTTACTGGTGCTGAAACATGGTGTTTTCAATATGATCCTAAAACAAAGCGACAAAGTGCGGAATGGAAGTAAAAAAACTCGCCACAAGCCAAAAAAACAAGAAAAGTTCCATCGAAAATCAAAACAATGCTCATTACATTCTTCGATAGTAAGGGTATTATCCACAAAGAATTTGTTCCAAGTGAACAAACAATTACTGGTGAGTTTTATTTAAATGTTTTGAGGCGATTTATGGGCAGAATTCGTCGCATTCGTCCAGAATATCGAGATGAAAACAGTTGGTGTTTGTTGCACGATAATGCACCCAGTCACACCTCACTTCTTGTTCGTAGATTTTTGGCGAAAAATAACGTCTGTGTGTTGAATCATCCACCGTATTCGTCTGATTTAACACCCTGCGACTTTTCTTTGTTCCAAAAACTTAAAATGACGTTAAAAGGATGGTTTTTTTTATGATATTTCGACCATACAAACAGCTTTGACGCGTGCTTTGGAGGCAATTCCGCATAGTGAACTGGAACTGGCATTCGAATCATTATTAAATCGCTGTAACAAGTGTATTGAAGCCGGAGGGACTTATTTTGAATAACAAACCAAAACAAATTATAATTTCTTGTTTCTATTTCATTTTATAGACCCAGTCTTAAAAATTCTTTGACGCACTGTGTATAACCAAAAACGTTTATTTCGACGTGGTGTGGAGTCAGAGCTAGTCGCAGCACCTGATCAGAAACTTTTAGTGTTAGTGCAGTTGATGACAATCCAATGCTAGTTTTGATGGCCTTTCTCTCTCGAGATATTCCTCCGCTTTAATTTTTTCGCCAATTTCAAACGAGTTAGATATTATAATATTAAGACCCTTGTGTTGATGATTTAGCTGCACTCGGTCTTTTGTGGTTTAATAGGTTTAGAAGACGCAAGCCGGCTCTATATTAATGCATTCGTTTAACTGTAGATTTTGCCATATTTTAACGATCCCTAAAATATTTTTTTGGGGTTTAATTTTGCAGTCCTAGTTTAAATTCTAAGGCAACAGCATGTGAATTTCCAAAATCGCATCGATAAAAATTGAGCTATCACAATGCAACGTTTCAAGAATCACGCTAGCTACCCACAACACTGCATAAATAAAAATAGCAATATTTGTTCACAATTCAATGTTTATTTAACATCGACTATAGTTTCGCAGAGCGCTTGGCTCGGCATCATTAGGACGAATGGAGGGTAAACATTCAAATCATTGCGTTCTCATCAGAGTTCTGAAGGTCACGGATTTTGGTGAGTTGTATCCTCTCGCTTGAAAGAAATGAAGTAGACGTCATGTCGTTGACAAGCCGTGAAGAGTTCCGGTGTATGTGGAAAGCTTCTAATATAATAAGCTTGATAGTCGAATTAGGCTTATCAATAAGCGTAGCATTTCCAAACAAAAATCTATGGTTATTTTCGTGACAATGTTGGGCTATAGATGACTTCTTCAGTTCATAGTTCCGTACGTAAGTCTTGTGTTCCTTCACACGGAAACTTAAAGTCCTACGGGTGTGTCCTATATGTTAAAGTTCACATTCACAAGGTATCCGATAAAATCCTCAGGAATTTATGTCTTCTACGTAATCTTTTGATTACGTAGAAGACATAAATTCACCTTGTTTATGGGTTTAAAAATAACTTTGAAATTAAAACTTTTGAAATTTTTTGAAGTTCCGCAGCAAATCTGGGAAGCAAATGGGATAACCGTCCAATTCGTTCTTACTGGGAAGTCTATTGAAGTGAGCGAGTAGACAGGCTTCGGTTTCCTAAATTTTTGGACAACTTTGTCTATAACGGAAGGGCTATATCCTATGTGTACTGCAATTCGTTTAAGCAGTCAGAGATTATATATAACACTGCATTTTTTTTCTTCAGAAAAAAAGAATTGTTTATTTATATTTACAGTTAGATTGCACAAATAGTTAAGAACATGTGCAGGCTATACAAATAGTTAAGGAAATGGGTGGTGACGTTAGTTTTGTAAAGCTATTTCTGTATTCTGTTGCACCCAAGAATGAAGTTTGTGTGGCTATAAAATCTGGAGTATTGCAGGCAATGATGTTTCACACAAAAAAGATGTAGGTGCAATGAAAGATCATTCCTCGTATGTCACACACACACACACACGCGCGCGCGCGCTGGGCTTTTCAAATTAGTTGTGTAAAAAAAATCAATAACTTCTAACTTCTGTGGAGAAAATTATAGACACAAAAAGTGAGCTTCCAATGACGCAGCATAGCTACAAGTTTCAGTCACAGGTGTTCAATATGGCTTTCAATTTCGTCACTCCACAGATATCTCCCACCTACAAGAGATTTCGTACCAAATTCACTGAAACATGGCATTCATTTTTTCGACTGCATTCGCCATACGTGTGCGTGACTCATCTAAGGTAGTGGAAAGAGGGCAGGCATAGACATTGTTCTTCACGAAACCCCATAGACAGAAATCAAGTGGCGTTAGTTCCGGAGGTTGTGGTGGCCATGAAATTGGACGGCAGATATGCTTCGGTTTGCGACGAATTCTCTTGTACGTAAAATATCTGTCAGAACTCTGTCGAGATTTTCAATCATGTTGCATTGTTGGAAACTCACTTTTTGTATTTATTATTTTCTACTGAGTGATCAATTTATTTGCAATACGTACATTAAGCCACTTTGACAATCAGAACAGCAGAAATTTGCCTTGGCATTGATTCGCCCAAGTTTTGTTAACGTTCCGATATTAGTAAAATCCTGTCGAAAAGCTTCTTCCAGCTCATGCATATTGCCTGGATTTACGCCGGGGATGCGTTCCCTGAAGAACCGGCGAAATCGGAATCAGCGTAAATTGAAACGATTTAATAACGTAAATCAATGGGAAGTCAATGACATATGTGCCCGGCACCCAAACATTGACGAGTGATATACTAATGGCATTATACCTAAAGCTCTGAAATAACGTAAATAAAGCTACACAAACATGTTAGCTTACCGTTTTCAGCACATTCAATGCGTGAACAAAAAGCGAACTGAGTGCATTTTATCTAGCCTTTACGTCTTATCCTTCTTCCACTCCTTTTCATGGCAGACACCTAAATGGAAAAACCCTCATGAGGAGCGAGTAGAAAGGGAACCAAAACAAACTTTCCTTACTCCTTTTCCAGGCAGAAGGGAAACGACTCATCGTGACGAGTGACTGATGCTCACTTGACTGTGTCAGGTTTTGAGGAGAGTATATTATATCACAGTCAATGAGTGGGTGCGCAATTCGTTGGTCACCGTGATTGATTGTCATCTGTGCTTGCATTCGTGTAAGACGCCAACACAGAGAAAGAAAACGCGTAATAAAAATAACCCCAGGATCTCCTTAGAGATTTAATTTGTCCTTTGAAATGTTAAAGCGCTGGGAATGAAATCGCATAAGAGCAAACTCGCATATGCAAAAGTTTGCATTTTACAAGCAGTTGCTACCGATTCATCGACCTCATTAGAGCAAATTCGATTTAACGAAACATACGTAATTGCAGAGATGACGGTATTTTTAATTTTTATTCAAAATCATCGACGTAAGAATTACGATTTAGTACCAGAAGCAGTACGAAAAAATTCTAAAATATTATAAATAAAAATATTTTTTTGTTTTTCACTTTTTGACCTTCTTTTCAAAATCGGCGTTATTCTGAATCGGCGCGAATTGGACCACCGCATGTCGAGGGCTACCTGTAGATGGCTGTTGATGCAGATGTCTGATGACTTTATCACAAAAATGCTCCATGGGATTGAAATCTGAGAACTAAGGTAGTCGGTGAAGAGCAGAGGTATCGATCACGATCCTGAAATCACTCAAAGACAATATGGACATTTTGGCATGATTTATTTCACAGCTTGAAGTATCCATCACCATGGGAGAAGAGAGTGACTCAGGTTGTATGGACTTAGTCAACAACGATGTTTAAGTGCTCCTGAGCATTCAGCGGTGGATCCAGTAAAAAATAAGGTGAGACAGTCTACCTTGAAAGTACGGCACACACCATTACAATGCCTCTGCCATCTTGGAGAGTCGTGACTACTCAAGATGGATCCATGTTATCGTACTGTTGTGGCGTAATTCTTACTCTCTTCTGCATAGCACAGCAAAAAACGCGATTCGATTTGATCATTTGCAAATCATTTGCGGACTGCTTCAGATGCTCTCGAGCCAACACTATAAAAAAAAAAAAAGATGACACCGAATTTTCGGGTGTAATAAGCCCATCTTTTGAATCCGTTCTGACGCAAATTAAATTTACCAAAGCTATTCAAAGTCAATGGAACCGGTATGGAAAACAATAGTATCTGACGGAAGAAAGAAGTTTTTCAATCGGGTCTTTAATCCCTCACATATTGCTGTAAACGGAATCATGAGCTTACGAACTCTTAGAAACAGAGTTATCGACAAAAATAAGATGTGACTTTACGTCCCCTGGTGGGAAAACCATGCATTATTTTAGGAAGAAAGTATTCTCAAAAGGTTTTTCTATATGAGCGGTAACGGTCCAAGAAAAAAAAATTAGCCCAGTTTTCAGGAGCCCAGATTTTACTACAAATACATCAGAAGCAGAAATTAACACTTATGCCTCGTGGTGGCCAAACGATTCTTTACCAAACATTAGAAACTATGTGAAAAAAAAATTCCATCAGGTCTTGTATGCGATAGAGGAAGAATTTTTCAAATCGGAGTTTTAGAAGCAGAAATAACGCAGAAAACGCAATTTACCTTTGTGCCCCCTAGCAGAAAGTCTATGATTTACTTGAAAATTTTGAATTTATAGGAAAAACATTTCGCATCGGAAACACTATCCAACAACGAAGGAATTTTTCAAATCGGACTCTTAGAAGTGAAGCTATTGACAAAAATAAGATATACATCTACGCCCCCTGGAGTAGAAACCATGCATTATTTCAAGAATAAAATGTTCCTAAAAGGTTTGTCGACATGAGTAGTATCGGTCAACAAACGACTTTTTTGCAATCGAGATTTTAGATGCTCATATTTTGCTGCAAATACAGAAGCAAAAATTAAGACTTACGCCACCTCGTGGCCAAACCATTTTTTATAAAAATTAGAAATTATGTGCAAAGGATTTCCCATCAGGAGCTGTATCCAGTGCAGAAAGATTTTTTCAAATAGGAGATTTAGAAGCAGAGATATAGGGGAAAGCGATTTACCTTTACGCCCCCTGGCGGAAAGTCTATGAATTACTTGAAAATTTTGAAATTACATGAAACACATGTCACACTGGAAACACTATCCAACAAAGAAGGAATTTTTCAAATCGGACTCTTAGAAGTAGAGATATTGACAAAAATAAGATATACATCTACGCCCCCTGGCGTAGAAACCATGCATTATTTTAAAAAGAAAATGTTCCTAAAAGGTTTGTCGGCATGAGTAGTATCGGTCTACAAACGACGTTTTTTTCAATCGAGAATTTAGAAGCTCATATTTTGCGGCAAATACATCAGAAGCGGAAATTAAGATTTACGCCCCCTGGTGGCCAAACCATTTTATTTTACAAAAATTAGAAATTATGTGCAAACGATTTTTCATCAGGAGCTGTATTCGGTGCAGAAAGACTTTTTCAAATCGGAGATTTAGAAGCAGAGATATAGGGGGAAACGCAATTTACCCCTACGCCCCTTAGCGAAAAGTCAATGAATTACTTGAAATTTTTGAAATTATGTGAAAAACATGTCACGCTGAAAACACTATCCAACAAAGAAGGAATTTTTTAAATCGGACTCCTAGAAGTAGAGATATTCACAAAAATAAGATATACATCTACGCCTCCTGGCGGAGAAACTGTGGAATATTTTAAGAAGAAAATGTTCCGAAAAGGTTTATCGATGTGAGTGGCATCAGTCCACGAAAGAATTTTTTCAATCGCTATTTTAGAAGCTCAGTTTTTATGGCCAATACATCAGAAGCAAAAATTAACGCTTACGCCCCATGGTGGCCAAAGTATGCTTTACCAAAAATTATAAATTATATGCAAAATATTTTCCATCAGGAGGTGTATCCGCTGATAAAAAAAAAATTCAAATCGGAGTTTTAGAAGAACAGTTATCGGGAAAAATGTAATTTACTTTTTACGCCTCCTAGCGGAAAATCTATGCGTAATTTAAAAATGTAACTATATCTAAAATACTCTTCGATATAAATGGAATCGAAAGATAAAATTTTTTCATTCGGATGTTTAGAAGCAAACATGTGGAATAAAACGTATTTTTGAATTCGACAACATCTCCATTTACGCCCTCTAGCGGCGAAATTGCACATCGTAAAAAAAAAAAAAACGAAATGAAGGATCATTATTCGCATATTTCAAGCTTCCCAATGCAAAAAGAATTTTCAAATCGGATTAATAGTTGCAGAGGTTTCGTGGGTACAGAAGGCGGACGGACGGACGGACAAACCGATAACATAAGCACCATCTTTTTTTACAAAAGACGTGCTAAAAATTGTGGAAAGGTTTCTGAACATTCAGAATTTTTCGTTAACACATCTTGCAAATGGTAATTTATCGTCAATAAAAGAAAGAAATTGTGGAGAGGTTTCCGAAAATTCAGAATTTTACTCGAGTACGAAATTTCAAGGAAAAAGTGGTATCAGAAATATGCTTCATTAATTCACGAAAGGAATCATGGAAAGTGGCTCGTAAATTTGAATTTTTTTTTTTTTACAGTGAACGGTAGATGTCTTCTTCGCTGCATACTCAGCAGACAGCAATGCTGTAGGAAAAGACCTGTTCTTGTAATGAGACGGTGTAACGTGCGGAGCTACGTATCATGAGCTCAAATGCCGTTTGACTGTGTGTGTGTGTGTGTTTTTTTAGTTGTTGTTGTTTTCGGGGTTTAACGACCACCATGAACAGCAAAAAGTAGTCTCCCATCCCTAATTTTGGGACATTGGTTCCATGGAAGGAGCATATCCAGCAATATGAGAAAAGCATACCACCCATGCCTCTTCCGGGACTTGAACTCTGGTCCCACTTCGACTTTTAGCCGGAGGCCCAGCCTCTCTGACCTCCTGTCCATAGATTTCAGTTTAGTGGCAGAGTGGAATTAGGGTTGACACGACTTTAAATTTCGTTTCAGAGCTGTCACTGTGAATTTTTTCACAGCTTAACATGACACGGTAGGGCACACAATTTTAGCGTGAGTGTTGGGAGAACTCGCCGCCCAGCAGATTTATGCCTATACGTACTGTGCTATGTGTATATTCATACATTGTCCGTATTCAGTGTGTCTAGTCCGAGGCTACAGCCAGAAGATGGCGGCTTTGCTGTTATTATTCTGTCCCAGTGAAGACGGTGAGAGTTCTGCGGAAGTAACTGTGACTAAATCAGCGTTTACTACAACGGTGACGGAACTGTAAAGAGCCTCGAACATCTCTCTCGATGTTCACCGTCTCGCTTGTAAGAGTGACACAAAATCACTACAATATTTGTGGTGGATACGATACGAAGCAGGAATACAGCGGAGAGCCACGTGAATAAGCACTAAATGCAAGGGGGAGGATAATAAAATAAAAAGGTATTATTCCCCTATTCGGCAAAAGCAGACTAGCACTTTCACCTCCCCTCGTCCACATCATTGACCCCGACGAGATAATGATGATCATAGGCGCAGACTTTTCATGAATGCCACGGGGGCGAACCAAAAGATCACGAGAAAGTAACATTCACTTCTAAAATTGATCGTCGTTTAACCACCCACATATACAAGCACATGCGCACTAAAGCAATAGCATAACACTGAAGAGCAATTGAATTATAGCACCACCATGTAGCACCACCTTTCGCCCTGATGACGGCGGCCATTCGTCTCGGCATGGACTCGACAAAATACTGGAAGCGTTGGGAAGCCATACGGATCCACGACCCCTGAAAAAGCTCCCACAGTTCACGAAGATTTGATGGAGGAGGGTCAGAGCCACGAACATCTCTCTCGATGGCATCCCAGATGTGCTCGATGGGATTGAGGTCAGGTGACCTAGCTGGCCAAGGAAGCGGGGTCACCCCAGGTGGAGTGTTCATCCAACCATTCATACAATTCGGGAGCGATGGCACGGTGCATTGTCTTGTTGCAGGATGAGATCCCCAGTGGGATGTTGAAGACGCACAAACGGGAGCAAATGGTCGCCCAGTATATCTCGGTAACGTTGACTTGTGAGGGACGATGTCACACGTACCAGGGGTCCCATTTCAGTCCACGTAAACAGTCCCCAGACGAGAATGCCAACCCCACCAGCTTGAAGAGTACCCTGCTGGCAAGAAGGATCCATCGCTTCACGTGGTTTGCGCCGTACTCGTATCCTGCCATCGGCATGTACCAACGTGAATCTCGATTCATCAGTCCAGGCAACATTTTTCCACATGTCTAGGGTCCATTGGCGTTGTTCCCGCGCTCATGCTAATCTTTGCACCCTGTGGTGTGCGGTCAGCAACGGTGTCATCGTGGGACGATGGCTTCTGTGCTCCATAGCGAGGAGATGGTTCTGGATGGTGTGGCTGCTTACACGTTTTTGTGCACCAGCGTTAAATTGCCGAGAGATTTCTTGCACTGCGGCCCGTCTATCCACTGTTACAATGTGAGCTAGCCGACGATGATCCCGCTCATTCACACGCTGTTGTCCACGGCAGTTGGCCCTTGCAGGGATGGTTTTACCGGATTCGATGTACTCACGGTGCACCCGTGACACAGTGGCTCGTGAAAATCCCAGTGCCTGCACGACTTACGAGATAGAGTGACCCATTCGTCGGGCCCCGACAATTTGCCCACGATCAAATGCGCTTAGATCATTCGTCTTAGCCATACTGCGTCCGACTCTTACTGATTCCCGTCGCATCACTCCTTATATTGTCGTATCGCTGCATACGTCATGTCGTTTCCGTTTACAGGGCCGCCCACAGCGCCACATTTGCATAACGCCAGCTGTCTCTAATTCAATTGCTCTTCAGTGTATATTGTAGTACAATAATAATAATATATTTCAATTTCATGTTCGATGGAATTTTAAATTCCCGGATTAATAATACATTCAAGGGGGCCTGAAAATATCGTCTTTAAGTTTTATGTATATACATGTATAATACATACATACACAACACTGTGTATGTAAAATTAATTTATAATGAACCCATAACGAAATATAGTCTCTGAGTTTTGCTCATATACATACACTCATTTCCCAATTCATTCGGAGCACCACCATGTTATTACCCCGTGAGAAGAAACATTCAATGATCAGTAACTTTTTAAACAACAAGATGAAAAAATGCCACACAACAAATATTGTTCATCTCTATGATCATGATATAGATCATGCGTTGGCCACTCCGACTGCAGTGCTTTACGATACCTCTGTTACAGTTTATTGTCTCTGTGGGAATTGATGAGAAACTGTTGAGAAACTGTTACAGTTTATTGTCTCTGTGGGAATTGATGAGAAACTGTTGAGAAACTGTTACAGTTTATTGTCTCTGTGGGAATTGATGAGAAACTGTTGAGAAACTGTTACAGTTTATTGTCTCTGTGGGAATTGATGAGAAACTGTTGAGAAACTGTTACAGTTTATTGTCTCTGTGGGAATTGATGTGGGAATTGATGAGAAACTGTTACAGTTTATTGTCTCTGTGGGAATTGATGAGAAACTGTTACAGTTTATTGTCTCTGTGGGAACTGATGAGAAACTGTTACAGTTTATTGTCTCTGTGGGAATTGGTGAGAAACTGTTACAGTTTATTGACTCTGTGGGAATTGATGAGAAACTGTTACAGTTTATTGTCTCTGTGGGAATTGATGAGAAACTGTTACAGTTCATTGTCTCTGTGGGAATTGATGAGAAACTGTTACAGTTTATTGCCTCTGTGGGAATTGATGCGAAATATGGGTAGACGAGAACCCGACTGCTTGTCGCCTTCCCTAGAGGCAACAAGCAGATGACTTGAAAGTATCATTGTCCTGGCGATCCTTCTAGTAGAGGAGTCGGAACAACAGTGATTCTTCCTAAAAGACATTGGATGAGGGCTGGGATGAGGGGGAGGAACAGGAAAGCACTTACGACATCAAAGGATCGATCCCGGTGACTAATGTTTACAATTTCGCCACCGAAAATAGCTTGCGGTGGTAGCTCGAGCACCCTAGTATCTTCCTTTCTCTCTTTGTAGAAAGAGCACAGTTAAACTAAAAGAAAAAAATCAGCATTGGTAGATAAAATTTAAATGTTGATACAAAACCAACATATTTAAAAATTTCAAAAGCATGCATTTCCAGAGCAGACCGAGGGGGCCAAAAATACTTTTGCCCCTGCGGTCTAATCACTGAGGGGGCGATCGCCCCCGTTGCCCCCGCGTAGTCGGCGCCTATGATGATGATAACGCAGAGATCTGCAAGGGCTGGGCATATTTTTTCATCAGTTAAGTCGAAATTTCTAGGCTCGGGCCCTGCCTGTACTAGATTAGAATATTTTCCAGGGGCGAATATCCGGGGTGTGCTAGGTGTGCGCTGCACATCTAGCACGCCCCAATATCGACAGTATAGGTTAAATTGTGACAGAGTCGCAATTTAACTTATACTATCGATATAACATTTTCGGATTTATTTCTAATAAAACTCTCCAGAGTTCGTCCGAAGGCTTCGAATGGTGGCTAAAATTTATTCCTCCACACAATGTTTTCATTAAGAGGAGAAGGTTCGTTCAGTAAGCATAACATCACATTTCCGCTAAGATCCTCGGGTAAGCGGTTACGCGACAGGACATCCCACAATGTTCAAGCAACTGTAGTACAAGCGCTCCCTAGATGGCTCCACAGGTCACGTTTTTATTTCCCTGTAGTTTCAAACATAACAGCTGATCTCTCAGGGTGTGCTAGCCAAATAGACCACCGCTTGCAATCCCATGGAGCAACGCAATTCAACGTTGTGATACGAGTTGCTGTTATATTATGTTTTTGGATAACAAAACTCGCCAACATTTGTCCTAAGGGTTCGCGCAGTGGATAAAATTAATTCCCTTGTACAATGTTTTCGTAAAGTGGAGAAGGTGCGTTGCTTCGTTGAGTAAACAAAATATAGTAAGTAATTTTCGGATCCGCAGCTGACACCGCAGTGCGTAAAGCAACTTTGATACAAAGCTCTCCAGTGGCGCTACAGGTCACATTTTTATTTCTTTGTGGTTTCAACGCAGGGGCTTCACAGCAACAGTGTAAAGATGGCCGCTCCACTTGAGACTTGCTCCAAAGAGGAGCAATGTTCTATCATTTTATTTATTTATTTTTTTTTTTGGTAGTGAAGGCGTGAAATCTATTGAACTTCATCGTCGAATGAAGTTTGCAGTATGGTGATGCATGTCTGTCAGTCCAGCAAGTGTACGAATGAACTATAGGAAGTTCCGAAATGACGTGAGTTTCGTGACAGATTCTCCTCGAGCGGGTCATTGCACACACAATGGTGACACCAGAGTCCATTACAGCAGTTGAAATCATTGTGATGAGAAATCGCTGAGTGACGGTGGATAAAATAGCCGCATTTTTGAACATCAGTCATGTTTAGCGCACCACATCATCGATGATGTGCTCCAGTTCAACAAAGTGTCTGCAAGGTGTGTGCCACGCTAGCTGACTCCAGAACTGAAACAACGACGTGTTGATGCCTGTCAAGCACTTTTGCAGTGCTTTGAAGCAGAAGGTGATGGCTTCCTACAAAGAATATTGTCTGTCCGTCAATTAATTTGAGTTATCGTGCAGACGTCCATTAGTCTGTCCGCCTGCACGATAACACGCATAAATATCGTACGATTTCGACGAAATTTTAGTATGTCGTTTGAAACAATCTGCGCACAAATCCTATATTGAAAATGCTCGAAATGGGGTCAAAGGTCAGAACACAGGTCCGGGGTTTATTTCTCTACCTTCTGCGTGATTGCTTGCATGCGGAGAAATGCAACGATTGCGTCCAAATTTTAGCATGTTGTTCCAAAACAACGTTGGGTGGAATTTCGATGGGCGATGATTGAAAAAATAACTTTTAAAAAAGACTGATTCAGTTAAGTGAAAAGTAGCCTTGCACCGCCAAGCCTCGACTGCACCCCAGCTGATTTGCAACCCACGGAAAAATCCTGATTTGCCCCTTTTAAGTTTCAAACCAGCGACCCTTTCATCATCAACTGTGCGTGCTAACCGTTGAACCAGAAATACACGTATCGCAAGGTCACGTATAAGGAAGAACTCTAATCGTGCGATGATGAAATGGTTTTCGCTATTAATGTGGGTGAATTAATAACTTTATTTTGTGTTGGAGTCATTATTTTTTTTAACAGGCTTGTAATAACTTAATTTTTTTTTATAGTAGGGCTTATTACAAAAGCACGCATTTTTTTCATCGTGATTTTTCGAAGCAACCCAATGCTTTGGAACACGAAATTTTTTTAAACTGACAATGACCTTCAATTATTTTTAAGAAAAGGTGAAATTCACTGCTTTATAGTATTATTTCAGAAAACTCCTAAATACAAAATTAACTCTTGATGGCTATAACAGCTTTTGTGTTAAGGGGTTTACATGCTGATACATATACATCATACAGTCCCCTGTGCAATTTAGTATCCGGTTTCTTACAGTAACACAATATACAATAGCTGTTGCACCAAAGGGGGCAGAGGGGAAGGAATATCCGGCACCACAATAGCAAAAAATTCATGTGATATGCTATACACAATATCCAATCTCGCTACAGAATTTCAAAATCAAGTCCTCTTATAGATAATTGAAATTTAATAGCTAACCAAACCTCAAGTATTCCCACGAATCGCTCCTATTTGCCGGAATTTTTTTGTCATATGGATACGAAAAAAAGTGAGAGCAGAATTTTCCGTTAATATAAGGAAGGAATTGTGGAAAAGTTTCTAAAAATTCTGAATTTTCCGTTAGCACATCTTAAAAACTTCAATTTGCCGTCAATATACAAAAGAAATTGCGGAAAGGTTTCTGAAAATTTAGAATTTTCCTGGCTTACGAAAAATCCGTGAAATTCAGTTTTTTTTTTCTTTTTGTTTTTTTTTTCTCGTTATTGTGTCAGGAATATCCTCTGTTAATTTGCGGAAGGTAAGAAGAGGAACTCATGGATAAGGAAAATGGCAAGAGTGGAAGACATCATGATCAGAGTTAAATCTCTGAAATGGCAATGGGCTGGACATATTGCCAGAAGGACGAACCACCGATGGACAACGAAATTTTAGATTGGATACCAAGAGACAGAAAAAGACCCAGAAGAAGACCACATGTTAGATGGGTGGATGGAATTCGAAAACATGCAGAAGCGATATGGAGCAGAATGGCGCAAGACAGACCGTTGTGAAAGGAACTTGGGGAGACCTTCATCTAGCAGTGGATTGATATAATGGTTGATGATGATGATGATGATGATGAATTCGCGAAAGGAATCATGGATAATGACTCGTGAATTTCAGAAATGTTTTTAGTTTGATTATGTGCCCAACGTTTATTGGCATCAAAAGTAGCATGCGCTGCTATGAAGCAGTCAAAATTATAATTTTATTTTCGGCATTATTAAATGCAAATCAATTTTTATTCTCTTTCCATCCACCTGACTCCCAGTTACTGTTAATCCGGTAAACATCCTTTTACCCATTTGACTTATGGGCAGAAGTATTTCACCATCAGTCTCAACCTCTGCCTGACATTACATTCGAAGAGCGTTCCACCTGGAATGCCAGCTGCATTTACACTAGAGGTGAAAAAGAATGTTCACGGCGTGATGACATCTGTGTTAACTTACTCAATGCAGCAATCAATTGCTTAACTTCTTGCCCCGTTGATGACTAGGATTTGCATTCATCCTCATAAATGTCGGAGCTGCAGCGCCCGAGCGTCAAAACATAAAACTACACGCTCCCGACCCTGAAAATTAAGCAATCAACTAAAAATTTTAAGTCTTAGATGCAGCAGAAATTAGTTATTTCGCTTGAATATGTGATGAATTTTTAGTAATAAAAATAATAGCGAATTGGCGCGTTCTTCACTATTTGAAACGTGTAATGTACCTTACTGAAAATTACATAAAGTCAGTTCTTATTCACTCACTTTAAGTGAAACAGGAGTCACTCAAAGTTCAAGAAAGAGTTATTTATAATTCTTCCTTTATTCCGTCAATATCTCATACGCACTTCACTCTGATATTCCAGAACGCATGAAAAACTAATTCTTTAGAGCCCTAGTATTTCAAAGCTGATTAAAGTGAGTTAGAAAGCAGAAAACTTGTTTAAAAAACTCCAACATTATATACAGTGGTGTAGCCAGAAATTTTTAGGGGAAGATGGGGGGGGGTCCATGGATTTGGTTCATTGTATTCTTCTTTTTTTTTATTGGAGGTTGTCTTTTTTTTTTAATGATTTAATGTACCTGGTGGTAAAGAGACATGACATACCGGCAGATATCGACAGATGTTTTACATCAACAAGTACATATCAAACATGGTTTTTTTAGTATGCTTAATGACCAATGTACACAGAGAGCCAGTGTTGATCAAGTAACACATTATGAACAAGTACACATCAAACATGGTTTGACAGCATGCTAAATGACCAATGTACACAGAGAGCCAGTGTTGATCAAGTAACACATTATGAACAAGTACACATCAAACATGGTTTAACAGCATGCTAAATGACCAATGTACACAGAGAGCCAGTGTTGATCAAGTAACACATTATGAACAAGTACACATCAAACATGGTTTGACAGCATGCTAAATGACCAATGTACACAGAGAGCCAGTGTTGATCAAGTAACACATTATGAACAAGTACACATCAAACATGGTTTAACAGCATGCTAAATGACCAATGTACACAGAGAGCCAGTGTTGATCAAGTAACACATTATGAACAAATACACATCAAACATGGTTTAACAGCATGCTAAATGACCAATGTACACAGAGAGCCAGTGTTGATCAAGTAACACATTATGAACAAGTACACATCAAACATGGTTTAACAGCATGCTAAATGACCAATGTACACAGAGAGCCAGTGTTGATCAAGTAACACATTATGAACAAGTACACATCAAACATGGTTTAACAGCATGCTAAATGACCAATGTACACAGAGAGATAGTGTTGATCAAGTAACACATTATGAACAAGTACACATCAAACATGGTTTAACAGCATGCTAAATGACCAATGTACACAGAGAGCCAGTGTTGATCAAGTAACACATTATGAACAAGTACACATCAAACATGGTTTAACAGCATGCTAAATGACCAATGTACACAGAGAGCCAGTGTTGATCAAGTAACACATTATGAACAAGTACACATCAAACATGGTTTAACAGCATGCTAAATGACCAATGTACACAGAGAGCCAGTGTTGATCAAGTAACACATTATGAACAAGTACACATCAAACATGGTTTAACAGCATGCTAAATGACCAATGTACACAGAGAGCCAGTGTTGATCAAGTAACACATTATGAACAAGTACACATCAAACATGGTTTAACAGCATGCTAAATGACCAATGTACACAGAGAGCCAGTGTTGATCAAGTAACACATTATGAACAAGTACACATCAAACATGGTTTGACAGCATGCTAAATGACCAATGTACACAGAGAGCCAGTGTTGATCAAGTAACACATTATGAACAAGTACACATCAAACATGGTTTAACAGCATGCTAAATGACCAATGTACACAGAGAGCCAGTGTTGATCAAGTAACACATTATGAACAAGTACACATCAAACATGGTTTAACAGCATGCTAAATGACCAATGTACACAGAGAGCCAGTGTTGATCAAGTAACACATTATGAACAAGTACACATCAAACATGGTTTGACAGCATGCTAAATGACCAATGTACACAGAGAGCCAGTGTTGATCAAGTAACACATTATGAACAAGTACACATCAAACATGGTTTGACAGCATGCTAAATGACCAATGTACACAGAGAGCCAGTGTTGATCAAGTAACACATTATGAACAAGTACACATCAAACATGGTTTGACAGCATGCTAAATGACCAATGTACACAGAGAGCCAGTGTTGATCAAGTAACACATTATGAACAAGTACACATCAAACATGGTTTGACAGCATGCTAAATGACCAATGTACACAGAGAGCCAGTGTTGATCAAGTAACACATTACGAACAAGTACACATCAAACATGGTTTAACAGTATGCTAAATGACCAATGTACACAGAGAGCCAGTGTTGATCAAAGAACACATTATGAACAAGTACACATGAAACGTGGTTTTACAGTTTTACAGCATGCTAAATGACCAATGTACACAGAGAGATAGTGTTGATCAAGTAACACATTAAGAACAAGTACACATCAAACATGGTTTAACAGTATGCTAAATGACCAATGTACACAGAGAGCCAGTGTTGATCAAGTAACACATTATGAACAAGTACACATCAAACATGGTTTGACAGCATGCTAAATGACCAATGTACACAGAGAGATAGTGTTGATCAAGTAACACATTAAGAACAAGTACACATCAAACATGGTTTAACAGTATGCTAAATGACCAATGTACACAGAGAGCCAGTGTTGATCAAAGAACACATTATGAACAAGTACACATGAAACATGGTTTTACAGTTTTACAGCATGCTAAATGACCAATGTACACAGAGAGAGAGTGTTGATCAAGTAACACATCGAGAGCCAGTGCCGAAAGACAAACACAAACATCCATGCCTCACCGGAATTCGAACCCGGACCCAACTGGGGTGAATGGTCACAAGCCAGCGCCTTAGACCGCTGCGCCACCGGGGCGGCTATTTGGTTCATTGGTAAAAGCCTCATATATACATATATATCGGTTTAAATTCGTATGCAATTCACCCTCAAGGAGGAAGGGGGTCCGGACTCGAGGACTCCCCTTGGCTACGACTCTGATTAAACATATAACAACACAAATCGAACATGCAGACCTCAAGTAAACACAGCTTCAGCGTAATGCAGCTTCCACGATTACGACACCACACCACCCTTTATCTCCTAACTCCAGATACATATCTCGCTCTTATCATGTGACATACATACACCATGCACCCTGACCTCAAGCCTGTTGCCAACAACACATTCCGTGAGAGGGAAAGTATGAAGTTAAGGTCGAAGCGGTTAAAGAGAATGAACTCAAAACTTACATAGAGAAAGAAATTAAAAATGAAATTTAAATTTGAGTATACGTCATAGAATGAGTAAATGTTTGAATGGGTAACAGGATATGAACATGACGTAGCCGTGGAGCATCAAGCGTACGTGGTGCGAGCTTAAGTATCTAGACCGGTTGCATACGTTCGGAATCGCGCGACACAGCAGGAACTGGTTTGGCACAGGTTGATCTTGGAACTTACTACGCATGTGCTGTGAGTCACATCTACCCTCAGCTCTCAGCTCGTCCCTTTTTTTTTTTTAAGGTAATGCTTTGTTCTTATCTGTGTCAAGCTGTTCGTCGCATTTGTCATGTTGGAAAAATTGGTCAACGAATTCGCATCAGATTTTGTCAAGAACTTGGCGAAACTTGCAAAGACATATACTTAAAGTTACAGAAAGTCTATGGGGTAGTTTGTATGAGTCGAGCACAAGTTTATGAGGGGTATAAACGTTTTAAAGATGATCGTGAAATTATTGAGAGTGACGAACGTCTGGAAGGCCCGCAAGTACCCAAAAGTCAACAAGAAAAATGACACCGAATTTTCGGGTGTGATGAGCACGTCTTTTGAATCAGTTCTGACGAGAATTAAATTTATCAAAGCTATTCAAAGTCAATGGAACCGATATGGAAAACAATAGTATCTGACCGAAGAAACAAGTTTTCCAATCGGGTTTTTAATCCCGCAGATATTGCTGTAAACGGAATCGTGAACTTACGCCCTCTGGTGGCAGACTTGTGTGTTCAGAAAATTTTGAATTTATATGAGAAGCATTTCGCAGCGGAAACCCTCTCAAACAAAGAAAGGATTTTTCAAATCGGACTCTTCGAAGCAGAGATATGGACAAATATAAGATATGCATCTACGCCCCCTGATGGGAAAACCATGCAATATTTTAGGAAGAAAGTATTCTCAAAAGGTTTTTGATATAAGCGGTATCGGCTCAAGAAAAATAATTTTTAGTCGAGTTTTCAGGAGCTCAGATTTGGCTACAAATACATCAGAAACAGAAATTAACACTTATTCACCTTGGTGTCCAACTATTCTTTACCAAATATTAAAAATTATATGAAAAACATTTTCCATCGGGAGCTGTATGCGATACAGAAGGAATTTTTCAAATCGGAGTTTTAAAAGAAGAAATATAGGGGAAAGGCAATTTAGACTTGTGCCTCCTAGCGGAAAGTCTATGGTCTACTTGAAAATTTTGAATTTATGTGAAAAACATTTCGCTTCGGAAATACTATCCAACAAAGAAGGATTTTTTTAAATCGGACTCCTAGAAGTAGAGATATTGACAAAAATAAGATGTGCATCTACGCCTCCTGGTGTAGAAACCGTGCATTATTTTAAGAAGAAAATATTCCTGAAAGGTTTGTTGACGTGAGTAGTATGGGTCCACAAACGATTTTTTTTCAGTCGAGATTTTAGAAGCTCAGATTTTGCTGCAAATTCATCAGAAGTGGAAGTTAACCCTTACGCCCCGTGGTGGCGAAACCATTTTTTACCAAAAATTAGAAATTATATGCAAAGGATTTCCCATCAGCAGCTGTATCCGGTGCAGAAAGAATTTTTCGAATCAGAGTTTTAGAAGAAGAGATATCGGGGGAAAAGCAATTTACCTCTATGCTCCCTAGCGGAAAGTCTATGAATTACTTGAAAATTTTGAAATTATATGAAAAACGTGTCACACCAGAAACTCTAAAAAAAATATTTTTTCAAATCGGACCATTAAAAGCAGAGATATTGACAAAAATAAGATATACGTCAACTCCCCTTGGCGGAGAAACCATGAAATATTTTAAAAAGAAAGTATTCGGTACACGAACATTGTATTCAATCGAGATTTTAGAAGCTCCGATTTTATGGCAAATACATCAGAAGCGGGATATAAGGTCAGGTGATGCGTAACATCACAGCCTCTCCTTGACAAATGTCAACCCCGCCTTCTCGTGGTGCATCCTGTTCCCACTAAAGGGGCTCTGACGACCGCCAATAGCGGTATAACTATACCATCGGGATCAGAGGAAATGCTATCCCACACTCACCAACCCGCTTGGCCAGCGTGGTGAGTTATGGCCAAACACCTCCAAAATGACTCTACAACTAAAATCTTGGCCCTCAGTCTCCGGCAGCTGGAATGCACCTGGCCAAGGCAGCTGCCAGTGCGACGTGAAGGCAGAGGGTGCTAAGAATCCCCGGAGGACCGGACTAGGCTGCCATTTGATGCTGACCTTGGCTACCTATAACGGACGCCCCCTATCTTCTGATTCAAGGCTTCTTGAATTGGAAGAGGAACTACAAAGGATCAAGTGGGACATCGTCGGGCTAAGTGAGGTAAGGAGAAAAAGGAGAAGATCTCATTGAACTGAAAAGTGGACATCTCTTCTATTATCGTGGGACAGATACTGGCAGAACTAGTGGTGTTGGATTTATAATAAACAAGAAACTGAAGGATAAAGTGGTAGAAGTTGAAAGTTCCTCTGACAGAGCTGCACGACTCGTTATCCAACTATCGAGAAGATACCAGGCTCAGATTATTCAAACTTATGCACCCACCACAAGTCATCCTGAAGAAGAAATTGAAGAATTTTATGAGGAAATTCGTCATCTAAATAATAAAGGTAAGCAGCACTTGAAGATAATTATGGGAGATTTGAATGCAAAAATAGGGCAACGGCAACAGAATGAAACTTCAGTAGGTAAATTCGGTCACGGCAACAGAAACCAGCGTGGAAATACTCTCGTTGAGTTTGCAGAGGCAGAAGGATTTTTCATCTTGAACTCCTTTTTCAAGAAAAAGCCACACAGGAAATGGACATGGAGACATCCAATTGGGACGACAAGTGAAATTGATTTTATTATGTGTAACAAAAAATTCGTCATCGAAGACTGCAGTGTGCTGAACAAGTTCAACACAGGTAGTGACCATAGATTGGTGAGATGTAAGATGCACCTCAACACTAAACTGGAACGTGGCAAGCTCATAAGACAAACAAAATGTATTGACATAACCAACCTTAAAAAAACACCATAATACTTTCAAGTTGGAACTGAAGAACAGATTCTCTGCTTTAGAAGGCCTAACATCGGAAGAAGTGGATATTTTCTGAAGTTAACAGAAAAGTAACCAAAGCTCTAATGGAAACAGCAACAAAATTACCTGGGTCTAAGAACAAGTTGCATGTGAACAAATTATCAGGAAAAACCAAAATGTTGATGCAAAAATGAAGAGAGATGAGGACAACTAAAGAAGATGTGACTTCCAAAGTGGAATATATAGAGCTATGCAAGACAACACGAAAAAGTATCACTGAAGACGTAAGGAAATTCAACTGTGAGCTAGTGAGGAAAGCAATTGAAAACAACCAAAGCCTTAAGATAGCAAAGGGACATCTCAGTAGGGAAGAAAACAGATTATGGCTCTGAGAAAAGAAGATGGTTCTATAACAAGAAATAGAGGCGAAATTTTGACAAGAGTGAAAGATTTCTACTCCAAATTATATGAAAGGGATGATACATGTACTCCAGACATCATGAAAGGTACCAGAGTTCTTCCAGTCCTCCCAGCAGAAGTTGCTCATGCAATCAAGAACATGAAGCGGGGGAAAGCTCCAGGAGAAGATGGAATTACTATAGACATCATACAAGAAGCAAGTGGAGAAATTGAAACAGTACTCGCCCAAATTTTCACTCGATGCCTTAATGAAGGGAAGATTCCTGAGGATTGGAACAATGCTACAATGATCCTGCTACATAAAAAAGGTGACATTGAGGATCTCAGGAACTACAGACCTATCAGCCTCCTATCAGTGGTTTATAAAATCTTCACTAAAGTTCTTTCACACCGCTTGAAGGTAACACTGGACATGGCTCAACCGAGAGAACAAGCTGGATTCAGGAATGGCTACAGCACAATAGATCATATCCACGTACTGAGAGAACTAATTGAAAGAGCGAGGGAATATGAACTTCCATTGTGCATGGCTTTTATCGATTATGAAAAAGCCTTTGATTCGGTGAAACCATCAGCAGTTACCACGGCTCTGAAATCCTGCGGTATTGAAGATGCATACATTAATATTATTAATAACATCTATGAAAATGCAAGTGCAAAGATTCGGCTGTTTGAAAATACAACACACATAAAAATTGGAAAGGAGGAGAGACAAGGTGACACCATATCTCCGAAGCTCTTTAATGCCACATTGGAAAATGTCTTTCAATCACTGAACTGGGAAAACAAAGGGATAAAGATTAATGAAGATTATCTAACCCACCTTCGTTTTGCTGATGACGTAGTCATTTTTGCAACTACCCCATCAGAGCTGCAGAGTATGATCCAGGAACTTGCTGACAAGAGTAAAGAAGTGGGATTAAAAATGAACTTTCAGAAGACAAAAGTGATGTTCAATGCTTTTGCAAGAAATGAAGATTTATCGATTGATGGAGAAAAACTGGAGATAACAGATACGTATGTTTATCTTGGACAGCAGATATCAAGTGAGGGTCACATTGATGAAGAAATTAATCGGCGTACAAAACTTGCCTGGAGAGCTTTTGGAAGAAACAGCATAATTTTCAAGAGCAATATGCCATTATGTCTTAAAAGAAAAGTGTTTGATCAATGCATCCTTCCAGTGCTTACGTATGGTGCAGAGACGTGGACCTTAACTAAAAGAAACATACAAAGGCTGCAGACAACTCAAAGGAGCATGGAGAGGTGCATGCTTGGTATAACCAGGAGAGATAAGAAGAGGAACTCGTGGATCCGAAAAATGACGAGAGTGGAAGACATCATGATCAGAGTTAAATCCCTGAAATGGCAATGGGCTGGACATACTGCCAGAAGGACAGACCATAGATGGACAGCCGAAATTTTAGATTGGATTCCAAGGGACAGGAAAAGACCCAGAAAAAGACCACATGGGAGATGGCTGGATGAAATTCGTAAATATGCGGGAGTGACATGGAGGAGACTGGCACAAGACAGACCGTTGTGGAGGAAACTTGGGGAGACCTTCGTCCAGCAGTGGATTGATAATGGTTGACAATGATGATGATGATGACATCAGAAGCCAAAATTAACACTTACGCCCCCTGGTGGCCACAGTATTCTTTACCAAAAATTAGAAATTATAAGCAAAAGATTTTACATCAGGATCTGTATTCACCAAAGAAAACATTTTTCAAATCGGAGTTTTAGAAAAAGAGATATCGAGGAAAACGTAATGTAGTTTTACTCCCCTAGCGGAAAATCTAGGCGTAACTTGAAAAAGTAAATATACCTAAAATACTTTTCGACATAAATGGAATCGATCAACAATTGTTTCAATCGGATGTTTAGAAGCAAATATATGGAATAACATGTATAGGGTGATTCATAAAGAAGTATACAGTTTCCAGATGCTGTAAAACAGTAACAGTTGAAGACACGGACCACAACTGCGAACCTTTAAGTAGATGTACTCATAAATTTTGTGCTCCGCTACTGAGGGAAGTGACGTAGGTGATAGCGTGCGTGTCACGTGACAAGTCAGTCAAAATGGCAGCGTCTGCAGTGGAGAAGGCGTTTTGTGTTCTTGAACTGAGCAAAACGGAATCTGTAACTGTTGTGCAACGGCATTTTCGATCACGATTCGGGAAAGAACCTCCAACCAGAAAATCTATCTACGACTGGCATAAAAAATTTGAAACTACGGGCTGTTTGTGCAAACTTAAAAGTCCTGGACGGCCGCGTGTATCGGAAAAAGTCGTCGATAGTGTTTGCACCGCCATTCAACGAAGCCCAGGACTTCGTTGAATGGCGGGTGAGTCGTGAAATGCAGATTTCACAGCCCACTGTCTGGAGAATTTTGAGAAAGAAGCTGAAAATGATTCCATACAAAGTGCAGATGTTGAAAAATCCCATTGACCTTGACAAGACAAAGCGCTTTGAATGTTGTGTCGAAATGCAGCACCGTTTTGAAAATGACGATTTTGCCGATCACTTAGTTTTCACCGATGAAGCTGCATTTCACGTGAGTGGTCAGGTAAACAAGCACAATGTTCGCTTTTGGGGAACGGAGAATCCCAGATGTACAGTGCAACACGTGCGAGATTCCCCTGAGGTAAATGCGTTCTGCGCTGTGTCCAAAAAGAAAGTGTACGGCCCCTTGTGTCGTGTGACTAAGGGTGCACAAATAGAACATCTGTGACTGTCTCTAAAAAAACTTGAAGCATTCCCCTACAATTCTGTTACAGGTAACATGAAATATCTTACATTGTTCTTGTTTTATAGTTCGTTGAAACCGCATACTTCTTTATGAATCACCCTGTATTTTGAATTCGACATCATCTTCATCTACGCCCTCTAGTGGCGAAATTGTACGTCGTGAAAAAGAAACGAAATAAAGGATCGTCATTTGCATATTTGAAGTTTCCCAATGCAAAAAGAATTTTTCAAATCGGACTAATAGTTGCAGAGATATGTTGTCTACAGACGGACGGACGGAGAAGCCGATAACATAAGCACGATTTTTTTTTTTTTTTGCTTTAAAAGACGTCTAAAAACAGTGTCGAACTTGTGCGCGTAGCTGTGTGGGAAAATCGGCGAATCACTATTCGTATGTTATCTGAAGACTTCAACATTAGTTTCGGTTCAGTTCCTTCGATTCTTACTGACTATTTGGGCCTGAGACGGGTCTTAGCTAATTTTGTGCCAAAATTGTTCTGAGCTGAGCAAAACTGTTTTTGCCCGTGTTTCAGCTGTTAGTGACCTGCATGAGTTGGTCGAAAACGACGAAAACATTTAAACACTATCATAACTAGGGAGGAATCGTGGGTTTATGGGAATGACCTCGAAACGAAGGCTCAGTCTTCACAGAGGAAGACCCCAAACTCTCCCAGACCCAAAAAAGCACGACAGAGGCGCAGCAATGTCGAGACGATGATGACCGTTTTTTTTCAGTCATGAGTGAATATGCATCATGAATACGCTGCATCAGGCCATGCAATCAACAAGGAGTTCTACTGTCAATTTTTGCCGCTTTCGGGGGACGCAGTTCGTCCATAAAGGTCACCATTGCATGAGAGTGGCGAGCGTCAACTCCGCCATGGCAAAGTGCCTGCCCATGCATCGCCACTTGTGCAGCAGTTTCTTGCTAAGCACCGTATTACACAGGTCCGATAGCCACCCTATTCGCCAGATCTCGCTCCCTGAGACTTTTTTCTCTTCCCGAAAATCAAATTCCACTTGAGAAAGATTTCAAGATATTGGGAAGATACAACAGAATGCGACGAAAGCAGCTGTTCGCTATTTCAGAAGATGACTTCAAAAATGCTTCGAGCAGTGGAAACAGCATTGAGCAAGTTTGTGGCTTCGGAAGGAGACTACTTCGAAGGCGATTAAATATCAAATCTGTAAGTCTTCCATTTTTTTTTAATAAATCCAGTTTGGAAACTTTTTAGTCCCACCTTGTACTGTATTATCAGGATGGGTGGGGTGTGGGAAAGAAGAGAGGTGAAGTTAGTATTCACTTAAGAACATGAGGACAGTTTTTTTCAATCAGCTGACTAGCTCGCTGAAGTCGTAAGCAAAGAAATACGGTTAAATATTTGGTAACATAGGAAAGCCATGTAACGTTATCAAATGAAACCAAGGAGGCTATATTACTGGAGACACCACTCCTATCCACGCAACACTGGCCGCCATAAGTCACCGTCGGTGGTGCAAATGACGTCATGAGCAGGCATGACGCAGCCGCAGAAGAGAAGCTGCTTGGAAACCAATGGAACAAAAGCTTCTAAGCGTATAAACAGATAAAATGAGTAATTCAATAATCTTTATCAATGATACACAAGCTTACTGTTTCATCAACGGTATCATTTAGTTCATTTTTGCCTGCTTGTGACGTCACACCACATATTAGCGATGACCTATGGCGGCAGAGCCAGTTGTGTCTCCAGTAATATAACCTCCTTGAATAAAATTGCTAAGAAACAACTGTGACACCGAATGCTTTTTTGTTACGAACACATACCGTAACACAGACTGTTTTGAAAACAGCAGTCCTATAAGTAACGAATGTGTTATAGGGGTATTGAATATAAAACAAAATCGAATTCGGCTTTACAACCTAGTTCTTCGAATGTATTTTTTTCTTTTTTCTCTCATATATTGAAACTACTGACATAAGATTGGGGGTCTTGAATAATTAATTACCCGATGGGACCGGTTTAAGTGTGAATAAATTATGTTTATGATTTGATTAAGAATTTAGCCAATTAGGTGTTCAATTAGGGAATTATTATGCTTAATTAAGGAGGACAGTAAAAAGGTCTCGGCTAAACGAGAACAAAGGAGAGATAAGGGTTTGTGAGAGAAGCCCACCCAGAGAAGAGGGATCACACTAATTCGCGAGCTCGGCGTCAGAGTCCTCGTAAATATGTCTCCTCGGTAAGTATTAACGCCAAAAAGGCATTAGCGGATGGTAGAACTTATTAATATTGAGGTCAGAAGGAGGAAGGTTTAGCAGCGATTCCGACGCAAACCAGCGAAGGGCCCTCTACTGGGAAATAGTCATCCGAAAAGAATTGACGAAAACCAGGAGACCCCAAAGATGCCTAACAACAAACGCGTAGAAGAGTGTAAATGAAAAAAAGAGGCAGTCGAATTCCAGTTCTCGAAGGGAGAAGAGCGACAATGCTCGTACAGTAGTTGTAAGGCCGAAGCGTACAAATTTTCTCTTGATGGCATAAGTATAACCACGAAGGCTGAAACTGGGTGAAAGGGGTCAGTCTACCCACAAGAGAAAGTTCCAACAACAGAACTTTTAGGCGAGAAATAAAGGCTGCGGTTTGCAGTGTTAATCCCAATCCACTTAACGTTGCAGTTGGCGAGGCAGAAGGTCGTAGTGCCGAAACGGAGAAAGATGTTATGCTACATGTCTATCTACAGCACATGATGCCATAGCAGCTTCAGGATGAAATCGTCCTAAGGAAACCGAAGGCGAGACCCTTGACCGAGCGGCTTGCCGCGACATATGTGGGGAGGATGCAGTTGATGATAGCACATGTCGCCGTTGGTTTCGGAAATTTCGGGACGGAGACAGAAACTGTAAAGATCAACCACGTCCTGGACGTCCATTCATGGTTTCTGACGAGGATGTGGACCAAGCCATAACAAATGGCCCACATCCAACCCTTCAGGAATTAGCGGATACGTTGTAGGTACACAGAACAACAGTCGAAAGGCGGATGCATGCGCTTGGGTTCATCCCCAAGTCCGATAACTGAGTTCCGCACCAGCTTTCTGCAAAGCAACAAGAGACAATCCGTACCTGTGTTTCTTTGCTTTCTCGTCATACAAATGAACCGTTTTGGGGACAAATTGCAACGGGTGATGAGAAATGGGTACTGAACCGTAATGTAAAGCGTCGACGGACTGTGTGCCAAGGCTCCATCGACCTAAAAAGGATGAATGAATCCCAAAAATGTTTGTTGGGTGTTTGGTGGGATGTCCAAGGAATAATCCACTGAGAGGTGCTGGCATTTAACCGAACGATAAATGCTGACCTCTACTGCCAACAGTTGGCCAGATTGCGAGAACAACTGACATCGAAGCAGCCAGCACTCATCAATCGCAAAGGGGTAGAACTTATGCACACGCCCAATACGTCGGGTCTTGAATTGTACGTCGAAGTTTTTCCGGAGAGCGATTGAGATTCAGTTGCGTAGTAGCAGCGACGGTTGACAGGAGACACGAAGTTCGGGCCCAGTGTCGATAGTACGGGCAGGAACACAGTCCCTCTAGCATTCCATTAGCCAGCCGTAGAGAAGACCCACGTCACATCGTTTTAGCGCAATAAACTGTTTTTCTTTGTTAGCGTTTAAAAATGACCTGGATTCTATTTTTCGTCGATGTGTGTAATTCTGCCTTAGGAAACGGACCAGAACAGAATTATGTGATGGGTCTCACTCGATCGGGGCTATAATGAGTAAGAGCTAGAAAGGAGAGAGGGTCGTTACAGGAGTGTCTGACCTAACTGCCCTAAAGAAATTAGAAGATAAGTGATGTAAGTGAACTCGATAGGAAAGAAAAACAGAAAGTGAGGGAAGGGTAGAGAAAAATCTAATTTTCTGTGTGTGTGAAGCAACCGAGGCCACAGGACCAGAGGAAAGGACGCAAAGCACCCAGCTTGGGGGAACCATCGTACCCAACACCACAAGACCAGCCACCATCCCCCTACCTCAAGGGGAAGGGGGAGAAACCCCTGGAAACCCCACAAGGAGCCGTCTTCAGTACTCACCCTCACCATTAACCTGTATAAAAAGTTCCCCCTTTCTCAGACTAACTTACATAAAAGAGGCAAATTAACCTTGTCTGATGGTCTAATATCCATCTGAAAATGATCCAGGGCCCTCAGCACAAGAACTCAACAGTGTTATCATCCCTTTGTTCCGGTCGGAAGGGGGTGGGGGAGGCAGTGACCGTCGCTTCAATTCTAGGATGCTTCTCACCTGAACCACTAACTCAGCCCTTTAGCCTTACTAATACACCCATTTAGCCTACAGGTTACTCTCTTCTGCTCGTTATGCCAGTATTGGGTTTAACTGACGGCACATACGGGTGATCGTAATTGAGTGGCTACTTACTTTATAATACGCATCCCCTGCACGCGCACAGGAAACAGACTTTTTCTCCAACAGCTCCGCAGTTAAATAGGGTCTCTGTTGCAAATCTCTCTACTCTTCGACTTACACCTTAACTTCCCAATTTGTTTTTGTTTTATGTTGTCCTTCCATCTCATCATAGGATTCTTTGTATACACACTTCACTCGTGGCTGAATGTTCGTAACTCAACGTTCTACGTACTCATCGTTCCATGTCAGCAGATGTCAGTACGATTTCTTTCGCACATGAGCCTGAGTGCACGACTGCCTATGAGGTAATCATAATAGTGCTCACTGATGTTTCAAAAATAAATGAATAAATAATAAAAAATAATAACGAAGCACGATCAAATCGATTAATTTTTTGGTGATGCTTTTAAATTAAATTTGAAATTTGACGATTGCTGTGGGCTGAAGTTTTTGGAAGTTATGTGTATCCCCACCTCGACGTCTGATGGGGTACGTCAGAGGACTTTCAAAATCCAAATAAATCTGCCCGTTCGAGAAGAAGGGGGAAATATTTAGCAGTTCAACTAAAAGTTCAAGCTGTCAACATAGGAGAGAGAGAGAGAGAAGCATATGAAGATTTATTTTATCTTTTAAAAAAATTAATTAAATGCACTTGCACGGCCGAAGCAACTAAGCGAATATTCTAGGGCTTTGTGAACTTTGTGAACGCTTTATGGTTTTAACAAAACATATTATGCAAAAATATATCAAGATAAAAGCCATTAAATTGCGTAATACTTTCAGCAATTGATAACAACGTTACTGAAGCTGTAAACAAGAGATAACTACACAGCCAGGCGAATCGAATGGGTTAGAAAGGGGATTCCTCACTTTTTTACGGCTTGTTTACATATAAGGCAGCAGCATCCCGAATGGCGTCAATGAGCAGAAAACGGAACTGCTCTCCTTTTGGTTTACTTCCTGTTTCCTGTGATCCAATTCTTCCAGAAGTGATGATGGGTAGATTCGGTCTTATCGTAACCCAGTTTGTTTGTTTTTTTGTTTGTTTGTTTTTGTTTCGGGGTTTAACGCCCACCATGAGTAACTCTAAGGACTATAACTAGCCTCCCGTCCCTAATTTAGGGTTACTGGCCCCAGGGGAAAGGATGGAGCCAGTGCCATCAGATAAACATCCACCATCATTGCCTTATTCGAGACAAGCCTGGGCGACTTGTCACAAATCCACGCCTCTGACTACTCGACCACCTGGCGGGCTAACCCAGTTCTTTAAGATGGGGTCAGTAAAGGGAATTACATGACCGACGGTGATGGTAATGGGTGGGGATGGTATATACAATACATATATATATATAATCTCCTATATGGTCTTATATGGTCACCCATCTCCCATATGGTCTTCGTCTGGATCTTTTCCGGTCTCTTGGTATCCAGTCTAAAATTTCAGTTGTCCATCGGTGAATACTTTTTTCCGTTGTCTGCAGTCTTTGTATCTTTTTTTTAGATAAGGTCCATGTCTCTGCTCCGTACGTAGGAGCTGGAAGGGTGCATTGATTAAACATTGATTTAACTTTTAAGACATAATGGTATATTGCTCTTGAGAATTGCTTTGCTTCTTCCAAAAGGTCTGCAACAAAGTTTCATACGCTGATTAATTTCTTCATCAATGTGACCCTAGCGTGATATCTGTTGCCCAAAATAAATGTTAATATCCTTTAATATTTAGATTTTCTCCATCAATCGCCGAATCTTCATTTCTTGCAAAGCATTGTTCATGAGTTTTGTTTCTTTAAAGTTCATTTTAATTCCACTTCTTTACTTTTTTTCAGCAAGTTCCTGGATCATACTCTGCAGCTCTGAAGGGGTAGTTGCAAAGATGACTATGTCATCAGCAAAACGGTGAGTTAAATAATCTTGATTAATCTTTATCCCCCTTGTCTTCCCAGTTCGGTGATTGAAAGGCATTTTGCAATATGGCCTTGAAGAGTTTGGAAGATATGGTATCACCTTGTTTCACTCCCTTTCCATTTTTTATTGGTGACGTGTCTTCAAATATACGTTTATATATACCATACCATATACTGTATGCCTCGTGTCTCTTGTTATAAATGTGTGTGTGTGCGCGCGTGCCTCATGTCTCTCTTGTTGTGGATGCTTGAGCCGTATGTTATTTATTACCTCCTCTGACTCCATAAATATAACTCTGCCACTAACTACCTCGAGGCATGAATCTACCTCTAACTCAATCCTGTGTTCTTTATTTTTTCATTAATGCTTTGTTTGCTGCTCAGTGCAGCCCCATTCGGTTTTTTAAACCACAGTATTCTGTTGCACTTTCGTGATCCGTACATCCTACTTATAGCCGGTGGGAAAGGTGTCGGATTCCAGCTCCCATGCTATATTGTGACACATACCTGTAATTTATTTGATCTCAACCCAATTGAACCATGCTATATTGTGACGTATACCTGTATTTAATTTGATCTCAACCCAATTGAACATCTGTGGGACGTTGTGAAATGCTAGGTGAGGCAGTTGGACACGGCACTTGGAACTATGGAACACAATACAAACAGCTTAGTTGCAGATCCCCACACAAATATACAGATACCTCGTGGAGTAGATGCCATTCCGGTGGCGGCCGTTCACTTGACCAAAGGAAGGCCTGCGGAATGTTAAGTAGATGGTCGCCTAGACACATAAATCGTGTTATGTTTACGAATTTGTTTAGCGTTCATTATCCCATCCTTCGCCAGTATTTTGAACATCAAGCACACAAATTCTTTGGGAGTCATCCGAAACCTTTTTTTTTTTTTTTTTTTTTTTTTAAGTTTTAAGAATGGTTTTTGGACAAATTAAGTTAAAAACGCTGTTCTAGTATATCCTGGAATTAGTGTGAAAAGCGAACGACGAGATATAAAGACGGACTTTGGCTTTCGCGAGGTAACACGTACAATTTGACGAAATTTATTGTAAATAGTGAAATGCTTCCACGCTTTTCGACGCACGATATGTTGTCCTTGTGCGCAAATAATATTCATATGTTTCAAATATGGCAAAAGAAACAGATGGTTGTGTGTGTGTGTGTGTGTGTTGCTGAGAGATTCGATTAAGAAAACTTTCATTTTCGAGGCACTGGCAGTTGTACCTAGGGATACCAATACCTAGGGATACCACAGAAACTGGAACCTTTTTATCGTTAAACCAATCAACATTGGTTTAACGGCAAAAAGGTTCCAGTAAAAAAGCTGTTGGGAATTATTTATTAATCTTATTTGAAATGCTTAGGTACAAATTTAATCAGGTCACTGGGTGGCTGTCAAAGAGACCCGGCATTCGAATTGGGCCCTTTCCCGAGAACCTCATGAGGCATAGGCGCTTATGTCATTCCCACAGCATCTCGCCCTGTTCCCTGCCTGGAATATTTTTTCCGTTTTTAACGAGACTCTTAGAAAACTCAAGTTTCAAGCATCATTGTTATTGGTCTCGATATTCCCCAAATGCAACAAATATTCATAATTCGATGCAGATTATGGATCAACACGTCAAACGTTAACATTTCATTTCGGATAAAACGGATCAAGAGCTCTGTGCTCAGCACTAACTCGTTCCTATTAAGTATAATAGTTTAAATTTTTTAACACAGGAGGGTCATTTCAAAAGTTTTGCAGAGCATCTCTTAAAAAACGAATTTATTTCACAACATGCCTTTGCAGGCCTTCGAAGTAATCTCCATGTTTCTTTATGACCGCGGCCTAACGTTTGGGCAAGTCTTGTATTCCAGTCAGGACACCTCCATTGTTGAGGCGTCGGATTGCTCGGGTCACCACATTAGAAACATCCTGAATCTTACTGAATCGTTTCCCGTGGAGTGGCTTCTTCAGTTTTGGGAACAAGTTATAGTCTGGTTTGTTCATATTAGGACTGTATGGCGCATGGGAAAGCAATTCCCATCCATACTTTTCCAGAATGTCTCTTATTGTACGAACAACATGCGGCCTCGCGTTGTCGTGCAAAATGACGTCATCAGCTTCGAGCATGTCGGGCCTTCTTTGGGCGCAAAACATTTTGCAGAAACCTTCTGTAGTGTTCCGCGATTACAGTGGTCCCCCTCGGGCACTGTGTCTGTTGCTTTCACTCCAACCTTGTCCTATGCCATAATCATCATCAACCTTCGATTATTGACGGCGGAATTTATTTTCTGGCGAGGTGATTCTGGATGTTTCCACTTAGCGGACTGAGATTTCAGCTATGGTTCAAAATTTCGTATCCAGATTTTGTCTATAGCAACAATTCTGTCTAAACATTGCTCGCCTTCTGTCTCGTACCGCTGAAGCAATTCTTCTGCGATTCCTTTGCGAACTGCTCTTCACTCAGATTATGTGGAACCCATTTGGCAGCCACTTTTCTCTTCTGTAATTTTTCAGTTGCGATTCTGAAAACCGAAGCGGTAGACATGTTTGCTTCATATGCAATCTCTTCACATGTTTTTCGTGGATCTTTTTCCAAAATGATGATGACGAAAACTACAGAAGTATCGTCCGTTGCATCTGATGGCCGGCCCCTTCTTGTGTCGTCTTCGATGCTTTCCCGACCTCGTCGGAAACGAGAAGCCCAGAGTGACACTGAGCTACGATCCACTACACTAATCCCACAAATTTCACACAAAGCTTTATGAATTTCGGTTGGGGATTTTCCTCGTGAAATTTAAATTTTGATGTAGGATCGCTGGTAGCTACGCGAGATATGACCTGACTCACTTTCTTCCATTTCTAAGCAGAATTTTTCGGAACAGGAACAGATTAGCCAGAAAACGTAAACACAACTTTGTATACTGAAGTCTGACTCACAACTGGCGCAACGATTGGAGCGATTGCATCATCCTACGAGCAGCGCCTGCGCAGTGTGCAAAACTTTTGAAATGACCTATGTAAATTTGAGCAGCGCAAAGAAAAATGACAAATCCCTTCCTAGTTTATCGCACGAACTGTTCCAGGATACTAATCCTGGCGTTTCCCGTGTGGTATGCGAACAAGCGCAATTAATTTTTTTGTTTTGTTTAACGCCCACCATTTGCAAATCTAAAGGTTATAAGCAGTTGCCCTTAGCTAATTTGGGGCCATTGTCTCAAAGGAAGGGAGAGTCCCTGTGCCGTAAAGCTAGCACACCACCCACGAGCGTCCTCATCTGGGTCTCGAACCAGCTCGGGCTTGAGGCTTTAATCACTCTGCAACTTTATAGAGGCAGGCTGACGTCTTTTTCGTCGGATAATATTGAAAACCACACTGTTTCATCTATGTAGGAATAAATATGATTACGTTTGATTTGTAGCATGTCATTTATGCAAATTATAGACAAAACAGCTGGATTCAGCCGCTGAGATTTCTATAAAGTGTGTACAAATACTTTATAACAACCTTATTTGCAGGTACAATAAATTGTTATATAATTTACTACTTCAGGTACTACATCTCCATCACATCAGAAGTCCCATATCCAGAAAAGAAATTGGCTTATTGCAAATGTAAATTGCATTAAATGTCACAGTTTATGTGTTTTGATAGCATAAAACTAAAGCATAATGAATGGGTACTTTTGACCAAAACACTAAGACAAGTTTGTTTGTTTTTGTTGTTGTTGTTTGGGGTTAAACAACCACCGTGAGCAAATTGATGGCCTATAAGTAATCGCCCGTACCTAATATAGGGCCGCTGGATCCAGGGAAGGGAGTGAACCAGTGCCGTAAGACAAACACAACCAACATCCATGCACTGTAAAAAATAAGCGGTGTGAATTCACCGAATTTTTTTGAAAATAACGTGCGGCAAAGTTAGTGTCCGTCTTTTAACAAAACTTCCGTTTTTACGAGTGGCCGGCTTTTTTTTTTTTTTTTTTTTTAACTTCCGTCTTTTCACAGATTTTCTGTAGTCAGTAATTCCGTTTGTCTCAGAAAAGACCGTTTCAAGTTTTTCCGTATTTATACAGAAATTTCACAAAATCAAAAACCCTGAATTTTTTCAGCCCTTACGCCAGATAATCCTTTCGCGTCGGTGGCTCGGATCGAACCAAGGACGCCTGGTTTGGGTCTATACAAGCTGCGCGCCTTAAATACTCAGCCAAAATGTCTTTGTTGTCATACTTACGTTCCAGGTAAAACTTATTGCGCGGCGATGAACTTTATTTATTTTTATTTTTTTTTTCTTCACTAATGCGAGTGATTTATTCATTTTATTTTCTGTCGGAGCTTATTTTTTTTAATACGTTTGCAATATATATATATATATATATTTTTCTGTAGATGGCTTATCACAAATTCATTTTTTCATCGTGACTTTTCGAAGCACCAGAATGCTTTGGAACTCAAGATCTTTTTTTTTTTTTTTTTTCTTAACTGACAATAACTTTTACTTATCTTTGAGAAAAGGTTAAATGTATTGTTTTATAGTATTATTTCACAAAACTTCTAAATATAAAATTCACTTTTGATAGCTATAATAGGTTTGTTTTAAGGATTCCACAGACTGATACATAGACATCGTACAATCACCTGCAATAATTTAGAAACCCGGTTTCTTACTTACTGTATACCGTAACATTATATATATATATCAATATGTATACAGAATATGCAATATTTACTGTACATCAGTGGCGTATCTTGGGTCCGAGACACCTGGGCTATCTCACCACCCCCTCCCCTTGCTGTTTGTTTTAATTGCTAAGTTTATTGAAAGTTTAATCTTTAATTGTTAAGTAACAGAAGTTACTTGTAATGTTATTATTGGCATATTTTCACTGTATTCCATGTAGCCTCTTCCTTCAGAAAACTTGAAGATTTTCATCGTCCTGGAGCGGAAAACGAATTCGCACCTCCTGAATTTCTCCCGTCACACTCAAGGACTATGAAAGTTTTCAAGTTTTCTGAAGGAAGTGGGGTTACATGGAATAGTGAAAATATGCCAATAATAGTATTACAATGCCTACCATGTATTTTTGAAGAATTATTTCTTCGCGAAAATTCGTTCCCAATTGTACATAGAAGTAACATATTTTAGGTGCATGCTATTGTTAACATGATACCAAATAATTATGAGAATTAGAATTTCAACACTTATTTGTACATGAACTCCATTCTTCTTCTGAATACTTTATTTGTACATGAACTCCATTCTTCTTCTGAATACTTTATTTGTACATGAACTCCATTCTTCTTTCCTTTTGTGTAAACTTCAGTGCTTCATAAAAAGTTTCTTCCGAGTGCTTTTTCATATTTAAAAAGATTGTTTTTCTCTATTGACAAATCAGCCAAGTTGCTTGAATGTACATGTCCTTGTGTGACTCTAAGATAAACTTCATTCTTTTTAATGCAGACAACTTCTTTCAGCAGTTGCAGTTCTTGATGGAAAGTTTAATATGCGGTCTGCTAATTTCTACACCTCACTAAACACTATGTCCAATTTATTCAACTTTATGTAACAAGTAATGTCTTTTACTGATTTGTTTTTGTATTCATCAAGGGAATAAAACACCTTCCGTTCATTTTTTTTTTTTTTAGTCGAGCTGTATCAAAATTTGAAGCATCGAGTTCTTTAAGTTCTGACAGTAGATGTTCAGGGAAGCTTTCACAAAATTTATCAAAACAGTTCGAATCCAACAAAACCACGAATTTAAGTTATAATATCACTGATTTTATTCATTGACGCTTCACACAAATTGAAACAACTCTCGCGAAACACGTGCTGTTACAGGCGGAAGCATGCGAGTGTCTGAGGTAGTCGAAGTCTTCTCTTTTCTGAGCGAACCGTTGCGCAAAGCAATGGTCCATTCCTCCATACGCTCATTTCTATTGTCATAGAAACGCTAGCAGGCGATCGTATGGAACGTCTTCGAATCAGAACAGCGAATACTCTGGAGGAGCTGTTTGCGTTATGCCGTTGGTCTTCGCTCGCCAGACTGAACCAAAGAAGCGAATCCGCACGTGTTTTTTTCGCAGCAAAGGCATCGACATATCTTAATACCGTTGATAATTGACTTTTATTTGTGTATATTTAATTGATTTTTATTTGTGCATTCTCTGGGCTTCGCAGCTAGACTCTAATAATATACGCCACTGATACACATATAAGTGCCATCTCGCTACAGAATTTCGAAATCAGTTCCTTTGACAGACGATTGAAATTTAACAGTTAATCAAATCTCAAGTATTCACGCAAAGCTGTCCTATTACCTGAATGTTTCCGTCATATGGATAGGGAAAAAGTGAAAACGGAGTTTTATCGTTAATATATGAAAGGAATTGTGGAAAGATTTCCGAAAATTCAGAATTTTCCGTTAAATATTAAAAACGGCAATTTACGGTCAATACAAGAAAGAAATTGCGGAAAGGTTTCTGAAAATTCAGAATTTTTTTTTTAGGGTACCAAAAATCCGTGAAATTCAAGTTTATTTCCGTCATTTGACGAAAAAGGTTGTATCAGTAATATGCTTCGTTAATTCACGAAGGGAATCACGGAAAGAGGCTCTTGAATTTCTGAAGATTTTTTACAGTGTGCCTTTGATACCTACCGATCTACTAGTAATGAAATATTATTTTAAAATTTCTGTAATTCACGAGATTCCACCCCGGACCCATCTCGAACGAATGGTCGGAAACCAGTGCTAACACCACTGCGCCACCGGGACAACTCACAAAGGCAAGTGAGCCCACATGATGGTAATTTAATCGTAATCGTAATCGTTGGTAGCCACAGGTTCAGATCCAAATTTTGACAGAAAATAATTTCTGCTAAGCAGGCTCACCCCCCCCCCCCATGAGCGTACTGGTAGCCCCTCAACCCCCGCAGTGCGCGGGGGGGGGGGGGGCTCGTGGCTAAGGAGGCCTCCAGCCTCAGCAGAAGTATTTTTCAAAAATTTTCCTGAAACTTCATACGAAACTGGTTAAAGAAGTAGCCAGGTATCTTTGACGGCAGCTTTGAATGAAGTATTAAAAGAAAAGCACTTTGTATTTTTGTTTTTCGGTAAATAAGTAAGATCATCAAGAAATCATTTTCGCTTAAGGTGGTTTCACCTAAAATCTCTGCCTTATGTTTCCAATGGTAAAACTCCTTTACACATTTTCTTCGCAATTAATGTATTCCCAAAGATGAAAATTTGCACATCGATAAAACTAACTATAAGCTTTAGCATAGGATACTTAATACTAGCTAAAACATAACCACAATTAAACAATCCAACATTTGTTTGTTTATTACGTCATCAATGTACAGGTTGCGCAATCTATTAACAGGTCTGAACTCAATGAAAAATGATTGATTTTTAATATAATTGTGGTTATGTTTTAGCAAGTATTAAGTATCCCATGCTATAACTTAAATTTAGTTTTATCGATGTGCAAATTTTCCTCCTTGGGAATACATTAATTGCGAAGAAAATATGTAAAGAAATTTTACCATTGGAAACAAAATGCAGAGATTTTAGGTCCACCTTAAGTTTATAAAAACAGGGTGGCGGCAAAGCAGCTATTCCAGAGGATTTGAGGCCCCTTTCCACAATAGTAGTAATAGTTGAATATATGCACGTAGAGCATATTAACAAGAGAATGCGAATAAATATCAGTTATAGAATGTGAATAAATATTAGAATATATGAAATCTTTATAAAAATGAAGATAGGCGTGTTATATATTACACTTGTTTTCACATAACTACGTACGCATCCTTCATCATATAGTGAGCTGAAAGGTGTTCTTTGCGGGAACGAGAAAACAGAGACCAATATCATTGTTTATAACAGAGTTGAAAAAACAAAATACCTTTACTATGTGCAAAACATTGTGACATTAAGCGTCTGTTTTATATTCAATAGTACATAATTAAAATAATTTTACACTTTTTGTGCCACTTAGTTTTTTTTCTTTTTTTTTCTTTTTTCGCTTACTTCATCATCATCATCATTGTCAACCATTATCAATCCACTGCTGGACGAAAGTCTCTCCAAGCCTCTTCCACAATGGTCTGTCTTGTGCCAGTCTCCTCCATGTTACTCCCGCATACTTTCGAATTTCATCCACCCATCTTCCATGTGCTCTTCTTCTGGGTCTTTTCCTGTCCCTTGGATTCTAATCTAAAACTTCGACTGTCCATCGATGGTCTGTCCTTCTGGCAGCATGTCCAGCCCATTGTCATTTCAGGGATTTTACTCTGATCATGATGTCTTCCACTCTTGTCATTTTTCTGATCCACGAGTTCCTCTTCCTATCTCTCCTGGTTACACCAAGCATGCACCTCTCCATGCATTTTTGAGTTGTCTGCAGTCTTTATATGTCTCTTTTAGTTAAGGTCCACGTCTCTGCACTATACGTAAACACTGGAAGGATGCATTGATCAAACACTCTTCTTTTAAAACATAATGGCATATTGCTCTTGAAAATTATGCTGTTTCTTCCAAAAGCTAAATTAAAATCTGTTGCTTGAAATGCAAAATAATTAATGATCTGTTACTTAAATCCTAAAGAAAGTTTTAAAAATCTAATAACTTGGTTAGGAGAAACCAAAACCAATAAATATTTGATGTCTCCAGGCAAGTTTTATACGCCGATTAATTTCTTCATCAATGTGACCCTCACTTGATATCTGCTGTCCAAGATAAACGTACGCATCTGTTATCTCCAGCTTTTCTCCATCAATCGATAAATCTTCATTTCTTGTAAAAGCATTGTAGATCACTTTTGTCTTCTGAAAGTTCATTTTTAATCCCACTTGTTTACTCTTATCAGCAAGTTCCTGGATCATACTCTGCAGCTCTGATGGGGTAGTTGCAAAAAATAACTACGTCATCAGCAAAACGAAGGTGAGTTAGATAATCTCCATTAATCTTTATTACTTTGTTGCTTACTTATGTTCTGTATTTTCGTGTAAATTGGAAGGTCATTAGAGAAAGAGCGAGAGAGAGAAAGACTATCTCACGGCTGTTACCTGTTTTGTGTGTGTGATCGCGAAGTATTTCAAGGAGTTTGGCCTTCATTCACTAAAAGAATAGAATTTGCATATGATTAACTTTGGCGTAAGTGTTTTGTAATACGAGTACTTTGTATTGGTATATGGAACTAAGACAATCATTTTAATTACAACGTGTACATTTCTCTTACGCGCAATAAAGTGTAATGAATTTGGTTTTACGAAAAATACTTATAGGTTTCAAAGAATTTGAATTATTCAAAACGCCCGTTCAACCTATTTAATAATATGGAACTTAAAAATTTCTGTAATTGAAAGCAAATACAGATTTTCGCAAAAGGGCTTGGAAGATATTTTTGCTGGGAGTGGGGGGGTGTCAGGTACGCCGTTGACACATACACACAAAAAGATCACACATAATCATCCCATTTTCCTGTTCTACATTTCTATTTAAATTTGCTTTATAAAGACGTGATTATTTCCTTTCGTTCTACAACTTGATGGCAACATTATTATTCACTTCGGGCATTTCTCATCCAAGTAAGGAGTCGGAATTCCGTTGACCTCATCCGCTGTCCCCCAGAATCCAGTAAAGTGTATCAAAAAAAAGGCTGAATTAAGGTATGGGAATGAGAAGGCGACTTTAGTCCCAATGAAACGCGTGGCCAACCATTCGACGCCTTCTTGATCTTCCGTCCGTTTTTTCCTCCCTCCAACTTCTTTGGTTTGTCAGCTTCCGGAGGCAGATTCCTCCCTGCTCATTAGACGAAGACGCCCGATCGCCAAGGAAGGACGCGTTGCTTGACGGAGATCTTCAACCTGACTTCCTCTTATTTTAGCGTCCACCCTCACAACGACTTTTCTTTGTTTCCCACCTTACTTTCTTCCCAAGGAATACGCTGTCATCGTTTTTATTAGGAATCCCAGAACGGAAACCAACTCATGTGTGACAATAAGTTGCGTGCCAATGGGATCCTTGAAACACAGTGTCCATTTGCGAATATTTCAACTGAAAAGACAACTTTTTCTCGCTTGCCCCACTTCACGTAGTTTGACTTAAACAATTTATCTACTTCGTTACGATTTTTTAAATTTGCTTTCCCAAGGTACGGGAGAAACTCTGCAAGGGCGTATACTTTCTTACACAACCGGTGTAACAATGGGAACAGTGATTCATACAAATTCGAATAATCGATAGTTTACCATCAGGGACGTAGCCACGAGGAAATTTTTCACCTTCAGTAATATTTTACCACGTCTTTTGTAGCAAAAGAAAAAAAAAAAAAAAAGAAAAAGGTACGTGCTTATAGCATCACTTTGTCTGTCCGTCAGTCCGTGGACACCATGTCCCTTCAATTATTAGTCTAATTTGAAAAATTCTTTTTCCATTGGAAAGCTTGAAATGTGAGAATGATGATCCTGGATTCCCGGTTGTTTTTTTGTTGCACATCTTTGCCGCAAGAGGCCGTAAATGCAGATGACATCGAATTCAAAATAAATTTTATTCCATAAACGGAGAATATTCACACATTTTTAGAAAGATTTTCCAGTAATATGATTAATGTTCAAAACAAAATTATTCCTTTCTTGAATGTTCTACCTGATAGCCCTTTTTCTGGACTATAAACCTCCATCTAGATTTCCAAGATAACAGGGCATTTCTTAAAATTGGTCGTGCTATTTTATTCCACTCCGCTGCCACTGCTTTTCATAGCCCAATCATTGTTTTAGGTCTACGTTTAGAAAGCGCTCTTTTTTTTACAGTCCGAAGGCACAATAGTCCATTGGTGGCAGATCAGGGGACTTTGAAGGAATATGAGCAAAAGGTATGGACTTAATACCCGTCTCTTTTTGAATTTTTTCAAAAAATGGAATGGTGCATTTGGATGTATGCCTGGTAGCCTTATTCTGATGAAGTTCTACTCTTTGAAGGCTCTCCAAATAAAGGAATGGTATTTCCTCTTCAAATATAACAGTTAAAACATTATCTGGTAATATGTAGAATTGATTTGTGAACATTACTTTCAACTTTTCGTAACTTCAGTTTCCCATTGTATGGGAAACCAGCAATAATCATGAATCCTTTACTGAAACTTCCTTTAGATTCTTGGAACCAAGATCGTATTTTTTATTTTTTTTTCCTTTTGCGCACGTAAATTGACCTTTTTCTGTTACAGTCATTTAGGTAGATCCATGCTTCATCAATAGTCACAAAAAATTTCCGTTTCTCTCTTGCTAAGTGATTTTCATAAAGAAGTCTACACCGTGTTCTGATCTCAGCCACGTGCCTAGGCAAAAGGCGGCGAACATTATGTTTTTTTTTTTTTTTTTCAGATGCAAATCTTTGTTTGTTTAAAATTGATAGAGATATTTTTAACGACTTACCAATAGCTCTTTGGGTCGGTGGATTTTCTTTTAAGACCACAGACTTTTCTTTAGAAATAGTCATAAAAGTACGTACCTTGTTTGGATATTTGTTTCGTGTTCTTTTTCTTGTTAAAAGCAATACCTGACGATTTTTCCATCTATTGTTAATAATATTGCTTTCTTTGCATTTTGAAATGCTAATTCCATGATTTTCACAGCGTTTTTTAATAACAAGATACGAATATTTCTCTTCGTAAAGAGCTAAAACATAACTTTCTATCCACAGCTTGTTTACGTGCGCCATTTTCTTAGCAGACGATGTTTAACTGCAGCAGATGTTTCTTTGGTGTTCATCTAACACGCTGTTGCCAGTTTCAATTATCAGAACTTCTTTTATTTTCTGTAATTTCTTTTCAAAGACGTTCTAAAAATGTGTCAACATCCTCTATATTTGCTTCTAAATACCCGATTGACCAAAATCTTTTCTTCCTTCCTATGCCACTTATAACGAACCCTATTTTGGGTACCGTTTCTTTTTCAAGAAATGCATAGATTTTCCGCTAGGGGCCGTAAAGGTAAACAGAAATTTCCCTGATATCCGTGCGTTTAAAAATCCTATTGGGAAAAACATTTCTGCATCGGATAGAGCTCTTGATCGGAAATTTTCTGCATATAATTTGTAATTTTTGACAAAAAATGTTTTGGCCACCAGGTGCGTTAGTGTGTTTTTCTGTTCCTGATGTATTTTCAGCAAAATCTGAACTTCTGAAAACTCGGTTTAGAAAATTATTTCGCGGACCGATACCATTCACCACGGAAAACCTTTTGTGAATACCTTCTGCTTAAAATAGTGCATACCTTTTCCCCAGGGGCACAGATGTATGTCTTATTTTTTATAACATCTCTGCTTCTAAGAGTCCGATTTGAAAAATTCTATCCTTTTCGGAGAGCGCTTCTGGTACGAAATGTTTTGCATATAATCTAATTTTTTCTCCCAAAAAAAAAGTGTGCCACTAGAGGGCGTAAGTTTACGTTTCAGTATACAGCATATTTGCAGTAATATTTGCGGGACAAAAACCCTAATGGAAAAACATTCTTCTTCGGTCAGATACTACTAACTATGATTCGTCCCACCTCTAATTTTGCGTTTATTTCCTTCCCAAAATAATGAACAGTTTCTCCGAATTATTATGTGTTTTTCACGATATCTCTGTTTCTAAATCTCCGATTTGAAAAATTCTTTCAACACAGGATACTATTTGCCTTGTGAAACACTTTGCTGGTACTTGTGGAGTTTTTTGTGGTTCACAGCTCTGTCGCTAGGTGGTGTTTCTGTACTTCTGTTTGCAGCTATATCTCCGTTTCTAAAAACCCTATTGATTTTTTTTTCTTTTACTGCATGTCATTCGCTATGAAAAAGCTGGGGAACATTATCCTCTTCAAATAAGGTACAGCTTTCCTGCTAGGGGACGTAAATATCCAAACCTTTTCCCTGCTATCTCTGCTTCTAGGAGATTTCTTTGAAAAAATATTTTTCCTAGGCTATGAAGAATACTTTTCCGTTCGCATATTTTCAACTCTTTTATTAAGCAAAATGCTTTCGTTACGGGGCGTAGAGTCATATCATGTTTCCCTCTATATTTCTTCTCGAAACTGTTTGATTTAGTATCTGATATGTTCCTTCTTCTATGAAAAACTTTTTTAGCACAATTTGTTAATTTTCGTAACACACTTTTCAGTCGCTGGTGGGAGTAAGCAACTGTTTCTATTTCTGGATGTTTTATCGATTGTAGAAATCCAGTATTCCTTTTTCTAGCCGGTGCATTGACTATGACTAACTCTGAAAATTTTTATTCGTATCGGAAAGGATCAAAAGACGTGTTCATCACAACCGAAAATTCGGTGTCATCTTTCTTGGTTTTATTGTTTTCATGCGGTCATTTCGAAATACGTAAAAACAATATTTGTAGAACATAATTATGTATATGTACAAAGGGCATACTGAAAGTAATGCCTTGTCCCTCATAAGATTTTTATTTGTAGGAGCAAAACGGTGAAACTTGTTGGCAAAATACTTGGACATATTGTCAATGATGCTAGCCTATTCAAAGTATTGTCCATCACTTTCTGTACATTTCCGCCAGCTTTGAACCCATTGGTAAAATCCATTTTGGAAAAATTCCTGAGGCTGTCGTTTCACCCAGGAGTCCACAGCCAGTTTAACGTCTGTCACATCGTCGAACCCCTACGAAAGGTGTTTTTGAAAGGGGCAAATAGGTAAACATCTGAGGGAGCCAAATCAGGACTGTACGGGAGTTGGGGCATTACCGTCCACCCCGTTTTGTCAATAGCCTGTGAAGTCTCCATTGAGGTGTGGGGAAGTGCGTTATCATGGTGCAAAACAACACTATGAAGTGGAATGTCACGTCTTTTTCTTCTGATAGCTTCCTTTAGCTTCTTCAATGTCTGCAGATAGTGAGCACTGTATATTGTTGCAACTTCTGGATGGTGACACGGCGATCAGCTGTGATGAGGTCTTTCACTTGCCGCTGCAGTTTCGAGTCTTCCAATCTGTTGTTTGTCCAACACTGCACTTTCTGCCTCTCAAAACCTCTTCATCCATCTTTTGACATTACTGATATCGATTGTGGCAGCTCCATACATTGCCAGGAGTCTTCTGTGGATTGCTGAAGCCTCACATCGCTCTTTTTCCAGGAATTCAATTACAGCTCGCTGCTTTTCTCTGTCATTCATGATCTTTATTTCCGATTCTGAAAAAAATTGTTCCCACATTGGTAACATATTATAGTACATGTCAGTGCAGTTTCATTAAAATCACTTCAAAATTTCAAAAGGTATTTAGGAGGAGGCATTACTTTCAGGATGTCCATTGTAGTTTGTAAAACCAGATTAACTGTAGAGATTACAACTGAATTTGAATATACATTATGTCACCCAAATGTATATTAATGTTCTCCTGTTTCTCTCTCTCTCTCTCTCGCTCTCTCTCTCTCTCTCTCTTTCAACTCGTTCGAGAACACCCCGGCCTCTGTGCAGTAGGGGTCGTAGAGTATCTCCGGGCACGGTTAATTTACTATATCACTTCAGAGGGCGAAATATATTTTTTGACCATTTAGTCCCAGAATAACTGGAACGAGAGTCCCAATAGTGCCAATTTACTGTGACCTAGTCCCAAACAAATTAGAATACAAATTTAGGAAATGTCGATAATACTATGTACAAACTATGAGATGCAGACAAATCATTTTTTTTTATCTGCCCTCCCGACAGAGAACAACCGCATCTAACCTCAGGATCTGTTTTTCTTCACACCCCCAGTTCACTTATACCGGAAAGCACTCAAACTTAAACAATCGGTATCTCTTTAACTCCTGACTTCCTTCCACCCACAACGTTCGTACTCCATACTACAGCAGTTGCTGTTCCCAACAGAAAAATGTATAGACATCAAAACGAGTAAGATTCAACAGTTGTATGTATGTTGTTCCTCATAAAAAAAAACATATAAAAAACACTCTTTGCCAAAGAAAAAAAAAAAAAAAAAAAAAGAAAGAAAGAAAGAAAAGAAAAGAAAACAAAACGAAGCACTCAGAAGGAATCATCCAATCGAAATGAAAATTGATATGTGCTATGTATATATGTAGGAAATGAAATGATTGCAATTCCAGAGAAGTTGGGCCATTTATTCGGGAAAAAAACAGCTACACAAGTGGTATAAGTCAGTACACGGTAGCGCCGCCTCTGGCTCGGATACAAGTGGTTACCCGGCGTGGCATAGACACACAGTTCACGGATACGGTCCTGAGGTTCGCAATTTGGACAGCATGCCAGATGCTGTCCAAATTGGAAACCAGTTCGCCGACATTCCGGGATAGGCGTAGGTGGTGACCCATCATGTCCCAAACATGTTCGATCGGGCTGGCCATGGAAAGGTGTCAATATTACAAAGGCAAGCCTAGGACACCTGTGCCGTGCGTGGCCGAGCATTATCCTGTTGAAAAATTGCTCGGTGACGCTGCGACATGAATGACAACACAAAAGGTCGTAGAATGTCGTCGACAAACCGTTGAGCTGTAAGGATGGTAAGGAGGACTACCAAGGGTGTCTAGGCTATCGTAGGAAATGGCTTCCCAGACAGTCACTCCCGGTGTGTGAGCCGTATGCTGTACCACGGTAAAGGCATGGTCCGTGCGCTGGTCGGCTTGCCTCCAGACACCTATGCTCCGGTCATTGGCACCAATGCAAACCGTGATTCGTCGCTGAAGACCACACGACGCCACTGGACACTATTCCAGGGTGATCAGGCCCGTCACCACTGCAACCAGTGCTTGCAATGTTCGTTGGTCAGTGGTAGGCGGCGGAGTGGCGTCTTCGAATGTAGTCCCTGTGCCGCAAGTCGTCTGGCAACGGTCCGGACCGCCATTTCCGTACCTGTGGACGACGCAACATTGGATGGTTGAGAGGGGCGAATTCGGTTCTGTGCGTGTGGCTCTGTCAGAATATCTTATGTGGTGTGACAAATATGGAAAAGCCGCTGGCGCAGTGGTCTAAGCGATGGCCTTTGATCATTCGTCCGAAAGGGGTCCGGATTCGAATCCCAGTGAGGCATGGATGTTATGTTTGTCTTACGGCACTGGCTCTCTCCCTTCCCTGGAACCAGTGACTATAAATTAGGGATGGGTGACTGCTTATAGCCCATTGAGTTGCTCACGGTGGTCGTTAAACCTCGACTAAAAAAAATAATATGGAAAACGAAACAGATACCAGAAGAATTATATACCCACTCGACGTTTCTATAGCTCTTGTTGTGAACGGGAATTGTACCCAAGTATTCCGAGGCTATTAAAAGTTCTGGGTTAGTGTCTAGTCTCAACAGCAAAAAAATGGCCGTTTTCGATTATGAAGAGGGCTAAATCATTTTTTAAGGAACGAAACTGGACAACAATGATTTGACTATTCTTTCAGTGCATCCAAATGTCCTTCTTAGTACAGACGAAGTCTTAGGTGTAGTGTTTCTCTACTCAAAGTATCACTCTTTTGCTCTTCAATTAAGTACTTTTACAGTAGTGAAAAGTTTCCAAATAGTTGTTACACAATAAAAAGTGAAGTTCAAACATGCTATGGGATTCAGAATAAACTTACAGAATTCAAGTGCTTCTGTGGGTAAGCTCAGTTAATACATATTATAATTGAGCTTAAATATATATTTTTAATTGTACTTAAATATTTAAATTTTAAGTTGACTTAAAAACAGTAAAGCACCGATTATGTTTTTTTCCAGGGATCAAAATAATGAAAAAAAAGTACATCTGTGAAAAAAGTGTAAGTGAAACTTCATATTTTAGCGATATTGCTATATAAAATACCAACTTCTATATTTTAAAAATACAGTATTTAACGTAGAAAGTAAATGTTCGATGCACTTACCACTAATGGAACATTATTCCTTAATTTAATCGACTTTCATTCTCATACAAACGCTTTCTGAATTGATATATCCCGGATCGTATTTTTATCGATACGTAGTTTAAAATGATTCCTTAATTTTATCGACTTTCATTTTCATGCAAACATTTTCTGAAATAGATATATGCTGTATCGTATTTTTATTGATACGTAGTTTATACCATACTCACATGTGATTAGAGGAAACACCTAGCCAAATGGCAAACTGTAGCGTCTCATTCTCTCATTATTTCAAATGTTTACGCACAAGCGTCTCACCAGGGGTCTCTTATTACCCGCACAACTCTGCGGCGGCTTAGACGAATTTTGCATTGCTGTTGTGTGTGTTTTAAGTGTGAATATCTCTGCAACTTAAAAAATCTAAATTAATGATTTTTGTTTTTCGACTTGCATCATGCGATGCTGTGTACCATTCTGTGTTTCAGACAATCGTGATAAAACAAGAAATGAGCAGATAAAGTCTCTTTCCATGAATTTCCGACGGACCCAAATAGAAAAAACGTGTTGGATCTACGCAATTGGTCGCCAAAGTTTATCCTAACTCCTAAGTTTTATAAACAGTTACATAATGTCATTAATTGTCGAAACCTTCAAAAGTTCAAGACGTTTTCTACAAGTTGTGAGAGATGGAATGATGAATTTTAAGCTTACTAATCCTTCAATAACAAAAAAAAAAACAAAAAAAAAACTGGGCTTAACATTTCAAATTTCTGTCCCTCATATTTGACGAATTCACAGAGAACAAGTATTTGTATTGATAAAATATGTATTTGTTATAAAATATTATAAGGTATGCTCAGAAAACAAGGTGTTAAGTCAGGACTTCTGGGTGGTCATTGTGTAACGTATACTCTATATTCACTTTCCTTTTGATTTTACTATCTCTGGTTATTTTATTTTACTATGTAAATTATCTTCTTACTGAACGAAATATTATTTCACCCGCTGAATGAGATCTGGCAATGAGTGTAAGTCATGACGTTATGGTAGCTAGTATATAGGCGCGTTCATCGAGACTTAGAGAGAGCTTTAGTTGTTGTTATGAGAGAGCTTTTGTTGTTGTTATGAGAGAGCGTTGTTGTTTACGGAGAGCGTTTATAATACGAGGAGAGATTCTTCATTATTGTAGAACAAGTTGTGTGTGTGCTTTAGTTGACCAAGAGTCTTATAAATAAAGAAGTTGCCGTAAGTTAGTCTTTCTCAATTCATAGTTTTTGTCAGACCTCTGTCTGGCTGTTAGGTTTATAACATTTATTTATTACCATAAATAACCAGCGTTAAGACTTTGTTTACGTTCGTAACTAACTAGTAACAACCATTTTGAGTTCACTATTTTGAAGCTTAGTACAAGTATATCATTAGCTAGCTGGTAGGAAGAGAATCATTCATATTAATTAGCTTAGCGGAAAGAAAATAAAGCTAATTCATTATAATTGGGTCAGTGGCATGTAGCAGTCCGCGGCTCGTCCAATCCATCGGTGAGGAAGATGTTCATCAAGATAATCTCGCACGTCGCCTAACCAGTGCAGTGGTGCACCATCCAATTGGAGAATAAAGTTGTCATTGTCGTCCTGCAACTGTGGCATCAACCAAAGACTTAACATATCCAGAAAAGAGCCTCCCGTGACAGTTTTCTCTTGAAAAAAGAAGGGGCCGTTCACTTTCTATTTGGACATAGCACAGAACACATTTACCTTAGGGGAATCTCGCACGTGTTGCACTGTAAATCTGGGATTCTCCGTTCCCCAAAAGCGAACATTGTGCTTGTTTACCTGACCACTCACGTGAAATGTAGCTTCATCGGTGAAAACTAAGTAATCGGCATAATTGTCATTTTCAAAACGGCGCTGCATTTCGTCACAAAATTCAAAGCGCTTTGTCTTGTCAAGGTCAGTGTGATTGTCAAGGTCAGTGTGATTTTGCAACATCTGCACTGTGTATGGAATCATTTTCAGCTTCTTTCTCAAAATTCTCCAGAGAGTGGGCTGTGAAATCTGCACTTCACGACTCACCCTCAGCGTTGATTTCCCCGGGCTTCGTTGAATGGCGGTGCAAACACTATCGACGATTTCTTCCGATACACGCGGTCGTCCAGGACTTTTAAGTTTGCGCAAACAGCCCGTAGTTTCAATTTTTTTATGCCAATCGTAGATAGATTTTCTGGTTGGAGGTTCTTTTCCGAATCGTGATCGAAAATGCCGTTGCACAACAGTTACAGATTCCGTTTTGCTCAATTCAAGAACACAAAACGCCTTCTCCACTGCAGACACTGCGATTTTGACTGACTAGTCACGTGACACGCGCGCTATCGCCTACGTCACTTCCCTCAGTAGCAGGACACAAACTTTATGAGTACATCTACCTAACGGTTCGCAGTTGTGGTCCGTGTCTTCAATTGTTATTGTTTGACAGCATCTGGAAACTGTATACTTATTTATGAATCAGGGTGTATCATAAGACGAGTTCAGAAAGGTAAGTTTCAACGGCAATTCCAAACAAATCGGTGATGGCGTGAATTGTGAGGTTTGTGCGTGTAACTAGAGCCACCATGAGGTCACTTCTGTCGTAACTCAAACAGAAAAACGGGACGCTTTTTCAGCGTCATTTCGCCTTTTGGCAGGTCGTACCTCTAATCACATGTGGGTTTAGGTTTAACTGGGATTAACAGCAGGCCCTTTTCGCAGGTCTAGGTTTAGTCTCACTGTTTAAATTTTAGTTCCCTCCTTTCACGAAACCGCGAGATGGCGCTCCTGCGAGTTTTGATGCTACGATTTCTAAACATTAGCATGCTTTTCTATGGCGTGCTCGGTAGATAGCGATTCAAAAGCTGATTTATTTGTAAGATTGGTCATGAAAAGTAATAGTTATAAGCAGTGGCATAGCCAGAAATTTCTTAAGGAAGGGGGGGGAGTCCATGGGTTTGGTTCATTGGTGAAAGCCCCATATATACATATATATCGCTTTAAATTCATACTAAATCTCCCAAAGGGGGGGACCCGAGGCCCACCTCCTTGGCTACATCTATGGTAATAAGTGTAACGTTGAGAACGTGTTTCGTACCTAGATGCAGCTGCGGTTTCAGGTCCTGTAAACAAGAGGAAACTATTTTCCGTGCCAAAAGATGAGGCAAGGAGGATCGAATGAATTTTTCTTTAATTGTCCTAAATCAAGTTGGCAGCCACTCAGTAATCATTTAGTTAAGTACGCCCCTTTTTTTAGTCTTTTATATATCATCGCATTCTGTCTAAAAAATTTTAAATTCGGTGTTGTTTATTTTTGTCCAACGTTCTGTAAACTTTATCATCGGAAGATTAAGCCTAAGTACAGTACCATGTGACAACCAATTAAACATTTTGTGTCCTTTAGAGATAGAGAAATAAGTTGCAACTAGATCAGAACATAACTCAATACGATGATTGGACAAAAATCCCAATAATTACGGAGAAAATTTACGTCCAGTAATGTATTTGTACTAACCAGCCTTGTAACACGTAGATTCAATGCGAGATAATGCATTTCCCGAATACAATTGACGAAGCTTCCCCAAAACACACCATTTGGAAGATTATTCACTTATACCTAACCATGCAAGGCAATCAATTTTAGTACAATTGCAGTATAATAAAAAATAAGATTCTTTGGTAAAATTTTAGTGAAATTACTCAGTGGCGACTCCAGGTACGGGCATACCGGAAAACCGCCCACGGCCCCGCGCCATAGCGAACCCGCACCGCCGCCAATTAATTATTAGTTTTTGCCTAGCGTCACCTAAAATATTATAGTTGTATCATGAAATAAATACGGAATTACACCATGTAATACAAATTTTGAAGATGACAATCCGATTTTTGGGGTAAATGTGACAAGGATGGCAAGTCAGATAATATCCGAAATTTTCATCGTCCTGTGTAGTGGTTAGCATACCCGGGCGCTATCTGGGAGACGCGGTTTCGAGTCCCGCTCTAGGACGATGAAATTTTAAGTTTTCTGATATTATCTGACTTACCATCCTTGTCACATTTACATCAAAAATCGGATTGTCATCTTCAAAATTTGTATTGTAGTTGTAGATCACGATCATATACAAATAAATGACCAATTTTAGTATTTCGTCTTCCGAGAGGAGCTTTTATAAGCTGAAGCTCATCAAGACCTACCTATAAGAAACACCATGACCCAAGTCCGGCTGTCAGTTCTCGCTCTTCTGTCCATAGAAAACGTCGTGGCATCTACTCTGGACTATAGTGATTTGATAGAAGACTTCAGCCACAAGTCGCAGGATTCTTCTTTAAATAATAAACTTTACTTATAATTTATGCAGCTATCCTTGTTTATTTAGTAACAGGTCATTTTGGAATAGGTGATATTTTGGATTTCTAATTATATTAATAAACAATGTATTGTATTACATCGTGTTTATTTCATATAAATCAATACCACAATTCCTGATAAAAAAAATTGCTTTGGGATCACGTGAATTCACCCCAAGTGAGAAAAAACAAAAAGCGAGGGACTGCTTTACGGTCACAGTAAGAAACTTGTAATTTTTTTACGTTTACAGTAACACCCCGAGTTACGCAACATACGTAAATTCGCAGTTACGTAATAATTGCCGCATCTTTATCTGCAATTCCCTTCATTCTGACGGGGAAAAAAATTGACCTTCATTCTGACGGGGAAAAAAATGAAAATTCTGAGAACTACTTACTAGCGCGTATGAACACGTTTGCGGCTTTGCGCGGTTGCATCTATGACAGCCTTATCGCAGTAAGCACCATGGCTTTGGTAAGCACTAAGCACATTTCAGTTTCACTTGATATCTTACCTCATGCGGTTAGCTTAGTCACTTGTTGATCACCGCTAGGGTTCGTTGTTTATTTGCCGTCACAAGACATTACCATTTAATACAATACAGAGCCAACTTAGCCGTCACAGGACATTTTTTTACCTATTTGAAAAAGTGAATACACATGTAGGCTACAGTATTCCAGTTTGTTTTTATATTCTTTTACGTATGTATATATGTTTCATATTTTTAAATATAGTTTACGTATATCAGAGTAAATACTGTTGCATGATATCTCTTTTATAAAATAATAATAATAAATAATATACATATGTACATACATATAATAATAAATACAGCAGTTTCTTATGAACGTAATTTACAAATTCGACTTACGTAAAATTCAAGTTACGTAACAATTTACGGACGCATTACTTACGTAATTCGGGCTGTTACGATATATATATCATCATCATCATTGTCAACCATTATCAATCTACTGCTGGACGAAGGTCTCCCCAAGTTTCCTCCACAACGGTCTGTCTTGTGCCAGTCTCCTCCATGTCACTCCCGCATACTTTCGAATTTCATCCACCCATCTCCCATGTGGTATTCTTCTGGGTTTTTTCCTGTCTCTTGGAATCCAATCTAAAATTTCAGCTGTCCATCGATAGTCTGTCCTTCTGGCAGTATGTCCAGCCCATTGCCATTTCAGGGATTTAACTCTGATCGTGATGTCTTCCACTCTTGTCATTTTTCGGATCCACGAGTTCCTCTTCTTATATCTCCTGGTTACACCAAGCATGCACCTCTCTCCATACTACTTTGAGTTGTCTGCAGTCTTTGTATGTCTCTTTTAGTTAAGGTCCACGTCTCTGCACCATACGTAAGCACTGGAAGGATGCATTGATCAAACACTTTTCTTTTAAGACATAATGGCATATTGCTCTTGAAAATTATGCTGTTTCTTCCAAAAGCTCTCTAGGCAAGTTTTGTATGCCGATTAATTTCTTCATCAATGTGACCCTCACTTGATATCTGCTGTCCAAGATAAACGTACGTGTCTGTTATCTCCAGCTTTTCTCCATCAATCGATAAATCTTCATTTCTTGTAAAAGCATTGAAAATCACTTTTGTCTTCTGAAAGTTCATTCTTAATCCCACTTCTTTACTCTTGTCAGAAAGTTCCTGGATCATAATCTGCAGCTCTAATGGGGTAGTTGCAAAAATGACTACGCCATCAGCAAAACGAAGGTGGGTTAGATAATCTCCATTAATCTTTATCCCTTTGTTTTCCCAGTTCAGTGATTGAAAGACATTTTCCAATGTGGCATTAAAGAGCTTCGGAGATATGGTGTCACCTTGTCTCACTCCTTTTCCAATTTTTATGTGTGCTGTATTTTCAAACAGCCGAATCTTTGCACTTGCATTTTCATAGATGTTATTAATAATGTTAATGTATGCATCTTCAATATCATAGGATTTCAGAGCCATTGTAACTGCTGATGGTTTCACCAAATCAAAGGCTTTTTCATAATCGATAAAAGCCATGCACAATGGAAGTTCATATTCCCTCGCTCTTTCAATTAGTTCTCTCAATACGTTGATATGATCTATTGTGCTGTAGCCACTCCTGAATCCAGCTTGTTCTCTCGGTTGAGCCATGTCCAGTGTTACCTTCAAGTGGTGTGAAAGAACTTTAGTGAAGATTTTATAAACCACTGATAGGAGGCTGATAGGTCTGTAGTTCCTGAGATCCTTAATGTCACCTTTTTTATGTAGCAGGATCATTGTAGCGTTGTTCCAATCCTCAGGAATCTCCCTTTCATTAAGGCATCGAGTGAAAATTTGGGCGAGTACTGTTTCTATTTCTCCACTTGCTTCTTGTATGATGTCTACAGTAATTCCATCTTCTCCTGGAGCTTTTCCCCGCTTCATGTTCTTGATTGCATGTGCAACTTCTGCTGGGAGGACTGGAAGAACTCTGGTATTGGTACCTTTCATGATGTCTGGAGTACATGTATCATCCCTTTCATATAATTTGGAGTAGAAATCTTTCACTCTTGTCAAAATTTCGCTACTATTTCTTGTTACAGAACCATCTTCTTTTCTCAGTGCCATAATCTGTTTTCTTCCCTTACTGAGATGTCCCTTTGCTATCTTTAGGCTTTGGTTGTTTTAAATTGCTTTCCTCACTAGTTCATAGTTGAATTTCCTTACCTTTTCGTACTGTCTTGCATAGCTCTATATATTCCACTTTGGAAGTCACATCTTCTTTAGTTGTCCTAATCTCTCTTCTTTTTGCATCAACATTTTGGTTGTTCTTGATAATTTGTTTACATGCAACTTGTTCTTAGACCCAGCTAATTTTGTTGTTGTTTCCATAAGGTCTTTGGTTACTTTTCTGTTAACTTCAGAAATATCCACTTCTTCCAATGTTATGCCTTCTAAAGCAGAGAATCTGTTCTTCAGTTCCAACTTGAAGGTATTATGGTGTTTTTTAAGGTTGGTTATGTCGATACATTTTGTTTGTCTTATGAGCTTGCCACGTTCGAGTTTAGTGTTGAGGTGCGTCTTACATCTCACCAATCTATGGTCACTACCTGTGTTGAACTTGTTTAGCACACTGCAGTCTTCTATGACGAATTTTTTATTACACATAATAAAATCAATTTCACTTGTCGTCCCATTTGGATGTCTCCATGTCCATTTCCTGTGTGGATTTTTCTTAAAAAAGGAGTTCAAGATGAAAAACCCTTCTGCCTCTGCAAACTCAACGAGAGTATTTCCACGCTGGTTTCTGTTACCGTGACCGAATTTACCTACTGAAGTTTCATTCTGTTGCCGTTGCCCTATTTTTGCATTGAAATCTCCCATAATTATCTTCAAGTGCTGCTTACCTTTCTTATTTAGATGACGAATTTCCTCATAAAATTCTTCAATTTCTTCTTCAGGATGACTTGTGGTGGGTGCATAAGTTTGAATAATCTGAGCCTGGTATCTTCTCGAGAGTTGGATAACCAGTCGTGCAGCTCTGTCAGAGGAACTTTCAACTTCTACAACTTTATCCTTCAGTTTCTTGTTTATTATAAATCCAACACCACTAGTTCTGCCAGTATCTGTCCCACGATAGTAGAAGAGATGTCCACTTTTCAGTTCAATGAGATCTTCTCCTTTTCTCCTTACCTCACTTAGCCCGACGATGTCCCACTTGATCCTTTGTAGTTCCTCTTCTAATTCAAGAAGCCTTGAATCAGGAGATAGGGAGCGTCCATTATACGTAGCCAAGGTCAGCATCAGGTGGCAGCTTAGTCCGGTCCTCCGGGGATTCTTAGCACCCTCTGCCTTCATGTCGCACTGGCCGCTGCCTTGGCCAGGTACATTCCAGCTGCCGGAGACTGAGGGCCAAGATTTAAGTTGTGGAGTCATTTTGGAGGTGTTTGGCCATAACTCACCATGCTGGCCAAGCGGGTTGGTGAATGCGGGATAGCATTTCCTCTGATCCCGATGGTATAGTTATACCACTACTGGCGGTCGTCAGAGCCCTTTTAGTGGGAACAGGATGCACCACGAGAAGGCGATGTTGACATTTGTCAAGGAGAGGCTGTGATGTCGAGAAGGCGGGGTTGACATTTGTCAAGGAGAAGCTGAAATATGTGTGTGTGTGTGTGTGTGTGTGTGTGTGTGTGTGTGTGTGTGTGTGTGTGTGTGTGTGATAGCAAAGGAAAACGAAATTTATTCACCTTCAATAGTTGGTGGAGCCTCCACGATCGGGATTACAGCTGCGACCCTCCGGGGCATACTCTCAACCAGGCGTTGTACGACGGCTAGCGGTATTTTCTTCCATTCGGCTTGGAGAAGGCAGGTCAGTTCCTTCACCGATTTCGGACGGTGGGAGCACCCCTTAAGTCGACGCTCCAACTCGTCCCAGAGGCGCTCGATGGGGTTAAGGTCCGGGCTCCGCGCAAACCAGTCCATTCGATTAACCCTATTGTCACCATACCAAGCCATGGTGGACCTCGCAACATGACAGGTGGCATTGTCATCCTGAAAGTAACATGGGTCCGCCCCGTAAAACTGCCACAACGTAGGAAGCGCATGGTCATCCAAAATGGTGCAGTAGGTCTCGGCGTTGAGTCTACTAGGAATTACGACCAAGGGTCCCGTGCCATACCAGGAGAAGCACCCCCATAGCGTAATTCCACCGGCGCCGAACTTCACAGTTGACACAATACATTCCGGCAGGAGGTGTTCTCCAGGCAGACGCCAAACCCAGACCCTGCCATCCGAACGGTAGAGGGTGAACCTTGATTCCTCGCTCCAGAGAACCTGTTTCCACTGTTCAACGGTCCACTGTCGACGTTCTTTGCACCACGTTAGCCGAGCAGCGCTATTGGACTTGGTGATCAAAGGCTTGTGGGCGGCAGCACGTCCATGATAACCGAGCAGATGGGCTTCCTTATGGATGGTATTCATCGAAAGAACACTCTCAGATGCCTGTTGAAACTCCTCGCGGATGTGGCCCATCGATTTGGTTCGGTTCTTCCGAATTTCTCTGGCCAGCACCCGTCGGTCTCTAACTCCCATTTTTGTGAGTCTGCAGGGTCGGGGCACATTCCGACAGTCACCTCTCATTTTTCACTTGCCAATGACGTAGGCCACTGTCGATTTTCAGTACTTCAACTCGCTGGATATGTCACGTATGGATCGGCCATTTCTGTGATACCCGACGATTACACCTTTCTCGAAATCAGAGAGCTCCGAACTGCGTGGCATCTTGCATGCGACTGGTTGCGTTGTTGTTTCCAACACGATATTTAACGGCGGCGGCAGTGACGTTTATCAGGACCGCAGATATCGTCGATTGCAGTGGTGTTCAATTACTTGTTGGTAGATGGTGTATATATAAGGGGTTATTGCGATTGCGAAGGGCCCAAAGAAGAGCCATCGCCAGGGGCCCCGCAAGGGCTAGAGCCGCCACTGAAACTACTATACTGCACGGAACGAGAACCATCCCTATCTATGATGAGCATAGTTTATAGCAATAGCATCGAAACTGTCTTCAGCGCCTTCTCTGATTTCATAATTTCAAGAACCTGTCTGTAGAATCGCTCTGAACACCATCTCTTCTAGCCACTATACCTTGGGTATAATTTTTCAATTACAATTTTAAAATACTGCGTCATTTTAACCCGAGATGGATTTTTTCGACGTATTGCTAAAAGTTCATTGCGAACAGTAGTGAGAGCATTTTGAGTACTCTCCTGTATACCATGACTAATAAGATTTTTTTATCACATAGACAGTAAGAGCTGAGGCAAAGTTTGGTGTTAACAGAGTGATAACACTTCCTTTGTCATTACTGTCGCTGCTATTAACTTATCTTTCATTTTAATCGGCTGTCGAAAGTGATGACGTTGCTGTTCTGATCACAGCTGGCATAATTCTCAAAAGTTCCTGTGCTTAAATTCGACCAAATTTAGACTGATATTATCTATCTAGATCGTGCTTACCGAGAAGGCGTCCAGATGTTCAAAAAACCTTCCGTTTCCAAAATTCTCACAAAGCTGGGAATAGTGCCATAAGGCGAAATGAAAGCAATAACACCCATAGCTGTTCCATATAAAAAACAATGCAATGCTTCTTGTTCAAATATGAGTTTGGAGACTCTAGAATGAGAACCAAACCTAATTGTCGACGTTGATAGACAAAATTTTGGGGTCTTTCTACTGTTACAGATGTTTTACTTGACAATTAATGAAGCGCGGTAATGTGAATATTTCGTCCTAGTTTTTTTTTTTTTTTTTTTTAAGTTACGCACAGCTTTTCCGCTAGGGGCGTAAAGTTACACCACGTTGCCTCCATATATCTTCTGATTGATCGATTCCAAAAATCCCTTCAGCCTCGGTATCTACAGGTGTGAGAATATTTTCGGTACAATATGTGCGTTTTATTAATACACATTTCTGCCGCTAGTCAACGTATTTCTATTTGGGAATATTTTACCAATTGTAAAAGTCCAATTGATTTTTTTACGCTTTCCAGCCGTAGGTTGAAGAAGCGTATATGCTCCAGCTTTGTGCGTCTGTCCGCACGATAACTGGGGTAAAAATGATTCGATTTCAATGAAATTTTAGTATGTGGTAGGGGACCACCTGGGGATGAACCCTTTTGAAAATGTAAGAAATGGAGTCAAAGGTCAGGACAAAGGAGCGGGATCCATTCCATTGCCCTTTGCGTCATAACTTGCGCAAAAATGGTTCGATTTCGATGAAATTTTAGTATGTGGTAGGGGACCAACTGGGGACGAACCCTGTTGAAAATGGGCGAAATGAGGTTAAAGGTCAGGACATAGGAGCCAGATTTATTCTACAGCCATTATTCTCATAACTTGAGTAATGATTTCTGGTATGTTGGAAAGCGTATCGTAATCAATGTATTGCATGATTTTACTAATTTTTATTCTTTTTTTTTTTTGTAACTGTTTTCATTAGCTATGAAGAACACTGCTGACAATTCGTCGTTTAAATAATGCGCAGCTTTCGTGTATATTACAAACAGAAGTTTTCAATAGCATTTTTTATCACGTCTTTTGTAAAAAAAGATCGTGCTTATGTTATCGGTTTGTCCGTCCGTCCGTCCGTCTGTACCCACGATATCTCTGCAACTATTAGTCCGATTTCAAAAATTCTTTTTGCATTGGGAAGCTTGAAATGTGCAAATGATGATCCTTTATTTCGTTTTTTTTTACGATGTACAATTTCGCCGCTAGAGGACGTACATGCAGATGATGTCGAATTTAAAAATACGTTTTATTCCACATATTTGCTTCTAAACACCCGATTGAAAAAAATATTTTATCTTTCGATTCCATTTATGTCGAAGAGTATTTTAGATATAGTTACTTTTTAAAATTTCTCATAGATTTTCCGCTAGGGGCGTAAAATTAAATTACGTTTTTCCCGATAACTCTTCTTCTAAAACTCCGATTTGAAAAAGTTTTTCTTCAGCGGATATATCTCCTGATGGAAAATCTTTTGAATACAATTTTAAATTTTTGGCAAAGAATACTTTGGCCACCAGGGGACGTAAGTGTTAATTTTTGCTTCTGGTGTATTTGCCATAAAATCTGAGCTTCTGAAATATCGATTGAAAAAATTATTTCGTGGACTGATGCCACTCACATCGATAAACCTTTTCGGAATATTTTTCCTTCAAATATTCCACAGTTTCTTCGCCAGGGGGCGTAGATGTATATCTTATTTTTGTCAATATATCTCCTTCTATGAGTCCGATTTGAAAAATTCCTTCTTTGTTGGATAATGTTATCAGTGTGACATGTGGTTCATGTAATTTAAATTTTTTTAAGTAATTCATATACTTTCTGCTAGGGGGCGTAAAGGTAAATTGCGTTGTTCCCTATATCTCTGCTTCTAAATGCCCGATTTGAAAAATTCTTTCTGCACCGATACAGCTCCTGATGGGAAATCCTTTGCACATAGTTTCTAATTTTTGTAAAATGAAATGGTTTGGCCACCAGGTGGCGTAAGTCTTAATTTCCGTTGCTGATGTATTTGCAGCAAAATATGAGCTTCTAAAATCTCGATTGAAAAAAAAAGTCGTATGTTGACTGATACTACTCATGTCGACAAACCTTTTAGGAACATTTTCTTCTTGAAGTAATTCATGGTTTCTACGCCAGGGGGCGTAGATGTATATCTTATTTTTGTCAATATCTCTACTTCTAAGAGTCCGATTTGAAAAATTCCTTCTTTGTTGGATAGTGTTTCCGATGCGAAATGTTTTCCCTATAAATTCAAAATGTTCAAGTAAATCATAGACTTTCCGTTAGGGGCACAAAGGTAAATTGCCTTTTCTGCGTTATTTCTGCTCCTAAAACTCCGATTTGGAAAAGTCTTCCTGTATCGCATACAAGATCTGATGGAAAATATTTTTCACATAATTTCTAATGTTTGGTAAAGAATGGTTTGGCCACCAGGGGTCATAAGTGTTAATTTCTGCTTCTGATGTATTTGTAGCAAAATCTCGGCTCCTGAAAACTCGATTAATTTTTTTTTTTTCTTGGACCAATACCGCTCATATGGATAAACCTTTTCAGAATACTTTCTTCTTAAAATAATGCATGGTTTTCCCACCAGGGGACGTAAAGTCACATCTTATTTTTGTCGATATCTTTGTTTCTAAGAGTTCGTAAGCTCACGATTCCGTTTACAGCAATATCTGAAAAAACTTCTTTCTTCCGTCAGATACTATTGTTTTCCATACCGGTTCCACTGACCTTTTTTTTTTTTTTTTTGATTGGAGGTTTTTTTGTTTTTTTTTCAATTGGAGGTTTAACGACCACCGTGAGCAACTCAATGAGCTATAAGCAGTCGCCCGTCCCTAATTTAGGGTCACTGGTTCCAGGGAAGGGAGAGAGCCAGCACCGTAAGACAAACACAACATCCATGCCTGACCGGGATTCGAACCCGGACCCCTTACGGACGAATGATCAGAGGCCAGCGCCACCGGGTCGGCCCACTGACTTTGAATAGCTTTGATAAATTTCATTTGCGTCACAACGGATGCAAAAGACGTGCTTATTACACCCGAAAATTCGGTGTCATCTTTTTTGTTTTAAACTGGTTTCATTAGCTATGAAGGACACTGCTGACAATTCGTTACTTAAATAATGTGTCCCTTTCCTGTACAGTACAAAAAGTAGTTTTCAATAGCATCGGGGTTTTTTTACGGCGGGAGGGGGGGGGGGTTAACGACCACCGTGAGTAACTTAATGGGCTATAAGAAGTCGTCCGTCCCTAATTTAGTGCAACTGGTATCCGGGAAGGGAGAGAACCAGTGCCGTACGTAAGACAAAAACAACATCCATGCTTCACCGGGATTCTAGCCCAGACCCATCTTGGACAATTGGTCATAAGCCCGCGCCACTGGAGGTGGCTTTCAATAGTATGCTTAGAAGCTGAGATACAGTCCCAAAAAGAAATGCTTACTCGCGCCTCTAAGTGTCAGAGCAGTAAACCATAAAAAAAATGTTTCACAAAGTGAATGATATTTAGCGTCAAAATAATTTTTCAAAAAGATATCCAAAAATATAGATATTATATTTGTTCTCTTTAGCGGGTAAATTGCCTATTATTTAGGGTAAGAGATCTGCATAAAATGTTTTCGAACGAGAGTTATACCCAAAGTAATGCAAAAGTGGGCATAACTTTGTTATTAACTGACAGAGGTTGTTCAAATTGCACATGTTGGTAGAGTAACTCTTTCTCTATACAAAAGTACTACTCAACATAGTCTCCATCTCAAGCGATGCATTTGTGCCATCGTTGAACCCAACTCTCGAATCATCTTTGAAAAAATTCAGGTGTGGACTGTTGTACCCATTTCTTCACAGCCACTTTCACCTCGTCTGTGTCATCAAATCGTTGTCCCTGGAGACTCCTTCATCAGACCGAACAGGTAGAAGTCGGAGGGCGCCAGATCTGGGTTGAACAGTGGATGGGAGGGGGGACACACCGACCAGCCTGATTTGTTGCCAAAGATGTGTGTGGTCTCGCATTGTCATGGTGAATGTAGATCCTTTTCAGATTCTTGCTCGATCTCTTCCTCCTTATGGCTTCTCTAAGCTTCTTGAGTACCTCTCGCTGGTCACGGAACGGCCACGTTCCAGAAAATCGAGGAGAATGACCAACACTGTCATCCCAGAAAACAGTCACCATGACTTTCTGTTCTGATCGCTGGCTCTTGGACTTCTTAGGCCTTGGTGAAGAGGTGTGGCGACATTCCATGGATTGATTCTTCGTTTCCAGATCACGAAAATACACCCACGTTTCATATCCTGTCACCAGATAGGAAAAAACGTGTCTTCATTCATTCATTGGCTTCAAATGCTTCCAGCAGATCAGAGCAGACTTCCACCCTTCTCTCCTTCAAATCGGGTGTCAACTGCCGAGGTACCCACTTTGCACACACATTCCAATAACCTAAGTCTTCCACCATCTTCTGTACGGCATTGTGACCACAATCCAGTTGCGAAATAAGCTCACGGATTGTCACTCGTCTCTTCGCGCCTTTCAGTTCATCCACTCGCTGACAATTCGTGTTAGTGGTCGCAGATGATGGTCTCCCCCTGCACGGTTTGTCTTCAACGCTAGATTCCTCTTCTTTAAACTTCTTCATCCATCTGGGCACATTGCTCTTGTCAATGGTGTCATCTCCGTAAACATTCTGTAGCCTTCTGTGGATGTTGGACAGCCTGCATATTTCCTTCGTGAAGAACTCAATCACGGCACGTTGCTTCTGTTCGTAATCCATTATTTACCTGCAATGAAGAGGAATTACTATAGAGGAAGAGTTTCCCTACCAACATGTGCAATTTTAACGACCTCTGTCAGTTAATAAAAAGTTATGCCCACTTTTGTATTACTTTACAACCCTCGTATTAAGAAACATATGTGATCAAAAAGGAATTTTTTCAAAGGGGTTCTTAGACGCGCGAAGACGGCTGCAAATACGCTGTAAACAGAACAATTTAGTAAAATCATGCAATGCGTTGATTATGATACGCTTTCCAACATACCAGAAATCCTTACTCAAATTATTATTCAAGTTATGAGAATAATGGTTGTGGAATAAATCTCGCTCCTATGACCAGACCTTTGACCCCATTTCGATGATATTCAACAGAACCGGTTAAGTATATTTCCGGAACAACATGAAGTTTTGTCGCAATCGAAGCATTTTTACGCAAGTTATGACGCATAAGTACGATGGAATGGATCCCGCTCCTATGTTCTGACCTTTAAGCCCATTTCACTCATTTTCGATAGGGTTCGCCCTGCAGTGTTTTCCTACCACATACTAAAATTTCATCGAAATCGAACTGTTTTTACGTAAGTTATGACGCATAAGAGCAATGGAATGCATCCCGCTCTTATGTCATGACCTTTGACCCCACTTTACCCATTTTCAATAGGGTTCATTCCCATGTGGTCCCCTACGACATACTAAAATTTCATCGAAATCGAACCATATTTACGCAAGTTATGACGCATAAAGGCAATGGAATGTATCCCGCTCCTATGTGCTGACCTATGACCCCACTTTTAATAGGTTCGTCCCCAGGTGGTCCCCTACCACTTACTAAAATTTCATCGAAATCGAACCATATTTACGCAAGTTATGACGCATAAAGGCAATCGAATGCATCCCGCTCCTATGTGCTGACCTATGACCCCACTTCACCCACTTTTAATATGTTCATCCCCAGGTGGTCCCCTACCACATACTAAAATTTCATCGAAATCGAACCATTTTTATGCGAGTTATCGTGCGCGCAGACGGACGGACGGATGGACAGACGGACGGACGGATGGAAAGACGGACAGACGGGCAAAGCTGGAGCACATACGCTTCTTCAACCTACGGTTGGAAGGTGTGAAAAATGCACGCACGTCCTCCAATGGCAAAATTGTGTTAAGAAAAATTTCTAATTATGTGCAAAATTTTCTTCTCCTGGAATGATATCGACAAAGGAAGAATTTTCCAAATCGGATCGTTAAAAAGCAGCGATACCGAGAATAGGATATAAATCTATGCCGTTACGAAACAAAAAAACTGCAATATTATGAGTAGTAAGTATGCGCAGAAAGTTTTCTGTCGGAAGCGTAGCCTGAATGAAAAAGAACTTTCATGATCAAGATTTTAGGACTGCAGATACTGCAAATTTATCAGAAACAGAAATATTGAATTAACGCCTCCTAGTGCTAAAAGGGTTCGTTACGAAAAATTAGAAATGTAGGCAAAAACACGAACTCTGTCTGACGCAAGAATTTTTTCGAATCGAAATTTTAAAAGAAGAGCTATCGGGGAAAACGCAGTTTGCTTTTACGCCACCTAGCGGGAGAACTGCGCATTATTTTGAAAAGAAACAGTACGAGAAACGGTTTTTGTTTAAAAGATGTCCAAAAAAAGAAAGATTTGTTCAATGGGATTTTCAGATTTCAGAAGCAATGATATGGAATAAAATATATCTTGAATTCGATAGAATATTCATCTACATCACCTAGCGGCGAAGTTATGCATCGGAAAAAGACCAAAAAGCAAGGAACATCGTTTTGTGGTAACGTCCAGTCTCGACAGCAAATAAATGGTCCGTTTCGATGAAGAAGAGGGTTAAATCAGTTTTATGGAACAAAGGTAGACATTCATGACTGAATGGTTTTACTCTTCTTTAAGCGAATTTAAATGTTCCTCTTACTGCAGACAAAGTATTCGGTGAAATCTCTCTCTATACTCAAGGTATGTCTCTTTTGTTCTTTTTTATGATTATTATTGGTTTAGATGGATTTATTGGACATCTTGGTACAGAGACATGACAAAGAGGCAGACGTAGACAGGAGAAAGATGTTTCACATCAACAAGTACATATCATACATGCTTAGAGCATGCCAAATGATCAATTTACACAGAAATAGCCAGTGTTGATCAAGTAACACATTATGAACAAGTACACGTCAAACATGGTTTTAAAGTATGCTAAATGAACAATGTACACAGAGAGCCAGTGTTGGACAAGTAACACACTGAGAGCATGAGCCGAAAGACAAACATCCATTCCTCACCGGGATTCGAATCCGGACCCAACTAGGGAGAACGGTAATCAGCCAGCGTCTTAGACCACTGCGCCACCGGGCGGCCTTTTGTTCTTCAATAAAATACTTTTACAGTAGTGAAAACTTTCAAAAAACAGTTAAAAAATAAAACATGAAGTGCAAGCATGTTATGAGATACAGAATAAACCTATAGAACTTCAGTTACTTCTGTGCGTGTGTAAGTCCAGTTAACATATATTATGAATGACATACAAGATTAGCCGTCCCGGTGGCACAGTGGTCTAAGCGATGGCTTCTGACCATTCGTCCGAAAGGGGTCCGGGTTCGAATCCCCGTGTGGCATGGATGTTGTGTTTGTCTTACGGTACTGGCTCTCTCTCCCTTCCCTAGAACCAGTGATCCTAAATTAGGTACGGGCGACTGCTTATAGCCCATTGAGTTGCTCACAGTGGTCGTTAAACCTTCAATCACAAAATCACACACAGAAAGCTAAATCGATTCGTTTCGCCGCCCCGGTGGCGCAGTGTTCTAAGCGACGGCCTCTGATCATCCGTCCGAAAGTGGTCCGGGTTCGAATCCCGTTGAGGCATGGATGTTGTGTTTGTCTTACGGCACTGGCTCTCTCCCTTCCCTGGAACCAGTTACCCTAAATTAGGGACGGGCGACTGCTTACAGCCCATTGAGTTGCTCACGGTGGTCGTTAAACATCCAATCCAATCCAACATAGCCGCCCCGGTGGCGCAGTGGTCTAAGGCGCTGGCCTGTGATCATTCGTCCGTAAGGGGTCCGGGTTCGAATCCCGCTGAGGCATGGATGTTGGGTTTGTCTTACGGCACTGGCTCTCTCCCTTCCCTGGAACCAGTGACCCTAAATTAGGGACGGGCGACTGCTTATAGCCCATTGAGTTGCTCACGGTGGTCGTTAAACCTCCAATCAAAAAAAAAAAAAAAAATCCAACATACGGGATTACACCATTGTACAATACAAATTTGGAAGATATGAATCCGTTTATTGGTGTAAATATGACATGGATGTTAAGTCAGATAATATCCGAAAACTTGAAAATTCCTTCGTCCTGGAGCGGAAATCGAAACCGCGTCTCCCGGATAGCGCCCGAGTAAGCTAACCCCTACACCTCTCAGAACGACCAAGTTTCAAGTTTTCGATTAATTTGAATATTTTGTATATTTGAATATTTTATTTTATATATTTAAATTATTTTGTGTAGTGGTTAGCACACTCGGACGCTATTCGGGAGACGCGAATTCGATTCCCGCTTCAGGACGACGAAATTACCAAGTTTTCGGATATTATCTGACTTAACGTCCATGTCATATTTACACCAGTAAACGGATTCACATCTTCGAAATTTGTATTAACATATACACTGCTGGACAATTGCTAAGGACGGATCATAAACGGCGATATAGCGCATAAAAAAGTAAGTGTGGTTGGATGCCAAGTGAAATAAAATAATGTCAGAATGCCAGGACATTACAAGAAAGACAATTTATTGTGCTCTGAAATCCAGAAGGCTTTGGAACGTGTTCAAGGGACAAACAGGCCATTTTGTGCAGAATACGTAAACGTGAAAAAAATGCAATAACCGTCCGCAGGCGTTCCGGCGTACGATGTCAATACGGGATATGGCCACCATGGAGGGCGATGCAAGATTCCACACGTCGTATCATGCTTTGCACAACATTATCAAGCAGCTGTTGGGGTAATTTATCCCATTCCTCTGTCAGTGCACGGGTGAGGGTGTCCTTGTTTATTGGAGGGCATTGGCGACCAGCAAGACTCCTCCCTAAAGCATCCCACACATTTTCAATGGGATTCAGATCAGGAGAACGTGCTGGCCATACGAGGCGTTGAATATACTCGCTCTCAAGACACTCCTGGACAGCGACTGTTCGATGACATGTTGCGTTGTCGTCCATGAAAATGAATCTATCACCGACAGCACCACGGAACATGCGAACATGAGGTAGCAGAACATCATTAATGTATCGTTGGCCAGTCATAGTCCCAGTTGGAAGCACACAGAGGGACGTACGGCCATTGATCATGATGCCAGCCCATACCATGACACTACATGTCGGATATCGGTCCCTTTCCTGTATGTTTGCTGGACAATATGCAGTACCACTACCACGCCAGATCAGTTGTCGTCGACAATCAGACGATAGACTGTATCTACTCTCATCTGAGAAGAGGACAGCAGACCGGTCGTTATCAGTCCAATTGCGATGTTGATGGCACCATTGCAAACGGGCAGTACGGTGACGTCTGGACAGTGGAATGCACACAACAGGACGGCGGGCGTATAGTCCTCCTTCATGCAAACGTCTGGCGACAGTTTTTCGGGAGATCCGCTTGCCAGTAGCAGCCATAAACTGATTTGCTACCTCACTTGCTGTGCTGCGCCGGTGTCTTTTTGCTGATAGCACTATGTACCGATCTTCTGCAGGTGTCGTACTGCGAACACGACCTCATCCGTGACGTTTGCTACACTCTCCATTTATTTGAAATGATTTCCAAAGCCTTGAAACAACACTGTGGCTGACGTCGAACTCTCTGGCAACATCTGTTATTTTTCGCCCTTCTTCAATCTTGCCAATAATACGGCCACGCGTAAAATCATCTAGGGGATGTCGGGAAGACATACTGAAAATTGCAAGTTCGTCAATTGATTGTTTCCCTTTCAACTTTGCGTTTGAACAACAACGGTCAATACGCGTCAAATTCTTTATATCTCTTATCAGCGCTATGACGTCACGAACAAGTTTGGCAATCCAAAATTTGCATACGCACAACACGTCTTACTGTATCCCGCACTTATGCTAATTTCCACCTTTTCCTGCCTTCCATTTTATGGTTGCTATCGTTGCTGTTGTCATCCGTCCTTAGCAATTGTCCGGCAGTGTATTATAATTGAACATAGATATATACAGGGTATTCCCCAGAGACGTATAATAAAAAAAATAACAAATTCTGAACTTAGCACAATTTATTAGCGACACGTGTTGTTCCAGAAACACAAACTGAGAATTTTTTTACATGTCTAATAAACTTTAACACGAGCTCTCCACACTGGTGGCGTGGCAAACGTCCAACCGGTATTCTACCTCAGCCCACGTGTTGAGAAGTATTTGTGGTGTCACGTTGTTGATTGCTGCAAAAATTCTGCTGCGTAAGTCTCCCAGATTACGCACCGGTGTAGCGTACACCTGATCTTTAACAAACCCCCACAGGAAAAAGTCAGGTGGAGTTAGGCCTGGTGATCTGGGGTGGACCATGCAATGAACACTGATCATCTCCTAATCCATCTTGCAGTGAAGTGGTCATCCAAGAATGTGCGGACATCATTGGCAAAATCCGGGGAGCCCCATCTTGTTGAAAATTTGTTCCTTCAAGCAGCTGAGGCACAGCGAATTTCTGTAACATGTCCAGGTATGTTAGTCCAGTTACCGTGGCCTGCGCAAAAATAAAGATACCGATGATTTTGTCCTTCATGATCTCACACCAAACATTGCATTTTGGAGAATCCCGTTCATGTACTTGAACAACTTGCGGATTTTCGGACCCCCACATGTGGAAGTTATGTCTGTTTGCCTTTTCAGACGCGTGGAATGTTGACTCATCTGAAAAGCATAACCGGTCTAGGAATGTATCGTCGGCATCAATTTTGGCCAGCATTGTATCCGCAAATTTTTCCGTGCCGTCCTGTCATGCGGCTTAACTTGTTGAATCTTGTACGCATGTAAACGCAATCTTCTATGGAGTACCGATGCACTGTTGTTGGTGGGATGTCTAACTGCACACTAGCCTTTCGGACGGATTTCTTCTGGCTTCTCTGAAATGACTCGAATCCGTTGAACGTCTTCCTCAGACACCGTACGCTTAGCATGTTTACCACTCATCGGTAACAAACTTCTGCATTTCTCTGAGTTGCTTGTACCATTTCATAATGGATACGTCTGCCATCGCTCCAAGGTTGTACCCGTGGCGAAAACGGCGCTGTACAAGCGTCACGGACTTCAATTCCGAAAGCTGTAGCACACAAAACACCTTCTGCTGTGGAGTCACATGGCGACTGAGCTATCTATTTCGCCGCAATGTGGAAGAAGTAGACAGCTTTTGCGCGCCCAAATTCACCTGGTTTATAAATTTCACAGCTGCTCTTTACAATGGCTCCCAGCTTCTGTCATTCGAACTAGTACTTTGTACGTAACGAATTTTTCTTTTATACATCCAAGTGGAACGCCCGGTATATACGACTCTTTTGCTACATAAATAAAATTATGATCTTTCAACTTTTCACATATCTTTAACTACATAGAAAAATCACAGATCTCGCAACTGCATCCATCTTTACGTCCCGATTTTCACCAATGGATGGAGGAATTGGTGTTCAGCAAAGAGCCCTCATCTTCGGGCATAGGATGCAAGATGCATATCTGTTAAGCTGACTATTGGCAGCACAGTGCCATTGGTGGAAAAACAATGCCGTGTGTTCAGTGCCTGTGATTGATAAAGGCTCAAGTCACTGGTGAAAGTTGCTAGCGAACATATTGCCTATTTAGACCTGTTCAGGGTTTTTTATTTGTTTTTTTTTTGGGGGGGGGGGGGGTTCCTCTCTCTATTTCCATGCATCAGAAAAAAAACCTACTCACAATTAATTTATGCAGCAAAATCCTCGGGAAATTTGAAAAGTGTATTCTTTCAGAGAGGGAACACAAAATAAACCTGCACATCCTGATTTGCGATTTAAAACTCCTGCTATGCCATGTAGAATGACACATTTCCAAACAAACTACTGGATTACACCATATATAGAGGGTGAGTCGAAAGTTTTGCAATATTTGGATCACTTTATGTCTTCATTCGTACCTTTACGACGAAAGCTGATTAGCATTCAAAGTATAGACCATCGTGTTGCGCCATCTTTAGCCATCTGCCTGCCAGTTCTTCGATTCCGCGACGGTACCGGTTCTTGTCCTTCGAGGCGAAGAACTCCTTCACTCCAGCTGCCACCTATTCCTTGTTGTTGAAGTGCCGCCCGCAAAGGAAGAGGATCATGGACGAGAAAAAGAATATAATCACACGGGGCACGGTCCGCACTATATGCTGGGTGTAGCATCAATTCAATGCCCTCAAGTTCCTGGAGTTCAGCCCGAGTCGTCCGCGCGGTGTGAAACCGAGCGTTGCCCTGCTGTAGGAGAGCGTGCTACCTGTTCACAAGTGCCGGGTGCTTCTCCTCCAAAACGGCATACATCCGTTCCATCTGTTCAGAGTAGAGGTTGGCGTTGACGGTCCGACCGTCTGGAACAAATTCGTAATGGATTATCACCTCGAAATTCCACCAGACGCACAGCATCACCTTGTGCTCGAAGCACCTACGTTTGGCAACAGGTTCTGGTAGCTGGCCCGGGCTCAACCACTGCCGTTGTGTGTTACGAATACGGAAATAGACCAGTGGCGGCTCGTGGTGTAAAATGCTGGTGAGGCGAACGGTCTTGATGTAAATGTAAAACAGTAAAACATATGTTATTGAAAAATATATAAATTCGTATAACGTTATACGAATATATATATATATATCATCATCATCATTGTCAACCATTATCAATCCACTGCTGGACGAAGGTCTCCCCAAGTTTCCTCCACAACGGTCTGTCTTGTGCTAGTCTCCTCCATGTCACCCCTGCATACTTTCGAATTTCATCCACCCATCTCCCATGTGGTCTTCTTCTGGGTCTTTTCCTGTCCCTTGGAATCCAATCTAAAATTTCGGCTGTCCATCGATGATCTGTCCTTCTGGCAGTATGTCCAGCCCATTGCCATTTCAGGGATTTAACTCTGATCATGATGTCTTCCACTCTTGTCATTTTTCGGATCCACGAGTTCCTCTTCTTATCTCTCCTGGTTACACCAAGCATGCACCTCTGCATGCTTCTTTGAGTTGTCTGCAGCCTTTGTATGTCTCTTTTAGTTAAGGTCCACGTCTCTGCACCATACGTAAGCACTGGAAGGATGCATTGATCAAACACTTTTCTTTTAAGACATAATGGCATATTGCTCTTGAAAATTATGCTGTTTCTTCCAAAAGCTCTCCAGGCAAGTTTTGTACGCCGATTAATTTCTTCATCAATGTGACCCTCACTTGATATCTGCTGTCCAAGATAAACGTACGTGTCTGTTATCTCCAGCTTTTCTCCATCAATCGATAAATCTTCATTTCTTGTAAAAGCATTGAACATCACTTTTGTCTTCTGAAAGTTCATTTTTAATCCCACTTCTTTACTCTTGTCAGCAAGTTCCTGGATCATACTCTGCAGCTCTGATGGGGTAGTTGCAAAAATGACTACGTCATCAGCAAAACGAAGGTGGGTTAGATAATCTCCATTAATCTTTATCCCCTTGTTTTCCCAGCTCAGCGACTGAAAAACACCCTCCAATGTGGCATTAAAGAGCTTCGGAGATATGGTGTCACCTTGTCTCACTCCCTTTCCAATTTTTACGCGTGTTGTATTTTCAAACAGCCGAATCTTTGCACTTGCATTTTCATAGATGTTATTAATAATATTAATGTATGCATCTTCAATACCGCAGGTTTTCAGAGCCATTGTAACTGCTGATGGTTTTACCGAATCAAAGGCTTTTTCATAATCGATAAAAGCCATGCACAATGGAAGTTCATATTCCCTCGCTCTTTCAATTAGTTCTCTCAGCACGTGGATATGATCTATTGTGCTGTAGCCACTCCTGAATCCAGCTTGTTCTCTCGGTTGAGCCATGTTCAGTGTTACCTTCAAGCGGTGTGAAAGAACTTTAGTGAAGATTTTATAAACTACTGATAGGAGGCTGATAGGTCTGTAGTTTCCGAGATCCTCAATGTCACCTTTCTTATGTAGCAGGATCATTGTAGCGGTGTTCCAATCCTCAGGAATCTTTCCTTCATTAAGGCATCGAGTGAAAATTTGGGCGAGTACTGTTTCGATTTCTCCACTTGCTTCTTGTATGATGTCTACAGTAATTCCATCTTCTCCTGGAGCTTTTCCTCGCTTCATGTTCTTGATTGCATGTGCAACTTCTGCTGGAAGGACTGGAGGAACTCTGGTACTGGTATCTTTCATGATGTCTGGAGTGCATATATCATCCCTTTCATATAATTTGGAGTAGAAATATTTCACTCTTGTCAAAATTTCGCCTCTATTTCTTGTTACAGAACCATCTTTTCTCAGTGCCATAATCTGTTTTCTTCCCTTACTGAGATGTCCCTTTGCTATCTTTAGGCTTTGGTTGTTTTCAATTGCTTTCCTCACTAGTTCACAGTTGAATTTCCTTACGTCTTCAGTGATACTTTTTCTTATTGTCTTGCATAGCTCTATATATTCTACTTTGGAAGTCACATCTTCTTTAGTTGTCCTCATCTCTCTTCTTTTTTGCATCAACATTTTGGTTTTTCCTGATAATTTGTTCACATGCAACTTGTTCTTAGACCCAGCTAATTTTGTTGCTGTTTCCATAAGAGCTTTGGTTACTTTTCTGTTAACTTCAGAGATGTCCACTTCTATATATATATATATATATATATATATATATCAGTGGCGTAGCAGGGGGGTCGTGGTTTGCACCCCCTTATTAGGCGAGACAGCTTTTTCTAAGTACGTTTTATAGATAATTTCCCTATTTAAATTCTTTGATTTTTATATAACTCGGAAAGCAATATAATTTCTTGATAATAGAAGAGAAAGTAAAGCAAAGCGGCCAAAGAAGTTGCTTTATTAAATTTTTATTAAAACAACTATAATTTATTGCATTTTCTTCATTTTATTAAATTAGCTTCATTTTGTATTAATATTCAAGATGTGCGTACGTACCAATAGGAAAATATTTGTTGAAGCGCCCCCCCCCCAAATTGTTATATGCACTTATGCACAGTTATACAGCAGAAGCGCAGAACCCCCCCCCTTCAAAAAGTTTCATGTCAAAGGCAGTATCCCCCATTAGATATCTTTGAAGTCCTGGGTTCGAGTCGGCTGAATCATTAAAATCCGCTGAGATTCGGAATTTAGCCCTTATATACAAATATTATTCAACAGTAATGGAATAAAATTATAGAAATATATGAAACACGGCGTGGGGAGTCTTTCTTCACGAAAAAATCCAAAAATTTTAGAGAAAAAATGTACATATACCTCTCTATATATGTGTGTGTGTAATATACGCTACTTTTGCAACAATATTTTTATGAAGACAATTATTCGATAATTTTACAACAAAGAAAGAAATATTTCACCAGTATTCTTTTATGTAATACACTTGAGCGAAAATACGCAATTTGCGCGGTTTCTTTAGCTAGTCAATGCGTCACTCACATCCCAACGCCAATCGGAGATCCACTTCTTAAAAAATTCAAAGTAAATCATTTGAATATAATTTTTTTCTCACGAAGTGTTTCTTGAGCTTGAATAAAAGTCACAGTTCGATTGGCATATTAGTGAAGGTGCATTTAGCACGGGTCACAAACTGAAGTCCAGGCTCGTGATAACTATGTACAGGAGAAGTCAAGCTAAGGAAGTACATTTCTATATAAAAAAAAGTATAAAATAATTTAAACCTGGAATTAAAAACAGAGGAATACGAAATTAATTTGCTTTGGGCTCGAACAGAATGCTTTCAGTTTATTTTTTATAAATAAGTTCAATTCTGCGATCCTTTTTGGCTGCAAATTTGTCTATGATCAGATCATAAAATGGTTGAGTAGACATTAGATGGTTCAGCAATTCTTTCTCGATTGAAATTTTAGCGAGTGAAGACAAACGATCTTGTGCCGTTGTATTACGGAGGTAAGTCTTAATTCTCTTCAAACAAGAAAAAATTCCTTTCAGCAGAAGAACTTGTTGACGCCAGTGTCAATACAAGAGAAAATCATTTGTAGGCTTCTGGTAACACATCTTTCAGCTCGTTTTCTTTCATTGTTTTCAAGGTTTTCTGAAAACTGAGTTCCCTGAAGTTGTGATCATTATATAAAAAATCTAATTCGTTTTTTAGTCGTTGTGTGTCTGTAAAAATGTTTGGATAAATTTTTTTGAGTGTTAAGGGCACTGGATGGAAATGACTCTGAATAACTATGGTATTTTGAGCTGTCAACTAGCTGCAGAAACTCGAGCTTTCCCATATCTTCAAATCTGGTATTTATTTGGACTTTTATATATTCATGAATACACTCCATTAAATCATTCTGTATCATTTTAGATTGTCCAGAAAAGAAGCTTCGTATTTCTTCAAAATGTGCTTTTAATTCTCGGATGCTCCTACGAAGTAACATTTGGAACATTTCCTTGAAATTGCCTTTATTTAATGAGGAAATAGTTTCATCATGTCCTCGAAAAGGCAGTTCTTGCTTGCTTAGAACGACAACTAAATCGATTATATGTTCCATAAAAAGCCTATTTAGTCTGACCTTTTCATTAAACTTGACTTCACGAAGAGCAGCAATTTTCTTTGAGCATATCAGAAATAGTGTTTGTTTTTTTCCATTCGTTTTAGACCTACGTGGTTAGTTCTATGCTCTTTAGAGCTTTCGTGCAATTTTGCACTACGAGAAAAGTTTTTAGATCAAAATAACCCGTTGTATTCCACACATTTTTCTTATTGCTCAAAAGTAAACATGGCCAGCAAAAGAGAGTTTGCTTGTAATAGCACCAGAAAGCCAGGGAAAAATCTCGTACTATGATTTATTGAAAGACCTAAAAAACGATTTGCCGCACTTCTTATCTTTAGATATTGAACTTATTATAGGTGTCGGTCTTCCAGATATGAGAACATCCTTGTTATCATAATCTTTCCAGTGTTTAAAAGGAATTTCTTCCAGAACACAAATCACGTCGTTTGTTGGGCCATTCATATTTTCCAACAAAAATCAAAATATGCTGTTTAGTAACAATAACAAAATAAAAAAAGAAAAACTCAACATTACTATGAACTAGCAAACACCCGCAGAAGAGAGGATTGAAAACACACTACAAAAAGTTAGATTCAAATACACTCTGACGAATAGTTAAAGCTACGTAGAAATCTTCGTACTCCAAAGCTTATAGAGGCGAACGGCGTCATCGCCTGTGAAACCACTTTTCACAAGGGTCATCTGCTCATTTTCCCGCGCCCATTGGATACACAATCCTTGGGTTCTCCAATAACAGCGGAGATGCGATTCCAGTTTAAGCGAAATGGAGGGTCGCCTCAGAAATTTCCTTTCTCTTACTGGAAGTCCGGCACCTCTTTAGGTAGACCTCGGACCGTGGGGGTGGGGGGTTCAGTCTGTAGGGCTCTTCTCTGATCCCCAGTTCCCAAAACCGACTTCTCATCGAGACGATTCAGCCGGTCGCCTCTCAGCGCTTAAAACATGCAGCTAGCTGCTTTGCAAAAATAATGATTCATTCCTCTTCTCGAAAGCCTTTCTTTAACCTAATTCATGAATCACAATGTGAATTTCAGTGTTTCATTTATCCTGCAAAGTTCTTATACCTTTGTTACGGACAGAAGGTTTTTTTTTTTTCTTTCACTTTGCGGAATTTCAGGTGAGGCGGCGCCTCACTTGCCTCATCTGACGGGCCGCCACTGAAATAGACCCACTTTTCATCGCACGTAACAATTCTCTTGATGAAACGTACACATCGCGCAAGTTTTCTAGGAGTTCCGTGCACATTTCCACTCGGCAGTTTGCTTCAGCTGGCGTCAGTTCGTGAGGGACAATGCGGCAGCTTCTGCACATCTTGCCGAGGCCTTGAAGGTGACGAACCAAGGTGGTCTGGGATATGCCCAGCTCACCTGATAATCTTCTAGGGCTAGTTGTTGGATTTGCATTTACGGCCTGGCGCAAGGCCTCCGAATCCACGGTTCGCGGCCTACCTGAACTTGGGTGATCGTGGAGGTTTCTGTTACCTGAGCGGAATTTCTTGAACCATCTGGTTGCGGTGCAGTTGTCCACGGAACCTTCTCCTTTCACGTGACAAATGTTTCATGTTGCGTGAGCGGCGTTATGGCCGATTTCAAACTCGTAAAGCAAAAGTTCTCCAATTAGCCGGTTGTGGCTGTTCATCTTTTAGGCGTCCCAACCAAAGACAGAACGAAGACATGCTATGCTGTTCACAGCAACGAGTACCACTTTAGATCCGTTTTGACTAACTGCAGTGCGTGACTTGAACTAGTTTAAACACGTGACATAACCCCCCTCCCTCCCACAGCACATGCGTTTATGCAAATATTGCAAAACTTTCTATTCACCAGCTTATACACTGAGTGGCCACTTTATTATGGCCACACCCTCAGTACTTCGTTGGGCCACCTTTTGCCTTTAATACTGCGTCGATTCTTCGTGGCATGGACTCCACGAGATATTGATAGACTGTGGTTTGTGGAATCTGAGACCATGCTTGATGAATAGCACTTTCCAGGAGTGTGAGATTGCAGGGTTGTGGATCCAGCTGTCTGATGGCTCGTTCAACTTCATCCCACAAATTCTCAATGGGGTTGAGATCTGGAGATTTTGGGGGCCACCTAAGCAAAGTAAACTCACCAGCATGTTCCTGAAACTAATCCTGTACAATACGAGCACCATGGCAGGACGCATTATCTTGTTGAAAGTAGCCATCGCCATTGGAATAAACCATCCACATGACAGGATGCACTTGGTCCGCAACGATGTTTAGATATGATGTGCCAGTCAGACGTTGATCAACACGAACTAAAGGGCGCAAAGCATGTCCGGAAAACATTCCCCAAACCAAAACCTTGCCTCCACCAGCTTGAAGGGTTGTAGCAATGCATTTGGGGTCCATGATTTCGTGCTGTTTCCGCCAAATTCTCACTCGGCCATCGGCATCGTGCAACTGAAAACGTAATTCATCGGACCACATAATTTGTTTCCAATTATCGACTGTCCAATCCTTGTACTCCTGTGCGAACTGGAGACGTTTTCTCTTGTTAACTGCATACAGCAAAGGTGTTTGAACAGGCCTTCGGCTGCCATATCCCATCCGATGCAGTGTACGGCGAACAGTGCGTGCAGAGATCATTTGAGGGGATCCTTGATTACGATCGTCTGTAATTTGCTGCACTGTTGCCCTTCTGTTGTCTGTTACCAGTCTGGACACTCTCCGTTCCGCCCGAGCAATCACTAGTCGATGACTATCACACGTTGCACGTAGAGACCCAGTTTTTTGGCTGACAGTCCAGTCTTTCAGTCTTTAAACACTTTAACAACAGCTGCTCTGGAACATTTCACGAATGCTGCGGTTTCGGTGATACTCGCTCCATGGCTCCGAGATCCAACAATCATCCCACGTTGAAAGTCCGTCAAATCGCATTTTGTACCCATCTCGTCACCCAAAAATCACTTCTACTACTGTCGCAAGCACTAAGCTTTCCCTTTTTATACTAGCCTCGCCCTCTGGCGTCAACAGCGTGCATCCATAGCTCATTGGCTTAAACCTGTCAGGTGGTCATAATTAAGTGGCCACTCACCGCATATATACGAGGTATTGAACTAGTCTCCTAGGACCATGTTACTCCGGCATGCCTTTGAATTGCATCCATTCACCTCCCATGTGGTCTTCTTCTGGGCCTTTTTCTGTCCCTTGGCATCCAGTTTAAAATATCGTTTATACATCGGTGGTCCACTCTTCTGGCAACATGTCCAGTCCATTGCCATTCCAGGGGATTTTACTCTGATCATAATGTCTTCCACTCTTGCCATTTTCCTTATCCATGAGTTCCTCTTCTTATCTGTCCTAGGTACACTAAGCATGCATCTCTCCAGGCTTCTTTCAGTTGTCATTTTTAGTAAGGTCCACGTTTCTGCAAAAGCTCTCCAACCAAGTTTTATTCACAGATAAAATTCTTCATCAACGTGACCTTTGCTTGATATTTGCTGCCCAAGGTAAATGTAGGCATTGGTTAACTCCAGCTTTTCCCCATCAATTGATAAATCTTCATTTCTTGTAAAAGCACTGTACACACACACACACACACACACACACACACACACATACAGTAAGATCCGCGTATACGTGGGGATTACGTTCCAAGACATAAAATCTTCATGTTGTAGCGAACGCCAAAATCTACAGGTTATTACTTGGAATATAGCATAATTTTAACTCCATATTCATGAATTTATGAGTGTTTAGACTATTAACAACTATAAATGATAAATAAACACATAAGCTAATTAATTTAAACTTAAAAAAAAAACCCATCGTATATTTACATAACATGGACGAAAATGAAATTTACAAAAAATAAATAAAAGAGTGAGAGAAGAATACATTAACTGCACTGGACACGAGATAGCAAAGCCAGATTTACTGAACACATAACAACAGATACAAAGATGAAACGATTGAGATTACAGGCCCGTGCGACTTGCGGAACACGCAGACATCAATAGTTCGTGTGGCCCCCATGGCTAGCAATAACGGCCGCTACATGCCGCGGCATCGAATAAAAGAGGCTGTGGATGTGGGCTTGGGGTATGTCGGTCCAGGATGCTTCCACACGTTGTCACAGTTCATCAGGCGTAGCCACGGGTGGTGCTTCTCGGTTGCCGATCAGCGACCAGACGTATTCGATGGGCGATATATCGGGAGAACAGGCGGGACACGGCAGCAGTGACACCTGGTGGGCCGTGAAGAATTGTTGCACGATGCGTGCCGCGTGCGGGCGCGCATTGTCCTGTTGAAACGTGGCCGCTGGCAGGTCCTGCAGGTAAGGGAGGACTACAGGCTCCAAAACGTCGGAGATGTAGCGGTGGCTGTTGAGCGTACCGGCGATGCGTACCAGAGGGTTGCGGGTGTCATATCTAATTGCGCCCCAAACCATAACGCCAGGCGACGGACCGGTATGGCGATGCATAATGCAGGTGTCATACAGTCTCTCGTCGCGGTGCCAACACACGCGGATCCGACCATCGTGGTGTTGCAGGAAGAAGCGGGATTCGTCGAAGAAGACAATGTCCTGCCATTCCGTAGTCCAGGTGCGGCGTTCAACGGCCCACTGCCGCCACACTCGCCGGTGGTGTAACATCAATGGTAATCGGAGCAATGGGCGCCGTGCGACAAGTTCCCGCTCCTGCAGACGACGTCGAACGTTACGTGCTGACACAAGTTGGGGCGCAACACACCCTAATTCCTGTTCTAACGTTCGTGATGTGGCGATGCGAGCCGTCAATGCCCGCCGCACAACATGCCGGTCCTCGCGTTCGGTGGTGTGCCGCGGCTGCGGCAATCACTCACGTCGGTCCGTCCGTCTCTCCTGCACCCACCAAATCCATACTCGCTTCACTGTGGCTGGATGTCGTCCCACACGGGCACCGATGTCTCGGTACGATAAACCGCTGTCGCGATAAGCCACGATTCGTCCTCTGTCGAACTCCGAAACGTGCTGGAATGACTGCCGTATTCTGCGACTAGGCATCAGGAAGCTTCCCACTCACAGGTCCGGCACCACAACAGACTTCCACTATTTACATTTCGTATTTTTTTTTTTTTTTTTATCAGTCTTGGTGTGTGCAAAACACAGCAAGGAGATTTAGGAGGTGCTACTGCTTCTTCCTTTGCATCCAGAGCATCAACTTGTTCTTGCTTTAGCTTTGAATAGAGTATCACTCTTCCTTTACCAGTACCCCGCCTTCTGTGTACCCTTCTTACAGTGCTTCTCGGTGGCGTGTCGGGCACACATGATAATGTTTGCATGTCCTCTCGCGGGCGACGCATGCTGCGAATTTCAGGCCAATCTGATGCTTCCTTCTTGGTGTTGCATTTTGGGTGGCCAGCTGTGTATATACATACTTACTTCGCTACTATGCATTCAGCTTTTTTTCTTCCAGTTGCACAGCACATACGTACGGATCTATTTTGATTATACTTATACTGTACACTTAACACATTGCAGTACTATCCATAATTTACACTTGCAAATCTATAATACATAATGTATGTACGTATGTACTATGTATGTAGTAATGTAGTACTCTATTATTATTTTCACTTTGTAGTCTGGGATGTACACTTTACACTTGACTATGCACATTACAGTACCCTATGGAACTAATCAGCTCTAGCGTCGATAACTGCAGTCGATGTTGATGACTGCGATTCCAATTATTTTTTCCTTTAGTGTCCGAGAGAGCCTCAACACTTCACCCATTTTGTCCAATGTCCACATAGCTGGATCTTCTTCACTTATGTTTTCCTATTTGTTCTCAGACGACAACTTAATGAGTTTTTGTAGTTCCTCATTAGTTAACTCTTCTCGCTGCTCTTCGAGGTGGTCAGTAACTTCTTCAGGAACCAGATCGGCAAACCCTTCCCCACCAACTTGTCGTGTTGTGTCAATAATTTTTTTAACTTCTTCATCGTCTATAGTCGGAAAGCACTCATCATTATTCACCACTTCTTTTCAAAGCGGCTTCCAGCATGCATTAACAGTTTCAGGCTTCAATTCGTCCATTGCTGCTTTTATAAAGGTTATTGCATCTGCAATGGTGAATGATTTCCAGCACTCCATGACGTCTAGGTTTCTTTTTTTTTTTTTTTTTTTTTTTTTGAGGTTTAACGACCACCGTGAGCAACTCAATGGGCTATAAGCAGTCGCCCGTCCCTAATTTAGGGTCACTGGTTCCAGGGAAGGGAGAGAGCCAGTGCCGTAAGACAAACACAACATCCATGCCCGACCGGGATTCGAACCCGGACCCCTTACGGACGAATGATCAGAGGCCAACGCCTTAGACCACTGCGCCACCGGGGCGGCAAGTCTCGTCTAGGTTTCTGTCGGTGTCCATCGCAATACGAATCCACTGAAATACCTGACGCGTACAAGAGGCCTTGATACACTTAATAATGCTTTAATAATGTCGTATGTGAGTGTGGAGGAATTCGAGGCCGCTGTGGTTCCAGCAGTAGCATGTCCGGCGCGTAACTGGAAGACCCTGGGTTCGATTCCCGGTGGCGGCCTATGATAATTTTTCCGTGACTCACTTATAAACGTGGAAAGAGCGATGACTTCTGTTTGATGTTTGGTGTATTAATAATAATGCCTAGGTCGAGAGGCTGAAAAATCGATGTTGTATTCGGAGGGAGAAATAGCATTTCCACACTTTCATCGATTGTATCATCCGGGTGTCCTGGAGCATTATCTACTATTAAGATAACTTTAAACTCCAGTCCCTCACGCTGCAAGTATTCTTTTGCTTCAGTTATAAAACATTGTCTTAGCCATTCTCTGGAACAATACAGCTGTAACCCATACCTTTTTATTGTGTTCCCAGAAGACGGGAAGATGTTTCTTCTCTTTGTTCTTGGGATTCTTCCATGAAGGTTGGAATAAGAGGAGAAAGCACTCTCCGTTGGCTAAATGCAATCCAACTGAAGCCAGCGAACGTCACGCATGTGACGTCACGGCAACCATCTTAAGACTGACACGAGCAGCCTATGCAATAGCTGTTAACGCTCTGGGAAGCATGAAGTTGGCAATTTGCTTTTATTTATTTTTTTTTTGATTGGAGGTTTAACGACCACCGTGAGCAACTCAATGGGCTATAAGCAGTCGCCCGTCCCTAATTTAGGGTCACTGGTTCCAGGGAAGGGAGAGAGCCAGTGCCGTAAGACAAACACAACATCCATGCCTGACCGGGATTCGAACCCGGACCCCGTTCGGACGAATGATCAGAGGCCATCGCTTAGACCACTGCGCCACCGGGGCGGCAATTTGCTTTTAATATTAATATTAATACATTTTCCCTTCCTTATTATATTAATCGTTGATATGCTGTTCTTAAGGATATTATTAGTTGATTTATCAATGCTTAGGCCGTTACGGCTACTTCCAGGTATTTAGAATTTAGGAAACATATTTTCCTGAATTCTAAATACCTGGAAGCATATGCTCTGAAAGATGACTTTTCCGAGTTTCTATGAGAATTTTTTCCTCTGTTAGCACAACAAAATGTCACAATACTTTTCAGTGCCATTCTGTCAATCAAAATGGGAAAATTGGAAATTAAGCTGGTCATATCTAAATTGACTTCACATACGCGCTTGACTATTATCTGCTCTTCGGAAATTAAAAGATTTCATATTAAGCGTTTCTCCGCCGTTACTTACCTGTGAAAAGTAACTCCAGGTGGTGGTCACCCGGAATTGTTGTGACATCCGTAAGCGCAACAGCATGCCATTTCTAAAAAAGGAATAACTTCAAATTTCGAAAACCAAACTTATCACGTACGTAAACCAATGGCTCTAAACGACTATCAGAGTCTTAAGATGGCCGTCACGCCGTCAGCGTCGTCTGCTAAGAAAACTTCAAGTTTGTGACGTCATACTTTCTCCCGTTATTCCTACCTCCATGGATTCTTCGCTCTATAATAAACACCAGGCTTTAATATATGGTCCTGTATAATGTTTTACGATTGTGGAACACTACTTGGTAATCGCATATACGGTCCCTTATGTGACGTCTCCCATTCGACCAATGAGAAGCGTTGTTAGAAAAGGTGTCTCCGTCCACTGTGATCTCTTATTCGCTGACGAGAAAGTGGTCGTTTGTTGACATTTTTACAGCTTTAATCAGTGTTTTATCTCCGAATATCTTCTTATTTTCAATTATTACTGTTAGAAATTCTGATTCAACAAATTCTCAGTGTTGTTTATACCAGAAAGAGGCTTGTTATTGCATGGCTTACAGCATCATTCATCAATATTTCTTTAATTGTGCTTTATTTACCGGATTTGTCATCAGCTTTCGCACTTACGCAGATATCCGAACACCTTCATTGGTGGATGAAAATAGTTTCATAAAAATTTATCATGAGTGCCTAAAATGTGTGTGATTTTGAACATCGTTATTGATGGAATTCTCATGAAAGACAAGCATCAAATCGGCTGGGGAACAAATCCGTTTAAAATTTCTTTCAGTTAGATTTCTGCTGTACAATTCATTTGTTGTTGTTGTTACTGTTTGAACTTTGCTTTTACTACACCAGTAGTCATGATCTTGGAATGCTTTCAACTTACTTTTGTTCAATGAATGATCTTGATGGCACTCTAATGTACAGTGATCAATGGAAATAAATGGCATGTCATCAAATGGCATCCTGTTTTTAACATTGGATTTTTTCCCCTCCGAAGAACACAACATCCTTCTTCATACCTTTAATATCACTTAACAGGGCTTGCCCAAGATTGTGAACTGTACAACGCTTTTGAATATAATGTGTATTAGTAGAAATCTCGAGTTTGGATAACGTTTAGAGCATCTTCTAACGAAAAAATGTATCCAAAATAATCATTAATAGAATGACGAAAACCAAAATTCATTTTAACTGTTATTTTTAATAGCTAAATTGAGCTAATTATAAACTCAAAACCACGCACGCACTAACAACGAAAAGAACTTCAGAAGTAAAGCGTACAAGAAATCACAGTGGAAGGAGATGCCTTTTCTAACAATGCTTCTCATTGGTCAAATGGGAGACGTCACATAAGGGACCGTATATGCGATTACCACGTAGTGTTCTTTTTTTTTTTTTTTTTTTTTGTTTGGTTGGATGTTTAACGACCACCGTGAGCAACTCAATGGGCTATAAGCAGTCGCCCGTCCCTAATTTAGGGTCACTGGTTCCAGGGAAGGGAGAGAGCCAGTGCCGTAAGACAAACACAACATCCATGCCTCACCGGGATTCGAACCCGGACCCCGTTCGGACGAATGATCAGAGGCCATCGCTTAGACCACTGCGCCACCGGGGCGGCACGTAGTGTTCTACAATCGCAAAACATTATACATGACCTTAATGTATGTCCCTAGGCGGTGCCACAAAGGACAAGTTTAATTCTGTCCTTAAATGTCTTGAATCCCGGGTCTCGTTTCGCGCATTTGTGAATGCAAGTCCTTTGGGGCATCTTCTCCCAAAACAAGCCGGTTTCATCGTAATTAAAAACTTGCTTCGGGTGGTATCCCTGTCCCACAATTATTTTTTTTTTAGTTCGGCTGGAAATGTGCCTGCAGCTTCGCCAGTAATTTTTATATTTTCCAGGTTATACCTGTGTGTAAACCAGCGTAACTAACCGCAACTGGCAACGAAAGGTTTGGGTTCACTGCCGCTCATGTCTTCACTGAAGTTTTCATAAAAACATAACGCTTTCTGGCGCAACAGATTGCTGTCAACTGGAAAATGCTTCCAGTTCATGTCTTCCACCCACTAACTTAACGCTTTCACTGTCTTTCTTCTCTAGGCATTTATCCTGAATCATAGCAGTTACTTTGGCAGTTTTTTTTTCTTTTTGATTGGAGGTTTAACGACCACCGTGAGCAACTCAATGGGCTATAAGAAGTCGTCCGTCCCTAATTTAGGTTCACTGGTTCCAGGGAAGGGAGAGAGCCAGTCCCGTAAGACAAACACAACATCCATGCCTCACCGGGATTCGAACCCGGACCCCGTTCGGACGAATGATCAGAGGCCATCGCTTAGACCACTGCGCCACCGGGGCGGCCTTTGGCAGTTTGAGGTGCCGTAGAAAACCTGGTAAGAATTTTTTTTTTTTTTTCGCTTTTCACTATTTCGCGTATCGAGGATTCATTTTTTAAATACAAGGTTTGTCCGGAAAGTAATGAGACCACTTTTCCTGGGCCAGTCAGAAGGGCCGGAGTCTCCGGGCGTTACGGGTGGCGGGGTATGTTAGGTAAGCGATCGAGGTCGCGTCAGTTGACTCTGAGCTTTTACAGAGTGAGAATCGCTTGCGAAGGGAACAGCTGTGTGAGCGTCGCGTAACGGTCGAGATGCAGAAGAGTGTCGAACAGCGATACGCGGTAAAGTTTTGTGTTAAACTTGAAAAAACCGCGACCGAGATCCTTGCTATGATACAGAAAACCTACGGGAAGGATGCTTTATCGAAAGCACAAGTGTTTCGGTGGCACAAAACGTTCACAGAGCGAAGAGAGAGAGCGTCGAGGATGAGCCACGCCCAGGGCGCCCTTCAACGTCTCACACTTCGGACAATGTGGAAAAGGTGAAAGCGGTTTTGGAATCTGACCGCAATCTGAATGTTAGATTGGTAGCAGAGCACGTGGGACTCGTGAAATCTATTGTGCATGAAATCATCACGCAAGAATTGCAGATGCGGAAAGTTTGCGCCAAATTGGTTCCTGAGGTTTTGACTGATGAATAACCGTGTGTCGATTTCTCGTGAGCTTGTGGACCGTGTGAAGAGTGAACCTGGTCTTTTGGAGCAAGTGATAACAGGTGATGAAACGTGGGTTTTTGAGTACAATATGGAGACGAAAAGACAGAGCTCAGAGTGGCACGCTCCCGAGTCTCCTCGGCCAAAGAAGGCTCGAATGTGCAAATCGAAGATGAAATCGATGCTCATTGTCTTCATAGGAGTTAGTACTACCCGGACAAACGGTCAACGCTGCATTTTACGTGGAAGTGCTTCAACGGCTGAAAAACAGAGTTGCGCGCGTCCGCCCGGAGATCACAAACACTTGGGTTCTTCAGCACGATAATGCGCCGAGCCATGCGTCGCTGAGAGTGAGAAAGTTTCTGGCGAAACACAACGTGGCAACGCCGCTCCAACCTCCCTGCAGCCCGGCTGACTTCTTTTAGTTTTCCCGGATCAAATCCAGCCTGAAAGGACACCGTTTTGGGACTGTTACAAACGTGCAAATAGTCGCGATGAGTGCTTTGAAAGCGATCCCTGTTCCCGACCTCCAGGCAAGCTACGCGACGTGGCAGAATAGCTGGCAGAGGTGTATTGATGTTCAAGGTGTTATTTCGAGGAATTTTAATGTTACGTAAGTATAACTTTAATTAAACGTCTGTTATTGAATGAGTCTCATTGCTTTCCGGACAGACCTTGTACATTCTTGCCGCCGTAGAACACGATTTTTTATCTTTCAGTACTACATCAAGAATTTTTATTTTTTTTTCAATTATGGAAAGCACTTGCCGGGCTATTTTTTATCGCTAACGAACTATCAAACTCAGTAACACGTTTTGCAGCCATACTTCCACAGTTTCATAATTAGAAGCGTTTAGGAACGATGCGACTGCTTCGGGAGCAAATCGCAAATTCACAGGTAGTGAAGCAGAGTGGGGAAATACGCGGCTCATATCGGCGCCCGCGAGGCGCGCTTGGAGAAACGGGGAGCGGGCTAGATCACGGACTAGACGAGAAGGGGTAGCGGAGGGCTGAGAGTATTTACTCTAGTCGTCCGCTACCCCTACCTGTGCTTTTTATTTATATGCAGACAAGGGGAATCCGTGAATCTCAAGATCTATACGAGCGTATTTGTCCGATTTACCTCAATAAATTGCTGTTTATGTACTTATAAAAGGCGAATTAAAAAGAAAAATCCAACAGCCAACCGCGGATCATACTGTATATACAATGCGTGTATATATATAATGGCCGTTCCATAAAAACAGAGTAAAATCTCACAACATGAAGAAATATATGTTATTCTTTCTCAAAGTATCTTCCCTCGGATGATATGCAACGGTCCCATCGTTCAGTCCACTTTTTAAACCATGTGGCGAGTCAGCATCTGTGTTGAATGTTGCGCCACGGAACTTCTTTATTGTTGGAAACAACCAGAAATCGCACGGGGCGAGGTCAGGACTGTAGGCAGGCTGTGGCATGATTTCAATACTCATTTCGTAAAAAATTTTTGGACACAAGCAAGCCTCCCCGGTGGCGCAGTGGTCTAAGCGATGGCTTCTGATCATTCGTCCGAAAGGGGTCCGGGTTCGATCCCAGTGAGGCATGGATGTTGTGTTTGTCTTACGGCAATGGCTCTCTCCCTTCACTGGAACCAGTAACCCTAAATTAGGGACGGGAGACTGCTTATTGAGTTGCTCACGGTGGTCGTTAAACCTCCACCCCACCCAACCCCACCCCCAAAGCAGTCACACGTGGGCGTGTGTTATAATGGTGTATAGGGTTCACTTGCCCACCAGTTCCAGTCGATAAATCAATGTGTGTCGTCGCAGACGCTTCCAGACTGAAATGTAATACTCAGAATTGACAGTAATTTGTGGGGGAACGGCATGCTGGTAGACTACACCTTTATGATCAAAGAAAATTATCACCATCACCTTCCCAGTTGATTTGGTTTAACGGACTTTTTTCGGAGGCTGCGAAATACTGGACCCGTGTTTCATCGGCACTTATTAATCTGTGTTCAGAAAGTTTGGATCATTTGTTTCCACTCATGACACACCTGAACGCGTGAAGAAGCTCAACTCTCGTAGAGATAATGTAAAACAGGCGACAGCAGCGCCACCATGTAATGCGGCAGCAGATGCTCTGCGGGAAAGTTAACATTCAGGCGCAAAAAGCGTAGGAGACACGGGACGGGAAGCCTATTTCACGGAAAGGAAGCTAAGCTTTGATCTGCGACTGTTTCCTTCGGTCTCATTGGGTCTACTAAAGCATTTTTTTTTTTTTTTTTTTTGTTCTTTTCTGAGTATCCCTCCTGTCCCTTCTTTTGGTGAAACAAATATATACATTAGCAATTAATATTATTTAAAGGAAATTTTAGCAGTTTTATTCTCACTTTAAGCACCGTAGTAATACCAGGTTGCTTGGCATGAATTTCATATTTACAATATACCTTAAATGTCAAAAATGCTGAGGCTGGTTTCCCAGTAGCAGCCATAATAATAATAAAAAAAAAAAAAAAAGCAAAGACAACCGCAGTTTCCCAAAGCTACAATTTTTTTTTTCTACCCTTCCGAAGTTTGTAAATTAAATGCACTGCGATGGAGAAATTTTCTCAACAGATCGGAAAAACATCCGTTCGTATCTGAGTAGGTTCGAACCTGGGCCGCTGGCGTGATAGCTGAGCTCTCTACCGACCGGACTAACTCGCCACGATTGAGTGTATGCTTAAAGCTGTCTGTTTGGTATGCATTGTGTAATCGAATGCTTCCTCTTTCATTTTACAATATTACGAGGTATTTTTCATAAAAGTCAGTTTCATATAATTGATAAATTAATTTTTTCAACGTAACGATAGCTTTTTTTTCAGCAAACGTTGTTTTAATGGTTTTCCAGGATATTTGTTTCAAACGGTTTCAAATTTGTTCTTGTTATTCATCCACTCCATTCCATGAATTGTTATTCATCGGAATGGAGTGGGTGTATTTTATGGCTGTAATATAAACGCAGATCTAGATGAGAACAACAAAACCTTTGAACAAAACGCCAACACAAACAAGCGTTTATATTCTTTGAACACAAACACGCATGCTCAGTCTAACTCAGTCTGCTCGGCATCCTGCGGCATCAGCCTGTAATGTTGGCTTCTGTGTAGTAATTCTTTGCCGCATAATATAGTGGCGCTAGTTACGTCTCGCTGAGCCTTACCTTCTTATCAGTTAGATATTCTTTGCCTGAACTCTGACTAACAATTTTTCTCTCGTCAGGTGATGAGGTACCCATCTTGAACGCACACGATGCAGCAGTAATTTGTTACGTAGAATGCGGAATGCCGACATTTCTGAAATATTGATTGACCCCGCTATGTCTTCACACGTCTTTCATCGATCTTCTTGCAGGATTGCCCAATGTCAACAATACGTTCCTTAACGACACTTTCAGATAGACCCGGCTTAGGAGCGAGTTCTGCCGACAAACACCCTTTTTTACGCTTTCCAACCGTAGGTTGAAGAAGCGTATATGCTCCAGCTTTGTCCGTCCGTCCGCACGATTACTGGCGTAAAAATCGTTCGATTTCGATGAAATTTTAGTATGTGGTAGGGGACCACCTGGGGACGAACCCTATTGAAAATGGGACAAATGGGGTCAAAGGTCATGACGTAGGAGCGGGATTCTTCCATTGCCCTTATGCGTCATAACTTGCGTAAATATGGTTCGATTTTAATGAAAGTTTACTATGTGGTAGGGGACCACCTGGGGACGAACCCTATTGAAAATGGGACAAATGGGGTCAAAGGTCACGACGTAGGAGCGGGATCATTCCATTGCCCTTATGCGTCATAACTTGCGTAAACATGGTTCGATTTCAATGAAATTTTACTATGTGGTAGGGGACGAATCTTATTCAAAATGGGTGAAGTGGGGTCAAATGTTAGGACATAAAAGCGGGATGCATTCCATTGCCCTTATGCATCATAACGTGCGTAAACATGGTTTGATTTCGATGAAATTTCAGTATGTGATAGGGGACCACCTGGGGACGAACCCTATTGAATGTGGACGAAATGGGGTCAAAGGTCAGGACATAGGATTGCGATCCATTCCATCGCTCTTATCCCATATAATTAAGGTGGACGTCAAGTAATTTTGTTTTTTTTTGATTGGAGGTTTAACGACCACCGTGAGCAACTCAATGGGCTATTAGCAGTCGCCCGTCCCTAATTTAGGGTCACTGGTTCCAGGGAAGGGAGAGAGCCAGTGTCGTAAGACAAACACAACATCCATGCCTGACCGGGATTCGAACCCGGACCCCTAACGGACGAATGATCAGAGGCCAGCGCCTTAGACCACTGTGCCACCGGGGCGGCATTAATTTTGTTTCCTATACTTCCAATGGAAAAACTTTTGTACACATTTCCTTCACAATTAATGTGTTCCCAACGATGAAAATTTAAACATCGATTAAAATAACTTTATTATAACTTGGAATACTTAATATTTTCTAAAACATAACCATAATTATATTAAAAATCAATAACTTTTCCTTTGGTGGTGTTGAAACCAGAAAAAGGATGGCGCGACCTGTACTTTGATGACGTCAGTAGACAAACAAATGTTGGATTGCATAATTATGGTTATGTTTTAGAAAATATTAAGTATTCCAAGTTATAAAATGAAGCTATTTTAATCGATGTTCAAATTTCCATCCTTGTGAATGCATTAATTGTCCAGAAAAAGATGGCGCGGCCTGTATTTCCATGACGTCAGCAGACAAAAAAATGTTGGATTGCATAATTATGGTTATGTTTTAGAAAATATTAAGTATTCCAAGTTATAAAATGAAGCTATTTTAATCGATGTTCAAATTTTTATCCTTGGGAAAGCATTAATTGGGGAAAAAATGTATACAGAAGTTTTTCCATTCGAAGTACAGGAAGCAAAATTACTTGGCCGCCCCGGTGGCGCAGTGGTCTAAGCGATGGCCTCTGATTATTCGTCCGAACGGGGTCCGGGTTCGAATCCCGGTGAGGCATGGATGTTGTGTTTGTCTTACGGCACTGGCTCTCTGCCTTCCCTGGAACCAGTGACCCTAAATTAGGGACGGACGACTTCTTATAGCCCATTGAGTTGCTCACGGTGGTCGTTAACCCTCCAATCAAAAAAAAAAAAAAAAAAAAAATTACTTGACGTTCACCTTAAAGGAGCAATTCTTGTATGTATGTAAATTTTATTTTGAAAATGGCTCTAAGGATTTTGATGAAAGTCGTTAACCTACCGTTTTCTGGTATTAGAAATCGATTTAGCTTGATCTCGACTTTAAGAAAATTTGTTTAGTGGGTTAAATAACCACCCCGAATTACCAAGTTTGTAGCGTGGTGTCATTGCGTCGCCACATTAGATGTTGACGCGCGGTCGTGCCATCTATCTCATTACGTCACGCGTTGTTTGTTGATCCTATTAAAGTTTTATGACGTCACACCTTGCTAGCAGATGGTCGCGATTCCCATCTGCCTCATTTCAATGAGGCACGCAATGTCACAACGTCACGCGTTGTGCGCGCATGTTCGTCCGCACGATAACTCGCGTAAAAATTGTTCGGTTTCGATGAAATTTTAGTATGTGGTAGGGGAACACCTGGGAAGGAACCCTATTGAAAGTGAACGAAATGGGGTCTCTTTTTTTGATGATTGGAGGTTTAACGACCACCGTGAACAACTCATTCGCTATAATTCCCTAATTTAGGGTCACTGGTACCAGGAAAGGGAGAGAACCAGTGCCGTAAGACAAACACAACATCCATGCCTCACCGGGATTCGAACCCGGACCCAAACGGATGATCAAAGGCCATCGCTTAGACCACTGCGCCACCGGGGCGGCCGAAATGGGGTCAAAGGTCAGGACAAAAGAGCGGTATCTATTCCACTGCTCTTATGCGTCATAACTAACGTAAAACATGTTCGATTTCGATTAAATTTTAGTATGTGGTAGGGGACCACCTGCGGACTTTAAACCCTATTGAAAATTGGCGAAATGTGGGTCAAAGGTCAGGACATAGGAACGAAATCACTTCCATCGCCATTATGAGTCATAACTTACGTGAAAATGTTTCGATTTGGATGAAATGTTGGTATGTTGTAGGGACCTGTCCGGGGACGAATCCTATTGAAAATGGGCGAAATGGGGTAAAGGTTAGGACACAGGAGCGGGATCTATTCCATAGCGCTTATGCATCATTACTTCCGTAAAATTGCTTCGATTGCGACAAAACTTTATCATGTTATTTCGGAGATATACTGAACCAGTTCTGTTGAATATCATCGAAATAATCAAAGGTCGGGGCACAGGGGTGAGATTTATTCCACGGCCATTTTCCTCATAACTTGAGTAATGATTTCTAGTATATTTTTTTTTTTTTTTTTTTGATTGGAGGTTTAACGACCACCGTGAGCAACTCAATGGGCTATAAGCAGTCGCCCGTCCCTAATTTAGGGTCACTGGTTCCAGGGAAGGGAGAGAGCCAGTGCCGTAAGACAAACACAACATCCATGCCTCACCGGGATTCGAACCCGGACCCCAGACGGACGAATGATCAGAGGCCAGCGCCTTAGACCACTGCGCCACCGGGGCGGCCTAGTATATTGGAAAGCGTACCATAATCAATGCATTGCATGATTTTACTAACTTGTTCAAAATTATGGTGCCATCTAAAAATCGTTGACTCACCCAAACATTTATCTTTGTAAGCTTTTTTTATTAAATCTACTCTTTCTGGAGCCGTTTTATCCAAACGATAGCAAAATTTTATCGCACAACACATTTCACTTCTCAACTCCGAATCATTCACCTCCATAGCTGTATGGCGAAAATACTGGGCAGTAACAAAACCAGAATCATCTGCCACGGCTAATAACCGTTGCCATAGATACTCCCTTAATTCAGCCAGTTGCGGTGGGAGAGGACTGATTTTGAGAAAGGAAAGATTGTTTGGTGTTGTATTCGTGGGTTGTCCATAAGAAAATCATAGAGATGTTTAAACATACCAAAGTCAACTGTTTTGGATGTACTGAATAAGTGGAAGGCACATGGCGTGCTTGAAGCAGAAAAACGTACTGGCAGACCAAAGAAAATCAGTGATAGAGGACATCGAAGCCTCAGGAGAGTTGTTACAGCTAATCGGCAGCGTACTGCACAAAACCTCAGTGTACAGGTTAGTAAAAATGATGGAACCTCGGTATGTACACGTACCATTCACGGAGAACTTCATTCCACTGGTGACCGTGGTCGTGCGGCTGCTTATAAAGCCTTTCATCTCCACTCGGAATACTACTCGTCATTTAGCATGGTGTAAAGAACATCTACCATGGACCGTAGATCAATGAAAACTGGTCCTATGGACTGATGAATCCAGATACACGATCCATCACTCTGATGGCTGTGCGTGGGTATGGCGGCAGCCGGGGAACACTATTTACCACAGTGTACTGTTCCTACAGTCAAGTTTCGAGCTGGCAGTGTACTCATGTGGGGACGTTTTTTGTGGTATGGTCCCGGCCCATTGGTTATCGTGGGCAAACCTGTTACCCAGCACCCGTGGTCGTGTGGCTGCTTATAAAGCCTTTCATCTCCACTCGGACTACTCGTCATTTAGCATGGTGTAAAGAACATCTACCATGGACTGTAGATCAATGAAAACTGGCCCTATGGACTGATGAATCCAGATACACGATCCATCAGTCTGATGGCTGTGCGTTGGTACAGCGGCAGCCGGGGGAACAGTATTTACCACAGTGTACTGTTCCTACAGTCAAGTTTCGAGCTGGTAGTGTACTCGTGTGGGGGTGTTTTTGGTGGTATGGTCCCAGCCCATTGGTTATCGTGGGCAAACCTGTTACCCAGCACGTCTACCTCGATATTCTGGACTATTATGCCCTACCAACTCTGTGGCCATACTATGGAACCGAGCATTGTTAGTACCAGCAGGATAATGCACCAAGCCATAAAGCAAGGATTGTTACAGCGTGGTTTCACAATGATTCCATATCGTGTGTGGACTGCCCAGCACAGAGCCCTGATCTTAATTCCCATAGAGCACCTATGGGATGAATTAGAGCACTGCATAAGAAGTTTGGAATGAAGTCATACTACTAAGCAACAGTTAGCAGCAGCATTATGTACTGAATGGAAGCACATACCTATCACTGTGTTCGAAAACCTTGTCGAAAGCATGTATTAAGGCCAAAGATGGACAGACACCATACTAATGTATGTCAATAAATGCTATGTTGTGTTTCTCTTCTAGGTGTCCGGTGACTTTTGTTATACCTTCTGATAACAAAAACCATTCCATTCTGATAATGTGTTCCAAATGACAAATCACTAGCCCTTCAGATAATAATGAAGAATAGATCTTCATATCAATTAACATACAAATCTTCTAAATTGAACTTAGTTTTTTTGCTGTTTCTATGTGGACCATAGTGATGTTCACATGACAGAACAAAAATGTAGCATTACCTCTAAATAAGAAAAAAAAAAATGTTTAACACATATACATAACCCTTTCAGCAGCATTATGCCCCACGTTTTTGATTTGGGAAACATTCATTTGTACAAAAGAAATTAAAACCAAGTACATTTTCTTGTTCAAAATATTTTATTTTATTTTATTCAATAAACAACACTAAATTTAATACTACCTGTAGCTGTACAAGTAACTTTTGTAACAATGTGTTAAACCACAGGAGGAAAAAAAAAAGGGGGGGTAGAGGGGCTACTCATTCATACTTATAAATACAATGCACAATATGACAGTCAATTCCTTGCATTAAGTTTCCATAAACAATATATTCTGGTGCACATTGACACAATTTTCTTTGGGATCAATATTTTAATAACAGAAAAAAAAAACACGATCATTTTTAATGTGGCTCTTTCACATCCAAAAAGTAAATTAAGTTGCCATATGGCTTTGTTGTGATTTGCTATAATATAAAACACATTCACGGACACTAAAGATTCAAGCAACCTCTCTGCACACTGTTCACATAACTCAGAATATAAACATAAGTTCAACATGTATATACAGTTCAAGATAACAACTACTGCCATTTACATTCTAAACCAGTAATCTCATCAAAAATTCAAGATACTTTTGATACATTTTGGTAATAATCATTTTACATATACAAATGTGTGCCCACTAAATGAGAAATTTAAATTCAATTTGCCAAGTATGGAGTGTGTAACCACCACAACAGCTAAATTCAGCTTGTATGTTTGACTTGTTTTTCATTAGTATGGGGTAAAAATTAAAATCATTACAAAATAGGATGGTCAAAATTTTAAATAATTTTAGGGGAATTAATCTGAATATGGGAGTATGGATTAGTAACTATACAGATTATTAAGATTTATGTATAAAAGAATAAAGGAGAATAGGTATCAACATTTAATTCAGCTGAACACTGTGGGTTACAACCATCAAACAAGAAACAGAAATGCACTTTTGTTACCAATGCCTAACAATTTAACCCAACAAAGATTTATTGATTACCAGGGATTGGTGCTATGGAATAATCTGCCTTGTCAACTAACACATATCAATAATTATAATTATTTTCAAGAGCAACTAAAAATATATTTGCTAATGAACTAAAATATATAATTTAATAGTAGAAAATCAGACCATATACATTTAAATTTTATAAGTGCAGGATGTTTGGCTTGACTATGCACTTAAGGGGAATTAGGATTCACTCAGGCTATATATATATATAAAACATATGTTTTCTTCTTAATGTTATATGCTATAAAATTAATATTGAAATGTTATATGGTAAAATGTAACCCCATAACAAAAAATAAATGAAGTGAAAAGAAGGCATAATGATATTCTCTCAACACAGCACAAATCCTCAGGAATTTAGCTTGTAAGTATATCCAATTGTTATGGATATATGATATAAACACATATAAATATTATTACATATGCATATTTTTAGGTGTTGGGATTTTTCATTCTAGAGTGGATTTAGTGAGGATTTCCATTGGTCCTGAGCTCATTATAAGCAGGTTCTACTGTATTATGAAAAGCACGAACTGTCAGGTCTTGAATTCCCACGAATTCCATAAAATTCCCGGTCAGCTGTTTTCTAGTATGCATGAATTAAGTGGGAACAAAAAAATATGCCACATCATGAAGAATTAACAGGAATCAATACAAAACTGCAATCTATAGAATATGTAACATCAAGGGAAGGGGAATACTTTTGTGAAAATTAGCACAAAGGAATGAGATGTGAATGCATACTTGCAAAGCCTTAATAACTTATGCAATCAATGCCATTGCTGTAAAATAAAACTTATTCTAATGCAGGAAATTCCCTTGGATTTATTCTTCTCTTCACAATGATCTTGGCAAACATAAATTCATATATATTTTATATGTTTGTTTAAGAAAGGGGAAACAGATGAATAAATCGTGAATTAAAATGGAGCATATGTAAATGACAGTGACAATTTTCTATAAAGATGTGATAACTGTGGAACTACAATGTGTTAAATGACTTAAAAACTAGATGTGACTACAAAACTTTATACTTAAAATTGCAGATCTTTTTATTTGGAAACACTTATAAAAAAAAAAAGCACAGTTCTATCACTGATGTATATGGATTAGATAACTCTGCAAAAAAAAATAAAAGAATCTGTTACATAAAGCAATCTTTTTCATCACGTCAGCATGCTACACACCTCAACTTAATTTGCATCACCTTTTTTTTTTACATTATGCAGAAACTTTTGCTGAATTCATCTTTTTATTCATTTGACACTCACATGAAAAAATGGGGAGTAGCTCTTCTTCATTTTGACGGTCAAACACTTGAGCTGTTGCTCACTTAACTGTGTTTGCACAAGTAACATATAAAGTGGAAAACAAATTAACATAGATGCAAAAAACAGTAGCACAAGAAATTTCTTTGCATTGCACATGGCACAAAGTACGCTCAACTCTTCATTCATAATCCACTACTTGTGCCTTTGGTTCATCTTCACAAGGATTCCTATCCCTACAACTAGTAACTGTGGTTTTACTAACTGATATTTTAGTAAAGTGACTTGCATTAATTACCCTGTATGTTAGGACAGACTGAAAGAACTCCCTCAACAGCAAGGTTCTTTTTCTCCCCACGAAACACACTCAACCAATTAAATGGAGGTTAGTATGGAACAATGGCTTCATTCTATGTACTACAACTTTTGTGTCCTGTGACATGTAGTATGTGTATGTGTAATAAATAAATAAAATACTTACAAAATTTGATGCACATTCTGTCACTGGTCTTAATATACAAATTGGTTTAATGAAAATCCCAATAACTAGGTATGCAATGTTGTTGACCTAATGACAAAATTTTGCTATGAGAACATGCTACATAGCCTACAGAAATATGGTAATAACTGGTGTGTATATTCGTTTTTCTTACACTAAAAAAACCACACAATATTTATAATCTTTTAATATTTATATTGCACCAGTTATCTGGAAAATTAGTGAGCTGTTATATATACACGAGAATAAGAAAAAAAAAACCCTGAACTTTTTAACCAGGTGAAAAGTCAGAATATGAGGTAAAAAAGTGTGAATGTAATCCAGCATGAGCAAGATGGAATTGTTCACTGTAATTTTTTTTATGTAAATATTAAATTGGAGCACACCACAGTCTTCACTCTATATAAAATTACTGAATTCAAAACAAAATAAAATGGTTTTAAAAGGCATTGCTTGAAACACAGGGTTTTTTTTTTTTTTTTTTTTTTTGCTAGCACATCAGCTCAAGTTTCCTCTTGCAAGCAAACCTTGCTTTCTTTTCAGCAAGCTCCACAGCCACATTTGTCTTTTCTTGATTGCCACTGCACAGCATCCATTGCTTAAATTTCCTTTCTGCTGATATCTTTCCATTTCTTTGTCATTTTTCATTTTTTCACTATGCCCATGGACAACAATTTTATCCACCATGCTGAAAGATTTTCAGCTTGAGGACCATGAATGCTGATATAAGAGCTTTTACTATTTTATATAAATGGTGCAACTTTGAGAGGATGAGTACTTTTGAACACCATGCATCAATTCTTACAAATTTCAAACTTCATCACTTCCGTTTTCAAAAAATGTTCCCTCTCGTCAAGCTGAAATGCCCACATTTATGGAGGGAAATAACACTTAACAACAACACAGGAGAGTGGGAATATCACTGGGGGGTGGGGGAATATGAGTAATATGATTACAGGAGAAAATTTTGCTTAGTCCAACTTTCATTTTCGGAAATTTTCCCTACATTTTCAAGCTGAAATACTAATATTTATGGAATAAAATGATATCAGAAGGAACATCGTGAGAGGGGGAAAAATACAAAAACGTCTATGGGAGAAATCTTTTCTTTGTCTACTTCCTGTTTACCAAAGAATGGAATTCCATCAGCCAACAGAAAATGACCATCCCCCTCCCCCACCACCAATCACCCCAAAATTTCTGTTGAGTTGTGCATCAATCTCTAGCGTGACACAAATGATAACGGAAAAGGCGGAACTCCTTGAAATCGCAGAAGAATCTTGTGCCCAGGATTACACAACAATTTTCGCGTCGTCTAACTTTCGTTTTCGTAAATTATTACCAACAGTTTTAAGATGAAATACAAACATTTTTTGCATAAAATATTTAACACCAATGCTGGAAAGAGGGAACTTTGTGAGAAAAAATTACGATTACGGGAAAGTTCTTCACTTCATTTAACTCCCATTTCTGAAAGTTTTAAAAGACAAAATACCGTCTGCAGGTGGAAAACTACCCCCTTCCGCACTAATCCACCCCAAATTTCTCTTCAGTTTTGCATCAATCTCGAGAACGACCCAAATGATGACAAAAAAGGTGGTATTCCGCGAACTTACGGAATAATCCCATGTATGATTAAAGCAACACTTTTACAACTGAAAAAATGTGTTCACACCTATCTGGCTTTTCTAACAGCATGCACAAGTAAACTAGAATAGCTTCAATATAACATTTCATAACAGTATCTAAAATTTACATTGACAGCTACCATTTTTTTACCTGGCTTTTGACACTTACTAGTAACAACAAAAATCATAAAGCAATTGACTAATGGTAGTTAAACAGATTGTTAAAAAGTTCTTTATCAAACCAAATCCATTACATTTACGAATATTCCTCAACACTGTGGCAGGGCACACATTCATATACTTAAAAAAGCTCACAAATTTACACAAGTCCAGAGACAAATTGAACATGTACAACGAAATACCAGGAAAGATTGTGACAGCATAATTTCTGAATGTAGCAAAAAGATCATATGTACTCATTCACCTATATTATTTTTCAAATTCATACTCACTCACTTATAATATTTTTAAATCATTTATCTGAGAAAAACAACTTATTTGTACTTATTTGATAGTGTTTAAAATATTACATTTTAGAAGTAAAAAACAAATAACATACCACATGGAGACCTGCTCCTTATTTGAACAGATTCAAAAATTAACAAAAACAATAACACCAACAAATGATTCATGGGGGAAACACTTACTACACAAGGCTTGATTACTACAGAATTGAAACTAAGATTTACTGAATGTGCAGATATACTGAAAGAAAAAGAAGAAATGATTGAAAATGAAATGACATACCAGAAAAAATTTACTTTCTTTACTGTCTTATATTTTTGAATGTTCGTAAGAATTCGAAATTTATTCACAGGATTCCTAAAAGAAACATATCCCTACAAATATTATATATAATTCAAGACTACATACTTGTGATGTTCATTTAGAATAAATTATCAACGTTTTTCACAATTAAATGTTTTATTAACATCGACTGTAGTTTCGCAGAGCATCTGGCTCGGCATCATCATCAGCCATTCGTCCTGATGATGCTGAGCCAGACGCTCTGCGAAACTATAGTCGATGTTAATAAAACATTTAATTGTGAAAAAACGTTGATAATTTATTCTAAATATCCCTACAAAGGCAAAATTTTCTCATTTAATGTCCCACTTCCACTTAAAAAAAAAAAACAGCATCTGCATTTGTTTTCTTACATGGTTTTGTGAATCAATCTAATCTTTAAGCTTGTCAAGAAACTAGATAACAGAATACAAAAAACAGGAAGCATCTTAATATCTACACACGAGGCATTTTTTTCTGGTGGAACGGCATTCTGTCACCTTTTTTAATGTTACAAAAATGTTTTGGTTTTGAGGTGTGGAATAATTCTTTAATTAAACTACTGCAACATATGACAATATGTAATTACTTAAGTAATGTAACACCGTAATGTGAGGGAAAGAGATGACAAGAGTTAATCTACTAGCATTTTATCCCCCCCAAGCTGTACATGGAAAAGTTTCTTTCCTGTACATAATGTATCACTGTACAACAGCTTTGTATAGTGATATATTAGGGGGAAATATACTACATGGCAAAAAATCAGGAAGTTATCTAACAGGATTACACTCAATGAAAAAGACATCTTTCCTGATTTTAGAGAATACCTACAACTTCCAGGAAAAGAAATACCTAAGCAACTTTTACAGCTGAAGTGAACTTTGCAAACCATAGCTTATCTTTTAGTGAATGTGAAAGAGGATTTTCTCAAACAAATTTGATAATTATCATTAAGTCTCTTTCAGTCATAGCAATAACCTCCCTATTATTCAGAAAAATTGCTGAGCCCCCACTAATTTCACACTGGTCACACAAAATGCTTCCAATTGTGGTTCCTTCAAGGACACCATTCAGGTGTGGGTATGATGCGCAAATAGCAGATGAGAACAGTAGAAATATCTCAAGAGTTGGACTATATTTTAAGATCAAAATGCAGTTCCCTTTTGTTCCCCCATGTACTGTAAATCCTTAGCAGAAATTTACCTCTCATTCGTGGATAAGCTTGACAGAGGTTTCAATGTCACCATTTGCTATGTATTATAAAACTGTTACAATTTTTTTTTAATTTATGGAAATTATGCTTTTGAAATTTTTATCTTGCAAAACAATAAGACTTAGTGTTAATTAAAGAAATTGAGTTGCTCACGGTTGAAAACTCGTGACTTTTTATTTCCTACCCCCACCCAACAATTTATGTTTAAGAGTTTCAGCACCTTTATCTCTAGAAAAATGCACTGCCTGCCCCAAAAGGGATTGATCAAAGAACAAAACTAGCTCCATACATTGTAATGTTTAGACACATCCTCTTTAGCTGCAGGACAGCTGGGGGCAAAGTAAAAGTTTTAGAAATCTAGAAGATGCTGATGTGAGAGTAATAACAGGAATGTCTGAGGCAAATAGGTGGATTCAACTGCAAAACAGATTAGTTATACAGACACCCACTAGAACTAAGCCAGACATTGCTTCAGTAAAAAATAAAATAAAAAATGAATGAGAACGTATTGTGATATGGACATTTGTGTTGCATGGGAGACGAGACTACTTAAATAGATGTTGCACTCTCTTCAAGTATCATCCAACACGCTAATTGGTATGCAGAAGAAGGCAGAAAATGTGCAAAATCAGCCACTTCTGACTGTGAGGAAACATTATGGTACAGACAAAAATTCCTACAATGGACATTTCTTTTTCTTCTGTAAGCCAACATTAAGCATTCGTGTTTGCTTAACCAGTTTTATGTCAAAATTATGCCATACCACAATGGCATACAGGCATGAGACAGCAATTTTTAATCTTTAGACCTTCTTTAAAAACATCTGAGTGACTGAACCCCCTTTCCCCTCCCTTACCTCAAACAACATAACAATTAAGGCTTGGTGGTTTAATAAAGCTCAATGCTGTAATTCAATTTAGATATATTTGTAAAAAGAAATGCTTCCAAATATCTGTCGGACATTCAATGATACAAGAAGATAATAAATAACCTTGTGCATCTTATCAAAAAATTAAAAATCTGAATACCATGCCAGTTCAGAAAAAAGTTTCAGGTTGGTTTCAGGGCTAGGTATTGTTTTATATTACAGGCTTCTCTAGTGGAAAAGATATCTGCAAAAGCATTTGATATAACCCCCCCCTCCAATAATAATGAAATACAAACTGCACACAGAATTAAAATGACGGCAATAAAGAGAGGGGAAGCAACAGTTTCTTTCAGAAATAACATGCGTGCATTTTTCACTGACAGACTGCTTAGAGTTCTAATCTTACTTCCAGCACTCACACTTTCAAGTCATTATGGTCGTCCCATACAGACTTGTTTCGAAAACTTGAGTGCTGCTGTCTTTTATTTTTTTTAACAGGATATCATCACTGATGCCTTCACAAGGAAAAACAATTTGTGCATCAACTAGATGGCATAAAAACAGATACTGTGAAGGTCAAAAGTTGACAGATCCATCTTCCCTTCAAAGTTTGGAGACATTTTAGGCAAGCATCAAGAGATATCTGTCAAATTTCAATTCATTGTGGTCTGTCGAATGGATACTACTACTTGGCCTGAAAATCCACGTATTATTTGTAGATCAGTATTTCTTCTTCACTGACTCAACAGATCCACCCCCACCCCCATCCTATCCAACAGAAATAATCTTGTAAGAGACAAAGTTATGCCTTACATAAGAAAAAAATGCTATCACCTAGTATTTGTAGTGATTACATAAAGTTTGTAACACCTTCTCTTTTATACATTAATCTCAAACTAAATCTTACCGACTGTACAAGACAACCATTTAACTGACAAACAACAGCACTCTGAAAAGAAGATTTTGTCCTAAAACATTTCCCTGACACCTAGACGACCATTAAGAACATATTTATTATGTGAAAGAACTGGTGCCATTTCTTCTTAATGATGTTTGGCACAAGAATGACTTTTGCTATGAATTCAGTAAAAGTAATGATCAACTGATAGTACATATGTGAACTCTATTGGATACCAAATAGATTCAATCCACAGAGGAAAATCACAAGAACTGGGAATATTAGAGCATATTGTACTTTCAGTTTATGTTTCAAATTATTAGCTTACAATACAATGCAGCTTATGTACCTGTCATTACTTCATGTCCATACTGTATGGTAAAACGCAGCTTATTTAAAATAATGGAAGTATTAAAAAATATTTTTTTTAAATAATCAGTTTACTTAAAACCAAAGACTATTTACTGGTAGAGGAATATTAGCACCATTAATGCAATTTCATAAAACAATATTTGTAGTAACAGTCAAGTGGTGAATTTATTTTCACTGTGCGATGCATTGATCATAGTTAAGAACTGCAGCAGTCTCTCTCCTGTGGGTCCACACAAAGAAAATGCCATCGGTGTATCTGAGCCACACTTGAGAGGTCAGTGTTGGCACACTAAGATATGGCTCTCCAGAGGACAAAGGATAGCCTCAGCCAAAAGAGAACTGTACCCTTAGTACATCAACGCTGACCCCTTAAGTGTGGTTCAGATATGTAGAAGACTTTTTTTTTTTTTTTTTGGACTCACAGGAGAGAATCTCTCTCTAGCAATTCTTAACTACAATCAATGCATCCCACAGTGAAATTAAATTCACAGTGGAGAATGGCCTACTTACATGCCAAACATTATTCTCCCTACATCTGTGTGCCCAGATGCCCACAAATATGCTCTCTTCTGATATCGAGTTGAAAGGGCTTTTGTTCTTACCTTTGACCAAGCTGCCTGTGAATCTGAGATTGATGGTTTAAGATGTCTTGCCACCTCTGCCGGGTTCAAAATACAAATGATTGAGAATATCATCCAGAGAGCTGAAGCTGCTAATATTAATCACATCCCTGATGCCTCAAATTCTCCTGTAGTACATTAGGCATCTCCATATGTTCTTGGATATTTTTAATTTCCTCAAGAACTGCCTTAAGAAATTTGGCTTCAGAACCGGAATAAGAATGTGAAGGTCAATATCGGCTTTGCTCACCGCAAATAAAGACCACAGCACACTGACTACAGATGCTGGTGTGTACTCTATCCTTTTGAAGTACTATTGATATGACCAAGTGGTCGTTTAGGTTAAGACTTCTTGAGCACAAGGTATTGGTATGACCAAGTGGTCGTTTAGGTTAAGACTTCTTGAGCGCAAGCATGATGTGAAACATGGGAAACTAACCACAGCTATAGCACAAGTTAAGATCCACACTACTATCCTTAAACGGGATAAAAATCAAGATGATTGCTCTGTATACAAATGTGAGAGCCACAGCATATAGGGGAATGATTGAATTCTTACAAACCTGAAACTTTACACAAAGGACATTCCCACCAACCTTTCTATTATTTGGCATACATTTCTGGCTGTTCCATGCTTTTAAACTAGAACTGATACAGCCTGCACAAGCTTTAATCTAGGCATTTATCATGTTTTGTTTTAAGTTTTAAATTTTCAATTAGAACCTGTCTTCTTGAAAAAGCCTTTCAGTGGAGAGTCGAAAGCTTGGCAACTTTACTTAATAAAAGGGATTTATACTATGCTATAAAAATCTGACCACAGGCATAGCACAGTTGGTCAAGCGGCTATGTGCCATGTGTGAGGCGGACGTTTCTGACGGGTGTTCAAATCCCGGTCCTGCTGGCCATCTAGTCTGTGGTTTTCTCCACAGAATCCCTGCATTTGGGGACGCATGGGTGTAGATGGTTCACTGTGAAGTTGGCTCTAGACACACTATGTCCCTTACCCATATGCAGCAAAGAAATGGCAAGCTGGGTGCATTTATTTGCCAGTAATTCTTAAGGGTGCATAGTTATCTTTGAGGAACTCCACCCGCCATGGGCGGACGAGAGAGAGAGAGAGAGAGAGAGAGAGAGATAAGAATCTAGAATTTCCATACCTTTTTTTCGGTGCATGATGAACAATTCTACCACTGGGCGATGCAAATGTTTCAGTGAGATTGGGTAGTTGTATTTTTGCATTTGACAAAATAAATCTCCATTTCTACAATCATTTTAGAAAATTCTACACATATCCAATAACTATAGCTACAAGAAAAATATTTCATTCGCTTGCAGACACCTTTTCTTATGTAAAACATTCCTGCCAGATGATGGGAAATTCAAACTTTTAGCTCAGCAATATCTTGTATTCTATATACTTAATATCTAAGGTATTGTTTACCTGATATTGTCAAAGTATTTTGCACGTTGTTGCTCTGTGAGGCACGTGCTCCCGGCCTGAGAGGTCTTTTATGTTATGGATTTTTGGTTAGTTATAAAAAAAAAAAAAATTTGAGAAATAAAACAATTAGGTTCTAAAAAAATTTATATAACTAACCGAAAACCCATAACATAAAAGACCTCTCAGGCCGGGAGCACGTGCCTCACAGAGCAACAATGTGCAAAATACTTTGACAATATCAGGTAAATAATACCTTAGATATTAAGTATATTTAATCAAAAGCACGTTTATAGCATAAGACAACCCTTAAGGTTGCCTCATGAATTGCATATTTCGTAAATCTTGGTTTCTGTTGGATTAGAAAAAACCTAACATCTGTTAAATGTAATTAAAGGCACATAAGTGTCATGTTTTTATCGTTTTCCCATGTAGCCACCTCTTGAAAAGTGCATCGCCCTGGAACAAGAATCGAACCTGCATCTCCCGATTTTCAATCAAGCACAGCTACTGTTATTTATACCATTCCAGAAAACTATTGGGAATTTGCTACTCAAGTTCCCTGCAGGTTCTATCATCCAGCTCGCCCCAACCTTTTGGTATTCCACTGCAAGGAGACAAGAAAGCGGGTACTGCAAATGAGACCAAGTCGTCATTAAGCATGAGCAGATTTTTTTAGCAAATCACAATTTATTGGTATGGTATATCCATAATGTCAACTACCCTGGCTTGGTATATCTACCCCCAGCAGCACAGGGACATGTCTGGTACCACGAGTTTCACCCTCATTCTCCCCAGTGAGGGGAGAATGAAGGGAGGGTACCTTATCTCGATACAGGTTTTTTTGTTTCCGAGATAACAGTACATCCATATACTTCTGAAAATGGGGGAAAACTGGGACTCACTGACTAGTTTTACTTAATATTTATATTCAATTTATGATCAATGATTACTGTGATCATAAACTGTTTGCTCCTGACAACACAGAAGTGCCAATTGATCCAACCTGTTAATCATCAGCAACCTAACCAGCTTTCATTTAATTTTTTCAACTGTTTGCATTGCTGAAAAACACGTTTGTTTGTTGTTCACAGCCATCCTTTATTATTTTTTTCAGGTTGAATGCTTTCATTGAAGTATTCTAGGGCTAAAAACTATTTTCATGAATTTATGTTAAAACTAGTATATTAAAGATGAATTGTCTTTTTTTTACATTTTTCAGAATTTATTTTTTCATTGTGATAAAACACTTGTTTCATATCTGGCAAATTCTGTCACCTTAGTTTTTTCACATTGCCATTATGCAAGAACTAGGCTATCTGATTCCATTAGCGACCACATTAGCAGGGGTCAAAAATTTGGCTAGTCTGATGCCCAGGATTATCAGATTTTATGTTCGGACTAGAGCAAAACGTTTTTTTTTTTGTTTTGTTTTGTTTTCTAAAGCTATGGTGCTTCAGCCTGTGTATTTTCTCAGATATTTTACATGCTTTTTTTTTTCTTTCTTTTTAAATAATGCATACGGCTGACAGGTTTTAATGTTTGACATTTCTATTTCAGAAATCACATCAGCTGTGGAGTATGAGAGTTTGTATGGGGAAGAGGGGACTGGAGAAAGAGATGTTGATCAAGGTTGCCTACTTTATTGTGTTCATGAACAGAAAGAGTGGGGGAAGAAAAAAAAAGAAAAAAAAAACAGCCCCTGTGGTTAGATGTGTCTGGGGGATCTATTAGGACGGCACAGTCTGTGTAATCAAAATTTCTTAAATTTGAACTTTACTTTATCTTAATTTGTATGGAAGTAATGAATTCTTCTTCCAGTTAGTCCAGGGACTAAATGGGCAAAAAAATTGCCAACCTCTGATCAGCATTGGCCTGGTGACAAATTTTTGCATGAGTGCACGCTCAAATTGTGAAATATGCCTAACTGAATGTGATTTACACAACATACAATCCTGTCCTGCCACTGCACAAGAAAATGTATCATTATAAACTACTGCACTTCAGTTACATAGCAACATTCAATATAAGAATCCATAGCCAATCACCACTGGTTGCAGACACTAGTGATGGTCACAATGTAAGTGAAATGCATAGAGTACATAATTGGATGTTATCCGGCAACATCACAAGTACACTTTACATTTTATAAATCATTTAGCAAGAAAAATCCCTAAGGCATCAATCTATTTCCAAAATTTCACCATCAGACTAGTGCTCTAATAGAGTCAGACAGTGGCATGATAAAATCAGACAGCCCGAATCCCATACACAAGCATGGCAAAAAATATAACACTACTACATTTGCCATACACGAGACTGATTACACCCCACGAAGTTACAACGTTGAAAGCAAATTGTAAAACAAAAATACAAAAGACAGCCTATCCCTACCTTTTACATTGTATTTATGTTATAAACTCTAAATAAAGGAACAAGTTTTTATCAATTCATATACCTTCAACTTACACAATCCTTATCATATAAATGAAAAAAAGGTGTAATTACATACATTAAAGTTCAAACTAAATTATTTACCTGGATAAATTATGACCGTAGTGAAAAAACATAATGTGCAACAAATCAGAATACACAACGTTATGGAAGCAGTTATCTCAGGCTTTGGGTAAAGAATGGAACTGCTAATAACACCATTGACACATCTGGTTATTCAGAGGGACAATATATGAATTTAAAGTGAAACAAGGATATGCCTACGAAGGAAAATCTGACAGTTCACACCTAGAAGGTAAGAATCTAAACTATGCTCTCTAAAAAAGAAAAATATTGTATATGGGCAAAGCTCATTGAATGATAAATACATTTTACTGTTGTTAACTGTTATATTTAACAGAACAAGACCGTAATTTTTTAACAGTGCAGTCAGAAACATTTCAAATTATTTTGAACATTCGAACAGCAGGATCCAATGGCAATATTGACATTTCATTCACAGCAGGCTCGTCAATACAAATTCCATTCACAATTAGCAAGACAGTTGCTTCAACCACCAAGTAATCTTCAAAAGACTGATGACAAACTAACATGATTTTATTCATTGACTAAACTTCCCGATCACGGTACAAGCAGCTACAAAGATGCATCAAAGTGAAATATAATTAGCTAAACATCTGCTGATCTAATTTATTGAGACTGTTAGTTGACATGTGGTTCGTTTTACGATCATTTCAATTTTTGAATGTGCACCTCTTCTAGAAGTGCTAAGGTGTTCTCTGAACCACCACAGGAAACTAAATGAACTTTGGTGTCAATGATTTCTGCAACTTAGATGAAGCATTTATCAACTGGTGATCAAGAATATGTCCATGCTTGAATTGATAAATAAAAACCATTTGGTAAGTTTGGAAATTTTATTTTATCAAGTGATTTATGAATGGACACTGAACCTACATTAAATAAAATATTAGTAAGTCTACAACAACTTGGAAAAAGAGAAACATGGACAAAAGTTCTTCATACAGTAAAAATCTCCTATGTCTAACAAAATGAAACATATTAGCAGATTTAATCCATTTTTAATTATGAAGTCTATGGAAAGCCCATCAAGAGCCTAACCCCATAATTAAATTAAGATTCATTAAAAACCTACCACTTCATTATTCCAATAAATTACTTTAGGCCCTTTCAAATACAATCGATAAAAAAAAAAAAGTTTTAAAAAATGTGTATCCATTATACAAGTATTGCAAGTCACAGAATTCAAAGTATATCATATGCCCATATTGATAAAAGGCATGATCAGAATTTTTATTGTTAGTAAAAACTATGTGCTATAAGTAAACAGTAAAAATTCCTTAAAATTAATTTTGTAAAAATAATAGTGACATCTGAACAGTATCAGCAAAAACCAATACATAATTTTTTGTTGCAAATTTATGATTTCAAACAAACACAGATTTGCTGTCTTGTCTGTGAAGCACATGATATTTTGCTCAAATCCAAAGACACAAAATTATGATGTCTGAATAAAACAGATTGTACACACGCATAAACAAAGGATTGTTTAGGAGAAGCCAATACAAGGTTAGGTAACCTACACAAAAGACTATCAGCTTCTTACATTTCAAAGAATTACAACAAAGTTACTTCTTTCATATGTTAAATTGAAGGAGACAATTTCAGCATATGAAGATTTCACTCTAGCCTTCCAAACAACTGACTGGCTCAAGCTGCTAGTTTCCAAACAGTAGAATGAAGTAGTCAATGACAGTTCCACGCTATTATTTTTGGAATTTTTCTTTTTTTCCCCCCTTTTAGAAAACTCAGGAACAGCTGCACTATTATTTAACTTGACAGTAAAATCGAATTTCAGAAAAAAAAGTTTTGAAACATAACCTCACACATCAGGTGTCTTTATACACAAGAACTTTAGAACAAAAAAAAAAAAAAAAAAAAAAAATATATATATATATATATATATATTTATAACAGGTGTCTTTATGCACAAGATGTTTAGAACGAATTTCAGTGTGCAATGTCATAACATAACTTCAGAAAATGTTCTTTCCCTTTTAATCACACAATTCTACAACACAGAAAACTTAATAAATCTTATGGATAAATCTCTTGAAAAACATACAGCATCCAGCTTTTCAAATGAATCTGTACCCAAAGTATAAATTATATTGAACAAGTCTTGAATGATAGTACATACCATCCACTTCACTGCATTATGATTTGTAAACCTACCACTAAATAACATTTTGATAATGTGCACCATAAATCAGTTAGTAAGATCATGATGCAAAAAAAGTTTTTAGAAAATAGCATAAAAATGCACAGTAACACTGCAGGTTCAAAATTCCGCAGCATTTTGAGATTTATTGGAAATCTACACTTTTCTGTTACTATAGAAGCTACATAGCATGGATAACATGCACAAATCTGCTATTTGCAAGTGTTGGAACAGTATAATAAGAATTCAGACTTACTCAAAACCGCAACATTAGCAAATTTCATTTCCATGTGTGTAAGAACTTTTCAACTGGCTGACACCCTGAGAACACCAATTTATTCTTGAAACAGCATGTAAATGAAAAAGACGTGTGTGTGTTGGTCTGCCTATCTCATTCGCATCACGCATATGATTATTTTTTTAATCTAATATAAGTTACTGAAGTCAGTGTGCAATTCTTCAGGTTCTTCCATACACAGAACATTCTTTAGAATCAAACAGTAATGATAGTTTAGCAGTTTCCTGACTTCCATTAAATGAACCCAATTAATAGATTAGAACACTCATTATACACCAGATTACAGCAACAATAAAACTGAATTTTTTTTTTATTATTTTATGCTTCTGTTGCTTCTTATTGTGAGTTGGTTGTCAAAATGCTGAGTTTTCCATACATGTTCAAGATTTCATATACCTAAGACAAGTGCACAAAATAACATTTTTGCAGCTGCCATTTATATGTATATATTGTATATTACTGGCAATGCCTAGCAAATACTTACAATGCTGAAAATGGGACGCTAAAGTATGAAAAGCTTAACATTTCACACATTCCCTTGGCATTCTATGCAATGCCAAAAGGCAAATTGGCAAAATATAAAATACTCCCACCAATGACTTTTGTTTTTTCATGTGGCGAGGCATGTGACTTTCAATGCTCGTGTTAAGCACCACTACGTTTTTTGTTCACTTGGTGAAGCACATAATGTTCAACACTTTGTGTTCAAGTGGGCAGTATTTAGTAGTATTGCCATTTGCATTTCTGTCTTTGTTTGGCAGTGACGAAACCCGCGAGTTTCAATTTCCGCAAGAGACGTTAGCCCATACTTGTGTTGTATGAGAATGGTAGAGCAAAGTATAGTGTCAGGAAAAGAACCACGGCATGTTGACATGCAACGACGATTCTACAAATAATTATCTAAAGTGCAAGCCAATGAGCTTAAAAACTGTGTTTTTCTAACTGAAACCACTTATCAAAAGTTAGTGAGTGATGTGAAAAAGGCCAAGACGACGACTAAGAAGGAACCATGGGACTGTTAGCTGCTGAATCACTATGATGTGATAGTTGTAGAGAATAAAAGTAAGTTGATTTATCCTGTTAAAGAAGGCATCAGCACTATCCAGTTTTGAGTCACGGACTCTGGGTTATTTAACGTACTTCAGGAAACTTATTTGGCCATTGGCCATGGTGGATGTGATAGTATGCTGAAAAAAGTTTCAACAAAGTACAAGAATGTTACTCATCATGATATTGAACTCTACATTCACCTTTGTGAGCCTATTTCTATACTTTGCCTAAATAGTCCTTGCCGTTTTATATAATGCCTAGAATTTATGTAAAATGCCTAGGAAAAGTATACACAATATTAAAAGAACCTAAATATTTTTCATGATTTGCCTAAAAAGTCACGCATTCTATAGATTTCCCAGGCATTCTGCATAATGCCTGTTTTTCACACATTGCCGGTAATGTTATATATACAGTATATATACATAAAAGTTGCACATCGTTAGTGTGAGATCTGGATTAACAGAATTAAGAAATTTTCTACCTTAAAAATTCTACCTGTCCGAAATGGTGAGAGGGAAGGAAAATAATTAATGTGCATGTGAGCTATATACAATCCCTTCAGGAAATATCACCTATTTACTACTGTTCCCTGCAGAATGTTCCAACCTTGAATAAAACAACAGGGCTACAAGAACAAAAAGAAACACTAGCTAGTCATTCATATTCAACCTAATCATTTTAGCTTTGCTATCAAATTGATATGTTGCAAGATGAGATGATGGCAGTAAGCTGTCAAAATTTTTCTGTGAACTGCAAGATAATAAAAAAAAAAAAAATGCTGTTTGAAAGTCAATTAATACTCCTAAAAAGCTTCACACCTGTTCTTTAAAAGCAAATTTTTAAATTAGAAAATGCACTACAAAGCTTCATCATGTTTAGGTGCATGTCACACATATTTATTAACATGTGTAAAATCTCTTTCTTAAATTTTAAATTTATTTTGCGTATGAAATCATAGTGCAGTTACAACATGTTCCATAATAAAAGAATTATGTCTATAAACAGAAGGCAGTAGAAACAACTGCACTTACTGTAACTACTGTGATGAAATTTTAGGCTATACACAAGAATACACAATAAAGCTCTGACAACTGCAAATGATACTGAATAGACCTATTAATCAAGCATCTTACAAAGGATATATTTTCAATGAACTTCTGAATATAAAGTACAGTTAAATCTCTTGTTATTGAATAAAACAAACTAACAACACAAACAACTTTTTTAACAAATGTGGCAGTGGAGCAAAAAGGATAAGGTAAACAGCATACTTGACTGACAGTCAAGACACTTCTATCATACTGTGACGATAAGTACGTTGGGATGATGTTAATGATGAAGCCTGGTTGGCAGCTGTACAGTCTGTAACATCTGGACAAGAGTCGTGAGTGAAAATGACATGTGAAGTGTAATCCATGTAATCTAAGCTGCTACAACTGTAGCGATTTCTGCACTTATCTGCTCTTTCGGCACTAGATGTTTTGTTTCTCCTGGCATATGGTGCCACACTGTTTGGCCACCCATTAAAACTAGAAGTTCGACTCATGGATTCTTCTGAGGAAAGAATCCCAGGGCAAGAATGAGCTCTGTACAATCCATCGCCTTTACACAGTTGTTTGTCATTCTTGTTGGGGTCCTGAAGTAGAGAACAACTTTCAACCTGCACATCTTCAGAAATTTTGGAAGGCACTTCACAACACAAACCTCTGTCTCTTGAATGATGAAACTTGTCTGAAATACAAATAAATTAAATATACAAAATGTGTAAGACTCCTTATAAAACTGAAACAATTTGGGGGAAAAAAAAAAAAAAAAAAAAAACATTCTCATATTGCAACTGAAAACTGAAGGTGGTGGGGAAAGACATTACATCTCACAAAGCTAAATTCCAGTTTTTTTTTTTTTAATATTTTGTTTTGTTGTGTTTTAATCTACCACAAGCTATACTCATTGTAGGACCTAAGTGTTTTGAAATGATAAATTTTATATGTAGTTAATTTTTTATAACACTGATTTTAATACAGGGAGATTCATAATTATTGTCAGGGTTTCAGTGGCATAGAATCACAAAACGGGGAAACAACAAACTAAAACCGCAAACAGAATATGACAGATGACAACTAAAAGATCTTTCAACTGAGGCAACAGATACAGCTGTAGCATGTCCAGATAGGTCACTGCTGTCACCGTTTTCCCCACAAATAAAAAGAGCCCCAAAACTCTCTGAACATGACAAAGTACACCAGACATTCACTTTTTTACTATCTCGTTCAATCCTCAAATGGTGCGAGGGTTTTCGGAGCCCCACATTCTGCAGTTATGCTGATGTACCCTCCTTGAGACAAAAAACGTTTCTTCATCACTAAATATCCATGTCCGCAGGTAATGTTCATCAGCTTTGACTTTGGACAAAATGTCTTGGGCAAATTGGAAGTGGCAGGGTTTATCGTCCCGCTGTAAAGCCTGTACAATCTGCACTTTGTATGGACACAGTTGTAGGCGGTTATGCAGAACCCTCCAAACAATAGTTTGTGGCATACCTAACTGCGACGCAGCTCGTCTCATTGACTTTTAAGGGCTTCGAGAAAAGGCTTTCTGGGCGCGATCAACATGGTCCTGCGAAGTGCTTGGTCTTCCCGCCCCTTTTTGACGTTGCATACTACTGTCTTTTGAAACTGCTTTTAAACCAATGTTGGATAGCATTATCGGAAGAAGTTCTGTCATACTGCTTTCTGTAAAGACGCTGTGTTGTGATAACTCACTTTGTTTCGAAGAACCAGAGTACGTGCATTGCTTTTTCTCGAACAGTCGCCATTTTAAAGTATGACCTCAATTCAGTGGGTATCGTGTTGCCACATAAAAATTTCCGCAGTGAACCTGTAGGCAGTTTTATTTAGTCGGTTATGGTTTGACCATGACAGGCGATGGAAACCCCGACAATGATTATGAATCACACTGTACTTGGTAATTATGCCCTTTGAATGCAGGACAATTATGCATACCAACAGTTTTTATGAAACTGACATTATTAAAAATATAAAAGAAATGGGGTGGGTAAGAATGGAGCACTTGGACATATGGCAGCACCAAATGAAATGATAGCAAAGGATGAAACGAGAAATTTTCATTTCCAGGGGTTAAACAACACACATTAACATCCAGGGCTGTAAATAGTTGCTCATTCCTCATTTAGGGCAGCAGGTTCCACAGAATGGAGAGAACCAACACTTCAGTACAAACAATACCCATGACTCATCTTGAACTTGAACCCAGATCCAAACTATGACAATTAGCCAGAATCCATACCTCTGACCACCAGAGTGGCATACTGAGAAGTAACTCAAAGTGTACAAAGCTTTACTTCAGTATCATCAATAGTAAAGTTTTATTAAAATATGAAAGCCAGAAGTTCAGCTCCCCATGACTTAATATTCAGTGCTTCAGACAGACAGGTGAAAATAAGAATTATGACACAGGAAAGTGATCACAAAGTAGATGACAACTTGGACACAATCTAAACTGCTCGTATTTCCTCTCATCAAAATCTGCTTTTCCCAGATCAATCACCTGCTTAAATTTGTTGCAATCTTCAACAAAAGTAAATCTGTGTTTAGATGCTATTTCACCATATGTAATAGTCATGTTATTAAAATTCACAGCTTGGACTCCTTTTTTTTTTTTTTTTTTTTATGTTTTTAGTCTTACTAAGAACAGCTACCTCACAGAATTCTAGCCCGCCTTAATATTTTATGTAGTCTGGGGAATGATCTAATAACTTTTAAAATCAAGTACTGATGTAATTTAATGACTGTACAGGTTAAGCATCTCTGATCTGAAAAAAAAATCCAACAATTCAAAACTTTTTTTAAGTGCTGATGTCACAAATGCAAAACTTCATTTGTTGATACTTCTGGTGAACAATTTCTGCAAGGAATAACTCTTGAATCTGTTCTGAGCAGAGTTTAAGCTGGATCAAAAAATACTGTACCAAAAACGCTAAAATGGAGGGAAAGAGTTGTAGCAAAATGCCAAAGAAAATTAGCCACTTTTGTTGCTCGATATATTGTAACATCAATTTAATCTTTCACACCAACAACACTTTAGACACAGTGGAAAATTAATTATTTTGGAAGGTATTACAGTCGGACTTGTCTAATTCGAAGCTGAAGGGACTACTAAAAAAATTCGATTATCCAAATATTTCAATTAGAAAAGTTTAAATATGGACCAAGAAAATAACTTCAAACATCAATTCAGTCAACTAAATTACAGTATCATTTATGTGAAGTAAATAATAAATAGTAATAAGTAAATATTCAAGTAAATACACAGTATCTATTTTTTAGAAAAGTTGACAATGTATTCTGTGGAATTCTAAAGTCTATTGCTATCTCAGTCTTCTTTTTTAATCCTTTTTCCATATCCCAAATAACTGCCACCTTTTCGGCAAATGTCAATGTTTTGTACTGCACAAGTTTTGGTTTTAACAAAGACATGACGACAAAACCACAACCAATACACTGCATGATAGGAATAACAAAATAAAGATGACAGTGATGCTACAGTAAAAAAAAATTGAGGCGGCGTACTCCTTCTGTGCGTGCAAGCAGACTGAACTGAAAGCAACAGGTAGCTGACAGGCGTGGCAAACACTGCCGCTACATATGTATGCCATGTGACAGTATTCATGGCGGCTTGCCTATCCATATAACATGTTGCTACACAATACTGCAGGATGTTTTTCGTGGTCTGCACGGCATTTTTACTTCGAATTATCCAACAAAAGTTCGATTTACAGGCGATTTTTTTACATTGTTATAATAGAAAATTTAAGGGACCAAAGGAAAAATTCAAATTAATCACAAATTTGATTATATATGTTTGAATTAGTCTAGTTTGACTGTAACACATGTAAAAGAAAACTGTGTTGGGCAGTGTAAGTTGATATACAGCTAACAGGTAAGTAACTGATAAGGACTTATTTCTAAAATCATGGCTAAATAAGCTTAAAACCCAAATCTGTATCACTCTACAAGGACATTGCTTTTCTTGCTGCAACACACAATTTGCAGTTCAGATATGGCACTTTATCAGTCCAGTTAACTTGTACCCATTTTTGCACAACTTGCTCAGAAGCTATAGATTCAGTAACAGTTTTTTCTTTTTTTAAACACACAGTTACTTTCAGTTGAATTTAAATTTGGAAGAATTTGCCCCAATAAATGGATTCACATCTTCCAAATTTGCATTGTACTGTGGTGTAATCCCGTATTTCATTCATTAGTATTTTCAGTTGATTTATTAGCACTGTCTTTGTAATCTTTCCGTTTCTTATCAATGATTTCATCTATAGCAACGGTAGCACTTGTATAATAGATGACACCAGGGGTGTGAAGCAGCCTCTAGCAAGCGCTTTTCTTTCTTAATCTGTGTTCCGTCTCTGTGCGATTTCTGAGAGTTTGAAAGATCACTCTAGTCGCAAATGCACTAACCATAACAGGTTGTTTATGGCCTTGGGTGGGGAGGGGGTATCATAAAATAAAATGAGAACGAGAGAGAGAGAGAGAGAGAGAGAGAGAGAGGAGAGACTTTGCAGCTGACTCTAGTTTTAAACTTGAATGGGAGAAAGGGGCCTAATCCCTCCAGCCTCTATAAACTTACCCCAACCCACCCTAGTATACTGGAGGGGGGGGGTGTTGAGCCAACAGGTGCTGTAGCACAACATACCTTAACCATTAAGAAAATAACAGCAGAGTGCAAATTGCTGCCAGAATTTGGAAACTGTAGTTTTCAATGAAATAGAAAAGCTAGAGCAGGATCTGTGAATGGGTTGATATTTAAACAGCTGCACCATTTTTTGATGGGCACTTTTTTTATTTTGCATTTTGGATTACCTCATCGCATTTTGCGAAAATAGCGACCGCAGCTTAACCTCTGGTTCAGAGTCAGATTCATTTGCATCATTCATTGAATCTTGCAATGAACTATCTCTATAGGCAATGACTCTCACAAATTGGTTCCGAGTTGGATCTGTTTGCATCATTCACTGACTCTTTTGATTTAGTGACTCATTTTTAATGATTTTCAGTTTAAATTTATTTTGAAGTTTTACAGAAAAATTGTTCTCAGTTTTTAAATAAGTTAGTTTCAAAACATTTAAAAAATCTATTGTATTTTTTACACTTCTGAATAAGGTTACATTTCCTGAGTGGAACATGAACCTCACCAAGACACCCTAGTGAACATTTAATGTCTGGTGAAAAGTAATTCCAACCAATTACTTTAGGGAATTGGCTCTTTTGCAGAACCTGTTCTTTTTCAGGAAAGGATCTCTCACAAACAGTTTGCTGGTTCATTCTTTATGGACCATTTTAAATTCTTGAAATATCGATACCCCTTTAATTTTTAATAGTCTAAATGGATTTAGTGTTTAGGCTTGGTAACATCCACAAGCTATCACTTTATATTGGTATTTTGTACGCACATACTCCAAAAACAGAATTCAAAGACACTTCTGGCCCCAAACATTTTGGATAAGGGATGCTCAACCTGTAGTAATATTTAATAAAATTTCATGTTCAATATGTTTGCAAACAGACTGAAATGTAGGAAAATGAAAGCTTTAACTACGAACTTCACACAATATTGGAGCCCAGGGTGCTTGACTTTTTATTTATTTATTTGGTTGGAGGTTTAATTGCTCAGTGCTAGCAACTCAATGGGCTATAAAAGCAGTCACCTATCCCTAATTAGGGCCACTGGTTGGTTACAGGGATGCGAGAGAGCCAGTGCTGTAAGACAAACACAACATCCAAGCCTCACCAGGATTCAAACCCAGACCCAACTCAGACAAATGGTCAGAAGCCAGCGCTTAGATCACTGGGCCACTGGGATGGCCTTTTTGGTTTAACAACCACCATAAGAAACATGATGAGCTATTAGCAGTTGCCCATCCTTAATTTAGGATCATTGGTTCTAGGGAAGGGAGACAGCTAGTGCAGAAAGAAAAACACCACGCATGCCTTACCTGGGACACAAACATTGGCCCATGCGGATGAAGGGTTAGAAGCCAACGCTTAGACCACTGTGCCACCAAGGTAGCTAGAACTATCTGCAACAGGGTTGCAGGTTATCAATTTAGCATATCACCCCATAAGTATGATACTAAACAACTGTAATGTATGCTGTGAACTGACACATCGGTATGGATTAACAAATTGATATGATTCCAGAACGTAAGATCCTGCGTAACACTGACTGGCAGAATTTTACATTAAAACAATTGAAAATTTAAATAAAAGCTTTTTCTAAAATGCATAATGCAACATAAGTAGGATATAATTTCACAGTTAATGTATAAAGTCTGTTCAAATGAAAAGGTGATGACAACGCACAAAAGTTCCCTGACGAGGATACGGAACAGCCAACCACTGACAAATGCAGCCACGTGTAGTGGACGTAATGGGAGAGAAACAGGTTTGTGATGTCGCGCGGCGAGGAACGACCGTGCCCAATAGTATGGTGTGCAGCATTCGTTGGCCTCTAGTGGGATCAGCAGGTGTGTTTGAAGTGTGGGTTACGTGAAAATGGCGTTTCAACTGTGTCGGCAAGTGAACAACGTGGGGTCATACACCTTTTATCGGTCAAAGGCAACTAGGCGATCAACATTTACAGGAGGATGTTCGCCGTGTATGGGGAAGATTGCATGTCATGAAAAACTGCCCATAAGTGGAACGCACATTTCCGACAAGGTCGCGGCAACCTTTTGGATGATGCACGACCCACCCAGACCAACATTGCCATCCCACCCGAACTCGTGGAACAAGTGGATGAATGCGTGAAGTCCAATCATAAGGTGACCATACGTTCCCTGGAACAGACATTCAATGTGAGTCATGGCACCATGTGGACAGTTATGCATGAAAAGTTGGGATACAGGAAAGTGTGTGCACAATGGGTTCCAAAGTTGTTGTCCAATGCACAAAAAAGTCTTTGAATGGGTCTTTCACTGGAGCATTTGGTGCAGTAGCAGATGACCCTACCATCCTTTCCAGATTAGTGACAGGTGATGAAACTTTATGCTGTCTCTTCGAAAAGGAAACAAAACGCAGCAGTATGCAGTGGAAGCATTCTGCATCACCACCACGTAAAAAATTCAAAGCTGTGCCATGGACTGGGAAGGTTTCATTAACGGTGTTCTTCGATGAAAGAGGTGTGTTATTCATCGACTTCTTCCATCAACGGGGTACCTTCATCAACAGTGCAGCATACTGTCAGACACTGCAACGACTGCGTACCACCATCTAAAAAAAAGGCGTGGGGTGTTGAGCTCCTTTATCATGTTGTTACACGATAACGCTCAGCCACACATCTCCCGTGAAACCACCACTCTGCTGACGCAATTTCGATGGGAGGTACTACAGCACCTTCCCTACAGTACAGACATGTCACCCTGCGATTACCATTTGTTTGGCCCCTTGAAGAAAAATCTCAAGGTTCGACATTTCCCATCGGAGGCTGAACTGCGTGCCTGTGTGATGGATTGGCTCCTCTCCCAGCCCAGATACTTCTTCAAGAAGGGTATTCACCAGCTACTGCAACTGTGGGACTGCTGCCTACAAGCCTACGGTAACTACTTTTAACCGGTATGTATATGTGCCTTTCCGTGACTCTTGTCACCTTTTCATTTGATCAACCCTTATACAAACAATTCATTTTTTTTTTTCATTCTGGCAGTATAACATGTCCAATTTTTGATCTGATGTTCTGTAACTTAAACATAGGTTGGGGCAGGATGGAGAAATTCATCATGCATTTCCTTTCTTAAAGATATCAATTAGCAAACATTTCTGGTCTCTGGATAATCACCAGGGACCACAAGTCCCAACACCTTTCCTTCAAAAACAGGTTCTGACAACCATAAAACAAACAAAAACGGGGGGGGGGGCATCTGTATTAATAAGTAGCTGGAAAAAGATCACTATAATTCAACATTTTCAATACTTTGTTTCATCAATGAGCTACATCAAAAGTAAATACCTCAAATTAATAAAATGCAGCAAAACAAAGATTTGCAGTTTAAAATACCTACAACTGACAAATACCTTTCAGTTCACCTATATTATAGGCTTTTTTAACATGATTTCTTACTTTAAAACAAGTAACAGAAAAAAACAATGTAAAAAAAAAAAAAAAAATACGCTATTTGTCCAAAATTAAAGTTCAGAAGGTAGTAGCAGGGAAATAATCCAAAGCGCTCAATGAAATGTTATGATGTTCACAGGACGTATGAAAATGGACATGAGAAACAAATGCCTGCAGTTATATTTGCATATCAGTGAAAAAAATGCTGCCCAATATGTAAATTGGGTTACTACTTAAAACCAATGGGGAACAGCATTGGCATTTCTCACTGACAGTGCATATAAGAAGCATTCCGGTGCCTGCAGATGCTTTCCTTATGTCTCATGCACATGTATCCGATGCTGTACGGTGGCGAGAGATAGGACGACTAGAAAAGCAGGCCAGTCTTAGGCCCAGGTTGGAAGAGACTTGAATATCCAGCCCAGAGAGTTTCATGGTTATGGCAGCAATTCAACAACACTTGTGAATGTTACGAAGGCCTGTCCAAGATAGTCCAAAACACATGACACCTCCTGAGGAATGTTATGTTGCTTTAACTGCAAGGCAATTGTCTCTGGAACTCTCCACAGCCACTGGGACTACAATATCAAGGCAAACAATATACACTGCCGCAAAGTGAAAAAAGAACACCAAGAAGGAATTAGCGGACGATCATGAAATTTACATATGTTAATGGTGTCGAGTTTACGTAGGTGTAATGTTAATTTCGGGACCAACCAGTGAGCGCTTACGCCACAGCACGGCATAATATGCAAATTATCGTCGGTGGTATTTAAGGAGTACGGCGAAGTGAATGTAATCAGTCGTCGGCGTACGGACACGTGCAAAGACCCTGAAGAAGCTGCAATGCCTGGACATGGGAGACGTGTACGATTTCAGCAGTTATCGGACTTTGTGCGAGGTCGTCTAGTCTGACTCGGCGAGGCCGGGTGGTCGTATAGTCGTATTGCAGAGCGAATTGAATAGGAAGTATCGGTGGTGGTACGATGGTGGCGTAGATGGTCCAAGGAACATTCCCACACGAGAAGACGTGGAACCGGGAGTCACAGACGGACTGATGAGCAGACCGATCGACGCATAAGAACGGCGTTGTCAAGCAGAACATTCACTGCAACGCAAATCCGAGCTGTCGTTGCAACCGAGGTGACTGTGTGAACAATCCGCAACCGTCTACTGGATGCAGGACTACGTGCACGTGTGCCTCTGGAATGTGTACCTCTGACTCCAGCCCACCGTCAGGAACAGCTGCAGTGGTGTCCCCAACGTCTGCACTGGAGAATGCAATGGCGATCTGTTGTGTTCAGCGATGAAAGCAGATTCTGCTTGGGCTCCTCCGATGACCGTATGCGTGTTCGCAGACGCACAGGGGAGCGTCTCCACCCTTTTGCATCCGCCAGCGACACACAGGGCCTACACCTGGTCTCCTGGTGAGGGGAGCGATCAGCTACCACTCCCGTACACAACTAGTGTTTGTACCGGGTATGTTAAACAGCACCTCCTACAACAACAACATAATTCAGCCAGTTGTTGTGCCATTTGTAAGATCGGTCCATCGTGGTGTTTTCCAGCAAGATAACGCAGGCCCACACACGGCACGTGCAACGCAACATGCACTTCAGGGTGTGAGACAACTTCCATGGCCTGCACGTTCACCGGATTTGTCCCCCATTGAGCATGTGTGGGATTTTATGGGACAACGACTTATCCGGTCTCCACGGCTAGCCACGACCACCCCCGATTTACGCGTCCAGGTTGAGGATGCTTGGAACTCAATACCCCAAACTTACAGTAATCCAACACCTGTACGACAAACTCCATGCCAGAATTGCACAGTGTGACGCAGTTCATGGCGGTTCAACCTCATACTAACCATGTTACCTGGAAATGTTATTTTTCAGTTTACCAGCAAATACAGCTGTATTTTGCCATAATGTTTTGATCATGTTATCCTCTGTATTCCGTTATTATGCTGTATAAATTTCGTTGGTATCGGATGTCTCCTTCTTGGTGTTCTTTTTTTCACTTTCCGCCAGTGTATTATTGAAGGCTTAACACAATTGGCCTATGATTTATGTCCCACTAACTGCATCTCACAGGAGAGCTTGCTTGAATTGGTGCAGGCAACATCGTTCCCAGATAAATGGGTCAGTGTTCTCGTTTACAGATGATCCGAGATCAAGTCTATAAATAAATTCTCACTGATATTTGATCTGGAGGGAACAAGGAAGCCATAATGATCATGCAAAGATCCACAAACAAGACTTCAGAGGCAGTGGTCTCCTCATGTGGGGGTGACATTATGTTCAACGGCTGAAGACCACTCCACATGTTCATGGGAGGCAATGGAAATCCTGAGCACTATAGGGACAAAATCCTAGAGCCCCTATATGTTAGGCATTTTCAGGGAGCTGTTGGCCTTCAGTTCCTTTCAATGGATGGTAACACTCACCCACACAGGGATCAGTTTGTCAATGATTTCCTGCAGAGTGAGGATATTCAGCATATGGGCTAAACAGCCAGGTCTTCGGACCTGAATCCTATAGAGCATGACTGGGATGATGTGTATCAGTTTGTCAGCCCCATCCCAAAACTCTTCCCTAGCTACGCATTACCCCCATTGAGTAATGGGTTTGTTTTTGGTCTATAGTGCATCAACAATCTGGTGATGAGTATGTGTAGTCATTTGTGAGAGTTGTCCGTTTGTATGAGGTGACCACATTCCTTATTAACAGGAATATCACCAAGGGAATGTGAGACTAAAATTCTTCTTGCCCACCATATCGCCAAACCAGTTCAAGTTGTGCCATTTTTCAACTTTTTTTTTTTTTAACTTTAAAATATAATTTGGACTTTACCAAGTAAAAATAAATCTCGTATTTCATGTCAGGTAGCCCTACGTATTCCCCCCTAGGAAGTGCATTGTTTACTTCTCCATAGAAAGATATCAAAATTGCATTTGGCAGGACCAGGAAAATGTAATTGTTCCACACTTTCTGAAATCCTTAGTTTAAGCATTTTTTTTTTTTTTTTCATGTTAGTATGGTCAGGGGCAAATGAGGAGGGTGAATAGGAATTCACTAGAGGGATCACTACTAATTGCTCTGCTTTTTGTTTTACGAAGTAGGGGATTTCAACACAAAAAGTGGAGTATAAAGCTAAACCAGTGTACCGAGTCAGTGAGGGAGCAGGACATGGCTGACGACTGCTTTGGAGGTGAGGAGTGCAAAGCAAGGTCACTGACATGAAGGAAGGGAATTACGAAGGGAGGAAGTGCTGTGTTTGCATATCACGACATTAAAATTTGATTTAGATAAATAAATAGAACATTTTTCTTTAAAAAATGTTCAAGAACAGTACTATTTTCATAAGAAAAAATGCAAAATTTTGAAAAGTGATTAAAACATTGCATTCATAGCAAGAACAAAGTTGAAGGCGACATTCTACCAGCTCTTATACATGGTCGAGTCCCATTATTGCGACCACCAGCTAATATATAGAGTAACCACAGTGTGCAGCGCAGACAGCAGCTAGACGGGCTGGGAGTGACTCAATAAGGTGCTGGAAGGTGTTCACAGGTATGTGGAGCCATGTTGACTGCAATGCATCTGACAGCTGCTGTAGGGTGCATGGTGGAGGATCCATAAAGCAAACAACACGATCATGGTGGTCCCACAGATGCTCAATTGAGTTTAAGTCTGGAGAATTAGGGGGCCAGGGAAGTACTTTAAAGTCTTCGTCGTGCTTTTCCAACCACGCTCGGACATTTCTAGCTGTGTGACATGTTGCATTGTCACGCTGGAAGATCCCATCCGCCCCAGGGAAGACAATCGCATGTATGGGTGTACGTGGTCTGCAAGGATGGATTCATAACGAATTCGGTCCATAGTGCCTTCCACAGGTATGAGTGGACCCAGGGAATGTCACGAAAACATTCCCCAGACCATAACACTGCCCCCCACCAGCTTGTGTTCTTCCAGCAATGGTTGAAGAGTGTTTGTTCTTCGATGCTTCTCCCCTTATACGGCAACGTCCTCTCATTTGATGAAGCAGAAAACGTTACTCATCGGAGAAGGTAATCCTTTGCCAATCAGCAGAGGTCCAATTCCGATACTGCCATGCAAATGTAAGCCTTTTCTGCTGATGCACCTTTGTCAGCATAGGTAACTTGTTATCAGTCTGCATCGGAGCCCCATACACAGCACCACCCATCTACATCAGAGCGCCCATACACAGCACCATCCATCTATATCAGAGCCCCCATACACAGCAGGGTTCGCTGAACTGTCATTTTAGACACACTTCTGGTAGCCCCCTGGTTCATTCGGCCAGTGAGTTGCTACATTGTAGCGTTTTGATCGACCCTCACCCACCTTTGCAGCCGACGTTCACCTCTCACATAAATGACACATGGTGTTCTGCAGTTTCCATGCTGCTTATTCGCAATGGTGCCTTTTATCCAAATCACGATACACTTTAACCACAGCAGCACGCAAACAGTTCAGAAATACTGCCACTCTTGGCCCTTATGCCAATAATCATCCTTTTTTGCAAATCTGATAAATTGCTCCTTTTATCCATGACAGCAATGTGTGATATGTTTTCAGAATGCCTACAAGCACATCTTATATACCTACCAAGCCAGCTCATGACATGTGCCACCTTTCATTGGCTACATGCTGTTGATGTCAAAAGTAGGAGGTGGTCACAAAAATGTGACTCAACTGTGTATATTATGACACTAACCCTCTAGTCATTGTCATGCTGTTGGTTTATCATCAGTGGCATAACTTGTCAGATCTAGGTTGTGTGTGTGGTGGTGGTGGGGGGAGTGCCCCGAATTCCTTTGTAGCTGGTAGTAAAAAGCATTAAAAGTCTTCTTTCAGTGTTTCACATATTAAGTTGCTATCAACCTGCCCCCACAAATATGTCTTAATAAGCAGGGATGCTGCTAGATTTCAAATTCTAGCAGCATCCCTGCTTATTAAGACATTTTTAGGTTACATTCTTACATCTCACTTTGGTGGCATTTGCAGATGTGACCCTGTATATGCAAGACATTGCTGTTACCCTGATGTGACCCTGTATATGCAAGACCCTGCATGTACCTGCTGTTACATGTTTCCTTTGTTATCCCTGTGAATGCCTTCTGGACTTTAATTTTGGACACCAGTGTATATATGTTTGTATACCATAGGTGTTCACACGTCTGACCTTCCCAAGCAGGTGGCAGCACATGTATATTAGTAGTGGTCTGAGAAATCTGTATGCATGTCTAAAAAACTGTCATTGACCACACCCATAAAAGAAGAGGCATTCCATGATTGAACATCTGAGGTGATAAGACCACAACTGATGACACGAGATCTGAGGACGGTAGCAAATGCTATTAAAAACATTCCTCACCTTATGGGAAGCGGTGTGTCAACAGACTTTTCACGGATGAAAATCTGCAGTGGACTCTCAATTTTTTAGTATTTCAATTTAATTACAAATATTGAATTTTAAAGATTTTAGTGCAGTTGATGTGTTTATATTAGCATTCAGGATGACCACATGGCTATTATTGGAAGCTGCTTTTCCTAAATATTCTTAAATTGCTTTTTAAACTTATAGTAATCAAATAATGCATTATATAAATAAGTATTAAAAGTGAGTTGCATTTTGAGGTAAAAAGAATGTTATGAAACTTAGTAGAATAAAATGAGCAGGAGCCAAAAATGTGCATGTTAAACAAGTTTTAAGGCAAGCTTCTTTGGTGTATTATCAGAGTGTATATACTTGCCTAATAAACATATTAATTTTAAAGATTAACACTTAAAAATAAATAACATACCTTGATCATTTGAAAACTGACAAGGAAAATCATCCATGAAGTGTTTCTCTGAAGGACTTAATGGACTTCTTGCATATGAACTTTTATAATTAGGTAGCTCATATTTAGCATACAGAGATTCCTCATAAGAATCACCAAATACCCCAGCACTTCTCTGTCTATATTCACTTTCTTCCGAAGGAACAGTTCCGTACTCATCATCCATTAAGATGTCAGTTTCTCTTTCACATGAACTGTGATAGTCATTCCAGCTGTCTGCACAGTCAGAGCCTTCACTGCCAAGGCCTGAAGTACTCACTGAATCAGAGCGACTGTATTCTTTGCTGCCAAGATCAGATGAGTGGGCATCAGAATTTGGGGATAGTGGGGTATCACTGCTTGAATGAAAGTCTTGAGAGATGGAGCTAAAATTTTTCAGGGTTTCTAATTTGCATTCACTCAGAATGATGTCAAACAAGGCAAAATCAAACTCTTTACTACCTCTGATCTCCATATTATCCCTGGCTGAAGTTTCAAATTTAGTGTTTGTAGGTGAGTGAATTGCAGAATTAAAACCAGCTGACTCAATGTCCAACTCTGATGCAAATTTCACAGAACAGTCTTCAAAATTTGCAACTGATGTCTGACATGGAGTAAAATTTACTTCATTCAAACTACACACAGAACTGCCTTTCACACGTAACTGACCATCATATAGGCTGTAGTCTGTTTTAAAGTCACCTTTCGGGTTAGCTTTTATGGCTTGCTTAAACGAGAAACTCTCTTGCCACTTGTTTATGATTTGAGCACGCTTCGTGATTGGCCGATCCATTGCACCTGACCTGTTCACACTAATAAATTCAGCACAACAGCTAGGACGCCTGTTACGAGTCATGTTTCTCTTGTGCTCCCTGTCTCTAAAGTTTGGACCTGTTTCAAACCTGCCAGATGGCATGGAGTTCATTGAACTATTTATTGGAGCTGTTGATATTTCCATGGAGGAATTTAGGATGTTATCATTGTGCAGCTGCCTCTCAAATTCCAGTAGTTGCCCAAGAAAATTGAAGTTTGGTGAAATAGTGGCCCTTTTGGATTTAACATACCTTTAAAAGAAATATAAAATAAGTTACATATTAAAAAAAAGAAATGATTTAAATAACTACAAAAAATGGACACTTGTCATAATGAATTACAGAGGGTGAGTTGAAAGTTTTGCAATACTTGGATCACTTTATATCTTCATACGTATCTTTACGATGAAAGCTGACTAGCATTCAAAGTATAAGCCACTGTGTCGCACCATCTATAACCACCTGTCTGCCAGCCCTTCGATTCCGTGTCGGTACCAGTTCTCGTCCTTCAAGGCAAAGAACTTTTTCACCCCAGCTGCCACCTACTCCTGATTGTTGAAGTGCTACCCGTGAAGGAAGTGGGTCATGGACAAGAACAAGTAATAATCCGATGGGGCAAGGTCCGGACTATATGCTGGGTGTGGCATTAGTTCAATGAACTCAATTTCCTGGAGTTTTGCTTGGGTCGTTCGCACGGTATGAGGCTGAGTGTTGTCCTGCTGTAGGAGAGCGTGCTTTCTGTCCACCAGTGCCAGCTACTTCTCCAAAACAGCAAACATCCGCTCCAGCTGTTCAGAGTAGAGGTTGGCTTTGAAAGTCCGACTATCTGGAACAAATTTGTAATGGATTATTCCCTCAAAATCCCACCAGACGCAGAGCATCACCTTGTGCTCAAAGCGCCCATGTTTGGCAACAAGTTCAGGAAGCTGGTCCGGGCTCAACCATTGCCGTTGTGTGTTAAGATTACAGAAATAGACCCACTTTTCATCGCACGTAACAATTCTCTTGATGAAACGTACACCGTGCGGATTTGCTAGGAGTCTCGAGCACACTTTCATTCAGCAGTTTGCTTTAGCTGGCGTCAGTTCGTGAGGGACAATGTGGCAGCTCCTGTAGACCCTGCTGAGGTCCTGAAGGTGACAAACTACGGTGGTCTGTGATATGCCCAGCTCACTTGATAATCTCCAAGTGCTGGTTGTTGGATTTGCCTCTACAGCCTCGTGCATGACCTCCGAATCCACGGTTCGCAGCCTACCTGACCTTGTCGGATTGTCGAGGTTTCTGTCGCCCGAGCGAAATTCCTTGAACCATCTGTTTGTGGTGCTGTGGTCCACAGAACCTTCCCCTTTCACATGACAAATGTTTCGTGTTGCCTGGGCAGCGTTATGGCGAAGCGCCGAGCTCAAACTCATACAGCAAAAGCTCCACAATTAGGTGGCTGTTCATCTTTTAGGCATCTCAACCACAGACAGAACGACGACATGCAATGCTGTTCTCAGCAATGACTACCACTTCATATCCCTTTTGACTGACTGCAGTGCACGACTTGAACTAGTTTAAACACGTGGCACACCCACAGCAGCACATGCGTTTATGTAAATATTGCAAAACTTTCAACTCACCCTATGTATAGAGACATGATTAGCGGAGAAAGTACAGAAAACTTAATAAACTGAAATGTATGAGGGTGATTCAAGGTTGACCTGGACTTTTTATTGTACCTCTTAATGTTCTGTACTGATTGTGACAGATTTAATACGGCAAATAAATGGAAGCCTCGCTTTCATGCCAGTAGTACTTCCGTGACACAAAGTGTGCAAAGTGCACTATCGAAACAGAGTCTGTAAAGGTGTCAGTGAGAGTGGAACAGCATTGTACAACTGAACTTGAATATAATGAAGTTGAAGGGAGAGTAAAAAAGATTCAATATATGCAAACTTCATAAGTGGACAGGTAAAAAAAAAAAGATTCGATAAAATAAAAGGGCTATTTTTGGCACTTTTCATTATTTCGAGTTACAACTAATCAATCATAAACTTTATCAATTCATTGAAGGTGAATAATACTTGTTAATTGAAAACTACAGCTAGCAAAATAATAAGAGTTAGATGTGCAATAAGCAAAACATTTTACAAATAGAAAAATGAAAGTAATTGCCAAAAATTTGAAATTTCATCTGTTACACATGTTATGTTGGACATATGAGCTGATTCTTGCTTGTTTAGTGCTTATAAATGATTGCTGTTTTAAATGTTTTTCGACTTCTTCTGGCGTAGTGGTTAAGACGTTTCTAAATCAATGAAGAAAGAAATATTCCTCATAATACATGTTTCTAGATGCAAAATGAACTCTTACGATTTTTTAAACAGACATTAATTATGTGATTAAAAGGACAGCATTTGCTCAGGAGATGCATGTTTGGCAAGTGTGGGGAGGGTGACTGGAGCAGGCAAAAAAATAAAAAACATTCTTGTTTTCATGCACTGAACTATCTGTAAGGGGAGCCATGGGGTGTCATCAACAGCAGGTAATTAATTCCTTGTTTTTCAGTGAAAGAAGGTGGTTAAAAAACTGGGTGGATGCCACTAATTTTGTTTGCTGATAACTAATTTTGTTTGCTAACTAAACTTTGTTATATGTAGTTTCTCCAAAAATTATTGCTCTTAATATATATGGTTAAAATAACAAAGCAGCACGTTTTGAAGTTCACTTATAATAACGTTTTCACATTCTAGTGCATGCAAATTTTAAAGGTAAAGCATTTGTTTTATTCTGTACAATCCTGGGAAGCTTAAAAGAATTACGGGCCCTACCATTTTAAATCGGTTATTGGTAGTAGAATAATAAAAAACAGAAGTTCACTTGCTTTCTGCTGGGAAGTATTAGCATGGTCTTGTATTCCTTAAACATGTAGTTTGGCAAAATTAAAAATGTGTCATTCAGTAGTTTTACTTGCATATCTAATTATATGTGGATATGCACAATATGATGCAGTAATTAAAGAAAAACTGCTTACCTATATGCATCATCAGATGACATTTTAAGATGCCTCATAACATATGCTATTGCAATAGTAGCAGATCTTGAAATCCCAGCCAGACAGTGCACCAATACACAATCCCCGGATTCTCTCGCTTTATCTGCAACACAATAAAAACATTTTATAACAGAAGGTCATCATCACATTAAAAGAATAAATATGATCACAAACAACATCCTCCGCCCCCTTGTTACTTTTTTAATATGCATTACTAATTCTTATAAAAACAGACCTTAAACTCTTAGACAAAGTCATCGCTCTTACCATGTTTTCTTTGATTAACACAAAGCAACCAAAAAATTGTTATCTGGACACTGCTGGGATCGTGCTCCAGATATCGATAACTAGCCGAATGTGTTCGCCTTAATAAATCCAAAGGGCAAGAGTGATAGTGAAAATCTTCCAAATACACGGAGACAATATGAATAGACAAAGTCAACACTCTTTCCACGTTTTTTTTAATTAACACACAGCAACCAAAAAATTGTTATCCGGACATTGCTGGGATCATACCCCAGATCTCTCAATACCTAGCTGAGTGTGTTCGCCTTATGCTACAGTGGCCAACAATCCAATGACTGTTTGCCAACAATCCAATGGACTGTTGGCCACCGTAGCGTAAGGCGAATGCACTCGGCTAGTTATCCAGAGATCTGGGGTACAATCCCAATGGTGTCTGAATAACAATTTTCCGGTTGCTGTGTGTTAATTAAAGAAAATGTGGAAAGAGCGATGACTATGTCTATTCACATTGTCTCCATGTATTTGGAAGATTTTCACTTAAACTCTTATAGTAATCAATCTAAAACCTGAAACACTGAAGTTTTCACTGACTCGTCAATTTTATCATTTATGAAATAGTTCCCATCAAAAATCATAAGAGAAAATGCAGTTACGATTCCTGCACACAGTTCAAGTTCTACAGGACTTATTCCCTACAACGTATCAACTCTTGTGCATAAGCTATCAAGTCTTCAATAATTTGTCATAATTCAACTGTCACACCTCTTCCACCTACCACAAAAGTAACATCAACCTGAAAATTCTATAGTAACTAATTTGTCTGGAAGAAGGTTCAATCTTTTGTTTCTATAACACAAAATACCTGCTGCACAAGCACTTTGTTATCTTCTCAATTTTGAGTCTCAGGAACAAGGTAAAATGAAGGTTTCTTTTCAATTTTCACTACCCAAGTGAATAAATTTAGAATTCTTCCTGAACCCGATTAAATATGCAGTAAATAAACTTTTGCATTGTTTCTATGTAATCAATTTCAAATACGGTGTCTGAAAAAGTAATAAATAAAAATTTAAGAACATTTAGATAAAAGTTCTCATCCCAGTTTCAACCTCAAGTGCACAGGCATTTTAGCATTCCTTTGTGTTAAGTATTACCGAAAGCAACACATTGGAAGCACAGTAATACTTCACAGTACTTACACACAAGCACATGTATCTTTCTTGTTAACACTTTATGGAAACACAAATTCCTTTGTTTTTTCCTTTTTAAGCAGACTAAATGAGATATATCATTTCAGACAATGAAATGGGATTACAAAGCATTCTTTTTTTTCTTTTTCTGAGGGTACAATTTTAAAATAATTTTCATTAAGTCCAGTCCAGAAGCAAAGAGTGTAACTCCTTTCCACTATGGAACAGAATAAATAATATATAACAATCTTGAAAATATTGAAGTATTTTTTCACGATGAGATTTCTGTTCTTCACATACTGTTTCGGTATTACATTTGACAAATCAGATTAGAGCTTTTGCGATAATGTTTAATAACAACTATAGTCTTGCACAAGAATTTTGAATACAATCTCACCATTCATTTTATCCTCAGAGTCAGCTGTCCAATGACTTTTTGTTCTTTCGCTTTCTTTCCACTGATACAAGGTCAGGAACAAAACTATAACCACATCTCGTTCGGGCGCCTCCTTTGGAATTGGAATATTTCTTCCTTCATCACAGTAGGCTCTATTCTAAAAAACGCTATACTTGAAAAATTACCTGTATGTATTTCAGCTAGCTCAGACTAGTCATCATCTGCAGGTTTTCTTCATAAAGTGATGTGAAATCACTTCTTCGTGGTGAGTATCAATTACAGAGATTCATGTGACGCAGTTCATCTTGTGTTACCTTTCTGTTGGTGGGTTCATTACGGTATATTTTATGATGCACATGAATATTATGTCATTTCATTAGTATCATGATTAGTTGTTAGGTTCCAGTACTGTTGGGGTTTTTTTTAGGTTGTGGTTAAACTAACTGTTGAGTGCTTTCTTTTATTTTTGTGGTCTTTATGATTTTTTTTCTTCTTTTATTAGGTTGCACCAAGTTTGTGACAGGTTAGCGGGAGCATGATTGTTACAGTTACCGTCAGAGTTTGTTTTTTTATACAGATAAATTCCACAGTAAAGATTTCGAATTTTTTCTTGTGTTCAGAAATGAAATTTGTTTCTTCCCAAATTGGTTCAAAATCTTTTCAAGGTGGTATTGAATCAATGAGGTCCTTAGCTTCTTTATTTATTTATTTTATTTCTTCATAAAGTAATTTCACATCACTTCACGAAGAAATCCTGCATATGGCTGGTCTACCCAGCAGAAATCCATACAGGTAATGTTTCAAGTATAGCATTTTTTTTAGAATAGAGCCTGCTGTGAGGAAGAAAGAAATATTCCAATTCCAAAGGAGGCGCCCAAACGAGATGTGGTTATAGTTTTGTTCCTGAATAATATGACCACCCCTGGAATCATAGTGGGCCCAGGCCAGTCGCAGAGTGCACATGGTAAGGTCGACTACATGGAGATATAAGCAGCCAGCCAGCCAGGACAGACCAGCCATAGTGCATATGTAACATTAGCACAATGGGCAGAGGTAGTGATTTGACAGACGTGCAAAATGGAATAATCATCGGCTACCACGCCAAGAGTGGAAACATCTCAGAAACAGCAAACTTCATGGGCTGTTCGCAAGGTGCTGTAGTAAGGGTGTACCAAGAATGGACCGTTGGTACACAGAGTACCTCCTGGTGGCACAACTGTGAAGCCCCAAAGGCCATCAACCTCAGGTACTAATAAAGGGCAATCAGCATACAACAACTGACCATGCAAATGAATGCTAGGGCACCCAGGCACATGTCCACGATAACAGTAGAGCGAACCCTGTTACACATGGGTCTCCGGAGTTGATGCTGCATCAAGGTGTCCATGTTCACCCACGTCCACCGGCAACGACGCCTGCAGTTCACACGGGATTACCATCATTGGACAGTGGGAGAGTGGAAAAAGGTTGCATTCTCTGACAAATCGAGGTTTTTACTCCACAGAAAAGATGTGTGGTGGAAGATACGGTGTCACACACATGAGAACCAACACCTGGACATGCTTGTTGGTCAAGTACAGGCCAGCAGTAGCCATCTGGGGGATGTTTTCCTGGTATTGCCTGGGATCGTTGGTCCACTGGATGGGTCCCTGAATGCAATGGCTACTACTGTCTACCCTCGCTGGCCACATGCATGACATTTACCCTGGTGGTGATGGTGTCTACCGACAGAACAATGTGCCCTGCCATGTCTCTAGGGGGAGGGAGACTGGCTCTAGGAACACGACAGATATGTCTCCGTTCTCCCTTGGCCAGCGAAATCGCCCAACCTCAATCCCATAGAACACTTGTGGGGCTATTTGGATCAACAGGCTCGACATGCCAATCCACAACCATGCTATCTCAGTGACCTCCATGCTCTGCTGCAGTCCAAATGGATATGTGTGCCAGGGGGCCACTTTCCAGGGCCTCATTGCGTTCATGCCACGTGTACGACAGCTATCATCTGGGCCAAGGGTGGTTATTCCCATTATTAGGTAGGTGGCCTTATTTTTCTGATACAACCATGTATGGTTGTTATTAAACATAATCACAAAAGCTCTAATTTGACTTGCCAAACTTAATATCAAAACAATATGTGAAGAACAGAAATATCATCATGAAAACACTTTAATGGTTTTAAGATATTTACACTGTAACACCACGTAACTAATAGCATAATCACTGAATATGATTATATTTTCAAGTTCATACAAAACTACTATATTTATTTATTTTAACATTTTGGTCAGCTCAATCAGCTTCATCCACAGTACAGCGCATCAATTGCTGCACCAACTTTATTTTCATATTATTGCAAGCAAACAAATTCTCTCCCCCAATTATCATAATAGTATGGCTCTGAATAAACCTTATATGCAATTCTTAAATGTTCGAATGATTATATAACTAGAGAATAATGGCTTTTTTTTTATCCTGCTTCCACGAGTTGTATGTCAAGATCGTTGTAAATGGAGAAGTTTGATACAACAATAAGTAAAAATATCTAGAAGTTTGTATTTATTTTTGGAGCTAACCTCTGAATCTCAGAGAACAGCTTAGTGATGTGTATGTATGTTCCTGAATGTAAAAAACTGAACTAAAAACATTTCTTACTGAAGTTACATGGCTTGTTTGTTGCCACTGATAAACTGTCCATATAAAATGAAGGCATTTTAAATTATTTCAAGGCTCATTTGTTGCCAAACTGTATATAAAATGAAGGTATTTCAAATTATTTCAAGGCTTGTTTGTGGCCAAACTGTCCATATAAAATGAAGGTTACCAATGACAGTATTCAAACCTCATCTAAAGCCTTGAAATGATTCACAAAGTGAAATAACCTTAAAGGTTTTCTACAAGAGAGAGACAGGGAAGGGCAGTGTGCGTGTCATGTTTCATGTGATGAAGTACAAGAAACTTAGAGACTGATTTATTGTCTCTGGAAAAGCAAACGGTTATATTAAAAAATAAAACCACACACAGGCATTTGCAAAATTTACCTAAGTTTAATACAATGGATGGCCTTCTTACTTCTGGGTTTACCCTAGAGATTATGACACAAAATTTTCAAGTGGAGATAATGTGCAGATAGAGTAAGAAATGTTACATCTGGTCACTGTGTATTTACACTAATTCCATGCATATAGTGAGTACCTTTACAGACATCAAACAAAAGTGATCTTTGTCCAAATAAAAAAAGGGGGGGGAGGGGGCTGAAGTACTTGGTACAAACTTTAAAAGGTGTGACATGTCTTATCTATCATTAATTCTTTCTTCAAATTCCTTCAAGAAAGATAAACCATATTCTACACATTCCACTTAAATATATTTTGTTCACTATAAAAACTAGCAATTTTTCTTTAAATGTAATCATATTTTGCAACTCATGAACATAAGTATCTCAGGCCGGATCAAAAAGTATCTGACTACATTTCCCTCCTCCAAGACTACACAGAGCATGGTGCAGAGACTTAGCCGTGATGACCTATGTGATTGTCATAATGAATATGCCTGAATTTTTCCCACGCTGTCAGCTGGATACTTTATGGAGTATTGTCACTTTTAGAAATCACCAATAGGTGCTGTGTTGCATTCTTTTTAATCTCTTCTGTTTCAAATCTTCTCTTCAAAGGCATTTTCAACTTCTGGAACATCGCAAGGGGCCATGTGTGGAGATTATAGGGCCTACCAACTTGTGGGATCTGTTGTTTGGACGAAAAGGCCTAAATGAGATGAGATGAATGGGTGAGGGCATGGTTATGGTACAGCTACAATGCTATGTTGTGTTTCTCTTCTAGGTGACTTTTGTCAATACTGTGTGTGTGTGTGTGTGTGTGTGTGTGTGTGTGTGTGTGTGTGTGTGTGTGTGTGTGTGCACTATATTAACAAAGTCACCGGACACCTAGAAGAGAAACACAACATAGCATTTATTGATATCCATTAGTATGCTGTCGGTCCACCTTTGGTCTTAATGCATGCACTGACCCTTCGAGAAATGCTTTCGACAAGGTTTTGAAACACAGCAATAGGTATGCGCTTCCATTCAGTACATAATGCTGCCACTAACAGTTGCTTAGTAGTAGGCCTTGGTTCCAGACTTCTCGTGTGGCGCTTTAATTCATCCCATAGGTGCTATATAGGATTAAGACCAGGGCTCTGTGCTGGCCAGTTCACACACGATATGGAATTATCGTCAAACCACGCCGTAACAGTCCTTGCTTTATGGCTTGGTGCATTAACATGCTGGTACCAACAAGGCTCGGTTACATGATGCCTCATGTCTTTAATTGTATATTACATTTGCATCTCTTCGTTTATTGCCAAGTCAAGTCACAGCGTTTAAATTGTTGAAGCGTTCTATTATCCAGTTTGCAGTCTGCTGTCTAATTTCCTTGAAAAAGCCATCTGATGATGTGCGAAAGCTTGGAAACTTTTATTCCTATTCTACGCCAAGAAATTCAGATTATTAGTATATTTACACTATTTTTAACTGCAGGCTTGTTTTTATACTGTTTGCAGCTGTACCGCACATCTCAACAACACAGCGGATCCATTCATTTGCTTTTGGAGGGGTGTCCAGTGACTTTGCCTTATATATACATATATACATACACTATATTGACAAAACACTTTTTTTAATGAGTACAAAAATTCTACAATCTATCCATTAAACATAAAACAGCTTTCTTCTGGCACAAAAAATAATAAAAGAGTACAGTCAAGCCATAAATCAGATTTTCTTTGTTGCAATAAGTACTTACCTAAAAACTGAAATGCTTTGGGAAAATAAGGCAGCAGTTTCTCACTGTAGTTGTCATTAACAGGAATTCTCATAAAATGTGAGTCTTGTATAAAATCTGGCTGAGGGCAACTAGTGCTTACATTCAACTCATATGTTATATTGTAATCCTAATAAAATAAAATATGCATGAAATCATTTTATAGCTCTTACAGAAAAAAAAATGAGTATCCAGTTCAATAAAACAATGAGAAAAAAAAGATGTAACACAAAATAAGAAACTGCACAAACAACCCCTTATTTGGCTTTACTGGAACCCTCAGCTGTGGGCTAATCCCCCACACTGATGTACTTACCTGATTAAAAAGACAAAAAGAAATATTAAGAATGACTCAAGTGTGGGATATGGTGGACCTACCACACTTGAGAAGGATGGTCCACCACGGAATCGACCTGGACTTTCTAAACGGCGTATGAGAAAGAGATCTCGGCTGAGTGAATGTAAGATTGGTGTATGGAATACTAGAGGAATAAATGGCAAGATGGGTGAGGTGATTGAGGAGATGAATAAGTATAGACTGGATGTGCTGTGTGTAAGTGAAACCAAAAAGAAGGAAATTGGGGTAGAAGAAGTGAATGGCACGGTGAGTGTGTGGTCTGGAGTATTGGATAATATGTGAGGACAGGCTGGTGTAGGTGTGATTTTAAGTGAAAAGATGAAGAACAACTTGATCCACTATAGCTGCTTAAGTGAGAGAATTCTTTAAATTTCTTTGAAAGTGAAACTTCAGAGAATAGTAATTGTTGTAGTGTATGCTCCTTGTGACTCGGAACCTTCTGATAAGAAAGAAGATTTCTGGAATGAGCTAAAAGCTGTTTTGAGCCAGTTTGGTGCTAAAGAAAAAGTTATAATAGCAGGGGATTTCAATGCTAGAGTAGGTGTGCAGAATGCAATTTCTGACAATGTTCTGGGTAAGTTTAATGATCCTTGTGTGAATGATAATGGTGAAAGATTAATTGAACTCTGCATTGAGAATGGTTTGTGTGTATCTAATACATTTTTCAACCACAAGTATATCCACACATATACTTGGGAAAATCGTACTCTTGGTCAAAAGAGTGCGATAGATTTTGTTGTTTACAATCAGCGTTTGAAACACTTAGTTGTTGACACCCGTGTGATGAGAGGTGCGGATGTTGGTTCTGATCATTACTTGGTAGTGTCACGAGTGAAACTTAATGTTGGTTGGAGGAAAAGGAATAGGAAGAGACCCAGGATAGAAAGAATAAAGGTTGATAGGTTCCTTGAAGATCATCGGCGGTATTCTGACTTACTCAGAGAACGATTGAAGGATCTGAAGTCTGGTGAGAGGGATGTAGAAAAGAAGTGGGAATGTTTTAAGAACTGTGTTGTCACTGCTGCTAAGGAGGTCTGTGGCACCACAATAGTGGGTAACAATAGAGGTGATGCTTGGTGGAATAGTGAGATTGATGAGGCAGTAAAGAAAAAGGAGGAAGCCTATTTGGGGATGTTGCAAGGTAGAGTCTCTGTGGATGAATATCGCTGTAAGAAGCGTGAAGCTGCTAAGCTGGTTCTCCACAGTAAGGCAAAAGATAGGAAGGAGAAAGTGGAAAGGCATGAACTGGCTTTTTGGAAAGATAGAAAGTCCTTCTGGAAATACATGAGACTCAGGAAAAATAGGGGAAACAAAGTTGTAAGTTGTGTGAAGAATGAGATCGGGGAAATGATATGGGAGCCCAATGAGTTAAGTGACAGATGGGGCAAATACTTCTGTGAGTTATTAGATCAGGAGAGCAAAAATGATTCTGAGACAGATGCAGATGATGTCACAATGAGGAATGAAAGCACAGGAGGGATCTCAAGAGAAGAAGTGTGTAAAGCTCTAAAATCTCTTCAGAATGGTAAGGCTCCAGGAGTTGATGGCATAACTGCAGAGATGTTGAAGTATGGTGGTGACTATATAATTGACTGGTTAACTGAAATTTGCCAGTTGTGCTGGGAGTTAGGAATGGTCCCTCGGGATTGGAAGGATGCTATTATTGTTCCTTTGTATAAGGGAAAAGGTGATCAGACTGAATGCAAGAACTATCGTGGTATTAGCCTACTGAGTGTGCCAGGGAAAGTGTTTGGTAAGGTTGTTATTGAAAAAGTACAGGGTCTTACATCATTGAAAGTGTGGGATGTTCAGAGTGGTTTTATGCCTGGTAAAGGCTGCACTAACCAGATTTTTGCATTATGCATGATGATTGAAAAGTATCTGGCTGTTGGGAAGAAAGTTTTTACTGCCTTCATAGATTTAGAGAAAGCTTACGACCGAGTGAATAGGACACTTTTGTAGAAGGTATTGAATGAACATGGTGTTACTGGGAATCTACTTAATAGTGTAAAAGCCATGTATGCTGGTAGTAGAGCTTCTGTACGAGTGAATGGTGTTTTATCAAAATGGTTTTCCATTGGTGCAGGAGTTAGACAAGGTTGTGTAATGTCACCATGGCTGTTTAATATTTTTATGGACGCATGCATGCGTGATGCCAAAATAGATAATAGTGGTTTATGTCTTGGTGATATCCGTGTGTGCAGATTGCTGTATGCTGATGACACTGTCCTGTTGGCAGAGAGCAAAAGTGAGTTGCAGAGTATGTTGACTCGGATGCACGAAGTTTGCATGAAATTCAAACTGAGTATAAATAAGGGAAAAACCAAAGTTATGGTGTTTGAGAGAGGAATGGGTAGCACTGAATGTAATGTAAGTATAAATGGCACTGTGATTGAATAGGTGAGTGAGTTTGTGTATTTAGGAAGCATGTTTGACAGAGAGAACAAGTTGGATGGTGAAATCAGTAGGCAGGTGAATTCTTCTTTGAAAGTCATAGCTGCTCTGGGAGGTTTTCACAGGAATGATGGGTTCTCTAGATAGTCCCGCATGGCTGTGTATGAAACAGTAATTGTTCCTACTCTGATGTATGGCAGTGAAACCTGGGTACTGCAGAAGAAGCATAGGAGTCGTTTGTGTGCTGGAGAAATGCGTTGCTTACGTGGGGTTTGTGGCAAGACACGATCTGATTGTGTGAGGAATGAAGATGTATTGCAGTTGTGTGATGTAAAGCAAAATGTTGTTAGCAAGGTGGAGACCAATATGCTTCGGTGGTTTGGCCATGTTGAAAGAATGAGTGATGAAATGCTTACTAAGAAAATATTTTCAACCCAAGTGGCAGGGAGGAAAGGCAGAGGAAGGCCAAGGAAGACATGGGTGGATCAGATTCAGGAGTGTCTGCATGAGAAAAAGATTATGAGTATGAAGTATAAAAGATCTTGTGTAAGGCATGTAATGGATATCAGTGAAGCACGAGTTGTATGTCAAGATCGCTGTAAATGGTGAAGTTTGATACGACAACAATAAGTAAAATATCTGGAAGTTTGTATTTCTTTTTGGAGCTAACCTCTGAATCTCAGAGAACAGCTTAGTGATATGTAAGTGATATATGCCTTATTTCTACCCATTTGTGTTTGGTCAGTTTTGAATTTTGTCTCATTATTACTTAGTCCACAGACATCCATTTTGGCTTCATTTCCTTTTTAATTTTGAGATGTTGCTCCTTTTACAAGTATTTCTCTTCCAAGTTTCTCAAAGACTCCAACCCTCAATGGAAATTTTTAGCAGCAAGCATTAGAACTTTTCATTTTAGCTTTTACTAGTAGTAGTAAATAAATTTGTATTAAACACACTGTAACAAACAAATTGTGGGGGGAAATATTAATTGTGAATTCATAAAACAGTTAATTGTTGCTTAAAAAGTCATCCACAAGTTGAATTTCAGCAGGAACACTATGCGGTAGCAACTGTTTTTTTTCTTTCTTTTCTTTTTTTTAAAGTTTTCCTCATAAATTAATGTATGTTCCAATGAGAATCCTACAGTAAACACAGCAAGCGACTTTTCAGGTTGGAAGTTGTTCGTGGTGTTTGTTTAACACCAAAACAACAAAAAGATAAAGGGGGGGGCATTATTGTAAAAAATGGTAATAGTGCAGAGGAAAGCTGTGGAATAGACAAGCCCAAGATAGGAACACTTGGAAAGAGATGAGGGAAACACCTATAAACCTCAATTGGCTATAAAAAGGGTTGGAAGAAAAAAGCCTGGAAAAGTGATTTCATATTTTTTTAGAAAATTTTCCTGAAGAAATGAACATTTCCCTATTTCTTACTCCCTTCTATATTAATATAAATTCATGGAGTAAGCATCCCCCTCCCCCATCCCATGAGGATCCCTATAGTGACTAGATAATCTGTAGCAGCATTGCTCAATTTTAGATCAGATCAAATCACATGTAGAGGATTTTAGGAAGGGAGTGCCAGACCCCAAGGTCTTAAACAACCCTTCCTTAGAAATAGGAAGCCAGGAGATTTGGGCTAGAGTGCTTGAAAGGAAAGTTTCATATGAAAATGAGGTAGAAAGGGGGAGGAAGACACTCTTATTTATTACTGGGGGGGGGGCAGTACCCGGGGTCTGACAGCTTAACGTTCCCATTGCTCAATTTTAAAAGCCCATAACTAAATTTTACATTGCAAGATAGGGACTAGGCCCAAAACTATGACTAACCTGTTTAAGCATTAATAAAAAAAAATCCTCTTCCACTCTCTCGTCCCCAAGCAATTAATCAGTGTTTTTCTCAACTGGGAAGTGGGGAAGAGACTTCTATTTGTTTATATAGTATTTATACGTAATGTATTGTTAGCAAGGTGGAAACACTAATATGCTTCGGTGGTTTGGCCATGTTGGAAGAATGAGTGATGAGATGCTTACTAAGAAAATCTTTTTAGCCCAAGTGGCAGGAAGGAAAGGCAAAGGAAAGCCAAGGAAGTTGTGATAGGATTAGATTCAGGAGTGTCTGCATGAGAAAAAGATTATGAATATGAAGTATAGAAGGTCTTGCGTACGGCGTGTGATGGAGGTCAGTGAAGCCAAATTGTATGTCAAGATCGCTGTAAATGGAGAAGTTTGATACAGCAACAGTAAGGAAAAATTATCTGGTTGTTTGTAGTTCTTTGAATCTCGGAGAACAGCTTAGTGATATATTTGTATGTGTGTGTGTGTGTGTGTATGTATGTATGTATGTATGTATGTATGTATGTATGTATGTATGTATGTATAGTTGCACAATTTCTGTTTATCACTTGTTTCTTCCTAAAATGTTTTGGATGACTGAGCATCCAGAAAGATTGAAAGGCATTGCAATCAATGTACTTTGCTCAATAGAATAAGTAGGGATGTACTGTGTGGAGGTAGGAGGCAAAATTTTGTTGGCATGCTATCTAGTATCTGTAGTTCTTAAAGACGCTTACTTACATACTAACAAAAATCCACTATATGTGGCCTATGGCACTTGCTACCCATGTCTGGAATAATTAACCCTCCCAAGTCCCCACTCCCAGACCAGACCCAGTTGACAAAGAATTATCTTTATCAAATAGGAAGTGTATGAAAAGTCTCATACTAAATTGTGCAGTTACATTTACAAAAAAAAAAAAAAAAAAAAACTGGCCATCTCAGCACTGATCTGTTGCACTTTCGGTATCTGCATTTAAAAAAGGGTATAGATTGCATTGTTGCAGATGTTCAAAGAACAAGAACATTTTTGTTAATAAATGTGAACAGTAATTTGTAAATTATGACCCTGGGGGAACTTTGAAAGTCCATTAGAAAGAAGAGGAGAGGAAAAAACAACAACAACAAAAATGACAACCCTGAAACACATTCTGATGACAAAAACTCAAGGCCACACAACCCATTTCATTTGCAACAACTTACACTATGGCAAAGATTGGTTAGTCAGTGATGCCACATCCACCCTACAGCCTTGAAATGGTACTATCAGATAGTATCAGGGGGAAATGATTTTGTTACACAGAGTGTACTGTACTGATATACAAAGCTATCAACTATTATGGATTTTTAACCAACTTTAAGGTATTATGGATAACACACAACTCTGTAATTGACTGGTTAACTGAAATTTGCCAGTTGTGCTGGGAGTTAGGAATGATCCCTTGGGATTGGGAAGATATATACTGTTCCCTTGTATAAGGGAAAAGGGGATCAGAATGACTGCAAGAGCTATCATGGTATTTAGCCTACTGAGTGTGCCAGGGAAAATGTTTGGTAAGGTCATTATTGAAAAAGTACGAGGTCTTACATCAGAGAAAGTATGGGATGTTCAGAGTAGTTTTATGCCTGGCAAAGGCTGCACTACCAAATTTTTGCATTGTGCTTGATGATTGAAAAATATCTGGCTGTTGGTAAAGTTTTTGCTGTTTTCATAGATTTAGGGAAAGCTTATGGCAGAGTAAATAGGACACTTTTGTGGAAGGTATTGAATAAATATGGTATTACTGGGAATCTACTTAATAGTGTAAAAGCCATGTATGCTGGAAGTAAAGCTTGTGTACGAGTGAATGGTGTTTTATTGAAATGGTTTTCTATTGGTGCAGGAGTCAGACAACGTTGTGTAATGTCACCATGGCTGTTTAATATACAGGGTGTCCAAGAATTATTGGACACATTACAAAATCATGTACAAAAAAAAAAAAAAAAAAAAAAAAAAACTATGAGCATTGCCTGTTTTTCTATGTCACATATTACTAACACGGTTTCTATATTTTTGTTTTGCGGAATTGTTATTCCCAGAATCCGATATATGGCGCTAGGTGTTGCCTGATGAGGAATGCATGAGAAATGTGCAATCAGGAGTCATGTCATCCGTACAGCAGAAGGCAATGTGTGTGTTATGGCTTGCGGAATTAAAGTCTGTCATTAAAGTTAAAAGATGGTACCGTTTAGAGTATGGTTGTAATCCTCCATCAACGAATTCAATTAAGCGGTGGATGAAACTGGCAATGTGCAACATCGTGGAGGAGCCCGTAGGCCTAGTGTCAGCGGTGAGACTGTTGACCAAGTTAATGAAAGTTTCCGACAAGTTCCAGGAAATCTGTTCGTAAAGCAAGCAGAGAACTGTGCATTCCGAAATCGACAGTTCACGATATCTTGCACAAGAAATTAAAGTTTCATGCTTATAAAATTCAAATAGTGCAAAAGATCACACTCTGTGATATGATTTCGCTGTGGATATGCTGAATCGAGTGGAAAACGACGAAAACTTTCTCAGTACTGTAATTTTTAGCGATGAATCTACATTTCATGTAACAGGTATTATGAATCGTCACAACTGTAGGATATGGGACAGTGAACCGCCTCATGCTGCTATTGAACTAGAACGTGATTCTCCAAAAGTTAATGTATGGTGCACCCTATCAAAAAGAGCAGTGATTGGCACTTTCTTCTTCTGCGAAAAACCCATAAATGGTGGCATTTACTTGGATATGCTAGAAAATTCTGTTATACCCCAAATCAAAAGATATGACGCCATTTTCCAACAAGATGGCGCGCCTACGCATTGGTCAACATGTGTACGTAAGTACCTAAACGAGCATTTCCCCAACAGATGGATTGGGCGTGGTGGTCCCATTCCGTGGCCTCCTTGCTCTCCAGATCTAACTCCATTGGATTATTGCATGTGGCGTTACGTGAAGGATAGTGTTAATCAGACGCCTTGTACTGATTTGCAGGAACTGAAGCAGTGTATCACAGCTGCTATTAATTCTATAACTCCTCAGATGCTTGCCAATACATGGCATGAAATAGAGTATTGCTTGGACGTACTATGAGCAACCAAGGGATCTCGCATCGAAATTTATTAACTTGTGTAGTTACATTGTAAGTTAGTACAGTCAGTTTCTTTCTATTTGTTTAATCTTTTGTTTTATATAATTTTGTAATGTGTCCAATAATTCTCAGACACCCTGTATTTATAATTGACTGGTTATCTGAAATCTGCCACTTGTGCTGGGAGTTAGGAATGGTACCTCGGGATTGGAGGGATGCCATCATTGTTCCCTTGTATAAGGGAAAGGGTGATCAGACTGACTGCAAGAACTATGATGGTATTAGCTTACTGAGTGTGCCAGGAAAAGTGTTTGGTAAGGTCATTATTGAAAAGGTATGAGGTCTTACATCAGAGAAAGTGTGGGATGTTCAGAGTGGTTTTATGCCTGGTAAAGGCTGCAGTAACCAAATTTTTGCATTATGCATGATGATTGAAAAGTATCTGGCTGTTTGTAAGAAAGTTTTTACTGCCTTCATAGATTTAGAGACAGCATATGACCAAGTAAATAGAATACTTCCGTGGCAGGCGTTGAATGAATATGGTGTTTCTGGGAATCTACTTAATAGTGTGAAAGCCATGCATGCTGGCAGTAGAACTTGTGTACAAGTGAATGGGGTTTTATCAAAATGGTTTTCCATTGGTGCAGGAGTCAGGCAAGGTTGTGTAATGTCACCATGGCTGTTTAATATACACTGGCGGAAAGTGAAAAAAGAACACCAAGTAGGAGACGTCTAATACCAATGAAATTTATACAGCATAATAACGGAATACAGAGGATAGCGTGATCAAAACATTATGGCAAAATACAGCTGTATTTGCTGGTAAACTGAAAAATAACATTTCCAGGTAACATGGTTAGTACGAGGTTGAACCGCCATGAACTGCTTCACACTGTGCAATTCTGGCATGGAGTCTGTCATACAAATGTTGGATGTAAGTTTGGGGTATTGAGTTCCAAGCATCCTCAACCTGGACGCGTAAATCGGGGATGGTCGTGGCTGGCCATGGAGACCGGATAAGTCGTTGTCCCATAAATTCCCACACATACTCAATGGGGGACAAATCCGGCGAATGTGCATGCCATGGAAGTTGTCTCACACCCTGAAGTGCATGTTGCGTTGCACGTGCCGTGTGTGGGCGTGCATTACCTTGCTGGAAAACACCACGATGGACCGACCTTACAAATGGCACAACAACAGGCTAAATGATGTTGTTGATGTAGGAGATGCTGTTTAACATACCCGGTACACGCACTAGTTGTGTACGGGAGTGATAGCTGATCGCTCCCCACACCAGAAGACCAGGTGTAGGCCCTGTGGGTCGCTGGCGGATGCAAGAAGGGTGGAGACGCTCCCCTGTGTGTCTGCGAACACGCATACGACCATCGGAGGCTCCCAAGCAGAATCTGCTTTCATCGCTGAACACGACAGATCACCATTGCGTTCTCCAGTGCAGACGTTGGCGACACCACAGCAGCCGTTCCTGACGGTGGGCTGGAGTCAGAGGTACACATGCCAGAGGCACACATGCACATAGTCCTGCATCCAGTCGACGGTTGCGGATTGTTCGCACAGTCACCTGAGGTGCAACGGCAGCTCGGATTTGCGTCGCAGTGGATGTTATGCTTAACAACGCCGCTCTTCTTATGCGTCGATCGCTCCGCTCATCAGTCCATCTGTGACTCCCGGTTCCACGTCTTCTCGTGTGGGAATGTTCCTCAGACCATCTACGCCACCATTGTACCACCACCGATACTTCCCGTCCAATTCGCTCCGCAATATGGTGATCTGGCCTCGCGGAGTCAGACTAGACGACCTCGCTCAAAGTCCGATAACTGCTGAAATCGTATACGTCTTCCATGTCCAGGCATCGCAGCTTCTTCAGGGTCTTCGCATGTGTCCGAACGCCGACGACTAATTACATTCACTACGCCGTACTCCTCAAATACCACCGACGATAATTTATATATTAAGCCGTGCTGTAGAGTAAGCGCTCACCGGTTGGTCCTGAAATTAACATCGCACCTACGTAAACTCGACCCCATTAACATATGTAAGTTTCATGATCGTCCGGCAATTCCTTCTTGGTGTTCTTTTTTCACTTTCCACCAGTGTATTTATGGATGCATGCATGCGTGATGACAAGACGGGCAATACTGGTTTATGTCTTGGCAATACCCATGTGTGCAGATTGTTGTACACTGATGACACAATCCTGTTGGCACAGAGCAACAGCGAGTTGCAGAGCATGTTGTCCCAGATGTACCAAGTTTGCATGAAATTCAAACTGAGTATAAATAAGGGAAAACCCAAATTTATGGTTTTTGAGCAAGGAACTGTTGGTAACTGAATGCAGGGTAAGTCTAAATGGCACTGTGATTGATCAGGAAAATGAGTTTTTATATTTGGGAAGCTCGTTTGACAGAGAGCAGATTAGATGGTGAAATGAGTAGGAGAGTGAATTCTTCATTGAAAGACTTAGCTGCTTTAGGAGGTTTTCAGGAGGTTTTCACAGGAATGATGGATTCTCAAAACAGTCCTGAATGCCTGTGTATGAAAGTGTGATTGTTCCAACTCTGATGTATGGCAGTGAAACCTGGGTACTACAGAAGAGACATAGGAGTCGTTTGTGTGCCGGCGAAATGCGTTAGTTGCGAGGGGGGGGAGACACGTTCTGATCATGTGAGGAATGAAGATGTGCTGCAGTTGTGTAATGTGAAGCAAAATGTTGTTGGCGAGGTAAAGACTAATATTCTTAGGTGGTCTGGCCATGTTGAAAGAATGAGTGACGAGATGCTTAGTAAGAAAAAAATTTCAGCCTAAGAGGCAGGAAGGAAAGGCAGAGGAAGGCCAAGGAAGTCATGGGAGGATCAGATTCAGGAGTGTCTGAATGAGAAAGTATGAGGTATAGAAGGTTTCATGTACAACATGTGATGGATGTCACTGAAGCCCATGTTGTGTGTCAAGATCGCTGTAAATGGAGAAGTTTGATATGGCAACAATAAGTAAATAATCAGTTCAAAATTTATCTGGTGGTTGTATTTCTTCATGGAGCTAATCTCAGAGAACACCTTAGGGATATGTATTATCAGTTACATGTTTATTTGTCAGATAGTCTATCTTTGAGGAGCTAACCTCTCAATATCAGAGAACAGCTTAATGTATGTATGTATGTATGTATGTATGTATGTATGTATGTATGTATGTATGTATGCATGCATGCTGATGCCAAAATAGGTTATACTGGTTTATGTCTTGACGATATCCACGAGTGCAGATTTCTGTACGCTGATGACACTGTCCTGTTAGCAGAGAGCAAAAGTGAGTTGCAGACTATGTTGTCCCAGATGCACGTAGTTTGCATGAAATTCAAACTGAGTATAAATAAGGGAAAAAACAAAGTTATGGTTTTCGAGCAAAGAAATAATAGTACTGAATGTTATAAGTCTAAATGGCACAGTGATTGATCAAGTGAATGAGTTTGTGTATTTAGGAAGCATGTTTGACAGAGAGAACAAATTAGGTAGTGGAATTAGTAGGCGAGTGAATTCTTCATTGAAAGTCATAACGGCTGTGGGAGGTCTTCACCGGAACGATGGGTTCTCAAGAGTCCCGCATGGCTGTGTATGAGAGTGTAATTGTCCCTACTCTGATATATGGCAGGGAAACCTGGGTACTACAGAAAAAACATAGGAGTAGTTTGTGTGCTGGAGTAATGCGTTACTTAAAGGGGGTTTATGGCAAGACATGTTCTGATCGTGTGAGGAATGAAGATGTGTTGCAGTTGTGTAATGTGAAGCAAATTGTTGTCAGCAAGGTGGAGACTAATATTCTCAGGTGGTTTGGACATGTTCAAAGAATGAGTGATGAGATGCTTACTAAGAATATTTTTTTAGCCAAAATGGCAGGAAGGAAAGGCAGAGGAAGGCCAAGGAAGTCATGGGAGGACCAGATTCAGGAGTGTCTAAATGAGAAAAAGATTATGAGTATGAGGTATAGAAGGTCTTGTGTATGTTGAATGATGGATGTCAGTGAAGCCTGAGTTGTGTGTCAAGATCGCTGTAAATGGAGAAGTTTGATACAGCAACAGTAAGTAAATAATCAGTTAAAAATTTATCTGGTAGTTTGTACTTCTTTGTGGAGCTAACCTCTGAATCTCAGAGAACAGCTTAGTGATATGTACATATGCACACACACACACACACACACACACACACACACACACACACACACACAGTGTAACCAGAAAAGATAAGAAGAGAAACTCGTGGATAAGGAAAATGACAAAAGTGGAAGACATCATTATCAGAGTTAAATCCCTGAAATAGGAATGGGTTGGACATATTGCCAGAAGGACAAACTACTGACAAACAACCAAAAATTTGAACTGGATTCCAAGGGACAGGAAAAGACCAAGAAGAAGACCACATGGGAGATTAGTGGTTGAAAGCACGAGAGATTCGAAAGCATGCGGGAGCGACAGGCTAAAGGCAGACCATTGTGGAAGAAAGTTGGGGAGACCATCCAGCAGTGGATTGATAATGGTTGATGATGACATACATATATATATATATAGAGGGGTCACACTGCCGATCGCATTCTTCACAATTTGCGAAAAAAAAAATTGTTTTGGTGAAGGAAAAAAAGTTCCAGTGGTTATTTTTTTGTACTGTTATAATACATTGGCAAAAAAAAATTGAATTTGGTGAAAACTTTAAAGAAAAGCCAGCACAACCTCTGTAATGAATTTGTTGCCTTTTCCTCCTGACCAACCATTTTTTGCAAGAGAAACTCAAAGGCACTACAACTTCAGTTTTTGTTCCCCTCCCAGTGTTCGACATTCATCTCATGCTCACCCATGTTCGGCATGCAGCTCATCATTCAATGGATATGTTGATGCTCAACCTTCAACTACACATGTCAGTGCTGAAGCCAGTCATGATGAGGGAACAAATTAATGTTTTCAAATGAAGCACTCCACCTTCCCAATGGAAACTGAGGGGCCCGAATGGCTGTTCTGTCTTTAGTGCACTTCCTTTGCATTGGCTATCCAGTGTTGCTGACTCTGCATTGGCTTTCTGAAAGAAGACTGGCTTTCATTTGGCAATAATATGTTTTTTTGGCAACTGACTAAACTACTTCCAAAGTGAGTTCATGTTTTTTTGTTTTTATTATAATTATTATTATTATTATTATTATCATCATCATCTGGATGTCAGAGTTTTTGTTTTACTGAAATTGTTGGCTTACCAACAATGACACAAGCCAAGACAGGTAATCTTGTAAAAGTTGAGCAAACCCTGTTTTGACTAAATTTACCGATGAACTTTGTTTTGCTGGCTTATTTTATTTTCTGCATTAACAACAACCAAACTTATCCTCCAGCTTTTTTTTTTTTTTTTTAAAAAGGTTCATATTTAGGGTTGGTGCTCATTTCCAGTATTTGGATGATAAGATGCCATTGGTCTGAACAGGCTTTATTGGCTGTCCCTCATCACTCTTAGTCATTAATTTACATGGACCAATTCATGTGGAACAATGCCAGGGTATATGTGACTTCTCAAAGGGCTGTAGCTAGTGGCAAATTTTGGAGGAGGCTAGAAAGCTTTTACTTATATAACTGGTGCCATTAGCATATCAAAAGAAGAGGTGCCATTGGGATGTTTGCTTTAAAGAACAAAATGACTCAAACATTGTTCAACTGCACGATCAAAACAAAATTTGATACTTCCAAGCTTTATTTATAAAATGTTTATAGTTGATTTTGTTGAAATTAAACAAGAACACCCTTTATATAACGCAATACCGCGGTTTGTTTCCTCTAGACTAGGTGGTTTATAAAAAAAAAATCAGACGAATTGCTTTCGAGAATTACAGAGTAAAATCATTCAAGAAAGACCAAAGACAATGTACTGAATAAATTTTATACAGTAAACAGTTAATTAAGTATTAATTTTAAATTTGTATTAACCGAAATGTTGTTTGTTTGTAAATTTAACGACCATCATGAACAACACAATGAGCTATAAGCAGTTGTCCATCCCTAATTTAGGACCACTGGTTCCAGGTAAGGGAGAGAACCAATGCCACAAGAAAAATACAACATCCATGTCTCACAGAGATTTGAATACGGACCCATTTTGAACAAATACTGGCAACTCGACAGAATTTAATTTATTCTACAGAGAAACATGTTTTTGAACTGATACAAGTATCTGCAAATACCATACATGTCTAATAATGGCATGTTTTGTAGTATGTTTTTTGTTGCATCTGAACTTTCAAAACATGTAGACTCTCCTGCTTTCATGCCAAAACTATATCTTTATCATACATGAGACCGACGAAAAAGAAAAAAGCTGAACTTTTTAAGTCGGTGAAAAATCAAAATGCGCAACAAGAATGCGGACTACTTTCCGTTTGTCTTTTGTTGACTCCGCAGCTGCACAGCATCCATAGCTTAATTTTTCTTTCTGTTGGTATCCTTCTCTCCCCATTTCTTTATTGTCTCTCTTCTTTTCTTTTCTTTTTTTAGGCCTTCTGATGAAAATAATTCTAACCGTCATGCTGAAAGAATTTTCAGTCTGATGACCATGAGTGCATGATATCAAAGCTTTAACTATTTTAGATAAATAGTGCAACTTTAGATAAATACCTCTGATTGAACACCATGCAACAATCCTTACAAATTTTCCAACATCGTCAATTCCATTTTCGGAAATTTTTCCCTCCTTCATCAAGCTTAAATGGAAGCACTTATTGGGGGGAAATAACTGTTAACAACAACACAGGAGAGTGGAAACTGAGCGAGGAATAAAAAAAATTGTGGTTATGGGAAAAATCCTCACTCCGTCCGACTTCCATTTTTGGAAATCCCCCCTTTCAAGTTTAAATACAAATATTTATGGAATAAAATGATATTTCAGAACAATACTGGGCATAAGGAATAGCGAGAAAAACAAAATTACGATAACGGCAAAAATCTTTACTACTTCGATCTTACGTTTTTGAAAGTTTTGTAAAGACAGAATACTGTCCTCCTCCGAAAAAGCCCCCCCCGTCTGTTCAGTTGTGCATCGATCTCGAGTATAACTCAAATGATGGCAGAATTCCTCGAATTCGCGGAAGAACCTCATGCCTGAAGATTACAGGGAAATTTTTGCGTCTGCAAACTTCTGATCTCACAAATTGTTGCCTACAGTTTAAAGCTGAAATACAAACATTTACGCAATTAAATTATATGTAACAACAATACTAGACAGAGGCAACATCGCGAGAGAAAAATTACGATTACAGGAAAATTTTTCACTCCGTTTATTTTCCGTTTTGGAAAGTTCTGAGACACAAAATACAGTCCGGAAAGACGGAAAAACGACCCCCCCCCCCCCACCCGCGAAAAAATCTTTTCAGTTTTGCATCGATCTGGATAATGACTCAAATGATGACAAAAAAGCGGAATTCCGCGAATCCGCGGAAGAATCTCATGTAGGATTTATACCCATTGCATGAATCAGTTTCCCATATCATAGTGTAAAAATATGAAGTGTTTCACTTGCTGTTTAACATTTGTATTTCTTTGCTTCATATTTTTACAGCGTCGATATTTTTTATGTCTACACTTTCGCGACATACTTCACTGAATGCAAAGCATCACAAAAATGAGTAATTATAATGAGCACAAGGGAGTGGACTGGCATATGGTGCACAATTGCAACAGTTTATCATGAAAGTCAGAGTGACAAATTGATCTCAGAACTATATTTGCTGTGTGTTAAACAAGCTTCTGTAAAAACACTTCAGTGTTTGAGAACAACTGATTTCCATATTGATGGGTTGAGGGACACGACCTTGAATCAGTTGATTTAGAGGCTTTTTCGCTCTGGCAGATAGATATACAGCACTTTAAGTGTGACACTGAAAATATTTTTTGTTCATTTTTCTTTTCTCAAATATGTGCTAATTATTATTACATTCAATGTATCTTAAGGGAAGAGAGCCTTCCCTGGTGGCCTTCAAGCTGCGGCCCTGCTCCTTGATATAAATTTTTAGAATCGCCACAAACCAATGCCACAGCACATAACAGGATTTGCAGACTGCTCCTACACAGCAGCTGAAATTGAACCTGAGGAGAGACGGGTTGAATGGTTTTGCACGAGTGTTGCACCATCTTGAGCATTAGTGCAAAACAGAATTGTTTTCTTTTGGCTACTGCATTTATTTCTTATAATCAGCACCAACACAACACGACACATTAAATTTTGTCGAGAAAGGACAAAATCCTTTGATAAATTTCCTCTAAATAAAGTAGGCGTTTAAAGGGGGGGGGGGGGTAAAACTTAAGATCTTCTTTGGACTGCACTGTCAAATCTACAAATGTCCACAGCTCTGAAAAAGCTTAGTCAGTTTCATTTCTGAATTTGAGAAAAGAAATTATTCCCTTCTTTGCATGTGATAACGCTAACACAGTGATGCATTTGAAAGTTGTACCTAGGTTTAAGGATTGCAACGAACAATAGTTTTCCATAGCAGCTCCTGCTATTTGATTCATGTTTTACCAAAAAAAGGTAGTTGTTAAAGTGTATTCGGACTGTAGTGAAAATGGTCAAACAATGACTTGGATTTAAAAATGCACAGCACAGTTTAAGGTTGGTGTGAAAAGTGAGTGTGGGGTCCAACAACTCGTACAGGCCAACAGACACAGCACTGTTCAATAGTTGACTACCCAATACAACTGAGGTCAACCTGGAAAGCATCTGTCATGACCACGAGTTGCATGCTCGCAATGATAGCAGACGAACCTGATGACATCCTCTCCTAACTACGGTTCATCGGTGCAAAAGACTTGCATGGTGCGATGATCATGCTAGTTGGATGTCAGATAATTGGAAAAAAGTGTGCTGGTCTGACAAGTTGCATTTTTTACTCCACTCCGTGGATGGTCATGTATGTACCCAGTCTTAGCATAAATACTGTTACGAACATTCGAAAGATGGGGCGCAACCAGTGTGCAACGTCACCGACCAGCCAGGCGGCATGAAGCAGGTAGTGAACCATTGTGCGTTCAGTCACAGAGGAGATAACGCGTTTCATGAAGTACTTGCCATGGAGTGGGGCGATTATAAGAATCGTGTTGCTGTAATAGCGCTGCCCAAAGTTGGAAAATCAGCTTCCGAGATTTTTAACATGCTGAAGAAGCTCAAAATCAGCCGAATTTTTGTCTACTGGAACACATAAAAAAGCTCCTTGAGACTGGGGCGGTCACTGATGGCCCCAGAAAGGGTTGGCCGTGTATCGTGAGGACTACTCGCCTGGTGAAAGCAGTGGCAGCCCGTATTCGACTAATCCTGTCAGAAAACAATCAGTAATGGCTCGTGAGCTGAACATTTCAAGAATGTCGATGTCAAGTGTGCTGTGGAGTGACCTAAGGGTGACAGCTTACCGGCGGCGTACAGGGCACTTCCTCACCCCACAACTGAAGCAGCAGAGGGTGCTAAAAACGAAACATTTGCAGCAGTGTTATGCAGACAATCGCCACAGACAGATCCTGTTCTCTGATGAAAAAAATTTCACTATTGAAGAGGCTTTCAACCACCAAAATGATAGGGTGTATGTGTCAACCTCGTGAGAAGCTCAGGAGAAAGCTCCAAGGATCATGAGGGGCCATCATCCTGCTTCTGTAATGGTTTGGTGAGGAGTCTCCTATGAGGGTACCACGGAGCTCCGTTTCTGTGAGACAGGAGTGAAAACATCCTCCAAAGCGTACCAGGACAGGGTTTTGGAGCCAGTGGTCAAAAATGTGAGTCACACTCTCTTCCAAAGCCAACAGTGGAGCTTTCAGCAGGATTCTGCACCTGCCCACCAGGCCAAGTCAACCCAGGAATGGCTTCAGGCAAATTTGACAGACTTCATTTCTCTAGCTGACTGGCCTTCAAGCAGCCCAGACCCCAACCCATTACAAGTTGTGGGACACACTGGAGGACATGGCCTGCAGAAAGAGACACCCCAGTATTCACAGTCTCAAATGCTCTTTGGTGCAGGCAGTAGCAGCTTTCCCCGTGGAGACCCTGTATAAAAGCTATTGATGAGTGGCCACACAGACTGAAGGACTGTGTGAAGGCAAAAGGATGCCATTTTGAAAAGTGACTGGTGCCATGCATTCACAAATGTACTACTTACATCATATCACAGGTATATTAAAATATCTTTAAATTTCTTTTGTTATTTCATTGAATACTTTGTAACAGTATTTATGGTAAGACTAGGTATTTGGCACAAACAACATGAGGCACTGGATTCGTCTTGCATGGTGTCCACATTGCCAGCCAGTGGAGATTGTTGTATGGTGTACAGCAAGTTAACATGGTAGGAACTTTGATACCTGGTCCACGTGAAACAACGTATGACTGGGGCCCATTATCGTGAATTACTTGCCGACTCTGAACACCTAGAAATGTTGCACTTTTTCCTGAATGGCAAAGGTGTCTTCCAAGATGACAACAATGAATTGAACCACGGGCCCATCATTGCACAGGAGTACTTTCAGGAACACATTTCAGACTTCCAGCATATCGACTGGCCTCTAAACTCCCCTGATATCAATCCCATAAAGTACTTGTGGGACACTATGGAATGGCAATCAGGCATCTGGATACACCAATCACTTCCATAACTGCTTCAAAGGCTGCATTTCACACAGCTTGGTTGGTTATATCTCCCAACTGCTTCCAGCATCTTATGGAATTGATGCCATGTTGGATAGCTGCTGTACTGAGGGCAAAAGGAAGACTTATGAAGTATTAGATTCCTGGTCATAATTCAGTGATTACTACTCAATGTACACTCAGCAGAAAAAACAGAGATATATATATACGGGTGATGGGCAGTTGACATGGGTATCCCCCAAGCAGGGTAGAACACACCCAAGATGAATGCAGGCGATAAATAGGTAGATAGCACGGCTTTCCAACAGTGTATCACAACTGACAAATATGGGTAAACATGGTATCTGAGTGACTTTGATCGCAGATGTGTCGTCAGCATAAGACAGACTGGTCATTCTTTTGCCTAAGTGGTAAGTACCCTAGGGTTCCTGCGGGCAACTGCATCAAGGGTGTAACATGAGTATACCATTGACGGATGTACCTGTACCCAGAGAGCAAGCGGTGGCTAACCATACGCCATTGATAACCAGAGTCAGTGTAAACTATCCAGGCACATACAGACCGACCACTTGGCAACGGCAGTGGAATTCAAATCCAGGTGATTGTCGGAGGCCCATGAAAGCATCATCAAGCAAGCAGTATGGCACAGTGCATGCTGTATACCTTGGGCTATGGGAGCTGATGCTTCACTGGTGTGCCACTTTGACTGTCCGTCATCAGACATTATGCCTCGCCTGCAGCTGCGAACATCAATCTGCAGAATTATGTGGTCAGATTAATTCCACTTTCAGCTGTACCAAGCTGATGTGTGGGTGTGGCGTCAACAGCACGAGGCCATGGCCTTGTCACGCCAGGTTAGCTCTGTTCATGGCAGTGGTGGCTCTGTGATGGTTTGGGAAGCCTTCTCACAGAAGACATTAGGTCTCTTCGTGTGTCTGGAGAGGCCCTTAACAGCTGTGCGCTACCCCCAGCAGTTGAAGGTCTGTTTCAGCAGGACAATGTTCCACCCCAGCAGCCTACAAACACCCACACATGGCTTGAGGAACACTCATTAGTTTGGAACAATCCAGTGGCCCCCAAGGTCCCAGGATTTAAACCCTGTAGAAGCTTTCTAGGATGCTCTGGAATGGAACATTAGATCTATGGATCCTGGACTGACATCTCGAACAGAGTTGTGGACAATGCTGCAACAGGCATGGCTGACATTATCACTGGAAACCCTCCAGCATCTGGTGGAGTCAATGCGTTGGCATGTACAGGCCATTATTTGTACTAGATGAGAACCATCATGCTATTAGTTAGGTATTTGTAATGTTTTGTCCACTGAATGTATATTATTGGACTTTTTTTTACATCAAGTACTTAAAAAACACAGATTGCTGATAAAATACTTTTCTGTATATGAAATTTTCAGTGTTTACACTCTTCAAAAGCTGATTTCACTGAATGCCTTTCAGTTACTTAGATCTTGCTTGAAACAGACAAACATGTTATAAAATCTTACAATCAGAAGAGTAACAAGTTGAAACTAACCTGCAAAACTTCTCTGTTGAGAGCATCATGCTGTGAACCCAGGTATAGAAATGGAAGAATTCTTGTTGGTCCATGGTTGGATATTGGTAAACATGGTTGGGACAAAGAAGTAAGGGGAGCTAATTTTCTTTTCTCATCCTGGCACAGTTTAGGATAAGCTGCTTGAAATTGCAAAAACCCACCTAAAATTGAAATCACTAACATAAACAAAAGCAAGAGAAAAAAAAAATCCCTAAGATCAAAACATACAGTTACTAACACTGAACTGTTTGCATGAATACTTTTTCACTGAAAAACAATTTTACAAATTTAAATGCATTCAGGAAAATATATACATTTACATATGTGTCCACTGAAGATTTTATAAACCACTGATAGGAGGCTAGGCTGATAGGTCTGTAGTTCCTGAGACTACAGAACAAGCTTAGATTCAGGAGTGGCTACAGCACTATAGATCATATAAAATTCACGATGCATATTTTTACGTGTTGGTAAAATTTCGATGCATGCTAGACGCCTAATTAGATTACGCATTTTGGAGAACACTGGTCGGCATGTCACTTGAGCACTTCCGTGGAGAGAGAGCTACCACACGACGCCACAAAGCGGAGCCATCGTTATACTTGATGGCTTGACACGAAACCGGCGAGTCAAAGATGACATCCTCGTGTAACACGACGCTCGTCAGGTCCGTTAGAAAATCTAAGTGGATGAGCAGGGGATTGAAATATTTCAATTGAGCAATCGAAATATTAAAACATCCGTAAAAAAAAAAAGACTTCTATCCGTAAATCAGCAAAATTAAGCAGAAATCCGTAAAAGTTGGCAAGTATGGATATGGTCACTCCAGCTGGACAAAGTGATAACATGAGCACAATGCAAAAGATGCTAATAACATAGCTTCAGTCCTCCTAACAGACAAGAAAACCAAAAGCCCCCCATCCCCCCGCATTTTGCAAGGGGTGGGGATGGAAATTTGTCAGACAGTTATGTCAGTAGAAAAATTCAACTACAAAACATCGTGCAGGGACAAAAAGGCGGGAATGGATAAAATTCTAGGACATGTAACAGAATTTTAGGACATTTCCAGGACAAAATGGAATTCCAGGATGCGTATGAACCATTACTTGACCTCGTGGGTGGGGGATTTTAACCTGGGGACCATTACTTAGCCTCGTGGGTGGGGGATTTTGACCCCCCCCCCCCTATATGAAATAACTGCATTGTGATCTAAGCCAAATCATCTAAGCCAACAGATCTTGCTTCGGATGTTCTCCTCCAGCAAAATATTTTTGCGATTAAATAAAACAAGATTTTCTGAGAATAATTGATTCATGTACACTTTTATCTGCCAACCTAAATGTTTGAGAATAAATCCTTAAAGGTCTGATGGAAATGAAAAAAAAGTTAAAAGGACTGAATATGCCATAGTCCTTTTTAATCACACTATTCATATCAAAACACCCTCTCTAAAGCTATAAACCTGTTATGTATCAATACAGAGCTCTACACTGAAATTAGGATTTCTACCAAATACTAATAATGTCTAAATGTTTATCCAAATTATCATGAATGGCACTTAGTACAACTTTATGAAACAACTGTGATGAAAAATATGTAAAACACTTGTATTGAAGTGCAGGTATTGCATTAAGCATACAATGCTGCTAATGAGTTAAGATCAACACATTATGTAATTAGTTATAAATACCTCTTCAAACTGCTTACCTTGTAAAATATTTACACTATTGAAGACAGGGAGCAATTTTTCTAAGAAAACGTATAAGAAACTATCTGATGAAAGGCAGCTAGCATCCTCAGAACTTTGATCATACACAATAATGTCATAGCTGTCATCAATATCTAAGTGGCAGTTGTGAGTTAGAAAGTCTTTAATACTGATCTGAAACAGAAATACCTTTAGAAAAATTTTGTGACAGTCATTTTTTAATCATTTACATCATAACTAAAATCAAATACAATTTACATCATAACAAAAAATCAATACAAAAAATCAAATACAAACTCACCTTTTCACATAAAGTGCAGAGGTTTTTTACCTCACCCATAATAACATTTCTAACACGTGTTTTGTTTGCTCGCTGTGGTTCAAGAATCTGATATTTCTTGTAAGGAACATTTTTTTCCTATTGTCTATTGGAATACATTGGTCCTCTATCATATTTTGTTTACATACTTTAGAAAACCACACGCAAAAAAGTGCCAAAAATCACATACACAAAATTTTCACAAAAGATGAATACATCTACCTAGAAATATCAGATTCTTGAACCACAGCAAGCAAACAAAACATGTTAGAAATGTTATTTTGATGAGGTAAAAAAACCCTCCAAACTTTATGTGAAAAGGCAAGTAACCTCCAATTGTATTTGATTACTAACAAGCAAGTTAATTTTGAAGCAGCTAATTGAATTTATACATTCAGTGAATGTATAATTCACAATACTGCATAGATATATAACAGAAAATGTTTTCAACACAAATGCATTCAATAATTACCACCTTACAAGTAGAAAAATTTGTCTTACAATTGTTTGAATAAAATTCATTTCCCATGAAGATGTCATGTTTTTCAGAGCAGAAAAGAACTGATTCAAAGAAATATGTTTTCATATCGTGCATAATAATGAAAGTACTGAGAATGGGCTTCAGAAGGGGATACTTGGAAAGTCTGAGACAATGACAGACAAAGAAAATAAGGATAAAAAAATGAATGTATAAAATTGTTCTAACAGAATTTCAGCAATGATAAATAAACTATGCCACAGTATACATGACACACTGGATTCTTTACCAATGCCATAACCCTGATAAATGTAATTCCCAAAGAGTTGCTTCATTTTACAAAGCTCGCAAAATACAGGGTACAGTAAGTCAAAATGATGTTCCCGATTTAAATTATTTGGTCATCATCATCATTGCCAACCATTATCAATCCACTGCTGGACGAAGGTCTCCCCAAATTTCTTCCACAACAGTCTGTCTTGTGCCAGACTCCTCCATGTTACTCACACATACTTTCGAATTTCATCCACCCATCTCCCATGTGGTCTTCTTGTGGGTCTTTTCCTGTCCCTTGGAATCCAATCTAAAATTTCGGCTGTCCATCGATGGTCTGTCTTTCTGGCAATATGTCCAGCCCATTGCCATTTCAGGGATTTTACTCTGATCATAATGTCTTCCACTCTTGTCATTTTTCTCATCCACGAGTTCCTCTTTTTATATCTTCTGGTTACACCAAGCATGCATCTCTCCATGCTGCTTTGAGTTGTCTGCAGTCGTTGTATGTCTCTTTTAGTTAAGGTCCACATCTCTGCACCATATGTAAGTACTGGAAGGATGCACTGATCAAACACCTTTCTTTTAAGACATAATGGCATATTGCTCTTGAAAATTATACTGTTTCTTCCAAAAGCTCTCCAGGCAAGTTTTATACGCCGATTAATTTCTTCATCAATGTGACCCTCACTTGATATCTGCTGTCCAAGATAAATGTAGGTATTGGTTATCTCCAGTACATCACTTTTGTCTTCTGAAAGTTCATTTTTAACCCCACTTCTTTACTCTTGTCAGCAAGTTCCTGGATCATACTCTGCAGCTCTGATGGGGTAGTTGCAAAAATGACTACATCATCAGCAAAATGGTGAGTTAGATAATCTTCATTAATCTTTATCCCTTTGTTTTCCCAGTTCAGTGATTTAAAGACATTTTCCAATGTGGTACTCATGTTTAATGTAAAGCAGATACACACAACTAGTACTGTTGAAAAGCACATTTCATAAAGTTTTGTTCAACTTACTTATAAATGTTCAATGTGCGCTCCACACATAACACGGCACACATAGGTCGGTAATCAAGTTCCTGCCAAACTCTTTGTAACATGTTGGTGTCAATTTCTGTGATGGCTGCTGTGATGTGAGCTTTCGAATCAACCAGCGTCATTGTAAGAGGTGGTACATAGACACGATCTTTTATGGAGCCCCACAAGAAAAAATCCCACGAGGTGAAATCTGGGGATCGTGGTTGCCAACACAACAGTTCATCCCCCTCAGCTAAACAACCAATCCATTGTTTTGACAGCCTGTCATTGAGGTGGCCCTGAACCTCATTATGGGAATGAGTTGAAAAATGAAGTCATCAATGTAATTTTTTTCTCCATCCAGTTGAAAAATGAAGTCATTTATTTCTTCTTCTTCTAGCTGTGGGTAAGCAATTTTTTGATCATGTCGAGATAAGAAATTCCTGTCACAATGGCTTCAGCGAAGAAGAAGGGCCCATACACCTTTTGATGAGTAACTGCACAGATGACATTGACTTTTGGGGAAGCATGCTCATGCTGCAAGATTGCATGGGGATTTTCAGTGCACCAAATTCTCTCATTATGCCCGTTCAGCTTTCCTGAAAATGCTGTTGAACAGTCACAACTGATTTGTTTGTATGAAAATCGAGAACACAAAGTGCCTTCCGGGGTCCACTTACACCCATTATATGACTCGTTCCTTCTTCCGGACTTATCGTGCCATCTACCGACCACCCACGGAATCGGTAGCGGGACATTAGAACTTGGAGAGATTACCTTTTAAAGTACACATCTCGCAACTAAAAATACTAATTACATGCCGTGTAGTAAAGCATTGAAATCGGGAACATCATTTAACTTACCCTGTACTGTTTCACATGCATTCAGTATTAATGTTCTCCATCTACCCGATTTCACGTTTTGCAGACCAGTTCATGTATTTTTTTTATTTTTCACAACCTGTGTTATACTGGACTCAATATATTACACTATTCTGAAATGAAAAGGCACACATAATAGATTATACATCATATTATGCTGCAGTGAAATCTTTATTCATTATTCCTATAACTATCACTTTCCCAGATGCATCACACACATTGATTAGTTTTCTGAATGTGTCCCACATTAAATGCTATTTTTCTTGCTTCTATTACTCCTTAAACTGCAGTTTTATTGAATTAATCATTCAAAAATCGTAGTCCCAGCCATATTTTCTTGCAGTGATTGAGAAACCATTACAAAAATTTACACAAAGTTTTTGGAATTTAAAACAGGGTTTACACTCTTTTTTTTTTTTCCTAAACAAAATAAGCACTTAAGCATCACCCACAACAATAACATATTAACAAATCAATTTTTACAAAAGACTCAACTATGCAACTGAAGTTTGCAATATTTTCCCACATGATTTAAGTTTATGGATGAAATAAATTAGAATTTAAGAAATTTAACAGACAATTCTGCCGGTCAAATCAGTATTCCTAACTGACATAATAATCACACATGCAATAAAATGTATATAAATTGTAAAACTGTAATTAAAAGTTATGAGTTCAACATCTGAATTTTGCACATAATCATCTCATGGTTTAAGACTGCAAAACAAAAATCAGCATTATGTGTTCAAAAGTTCAATTTTGTACATATTTTTTTTTATATATATAATATAACTGTTACAAATAAAGGTAATTTGATCACGCTAGTTACGTTACAAGAAAAGAACTTTTAGAATAAAGTTCGTAAGTTGGGAGCTTTCGACCTTATCTTAGGTCTTCATCACTGCAATGGAGGACTAAGATTGTTGCCAGATTCTACATTCAAATTTTTTCTATTTTTGTTGCCAAAACTTAGAATTGATCTCTAGATCATCGGGATGTAAAGGGGAAATTTGGAATTGCAAGTCATTGGGTTGAAAATAATTTCCAGGTTTTCACGGTAATAGAGGGGAAAACGATTGTCAAAAGCAGCAATTCGTTTTGCTTCGTTCCATCAGGGAGCTGCAGATGTGTCTTCCATTGTCAAAATAGACAAGGCTGTATTAGGATTAGCTTTCAGAACATCTTTTTTTTTTGTGCTAAAATTCTGTGGTTAATGCTCCTGTATGTGCTTCCAATGTATAAGTTATCATTTGTTGAAGAAGAGATAGGAATGCAGTAAACTCCCGGGAGGTTCAGATTTTCAACTTTGTCCCTATCCCTTTGTAGAAGTTTCAAGATGGTTTTTTTTTTTTTGGGGGGGGGGTTAATGGCAAGATGGTAACCAAAATTTCCAAAAAGAATCTGTAACTTATAAGCATAGGAAGGATGGTAAGAAACAGAACCAAAGAATTTGTGGTTTTCTTCCTTTTGAGGATGGAGGCATTCAATTTTCGAATTGTTTTCATATTTCTTTAAGAGGGAGTTGACTGTAAGAGCAGGGAAACCATGAGAGAGGGCTATTGTAGAAATTTTGGAGAATTCTTCTTGAAGAGAAAGTTGGTTGTTGCAAATGATATGAGCCCTGTGGATGTAAGACTTCAATGCTGCGAACTTGTAGAGATGCAGAGTGAAAGATTTGTAGGGAATGATGTTAGTAGCCACAGAAGGTTTATGATAGATGGAACGAGTGATGGAGAGATCAGAGTTTCTGCAGATGGAGACATCCAGGAAATCAATTTTATTGCTTACTTCCTTAGATATAGTGAGATTAATGGAAGGAAGTTTTTCCATAATGGAAGGAAGTTTTTCCATAATGGAGTCAGGGTCTGTAATTCAGACTCTGTATGTGGCCAGCTAATCAAAATGTCATCTGCATATCTTAACCACAGGGAAGGTTGAAAAGGGTGGTGAGGAATGATGGAAACTTCATTATGTTGCATGTAGATCTCTGCAAGAAGAGGGGAAAGAGGTGAGCCCATGGGGAGACCAGATTGTTGTTTGTACACAATTTTGTTGAAAACAAAACTACTGCATTGATAAATGGTGTGGAAACAATCATAAAGATCTTTGATAAGAATACCAGGTGGTTCGAAATGAAGAATCAATTTCTTCATGAGGAGCATGTACGACTCAAAATATGGTACAGAGGGGAACAAAGATACCACATCAAGAGTATATAGATTTACACTTGGGGAAAAGGAATTAGGAAGTTTGTGGATGAAGTCTGAAGTAGAGACAACATTATGAGGATGGTTGGCTGCTAGAGATTTGCAAACAACAATCTGGTCTCACCATGGCTCACCTCTTTCCCCCTCTTCTTGCAGATGCAACATAATGAAGTTTCCATCATTCCTCACCACCCTTTTCAACCTTCCCTGTGGTTGAAAAGGGTGGTGAGGAATGATGAAAACTTCATTAGCGGACAAGATTCGGCAAACCACCAGTTACGTCATGCGGTTGCTGGCTGCCAGCACCGGCAAACTAGCGGACCACATTAGGCTAGCCATCATTTCTGGCACGTGCTTGCAGGGCCGCTAAAGGGCCACTGCTGCCAAACCGTCAATAAAATATCCAGGCGGCCAACAGTTCAGGCCAACAGCTACTGCCTGTGATGGACAACTGATGGCCTGTTGTGGCATATGACAGCTGATGGGGTGCAAACTGTTGGCCTGAACTGCTGGCCCTTCTGTTGGCTGCCTGGACATATTATTGACAATTCGGCAGCATAGTGCTGGGCCAGCAAGACTGTTTTTGCTGGGTATTGTTACGTGTTTTGCCTATCATCGTAAAATATAACTTATTGGCTTATGTGATCTTTGGCACAAATGTGCCTTATTTTCACTGTTTCCATGTAGCAACTCCTTCAAAACACTTGAAAATTACATTCCCCTGGCGTGGGAATTGAACCCACATATCTCAATTTCCATTTGACCATGCTATCTGTTACACCACCCTGGACAAGGAAGTTCCAAGCAACTGAAGCTAAGCAGATGTAGCTTAGAAATCTGAGAACTGCTCAGATTTGTCCCAACGATCACATTTGTATTGCCTTCCATGCGTTTGTGAAGAATTATTTCTTCAGGGAAATATGTTTCCCATTTATACATGATGTTCTCTGAAGCACTGGAACTTGTGACCTACATCTGACCCTGGATGTGATAAAAGGTCATGTGACGCTACAAGGAAGCATGGAATAGCTTTGACTAGTGCAAATCTGAATGGTTCTCAGATTTTTAAGCTACATCTGCTCAGCTTCAGTTGCTTGGAATTTCCTTGTCCTGAGTGGTACAATGGATAGCATGCTTGAACGGAAATTGGGAGATGTGGGTTCGATTCCCGCTCCAGGGCAATATAATTTTCAAGTTTTCTGAAAGAGTTGCTACATAGAAACAGTGAAAATAAGGCACATTTATATTGCCTTCTATGTGTTTGTGAAGCATTATTTCTTCAGGGAAATACGTTTCCCACTTATGTATGATTTTATTGGCTTATAAAAATAGTGGAAACGCAAAAGTGAAATATCAGTACTAAAAGATGGTGGTGGGGCTCGCTAGGTAGAATCTGCTGGACGATATGTTTAATTTAGCTCATGGTTCTTCACTGTTTTCAGCAAATTATTTATCACGCACAGCCCCATGCTTTCCCACAGGCCATCAGCAGAAGTCACGTGACACCATCATCAACATGCCACCATCATCAGTTTAAAAAGTGAGTTGCAGAGTATGATGTACCGGATGTACAAAATTTGCATGAAATTCAAACTGAGTATAAATAAGGGAAAAACAAAGTTATAGAGTTCGAGAGAGAAACTGGTAGCACTGAATGTAATGTAAGTATAAATGGCACAGTGATTGACCAGGTGAGTGAGTTTGTGTATTTAGGAAGCATGTTTGACAGAGAGAACAAATTGGATGGTGAAATTAGTAGGAGAGTGAATTCTTCATTGAAAGTCATAGCTGCTCTGGGAGGTTTTCACAGGAATGATGGGTTCTGTAGAGAGTCCCACATGGCTGTGTATGAAAGTGTAATTGTTCCTACCCTGATGTATGGTAGTGAAGCCTGGGTACTACAGAAGAAACATAGAAGTTGTTTGAGTGCTGGAGAAATGCGTTATTTACGAGGGGTTCGTGGTAAGACACGATTTGATTGTGTGAGGAATGAAGATGTGTTGCAGTTGTGTAATGTGAAGCAAAATGTTAGTAACATAGAGACTAATATGCATCAGTGGTTTTGCCATGTTGAAAAAATGAGTGATGAGATGCTTACTAAGAAAATCTTTTTAGCCCAAGTGGCTGGAAGGAAAGGCAGAGGAAGACCAAGGAAATGGGTGGATCAGATTCAGGAGTGTCCGCATGAGAAAAAGATTATGAGTACGAAGTATAAAAGATCTTGTGTACTGCGTGTGATGGATATCAGTGAAGCCCAAGTTGTATGTCAAGATCACTGTAAATGGAGAAGTTTAATACAACAACAGTAAGTAAACTAACCTCTGAATCTCAGAACAGCTTAGCGATATGTAATGTAACATACATATAAAAAAAAAAAAAAAAAAAAAAAATGCTTCGCATGAAATATCATGTCAATAATAGGGGGAATGACAAATATTTTCACAACCTTTCTGAGATCTCTGGAGGCCACCATAGGCATAGAAAGCAGAAAGATTTTGCTGTTTGTGGATACTTATTGTGTTGCTCATCTGCAGGACAATACAGTAAAAGCTCCTTATTCGTGGGGTATATGTTCCGTAAATATGCCGCGAATACAGAAACCGTGAATATGGAATGGTAATTTGTACAGGATTATAAGGGATACATTCCAAGGTTCCAAAATAAAAAAAGAAATCAAAATAAAATCAATTTAATGAGAGTTTTTAACAATATCTATTAATTATTATTGTCAGGCTTAGGCAAGGGTTTAAAGAACTTAGTAATTTTTCTTGTTTTGCCGCTTTTAAAAGGTCTTTCAATTCAGATTGATATTCAGCTGTGGCATTAACAATTTGCCTTTTAAAAATAAGACTTCTTTCCATAGATGGATCAATTTTCATGAAGAAAAAACAAAACTCATTTGCCATCCGTAAACCTTCACTCAGGTTTTTCAAGTTAAAGGTCACCTTTTCAGTGCTCGTTGAAGCCTCTTCTTCTATGGAATACGGATTTAACATTTCCTCCAAGTCGGTTTCGGTCAAATCTTCATCTTGCGATTCAAGCAACTCTTGAATATCACTTGATTCTATCTGTTCAAAGCCATCTCGTCCTATTCCATTCGCAACTTGAGCAATGTTTGCAGTTAAAATTTGAATTTGCACGGTTTCTTCATCATTTCCGACAGTCAGAACAGGCCACAGTTTTTTCCAACATGATTTCAATGTGTATGGTTTCAGTTCTTCCAACGATTCTTTTATGTTAACAATGCATTTTGCTATGTCAAAATTTTTCCAGCATTGCATCACATTTATATCAGGATCACATTCCATGGTGTCCAGTATGATTTTGAAGGTTCGTCTAATGTAATAGAGCTTGAACACCTGGATTATTCCTTGGTCCATGGGTTGGAGTAAAGCAGTCGTGTTAGGAGGTAAAAATATCACCTTTGTATTTGGATGCATAGTTTCAAGCTCACGAGGGTGACCTGGAGCATTGTCCAAAACTAGAACGGCCTTAAAGTCTAAATTATTTTTTCAAATAAGTCTCAACTTCAGGAACAAAACAATTCCGGAACCAGTCACAAAAAATAGCACTTGTAACCCACGCTTTCTTATTTGCACGCCAAAACACTGGCAGGTTGTAATTGTTTTGAATTTTTAAAGCACGAGGATTTAACGATCTGTAAAGCATTAGTGGCTTTATAACACAATCTCCAGATGTGTTAAAACACAGCAGCAGTGTAACTCTATCTTTTGCTTCCTTGAAACCAGGGGCGGACTTCTCACTTTTGGACATGAAAGTTTTGTTTGGCATTCTTTTCCAAAACAAGGCAGTTTCATCTGCATTAAACACTTGTTCCGGTTTGTATCCACCATGAGCAATTAAGTTTGAAAATTCTTCTGGATATCTTTCTGCTGCGGCGGTGTCTGCAGATGCAGCTTCTTCAACAATTTTAATGCTATGCAACGATTGTCGCACTTTAAATTTATTGAACCAACCTTCTGATGCTTGAAATCCTCCATCTGTACGTTCATCACCAGGTTCTTTAAAATGTGCTTAAAGACGCTTTGCCTTCTCGCGGATCACAAGACCATTTAGGGGCACTCTTTTCTGGTTACGATCTTCAATCCATAATAACGCAGCTTCCATTTTTTCAATTGCTGGATCACGAACAATTTTTGCTGATAGTGAGGTTGAAGCTATAGAATTCCTTATTTTGTCTTCGGATTTCTTGATGGATCGTACAGTTGATTCATTAACATTGAAAGAGCGTGATATGGATACAAAAGACTCACCAAGGCGTAAACGGTCAAGCATTTCTATTTTTACTTTAAGCGGCAACACTCTTTTTTCCGCGTTGGAATTAATTATTCTTTCCTTTTACTCGACATTATAAATTGGGAACAAAGCAGAAGAGACACGTGTTATTCAATAAAAATTATCGCAACGACTGACAAGTTGAAGCAATAAAACACTGACCGTGGCAAAGGCGGCTCTTATCAAAGGACATAGCGGAACATGTAATACGGCGGCGGCGGCGGCATTTGACAACGTACTTTAGGCACAGTCTACTTTGATATTAGTCCATTCGGTTACTCTCTTTGTAAAAGCCGCCTCGGCACGTGCCAGCAGCACTCAAAAGATGTAGATGCGTTAATAAAGGACACCGAATCCTTTTAATATACCGACTGAATCCGCGAATAAAGAAATTTTTAGTCGTGAATACAGGAACTTGGTCACAATTTTTTTACCCACGAATAATGAAAACACGAATAAGGGAACCGTGAATAATGAGCTTTAACTGTACCTCTAAGAAATGTATGGGAATAATGCAGTGTCCAGCAAACTGCACAAGTGTTGCAACCCCTTGATTTCGGCATCATCAAATCTTTCAAGCAGTTATATAGAAAGTGGCTTGAGCAAAAATATGCCTTTCTAATTAATGATGACATGAAAATTGGTGTGTTGTATATTTCACAGTAGCACCAAGTTTCCCAATCAGCTGTTAAGAATTGTTTTTGCAAAAGTGGCTATGGGTGTGAATATCGTAAAGAAACAGACTCTACGGTCACTGTGGATGAAGAACAGGATGATGATGACTTCTACAAAGATTAGATTTGATTTCACACCGTGATAGGTATGATTGAATTTGATGATTTGGAGTCAGTAGACAGTGAGCTTCCCACATGCAGGGTTAGCACCACTGATAAGTTGTGTGCTGATCACAAAAGAGACATGAGCAGTGAGAAGGGGGAGAGAAAGACAAGCAGAAGCACATTCTGCACTGGTGAAAGTGAAAAATCATTCTTTTACGTGCACAATATCGGTGAAACCTTTAGAGCATGGAAAAAGCTCTGTTCGGACTAAAATATCCAAAGATTCAATAAAACAGTTGCCCATTAAGAACTTTCTCATAAAAAGAAGTGACTCAGAAACACATTTCATGTGTATTGTTTTGTGTATGTCAAAGAGAAAGAACACTATTTTTCTTATGTTTTCTTGTAAGTATAGTTTCCCAATACTGATTGTTTTTACTCCCTTCCTCCATCATGCACTGAGGTTTCAATGTATATACATACAAACAAAAGGAACCTTGTTTTTAATACTAACTTCATACGAAACTATTTGTGCAACAGCCATACTACCTGACATCATACTAGATGACACACAAACTTTTAAAGTGCAAAAATGAAGTAAGTTGATTCTGGTGCACATACTGGAAAGAAGGTGCACACAATAAAATTTGGAAACGGCACACAGAACTAGTAAAATTGATTACTACACAATTCGTATCTGGAATAGGAATGCTCCAAGTTAAATCTTTAGTAAAGTTTAGAAAGTTCACCATAGTACAGCAAAACCTGTATCTCCTGCTTTCTAACCAGATGAGTTACAATTAAAATATTCAGGACAATGTATATTTTGGACAAATGAATGTTTAAGCAGAAAGCAATTATTCGCCACACAGATGGGACTCCCTCTATACATAACAAGCATCACAGCAGGAATGGCAAGTTGGCAGTCTTCCAAAATCCAGAGATAGGATTTAAACAGCATGTGAAAAAATCAACTACACATCTGGCCTACTGTAAACTATGAGGGTTGTACCCAAAGTAATGCAAAAGTGGGCATAACTGTTTTTATTAACTGACAGAGGTCATTCAAATTGCACATGTTGGTAGAGTAACTCTTCCTCTATAGTAACCCTTCTTCTTCATTGCAGGTAAATAATGAATTCCAAGCAGAAGCAACATGCCATCATTGAGTTCTTGACGAAGGAAAGGTGCGGGCTGTTCAACATCCACGGAAGGCTGCAGAATGTTTAGGGAGATGACCCCATTGACAAGAGCAATGCGCACAGATGGATGAAAATATTTAAAGAAGGGGAAACCAGCATTGAAGACAAACCAGGCAGTGGGAGACCATCATCTGCGATAACTGACACGAATTGTCAGCGAGCGGATTAATTGATTCACACGGAAAGACTAGTCACAATCCATGAGCTTGTTGCACGACTGGACTGTGGTTACAATGCCATACGGAAGATGGTGGAAGACTTAGGGTATTGGAAAGTATGCGGAAAGTGGGTAGCTCGGCAGTTGACACCCAATTTGAAGGAGAGAATGGTGGAAGTCTGCTCTGATCTGCTGGGAGTACAACAACCTTTTTCACGATTTTACGAAGCAGGAAAAAAATATCAGTGCTATAAGACATTTTAAAAGTTTGATAAAAAAAATTTTAGTAGTCATTGCTGGGTCTGTTTTCCCTGGTCTAACAAATCTAAACCTTAGATCAAGACCAGAATGTGCTGCAAACAGTGCCGCATGCTTCACATGAAACCGTCTAACAAATAGGCCTAGCGACAAAATTCTCTGGTACTGCCGACAAAGTTGAACAAAACTTTGCCATGCTTAAAACAATATACACTATATTGACAAAAGCCACCGGACACCTAGAAGACAAACACAACATAGTAGTTCTTGACATACATTACTACGGTGTCAGTCCACCTTTGGCCTTAATTGCATGCACTGACCCTTCGAGACATGCTTTCGGCAAGCTTTTGGAACACAGCGATATGTATGTACTTCCATTCAGTACATAATGCTGCCGCTAACTGTTGCTTAGTAGTATGCCTTGATTTCAAACTTCTTATGTGGTGCTCTAATTCATCCTAAAGGTGCTCTATGGGATTAAGATCAGGGCTCTGTGCTGGCCAGTCCACACACGATTTGGAATTATTGTGAAACCACGCCATAACAATCTTTGCTTTATGGCTAGGTGCATTATCCTGCTAGTACCAACAAAGCTTGGTTCCATAGTATTGCCACAGAGTTGGTAAGACATAATTGTCCAGAATATCGAGGTAGACGTGCTGGTTAACAGGTTTGTCCATGATAACCAATGAGCTGAGACCATACCACGAAAAACGCCCCCACACGAGTACACTGCCAGCTCCAAACTTGACCGCAAGAACAGTATACTGTGGTAAATAGTGTTCCCCCAGCTGCTGCCATACCCACACACGGCCATCAGACTGACGGATCGTGTATCTGGATTTATCAGTCCATAGGACCCGTTTCCATTGATCTATGGTCCATGATAAATGTTCTTTACACCATGCTAAACGACGAGTCGCATTCCAAGTGCAGATGAAAGGCTTATGAGCAGCCACACGACCACAGTAACCCATGGAGTAAAGTTATCTGCGAATGGTACATGTACATACAGAGGTTCCAGCATTTTTACTCACCTGTACACTGAGGTCTTGTGCAGTACTCCGGCGATCAGCTGTAACAACTCTCCTGAGGCTTTGACATCCTCTATCACTGATTTTCTTTGGTCTGCCGGTAAGTTTTGTTGCTTCAGGCACGCCATGTGTCTCCCACTCAGTACATCCAAAACAATTGACTTGGGTATGTTTAAACGCCTCTCTGTTTCTCTTATGGACAACCCGTTAATATAACACCCAACAATCTTTCCTTTCTCAATGTCAGTTCTCTCCCGCCGCGACATTTTCACTCAACCTCACAATGCGATATGATCGCAGTCAGCTGCAGGCTTGTTTTTATACCGTTTGCAGCTGCACCGAGCATCTTAACAATGCAGCTGATCTGTTCATTTGCTTTTGAAGGGGTGTCCAGTGACTTTTGTCAATATAGGTATGTTACCAAACACTGCAAGAAGAGCGACAAAAAAAGCATCATCTTGAAATTAAAAAAAAAAAAAAACAAAAAAAAAACTTTGGGCCATCAATCACTACAAACTAAAAAAACGATGTGATGCATAGCACAATACCGAAACACATGCATTCCACAGAACTTGCTTCCCTCTTGCATTGGAAGGAAAGACATACAAATGGAGGCTAATCCTTTTGCTGCTTCCACTCCCTCCCATTTTCGGCTGTTTCACCAACTATTGTGCTAACTCCCGTCAAAGTGCAGGATTCTTTCCATTGTTTTCACTCCCTTTTTAACTGTTCTGTGCTTTGTACCACATGAACTGCTGAATGCTCAAAGGCTCAGAGATAAAAACTCTTGGCCTGATGCCGAGGGTTGACTTTTTATAACTGTACTCCTCCTGAGATCACAGGAGTGCACATTAATAATAGATAAATTATTTTGAAGCCTCGCACATGAAAACCCAGGAACATAGTGATGAATCTTGAAGACTAGAATATCTTAAGTGCTCATAGAGCAAAAGATGACACTTCACCTATGAAACATGACAGAGCTGAACATGAAAATAAACAGATGTCATGATAATTAACACAACAATCGGACATCGCCGAATTGACTGTAATGTTTCACACGTGAATTAAATCACATCAGAAAACTTGAAAATGTCATCGCCGTGGAGCGAGAATGAGAAGAATATTATTATGAGAAGAATATTTCGTCGACCACGTATTATGAGAAGAATATTTCGTCGACCACATATTATGAGAAGAATATTTCTTCAACTCTGAATAAACAGATGTTTTGGGTACTACAATGAATCAGAGTTGCCATGATAATAAATCTCTATTCCTTGAAAATACAAAAAGACTGTCACTGTGCCAATTTATATTAAGAACAAGAAATAACTAATGTGCTATTCCTTTAAGCAAAACTAACTCCCATCTGACTTCACCTGAGATGTGTTAGAAAGTAACCTGGGTGAAGACTAGCATAGCTTCAGTAGACAAAAAGATTGCTGGTCTGTTTGACCTCAGAAATGTTTCTGGAAAAGTATCTTGAGATAACTAGGACTTACTAATAATGTGTTGTCTGGATTTTGAAGATCTAAGAAATTTCTAGAAGAAAGTTTGTTCAGTTTACTAATAAAAAAAAAAAAAAAAAAAGGTGCACATTAAATTGTTAAGTTGTTAAGTCACTCAAGATATTTTACTCTGAAAGTTTTGTGGCAGTGTTGACAGAGATACAGATCTGTGGTTAAATACAAAGTGTCACCTCTTTTGTTCTTTATTTTTACGGAAGAATTCTAAGAAAGCAGTTCATTGAGAACAATCTTAGTTCCACCAGTTCAATCTATAAATGATTTAGTAATGAGCTGCAACATGGTTTTAATCAGTTGAGTGCAACATACAATGAATTCACAATAAACATAAATATTAAAAAGTTTTGAATGCCAGTAAAATATCCACTGTGCAATTCAGAGAACACTTAAGATTACTAACTACTAATAGCCAGTTCCTACTAAATGGAACAGCAACGTTTATTTAGTTCAGGGCAAAAGAGACAGGTGACAATGGAAGAAGTTGTTTGCAATCTTTAGAAGATGCTGTAACAGAGTTTAAGATAAAGCAAAATCCACACCATTATAAAGTCCATTTACATCAAAGAAACTACATCAATTACCTTTTCTTGTTGCAACCTTCGTTTCATCAGTTTTGCGCAACCAACATTTATAGCACCAACGATATGTGATACGTTAAATTCAAGAAAGGAGCGAGTGTCTACTATCAAAGTCTGGAAATGGGGGGAAAAAACTTTAAATACTTCACACAGCATGAACTGTTACATTTATCATCAAAGTGAAAGAACACATGGGTATCAACTTTAACATAAATACACAGAATAACTACACTGGTTTCCATAAATTAAGGAACATGAAATTTGAATTTTTTTTTTTTTTTTTGTAAAATATCCACATTGAAAGTGGGTGAGCTCAACTAACGTAATAGATGCATTTTAGCTAGGCAATGTCAAATATTATTAAAAATTAACATAAAATGCATCTAAATATGCAAATCAGTTTTAAATTAAAAGGAGGCCGTTGAGAGCATCTTGTCATTTCACTTCTCGATTACAAGCTGAACATCAAACAGAGGTAATCGCTCTTTCCACGTTTATAAGTGAGTCACGAAAAAATTATCATTGGCCGCCACCGGGAATCGAACCCAGGGTCTTCCAGTTATGCGCCGGATATGCTTCCACCACTGCATAAATGTGGAAAGAGCGATGACCTCTGTTTGATGTTTCTAGTCCATGTCAAATGTATGTATTAATTATTCATTCGCCTTCTAATTATTTGTTCCATTGCTGCTTACCATTTTTGGTGAATCCCCAGCATTGTGCGGGGCTCCAAGAAGCAACCTGCCAAATTGACTTGGCAGTTAGTGTATGCGAGTCTGGAGGAATTCGAGGCCGCTGTTGTGCAGTGGAAGCATATCCGGCGCGTAACTGGAAGACCCTGGGTTTGATTCCCGGTGGCGGCCAATGAGTGGAAAGAGTGATAACCTCCGTTTGATGTTTCTAGTCCACGTCAAATGTCTGTATTAACAAGCAGAACACGTTGCTTTGAAAGTTTGCATTTTACTGTTATGGCAACATTGTCTAGACATCATTTAAGAGAAGAATCAAGATGGAGAGTCATTGAAAAGCTAGAAGCTAGCCAGCCAGTCTAAAGCTGGAGTAGTCAGGTGGCTCAATGTGAGTTGCACGACAGTCTTAAGGGGTGGGTCACTGGGGCCGGTGCCCCAACACCCCAAGAGTTTTATGGGTTTACAAGAAGTCAAACTCTTTGACCACTCATCAGCAGGTTTTTTTTTTCATTTATTTAAAGAAAAGGAGAAACACCAAAACAGAAAGTTGGAAGTTCTTTTGCCCCCCCCCCCTTAAAACTTTGCTCGTAGCTTTGATTTCCCGAAGAGGCAGGAGAAAAGTTAGGTGTCAGGGTGGAACTTTTGTGACAAAATAAGAAACAGAGAAAGCCGACCTCTCCCTCCCGATCCCGAGTGTGGGCGAGGATTGAGCCTCGAGGGCCATGAACCATGAGGGAATCGCATTTCCCCCTTTTAAACAGTCATTTGTGTTGTCCACACGAAGAAGAGCACATGTGTTTATCACTAGGGTTTGCCCACCTGGGCTACTTATACATAAATTCTTTCAATCGTCGCTGCTTAAACAAATAACAATGATGAGGGCCCCATATTAGCATTTCTGTCCGGTACGTCATATTGCCTGGAAACTGCGCTGGTTGGCTTATTTCTTTCCTCTGAATTTAATTTTTGTTGAATAATTTGTAGAATGCAGAAGAAACGTATCTTTCAGCACCCATTTTCTTGTAATGTGCTAAGCAACAAAATGTAAATGCATTTCCTACATTTCAAGGAGTTCTACAATTTCTGTCATGTGCCATTTTTCAATCAAGTGCTATTTAAAAAGTTACTGGATATTGAATGTTTCTTCTCATCGGGATAACATGATGATGATGGCGGTGTATATAATAATTCTCATGCGTTGTACATAATGTAATAATGCCATATGTGAACAAAAAAAAAAATAACCACATATTATAATAATACCATATGTTGTATATGTTCTGTTACAGTGGTGGTTCTAGACAAAAAATGGGGGGCACACTTCCTGCATGTGCCAGTAATTAATCAAAATTAATATATAATTCCCCCCCCCAAAAAAAACGGTTATATATGGGGGCCTGGATCCCCAGCTCTGGTCTACAGTATGATCCAAAAGTCTCATTACACCCTATGGATTTCAGACATCACTCCTAATTGCTGTTTTTTATTATTTCAGATGGTGATATATGTCTAAACTATGGGCCAATGAATCAACTTACAGTCTGGAAGAACGGATTGTAATGAGCACGTGGGCTCACAAACGACCTCATACAGGAAAATCGGTAAGAGACATTCAAAAGGATTTCACCATAAGGTTTAATAAACCTGCCCCACCAAAACAAACAGTTTTACGCTGAGAGAAAAAACATTTCGAAACTGGGACCATCAAAGACACCCCGCTCAGGACGACCATCAACAAGACAAGTAACTTGTGCTGAGGCTGCTGCATCAGTCGAACGATCACCTAAAAAGTCTGTAAGTGATCACATGAATTAGGAGTTCCGCACACAACATTATTAAGACATATGAGGAAAGATTTGGATTTAAAGCCATATAAACCTTCTTTTGTAAACGAATGAAACGACATGAAGCCTCTGGGCATGATAAAATGATATGAAGCCATTGTTTTTCAAACAATCCCTGCGCGTGGAAAAGTGATTTTCTTGGACGAGTGTGCAAATTACCGTAGTGCAAAGGCCAGACACATTTACTTCTGGAGTAAAGAGAACCTGCCGCATGTGATGATGTGGGCTGCAATGTCTGCCATGTCTTTGTTCGGTCCATATTTCTTTGAAGGTGCTGTAAATCAAATTAGCTACCTTACCATGTTATGGGACTGGTTTATTCCTCAACTGCAAGATCGGGGACTTCTCGGTAGATTCTGGTTCCAGCAGGGTGGAGCACCAGCACATTATGCAATCGCTGTACGAAAATATCTTAATGAGGTGTTTAGAGATAAATGGATCGGAAGAGGTTCTGCACACTTACCAGCACCTCTGGAATGGCCACCCCAAAGTCCTGATCTGTCATCATGTGATAATGCATTGTGGGGGTGCATCAAACAGAATGTAGCTAGCATCCGTTATGTGACAGTTGCAGACCTTAAAGAAGCTGTTCACAGTGCATTTGCTTCTATCACACCAGAAATGTTGAGAAAAATCTCACATCGCCGTTGGAGGCAAATAATCCCCTGTCATGAAAACGACAGCATACACACTGACACTCTGGAATAAGTTGTCATCATTAGCCACATCTGGTCAAATGTATCTGCTATTATCATGCTCTATCTATGCATAAATGTTATACCTGAATATGAGAATAACAAATAGGGGGTAATGAGACTTTTGAATCATACTGTAGAACCCCCACTGGTTCTGTATATATAATATCAGGGCCCCCAAAAGTATTAAGATGGCACTGGTGAGTTACTCTGTAGTACAACAACTTTGGGCCACATTCCAAAGGAAAAATGTGGCGTTGAGAAGGTTCAGTAATGGAAGACCTCGGGCAACAGCTTCAAGAAATTACCATTATTCACAGCTAGGTGCCTGAAAAAGAAAGAGTGCCAACCTACTCAGTGCTGGGAATTAGCGTGCGTTACAGTACCGCACTACTTTTATTGCAATTTGTACATAAATAAATGACATCGCAAATAATGTTTTCTACCAGAAATATTCACCAACAGAATAGAAGAATGCTGAACACTTACAGTTATTTCTAATGCAAAAGATATTTTCTTTATTTTTCCTGGAAATATTGCTTATTGCCATATTGAAGATGAACTAAAATTTATCACACTAGATGAAGTTGACAACCTATGCTGATTACTGAAAATTACTGTATAAAAAAAGTCATGTTGATTACTGACTAACTGGAACCATCAGCTGTGGGTTGATCCCCCACACAGGTATACTTTTATGATTTTCAAGACTCAAAGAATGAATTTAAAAGACTCAAGTGTGGGAAATGGTGGACCTACCACACTTGAGAAGGATGGACCACCACGGAATTGACCCAGAACAACAAAACGGTGTATGAGAAAGAGATCTCGGCTGAGCGAGTGTATGGAATACTAGAGTAATAAAGATTGAAGACTGATGCATGGAATACTAGATCAATAAATAAAAAAATGAATGAAGTGATTAAAGAAATTAATAAGTATATATTGGATGTACTGTGTGCGAGTGACACTAAAAAGGAAATAATCAGGATAGAAGAATTGAATGGAATGGTGAGTGTGGAGTGTTGGATAATGTGAGAAGACAAGATGGTGTAGGTGTGATTTTACGTGAAAAGATGAACAAGTGAGAGAATTCTTTGGATTCACTAGAAAGTGAAACTCCAGAAAATAGTAATTGTTGTAGTGTGCTCTCCTTGTGACTCGAAACCTTGTGATAGCAAAGATGATTTCTAGAATGAGCTAAAAGCTGTTTTGAGCCAGTTCAGTACTAAACAGAAAGTTGTTACAGCAGGGGATTTTTCAATGCTGGAGTAGGTGTTCAGAAAGAGATTTCTGGTAATGTTCAGGGTAAGTTTAATGATCCTGGTGTGAATGATGACAGATTAAATCAACTCTGTACTGAGAATGGATTGTGTATATTTAATACGTTTTTCAACAGCAAGTATATCCACACATACACTTGGGAGAATTGTGCTCTGGGGAAAAAGAGAATAATAGAGTTTGTTGTTTATGATCAGCTTCTGGAACACTTAGTTGTTGACACTCATGTGAAGAGAGGTGCAGATGTTGCCTCTGTTCATTACCTATTAACATCACGAGTGAAACTGAATGTTAGTTGGAGAAAGAGGAATACGAAGATGCCTGTGACGAAAAGAAAAAAAAGTCGCAAGGCTTCCTGAAGAACATCAGCGTTACTCTGAAATAGTCAATGAACGGCAGAATGAATTGACGTTATCTGAGAATGATGTGGAAAAGAAGTGAACATGTTTCAAAAACTGTGTTGTCACTGCCACTGAGGAGGTCTATGGTAGTGCAACAGTGGGTAACATTAAAGGTGATGCATGGTGGAACAATGAGATTAAAGAAGCAGTCAAGAAAAAGAAGGAACCATATTGGCGATGTTGCAAGGTAGAGTTCATGTGGATTGCTGTAAGAAGCATGAGGCAGCAAAACTGGTTTATCAGAATAAGGCAAAAGACATGAAGGATAAGGTGGATATGCATGGCTTTGTGGAAAGCTGGAAAAACATTCTGAAAGTACATAAAATAGAGGAAATAAAATTCTAAGTTTTGTGAAAAATAGGATCGGAGAAATGATATGGAAGCCCAATGAGTTAGATGAAAGATGGGGTGAATACTTCTGAGAGTCATTACAACATGAAAGTAAATGTGATTTTTAGGCAGAAGAAGATGACGCAACAGTGAGAAAAGGAAGCATAAGAGGGTGTGTGTAAAGCTCCAAAATCTTTTCAGAATGGTAAGGCTTTGGGAGTAGACGGCGTAACTGCTGATATGTTAAAATATGGTGTTGATTCTGTAATTGATTGGTTAACTGAAATTTTCCAGCTACGCTAGAAGTTAGGAATGAAACCTCAAGATTGGAGGGATGCTATCATTGTTCCCTTGCATAAAGGAAAAGATGATCAGACTGAATGCAAGAATTCTCATGGTAACAACAGTCTGCTGAGAGTGCCAGGGAAAGTGTTTCGAAATATCATTATCGATAAAGTACAAAGTCTTACATCTAAGAAGGTGTCTTTATGTCTGGTAAGGGCTGCACTAACCAAATTTTTGCATTATGTATAATGATTGAAAAGTATCTGTCTACTGGTAAGAAAATTTTTGCTGTCTATAGATTCAGAGAAACCTCATGACTCAAGTAAACAGGATACTTGTGTGGAAGGTCTTGAATAAGTATGGTATAACTGGGAATTTACTTAACAGTGTGAAAGCTATGTATGCTGGCAGCAGAGCATGTGTACAAGTGAATAGTGTTTTATCAAAATGGTTTTCTATTGGTGCAGAAGTCAGACAATATTGTGCACTTTCACCATGGCTGTTTCATGATTTGTGGATGCATGAATGCATGATGACAAAATAGACAATACTGCTTTATGTCTTAAAAGCCTGCATATTGCTGTATGCCGATGACACAGTCCTGTTAGCAGAGAGCAAAACTGAGTTGCAGAGAATGCTAGTCTTGAATGTACGAAGTTTGTATGAAATTCAAACAGTATAAATAAGGAAAAAAGCAAAGTTATGATTTTTGAGTGAGGAACTGTTAGTACTGAATGCAAGATCAGTCCAAATGGCACACAGAAAACCACATAAATGAATTTGTACATTTAGGAAGCATGTTTGACAGAGAAAACAAATTAGAAGGTGAAATTGGTAGATGGGTGAATTTTTCTTTGAAAGTCATAGCTGCTTTAGATGGACTTCATAGCAATGGGTTCTCTAAAAAGCCCCGAATGGCTGTATATTAAATTGTAATTGTTCCTACACCGATGTATGGAAGTGAAACCTGTGTACCATAAAAAGACATGGGAGTCATTTGTGTGCTGGAGAGATGTGTTACTTACGACGGGGGAGGGTTGTGGCAAGACATTCCCTGATCATGTGAGGAACAAAGATGTGCTGCACATGTGTAATGTGAAGGAAAACATTGTTAGTACGGTGGAGACAAATATTCTTGGATGGCTTGGCCACGTGGAAAGAATGAATAATGATATGCTTACTAAGATAATTTATTCAGCCCAAATGGCAGGGAAGAAAGAAAGAAGAAGGCCAAGGAAATCATGGGAAAACCAGATTCAAGAATATCTGCAATACAAAAAGATTGTGAGTATGCTTGAACAGAGAAGATTATGAAGCAGAAATCATTGGCCTAAAGGACCTGGCCTTGGCCGGCGCCTACGATACAACCAAAGTGGAGGAAATCATAAGGAAAGCAGAAAGCGACAGACAAGCACCACGTGTCCACACGCCTATGCCGAAATTCATTGGAACCTTTCCACACATACTGCGCATAGCATACGCTCTCAAAAACTGCTTCTGGAAACAAGGCCAAGATGTAGGGCTAAAACGCCTGAAGTCATTGTCCGCACTACTAAGCGAAGAACCACATGAAGACACACAGATGCAGGTATTTATACCATCCCGCTAAAGTATCCGAACACAACGCTGAAATACCATGTAGGCCTTACAAAAAAGATCCTTCAAGCTGTGGTTGGTGGAGCACGTACGTAACCGTTAAACAGGGAAAGCTCTCGACAGCACTGTCTAGGAAAGTAGTGAACCAGACAGCCCAACCACTATGACAGAATCTCCACAGGGTCACCTTGTACCACAATCAAAAATCGGCAGCCGCCAGAGAAACCATAGAGATTCTAATGAGCCACATGTATGCAACTCTGATGTCTCGACTGAACTACCATCAAACTAGCACTCCCTTCTGGAGATTGACTCGCATAGCAGCTCAACTTGAACAACATCTCTGAGATAGACATTACTTGGGCGCCACAGCAGCGCCCAATGTTAAACTTTAGTGTTACTCGTGGCACGTCTCTTACAGTCTTGTACATCAGATGCATGTGTGACGCATCTGTATTTATGTTTACCTCACATTGTTATTACTTCTATTGATTTAAATTCTCATTTGATTCTGGGCTCTTAACCTAATAGTAACCGCCTAACGAAGCCGTCCATTGACGGAGAAAGCTCACTGGGAAATTTGTATATATTTCTCTGTTTACATCTGCCAATAAACATGGATTATATTTTACTTTTTCATCTATTATCTTGGTGTACTTCAACCCAGCAGCAGTTATAACACATTTATGTTTTAAAGAAATGTATGAATTTTAAAAATTCACTCGTTTGCAGTTAGTGCTATGTTTGCATCACATTTTTAAAAAAGCAAAAAACAAAGTGCAAATGAAAAATCCCCCCAAAAAATCCTCCTAAAATGGGAATTAATTTTGAGAATATAATGGGAAAAAATTCCTTCACTACTTTACGAGTGTTACTCACATTTACTGCAAACTACTTGGCATGTTGTCAAAGATTGTTTTAAAATTATTTATTACTGATGCCAGATATATTGGAAATTTAGGCTACATTTTGTGATTTTAACTGAACAGAAATCTTGCTTTCATAAATAAATATAAAATTAAATTGAAACCAAAATAAGCTGGGTTCTTTTTACAAAGTTAATTATGCAATTACAAACAAGACTGCAAGAGGTTTAAAGAATTGCACTGCATTCAAGTGACTTACATTATTAGCATCTGCACAACTCCTAATAATAGCAGCCAGCTGATGGGCGTCTATTATGCGAAGTTCAGGTGTCCCTGCCATCACAAAAGCAGTTTTATCTCAATCTTCCTCCTCCTTCACAACTACTTCAGTCTTCTGACATTTGAAGCCTCAACCCATTTGCCTTCATCTGAAAACAGAAAAACAAATTTCAATACCACACAGGTTTTTTCACGAATAATTAACTCAAAAAGATTTCTCTCTCTCTCTCTCACCACACACACACACAATTCCACTTGAAGTTTATAATAATGAAAGAGTATACTTGCACACGTTTTGTTCATAAACAATATGAGGTAGGTAAACTAATGCTTTTGTTACAGTAGTCAGATTAATACAGTGTATGTGTCTCAAAATGGAGGCTTCGTTTTAATCCGGACATCAGCAACCCAATAGAAAGTGGACTATTTGGTAGTTGGCTCCCCACTAGCATCTCAGCTCTAGGACACAAGGAGAACCATGATATTCCTCATTTACAGTTACCAACTCTTGCAAAATGAACCCACAGAGGAGACATCATCCATAATCTGCTCAAATTAGAACTGGTGTCCATGACACAACTAGTCAATATCTAATACACAGTGACTTTTCTCCACAGCAAGAATACAGAAATAAGAACATATACACTGAGATGCCAGTTCATGACCTATGCCTACCTAGTACCATGCTACACCACCCTTGGCCTGCAGACCAGTCTGGATTCACTGGGGTATGGAACGTACCAGATGTGGAATGCATCGTGCAGTCGAACCTGCAAATTAAGTCACACAGTTGCTGCAAACTGGGTGGTAGCACAGTCTAGCAGCAAACACCTTGTTCAAATACATCACAGACATGCTCAATGAGTTTAAAATCAGGAAACTATGCAAACTGAAGAAGCAAGGAAAATCTTTGGCACATTTCTGGAATTCATTCAGTGGCAATATAAGCCTTATGAGCAGGTGCATTATCCTGCAGGATGTACACATCTCATTAGGGCAAAGAAAGGTAACTTGATCACGCTAGTTACGTTAACTAAAACTTTTACAAAAAGTTCGTAAGTTGGAAGCTTTCGACCTTATCTTAGGTCTTCATCACGCCAATGGAGGACTAAAATTGTTGCCAGATTCTACATTTGAATTTTTCCTATTTTTGTTGCCAAAACTTAGAATTGATCTCCAGATCAACGGAATGTAGAGAGGAGATTCGGAGTTGCAAGTCTTTGGGTTGAAAAAAATTTCTATGCTTTCACGGTAACGGAGGGCAAAACGATTGTCAAACGAAGCAATTCGTTTTGCTTCGTTCCAGTGGGGAACTGCAGAAGTGTCTTCCATTGTCAAAATAGACAAGGCAGTGTTGGGATTGCCTTTCGAAACATCTTTTCTGTGTTCTAAAATTCTATGGCTAATGCTCCTGTATGTGCTTCCAATGTATAAGTTATCCCCAGTAGAAGAAGAGATAGGAATGCAGTAAACTCCTGGGAGGTTCAGGCTTTCAACTTTGTCCCTATCCCTTTGTAGAAGTTTCATGATGTTTGGGGTAGATTTAATGGCAAGATGGTAACCAAAACTTCTAAAAAGGATCTGTAACTTATAAGCATAGGAAGGATGGTAGGGAACCGAACCACAGAATTTCAGGTCTTCTTTCTTGTGAGGAAGGAGGCATTCGATTTTCGAATGGTTTTCAAATTTCTTTATGAGGGAGTTAACTGTAACAGCAGGGAAACCATGAGAGAGGGCTATTGTAGAAATTTTGGAGAGTTCTTCTTGAAGAGAGAGTTGGTTGTTGCAAATGATATGAGCCCTGTGGATGTAGGACTTCAATGCTGCAAGCTTGTAGAGATGCAGGGTGCAAGATTTGTAGGGAATGATGTTAGTGGCTGCAGAAGGTTTTCGATAGACGGAACGAGTAATGGAGAGATCAGCGTTTCTGCAGATAGATACATCCAGGAAATCAATTTTGTGATTTACTTCCTTAGATATAGTGAGCTTAATGGAAGGAAATTTTTCTGTAATGGAGTTGATCAGTATCTGTAGCTCAGACTCGGAATGTGGCCAGCTAATGAAAATGTCGTCTACATATCTTAACCATAGGGAAGGTTGAAAAGGGTGTATAGGAATTATGGAAACTTCAATATGTTGCATGTAGATTTCAGCAAGCAGAGGGGAAAGAGGTGAGCCCATGGGGAGACCAGATTGTTGCCTATACACAATTTTGTTGAAAACAAAACAACTGTGTTGATGAATAGTGTGGAAACAATCATAAAGATCTTTGATAAGAGGACCGGGGGGTTCAAAATGAAGAATCAATTTCTTCATGAGGAGCATGTAGGAATCAAAATATGGTACAGAGGGAAACAAAGATTCTACATCAAGAGTATACAGATTATCACAAGGGGGAAAGGAATTAGGAAGGTTGTGGATGAAGTTTGAAGTAGAGACAACTGTATGAGGATGGTTGGCTGCCAGGGATTTGCATTTGAGGACCAATCTCTTTTCAAGGTTTACTGCTGGAGAAAAAGAATATTCCACTAAAGGTCTGATGGGGTTACCAGCTTTATGCAGTTTCACTTGCAGGAAGAGCCTGGGAGTTCTGAAGTAAGGAGGGGGTGATATATCACCAAGGAAGGATTGAAGAGTTTCTTTCTTAGCTAATCTGTCAACTGAGTTTTTGAGTGAGTTGGTGGTGTCTGACTGTAAAGGGATGCAGTTAGCAGATGTAAGAAAAGAAAGCACTTTTTGGTTTAGAGTTTCTTTACCAATGATGACTGGGCAACCAACTTTATCTGCTTTGCATACGGCTAGGTCATTTTCTTGAATAAATGACCTGAATTCTTTTAAACAAGAAGAAGAGTACTTGATTGGCACAGAATTTTGCTTGGATAGGATAACAGCAGCGTTGGCACGAAGAATAGGCTGCTGAACAGTTTCAGTTCTGTGGATGGCTGATTCTATAACAGAAACAGTTTGTGGAAGATTGATAGGAAGAGCAGGTGAAAATTTTGGGCCTAATGATAAGAATTTATCCAAGCTAGGAGGAATAGTGACAGAAGAAAGATTTACATACTTTGGCTTGTCAGTAGAGGCTGATGACGGAGATGTTGATCGACTTTTTTGCTTGGAGAGTAGAAAATTGAATTTCTTTGTATGGCGAGCATATTCTTTTACTTCTATTGTTGAGAGGGTTTGGTTGATGCGAACCATGAAAATATCCAGCAAAGCAGGATGAGTGGTAGCAGCCAGTGATTGGTAGCTAATGTAGCAGGAAAGTTCAGTTTTAGCAATGGAGGAACGCAGGTCACGGATAGCGGCAGATAGGAGGTTATGGCTGGTTTGCTGTAGTAACGCACGGCACCGTCCTTTGAAGATGGGTTTGCAGATCTGAAAAAGCTTGGGGAAGAATGCCAGAAGTCTTGCAGGAAACAAGAAAACGAAGGCTGCAAAGAGAATTAGTGACTTGAGTCCGAAGTTTCCGGAAGGAAATCCAATCTTTCGTCCAGTCCAAAATAAAATGCCCGGAAGTTGCGTAGCTTTGAAACATGACGATTATGGGCAAAACACGTAACAATATTAACAAAGAAAGGTAACTTGATCACGCTAGTTACGTTAACTAAAACTTTTACAAAAAGTTCGTAAGTTGGAAGCTTTCGACCTTATCTTAGGTCTTCATCACGCCAATGGAGGACTAAAATTGTTGCCAGATTCTACATTTGAATTTTTCCTATTTTTGTTGCCAAAACTTAGAATTGATCTCCAGATCAACGGAATGTAGAGAGGAGATTCGGAGTTGCAAGTCTTTGGGTTGAAAAAAATTTCTATGCTTTCACGGTAACGGAGGGCAAACGATTGTCAAACGAAGCAATTCGTTTTGCTTCGTTCCAGTGGGGAACTGCAGAAGTGTCTTCCATTGTCAAAATAGACAAGGCAGTGTTGGGATTGCCTTTCGAAACATCTTTTCTGTGTTCTAAAAATTCTATGGCTAATGCTCCTGTATGTGCTTCCAATGTATAAGTTATCCCCAGTAGAAGAAGAGATAGGAATGCAGTAAACTCCTGGGAGGTTCAGGCTTTCAACTTTGTCCCTATCCCTTTGTAGAAGTTTCATGATGTTTGGGGTAGATTTAATGGCAAGATGGTAACCAAAACTTCTAAAAAGGATCTGTAACTTATAAGCATAGGAAGGATGGTAGGGAACCGAACCACAGAATTTCAGGTCTTCTTTCTTGTGAGGAAGGAGGCATTCGATTTTCGAATGGTTTTCAAATTTCTTTATGAGGGAGTTAACTGTAACAGCAGGGAAACCATGAGAGAGGGCTATTGTAGAAATTTTGGAGAGTTCTTCTTGAAGAGAGAGTTGGTTGTTGCAAATGATATGAGCCCTGTGGATGTAGGACTTCAATGCTGCAAGCTTGTAGAGATGCAGGGTGCAAGATTTGTAGGGAATGATGTTAGTGGCTGCAGAAGGTTTTCGATAGACGGAACGAGTAATGGAGAGATCAGCGTTTCTGCAGATAGATACATCCAGGAAATCAATTTTGTGATTTACTTCCTTAGATATAGTGAGCTTAATGGAAGGAAATTTTTCTGTAATGGAGTTGATCAGTATCTGTAGCTCAGACTCGGAATGTGGCCAGCTAATGAAAATGTCGTCTACATATCTTAACCATAGGAAGGTTGAAAAGGGTGTATAGGAATTATGGAAACTTCAATATGTTGTATGTAGATTTCAGCAAGCAGAGGGGAAAGAGGTGAGCCCATGGGGAGACCAGATTGTTGCCTATACACAATTTTGTTGAAAACAAAACAACTGTGTTGATGAATAGTGTGGAAACAATCATAAAGATCTTTGATAAGAGGACCGGGGGTTCAAAATGAAGAATCAATTTCTTCATGAGGAGCATGTAGGAATCAAAATATGGTACAGAGGGAAACAAAGATTCTACATCAAGAGTATACAGATTATCACAAGGGGGAAAGGAATTAGGAAGGTTGTGGATGAAGTTTGAAGTAGAGACAACTGTATGAGGATGGTTGGCTGCCAGGGATTTGCATTTGAGGACCAATCTCTTTTCAAGGTTTACTGCTGGAGAAAAAGAATATTCCACTAAAGGTCTGATGGGGTTACCAGCTTTATGCAGTTTCACTTGCAGGAAGAGCCTGGGAGTTCTGGAAGTAAGGAGGGGTGATATATCACCAAGGAAGGATTGAAGAGTTTCTTTCTTAGCTAATCTGTCAACTGAGTTTTTGAGTGAGTTGGTGGTGTCTGACTGTAAAGGGATGCAGTTAGCAGATGTAAGAAAAGAAAGCACTTTTTGGTTTAGAGTTTCTTTACCAATGATGACTGGGCAACCAACTTTATCTGCTTTGCATACGGCTAGGTCATTTTCTTGAATAAATGACCTGAATTCTTTTAAACAAGAAGAAGAGTACTTGATTGGCACAGAATTTTGCTTGGATAGGATAACAGCAGCGTTGGCACGAAGAATAGGCTGCTGAACAGTTTCAGTTCTGTGGATGGCTGATTCTATAACAGAAACAGTTTGTGGAAGATTGATAGGAAGAGCAGGTGAAAATTTTGGGCCTAATGATAAGAATTTATCCAAGCTAGGAGGAATAGTGACAGAAGAAAGATTTACATACTTTGGCTTGTCAGTAGAGGCTGATGACGGAGATGTTGATCGACTTTTTTGCTTGGAGAGTAGAAAATTGAATTTCTTTGTATGGCGAGCATATTCTTTTACTTCTATTGTTGAGAGGGTTTGGTTGATGCGAACCATGAAAATATCCAGCAAAGCAGGATGAGTGGTAGCAGCCAGTGATTGGTAGCTAATGTAGCAGGAAAGTTCAGTTTTAGCAATGGAGGAACGCAGGTCACGGATAGCGGCAGATAGGAGGTTATGGCTGGTTTGCTGTAGTAACGCACGGCACCGTCCTTTGAAGATGGGTTTGCAGATCTGAAAAGCTTGGGGAAGAATGCCAGAAGTCTTGCAGGAAACAAGAAAACGAAGGCTGCAAAGAGAATTAGTGACTTGAGTCCGAAGTTTCCGGAAGGAAATCCTATCCGTGACCTGCGTTCCTCCATTGCTAAAACTGAACTTTCCTGCTACATTAGCTACCAATCACTGGCTGCTACCACTCATCCTGCTTTGCTGGATATTTTCATGGTTCGCATCAACCAAACCCTCTCAACAATAGAAGTAAAAGAATATGCTCGCCATACAAAGAAATTCAATTTTCTACTCTCCAAGCAAAAAAGTCGATCAACATCTCCGTCATCAGCCTCTACTGACAAGCCAAAGTATGTAAATCTTTCTTCTGTCACTATTCCTCCTAGCTTGGATAAATTCTTATCATTAGGCCCAAAATTTTCACCTGCTCTTCCTATCAATCTTCCACAAACTGTTTCTGTTATAGAATCAGCCATCCACAGAACTGAAACTGTTCAGCAGCCTATTCTTCGTGCCAACGCTGCTGTTATCCTATCCAAGCAAAATTCTGTGCCAATCAAGTACTCTTCTTCTTGTTTAAAGAATTCAGGTCATTTATTCAAGAAAATGACCTAGCCGTATGCAAAGCAGATAAAGTTGGTTGCCCAGTCATCATTGGTAAAGAAACTCTAAACCAAAAAGTGCTTTCTTTTCTTACATCTGCTAACTGCATCCCTTTACAGTCAGACACCACCAACTCACTCAAAAACTCAGTTGACAGATTAGCTAAGAAAGAAACTCTTCAATCCTTCCTTGGTGATATATCACCCCCTCCTTACTTCAGAACTCCCAGGCTCTTCCTGCAAGTGAAACTGCATAAGCTGGTAACCCCATCAGACCTTTAGTGGAATATTCTTTTTCTCCAGCAGTAAACCTTGAAAAGAGATTGGTCCTCAAATGCAAATCCCTGGCAGCCAACCATCCTCATACAGTTGTCTCTACTTCAAACTTCATCCACAACCTTCCTAATTCCTTTCCCCCTTGTGATAATCTGTATACTCTTGATGTAGAATCTTTGTTTCCCTCTGTACCATATTTTGATTCCTACATGCTCCTCATGAAGAAATTGATTCTTCATTTTGAACCCCCTGGTCCTCTTATCAAAGATCTTTATGATTGTTTCCACACTATTCATCAACACAGTTGTTTTGTTTTCAACAAAATTGTGTATAGGCAACAATCTGGTCTCCCCATGGGCTCACCTCTTTCCCCTCTGCTTGCTGAAATCTACATGCAACATATTGAAGTTTCCATAATTCCTATACACCCTTTTCAACCTTCCCTATGGTTAAGATATGTAGACGACATTTTCATTAGCTGGCCACATTCCGAGTCTGAGCTACAGATACTGATCAACTCCATTACAGAAAAATTTCCTTCCATTAAGCTCACTATATCTAAGGAAGTAAATCACAAAATTGATTTCCTGGATGTATCTATCTGCAGAAACGCTGATCTCTCCATTACTCGTTCCGTCTATCGAAAACCTTCTGCAGCCACTAACATCATTCCCTACAAATCTTGCACCCTGCATCTCTACAAGCTTGCAGCATTGAAGTCCTACATCCACAGGGCTCATATCATTTGCAACAACCAACTCTCTCTTCAAGAAGAACTCTCCAAAATTTCTACAATAGCCCTCTCTCATGGTTTCCCTGCTGTTACAGTTAACTCCCTCATAAAGAAATTTGAAAACCATTCGAAAATCGAATGCCTCCTTCCTCACAAGAAAGAAGACCTGAAATTCTGTGGTTCGGTTCCCTACCATCCTTCCTATGCTTATAAGTTACAGATCCTTTTTAGAAGTTTTGGTTACCATCTTGCCATTAAATCTACCCCAAACATCATGAAACTTCTACAAAGGGATAGGGACAAAGTTGAAAGCCTGAACCTCCCAGGAGTTTACTGCATTCCTATCTCTTCTTCTACTGGGGATAACTTATACATTGGAAGCACATACAGGAGCATTAGCCATAGAATTTTAGAACACAGAAAAGATGTTTCGAAAGGCAATCCCAACACTGCCTTGTCTATTTTGACAATGGAAGACACTTCTGCAGTTCCCCACTGGAACGAAGCAAAACGAATTGCTTCGTTTGACAATCGTTTTGCCCTCCGTTACCGTGAAAGCATAGAAATTTTTTTCAACCCAAAGACTTGCAACTCCGAATCTCCTCTCTACATTCCGTTGATCTGGAGATCAATTCTAAGTTTTGGCAACAAAAATAGGAAAAATTCAAATGTAGAATCTGGCAACAATTTTAGTCCTCCATTGGCGTGATGAAGACCTAAGATAAGGTCGAAAGCTTCCAACTTACGAACTTTTTGTAAAAGTTTTAGTTAACGTAACTAGCGTGATCAAGTTACCTTTCTTTGTTAATATTGTTACGTGTTTTGCCCATAATCGTCATCTCATTAGGGATAAACCATAACCACAAAAAGATGAATTTGGTCAGCAAATGTGTTTTGATGTCCTTTGACAGGCATCTAAGAACCTAATATGGCCTAGAAAACATTCTCTAGACCAGCACCTTGCCCTCAGCGGCCTGCATCATTGACACCAGACAGGATGTCCCCCACGTCTTCATGTTGGGCCAAATTCAGATCCTGCCATCCATATCAGCGTTTGAATTACCCAGTGGTCCGCTGGCCATTGGCTAGTAAAAATTCAATTGGACCACTGAAAAATTTATTTTACTGGCCAAGGTGGCTAGTAGGTTCTTTTTTTTTTTTTTTTTTGTCAGTTTGATTTGGAATTTGTAAGTTCATAAAGAATTGAACCAAATTTCGAAATATCCAGGTTTCGCCATGACAGTTTTTAAAAAAATAATCCAGGTTTTCCTATGGATTTTTTGAAATTCGGATATGTACTACTCAAAACCTGAATACCGGATTTGCAAACCATATTTAAGTTATATGGAAATTTTGGACTGTAGGAAACCGAGGGCTCCGACTCAAAATATTTAGATTAAGACAGCGCCACGTTTTTGCACAATAACAGTAGAGTATGGATCTTTTATAATGTTTTCCAACTAGAGGTTGAAGAATCATTTATGCTCTGGCTTTGCCTACCTGTATTTCTGTCCGCATGGGAAAACTTCCTGCCTTTCACACTGAAGCAAGATATTTCATTAAGGTGGCTTTTGGTATGTTGCAAGGACCATTGATGGCATAGTGGTCAATGTTCGTGACTGCCACAGAAAGACTTCAGGTTTGATCCCAGGCAGGTATGAACGCTCGAACCACTAAATATCTGCCATGCATCGGATAGGCACGTTAAGCTGCAAGACCCTGGGTACTGTCCGCCCGGTAATAAATAAGGGCGTCTTCCTCCCTGTTTCTACCTTGCTTCCGTGTCACTTTTCTATCAGCCACTCTAGCCCAAATCTCTTAGTTTTCTATTTCTAAGAGTTGTTTAGGACCTGGGGTCAGACACTCCCTTCCTAAAATCCTCTACATGTATGATCTCTGATCTGGTATGTTGCCAAGTGTTTCACAATCAGTGCACTGTATGAAGTGCACTGATAGTGTTTGAAATAAATATCAGTGCTGTGCCAGTAAATAAATATCAGTGCTGTTATAACTAGTGTACCATCCTGCATACTAGCACCAATTGCATACAAAATGTATTAAACTTCGTGTCATTTCTTGACCAGTGAAAATGAGTGAACTACCAACGTTTGGTATTCGCTGGTTCTGCAGACCAGGGAAGTTTTTTTCTTTTTTTTTTTTCCAAATTTCAACCACTACATAGCATGTTTTGTGTTTTATTTATTAGTACTACTTGCACAAGTACATGTGCACATTCTGTTCTAAATTTGCGATATATACAGTTCCAGTGAAATGATTAGTTATTTCCTGCATATACCGTAATTGTGTAAGTTTTTTTTTTTTTTTTTTGCACGGACCAGTAGGCACTTTGGCGGATCAGTTATTTGGAAACTCGAGTGGTCTGCTGGGCATGTAGAAGATTTATTTCTAATTCTAACACTGCTTATGTTGCAGAATGAACCTTGATTTGTCTGTCCAGGCAATCTTTTCCCTAGTTTTCAATGGTTCAGTGTTGATGCTCCTACATGCCCTGGAGACGTGCTTCAGTGCTCTGCACTGGCAGCACCAGAGCTTGCCGTTGTCGCTGGCTGTTGTTCCCTATTCGGGACATGGTCCAACACAGTGTGTTCGGAGACCGTCCATAGCACACTGATGTTAAATTTTGCAGTGATCTGTCGGGCTGTGGCTCATCTGTTTGCCTGCACAATTTTCACCAGTCTCCTTTGGCCTCTCTGATCCTCCAGCTGTTTTTGCCCACAGGATCACAGATTGCTGCTAGCACTTGTCACATCGTTCATGGTAAACTCTTGCTATGGTTGTGCATGGAAAGCTCACGAGGGTAGCCTTTCAGGGGATCCTCAAATGGGCATGTCAGCACCAACTATCATACCATGTTCAAAGTCTCTCTCTCAGACAGGGGTAGACAAATCCAAGTCACCATGGTGCCTGAAAATTTTCACCTGGTACCTCAGTAATAAATACACACAATTGACATGGACTAGGAACATCAAACAGAAGTCATCGCTCTTTTCACGTTTATAAGTGAGTCACGCAAAAATTCTCATGGGCCGCCACCAGGAATCGAACCCAGGGTCTTTCAGTTACGCGCCGGACATGCTACCACTGCAGCATCAAATTCTCCAGACTCACATACAACTAACTGCCAAACCACATGGCTGGTTGCTTTTTGGAGCCCCGCACAATGCTGGGGATTCATCAAAGATGGAAAGCAGCAACTGAACAAATAACTAGGAGGTGAATTAATAATTAATACACTCAATATGCCATGTGGTTTGGCAGTTAGTCGTATGCGAGTCTGGAGGATTCGAGGCCACTGTGGTACAGTGGTAGCATGTCGGGCGTGTAACTGGAAGACCCTGGGTTCAATTCCTGGGGACGGCCAATGAGAATTTTTCTGTGACTCACTTGTAAACGTGGAAAGAGCGATGACTTCTGTTTGATGTTCCTAGTCCATGTCAATTGTACACCCTTAGTCACACGACACAAAGAGCTGTACGCTTTCTTTTTGGACACAGCGCAGAACACATTTACCTTAGAGAAATCTCGCACGTGTTGCACTGTAAGTCTGGGATTCCCCGTTCCCCAAAAGCAAACATTGCGATTGCTTACCTGACCACTCACGTGAAATGTAGCTTCATCGGTGAAAACTAAGTGATCAGCAAAATCATCATTTTCAAAACGGTGCTGCATTTTGGCACAAAATTCAAAGCGCTTAGTCTTGTCAAGGTCAGTGAGATTTTGCAAACATCTGTACTTTGTATGGAATCATTTTAAGCTTCTTTCTCAAAATTCTCTAGACAGTGGGCTGTGAAATCTGCACTTCACAACTCACCCTCTGCGTTGATTTTCCCAGGCTTCGTTGAATGGCGGTGCAAACACTATCGACGACTTCTTCCGATACACGCGGTCGTCCAGGACTTTTAAGTTTGCACAAACAGCTCGTAGTTTCAAATTTTTTATGCCAATCGCAGATAGAATTTCTGGTTGGAGGTTCTTTTCCGAATTGTGATCGAAAATGCTGTTGCACAACCAGGGTTGGATGGAGCTTTTGCAGGACCCGGGGCATAATTTCATTGCGGGGCGCCAGAGCAAAATTTCATTGGCTGGCATTAGGAAAAAAAATCTCATATTTTAATAAAATCTTTAACGTCTGTACAGAACACGCATGGCCTCCCCAGTGGCGCAGTTGTCCTAGTTGGGTCCGGGTTCGAATCCCGGCGAGGCATGGATGTTTGTGTTTATCTTTCGGCACTGGCTCTCAATGTGTTACTTGATCAACATTGGCTCTCAATGTGTTACTTGATCAACATTGGCTCTCTGTGTACATTGGTCAATTAGCATACTGTAAAAACCATGCTTGATATGTACTTGTTGATATGAATTATCTGCATCTTGTCTATGTCTGCATGTTTGTCATGTCTCTGTACCACCAGGTCCAATGAATCATTAAAAAAAACAATTAAAAAATATTATCTCTTAACATTAAAAAAAAACCTCCATTCAAAAAAAAAAAAAAAAAGAACACACACGAAAACAGAAAAAAATATTATCTCAAAGAAATATTTGCTTTGAGTTTAAGAAAAAGAACATAATATGGACTGAAATTTCCGGGAGAGAGGGTAAAAAGTGGTGTTGAAGTCTAAGATTTTCTTTCCGGGGAGAGGGTGTTATTGTGTGTGTGTGTGTGTGTGTGTGTGTGTGTGTGTGTGTGTGTGTGTGTGTGAGAGAGAGAGAGAGAGAGAGAGAGAGAGAGAGAGAGAGAGAGAGAGAGAGCACGACTCTTACAGAAGGATCCTCACAAATTGATAAAATTATACTTGCGAGCGAATATTTTTGTGTATGAAATAATATCAAGATCCCTCTAAAAATAAATGCGTACAAATAATTTTTACCCCTGTTACATGTTTTAGTTATTGATTTTTAATGCAAAGTGGAGTAACTGATAAATTATGCGCACTCATATATGATTTTTTTTTATTTTTAGTAATGTTTTTAAAGTCACTGAATAATTATAGCCTCCATATGTAGCCCGAAATCAACTTTGATTTCGTTATTTTTATTTCTTTAAATTTTAGTATCTGGTTCGAACACATACTGTTGAATGAACAAAAGTAAGGACAACAAAGTGATGAAATTTAATTTGGTACTTGATGAATACGGAAAATGTTAAGGTGGTTACAATACAGCACATCTCAGTATCTGTATAGCGAAGGACAAAAGCCTATTCGTAAATAGGGGAGGGGTGGAACTAAAAAACATACACAAAAATTCTTTTTATGGGTCGCAATTCCCAAAGCTTACAAAAAAAAAAAAAAATCTTCAGAGAATGATTTTTTCTTGAACTGCGAGGCCCTGGGCTATTGCTCCGGTTGCCCCTGCGGTCCAGCCGGCCCTGTGCACAACAGTTACAGATTACGTTTTGCTCAATTCAAGAACACAAAACGCCTTCTCCACAACAGACGCTGCCAGTTTGACTGACTAGACACGTGCGCTATCGCCTACGTTATTTCCCTCAGTAGCGGGACACAAACTTTATGAGTACATCTGCCTAACGGTTCGCAGTTGTGGTCCGCGCCTTCAACTGTTACTGTTTTACAGCATCTGGAAACTGTATACTTCTTTATGAATCACCCTATACTTGATTATTACGTTATAATCGGTAACTGCTACATGTCATTACAGTTCACCATTACCATGTAATGGTGAAGTGTTGTTCCCATTACGATGTAATGCATTACCGATTAATTCAATTACGATTTTGCCCAACTCTGGACTGGACTAAGGTCTGATATAGTATCGCCATTCTTACGTACAGATTATCGACATACGAAACGCACTTTGGTTAATTCTAAAGATTTTTCAACAGCTAGTAAGAAATGTTAAACTAAAAAGTACCATTCAGGTACTGTTTTCGTGATATTCACCGTTAAAGTACATGTCGTCACAAATACGGAAATGAATCGAACTTTATGCTAGAAAAGGAGATATTCAGTAAGTTTACTTAAGTAGATATTCTGCAGTGGCGTAGCAAGAAATTTCTTAAGGGGGTGGGGTCTATGGATTTGGTTCACAGGTGAAAGCCTCCCGGAAAAAATTCTCCAAGTGAGAATAAGCCCCAGCATCTTTAAAATGGAAAAAAAAAAAAAAAAAAAAAATTACTGAGAAAAAAAACTGTTTTCTAATATACATACATAAATAACGCTTTAAATTCCTACTCAATCCCCATTAAGGAGGGAGGGGTCTAGGGAAAGCTTCCAGGCTACACCTCTGCTAGAATGGGACTCATGGCCGCACTGTACCCGTTGCAGCCTAATTTTATTCTTGCCTGTACACAAGAGGTTCTAGCAAGGAGAGTTGTGCCAGCATACGACCATTTCTGTATTAAATACTTGGACAAAATTGGTCAGTTAAATGGAAAGATGACGCGAAGCATTTACCTACGACTATATATATATATATATATATATATTTTTTTTTTTGGCTTTATTTTTTTATCGTACCAGACATTACGCCTGAGAGAAGGGAAAAACCCGTGTGCATCTAGCCAGCCTGAGCATCCCGAAGGCGGAGGAGACGACAACGGGGAAGAGGGGCAAAGAAGTGGGGGTTTCACAACACGAAGTTGTTGACACACGTGCTTTCACACAGACGTCATCACAGAGGGTGAGTCATACAGCTTAAAACCAGTAACTTGTACGAGGGCGTTCCTTTCCTGGGACTGCTGGGCTAGCATTTCACGGAAATCTCCAAACATCGCGATGCTCAAACGCAAGCACGCACGCACGCACACAGCACGTATGCCTTCGTGCGATGTCGTTTTAAGCAAGTGAAAGTGTCGCCGCTTTAAAAACACGACCATTCGTTTGACGTCATTGTGGAAATTGCCAAAGAAACAAAAAACTCCTGAGTATATTTAGAAAATCGATACAACCTCAAGAAATGAGAAACGCAGAAGAAACCCACACGTGCATCTGTCAGGATCCGTTTAACATAAGGGCTCTGGGCATGAAAGCTTGACAGCAGACATTAATACTGCAGAAAAATAGATATCATAGTTTTAAAAAAAAAAAATCACCTTAATATTTAACCAGTACATAAAAAATCTCGTCCCCTGAACTAAGATTAAATAATTTGACACGAGTCGCAATATCAAATATTTAAAGTAACAGCAGATCACATTCCTTAAATCTTCCCAATATATTTCGAGAACAATGTAAAAATAAAAATTTCCTTTACGAAATCTGCCTCTGTCAAAATTTTAATCCGTCCTCTCCTCACGTACTCTTAGGTATACATACTTGCCAACTTTGGAAAACGTGCATCAGTAAAACTTTTGCGCGAACGCCATTTACCACAAAACAAAACATAATTATTGATAAATATGCAGCAAAAATCTGCATTGCCACAATAACTAAACTAGTATTATCTGTGTTTAAAATAATAATTAAAAAAACAAAGTAAAATCCTAATTTTGTTCAAACCTGTGGTGTTTCAATACTAAAAAAAAAAAATTTCATTTGCTGATGATATCTTTGTTTCCCTTCCCATTTCTTTATTGTCTTTTGTTTTAATGCCCTTGGATGACAATTTTATTGTCATCCAATTTAGATAAAAGATGAATAGTGTAACTTTGAAAATATAAAAACTTTTGAACACCATCATCAATTTTAAAAAAATTCCAGCTTCGTCACTTTCGTTTTCGGACCCCCCCCCCCCCCCGTTTATCAAACTGAAATGCAAAACATTATAGGGGGGGGATGTTTTGAGAATACAGGATACATGTTCTGATCATCGTTGGGAAAAAAAAATTGCAGTTACGTGGGAATCTTGGCTACGTTCGATTTCCGTTTTCGGACATTTTCCCTCCATTTTCAAGTTGAAATACAAATATTTATAAAATAAAATGATATTTAACAACAATACTAGGCAGAGGAAACATCACGTGAAAAATAAAATTACGATTACGGGAGAAATCTTCACTGCGTCTAACTTCCGTTTTCGAAAGTTTTGAAAGACGAAACTGCCTCTTTCGAAAGTTTCAGGCGGAAAACATTCTCCACCTGGTGTTGTGTATATATTTTAACTTGTAAATAAATGTCATCTTTTAGTAACCGACACCTTGAGTTCTTGGTCATAGTATTCATCGTGCTTCGACAGCATGTTTTTTCATTTTGTTATCATCCCCCACCACTACTAATTACCCCAAAATTTCTGTTCAGTTATGCATCGATCTCGAGGATAACCCAAATTATAACGGAAAAGGAGAAATTCCTCGAAGCCGTTGCACTCTCATGACTAAAGATTACAGCGAATTTTTTTCGCCGTCGAATTTCCGTTTTCGGAAATTTTTCCTCCATTTTCAAACTGAAATACAAATATTTATGGAATAAAATGATATATAACAACAATACTGGAAAGAGGCAACAATTACAGGAAAAAGAAATTACGATTACGGAAAAAATATTTATTTCGTTTACTTCCGTCTCTGAAAGACGAAATACTGTCCTGGTGCATATTTTTACGAATTGGTAAAATTCTTCAATGCGTAGTTATACGCGCCGAGAAAAATTCAAGATGCGTATTTTTACACGTCGAGAAAAATTCCCGATCCGTATTTTTACAAGATGGTAAAATTTCGATACGTAAACGCACTCTTCGATGCGTACTAGACGCGTAATTCCCCTTTTTTGGAGCTCTGGTGGGCACGTCACTTGAGCACTCCCGTGGGGAGCGAGCTACCGCACGACGTCACGAAGCGGAGCCATCATTATACTTGATGGCTCCGCACGAAGCCGGCGAGTCAAAGATGACGTCATCGCGTAACATAGCTTTCGACATGTTTATTGAGAAAACCAGGATGGAAGAAACAGAAGGCCTGTATTTACAGTGCCAAGAGAATCATAATTGACGACATATGTACAATGGTAATGAAAAATGTACAGATGCTGAAGTGCTATATACAATGACAATAAAGCAAAATAGATAAATGTCATCACGGAAATAAGTTGAACTACAGAAGTGAGCGGTAACAATGGTGTATGAGCAATGCACTAGAGACACACAGTGAAAGAAACAATATGAGCAATTCTAGTAATAGGTTGTAACAGAGATAAATGTATGGTTATAATGCTATGTACATTGCAGTACTCACATGATAAGGTTAAAAGAAAAGATGTAGTGCAAAAATTAATAAAAGTAATATGTACAATGTGTATACAAGGGCAGTAACAAAATACTTCGATGGGGAAACGCTCTTCACAGAGAGCGGGTGTGTAGATCATGGTAAGTCACTAAGGCATGGATGATAGTACCTGGAGAAATACAGTAACCGACAATCGTTCTGTGCAGGTACAGAAAGCTAGGTCAGACAGTCAGAAGAGTAATATGTAAAAGAACAGTTCTCAAAGAAGGAGTTGCAGATGAACTGTGGGATCAGTAAACCACGTTCGATAAGGCGACCAAACCCGGAAAAAGCGACGTTTCTGAGAGTCAGTTGAGGCAGACGCATATGCTAGGCGCAATCGCGACAGAAGGCTGTTGCGAAAGATACTACACATTGCATCCCCCGCCTGGAAGATGGTGGGTGTTACTGGAACAGATCGAAGCTGTTGATGATAAAGATATGTGACGTGGCGGGCTAGGATGAACATATAAGCGCTTGCTGTAGGTAGCGGAGTAGGAGGTCGATACGAGCTATACAGGGTACTGCAAGCTCCAAATGAAAGGTTGAGTGCGCATAGATGTTGCACCATAGTGAATGCAAGATGATAGAGTGGTAGAAGCACCGGACAGAAGAGATAAACATGGGGTACATCTGCAGGCATGTGACAGAAGACACAAGTTGAAGAAGTGATGAGGGTCATTCGATAGAGCGTGGCTGGTACCGACAGGCAACGATGCAGAAACAACCAATGGATATTTCTCTCCATAGGTGTAGATAGCATAGATGAAACCGTCGACCACACACACGGTAAAGCTGCAGGTGGAACATCTGGAATCGGAAGTGGTACAGATGATGATGGAGCACGAAGGAAGCGATAGAGGGAAGAGACAAATACTTGAAAGCGGGAAAGTAGAGCCTTGAAAAGGGAGAAAGAAGGGGAGGGAAGGGAAGCGGATGGTAACACAGCGCTCGTAAGGTCCGGTAGAAAATCTAAGTGGGTGGTTGCAGAGAATCGAAATATTAAAAAATCCGTGAAAAATAGACTTCTATCACAGTAAATCAGTAAAATTAAACAGAAATCCGTAAAAGTTGGGAAGTATGGGTATATGACCTGAAGCAATAACTAAATGAGGCAAATGTTCAGCCAACAAGAAGGTGCAGAAATTTCTGTTTCGACGGACATAATAAGAGCGCCTGCTCTGTGGAAGCCGCGTTGACGGTATCTCGCAGGAAAAAAAAATCAAAATGAAAGCTGAAATCAATCACATCACACTTACATATGTCAGTCAGTATGTCACACGCGTTAAGTACGTGGGTAAATTAGTCTTTGCTGTGACATGAATTCATAATTCCGTTTTCTTTTACGAAAAATAACTTCAAAATTTGTTTACTTAAAAGATACTGCCTCCACACGACATATCATAAACTTCTACCAGTTGGTGAACGTGATGTGCCTACCTCAAAGTTTATTAAATGCAATCAAAATAGAATTTCTTGTTAAAGGCTTTGAGATATCATTCCTGTAGGGTGTAGCGCAGTTAAGGGTGCCTTCTGAAAACACGTGTAGCGGCGTGCGTTCATCCAATATGATGTCAGGCCCAAACCAGGAGTCCACAACCATAGTGGTCAATTTCCTTAATGTTGGGAAAAGATTTCGGCTTTCCATCTCCAAACGTACACACGTCGAGAATCCGTGTTTAGGCTGCACCACGACTCGTCACTGAAGAGAACAAAGGCTTAACTTGATCAGGGGTGATGATGTCGGGTCCTACTGCACGATGAGGCGAGTGGGGATACAGACCATTGGCCTTCTTGAATACAAACCAGAGCTGAGTTTGGGCTCAATTTTAAGAGCCTGAGCCCGTCCGAGCCCGAATTTTATATTGTAAGATATAAAATTCGGGCTCGGGCTCGAACGATAAGATATAAAATTCGGGCCCGGGCTCGAACGAGCCCGAAAACTATGATTAACCTACTTAGGCAATAAAAAAAAATCTTCTAGACTTCCACTTTTTTCCCCCTGGCATTTAACCGATATAGTTCTCAACTACGGAATGGGTAAGGGATTCCTATCTATTTCTATAAATTCTTTGAGCATTCATTTTTTCCTGAAATGCTTCGGGAGGCCAGTCACTACAAAAAATTCGGGTGACACAGCAATCTACGTCGTACGTTGCTCAACAGAATTAGCAGGCAGCTGCCCTGTTGAGATAACAGACAGCAAGCTGACCAAATTTTGCTCCCTATCTACGAAACTTTTCCTTCGCAGAAATTCAGTAATTCATGGCCTATGGTATTTGTTACCTAATCCCAGTTGCCGAAGAATTCTATATATTTAACAACTAGAAAGTGTAAAAGTCTCGTGTGATAAATCATACAAAATCAGAATTAAAAAAAAAGGAAGAAAATTCTCTCCCTCTCTTAGAGCCCGAGCCAGAACTCCAGTAAGTATTATGCAGCCCGAGAGACAAATATCAGTCGTCTTGACTTGTTGCTCGTGGGCGTCCTTGTCCCAGCCTTCTGGTCATTGTTCCGGTTTTCTGGAACTGTCTCCAGAGATTGGAGACTACTTGCCTGGACAGATTCAGCCACCTTACTACCTCAGCTTGCGACTGCTCTCCACCGTAAGTCTTCTATAAGCGAAGGTGCGGAAAAATTATTACACTAATAGTCCAACTCAAGCTTCACTTTCCGCATCCCGCCCAGAACAACGTTTATCAGAGTCGCGTGCCTATCAGCTAGATGACGTACGGTTGTCATTTGCATATTTCTATAGGAACTAGCACACCGTTGCTTGGGTACGTCGACTTAGCCTTTCTTTTCTTTCTTTCTTTCTTTTTTTCTATTTTTTTTATTGGAGTTTTAACGACCACCGTGAGCAACTCAATGGGCTATAAGCAGTAGCCCGTCCCTAATTTAGGGCCACTGACTCCAGGGAAGGGAGAGAGCCAGTGCCGTAAGACAAATACAACGTCCATGCCTCACCGGGATTCGAACCCCGACCCATTTAGGACGAATGATCATAAGCCAAACTTAGTGTTTCCCTTTGCACATGTCTGAAAAATCTTTACAATCGGTTATCTCGTTTTGGGCATATTCTCGAATTTGTATTTGTCAAGTTAATTTTGGACACCAGTGTACTTCAATGCCTTATCAAAATAGAATTGTGAGTTCACTGTTTATAACATCAGTGACAGGGCAACACTGCTTCAATAGAACCCATACTGGGTGATTATATTTACGGCATCACTCAAGGGCGTATTTAGAGGGGAGCGAGCAAGCACCCCCACCCCCTCGAAAGTGTATCTTTTTTTAATGCGAGTTACATTAGAAAAAATGCTTTAATTTAATAAAAATTCATCAATTTACATAATGTTTTTAAAGTCACTGAATAATATGCTTTAGGTTTTTCTTCTATTTTTTCATTAACTTTTTTTTTTGTCCAGATGGATTTTAAAAATGTCTACCCCCCCCCCCCCATTATATATACGCCTCTGGCATCACTACTGCCCCACCAGAAACTTCTTATTCCAATACCGATAGCGACATATTCATTTAAAATTTCTTTAGAGAAGTTTCTACAGGCCGCTAACAGTTCTGACTTTTCTACCGACTGTGAACTGTTTGGTAATTAGCATGTCTTTTTGGGAAAATCACCAAGCAACATGCTCACAGATACTGTCCATTTGCACACGGTATTTCAGTACCTGCCGATCGAACCCAGGCAATTTCCCCTCCCCATTCGACAGCTGTTCCACGCTTATCGGAAAGGGAAATATATTGTAGGTGGGATTTTTTCCACCGTACGATATTTTTATCTACCCTTTATACCTTTTCAGCATGGTCACGATTGTTTGTCGCTCTAATTTCATTTGTAGAAGAATTTTCGCGGATGCGCGATCTCTTCACTGAAATCTTGAAAAATATCGCACTAAACATACTTCATTCGAGAATGGTATAATTTTTTTTTTAGAAAACGACTTTTACATTCGCAGGTGAAAATGATACTGTGCTTTCGGTATGTATCAAGTGATCTCTTCATCACAGAATAGCACGGCTTCATAGCTCCTCTACCACCCAAGCACTTGCTCACTGAAAGACTCGACGGGTAGAAGAACCTGTCCTCTTGCAAGCATTTAAATTATCTTCACAATTAGAAAAACAAAAAAACAAGAAAGACGACACCGAATTTTCGGGTGTAATAAGCACGTCGTTTGAATCCGTTCTGACGGAAATTAAATTTATCAAAGTTTCTATTCAAAGTCAATGGAACCAGTATGGAAAACAATAGTATCTGACAGAAGAAAGAAGTTTTTCAATCGAGTCTTTAAATCCCTCAGATATTGCTGTAAACGGAATCGTGAGCTTACGCACTTTGGTTGCAGACTTGGGCGTTCAGAAAACATGAATCTAAATTAGAAACATTTCGCACCGGAAACGCTCTCCAACATAGAAGTAATTTTTCAAATCGGACTCTCAGAAACACAGATATCGTCAAAAATAAGATGTGACTTTACGTTCCCTGGTGAGAAAACCATGCATTATTTTAGGAAGAAAGTATTCTCAAAAGGTTTATCCTTATGAGTGATATCGGTCCAAGAAAAAAAAATTTAGTCGAGTTTTCAGGATCACAGATTTTGCAACAAATACATCAGAAGCAGAAATTAACACTTATGCCTCCTGGTGGCCAAACCATTATTTACCAAACATTAGAAATTATGTGAAAAATATTTTCCATCAGGTCTTGTATGCGATATGGAAGAATTTTTCAAATCGGAGTTTTAGAAGCAGAAATAACGCAGAAAACGTAATTAACCTTACTGTGCCCCCTAGCAGAAAGTCTATGATTTACTTGAAAATTTTGAATTTATAGGAAAAACATTTCGCATCGGAAACACTATCCAACAAAGACGGAGTTTTTCAAATCGGACTCCTAGAAGTATAGATATTGACAAAAATAAGATATACATCTATGCCCCTGGCGTAGAAACCATGCATTATTTCAAGAAAATGTTCCGAAAAGGTTTGTCGACATGAGTAGTATCGGTCAACGAACGATTTTTGTTGCAATCGAGATTTCAGAAGCTCATATTTTGCTGCAAATACATCAGAAGCGAAAATTAGGACTTACGCCACCTGGTGGCCAAACCATTTTTTACAAAAATTAGAAATTACGTACAAATGATTTCCCATCAGGAACTGTATCCGGTGCAGAAAGAATTTTTCAAATCGGAGATTTAGAAGCAGAGATATAGGGTGAAACGCAATTTACCTTTACGCCCCCTAGCGGAAAGTCTATGAATTACTTGAAAATTTTGAAATAATTATATGAAAAACATGTCACACTGAAAACACTATCCAACAAAGGTTTTTTTCAAATCGGACTCCTAGAAGTAGAGATATTGACAAAAATAAGATATACATATACGCCCCCTGGCGGAGAAACTGTAGAATATTTTAGGAAGAAAATATTCCGAAAAGGTTTATCAATGTGAGTGGCATCAGTCCACTAAAGAATTTTTTCAATCGATATTTTAGAAGCTCAGATTTTATGGCAAATACATCAGAAGCAAAAATTAACACTTACGCCCCTGGTGGCCAAAGTATTCTTTACCCAAAATTTTAAATTATATGCAAAAGATTTTCGATCAGGAGGTGTATCCGCTGAATTTTTTTTTTCAAATAGGAGTTTTAGAAGAAGAGTTATCGGGAAAAATGTAATTTACTTTTACGCCCCCTAGCGGGAAATCTATGCGTGATTTGAAAAAGTAACTATATCTAAAATACTCTGCGACTTAAATGGAATCTAAAGATAAAATAATTTTTTCAATCGGATGTTTAGAAGCAAATATATGGAATAAAATGCATTTTTGAATTCGACATCATCTGCATTTACGCCCCCTAGCGGCGAAATTGTACATCGTAAAAAAAAAAAACGAAATGAAGGATCATTATGCGCATATTTTAAGCTTCCCAATGCAAAAATATTTTTTCTAATCGGACTAATAGTTGCAGAGATATCGTGGGTACAGACGGACTGACGGACGGGAAAAACCGGTAACATAAGCACAACCTTTTTTTTTTTTACAAAAGACGTGCTAAAAGCTAACAAGAAAGATGACACCGAATTTTCGGGTGTAATAAGCACGTCTTTTGAATCCGCTCTGATGCAAATTAAATTTATCAAAGCTATTCAATGGCAATGTAACCGGTATGGAAAGCAATAGTATCTGACGGAAGAAAGAAGTTTTTCAATCGGGTCTTTAATCCCTCAGATTTTGGTGTAAACGGAATCTTGAGTTTACGAACTCTTACAGAGTTATCGACAAAAATAAGATGTGACTTTACGTCCCCTGGTGGGGAAAACCATGCATTATTTTAGGAAGAAAGTATTCTCAAAAGGTTTATCCATATGAGCGGTATCGGTCCAAGAAAAAAAAATTGTCGAGTTTTCAAGAGCCCAGATTTTGCTACAAATACATCAGAAGCAGAAATTAACACTTATGACCCCTGGTGGCCAAACCATTCTTTACAAAACATTAGAAATTATGTGAAAAATATTTTCCATCGGGTCTTGTATGCGATACAGGAAGAATTTTTCAAATCGGAGTTTTAGGAGCAGAAAACGCAATTTACCTTTATCGCCCTAGCGGAAAGTCTTAAATGATTTACGTAAACATTTTGAATTTATACGAAAAACATTTCGCATCGGAAACACTATCCAACAACGAAGGAATTTTTCAAATTGGACTTTTAGAAGTAGAGATATTGACAAAAATAAGATATACATCTACGCCCCCTGGCGTAGAAACCATGCATTATTTCAAGAAGAAAGTGTTCCTAAAAGGTTTGTCGACATGAGTAGCATCGGTCAACAAAAGACATTTTTGGCAATCGAGATTTTAGAAGCTCATATTTAGCTGCAAATACATCAGAAGTGGAAATTGAGACTTACGCCACCTGGTGGCCATACCATTTTTTTACAAAAATTAGAAATTATGTGCAAAGGATTTCCCATCAGGAGCTGTATCCGGTGCAGAAGAAATTTTTTAAATCGGAGGTTTAGAAGCAGAGAAATAGTGGGAAACGAAATTTCCGTTTACGCCCCTAGCGGAAAGTCTATGAATTACTTGAAAATTTTGATTTTTTAGGAAAAACATGTCACACTAGAAACACTATCCAACAAAGAAGGAATTTTTTTAATCAGACTCCTAAAAGTCGAGATATTGTCAAAAATAAGATATACGTCTACGCCCCCTGGCGCAGAAATCATGCACTATTTTAAGAAGAAATTGTTTCTAAAAGGTTTGTCGACACGAGTAGCATCGGTCAAGAAAAGACTTTTTTTCAATCGAGATTTTAGCTCATATTTTGCTGCAAATACATCAGAAGCAGAAATTCAAGTTTACGCCGCCCGGTGGCTAAACCATTTTTTTTTTCTACAAAAATTAGAAATTATGTGCAAACGATTTCCCATCAGGAGCTGTATCCAGTGCAGAAAGAATTTTTCAAATCGGAGATTTAGAAGCAGAGATATAGGGAGAAACGCAATTTAGTTTTACACTCCCTAGCGGAAAGTCTATGAATTACTTGAAAATTTTGAAATTATAGGAAGCACATGTCATACTGGAAATACTATCCAACAAAAAAGGTATTTTTCAAATCGAACCCCTAGAAGTAGAGATATTGACAAAAATAAGATATATATCTACGCCCCCTGGCGTAGAAACCATGCACTATTTTAAGAAGAAAACGTTCCTAAAAGGTTTGTCGACATGAGTAGTATCGGTCTACAAACGACGTTTTTTTTAATCGAGAATTTAGCTCATATTTTGCTGCAAATACATCAGAAACGGAAATTAAGATTTACGCCCCCTTGTGGCCAAACAATTTCTTTACAAAAATTAGAAATTATGTGCAAACGATTTTCCATCAGGAGCTGTATCCGGTGCAGAAATAATTTTTCAAATCGGAGAATTAGAAGCAGAGATATAGGGCGAAACGCAATTTACCTTTACGCCCCCTAGCAGAAAGTCTATGAATTACTTTAAAATTTTGAAATTATATAAAAAACATTTCACACCGAAAACACTATCCAACAAAGAAGGAATTTTTCAAATCGGACTCCTAGAAGTAAAGATATTGACAAAAATAAGATATACATCTACGCCCCCTGGCGGAGAAACTGTGGGATATTTTAGGGAGAAAATATTCGGAAAAGGTTTATCGATGTGAGTGGCATCAGTCCACGAAACAATTTTTTCAATCGATATTTTAGAAGCTCAGATTTTATGGTAAATACATCAGAAGCAAAAATTAACATTTACGCCCCCTGGTGGCCAAAGTATTCTTTATCAAAAATTCGAAATTATATGCAAAAGATTTTTCATTAGGAGATGTATCCGCTGAAAAAAAGATTTTTCAAAACGGAGTTTTAGGAGAAGAGTTATCGGAAAAAATGTAATTTACTTTTACGCCTCCTAGCGGAAAATCTATGCGCAATTTGAAAATGAAACTATATCTAAAACACTCTTCGATATATATGGAATCTAAAGATAAAAGAATGCTTTCAATCGGATGTTTAGAAGCAAATATGTGGATTAAAACGTATTTTTGAATTCGACATCATCTGCATTTACCCTAGCGGCAAAATTGTACATCGTAATAAAAAAAAAAAAACGAAACGAAGGATCATCATTCGCATATTTCAAGCTTCCGAATGCAAAAAGAATTTTTCAAATCGGACTAATAGTTGCAGAGATACCGTGGGTACAGACGGACGGACGGGCAAACCGATAACAGAAGCACGATCTTTTTTTACAAAAGACGTGCTAAAAACGAAATTATTGTGCGAATGATATATCGATTTCATATGATAAACAAGTAGGATGTTTAGCAGTATGTCACGCTCATAACGATCAAAATACCATCGATACATAATTAAGTCATTAGTATGCTGTCATTAGGTTACATATACGGAAGAAAAAGTTTTATTTGTAACAGCGAAATTATAGCTATAAGGGATATATTTAAGTTACCCCAATGGTTTTTATAAGATCAGCTTGAATAGTTAGTATTGGCAATTTTAATACTAACTTCATCACACGAAAGCTAAAAGATTAAATTGCTGTCATTCAGAATTTTTTTTTAAATTAAAATTGCACTTTTCCCATCTAATTATTTGCACAGATTTTTTTAATTCGCGGGGTTAAAGCAAGTGAGAAGAGAGCTGCTTGATAACAGTAAAATCAACGCTTAATTAAACCTCTTTGTTGTCGATGGCGGGGACTACGAGTCTACTTTGAAGTAGGCAGTACTTAAACAGTCAGCATTCAACGCGGTCTAAAAATATGCGCGGGTCTTAATACTGAACGACCAAGGGCAATGGCGACGTGATAAGTATACCGCACGTCGCTAAGCAAAACCCCAAATCTGGCCAAAACAGCTTTCTTTTGGCCAGTCACGGTGGTTGGGGAGACTATTAAGGTCTTCTCAAGATGAGTCATTCGGCAAGCAGTGTGGACGAAGGACAGAACAAACGAGGCATTGCGAAAGAAATTCAGACGTAAAAGGACTATCATCTCATTGCAATGACATGAATCGATGCCGCAACTTATTGCGCGTGCTCATTCGAGAGCCAGTCTCTTGAGAAGGGAGCCGTGCAACGTTTTCGTTCACGACTTACCCAACAGCACTCATATTCCGCGGGAATAACAACGGGATCTCTCCAACTGACAGGGCTTTTTCGCAGTAGAGACAAATATCGTCTGCTCATGTAAAGAAATGAATGAATGATCAGTTAGTTGGAGGACGGAACGGGTTGTTATGTTTATAAAATATCTCCAGTAATATGTTTGTGTGTGAGCATATATATATTTCTTTAAGGAATAAATGTAATCACTATAATTTTAATAAAGTGCAATATTTTGTTTCATTCAGACAACTAAAAAGCATAAACGCCTGAACTGTAGGGTAAAAATAATAATTAAAAAATGCGGCCTCCGGTTTTTCTCACACTGTAGTTAACAATAACAAGATCAAACACAGGAGCTAACTGAATGACATGCCATGCCATGCCATGCCATAAAACAGAACGGTCACCCTGGGTCTGCAGATTCCATAAGGCATCCGGAATGAGAAACAATTATTAGGAAGGGTACAGCACGAGAGTGGAGGCTCAGAACTCGGACCATGTGCCCTTCCCACCGGTGTCATCCAATAAATCTCATTCACATCAGGGACGCAGTTAAGGTGGTTCCACTCTGCCTTATGTTTCCAATGGTAAAACTTCTGTACATATTTTCTTTGCAATTAGTGTATTCCCAAAGACGAAAATTTGTTCACCGATAAAACTAACTTTCAGTTATATTATAAGATACTTAATACTTGCTAAAACCTAACCATAATTAAGCAATCCAACATTTGATTGTCTACTGACGTCATCAATGTGCAGGTCGCGCCATCTATTAACAAGTCTGGACATTACTCAAAGAAAAATGATTGATTTTTAATATAATTATGGTTATGTTTTAGCAAGTATTAAGTATCCCATGCTATAACTTAGAGTTAGTTTTATCGATGTGCAAATTTTCGTCCTCGGAAATGCCTCAATTGCGAAGAAAATATGTACAGAAATTTTACCATTGGAAATATATAAGGCAGAGATTTTAGGTGGAACCACCTTAAGGGGTGCGCTGCAGCCCACCCTGTTCAAAATACGCCATTTTCATTTTAACTTTAAAATATAATCTGGCCTTTGCCAAGAAATAACGAGTCTGGTGTTTTTCGTTGTGTAGCCCTACGTATTTCGTTGTTTACTTCTCCGTAGAAAGGATACCATATAGCATCCTCAGAAACATGAAAAAATTCAATTGTTCTCTGCTCTTCCAATTCCTTAGTTTAAGCCCTTTTTCATGTTAGTATAGCCAGAAGTGAATGAGGAGGGTGGACAGGAATTTACTGAGGAAGATCATTACTAATTGTTCTGCTGTTTGTGTTACCAGGGGTTTCACCATGGAAATGGAGTCTAAAGCTATACCAGCACTTTAAGCCTGCCCCAGGGCAGTGAGGGAGCAGCACGTGGCTAAAGACTGCTTTGAAGAGGAATGCAGGGCAAGGTTGCTGGCTTGAAGAAAGGGAGTTAAGGAGTGGGGTATTGCGCCTGCGTGCCACGACGTTAAAATTTGATTCAGGTAAACAAAAAGAACATTTTTCTTTAAATAAATTAATTGTTCAAGAACAGTATTATTTTCATACGAAAAAAAAATGCAAAATTTTGAAAAGCAATTATGACAAGGCATTTACGGCAAGAAAAGAAGTTGACGGTAATATTCTACCAACACTTGTATCTTACACCACTAACCCACTAGTCACTGTCATGTTATCTTGTTGGTTTACCAGTGGCGTAACTAGTCAAACCCAGGAGTATGCGTGTGTGTCGGGAGGGATATTTTGTAGCTGGTAGTAAAAAGCCCCCAACTTTATGAAATTTAAATGTGAAGTCAATCCCATGATGGTGCGGCAAATATGAACGGGAGGTTTAATGGAGTTGTTACGAAGTTTGAACAGGAAGAACCAAGAGCTTTATACACACACTGTTATGCTCACATTTTACAAATAAGGTAACAGTCATCCAGGATTACTTTTTTAGCATACTTCTTTTTTTACCTTAATTTTTTTGGATTTATGAGCAGGGTTCTTCAAAGCGATGGGCCTCAGCAGGTGCCCCGCTTACCCTGGTCTAAGAGTGGTCCTGATTATCAGTGCAGTGATTGAACAGTAATACACAACAAAAAATATTATGCACTTAAAAGACCCAAATTTGATGACATTTGTAGAAAAAGTGTTTCCAAGCCCCCCACCACCACTACCAAGGAAAACATCAGTTTACACTTTTTTTTTTTTTTGATTGGAGGTTTAACGACCACCGTGAGCAACTCAATGGGCTATAAGCAGTCGCCCGTCCCTAATTTAAGGTCACTGGTTCCAGGGAAGAGAGAGCCAGTGCCGTAAGACAAGCACAACATCCATGCCTCACCAGGATTCGAACCCAGACCCCGTTTGGACGAATGATCAGAGGCCATCGTTTAGACCACTGCGCCACCGGGGCGGCACACTTATTTGTGCACACACACACACACCCCTAAACTTTTTGGATATGCTAAGCCTATGATTATACACCCTGGCATGAAAACAAAAATAACCACACAAATGATACCTTACTATTAATATTAGAAAAATGTCATACTCAATTATTCTGAATTTTACTTTAAATTTTAGCATTAATAAAGCTTTTGAAATTGAAGATTTTAGGGAAGCATACATAATACAGGGTAATTCAAAATGATTGCCTCCATTACAAATGACAATAACGTGTTTATGAAGATAAATATACAGCTGATATTCCTACACAAGAAAGAAGGAAGTTTAGAATTTTATTGGGACCTACTGCTGCATTACCATAAGAAAGTGAGCTGCACATGCGTCAAAGCCAGTGGGAAGAAATGGCACGTGGACAGGATGACAATGTTTTCTGCAACTGCCCCCCCCCTTCCCAGGTCTTTGGACCTTACTCCTTGTGACTTCTTTTTGTGGGGGTATGTCAAAGACCATGTGTATGTGCCATCTTTGCTGAGAGCACTGCAAAAACTAAAGATGTGCATTCAGCTTGCACTGGCATCAGTGACTACGGACATGCTTCATAATGTATGACGTGAAATGGATTACCATTTAGATGTTGTCTGCGTGACTCACAGGAGTCACATAGAACATTTGTAAGGTATGGAAACAAAATTCTAAACTCCCTTCTTTATTGTGAAACAATGTGATCTCTGTATCTATGTTCATAGACCAAGTAGTGTAATTTGTAATTGGGGGCAATCATTTTGAATTACCCTGTATATGTATTGGGTGACAAACTAAAGCGAAAATTTGAAGGGGTGGTCCATACTTAAGAAAAAGTTGCAGAGGGCACACTGCTCATCTCCTCGAACAATTCTACACTGGAGCCTAGGTGATATAAGAGTCTGTGCCTTCTCATTAGTATTATTGCCTTGTTTTTAGAAAAACAAATTAAAATTTCAAATGCTATCACTCCCTGTGTGAATAATGTCATTGTGTCTTTTGTACATACATACATATCACTAAAGCTGTTCTTCGAGATTCAGAGGTTAGTTCCTCAAAAGAAAACTCATCTGTCAGAATAAAGTTTAAAACTGAAGGAAATAGATTTCACTTACTGTTGATGCATCAAGCGTCTCCATATACAGTGATCTCAACAGACAACTCAAGCTTCACTGACATCCATCACAAGAGACCTTATATACTTCATACTCATTACCTTTCTTCATGCAGACATTTCTGAATCTGGTTCTTTCATGATTTTCTTGGCTTTCCTTTACATTTTCCTGTCCTTTCCTGTCACTTAGGGCTGAATAAATTATCTTACTAAGCATCTCACAACTCATTCTTTCTACATGGCCAAACCACCTAAGAATACAAATTTTGAAGATCATAATCCGGTTTTTGGTGTAAATACACTGCCGGACAATTGCTAAGAACGGATGACAATAGCAACGATAGCAACCATAAAATGGAAGGCAGGAAAATGTGGAAATTAGCATAAGTGCGGGATACAGTAAGACGTGTTGTGCGTATGCAAATTTTGGATTGCCGAACTTGTTCGTGACGTCATAGCGCTGATAAGAGATATAAAGGATTTGACACGTATTGACCGTTGTTGTTCAAACGCAAAGTTGAAAGGTAAAGAATCAATTGACGAACTTGCAATTTTCAGCATGTCTTCTCGACATCACCTAGATGATTTTACGCGTGGCCGTATTATTGGCAAGATTGAAGAAGGGCGAAAAATAACAGATGTTGCCAGGGAGTTCGACGTCAGCCACAGTGTTGTTTCAAGGCTTTGGAAATCATTTCAAATAAATGGAGAATGTAGCAAACGTCACGGGGAGGTTGTGTTCGCAGTACGACACCTGCAGAAGATCGGTACATAGTGCTATCAACAAAAAGACACCGGCGCAGCACAGCTAGTGAGGTAGCAAATCAGTTTATGGCTGCTACTGGCAAGCGGATCTCCCGAAAAACGGTCACCAGACATTTGCATGAAGGAGGACTATATGCCCGCCGTCCTGTTGTGTGCATCCCTTTGTCCAGACGTCACCGTACCGCCCGTTTGCAATGGTGCCATCAACATCGCAATTGGACTGATAACGACTGGTCTGCTGTTCTCTTCTCAGATGAGAGTAGATACAGTCTATCGTCTGATTGTCGATGACAACTGATCTGGCGTGATAGTGGTACTGCATATTGTCCAGCAAACATACAGGAAAGGGACCGATATCCGACATGTAGTGTCATGGTATGGGCTGGCATCATGATCAATGGCCGTAAGTCCCTCTATGTGCTTCCAACTGGGACTATGACTGGCCAACGATACATTAATGATGTTCTGCTACCTCATGTTCGCATGTTCCGTGGTGCTGTCGGTGATGCATTCATTTTCATGGACGACAACGCAACATGTCATCGAACAGTCGCTGTCCAGGAGTGTCTTGAGAGCGAGGATATTCAACGCCTCGTATGGCCAGCACGTTCTCCAGATCTGAATCCCATTGAAAATGTGTGGGATGCTTTGGGGAGGAGTCTTGCTGGTCGCCAATGCCCTCCAATAAACAAGGACACCGTCATCCGTGCACTGACAGAGGAATGGGATAAATTACCCCAACAGCTGCTTGATAATGTTGTGCAAAGCATGACACGACGTGTGGAATCTTGCATCGCCCTCCATGGTGGCCATATCCCGTATTGACATCTTACGCCGGAATGCCTGCGCACGGTAATTGCATTTTTTTCACGTTTACGTATTCTGCACAAAATGGCCTGTTTGTCCCTTGAACACGTTCCAAAGCCTTCTGGATTTCAGAGCACAATAAATTGTCTTTCTTGTAATGTCCTGGCATTCTGACATTATTTTATTTCACTTGGCATCCAACCACACTTATTTCACTTGGCATCCAACCACACTTTTTTTATGCGCTATATAGCCGTTTATGATCCGTCCTTAGCAATTGTCCAGCAGTGTATGACAAGGATGGTAAGTCAGATAATACCCGAATACTTGAAAATTTTGTCATCCTGGAGCGGGAATAGAACCCACGTCGCCTGGGTAGCGCCCGAGTATGCTAACCACTACAACACCCAGAACAAGTCTCAAGTTTCCAATTAATATGATTACAACCATCACCAGATTCGCTAGTCGAAGCAAGCGGGCATTCATGTAAACGGAAACTTGAGACTTGGTCGTTCTGGGTGGTGTGGTGGTTACCATACTTGAACGCTATCCACGAGACGCGGGTTCGATTCCCACTCCAGGACAATGAAATTTTCAAGTTTTTGGATATTATCTGACCAGCATTTAATTTAACAACAAAATGATGTTCGATTACGTGGCTAATAGTATTAACAATAGTTACTGCAGAATGAACATTCTGAAGTTCAATTTACTGTTTCACACGTTATTAATTGTTCATATTTTCAAGAGGGTAGCTCAGCACTGCATCATTTCATTAAAATTTGTAAAGTCATAGTTGCCAGAGAATATATTTTGAGCAAAACATAAATCTTACCGTGTATTTTTCGATCCAGAATGAATACGAGGTTGAGTTTCGAAGCATGGTCAGTAGTTGTTCTCCGCTTGCTTTGAATAATGAAATAAATCACGGAATGTGTAAGCACGTAAACGCCTTTAATCCAGTGGGATATAATGTACAAGATCAATGTCCAAGATCATACACATACCACAGTTTGTCGGAGGTTGAACAAAGACAAGAGTTCATAAAGTTGTAGCCCTTAGAAGCTAAATGCTAAAAGTTATTTATAATGGCAAAAAAGTGATGTTGAAATCCTTGAACATATGAAATGAAGTACAGTCGTCGCTTTCCAGTTGAATAATTCAACTGGAAAGTGACGACTGAACTAAATTCAACTAAAAAAATGAAATGAAGTACAGTTGCGACGACTGTACTTCATTTCATAACATATGAAATGAAGTATAATAATTCAACTGGAAAGCGACGACCACACTTCATTTCATATGTTCAAGGATTTCAACAGCAATGTGTTTTTTTGCCATTATAAATAACTTTTAGTATTTAGCTTCTAAGGACTATGACTTATGAACTCTTTGATCAACCTTCGACAAACTGTGGTATGTGTATTATCTGGGATATTGATCTCGTACGTTACACTGAAGAGCAATTGAATTAGAGATACCTGTCTAGTATCGTGTAGCACCACCTTTTGCCCTAATGATGGCGGCGATTCGTCTCGGCATGGACTCGACAAGACACCGGAAGCGTTGGGAAGCCATACGGATCCACAACCCCGAACAAGCTCCCACAGTTCACGAAGAGTTGATGGAGGAAGGGTCAGAGCCTCGAACATCTCTCTCGATGGCATCCCAGATGTGCTTGACGGGATTGAGGTCAGGTGACCTAGCTGGCCAAGGAAGCGAGGTCACAACGGTGGAGTGCTCATCCAACTATTCGGATACAATTCGGAAGTGATGGCACGGTACATTGTCTTGTTGCAGGATGAGGTCCCCAGTGGGACGTTGAAGACGCACAAACGGGAGCAAATGGTTGTCCAGGATATCCTGGTGACGTTGACCTGTGAGGGATGATGTTACATGTACCAGGGGTCCCATTTCAGTCCACGTAAACAGTCCCCAGACGAGAATGCCACCCCCACCAGCTTGAAGAGTACCCTGCTGGCAAGAAGGATCCATCGCTTCATGTGGTTTGCGCCGTACTCGTATCCCGCCATCCGCATGTACCAATGTAATCTCGACTCATCAGTCCAGGCAACATTTTTTCACATGTCTAGGGTCCAGTGGCAATGTTCCCGCGCCCATGCTAATCTTTGCACCTTGTGATGTGCGGTCAGCAGCGGTACCCTCGTGGGACGATGGCTTCTGTTCCCCATACCGAGGAGATGGTTCTGGATGGTGTGGCTGCTTACATGTTTGTGTGCACCAGCGTTAAATTGCAGAGTGATTTCTTGCACTGCGGCCCGTCTATCCGCTGTTACAATGTGAGCTAGCCGACGATGACCGCGCTCATCCACACGCTGTTGTCCACGGCAGTTGGACCTTGCAGGGATGGTTTTACCGGATTCGATGTACTCACGGTGCACCCGTGACACAGTGGCTCGTGGAAAATCCCAGTGCCTGCACGACTTCCGAGATGGAGTGACCCATTCGTCGGGCCCCGACAATTTGCCCACGATCAAATGCGCTTACATCCTTCGTCTTACCCAAACTGCGTCCGACTCTTACTGATTACCGTCGCATCACTCCTTATATTGTTGGATCGCTGCATACGTCATGTCGTTTCTGTTTACAGGGCCGCCCACAGCACCACATTTGCATAATGCCAGCTGTCACTAATTCAATTGCTCTTCAGTGTATATCCCACTGGTTTAAAGCAGTTTACCTGACGATTATGGGCAAAACACGTAACAATATTAACAAAGAAAGGTAACTTGATCACGCTAGTTACGTTAACTAAAACTTTTACAAAAAGTTCGTAAGTTGGAAGCTTTCGACCTTATCTTAGGTCTTCATCACGCCAATGGAGGACTAAAATTGTTGCCAGATTCTACATTTGAATTTTTCCTATTTTTGTTGCCAAAACTTAGAATTGATCTCCAGATCAACGGAATGTAGAGAGGAGATTCGGAGTTGCAAGTCATTGAGTTGAAAATAATTTCTATGCTTTCACGGTAACGGAGGGCAAAACGATTGTCAAACGAAGCAATTCGTTTTGCTTCGTTCCAGTGGGGAACTGCAGATGTGTCTTCCATTGTCAAAATAGACAAGGCAGTGTTGGGATTGCCTTTCGAAACATCTTTTCTGTGTTCTAAAATTCTATGGCTAATGCTCCTGTATGTGCTTCCAATGTATAAGTTATCCCCAGTAGAAGAAGAGATAGGAATGCAGTAAACTCCTGGGAGGTTCAGGCTTTCAACTTTGTCCCTATCCCTTTGTAGAAGTTTCAAGATGTTTGGGGTAGATTTAATGGCAAGATGGTAACCAAAACTTCTAAAAAGGATCTGTAACTTATAAGCATAGGAAGGATGGTAAAGAACAGAACCACAGAATTTCAGGTCTTCTTTCTTGTGAGGAAGGAGGCATTCGATTTTCGAATGGTTTTCATATTTCTTTATGAGGGAGTTAACTGTAACAGCAGGGAAACCATGAGAGAGGGCTATTGTAGAAATTTTGGAGAGTTCTTCTTGAAGAGAGAGTTGGTTGTTGCAAATGATATGAGCCCTGTGGATGTAGGACTTCAATGCTGCAAGCTTGTAGAGATGCAGGGTGCAAGATTTGTAGGGAATGATGTTAGTGGCTGCAGAAGGTTTTCGATAGACGGAACGAGTAATGGAGAGATCAGCGTTTCTGCAGATAGATACATCCAGGAAATCAATTTTGTGATTTACTTCCTTAGATATAGTGAGCTTAATGGAAGGAAATTTTTCCGTAATGGAGTTGATCAGTATCTGTAGCTCAGACTCGGAATGTGGCCAGCTAATGAAAATGTCGTCTACATATCTTAACCATAGGGAAGGTTGAAAAGGGTGTAGAGGAATTATGGAAACTTCAATATGTTGCATGTAGATTTCAGCAAGCAGAGGGGAAAGAGGTGAGCCCATGGGGAGACCAGATTGTTGCCTATACACAATTTTGTTGAAAACAAAACAACTGTGTTGATGAATAGTGTGGAAACAATCATAAAGATCTTTGATAAGAGGACCGGGGGTTCAAATTTATTTTGACAATGGAAGACACATCTGCAGTTCCCCACTGGAACGAAGCAAAACGAATTGCTTCGTTTGACAATCGTTTTGCCCTCCGTTACCGTGAAAGCATAGAAATTATTTTCAACTCAATGACTTGCAACTCCGAATCTCCTCTCTACATTCCGTTGATCTGGAGATCAATTCTAAGTTTTGGCAACAAAAATAGGAAAAATTCAAATGTAGAATCTGGCAACAATTTTAGTCCTCCATTGGCGTGATGAAGACCTAAGATAAGGTCGAAAGCTTCCAACTTACGAACTTTTTGTAAAAGTTTTAGTTAACGTAACTAGCGTGATCAAGTTACCTTTCTTTGTTGGTAGCAGTTTACCTGCTTACACATTCCGCGATTTATTTCATTATTCAAAGCAAGCTGAGCACAACTACTGACCATGCTTCCACTCAACCTCGTATGCGTTCTGGATCAGAAAATACATGGTAAGATTTACGTTTTGTTCAAAATATATTATCTGACAACTATAACTTTACAAATACACATTTTAATGAAATGATACAGCACTGAGCTATATCTTGAAAATATGAACAATTAATAATGGTGTAACAGTAAATTGAACTTCAGAATCTTCATTCTGCAGAAACTATTGTGATTATCTGAATAACCATTTTTGTTGTATTTACACCAAAAACTGGATTATGATCTTCAAAATTTTTATTGTATGGTGTAATCCCATATTTCATCCACCTAAGAATATTTGTATCCACCTTACTATAAATATTTTGCTTCCCATTACACATCTTCGTCCTCACATGATCAGAATGTCTTGCTACAAACCCCCTCATAAGTAACGTGTCTCTCCAACACATACACACAACTCCTGTATTTTCTGCAGTATCCAGCTTCCATTGTCGTACATTAGAGTAGGAGCAATTTCACTTTCGTACACAGCCATTCGGGACCTTTTCAAAAACCCACAAGTCCTGTGAAATCCTCCTAAGACAGCTTTCAAAGATAATGCATTATGCAATACTTCTATTGTTAGGACTTTAAAAAAGCTCATATTGGGCTCATTTGAAAGCCTATTACATGAACTTTCTTTTGGAACATCACACAATCCCCTAGTGGGTAATTTAGTTTTCAAGGTCATCCATTTTGACTTTTAATTTTTCAAAACACCACATTAATTTTATTACATAAAGCAGAGGGAGGAAGACTGAGTAGTAAGAAAACTGACTGGAAAAAACACATTACTTTTTATTCTGTGAAGAGGTTTTTCTCGAAAATTAATGAAGATGCAGTTATGGAATATTTACTATTCAAACATAGCTGTAAACAATAAAGAGTATACACTGAAGTGCCAGAAAAACTGGTACACCAGTCTAATACTTGGTAGGTCCCCCACGGGAGCGCAGGACTTCAGAAATAAGTTGGGGCATGGATTCCACTAGCTTCTGGAAATATGCTGTAGGCAATGCACACCACACTTCCAGCAGAGCATTCCACGATTCGGGTGTATTCCGAGGTCTCGGATTCCTGTGTTCGATAGCGCATTGCATGGCATCCCAAATGTGTTCTATCACGTTCAGATTAGGGGACTTTGGTGGAAATGGCAACACCCAAAACTCAGATGAATGCTCCTCTAACTCCTAATGTGGCATGTCGACACTTTTGTGGAGGTGCATTGTCCTGTTGGAACAGGCCCAACCCATCCGCATGAGTGCAGGACATGAACGGGTGTACCTCGTCAGAAAGGATGTGCACATAGCGCTGGCCGGTCACAGACTTTTGTAGACATACCAGGGGTCCCAGTGAAGTCCAGCTAAACACACTCCATACCATTACGGACCCCCCACCCCCAGCCGGTACAGTTCCCTGTTGACAGGCGGGATCCATGGCTTCATGGGGTTTGCATCACACACAAATCCTTCGATCTGCCCGATACAGTTGGAAAAGCGACTCGTCAGACTAGGCTACTTGTTTCCAGTCATCAAGTGTCCAGTGGCGGTGTTGACGTGCCCAAGCGAGGCGCATAGCTATGTGTCATGCACCCATCAAGGGGACTCCAGTTGAGCGTCTGCTCCCAAAGCCCATATCATGCAGGGTATGTTGCACAGTCAGGACGCCGATGCTTGTTGAGGCTCCAGCATTGAATTCCGATTATACCTGTGAGAGCGTTACACGCATATCGCGGAAATGATTCTTGACAGCCGACGATGGTCACCTTCACACAATGTCTTTTTACAGCCACACTGGTATCGTAGGTTGGAGGTTTTGCCGGAATTCTTGTAGTCACGGTACACCCTTGCAATGGCCGTCCATGAAAATCCGAACTTCATTTCTACCTCTGAAATACTATGGCCCATCTCACGAGCACCAACTATGACACCACGTTGAAAATCGCTTAAATCGTTATTACCTGCCATTCTCACGCCAAAAACAGCTCTGACAGCTGGCAAGGATATCTATCGCTTTATATACGCACTGGCGGACACAACTGAATATGCGCATAGGGGATGTTGCTATGTAATTTGCATAAGCTCGTCTGTACCAGTTTTTCTGGCACTTCAGTGTATGTGTCAATGTCCAAAGTTTTGCAAGAGTTTTATAAGCAACATCTGCACACATTTCTATTAGTGTCAAGTTTCTTTTGCAAGTAAGTCTTGTGTTGAACAAATGTACCATGTGAACATGGCTTTAGCACACAAAACAGAATTCAGTTAAAATTTAGAGATTCACTGAGCAACAAAAATCTTAATGCATATTACTGAAATTGGGCCAGATAATTCCTCAGAAATAAAACAGCTAATCAAAGCTTGCTAACTGTGACAAGGAATGAAAGACAGACATATATACTTAAAGTGCAATTTTATGATATAAATGTGCTGCAAAAAGGCACAACTCTAGTTTTGTAAAATGAATCATGGTAATTTGCATTAGACTGAATGTAGTAAATTTTTGATCTGATTCACCTGTTTGTTTTAAAGACCAAGTATAGCCTATATTGTTGGAAAAGTTACTACTGTTTTCCCAGTCTGTTATTATTATTAAGTCATATTCAAAACTTCCCACCTGAAATTTTCAATCCCCTCCATTTACAAATACAAGTGGGGAGACTCCCTTCCATTTCAAATTTGAATTTTAAGCCCTGAGTTTATAGAGTGACAAATTAATCTGTGAATTGCATTGCTGTATTTTAAACAAGTTTCTGTATAGATATGATTCTGAATCAGCTGATTTACACGCTTTGCTCCCAGTCAGACCATGATAAAGTGTGATACTGATATTCTTTTCCTTATTTTCTTCCCAAATATTACATGTGCTGATTATTATTACATTTGTTGAGTCTTTTGTAGGGAAGGCTCAGCCTCTCCTGGCAGCCCCAAAGTTAAGGCCCAGCCAGTAGTGACAGTTGACCTTGGGAAATCAGTGGGCATATGCTTAGAAAGGTCACTACTGAAAAACAATGGCCAGAAAGCTGTGGAATGAAAACTAATAGAAAATAACATCATGCTGCAGTAATCCAGTTTCCTTTAGATTGCCTAGTGTGGCATTTCACCATATGCAATCACAGAACACTTCACAACTTGATCGATCTCGAGCTTAAGGTGATGCTGTGGCACCATTAAATTAAATCAAGTACAGTAGAGCATCAATTATCTGGATCGTAAAGAAAAAGAGAGTGATGATGAAGGACTGGCAGATGCAGATGACGAGCTTATGCATTCTGAGGCATTTGAATGCTTAGAAAAGTGATTAAATGAATGGAGAGGCAAGAAGAATGCAATTTTACCAACTTAATACATTTAAAAAGAATGCAGAACTTACCGGCATGGAAACGAATAGCATGAAGCAGAAAATGATAGATAAATTTTTCAGATAAAGAAGCAAAGTAAAAATTAATTACATACATACGGTATGTAGTTACGTACTTCAATATGTTTTTATAGTATGTAGAACATCATTTAATATACATACAAAATTTCTACAAAAATGTTGTGAATACCAACTGTATTTATTTTTGCATATTTGTTTTTGTGACATTACATACTAATTTTATAAAGTGTCCGCTTTTCTAGATTTTCGATTACCCGGATCACTCCTGGTCCCCACTGATCCAAATAAATTGGCACTCTACTGTAACTGAAGTGGAAGTAAAAAATAGTCTATTTGGGCTGATTGTCTGCCTTTGAAGAATATGTAGTGTGTGATTCTTCGCGATGTGTTAGGGTTTGATGAAATCTCAGGTGTGAACAAGAGAATGGTATAAGTAGCAATGGCAATGAAGTACACCATGCTCAAACATGGCTTTATCTACCCAGCTTTCTGAAACTTAGTTGATTAAACTACTCGTTACAAATAGCATGCTTTATACACAATAAACTGCTTCTTCAAATGGTCCAAAATCTAAGAAGTTCAAGCTAGAAAATATGAGTTTTCGTGAAATGAATACAGATCAACAAGCCAATCCCACAATATTTGCATTATCCTGGTTAGAAAAGTGATTAAATATTTCCACTTTGATTGCTTATAGAAGAGTTCTTAAGCTAACTTACAGTTGCAAATGTTCTTTACCCTTCAATTGTTCATCACAAAAAGGATAAACATAAATACCAGTATTGTGCACATTTAAATTAGTTCATTTTGGAAAATTATTAATTGCTCAACTTAGCATATGTACAATAAACCTTAATACTTTGTTACATTTTTCTTCCTCAAGCATGATCAATTTGATGCCAACTGAAGGTCACCCCCCAAAGTTTTTCCATCTTGCTCTTTCTTTGGCTGTTCTCATCCCATGCACTTTAGCCATCACTATTTTGTTACACCTGCTTCTTGGTCTTCCTCTTCATCAGTTGTCATCATGTAGTACTCATTCTGTTACCATTGTCTGTTCACTTCCTGTCCTTGCATTAGGACAAGTGGCCAGCCCATCTCCATTTTGACTTTTAAATATAGCACATATCTGTGTGTTTGATCTAACTCATTAATTTGATCTTCCGTGACTCAGCATACTTTGCTCCTTTCTACATGTAACTCTCAATTTATTCAGCATTCTAAATCATACCTCACTGTATATCAATACACTCCATATCTCACTTCCATAAGTAACTACAGGAAGCATACATACACCATTCAAATGCTTTTCTTTTCAAGCAAAGTGGGAATGCCTTAAAAATGTTTTTTCAATTTTTCAAAAACCTCCAACACAGACATTGTGTTCTCTTGATCTCAGCACTTGGTCTGCTATCCTCATGCATTTCAATAAGATGCCCCAAATAAATGTGAGAATTCACCACTTCAATCACTTCGCATTCCAGTGCGAAGATTCTTGAAAGGATAGTCCTGACTAGTAATGAGAGGATAAGAGTAATAATAATAGCAGTGAATAGTCATCCTTTTATCATTGAGCATATTTTTGTTTCATTTCCTGCCAACCTAAGAATAAGTCTGACTGAAATCATGCATTTTATTTTCCAAACCTTGCACATTAACAGTCAAAAGAAATATCTTCTGAAAACGGTAAGTTGGTCAAATTCGCATTCTGTAAAAACAAAATGTTAATAGTATTCAAAAGCCTTTTATAAAGGGACTTTAAAGAAAACAAAAAGCATGGAATTTTTATTTTGAAATGCAGATGCTGAGGTGGATGTGTGTTGTCACTAGGAAGGATAGGACTAGTAATGAGAGGATAAGAGCAAGAGTTAATAGCATAGAGATTCCCAAAAATAAGAAGCAAGATCACACTGATACTGCCCTGTTTTGAGAAGTGATAAGGAAAGCATGGGATGTGCAGTTTTGGATATGGTACCACCTGGACAGTGACCTAGAGGAAGACATGGGGCTAAGATTGGAAAGAATGATTGAAAATGAATTGAAGACAAAATTGAAGAGGGAGTTGGCATAAGACAGAAAAAGTGGAGAAACTAGTACAGGCAACAGCAGCACCACTCAGAGGTGGGACTAACCATGCTACAAAGCAAGTATTTACCAACTGAAACCTGCCAGTTCTCTACCAATAAATGACCCCCCCCCCATGCACACTTTTATTTATCCTTTTGAGTTCATGTAACCTATTCCATGGTGAATTTTTGGCAGCATTTCATCATAAATCTCAGATATATTTATTACCCTAAGAATTTTAGAAACCTTATCCACCAGGAGCTACTGATTTTAGGTAAAAATCTCTGTCAGTTGTCATCCTTCAAAGATTCAACTCCTGGCCTGTTCCATGTTCACTGTGTGCTGACCATTAGTTTCCAGGACATCCTTTGGCTCTCCTTCTTTTAGGACTGTCTATTGGATAAAAAGGTGATCACGATCATGTCATCCACCTTGTCACCCCATTTTTCTTTGTACGCATCAATTAATTGCTTGATAGAAATAACAATGAGTTAAGATCTCGTGTCATTCCACATGCAATGGAGTCTTGTACAGTCTTCACAGCCATTTGATATTGCATCCTAGCAGCTGTCAGATAGTTGCAGTTTTTTCGAGTCAATACCCAGGTCTCACTACAATGGCCACCACCTATCTTACAGAATTTAATCTGCATTTTCTTCCTGGCTTTTCATTCTTAATGCCTTCCTAATTGTGCCACATACAGTAGTGTGCAAAAGTATTGCATCACCTGCAAAAACCGTGAATTTTTAACTGACTAATTTTTATAGTTATTTTATCATTTATATGTCATTAGATGCAAAATTTAATGGAGATCTCAAAAATGTCTTAGTTTTTCCTGAAGCTACTTCTGTTCTTATGATATGACATAAAATATGGGGTTTGACAAACACACTGAAATTCATGTTAGCTGTGTATCAGTTGCTACAGCCAATCAGACATTATTTTACCTGATTGGCTGGTTCCTAATGCTATCCTAATCCTACTTCAGCCTTTATAAGGATTGACGCAGAGCTACTAGAGCATAGTGGCTGCTTCTTGTTGTAATTAGGGTATAATTTGTGTACATTCTAAATAATGGTTAAAACTGAAGAATTGTCCACAGCAGACAGAGTAAAAATAGTTGTTCAGCATGAAGAGCGATATTCTTCAAGGCAAATTGCTGAAAAATTGGGCTGTAATCAATCTACAGTTATTAGGCTACTGAAGAAAGTAAAAGACACTGGCCACTCTAAAAATATGTGTTGCGGTGGAAGGCCCAGATCCACTACAACCTGGCAGGACAGAGTGCTCAGAAAGCTAAGCTTGGCAGACAGGTGGCTCACTTCATTTGAAAGGCTTCAAAGATGGTCTGAAGTGACTGATATTACTGTTAGTACACCTACTGTTAGGAGGAGGAGGCTATTTCACTATGACTTACGTGGCTGCAAGGGCAGACGTAAATCACTCTTAACTGCAAATCAAAGACAGCATAGACTTCAGTGGGCAAAACAGCATGTCTCATGGACAACCAAGCAATGGAAAAATGTAGACCGGTTTTGTTTTGTTTTTCTCGAAAATTAATGAAGATGCAGTTATGGAATATTTACTATTCAAACATAGCTGTAAACAATAAAGAGTATACACTGAAGTGCCAGAAAAACTGGTACACCAGTCTAATACTTGGGGGGGTACTAGGGGTATATTATTATGCTCATGCAGCTCTCAAAAAAGTTGCAAGAGATGTATCAGAACTCATGATACAGTCAACACTCGATGTACTGCCCCTTGATTTACTGCCACCCCTTGCATCTGAACAGACATACTATACATAAAGCATCCCTTGATATACTGTCCCCCCTTTGGCATCTGCCAATATACACCGATGAGCTATTATATTATGACACCCCCCCAACCCACCCCTAGAGAAATGAGAGTGCCTGGAGATCGAATGGTGGTGCAGGTGAAGTTCACAGAGCAGTATATATACACGACCCGAGGATCTGCGTGTTCGTAGTCAGAATGGGAAAGCTGCCAATTTATCGGAGTTTGATAAAGTACAAATTGTGATGGCACGGTGCCTCGGAGCTACAATCTCAGAAATGGCGCGGCTTGTTCACGTGCCGCTGTAGTGAGTACGTATCAAAAGTGGTGCACAGATGGCTAAACGACAAACCGTCATCCGCAGCTCATTGATGCCAGAGTGGAGCAGAGACTGCCGCGCATTGTTCACGGCAACCGCAGGGCCACAGTGCGATAAATCATCGGCAGCTACAACAGTGGTGACCAGGGTAATGTGTCACAGTGCACAGTACATCGCAGCCTTTAGTTCATTGACCTGCGTAGTCGAAGACCCAGCCAGGTCCCCATGCTCACGGCACTTCATTGCCAACAACGCACAAAATGGGCTCAAGATCATCAAGATTGGACCGTGGATGATTGGAAGAAAGTGGCCTGGTCTGACGAATCAAGATTCTTGGTTCATCACGTAGACGACCGAGTGCAAAAGATACGCCAATTACCAACAGAGGCTATAGCACCTGGATGTACTGTTAAGCGGAAACAGGCCGGCGGCAGCGTTAGGTTGTGGGCGATGTTTTCTTGGGACACTTTAGGCTCCATTATTTCAATAGCACAACCCCTGACAGCTGTCTGAACATTGTTGCAGACCAAGTTCACCCATTCATGGCAACTGTGTTTCCTGCTGGTGTTGGCCATTACCAACAGGATAATGCACCATGCCACCCTGCCAGAATCGCCGAGTGGTTCGCAGAACATGCTGGTGACTTTCTGTTAATGCCCTGGTCTCCAAATTCACCTGACATGAACCAATTGAACATTTGTGGTTCGACTTGGATAAGCAGGTTCGCTCTGAATCACCACCACCCCAAAATGTACGGGAACTGGAGGACCCGCTGTTGACATTATGGTACTAGATACCCCAGGATACCTATCGCCACCTCATTGAATCGATGCCTTGCCAAGTGGCCACTGTTCTGCTGGCTGAAGGTGGTCCTACAGCTTATTAGATAGGTAGGTGGTCATAATGTAATGGCTCATTGGTGTATATTAGTATGCCAAACGGCCTTTCTCAACACAAAACATACTTGATATACTGCCACTTGCCAGCTGTGTGAGATTTCTCTTTCAACCTTTTCGGACCATGATTCAATTGTGGTAAACCTTAATGCTAAGTGATTCTCTCAAAGTGTCTTTTATTATTAAAAAGATTATTTGAAACAAACTCACGGAATGGCGATATTAAAAGATGCACTTGTTAAATTAGATTATGTTCTAGAAATAATTGGGCTGAAATCTAAAACACAAATCAAAGATTTTTTTTTAAAGAAACTAAGGTATGTAAAATGATTTTGAGTAATGTTGTTAATTTTCACTTAATAAAGTTTTAGTTACATAGTATGATTTTTTGTTAATGTCCTTATAATTAAAATGCTTATTTTGTTGTCCTACAACGCAAAATAAATTTCCGCATTTAATGCATTCCAGAAGCTTCCAAGACAGAAATGGACACTTCGAACTACAGTCATGGGAGCCCATAGCTTAGTTTTCAGGAGGGGGCAAACGGAAACTGCAACTACGAATGGCATACACAAACGCCATACACAAATTTCCAGGTGCCTTCTTGTTATCTCACTGTTTTTACCACATTCCCAACCCATAAATTTAATCAGAAACCAGAAGACCCCAGAAACTGTATAAAACAGATAGATAAATGAAATTGGACAGCATGTTACGACCATGAGGAAATTTCTTACTCGTTCTTTGGATCCTTTTTTCCACTTATATCATGAAACCTCAAAGATCACTCAGTCAGTCATCAAGGATGAAAGAAAAAAAAATACCCTCAAGTCAAATTTCTGATAATTTTTTTGAAAGATCTTTGTCCAGCAGTGAATAAGTACTACAAGGATGATGTATTTCCAATTTCTTTGCCTCACATACCTCTTCATACTATACGTATGAACGCTGTTCAACATGCAATGGAAAAACTTTCTACTGCAAATTTTTGCTTTTTCTACTTGAAATTTGCAATGTTTTTCCTATCCACGAGATCTTAGTTAACAATCAGAATCAGTGTTGTCGCCATAATATCTGTAGTACCTTCCAAGGAGAGAAAGGACATAGTCTGATTTCCAGGGGAGGGCAAATGCCCCTTTTTGCCCCCTCGCCCCATGGGCACCCATGACTATAGTGTGCACTAAGTACAAAACATATAATGGCATCATGATAATTAACACAGCAATCAGACATTGCTGAATTGACTGTAATTTCTGTTTCACACGTGAATTAAATCACATCAGGAAACTTGAAAATTTCATCGCCGTGGAGCGAGAACTGAACCCGTATCTCCCGATGAAATTTTCAAGTTTTCTGATGTGATTTAATTCACGTGTGAAATAGTAATTACAGTCAATTCGGCGATGTCCAATTGCTGTGTTAATTACCATGACATATTTACCACATATTATAAGAAGAATATTTCTTCAACTCTGAATGTAATGGCATATTTTTCAAATTAACATGTTTTTAACCTATTATTTTCAATGAACGGTAATTAACAGATCTGGATTACTTAGAAATTTGATATAACACCATCCTTAATGTAATGCCATGATGTAATGTACTGTAATGAATGGTGGCAGTGTGGTACATCAAGGGTTGACTGTATAACATTCTTTACTGACTTGGCAAAAGTTTTTGCACTGGTACGAACAAGTTGCTTAATGTGGTAAAAAGCAATGTACAAACTCTGTCATGTTTTCACATTAAATCATACAGCAGCGAGGATCAAGGGAAGTATTGGTAAATGTTAAAGTTTCACTTAAGATAAATCAGACACATATACTATCTCCATCTTCCCTTTTGATTTATGTAGATAAGCTGGTTAAAGAAAGTATTTTAGAGCAGGATGCTGAGATGAATGGATTTAGTATCAGCATTTTGCCTTGTACTCATAGCTAATTTCAAAGCTGATAAAGGTTGCAGGGTAACCTTTGTCATCAAAGTCTGAATTGTGAAAAACATGGAAGATAATGGATTGGAAATCTAAATCAATGATGGCAGTTTGTTTGATCCTGATGACTCACTGCTAATTTCTAAGCTGATAAATGCTGCAGTATAACCTTTGTCAACTAAGAATGACTTGCAAAAAGCTGGCAATGAAGATAAATGTTGGGTTGTTTTTATCATTGGTCTTAACTTATGTCTGTGTGGACACCAAAAGTTATGTAGCACACAGGTTAAAACAAATTAGGGATTTTAATTATAAGCATAGCTATTGATGAGATCGGGAGGCTCGAAAAGAAATTAGACAACAGAATCAGCAAATTACGGGAGATCTGTCATTTTCACAAAATTATTTTCACTTTTCACTAATAAACATGCATCTTACAGAAGCAGCTGTACAGAATACATTTAGATCTACCTTCTTTTCTGGCAGCAAAAGTTGGCTATGGAATAAAGTGGTTACAAACAGCTGATATGAAAAGTGTTAAGAAGGGAGGTTCTTAAAAGGAAATTGCTGGATCAGTTGACAGAAAAGATTTGCAAATGCCAATATTGCAACTGAGATGCTTATGTTCTGAATATTTTTTAACATACTGAAGCAATGAAAGATCAGACTTATGAAACCTACAATATCAGGTAGCTGACCTAGAACAATGTGAGTTCAAAAGCGCATATTTAGCCATTCACAATCAAAATAGAGGCGTTTTAAATGCAGCAAATTTTGCAATGGATTGGAAAAGGTGAAAAACAGTTTGTCAAAAATCAATTTTGTTGTTGTGCGTCTGTGTCAGTAGCGTGTCTTCCACGGCCTGGAAAATGATTGTTATACACAATTCCAAAACATATATATACATGAAATATTATTTTTTTTTATGTGGTTTTGTTTTTATACCTTTTTCTAGCATGTGTGGCTTTACTATGTTTTCTGTTACAGCATTTTAATTCAATTACTGCGACTCTTCAGCCGTCGTCTCTACATCCGCCACGCCCCCAATTACAGTAATTTGTTATTACACTAACGAAAGGTACAGCTGGAACTTTCATCTGCTACCTCCTTCACTAACAAACAAACAAACAACAACAACAACAACAAACAGGACACGCGTCATGTTTTCGCATGTCGTCGCAGCACATGCAGAATTGCCGAAAATGTTTAACATTTCAAAGATATTTAAGGTTCTTTATTCGAGCATTCTTCTATGTTCAATCCAATGCAACTAGTATTTATTTATATTTTCAATGCTGGAAGACTACTCGATTTACATTCAGTAACAGGAAACGATGATAACTGCGGCAACGGGAGTTTCCGATCATTGCAAGCAACAACGGTAACTACGTTCACACGTCGATGCCGGAAATTTTCGAAACAATACGGGCGCAAATTTTTCATGGGTTGCAAGAGAAACGCTTGAAATTTCAACCTGTTGATATAATTTCATTACTACAATAATAACTTTTTCTAATATTTGTATTCCATTTCATCACCCCAATAACTGCGCGTTCATATAGTATAGAACCTAGGTTCCCAACCGGTGAGGCGCGCCTCCCAACACCTGCAGGGGAGGCGCGAATCGATGCAACTCAATGGGCTATAAGCTACAGTGGCTATAACAAGATACCTGTGTGAAGCTGGATTTTCAGTAATGGCTGCAGTTAAAACAAAGTACATAAATCGACTTAATGTGGAGTGGAGCCGCCAAGGTGGCGCAGTGGTCTAAGCGATGGCTACTGACCATTCGTCCGCGATGGCTACTGACCATTCGTCCGCGATGGGTCCGGGTTTGAATCCCGGTGAGGCATGGATGTTGTGTTTGTCTTGCGGCACTGGCTCTCTCCCTTCCGTGGAACCAGTAGCCCTACATTAGGGACGGGGCGACTGCTTATAGCCCACCGAGTTGCTCACGGTGGTCGTTAAACCCCAAATAAAAAAAAAAATTGTGGAGAACGACCTGCTTGTGAGACTGACACGGTTATTAATTTAATAGTACCAAACATAGGCTATTTGTGAAATTCAAAACAAGCTCAAGTTTCACATTGATATGTACAGTTTGTGAAAATACGGAAAACATTTTCTTAATTTACATTATTATAACTTTATTCAGGAGGAATAAACTCCTGGTTGTATACTATGTACAAATATTACCCATTTTATTTGTGCAAAGTGCTGTAGGTAGGTGCATTTGTATTTTTAGTAGTGCAGTTGTATTTTTGCTTAATATTTCCAAGTAAGCCTTACCGGTATCATTGAATTTATAATAAAAGAAAATAAATACTGATTATAGAATAATGAACACCTGTGCGTACGCCGGGGGGGGGGGGGGAGTGCCATTGCAAGCTAGCCCCGATGGGGGAGGAATAATGTAAAAAAGGTTGGGAACAGCTGGTATAGAATACAGATGATATTCAACATTACTAGGAATCCTCAATTCAAAAAAAAAAAAAAAGGAGTTAGTCTAATTCACCTGCTATTTTTCACATAAAGTTCTAAACCGATGGAATAACTCCTACACACGAGAACAAAGAAAGAAACTTACCAAACGTTATTTTATCCCGATTGTAACCAGCATGTAAGAACTGTTTACTACATAGTAATGCGCTGCGCTGCCACGATCTTTCCTTCCCAAGTTAACGTCGAGGTCGGATGAATAACACAACACACACAGTAAGCAGCCAGTGGGTGACTCACTGTCGGAAGGAAGGTCAGCGCTTTCGTTGGTGGATCTAGAGAGTGATTTCTCCTCTTGGCATGCACGCGATATTCACGTGGCCTTAACGCCACTTTTTATCGTGCCGTGAATCATTCTTTTCTAACATACAGGAGAGCAATGATCTATGATCAATCTTAACTTTAAAAGTAGAAAGATGTCGGAACAGTCGACACTCACCACTGAAAAACTTGCACAAAACGTTTCCACTCGTGCACTGAAGGAACGAATATTAACCGCGTTCGATACGCAACGATTGCCAACATATATATCCGCGTTATAAATAGACGTGACGACACAGAATGAACTTAATTTTCCAGCAGTACTTTTTTGTTTTCCTTCGCAAAACCGGAAAATGCGCTTTTTTGTATTAATTTACTGATATAAAATTGTTTTTACGTTGAATACTTTTGGTGTTTGACGCGCACACACTGGCGGATCACCACACCAAGCGCAGGAAGCGAGCGCTTGGGGTCTCAAAACACCAAAGCGCAGCGAAAATAATATATATATATATTTATCTTTAACGTCTCGTTAACTGATAAAAAACATAAAATAACGACAATATATAAAGGCAAATTCTATTGTATTCTACGATGTTATTTTCATTGTGGGTAACAGTTCCACGCGCTATGTACGGAGCTGCGTTCAGCGTCTAGTACGTATTATTACTAGCACAACAGCTTCATCAGGACTTAACTATCAATATTGAACTAAAGCTGGTAAGAAAGTATTCAGTCTTCCAGTTATTCACCAGATCCTCGAAAAAAAAATTGACTTTTTTTTTTTTTTTAATAACACCTGTTTGTACTGTTCGGTGAAATACATTTTTCGTACTTATACGGGTTAAAAACAAGTTAGTAAAATCATGCAATGCATTGATTATGATACGCTTTCGAACATACCAGAAATCAGTACTCAAGTTACGAGAATAATAGCTGTGAAATAAATCTCGCTCCTGTGCCCTGACCTTTGACCCCATTTCTATTATATTCAACAGAACCAGTTCAGCATACATCCGGAACAACAAACTAAAGTTTTGTCGCAATAGAAGCATTTTTACGAAAGTTATGACTCATAAGGGCGATAGAATGGATCTCGCTCCTATGTCCTGACCTTTGACTCCATTTCGCCCATTTTCAAGAGGGTTCGTCCCCAGGTTGTCTACTACCACATACTAAAATTTCATCGAAATCGAACCATTTTTACGCAAGTTATCGTACAGACGGACAAAGTTGGAGCATATACGCTTCTTCCACCTACAGTTGGAAAGCGTAAATTATTTATGCAATTCATTAAGTCAGTTGTATTTAAGTGATGTTATGTTTACAGAAAACAATATTAACTCATTAGTTATGAATCTATTATTGGTAAATTCCCTAAATTTAAAGTCAGAAAAGTTCTACTTTAAACTAAGATATTTCATATTTATATTAAAAAAAAAGTTTACGTAAGTTTTTATTACTTTCTATGTAATAACGCTAAACAGGATACACAATGTGATTTTTTCTACAACAACGAGTATGTGATTCTTTGTATTTGTATGAGTTTTTGTTTAATTATGAAATAATAAAGTTTGTAGTGTTTCAATCTCCGCATTTTAGCTTAGTATCCTTAAAAAAAAAACATTATTCAAAATTTTTAGAGGGGGCATCGAAATCATGTTGCGCTTGGGGCGTCCGAATTAGAACTGTCACTGCGCGCGCACATTATATGGAATATAAATATATCTTCTCCCTACGACCGCCAACACCTTGTGTTCATCCCGAAAACATACCTGATCAGTGTGTTTTGTGTGCTCATTTAATTTCTTTCCTTCCTTTTTTTTTTTTTTTTTTTTTTGCGCAGGCCGGGATGCTGGTATACACTGCAACCCCCTTATCTATCGATAGCATTTTTCAGTGTCGTTAAAACTTAATTTTTCCAAATTTTCGCACCCTACCCCTCAAAATATGATAGACAAGGTAAAGGAAATTGCAGTTGCATTGTTTTTTTAAAGGTTCGTCCCCAGGTTGTCTACTACCACATACTACCTGTAAGAATTAAGAATTTCAACTCAAGTCTTAAAATGACCTTGAGTGCACTTATGCTAACAGTTTATAGAACGAAAGAAAAGAAAATACGGGGTTTCAGCTGTCATTTCTAATTACCCCCTCTCATCTCTAGTCTTCTGTTTCCACTGTAAAGCACGGCAGGAAAAAATCCATCCTTTTGCTAGTTTTGCAACTGGGAGAGGTTTCCACATGTATGAATTTAAGAAACTTTGCGCGCTCTCTCTCTCTCACACACACGTTTACTTGTTAAACCTTCGAAAAATATGATGCACTACAAGAGAAAAAAGCACTGCTTTTCAAAGATTTCACCCGTAAACAACAAACTGAGGCATGTTGAACGTTTAAACCCAGCTCCAAAAACTCGAAGCCAACAAAATTGCAAAATCTATCAGATGAACGAATTTAAAACTGCACATCAGTTCTCTCCTTCAGCCTCCAAGAAAGAGCAAAAACTGCATGAGACCGAAACTCAGAATGTCTATGGAATTCCTCAGCCTTACCTTGAAGTATCTTTAACCAGAATGTAATATACTTTTTTCTAATTCGTGTATACTGCAGTCCAATGGGTCTTTTTAGTTTTTCTTGTTTAAACCACGTTTAATATGTAGGCATCTCTTCATTTTAGTCTGTCAAAATATTTGCAGATATACTTCTGAATCATTTCAGTATGCCAAGATTTGTGAAAATTTAAAGATTTGTTTCAGCAATCCATGTTAATACTTATATTTGCTCTAGCCTTGTTTAAGGAAGCGTTTAAAGACATAAATGATATAAAATGAAAACAACACAAAAACAAAATTACCACGTGTAGTTTTTGGAAAAAAGATTTCCAGTTATAACCATTCGTAACTACAAAAAATTCAAGTTCTCCATTTTTTTAAATTTTTCAAATTTTTAATCCTAGGTTTAAAGGATCCATCTCATCGGAAGTTGTTACCACGCAAGTGTTTTTCCTTCTGTAAAGCCACTTTTATCATCAATGTCAACTTACAAGCATTTGGGAACTCCTTAAAATGAACTCCTTAAAATGCACAGTGAACTAACTGTACGGGGGGAGAGAAGGGGGGACGATTATAGGCACTCCGAGCTGAGATCACAATATAGACATGTCCATAGAAATGGCGTTCCACGACACGAGTATCATAACCACGGACGTCCAAGGGGCGCTACCGCAAAGGACAACAGTCATCTGGCTCTAACTGGAATTCCCCATATGGAACCAAAAATTAGAGAGATCACCTCGCGATCTTTCTGCAATCACAAGAATAGGTTTTTACACAATGTACAAACAGGAGGCTTTAATGCAAAATGGACACAGATTTTTAACTCCATTGCCTCTCAAAGGAATGGCCTATGCAATAGACTGTAAAAATACCCCTGAAAACTGAAAAGCGGAAAAAATACCCCCAGAACAAAGGTTCACTGTAAACTGCCACACAGGAACACTGATGTGTGGCACTGTTCCTGTGTGGCAATTTACCGGCAACCCTGCCACACATCTTTCAGCAACTTGGCCACATAAGTTCAAGGAGGGTGGGGGGGGGCTATAAAGATTGCCGTTTCTGGGCCTATATTGAGAACTGAATTGGGAACTCCAAACGAATTTCGAGAAAACGTTCCATGTAAACCAAACGAGAATTGTACTTTAATTTGAAGAAATAAATTGCTGGGGATATTTCCCAATTCAGTTATCAATGTAGGCCCAGAAACGGCAATCTTTAGACCACCCCCCACCCCCTTGAACTTTTGTAGCCAAGTTGCTGAAAGATGTGTGGCAGGGTTGCCGGTAAATTGCCACACCGGAACACTGCCACACATTAGTGTTCCTGTGTGGCAGTTTACAGTGAACCGTTTGTTCTGGGGGTATTTCTTCCGGGGGCATTTTTTCCGCTTTTCAATTTTCGGGGGTATTTTCTCCGGGGGTAATTTTTCCTGGGGGTGTTTTTACCTACATCCGTTTTAGTGTACAATTAGGTAAGTCATCAATCAGGTTCATCAGTATCATTACCACCTCACACATGGATAGAGCACTAAAATGTGCTGCTAGTGAACATTCCATGAACGGGAAGTTGGTAAAGTTGTTCCCTCAAGGAGGGCTTAATAGATAATGGAATTATGTCTTTTGCCGGTGATGCAGCTGAAAAAAACAAGAAATTTTGGTGCTAAGCCCAACATACATAGCCTGGTGAGATAAAATGCCCACTCTTCTGTGTGTGTTCGTGGGTGTGTGAAGTTATGCAGTCTCCTTTAGCATGGTAGACGTCTTTAATCAGATTTAGCTCGAAGTCCTGCTAGGCTATTCCATCCGCCGAATGTACTCACTTTGCAGGAAGTCATCGGTCAGCGAGAAAAGCCACACGTAAAGCTTGGAGATTTCGTCTCTGAGCCTCTGACTAGCAGTCGGGGTGCCGCCCTCGAATTCCCGGAACCGGCGGGCGCTCGTCCCACGTGATGGCTCCCTAGAGCAGGACACTCCCATTCCATTCATATTGGTGTCTTTCTGCGACAACAGCTGGATCAAGGCGTCATTTCATTCACAAAAGAGCCCACAGGCCCATGGGCGCCCATAAGGGGGTATTTGCCTTTCCTGGAAATCGGACTGTGCCCTTTCTGTTCTTGAAAGGTACTACAAAGATTTTCGTGATATCGCTTTCTGATTGCTAATTTTTCTGTTGAACTTGTGGATGCGTGTGGATGCCATAAAAATAGAAAAACCGTTGGAAATGTTCAGTAGGAAAAGCGGAAATTTATAGTAGAAGGTAATAAAATTTGCTATTGCATGTTGATGAACGGCGCACATACGTGTACAGTATGGAAAAATATGAAAGGCGAAGAAATGAGAAATATTTCCTGTTGCTATTCATTGCTTAAGAAAGATCTCTTGAAAATTTCCCCAGAAAATTGTTTTGAGGGAATTTTTTTGTTCTTTGTGACTTATCTCTGGGGTTTCGTGCTGCATGTGACACAAGTGGCCAGAAACATCAAAAGAACGACAAAGAAATTTCCATTTATTGTCCTAGCATTCTCTCAAATTTTCATTTATCCATCTTTTTTTACCTGGTTTTTGGTTTTAGTAGGTTTATGTGTGAAAGTGTGGTAAAAACGGCTCGATAACAAGGCACAGTGGAAATTTGTATATGCTGTTTGTATGTTATTCGTAGTTACAATTTCTATTTTCTTCCTCCTAAAAACTGAGCTACGGGCGTCTATTGCGGATGTAGGTAAAAAATACCCCTGAAAACTAAAAATCGGAAAAAATGCCCCCGGAAAAATACCTCCAGAACAGACGGTTCACTGTAAACTGCCACTCAGGAACACTGATGTGTGGCAGTGTTCCGGTGTGGCAATTTACCGGCAACCCTGCCACACATCTTTCAGCAACTTGGCTACAAAAGTTCAAAGGGGGGGGGGGTCTAAAGATTGCCGTTTCTGGGCCTACATTGATAACTGGATTGGGAAACGAATTTCGCGAAAACGTTCCATGTAAGCCAAGCGAGAATTGTACTTTAATTTGAAGAAATAAATTGCCGAGGATCCGAGGTACACTTCAGATCCTCGGCAATTTATTTCTTCAAATGAAAGTACAATTCTCGCTTGGCTTACATGGAAAGTTTTCGCAAAATTCGTTTCCCAATCCAGTTATCAATGTAGGCCCAGAAACAGCAATCCTTATAGCCCCCCCCCTTTGAACTTTTATAGCCAGGTTGCTGAAAGATGTGTGGCAGGGCTGCCGGTAAATTGCCACACTGGAACACTGCCACACATCAGTGTTCCTGTGTGGCAGTTTACGGTGAACCGTTTGTTCTGGGGGTATTTCTTCCGGGGGTATTTTTCCGGGGGCATTTTTTTCCGCTTTTCAGTTTTCAGGGGTATTTTTCCGGGGGCATTTTTTTCCGCTTTTCAGTTTTCAGGGGTATTTTTTCCCGGGGGTATTTTTACCGTTTACCCACTAAAACACCAGAATCCAACATTATATTCAAACCCATATCGGCTTTTATATTAGTCATCTTAATTTCTGATACGACTATAGACTAAGGAGAAGACCGATCCCTCGAAGAAAAGAAGACGAGCAAAAAGTGCCTCAAACGGTGGTTCTTAGCCACAATTATTAAGTTTCTAAATGTCTTATGTTTCTGTGACATATCGAGCACGAGAATTCAAATAATACAATTTACATTCTAAAAATACTAGCGCATAGCCCGTCCTAGGATGGTTGTTTTTAAGCTTTAAATAAATATTAATATATAGGGGGTGTTGCCCGCCCTATGACGGAGTGAAATTTTTAAATGGAGCAGATTGAAAACAAATCAAATAGACACCGGATTTCTGTAAAGAAATATAGTAAAAACTTACATAGTAGGAACTCATTCATGTTAGAACTAAAAATTATATGCTATTTATTTCAGTTTTTCAAAAGAACTCGCGATAAATAACATTCTGTGTAAAATACTTGTTGTTTAACAATTGCAAGATAGAGCGTTTAGATGTATCGATATTTTGGAAAATCTTTAATATGATCAGCACTAAACTAGGAAAGTTGTTTTAGAGTTAACTTAACAACTCTTACTTTGATTTTTTGCGTTAAATTATTTTTTTCTCAGGCACACTTGTGTATCCCTCCACGGCTTATTTTAGATTGTCCTATTCGACGGTTAGTTTGAAACTTCATACCGAAGCTTTTTCTACAAAATAATGCGACATCTAGTAATACAAATAGGAACTATCTAAATTCTCCACAATGTGCTATTGGGACGACATCTGCTTTTAGATTCAATTTTGCTCACTTTGACATCTCAAGATTTCAGTTTTTATTGTAGGTTAAAGCGTTTAGATACAACGATATTTTGCAAAATGTATAATATAATCAGCACTAAACTCGGAAAATAAATTAAAAAAGTAATTAAACCGTACAAATTAATATTCGAATTGTGCTAAATTAAATTAATGTAAAAACGCAACTTGCCGTGATATTAAGAATTCAATTCGAATTTTGTAGATCGGATAAATAGAACGAGTCACATTGATGATCCTATGTTTTTAAACTAGCACGCGATCACCTTGACATCTAAAAGTGATCGCGTGCTATTATTATGTAGCAGGCAATCACTTTGACATCTCGAGAGCACACACGAATTGATCGATACGTGACAGCGCAACAATGCAGACGTTGCTGTGACGTCAAACGTTTCAGACAGACAGAGAGGGAGAGATCTGAGTGTTCATATGTATAATTTCAGTTATTTCACTACGTTTAATGTAAGTACATGTACACCGCAATTGGAGTTCAGCAAAATATCACATTACATCATGAATGAAATACGAGATTACATCACATAATACAAATTTTGAAAATGACAATCCGTTTTTTGGTGTAAATATGACAAGGATGGTAAGTCGGATAATATCCGAAAACTTGAAAATTTCGTCGTCTTTTAGCGGGAATCGAACCCGCGTCTCCCAGATAGCGCCCGGTTATGCTAACCATTACACCATCCAGAACGACGAAGATGCAATTTTGCTCACTTTTATATCTCAAGATCTGTTTTCGAATATTATCAAGTTTTTGGATATTATCTGACTTACCATCCTTGTCATATTTACACCAAAAAACGGATTGTCATCTTCAAAATTTATATTATATGGTGTAATCCCGTATTTAATTCATGATTTATCTGCTCCTCCGGGCAATCACGGGATAGCATTCTTAACCTCCAGATTCGCTAAACATGAGTGCCGGTTGCTTTGACTAGCGAATCCTGTGATGGTTATATTCAAATTAATCGGAAACTTGAGACCTGGTCGTTTTGGGTGGTGTAGTGGTTAGCATACCCGGGCGCCTTCTGGAAGACGCGGGTTCGATTCCTGCTCCGGGACGACGAAATTTTCAAGTTTTCGGATATCACGGCCTAAAGGAATAACTGATGTACATAAATATGAAAATTCATTATAAAAAAAACATGCGGAAAAATCAAATGAAATTTAAAACAGCAGAAATTAGACAAAAAAATCTCCCAAGAAATGGGGAATACAGTGTTACATGATTTAAGAATTTTAGTGTTTGTTTGACTTCCACATTGTTGTACAACGTGGGAGCAAACGAGGTGAGTAATTGCTGTAACAAAAGCTATTAAAATTCCTAGCCACTTGAAACTTCTTCGTGTATTCAACTTGCAAGGGTGTATTTGCTTCAAGTAGCCACATCCTAGGTTTCAGAAAAGCGGAGATCCTGGTCTCCTACGCACAATTATGATGTATTTTTAATTCCACAAGTGATTTTCATATATCTAAGTACGAAAGGTGACACATTTTCGGATGGAATAAGCACGTCTTTTGTTGACCCCTTTCCTACATGTAAAAAATATGCCAAAGATTTTTGGACGAAAAAATTCAGCGAAAAAGAGAATGTACTTACGCTTCTTATGTGAAATGAGAAATGCAAACAGTGTTCCTCAGAGTGTATTGAACCGGACACGCACACAAACACCAGCTAGATTTCTACACAATCGGCAAAACATCCCAAAACAGAAATACCGCATTTTTCGGAATATAAGACACACCCTTACTTTTTGAGAAAATTTTAATAATGGCATTTTATAGATTTTTATTAAGAAAAACATTGAACTGTAGGCGTAAAAAACAGCAGCTTATGAATAGTTGAATCTTTAGGATTTCCGAAATTAGCAATGAGTGATGCCGTTGGTGAAAAATAACGTAGATAAACGCACCTCAGTCAATGGCGTACACCCGCTGCAGGATTTGTCCGCGATGTCACATCTTTATACAGCCAATGTCACATCTTCATACGTACAGCCGATATACGTAGGTGTACAAATAAGTTTTAAAGTGTTTTTTGTGTGACGTATATACTGCTAATTTACATATCCGACATTACCACGCGTTGTTGTCATGTGACTCTAATTGGTCCAGAGACACAGAAGTTTGCCCAACAGTCAAACGCACTTGTACATCGTTAGGTGAAAGATGGCAAGCCATATTCGACACTGAATTCGTTACAAATGTCATCAAGGAAAAAGTGCTGCAAAAGCATGTGCATCGATCTCTTCTGTTCTGGGGAGAATATTGTATCAAAAGAGCACGTGTGAGTGTTGGTTTAGACGGTTTAAAGCAGGTGATTTTGATGTTAGCGATCGAGAACGTAGCGGCGCCCCGCAGAAGGTTGCACATGAGGAACTGCAAGCATTGCTGGATGAAGATTCGTCTCAAGCGCAAAAAAAACTAGCTGGACAACTTGGAGTAACTCAACAAACCATTTCCAATCGTTCACGCGCAATGCGAAAGATTCAGAAGGAAGGAAAATGGGTGTCACATGATTTGAGCAACAGGAACAAGGATGAGCGTGTCATGATGTGTTTGAATCTGTTGAATAAACAACACAGAAAGTCTTTGCTGTGGAAAATCGTTACGGGTGATAAAAAGTGGATGTGATAGGACAATCCCAAACGCAAAAACACTGGGTAGACCCCGTGAAGCAACGACTTCGATACCGAAACGCAATATTCACTCCAAGAAAGTTCTGCTGTGCATCTGGTGGGATATGAAGGGTGTGCTTTATTATGAACTATTGGAACAGGGTCAAACTGTTACTGCTAATCGCTACAAGCAATAATTGCTGCGATTGAACCCGGAAATCTGTCGGAAACGTCCATTTACAGGCAAAGGATTGCGTCCCGTGAAATTACTGCATGACAACGCTAGGCCGCATGTCGCGAAATCCGTCAAGGAAACGTTATTGACGCTTGGCTGGGGAGTTTTGGAGCACCCAGCGTATAGTCCCGACATAGCCACTTCAGACTATCATTTCTTCCGATCGATGCAACACGGTTTGCCCGCTGTACGGTTTCGGACATGTGACGAAGTGCAAAAATGGGTTGACGACTTCATCGCGTCACACGCCGGAAGTATTCTTCATGGCTGGAATCTGTCAGCTGCCTGACCGATGGCGGAAGGTGATAATGACTGCGCATATTTTGATTCGTAAACGTATTGTTGTTTTCCCTCAATTCACATGTTGCGTTGTCTTAAAACGCTTTAAAACTTATTTGTACACCTAATATATATATACACGGTCGAGTCACCTCTGCACATTGCTGCGGCGAACAGCAATGAAGCGAGGCTGTCGCATATGGCGGCATCTTTCGTCCTAAACTGCAAATATAAGTACGTTTCCCCAGTTAAAGTGCAGGCTTTACGAATAGATGTTTCCAAAAATTACTGCAAAATTATGACTCCAAAGTATTTATGTTACTGTGAATGGATAAGATTTTTGTGTTTGTAAATTTCTCTGTAAACCGATGAATTTGCAGCAACGATAACTCACCCCCAGTTTGTCTTTAAGCTTCTTTTTCGTCCTGAAATGCGGTTCTTTCCCTTCTTTTTCTATCACTTTGCTTTTTAAAAGAATTATGATAGTCCTTTTATGTCCGTTTCAGATCACTATGTACATACAACGTATGAGATATGTGTTTAAACTGTGTTTTACAACATTAACTCACAAACGCATAGGTATACATACACACTGATACAAATACACATGTCTAACACGATCCCACGTTCGGGTCACAAAACACACGCACACATTTAACAATGGATGAAAATAAAAGTATAGTACGTTAAATGATAATTGCCCTCTCAGCACGATCTTGAGGTATAAAGTATTTAATATAAAAACTTTAGTTAAAATCATATATACAGCACATAAGATCTTTCAGGTCCGCATCGGACCCTTCTTCAGATGTGATTAGTAGCTGTGAATGTCGTGGTTAAATACACTGGGTATGGATACGACTCGTGCATGCGTAGTACAGACATGCGCATATAGGTGATATTATAATGAGGTAACAAACAAACGCAAACAATAGTCTTGAAGTCAATTATTCATGAGTCTTTTTGAATAGTCCTTTCCAGGGTTTTGGAATAATGCAAGGAAGGTCGTCATTAAAGCATATAATGGTTGGTGATGAAAATTTTGCACACTTTCTGTAAACAATGTTAAATTTCGTGACAATGGAGTGGTTAATATACACTGAAGAGCAATTGAATTTGAGACAGCTGGCGTTATGCAAATGTGGCGCTGTGGGTGGCCCTGTAAACGGAAACGACATGACATATGCAGCGATCCTACAATATAAGGAGTGATGCGACGGGAATCAGTAAGAGTCGGACGCAGTATGGGTAAGACGAAGGATCTAAGCGCATTTGATCGTGGGCAAATTATCTCGGAAGTTGTGCAGGCACTGGGATTTTCACGAGCCACTGTGTCACGGGTGCACCGTGAGTACATCGAATCCGGTAAAACCATCTCTGCAAGGGCCAACTGCCGTGGACAACAGCGTGTGGATGAGCACGGTCATCGTCGGCTAGCTAGCATTGTAACAGCAGATAGACAGGCCACAGTGCAAGAAATCACTCGGCAATTTAACGCTGGTGCACAAAAACGTGTAAGCAGCCACACCATCCAGAACCATCTCCTTGCTATGAGGTACCGAAGCCATCGTCCCACGTGGGTACCGCTGCTGACCCCACATCACAGGGTGCAAAGATTAGCATGGGCGTGGGAATATCGCCACTGGATTCTAGACATATGGGAAAATGTTGCCTGGACTGATGAGTCGAGATTCACGTTTGGTACATGCGGATGGCAGGATACGAGTACGGCGCAAACCACATGAAGCGATGGATCCTTCTTGCCAGCAGGGTACTCTTCAAGCTGGTGGGGGTGGCATTCTCGTCTGGGGACTGTTTACGTGGACTGAAATGGGACCCCTGGTACGTGTAACTTCGTCCCCATAGGTCAACGTTACCGGGATACCCTGGACGACCATTTGCTCCCGTTTGTGCGTCTTCAACACCCCACTGGGGACCTCATCCTGCAACAAGACAATGCACCGTGCCATCGCTCCCGAATTGTATCCGAATGGTTGGATGAACACTCCACCGACGTGACCTCGCTTCCTTGGCCAGCTAGGTCACCTGACCTCAGTCCCATCGAGCACATCTGGGATGCCATCGAGAGAGATGTTCGAGGCTCTGACCCCCCCCCCCCCATCAAATCTTCGTGAACTGTGGGAAATTATTCAGGGGTCGTGGATGCGTATGGCTTCCCAACGCTTGCGGTATCTTGTCGAATGCCGAGACGAATTGCCGTCGTCAACAGGGCGAAAGGTGGTGCTACACGTTACTAGACAGGTACCTCTAATTCAATTGCTCTTCAGTGTAGTTGTCTCATCCCATTGAGGTTGATATACACCTTCACGAACTAGGCGCGATAGGGCCGTGTAGGTAGATCCAGTTTTAATATTAAATTTGTGCTCCGATAAGCGAGTCTTCAAATTACGGGTGGTCGATCCGATATATAGCCGATCTTCCAAATCTGGTTCCAAGGATTTCAACGGGACAAATATAATATTAAAACTGGATCAACCTGCACGGCCCTATCGCGCCTAGTTTGTGAAGGTGCATATGAACATCAATGGGATGAGACAAGTATATTAACCACTTTGTCACGAAATTTAACATTATTTATAGAAAGTTTGCAAATTTTTCATCACCAACCATTATGCTGTAATGACGACCTTCCTTGCATTATTCCAAACCCCTGGAAAGAACTATTCAAAAATACTCGTGAAAAATTGACTTTAAGACTATTGTTTACGTTTGTTTGTTACCTCATTATAATATCACCTATATGCGCATGTCTGTACTACGCATGCACGAGTCGTATCCATACCCAGTGTATTTAACCGCAACATTGACATGCTACTAATCACATCTGAGGAAGGGTCCGATGCGGACCTGAAAGATCTTATGTGCTTTTAATCTGTATATATGATTTTAACTAAAGTTTTTATATTAAATACTTTATAATTATCATTTAACTTCAACTACAGCACGAAGTTTTCTTCATTTCTAGTATAGTACGTATATACAGGCATACACGATACAATAACTTTGTAGAAAAAGTACAGAAGAATTTCACTTACAACACTGAAAGGACAAATTAGTACGTAACACACCGGTGAAAATATAGAAAGCAGCAGGACAGTAGGAAATCGAGGTGTGCAGGAAAACCGGTTGGGGCTATAGAGTGGGTCGACACGCACAGGAATACACTCCGTCAAGTGGTGCCAGCATGGGTCGAGGACGAGACTTAAGAGTTTGATCAAAGTCAAGTCGTGGGAGCCAAGAAGGTTGTATGTTCAATCAGCGCAACGGCGAAACTGTTAGGAATTCCGCGACAAACCGTAGCAAGTATGGACCAGGAGTACGAGAAATCCGGCAAAACTGCTAACAGTCGGATGAAATGTAGCCATAAAGTGCATTGGATGATCGAGGACGCCGACGATTGGCCCGCATCGTACAGACGAATCGGAAGGCTTGTTTGCAGCAAATCACGTCACAATTTAATGAAAGAGCATCCACACGCCTATGCTCAAAAACAATCCGTCGACACATGGCACGACTCGGCTGGGTCAGTCGACGACCAAATCGAGAAAATGGGGCAGTCGACGACCAAGCCTATGCTCAAAGACAATCAGTCGACACATGGCACAACTCGGCTGGGGTAGTCGACGACCAAATCGAGAAACTGGGGCAGTCGACGACCAAGCCTATGCTCAAAGACAATCAGTCGACACATGGCACAACTCGGCTGGGGTAGTCGACGACCAAATCGAGAAACTGGGACAGTCGACGACCAAATCGAGAAACTGGGGCAGTCGACGACCAAATCGAGAAACTGGGGCAGTCGACGACCAAGCCTATGCTCAAAGACATTCCGTCGACACATGGCAACACTCGGCTGGGGAAGTCGACGACCACATCGTGTTCCGATGTTAACGGCACAGCATCGCATGATTCGGTTGCAGTTTGCGAAGGCCCATCGAAACCGGAGTATGGTCTGACAAATCCCGTTTCACACTGTATCGCACGATGGTAGGCAGCGTATCTGGCGTAAACCACACGAAGCTATGGACCCCGCATGCCATGTTCGGGTACTAGAGGCCGGTGGAGGCGGTGTAACTGCTTGGGAAGCTGTCACGTGGTCCTGCCTGGGTCCCTTGGTATACCTCTTCAGTCTTCCGTCACTGGTTCCAGTTATGTGCAGCTCCTGGCAGACTATCTCCACCCTTTCATTACGTTCCTCTGTCCGAACCAAGTTTCGATCTTTCAACAGGACAACGCTCCACCCAATCGGTCCCAGCTGGTGACTAACTGGCTCCAGGAGCATAGCAGTGAGCTTACCACACTCACCTAGTCCCCTTGCGCACCGGACATCAACCTCATAGGGAATTTATGAGACATGTTAGAACGAGCTGTTCGTGATCAACCATCCCCCATCTACATCTCTGCCTGCTCTACGCCAAGCACTCTTACGCTGGTCACAGACATGCACTTTTGAATGTCATGTTTAAGTGTCACGCCAGCAAATGGAGTTTTGTGCCTGGGGCGGCATGTAGCGTGGAGTGAACCAGGATTGAAGCTCCTCAACGCCTGCTTGAAATCCTTTTCACTCCAAGGTACATGCCGCCCCCATTTGCTGGCGTGACACTCAAATGTGACATTCAAAAGTGCGTATCTGTGGCCACCTTTAGATTGTTGGTCAGCGATACCAGAGTCTGTTTCGGAATCTGATTGCGTTCGTTTAGGTGGGTGTACATAATTATTTGTCCTTTCAGTGTATATATACAGTCGTATCAAACAATTATGACCACCCCCGGTATCACTGTGTACCCGCCCAGGCGCGTCACAGAGTGCACGTGACAAGGTCGAGCACATGGAGATATAGGCGGCCGGCCAGGACAGATAAGCCAGAGTGTGTTGCGTGAGCACAATGGGCAGAGGTAGTGATTTGACGGACGTTCAAAAACGAATGATTATCAGCTACCGCGCCAAGGGTGAAAGCATCTCATAAACAGCAGACTTCTTGGACAGTTCGCGAGGTGCTGTAGTATGGGTGTACCAAGAATGGGCTTGGCACACTGAGTACCTCTCGACGTCATAACTGTGGAGCCCCAAAAGCCATCCGACACCAGAGGCGAACGTCGCCTCCGTCGATTGGTAAAAGGCAATCGACGCGCAACAGTGCAGCAAATGACCATGCAAGTAAACGCTGGGGCACCCATGTATGTGTCCCCGATAACAGTAGAGCGAATCCTGTTACGCATGGGTCTCCGGAGTCGACGCTGTGTCAAGGCGCCCATGTTAACCCAGGTCCATCGGCAACGACGCCTGTAGTTCGCATGGGACGTGTACGGCGTCACAGGGCTAACGGAACCAACACTCGGACACGCTTGTCGGTCAAGTACAGGTCGGCGGTGGTATATAGTGTGCATGTCTGGGATATCTTTTCCTGGTACGACCTGGGACCGCTGGTACTATTGGATAGGTCTCTGAACGCCAATGGCCACGTGTCCATCCTTGCTGACCACATGCATCCCTTCACGTTGGACGTTCACCATGGTAGTGACGGTGTCTAGCAACAGGACAATGCGCCGTGCCCCGTCGCTAAGTGAGTGCGTGACTAGTTCCAGGAACACGAAAAGGATGCCTCCGTTCTCCATTGGCCGGCAAAATCTCCCGACCTCAATCCCATAGAGCACTGCAGCAGAGCTCCGGAACTTCCGTGCTCTGCTGCAGTCTGAAACGGGAAAGTGTGCCTCGGACAACCTTCCAGGGCCTCATTGCCTCCATTTTACGCCGTCTCGCCGCTGTCATCGGGGCCAAGGGTGGTTATTATGGTGCCCGTTATTAGGTAAGCGGTCATATTATTCTGATTCGACCGTGTATACCCAAGATAAAGCTATAACAATTATAACTCATTTAGTAGTCTTTATAGCAGTACATTCATGGCGATAACAATGACCTTCAATATATTAGACGGAGGAAGATTCTGACACCATTTTTTGGGGTGGGGGTGCGTCTTATATTTCCGAAAAATGCGGTAGCTACTTTCGGTTACTAGCGGCTGTAACGTGTGCTACGAAAAATGACGAATTATGCACAACGCATTTCTGATAACGGAAGATATCCAAGGCAAAAGGGATTTTACAAATCGGATTCTCAGAAAGGAATATATTCCAAATATGGTACAAATGGAAAATTAACCTCTTACACCTCCTAGTGGCAAAACTGTGTGGTACAAAAATCAGTAAATATATGAAAAAACATTCCTCGCCACAAACGCAATCCATAGCAAAAAAATTCTTCAAATAGGACTTTTCAGAAGTGGCAATATCATTACTACAGAGATTTACGTTAACGTCCAATTGCGGGAAATCCCAACGTTATTTTGATTTAAAAGAAAAAAAAAAAAAAAAAAAACACGAAAGATGACACCTAATTTTAGGGTGTAATGGGGTCTTTTGAATTCGTTTTGACGCGAATTAAATTTATCAAAGCTATTCAAACTCAATGGAACTGTTATGGAAAACAGTAGTAACTACCCGAAGAAAGAAGTTTTTTAGTCGGGTTTTTGATCCCGCAGATATTGCTGTAAACGGAATCGTGAACTTACGCCCTCTGGTGGAAGACTTGTGAGTGCAGGAAATTTTTAAATTATATGAGAAACATTGCGCAGCGGAAACGCTCTCCAACAGAGAAAGAAATTTTCAAATCGGACTCTTAGAAGCAGAGATATCGACAAAAATAAGATGTGCATCTACACCCCTGGTGGGAAAAACATGCGTTATTTTAAGAAGAAGGTATTCTCAAAAGGTTTTTCGACGTGTACGGCATCGGTCCAGGAAAGAATTTTTTTCAGTCGAGTTTTCATGAGCTAGATTTTGCTGCAAATACATCAGAAGCCGGAATTAACGCATATGCCCCTGGTGGCCAAACCATTCTCTACCACATATTAGAAATTATATGAAAAACATTTCCCACCAAGAGCTAGCTGTATGCGGTACAGGAAGAATTTTTTAAATCGGAGTTTTAAAAGCAGAAATATCGAGGAAAACGCAATTTACAGTAACGCCCATAGCGGAAAGCTTATGAATTACTTGAAAATGCCGAAATTATGTGAAAAACATTTCGCACCGGAAACGCTATCCAACACTGGATTTTTTCAAATCGGACTCTTAGAAGTAGAGATATTGCAAAAATAAGATATACATCTACGCCCCAGGCGGAGAAACCATGCATTATTTTAAGAAGAAAATATTCAGAAAAGCTTTATCGACGTGAGTGGCATGGGTTTACGAAAGAATTTTTTCAGTCGAGATTTCAGAAGCTCAGATTTTCTGGTAAATTACACAAGAAGCAGAAATTAACACTTATGCCCTCTGGTGGCCAAACCATTCTTTACCAAAAATTATGTGCAAAAGACAGGACCTGTATCCGCTGAAGATTTTTTTCTTCAAATCGGAGTTTTAGAAGTAGAAATATCGGGGGGAAACACAATATACTTTTACGCCCCTTATGCGTAACTTGAAAACGTGATTATGCCTAAAATACTCTTCTACATAAATAAAATCTAAAGGTGAAAAAATTTCTTCAGTCGGATGTTTAGAAGCAAATATATGGAATAAAATGTATTTTGAATTCGATATCATTTGCATTTACGCCCTCCAGCGACGAAATTACATCGTGAAAAAAAAATCGAAATAAAGGATTATCATTTGCATTTTTTCAAGCTTCCCAATGCAAAAAGAATTTTTTAAATAGGATTAACAGTTGCAGGGATATGGTGTCCAAAGACGGACGGACAAACCGATAACATAAGCACGACCTTTTTGAACAAAAGACGTGCTAATAAAAAAAAAAAAAGTACGCATACATGTTTTTTGCGGTGAGCGGCGCTGTCCGAAAAAGATTTTTTTCCGTTGGATTTTCTAAGGGAAGATGCGATTGCAAACATGTTAAAAACAGAAATATGCACACACACCCACCCTCCTAGTGGCAAAACATTGTCACCAAATATTGTAAAATGCATGCGAAAATTCATCGTCATGACCTCTATCTAATGCAAAAAGAATATTTTAAATACAAGTTTAGAAGAATATTTGATTTCGGAAAAAAATCAATATAAATTTACGCCCCCCCCTAGCAGTAAGTTCATGCATTAACATATAGAAACTGTACATAAAATGGCCTTCGTGGAAAAAGGTGTCGGAAGGCTAAAAAAAAAGAATTACATCTGTTTTGTTTTGTTTAAGAAGCCGTACAAAGCAAAATGTATTTTGAATTTAATAGCATGTGCATTTACTCCCCTTAGCGGCGAGGTTGTGCATCGGGAAAAGACCAAAGCGTATATAGATCGTCGTTTTCAAAGTTCAGGCTTTTGACTGCAAAAATAATTCTTCAAATCGGACTGATAATTGCAGAGATATGGTGTCCAACAGCGGCGCAAGGAGGATTTCTTTATGGGGGTGGTCCAAAATATTGAAGATGCAATAAAAATACACCAGAGGAAACATATTCCAAAATAATGGAAAGCGATAAAAAAAAAATATTTGGGCCACATTAAAGTTCGTTTGTAATTATTAGTAAAATATACAGGGGTTGGCACTACTCTTTTAAAGTTTTCGCCCAATTAAATTTTTTTTATCGCCAAAGTGTTATTTATAACAGTACAAAAAGGTAATCGCCAAAAGGGTTTTTTTTTTTTTTTTTTTTCGCAAATTGCGAAGATGGCGATCGGCAGCGCGACCCCTGATATATATTTAGAAATATGTAGTTAATATATTTAAAAATAAGCAGCCAATAACAAAGTGATATCTCACGGGGAGGGCCCGGGCCCCTGGGGGGGGGCGCTCTTTGTATTGGTATCCACAGACAGACATACGGACATACTGATACTATAATATAAGCACGTAGTTTTTCAAAAGGCGTGCTAAAAAAACTGATTATAAAAAATCGCGTAGGCAAGGTTAATCACGAATAACACCATTTAATACTGAGAGCTCGCCTTTTACCCTCCCGTATGCAGAAAATCAAATACGGCTGCAATGTTTCTATCTAAATGCACGGTGCAATGAACAATTCTCATTTCGATCCTCGCTTCAGCGCTTAGTGGGGCGGGCTGGTGATCGTTTAGTTCTCCATAATTCAAGAAAATTAATTTTTTTTTCTTCCTTCCTTATAACCTATCGATTCAAAATGTACTTAAGCACAACAGGGTCGGTAAACCAGAAAGTAATGATTCCTAAAGAGAAGGCGACGAATGCTAATTGATTCTTAACGCTTACGAAGCAAGAAGAATTAATCTGCTAAGTTGCACAATTTTCTTTCTCACTAACAAGGATGTCCAATTACCATTTCTTAAAAATATGGGAAGAAAGGACGGACGACGCGAAAGGCTAACTGGTTTTAGATCAAATGTTGTATGTACCATTTCCCGGGGGCAAGCAAGTATTTGTCATTGAGCAAGGCCAAAGATCTCGCTGCCTTCAGCCAGGTGAATTAACTTCGGTGAGTCACGAAGGACTTCTGGCAGGATATTAGTAATGGCACTTCAACGCACTCACACTACCTTAAAACAATAAAACACGCAATGGTAATAACAGAAGGGTGGAGAGAAAAAGGCAGCTGAAATCGCGGAAAACTAAAAATCTCACGAGGGTACAAGACTTCGCATTTATTTCCTTTTTTTCAACACAAAATGTAACAAAAATACACTGCAACACTTCGTATAACAATATTCCCAGCAGCTATTTATTAAGGTGGTTCCAGCTAAAATCTCGGCCTTATGTTTCCAAACTTCTTTACATATTTTCTTCGCAATTAATGCATATTCCGAAGGATGAAAATTTGCACATCGATAAAACTAACTTTTAAGTTATAGCATGGTATACTTAATACTTACCAAAACATATCCATAATTAAGCAATCCAACATGCGCTTGTCTACTGACGTCATCAATGTACAGGTCGCGCCATCTATTAACAGGTCTAAACATTACTCAAAAAAGAAAAATGATTGATTTTTAATATAATTATGGTGATGTTTCAGCCAGTATTAAGTATACCATGCTATAACTTAAAGTTAATTTTATCGATGTGCAAATTTTCATCCTTGGAAATTGCGAAGAAAATACGTAAAGAAGTTTTACCACTGGAAACATAAGGCACAGATTTTGGGTGGAACAACCTTAATGCCCAAAATCAGAGCTTCCAGCTTTTTAATTGAAAAAAAAAAAAAAATCTTTCCATGTTGATAAAAAATATATATATCATCATCATCATCAACAATCATTAGCAATCTACTCTGGATGAAGGTTTCTCTAAGTCTTTTTCATAACTTTCTATTTTGAGACTGACTATTCCAAGATACTCCTGCCGCCCCGATGGCGCAGTGGTCTAAGCCATCGGTTCCCAACCGGTGGTACGGGTATCCCCGGGGTGTACTTGCTGGGCCGTTCGACTAAAGACGACTTTAGTCGTCTTTCCAGTAATGATGACATCTGTTCACCCGAAGCTTTCCTCGATTATTTTACGTTTTACAATGCAACACAGGATCTTTTGGCACTTTTTTTTTCTCTCTTTTTTTTTTGGGGGGGGGGGATTGATAAGGATTCATGGGAGACGAATCATAACGCACAACAGCAAAATCATTTCATTTTTCTGTATTTCAAAAACACCTACATTAATTTTTGGGCATTATTTCAGAAAACTGGGGACTTCTCTTTTCAGCTAGATCTTATTTTCGTTTTGAACAAGGTTTCAAGAGCCAAGCACGTGTTCCTTCGAACAATGAGCCTCTTCTGCCATTTTGGGAACAAACCACGATGCCCTTGCAAAATGCTACGTAATATGGTTGAGCAGAAGAAGTGTTCTGATTAGTTTTGTCGGTTACTTAGTTTAAACTATGATAATTTTTCAGAAAATTAAAAAAGATCATGTTTTTAAGAGGCATAAAAACACATCAAATCAACAGTTCGCGTATTTTCCTAGTTTCAAGAAGTGGGCATTTTCCTGTGGACAACCTTTCCTCATACATATCATGAGGAACTGTTTAATGGCAACTGCCCTTGAAAAACTGAAATACACTGAAAATTTACGGATTCTTTTCAATTCTCTGGCCTTCATAAAATCATTGTACATACACTAAACCTTGGTCAAACGACATGCCTGAAATTCACTTTAGTCGTCTTTCCAGTAATGATGACATCTGTTCACCCGAAACTTTCCTCGATTACTTTACGTTTTACAATGCAACGCAGGATCTTTTGGCACTTTTTTTTTCTCTCTTTTTTGGGGGGGGAGAAGGGGGGAGAGGGGATTTTTTTTTTTTATATTGGAGGTTTAACGACCACCGTGAGCAACTCAATGGGCTATAAGCAGTCGCCCGTCCCTAATTTAGGGCCACTGGTTCCAGGGAAGGGAGAGAGCCAGTGTCGTAAGACAAACACAACATCCATGCCTCACCGGGATTCGAACCCGGACCCCGTTCGGACGAATGATCAGAGGCCATCGCTTAGACCACTGCGCCACCGGGGCGGCAGGAGAGGGGATTGATAAGGATTCATGGGAGACGAATCATAATGAACAACAGCAAAATCATTTCATTTTTCTGTATTTCAAAAACACCTACATTAATTTTGGGGCATTATTTCAGATAACTGGGGACTTCTCTTTTCAGCTAGATCTTATTTTCGTTTTGAACAAGATTTCAATGATCTTCGAGTACCATTTTTAAAATGACTCGGGAGTAGGGCTTCCACTTCCACTCTGCACTTTTTCTGTTTTAAGGAGCAAAAAAAATAAGGAAAGAAAATGATTACTTACAAGTTGCAAAATAAAATGCTGAATATGTTGCACAGAAACCTGAATACATAACAAAAATGCAAGAATGTCAGCCTTTTAAAATCGAAAAACGATTTTGAAAGTTAAAAGAACAAAATAACGTCTGTCTCTCGCGGTGAGACAGAGAAATATGAAACTAAATAGGTAAGAGAGGAAACTGGAAAGAGGCTGAGGGAAAGATTGGTGCACACAATTAACATAATAAAAATGGGAAGGCTTGCTTACCACTTTGTCGGCAATTCCTTTTCTCACATCTGTAGGTTTCCGGTGTTTTCTTAACATTTATTTGAGATTCCTGGGTTCCCCAAAATATTATATGATGCTTATCTATTAAACTATATGGGTGTTACAGGACCGGCTTATTCACTGTGTATTTGCAATTTGCTTATTGCAGTTTCAAAGGTAATGAGTGTGAGCCCTGCTGTATAAGTGGTGTCCCACTTTCTATTCTTTCCTTTGACTGATTTTTGAATTCTCCCACCGATGTTTCCTCACCAGCTTGCCCTGCTAGAACAAGCACAAACAACATATTAGAAAAAACATACTGTTACAGTGGACCCCCCCCCCCCCTCCTAAAACCTGAAGAAAACTTTAAAATTTGTCCGCCATGTCGCGTATTGTATGAGGCAGCTAGGAATCACAGTTCGGCAGGCTCACATGTTCTTTTACAGTTCAGTTTTTTTTATTTATTTCTCATTTACGTTGTTTTTTCTTTCGGATGTTCTCTAAATTAATTAACAAAATTGCGGGATAATTGGGAAGTCGCTCCAATGCTCTTGAAGGCAAGAAACGCAATATTTTTGCCATTTTGAATTGTTTCTATCTGTGGGAAAAGTTAGCACTCAATGGTTACTCTGGAAATTGATAAGAGCAAAGCGATAGGCCCAGAAGAGGACTTCTAGATTTCTTGAGGAGGGGCCGATGTTACGACCCACCCCCGCCATTAATTTAGTAATTAATGGGCGTGGTTGATGTGTGAAATTAATTAAGTATTAATTGTTCGAGGCTTGATTGGAGTTTAAAAGTGTAAACAGCAGATAAAGTTTTATCTGGGGGTTTGGAAAGAAAAGAGGCGACGAATTCTCTCTCTGGCTGGGTGGTCTCAGAATAGCTCTGTTAGGTCATAAATATCAGGGCGCAGCTGACGGGAAACTAAGCAACACGGAATGGTACCTTTCGAAGAGGGGTCCACTTGAGTAAATGAATGAAGATGGGGACAAAAGGTTTAGCGAATAATCGTAAATTAGTCGATTGTTTGGGGCATTTTCGAGAACAATTGCTCTCTGTGTGGTCCGTGCAGAAAAATAAGAGTTCGCACTTGGCATGAACATAAGGAAGAAAGTTCAGTTGTCTGTGCGCTCTCCGATGTGAAAGGCTGGATGCCTTGGATCTGCAAAAAATGAATTGGGAAAAATGAAGCAGCGAACCTCCCCGCATTTGGTAAGAAATGGAGACAACTCGAGGCAGCTGGAGATGCCAGTTTGCCATAAAGACAGCAGAATGCCTAAATCCGCGGGATAAAGCAGAAATTTCTAGGCTGGAGCGTAATGGAACTCAGCGACTGTTTGGCCTAATGAAAGCCAAGTTACAGGGGAATTAAGAAGTCTGCGAGTGGACAGTGGTCATTCCTATGAGAAGCGAAGCCAAGCAAAGTCGGGTTCGGATGCCAACCACTGCAGTGTGGAATCGTCACCCCCATTCATCCCCTACTGTGGAGGAAGTGAAGAGATGCGCTTGTCTTACGGGGTGAAGCGAGGCCCCATGTGTGCGTGTGTGTGGTCGCGTAAGCAGCGAAGCCACTACGTGTAAGTGCGACGGGATAAAAACATGTCGAAAGAAAAATATGAGCGTAAGAGCGGTGGCTTCGATACCTAACAAATATACAGGTGAAATGTTGAGTTGCCGATATACGCTTAAGGTAAAAGCACGTCTGATTTCGCTCGGCCGAGAAAATTAATCTTGGAAACCGCAACATCAGATGTGAGAGGGCCTATTTTGCTTAACGGCCACCTTCAAATCGTCACGAGAATAGATCAGTGTGCACTCTAATCATTGCAACAAAGTGCGGCGTGATATTACCATTTTTAATTGTGTGCTTCATTTACATCAAGCGTCAAAGTGAAGTGTTGAATCATCGGTGCTGCCACATGGTGCAAGTGTCTGTGTGTGTGTGTTTTTGTCGTGTGATATTATGTGATGCACAACGGATTTGCACAGCAAAGTCACGTAACTGTAAGTAGATGAATATTTCCTTTTTCTTTCTTCGCACATCTGCGAACTTGTGCCATCCCGACACCCAAAGCTGCATGGACATAGATGCAGTAATGCTGAGTGACTGAACCTCAGAGGAAATACCTGCACATACAGATTTCAATTTCTTACAGGGCCCATTTCCTGATTACTTTTTTTACATGAATAAGGGAGAGGGTGTGGCCACAAATTCCGCTGGGCGGGACAGTTTCTTTTAACTTTGGTTCAGGACCAACGTCAGCGGGGCAGGGTTCTGCATGTGCATGCTTATTAGATTTAGTTAATTAACTTTGGCAGTATTTCGCACCTATAATCTTATACCGCAAATTAACGTGCTTGTGTATTTTGTGTCGCGAGTATTTTTAATGTGATCGTTTGCATATAATTTTTTTTTTATTCTCTAAGCAATTGTATATGAATATCACCTGCAGCTCTATTTAGTGTGTAAACGAGTAGTATCTCTTGTTCAGATAGTCCGGTGGAGACTCAGTCGGCTGCGTTATCCGACAGTAAAGTGTGACACCGTATGCTGCCCACATATGAGGGACAATTGTCTATGCGCCCTAGAGAGCGCCGGATCTGTTTAAATCTCGCAGAACGTTATTAAATGTTGTGTTGTGTATTTGAGAATCATGTGTTATTTGCGAAAGTGAGTGTTGTACTGGCTGGTTGGGGATTGAATGTACCGGAGTAAGATCCGGACCACTACACTCAGTCACGAATTGGTGATTGCGGGTGAACCTCATCACAACTCTGATCCCAAAGTATCATTTTTTTTAGATTATTTTATTGTTTATTTGTTGTAGTTATTTTGTTCACAAGGGGGATTCACCCAAGCCTTATGCTTCGGGTCATTCTTCAACTTTTCATTTTTTATGTTCTGGTGTGAATCTTTGAGTGCAGCAGTGCACCTGAGATTCTCACCTGGTGCCGTGGCCAACTAAATTGTACTTCAGGTCTCAAGCACCGTTACCGGCAGACTAGGCAGGAACACTGCTAGTGCCGTGTAACATTAATGGTGCCGTTGTCCCAGGATCGATACCTATATTTTGCAGCTAGCGGAACAACACTCATGTTCGTAAAATAAGTGCGAATTGACTGCCATTACTATTTTTATTTAGTTTTGTTCGGTGCGAATTTTGTATAATTTAGCATTAAGTAAGCCTTAAGCTGTTTTCTAAGAACTGCCATAATTTTAGTGGGTAAGAAAACAAAATGGCTAACACAAAAAAATCGTCATCTGCGAGTCACATGGATTCAGATGATTCTGGTGGTCACTCTGACGGAGAACATGTGAGCACTGGGGCTGCAATTGTTCCGGAAGAGAGTACACCTGTTACAAGTACAGCGGGTACATCACAGCTGAGACAAACAGCTTTAGCCGCACCTATGGTTTACGGTGAGCAAATAGCGGGATGCATAAACATGTTGAGGCTATTTACAGGCACTGATCCGCTGTATCGTGCTAAACACTTTTTCAGGATGTCGAAAGTGTAGCGATGGTGGGTAGATGGTGTGAGCAAACTAAACTCGCGATTGCAAAATCTAAATTTCGGGAGAGAGCAGCTGAATTTCTATCTGATAGCGATGAGCTGAGGGCTGAAACCGAATATGTAAATTTTAAACGGCTTGTCATTGATCGCTTCCAAGCCGAAGAGCCATTGGTAACGCGAATGAAGCAGTTTATGAATTGTGTGCAATTGCCAGGACAAGATGTTCGGCAGTACGCAACACGTCTTAAGAGCGCAGCTACGAAATATCATGGTCATAAGTCGGATATGTCCGAAGAGACAAGGAAGCACAGGGATCAAGAAGCGATGTGCCAATTTATTTCAGGGTTATCTGAATCGATTAGGCGTTGGGTACTAACAAAATGCCCCGGAAACTTTGGATGCTGCAGTTCTCATCGCAATTCAAGAGGAGGAGAATTTAGCACTCATGGGTAGAAAAACTTTGGTGAATACGGTGGAAGGAGGCAGAGGGGACGAGGAGTCGGTAATGCTGGCCCGCACTTTGCAACAGATGTTGTCGCGTTTGGAAGCCATGGAGAATACGGTAGGGCAGTTAGTCGGGAATTCTCAGGGAAGAGAAGACAGGAAATCGGAAGGAATGAGAGAAATAGAGAGACATTTCAGCGATCTAACCCCCAGCTCTTCGGGGCGGAACGAGCTAGATGGAAGGAAACAAGGCCAGATGATCGCCGGGGTTTCGGTAATCGAAATGATTCACTCGAGGAGAATTGTGGATCGCAACAAAACACGGCGCAGCAAAAGTAGAATTTTGTGCTTTGGGTGTGGATTAGAAGGCCACGTGATCCGGTTGTGCCCTAATTTGGATGGGTCAAATAGGACGGAGACAATACCCAAACAGGTATATAGCAGAGGAAGTGGAAGAGATTCTCATTACGAGGTATCAGGAAAATTTGGTACACAGAAACCAGATTCCAAGAATAAGTCTTTAAACTAAATAAGGGTCGATTTGTAAGAGGTATCTCGGCCCAGTCAGAGTTTAAATCCTCTCAGGTGCGTTATGTTTCTATTCAAAGTGGGGACAATTTGCCGATTATTAACGCAGATCTCGAAGGCGACAAAATTAAGTTATTAGTCGACACGGGATCATCGGTAACTCTTTTGGCGAAAGATGCTTATTTAAGATTGAAAGGTCGCAGGAAATTGACTCCCATCAATTCAGATTTAAGGATAAAAAGCATCACAGGGGAAACCATTCCAACCTTAGGATGTTACAACGTAAACCTGCGAATCAAAGGAAGAAATATCTTTGTCAAAGCCCATGTGTCAAAATACCCGCTGAGTGAAAATTACTCAGCATTGTTAGGAATTGATGCGATGCGAACACATCACTTAACCTTCTCTGCCCATTCGAATCAGCTGTTGTTTCCCGACCCCCCACCCACGCGGTGCTCTCCGCAGAAAGAGAGGGACGCGGACGATATGCTTGAGGAGGGTGACTGTTGCCTCCCTGGCGCAGAAAACTTGTGTCCCTCCCAACGCAGAAATGTTCCTTCAAGTGAAGTTGGGAACACCGCTTCGTATGAGAGTACAGACTGTCTTGTTTGAACCGCATCCACGTGCACGCAAAGATGGATTACTTTTGGCACGGTCTGTTAATAATGTCGCATCAAGTGGTTTATATGATGTAAAAGTAGCAAACACTAGTAGTTCCCCTATTTGGTTAAACAAACATACTAAGCTATTTCAAGTAGAACCTGTGGAAATCACTCAGAATTCACGGGAAATAGGTGTAACGCAGCGCGGTACTTTGCCTGTGTCTGCCGGTGATTTTAAATTGGAGCATTTGAATTATTTTGAACGTGAGAAGGTTTTGGAATTACTGATGACATATTCCGATGTTTTTGCACGGGATCCCATAGATTTGCAGGGCACTGACCTCGCTGAACATGAAATTCATCTAACAGATGACAAACCCTTTAAGCTTCGCCCATACAATGTTCCGCATGCTCTTAGACCTGAATTAAAAGATCAAGTGAATGAATTACTGGATGCTGGAATTATTTCTAAGTCGGATAGTCCATATAGCTCCCCAATTGTCCTCATTCGAAAACGGGACAATTCATATCGTTTCTGTTGTGACTTTAGAAAATTGAATCAGATAACCAGAAAAGACAGTTACCCAGTCCCCAGAATACAACAGACCCTATCTCTTTTGCATGGATGCCGAATTTTCTCGAAAATAGACCTTTTGGCAGGGTATCATCAAATCAAAATCAGGGAACAAGACAAGCACAAAACTGCTTTTTCCTGCGAATTTGGTCATTTCGAGTGGAACCGTCTCCCGTTTGGATTGTGCAACAGTCCTGCAACTTTTGAAAGAGCTCTAGACTCATTGTTTTTGGACAAGCGTGATGATGGCATTCTAGTGTACGTGGACGATATTTTGTGTGCATCTAAGACCTTAAATGAACACTTGGAGAAATTGGAGTTAATTTTCCAACGTTTAAGAAGGCACAAGCTTAAAATTAAGCCAAGTAAATGTGAGTTTGCGACCAAGGAGGTTACATATCTTGGGCACCTTCTGGATGGTCAAGGAGTAAGGCCAAACCCTGAAAACGTGGAGGCCGTACGGGATTTTCCAGCCCCACGCACTGTTAAGCACGTCCGAGCCTTTTTGGGAATGGCGGGCTACTACAGGCGCCATATCAAAAATTTTGCATCCATTGCCCAACCTTTGACAAATCTCACCAGGAGAAATGTAAAATTTATCTGGGAGGAGCAGTGTGAGGAGTCCTTCCAGCAATTGAGGAGGGCGCTCATAAGTGAGCCGCTGTTGGCTTACCCAGATTTCTCGAAAAGATTCTTCGTGACCACAGATGCATCCAAATTGGCTATTGCGGGTATACTCGAGCAGGAGGACGAAGAGGGCGTCAGACATCCTATTGCATTCTTCAGCAGAAAACTTAATCCCGCAGAACAAAATTACAGCGCAACTGAGCAAGAGGCTTTGGCAATAGTTGCATCCATCACGCATTGGCGGGAATATTTAGTGGGTAGGCAGTTTACAGTTATAACTGATCACAGACCCTTAAAGTGGCTGATGACGCTAAAGACTCCAACTCTAGGCTTGTTAGGTGGAATCTCAGTCTATCCGAATATGATTTTGATGTAATGTATCGCCCAGGGAAGAAGAATACAAACGCGGATGTGTTGTCGAGGCATATTGCAGCAGTGGTAGCAAGTGATGCGGCTCCAGGCCCTACATTTGATGCTGAGGCCATAAAGGCTGCACAACGGGCAGACCCGAATTTGGTCGAAGTAATCAATTGCATCGAGGGGCGTGACTACTCTGCTGTTGATAAAATCACAGATACCTACTTCATGCGTGACGACCTGCTATATCATTTTTCCTTGCCAGCCAAAAACAGTCCACGCAGACTTGTTACTGAACAGTTGGTGGTGCCTGACTCTCTAAAGTCTGAGGTAATGAGAGCTGAGCATGATGGTATAAGCGCAGGGCACTTAGGGTTTGAGAAGACATTGGGGCGAATTAGACTCAAATATTTTTGGCTCAATATGTTTGCTGATGTAAAAAATTACACTGCTAGTTGTGAGGAGTGTTTAAAACGCCGGGGCTACAAGAGAAACCAAAAGGCGGGTTTAATTACCCCGGAAATAGTGCCAGTTCCGTGGTCCAAAATTTCCATGGACATCGCAGGACCTCTTCAAACGACAGAGAACGGGAACAAGTACCTATTGGTAGTCACCGACTCTTTTACCAAGTATATTGAGCTAATCCCCTTAAAATCTCAAACAGCCAAAGAAGTAGCTGAAAAATTCTCGACGCACGTTATAGCGAGACATGGTGTACCTCATACTTTGTTGACTGACAGAGGAACGAACTTTTTGTCAGAATTAATGTCCGAACTCTACAGAAGATTAGGCATTAAGAAACTGAATACGAGCCCGAGGCATCCGGAGACTGACGGACAAGCGGAACGAAGTATCCGTACAGTGATGCACTCCTTAGCGCTTTACTGTTCTCCGACTGGGAAAGATTGGGATAAGTTTACAGATTTTGTAGCTATGGCGTACAGAGCGGCCACTCACAGCGCTACTAGGGAAACTCCCAATTTCCTCATGTTTGGAAGGGACTTGAATATGCCTGGGCATTTGCTGAGCGAGGAAATCCCTTGGAGCTACTCTGAGCACCCGAATGATGCAGAGAGCTTGGTTATGCGAATGCAGGAAGCATTCAGAATTGTTCGCGATAACCTTGAAGAGGCAGCCCAGAACTCAAGGGACTATCGGGCACGGACGGCAGTAGATAAGCAAATCAAGGTGGGTGATCTTGTTTATCAACACGACCCTTCGGCGTCCAAGGCAAGATCGCGCAAGCTGATGAAACCGTCCATAGGACCCTTTAGAGTGGTGGAAAAGACTTCACCAGTTAACTTCAAAATTGTGCCGGTGAACGATATGAGGCGTCCTCGCCTAACCCATGTTGATAGGATCTTTAAAGCCCCACAGAGAAGGGTATTCGACACGTGGCATTTCCAGGAAACAGTTCGGGATGCGGGAGATGAACCTGAGTCACAGCACCTCGCACGAACCACATGGGAGTCCGAAGATGCAGAATTGTATGAAGATGATGAATGGGAGAGCCCAATGTGGATGCTACAGTCGGGCGACCCAACGCCCTCCGCAGCAATTCCGCTCTCCCTCAGAAACAGAACCCTTTGCAGCGCGAACCCGCATGATTGTAGATCCCTTACGAGTGCAGGGAAGCCAGGTCAAAAGTCCTCCAATCATTTCGCGGGCGTCGCTGAGACCAAGGGATGATTACGGGCGGGTGTTAAGGGCTAGTAACACCATGCCACACACTGACAGACGGGGAGCAGTCGACATTATAGTGGATCCCCAGGAAGACTGTGACACCACGATTATCTACGATGTTGAGAAGGAACTCGAAGACAGTGGAACGCAAGAATTTGGCATCGAGCGCAGATAAAAGCGGGCGTAGGAGCATCGAACGTGAGAGATCTGTGGAACTCGTGGATTCTCGAAGCTATGCCTCATATTTAAATTTTCTTTCCGCCTATCTCGACGGGTAGCAATGAACGTGTGATGAAATCCTTAAACTTTCCTTCCGCTCTCAGGGCGCTTAAGTCCGGAATTAGGTGCCTTGCGACGGTGGGAAAGGGTTGAGTGTTTACAGTTAAAAAAAAAAATAGAATGATTGGATGAATAAACTTCATCCAGTCATCCCTTTTTTTTTCTTTCATGGGGGGATGGAATGTTACAGTGGACCCCCCCTCCTAAAACCTGAAGAAAACTTTAAAATTTGTCCGCCATGTCGCGTATTGTATGAGGCAGCTAGGAATCACAGTTCGGCAGGCTCACATGTTCTTTTACAGTTCAGTTTTTTTTATTTATTTCTCATTTACGTTGTTTTTTCTTTCGGATGTTCTCTAAATTAATTAACAAAATTGCGGGATAATTGGGAAGTCGCTCCAATGCTCTTGAAGGCAAGAAACGCAATATTTTTGCCATTTTGAATTGTTTCTATCTGTGGGAAAAGTTAGCACTCAATGGTTACTCTGGAAATTGATAAGAGCAAAGCGATAGGCCCAGAAGAGGACTTCTAGATTTCTTGAGGAGGGGCCGATGTTACGACCCACCCCCGCCATTAATTTAGTAATTAATGGGCGTGGTTGATGTGTGAAATTAATTAAGTATTAATTGTTCGAGGCTTGATTGGAGTTTAAAAGGTAAACAGCAGATAAAGTTTTATCTGGGGGTTTGGAAAGAAAAGAGGCGACGAATTCTCTCTCTGGCTGGGTGGTCTCAGAATAGCTCTGTTAGGTCATAAATATCAGGGCGCAGCCTGACGGGAAACTAAGCAACACGGAATGGTACCTTTCGAAGAGGGGTCCACTTGAGTAAATGAATGAAGATGGGGACAAAAGGTTTAGCGAATAATCGTAAATTAGTCGATTGTTTGGGGCATTTTCGAGAACAATTGCTCTCTGTGTGGTCCGTGCAGAAAAATAAGAGTTCGCACTTGGCATGAACATAAGGAAGAAAGTTCAGTTGTCTGTGCGCTCTCCGATGTGAAAGGCTGGATGCCTTGGATCTGCAAAAAAAATGAAGCAGCGAACCTCCCCGCATTTGGTAAGAAATGGAGACAACTCGAGGCAGCTGGAGATGCCAGTTTGCCATAAAGACAGCAGAATGCCTAAATCCGCGGGATAAAGCAGAAATTTCTAGGCTGGAGCGTAATGGAACTCAGCGACTGTTTGGCCTAATGAAAGCCAAGTTACAGGGGAATTAAGAAGTCTGCGAGTGGACAGTGGTCATTCCTATGAGAAGCGAAGCCAAGCAAAGTCGGGTTCGGATGCCAACCACTGCAGTGTGGAATCGTCACCCCCATTCATCCCCTACTGTGGAGGAAGTGAAGAGATGCGCTTGTCTTACGGGGTGAAGCGAGGCCCCATGTGTGCGTGTGTGTGGTCGCGTAAGCAGCGAAGCCACTACGTGTAAGTGCGACGGGATAAAAACATGTCGAAAGAAAAATATGAGCGTAAGAGCGGTGGCTTCGATACCTAACAAATATACAGGTGAAATGTTGAGTTGCCGATATACGCTTAAGGTAAAAGCACGTCTGATTTCGCTCGGCCGAGAAAATTAATCTTGGAAACCGCAACATCAGATGTGAGAGGGCCTATTTTGCTTAACGGCCACCTTCAAATCGTCACGAGAATAGATCAGTGTGCACTCTAATCATTGCAACAAAGTGCGGCGTGATATTACCATTTTTAATTGTGTGCTTCATTTACATCAAGCGTCAAAGTGAAGTGTTGAATCATCGGTGCTGCCACATGGTGCAAGTGTCTGTGTGTGTGTGTTTTTTTGTCGTGTGATATTATGTGATGCACAACGGATTTGCACAGCAAAGTCACGTAACTGTAAGTAGATGAATATTTCCTTTTTCTTTCTTCGCACATCTGCGAACTTGTGCCATCCCGACACCCAAAGCTGCATGGACATAGATGCAGTAATGCTGAGTGACTGAACCTCAGAGGAAATACCTGCACATACAGATTTCAATTTCTTACAGGGCCCATTTCCTGATTACTTTTTTTACATGAATAAGGGAGAGGGTGTGGCCACAAATTCCGCTGGGCGGGACAGTTTCTTTTAACTTTGGTTCAGGACCAACGTCAGCGGGGCAGGGTTCTGCATGTGCATGCTTATTAGATTTAGTTAATTAACTTTGGCAGTATTTCGCACCTATAATCTTATACCGCAAATTAACGTGCTTGTGTATTTTGTGTCGCGAGTATTTTTAATGTGATCGTTTGCATATAATTTTTTTTTTATTCTCTAAGCAATTGTATATGAATATCACCTGCAGCTCTATTTAGTGTGTAAACGAGTAGTATCTCTTGTTCAGATAGTCCGGTGGAGACTCAGTCGGCTGCGTTATCCGACAGTAAAGTGTGACACCGTATGCTGCCCACATATGAGGGACAATTGTCTATGCGCCTAGAGAGCGCCGGATCTGTTTAAATCTCGCAGAACGTTATTAAATGTTGTGTTGTGTATTTGAGAATCATGTGTTATTTGCGAAAGTGAGTGTTGTACTGGCTGGTTGGGGATTGAATGTACCGGAGTAAGATCCGGACCACTACACTCAGTCACGAATTGGTGATTGCGGGTGAACCTCATCACAACTCTGATCCCAAAGTATCATTTTTTTTAGATTATTTTATTGTTTATTTGTTGTAGTTATTTTGTTCACAAGGGGGATTCACCCAAGCCTTATGCTTCGGGTCATTCTTCAACTTTTCATTTTTTATGTTCTGGTGTGAATCTTTGAGTGCAGCAGTGCACCTGAGATTCTCACCTGGTGCCGTGGCCAACTAAATTGTACTTCAGGTCTCAAGCACCGTTACCGGCAGACTAGGCAGGAACACTGCTAGTGCCGTGTAACAATACCAAGCTTAAGCAGCATTCGACCTCCTCGTCCTCACCCTCAGGCAAAAGTTTTCTGTAAAAAGATTAAATTCTGGCAGGAAAAACATACGACTTCAGAAACAACAAAATCTGCTTTATTAGACGGTTACAATTTGGTTGGGCGACTATTAATTCAGTTACAGTTCAAGTTTTTACATCTCTTGAACGAAAATTTCCTCCTTTTTTTCTCCTTTGAGGAGGACTGATTTTGATGAAACTTCTCAAAAAAGGGAAATTTTCTCTGAAAGTGGAAGCTCTGCTCGGGAGTATTTTCACATTTAAAAGCTGATGTACACAAATTCACGATACAACTTCTTGATGTTATGCAGCTGTGCACTAACATGGTATGAGGGAAAATATTTTGTACACACGAATTACTCAAATAAGGGGAAATCACTTTTTTTTTTTTTTTACGCACAGCGATTTCATGGCACTTAAACTGAATGAGGCCAGTAGTCCTAAACTTATTTGCATCCCTCTATGAGAAATGGTCGCACGTTAACCATACTGTGCCATGTTCAGCAAAGCAAAACGTGACACGCACAATGCTCTAAAAAGAAAACCTCATTTGTGCCAAATCAAATACACTCACAGACAACAGACAATGTAATTTGCGCACAAAGAAGGAATCATCGGATTGAACTGAATGAAATTTTATGGACGTAATGATACAAATGAATGATACACTTGATGGCAAAAACAGAGCTGCAGGACAATTACAGAGGAATCTGTGGCACGCAGTCCGGTCATCTTCAATAGCGCGTCGCACCGCCTCGTGCGGCGATACATGCTGCAATACGATCCGGCATGAAGGCGAACAGACGCCTGATGTTGTCCTGCGGCAGACTGGCCTGTACGTGTTGGACGGTGTGCTTCAAATCCCGGATAGTGTGGCACGGCGGCAGCCGGCGTTTCAATTGGTGCCACACATGCTCGATAGGGGACATGTCCGGGGAGTGGGCAGGCCATGAAAACGTCTGGACAAGACGTAGGGACTCCTGGGCAACCCGAGTTGTATGCGGGCGGCTATTATCCTGCTGGTATAGCGCAACTGGAATCCCGGCCATGCAGGATTGGGAGCATATGGGGCCGTAGGATCTCATCCACATAACGCTGGCCCGTCAATGATCCACATACCACTGCTAGAGCTCATCGGCTATCGTAGTCTATGGCTCCCCAGACCATAATGCCTGCAGTGAGGGAGGTGTGGCGCTCGATAGCGAGGTTGGGATTGTGCCGTTGACCCGGGGACCTAAACACCCGGGCACGATGGTCATCTGTCCCCAAAACGAAGCGGCGCTCATCGCTAAACGCCACACGTCGCTAGTCTGTGGAGTTCCTCGTCGCTCTAGCCTGGCACCACTACACACGGAGCCAGGCGATGTTCCGGTGTTAATGGCAGCACACGTAAGGGGCGATGGGATCGCAGATTATTCGCTTCCGCGAGGCGTCAGGAAATGGTTCGTGGGCACACGGGAGCCGCTACATCTGCTTGTATAGTGGATCGGGTCCCCGTGGGATCCGTTCGTGCCTGGCGCACGATCAGTCGATCCACTCTACCGGTGGTCCTCTTGGTCAGTCCGGAACCGCTCCGCCGTGTGGCAGTGCCGTCACGTGTCCACTGCTCCCAACACAGTCGGACAGTATGATCAGAACGATCCACATGGCGGGCTATACGGCGCGCCGACCACCCTGCTGTTCCCAGCCCGATGATCAGGCCTCTCTCAAAGTCCGTAATTTGCGTAAATCGACGTCTCTGGCGTCTACCCGGCATTCTTGTGCTTGCGTCAGCCGGTGCTTTTCGCTTTCATGGGGCATCGACTACACGCCGGTTTATAAGACTGCCGGTTCGTGCTTGCAGCGCCACCACAGGATGTGCGGTCATGCGCACAGTGCGTGCATACCAGCACGCACTGTAGCTATTTGCAAAGTTTCGTGGTTGTAGCATGTTTTCTTCTAGGTGCGCAAATTTCATTGTCCGTGAGTGTATTTGAAAAGGAAACGCTCAAAATAATTACATCTCCAAGGAGATCTATGAGACGCAAACAAAATCTAACAAACTAACACAAAAATATGATGCAACATTCAGACATCTCATGGGATATCTGTTCGACGGTAAATCAATGGGTAAGATAGCTGGAAGACCTTCGAATCCGACATACGAAGATGCTTACCTCAGAGCGCTCGCTCTCTCTCACTCTCTCTCTCTCTCTCTCTCACACACACACACACACACACACACACACACACACACGCACACACAAATCTTAACTGAAATTAAATCTCTACATTTTTTGTTTAACGCAATGAAACTCTTGAACGTAATATAATGGCATAGTATCGAACAAAAAATGCATAAGAAAAATAAAAACCACACCAAACACAATAAATTCCTCAAATCAGAACTGCAACAAATGTTTCAGAGATTATATGCAGTTAGTAACCCGCACTGTCAAGAGCTGACAAATTTACTTTCTTAAATCTTTATTTCCATGCACCACTTAGCTAGAGGGAGAATTTCTGGGGAAACTCCTATGACTCATCCGAAGGTGGAATTAGCAGGGAGGAGTGGCTGGCTGCGGAAATCCCCCTATCTGACCCTTTTCCCACGGGCTTAGCTTCCATGTTTCACCCCCTCCCCAAAGAGCTTCCGGTCTAGAGATTCATATCAGCTTCTTCCAAGGAAAATCGACGGAAATAAATTCTCGTGAAAATCGTTCAACACCAGTGCAAATACTTCCCACGATGAGCATATAATTAAAAAAGGGTACACATTCAAGTAAACATAGCAACCAAAACAACAAACTTCAGCTCATCTTCCAAAAACAGAACAATGAAGTTGTGATTGTTAACAAGATGGAAACACGTGGAATAATTAATATAGCCATAAATCAAGCTGTTTTTTCCATGTAACATAACCACAGAAATTTGATCGTCCTGGAACGGGAATCGAACCCGCATCTCTCGAATTGCGCTCGGGTATGTTAACTATTACACCATATATTTTGATCGTGATTCCATAACAGTGAATTTAGATCCTGGAAACTTTTACCAATACGGATTTCGATTAATATTCCTTCCCGAGTTTCATCCTTGGAGTGGCGCAGGAATTCCCGAACTACGAGATACGGCTGGCCTCCCCCCCCCCCCCCCAGTGACGAACCTGAAATTTCTTTTAGGGGAGTACCGCGATCTTGGTATATGGGTATATGTGTATGGCTCTCAGTGTATATGTGTATTTATATATTGTTATTAAGCGTATATATGTATTTTATATAGCACAAAGAGTAAATATTAAAAAAAAATTTTTGCTAATCTGAAAGTACTCAGAAATAAATTTCACAGAACTGAAAACTGGTGTCGCCAATCGGAGAAAACAAGGAAGGGTTGTAGAACAAAATGGATACATACAGCGGTTGCTCTGGCTTTTGTAAAGGAAGAATGCGATCGGCAGCGCGACCCCTATATATATATATATATATATATATATTATAAATTTGAGTTCAATTAAAATATATGAATATATGCATTTAACTTTAGTTTGATATGTACACTGAAGAGCAATCGAATTAGTGACAGCAGGCGTTATGCAAATGTGGCTCTGTGGGCGGCCCTGTAAACGGAAACGACATGACGTATGCAGCGATCAGACAATATAAGGAGTGATGCGACGGGAATCAGTAAGAGTCGGACGCAGTATGGGTAAGACGAAGGATCTATGCGCATTTGATCGTGGGTAAATTGTCGGGGCCCGACGAATGGGTCACTCCACCTCGGAAGTCGTGCAGGCACTGGGATTTTCACGAGCCATTGTGTCACGGGTGCACCGTGAGTACATCGAATCCGGTAAAACCATCCCTGCAAGAGCCAACTGCCGTGGACAACAGCGTGTGGATGAGCGGGGTCATCGTCGGCTAGCTCGCATTGTAACAGCGGATAGACGGGCCACAGTGCAACAAATCGCTCGGCAATTTAACGCTGGTGCACAAAAACGTGTAAGCAGCCACACCATCCAGAACCATCTCCTCGGTATGGGGTACAGAAGCCATCGTCCCACGAGGGTACCGCTGCTGACCGAACATGACGGGGTGCAAAGATTAGCATGGGCGCGGGAACATCGCCACTGGATCCCAGACATGTGGGAAAATGTTGCCTGGACTGATGAGTCGAGATTCACGTTGGTATATGCGGATGGCAGAATACGAGTACGGCGCAAACCACATGAAGCGATGGATCCTTCTTGCCAGCAGGGTACTCTTCAAGCTGGTGGGGGTGGCATTCTCGTCTGGGGACTGTTTACGTGGACTGAAATGGGACTCCTGGTACGTGTGACATCGTCCCTCACAGGTCACCGTTACCGGGATATCCTAGACGACCATTTGCTCCCGTTTGTGCGTCTTCAACATCCCACTGGTGACCTCATCCTGCAACAAGACAATGCACCGTGCCATCGCTCCCGAATTGTATCCGAATGGTTGGATGAACACTCCACCGACGTGACTTCGCTTCCTTGGCCAGCAAGGCCACCTGACCTCAATCCCATCGAGCACATCTGGGATGCCATCGAGAGAGATGTTCAAGGCTCTGACCCTCCTCCATCAAATCTTCGTGAACTGTGGGAGCTTGTTCAGGGGTCGTGGATCCGTATGGCTTCCCAACGCTTCCGGCGTCTTGTCGAGCCCATGCCGAGACGAATCGCCACCGTCATCAGGGCGAAAGGTGGTGCTACACGTTAGTAGACAGGTATCTCTAATTCAATTGCTCTTCAGTATATACAATATGTATATTAATTATATATAGACATATACATATATATTAATCGAACTTACCTTTAAAAGTAACTGAAGTTCTAACGGTTTATTCTATATCCTATGACATGCATCAATTTCATGTTTCATTCTGTAATTATCATTTGGAAACTTTTCATCACTATAAAAATATTTTATTAGAGCAAAAGAGGCGTAGAGATATTACATCTAAGACTTCGTCTGCACTAAGAAGAACATCTGAATTCACTGAAAGAATCAAACAATTCGATGTAGTCGCTTTTGAGGCCGTAGACTCCCCCTTTTGAAATACAACAGGGGGCTGCCCCTTTGAGCTCCATCAGTTAAAGACAAAGATCCGAGTGTCCCTACCTTTTGTGTTGTTCCTCCACCACCGATTACGGGAGGAAGGAAAGACATCATATGGTATATAATTCTCCAGGTCTGACAGGCCACTTGAACTGGCATTTCATCACAATTCGTTCATGTGCACATTGTTTCGCATGCTCGGCAGTGGAATCATTTGAAGTCACCGAGGTAATAAAATATTAACCGCATATTTTATATAATTATTATCAATACAGGATAAAAAGGAAGAATCAGAACGGCTCGGTAATATGTTCGACAAAAGAAAGGCGAAAAGTGTAACCGTCGAATGTCTTCAGTGGATAAACTTGTTTTGCAAGAAACAGATCGTACTTGTCGAAAATGTAGTTGTATGAAAGTTATTAAAAGAATTCAGAAAATTCTTGAGTAAAAAAAAATGCCAAAAAAATCACTCAAAAAATAATAAAATAAATAAAACATAACTTGTAAAGGCTTCCAAGTCCTAAGCTATCTGAGAACAGTGTACCTGTTCTCAGATTGCGATGATAAGTGGCCGCAAAAGCGACACCACCAAACCGTTTATTCAGTCATTGCTGCCCAGTTGTGTGTTTCTTAAAGCGGATTTAATCATCTTTATGACCAATAAAAGCATCATTTTTTGCCATTCAACCTCGAAACTAATCCAGAACTCTTAATATCCTCCGAACACTAGAATAGAATTCTTATTTACAGGGAGGTAATAACGTCGGAGCGTATTAATTTTTGTGGTATCTATTACCGCTTCCATCTCTCGCACCATATAAGATATGACTTTACTGTTGTACGAATCACAGGTTTTCAAAATAAGATAAGACTAAGTGATGCAGTAAATCAACTTTTTTCGGCAGGTCTTTACGGTCCCTACTGCATACAATCTGCTGTGTTCTCGCAGGTGTTTTTTTTTTTTTTTTTATGATTGGGAGTTTAACGACGAACGTGAACAACTCAATGGGCTATATAAGCAGGCCCCCGTCCCTGATTTAGGGCCACTGCTTCCAGGGAAGGAAGAGAGAGAGCCAGTGACGTTAGACAAACACAACAGCCATGCCTTTTCGAACCTAGACCCAACTCGGGCGAATGATCAGAAGCCATCGCTTAGACCACTACGTCACCGGAGCGGCATAGGTATATAGTCAACACATATAAAAAGGTAATAATCAGAAAAAAAAAGTTGAATGTGTAATACAGTGCACATTCAAGTTCAGCTGTAATAACTTCAGCTAACCTGATTAATCTTAAAAACTGGAGAAACGCAATGCACAAGTTATAGTTATGTCGTGAAAAAAGTACCTACTTTGAGATTGCTATAAAAACAATAAAAAATATTACACGTGGAAAATTTCGGGAGGGGACCCCCCCCCCTATATTCCGCTGAGCAAGTTGCCCCGCCGTACCAATCGCTTGTGCGGCATCGAAACTGAGATCCCTTATGGTCTAAATTTTTTTGAAGCATTACAAATTTCTGATATTTAAATCAACAACAAAGGCACTACTTTGAACTTCCGTGTTCTTGTAAAGGAAAACAAAATTTATCACGGTGCTTCCCCTTTCATGATCAACTTAGAGCAAAATGTATAAAATTTCATTATTCGCTGTGTGTTATTTAAAAGAGATTGTTTGCAGCAAGTGTTTCCTGTAATTAATCTATCCTCCACGGATAGTGGTACAAGATTCTCTCGATGAAAATAAATTTAAAGTATCTGCGCTTTCCGAGGCGCTCTTTTTCTTCTTTAAAAGTTTGATGACCGAACATTGTTTCGACCAAAGTATATCTTTGCATGACATCGGCACTGCCCGGGAAACCGAAAATAATCTTACAGAGAATGCGATCACAATCTGCGTCAACGGCTAATTTGTCTAGTATGAAATCAAGGGCGCATTTCTACTCTTTCAGTCGGCGATTGCTGATGTCGGACTCGGAAACAGACTATCAGACAAACAGGATATGGTGTCATCAAACTAAAGGATGGGAAGTGGGACATCACACACAGAAAAACACAAACACATCAAGCTTACAGCCGTTCTTGAATCGTGTACTACTGTCCGCGTGAGTTATGATTCTCTGTACGTGAGAGAGTGTTGTGTGTGTGCGGGCGTCCTCTTCTTATCAGAATAAGTTTTTCCATCTCTTCAGTAATTGTGTGGTCTAATAAATTCGACTGCGCGTCAGTGCAGAAATAAGTTTTCTTCTTTGTTACGAAATTATAGCGTAATAAATTGCAGCCATACAAGATAAGGAATTAGCGTCAAACTAAGGAATATCGTGCTCTTCCCAAAGGAAACACTTTAAATGGAAACACTCCTCGGAATACAACTTCTCGACTCCAGCTACATCACGCTGAAACATATAGCTACTTAAAAAGCGATTCTTACGGAATTTTTCAACCACACCCCATTTATTTGACTCACTTTCATTTGCTTCTCCAAATTCCACTTAAATTCTGTTTTTTTAATACACACATTTAAATCCTAATACTTTCAGCAGGTTTTTTTCATTTCACATTGAAGGTTTAAATTACCTCAGTACTGTCGTGCTACTACGTCACCCCCCCCCTTTTTTTTTTGAGTTTAATGACCTCTATGACCTCTATCCAGTGGCGGACTGGCCATCCGATCCATAAACGGCCCTGATTTTGTGCGGCCCACTTTTGGGGAAAATGATCAAGGTGCCCCATTCCTAAAATAAACGGTATGTCAGCATTACCGTTTCCCATTTAAACATCTTTTCAACACAAGTCTGCGAATTATTGCAGTTTTTGTATTGAGGCAATAATTAGTTGACAACATTTTGCCCATATTCCTGGACCTCAAAATCCCTAGAAAAATTTAACGTAAGAAAATTACTTCCGTTGCTGAGAAACAACAGTGTACATTCTGTGAAAAAGACTATCGAAGATTTTATTCTATTGCTATAAATTTTATTCCGATCATTGAATAGTATGTGCTTGTCACAAAGGAAATCCAAATGTGCAAACAATTAATTTTGTTTTTCAAAACTTACCTGACATAAACAATTATGAAAAAATATCTTGAAAAAATTTAAAATGTCCGGACTTGCAAGAATTTTAGTGCAAATTTTATAAAGTGAGAAAAATTAAAGAATGTCCCAATTTTTATTTAATTACTTTCAAATAGAAAAATCATTTTTTTTTCTTTAGTTAAAACAGACTTTCCAGAACTGCAGTTTCAAGAATTCGTATTACTGTAAGAAACAAAAGTGGTAAATGAGATGCATTATTTCGTTCAAAAAAAAAAAAAAAAAAAGCAGATACGTCTACACAAAGCATTCCCAAAATTTTACCGTAGGTGAACCTCAATGCATTAACAAACACAACCAATTTCGAGTTTCTATCCCGACTTATTTTTAACATATTTGATTATACTGGACTGATTACTGTTACACGGCACTAGCAGTGTTCCTGCCGAGTCTGCCGGTAACGGTGCTTGAGACCTGAAGTACAATTTAGTTGGCCGCGGCACCAGGTGAGAATCTCAGGTGCACTGCTGCACTCAAAGATTCACACCAGAACATAAAAAATGAAAAGTTGAAGAATGACCCGAAGCATAACAGGCTTGGGTGAATCCACCTTGTGAACAAAATAACAACAACAAATAAAAAATAAAATAATCTAAAAAAAATGATACTTTGGGATCAGAGTTGTGATGAGGTTCACCCGCAATCACCAATTCGTGACTGAGTGTAGTGGTCCGGATCTTACTCCGGTACATTCAATCCCCAACCAGCCAGTACAACACTCACTTTCGCAAATAACACATGATTCTCAAATACACAACACAACATTTAATAACGTTCTGCGAGATTTAAACAGATACGGCGCTCTCTAGGCGCATAGACAATTGCCCCTCTTATGAGGGCAGCATACGGTGTCACACTTTACTGTCGGATAACGCAGCCGACTGAGTCTCCACCGGACTATCTGAACAAGAGATACTACTCGTTTACACACTAAATAGAGCTGCAGGTGATATTCATATACAATTGCTTAGAGAATGAAAAAAAAATTATATGCAAACGATCACATTAAAAATACTCGCGACACAAAATACACAAGCACGTTAATTTGCGGTATAAGATTATAGGTGCGAAATACTGCCAAAGTTAATTAACTAAATCTAATAAGCATGCACATGCAGATCCCTTCCCCGCTCGCTTTGGCCCTGAACCAAAGTTAAAAGAAACTGTCCCGCCCAGCGGAATTTGTAGCCACACCCTCTCCCTTATTCATGTAAAAAAATAATAATCAGGAAATGGGCCCTGTAAGAAATAAATCTGTATGTGCAGGTATTTCCTCTGAAGTTCAGTCACTCAGCATTACTGCATCTATGTCCCTGCAGCTTTGGGTGTCGGGATGGCACAAGTTCGCAGATGTGCGAAGAAAGAAAAGGAAATATTCATCTACTTACAGTTACGTGACTTTGCTGTGCAAATCCGTTGTGCATCACATAATATCACACGACAAAAAAAAAAAAAAAAAAAACACACACACAGACACTTGCACCATGTGGCAGCACCGATGATTCAACACTTCACTTTGACGCTTGATGTAAATGAAGCACACAATTAAAAATGGTAATATCACGCCGCACTTTGTTGCAATGATTAGAGTGCACACTGATCTATTCTCGTGACGACTTGAAGGTGGCCGTTAAGCAAAATAGGCCCTCTCACATCTGCAGTTGCGGTTTCCAAGATTGATTTTCTGTGTTCCTGGGAAATGATTTTTGTTGTCGTGAAGAAATAATTGTGAACGTCGACTGCTGGGAGAGTGGGACACATTCAATTCCGCTGCTGCTATAGTTGATTCCGTCCGTCGCTACCTTCCGTCCTTTTTGACCGTTCATTCCCAATTCAGTCAGTTCCTTTCCGTTCGCAAAAAAAAAAAACTACCCTGCCTGAGTACGCAGTTCAAATATGCCACTCGCAGGTTTCGTTTCCATTTTTTTTTCGAGTTGCGACCGCCAGCCCTGAGATTAATTTTCTCGGCCGAGCGAAATCAGACGTGCTTTTACCTTAAGCGTATATCGGCAACTCAACATTTCGCCTGTATATTTGTTAGGTATCGAAGCCACCGCTCTTACGCTCATATTTTTCTTTCGCCATGTTTTCATCCCGTCGCACTTACACGTAGTGGCTTCGCTGCTTACGTGACCACACACACGCACACATGGGGCCTCGCTTCGCCCCGTAAGACAAGCGCATCTCTTCACTTCCTCCACAGTAGGTTTCAAAATCGCTTTATTCTAATTTATCATAAGAAAACATAAGAGGGAGACGTACAGTATTGGGCATCTCACTGGGAAATAATACAAAGCTGTTAAAAACATGATGGTATATACACTGCAATGACAATGGGGATGAATAACAAATGCTGCAAGCAAAGCTTATTGAATAAAAAATTGCAGAAGTGACAAAGAGAAACACATCGTGTCACATGACATTGGCTGGGCAGGCTTTCCTCCACAATTTGTCTCCGTTCTCGTCTCCCTCTACCGGGACGCCGTTTTCCATGTCAAGACGGCATCTTTTCTCACAGCACATGTTCCCTTCAAGCGGGGAGTTCGTCAGGGCTGCCCGCTTTCTGGTCAACTGTTTGCGATTGCCGTCGAGCCTTTTCTACGCTCTCTGCAAACATCTCTTCTAGCACAACTTCCACCACCAGTTGCCAGCTCACGGCATCACTCAGTCATTTACTCTGCTTATGCAGATGACATCACCGTCTGCATTCGTAGCGACTCACAGTTCCAACTGCTTCGTCGTTTGTTCTCGGCATATGCTTCATGTTCTGCAGCTGAACTGAATACGTCTAAGAGCACTGGATTGTGGTGCGGGTCGTGGTCCAATCGCTTGGATGCTCCATGGGGGGCCACATGGTCATCCACTACCCAACGCTTCCTGGGTGTGCACTTAGGCGCACCACAAGCTACATCCAGTGCAACTCGCTCGGAACTCCATCCTCGCCTCCTCCGCACAGCTGCATTCTGGTGTCGTGCGCAGTTCTGTACGTCCTACTACCAGCGTGCAAATCTTACCAGGACATACCTTCTGTCCATCTGCAAGCATTCTTGGATTGCATCTACGACCCCGCTTTTCTGTCTCCAGGAGGTTACACGCTGCCTTACTCGAGTAATGTGGGCGGGTCATCACTGGATTAACGTCCACAAGCTCTGTGCTCCTCCCTCCTATGGTGGTGCTGGCCTCCACAGTAGGGGATGAATGGGGGTGACGATTCCACACTGCAGTGGTTGGCATCCGAACCCGACCTTGCTTGGCTTCGCTTCTCATTGGAATGACCACTGTCCACTCGCAGACTTCTTAATTTGCCTGTAACTTGGCTTTCATTAGTCCAAACAGTCGCTGATTTCCATTACGCTCCAGCCTAGAAATTTCTGCGTTATCACGCGGATTTAGGCATTCTGCTGTCTTTATGGCAAACTGGCATCTCCAGCTGCCGCCTCGAGTTGTCTCCATTTCTTACCAAATGCGGGGAGGTTTGCTGCTTCATTTTTCCCAATTCATTTTTTGCAGATCCAAGGCATCCAGCCTTTCACATCGGAGAGCGCACAGACAACTAACTTTCTTCCTTATGTTCACGCTAAGTGCGAAATCTTATTTTTCTGCACGGACCACACAGAGAGCAATTGTTCTCGAAAATGCCCCAAACAATCGACGAATTTACGATTATTCGCTAAACCTTTCGTCCCCTATCTTCATTCATTCCTACTCAAGTGGCTCATTCGATACGTATTCCTCTTTCCCTTTCCGTGTTGCATAGGCTGCCCGTCAGCTGCGCCCTGATATTTATGACCTAACAGAGCTATTCTGAGACCACCCAGCCAGAGAGAGAATTCTTCGCCTCTTTTCTTTCCAAACCCCCAGATAAAACTTTATCTGCTGTTTACACTTTTAAACTCCAATCAAGCCTCGAACAATTAATACTTAATTAATTTCACACATCAACCACGCCCATTAATTACTAAATTAATGGCGGGGGTGGGTCGTAACATCGGCCCCTCCTCAAGAAATCTAGAAGTCCTCTTCTGGGCCTATCGCTTTGCTCTTATCAATTTCCAGAGCAACCATTGAGTGCTACCTTTTCCCACAGGTAGAAATAATTCAAAATGGCAAAAATATTGCGTTTCTTGCCTTCAAGAGCATTGGAGCGACTTCCCAATTATCCCGCAATTTTGTTAATTAATTTAGAGAACATCCGAAAGAAAAAACAACGTAAATGAGAAATAAATAAAAAAAAACTGAACTGTAAAAGAACATGTGAGTCTGCCGAACTGTGATTCCTAGCTGCCTCATACAATACGCGACATGGCGGACAAATTTTAGAGTTTTCTTCAGGTTTTAGGAGGGGGGGGGGGTGTCCACTGTAACATTACTTAATTGTAACTTGCAGTTAGCAAAAGGAGAGAGGCAGAGGAAATTAGCTTAAATGAACAGAGCTTCAGTTTAAAAGTCGAGGGGGAGGGCAGGTTGTGTGAAAGACTCAAAGACAATGTTTGCTCAACAAAACATTTGCTACGTTGTTTGTTTTTTCCCCTGCAGCCCGTCAAAGTGATAAACTTTGTCGTTTTAGCATAACATGATTTTCGTCTACAAGAATAGAGAAGTATAAATACATTTTTTTTTTTCTTGAGTTTGCATGGTGGCCCCCGGGAATTACGCTGGTGTCCCGGCGGCACCTTTTGCGCCTGCCTCCATCGTATCTAAGCTATAAGGTGTCGTCCATCCTTAATTTAGGGCCAGTGGCCATCCGAAAGAGAAAAACAGTGCCCAAAATGCAATAGCAACATCCAGTTCAGGCCTCAGACATTCGTAAACGGACCGAACACTGCGAGAAATCAGAATCCCGCCACCCCTCCCCCTTACAGATTGTATTTCAGTTACAGGACTGATTTCAGTTTCTTTTTTTAAACACTTTGATAGTTGTGCTTAACATTAGACTTACATGTTAGGTCTCAAGTAACAGGCCACTGGCAGTACATTGTTCTTAACAAAAACACACGTTAGTGTCGCTACATTCTTCACAAGAACACAGATGCAAGGTAATGATATTCTCACAAAAGTCACTGTTGTGTGTTTTAAGCATCGGGGAAAACTAACACGTATGTTGTAGTTGCGTTTAAAGGACGATAATGTGTAGGTTAGCTTACCTAATTGTTTTATACCTAACAGTTGCCCAGTTCACACAATTTACTAAGTACGGTGTCACGTCACCAGAAGGCAACAATTACAACTGAACAAGAAACACGCTGAATACAAAAGGTTGTTATAGAAATGCCAGACTCTGGAACTCGCGCCAATTACTGCCATTACCTTCTGCGTACTTTGCTCTCATGTTATTCTGGTTACATAAACTGTCCGATAGGGACGACAGAAGACAGCAGGCGTTACATACGGATACCGTTTGAAGAGGTGTGTGTGCTGTTGGTGGTGAATACGGACGATAGATGAGTGGTGATTATGAAAATACACGGTTAAGTCACATTATTGTGACCACCAGCTAATTCACAGTAACCGCCGTGTGCAGCGCGGACAGCATCTAGACGGGCTGGGAGTGACTCAATAAGGTGCTGGAAGGTGTTCACAAGTATGTGGAGCCATGCTGAATGCAATGCATCTGACAGCTGCTGTAGGGTGAGTGGTGGAGGATCCATAGAGCGAACAACACGATCGAGGTGGTCCCACAGATGCTCAATTAGGTTTAAGTCTGAAGAATTAGGGGGCCAGGGAAGTACTTTTAAGTCTTCATCAGGCTCTTCCCACTCTCGGACATTTCTAGCTGTGTGACACGTCGCATTGTCGTTCTAGAAGATCATTTCCACCCCAGGGAAGACAATCAGCATGTGTCGGTGTACATGGTCTACAAGGATGGATTCATAACGAATTCGGTCCATAGTGCCTTCCACAGGTATGAGTGAACCCAGGGAATGCCGCGAAAACATTCCTTAGACCATAACGCTGCCCACACCAGCTTGTGTTCTTCCAGCAATGGTTGAAGAATGTTTGTTCTCCGATGTTTCTCGCCTTATACGTCAACGTCCATCCGTTCGATGAAGCAGAAAACGTGACTCATTGGGAGAAGGCAATACTTTGCAATCAGCGGAGACCCAATTCCGATACTGCAGTGCAAATGTAAGCCTTTTCTGCCGATGCAACTTTGTTAGCGTAGATGCAGTGACCATCTGTCTGCATCGGAACACCATACGCAGCAGGGTTCGCAGAACTGTCGTTTTAGACACTCTTCCGGTAGCTCCCTGGTTCATTCGGCCAGTGAGTTGCTCCATTGTAGCGGGTCGATCGGCCTTCACGCAGCTTCGAAGCCGACGTTCACCTATCACATCAATGGCACGTGGTGCTCCGCAGTTTCATGTCGCTTATTCGCAATAGTGCCATTTCTCCAATCACGATACACTTTAACCACAGGAGAACACGAACAGTTCACAAACTGCGCTGTTTCAGAAATACTGCATCCCTTGGCCAAAAAGCCGATAATCATCCCTTTTTACAAATCAAGATAAATCGCTCCTTTTATCCATGTCAGCAACGAGAGATGTTTTCAGATTGCCTACAGCACACCTTATATACCCTCCAAGCCAGCTCACGACACGTGCCTTTTTTCATTGTCTACGCGCTGTTGACGTCAAAAGTAGGTGGTCACAATAATGTGACTCGACTGTGTATGTTTTAATGCAAATTACATATGTGTTCCTTCTCATATTAAAAGGTTTTGATTAATCATAAATCTTCATCTTAGTAATTACATTCGTCACAGCGGAAGGATGTACAATTTTGGTGGCAGCGGTGGGATCCGATCGCTACCATTTCCTCAACGTGCGAAGATCAGCCATGTTATTTTCCGATATGGAATAATACATATAGTCATAAAATAAGGTTGCCGTCTTATGCACGATTAGAATAATTAAAAGTTAAAAGAACTGATGCTCCTGTACACACCAAATGTGGTGAAGGTGATATGAATGACAGGTTAAAACAAACGAGATCTTTCAATCCCTCTTGGGATCATCAGATGTGCTCACAAATTAGTGATTCCGACCCTTAAATAACAGAAGGGGGAAGTGTCATGAATCAAACTGTGCGTTCACTGCGCATGTCTGGGATTGTTCACGGGAAATTCCGAATCGCTGAATGGGTGATTGTGTCATCTGGTGTTAAGGCATTCAAGGTGTCATAAGCTCTCTGCAAAAAGTAACGAGGTTTTGTTCCGTGGTGGTGTAACGATGGAAGCCTCCTGCCAAGCTGGGAAATATGAACCTTTGTTGGTAAGACGTGATAACATATAGCCATGCTGGTTTCCGATATCCGGTAATTTCGGAAGTTCTTCCCTGCAAAAAAAAAAAAAAAAAATTGAGTGTCGAGATAACGATTATTGTCTTGGGTGGTCTTCCGAATAAGAACGCTTTTCAAGCAGCTCTCGACTTCGCGCATTTATTTACATAGAACCAGGGCCGTACATATAGCACGGGGAGGGGGAATAGAGATTTCAACCTTCCATCCCCTGGAAAACGGATGTTGCTCTCTGATCGGTAGTTTATGAAAACGACCTTTGTATTTCACATTATAGGCATAATTAGCGTATTGCGTTTTGTTTTTTAAAAAGCAAAATTGAAATGCTACAGGGCGAGCGATGAAAAACTCACAGAAATTATTTCTCGATGTGAATCAACAGGAACAGTTGTGCCAATAATTCTTCTACCACACTGGAACATGCGTGAAGTGTCAGAGAAGAGAAAAATACACTTTTTTAAAAGAGAAACGTAAAATTTGGAAGAACATCTTTGAAAGGAAAAGAGGCAAAGGTGGAGGCGCAGTTGCGCTGAACACCCTGAAAACATTTCCTAGTCGCACTTTTCGTCAAAGGGGCTACGCAATGCTAAACTGCAGTAAAGAAAAAACTTCCTCGTAGTTAATTACTAACAAAGAAGTGTCGTGGGGAGGTTTTAGCTAAATGTATCCCTCTAGGCTTTGGAAAATATTGCTGGTGGGAGCAGGCGGTGACTACGGGCAGGGTCGGTTCCTTAAGCATGCTCTCATTTTTGCGAGGGAAACCTAAAGTATCTTTTCGTAATTATATATATATTGTAATCAGTACTTATGGAATAAGATGTTTCTCTCAGTTGTCACACTCCTTCGAAATGGTGTGTGTTCAGTATATTATTTTAGTATAAAATTCTATATTACGTTGTATCTCTTATAATTTTAAGATGAATTCAATACACCTTTTTTAAATCTACTAAGAAATGAAACAGTTAAGAAAAATATGAAGGAAAACAAGAACATTTTATGTTCGCAGTATATTAAATTTACTCACAAGCATGAGTATTGAATGAAAAACGGACACTATTTCAAAAGTGTTCAAAAATTGACTTTGACTATGGATATATTTTTTTAATTTCTTATTTATTTTAAAGAAAATTTGTGCACAAACGACCTTGCGATATTTTTTTCTTTTTGTCAAGCATGCCCAGATATTTAGAAACTCTACTCCAATGCAGTGGAGGGAAATCTTTGTACGAGTGTGGGAGAGAGAAAGAGAGTTTACTCTTTTCATGCTCATTGCTTTGCAGTAAGTGCAAGTGGTTTTATGATCTTTTTTGTTGGAGAAAAGGGGTTTGTTGAGAAGAATCTAAGGTCTCTTGGTTTTTCAGCGCGGAGGGGTGGGGTTTAGCTGTTGATCACGACAAGAGACTATCTTAGACGACCTCGAAAGACAATCCGTGATTAAGGATGGAGAAAAAAGTGAAATCCTAGGAAGTGGAGCAGAAAGAGCCGAAATACGACATCAATGACATTGTGTGGATCTACTGAAAACGGTCAGAATATTAAACTGAAACACTATACAATTTTTCCATTTTAGACGGAAGTTATTCTGCCTCTGGCGATGAGGGACCTGGAATTAAATCAAGATCAATCAAATTCAGATTTTTTCTTATATATATATTTCAAGAGTTCAGTTTTTCTTTTTCTCATATTTTGTATTTTATTTCATTGCTTCTACTTTTTGGCATGAAGGAATTATTCGCTGGTGAAGTAAAATGACAAAAGCAGCGAAAAAACAAAGCAAGAGTTACATCTGCATTAGTGGGAAAATATTGTTTGTAGTTAAAGACAGATACCCAGATGACTCTTCAGAACCCCTGGTTCTGGGACCTAGCTACGGCCCTGCTCACACACAGCATAAAACGGTAAAAAAGTAGCTCACGTTAATATACTGATGTGTGAGACTTAAGGACGAAGAGTAAAGTGAAAAAAAACGCCGTGAATAGCAGCAGCACCCGAACACAAATTAACTCAGGACGGTGTCTGGGAACAGGAACAAGAGAACATGCTTAAAAATAGAGAATGACACGTGATTTGCGTAACGTGAGAACAAAACGCGCTCAAGCAGTCTAATAGCATCAGTTGAACGCAAGTCATCTGACTGTGTGCATAAGTGTTACATACGTTCGATTATGTGCTAGAGGAGACGAAATGGCTCGTCGAAAGCATCTTGATGATTTTACAAGTGGTCGAATAATTGGAAGGATCGAGGAGGGAGGAACTGTGATGTGGCGCAAGAGTTCGGTATCGCCCACCGCCTCGTATCGCGTGCGTGGTCGGCCTTCAGGATTACAGGTACAGCTGTGCCAGGCCTTCAGCTGTGCGAAAGACAGGTGGTGGTCGTCCACCAAAACCCACCCCCAGTGAGGACCGCCACCTGCTCCTATACAGGCCAAGAAGGATCGATACCACGCAGCAAGTTATCTTGCAAAACAACTGAACATGAACACAGGCCGCACAATATCGCCGTTCACGGTGGCCAGGCGACTACAAAAAGGTGGACTGTGTGTCCGATGACCAATACGATGTGTTTCATTAACAAGTGCTCACCGGAGACAACGTTTACAGACATAAGAACTGAATAGCATAACAGTGGGGCACGGTACTATTTACTGAGGAGAGTAGATCTAGTCTCTCTAGCGATTCTGGACGTGAGCTAATCTGGCGTGCGGTAAGCACTCGGTATCGCGCCGGAAAAAACAATGAAAAGGATAGATATGGCGGCCGCGGTGTTCTCGTTTGGAGAGGCATTCTGATCAGTGGACGTACGGAGATCCAGATACTGGAAAGAGGTACTGTAACCTGTGAGAGCTACTGTAATGAGGTAATCCTTCCCCATGTTCGTCTGTTCCGAGGCGTCGTTGGCCCAGAGTTCGTGCGGGGGTCACGGTTCGTGTTAATGAACGGTAACGCCACACCCCATCGTACAGTGGCTGTTAATGAGCTGCTGGAAAGTGAAGACATTCAGCGAATGGATTGGCCACAACGGTCCCCCGACCTAAATCCCATCGTAGGGGTCGCGCTGCCGATCGACATCCTCGCAATTTGCGAAAAAAAAAAAAAAAAAAAAAACGTTTTGGCGATGGAAAAAGAGCTTTGGCGATGGAAAAAGAGCTTTGGCGATGGAAAAAGAGCTTTGGCGATTACCTTTTTGTACTGTTATAACACTTTGGCGATAAAAAATTGAATTTGGCTAATAAATTGGCGAAAACTTTAAAAGAGCCAGCGCGACTCCTGCATAGGACACGTGTGGGACGCTCTGTGAAGACTCCTTGCTGCACATCAAACACATCTGAAACTGTCCAACAGCTGAAGACGGCGCTGACGGAAGAATGGACGATATATTACCGCATGAACAACCTAGTGCAAAGTATGGACAGCCTGTGAAAATCATGCATCGACATTAGGGGTGATTGTATCCCCTACTCAGGAAATGAAATCCTTTTTCCTTCGAACCGTCTTAGGTAGTGATACGTCTATATCATGGCACCCAGTGCTATGTAGCCAAGTTTGAATAAAGTTCCTTTTAGTACCTGCAGTTATGTCGGAGTTTCCGACACATTTCGGTAGGTAATGAAGTTTCTATGGTTTGAATTCCATATATCTAGGCCGCTCTTGTGCGACGCTATCAGGTGAAAACCTGCCTCGTTCTGCACACCATCAATACACTAAGAGCTGTTGTTTTTGGTTTTTTTTAGAATTTGACCATAATAGGCGCTTTAATGACATTTTTTTAAACGGTATTTTATGAATAAAATGTATGGTATAATTTCTCTTCATAATAATTTTCATTTATTTACGGACTTTTTTTTTTTTTTACTGGAGCTATTTTTCAAGCGAAGCTAACACCACCTTTTTCGCCCTGATATTAAAGTTGTTACGATTTACGACTGATGCATCAGATTTCTTTTAACTTCTTCAGGAAAATTAATTATCAGAAATACACTACTGTTAATAGAAATTGCAACACTAAGAAAAAAACAAGCAATCACAATGAAATTTACGGGAATGATTAGTTATGGTACAAGCTACAAACGAACACAATTACATACCAGTTCGCAATGAGGAAGGCCAAAAAATTAGTAATAAGTAAATCCACCATGGGCGGTGATGACTGACCTCACACGCGGTGGGATCGAATGAAATACGTCGTCTGCGGTTTTGCATTCCATTCTGCTTCTACACGCATTCACAATTCGTTGGTTGTAACAGACGGCGAGGCCATGCGAGCCAGTCGTTGCGCATTGACACCCCAGACATTCTCTATAGGCGACGAATCTGGCGAGTGAGCAGGCCAGGAACGACGAGAGACTTGATGCGCACAGAGTACGTCTTGGACAATACGAGCAACATAGGGTCGGGCATTGTCTTGTTGGAAGACGGCTCCCGAAATCGTGTGAAGGAAGGGTAGAAGTTCAGCTTCTAACACTTGCGTCATGCAGCGTTGGCTGTTCGACATGCCTGTGATGCGTAAAATAGGCGAGTGCGTGAATGAAACGCAATCGCCTCAGACCATCACGTTCGGCGTGGGACCGGTACGGCACTGGACAACGCAGCCTTCCATATGCCGTTCACCACGGTATCTGCGAACAAAGATTGGCCCAGTCGTGATGCATTAGATTGAAACTGGACTCGTCCGAAAACACAATATGCTCCCATTCAGCACTCAATTTTGACGTTTGCGGCACCACTGCAATTGCTGGCGCCTATGGTTCAGAGTCAAGGCAAGTCGCAGCACTGGACTGCGAGCAAAGAGGCCTCTCTACAGCAATCGGTGACAGTGCTTGCAGACATCGGACTACGTGTGGCCATCCTCCATTGCTGCGCAAGTATCGTGGATGGTGTTGTGCGCGACGCTACTGCCATACGGTGCAAGTGCCTGTCTTCCCGCTTGGTCGTGCGATTTCGAGCTGCAGACCCAGCACGATAATGCGTAGAACCTTCTGCTGTCCATTGACGCCTAGTACGCATAACGGTAGTTGCGTTACGCCGAACGCATACAGCAATATCACAGTATGATAAACCACCTTCTCCGAGTCCAACGATTCTATCTCTTCCAAACTCCGTCAAGTATTCGTATGGTTGTCTCCTCTTCCTACGCGGCATGTTTACATGTTAACAACAACTGCGTACGATCGAGTTTAGCGATAGCAAGTTTAAAAACCTGCTCTCTGTTCGCCTTCTTGTGTGACGTTCCCGATGCCATTGCGCGCGCGCCTCACGTTTGTATGTGCGCTGCAATTGTAATCATTTGCATCTCCCATGATGCCCTATCCATCCTGCAAATCCGAGCATTTCTTCATGGTGTTGCAATTTCTATTAACTGTAGTGTATTATTTTCAGCTATTTGCAAAGTACTACTCACCGATCTGAAGGAAAGGATGCATGGGAAAACTTTCACCAAATGAAAAGTGCGTTTCATTAGGATCCTGTATCGAATTATGATGCACATATCTTTTATAAGAAAAAATACGTATTATATATATTTTTCGTATGAATTTTTAGTGTAAAAGTCGCGATAAAAGTAAAAATTCTCCGTATCGTGAAATACTTCCTTTGGCGTTTCATTTTTGGTGTAAGGAGATTCTACGTAAACAAAGCGGAACAATACGCACGAATTTCGGAACTACTTGAAATGCGCTCCTGTCCGGAAGACCATCCACCTTTTTATTAAAGCATTTATTAACTACTGTTATTTTTAGCATAAACATGTAACCTGTAACACAGTCGAGGAAGTACTGAACACACACACACATTTTGAGAAACGCCATTGAGTACAGTTATTACTTTCCACATTCACATTACAAAAACCAGGCAGTACACTTTCGTCTACACTGGCGGAAAGTGAAAACAGAACACCAAGAAGGAATTGGCGGACGATCATGAAATTTGCATATGTTAATGGGGTCGAGTTTACGTAGGTGTGATGTTAATTTCGGGACCAACCGGTGAGCGCTTACGCCACAGCACGGCATAATATGCAAATTATCGTCGGTGGTATTTAAGGAGTACGGCGAAGTGAATGTAATCAGTCGTCGGCGTACGGACACGTGCGAAGACCCTGAAGAAGCTGCAATGCCTGGACATGGAAGACGTGTGCGATTTCAGCAGTTATCGGACTTTGAGCGAAGTCGTCTAGTCGGACTCCGCGATGCCGGGTGGTCGTATCGTCGTATTGCGGAGCGAATTGGACGGGAAGTATCGGTGGTGGTACGATGGTGGCGTAGATGGTCCGAGGAACATTCCCACACGAGAAGACGGGGAACCGGAAGTCCCAGACGTACTGATGAGTGGACCGATCGACGCATAAGAAGAGCGGCGTTGTCAAGCAGAACATCCACTGCGACGCAAATCCGAGCTGCCGTTGCACCTGAGGTGACTGTGCGAACAATCCGCAACCGTCTACTGGATGCAGGACTACGTTCACGTGTGCCTCTAGCATGTGTACCTCTGACTCCAGCCCACCGTCAGGAACGGCTGCAGTGGTGTCGCCAACGTATTCACTGGAGAACGCAATGGCGATCTGTCGTGTTCAGCGATGAAAGCAGATTCTGCTTGGGAGCCTCCGATAGCCGTATGCGTGTTCGCAGACGCACACGGGAGCGTCTCCACCCTTCTTGCATCCTCCAGCGACACACAGGGCCTACACCTGGTCTCCTGGTGTGGGGAGCGATCGGCTATCACTCACGTACACAACTAGTGCTTGTACCGTGTACGTTAAACAGCACCTGCTACATCAACACCATCATTCAGCCCGTTGTTGGGCCATTTGTAAGGTCGGTCCATCGTGGTGTTTTCCAGCAAGATAACGCACGCCCACACACGGCACGTTCAACGCAACATGCACTTCAGGGTGTGAGACAACTTCCATGGCCTGCACGTTCACCGGATTTGTCCCCCATTGAGCACGTGTGGGATTTTATGGGACAACGACTTATCCGGTCTCCACGGCCAGTCACGACCATCCCCGATTTACGCGTCCAGGTTGAGGATGCTTGGAACTCAATACCTCAAACTTACATCCAACATCTGTACGACAGACTCCATGCCAGAATTGCACAGTGTGACACAGTTCATGGCGGTTCAACCTCGTGCTAACCATGTTACATGAAAATGTTATTTTTCAGTTTACCAGCAAATACAGCTGTATTTTGCCATAATGTTTAGATCACGTTATCCTCTGTATTCCGTTATTATGGCTGTATAAATTTCGTTGGTATCAGACATCTCCTTCTTTGTGTTCTTTTTTCACTTTCCGGCAGTGTATTATATTTTTGGTTGTTTCATTCGATTATAGCTAGGCTATTAAAAATTATCATGCAAAACATTATTGCCAGAAAGTTAATGTTTGTTGAACGTATCTGAAAACGTTGCATGTGCCTTCGGGCACCTTCGATTTTTGAGTGACCCGCCGCAAGTCCGGACAGGACAACTTTGGGCCGAGATTGCACCTGTGTGTGAAATAAAACCTTGACAAGGAAGTTGTACACTTTTTTTTTTTTTTTTTTTTTTTCCTTCCACAGGTGACCGAATTTCCCATCAATCGCACCACACGAATAAGATAAACCCAAACGCAAGCTGATATCTGTGCATGTCACCATTAACAATGAAAAGCTTCACGAAAAAAAACATGATAGTGACTGTTGTTTAATGATGCTAAATATACGCGAGTTTCTGGAACATTCAAAAAAAAAAAAAAAAAAAACGTGTCCTAAACGATGCAGCGAACGTATACGGGCAAGTTTTCCGATACTGTAGGAAATCTGATGGGATAGCTTATCCTGACAATTTTCTAATTAATAGGGAGAATAGTAGAAAGACACCATTTTCGTAATTATAGTTTAAAAAGTTGAGATATTCCTTGTCAAGTTGCCAACTAAAAGTCAAACAGCCTTATTACAGCAAATATAATTTAAAAAAATGACAGGTATAAGCTAAAATTGCGAAGAAACAGTAACTTGTGCAAGACCGTGGATGTTTGTACCATGGTTCGCAGTAATTTCATACCTCTGACCACTGGGGCAGCTCTTCGCACGTTATGTAACCAGAGAATTCAATATATGTGTGTGTATTTTGAACTCGGCCATAAAACCTCCAGCGTTAGAATCTTAACCCTTAATCTTTACAGACTAGCCGGTCGACGTAGTATCACAGAAGTCATAGGCATCGTCAAATTATCATTGTTTAACCTAAAATTACGATTTATTAAGCAAAGTAACTTTTCATAACAGTTGAACTCATATTTCCAGCTACACCAGCGGACAAAATTAGAATTAAATTTAAAAAATTAACTGCCTATTTTCTTTTGCGATCCCGTGCGTACCAAGCAATGTATTGCGGAAATTTTAACGAACACCATAAGCACCGGAGGCTGAAGTAATGGGAGATTCGAACCCAGACCATGGCACCCAAGACCGCTGTTGTGTGAATGAGGTGTCAACTTATAGGAACGGGGATACGGTGTTGTAAATACATAGCACATTTCTGAACCAGTGGCGGCTCTTGCCAAGGAGATAGTGGGGTCCATCCTCACCAGAAGTGTGAAAGCTAAAATTTCATTTAATGGTGATATCTATCATCATTGTTAATCATTATCAATCCACTGCTGGATGAAGGTCTCCCCAAGTTTCTTCCACAACTGTCTGTTTAATTGGATAAATTGACAAACTTTAAAGGCAAGTTGATATTATTATTAAAAACAATTTATAAGACCTGCAATTATTTATAAAAATTATTTGTAACGCACGTAATACGTTTGTTATGTACGTCATTGTGTAAAATAGTAGTTATAAGCACTGCACAGTCGTATATACAGTACATTCCAGTGTACTACGAATATACATTTTTTTTATATCCCCACCTGATAAAATGCATACAGATGTTATAGAAGATCGGATAAGTTGCAAACAACAAAAAAACTAGTTGCTGCGGAGGCAGTACTAAAAAAAAAACCAAGTTTGAGGCTGATGTGTGTGTGCTGCCCCCCCCCTTGTTATATGCATAATCAAGCTTAAAGCGCATTACAAACAGAATTCAATCTGCACAGATATATTTCACGCATACGTTCAAATTACCAAATTAATTTCGGTATTCCTTCAAATGATGCACATCATTTAAGTAATACTTAAGTTCTGCCATAAATTTGTAAAAAACGCGGCCCATAACCACATGGATTGAAAAGTAGTTGCTTTGACTTGTTGACGTCGTATACCGTATCAATATTTTCTCCCGCGAGACAAAACAAACGCTCCCACACTTCAACTGCACATCTTATCTGATGCATCGTCTGGCTTCGCGGTGGCTAACCCAGTCAAAATTCGCCACATGTGGCGAATTTGTCTTTGTTAAACGCTAGTTTTTAAGACACTCAAAAATTTTTAAATGCAAAAAGTGTGAAAAAAAAAATGTGTCACATGCATCCCGCCCACTCCCCACGACAGCCGTGAGCAGATCTAGAGATGGGTCGTTTGCGAACGATTCATTCGTAAAAAAGAATGAATCAGCAAAGTGAGTCATTGGCGAAGGAACCATTCCCGAAAAGAATAGATTCTGCAAAAGTGTCAATTCCCTGAACATATCAGTCAGAATTACTGTTCACTGAACATCAAAATTTCACCGTTGTATCTCGGTGAAGTTCATGTTCTGGTCAGAAATCAAACGTGATAAATTACGTGAACGATGAAAACCGGTGGGGGGGGGGGGGGGTGAAATTTCTGTAAAAATTAAAAACAAATTTAAACTTAAGAATCGTTCACCACACTAGAAACCGTCAACCAACGAAAGGATCCGATTCAGAATAGTTGCCCTATTCATTCATAGATACAAATTGTTCTCTAATCCAGAAGTATCATCGAACGAAACTATCCGTTCGTATCTTTTTAGTGAGAAGAGTCGAAAGAATCTGTTTGCCCATCCCTAAGCAGATTCACAGGATGTCAAGTACATCCGATCAGTCATTTCCTGCTTTTATCATGGTGCAATAAAAAAAAAAAAGAAAAAAAAAGACATTGGAGGAGAATGCAATAATGCACTGAACAACTTTCGTGGCTCCCTCTCTTGGCATGTCATGCATCACTTCCGATTAAAGCCTTTCACAGCCGTTTTTGCGTGAGTTAATAAGCTTTATTCTTTTAAGAGCTCCTTCAACATACGTATTGAGACAGCTTCATCAAGCTCCTTCAACATACGTATTGAGACAGCTTCATCAAGCTCCTTCAACATACGTATTGAGACAGCTTCATCAAGCTCCTTCAACATACGTATTGAGACAGCTTCATCAAGCTCCTTCAACATACGTATTGAGACAGCTTCATCAAGCTCCTTCAACATACGTATTAAGACAGCTTCATCAAGCTCCTTCAACATACGTATTGAGACAACTTCATCAAGCTCCTTCAACATACGTATTGAGACAGCTTCATCAAGCTCCTTCAACATACTTATTTTGTGATGGCCTGATTTTCTCTGTGCTCATAATATTACATTTCTGTGCCAGTTCGGACACCTTCGTTAGCAGAAAACGAACTCAACCCATAAGCACAGAAATCAGGAGAAACAATAGTGGAAAAGAAAAATGTAATAACAGTGTCCCAAACGAAAAGCAAGAGATTAGAAGAATGTCCCTGGAAAGTTTCAAGACATTTGGGAGGTTGAATATACTGTAATACAGGTTAATAACAAGCCAGTGTTTTTTTTTCCCCTGCAGTATAGTTAATTGAAATTAAGACAAACTATCTGAAGAAAAGCTTTTACAGTCAGCACAACTATTTTGATGGGAAGTTTCCATATGACACTCATTCTCGCGCCTGTGAAACTGAACAGCCCGAAGTCGCAAAATAGCGTAATTTAAAAGATTTCTTGACTGCGAATGAACGTGTGACATTAGCAAAACTACAAAGCTGCCCGGATTTTATCTCATAAAAAAGAAACCTTTTTCTCGTGGAGGAATGGTGAACAAAATTCTGGTTCCTGTTCTTGAAATTTTGCTGAAATACTTTATAGAAAAAGTGAAAGACTACTTCATAGCAAATGTGAAAAATCGGCAATTAAGAAGATACACTATTCTTTGCGGAGTGTTTGGTCCTGGGTACGTTCCAAAACGTTAAAGCACAACTCTCTGCTCATTTGAAAAGAAAAAAGTTTGTTACTCTTCGGCACTTGACGAAATGATATTTCTGATACAACTCAGACACCTGAGTTCGAATGGTATCAGCTGCTATGAATATTCAAGAACTGCTCACGGTTTGTATAGATTGCATAGATCTAATATCATTGAAAGCGTTACTAAAACTTTGTACGAGGCCTGTTTAAGAAAGACTTGCGTGGGGTTTTTTTAATAGTATAGCTACATATTGGAATCAAAACATCATCATCACAGCATACCCCGACTCCCCTCCGTATAAATGAACCTTTTCGAGCCATTGCATTGCACGTGATCTTGAGTAGAACACTGTGAAGGAGAGTCCGTTTGCGCCCGCCTCTCAGTCGATTCATGGATATCACAGTGGAACAGAGTGCAGCTTTGTTTTGTTGTTGTTTGGAGGTTTAACGACCACCATGAGCTACAAACAGTTTCCCCGTCCCTAATTTAAGGTTACTGGCTCCACAGAAGGGAAAGAGCCTGTGCCGTAAGACAGACACGACATCTATGCCTCCCGGGATTAAAACTCTGACCCCTTTCGGACGAATGATCAGAAACCATCGCTTAGACCATTGCGCCACCGGGACGGCAGCGTGCAGCTTTGAAGTTCTGTGATCGTATAGAGAAAACGTATTCGGAAGCGTACGAAATGTTGGTGCAGACATATGGTGCGAGTGTGACGCTACATGGTACAGCACAGTGGTGATTAAAAGAATTTTGCGAAGGCCGCAAATCGTTTCAGAAACAATGTGTATCTGGGGTGTCGCCAACAGCCATTACGGATCAGATGGTACGCACTGCAGCCGCGATTAATCGTGAGGATCGTCGGCTAACAGTGAGACAAATTGCAGAACATTTACAGATTTCCGTTGGAAGTGCCCACACTATACTCAGTGAGAAATGCATGACGCGAGTCAGTGCAAGATTGATTCCTCAGTTACTGACGCTTGAACAAAAACAAGTGCGTGTTGGTGTGTGAATTTTTGAAGCAAGAAATTGCTTTAAACGAGAACTACCTGAAGTCGGTGATTACAGGCGATGAAACTTTTCTTCATCACTACGATGCGGAGGGCAAACAACAGAGCTGTGTGTGGAAAAATCCGTCATCTTCAAAACCAAGATCTGAAAAGTCTGCAGGGGAAGGTAATGGTAATGACTTTCTTTGATTATTAAGGAATGGTTAACCAGAATGCCGTGCCGCAGAATACCACGGTTCATGCGGATTATTAGGTGTGGTTCTTTTTTTTTAACGACCACCGTGAGCAACTCAATGGGTTATAAGCAGTCGCCCGTCCCAAATTTAGGGTCACTGGTTCCAGGGAAAGGAGAGAACCAGTGCGGTAAGACAAACGCAACATCCATACCTCACCGAGAATCGAACCCTTACCCCTTTCGGACGAATGATCAGAAGCCATCGCCTAGACCACTGCACCACCGGGGCGGCGAAACGAATCGATTTAGCTTTCTGTGTGCGATTGAAAGTTTAACGACCACCGTGAGCAACTCGATGGACTATAAGCAGTCGCCCGTCCCTAATTTAGGGCCACTGACTCCAGGGAAGGGAGAGAGCCAGTGCTGTAAGACAAACACAACATCTATGCTTCACCGGGATTCGAACCCGGGCCCCTATCGAACGAATCATCACAAGCCATCGCTTAGACCACTGCGCCACCGGGGCGGCGAAACGAATCGATTTAGCTTCTGTGTGTGATTGAAGATTTAACGACCACCGTGAGCAACTGAATGGGCTATAAGCAGTCGCTCGTCCATAATTTAAGGTCACTGGTTCTAAGGAAGGAAGACAGCCAGTGCCGTAAGACAAACACAACATCCATGCCTCAGCGGGATTCGAACCTTTACCCCTTTTGGACGAATGATCAGAAGCCATCGCTTAGACCACTGCTCCACCGGGCGGCGAAACGAATCGATTTAGCTTTCTGTGTGAGATTGTGTGATTGAAGGTTTAACGACCACCGTGAGCAACTCAATGGGCTATGGTCGCCCATCCTTAATTTAGGGCCACTGACTCCAGGGAAGGGAGAGAGCAAGTACCGTAAGACAAACACAACATCCATGCCTCACCGGGATTTGAACCCTTACCCCTTTTGGGCGAATGATCAGAGGCCAACACTGCGCCACTGGGGTGGCGAATATTAGGTGTCTGTTCTGACAAAGCTAATCGCACATATCCGTGAGAAGCGTCTACACATTCACCAAAATTGTTGGGAACTCGGCCATGATTAAAAGCTCGTCCTCACGTGGCGCAGAACGTCACTATCTTCTTGGCTAAAAAAATATTGGAACGGTTCCACGCTCTCCATACAGTCCAGATTTAGCACCACGTGCCTTTTTTCTTTCCAAAACTTTCAAAAAGAACTTGCGAGGACGTAGGTTTACGTCAATAGAAGAGGTAGTCAAAGCCTCAGAGGTGGCTCTGAAAAGGATACGGAAAGATAGCTTTCAGCAAGTCTTTGAGGAGTGGCAACGACGTTTGGACAGGTGCGTTGCCTCGGGAGGAGATTACTTGGAAAGTACCACAGCCATATGTAGTTCAGATTCGTACATACATGCTTATAAATTTCCGCGCAAGTCTTTTGTGAACGGGCCTCGTACAAATGAATATTAATCACAGTCAACTGACGATACACCTGCTTATGATAGATGTAAATCTGAATTCATCATTCTGCTTAGAAAACATCTACAAGTGGAAGAGTTGCAGATGTACTATATCGTTTCTCTGCATTTTGCACCAAGAAAACGTTTTTTGGTTTATTGTCAGATGTCTGGGGAAAATTCTTCGAAACAAATTGTGGATCTTGTTGTGAAAACTGTTATTTTCGAAGTGGTAGTACTTTGATACATCGCCAGTTTGTAGAAGCACACACACACACAAAAAAAAAACAAAAAAACTGAAAAATGCGATATGAGGATTTCGTTTACACTGCTGATGTTTAATAGCTAAGTCATGGAAAAATACTGTCAAGATTTGTTTTTACTGCTCACAGAAACACGTCAATTCCTGTCAGAGAATTTCCGTATTTCTCGGAAAGTTCATTGAAATTGAGGATTCGATGTGGCAGTGGTGATCTGCACTTCTTGTGTGACATCATGACACACCTGAATGTACTGAACGTGAAGCGTCAGAGAAGAGTAAAATTAGTGAGCAAACATGGTTCGTGAATTTACCACAAAACTGTCACTTAGCTTGATAGGATTAAAAACGGGAGGCTACTCCTTTTCTGGTTCTATCAAAACTCTCTGAAATGATGTAGTTCACGTTAACGATGAGAAACTCTTTAACATTACGTTGAATAGATGAAAAATATTTCTCTAAAGTATGAAGTGCGTTCCTGTGGCTTCGACAAATTTAAGCCAGCGTTTGTGCTTCTGTGTAATGCTTTCAATTCGACATTTCTCATTTCAGCAAGGACGTGTCTTCATTATTGTCTTTGGATAGGCGAGGTTTTGAAACAGGAATGCCTTATACAGCTATATAAAAATCGCTCATTCTGTCAGATGTGGGAATTAATTCTGACTGAACAAGTTTTAGCCAAATTTGAAACTCGGAATTGCGAAGTGATTTTCAATGTTCGAGGCGACGTGCTGCACGAGTCACTTTTTTATATAGTGGGAATTATAAAGTTGAAAAAATTGATGTTGTGTGAATGATGAGAATCTGCAAGCTGAGTTACGTTATGCAGTTCCAATAAATTCAACCAAACTTTCTGAAACTTGTCAAAGACAAGGAATATCAATAATCGCATTGATTTCTATTCAGCATTTCCAAAGTTTTTTTTTTTTTAAAGCTAAACAGGACAAACTAAAGGTAAACCTTAATAAATGATTAAACGCTCGAGCACACACAATGAAAGGACAAATTATTACGTACACCCCGGTGAAAAAAATAAAAATGGTGTAAATACGCAAAGCAGCAAGATAGTAACAAATCGCGATGTGCAGGAAAACCGGTTCGGGCTATAAATAGAGTGCGTCGGTACGCACAGGAATTCATTCCGTCAAGTGCTAGCCTGGGTCGAGGACGAGACTTACGCGAGTTGGATCGAGGTCAAGTCGTGGGAGCCATGAAGGCCAGATGTTTAATTAGCGCAACGGCGAAACTTAAGAATTCCGAACAAACCGTAGCAAGTGTGTACCAGGAGTACGTGAAATCCGATTAAATGGATTAAATGTGGCCGTAAAACAATCGGATTAAATGTGGCCGTAAAACAATCGGATTAAATGTGGCCGTAAAAGTGCATTGGATGATCCAGGACGCCTACTATTGGCCCGCACCGTATAGACGAATCGGAAGGCTGGTTTGCAGCAAATCACGTCACAATTTAATGAAGGAGCATCCACAAGCGTATGCTCAAAGACAATCTGTCGATAAATGGCAACACTCGGCTGGGGTAGTCGACGACCACGTCGTGTCCCGATGTTAACGGCACAGCATCGCATGATTCGGCTGCAGTTTGTGAAGGCCTATCGAAACTGGAGCATGGATGATTGGAAACGCGTCATATGATCTGGCGAATCCCGTTTCACACTGTATTCCGCCGATGGCAGGCAGCGTGTGTGGCGTAAACCACACGAAGCTATGGACCCCGCATGCCAAGTTGGGGTATATACTACAAGCCGGTGTTAGTGTTTGGGCAGCTTTCATATGGTTCGGCCTGGGTACATCTTGAGTCTTCAGTCACTGGTTCAAGCTATGTGCAGCTCTTGGCCGACCATCTCCACCCTTTCATTACGTGGCTCTGTCCGAACCAAGTTCCGATCTTTCAACAAAAAAACAAAGCTCCACCTCATCGGTCCCGTTTAGCGACAGACTGGCTACAGGAGCGTAGCAGTGAGCTTACCACACTAGCATGGCCCCCTCGCTCACCGGACATCAACCCCATATAAATTTATGAGACATATTGGAACGAGCTGTTTGTGATCAACTATTCCCACCTACATTTCTGCCTACTCTACGCCAAGTACTCTTACATTGTTGGTCAGCGATATACCTGAGTCTGTGTTTCGGAACCTCACTTCGAACCACGACGTTTGGATGCTGTCCTGCGTGCAAACGGTGGTGCCACACGCTATAAGGTGGGTGTACGTAATTCTTTTCAGTGTATTTGTATATACGTGTGTGTTTCAACACAACAAATTTTGTACTTGATGTTGATAGTGTGGCCAATTTTAACTTGCATTACGAAAATACGTTGGCTACAGCGCGTCTCGAGCACTTCAGTGTTTGACTGGGAACGCTATAAAAGTGTATGAATGAAGCATATTTCTTTTGACTTCTTGAACTCAAGGCAGACAGAGAATCATTCGGATTTCTTCAGAAAAATAAACAAACAAACACGCACAGACATGCATTTCTATAGGAAATACGCACTGCAGCATAACTGAACTATGCAAAATCATACATGCTGTCTAATGAAAGAGCAAGAAAAAACGACTGTAATAGGACGGAAACTTGTACGAGAGGGTAGGTTATGGTAACGGAAGAAAGGCAGCCACGGCGCGTATGCAAATTTCGTGTGCGGGACACGCCCTCTCAACTGGTCCAGGATACGTACAAAAAGCGGCAGAGAAGTGTCCATAATTGCAAATCCGTGCAGTGTAGCATTGCTGGCGAGTCAATCATGACACCTCGCACAGAAACAAATTTGCATTTACAATTGTGATACTTTGAGCGAGGCAGATTTGAAAAGCGGCGGTAAACCGACGCGTCTTTTCGCGATATCGCCTCGCGTGGAAAGAAATGCATGCGCAATGATGCGAGTAGTGAGAGTTTTGGAACGCAACGGGGCTCGAACGAACGGGAAGACTGACAACTGCACTGTACGGTGGAACACAGCGCCATGTTCCAAACATTGGCGAAATACTAAACGTCTGACACGTCAGGAGATGTCCGCAAGCTCTGTTCGACGCAGTTTACTTCAGAGAACACTCACCGCCAGTAGCTGCGACTTTCAATGACTACACCACCAACTTCAATGATGTCACGAAAGTAGACACTGGCGTGACGACTGCATCACATGTTTATAGACGAAACGTGGTTTGACTTGATGCATCCTAGTGGACGGAACTTTCTACAGAGACACTCTGGTGAAACGGCTTTTGGAGGCGTGCATTTGGGAGCGTCATACGGCAGCGACACGGAGTGTTATGGTGTGGGGTGCTATTGGGTTTCCTTCAAGTTCCGGCCTAATACGCAATACTGAGACCCTAGCTCAGGGTCCTGCTGTTAGATAATCCCAGTTAGTAAGACCTCTAAGTTAGTATCCCAAAAAGTCTTTCAATGAAATACAAGTTAAAGAAAACCCTAAAAAAAACCTTAATTTGGAAGACTCAGCCTGGCCCGTTTCTGAATTTCATCCCGCATTCTGCACCACTTTTTGCAATAATGCAAGGCTTCCTCTGGAGAAACAATGCTGCTCTACTGAAATGAACTACCTCAATGCAAACCAGAGAGACGTGCTAGTTCTTGTAGAAATCCCTTCCAGAGTTGAGCTTTACATTTGACTGCCTACCTCAGTTACAAATGTAAACGCATTTTTTTCTTTCAAGCTTAAGTACGAACAAAGTAGCCTAGATGTCCAAATACCTAAAAAACAAATCCTTTGGACTTCCTCATCGCCGTTAAATCACCGAATCGCGCCTAAACCTTCATCTGGTTTCGTGGAGCTGAAAAGTTTATGTAAACATTTCTGAAAAAAAAACAAAAAAAACCACGTGATTTAGTCTAATTCTGCGTATATACAGTACATCGCTCGGAAACGACGGTCAAGTGTATGACATCCAAAGACCCTGACTAATGTCAAATCCACAGTAATTATCGCATTTCACATGAAATCTTTACAGTAGTCTATATAGCTGACCACCGCCGCAGTGCTAGGTACAATCGATTGTAACTGACCGAGTTTTTTTTTTCTTTTTGATTGGAGGTTTAACGACCACCGTGAGCAACTCAATGGGATATAAGCAGTCGCCTGTCCTGAATTTAGGGTCAATGGTTCCAGGGAAGGGAGAAAGCCAGCACCGTAAGACAAACACAACATCCATGCCTCATCGGGATTCGAACCCGGACCCATCTCGGACGAATGATCAAAAGCTATCGCTTAGACCGCTGCGCCATCAGAGATCTTCACCATCTGATTATTTAACAAGTCAGTACACATTTTGTGAGGCGAAACGTTTTTCTTTAATCCAGGAGAAAAATGCTTAACCTTCCCGTGTACAGGTTCGGTCCGAGCCCGAATGTAACCTTGTAATTTTACGCCTATTAACAGATAAAAATGCATATTAATGTATTATGTCGTATTATGTGAAGGTTATGCTTGTTAACTTTTTCACTTATGTGGAATGTCGATTTGTCACTGAAAATGAGATGCTCACTAAAACCATCTTCTTCAAAACATTTCTGTACAGAAATCGCGACATGTAGTTCTATTCGTGTCACTTAGACTTTACAATAACTGCTGTTTGTAGGGGGAGTCAGGCCCTGAGGCCCGTGCAGACATTAGTACATCGATGACATTTTTGAGGATGAAGCCCTACCGTATCTCTCTGCGGTCAGCTCCTGACTTCATCTTTCAACAAGACAATATACTGCAACATGTATAAGGGCGAGATGTGTTTGTTGATCGCCTGGATGTCAGACATAAGTCATTTCTTCCTTGGCTTGCACACTCGCCTGATTTATTTGTTAAATGAACACGTCTGGAATATGGTCACTTGTCTCCTGACCCGGCACCAAAGGACGCCGTCTACAGAGCTTGACGTTTGGGTTCGAAAAGAGGCACCAGAGAAGAATATTCCACCGACATTTAGGGACTGTCCTGTTCAATGCCACACCGCGTACACACGATTATGGCAGCTCGTGGAAGGAACACTGAATTTTTCTTTGCACCCACATACAGCACTGTTCTTCTGAACGTTCATGTCAGGCATCGTAGGTAATTTGCTATAAATTCCACTTCGTTTCCATCTTGGTATTGCAATTTCTATAAACAACAGTGTAAATACAAACTGCCTGTAAGTTCAGGTCCCCAAAAACCGCTTTTTCAGCTGAAAAGCTAAAACTTAATTTTGTTTTTATTCCATTAATATACAAACTGAAAAGTTAATGGACGGAACATATTCGCTAACGCCAATATTTTTGTATCTTTGCAGACTTTATTTTCATGACGCTTCAATATATATATGTAAGGAAACAAAATATTTCCAGAAAGTTTCTTTTTTATTATTATTGTTGTTATTGGAGGTTTAACGACCACAGTGAGCGACTCTGTGGACTATAAGCAGTCGCCCGTCCCTAATTTAGAGCTACTGGTTCCACGGAAGGCAGAGAGCCAGCGGCGTAAGACAAACACAACATCCATGCCTCACCGGGATTCGAACCCAGACTTATCTCAGATGAATGATAAGAAGCCATCACTTAGACCACTACTGCGCCACAAGGGCGGCACCAAAAAGAGTTTACATTTTTATTATTTTTAAAACAGTTGGTTTCAAATCCATGTTCAATAATTCGTTTTTTTTTTTTGTTTTTGTTTTTTTAAATTTCTCGATGTTGGATTTGAGACACTTCTACGTACATTAAAACGGATGAAGTAAATTTGATAAATATTTATCAGTTTGTTTCTGACACGTCAAAGCGTTGCAAGTCTGGCAGAAAACTTTGCCCACTGATAAAAATGAATCATCCAATAATGGCCATGAAGCTTCTCATCGTCCTGCGAGCAAAGTACTAATCTTGTAACACTACCTTGGAAATAGTTTATCGATCACTAAGTTTATCACATAAAATAAGCAAAATTATTATTATTTTTTCTTTAAAAAAAGCTTATCAAGAATAAACATCCACATCTTCCTTAAACAGCTTTAACCCACTTCAGCAGAAATGACTATCCTTGTGAATGTTTATGGCTTGAACTCAGTTATTTACAAACTGTGTTTTGGAGTCTGGTCGAATGATTGTTAACTCACCACCACCTAAAACGTCACTGAACTCACATCTAGTAGTAACTTATAAAGGCCACCTAGAATGGGGGTAATTCTCAACCACCAATTTCGCAGTTCTGTAATGGTTCCAGAAAGGTACCTCCCTCAAAGGAGCAAGTACAAATCAATAATAAATTGTACAATACAGTCCTCTTAACATTACATTGCTCATTAGTTTACGCGACGACTTGCAAACTACCAGAACTTCCCACAAAGGTTAACCAACTACTTTAATAGCGGCCGAAACTAACAAGAAATGAAACAATATGATGCAAACACACTCTTCGCAAAAAAAAAAAAAAAAAAAGATGAAACTCCGCATGCAAGTACCTTAGGGCCAATAATAATGCAAATGATTAAAAAATAACGACTAATGACTAAATAGTGGTCCGCTACAGCGCAATGGGAGCCGTGCGTCGAGGAGCGATCAAGAGCAAAGTTCGCACGCAGAGACAATTGTGACAGCAGATTGCGGCTGCATTAACCTCCATGGACTGTGAGGATGCCTCGACATCGGATCCGTGCACAACACGAACACTTTGAGCGAGTTTGAGAGAGGATGTATAATTGGGCTTAGAGAGGCCGGTTGGTCAAGTCGCCGTATTGCCAGGCATCTGGGTCGGAACGACGTGGCAAACGGACTATGTTGGCACCAATGGGTCGATGAGGGCAGGTACAACTCAGTGGCACGCGGGCCGTGGACGGCCAAGGGGAACGTTAGAGCGCGAGGATCGAACGATTGTGAGAGCCGCACGAAATGAAACGAATTCGTCGCTCTCAACCATCCGAGGCCATGTTGTGTCGTCTACAGGTACGGAACGAAATGAAACGAATTCGTCGCTCTCAACCATCCGAGGCCATGTTGCGTCGTCTACAGGTACGGAACGAAATGAAACGAATTCGTTGCTCTCAACCATCCGAGGCCATGTTGCGTCATCTACAGGTACGGAAGTGGACATCCGGACACTTTCCACACGACTTGCGGCACGGGGACTACATTCGAGGAGGCCACACCGCCACCTACCACTGACCAGCAAGCATCCCCGGCACCGGTTGCAGTGCTGTCGGGCCCAATCAACGTGAGATAGTGTCCAGTGACGTCGTGGTATCTTCAGTGATGTGTCACGGTTTGCACTTGGAGCCGATGAACGGCGCATACGTGTCTGGAAACGAGCAAGCCAACGCACGGATCCTGCGTTTACCGTGGAACGGTACACGGCTACCACACCGGAGTAGCTGTATGGGGAGCCATTTTCTATGACAGCCGGGCACTCTTGGTAGTCCTCCGTACCACCCTTACAGCTCAACGGCGTCGGCAACATTCTACAACCTGTTGTGCTGCCATTCTTGTCGCAGCATCACCGAGCAACTTTTCAACAGGAAAGTGACCGGCTACACACTACAGATCTCCCAAGCCTGCCTCCGTAATGTCGACATCCTTCCATGGCCAGCCCGATCACCAGACCTCTCAACGATCGAACGTATTTAACACATGATGGGACGCCACCTACGCCCCGGATTGCCAGCGAACTCAGCCGTAATTTGGACACCGTCTGGCATGTTATACTTCAGGGCAGTATCCGTGAACTGCATGCGTCTATATCACGCTGGGTAACCGCTTGTATCCGAGCCAGAGGTGGCACTAAAAAGTACTGACTTGTTTCACTTGTGTAGCTGTTTTATCTGAATAAATGGCGGAACTGCTCTGGAATTACAATTATTTCCTTTCTTGTATACATTGGTATACCAATTTCCAACTCTATTTCTTCTGGGTGCTTCGTTGTTGTTTTTTTCCAAAGAGTGTAGAACTTGCTCGTAGGAGGAATGGGGGGGGGGGCACAGGAATATACGCGTAATTATCGCATGCAGTAGGAAAACAGGGCAATATTAAGCTATTAACAATGCACTGCAGAAAGAGCAGTTTAATCAACATCATACCTTCAAACTTTACATATTAATATATGTTTGTTCTTTAAAAATCTCTGGCGCAAGGGCGCGCTTTGGTCGGAAGGCGCTGTAACGTATATTATATGAACAAAGTCGGCTCGGCCGTGGTGTGGTGTAGTGTGGTGTGGCCAACCCTTCAATCAACTGTATTATATGTAGGCACTGTCTTTTTCTTTTTTTTCATTGGTGGTTTAACGACCACCGTAAGCAACTCAATGGGCTATAAGCAGTCACCCGTTCCTGATTTAGGGTCACTAGTTCCGGGGAAGGGAGAGAACCAGAGCCGTAAAACAAACACAACATGCATGCCTCACCAGGATTCGAACCCGGACCCCTTTCGAACGAATCATCACAAGCCATCGCTTAGACCACTGCGTCACCGGGGCGGCGAAACGAATCGATTTAGCTTCTGTGTGTGATTGAAGATTTAACGACCACCGTGAGCAACTAAATGGGCTATAAGCAGTCGCCCGTCCATAATTTAAGGTCACTGGCTCCAGGGAAGGAAGAGAGCCAGTGCCGTAAGACAAACACAACATCCATCCTTCACCGGGATTCGAACCCGGACCCCTTTTGAACGAATGATCAGAGGCCATCGCTTAGACCATTGCGCCACCGGCGGCAGGCACTCTCTTTCTTCCTGCAGTTCCGTCACTTTTCCACGAGGTACCCAGTACCGATTTTCCTGCAAGCCACGATGAAAATTCACACTATTACAGTAGCATGCCGTCCCAGTGCTCCAGTGACCAGACGGAACTTGTTTTCGGCATATCAAACAAGTTGGATTGTATTCAAGTCCCGGGTAAATTATGGATGCAAGCGTCTGTCTTATACAGAGCTGATTCTGTCCCTTTCCTGGAACCGGTGGCTCTAAGTTATAGACGACCGACTATTTCCATGGCCTTATACACGCACATCAGAGGAAGGACTCTATACCCCTTTTCCGAAAAGAAAAACATTTTTGGGTGGTGCAATGAAATTGTACAGCCTAAAAATGCTTTTACTTTCGTGCACACGCGGAATCCAGCACGGAAAGGTAAGCAAAGAAATCAACAGTCGGCGTTAAGGTGGTTCCACCTAAAATATGTTTTTAATGGTAAAACCTCTTTACATATTTTCTTCTCAATTAATGTATTCTCAAGGATGAAAATTTGGACATCGCATGGGATACTTAATACTTGCTAAAACATAACCATAATTATAATTAAAATCAATCATATTTCTTTGAGTAATGTTCAGACCTGTTAATAGATGGTGCGACCTGTACATTGATGACGTCAGTAGACAAATGTTGGATTGTTTAAGGCTGTCTTTACATAAGTGTTAGGGTTCACCTTCCGCGATAGATGGCGCAAAATATCACTCCTTGGGCGTGGCTTTTACATCTTGAAGGACTGTCCCTAAAGTTGGGGTCAGCAAATCACTGCAGACCTCGCCATATTCAGAATGGAAGCGGTCTCTCGTTGGCTCAACAATGGAAAGACAAAATATGCGTTTTAACCAATGACGTTGTTTGGGGGTAGAGCTTAGTAGGTAGGCAGAGTTTCTACAGCTCAAATTCAGGGGTTCTCTGCTAATGTACACATGTTCTCTTCAAAAAATGAACGTGCAGAAGGATTTAAAATGATTTATGGGAGATATGATTCCGGTCTCACTTTTGGCTCCATTTAATTATTTCCATTTGGCCTTGATAATTAAAAAAATCAGAAATTAGAGACTCGTTTCTTCCAGGTAGAAATACTGCTAAGCTAACTTATCGCGCCATCTAGCGCCCAAATTGAAATACTTTCGAGTCAGATAAATTGAATTAAAAAAAAAACTAACAATTTTTTCGGAATAATAACTGTGGCACATATTAGCTATAGGTGGTTTTTATTTGTGCTCAAAATTTCAAACACTACAAAGTCTTCGAGAAAATGTGTACAAAAGAATTCACATTGCAGATATAGGATAGAATTTCTCTTACACTCATTCAAAGACAGCCTTAATTATGGTTAGGTTCAGCAAGTATTAAGTATCCCATGCTATAACTAGTGTCATCGATGTGCAATTTTTCATCATTGGGAATACATTAATTGCTAAGAAAATATGTAAAGAAGTTTTACCATTGGAAACATAAGGCAGACATCGAACCACAATAAGGTCAGATACATGGCCGTCTTGACCAAACACTCCACGAAATTGCTGCGTGTACGTGAGCCACTTTGCCTACATCAAACACCTACGCGCTGACTAATCGTCAGATTAGCCAGCGCAGTGGTCTAAGCGATGCTAATCGTCAGATGGTGGCGCAGTGGTCTAAGCGATGGCCTCTGATCATTCGTCTGAGCGGGGTCCGGGTTCGAATCCCGGTGAGGCATGGATGTTGTGTTTGTCTTACGGCACTGGCTCTCTCCTTCCCTGGAACCAGTGACCCTAAATTAGGGACGGGCGACTGCTTATAGCCCATTGAGTTACTCAAGGTGGTCGTTAAAATTCCAATAAAAAAAAAATAATAATAATGATAATCGTCAATTACCCAATTACTTAACGATTTTTGATTTCGTGTAGGACATGCTGTTCGCTGTATTACTTGTATAGAGATGATTTTTTTTTTATTGGATGTTTAACGACCACCGCGAGCAACTCAATGGGCTATAAGCAGTTGCCCGTCCCTAATTTAGGGCCACCGGTTCCAGGGAAGGGAAAGAGCTAGTGCCGTAAGACAAACATAACATCTATGCCTCACCGGGAATCGAACCCGGACCCCTTTTGGACGAATTATCAGAAGCCATCGCTTAGACCACTGAGTCACCGGGGCGACAGGAGATTAATTGCTGGCGTATAGTGGAACAAGGCGTATGCAACCAAACTAACAATCTTTCACCACTGGCAACAGTAGTCGGAAGAAGGGCATAGGTTAGAAGGTCTGCTCCGGCGATGCCCGGCTCGTAACGCATCAGCCCAATCCAGCTCGGCCTGTATTAAAAGGTTTACATTTTGCTCCTAGATTATGGGGAAAACTTACGACTCACAAAAAGAAGACTATCTTGTAACCAGATGGCGAAGATCACAGAGTGAAACGAAAGACACGGAAATGTATCCGCCATTAATTTCAGATTAAGCCAAAACGCCGGGCTGTAAGATGAGATTCTGAAATGGGCACGATAAAACCGCTGCAGCAGTCGAGATTTGAGTAACTAACCTACGCACAAGTTTTACACTCGATGCAGTTCAGGACTTTGAGAGATTTTTTGAAATTCATATTTGAAAAGGGAACTCAGTTGTGACCACTTAGACCTAGAAATGCTGCAGCGGTCAGCTTGCTTGCTATAAAAATTGTAAAATGCGATAATTACTGGGGATTTGACATTAGTCAGGGTCTTTGAATGTCATACAACATCTGAAACGTTTCGGAGCGATTTTACATAAGCAGTGTTTGTGACTGAAGCACGTTGTTGTTGTTTTTTCTAGAAATTATTGCGTAAACAGACTTTTCGGCTTCACGAAAGCATTTTGCCCCGAGTTTTGGGGCGATTCGATGCCACAACGGCGATGAGGAGGTTGCAAGCACATACTTGTTTACTTATTTGGGGATCATACTTGTTTATACTTAAAGTGTAGAAGAAGAAATGCATTTACATTTGTAACAGAAATAGACAGTCAGGTCTAAACCTTTTAAGGGAGGAATTCTTACGAGCAGGGACGTCGCTATATAGATTTCGAAATATGTGCGACAGGTGGGCGGGTATTACTTTTGCTGGAGCAAGCTTGATAACTTTTTTTACGAAACACTGAAAGAAAGAGTTTGTTTTCCTTTTTTACGGGCTGTAAAGGTATTTGTGCAATATCCCCAGGCCCTCCTGGATACATGCCCATTAATTTTGGAACTGTCTTGTTTTGGCACTTTTGGGAATACAAAAGAAACAAAAGTTTGGAGTCATTTTTTTGCTACTGTACTTCTGCCCATTTGATTTTAATGAAATCAGTAAAACCTAAAGAGTTACATACCCGTATAATAAACATGACGCACTGTCACCAACACCACGCCCCGATTAAAAGACGATTTCATGCCTAGGAGAAAGGTCTTGAGGCAAATCTTTTCGTGGATTAGGTTGAGGGAAAATGAGCCCACGCAGACAATACCTTTCTCCCTCAACTCCTTTCCTTCAACCCAGCAACCATAGTCTTGCACTCATCTCTTCCAAAGCAGTCGTCGGCCACGACCTGTTCCCTCATTGCCCTAGGACAGGCTTAAGAGCGCTGGTATAGCTTTAAGACTCCACATTCTGTGCTGAAACCCCCTACTTAGTAGCTCAAACAGCAGAGCACTTACTAATGACCTCAGTGAATTCCTATTCACCCTCTTCATTCGCCGCTCATCATACTAACTTGAAAAAAGGCTTAAATTAAGCATTTGGACGAGTGGAAAACATCTGAATTTTCATGGTCTTGCGGATGTTATTTTGTTAAACTTCCTACAGAAAAGGAAAACCGCACTTCCTAGAGAAAATACTTGGGGTTACACGACGGAAAACACGGGAGTTATTCCTTGGCAAATTACAAATTATATTTTAAAGTTAAAAAACATTAAACTATGACACATCTTGAACTGGGTGAACAAGACAATTATCAGGATGGGCCAGAGCCCACCCTCGCATCCCCTTTGTGACGTCCCTGCTTACGAGAAATGGCATGTCTCTCCGAGTTACATTCAGTTTACTACGGAGGCAGTTCAGCTCAGTACAGCAGCTTTATTTCTTCACAGGGGAAGCCTTGCTTCACTTGCAATAAGTCACGAAGAACGCGGGATGAAAATCTGAAACGGGCCAGCCATAAACTGGAATACCCAGTGTTTGAAAAATGTTGTCTGCGACGAGTGAAAAGTTTTAGTTGACGAGTGAAAAATTTAGTAGAGCAGTTTAAATTCAATCGGCAATTATATATACATTATTATGCCTATTGTTGGATACGTAAAACTATCAGTTTCTTAATAAAGCTTAATTTAATTTATAAAAGTGATACACGATTGTGTGCCAGCATAGGAAACTGGCTTCTCCGCGAAAGAAATTGGACAGGGAATGCTGTGAATCAAAACATCCGGGCACGCTGCGCTTAACAAGGAACACGATGCAAGAAGCAGCCAGCCGGGTAGAATGATTCCCCAAGCGCTGTGTTAAAAATTAAGCAGTGTAAGAGTTGCATGCGCCTCGCGAACTGCCGCTTATCCCAATTGCTGTCGTAGGTCAAAGGGCAAACACGGGAATCCGTTTTTCCGCGTTGCAGCGTCAGCGTTGTATGCATTAACCGAAAATCAAACATTGTCATCAACACCTGGAGTGGTGCTCACTTCGACATCTCGAAGTGCGAAATAACGTAGTGAGCAGGGACCGGGGCCAGATTTCTTTGTGGGGCCCTGAAGCAAAATTTCATTGCTTGCACTAGGAAATAAATCTTATATCTTAATGAGGTCGTTGCGTGAAAAATGTCCGTAAAGAACACACACGATATGAAATTCACAAATTTGCCGCTGACTGCGACGAACCCGCATGCTTTACCAATTAAACTACACCAACAGAATTTATCGCTGTAACTTTTCCATCTTGACATGAGCTTCACCTCTGTATTACGTCATGAACTCATTATGAAAACTATCATAAAGACAAGATTTAAGCTTAACAAAAAGATCATAATATGGATTGAAAGTTCCTAGAGAGAGAAAGTTAAAATCTAAGGCTTTCTTTCTGGGGAGATGTGGTTGAGGTTGCATTATGACTCTTACAAAAAAAAAAAAAAAAAACTCCCTCACAAAATGACAAAACTCTAATTGCGCAGTGAAAATTTTGGGACTGGGAATATTTTAGTGTAGGAAACAAAGAAAGTGTGTAATAACAAATTTGTATAAATTCTTTCTTTCTTTCTTTCTTTCTTTCTCTCTCTCTCTCTCCTGATACATGTTTAGGTGATTGACTTTTAATAAAAGTAGAGTAAGTGACAAATTAGTGACTTTTTAAACTTTTATACGTGCTCTTATATGATTTTTTTTTAATTTCTAGTAATTATTTTAAAGTCACTGAATAAATGACCTCCATATGTAGCCTTAAACCAACTTTGATATTGTTCTTTTTATTTCTTTAAATTTAAGTATCTGGTTTGCATCCAAATTGTTAAATATATAAAAGTAAGGGCCACAAAATGATGATATTTAATTTGCTATTTCACGAATGCAGAAAATGTTAAGGCAGTTGCAAAAATCACTTGGAACCTGCAAATCTCAGCATTTGAACGGCGAAGGGCAATAACCTATTTGAAAATAGGGGGATTGGAAAGGAAATTTAAAAAAAAACCCATCTTTTTAAGGCTCTCGCACCCCAAAAACTTACATACAAAAAATGATAATTGTAAAATTTCTACCGAAAATTATTTCTTTTCATAAACTGCAGGGCCCCTATGGTCCAGCCGGCCCTGGTAGTGAGTTATCTTCATTTACGAATCTTGATTTCATCTAAGAACTGACATCGCCATACCCACAAGTAGGAAACTACACGGTCAATGCTCTAACCAGCAGCCTGTGGGACAACAGACATTTCAAAAGAATTTGGCCACTAATTCTACTTGTAGCAAAATATTCATTATTCCTCTAATGGGGCAACAGCATGATCATAAAACCACAAACAATTTGTCACCTTAAGGAAGGTTTTGTTATGAAAACACACACACACACACACAGGCAGGCAGACAGACAGACAGACAGAGAGAGAGAGACTTGGTCAACTGTTAAATGTAATAGTGAAAGAATCCTTAAATAAAAATTTACATGGTCATGGAGTGAGACAAGTACAGTCTAATCAAGGGGAACATTAAGAGCTTTCAGAACAACAAAAGTGAACTGCAACAATCTCAATGAGTCTGGTAACACGTGCTTTAATGAAAATATTTTAACCTTATAGCGCTACAAAGTTTATGCACAGTCATTTATTTTTTACCATGCAGAAGAACTTTCCTCTCATATGAGTATGGAATCATCCAGTGGGTGGCATTACCTCATGAGGGATCCCGTAGGTAATGCCAGCTATGCCTGTTGCAGCATTGTCCACAACTCCACCTCAGACGTTGACCTTGGATCCATTTATCTGATGTTCTGCTCCATGGCACCACAGAAAGCTTCCACAGAGTTTAAATCCAGGAACCTTGGGGGTCTACTGTATGGTTCTGAACTCAGACGAATGTTTCCTGAGCCATGCCTGGGTGGTTGCAGCATGGTGGGGCAGCACACTCTAATCCTAAAACAGGCCATCGGCCGCAGAATGCGCGAAGGCCATGAAAGCATGTAGGTGATCCACCAGCACGCGCTGGTAGCATGCAGAGGTTAAGGACTTTTCCAGACACACTGAGGGACCAAATGTGTCACATCAGAAGGCTCCCCAAACCACCACAGAGCCGCCACCACCACCTCCTTGAACAGAGTCGACCTGGCGCAAAGGGGCCATGGCCTCATGCTATGGACGCCAAACTCACACCCTCCCATCAGATCGGTACAGCTGACCACACGAGGCGTCACCAAGCAAGATCTAATTTCCAATGACAAGCAGTCAATAAGTGACACAAGCAGTGCATTGGCTCTCGTAGCCCAAGATATACAGCATGTGCAGTACTGTTCACTTGCTGACACAGCTTGGGCCTCCAACATTTTACCTGGATATGTTCCGTGCAACCGTTGCCAAGCAGTCAGTCTGTATGAGCCTGAATAGTCTACGTCAACCCCAGTCATTAACGTCATGTGGTCGGCCATCTCTTGCTCTCTGGGCACTGGTACGTCCATCAACGGTATACTTGTGGTACACCCTTGATATGGTTGCCCAATTGGGAACCCTAGGGTTCTTTCCACTTGAGGATTGACATAGCTAGAGCCAAAAATATGTCGGCAACCAAAGTTGCCCAGATCATCATGTTTGTCAATTGCGATACACTGGTGGGAAGCCCTGCTGTCTGCCTATTAATTGCCTGCATTTGGTTAGGGTGTATTCCACTCTGCGCAGGGATGCTCATGTCAACTGCCCATCACTCCTATCTCTAATGTTTTGTCTACTGAGTGCAAATTAGAAGTGAGAATTATATTTTTGCATATCTACTATTATAACAAACTATATGTTCCCAAATTAAAACTGTTAAGTGCACTCACAAGAGTGTCACAACAAATTTTATTATTTAAATATATTAGAATGTGTCTGACAGTATATAATATAGCAGTGTTAGAATTAGAAATAAATCTTCTACTGGCCCAGCAGACCACTAGAATTTATAAACCACTGGTCCACCAAAAAAGAAAAAAAAAAAAAAAACACCAGACATTTACAATATATGTAGAAAATAACTTATCATTTCAATAGAATTTTCTCCAATGTTTGTTTTTAAACCTATCATTAGTTTGCAGCCTAAAAAGAAGACCATACAGCAAGGTAAAAAAAATAGAAATTCATTTTTTAACTTGTGACAAATTAGAAAAAAAAAAGCAAACTTCCTAGCCATCCAGGCCAGTAAAATCAATAGTTCAGTGGTCCAATGGAAGTTTTACTGGCCAATGGCCAGCAGACCACTGAGTAATTCAAATGCTTTATAGGAAATATATTTTCTAATTTATATCTTTAAATGTAAAAACCCTAATAAATGCATTCTTTGGTGCTAGCAACCCTTTTAGTAATACCTAAGTAGCCCACCACCACCATGAAAAGTTTGGTGACCCCCTGCATTAATCTATTAGCCATCCAGGGTCAACAAATGAATTCATTAGAATTACCTTAATTCTGCCTAGCTGTTAATGCCTTCAATTGCCAATCCTGTTTCCTTCAGATTTGAAGTGAATGTAAGACACAATAATGCTGGTTTGATAAATTCCAGTCCAGCAATATTAGCCACAAAAACAAACCATGCAGTACACAACAAGGAGCTATCGACGATGAAGAGTTAGAGGCCCTGAATTAATCCAACCCACATCAAACAGTATGAGAACTCTGCAATTAACTTAAAAGTACACTACGCAACCATTTTCCAACATTTAACAGATATAGGGAACGTGAAGATGAATTTAAATGAGTTTCAAAAGAGTTGACAGAACAGCAAGAAACATGACGATTTCATGCATGCTCTTCTCCGCTCATATGTAACCAAACAAATGACATTTTTTAGGCGTCTGGTCATGTGTGATGAGAAATGGGTGCTGTATGACTATCACTGAAGTTTGTCACAATGGCTTGACCACTGTGAAGCCTCAAAAAAATCTGAAGCCAGTACTCCATACCACAAAGGTCACAGTTCGGTGGACCACAGCTGGTGTGATATACTCTTCCTTCATACAATTGGGTACAACCATCACAATGGACACATATTGTCAAGAATTTGACGTTATGCATGGAAAACTGTCTACAAACAGCCAGCACTGGTCACTCATCATGGGCCCATACTTCTCCATGATAATGCAAGACTCCTCATTCTACACCAGATGATCCAGAGACTGCACCAGGTGAAGTACAAAACAAATGACATTTTTAGACATCTGGTCAAGTACAAAACCTTAATTCATCTGCCTTATTCACCTGATCTATTGTCTACAGACATCACTTCTTGAAGCACTTGGGATACCTTTCTACAGAGTAAACTGCTTCCCAATCACACATCAGTTGAAATCACATTCCACTAGTTTCTCGCAACCTGAAGCTTGACATTTTTCATAACAGCAAACAGAAGCTTGCATCTCGTTGACAGACATGTGTTGCATTGGAAGTGGTTACCATATTTTCCAGAATACAAGACAAACGTTTTTCCAAAAAATTTAGTGTCAAAATCCCTCTGCACCTTATACGTCGAAGGCCATTATCACCATGAATATCTTACTATAAAAGGTAAGACTTGCAATGATGTGGATCCCTTTTTAACCATAAACAAACAATTACGTAAGCTGTTTAACAGAAGAAGACGAACGTTCTGCTGTTTACACTATGTTAATCATAAATGTTCCTGTTTAATGCTTTATTTACATCCTTTTTCTTTCGTTTTAAGTTAGAGGGGGGTATTTGGGAGGGAGGGGTGCGATGGAAGTGGAAGCACACAGTTGTAGGTTACAAGATGTTTTACTATACTGGCGCTGAGTAAGCTAAGGATGAACGTTACTATCTTTCTTGAACACAACTGTTGTTTTAAGCATTGCCTATTCCGCGTCAAAAAAGAAAGTTACCTCTTTTATTAGATGAAGAGACTGAAGCTAAATACCACAAAGCCAATTACGATGGAGCAAGGTGGCAACAACGCACTGCAGTTGAAAAACGAAAAGTTAACCACCGCAATGCCGAATATGCCAGAAAAATAAGAAACAAAAATGCAGTGCAGTTGAAAGGAATGCTGATATTCGATGTTTGCATGATCATCGAAGTAACACGACACTACAGCATATAGACCTCCCATTCACATTAAGATGACAATGATTTCCTGTAAAACTCGCCTTTGCTATGACCATTAGTCTCAAAGTCAAACACTCAAGAAAGTAGGTATCTACCTTCCTGAACCAGTGTTTAGCCATGGACAACTTCATGCTGCATTGTCAAGAGTTCGACGGTTTCACGATGTCATAATGTAGTCCAGGGGCCAGAACAAGGAAAAAGACTTCCAGATACTGAAAAGATATTTACAAGAAATATTGTGTGCAAAGATATTTTTCAACGTCGTTGACTTAATTGATAAATGCTATTAAAAAAAATCACAAAAAAACTATACAAAACCCCTACCCCCTAAAAAAAACATGGGGTAGCACACGAAAGGGAGTCTATGTCCTTTACCACAGGAGGATTATCATCTGGCAAACACCACTTCCGTATTCTTTATTTCTATGCATGAACAATGAAGCACATCAAGGGACACTCATGTCTCATGCACACTCATTATTCACGATGACCCCGCAAAAGATAATAATAAACGCTTGAATAGCAATAAGTAATTTCTAAAACTCGTTATATTCTTATCTCAACAGGCTTTACAGCTAGTATACTGATATAAAGACTGCTAAATGAGTTTAAAATGGTATAGCTTTATCTCAGGTACTCAGACAGTAACTGATATTTTTTTGCACTTTTTCTACAACTTCATTGTATCATGAATGCTTTTATGTACTAATATTTTAATGTTTATTCATGGTTAACTACGCACACGTTTTTATGTGATAGATGTGTATTTGTGCCTGTGTGCATACATGTGCTTTCGTGCGTTAATGATGTAAAATACAGTTTAAATATATACCTCATATGTTCTACATAGCAATCTGAAATGGACATAGGACTACCATAGTTCATAGGACTACCATAGTTCCTTTAAAACGCAAAGTAATAGGAAAAGAAGGGAAAGAACCGCATTTCAGGACAATACATATCGCAACAAACGTTCATTGAAACACACATCTTTCACAGACAAACACAAAAAATGTTATTAATTTCCAGTAACGTAAATACTGTGTCTGTGTGGTGATAATTTTTGGAGAAAACCATTCATGAAATGTGCAAATTTAGCTCCAACTTTAACTGGCGGGAACGTGCTTTTACTTGCAGTTGATAATAACACAAGATGCCGCCACATCTGACAGATTGTATTGATGCACTAGACAATTTTTCACTAGGGTCCTGTTTCTCGCTCCCTTGCTGTTCGTCAAAAAATATGAGGAGGTTATCCTGTTTGCTTCTTTGAGGATATCTTTTATTTTGAATGGTTCTTGGCACAGTTTCATATTAAAAACAGCAATTCCCAACCCCAAGAATCGTTTGTATACAACAGAATGCCAATACACTTCAACACATAATCTATACAGTGCTGATGACTATCGAAACCAATAACGACAGGAATTGGCTGTACATCATTGGCTGATGGATTAAGTGGCATTTCTTCAAGTTGTTTTTATCAGCATTATCACATATTGCAAGGATTTGATGGTCCATAAGCTGTTTTTATGCATAAAGTTATTTTTTTTTAATGGAAACCTTTAAAATTCCATTCTTTTTTTTTAATTTTCTTAAAAAAATAAGGGAAAAGTCTTATATACCGGTGACTTTTATGTTCCGAAAAATATGGTATTTTGGGTGTTTGAAGTTTCTATCAATATTCCAACATTATCTTCAACAACCTAATACTTTCTGTAACTGAGTTCTAGTACTAGAATTACCTAAGAATTATCATTTGCTGTCTGCTACTCACCTTACATTGTTTCCTTCATCTCTGCCCTGGTTGTTCATTGATGAATTTCTCTTCACTTTTACCCTGATGCCAGTTTTTGCTCACCCAGAATTTGGCAGAAGGTAAATTGAACCATCAACTCTTATGACTTCCTCACTCTTGCTTCTATGCTTACAACCAGATGTGAATAACACTCAAACTTAAATTAACCTTGAAACAACACAAAAACTCATGCTAGGAGCAAATGGTTGCCCAAGGCATCATACCTTGATAATAAAATGTCCACAAATTGAATATTTAAGGGAATGCTTAAACATGTCAAGTTAGCAAAAAGTCTTGTTATGCAAAAAAATAAAGCATATATATTGCGTATTAACCTCCAAAGAAACAATTTCAGCCAGAATTTTTCGTAAAGTAAAAGTTTCACTTGCACTGGTCAGTTATTAGAGAATGAATGTTACTAATTCTTTGAATAAAGCTCATGTTGAGAATTGGCTTCCTAGTTTCTTAATTCAATTACTAATCAAAAACTACTATTATGGGAATTTTTACTATGAATTTTTTTATTTTAATTGCAAAATAAATAAAATAAAAAAAATTTCCTAGTAAAAATTCCCATAATAGTTTTTGATTAGTAAATGAATGCTACTATTACATGAATACATTCAATATAATGGAGCAATATTTCAATGCAGACAATGTCTGATGCAACTGCACATTGTAGTTTTCCATGTTGATGGGATTACAAAATGCACATCTACCATTCCAAATTAAATTATCACCTCTTTGGATCACAGAAACCTATATTCTATCACCCTAGAGTAAATTCAAAAGTATACTGTTTCCATTACAGTATACTAGTGTATAACAGTGCTATCTAATACACAAGGTGTTCTGAATAATCCAGCATAATGTCTGACTGTAATCTTCAGGAACATCAGATTTGATTCTCACTCAGCAATATGGTACTATTTTTAATTTATCCATTCTGATGACTGTTAAAAGTATAACAATGTTTACAATATTAAAAGAAATAATTATGTGCAAATTAACTTCTGTGAATTCTTTATGTACATTTTTAACTTGCATTAACTTGGGATCAGAATGGACAGTGGTTCCCACAGGGACAGTTTACAGAATGAGAGGTTTTCAAACTCACTGGTAACACATTTCTACAATGAAGACAGCACCTGTTAACAACACTAGCTAACTTAAGGCACATGCTGTTTAGACTTACTGCCACAACAGATGTAAAAAAGACAAACTTTGTTTTACATATTGAAAAGCATAAATGCAAGGAAATAATGCTAATGAACTACATACAGCAGTCGCAGTCTGTGCAATTAATATCATGTATAGGAAACTATAATTTCTGGCACTTATAAAGATCCCACACGCTGAATTTATCAGAATCTATTCAGAAATTTCAACTTAGATACTGAATGAGAGATATACAAATGGATAAACTGGCAATCAATAACACATCATTCATTAATTGTTGAACACCTAACATACATGTTGCATTCAAACTGGTCAACTTTTCTACATTAACTATTATTGCTTTGAACTTTCTCAAGATGATAATTTTCCAAAAAAAAAAAAATTCTGCGATAAAGCGATAAAGCGTAGTTACTGACTTCAGAAGGAAACAATGTGCTTTCAATTAGGAGTAAATCCGAAGAATTAACTCTGTTGATGAAAGTGGGATGAAAAAAGGTTTAAGGTGGAAAACTCAGGCTTCACGCAACAATATCACAATAAACATAGAAATTGAGTGTAAACACACAGTCACATATAGAAATGAAGTTCATTAAGCAGTATCTTTCAACCATTCTACTGCCTTTATCACCCACAATCAACTGAATCCAAGGACTGGTTGCCAGAACTATAATGTGAATTTGAGGTACAGGAACTGTTGCCAGAATTTATTAAAGAAATCAATAAAAGGGATTTGGTGAGGAGTCTGAATTGCAATTCTTGGTTAACAAAATTTCAATGCTTTCTTGGAAACATAGAGAAGATGTTGTTGATAAATGAGGCACCTTTTTTTGTTTCTTTCCAAAGGGGAACTGAAACAACAATAACTTAAAAACTATATCTAGAAAAAAAAAATTGTCTCATTTATTAACAAAGCTTTACATTTCAAAGACAGCAATGATTTTTTTTTTTTTTTTACCAAGAATTGTAATGCAGAGACCCCTCCCTCACCAAATCTCATTTATTTAGATTTGTTTACTAAATTCTGGCAACAGTTCCTGCACATCAAATTCACATTATTGTTCTGGCAACCATTCCTCAGATTAAGTTGATTGTGGGTGATCAAGGCTATAGAACAGCTGATAGCTACTGCTTAACAAACTTCATTTCCATATGTGACTGTGTTTTACACTCAATTTCTATGTTTATTAAGGTTATGCATAGAACTCGGCAAACAGCAATATCAGTACTTTTTAATAACTAGATTATTATTATTTTTTTTATCACATTTGTTTGTTCCATTCAACTTTCTCAGATCAAAACTTCACTGTAGGCACTACACCATCTCATATGTAGATAACCTCCTTAAAGCTCTTTACTACGTTATTTTAAAAACTACTAGTTAAAACCAGTCGAAATTGGCGGTTATTTCAGGTTGTTTTTTTAAGGAATAAACTCATATCAAGCAACAAATGTAAACTGTATTTGATTGAAAAAAATGTTACAAATTCATTCAAACACTTCAGTAAAGACAATATTTTGAGTCCATCCATTTGCGACAGATAATCCAGGTGCATCTTCGTGAGTGATCTTTACTGCAACAGAATCCTTTGACCTTGCTCGAGATAGGGCAACGTAGAGCCATACCATGTGAGAAGACTGGTTCTGGCAGGTATATTCTGATTTTAGCAAGTGTCTGTCCTCGACTCTTATTGTCATCGCAAAGAACAATATGATCGGAAATTGAATCTGTTTGATCGTAAAAGGGAAAGTGCTGTTCGCTTGGAGTCAGCAGAATGAATATCAAGGTGTGCAACGACCCCTTCTGTTCTACGCACAAAATTTCCGCAGAAATTGTATTTTGGAAGAGCGACTTTACGATCATACGCGTGTCATCGACTAAACATTTTCGCGTGTCCAGATTCGTGATTTTTTTTTTTTACTTTTTAAAACTACCACTGTGAGCAACTCAGTGGGCTATAAGCAGTCGCCCGTCCCTAATTTAGGGTCACTGGTTCCAGGGAAGGGAGAGAGCCAGTGCCGTAAGGCAAACACAACATCCATGCCTCACCGGGATTTAAACCTGGACCCTTCACAAAGAAATGATCACAAGCCAGTGCTTAGACCACGGCACCGGGGCGGCCAGGTTCGTGATGAGCATCAGGACTGCACCCTTTTTCAGTCGTAGAATGTGAGGCGGAAGTCCACTCATCTCGATCGTGTGCAAAAATTCAACTGGATAGCGCACTCTTTCACTCTCATCTTCAATCACAACTGTGTTTGTAAATGTTGTTAGTATTCGCGTTGCGAATACTCTTCGTTCTCTCTTGTCCGAGACATATAGTTGCAACCCATTGATCGCCAACGCCTTCCAGTAAGGTTCTTGCATTTTCTTTTTTCTGTGGGAAAGACATTCTGCTAGCGTTTTCATGACAACATGAATCAGCACATGGAGGTGAATAGACCATTGCTTTGCACAACGGTTCGCTTAGAAAAGAGAAGACTTTGGACTATCTCAGTCCCTCCATGCTTCCACCTTTAACAGCGCGTGTTTCGTGAGAGCTGTTTCAGTCAACTGCACGTGATCGAATGTCAATCGCACGCTTCTCCCACAGACTTTACATGGGAACTTTGCCGACCCACGACGCCCAAACCGTTGCCCCAATATCATTTTCTCTTCGACTGGTACATCTGCATGGTAAGACCTTTAGTTTGATACCTCAACCATATTTTTACGTTCAGCCATTCTCTCAAAACAGTTCTTACAGTAAAAAACCTTATAGAATTAATATATAGATATCAACAAAATTCACATACCTCCCCACCCCCATCTTAGCTTACAGCTTATCATGAGCTGCCACTGATTATATTAATTATATGCTTTGATCATTGGTGACTGGTGCTATGGAGCTGCAGTTTCCTCAACACACCCAACCCAAAAGTTGTTTTCTTCACGCTGTGCCAAAGTTTTCAGAAAAAAAAAAACTTTAGTATGGCATAGTATGAAGGAAAGAAACTCAGCTAGGAGTTTTTTTGCTGCATAATATGCTAATGACTGTGCAGTTCCTTCCACTGGAATCTGACTGATTGGTCACACCCCTGAAGTCAACTCAACAGAAACCAGTGATGTATCTAGCGTAAACAGTGCCTAGGAAGTGCAGAATTTGTGCCCCTCTCCCCCAGTGCCAATCATTCCAATTTCACCTTATCTTTTCTACTTCTTTGTTAAACACTATTTTGACTCTGGAAGAAAACAAAAAACATTATTCAAAGCATTTTATTTTTTCCATCATGTACAAACAAATTATTAGGGGTATGCAAAAGTTTCTGCCGTTTTAAGGAGAAAGGAGACAGGAACTATCGGGAAACCAGTACACATTTATTCAACAAAATATTGGCCGTTAGCATCAATGACCTTTTGCCATTTTGCAGGCAACAAATGAATGCTTTTTGATAGAAGGACTTGGGTTTTGAGCTGAAGAATGCAGTGATGAAATTCTCCACCTCTGAAACTGTGGTGAACCACTGTTGGACTAGGGCATGCTGCATAGAGCGAAACAGATGAAAGTCTGAGGGTGCAATGGCCAGAGAGTAAGCTGGGTGCAGTAAAACCTCCCAGTGTAACTGTTCAAAGGTTGATTTCGTGGTGGCACTGACATGTGGTCTGGCTTTATCGTGTAACAGGATGACTGGGTGGCATCCTTTACCTGTCCATGGGCATTTCTGCTCGATTGCGGCATTCACAGTTTCATCAACTGATCGCTATATTGTTGTGCAGTGATTGTTCTGCCCAGTTTCAACAGTTCAAAGGTACAACACTCCATGCATATCCCACCACACACACAACAGCACCTTTTTTTCTGTGAATATCCTGTTTTGCAGTGGATGTTGATGGCTGGCCTGGGTCGACCCAGGATCACTTGCGTACGGGGTTGTGGTAATAGACTCATTTTTCATTTCCGGTGAAAACCTTCCACAAGAAATTCTTCCCTCGAAACCTTTTCAGCAACAACATACAGATGCCCAATCATTGACCAATATTATGCTCCGTTAAAGTATGCAGAACTCACTTATTACCAATCTTCTGGATCTTCCCTAAGGCCTGTAGATGCTGTACCACTGTCGATCGAGCTATTTTCAAACATTACGCCAGTTGCGGTGTCGATTGTGTGGCATCCTCTTGCAACAGCAATTCCAGCTCCTCGTCTGCAAGTTCCTGCAGTCTACCTGCAAGTGGCTTGTCTTCCAAGCTTAGATCACCTTTCTTAAATCTGGCAAACCATTCTCGACATGTCTGCTCATCCATAACTTTTTCGCCATATGCCTGCCATATTGAACCGCATGCTTCACTACTCCCCCTTTACCTAAATTAAACATGGATAACAAACAGTGCTGCAAATGAACTTTATCGACTGCATGTACAAACTGACAGCATGAGTCGCCGGCTGGTTAGACCCCGGCAGCTCCCGCTAGCAGGGTCGGCGGAAACTTTTGCATACCCCTAATACAATATCATTTTTTTTTTTTTTTGCCTTCATGGCTGCAAACTTGTCTATGATGTCCTCAAAGTTGGCTTTTTCCACTTCCTCTCTCCACACTTAATAGGGCAAGATCGCACAGGCTGCCTTGGCCCATAGATACTCTTAAGTACGAAAGAATCAGATTTAACTTGCTGAATGATCTCCCACAGCTGGCAATGGAAACTGAAATGGTTAGCATTATTTGTGTCACAATGTGCAGATTGTGGAAAACGCCCTCATCTCCATATTGCACGAGGAAACCGAGAAGCCCTTCAAGGCCTTGAAATTTTCACACTGCGAGTTGAGAGCAACATTCTGCAACTCAAAATTTCTTCATAAAGTTGCTGCCCATCAATATCACAGCTGTAGCTTTCACCCAAACTTCTGCAAATGTTTTTTAAATCGCTGTTGTCAACACCGTAGCACAGCATGTTGAAGTCTAGAAGGAACCCAAACTTTTAATCGGCATCATGCAACAGAGTGAACCTTTCATCAGTTTTCATGCGAAAACGGTCAAGCGATTCCTTGAAGACTTTCTCCATTTCTTTTCTAGCAGTTAATCTGGCATCTCTCTGGCTCTCGCAGGGCATCATTTGCTTTCGTCTTCAATGTCTCTCAACATTAACATTCCATTTTTGACAGACAGCGAATCTTTCATCCAGAAACTCATTGACTAAAGCTTCTCTTTCGGCATAAAAATGATTTCTGAGACCTTTCAAATCCAGGGCAGCATTGAGGAAGTTCATGTTAGGGTCTTGCAGCCTCTTTTGAACTCGATCAATTGAAATGAGAACTCCGTTCCAAAATCCCAACAAAGTTAGGAATGTGCAATTCAACAAACTTGTGTATAGCTGTCCTGCTTCACTTTTTGTTTCACTGTTCACATCTATCATGGCCTGAAGAATCAAAAGTATCTCTTCAATGTACTTGCTGACAAGCTTCGCAGCTTCCATCCTTGCACTCCTAGTTTTTGACTCCGACTTTAAAACCACATGAACAGCATTTTTCAGTTTTTCCCAGCACTGTGTCAAACGAGCAAAGAAGACGTTTATCGGAAAAATAGAAGCCCTCTACATCACTTTCAATGGATCCTGTTTTGCTGCATGTACACCCACCAAATTGAGTGAGTGATTGTCACAATTTACAACCATTGCCAGGTTGTTTTGTTTTTATTCTTTGACTACCACAACTTCTGTGTCCTGCCATCACAGCAGCGTTATCATAGTGCACTGACAGAGGTTAAAATTCAGGGCGGGATGGCGGGCTCCCGAAGAAAAATTAAAGCTCTCGCCAAAATATATATAAATATAAAATCTTGGGTCCGTTTTTGGACCATTTGCAAAATTCGCGTGTTGAAAACGTATTATTTGTAAAAATTCATGCTTTAGAAACGGACCTTTCAGAGTTCTGAAAATTGCAATCGAATGCATCGTTCATGTCGAGAAGATCAGTTTATGGACCCGTGAATCGGCTTTCAGTTCATTTTGCATATCGCGGACTGGTACGAATCAGGCACGAGATCGTTCAAATTCGCGGAATTCCGCTTCGTTTGCCACATTTCGGTTATACTCAGGGGTGATTGTGAGGTGACACAAGAAACCCTGAAACTCTCAGCTCAGTGCCAATATACGTATAATGTATAATACGCACATATAAACTAGCTACACAACAAATAGGCGCTGGTGCTTGTGCAGTTTAACTTCGCATCATTTCTTGTACCCAATTTTCTTTCACTGTGCAAAATCCTTCAGGCATTGCATCTTTAAAATCAAATTTTGCACTTCATAATTTATGTTAATTGAGCAGTCCATGTAGACCAGTTTTACTCGAGCTTGAAGCCTACAGTGGATTCCATTCAATTTCTAAAAGTAGTTGTACACTGAATCTAAAATAATTAAATTATTTGAACTTTCAAAATAATGAAAAGAAGCCTTCCTTTCAGCAGGCTGTTATCTTGGGAGCTTGTTTGATAATAAAAGAAACGCACAGGGTGTCACAAATCGTCTACATTCACCATTCGCACGGACATGCAGTGTTTTTAATCAAACACTGTAATTCCCAAAGAAAATGGAACCTGAAGTTTAATTACCATTTTGTAGCATTTTTAGAAATGAAATGTCCGAAGCATCTCAAATTCTTCTAAAACTTAAAAACCCGGATTTACGGGTTTGAAATGTGACAAAAACCCGGAATTCCGGGCTACACCCGGATTATAAACAGGTCTGTATACTTGAGATCGATGAGAAAAAAACAACTGAAGATAATGTTTTATTTTCGGAGGATCAGTGTGCGTGTGGGGGAGGGGGCTCATTTTCCGTATGGGGAATGGTATTCCGATTTTCAGAACTTCAGAAAACGAAAGTTAAAAGGAGTGAAAATTTTTCCCACAATCGTTATTTTTCTCGTGAAGTTTCCTCTGTTTAGTATTGTTATTAAATATCAGTTTAGTGCATAAATGTATGTATTTCAACATGAAAGTTAAATAACAATTTCCGATAACGGAAGTTAAACGGAGGAAAAATTTCCTTGTAAACTTTAGGTGCGAGTATCTTTCACGGATTCGAGGAACTCTGACTTTGTTGTCATCATTTGAGTCATTCTCCAGAACGATGCAAAACTGAACATAATTTTGGGGTGGGGGGTGGGGTGTTGGTGTGTGTTGTCGTGGACGGGGAGGAGGTGTTTTCCGGCTGGGGACGGAATTTCGTCCTTTTCAAAACTTTCAAAAACAGAAGTTAGACGAACTGCAGATGTTATTGTAAAATATAATTTTGTTTGATAACTGATTGGGGTTTAGCTTGAAAACGGAAGAAAAACTTCCAAAAACGGAAGTCGGATAGAGCGAAGATTTTTTTCCCCGCAATATTTTAACTGTCTTGAATTATTGTTAAATGTTATTTTCCCTCTATAAATACACTATCTACTAACAAGTAATTGGACACCTGTGATAGCAAAGGAAGACGAAGTTTATTCACCTTCAATAGTTGGTGGAGCCTCCACGAGCGGCGATTACAGCTGCGACCCTCCGGGGCATACTCTCAACCAGGCGTTGTATGACGGATAGCGGTATTTTCTTCCACTCGGCTTGGAGAAGACAGTTCAGTTCCTTCACCATTTTCGGACGGTGGCAGCACCACTTAAGTCGACGCTCCAACTTGTCCCAGAGGTGCTCGATAGGGTTAAGGTCCGGGCTCTGTGCAAACCAGTCCATTCGATTAACCCCATTGTCACCATACCAAGCCATGGTGGACCTCGCAACATGACAGGTGGCATTGTCATCCTGAAAGTAACATGGGTCCACCCCGTAAAACTGCCACAACGTAAGAAGCGCATGGTCATCCAAAATGGTGCAGTAGGTCTCGGCGTTGAGTCTACCAGGAATTGCGACCAAGGGCCCCATGCCATACCAGGAGAAACAAACCCATAGCATAATTCCACCGCCGCCGAACTTCATAGTTGGCACAATACATTCCGGCAGGAGGCATTCTCCAGGCAGACGCCAAACCCAGACCTTGCCATCCGAATGGTAGAGGGTGAACCTTGATTCGTCACTCCAGAGAACCTGTTTCCACTGTTCAACGGTCCACTGTCGACATTCATTGCACCACGTTAGCCGAGCAGCGCTATTGGACTTGGTGATCAAAGGCTTGTGGGTGGCAGCACGTCCATGATAACCAAGCAGATGGGCTTCCTTACGGATGGTATTCATCGAAAGAACACTCCCAGATGCCTGTTGAAACTCCTCGCGGATGTAGCCCATCGATTTGGTGCGGTTCTTACGAATTTCTCTGGCCAGCACCCGTCGGTCTCTAACTCCCAGTTTTGTGGGTCTGCCGGGTCGGGGCACATTCCGACAGTCACCTCTCATCTTCCACTTGCCAATCGCGTAGGCCACTGTCGATTTTGGGTACTCCAACTCGCTGACTATGTCACGTATGGATCGGCCATTTCTGTGATACCCGACAATTACACCTTTCTCGAAATCAGAGCTCCGAACTGTGTGGCATCTTGCATGCGACTGGTTGCACTGTTGTTCCCCACACGATATTTAACGGCGGCGGCCGTGACGTGTATCAGGACTGCAGATATCGTAGATTGCAGGGGTGTCCAATTACTTGTTGGTAGATAGTGTAGCTGCAAAGGGAAAAATTGGACATATCAGCTGCAAAGGGAAAAATTCCTCATATCAGAAGAATGGCTGAATCAACTAAGTTTCAATTATGTAAACTGTAAACACATCTCATAACATAGTATTCAAGAAGATATTTTTTTTTTCAGAGCTGAAAGAAAACATGTTCAAAAATAATAAATTTATTGACCCTTGTAATACTAAAATTGCACATCACAATGTCTAGTGAAGGTTTATTTAATCTTTTGTGATTGAGATAGGCTCTAGATTTTCTTTCTCCACAATGGAACTCTTTTTGAAGTTTGAGTGTATAGAATCTGAATCTGTGAAGCAACACACACACAAGTTTTGGTATAGTCTTTCAAAAGCCTGGCAGACCAGTTTTTTTTTATTTAAATTAATCAAGATACAGTTATGATATATTCATTATTCAAACATAGCTGTAAAAAATGAACAGGGATCATAGCATACTTCTGGAAAATTTTAGGTAGGAATTTTAGGAATTTTTAGAAAAATTTTAGGAAAATTTTAGGAGTGTATTTCAATAAAAACTAGATGTATATTTGTATACATCGAGTAAAACAACTTTGTATACATTATAAAGAGTTTGCTTCACACCCTTCAACCATATATACTGATAGACTGCGCATGACATCAAAATTTCTGGCTCCAACATAAAATCACATGACATCAGTCAAAAAGATGGGTTACACCTGCTGTGCTTATGGTTGCTCTGAGCGATATAGTAAAGGAAGTTCTATGATTTTTCATGGGTAAGAAATGAATTAAATACCTAAGTCAATAAAGTTCAATTACTTAACCAGAAACTTGCAGCTATTGATATAAAAATATAGTAACTTACGAAAAAAAAATGGAATGCATGTTCCAAAGTCTTCGCAAATGTTCATCACATTATAAATCACGAAATGTAAACAACCCGATCATGCATGTATATAGCTCATAAGTAAACTTACCTGAAGAGTTTTCATTAAATATGAGGCGCATTCACATAATACACCGAAAACACTGAAGTTCTGCAGCGTAAATTAGTAATCATAACAGCATTTTTACACGGAATTTGGAGTCTGATAATGACGTGCCCAATGTTGGAGCCATGGCGGCTTTGATGCAGCTATTGCCAATGCGCAGTCCATTAGTATATATGGTCGAAGTTCACACCCAAATTTTTTGCATAACGTCTAATGTCTAAAGTTTAAGTATGATTTACTTCTAATGTTCAGTTCTTATCTTTTCACGTGTTATTATCATATTCAAGTATATTTACCACATTCAAGTTTCACTTTGAACATTAATATGCTGTTGAACCAGAAGCAATTCACGATTTTCACAGTAAAGTTTTCAGGTTTCACATTAAATTATAATATCCTAAAAAGGTAATTAAAAACCAAGAACTATGTACAATTGTTCACTGAATTACTTTTTTCATATTATTGTTTTAACCTTTTCCTGATAAGCCTATCTTTTTCTGCTTCCACCACAACTAATTTACTTTCAGTTTTCTTTATTTCAGCTGAACCTTGAATGATCAAGTTAGAGGCAACTGCTATTTCAACAGTATTCTGTTTTTCTACAGCTTTTCTCATTCTTTCTGTTCCCTCTTGAATTACTGCTAGGGAGGCTTCTTTATCTTTTTTAAGCGTATTTATTTCTGCATCATTTTCTTTTATTTTGTCATCAAACTCAGCTTTTCTTTTTTTCTCTAGCTGCTTTTCCTTATTTTCCCTCTCTTTCTGCTTCCTTTCTTTTACCTTTTTTGATTCTTCTTCCTTCAGCTTATCAACATACTCTTTATAAAATTTATGTGAATCACGAACACTATTTAACAAATTTCTTGTTATGGGAACTTTACTTACACATCCATAGTGTTTAATGGCCCCTTTAGCTATTCTTAATGATGTTATAGTTGAGTCTTTTAAGTTAGCCTTGTCCTTCCTTAACAGAGCAGTGTTAACCGAAAATCCCCTTTCTGCATCAGCATTACCATGAAGTAAAACTAAAATTGACTTGATGAGTTTAGCAAGATTTGAGTATTTTTCTTTTCCGCTAGTCTTTAATACTAAATATATTACGCCAGTAATGATCAATCCGCACTGGAATATGCCCTTCCTCTGAAAATTTCACTAGTTCATCTAGAGTTGGCTTATCGCAATTTAAAAGTTTCCACTCTTCTCTTACTCTATCAATTTGTTCCTCAGAAAGATGCAAAACACTTGAAATTCTGGTTATTTCCGAAAGTCCTTCAGTGACTGAAAGTTGAGTTGACTCTTTCTTTGGTTCTTTTATCTTTAAAACTTTTATGTCTCTTAGCTTTTGATTGCAGAATGGCAAATTTGACTTTAAATATTTTGTGGTTGCAATTAGTGATGATCTTACATCTAAGAGAAATAATTTCTGCCTGGTCTCCTGAACATTCCTGAGGAGATTTTTTTGTCTTCATACCAACTTCTAACTCCCCTAGTTTTTTCCATGAATTTTTGTTTTCAAAATCTACATTCTTTAGGTCTTCTCCAAATTTCCCTGCAATAACATCGTCTTGGATAAACTGAGCCATAACATTCCTCATTAAAGTATTTAAATCAGAATATAAGTGGAGTATTTTTGGTTCTTCACTCTGATAAAATAATGAAAACTTTTCAAAATTTTGGTGTGAAAATGAAATTAATGCTAAGTAGTAAGGAGTTAGCTCATTTTTCAGGAAACAGTGAATTATTTTATACCTTGCTGAATTGCGTAGTTGTTTTTCAAATATTTTTTGAGATGGCAAGAAGTTTAAAAAATATTCTGTAATATTTAGCCATTGATCCAAGAGCCTCTGGGCTACAGAACCAACGGTTAACCATCTGTTGCTGACATGACGCAAAAGAAATTTGGCTGTGACCAATGTTATATCCTCAACAGATTTATAATCCTCTCGTCTTGCAGCACTACTCTTTAAAAAGTAATGTATATCAGTAGCAAATTCGTCAAAATCTATATTTAAGCTTGTCAAAAAACATTTAAATGCATTACTAACAACATGCAGGTTGCAAAAACCTAGTTCCAAAGATTTCTGGCCTGTTTCTTGTTTTACAACTTCATTGAATTTGCGTAAAAAGCACTTATTTACATTTGGGCTGTCCATGGATACACAAATAATTCTGTTCAACGAAATATTGAAGGACGATAACACATCAAGAATTTCTTTTAGCAAAATATCGGCTGTTGCATGACCCAGAAAAACGCTTGTTAGGTATCGGCAAGAAACTGAATTTATTTCTGAAGACCAGTACCTGAGATACACATCCAACTGCCGTTTCACTTGTGTATTTGTAGTTTCATCAAATGCTATAGTAACCTTTCCTGTGCTAATGGATACAATGTCTTTTTTCAAATCCTCTTCAAAATATTTTGACAATCCATGTGATATCACATAAGCAACTTTTTTTCTTTAAGTTGCATTTTGGCTGCAATAGCAGAATCAGGAAACATTTCTTTGAAAAGTTCAACTGTTTCAGTGCATGAAACAAAAAACATATTGTCCTTAGCAACTTCCATGGCCCATAATGCTTCGGGCTTTAGCCAACTGTAAATCATGACTCAGTACTTCACTAATATTTGTTTTGGGCTGAAGATCCCGTCCTCCAAAGGCTTTCAGGATGGACTTATTTTGAAATTTACTTTGAAATTTCTGCAAATGTTTTTTTCCCTTTATGATGCGCTTTTACTTGTGAAAAGCCACGATTAGAAATATTGAAAATTTCTGAACACAATATACACTTAGCAGAAAATATTGTTTCAGTTGCAGAACACCATTCTTTCAACTTCACTCCGTCCAATTCTTTGGCGAGCCACGCATCTTGAAATTTCGTTTTGGATTTAGGCATCTTAAACACTTGTATTACTAACCAGAAAATGAAAGGGAAGTACAAAAACACGTTCCAATATTGCAAAACCAGACAACTTCCCGAAGTTTGGCTGCGAGGATGTCAGAAGATAGAAAAAAAAGCAAGTCGCCACTAGAGAACTGAACCTGCACACAGCACAGAGAACACCATAAAAGACGCAAAACCAGAAACTATCATACGCATCTCACGCAAGTTCAGTCAAAGCGAGTCGGAGCAGAGATATATTGCGTATCGATGGTCGCTGTCACAGACGCACGATCGAAGGTTAATGATCACGTGCTCTACTGCCTGCCACGATAACACTCAGCTACCATCCCATCGTCATTACCGGAGGTTACGGAAGGGGACCACGTTTCCTCTTTGCTTCCACCCACCTGCGGTTTACAATAACAAAACATCAGCAGAAAGAGGAGGTTCAACGAGGCATGTCCAAAAATAAAGTACGATCTTCTGCGTGCCACAGTGTTCGTCTGCAAAGCGCAAACCAGGGGTGAAAATGACCCCTCCCCTTTTCCCTTAGATCTCTTGTTACTCTCGAAAACTGTCCGAAGGCACAAAAGTGGAGCGCCCGCCCCGAAGCAAGTGCATCTCGATGGCGTCATTTTCCCTCCCTTCAGCAGCACAGCATATAGGCTGTGTTTCTACAATAACAGGTCTTTTTACCTTACCGTAATGGTAAATATATTGGCTTTAATAACGGTTGTATTTTTAATAAATAAGCTTACGAAAATTTTAGGAAGAATAGCAAATTTTAGTTATAATTTTAGGAATTTAAGGAGGGTCACAAAATTTTAGGAATTTTAGGAGAAATGCGATCCCTGAATGAATATACTGTATGTGCCAATGTCCAAAGTTTTCTAAGGATTTTATAAGCAAAAATCTGCACACATTTCCATCAGTGTCAAAAGATTATTCTGCAAGTAAGTCTTGTGTTATGTTTAACAAATGTACCATGTGAACGTGGCTTTAGCACACATAAAACAAAATTCAGTCAAAATTTAGAGATTCACTGAGCAACAAAATTCTTATGCATATTTATAAAATTGGGCCCGATAAACCCTCAGAAATAAAACAACAGCTGATTAAAGCTCGTTATCTGTGGCAAGGAATGCAAGACAGACATATATACTTCAGGAGCAATTTTATATCAACGTACTGCAAAACGAACAACAATAGTTTTGTAAAATGAATCATGGTAATTTGTATTAGATTGAATGTAGTAACTTTTTTGATCTAATTCACCTGTTTGTTTTAAGAACCAAGTATAGCTTATATTGTTTGAAAAATTATTACTGTTTTCCCAGAGTCTTTTAATATTATTAAGTCATTCATTCAAAACTCCCCATCCCAAATTTTCAATCCCCTCCATTTTCAAACACAAGTGGGGAGACTCCCTTCCATTTCAAATTTGAATTTTAACCCGACTGGGGCCTACATACTCTTATGTCCATTTCGTCCACCTCTAGTTGCTTCAAGATGGCTTCAACCAAGCTCTCCGCATCCTTCTGCTTTATTTCAATAAAGCAAAGGAAAGACTAGCACATACTGTTTTGTTCTCAAAATAAACTTCCACGTACCTCACTACTACAGCCATCTGCTCTTGGTATGCATGATCAGGAGTAGAGTCAAACATTAAGCCATAATATTTGGCTTTACATATGCTGTTTAGTAATCTCTGCCAAACACTGGATGCCATTAGGTGGATGAATTTGCTCTGAACACTTGGTGAAAGATAAGATGTTGATCCAGGATGTTTTTTTATTTGAACTCAGTGCTCTTTCACGATAGGATCAAAAACGGAAAGCAGTTTCAGTAAGGCCAAGAAATTACCCACGTTAGAGTAATCGGCGGTCTTAAGTGTCTCCCTGTGCTCCCGCAGAGGTAGGTTTCGTGTTGCAAGAAATTTTACGCAATGGACTCTCCTCAAGATTTCACGCCACTTTCCCTTTTCCCCTGCAATCTATGCCTGAAGTTCTACATCAATTACTCTTCTATTTTCAACTAGATTTATTTCAATGTCTTTACATTTTGTGAAGGAAGCGTGGTGTGTCTTGGCATTTTCATGAATGCTCATTCTTTCAGGTGCGTTCCAATTGCTCAATCCTGTTTCCTGCTAAAATGCAGACTGATGGCTCGACGATGACAGGGGAAAAGAGTAAGCAACAAAAACAAAATGGCGACTTTTTAGATGGAGAATAGACCAGCCATGAGCGAATGACTTCCTCACCATGACCATCAGCTAATATCCTTTTGAACCAATTTTTGTTCATACAATGATTATTTGTTGGTACGAAAGGTCCCTAGCTATTCTGGAAATGCTTTGCACCCAGCCGTATTATTTCTGTCCAACGAGTCAGACCATAGTGTTTTTCTTTTGTTCTCGTTGAATTTAAGAAGTCCAATGTCATGCTGTTTAGTCACTTCTGGAATCACAGTTGTAGGCTTCAGTTCACTTGGTTCAGGCTCATCAATGTGCTAGACGTCACCACTTCCACCTCTGGCTGGTTCTTCTGTAGAGTCCTTTACCTCATCATACTAGACTAACTTGACCTCTTCCTGTGATGACTTTGAACATGATCCACCATCGTAATCCAACGTAGCAGGTTGAGACACATCGGATATGTCAAACTACTTGCTCCAGCCTCTTTAAAGAAGCTTTGAAAAAACTTGGAACTTTTCTGCTTCATTTGCCTCCAACTGTCATCTCTTCCGCCCTTCAGCTCCACTTTCCTTCTTAGGTTTCATTGTTTTTACACGAGTTTCTAAATTTAAAATAGAATCCTATATAATTCAGCAAACTTCAATTCTATCAAAAACTTCATAATGTTTGCTTAATGCTAAACGATCACTAAATACAAAACAATAGAAATAGCAGACCTTCTTTGTTTTAAATCGTTAACTGACGAAACCGAACCTGGTAAAAGTATTTTTATATTACATTGGAAGCTACCAGAACATTTGCACAAATAAAACTGCAACCAAAGAAAGAAACATCAGTTTTCTTGAAACTATTGGGTGTACAAATAAGTTTACATAATCTGCAAATAGATGGCATAACTAGCACAGATTTCATGCAATTGCAAAGGACAACGCCTGTATAAGAAAGTCCTTGCAACAAGCTTTGATAATTAGTGGAGGACAGTTTGTTGCAGTGTGAACATCATTGTTTGTCAGTGCATTGAAAATATCGAATTTCGTGCAAAAAAAAAAAAAAAAACAGCATATGTGGGAAGTTTTGCTGCATTACTTCTTTTTAAAGAAAACTGCTGCCGAAAGTCATCATTTGCTTGTGGAAGCTTATGGTGAACATGCTCTAGCTGAAAGCACGTGTAAACAGTGGTTCCGACAATTAAAAGGGAATGATTTTGACGTGGAAGACAAAGAACGTGAAGGTGCACCAAAAAAATTTGAAGATGTTACCCAACAATGCATTTCTCAATGTCTACATGCAATGGGAATGGTTCAAAAGCAAGGAAATTGGGTCCCACATGAATTGAGAGAAAGAGACATTGCAAAGCACATAACCATATGTGAATTGCTCCTGCAAAGACACCCAAGAAAATCATTTTTACATTGAATTGTTACGGGAGACGAAAAATGAATTCACTACGATACTCCGAAATGACCAAAAGCATGGGTGCGTCCAGGTACACCAGGTCCGTCAACACCAAAGCAGAATATCCATGGCAGTAAGGTTATTCTGTGTATCTGGTGGGATCAGAAAGGTGTGGTATACTATGAGCTGCTACAACCGCACCAGAGCATTAATGCTGAATGTTATCAACTACAATCAATTTGAGCCGTGCATTTAGAGCAAAACGTCTGGAATATGCGAAAAGACATGACAACGCCAGACCTCATGTCGCGATATGGGTCAAGGAAACAGTAGAAGTGCTTGGCTAGAATGCGTTACCCTACCCACCATATTCACCAGAGATCGTGCCAACAGATTACCATTTGTTTCGATCCCTGCAGAGTGCCCTTTCTGGAGAGCGGTTCCGTTCTTATCAGGAGATCCAAAATTGCCTTGATAACTGGATTGTTTCTAAACAACCGGCGTTCTTCTATCACGGAATCCACTTATTGTCTGAAAAGTAGGGGAAGGTCGTATGTTGCAAAGGTAAATATTTTGAATAAAATAATCGTTATCTGTCTATAACAAACTATTACCTTTTTGGACTGAAAAAGATGTAAACTTATTGGTACACCCAATACTAGAAAACAAAGGTGCCGAGCTGATGAATGGCTAACAAAGACACTTGCTGCCCATCGCTTGAAGAGCTGAGTACAAAGAGATGCAGCATTAGTCGGGTCTAGCGCGGTGCCTCTGTGTACTCCATGCACGCCACTGCATTCACCGCATTGCTGACGACGGCCATTATGAATGAATGTTTCTTTTCTTTTTATAACGACTTTGAGCTTCTCAAATTCATTTTCTTCAACAAATAAACAGCAAACACACCATTTCCTTCGGCTTTTTTACGCCCCCTAACATTGGTGCCCAGGACACGTGCCCTACTTGCCCCACCCAAGATATGCCACTGACTGAAACCAACTGATGTGGGAATATCAGCCCTCCACATAAGTTTCTATGGAATAAGATGTCCCTCAGTGCTTTTTTCCTCACAGCCCTAGCTGGCCGACACAGCCGATTTGAGTGGTCCTTGGAGTAGGAACTAGAGGTGGGCTTAACAGTGAATTTCTTGTCACACTGACACTTTCACAGAAGTAACAGTGACTTTAAACAGTGACAAAATCACTGTTTACAACAGCAGTGATGGAGGTGTAAAGAAGCCAGAACTGCAAATCACAGTCTTACTTGTAACAGTGAGAAAATAACTGTTTACAATGGGGGTGACAGAGCAGTAACAGAACGGCAAGTCACAGTCTTGCTCACGATTGACAAAATCACTCTTACAATTGGCTTACTTTAAATTTTTCATTTGCAAGCGAACAAAAAACAAAAGCAATAGAAAAACTACCTTAAGCATGGGAAAAAGAGGAGACTGAAAGAAAACTCACATCACTTGCAACCTCTATGATATTTCAAAAGAAAAGGTGACATGTTAACCAAAACTAAGACGTAAGTGATTTTGGGATTCAAGCATAGCATAGACATGGCTAACGGTAACATCAGTGAATTTGGAAGTTACTTTTTGCCACTGATAAATGGTGTTAGTGATTTTTCAGTAAGTGACAAAAAAACATGATTTTCTATCCAACTCTAGTAGAAAGCAGTGATGCAGCTGGAGTGCATCGCTACTTTACTCCGTGGAGCAAGTTTTGTTGCTAAATGTAATTACTGTGCTGCTGAATATGAAATAAACTAGCGAAATGAATTAAAAAACAAATACAGTAATGCTGAATTTATTATTTGATAGTTTCAACCTTTTTTTTTTTTTCAATTTTTGGTTTGCTCCTGCTTTTATTGAATGTAATATTTCTAACACGATGTGACTTTTGTTGAGAAAAACACTGGAGAAAAATATTATTATTTGCGTTTGTTCATAATAAAACCTTAGCTGTCATGATTTTTACTTATTTTTTCTTGTCAAAATTGGATGTGAATAAATCGTGATTAAGAATAAAGTTCTGTAACGAATAAATTGCTAACAAAAAATATAACTAATTTCTGTAGCAAAGTACTCTCATAAAATTGATTTTTCATTTAGCTGGCAGAGCAAAATTTTTGCTTTGTAACTGATGTAAATTTTTGTTCATCCAAAATGATTGAAGTTACTCCATTAGGCAAGTTTTATATCTCCGCTGCATTTTTTATTTTTAAACAAGCTACGTGTTTTCATTCATATATAGTGGATTATGCTTAATTCCTTAAGAAACAACATTTAATTAGAGAAGAAGGCATTGACAAACAACTAGTGTCTTTTTCATACTACCTCGCAAAAAACGTTGAATAAGCACATCGTTACGTCCATAACAAAAACTTAAAAATCTATATATTAATTCTATAAGGTTTTTTACTGCGAGTCCTATTTTGAGAGAACAGCTGAACATAAAAATATGGTTGAGGTATCAAAATAAAGGCCTTACCATGTAGATGTGCCAGTCGAAGAGAAAAAGGAGATTGGGGCAACAGTTCGGGCGTTGTGGGGCGGAAAAGTTCCCATGTAAAGTCTATGGGAGAAGCGTGCAGTTGACATTCGATCACCTGCGGTTGACTCACGCGCTGTTGAAGGCGGAAGCATGGAGGGACTGAGATAGTCTAAAGTTCGAAGTCTTCTCATTTCTGAGCGAACCATTGCGTAACGCAACGCTAGCAGACATTCGTATCAAAGTTCTCATCGGAACAGCGAACACTCTATAAGACCTGATTGCGTTAGGCTGTTGGATGTATATATATATACAATTTAATATTCATTCGATACAGTTTATTCACGTAGGTAAGATGTTTCCCATTATCTAAAGATGTAAATAAACATTTCGTTGACCACTGTTAGTGAAAATATTTAGAATGTACATATTGAGCTGTGCCATCTATATCTTCATTCTATAAAGGTTTTTTTACTCTGAGACCTGTTTTGAGAGAAAAATGAGATTGGGGCAATGGTTCAGGCATTGTGGGGCGGCAAAGTTCCCATGTAAAGTCTATGGGAGAAGCGTACAGCAATTATCTACATCAGGCACTCAGTTCAATATCAGACTTAGTGTGTGCATGGTGTTCTATGATCAGACCTAAAGTAAGTAAATACACTGCTTAACAAAATTAGGGAAGCACCCTTTTTAAATGATTTTATTCAAAGCAGTTGGGTAAAATGTTATTGAACTGTCAAAAGATTCCCTCCAAATAATGAAAAGCAGCTGTAGAAAGCAGTTTGACATGCAAATTAGCAACAATGACTTCAAAAGTGACGTCGATGCGACAATCACATAAAACGGGTGGTTCTTTTGGAACTATATTCTTGTACCGCTGGTCGCGGGAGAAGCAGTTTGTTATGTTGTCTCATGTTAGCATGCCAAACCAACACGATCTGCCAGAAAGCACTGCGTGATGAGCCAGAGGAATTTTGGAAGCTGGTCAAAGTCAACAGATAGTAGCGTCCCCCATTGGAGTGAGCCGAAGTGTAATTGCAGGCTTGTGGAATCTGTTCCAAGAGACGGGAAATGTTCGACGACGTCCTGGTCAAGGTCATCCACGAGTTACCACCTCAAATGATGACAGTTATTTGTCATTAACAAGTCCTTCGGAACAGGGGTCAAAATGCCACCCAGCTGCAAAGACTAAGTTATTTTAATGGCAACCGGAAGCGTATCAACACAAACAATTCGTAGAAGCCTTCAAGCACGTGGATTGCATGCACATAGGCCAGTTGTTTGTGTTCCACTGACCTCCCGACATTGTATGGCTCGAAGAAACTGGGCTGAAGAATACTGTGATTGGGGACCTGCCGAGTGGAGCCAAGTTGTCTTCTCCGACGACTCCAGATTAAGCCTAGAGCCGGATAATCGATGATTTCTGATCTGGAGAGGATGTGGCACCCGATACAATTCAGCGCATGTCCGAGAAAGATCGCAATTTGGTGGAGGCGGTATGCTTGTTTGGGCAGGGATAAGCATAGGTGGGCGTACTGACCTGTATGCCATTCAGAATGGGTCCCTGACTGCTCAAGGTAAAGGGACAAAATTCTTAGACCCTTGGTCATGCCTTTTATATTGCTGCCATCGGTGATTCAGCCTTTTTATGGATGACAATGCCCGACCTCATTGAGCGTGCCTTGTGAATCAGATGCTTGAAGACGAAACAATAGAGCGTATGGAGTGGCTGGCATGCTCTCCAGATTTGAATCTGATCGAACATGCTTGGGACACATTAGGCAGCGGCATTGCTGCTAGACCACAACCTCTGTTTACTTGCCTTCAGTTGACTAATGCCCTTCTTGAAGAGTGGGGAAGAATCTCCCAAAACCTCCTTGACCCCCTGATCAATTCAATGCCCCACAGGTATGAAGGCGTCTTGCACGTTCGAGGTGACCACACACCTTATCAGACAGTTGACAAAGTTCATCAATGCTTATTTTTCTTCTCCAAAAGATATGGGTAATAATGATTTTTTTACGGCACCAGGTGTTTCCTGTAAAAATGACCTATGTTACAGTAAAACATGATTTTTCACCTGTTTAATCCTTTATTTTCTTGTCCCTTTCATAAATATATTTTTATATTGTGCTGCATATTTACTAGCAGTTGTCTGTTCTCGCTACATCACCTGCTCCCTTAATTTTATTGAGCAGTGTACTTTATTGCATACTTAATCTTAACGGAATGTCTCCCCCGTAGAAAATAAAAAAAAATGCGAGTCTTCCTGGAAGGCGTGAGCGATCAATGGGTCGCAACCAAATGTCTCAGACAAGAGAGAATGAAGAGTATTCGCAAGTCGCAACACAAATCTCATTCCAACAACATTTACAAACACAGTTGTGACTGAAGATGAGAGTGAAAGAGTGCGTTATCCAGTCGAATTTTCGCACACGGTCGAGATGAGTGGACTTTGGCCTCACATTTTACGACTGGAAAAGGGCGCAGTCGTGATGCTGATCACGAACCTGGCTGCTCCGGTGGAGCAGTGGTCTAAGAGCTGGCTTATGAAGATTCGTTCGTGAAGGGTCCGGGTTTGAATCACGGTGAGGCATGGATGTTGTGTTTGTCTTACGGCACTAGCTCTTTCCCTTCCCTGCAACTAAATTAAGGACGGGCAACTGCTAGCCCATTCAGTTACTACTGTGGTCGTTAAACCTACAGTCAAGAATAAAAATCACAAACCTGGACTACTGAAGTGGTTGAATGAATTTGTCAATCAAATAAAGTTTACATTTATTGTTTAACATAAGTTAATTCTTTTCAAAAAAAAAAAAAACTATCCGTCGATTCCGTCTAGTGTAGCTTTTATTGTTTAGAAAGTTTACAAAGATCAGGTTTTGAAAACAAAATTTTCTACAGTAAATTGTAGTCCATGGCTTCAAAATAAAACTAAACTGAATGTGCTTTCAATCTATATTATAAAGAGAATGCCTCTGTGTTCATCCACAAATTATGGCAGATGCTTCAGAAGCTGGCACAATGCTTTTCATTACTGTTCAAGTTGCAGGGGCTGGTTTCAAGCCAAAAGTTTAAAATGAGGAAATATCAGAAGCTAAAATATTTATATTTCTAGGGGGGCCAGACAGACACCTGAGGATGTGCATGCGACCTTGAATGTGTGTGCTGCTGCCATTGGCACCCGCATCAAAGTGTCATGTGTGCATCACAAAAAGCTAAACAGGTTCCTTTAATTGGGTGATGTTATTACATCAGTGATCATAATCTTTGGTGGTCATGAGCATACGTCACTCTCACGAAGCATGCCGTGGTTTCAACAGCCCGAGTTGGGGTAACAAATTTTACCTAAAATTCATAAAAAAATTATGCAGGGCACGTTTCCTAAACTCAATTTTCTTTATTTTCTTTTAGAAAGGGGAATTCATGGCTGCAGCTATGGAAACACAAGAAGAAAAACTTCAGAGAAAAGCAACAATTCAGCATCTAATGGAAAGATGATTAAGGTAGTTTTGAGGTGTTATGAACTGAGATTTTTATGCATTCATATATTTCAAAGATATTACTGCACTGCTAACAACATTTGCACACAAAGTGCATATGAGTCAAATACCTTTCATGGCTAGGGGGTTTCCGGGGTACTCATAACACAATCCTTACTGTAGTAAAAATCAGAATATACAGGTTGCATCTTAAACTATATGCCTGAAGGCTGTGCATAGTACAATTTAGCTAGTTAGTAATAGGTCCAAAAAATCAATTCTGTTGATGGAAGGGGAGTAAAAGAAAACAGTATGTCTATGGAATAAAGCAATACCAGTAGTTTTTTAATAGCTTGAACATTAAATGTTATGATTTCGTTGGTTCAACACCCGCACAACATAAATCAAATCTACTGAAACACTTCACTGTATATGGTGAACACTATTGGAAAAAAAAATTAAAGCACTGACAGACTCGTAATAATTTAGCTTCAGAAGTGCTATGAAATGTGATACAGCTCCCCCAAGCTTATGGGGAGCTCATACCGGTTTTGACATTAAAAGAGAATAAACGATTTTGTATGACATCAGAAAGATAGCGTACTTTCTGTCATGCAATCCAGCAACCGTAGATAGATGCAAATTCATTTGTAATTTTGATTTGTGAACCTTATGTACATGGATCTGATTAGAAATTTTAAGGATTAAATTAAATTGCCTACTGGCCATCTGGAAATTCCTAGTTAAAGTCAGTAACTTTAAGATTAATTTTACGAGTTTATACAATCTGAACGAAAACATAAAAACAAAACAAAACAGCAGTAGGGCAATTTCTTCTTAGTCCGCCTTATAACAAGTAGGATTAAGGAAAGCATTACAGAACATCATAGCAACATTTGGGTTTGATAATAATTTTAAGTGCGGACTACTGTTAAAAACTTGAAAATTATTCTGCATTCAAAGAATTAAGGCACAAATACACATTTCGCTGTTAAGACACAAACTTGTTTGGAGTAACACTTCAGTTCCGGATTTTTTTTTTTTTAAACCGGAAATATGTAAACGATCAACTCTGGGTGCAAGATGAAAAAACTAACCTGAACTGGAAATTCGGCAATCTTATTTACGCTGACTGGGAAAACTTTCACAATATGCAAGTACCACATTTTTAATCTGCACCATGTAATTATGCTTTCCTGGTACGAAATCCAACTGTAGATCTAGTCACATTAATCAGGACATGGTACATCCTCTCAATGACACTGAATTTCACATCTCAATGACGTAGGCGATATATAACTCTTTGAAGAGATCACCAAGCTGCCGACCTATCGTGACGCTGCGTGTAGTGGTGAATTGTATCTGTAAAACCCATTGCCCAATGAAGTTATTCTGCATGACGTCATGAGCAACCAATAGGATTGTTTGTAAAGATTGTGATGTGAATTTTCCAATGTCGCGCGCGCGCTTATTTTTAGTAGGAGTTCGATTTTATACTGGCCGACGAATTTGTGGTATCGGAATTAAGAAAATGTAGTTCATTTGGTTTAACTGGCTGAAATTCAATGGCTGTGCGCAATATATTTCCACTTCCCGAGATCAGTGAACTTCAAACTACGAATCCTTTTCCGTGGTTGAAAAACCGTGCAGCAGAGGGAAATGAAACTTGCATTTTAATTGGACCAAACTTGACGTGAGTATGAAGAAGTGGAAGGCCGGAAAGACCGGCATTTAAAGTGTTTAGACCTGAAATACCTTAGGCTTATATTTTACTTTAGAAATAAGAAACTTAAGTGACTAAATTTCAAAGAATTGAAATATTAACGTACATTTTCAAAAAAAAAAGAAAGAAAAACTAAGCTGTTGACAGATAAATAAATTTATGTACATCGTATTGCGGGATCCAGAAAGTTTTGACAGAATTGTCCTGAATCAACGCCTGAATTTTGACAAGTTTATTTGCAGGCGCGTACCTTTCCCACTGTCAGTTTTGTGCTTGCTTTTGTTTTGTGTCACAACCAGTTGAGCCTAATTTCAGTTTTTTACATGTGGACATAAGCTTCCAAAAAAAACAAGATGTATATATGTCATCATCATCATCATTGTCAACCATTATCAATCCACTGCTGGACGAAGGTCTCCCCAAGTTTCCTCCACAACGGTCTGTCTTGTGCCAGTCTCCTCCATGTCACTCCCGCATATTTACGAATTTCATCCACCCATCTCCCATGTGGTCTTTTTCTGGGTCTTTTCCTGTCCCTTGGAATCCAATCTAAAATTTCAGCTGTCCATCTATGGTCTGTCCTTCTGGCAGTATGTCCAGCCCATTGCCATTTCAGGGATTTAACTCTGATCATGATGTCTTCCACTCTCGTCATTTTTCGGATCCACGAGTTCCTCTTCTTATCTCTCCTGGTTATACCAAGCATGCACCTCTCCATGCTGCTTTGAGTTGTCTGCAGCCTTTGTATGTCTCTTTTAGTTAAGGTCCACGTCTCTGCACCATACGTAAGCACTGGAAGGATGCATTGATCAAACACTTTTCTTTTAAGACATAATGGCATATTGCTCTTGAAAATTATGCTGTTTCTTCCAAAAAGCTCTCCAGGCAAGTTTTGTACGCCGATTAATTTCTTCATCAATGTGACCCTCACTTGATATCTGCTGTCCAAGATAAACATACGTATCTGTTATCTCCAGTTTTTCTCCATCAATCGATAAATCTTCATTTCTTGTAAAAGCATTGAACATCACTTTTGTCTTCTGAAAGTTCATTTTTAATCCCACTTCTTTACTCTTGTCAGCAAGTTCCTGGATCATACTCTGCAGCTCTGATGGGGTAGTTGCAAAAATGACTACGTCATCAGCAAAACGAAGGTGGGTTAGATAATCTCCATTAATCTTTATCCCTTTGTTTTCCCAGTTCAGTGATTGAAAGACATTTTCCAATGTGGCATTAAAGAGCTTCGGAGATATGGTGTCACCTTGTCTCACTCCCTTTCCAATTTTTATGTGTGTTGTATTTTCAAACAGCCGAATCTTTGCACTTGCATTTTCATAGATGTTATTAATAATATTAATGTATGCATCTTCAATACCGCAGGATTTCAGAGCCGTGGTAACTGCTGATGGTTTCACCGAATCAAAGGCTTTTTCATAATCGATAAAAGCCATGCACAATGGAAGTTCATATTCCCTCGCTCTTTCAATTAGTTCTCTCAGTACGTGGATATGATCTATTGTGCTGTAGCCACTCCTGAATCCAGCTTGTTCTCTCGGTTGAGCCATGTCCAGTGTTACCTTCAAGCGGTGTGAAAGAACTTTAGTGAAGATTTTATAAACCACTGATAGGAGGCTGATAGGTCTGTAGTTCCTGAGATCCTCAATGTCACCTTTTTTATGTAGCAGGATCATTGTAGCATTGTTCCAATCCTCAGGAATCTTCCCTTCATTAAGGCATCGAGTGAAAATTTGGGCGAGTACTGTTTCAATTTCTCCACTTGCTTCTTGTATGATGTCTATAGTAATTCCATCTTCTCCTGGAGCTTTCCCCCGCTTCATGTTCTTGATTGCATGAGCAACTTCTGCTGGGAGGACTGGAAGAACTCTGGTACCTTTCATGATGTCTGGAGTACATGTATCATCCCTTTCATATAATTTGGAGTAGAAATCTTTCACTCTTGTCAAAATTTTGCCTCTATTTCTTGTTATAGAACCATCTTCTTTTCTCAGAGCCATAATCTGTTTTCTTCCCTTACTGAGATGTCCCTTTGCTATCTTTAGGCTTTGGTTGTTTTCAATTGCTTTCCTCACTAGCTCACAGTTGAATTTCCTTACGTCTTCAGTGATACTTTTTCGTGCTGTCTTGCATAGCTCTATATATTCCACTTTGGAAGTCACATCTTCTTTAGTTGTCCTCATCTCTCTTCTTTTTTGCATCAACATTTTGGTTTTTCCTGATAATTTGTTTACATGCAACTTGTTCTTAGACCCAGCTAATTTTGTTGCTGTTTCCATAAGAGCTTTGGTTACTTTTCTGTTAACTTCAGAAATATCCACTTCTTCCGATGTTAGGCCTTCTAAAGCAGAGAATCTGTTCTTCAGTTCCAACTTGAAAGTATTATGGTGTTTTTTAAGGTTGGTTATGTCAATACATTTTGTTTGTCTTATGAGCTTGCCACGTTCCAGTTTAGTGTTGAGGTGCATCTTACATCTCACCAATCTATGGTCACTACCTGTGTTGAACTTGTTCAGCACACTGCAGTCTTCGATGACGAATTTTTTGTTACACATAATAAAATCAATTTCACTTGTCGTCCCAATTGGATGTCTCCATGTCCATTTCCTGTGTGGCTTTTTCTTGAAAAAGGAATTCAAGATGAAAAATCCTTCTGCCTCTGCAAACTCAACGAGAGTATTTCCACGCTGGTTTCTGTTGCCGTGACCGAATTTACCTACTGAAGTTTCATTCTGTTGCCGGTGCCCTATTTTTGCATTGAAATCTCCCATAATTATCTTCAAGTGCTGCTTACCTTTATTATTTAGATGACGAATTTCCTCATAAAATTCTTCAATTTCTTCTTCAGGATGACTTGTGGTGGGTGCATAAGTTTGAATAATCTGAGCCTGGTATCTTCTCGATAGTTGGATAACGAGTCGTGCAGCTCTGTCAGAGGAACTTTCAACTTCTACCACTTTATCCTTCAGTTTCTTGTTTATTATAAATCCAACACCACTAGTTCTGCCAGTATCTGTCCCACGATAATAGAAGAGATGTCCACTTTTCAGTTCAATGAGATCTTCTCCTTTTCTCCTTACCTCACTTAGCCCGACGATGTCCCACTTGATCCTTTGTAGTTCCTCTTCCAATTCAAGAAGCCTTGAATCAGAAGATAGGGAGCGTCCCTTGTAGGTAGCCAAGGTCAGCATCAAATGGCAGCCTAGTCCGGTCCTCCGGGGATTCTTAGCACCCTCTGCCTTCATGTCGCACTGGCCGCTGCCTTGGCCAGGTACATTCCAGCTGCCGGAGACTGAGGGCCAAGATTTAAGTTGTAGAGTCATTTTGGAGGTGTTTGGCCATAACTCACCACGCTGGCCAAGCGGGTTGGTGAGTGTGGGATAGCATTTCCTCTGATCCCGATGGTATAGTTATACCGCTATTTGCGGTCGTCAGAGCCCCTTTAGTGGGAACAGGATGCACCACGAGACATATATATATATATATAGCCCCCTCTAACAGGAATTCCTGGGTGTGCCACTGTCTGAGGGAGAATCACTTTGTGCTCTATGCCAAAGTGGATAAGAGTTGGGATGATGAGCTATAACAATAGGTACTAGTGTCTCATTCAAGATTACAAAAGAGTAGGGCATACCAGACTCCAAGTCTAACTAACAACTTATGTTTAATAGTAGTTACCTTCAGCTTAATTAATTTACAACAGCTTGCTTGGTCCAGCGGCACTTTTCTCATGCTAATACAGAGACTTGCTATGTCCTTTCAAAGCAAACTTCCAACAAAGATAGAAGGAACGTTTTCTTTTTTTTCTTTCATTTTTTTTTTAAGGAATAACTTTTCAGGCAAAAATAAAGGTCAAATGAAATAAACGATTATTATTCGTAGGTTTCAAAGTAATTATATATATCTGTTCCCAAAAATTCAGACAAAAAATCATACATGACATAAGCCATTTCTTGAGTGGTCCGCCGAGAAACGTCCCAGTGGGCCAATCCACCCCTGCTCCCCACTGTTCTTAGCACATTTGTTATTAAAATGCTAATTGCTACAAGATTTTTAGCATCAGTAAAAATCTTATGTACCAAGTTAAAAATGACTATTTGCAATTTCTAAGAAAATTATTTACAAAGTGTTGTTCTCATAAGATTATTTTAAGAGGTTAGTAGAGTTCATAAAAATTAAAAAACAAATAATTTTCAATAACACTTACATAAGACTGGGAAAATGCTTATTTTTACCATTTTAATAGATGATCCTTGTATGTAGTTCCCACCCCTTCTCAAATTTTGCTATTTACAATTGAGAATAATTACAGTAATGACCAGGGGTATTAGTGTGAGTTCTTTCAGTTTTTTAATCTCGATTCAACTTGATTAGCAATCTTAGGATAGAATCTCCACTGGCTTGCTGAAGTAAAGTTTTATTCATTCAAAATTATTAACTAAGCAATCAGATATGCCTGAATTGACAGTACATACACAGTCATGTCAGAATAATATGACCACCCCCAGAATCCCGCCGTGGTGCAGTGGTCTAAGCGATGGGCTCTGATCATTCGTCCGAAAGGGGTCCGGGTTCGAATCCCGGTGAGGCATGGATGTTGTGTTTGTCTTACGGCACTGGCTCTCTCCCTTCCCTGGAACCAGTGACCCTAAATTAGGGACGGGTGACTGCTTATAGCCCATTGAGTTGCTCACGGTGGTCGTTAAACCTTCAAAAAAAAAAAAAAAAAAAAAGAATCCCGCCGTACCCTCTCAGGTGCGTCACACAGTACACATGACAAGTTCGCCACATGGAGATATAAGTGGCAAGTGGCTGGCCAGGACAGATTAGCCATAGTGTGAAACGTGAGCACAATGGGCAGAGGTAGTGATTTGATGGACGTTCAAAAAGCAGTGATCATCAGCTTCTGCGTCAAGGGTGGAAGAATCTCAAAAACAGCCGATATCATGGGCTGTTCGCGTGGTATTGTAGTAAGGTTGTACCAAGACTGGACCGCTGGCACTCTGAGTACCTCCTGATGTCATAACTGTGTAACCCCAAGGGCCATCGACCCCAGAGGAGAACTTCACTTCCGTCAACGGGTAAAGGGCAATCAACGTGCAATAGTGCAGCAATTGACCATGCAAATGAGTGCTGGGGCACCCAAGTATGTGTCCCCAATAACAGTAGAGTGAACCCCGCTGCACACAGGTCTATGAAGTCGACGCTGTGTCAAGGCTCCCAGGTCCATCAGCAACGACACCTGCAGTTCACATGGGACTACCGTCACTGGACAGTGGAAGAGTGGGAAAAGGTAGCCTTCTCCGACGAATCAAGGTTTCTACTCCACAGAAGTGATGAGCAGCGGTGGATATGGTGTCAGACACACGAGAACCAACACCCGGAGAGACTTGTCGATCAAGTACAGGCCGGCGGTGGCAGTGTGCATGTCTGGGGGATGTTTTCTTGGTATGACCTGGTACCACTGGATGTGTCCCTGAATACCAATGGCTACCAGTCCATCTCCACTGACCACATGCATCCCTTCATGTTGGAAGTTTGCCCTGGTGATGATGGTGTCTGCCAACAGAACAATGTGCCGTGCCATGTCGTTAAGGGGATACGTGACTGATTCCAGGAACAAATCAGTGATGTCTCCATTCTCCCTTGGCTGGCGAAATCGCCAGACCTCAATCCCATAGAGCACTAGTGGGACTATTTGGATCGACAGGTTTGGCGTGCCAACCCACATCCTCGTCATCTTCAGGACCTCCGTGCTCTGCTGTAGTCCGAATGGGTACATGTACCTCGGGCAACCTTTCAGGGCCTCATTGCGTCTATGCCACACCGTCTTGCCGCTGTCATCCAGGCCAAGGGCAGTTATTCCCATTATTAGGTAAGTGGTCATATTATTTTGATATGACAATGTACTCTTCAACAAGTGATATCAATCACATCAGAAAACTTGAAAATTACTGGTGATTTCACTTAATTATGCTACAGTGAAGCAGAATTAGCTTCAACTGGTGTAAATTTGAGATGGTTCAGATTCTTAGTACTCAGATACTTGGGACTTTGTTGTCCTGGATAGTGTAATGGATAGCATGCTCAAATGGAAATCGGGAGATACGGGTTCGGTTCTCACTTCAGGGTGATGTAATTTTCAAGTTTTCTGAGTTGATTGATGTCACATGTTGAATAGTAAATACTGGCAGTTCAGGCATATCTGATTGCTAAGTTAATAATTCTGCATAGTTCCACATCTTAAGAGAATAACATTTTTCTTAAATCACAGAATTTATACCTTTCTTCAGTGCTTGCATTGGATTGTTATTTTCAAAATCACTGTTCATCAGCATGTACCACATTGCTCTTTTCTATACATCTAAAAGGTATTACAGTAACTTAAGTTGCATCATTTTACATGTACATGCATTTTACATTTATATGCAAAATTAATGTAAAATGGTGCAAACTTTAGTTCATGCAAAAATACAGTTCCCTCATCATTTCTTATTCTGAACTTCTGGAAAATATAGGAAATAAATTCTAATATTAATAAATCAATTCAAACATATACTTTTGCATACTGACTTGAAATATAAATTGGGTAGAAATAGGTAATACTGATACTTCTGTGAATTTCTGGCTTCAGTAATTGGCAGTACTTTCACATCAACTTGGTAGTCCATTATTGCTAGTATTTCTGCATGAAATTACTTAACATTTTTGACACAATGTTGTAATTTCAAAGAAATTGTTAATTTATATATTGTATTTCATATTACAGATGCAAAACTTCACTTTTGTTCCAAGCTGCCTTAAGTTATGCTTCAAAGGGTGAGCAAGTTATATATATTTGTCCTCGAGCACTTGAACAAAAACCACTACAGGTTGATGGAATGACACCACCAAGTTCGTTTATCTGCCAGCATATCAAGATGGTGTAAGTTTGTTTCATCACTTTTTGTTTTGCGAATGCACAAAGTGGTGTTTTAAATCTCATCTTATGAATGTGATGATATCTATCTGTATAAATTTTTTGAATGTGTTTGGCTTTTCAAAGAACATATACTTCTGTTTCAATGTAATGAAATTCTGTTACTATAAATTATTTTACACACATACATGGTAATATTGGGTATATAAATAAGTTTTGAGGGATTCGAGGTGAACAAATTACATTGTTGGAGAATAGAAACAATATTTTAATATTAATCGAAGTATGCTCCCTCTGAAGCTACAACTTTACCCCATCTTTCGGGCAGTGAACGTATGCTCCGAAGGAAGAATTCCGGTTCCTTGGAAGAGATCCAGTTGTCCAGCTAATGTTTGATGTCCTCATAAGAACTAAACTGTTCTCCAGAAAGTACTGACTGCATCAACTGGAACAAATGGTCATCCGATGGCGCAATATCTGTCGAATATGGCGGGTGGGGTAGAACTTCCCAGTCGGATCCTTCTAAGTACTTTTTCACAGGTCGAGAAACATGTGGTCTTGCGTTGTCATGCTGTAAGATGACTTTGTTGTGTCTATTCTCCCATTCCGGCCGTTTTTGTGGGAGAGCTCGTTTTAAATGCATTAATTGGGTTCAATACCGATCACCAGTAATAGTTTGTGATGGTTTCAGCAGTTCATAGTGGATCACACCCTTCTGGTCCCACCAGATACACAGCATTGCCTTTGAACCATGGATATTGCGTTTTGGCGTTGAAGGACCTGGTTCACCTGACTTCACCCATGCTTTCTGCCATTTAGGGTTATCGTATTATATCCATTTCTCATCGACAGTAATAATACGATGCAAAAAAACCTTTCTTTTTTGCCTTTGAAACAGCAATTTGCAAATGGTTTTTCGACGTTCAAGGTCTCTTTCTTGCAAAGCATGTGGAACCCAATTCCCTTCTTTTTGCACCATTCCCATGGCAGCTAAATGTTATGAAATGCATGGTTGACTAACATTTGATGCTGCTAGTTCTTTTTGGGTCTGGCACGGATCCTCATCGAGTAAAGCTTCCAATTCGGCATCAGCAATTTTTTTGGGGTGGTCCAGAACGTCCTTTATCACTGACATCGAAATCGTTCCTTTTGAATCGTCTAAACCAATACGCACATGTTTTTATGGATGGGGAATGTTCACCATAGATTTCTGACATTAAGCGATAGCTGTCGGCAGCACTTTCCTTGACAATAAAGTAATGCACTAACACTTCCCGCAAATGCTGTTTTGTCGGGACGAAAGTTGCCATTTTCCATCAAGTAAAACAAATACGTCTTCGCACCTCAATTGAACGTCGTATACTGACCAAAATTCGTGGAGATTCGTGTCAATAAATTACTCTAACCACCTTCACAATGCTGTCGTTACACGATTAAAAAAAGCAGGTCTCAGTTGCAATTAAAAAATGAACTTTATGTACATTTTAAACCATCACAGGAAACATGCTAGTACTTTCGGACCCACACTGGGTACTTCATTGGGCAACATATTGGGCCAAACTCCTGTTTATACTAACTCTGACAGCTGGCATCTCGTACTGCGATATTGCAGTGTTGCCACCTTAAAATACATGCGAGTAGTAATAAGTATGACACCGAATGAAAATCCCTCAAAACTTATTTATATACCCAATATATAAATCTTATGTCCATATTTATTCCACGTAACTCGATATGTTGCCATCTTCCACCTTTTGTGTATAATTATGTTGAGGTGAGTTAATGTATGCTTTCCACAATGTAAGCTTTTCTTTCAAATCGAATGAAAGAGACTTTGGATGTGGACTTTGGGTTAGTCGGTCCAGGCTGCTTCCACACATTGCCACAGTTCATCAGGCGTAACCGCAGGTGGTGCTTGCCGGGCCACTCGGTTGCCGATCAGCGACCAGACGTGTTCGATGGGCGACGTATCGGGGGAGCAGGTGGGCCACGGCAGCAGTGACACCTGGTGGGCAGTGAAGAATTGTAGCACAATGCGTGACACGTGTAGGTGCGCATTGTCCTGTTGAAACGTGGCCGCTGGCAGGTAAGGGAGGACTACAGGCTCCAAAACATTGGGGAGATGTAGCGGTGGCTATTGAGTGTACCAGCGATGCGTACCTGAGGGGTACGGGTGTCATATCCAATTGCGTCCCAAACCATAATGCCAGGCGACGGACCGGTATGGCGATGCATAATGCAGGCGTCATATAGTCTCTCGTCGCGGTGCCGCCACACGCGGATCCGACCATCGTGGTGTTGCAGGCAGAAGCGGGATTCGTCCGAGAAGACAATCTCTTGACATTCCGTAGTCCAACGGCCCACTGTCGCCGCACTCGCCGGTGGTGTAACATCGATGGTAATCGGAGCAATTGCCGCCGTGCTAGAAGTCCCCGCTCCTGCAGATGATGTCGAACGGTACGTGCTGACACAAGTTGTTGCGCAACACACCCTAATTCCTGCACTAACATTCGTGATGTGGCGGTGCGAACCGTAAATGACCGCTGCACAACATGCCGGTTCTTTCATTCGGTGGTGTGCCGCGGCAATCACTCACGTCGGTCCGTCCGTCCCTCCCTCCTGCACCCACCGAATTCATACCTCACTGTAGCTGGATGTCGTCCCACATGGGCGCCGATGTCTCGGTACAATAAATTGCTGTCATGATAAGCCATTATTTGTCCTCTGTCGAACTCCGAAACGTGCTGGAATGACTGCCATATTTTGTGACGAGGCATCAGAAAGCTTCCCACGCACAGGTCCGGCAGCACAACACACTTCCACTACTTACACCTCGCCTTCTGTGCATCCTTCTTATAGTGCTTCTCGGTAGCGTGTCGGGTGCACATGATTTGCACATGCCCTGCAATGCTAATCGTTTGCATGTCATCTCGCGGGCGACGCATGCAAATTTCAGGCCAATCGGATGCTTCCTTTTTGGTGTTGCATTTTGGGTGGCCAGCAGTGTATTAATATGCTGGATAATGCCCCACTTTCCACCCTGAAGGCTTAAAAAAATTGAAATTCTTCAGCCTGCACCACCTTATGAGAACAGGAAGTGATAAGTTGGGGAGGAAGGGGGCATTTTTCTTTTCAGAATGTGAAAATAAAAAGGGAACAGTAAAATTGCTTATTAACTATTCCGAGGTGACTGTTACCCATAATGACCTCTGCTTGATAGGTAAGCAATTATTATTATTATGAGGGTGAGTTACTTTTTTGGCTATATTTTGTGAAATTTTGGTCAATTTTTGGTTACTTTTTTATAATTTTGTTTTTTCGATTTTTAGTTACTTTTTTCAGAAAAATTGTCACTTTTTCAACTATTTTAGAGCTCTGTGGTTGTGCTCAGCCCTGTTCTTCTTATAGAATTAACTTACAAAGGGTATTAAATTTTAACACAGCATATTATAGAAACCTAGTTAATTTAAGTAAAATGAAAAAAATTTGATTTCAGTAACTCAACCTCTTACATATACACATAAGAGAAACCGATAGGCATTTAAACATACCCAAGTCAACTGTAGAATTATTTTTCCCTTTATTTTATTTTATTTTATTTTATTTATTACTTTTTTTATATACTTACAGAACTGGACGACCACAAGAAAAGATGGAGTTTGGGGCGTTTAATGTATATATTGAAAATTTGGAATTGGAAAATGATAACATGAAAGCGGAAAACCTAGCAAACCGTAAGGTAGTACATCCAAACAAGTTCCGCTCAGGGTGGTGTGTACTGAACTTAAAAGGCTTGGTGTGGCCCTGCTTGACACTGCTCATTATTTTGAAAACAGTTACCAATGTAATGTACATGATAATACATTACTATTACTAACATGCACTTTCTTCAAGAGCAGCATCAAATAATAATAGTAGTAGTGTTCTAGTGTAGTAAGTAAGCAGTAGTAATAGTATTAATCTTTCATTTTCACGAATTACTGTTTTCTTCATATTAGCAAACCTTAATTAATTACATTTGACCCCGCTTGAAAAATTTCCTGCAGGCGCTCATGACTGTCACGGCATAGTTTGACGATAATTTTGTATTGTATGTGGACTGGCCAGCACAGAGCCCTGATCTTAATTCCATAGAGCACCTATGGGATGAATTAGAGCACTGCATAAGTAGTTTGGAACCAATGCCTACTACTAAGCAACAGTTAGCGGCAGCATTATGTACTGAATGGAAGCGCATACCTATCGGTGTGTTCCAAAACCTTGTCGAAAGCATGTCTCGAAGTAAACGTATAAAACAAGCGAAACGCACAGTCTCGTACAGTAGAAGGTTCGTTTAGCGGTAGCTTTCGGTCATCCTACGACCTTGATCACCCGCGATCGACTTGTTTATGTGTTATTGTCACGTGAAGCTTGAGTTTCAAACCACATCTCGAAAGGTCAGTGCATGCATTAAGGCCAAAGGTGGACTGACACCGTACTAATGTATGTCAATAAATGCTATGTTGTGTTTCTACTCTAGGTGTTGGTGACTTTTGTCAATATAGTGTATATAGCTTGTCTTCCTCTGACTCCACCCCATCCTATGCACATCTGCTTTGGTGTAGGGAGAAAAGTTGCCGGGGATTGGAATGGCATTTTCTCATCTTCAGTTATGACTGGCATTTTTGTTTAGGTGCCACTGATGGCCTTTTGTGTGTGTGGTGGGGGGGGGGAACAGTTGGTGGGCAAATGCAATCCATAGTGTTTCTGGTAGCATGAAATAAAACTGATGCCAAATAGTATTTTGTTACAACTGTTTGTCACCTCTGTTTATTATTGACAGAAATTTGACAGTAACATAGTATGTTACAACTTTTCTACAATCTCTGCTGCTGCTAATGGTAATCTGGATGACAGACACATTCATTTTTAGGAATTCTAAGTAAGCCAGTGCATGCATTCTAGTATTTTACTTTGTCTCACAACTTCAATAAACAGATCCAGTAGAGTGGAAATATTTAACATTTCATGTTTGTTTTTTGTTTGTTTTTCATATAGGTTCACTAAAATTATGTCATACATGTTCCGCCAGAAAACCCACATCCAGTTTGTTTACCACCGAAACCACCTGCAATCGTAGGCAACCAATTTTTAAATCTATAAATGTGTCCCACAGCAGAGGAGGTGGAGCACAGTTGTGATGTAACTCACAAAAGGTTAGAAAAATTACATAATTGGCAGAGCAAAACCTGAGAACACAGCTGCATTTTCTTCAAAATGCATTGTCATGACTTGCTAAGCCTAACAGGGCGAACAATGCAACAACAAGCAATGGAATGAGTCCAAATCATTAAAAAGCAAACTGTTTGGTGTCTTTGTGACCTTTTGACAGTTGTATCTCAGCTGTACTTCCCTTCTCCATTTGAGGATGGGGACAGCTTTGCATAATAACTGTCATCTGCAATCGATGGTGGTTTCGACCGTGTACAAACTGGATTGCCAGAAAAGCATGCTTGACATATCTTTACGAAGTTATGTGTATAAAAAATGTGTGAAATGTTATTTCTAATTTCCACTGTTGGAAATGTTTTAGTAGAAAAACAAAACAAATGGGCACACTGCTATACTTTGAATTCATAAAACCAAGCACATCTATCTTCTAATAAATTGCCACCGCATCTATATTTCATACCCGACAGCATTTTCAAATGGAATAACGTATTTGAGCAATAATTTCGTGAAGTCCTATAGCAACATCAATAGTATAGCTGTCTTAGCATGATTAAAATTATATCCAGTGAATTAAAATAACTATAATACACTTAAAAACCTCCAATTTAAAAAGTTTAAGATATCATTCATTAGAAGCATTAGATCTTTCTTACCCTCTCAGGGTCTGAAAGATCTAATGAAGGAGAATCACTGCAGGGACACCACCTGGTGTCCCTACAGTGGTTCTCTTTCCTTGACCTGGAAATGCATGGGTTGTGTTGCCCATTGAACACAGGATATGATGGGAGTGTAGGCTACATTACATTCAGCACTTACTTAGCTACTTATGACTGTTGCCAAACTGATAGAAAAGGTGCATGAAGCTTGGTTGCATGTCACACAAGATCACGTTCACCACCAGTTTTACTCATTTCTGCTACATCTTGCCTCATGTATTGTAGCTCATGATGGCCATACTGGCTACTGATATATTTCAAATTTTGGTGCTAGATAATGGTATAACTGTCTCTCAGTAACCATTGCTGTTTTTATATAAGACTAGACAAAGCCCGTCGGAATCGACTGTTATAATTTTTTTTTTTTTTTTGAAAAGAGTAAACTCATATAAAACAACAAATGTAAACTTTATTTGATTGACAAATTCATTCAACCACTTCAGTAAAGACAATAGTCCAGGTTTAACTTTATTTGATTGACAAATTCATTCAACCACTTCAGTAAAGACAATAGTCCAGGTTCATGATTTTTTTTTCACTGAAAGTTTAACAACCACCGTGAGCAACTCAGTGGGCTATAAGCAGTCGCCCCTAATATTTTCACTAACAATGGTCAACGGAATGTTTATTTACATCGTTACATAATGGGAAACATCTTACCTACATGAATAAACTGGATCGAATGAATATGAAATTGTATATGTACATCACACAGTCCAATGGCATAATGCAATCAGATGTTCGAGAGTGTTTGCTGTTCTGATGAAAAGAACTTTGATATCAATGTCTGCTAGCTTTGCGTTACGCAATGGTTCGCTCAGAAATGAGAAGACTTCGAACTTTAGACTATCTCAGTCCCTCCATGCTTCCGCCTTCAACAGCGCGTGAGTCAACCGCAGGTGATCGAATGTCAACTGCACGCTTCTCCCATAGACTTTACATGGGAACTTTGCACCTCCACAATGCCCGAACCCTTGCCCCATCTCATTTTTCTTTTCGACTGGCACATCTGCACGGTAAGACCTTTATTTTGATACCTCAACCATATCTTTACGTCCAGCCGTTCTCTCAAAATAGGACTAACAGTAAACTTTATAGAATTATTATATAAATAAGTATAGCTACCATTGCACCTAATTTGGTTCACATGAAAGCATTCAACTTTTTTTTTTTAGTGCAGTGTGTTTGGATTTTACTCAGAGATAAGTATTCAAAATATCTGTTCAAAATGAAAAAAAATTGCTAGACTCTCTCAACTCTGAGCTGTTCTATTAGATGTTTCTGGCCTGCTGGTTTTTTTTTTTTTTTTTTTTTTGAAGGCTTCTCTAGCACTTTACGCAACCATATCTGTCCACCTCAGTGGCCAACTAATCAGAGTAGTCTGGTTTCTGGCTAGTTACATCCAAGTTTGGCTCAGGTTCAAGTCCTGGATGAGACATGGGTCGCATGCGTGTCCTGCAGTACTGGCTTTCTCCCATCCCTGGAGCTATTCATTCCAAATTATGTAGGTATGTGAAACTTCTTACAGCTTTGTAATTGCTCATGATGGTAGTTGAATTCCAAAAAAACAAAAAATGAAGAACGAGATCTAAAAAAATGGCTTAGCTATAAAAGAAGTTTACTCTGTCATTACCAGATCCTCAAATGCAGATTGCAAAGAGGTGCTGTTGGTTGCTGAACTATAAAAACCACTGTTAATAAAATAGCTTGTTGAAAATTGAGGTAACAGTTTTAAAAGTGTATTAGTGGTCCCTCAGATTTGAAGGAATGTTACCATTGTTTCCTTGTGTAAGGGGAAAAGCTGATCAGACTAAATGCAAGAGCTATTGTGGTATCTTACTGAGTGTGCTAGGGTAAGTGCTTGGAAAGGTCGTTATTGACAAGTTATGAGGTTTTAGATCAGAGGTGTGGGATGTACACTGTGGTTTTATGTCTGGTAAGGGCTGCACTAACCAAATTTTTGCATTACGTACAATATAATGATGAAACATAGCTGCCTGTTGGTAAGAAAAAATTTTCTGCCTTTGTAGAAGAAGCATATGACAAAGTAAACATGATATTTCTGTGGGAGGTCTTGAATAAATATTGTATAACTGGGAATCTGCTTAAGAGTGTGAAAGCAATGTACATGTATGCTGGCAGTAGAGTATGTGTGCGAGTTAGTGGTGTTTTATCAAAATGATTTTGCTATTGGTGCAGGAGTCAGACAAGGTTGTGTAATGTCATCATTGCTTTTAATATATTTATGGATGCATGCATGTGTGATGCCAAAATGGACAATACTGGTTTATGTCATGGTAATTTCTATGTGTGCAGATTGCTGCATGCTGATGTCACAGTCCTGTTGGAAGAAAGCAAAAAGTGAGTTGCAGAGTATGTTGTCCTGAACGTACAAAGTTTGCATGAAATTCGAATTGAGTATAAATAAGGGGAAAATCCAAGTTCTGGTTTTTGAGCAGGAACTGTTAGTACTGAGTGCAAGATCAGTCCAAATGGCCCAGAGATAACCAAATAAATGAATTTGTATATTTAGAAAGCATGTTTGACAGAGAAAGTAAATTTGATGGTGAAATTAGTAGGCTAGTGAATTTTTCGTTGAGGGTCATAGCTGCCTTAGGAGAATTTCACAGGAATGAATGGTTCTCAACAATGTCCTGCACAATGGCTATATGTGAAAATGTAATTGTTCCTACTCTGATGTGTGGCAGTAAAACCTGGGTACTGCAGAAGAGATGTAGGGGTTGTTTGTGTGCTGAAGAGAGGAGTTACTTACAGGGGATTTGTGGCAATACATATTCTGATCATGTGATTAATGAAGATGTGCAAAATGATGATAGTAAGGTTGAGACAAATATTCTTAAGTGGTATTGCCATGTTGAAAGAATAAGATGGTGAGATGCTTACTAAGAGAACTTATTCAGCCCAAGGGGCAGGAAAAAAAGGTAGGGGAAGGCCAAGGAAATCATGGTAGAACCAGATTTAGAAATGTCAGCAAAAGAAAAAGGTAATGAGTATGAAGTACAAAAGGTCTTGTGTGTGACATTTGATGGATATCAGTGAAGCTCAAATTGTATGCCGAGATCTTTGTGAATTAAGATGTTTGATACATCAACAGTAAGTTCCATCAATTTTAAACTTCAATCTGGCTGAAGTGTTTTCTTTGTGGAGTTAACCTCTGAATCTCAGAAAAAATCTTAGTGATATGCAGTGGCGGCTCGTGGCAACTGAAACAGGTGGGGCGGCCAGTAGCCGAAGTCAAACAATGAAATAAAAAAAACTGTCATTATTAGGCCAACTATTCAGACCCACAAGATTCCTTTACTCTGCCTCTGTTTACCCCTTTGACTCACAATAATGCCCAAATCAGGCAGGAATGTGTCGACTATTGTATTGCACATGAAAAAAATTTCCTCAGAATAGAATGCATAATTATTAACAGAAAAATGTTAAAACTCCTTAAATAACATTTTTACCTTAAAACATATGAGCATGAATTTATGTTAGTTGTGCTTTGTTTTTCTTCAGATTTCTCAACTCAGGAATAATCACAGGATTCACAGGATAAAAAATGTAGTGAAAAAATAATAACTCCAAATATATGCTTGGAGGGAATGTTTCATGAATTTCGTCCCATATAGAATGAGTACAATACTACTATTTGCATTATTTGAAAGGTTTAACCTTTTTTTTTTTTAAAGAACTTGTGAAACCTAAAAACATATATGTACTCATGTGCGAATTATACTTACAGGTTTTCTCATTTATTTATTTATTTTTAACATAGAAAATCCTCTCAGTTAAAACTGAAATTAGTTCTGCAAAGCACTTTGTAAACTTCATACTCTTGGAAACTCAAATTCTAGGACTAATAAGCACCAAGTTTTTTTAAGTGAAGCTTTTTGACTCAAATTCTTGGGCTGATGAGCACTGTGTTTTTTTAAGTGAAGCTCAAACTAAAAATTCTTGGGGTGATAAGCACTCAGTTTTTTTAAGTGAAGCTTTTCTTCTAGATTTAAAGCAAAGAACAGAGATTTTAACAAAATATCCACTCCATTCATTGTAATCGACAAGCAAAAAAGTCACGACACAAAGAAACAACACATCACCGAGAGAGACACACACAGAAAAAACAACTAACTGAACTTTGAGCTCAGTCGGGGTAAGCTTCTCTGTCAGCCCACGGCGTTAAGGAAATGGATACTGTCCTGGCCAATCAAATTAGCACGGGGCCAGACCACAGCTTTTTGCACACGCATTAAGGCAGTGTTGTATGTAGGTCATCATACTGAATGAGACTGGGAGGAAATTGTCTCCTCTTCGCTTGCGTAGTGATGTTACCGGGGCCTGTTGGAGCTGGCCCCAATAACCTCACACTCTGAACGTGATCTCTTTCCTCAGGGAATAGTTTTTTTGTTTTTGATGGAAACTTTTCCCTAAGGTAATGGTTTTTGAAGCGAAAGGTTTATCACCATGTAGTTAAGAGAAAGAATAAGAATCAGGGCAAAAAAAAATTATTTCTAAAATAAATAGAAATTTTTAGGTGGGGCCCGGCCCCTCTGGCCCCTGGTGATATGTATGTACAGTATGTATTAATCAGCAAATGTTGATCTTTCAACTGTCTGTACATTTACATGATAAAAATACAGGGTGCAAACAAAATCCATTTTACAGTTCTTGCACATGATAATAATGAACATGATTTCACTTGTCAGTCTAGATTGAAAATAGGGTTATGCAGTCAAATGTTTTGCTCCAAAAACAGAATTAAGAAACAAATAAAAGATTTTCCTTCACTCTGAATTGTTAAAAATAACTTTTCACCTCTCTTGTTTCTTATCGGGTCGTGTTCAGTACTTTACAAAACCAATTTAAAAATGCAAAGTAAACAAGAAAAGTCATTGCCAGATCTTCAATCTTAACATTCAAGAATTCTGAGTTTTTTATTAAGTGGTAAACTCTGAAAACAGTCATAATAATATCACTTTTCAGTCCAACAACTGATTTGAAAGTATTATAATTTCGAGTAGATAAGCCATGGCGTATGTGAGTTAAAAATTAAATTTTTGACCCGGGCAGCTTATTCAGCATGGGCGGCGTATACAGCTTTTTTTTTTTTTTTTTTTTTTTTTTTTTTGGGGTGGAGCGAAATTACGTAACAAAAAAAGTTTTGACCTGTTCCATTCTTTTCTCCCGCAGAAAGATATATCAATGGAAGGAATAAATTAACGATGTTACTGCCACGTGCAATAAATTCCACCCACCTCCTCTTAAAACAAGACATGACAATAATAGGTTATGTAATTGAAGTGGGACAGGTAAGAGAGGAGTGGTGTCTGATATAACTCAAAAAAATTCTGTGGCAGGGGAAACTTTGCAGGGAATTAATCTTGTTAGCAAGGACTGTCCTTGTTTTATGCTGTGAGCAACTAACTCTCTTTGAACTCATGATGTCATCAGCTTCACTCTCTCTCCCCTCCTGAAATGGTATATTCAACTACCAGTCAAGATTGTCATTGGTTAATGTCTCAAGGAAAGCATGTGCAAATTTTGAATGTGATGTGTGTGTTCATTGTATTCAGTTCGCCAAATAACATTTTCTTGAGTAGGTTATCATGGAAAGTAAAATGGCAAAATGCAGAAGTTGTACTTCTAGTTTTAAACTAATGGTATGCGAAAGGGAAAAAAAAATAGGTAATAGATCTGCAGCTCGAGAGCATGACATTAATGAGCTCTGCCTTCACAGGTGAAGATCAGAAAAAGAGACTTTGGAGAAAATGCCAAGACTGAAAAGAGTGTAAAGGAGAGTAGCTGTAGCTTGGCCAGTGTTAGAGACAAATTTAGAAAAGTGGATAAAATAACAGAGACAAAGGTCTGCCAGTCTCTACAGTTTGAATTCATCTACAAGCAAAATTGATTGCTGAACAGTTGTGTTTCAATAACTTCAAAGGTGGCCATAACTACTGCTACAGATTTATGAGGAGAAAGAAGCTCTTCTTTCAAATGAAGACTACCGTAGGGCAGGCACTACTGACGGATTGGAAAGAGAAGCAAGCTTCTTTTCTGGATTTTGTGCACAAAGTTACTAAAAGGCAGAAATTTATGGAAGGTAGCGTCATTAACATGGATGAAGTACCCCTAACCTTTGATTGCTCCCCAAATAGAACTGTAGATAATAAAGGGTATAAAACAATCACAGTAGTAACCGCAGGAAATGAGAAGACATCTTTTATGTGCACATAGCCTGCACAGCCAATGGAGATAAATTGAAACCCTTTTTACGCTTTCCAACCGTAGGTTGAAGAGTGTATATGCTCCATCTTTGTCAGTCTGTCTGTCTGCCCGCACGATAACTCGCGTAAAAATGGTTCGATTTCGATTAAATTTTAGTATATGTTAGGGGATGAACCCTATTGAAAATGGGGTTAATGAGGTCAAAGGTCAGGACATGGGAGCGGGATGCATTCCATTGCCCTTATGGGTCATAACTTGCGTAAATGTGGTTCGATTTTGATGAAATTTTAGTATGTGGTGGGGGACCATCTGGGGATGAACCCTATTGAAAATGGGTGAAATGGGGTCAAAGATCAGAACATATAATCGGGATCCATTCCATTGCCCTTATGCCTCATAACTTACGTAAAACTGCTTCAGTTGAGACAAAACTTTTCATGTTGTTCCGGAAGTATACTTTACCAGTTCTGTTGAATATCATCGAAATGGGGTCAAAGGTCAGGTCATAGGAGCGAGATTTATTCTACAGCCATTATCCTCATAACTTGAGTAATGATTTCTGGTATGTTGGAAAGCGTATCATAATCAAATGCATTGCATGACTTTACTAACTTGTTAATATTTAAGATAAAAAATATTCCTAAAGGAAATTATCTGACAGATGTGTTAATTTGTACAAATCAGAAGGGGTGGATGTGTCCAGAGATATTGCTGGACTGGCTGAACAAATTGTGGCGCAAGAGAAAAGGCACGTTTTCCCTGTCACATGGAATGTTGATTGTTGATTCCATGTGTACCCATTTTATGGAATCAGGGAAATTAAGAGTGTAAAAAGTCTCTGCTACACTGGCAGTGATTCCCAGAGGACTGACTAAGATTTTGTAACCTCTTGACTTGGTCATAAACAAAGCTTTTAAAAGTGAAATGAGAAAGCGTTAGTTGGAATGGATGTGTGAAGGAATACATACATACATTCATTCACGAATAGTGGCAAAATGAGAAAAGCTACCAACGAGGAAATCACAAAATGGGTATCCGAATCATGGAAAACCATCAAAATTTCGACGATTATTTCAGGCTTCACTGAAGCAAACATTATTTCTAAAAACTGCGGTAAAATGCCAGAAGACAGCAAAAGTGATGCGAACGACCCCAAAGTTTTAGATGAGCTTTTAAAACTTTTCAATTCAGACAGTCAAGTCCAATTTTGATGGATTTGATTGAAAAAGTACGTGCGCCACATATTTTCAGAATGCATAATGTTGTGTATGTATTTTTTAAATTCTTTCGGTATAAATGTTTTATAATTGGTTTAAACGTTTGCCTTAGGAATTCTTCGAGTAAATTTTTATAAAATAGGTAGTAGGGTACATGCTATCCTTAAGATTGAATCTTGTTTACTGATATTTTTATTTATTATTTGAAAGATCAATTACTATATTTTTATCTACATAATGATTTCAAGATTCCGCCATGGTACTTAATACCCCACCTTACTGCAAAGGTGTGGTATTTCTGGTGATTTTTTTATTCCGCCCCGGCATATACGCCAGTGTGACTTATTTACCCAAAATTACGGTATAGTGGATAAATTTTAAATGTTCAATGATAAAACCAGATATTTTGGTAAAGTTTCTTTTATTACACTTTTGTGTAGAAAAGGTTTGTAATAGAGTATCTGTATTCGATTCCAGATAAAGACTGCTCATTCATTCATGTGATTCATAATTGAAAAACTCTGGTCTTTTTTTTTTTTTTTTTTAACTGCTGTAGAGTGCTTTCTAATTCTAGATTGCAATTTCCAATCTGTTTGTCCAATAAGAGAATTTTATGTGTTAATGGTATTTTTTAAAATGTTCTATTTTTCATTTCTTCTTAATATCTTTCAATTATTTGAACTTGTTTTTTTTTGTTTTGTTTTTTTGCTTACAGCAGTTTTTACTGAGGTGGCACCATTTTAATTTTTGATCCCACAACAACTGAGAGAAATGTTTTGAAAATATTTTCTGCAAAATCTAATCTTATGAATCATAACAAATACAGATAAATTCCTTGTGTGTGTATGTATGTATGTATGTATGTATATATATATAGCATAGGAAAGTTAAATTTTCACATGTAATATAATATAAACCACAACAAAACTGCACAATGCTGCAAGTATTAGATGTAGTTAGTGTATGTAAAAGAATATTAACATACAAGCAATCTACCCTCATAAACAAACAAATAGGGCCAAAAAGCTTCAGACAAAAAAAAAAAAATGAAGTGAATAACAAAATGACGAAACAATGTTAAGAAAATATTTATAAAAACATTTACTCAGAACCCCTGGATCACTCTTCAGGGAAAGACATCCAGAGCCCTGAGCACACAAATTCAGTTCAGGTTTCATGAGAACGCAAAAATCTCAAAAAAGTAATAATGGATATCCAATTTGAAATTTTGTGTTGTAAATTTTGATGCATTCTGTCTTCCCTACCTGAACTATAGAAAATACAAAAGTCACTAGGATTAAAATTGAACTAAAAAATGAACATAAATCACCTTACCAAAACAATAATGTTACATGTACTGTTGTATAAACGAAAAAGAAACATCAAAACGAAAACTGAGTCAAAATTCTCCCTACAAGATTAAAAGATAGTAACAGTAACATAAATCCTTCCACCAAACCCTTCATGACACAAACAAAGTCATTCGTAGAGAGTCGCGGTTATGACGTAAATCTGAGTTGGAAAATTAAACTCCTGGTGTGTTCAGAAACTGAAGTAAACAAATTTAGTTGCAATTTCCTAGGTTTTTCTGAAATAATTCAATTTCTATAATGTCGAATAAATGTTTTTAGTGGATGTAAAGAACGGGTGTTATAAGTCTCCGGAGCGACTCAGAGGAAAAATTGTTTTAAGTGTGGCCGTAAGAAGTGGTTAGTACAAAGATATTTTAGGGTTTAATGTTACAAAGTCTGATCTTGAAGGTGGAATGTAGATTGTAAGTAGATAAGAGATCACAAAAGTAAAATTTACAAAATTTTAGTGGATAAGAATTATCTTTCAAAGTGGAAAAAAGCTTTTTAACTGTTTGGTGGTATTGTCTCTGTTATTGCAAATGCGAGTGATACGTAGAAATTGAGATATAATAATGTTTCTATGTATTGTTCTTGGAATTCTTGAAGTCCAAACATTCAGTAATTTAGGACTGAAGTTAAAATTTGTTCTTTTATCAAATACATCTATTGAGAATTTTTTATGCCTTAGTGTAATCTGTAGGTCCAAAAAGCAATCTCAGAATTCTTGTTTGTTTTTTCCAGAACCAAGCTTGGGGGATAACAATCCTGCATATTAAAAGTCTTGTTTTGAGCACAGAAACTGATGAGGTCATGAACATATCTAAAATTATGAACATGCTGCATAACAATCCTTCTCTCATAATAATGCAGAAATAAATTGGCTAACAGGCTTGAAAATGAAGTACCCATAGGGATACCTTGTTTTTGAATCATTATTCTATTTTTATCATAAATATAGTTGTGGAAGACACAAAAGTTATATATATATTTTATTGGAGGTTTAACGACCACCGTGAGCAACTCAATGGGCTATAAGCAGTTGCCCGTCCCTAATTTAGGGTCACTGGTTCCAGGTAAGGGAGAGAGCCAGTGCCGTAAGACAAACACAACATCCATGCCTCACTGGGATTCAAACCTAGACCCCTTTTGGACGAATCATCAGAGGCCATCGCTTAGACCTCTGCGCCACCGGGGGTCTTCTTGTATATAAAGTTTCATGTTATTAAAGCTGAGTGAAATTGTGGCTCATAATCACATTATCCATAAATGCATCTAATCTTTTGTGGACAAATTCACTTCCAAACCCATTATTTTAAACTGAAATTTATTTCAGTGTATTTCATCAAAATGTGATAATTTGGGCGTAATGGTCTTATCTGGCTGTAATTTTAATTTTGAAAATCATAAATTCACCATGCATGTAGAAAGAACATTTTTTTATTTCATTTAGATATGATAATACAGGGTCCCCGTGGTCTTTATAAATCCTTAAAAGTCCTTATTTTTTATTAGGGTGCTTAGAAGTCCTTATTTTTGCCAAAATTGACAGGAAGTACTTAAAAAAGTACTTATTTCTTTTAACTGGCTGTGTGAAATCCAGAAGTTACAATATAGTGCCTGGAACTTCAACTGCTGGTTGGCTATTTTAATGATGACGTCCTGTCACACCAGATAAATCTCAGTGGTAAAACATGTGGCAGTGTAACAAAAGTAATTTATGGGAAAAAAAGGGGGTGGGGGCAGGACCCTGGGCCAAATTAAAAACTTCTAGCAGATTCCGCCCAACAGGCCCCATCGCCACCTCTTAGAACTGATATTTCACTCTTTCCCTCTTTTTTTGTAAATGCAAATATTCAGTTGTACTATGACAAAATTAAGTGCAAAATTGAAATCTTGAACACATAATTTTGACTTCTGTTTTGAAATTTGAACCATGAGGTGGTTACATGCAGAATTCTAATCTTGAATGCATAACTTTAACTACAGGTTTACAATTTACATACACTTTATTGTATATACAATTATTCTATCAGATAGGAAAACTTATTTGGCCAGCCAAATTGTCTTATAAAGTGCATAAATTCTAATTGATTACATCCACAAGCTTATATGGAAAAATATTTAAAATATTGTAAACTTCATAAGCATACTTCAGTTTGTATGGCCATGTGTAGTATATCAGTGCACATGTCATTGTTGCATATGCAGTTGGTAAGGTCAAATTTATTTATTTATTTGGGGGGGGGGGTGCCTAAAAAATGTGTCCTTAAAAAAGTGCTTATATAAATAAAAAAAATTTTAGGTGAAAAAGAGTGGGAACCCTGTAATAAATCAAACTGTTTGCTAACATGTTTTAGCTGACATATTGCATTGTTATAAATGTTTCACAATACACAATGTGAATGTATTTTTGTGTGTGTAAAAAAATGATTGTAAAATACATTCAAAATACACAGTGTTTCACAATAAACGTAACAGTGAACATATTTTTTTAAAAAATTGCTAATGCTTGGTGACATAGCACTTGCTTTGATGGAATTCCTTCTTGTTTTTTCAATGTGCACACAAAAGGAGCAACATAATGTTATGTTTAATTTGTCAATGAAGTATGGTGCAAAACACACCTAGTGATTGATATGTTGATACCCTATAACTAAAGTTTTATGTAGACACAAGGTGACACACAAATACATATTCTACACATACCTGTAGTTCTGGAACATGGAAAGAGCGATGTATTTATTTATTTGCTGACACCACGTATTTGGAGGATTTTCACCTTTGATCTCGCCCTTTGGATTTAACTGCTATAATATATATATATAGCCAGTGCTGTTAATGCCCACCAGATGGAGACGTCTCAGTAGCTGAGCCCATCTTATGGATTTATGATGTCAGAAGCTGACTTAAAAATACACATAGCAGCGTGGATTGTTGGCCACCGTGGTGTAAATGTAACGCGCTCGGCTAGTTATCGAGAGTTCTACGCTTCAATTCCACAGCCGCAGCTGAAAAACAATTTTTCGGTTGCTGTGTTTCTGGAACGTGGAAAGAGTGATGTATTTATTTATTTACTGACGCCACGTATTTGGAGGATTTTCAAAAAAAAAAAGCTGTGTTCTATATTTTTGTTGGATATGATTTTGTGTTTCAGTTAACAAGAGTTCATTGTAATAACTTCTGTGCTAAAATTGCTTTCCTGTCTAGTTGAAATGCTAAAATTATTAGAATGTTGACAGAATTTTATAATCTGTGCTTCTTTATTCTCAGTACTTCTATTGATTTTTTTCTGATTTTGCAGATATATTTCTGATCCTTATGAATTAATCAGATACATAAGTCGCTTCCATATTATGGGAAATCTTCCTGTTGCCGTCTTGGTGGATGATTTAGATTTTTATGTGCAGCACCTCGCTCAGGTGAGAACAATCTTTGTTTTGACGATTTAAATTAAATTTCTTTGTGTAAACAACAAACTTTTATATCCCTTTTTTGCAAGTAATATAACATTCCATTACTTTTCTCAGAATTTGTTCTAAGATTGTAAAAGGGCAGGGCACAGACTTTGAGAAATGGACAGTTTTTGTCCTCGGGAGAACATTATTTAAAGAAAGGCAGGGTGCAGACTTTGAAAAAGGGAGAGGGTTACATAATTTTAGCATAAGGGGGGGGAGAAAACTATTTTTCAAACCCAAGTAATTATATTTAAACATATAAGGACATACAGGGCACAGCATGCAACAAGTTATGCATAGAATGCATGCCAGTTTTGCATTTCTGGTGAAAATAAACTTTGTCATATAATGCTGAGCTTAAATAATGTGATGTATATTTTAAAAAATCCATTTTTCCTACAAGGAATTTTTCAAATGCAGTACATTCTCAGTGCAGTGCAGGTGACTTATCTCACATTACAGAAAAGATCACATTATACCAAGGCAGTACAGAAATTAATTTTATTTGAATATCCTAATGGTAGCATAATGCAGCATAACCCAAACAAAATGAATTAAATCTTGTGCCAAAATATTTGGGCTGTTCTTCCAAAGTGTTATGTGTATCCTTCCACTGCAGTTGCCAGTGTGTTTGCTTACATTTTAGATTGTGACTCTCAGTGTTTTAGCATACACTATAAATAGTTCCAAGCTCAGGGCTTGAAAAAATACCATGCCTGGGGCATGTAAATTATTGGCCTCGGCAGGTAAATAAAAAATGTGGTTGCTTGGTCCGGGCAAGTAAATTTAAAAATAAAAAAGTTTGGAATAGAGAGATCACAAAGTCACTTTATTCAAGGGAAAATAAATACAAAGGATGCCTCTTGTGTGCCCAAAGGAACAGCACAGTGTGATATATATAATGACGGGTGGCATTGCCAGCCGGAAAGAAAATGACATACTGGTAAAAGATTTAGAACCTCACTAAGAGTAGTGCAAGCATAGCCAATCAAGGCGAGAGAGTTCGTAGCAGATGCAAAGAGAACAGGTACGATCAGTGAGCATCAACATCAGATTGAAAGGCGAGGTGACGACCCAGCAATGGAAAACCAGCTAGTATCGTGCACTCAAGTAGTGCAAGGACATCGTGGAGGAGTATTCAAGATGAAGGTGAGCCTTGCCCGGAAGTAGGTACGAAGAGTCTCGCCAGCAGTCAGGATGGAAGGAGGAGCTGGAGCTGTCCGCTGGTGCAAGTGAAAGATCTGTATAACATGCTTAACAAGGATGAAGATGAAGGCACAAGCAGCTGGAAGACAGGCGGGTGGATGCTTCGTGAGTAGCAACCAGCTATATGCAGTGAAAGGTAAGTCCTGGGAGCTGATGTATCCGGTGATGAGAAAGGCAGAGTGTAACAGTGGCAGCAGAATCAGGCAATGTAAGCAAGCATGATCAACGTCGCTGTAATGAGAGCGGAAAGGGCAGAGAGGAGAGGAAAGTGAAGACACATGAAACTGAAGCGGCGATGGAGGATCCGCCAGTGAGTGTTTAGTTTGAGAGGAGAAGGAAGTGGAGAGGAAGAAGCAGACCTGATAGCAGGGGCAAGAGAAGAAGGGACAGAAGGGATAGGGTGAGGAAGCACAAGGGGGCACGAAAGAGGAGGTAAAGAGACTTGGAAGAAATCGAGGTGATAGGAAAGGTTTCACCCCAAAGGATGAGAAAGAAAGGGGGAGGTAAAGAAGGTCAGTGGAAGAGACTAGTGTAGGAAAAAGGGAAGCAAGAGAAGAGCGTAGTCAGCAGCGAGAGAAGGAGAAGAAAAGAGAGAAGTAAGGGGCTTCCAGGAGAGGTCGGGATTAACAAGGGCACGGATAGTTATGAACCCAGCACGCAGCCAGGAAAGAAAAAAGGCAAGTGTGAAGGGTGGACAAGAGTGGAAAAGAAAAGGGGTTTGTTCGTTCAAGAGATCGAAATTTGGAATTGAACTTCTTGCTACAAGGAAACAGACAGTCACATCATGTAGTGTTTCGTTTCACTACTAATCACTGGGAGTTGTACTGTATTACTGTTACGGAGTGCTGAAGACAAAGGACTATAACTTCTTCAATTATATTATGCTTTAGGTCCATATGTAGTTTTGTTCTAGATGTTGTTTATAGTTAGCGAAGGGATGCATACCTCTGATGGAACTAGCCTCTAGTGTTTAGTGACAAAAGGGCAAAAATTTCAACGAAAGGAACATGGCAAAATCACTAAATTTCTCAAATACCAGTTTCATCATCATACCAGTTGCATCATCTTAAAACTTGAGATACATGCTTTTGTGCATTGAACATTTTGAATCATCATTGTCAACCATTATCAGTCCACTGTTGGATGAAGGTCTCCCCAAGTTTCTTCCACAATGGCCTGTCTTGTGAAAGTCTTCTCCATGTTACTCCTGCATGGTTTCGAATTTTAAATACAGACCTTAAAATGAAAATGCAGAACATGTAAAAAAGTTCATCATATTTTTTAATTTAAAGGAAAATGAGAATTCTGATTTGTTATCTTAGAAGATATATTTTCCTGGGCATCCAGCTTTTACTACTAGGACAGGTAAATAAATTCTGCCCATGCCTAGCTGGGCATGTAACTTCCCAGATATTTTTCAAGCCCTGAAGCTATTTTTACAGGAAGCTTTTTTTTTCAATCATCACTGTTTAGAATTTGACATATGGAAGTTGTGGAAGAAATATTCTTTACAAACATATGGAACAACTGTAGAATTAATAATTTGGCTACCTGAATATACTGAACTGCCTTTACCGTTCCACACGTAACATCAGTCGCACCAGAAAACTTGAAAATTACATCGCCTTGGAGCGGGAATCGAATTCAAATTTCATTCAAGGGAAAATTGGAAGATACAAGTTCTATTCCTGCTCCAGGATGATACAATTTTCAACTTTTTTGGTGTGATTGATGTTATGTGTTTAACAATTAAGGCAATTCAGGATATTCAATTAAGGCAATTCAGGATATTAATAATCCTTGTCATAACATGCTATATTTACAATTTTAACTTGCTTTTTTTTTTTTTGTTCATGCATTCTCCCACTTCATCTTGACTATTCATTAATTTTATCTGGATGTAATCTGGATTCATTAATACTGTGCAATGGAATTCACAACTATAAAGAAACGTGTATGAAATGTCATCAAATCTACCATCATGACTGGCATGCTGCAAGAGACCATGTGTTTATTCCACACATCCTAGTCATCCCATCTGACCTTCCATTTCAGTTTAAACACCAACAGTTTCCTATTCATCTCAGTTTTGCCAGGAGTATCAATGAGTTCAGGGTCAATCATTAAAAGTTGTATTAAACTTTTAATGATTGACCCTGTACTCCGTGCCCTGCTCTATGATAGTTGCTCCAGAATTGGCAAAAGAGAAAATATCTTCATCTTGGCTCCAAATAGAAGAACACAATACCATTTATCCAGAGGCTTTTCAATTATAAACTTACTTGAGCTTTGGAAGAACTGTACATTACACTGATCCCTACACAACAGGAAAGAGTAGGTGTTTCAAATATTTAAAATATTCTATATTTGCAGTCAATAAAGACTGCTAGTTTGATCCAATTGACTGTGCCACAGGAAGTATTGATTTAATTCGGGTGGGGGTCTTCGATCAACTCAGATTCGAACTAATAATTACAGTCTCCTTCATAAATGAATTGACAGTAAGTATGATGGATGAACAAGTAAAAGTTTTGGATCATGGGCCAAATATTGCCTTCCATCGAAGCCTAAAATCAAGCAGTTAATATCAGAAGTAGAAAGTATAATCTCTCAAGTTCCAACAGAAGATTGTGGTATGACCAGATGTTTAGCGGTATCGAAGTTAAGAAGCAGTGTTTTGAATTTTAACAGGAGGAATATTGAAAAAAGGAACTTTAAGGAAAGTGACAGGCTGATTAAGAATGTTTTAGAGAACCTACACAATGACCCTAGAATATCGATTACCCTAACCAACAAGTCGAATCAGATTGCCATTATGAACAGGTCTGATTGTATTAGAAAACTTAAGCATCAATCGAATTCAATTCTGCAGTCGATGAATCCTCTAAACAGCATAATACAGAAAGTTCAAGCTCTGGCCAGGGACCAAGATCTACCGGAAATTATTAGAATGTCAGCTAAGCTTCCACCGGGCCCTACAATTCCACCATTCTTTGAACGACTAAAGAATCAAACCTGGATCTACCCATAGACCTATAGTTGCAAAAAACAAAGCTCCTATGTACATATTAGAAAAATCCGTAGCTAAATTCTTCTCGGAACGTTTAAAAAACTCTGATTACGTAATCAAGTCAACAAAAGAATTTGTGGAGTGCGCAAGAAGGTTAAATATATTTGATAATGATATAATGGGAAGTTTCGACATAGTGTCTTTATATCCATCTATACCTATACCAGAGGCTGTCGCAAACCTTGAAGACATAATCGGCACTTCCCGTAAATTCACACCAACCCAAACAAAGAAAATTATCGGCACCTTAAATCTGATAACTAACCACAATTTTTTCAAGTTGGATGGAAACATCTACAAACAAACTAAAGGAGCACTGATGTGTTCACCTCTATCATCAGTCCTTGAAGAAGGAGTACTTAGACCGCTAGAAGATCTCATCCTTTTAAATTGTATAAAAAAAACCCGAGTTTCGATCCGCTATGCTGATGACATATTTTTCATATAGGAACATGGAGTAGACGAATTAAATGCTTTCATGCACAAGATAAACAGCCTGCACAATACAATAAAGTTCACCATGGAGCTTGAAAAAGATGGGATGTTGAATTATCTTGACGTCGTGCTCAGAAGAAATAGAACATCCAGCTTCGGTTTTAACGTTTATTATAAACTGACCGCAGTACCGAACCTTGTCCCTCTTGATTCGCACTGCCCAAAGGAGTACAAACTTTCCGCATTTAGAGTGTGGTTCTATAGAGTGTACAACGTATGCAAACCCGACTACCTAAATAATAAAGAAATTGATAATATTTATAGTAAAGGTCTAAAGGCTGGATATAAGAAGGATGACATAGACAGAGTACATAGGACTGTGGGAAATCGTATAATATCAGCAATAGAAAAATCGCCTAGTAGGGCAATGAAATATGCAGGATCCATCACATATATCCCAGGCTTTACATGTTGGTTAAAGAATTTATTACGCAAATACAACATATTAATAGCAATGAAGTCCCTGACCCCATTATCACATATAATATCAAGTTGCAAGGAGAGACAGTGTGAGAAAGAAAAGGCAGGTGTGTATGCTATACCATTGGTATATCTTGACAACACAGAAAAGATATATATAGGAATGACAAAGCGTCCTTGGACACAAGATGTAAAGAGCACGTACGAAGTGTGAACCAGAAAATGCAGAATACAGCCCTTGCCAGAGAAGTCGTGCATTGCTCGGCCGCTCCTGTATGGAATAATATTAGAAGAATTGCCCCTTACACGAATTTCAAAGAGACTGCCATCAGGGAAACAGTGGAAATCCTACCCAGCAAAGTGGCATGCAGGGATATAGTCTCTACTGAACTACCAATGGTTTGGCATACGTTATTAAGAGATGGAAACACGTCATGGCGCACCATATAATTACGTGATAAAAATTCATGTAATATGCTCATGATGTCACCCACGTTATTTTCAAAAATCATCTTTCTTTTATATGTTCAAATTTTCTGCATTTTTGTGTCTACCATTGCCTTGAAAAAGCCTCCCAGTGGAGTGCAAAAGCTTGGTGAATCTTTGTGCTGACTACACCACAAAAATAAACGGATTTAATACGCTATATGTGTTTCATTATTAGCATTAAGCTGTTCTCTGAGATTCAGAGATTAGTTCCTCAAAGAAAGGCCATGTGCTAAGTACACCTTTAACTGATAGAACTAGAATTTACTTACAGTTGGTGTGTCAAATGTCTACATTTACAACGATCTTAGCACACAGCTTGAGCTTCATTAACATCCATCGCACACAAGACCTTTTTTACTTCATACTCATGATCTTTTTTTCAAGAAGACTATCCTAAATCTGTTCCTCCCATGATTATCTTGGCCTTCCTGTACCTTTCTTTCCTGCCATTTCGGCTGAAAAAGTTCTCATAGCTAGCAACTCATTCTTTCAACATGTCCAAACCACCTAAGAATATTAGTCTCCACCTTACTAACGACATTTTGCCTCACATTATACATCTGCAACACCTCTTCATTTCTCACATGATCAGTGTGTGTCTTACCACAAACCCCTGTAAGTAATGCATCTCCCCAGCACACAAACGACTCCTATCATGTCTTTTCTGCTATACCCAGGTTTCACTGCCATACATCAGAGTAGGAACAATTACATTTTCATACACAGCTATTTGGGACTTCCTTGAAAACACATCATTCCTGTAGAATCCTCCTAAGGCAGCTGTGACTTTCAATGAAGAATTTGCCATTTTCACATGATAAAAATATGCAAAAAAAAGTTTGAACCCAGCTGGGTCTTAGGCCTAACATCAGCAACCATCTAACAGACCCAGGTGAGTCTGGGCTGAAAATATCTGTAACAAGTTGGGGTGGTCTTGGGATAAAGAAAAAAAAATGTGTGTGCAGAGGTATAGTTTCCACAAACTGACAGACATGCTTATAATATAAGGGCATGCCATCCTTTTTTTTTTTTTTTTTTTTTTCAAAAATTTGCTAAGAAGTGGAAATTCCTCTTTAATTACCACAGGATTATTCATGTAAACAGACACAAGCTACTAATGCATAGAAAACAGGTAATGATAGCAGGCTTTTTGTTTCTTTCTTCTTCTTTTTTTCTATTTTGGAGTCAGTGGAAATAAAAACACTTAGTGAAAATCAAATAATATTTGCAAGGGGTGCAATCGCCCTAAAATTCCTTAGCATTTACTTGCGTCCTAAAATTCCTAAAATATCCCTAAAAAACGTTAACAGAACCTAAAAATTTTCCAGCATTAATTTTATGGTTTTATATGTGAAAAATGGTTTCTTTGTGACACATTTTGTTATATACAGTAATTTTCACATTGTTCATACACGTCCTTGATATAAAATTCTGTTTCATGTCCTGCAATTTTATCCATTCTTTCCTTTTTGTCCCAGCACGATGTTTTGTAGTTGAGAATTTTTCTACTGACATAACTTGTCTGAAAAATTTCCCTCCTCACCACCTGTAAAATGTGGGGGGAGGGTTGTTGGTTTTCTTGCCTGTTAGGACTGAAGCTGCGTTATTAGCATCTTTTGCATCACGCTTATGTTATCACTTTGTCTGTCCAGCTGGAGTGACTATACCTCTGCAATTATTGGTTCAATTTGTAAAATTATTTTTGTATCAGAAAACTTAAAATGTGAGAATTATGATCCATTCGTTCTGGTTTTTTTCCCCGATGCACAACTTCACAGCTAGAGGGCACAAATGGAGATCGTACTGAATTTAAAATCATTTTATTTCATATATTTTCTTCTAAATATCCAATTGAAAAAAAATCTTTTTCCTTTTGATGGCATTTATATTGACTATTTTAGTTACAGTCCCTTTTTCAAATAGTGCATAAATTTTCCGCTAGGGGGTGTAAAGGTAAGTCACGATTTTCCCAATATCTCCACTTCTAAAAGTCCGAATTGAAAAATTCTTCCTGTGTCAGATACAGCTCTTGAGGGGAAATATTTCGCATATATATATATTCATTTTTGCTAAAGACTGGTTTGGCCACCAGGGGGTTTAAGTGTTTATTTTTGCTTCTGATGTATTCGCAACAAAATCTGAGCTGAAAACTTGATTGAAAAAAATTCTTCCATGAACTGATACTGCTCACCTCAAAAAACTTTGAGAGCACCCCTCCTGCTTAAAATAGTGCATAATTTTTCCACCAGGGGCATACATGTATATCTTATTTTTGTCCATATCTCTGTTTCTAGGAATCCTATTTGAAAAATTCTTTCTTTGTTGGAGAACATTTGCAGTGCGAAATGTTTCTCATAATTTCAAATATTTCTTAATGCACAAGTGTGCCACTAGAGGGCGTAAGTTCACGTTTCTATTTACAGCAATATCTGCGCAACTAAAAACTCGATTGAAAAATATTCTCTTTTGATCAGATACTACTTAACTTATATGTATTTTCTTCCGAAAATATTGCGCAATTTCGTCGCTGTGAGGCGCAAATATTTAATCTATTTTTCTTAATATCTGTACTTCTAAATGTCCAATTTAAAAAATTCTTTTAACGCCAGATACCATTTATCTTATGGAACACTTTAGGTTTAAATTTGAGGAGGTTTGTGGTTTGCAATTCTGCCGCTAGGTGGTGTTTGTGTGCTTCCGTTTGCAGCCTATCTCTGCCTCTAAAAACCCTATTGAGAAATTTCTTTTTTTACTGTATGCCATTCAGTATAATAAAGATGGTGAGTAAATAAGATTTTTGCTTAAGGTCCTCTTCATATAATGTACAACTTCCCCCCACGGGGTTGTAAAGGTCAAAACATTTTTCTTGCTATTTCTGATTTGGGGAGACGTATTTGAAAAGTTATTTTTCCTTAGCATAGCTTTTGCTATGAAGAATGCTTTTTGCCTGTGTTCAATTTTTTCATTATGCCAAATTCTTTCAACTTTTTTTTTTTTTTTTTTTTTTTTTTTTTTTTGAAAAAATTGTTTTACGTAGTCGAAGTGTGCACAGTTCAGTTGTGGTGAATTACTTCCATTACTTCTTAATCAAATACACCCAGGTGAGTTTTGAAATTTATATTTGTGAAGTTACTGATACATTTTAATATCAGTGTTGTACCGCATCTAAATGTTTTTGGTCCCAAAATGCCAATATTTGTGTGGCCCTGTTTCGCTAAGAGCACTGAATGAGCTGGCAACCTATATAATCGTTAATTTTAAGGTTTATTAGGGAAAAAAATATGTGCAAGATGGTAATAAGCATCAAAAACATAATTAGTAAACTAACGGAGTAATAGAACCACTAAATAGACATATATGCCAACTCTTTTAAATTCTGTAAGTTTAAGTGTTGTCATATGTCTTTATCTAATCTTATGTGACATATATGCCAACACTTTTAAGCTGCATAAATTTGAAAGTGTTGGTATATGTCTTTATTTAGGTATGTGCTCATTGTTCTGTTAAATTAGTCTGATTTGAGAAGAAAAAAAATTCCCTAAATTTTTTAGCAGAATGCCCTAAATTCCTATTATTTGCATCTTCATTGGCAATAATCACCAAAAAAGTGCACTAATTACATCATTAGACTTCATTAGGGCACCAAAAAAGTGCACTAATGAAGTCATTAATGACTTCATAATCAGAAAGGACAAACACTTACCTAAAAGTCTTGGCTTCATTCCTTTTATACACTTCGTGCACGTTAACGAGAACATTTTGTTATGCAGCTGGCCTTTTAAGGTTGAAACTTTCATCATATCTGCTCTCAGGTTGTTGTTACTATAATTCTTCAGGTCATGAAACATTCATATTTTCATTCACAGGACACTAAAAAACGCTGAATTCTGACTGCTGTTTGACATGCGTGATATCTCGTAAACACTAGACACATACTCACTATTATGCAAATGTTGTCGACCTTCATTACACCCCCTTTTTTTTTCTTTTTTTGATTCTATTTCTTTTCCTTCCTTCACTCCTTCAGCAACTTGCCTTTAAAAATTCACAATTCAAAAAACGGTACTCTATTCTAAAACACATACCATTACACCTAATAAATACTCACTTACATCACACCCATATTCGATTTAATACCTATTTCACAACGTACTATTGACATACCTCATACTAACACATTCATACACTCAATTTAAAACCACTATTTACATTTTACGGCAGTCAAACCACTGTAAACTCTGTACGTAGCGCTCCATTTGCCTTATACCTCATAAATACCCTGCAGCAAACCCCAACCTCATTTGGCCAGTCACAAACAATCCCCAAGCGCTTTCAACAGTAATGCTCTCATCCTCAGGAGGTCGATGTATCCCTCTGCTCTACTAACCACAGATCAAGTGAACAAATTAATTAAGGTTCCGGCTTCAGTCACGAACTCCGCATTGTTGTATCATCAAAAGAAGAATTAGAATACATTGAAAAAATTGCACATGATTTTGGCTATTCTAAACAGGTATTAAAGAAATGGATTAATGAAGTAACTCAAGCAAATAATAAAAAAGGTACAAATAGTAAAAAAACATTAAGATATGTAGGAGCAATTCCATATGTTGAAGGTACACTGGCGTGCAAAAATTAAGGACGAGACGGTTTTTCGAATGTAACGTCGTGCAGAAGTGCTCCACATTGACTCAAATCATACCATAAGATCCCCAAGATGTAAGAATATGGGACAAGTGAGCAAAACTGTCCAAACAAGGAATCCAAAGGATACAAAGGCACTTTATTGAAAAGGTATCTTTGAGCACAACTGGACAGAAGACAGAAACGTCCATGTGACAGGCGGCTGCCAAGAAAAATCCAGTCTTTAGTAGAGGATATGATTACTCCTGACTGCGTTGCAGGATTTACAATGTCTGTCCATGCTGAGGACGAGGTTGTCAAGGAGCTGTTCAGGCATCGCGGCCCATTCCTCTTGTAGCGCCAATCGCAGCTGCAGAATCATTGCTGGCGGCTGGTGACGTGCTGCGAAGCATCTCCCAAGAAGGTCCCACACGTGTTCGATTGGAGTTAGGTCCGGGGACCTTGCGGGCCAATCCATGCGTTCAATATCTTCACTCTCCAACAGCTCTGTGACAGCCACTGTACGATGAGGTGTAGCATTGTCGTCCATGAAGAGGAACTCAGGACCCACAGCACCTCTAAACAGATGCACGTGAGGCAGGAGAACCTCGGCACAATACCAGATATCAGTGACTGAACCTCCTTGGAAGATGAGGAGGTCAGTACGACTACCAAGCATGAAACTGCCCCAAACGAGAACTCCGCCACCTCCAAACCAGTCCCTTTCGATGATGTTGGAGGTGTGATTGCGTGTTCCCTGCTTTCTCCAAATGTGTATACGTCCAGAATCGCTCGTCAGACTAAATCAGCTCTCATCCGTAAAGAGAACTCGACTCCATTGCCGATGTGTCCAGTTCTTGTGTTCCTGGAACCACAGAAACCGCCGTCTCCGATGAGCAGGCGTTAATGGCACACACCATACTGGTCGTACTGCCAAGCATCTCCCAAGAAGGTCCCACCCGTGTTCGATTGGATTTAGGTCCGGGGACCTTGCGGGCCAATCCATGCTTTGAATATCTTCACTCTCCAACAGCTCTGTGACAGCCACTGTACGATGAGGTGTAGCGTTGTCGTCCATGAAGAGGAACTCAGGACCCACAGCACCTCTAAACAGACGCACGTCAGGCAGGAGAACTTTGGCACAATAGCAGATATCAGTGACTGAACCTCCTTGGAAGATGTGGAGGTCAGTACAGCTACCAAGCATGATGCCGCCCCAAACGAGAACTCCGCCACCTCCAGACCGGTCCCTTTCGATGATGTTGGCAGTGTGATTGCGTGTTCCCTGCTCTCTCCAGATGTGTATACGTCCAGAATCGTTCGTCAGACTAAATCGGCTCTCATATGTAAAGGAACTCGACCCCATTGCTGATGTGTCCAGTTCGTCTGTTCCTGGCACCACAGAAACCGCCGTCTCTGATGAGCAGGCGTTAATGGCACACATCGTACTGGCCGTCGTGCAAATAGACCACCTTTATGCAGCCTCCTGGCCACAGTAAAACGCGATAACGGACGTCCAGTTGTCTGTTGCATGTGCCTTGCGATTTCTCTCGATTTCTGCCGTCTGTCTCTTGTCGCCTGTAGAACAATATACCGGTCGTCCGCCGCCGTAGTTGCTCGTGGAGAACCACTGCTAAACTCTCGGACAGCTGTTCCTGTCGTTTGAAATGCTCTCCAAGCTCGTGAAACGATGCTGTGAGTGATCCCAAACTCCTCGGCCATACTAGTCACACTTCGACCTTCTTCCAACTTCCCAATGACGCGACCTCGGGTAAAGTCGTCCAGATGTCGTTTACTGGATTACCTGTTGGCTATATCACACAGTGGCAGCAACTCGACATCGTTCAAACCGATGTACACCGTGCAATAGCTTTCACTGAATTGCTGAGCGTACACCGCCCGTGTGCTTTATACCCTTCCGACACCCCCACCCACCCCCGTCATGCTGCATATATGTGCATGCCCTGCCGTACCGGACCCTAGTCTATCTCCTGAGTGACCTTTTGGTCCGTTCTGCCTGTTCATTCCGCTGTATGTTAATTTCTCCTCTTCGTCCTTAATTTTTGCACACCAGTGTATTTATGCTGAAATTACTAAGCTTTGTGGCAAATATGACATTCAAGTACATACTTATAAAAATATAGTAATGAAAAGATCAGCCAACTTGATAGAGCTGGTGTATATGAGATTCTCATAAATGAGAAACCACCTTTGTCATATATAGGCAGCACTAAGAACAAGTTAAAATATAGATTACACAAACATGTGAATAATTGGAATAAAAAAGAAGCTAAAACAGCATTAACCCAGTATTGTCTAGAAAATCATCAATGTCCAAAATTCGAAGATATTTAAATTATTAAGGGCTGTAAAAATGAAAGGCAGTTGAGATTTGCAGAATCAGTATTAATCGAAAAAAACAGGTCAAGAGTGTGTAATATTAACGACCCAAACAACTTAAATGACCATTGGAAAGCCTTAATTAAATTAGAACAATTAAAGGGGGGGGGGAAGAGAACATCACTGACAATAGATGGCACCAGAGATACAACGATGCGAAGTTCGCGACTGAAGCCAGAACCTTGATGAATTTGCTCACTTGATCTGTGGTTAGCAGAGCAGAGGGATACATCAACCTGTTGAGGATGACAGCGTTGCTGTTGATAGCACTTGGGGATTGTTTGTGACTGGCCGAATGAGGTTAGGGTTCGCTGCAGGGTATATACGAGGTACGAGGCAAATGGAGCTCTACATAAATCACAGTTGACAGTGGTTTGACTGCCGTAAAATGTAAATAGTGTAATTATGTAGATAGTGGTTTTAAATTGAGTGTATGAATGTGTTTTGTATATAGTACGTAAATGTGTTAGTATGAGGTATGTAAATAATACGTTGTGGAATAGGTATTGAATCGAATATGGGTGTGATGTACGCGAGTATTTATCAGGTGTATGGGTATGTGTTTTAGAATAGAGTACAGGTTTTAGAATTGTGAATTTTTAAAGGCAAGTTGCTGAGGGAGGAAAGAAATAGAATTAAAAAAAAAATAAAAATAAAGGGCGTAATGAAGGTCGACAACACTTGCATAATAGTGAGTATGCGTCTAGTGTTGACGAGATATCACGCATGTCAAATAGCAGTCAGAATTCAGCGTTTTTTAGTGTCCTGTGAATGAAAATATGAATGTTTCATGACCTGAAGAATTATAGTAACAACAACAACCTGAGAGCAGATATGATGAAAGTTTCAACCTTAAAAGGCCAGCTGCATAACAAAATGTTCTCATTAACGTGCACGAAGTGTATAAAAAGAATGAAGCCAAGACATTTTTAGGTAAGTGTTTGGCCTTTCTGATTATGAAGCCCTAAATTCCTACCTAAAATAATGTGTTTCTGTGCTGCACCCCCTGTATTTGCAGAAATATGGTGAGAGTAGAAAAAAATTGCACAACCTTTTTTTTTTTTCAATTATAATTAATGTGTGTACGAAGCTTAAAGTGCATTTTAAATGAAATAAGATCTCCTCTTATAGGAATGTTTATGATTTTTGGCATGTTAACACATTCTTTAATTTTTAATTTCATTCTTTCAGTGTGGAGAAGTGGAGCTGCACTTAGCTAAGCTCTGTGCTCTTTTTCAAGACAGTGTTGGATTTCTATCAGAAAAAAGGTATGTTTGTTTCGTACAACTGCTCAAATACCCCATAAGTCCAAAACTGAAGTAACGAGTATTTTTTTTATGAACATTCATGTCCTTAAATTTAGATAATAACTAATACCTATACCTGGTGGAGATAGTAATAAATATCCAGTTTCTTGAAGAACCATATTTTCCAAGTACATTTTACAAATTTAATTTTTCTCCACCACCTTACAATTTTACAGACACGCAGCAGTGAAATTTAGCATTTAATTAGATGCAGCTTATAACCATTAATAGTAACATTGTAAATTGCAACCTTTGTTCACAATATATAAAAACACTGCTTTGTAGGCCATTTGTGAAAGACACTGAACTACGAAAATGAAAGAGTACTGACTTTTCATTGATCATTAGCATGGGATCCTTAAGGTCCGGCAAATGAAGTGAAGTCCTGAAACTTTCCTGTTTATACAGGGTGATCCATTTAAACCAGTACCATGTGATTTACTTATAACTTTTTTATAAATAACAACAAAATCATACAGTAAGTTGAGAATTATACATGTGGTATTGGAGAATCATTTTATCAAAGCAAATGTTGGAATTGTCCTCCATTTTCTTGTAAACACAGTTGAACACGCCGCACCATATTCAGTGATGTCTCATGTAGAATACGAGCAATAACATTGCCAATTTCAGTCGTGATTATTTCACGCAATGCATCCAATGTTTTTGGATGGGTTTTTAAATTCTATCCTTTAAGTAGCCTCATAAAAAAGTCAGGGGAAGTTAAGTCTGGAGATCGGGGAGGCCATATGTTTTGTGAAATTAATCTGTCATCAAAGAAGCTGGTTATGAGTTCCATTGAGACTTTCGATGTGTGACACGTAGCGCCATCCTGCTGAAAGTAGCCCTCTGTCAATTCAATGTCATCAAGTTGTTCCACAAATTCATTGAATATGCGGCAATAAACGTTAGTGTTGACAGTCTCAGAGAAAAAAATGGGGCCAATAATTTTCGTAGACCAAACCGCACACCATAAACCAACCTTTTGTGAATGCATCGGTGTTTCACACATAACGTGTGGGTTTTCGGCAGCCCAGTATCTGCTGTTTTGCGAATTGACGTAGCCTGACAGATGAAACCAGGCTTCATCCGTAAACCATGTGATAGAGAGAATATCAGATCGCAAATTAAGAAAATTTTGAAACCATTTGCAGTAACTTACTCTCTTTCCCTTGTCCGGTTCCTGCAGCTGATGGATTAGGTGCACTTTAAATGGTTGAATATTCGCTTTTTTTGCTGCCCTTTGACAAGTTCCGTATGAATATCCTGTCTGTTGGCTTAATCTGCGCAACGATTTCGTCGGAGATTGAAGTAAACGTTGCCGAACATCGTCCACACGCATTTGAGGCATCGGAGGGTGATGTCTACCGCTACCGCTGAGAAGAGAACCAGTTTGCTCCAGTTTTTTTGCCATCGACAGAATTGTTGACTTGCTTGGCACTTTTCGAACCCCAAACTCTCTTCGAAATGCTCGTTGCGTTTTGATGACAGAATTGGTTACCCAATACGATTTCACTAAAAAAACACGCTCTGGAACAGAGTACTGCGTGTTTTCGAATGCACGCAAGTGAATGGTAACGCAACAACAAACAAATCTCGAGCTGAATTACAGTTACGGTTAACAATCTTCTTCACGGTGGTGGTTTTCATTCTCCAGGAGTTGCTGCTTCTATTGAAAAAAAGAAGTTCCTTGCACGCTCCCTTGCAAAAATGTAAGGTTTTTTCAAGGTACTGGTTTAAATGGATCAGCCTGTACATGACTAGGTAATTTGGAGGGATTAAATTCAGTTTTTGTCATGAGCAAATTTTGTGAAAAATGTTCTAGTCTAACACCCACCATAACTTTTCACTGTGGTGGAAGGGGGTATTGGCATATTTATAAACTCATACGTTAACAAAAGCTTTGAGATCGAAAAAAAAAGTATGTAGTATAGTGTTTTTTAATAACCAACTTTGTAAGCTTATAAAATTCAACAACTTGTAAAAAGTTTCTACTTTTTCTTTCACTGCAGTGACTCCCCCCCCTCTCCCCTTCTCCAGAAAAAAAAAAAAAAAGATAAACCCCAGTATCCAAATTTCACAGCTGCACAATGGATTGTAACATTACAATATCGTTGACAGCCAATTTATACTGTGATCCAGGGAGAGAAAAACATCGATCCCCCTCCCTGTTCATGGTGCAGTAAATGAGCATGCAACAGGAAGAACCAAAAAGTTGTAACCACTTCCACTATCACATGAAATAAAACAGGTATTTCCCTCCTTCTAAACACATAAACCATTCTACAGGTATCAACCATAGCCCAAACAAGACATTATCCTCCTGAACCCCAATTTGCTACCACAGTAATGCAGGATAGACAACAAGCATCCCACTGTGAAACACGTACTGCCTTTCACACCCCTCTTCCTGTAAGCATAATGCAAAGGTCTTTTAGCCATTAAGAGGAAGTTTTACAATTACAGCAATGAAATGGTGGGCACAACTTTTTTGTTTTTGTTTTTTATAGTGTAAAGCTTTTTGTGATGTACATAAGAGAAATTGTGGAAAATAAAAAGTTCAAAGAATTGAAACTGGCAACAGTGTGTTAGATGAACATGAAAGAAACATCTGCTGCAGTTAAATATAATCTGCTAAGAAAACGGTGCACGTAAGCAAGTTGTGGATAGGTTATGAGTTTCCCTTTAAAAAGAGAAATATTCGTGTTCTGTAATTAAAAAAAACACTGCAAAAATCATGGAATTAACTTTTCTAAATGTAAAACAAGCAATATTATTAATAATAGAGGGGGAAATTGTCAAGCATTGCTTTTAAAAGAAAGAAAAAACACCAAACAAATAGCCAAAGCAGGTATGTATTTTTACGACTATTTCAAAAATAAGGTGTCTGGCCTTAAAAGAAAATCTACAGACCCAAAAAGCAATTGCTAAGTTGTTAAAAATCTCTGTATCAACTGTAAACAAGGTAATAAACAAGGATTTGAATCTGAAAAAAAAAATGTTCACCGCCTTTTGCTTAGGCATGTGGCTGAGTGCAGAACATGGTGTAGACTTTATGAAAATCATTTAGCCAGAGACAGATGAAAATTTATTGTGACTATTGACAAAGCATGGATCTACCTAAATGACTAACAAAAAAAGAAAGGTCGATTTACTATCGCAAAAGAGCAAAAAAAGATTACAAACTTTGTTTCGAGAATCCAAAGTTTTAGTAAAGGATGGTTTCTCATACAATGGGAAATTAAAGTTAAGAAAAGTTGAAAAGAATGTTGAAATCAACTCTACATATTACCAGAATAATGTTTTAACTCCTGTATTCAAAGAGGAAATATCATTCCTTTATCCACAGAGCCTTCAGAGAATAGACAAAAGAAACATTCAATCAGGCAAAAGGCTACCAATCATACACTCAAATCTACCACTGTATTTCTTGAAAATAAATGGAAAAGGAGACATTTGCCTTTTGCTCATAGTCCTTCAAAGTCCCCTGATGTGTCACCAATAAACTATTTTGCCTTCGGACTGCTAAAAAGAGTGCTTTCTAAATGCAGACCTAAAACATTGATTGGACTATGAAAAACAGTGGAAGATGAGTAGAATAAAATACCTCTCAATTTCAAGAAATGCCCTGTTATCTTGGAAACATTAATGTAGATTCATAGTCCAGACAAAGGGCTATCAGAATATTTATGAAAGAAATAATTTATTTTAAACATTAATTATATGCCGGAAAATCTTTCTAAAATGTGTTAACATTCTTATTTGCGAGTGTTTTTCAGTCACTCTCCTGTGCAGTGTGTGTAAGGTGAGATGCTTACTGCATTGTTTCCATGAAGTGTTTTCAGGTCCTATTCTGCCAGATTCCTTGCCATATTGGGATCCAGGAAACAAGTAGACAGCTGTTATCAGGTCTGTTTCCTTGCTGGGGGCCACAACTGTGACACTACTGCCAAAACTTGTTTTAGTGTTCAACAGCATATCAAATATACTGAGCAGACTATGTGGGACCAGCAGATAGGGAACAAACAGCATTGTATAAAGCCAGTTGGTCTTCCTTCTACAATAGAAGGATAGGGCAGGAGTTGTGCTTCCACCTCCCTATACTAGGCATTGTAGTTTTATTTATTTTCTGCATGTGTGATGTTTAATTTGTGAACATGCTTGTTTTCTTCTTTCTATGTACTACATAAAAAGACCAAAAAACACTAGGTTACCTTTTAAATGCACAGTGTGGAGTGTTCTTTCTTTTTTTTTACTTTAATGTTGTATTGATATTTTTTTAGTTTATGGTCTTTGTGTTGGCCATTTACCCTTTTCATATGTGTGTACCTTACAACTTACCTGTTTGTTTGTGTGGGGTTTTTTTTTTTAGGGGGTGGGTGGATTTCAAAATGTGTTAAGTTCCAGATATTTCAGATGAGGGATGCTCAACCTGCAATATCAGTAACACATACACATGTGTGTTTATGACATTGTTCTTCACAACTCAAAATTTTCATGACCGGCCAACACATTTCTACTGGTGTTTTGGAAGTTCAAAACTTCTACTACAGCAGAAGTCTGCTCCAGCTTTTCCCAACTAGTTGTACGTGGCTTTGTGGACTGTTTTTTTCACAGGCCATAGGCAGCAGTCCAAAGAGATCAAGTGCTTGATATAAGATGGACTCCCCAGTCTTTCTTCCCACCATCTCCAATGTCGGATGTACAGCAGGAGGTTCAGTATTGTCATGATGCTTGAGACAAAGCACATGACAGTTTTCTGAGCCTTCAAATGTATGTATAGTACTCTGATTTATGTATTAAAACATGCAAAAGAGATTATTGCATATACGACTGTTCCATAAAAAAACTGAAAGTAAAATCACACAAAATGAAGAAATATAGGTACAGCAAAACATGTTTATTCTTCCCTCAAATGATATGTGACAGTCCCATTGTTCAGTCCACTTTTCAAAGCATGTGGTGAAGGCAGTTTGTGGAAGCTGCTTTAGCGACCACTGTACAGCTTGAATAACATTAGCATCTGTGTTAAATGTTGCACCACAGAACTTCTCCATTGTTGAAAACAACCAGAAATCGCATGGGGCGAGGTTAGGACTGTAGGCAGGCTGTGGTACGATTTCAATACTGAATTTTGTAAGAAACTGTTGAACACAAGCAGCCATATGTGGGCAGGTGTTACCATGGTGTAGGGTCCACTTGCCCACCAGATCTAGTCACTTAATCGATATGTGTCATCGCAGATGCTTCAACTGAAATGTAATACTCAGCATTGACAGTAATTTGTGGAGGAATGGCATGCTGGTATACTACACCTTTAATTATGATCAAAGAAAATTATCACCTTCCCAGCTGATTTGGTTTGGTGAACTTTTTTCAGAGAATGTGAACCTGTGTGTTTCTAGACACTCTTGCGCTTCGTGAAGGGATCAAAAAATGGACCCAGGTTTCATCGGCAGTTATTACTGTGTTTAGAAAGTTTGGATCCCTTGCAATCATTTGTTTCCACTCATGACACACCTGAACTCTAGCTAACAATTGTTCTCCCATCAGGTGATGAGGTATCCATCTGGAACACACAATGCAGCAGTAATTTGTCACGTAGAATGCGGAATGCCAACGTTCTTGAAATATTAGTTGATGCCTCTATGTCTTCCCACGTCATTCATCAATCTTCTTGCAGGATTGTTCAAACAGTGTTAACAATATGCTCCGTAACAACACTTTCAGGTTGACCAGGCCTAGGAGCTAGTTCCGCCAACAAATGTTTTTTTTTTTTTGAAATCATAGTGCCATCTAAAAATCGTTAAGTCACCCAAACATTTATCTTTGTAAGCTTTTTTCATTAAATAAACTGTTTCTGGAGCCGTTTTACCCAAACTGTAGCAAAATTTTATCACACAATGCATTTCACTTCTTAATTCTGAATCACTCGCCTCCATAGCTGTATGGTAATATGCAGACATATCTTAAACTGCACAATAACAAAAGCAGAATCATCTGTCACAGCTAATAACTGTTGCCATAGATACTTCCTTAACTAAGTCTACATGGTTATTTTTCCCCTTCGCACTGTTGCCAACTCGAAAAAAATTAGTTTTTATGGGATGGCCTTTGTACACTTAAAATAGTGAATGAATCAACCGTTGATACCAAGTGCCAATGATGGTTGTTTTGACAGAAAGCTGACCAATGCACATCTCTCAGTATCCCAATGGACAGTTCTTATAGCTTTACTTGCCAGTGATACTGTTATTGACTTCATTGTTGGGGATGTGTCATTCCATGCTGTGTATTTTGCTTTCAGGGTCAAAATGATGAAATTAGAAGTGAATTCTTTGCAGTTATCAATGGGATCCTTTGGTAGCATGTTGTCAATATATTTGTATTGACACATTTTGTGCTTATTCATCAACAAGTAGTGAGCCCATGTATTAGCTTTCATTATGAAATAACATACAAATAATGCTGAAGTTTCCCCTGATGATTATTATTATTCTTTACTAACAATTATGTCAACCTTCTGCTTGCATTTCTCATTTAAGATGGTTTCAGAAGGAACTGAAAGTGCTCATGTTTCTTTTAGCTTTTTAGGTTTAATATATTATCTATTTTATCTTCATAGTTTTATTGTGCGCAAGACAGCAATTATGATGTTAGGAGTTACATTTCTCAGTTGCAGCCACTTTTCATTGGCCATAACATAAGAGATTGGTATTTTCTGTCATTTCATTGAAGTGCATCCATCTTTTGACAGTGCTGGTATCTATGCAGGTGTCTTCATATAATGATGTAGTTACTTCGAAATGAGTGCTGCTGTTTTCCACCTTCACAAGAAACTGTTTTGTAGACTGATCGAGCAATATGTCATTGGCAGCCACAGTATTTTGTCAGTGAAGTGGTGCAAGTACAGAGTTGAATAAGATGGACATGATTGTGTGGTGCAAATGGCTCTCTGTACCTCATCATACATTCTTACAATGTGTGTCACCTTTATTCTTGATTTTGAAGGAGTAGTAGCAAGAATTGTTGCTTCATGTATAGGGAAGTCCGTGAACTAGAAGAGACAGGGCTGTAGTCTTAGCACCATTTTTTTAACATTGTATTTTATGTTCAGTTAATCTAGTTTTTAATCTTAGAGTAGTTGAACCATATATATAATGGTTCAACTACTCTATATATATAATGGTTAATCTAGTTTTTAATGTTAGAGTAGTTGAACCATAAATATATATAACATATATTTGCATCTTCTGGGTATACTGTAAAGTCCATGTTTATTCTGTTTTTCTACATGGTCAGTCTTTTTTAATAATGGAGATGTTTTTTTGTCTTTAATCCAAAATTCAGGCTATGGCATCAGCAAATGTTGTTAAGACCTTCCCTATATGGGACAAAGCAACAATTCTTGCTACTACCCTTCAAAATCAAGAATACTATTATCAGAAAGTATTTTTATCCACAAATTTGCAAATAAATGCTGTAATGAAGATAGCCCATTAAGCATTCCTCAACCTTGGAAGATATTAATTAATAATGACTAATTTGTATAAATCCAAATCAACTTCAGTATTTATTGTTCCTAAAACTTTTCACCCAACCCAAAAGAAACTGTAATTTGCATTATGAGAACATGAACACATGCATATTGCGCGTTGTACGTCATTGTCAGTTGCAACATTTATGTTTATTTAATTGTAACAGTTCTTTTTTGCAATTAATGTTTTCTGAAGATGGATTCATTGTATATCTGAAAGATCTAAAATGTTTATTTACTTCTAACTTGTTGTTTTTCTCAACTTCAGGATATTTAACGCAAGTTTAACTCGTGCAAAGATGGTTAGACGCTAATATACATCTCAATACACTGTTTGCAGTTTTTCATATGTGGCCTTAGCTAAGCACCTAAATTTGAAACAAAATTTCATATTTGTTCATTACTGAAACTTCAATATTCTCCTGAATTGGAAAAAGCCCATAACCCTGTTATCACTCAAAGGTGTGTCCACAAGCACTGAAAGGCAATAGTTTGGTTCAGTGGCCCTACATGGGAGCCTGAAGGTCACGCTAAAAGTGACAACTCTCAATCCACTCCCTACCCTTTGGCATTTAGCCATGGTGTTGCCATTCACTTAAGTTTTTAGTCTGATCTCACATATCTACATACTCATAAGATTGAGCAAAAGTTCTTTCTTATGTTAGATAGGAGTTAGGGAATAAGAGAGATAGCTGGTAGATAGAGATATTAAAAATTAAAAGTTTCATAACCACAAGTGAAAGAGTTGCCTGCTGCGAGTTTTTTTTTAATGCAAGATGTATACAAAGGCTGCTTAAATTGTGTATTCAGTTGAGACATACCTTTCTGATCGAACTTTTGAAAAAAATTCTGTGACTCAGAAGTTGACTACTCCTGTTTCAGTTATCTTTTATATATTTATGATATAATTTTATTTGTATGACCAAGTTATTTTTTATCCCTTTCAGAGGTCAACCATGTCACATGTGGGCAGCAATGACTCACACGAAGCAGAATCAATCTGTCATGCCTTTGTGTCACCGTTTCTTTCAAGAAGTCTGGTGTGCTACATTGGATAGTTTAAGTGAGCAAAGTACTGTTAATAGTCAAGAAAGATTCTTACTGTGCAACTCCAAATCTTCCATTCGTGTATATTATCACAAAGAACTGAATTCCATCTTCCTTGATAAAGTTACACAGGTATCTCCCATAAACTGTAGCAGTGTACATGAAAATTCTACACCCAGTGAAAGTTTGCAAATTTAAAAAATGTAACCATGATACAGATGAGTTTCTGTAATTATATAAAAGATATCACTTTTAACTGAAATTGTAAGTTCTTTTGTTTAGTGTCGTCAATCTCACTTGAGGATTCACCATCAAGCCATAATAACTTTTCAAGTTTTATCGAAAGGACAAATTGTTATGTTCACTCAGTAAATTGATGTACTTAATTTTGTATAAAATGTTAGTATCATTGTATTTACCTTCCCTGTCTCTTTTGGCTTAAATTTCCATAATTTACTTTTAAACAAAAATTGTTTATAAAGCGCATCATCTAACAAAGTACAAAGAAAGGTGACTTGATCACGCTAATTACGTTAACTAAAACTTTTACAAAAAATTCGTAAGTTGGAAGCTTTCGACCTTATCTTAGGTCTTCATCACGCCAATGGAGGACTAAGATTGTTGCCAGATTCTACATTTGAATTTTTCCTATTTTTGTTGCCAAAACTTAGAATTGATCTCCAGATCAACGGAATGTAGAGAGGAGATTCGGAGTTGTAAGTCATTGAGTTGAAAATAATTTCTATGCTTTCACGGTGACGGAGGGCAAAACGATTGTCAAACGAAGCAATTCGTTTTGCTTCGTTCCAGTGGGGAACTGCAGATGTGTCTTCCATTGTCAAAATAGACAAGGCAGTGTTGGGATTGCCTTTCGAAACATCTTTTCTATGTTCTAAAATTCTATGGCTAATGCTCCTGTATGTGCTTCCAATGTATAAGTTATCCCCAGTAGAAGAAGAGATAGGAATGCAGTAAACTCCTGGGAGGTTCAGGCTTTCAACTTTGTCCCTATCCCTTTGTAGAAGTTTCAAGATGTTTGGGGTAGATTTAATGGCAAGATGGTAACCAAAACTTCTAAAAGAATCTGTAACTTATAAGCATAGGAAGGATGGTAAGGAACAGAACCACAGAATTTCAGGTCTTCTTTCTTGTGAGGAAGGAGGCATTCGATTTTCGAATGGTTTTCATTCGAAAATCGAATGCCTCCTTCCTCACAAGAAAGAAGACCTGAAATTCTGTGGTTCTGTTCCTTACCATCCTTCCTATGCTTATAAGTTACAGATTCTTTTTAGAAGTTTTGGTTACCATCTTGCCATTAAATCTACCCCAAACATCTTGAAACTTCTACAAAGGGATAGGGACAAAGTTGAAAGCCTGAACCTCCCAGGAGTTTACTGCATTCCTATCTCTTCTTCTACTGGGGATAACTTATACATTGGAAGCACATACAGGAGCATTAGCCATAGAATTTTAGAACATAGAAAAGATGTTTCGAAAGGCAATCCCAACACTGCCTTGTCTATTTTGACAATGGAAGACACATCTGCAGTTCCCCACTGGAACGAAGCAAAACGAATTGCTTCGTTTGACAATCGTTTTGCCCTCCGTCACCGTGAAAGCATAGAAATTATTTTCAACTCAATGACTTACAACTCCGAATCTCCTCTCTACATTCCGTTGATCTGGAGATCAATTCTAAGTTTTGGCAACAAAAATAGGAAAAATTCAAATGTAGAATCTGGCAACAATCTTAGTCCTCCATTGGCGTGATGAAGACCTAAGATAAGGTCAAAAGCTTCCAACTTACGAACTTTTTGTAAAAGTTTTAGTTAACGTAATTAGCGTGATCAAGTCACCTTTCTTTGTTAATATTGTTACGTGTTTTGCCCATAATCGTCATCTAACAAAGTGAAACAAATATAAGAAACAGTGCAGAAAACTGATTATTCAGATGCAATAATTTGTGACATGGTTGATGGTGTTTAGCAATTATAATTAACCTTTTAAATGCTGCAGTATTGGGTTGTCAGATAAGTTTGTTTGGAGTTGGTTTTTTTCCCCAATCCTTATTTTCATGAAAACGTTTTCACAAATCAGTCAAATAATATATTCTCCTTCATTGTTCACCACCTCTTGCCAACATTCCACTAGGCTGTCAATGCTTTGTTGGTAGAAATCCCCTGGTTTTGACTCAAAGTCATGGAGCCACCGCTTCAGCTAAACGTCGTTGTTAAGCAATATGCTTCGTAAACTGTTGGAGAACGACCGGAAAAGGTGATAATCTGAGGGCGCTAGATCAGGAGAATATGGTGGGTGTGGTAGAACTTCCCAACCAAGATCTTGAGTAGCGATGTGGTAGCGAGCATTGTCGTGTTGAGGAAACACACCATGCCGCCGGTTGGGTCGTTTCAGCTGAATTGCCTCGTTGAGCTGGTGCATTTGCTGAACGTAAAACTGTCCATTGGTTGTGGTGTTCTTTTCAAGCAATTTGTAGTGGATTACAGCTTCCCAATCCCACCAAATGCAGATCATGGTCTTGCGTTGGATGCATCTCAGCCTTGGATCAAGGTGTTGCTTGCTTGTGAGGAATCAGCTGTTCTTTTCTCTGCTCCATATTGACAGAGACACCATTTTTCATCTCCAGTGACAATGCGGTAAAGAAATCTGTGTTCATGAGTAGCCTGGTGTTGAGTGAGCAAAAACTGGCGGTGATAGTGGAGCACTGGAGTTTGTCTCTTGCGTCCAAAGAATGTGGCACCCATGCACCGAGTTCGAGTTAAAGTGATGGGAGACAGTATCACGAGAGTATCCCATTTGCTGGGACAATTCCCTAGTGAATTGACACAGATCCTCATGAATGAGCTCATTCAATCCATCCTTATTGAATTGAACAAGTCTGCTGCAATGCGGAGAACCTGTGAGGTCGAATTCCCCCTTCTTGAAGTGTAAATACCATTTCTGTGCAGTTCTGTCAGTAATAGCGCCTTCTCCGTACACAGCACAAATGCCTCGAGCAGCTTTTGAACCTTGATTGAAAGCGAATAAATACCCCTGCATATAAGTCGTGGGACAATGAAGCTTCTGCCTCTAATTTTCTCAAAGCCTTGATATTTGTAAAATTGGCCAGACATTCTCAATGATATCGTGTAGTTACTAACATTTCATCCAATATATCACAGGTTTTTTTTATTGGTTCAAAATTTATAATCGTGGGAGTATTGTACAAAACTGTCCAAGAGCATATATCTCTTGGTGGATGCACTTCATTAGGTGATGCTGACCTTCCACAAATAATACACTTAAGTGTCTAATTCATTATCTGAGTTGTAAATGAATTTATGGCACCTCTATTCATAGTGTACCGTGGAATTAACTTTACGGGTCTTATAGAGGTTATTATTCAAAAAAGTTGGTGGTCAAATTTTCGAACTAAAGCCTAGTTCGTCAGCTATATAGGAGAAACAGGGAGAAGTATTAAAGTCTGAATGAAGGAACACCAAGCAGCTATTAGGAACATTAGTAACAAAACAGGGCTAGACAGGCATATACAAGCAAGTGGACACTCCATAAATTGGGACTCAGTAAAAATAATTGCCCACCAGTCAAACTTAGTAAAAAGGAAACTAAAAGAAGGGATCAAAATAGCAAGAAGAAGAAGTACCACAATTAACGATAATTGCGGTTGGACTCTTCCAACTGAGTGGCAGCAACTACTCCAGTGATGTAGTCCTGATGGCAAACTATACTTTAGTTCGAAAATTTGACCACCAACTTTTTTGAATAATAACCTCTGTAAAAAAGTTAATTCCAGTCATCCGAGTTTTTACATTTCACTTCATTTTGGAACTAGTAAATATGTCACAGCATTCTTATCATGCACACCTCTAACAAATGTTTAAATAGTTAATATTAATAATTAACCTGTAACTAACAATAAATGTTTTCAGTTAATCAGGGTTCGTACACTTTTTGGGGGAGGGGGAATTCAAGGTTTCCAGGATGATGATTATGCTTTACAGTATCATAGTCAAATTATTTTTTTAAAAGTAATTTCAGTTTTATGTAATAAAAATGATGAAAAATGTAAATTGAGTGCTTTTTTTACCCATTACATTTCTTTTTAATGTTTATAATTGGAGAATTACCCAATAATGCTAAATTGAATCATGGTGCAATTACCACAAGGCCTATCAGAAAACCCTTTCCCTCAATCTGAAAATAATTATTTCAATCAGTCATTTTAACTGCATCACTATTCTGCACTATCTTCCATGTAACCAGTCTATTATTGATAACAATTGAAATTATTATACAGTCAGTGTAAAAATTATAAGACCACACAAATTTCTATGCTATACCCATGAAGATGCAACACAGCAGCATACGAGCATCGCCTGAATTTGCATATATGTGAGAGACATATAAAACTGACATATAAAAGTAATAGCGGCAGGACAGCATCTGAAGAAGGTAGTTGATAAAAGCGAAAAACAGGAACTTTAGGTGTGTAATAAGTATAAGATCGCTACTGTAAACTAAAACACATGTCGAGTTAGTTATGCAAAATAGGCCGGGATACTCAGTTAAGAGCAGTGCAACAACAGCACCGCCGATGCGAAGCAAACGCAGAGGAAGTCATAATGCTGCGAGGGATTGCAAAATCCACGAAATTTATTTACTACATGCAAAAAACACATCGCAGGGGAAATTGCAGCTGCAGTGGAAGGTCAAAAACAGCCATTGCCAATGTTCTGAGGAAAGGTGAATCTTATCGTTCTGAACAACAGCCTGGACAACCATTGAAACTGTCTATGAGAGCACAGAGATGACTGCATCACTTTGTTGCAAATCTATCTGCGTCAGCACAAGATGTTATGGCGCAACGTCAACTCCCATATGTCGCAAAACGGTGTACAATTATATTAAACAACATCCTTGTCTTCTCCGACGTAAACCTCAACTGAAGCCAAGGCATAAAATAGAACTGTTGGAATGGGCGAAAAAACATGTCCTGGGTCCGAGAATGGCAATCAGTGGTGTTTTCCAACGAAAAGAAGTTCAACCTCGACGGACCAAATGACTATGCGTATTATTGGCACGACTTACATAAGAAGAAGCGATATTTATTTAGTCATCGTGTAGGAGGTGGCTCAGTGACAATGTTGGCTGCATTTTGTGCGAAAGGTAAGACTGCTGTTGCTTTCGTAAGCCATCGGTTAAACTCTCAGCGCTATCAGTCTCTTCTTGGAAAAGTATTTGATACCATTTGTCAGCCATTTTAGGGGACATGAATGGATCTTTCAACAAGACAATGCATCTTGTCATGTCTCCTGAGACACCATAAACTGGTTTAATCACAAGCAAATACGATGAATGCACTGGCCAGCCCTCAGTCCGGACTTGAATCCTATTGAGAACGTATAGGGGCATCATTACGAGAGACATTTATGCGCACAGACAGTTTTCATCAGTGGACGATTTGAAAACCGCTATTTGTCTAGCATGGGCACAAACTTCACCCAAAACTGTGTCTACTTTTATAGCATCCATGACTGAAAGAGTATTTCATGTCATAGCCACAAAGGACAGCTATACTAAATATTTAGTTTGTTCTATTTTGTCATGTGGTCTTATAATTTTTACACACCCTGTTTTCCATTTTTCCTACACTGCTCAGTGCAGCAGCATGTTATCTGTTCAAACTATGTTTATATACTATCCCGATGTCTCCATGTCCTTAGTATTGCATTGCCTAGACAAATGATTTGAAATATTAAATAACCCTCAGTTATATGATTGTGCTGTGGTCTTATAATTCTTACACACACTGTAAAATAAAGCAAGGGCAGATCCAGAATTTAAGAATGGGGAGGGCACACGTCTGACAGGACTGATAAAAAAATCCCCAAGGTTTATATCCTCCAAAAAACACAGGGTGGTGAAGCATGCGAGACCCGAAGCTCTGCCTTCCCCTAAAAGCACCCAGCAGAATGGGATGCTTGCCTGTCAGTGTATCCATAAACAGCAGTTCTGAAGTACTGCTGTGGGGATCACTGAAAAGTTCGGGCCAATGTAAAACAAAACATGGAGTTACAAATCTATAAGTGAAAAAGTGTGATGTCTGAAAACTAGAGGCAAAGCAAAGCACTTACAGTGATGGAAAGTTTGCGCCAATTGCACCAAACTGCTACAAATTACAGAAAAAAATGAATATTAAATCCACAGAAAAACCTGCCGCGCAAAAAAAAAAAATTTTCACTGCAAAAAATGCTGTTTTAAATGGCAAATCGAATGACGCTTTTTTAAGGTCCACGCGTAATTTAGTTACCCGTATAACTACACTAAATCAACACATACTACCAATCCCAACATTTCGGAATGTTTTTCACCTACCTTCTAATTCGTTGTTTTTACAGCATAATTGACAAATAAGTTTCGCGATGTAGGTGGAGCTTATGGAAGAGGAGTTTTGTTGTAATCACGTGGTATGTAGGAGAAATGATGCTGTACATTATGAAATCCTGATGAACATTGTTTACAGATGGTTTGGTGGTCTTTCGGAGTGTTGTGCAATCGAGATTGTTTATATGTCGTTCCCTGCTCTTTGGGATGGCGCTGTTATTTCGTTCGGGACGAGTTGCACGACTACGTAAGTACAGCATAAGGTCAGTTGTTAGTTATTTCCTTGACGTGGAAGAAGACTTAAAATGGCTCTCCCGTGGCAGGATACGATGCTTCTGTTTCTACAGGATTCATAGGTATTCAGAGATGCCAACTTTTACGGATTTTCACTTCATCTTACGGTTTTACGGAAGTCACCCAAAAAGAACTACGGGCAAGATTCCTGCATGCAATTTTCTATTTTTTACAGTCTTTTGGTCGAAAAAACACCATACACCTTTGATGTTCTGACTTTTTCCGCCAACAAAAGAGTTTTGTCACGTGATTCACTGTACAGCCATTTGAGAGTGCCGTGAGCAAAAGTCGAGAGGGAGCTCAGCTCTTTTTGCAAACTTTTTACATTGATTACATGTGGCTTTGTGTGCTTATGAAAATTTCGGTGCAAATGTTTTAACCCTTTCCAATCTACTGTCAAGTGACACACGACATTACAAAATCGGCAAGAGGGAGCAATAGAGGTGCGCAGCACACCGATGACACCTCTATTAGCTTGCAAGGCATTTCTTTTTCGTCAAATAGGTCGGCTGTCACTCACCACACCGATGATGCTCCTATAGCTTGTGAGGAATTTCTTTTTCACCAAATAGAGAAAATGAAAAGTCATCGGCGTCTCAGTTGTCACCCGCCATGCCAATGGCACGCACCTCTATAGCTCATATTTGGGGCTTGCGAGACATTTCTTTTTCACCGAATTGCTCATGTGACGGGTGCCACTCGACACGCCGATGATTAATGCCTTTATAGCTCGTATGTCGGGACTGGCAAGCCAAAGCTGAGCTTTCACTGCTAAGTTGTGGCCTCTACTGCAGAAAAAAAAAATAGTGATGGGTGAAAAGTTATTCGAGTGGAAAGTGTTAATGTAGGTTTAAAACGAAATGAAACGTAGCAGTAAAACAGCTATGACAACAAAAAGAACGAAGTCAGATAAACTTATCGTCAAGTGTATCGTGATATACATATATAGTAAAGAGTAGCCTTTTTATGAAGCATCTAAAGTTTCGCTGAATCACGTTTTGTAAGCCACGTGGCTGCAATTTCAGCCTAGCACATGATGGCTGCGATGATTGTAGGCGTCATGCGGAGAGCAAGAAGTACAAAGATCATGTCAAGAGACTAAATGGAGATGTGAGTAAAATTAATGTAACCAAAAACTTCTGACAGCTTATATAGAAACCTGGTAAAAATATCAAGAGCAGATTAGTGCTGGAAAAGTGCAGCAAAATAAGCGAAAAAGAGCAGAAGAAATTGAATGATCACAAGGTGATTTGAAACGGGAAGAAGCTGAACTTTTGCAGCAGTTGGATTCCTCTCATAAAATGTTAAACAATGCTGAGATGAACATTGATTGTGCCATAAAAAAAAGACACGAGTGCGATAGAAAATGGACAGGCATTATTAAAAGAAGCAAAACAAAACATTGCTATCATGACGATTATGGGCAAAACACGTAACAATATTAACAAATAAAGGTAACTTGATCACGCTAGTTACATTAACTGAAACTTTTACAAAAAGTTTCAGTTAACGTAACTAGCGTGATCAAGTTACCTTTATTTGTTAACATTGCTATCTTGAAAAAGTAGAAAAAAATAGAAGTGAGCAATTAAATATTGTTTTTGTAAATAAAATAAATGATTAATAATAGAATCCTGGTATGGTTACAAATGTTTTTATCTATTTAAAAACTAAAATCTTTGCATATGTATATGCATTTCAATGCAAGATGTTTTAAATTTGAGTAGGGTGCATCTAGTTCCAAAACATTTTTTGCTTAAGAGTTTGTTCTATCTACTAATATTTTACCTGCTCCAAAAAAAATGTTTTCTTCCACCAAAAACGCATTTTGTTGCTCCAAAAATGTATTTCATCTGCTCCAAAAACTGGAAGACCTGGGTTCGATTCCCGGTGGCAGCCAATGAGAATTTTTCCGTGACTCACTGATAAACGTGGAAAGAGCAATGACTTCTATTTGATGTTCCTGATCCACGTCAATTGTATGTATTAATTATTCATTCGCCTCCTAGTTATTTGTTCAGTTGCTGCTTACCATCTTTGGTGAATCCCCAGCATTGTGTGGGGCTCCAAGAAGCAACCTGTCATGTGGTTTGGCAGTTAGTGTTTGTCAGTTTGGATGAATTCGAGGCCACTGTGGTGTAGTGGTAGCATATCCGGCGCGTAACTGGAAGACCCTGGGTTCGATTCTCGGTGGCAGCCAATGAGAATTTTTCCGTGACTCACTTATAAACATGGAAAGAGTGACGACTTCTATTTGATATTCCTGATTCACGTCAATTGTATGTATTAATTAAGGATACCTATCTTGGCCTGTTTGAGAATATCATAAGTATGATATTCGAACTTTCTGCAATAATACGGCATTATTTAGAAACTTCGTAAATGGAACTTTGCAACCAGACAGGGCGAACATTAGACTGCTGAACACCCCTGCGTACGTACACTCACCGCACCTTGCTGAAAGCCTGTACATTGAAGCCTTGGGGGACAGGTGCTGTAATGATAACATGCCAGTGGACATACCAAAAGTTTGGAAGAACCACGTCGCCATTTTGAACTTTAAATTATAATTATTAAATAAATTTAGTAAAACAATAACATGTGAATTTGACAATTTTAACAGTGGAACACAATTTGTATTATATGTAACTAAAGTCGGAAATTGTATCTATTGCTCGGCTGCAATGGCAACACCTTAACCTTGTGACGCTTCAGAACTATACCATGGTGCATTGCTGCGCTCCTATAAAGGTGTACGCGAGTACTGCATTAACCTCTCTGTTCCACCTGATGATGGGGTAAGTGTTACCCTGAAAGTGCTAGTGGAGGTTTTAATTTGTAAATAGATTTCATCTTTTAATTAAATATTGTACATAGACGGTGGTGTTTGTTTTTATGACATATTGTATGAATTGTCTTTTTATCTAATATGATAGCTATTGAACCAATCGATTTTTCAATCTTTTCGTGACTGAAGAATTTTACAATGTATTAGTTACGCAAAGCAATGCATATGCTGTAGAAGTGTTTATCCCTGGAGTTACTTACTAAAGGTTACAATTATGAATATCAATCGTGGATAAATTTCCTTGTACTTTAGAATAGTGGGGTCATGCAAAGCAATGAGATGCGAACACAAGGCTAGGTTGATCCAAATGCATAGAAGCTCATCAGATGCCTTGGAGTCACTGGAGATTTGCCCAGGTTTCTTACTAGCACAACATGCTTGCTGTTAAAATAACACAGTGAACGTGTTAAGAAGCATGACAAATCTTTTCAGCATCAGAAATGTTTCACAGCATGTAAAGCAATGCACACTACTGAAGCTATTTCCTTGGGTATGCGTGTGAAAATATGGACCAAAAGTTGCTAGAACATATGAAAATGCTTTATAATGTTGCATACTATATTGCAAAGAACAACAAGATGTTTTCTGACTTTGAAAGTTTCTTGGAACCAACTGGTAAATTAGGAATTGAAATAAATGATCAATACAACAACAACAACAAAAGGTGTAAGGAATTTGTTATATACATCGCTCAAGTAATAAGGACAGAATGGTTACTCAGCTACAGAATGCAAAATATGTGAGCTTGATGTTAGAGGGGTCAACTGACAAAGCAAATGTTGAAGAATTGGTGTTATATATAACATACGTTAAGAAAAATGCAGTGACAGAAACATTTCTATCAGTACTGCCTCTTGACAGAGTAACTGCTGATGGATATTTGGAAGCAGCTAAAAGTGAATTAGAAAAGTGGGATCTTTTTCAGACTGGTTGCCTTCCAATAAGCTTGTTGGTATTACCACTGATCGTACACCTAGCATGATTGGAATAGAAAATGGATTAGTGTAAAAAAAATTGCAGAACCAGTCATGTAACTGGCTTTCATGGTATTAAATTAGTTCTTCTAACACACTTCGGTGTTGAACTTAATTTCGTGGTTATAAGATTTTATTGTATATATCTGTCAACTATATAGTTGTGATATTTTGTACTGTTTCTCACGTTATATGAATATCATAGTGTTTGCGAGAAACTCATTTATCTTCATCTGACTTTGAATCATCGCTGTTGAATGCTATTGAATATAAAAAAATCAAGGTAAAGTATTATATAAATAAAAGTAGTTACTCACATTTTCATTTTCCTGGTAAATGCCTGGATCTTGTAAAGTATTATATAAATAAAAGTAGTTACTCATATTTTCATTTTCCTGGTAAACGCCTGGATCTTGCACTGTTTTCTTGTGTTCCTCGAGGTGTTCCACATGTCAGAAGTATAAAATTTGCTTTGAAGTCGTCTGTTAAGTCATGATTCATTAAGAAGATTAATTACCCACCTATAAAGTCACCATTTGGAGCATCTTCATGAAGTGACTGCTGAAAACGAAAAAAATAACAGACTACTTCAAACCAAATTTTATGCTTCCGACATGTGGAACACGTATGGATCGGCAATTTCTGCGATACATGACGATTACACCTTTCTTGAAATTAGAGAGCTCCGAACTGCGTGGCATCTTGAATGCGACTGATTGCGTTGTTTCCCGCACAATATTTAACGGCGGCAGCCGGGACGTGACGTGTATCAGGACCGCAGATATCGTCGATTGCAGGGGTGTCCAATTACTTGTTGGTAGATAGTGTATAATACAACTTGATTTATTTATTTTTTTAATTAATAGCATTCAACAGTGATGATTCAAAGCCAGACGTAGATGAATGCGTTTCCCGAGAACACTTTGAAATTCATACGTGAGAAACAGTACAAAATATCACAACTATAGTTGACAGATATATACAATAAAATGGCTTTCATGGTGTTGCACATCATTTGAATTTAAAATGTGTTGAGTTCTGTGAAGAATGCAAAGTACACTGAAGACCTTGATTCAGTCCTCAATAAATTATAAGTTATATCAGTATTCCATAAATAGAATGGCACAACTACGCAAGTTGCAGAAAGTCTTTAAGCCGATATACAGTATTTCAATATTCACACAGTGTGAGGTGGGTGTCTAGCAAAGTTAGCACACATTCTGCACTTGTGAAAGATTGGAAATGTGTTTTACTACATACAGAAAGTGTTGCAGTAAAAAAGAGCAATGCATCTGCAGCTTTTATTTTTTTATTTGAGGTTTAACGACCACCCTGAACTCAATGGGCTATAAGCAGTTAGTTGCCCGTCCCTAATTTAGGGCCACTGGTTCCAGGGAAGGCAAAGAACCAGTGCCGTAAGACTAACCCAACAACCATGCCTCACCAGGATTTGAACCCAGACCCCTTTCGGACGAATGATCAGAAGCCATCGCTTAGACCATCTGCAGTTACAAAGGGTTTGTTGAGAAATCTCAGATTTTCAAATTGGTTCATATGCTCCATTTCCTCTTGGGATAATTAAAAGTCACTTGCACTCCAGAGATGAAATATTTCTCAGCACAGTTGAAATGCACAGCAAATATACAAACACATCCTTTTCATCACTGATGAATATTCCAGCAAATCGTGAGAACAATTTCATCAGTAAGACATCCCTGAAAGGAGTGTGTCAAAATGTAGAACTTCATGGATTTGGGAGTTCCACCAGCACTTGTTTCAAAGCTGAGAAGGAGAATTTGATTAAATATGCAACTAAGTATTTGGAAAAACGATTTCTTAGTCTTCATGGTAGTACTGAGAGGTACACCACTGTTTTGATGCTTTTTCATGGCCAACAGAAGGCAGTCTAAAAGATTACATGGTGTTCATGAAATAGCAGGACTAATGCAGCATTTTCAAGAACAACTTGAACTACAAAACATGTGTGATTGAGATAGTTCTCCAGAATGAGTGATATGAATAAAAAGTCTTTGGACGGGGGGGGGGATTAGGAGAACTGTGTCTAGCCACAGCTAATAAGGATAGGTTCCCTATATTGTGAAAATTGTTGGAGAACTTTGCTCATTCATACACGTATCCCTGCTGCCTGTCTCAAGTGTGTGTTGTAAACAAGGGTTTTGCCTGATAAATCTCATCAAGAACGTGGTTCAGGATGTCAATGGAGGCAGAAAGCACAAACAACTTCATGTTGATTACCATGCATGGCTTATCACTGGTGGAATTTGATCCATCAAAGGCTCTGGACAAGTGGTGCTTTAGTGCAAAAACACCAGACGTGAATGGGCATAAAAAAATTTTTAAAAAGATGCGGGAAAAGTCTTTGTATGTTTTAGTTCAGTATGGCTGAAGGTGAAATAATTTTCATTGTGAATATATTTGGCTGTGAAATATGTAACACACAAAACAAAATAATTCTTGGTATCCTCATATCGCACATAAGTTATGCTACAATTTAAGTGGTGGGACATTTCAGTAGTGACCTCTACCTTCATCAGCCATGGAATGAAGCATGTGGTATAAGAATCAGTTGTAGCCAGATTTCAAATTAGCTTTCCAAATGACAGTTATGTGAAAAAGGTGCCTCTGCATTGCAGGTGTTAGGGGTAAGGAAGATTTCAATGCTTTTGCGGTACCCGAGGGCTTCCCAATTGCTCAACGGAGCAATACGTTATACCACGTGCTTCATTCCATGGCCGATGCCAGTAGAAGTCACTACCGAAACGTCCCACCATTTATAATTTCAATGAACTTACGCGTGATATGAGGATATCAAGAATTATTCTAATAATTTTCATTGCATAATTTTAAGATTATTTGAGCATTTGTTTTGATGTCTGGGAAGAAACTTCACATCTTTCCATTTTGTAAGACTTGTGATACATACATGCATCATTAAATTTTCATTGTGCAATTTCAGATTTTTCTGTGTCTGTCGTGTCAAGTCTTGAGAGCTGGCTCCTAGATCCAAGAAAAATTTGTCAAGCCCTGTACAGAATGCAATGAACAAATATTAGATTTTACAATATAATAATGGCATGTGAGTGTTGTAAATTACTTCTACAGAATTAAAAAACAATATGGATTTAAATATTTTCAGATTTATCACAAGACAGACTAGTGTTTAATATCAAAAAGAAATTGATACTCCACATTGAAATATGAAAAACAAATCACAAAATTCTGCAAGGCATTTAATATAGACAATGAATGCTTCACAAGCCTAAGGAAGCAAATTACTTTGACAATTTCAAAACAGAACACAGAAATTCATAGACACATTAACATGTAGCAAAAAAAAAATGAACTTGGTAGCATATAATTAATTTTTTTGTTTAATATGTTCAGCAAAGACAAATAAAAATCAGCGCTCTGCCTGGTTCAGGTAGGAGAAGAGAATGGAAGTGATGTGTACATGTTTTCAGGAAGCAGTTACAAACAAACCTGACTGGGCTTTTATCTGTTTCAGTTAAAACAGGAACACCTTGACCTGTCAGCCATTAATTAACTGGATGAATTTCCATTTACAAATGTTTTCCCATAGTATGCATGTATCACTTCCCATGTTTACATACAGTGAGCTCATATCCACCATGGAGGAACACACACAAAGGAACTAACTTCACATGAATCTCGCATGGAGTAGTACTAGAAAAAAAATTATTTCAATGCACCAATAATATGGGTCTTTTTTTATACACAAATATGCAAGTTCATAGAAACTCATAATAATAAAATAATAACACAATGGACCCCCTCTCTCAACCTGGTCCATGGCTGTGAACTCTTGCACACAATGCTGATCTCACAAAGGGCAGAACTTTTGCCATATAGCAAAATGCACATTTAAAAACATAATTGAACTATGCAATCTACCAATTATTTTATTTTGAGTACTAGTTGTATGTGCCAGTTATTGTCCATAGCTGTGCTCCCCCAATCAGGGGGGAGCTAAGGGTGTAACTGACAGGCCAATCTTTGGGTTTGTTTGTTTTTTCTTACAGTTCTGGAATGCTCATATCACAAAGAAGTTAACTTTTTTTAAAACTTCTTTAGCAGTTCAGCTAGTTTCTCTGCTCTATTGTGGTGGGTGTGAGCTGAAACATGAAAGTGTTTGCAAATGGAGGTCCACCACACTGATGTCCTTTCAACGAGATTTCAAAACTTGCAAATTTCTCTTATGATTGATTAGACAGAATTTTTGAGCTGACTGGAGAAAATCAAAATAATTAAAAAATTGATAATTTTTTTTAAATGTCCTTAGACATTACAAGTTTTTCTTTTTCTTTTTTTCTCGGGGGGGGGGGGGTACTCTACTTTAGAAGTGCCATACGTCAGTAGTTTGTTTACATTTCCTATCGTGACTCCATTTGCCACTATGTGATATTTGAATGTGCACCAGTACAATGGAGACAAACTTTCATAAAATCAAATGGCATTCATTTGTTTGGTCTTTAATATATGGTTACTGACTTTTTAAACTGGCTTGCATTTAAAGGAAACTGATATACTTTCATAAATAGCATTAGCCAATACTGTTCATTGGTTTGGATTGCCTTTGCTATACAGTTTAATGAATTGATAAATATAATTAAAACAAATTAATTAAAGAAATAAGAAGGTAATTACTTCAGTAATTTGCACAGTTTGTTCACTTGTATTTTGATTTATGTAGCATTGAAATATATTTTACTTTGTAAAATAACTTCTTACATTTTATACTGATGCTTTCTTAAATGAAATAAAGGTATCACATACCTAATGTTGAACCATATGTAGCATGTTACACACTCGTGAAACACCTGCTTCCACCCCGAGAGAGGCCTAATTTACACAAGTCCTGGTTAGTTAAACTATTTAAAAATTAAAACTTCTAATTTTTTAAATAGTTTAACTAACCAGGACTTGTTGCGTAAATTAGGCCTCTCTTGGGGTGGGGAGCAGGTGTTTCACGAGTGTGTAACGTGCTACATATGGTTCAAGATTAGGTATGTAATACATTTTTGTTCACTTAGCACATTTTACCATGAGACTATCCCTTGGAATATATCTCATGATATATATATGATGCTTTCTTGTTACATTTCAGCTGTGTGCCCCCACACACACAGCAGAGAATGTAACTCATCTCAAAATTAATAACTCCTGGTCTAAATCATAAACACCAACTGTCAATTTCCACGGGAGCATTATATGTAGTAGTGTTTATATAGCATTATGGTGCCCGCGAAGTCACGATCTAAAAACATATCAGCAAACGTCATGGAAGGATAAAATATAAAATGGCACTTTGGAAGGGCTTCCCTTTTTCGGGGGGGGGGTAAACAACCACCAACTTAGGGCTACAAACAGTCACCCATCCCAATTTGGGGCCACTGGTTTGAGGAGGCACATTTACCACTATCTAATAAGCACACAGCAGTTCTGAAATGGGCCATTATTACTGTGATTCAGGCAAGGGCTCCCAGAGAGAAAATTTTCCTTTTTTTAAAATATGGTTCTGTGTGAAAGACTTTTCTTATACTTTCTAGCTGGTGGAGAGATTTACTTTTAACGTTATTTGACTGATGGTGTTGTGGTTTTTACTTTATACTGCACTTATATATGCAGTGTGCTAAACAAGTTCAACACAGGTAGTGACCATAGATTGCTGAGATGTAAGATGCACCTCAACACTAAACTCGAACGTGGCAAGCTCATAAGACAAACAAAATGTATTGACATAACCAACCTTAAAAAACACCATAATACTTTCAAGTTGGAACTGAAGAACAGATTCTCTGCTTTAGAAGACCTAACATTGGAAGAAGTGGATATTTCTGAAGTTAACAGAAAAGTAACCAAAGCTCTTATGGAAACAGCAACAAAATTAGCTGGGTCTAAGAACAAGCTGCATGTGAACAAATTATCAGGAAAAACCAAAATGTTGATATAAAAAAGAAGAGAGATGAGGACAACTAAAGATGTGACTTCCAAAGTGGAATATATAGAGCTATGCAAGACAGTACGAAAAAGTATCACTGAAGATTTAAGGAAATTCAACTGTGAACTAGTCAGGAAAGCAATTGAAAACAATTAAAGCCTAAAGATAGCAAAGGGACATCTCAGTAAGGGAAGAAAACAGATTATGGCACTGAGAAAAGAAGATGGTTCTGTAACAAGAAATAGAGGCGAAATTTTGACAAGAGTGAAATATTTCTACTCCAAATTATATGAAAGAGATGATACATGCACTCCAGACATCATGAAAGGTACCAGTACCAGAGTTCTTCTAGTCCTCCCAGCAGAAGTTGCACATGCAATGAAGAACATGAAATGGGAGGGGGAAGCTCCAGGAGAAGATGGAATTACTGTATACAAAAAGCAAGTAGAGAGATCATCATACAAGAAAAGAAGCAAGTAGAGAAATTGAAACAGTACTCGCCCAAATTTTCACACGATGCCTTAATGAAGGGAAGATTCTTGAGGATTGGAACAATGCTACAATGAACCTGCTACATAAAAAAGGTGACACTGAGGATCTCAGGAACTACAGACCTATCAGCGGTTTATAAAATCTTCACTAAAGTTCTTTTACACCGCTTGAAGGTAACAGACATGGCTCAACCGAGAGAACAAGCTGGATTCAGATACTGAGAGAACTAATTGAAAGAGCGAGGGAATATGAAGTTCCATTGTGCATGGCTTTTATCGATTATGAAAAGGCCTTTGATTCAGTGAAACCATCAGCAGTTACAATGGCTTTGAAATTCTGCGGTATTGAAGATGCATACATTAATATTATTAATAACATCTATGAAAATGCAAGTGCAAAGATTTGGCTGTTTGAAAAATACAACACACGTAAAAATTGGAAAGGGAGTGTGACAAGGTGACACCATATCTCCGAAGCTCTTTAATGCCACATTGGGAAATGTCTTTCAATCACTGAACTGGGAAAACAAAGGGATAAAGATTAATGAAGATTATCTAACCCACCTTCGTTTTGCTGATGACATAGTCATTTTTGCAACTACCCCATCAGAGCTGCAGAGTATGATCCAGGAACTTGCTGACAAGAGTAAAGAAGTGGGATTAAAAATGAATTTTTAGAAGACAAAAGTGATGTACTACGCTTTTACAAGAAATGAAGATTTATCGATTGATGGAGAAAAGCTGGAGATAACAGATGCGTACGTTTATCTTGAACAGCAGATATCAAGTGAGGGTCACATTGATGAAGAAATTAATCGGCATATAAAACTTGAGTGGTGAGCTTTTGGAAGAAACAGCATAATTTTGAAGAGCAATATGCCATTATGTCTTAAAAAGAAAAGTGTTTGATCAGTGCATCCTTCCTGTGCTTATCGTATGGTGCAGAGACGTGGACCTTAACTAAAAGAGACATACAAAGGCTGCAGACAACTCAAAGCAGCATGGAGAGGTGCATGCTTGGTATAACCAGGAGAGATAAGAAGAGGAACTCGTGGATCAGAAAAATGACAAGAGTGGAAGACAGCATGATAAGAGTTAAATCTCTGAAATGGCAATGGGCTGGATATACTGCCAGAAGGACAGACCATCGATGGACAGCCAAAATTTTAGATTGGATTCCAAGGGACAGGAGAAAACCTAAAAAGAAGACCACACGGGAGATGGGTGGATGAAATTCAAAAGTATGCGGGAGTAACATGGAGGAGACTGGCACAAGACAGATCCTTGTGGAAGAAATTTGGGGAGACCTTCGTCCAGTAGTGGATTGATAATGGTTGACAATGATGATGCTATATGCTATGAGACACCCAGACAGCCGTCCGTTGTATTAAACACCTAGACTTTTAATTTAGGGTTGATGAACATACTTTTGCAGGAAAGTGCAAAGATGTGTTTATGAGAAGTGACTTGCAATTTTGGGCTAGGCAGGCCTCTCCCCACGCCTTCCTCTTTTTTCTAGTTTGTTTTTTAATCAAAACTAGTTAATATTTATTGCTGTTTTTTTTTTCCATTAATTTTACTGACAGTTTTCATACAAATCATCTTCATTTTCCTGTTCAGGATAGGTAAATTTCCTATGTCTACTGTGGAATGCCCAGTCAGCACGTTGGCTACCTAGGCTTTTCCCGACCAATGGCGGGGAGATTTCTTGGGAGGTGTTCAGACTTTTTATGGTCTAAAATTTAGTGTGTACCTCCTTCACCTTTTAGTAGTCTTTTGGTCTCCTTAACCCTCAGGTTTTTTTTGAGGAGAGTTAAGAACACACTGGCTCCTCAATCACACAATCTCAATTTCTTGGCTTTTCACTCATTAATCTTAATCTCACTTTTAAAGTATTTAGCTGTGGGTGGAGTTTTTTTTTTTTTTTTTTTTTTTAAATTTTAAGCGACACTTGTATATGCTATTTTCCACCCAAACCACCATTCAATGAAGTTTAGAGCACCAAGATTTTTATTTTTATTTTATGGCTACAGCACAAATTTTCAGAAAAATGCAATTATTGGCTAAAAAACATACCCGAATAAAAATCTTTTTGATGTTTAGGTTTGTCTACATACCAACAGACCGAATAAATGAACCACTTGAAAAAATTGCATATACCTGCCTGACTACTATCTGCTCATCAAGAGTTAAAAGATTTCATATTTAATGTATCTCCATTACTGACCTATGAAAAGTAACTAAAATAGCTATGAAAAGTAACTAAAACGCTTATGAAAAGTAACTAAAACGCTTATGAAAAGTAACTAAGAATACAAGTGCCTAATTAGTCTGTCAGTGGAAATCTCCAAAATAGCACAAACACAAATCCTCTTGAGAGCTCAGAACGAGAACTGCAAAGCGAAGTGCCGACTGCCAAGTAACGATTAATGAAAGGTTACTGTGGGATTGTGATTTCACCACGTGACTAATTTGAGCATACAAATACAGTTTCAATTTACTTCCGATATTGGAGGTTATATTTTAACGTACATTAATGCATTTGCATTTTTGAACTTCACTTTTAGTTGGTAAAGTTCGATGAACACTTACTTCACTTTTAGTTGGTAAAGTTCGATGAACACTTACCGCACGTGGGGCTTGGCTTTCAATTCATATTTTCGTTATGTGGATGCGGCACGGGGTTGTTGTTTTTTTCCATTTGGCCACGGTTCACTTCTTTTTTTTTTTTTCCGTTGGAATTATTTTGCCTCATCACCAAATGAGTTTTTCCTTTGCTGCATCCTCATTTACTTCAATATTTATTCTTAACCCGAGTACTTTCGGTACTACTACTATACCGTCTTCGAGGGGACATTTTGCTCCAACTAGCACGGACCGTGTCAGCTGGGCATTTCAGTGGTTCTCGCGGGCTGCTTCTGTCATCTGCTATCGCTTCTTCTTGGGCGTTGTGGCGCCATCTCTTGTTGGTCAGTGATCTCCTTTTTCGAACTTTTTCTTTTTTTAATGCTGTAGTAAATAAAAAAGAAATCAAATATTTAAATGGTTTTCCTTACATTAAAGGCACTACCAATGAAATTAATAATATTTGTAAAAAGCATAACATTCAAATTGGAGGAAAAGTAAATACCATCAAAAATATAGTAACAAAAAATAATGATAAAATCAGAATGTTAGAAAAAGCAGGTATTTATTCAATTCCTATTACTGAAAATCCTCCAATGGCTTATATAGGAAGTACCAAAAATAAGCTTAAACACAGATTAAAACAACACATAAAAAACTGGCAGAAAAAAGAAGAAAAAACAGCACTGATTCAATACTGTCTGGATAACCAAAAATATCCAAAATTCGAAAATATAAAAATCATTAAAAGCTGTAAATCCGAAAAACACCTCAGAATAGCAGAGTCGGTAATGATTGAAAAAAATAGGACAAATGTTTGCAACCACAATGACCCTAATAATTTGAGAAACTGCTGGAGGAATTTAATTAAAATTGAGCAAAAAAAAGAAAAAGTTCGAAAAAGGAGATCACTGACCAACAAGAGATGGCGTCACAACGCCCAAGAAGAAGCGATAGCAGATGACAGAAGCAGCCCGCGAGAACCACTGAAATGCCCAGCTGACACGGTCCGTGCTAGTTGGAGCAAAATGTCCCCTCGAAGACGGTATAGTAGTAGTACCGAAAGTACTCGGGTTAAGAATAAATATTGAAGTAAATGAGGATGCAGCAAAGGAAAAACTCATTTGGTGATGAGGCAAAATAATTCCAACGGAAAAAAAAAAAAAAGAAGTGAACCGTGGCCAAATGGAAAAAAAAACAACAACCCCGTGCCGCATCCACATAACGAAAATATGAATTGAAAGCCAAGCCCCACGTGCGGTAAGTGATCATCGAACTTTACCAACTAAAAGTGAAGTAAGTGTTCATCGAACTTTACCAACTAAAAGCGAAGTTCAAAAATGCAAATACAAATACAGGTGTTCGTTCTTGTCACAAACAGTGACTTTGTTACCGTTACTTTTTTTGGAATGCCACGGTTGGAACGTTACTGGAAAAGTCACTGTTAAGCCCATCCCTAGGTAAAAAGGTTCGTTTAGCAGTAGCTTTCGATCATTCTACGACATTGATCACCCGCGATCGACTTGATGGGCTGATTGCCAGAACTACAATTTGAAGTTAGGGCGTTGGAAATGTTGCCAGATTTTAGAAGAGAGATCCAAATAAATGCAATTTGGTGAGTAGTCTCTGAATGGCAGTTTTTGGTGAACAAAATTTCAATGCTTTCTAGGAAATGCAGAGATGCTTTGTTGATGAATGGGGCAACTTTTTTTTTTTCCAAATGGTAACTGCAGAGGTCTTCAAGGGTTTGTGCAGATAAAGCTGTATTTGGAAGACCATTGGAAACATCTTTTTGTGTTCACTAAGTCTTGTATTGATGCTTCGGTATGTGCTTCCAATATACACTGAGAGACCAGAGGAAGTTGAATATTGGAAACACATACCGATGCATCAATACAAGACTTGGTGAACACAAAAAATATGTTTCCATTGGTCTTCCAAAGACAGCTTTATCTGCACAAACCCTTGAAGACACCTCTACAGTTCCCATTTGGAAAGAAACAAAAACAGAAAAAGTTGCCCCATTCATCAACAAAGTATCTCTGCATTTCCAAGAAAGCATTGAAATTTTGTTCACCAAAAACTGCAATTCAGAGACCAATCACCAAATCGCATTTTTTGGATCTCTCTTCTAAAATCTGGCAACATTTCCAACACCTCAATTTCAAATCGTAGTTCTGGCAACCAGCCCATCGCAAGTTATCAAGGTCGTAGGATGAACGAAAGCTACCGCTAAACAAACCTTTTATCATATGTGACTGTGTTTTCGCTCGATTTCTATATTTTGTGTGACATGCAGATTTTAGAGTATGGAAATTAATGGCAAATGGTGCAAAAATGTCATGTTTTATGTCTTTTATTAAAGATTTTTATCATAATATTTACCTATAAATGTAATGATGTGAAGAGACACTGCTGTAGGCCTCACACATCGCTAAGGCGATGATGTGAAGCTTCGCTCCATTGAAAAGAAGATTTGCTGAGGGGTGCAATTCATTTGCGGATGACAAGTGCAACCACGTACGTTCTTACCAGGAGAGCGAACCATGTTCTACTCATACGCTACAGAATATGTAGTTCGTTCATGTTTTGTTATTGTTTTTAAAGCAGACTGAGAATTTTTTTGTTCTTTCACATTTTATTCTCCAATTCGAAATAGAAAGTACGAATATACTTTTCTATGTTGTACAGAAAACTGGGGAAGTATGACTTTCGGTTCTGCTTTGAACAGCTTCCATTTGTAGCTGATTTGCTGTGCCAGTGCAGTTTTTGCGAGATTGAAACTGACCTTGTTCGCAGGTCAGTTTCTATCTCGCTGCTACGTATCTTTTGCGAATCAAAGAGGTTTTACTCAGTTTTTCCTGCCAACAACATACAGGATACAACAAAATAAAGGGTGGATAATGTGGATCTATTTTCTGTAGCGTATCCCCATAGCATTTATCACTCTCCTGCCAACAACGTAACCTCTTTTTCTTGTGCTCTTCCACCAGTAATGAGCCTTCCTTTTAATGGAGCAAAGCTTCACATCGTCGCCGGAGCGATGAGTTAGGCTTACCGCAGCTTCTCTTCACAGCATCGTACTTACAGACAGGGCTGAAAAATTACTGGGCATCTAGAAATTTGGTCCTGGCGCCCAACTTTTTTTACTTCAAATTTCATAATTTTCAGTCATTACTGTGAGTTTGTAGATGCAAAATGTAACTTCAACAAATTGTAATTTAATAAAATCAAACTCTGAAATTTTCTGCTCTGATCGCATTTATAAATTCTGTGGCTTTTACCCTGATGCATATGTTTCAAGCAGAGAAATGCCATGAAACCCTTAGAGTCACGTGACTAATCGGTTGGATCGCAGAAGCCCCTGGAGCAGAAACTGCGCCGTGCATCGCAGAACATTTTGTTTTTAATCTCAGATTTCAATGTCTTGCGGAATATATATGTATATTTTATCTTAGTTTTCAGTTTCCTTGTCGAATAGTTTTATTTAAAGAACATATTTTCCTAAATCTTCAATTCCAATTCCTTGCAGAACATTTTATTATCTTGAATTTGCGAGCGCAATTCTCGGTTGCATATATGCCAGTAACTCCTCTTGTCTATACTCCTCTCCCTTTCTGCCCGGAGCACCGAACCACAGATTTCTGCATTTTTCATGATTTGGGATCGATACAAAACTGAAGAGAATTTGGAGGAGGTCATTTTCCGTCTGAGAACAAGTATTTCTTCTTTTTCCGCAGTTGCCTCTGCCCAGTATTGTTGCTAATTATCAGTCTATTGCATAAATGTTTGTATTTCAGCTTGAAACAGTAGGCAACAATTTCCAAAAACGTAAATTCGACGGAGTGAAAATTTCCCTGTAATCTTTAGCCATGAGTTTCTTCTGCGGATTTGGGGAATTTTGCGTTTGTTGTCATCATTTGCGTTGTTCTCGAGAGCAGCCCTTGCAAAAGTCGGTAGCCAAATGGTGACCAGATATTTTGTAGTGGCTAGTAAATTTTTTAATATAGTAGCCAATGATGGATGGCCAGTCGAGTTTTTTTCCCTCTTGTGAATGAATATCAAGTTCAGTTTTCTTACCCATGTTCCTGCAGCTGCTTCAAAAATGAAAGGAAGTGAAAGTGGGCTTAGAGAGAAAATCTGCTGACGAATCAGCCTGGAGAGACCAGGGGTCAAGGCTACTATAGCAACCTTTGCCATGTTATAATGTATTTTAGCCCTGGTAAATTTGATCTTTGCCATTGTATATCTATCTTTGTCATGGTATACCTTGCCCAAAGTATAATGTCATCTACAGGTTAAAGAATTATCTTTGTATCTCTGTTAAGCCACATATATGCTGAAAAAAAAAAAAAAAGAAACAAACTTATACATAATATCTAAGGTATTTTACCTGATATTGTCGAAGTATTTCGCATGTTGTTTGCTTGTGAGGCACGTGCTCCTGGCCCGAGAGGTCCCTTCGTTACTGACCTTTGGTTAATGAAAAACTATTAGAAAGTACCAATCACTCACCCTAAAGATCATGGTAACCTCCATTGCAACACACTTCCAACACGTCAATCAGCGTAATGTTTCTGGGCTTCCAAGGCTTACAGACATCTTGCTTACGATTCTTACTTCCGGGTGTGAAACATCGTATTTTTTTTTAGACTTATGAGATGTTACAATAAAGCTTGTCAATTCCATAAAAAACCACACATACTACTCATTCATACAACTCAATTAAAAACTATCTACAAAATTTACATAACCTTACATTCCGAGGTGGTTAAACCTTTGTCAACTGTAAAACCAAACTGCTCCTTCTGTTTCACAACCCCTGCCACTCCCACTTCAAGTGTCACACCCATTCAGCCCTTCACACACAATCCTCTAGTACTTTCAACAGACCTCTGTCATCATCAGCAGGCAGGTGTGTCTCACCCGCCCACCACAGCTCAAGTGAGCAGAGCCATCGAGGCACGGGTTCCAGCGCTATCTCTGAATCATTGTGTCTCTGGCGCCATCTATTGTCCCTGCTGCTCTTTTTTCCCTTTTTTTTACTAAGCTGCTGTTCAATTTTTATTAGGGCTTTCCATTGTTCATTTAAATTACTAGGCTCATTAATGTTACATAATCTTGATCTGTTTTTTTCAATTAACACTGATTCTGCAATTCTTAACTGCCTTTCGTTTTTACAGCTCTTAGTAATTTTAATATCTTCAAACCTTGGACATTGTTGATTTTCCATACAGTATTATTTATTCTCCGATGTTTCTCGCCTTATACGACAACGTCCATCCGTTCGGTGAAGCAGAAAACGTGAGCCGCCCCGGTGGCGCAGTGGTCTAAGCGATGGCCTCTGATCATTCGTCCGAACGGGGTCCGGGTTCGAATCTCGGTGAGGCATGGATGTTGTGTTTGTCTTACGGCACTGGCTCTTTCCCTTCCCTGGAACCAGTGACCCTAAATTAGGGACGGGCGACTGCTTATAGCCCACTGAGTTGCTCACGGTGGTCGTTAAACCTCCAATCAAAAAAAAAAAATCATTCGTCCCAAAGGGGTCCGGGTTCGAATCCCGGTGAGGCATGGATGTTGTGTTTGTCTTACGGCACTGGCTCTCTCCCTTCCCTGGAGCCAGTGACCCTAAATTAGGGACGGGCGACTGCTTATAGCCCATTGAGTTGCTCACGGTGGTCGGTAAACCTCCAATAAAAAAAATACGTGACTCGTCGGAGAAGGCAATCCTTTGCTCATCAGCGGAGGTCCAATTCCGATACTGCCTTAGAAATGTAAGCCTTTTCTGCCCATGCACCTTCGTTAGCATAGGTGCAGTGACCATCCATTGGCAATTATGAAAAATAAAAATACAGAAACATATAATCTCTAGAACCTTTATATATCTATTTATTTTTTGCTCTTCTCGTTTTTTGTTTAAGATAGAGCTAATTTTTCATATTTTTGATAAACGTTTGGAAATCACAGGCTGAATTTCATTTTTTTAAATAATAATATTCAGCGAAAGAATACATTTCCTTTTTCATTCGCTGATGGGCAATTAAAATTGCGTTTCAAAATATACGTCGAATCTCGTAGTTTATCTGTTTGCTCCCCCCTTTATTTTTTATTGTCACTCCTGACAAAGGAACAGACGTGCCCTCCCACGTCTGCCCCCTCAATAATTTGCTGAAGTCGGCGCCCCTGATAGTATTATATTCACATAGTGTATATACGTATAGCATATGCACATAGCGTATACATTTGATAGATATAGTAGACATTGATGTTTACGTAGGGTGTCCGAAAAGTTATCGGACCGCCAATGAGGGAATAATCGTACATATAGTGCCGAAAAAATAACTAACGAAACCATATAATGTTCAATGCGTGGATCACTATATCTAGCAGTTCAGAGTAATGCAACATTTTACAATGTGCAATAAAAAAAAGTGATCTTCAATTAAATTCATGTAGCACTTTTTTTAACATTTATAGATTATGTATTTTTTTGAACATGTAAAATAATATTTTGGAATGTTTAATTTGTGACGTACATCGCTCTTAATCTCTTGGGGGAGGGGGCTTAAGCACCCAAAGCCCCCCCCCCATGTGTGCGCCAGTGTATTTAAAACATGCCAAGGAAAATTAAAGCAGGTGGGGATATACAGGGTGTCCATAAAGTATTTCCCACACTGCAAAAATTAATATGCCGCCCCGGTGGCGCAGTGGTCTAAGCGATGGCCTCTGATCATTCGTCCGAACGGGGTCCGGGTTCGAATCCCGGTGAGGCATGGATGTTGTGTTTGTCTTACGGCACTGGCTCTCTCCCTTCCCTGGAACCAGTGACCCTAAATTAGGGACGGGCGACTGCTTATAGCCCATTGAGTTGCTCACGGTGGTCGTTAAACCTCCAAAAAAAATTAATATAAAAAAATCTATGCAAGTTAAAATAAAATGGTTGGCGACATAATATAGCAGCACTCATAATTTTTTTTTAATTTTTGTTCTTTAGATGAGCGCTACTGCTGAATAAGATGAGCATTTCATCGATAATAACTTCCATGCAAGAAAAAGCGGCATGCGTGTTGTGGTTCCATGAAACCAAATCGGCGGTTACTGTCCAGGGTCATTTCAGAAAAGAGTGCAGACGATTGCCACCGGACCAAATAAGCATAAAAGCTTGGTATGAAAAGTTTTTTTTTTTTTGATTGTAGGTTTAACGACCACCGTGAGCAACTCAATGGGCTATAAGCAGTCGCCCGTCCCTAATTTAGGGTCACTGGTTCCAGGGAAGGGAGAGAGCCAGTGCCGTAAGACAAACACAACATCCATGCCTGACCGGAATTCGAACCCGGACCCCTTACGGGCGAATGATCAGAGGCCAGTGCCTTAGACTACTGCGCCACCGGGGCGGCTGAAAAGTTTAAAGCGACGGGTAGTGTAAGTGTTGGCGATCTTCTCCGAGCGGGTCGAACACTTGTTACACAAGTGACAGCTGCAGCTGTTCAAGAGACTTTCTGCAAAGCCCCTGGAAATCCATTCGTCGTGCATCACTGGAAACTGGGATTCCCCGTGTCACGGTTCACAGAATTTTACATAAACGTCATCTCTGTGCTTATAAGGTACATATCGTTTAAGCTCTTCAGTCTGACTGATGACCGCCTCGCCGTGCTGCGTTTGCGACGGAGATGTTGCAGCGCATAGCTCATGATAGTGATCGTCTGTACCGTGTCTGTTTCTCAGATGAAGCCGCATTCGACGTCTCTAGTACAGCAAATTATCCCCAGATTCGTACATTGTGTATGTATATACACAGTGTACGAATCTGGGGATCAGAAAATCTCCATAATGCCATTGAGCAACAGAGAGCTAGCCTGAAAGTGAACGTATGGTGTGGCCTGATCACTGGCGCACCCACGGGGGGGGCTTTGGGGCTTAATCCCCACACAAAGCCCTGTACGTCAACTTTTTTATCTACCTATCTAATGTATATCTGTGTATCTTATGTACTATATATATACTATGTGCGTATACACACATACATACACATACATCTAATGCATATCTATCTATCTTATGCACCATATATATATATATACTATGTGCGCATACACACATACATCTAGCCCCCTCACCCACCGGAATTCCTGGGTGTGCCACTGGGCCTGATGCACGAACCTTTCTTTTTCATAAAGCCTACAGTAACGTGTACCTGGACATGCTGGAACTTTTTGTAGCACCTCAGTTGCATGCACTCCAACCTTCGGTTATTTTGCAACAAGACGGTGCCCCACCACATTGGTCAGTAATAATGGTTCGTGAGTTCCTGAATGACAGATTTCCGGACAGTTGAATTGGCCGCGACGGTTCCATGACATAGCCACCTCGATCGCCAACATAACACTTCTAGACTTTTTCCTGTGGAAGACCAAGTTTACTCTAGCAATGTTCCGGATGTCGAGACGAAGAGCAGAACAACGGACGTCATTGGTTCTGTCTCTGCTGAGATATCAAACAAAATGTGGCGTGAAATCGAATATCGCTTGGATGTCCTCCGGGCCATAAATGGCGCTCATGTGGAGGTGTACTGACACTGGAAAAAAAAAACTTTACCTGTGCACAATCATTGTCGTGCAATTCCTTTGTTGTACCTGTAATACATATTTTTATATTGGTTTTTGTAATGTGGGAAAGACTTAATGGACACCCTGTAATTCCATATTAAGAAATAAAGTTTACATTCCATAATAATTGGTCCTGTGTGTTTACAATTTATTTTGTCAATATTTTTTTACAAGAATAGAAGTTCGTTAATTTTGTTCAGAATATCTTTCGGGTTTTTTAAAATAAATTCATATATACATTATCTTTTTCACATTTTTGTTATCACTGTTTCCGTTTTTAATGTCCCGTATTGTAAACATTTAAATCTGAAAAACCTAGTTTTAAAATTTGTGCTTTATCTTTATTTATTTATTTATTTGATAGAGGTCTGCAGTGGCGGCTGGCGACTATGTGCTATTGTGCTGTTGCACGCTAAAAAAAATAAAAAAAATGAATAGCGATTGGTACTAAAATAATAAGAATGGCAATTCAAATTGTTTTTGGCGGAAAGTGCATGCATTAATCAATGATTTGCTGCCAACACAAAATCTTATTTTTAACCGGGCAAAGAAAGTTTTTGTTCGCCGATCGGTCTTAAAAACATTGTATTAAGAACTGAAGTCGCGGCACCCGGCCTTTCGTGCTACTTACGTCGCAACCCCTCCCCCATCCCCATCTCTCCTTGGGTGTTCTCAACTAGTCCATAAAGGCTTGCAGCGTACTGAACTTCTCTGAGCACGCTCCAATCTCTTTCTCTTTAATTAATACAGACATTTGACGTGGATCAGAAACATCAAACAAAGGTATTCGCTCTTTCCAATTTTATAAGTGAGTCACGGAAAAATTCTGATTGGCAGCGAAAAATTCGCAGAAGGTGTAGTGGAAGCATATCCGGCGCGTAACTGGAAGACCTGGGTTCGTTTCCCGATGGCGGCCAATTGATAATTTTTCCGTGACCCACTTATAAACGTGGAAAGATCGAATACTTTTGTTTGATGCTCCTTCTGCTATTGGAACTGGGGACAGGGCAAAGTTTCACCCACAATTCTACAGGATGCGGTAGTTTACCAAAACAGAAGAAAAGCTTGTCTTTTTGTTCGTGCTGTCAAGAAATTTGCGCGATCAATCAGATAAATTCTTTTCGTGCACTTAAATTTTTTGCTCTTTCTAGTGCAAAATTTTCGTAATCTTTTAATTTCTTGAATGCGTATTTTTTGGAGAAGGCGTAAAAATGAAGCTTGATCCACGTGCAATTATTTATACTTTTTTGCGTTTCATAAACTCTTTATGGTGTGATTTCGTACAGTAATTTAGTTAATTCATGTATAATTAATTCATATTTGAGTTCTTAGGAAGCGCACCGAAATCACAAATAATTAATAGGATTACAAGGTTGATTGTACATTGAACAAAGACACCGCAAAAATATTTGCCATTAAAAATACAGAAATAAATAAAAACGTATTTTCAATAAACTTAGTAAATAAATAATTTTGTTTTAGATGATACAGAGCTGAATATGTTTTCTTGACAACTAAAGTCGTCGCAGATTAATACAGTAAATCTATATATTCTGCAAAATATTAGGCTTAATATTTTATTTGATATATGGTTATGAATTTAACCACTAACATTAAAAAAACCATTAATGTAATTACTGATGCTAAAAAGATGAAGGAAATTACAAACAATTCATATAAATTTGTTCATAATTACGGAAAACATCTGGAGTTGCTTTTTTTTTCTACGGCGGATGATTATCAATGATCATATGTAGAGGATTTTAGGAAGGGAGTGTCTGACCCCAGGTCTTAAACAATCCTTAGAAATAGGAAACTAGGAGATTTGGGCTATAGAGCGCCCGATTGGAAAGTGACACGGAAGCGAAGTAGAAAGGGGGAAGAAGACGCCCTTATTTATTACCGGGGGGACCAGTACCTGCTACGGCGGATGATGAGGCTAAGTCCGTTGAATATCAATTCCAAAGTCTTTGCTGGAAGAGGAGGGGGAGGTAAGTCCGCACGCACATTGTCAGCGGCACGAGTCGCTATCGGAGGTCTGGTCATGAGGGCCGCGGGTAGCCTAATGGCAACGTTCGTGACTGCCACGGGAAGGACCTCGGGCTCGATCCACTAAATAACCGCCGTGCGTCGGATGGGCACGTTAAGCCATCGGACCCCGGGTACTGCCCCCGCCGGTAATAAATAAGGGCGTCTTCCTCCCCCTTTCTACTTCGCTTCCTTGTCACTTTCCTATCGGGCACTCTAGCCTAAATCTCCTATTTCTAAGGGTTGTTTAAGACCTGGGGTCAGACACTCCCTTCCTAAAATCCTCTACATATGATCATGATCATGATCGTCTGGTCATGAAAGGCACAAAGCCAGTGATGCGTCTATAGCACCGTGTAGTAAACGGTGCAGAGGCGAAACTACGGCGAGGCAGCTTGCAGTCTGATTAAAATTGAAACTAATTTTTGCACAAGTTTTTGGTACACTTAAAATTCGAATTTCTTCCTTAAAATGTTCAGAGGATTCTAGCTGTTCACATTCAGGAATGAAGGAGTGGTTATATGGTCCGTCGAACTAAAAGACAACTACGGCCGTCAGCGACATGTGACTTACTGCGGAGATAAAGCACGCGTCAAGACAAATCTGCAGCGATACATTCCGTCGGTGTAGTTTAGTTGGTTCGAACGGCACACTCCGGAGACCACCGGCAGATGTGTGAATTTCACTTTGGCACCCGAATGTAAAAATGGATCTACTGGCCGGTGGGTTCTTCAAAAAGTGTGTGATGTTTGTTATACACATCGTCTGGAATTAATGACAAATTCTCCGCTTCAAAAAATTTAGAGGTACATGATGTGACTCATTCCGAAGTGAGGAGACGCGGTTTCGATCTGGTAACCATAAAATTTGTGAATTTCACAAACAATGGGGCCCTCTGTTTTTCTTTAGTCGGATGGACTATACATACGAGGCAAAAAAAGAATGTTGTTCACATTGTTGAAGATTATCTGGGGGTTATTTGATCATTTCTGTGGCTGTGAGCCACTACTACGAACTGAATTCGGTCCATTTGATGTGGTAGAGTAGGTCCAAACTCCCAAGCAATTGCGAAAAACTACACAAACAGTCACAGTTAAATTGTATCTACAGCGTAGAGATAACTTTGGGGTATGACGTTAATTTTGTTTTGTCGAGGAGAGTATTATACTGCCCGACATTATTACTAATGTACATGTTTAGTAATTTCATAGTTATATTTATACTGCATGTACACAGCTATTAAATTTGTAATGCCTTGAAAGTCAGATGGGGGGCGCAGTATTTTGCGGTTTTCCCGGGCGCAGAAATACCTAGGTACGCCTCTAACACCAAAGTATATAAGCGCTTCGCGTTTTGCTTGTGCAGTCGCTTTTGGAATGCGCGTTTGCGATGTCTTGTTAAACAGCAGGGTTGACCCCATCACAAATAACACCTCAAACCGCTAGTTTAACAAGAAGCTTTTTTACACCTTCTGAATTCAGCAGGGGGTTAACGTGGATGGGGAAGCAATTACGGCTTTTTTGATGTTGGACTGTGGAAAGCAGCTAACAGCCCTGGCGGAAAGACTTTTTCCTTATCTTACCATGTCAACCCCAAGGCTGTTAACCCTCAAGTAATACAAAGGGATTAAATCCCTTTTGGGCTGCAACGTTTCTGCCACTCAACTGCGGCTGGCTTCTGAGAGGACACTATGTTTGCGCGAAGCTTTAAATTTATTTATGTTTGTTTGAAGGCGCTTTGCTGATAACATACTTTGGTCTTGGAGAGGTCGAACATCTACTAGACTTCAAATGCCTGCGGAGAATGACATCGGCTTTGGTTGTTGGTTTGTAGTCTGGTTTTAGCCTGAGTTTTAGCGTCGGTTGCCGGTAAACCGCCACACAGGGAAACTATCACATGTTTTTAATTAAGGAGCCGGACACAAATTGCTGTTCCTTCGAGGTACACTTTGAATGTGTGGCAGTTTCCCAAGTTTCCGAAATATGTGTGACAGTTTTCCAAGGTGCCTAACCACGGAGAGGAGCTCTTTTGTTTGTCTGAATTTTCATGCCAGTACATAAGAGTTTAGGGCATTTGGCCACAAAAGTTTAGGAAGGATGGGGGGGGGGGTAGAAATATTGTCGTTTTTTGGCCTATATTGAGAACTGAATTGGGAACTCCAAACAGATTTCGAGAAAACGTTCTATGTAAGCCAAGCGAGAACTCTATTTTAATTTGAAGAAATAAATTGCCGTGACTTAGTACATTTCTTTAAACTACAGTGTTCGACGAAACACTGTAGTTTAAGAAATCCCACTTTATCGTCCTTTTCTGTGTTCAGAAAAGGGCGACAAGGTGGGACTTTTTAGTAACGCTGCACTTTTACTTAATCACTAAATATTTACATAACATGTTAAGTTTGTAATATTTTTCTTTTACTTAATTAATTCGTGATTAATTTACTTAATTATTTTTCTTTTACTTAATTAATTCATGATTAATTTACTTAACTGTATGGCTCATGAGTTGTGTCCCATAAACAAAGCCATTTCCTTCTATCGTGTCTGGTTCTAACATTAAAATTTGTGTTGTGTTTAAGAACTTTATAAACACAATCAATTCGTGAACATTACAATAATCAAATCTCTAATTCAAGAAGAAACAAATTCCTTTTGAGCCATACTTCAATTTCAGAAATTGTACACGCACCGTGTTAGACAAAGAAGCGTTTACATTCTTTGGCACAAGTGCGGACTGGGCCGCCAAGATACCGAAAGAATTCCCAGTGGGCCACCATGTTCTGACTTCTGGGCTTCTACGCCTTATGCTAACTCAAGAAAAATAAAGTATATACATACTTGTACCTCAATATTCTTGTAGAAGAAAACCAATATATGCTAAAGGAACAAAAAATGTTTACCTCTTTGACGGCATCAAGGAAAAAGAAAAAAAAAATACGTAGCAAATGTTCTGTTGAGCCAAACACTGTTTTTGATACATCTCTTTAAATTTAAGACGGAGCTTAAATTTAAAATATATTGATTACACATTTTACATTTGAGCTCCGGCCCTTTCGGTTGATAATCTCTACATCCATTCGCTTTTGCCGGTAAACTGCCACGTGTTTTACATTAAGGGGTCGGGCACAAATTGCCTTTCCTCCGAGGAATACTTTGAATGTGTGGCAGTTTTCCAGTGGGGTAGTTTTTCAAGTTTCCGAAATATGTGTGGCTGGTTTCCAAGGTGCCTAACGCCGAGTTCTTTTGTTTGTCGGAATTTTCAGGCCCGTTTACCTTAGGGCAACTGGCCAGAAATAGAAACTGAAGTTTAAGGAGGCGGGGGAGGGGTGATGATTGCCGTATCTTGGCCTATATTGAGAATTGAATTGGGAACTCCAAACAAATTTCGAGAAAAAGTTATATGTAAGCCAAGCGAGAATTGTACTTTACTTTGAAGAAATAAATTGCCGTGACTTAGTAAATTTTTAAAACTACAGTGTTCGACGAAACAACGGATTATAGCATGACTCATGCTGTGTTCAGAAAAAGATAATAAGGTGGGATTTTTTAATAACGCTGCGCTTTTACTTACTTAAGCACTAAATATGGTAGCGGACAAAATAATATGATCCAAGCATCATGATTCAAACGAATTCTTAATGTATGAAAATTTCCCCAATTACAGATGTGTACAAAAAAACATCTGAAATGCTTTCGAAAGATTTGAGGATGGACTGGGGGCGACTATACCTTTTGCGGACTCCTCCTGAAAAAGGGGAAAGAAATAAAAAAAATCACAAGGTAGTTTATTATAGTTTTTCGCTGCGCTATCTGAATGGTTTGTTTTTGTAGAATATCAATTCTTCAAGCATCCTGCATAATTCTGGGCCCCTTCAGAATGCGAGGCCGGGGGCTTCAGCCCTCCCCTCCCCTTCTAGCCCACTTCGTAAATGGGCTAGAAGGGCCATTACATTATGACCACCTACCTAATAAGCTGTAGGACATCCTTTAGGCCGCAAAATAGCGGCCACTCGGCGAGGCATCGATTCAATGAGGTGACAATAGGCATCCATGTTCGATTAGGTTCATATCAGGAGAATTATGGAGGACAGGGCATTAACAGAAAGTCACCATAGCATGTTCCTTGACGATTCTGACAGTTGCCATGAATAGGTGAACTTGGGCCGCACCGATGTTCAGACAACTGACAGCTGTCAAGGATTGTGCTATTGGGATAATGGTGCCTAAAGTGTGCCAAACAAGAAAACACCGCCCCCGACGGCCTGTTTCCTCACAACAGTGCTGCAGGTGTCATAGCCTCCGTTGGTAATCGGCGTATCCGCGCTCGGCCATCTACGTGATGCACCGGGAATCTTGATTCGTCAGACCAGGCCGCTTTCTTCCAATCATCCACGGTCCAATCTCGATGATCTTGGGCCCATTTCATGCGTTGTTGGCGATGACGTGCAGTGAGCATGGGGACCCGTCTGGGTCTTCGGCTACGCAGGCTCATGAGCAAAAGGCTGCGATGAACTGTGTATTGTGGCACATTGCCCTGATCACCACTGTTGTAGCTGCGGGGTATTTGTCGCACTGTGGACTTGCGGTCTCTTTGAACAATGTGCGACAGTCTCCGCTCCTTTCTGGCATCAATGAGCTGCGGACTGCACACGGCTGGACGACGGTTCATCGTTTGGCCATCTGTGCACCACTTTTGATACGTACTCACTACAGTGGCACGTGAACAACCCACAAGCCCCGCCGTTTCCGAGATCGTAGTTCCGAGGTGCCCCGCCATTACAATTTGTCCTTTTGCAAACTCCGATGAATTGGCAGCTTTTCCCATTCTGACTCCGAACACTCTACTAACCGAAAACCGGTCCTCGAGTTGTGTGTATTGCTCCGTGTACTTCATCTGTGCCACCGTTCGGTCTCCAGGCGCGCTCATTTATCTAGGCTAGGCGTGGTCATAATTTAATGGCTCATTGGTGTATATATTAACAACAAAATATGGAAGAAATAACAGTTCAATTAGTGGGATTTCTATACCAATGCGGATAAGGTGTCATGTATTACAACTGTTTGCTCATAATGAGGCATCCTTCAGAATACAATGAGCTTTTTAAAAGGTGTTCTTCGCGGGAACGAAGAAGCACAGACGAGCTGTGTCGTGTTGTTTTTGTTGTTGTTGTTGTTTATCAGACAGTCAAGAGAAAAATTTTGTACAATGTGCAAAACTTGTGACATTATTTTAGGTGTGGTTTTCATATTCGAGAGTAAACAATTTAAGTAGTTCTACGTGTTTTGTGCCACAATTCTTAATTGTTACTCATTTACTTGCTTACTTACGTTCTGTATTCTCATATAAACAGAAAAAAGTCATTAGACACTATCACACGGCAGTTACGTTTGTGTGTGTTATCGTGAGTCATTTCAAAGAGGCTGGCCTTGGTTCTCTAAAAGAATAAAATTTGCATGATATCATTAAGTCTGACATAAGTGTTTTGGAGCACTTTGCATCAGCATGAAACTAGGGCAATCATTTTAATTACCATGAGCGCATTTGTGTTTCACGCAATAAAGTATAGTAATTTTGGTTTTACGAAAAATACTTGTGGGTTCCAAAAAATTTTATTTATTGAAACGCCCATTAAGCCTAGTAAATAATGTGAATGTAAAAATTTTCAGTAATTGAAAGCTATTAGATTTTCGCTAAAGGACCTCCAAATTTTTTTTTGCATGGGGAGCCCGAGTGTTTCTGGTGCGGCACAACCCACAGAGTTGGGTCAAAACGCTATGAGGAGCAAAGGATGCTTCGACTAGCGAAAATCTCAGGATGTTCAGATTCCAAAGCTATGTTTGCTTAGTCTCCATTGCTTGGGACTTAACTATCCTGGGTGGTGTAATGGTTAGCAGACTCGAGCGGAAATCCCGAGATGCGGGTTCGATTCGCGCTACAGGGCGATGAAATTTTCAAGTTTTCTGAGAGGTTTTACATGGATGACCAATAAGTCGTACAAGCAAATTGAGAATTTATATTCTGTTTGCTTCGAGTATTCTACTAGCGAATACTTTTTACACGCCAGAAAGTAAAAACAATAAAATAAAGTAAAATAAAATACAAAATATGAAAAACGAGGGTCCAAAAGAAAACTGAACTCCCTTGAAATGTTAAAAAACATATATCGCATTCTTCCATTGTTGGATAAACTACACTACTCTAAATGATTAGGGCAGGGATGCTTTAAGAATCTCTGAGGCCCCGGCGCGTCGCGGAAGGAGGCTCTCCCCTGCTGCATGTCCCGCGCTCCTGCACTTATTTACAGAGTGTTTCAAAACTAATGGAACAAACTTTAAGGGGTGATAGAACACACCGAAACAAGCACTTTTTGTCATAGAATGCATGGTCGCAAATTACGCGGTTAGGCTCTGGTGGGCGCTTTCCGTTTCCCCACACACGCCGTCTTTCGCAACGCAAAGACAGGAATGGCACAACAAATCAAAACAAAGCTTTATTGCAGACAAAATAAGAGAAAAAACGTGACACTACAAAATTACATCAAATTTGCAAACATTAATAAGTAAATACTGAAATTAATTACATTTACAAAAGCTGTTCAAAAGGGGCGACAGCCACTCCTGATACACGCTTCGCATGGTCGACGTAAAGATGCCCGTATGTTGTGGAAAATACCAGGCATTTCCCGGACAGCTGCAGCAGCGACTGAAAGTCTGCCGACTAGTTCCTCATTTGAATCAATGGGAGTTTCGTACATTACGGACTTAATATGTCCCCATGAAAAGAAATTCAGAGGGGATAGATCTGGTGATCGTGTGGGCCAGGCGATGGGTCCACCTCGGCCAATCCATTGGCCTGGAAATGTAGCGTTCAAGTAATCACGCACCTGAGTGCTGAAATGAGCTGGCGCTCCATCATGCTGGAACCACATTTTAAGGCGGACGGCTGCTGGTACATGCTGGATCAATTCAGGCAAGACTTGTAGGGAAAAAAAGGTACAGCCTCCCATCCAGACGTTCCGGTAAAATATATGCTTCTTTGCGTTGCGAAAGACGGCGTGTGTGGGGAACCGGAAAGTGACCTCCAGCGCCTAACCGCGTAACTTGCGACAATGCATTCTATGACGAAAAGTGCTTGTTTCGATGTGTTCTATATCACACCTTAAAGTTTGTTCCATTAGTTTTGAAACACCCTGTAGAATTCCATTTTATCTTCTAAAACCTAACAATATTGCTAGGTATAACTTTTCCTTTACATCTCGAGGAAATACGATAAAAATTTCTTACAGTGTGCTTTAGCAATAGATTTCCATATGTAATTGATATACTGTATATTAGGTGTAGAAATAAGTTTTAACGCGGTTTTTTTTTGTGACGTATACCGCTAATTTACATATCCGACATTCCTCCGCGTTGTTGTCATGTGACCGTAAGTGGTCCAGAGTATAAAATGTGACACAGAAGTTTACCCAACAGTCAAACGCACTTGCACATCGGTAGGTGAAAGACGGAAAGCGATACTGCGTTTATTCGACACTGCATTCGCAGTGCCGGATTTAGAAAATTTTTAAAGGGGGGGAAGAGATGCCGCCCCCATATATATATATCTTCTGATTCAAGGCTTCTTGAATTGGAAGAGGAACTACAAAGGATCAAGTGGGACATCGTGGGGCTAAGTGAGGTAAGGAGAAAAGGAGAAGATCTCATCGAACTGAAAAGTGGACATCTCTTCTACTATCGTGGGACAGATACTGGCAGAACTAGTGGTGTTGGATTTATAATAAACAAGAAACTGAAGGATAAAGTTGTAGAAGTTGAAAGTTCCTCTGACAGAGCTGCACGACTTGTTATCCAACTCTCGAAAAGATACCAGGCTCAGATTATTCAAACTTATGCACCCACCACAAGTCATCCTGAAGAAGAAATTGAAGAATTTTATGAGGAAATTTGTCATCTAAATAATAAAGGTAAGCAGCACTTGAAAATAATTATGGGAGATTTCAATGCAAAAATAGGGCAACGGCAACAGAATGAAACTTCAGTAGGTAAATTCGGTCACGGCAACAGAAACCTGCGTGGAAATACTCTCGTTGAGTTTGCAGAGGCAGAAGGGTTTTTCATCTTGAACTCCTTCTTCAAGAAAAAGCCACACAGGAAATGGACATGGAGACATCCAAATGGGACGACAAGTGAAATTGATTTTATTATGTGTAACAAAAAATTCTTCGTAGAAGACTGCAGTGTGCTAAACAAGTTCAACACAGGTAGTGACCATAGATTGGTGAGATGTAAGATGCACCTCAACACTAAACTTGAACGTGGCAAGCTCATAAGACAAACAAAATCTATTGACATAACCAACCTTAAAAAACACCATAATACCTTCAAGTTAGAACTGAAGAACAGGTTCTCTGCTTTAGAAGGCCTAACATCGGAAGAAGTGGACATCTCTGAAGTTAACAGAAAAGTAACCAAAGCTCTTATGGAAACAGCAATAAAATTAGCTGGGTCTAAGAACAAGTTGCATGTAAATAAATTATCAGGAAAAACGAAAATGTTGATGCAAAAAAGAAGAGAGATGAGGACAACTAAAGAAGATGTGACTTCCAAAGTGGAATATATAGAGCTATGCAAGACAGTAAGAAAAAGTATCACTGAAGACGTAAGGAAATTCAACTGTGAACTAGTGAGGAAAGCAATTGAAAACAACCAAAGCCTAAAGATAGCAAAGGGACATCTCAGTAAGGGAAGAAAACAGATTATGGCACTGAGAAAAGAAGATGGTTCTGTAACAAGAAATAGAGGCGAAATTTTGACAAGAGTGAAAGATTTCTACTCCAAATTATATGAAAATGATGATATATGCACTCCAGACATCATGAAAGATACCAGTACCAGAGTTCCTCCAGTCCTTCCAGCAGAAGTTGCACATGCAATCAAGAACATGAAGCGAGGAAAAGCTCCAGGAGAAGATGGAATTACTGTAGACATCATACAAGAAGCAAGTGGAGAAATCGAAACAGTACTCGCCCAAATTTTCACTCGATGCCTTAATGAAGGAAAGATTCCTGAGGATTGGAACACCGCTACAATGATCCTGCTACATAAGAAAGGTGACATTGAGGATCTCGGAAACTACAGACCTATCAGCCTCCTATCAGTAGTTTATAAAATCTTCACTAAAGTTCTTTCACACCGCTTGAAGGTAACACTGGACATGGCTCAACCGAGAGAACAAGCTGGATTCAGGAGTGGCTACAGCACAATAGATCATATCCACGTGCTGAGAGAACTAATTGAAAGAGCGAGGGAATATGAACTTCCATTGTGCATGGCTTTTATCGATTACGAAAAAGCCTTTGATTCGGTGAAACCATCAGCAGTTACAATGGCTCTGAAAACCTGCGGTATTGAAGATGCATACATTAATATTATTAATAACATCTATGAAAATGCAAGTGCAAAGATTAGGCTGTTTGAAAATACAACACACGTAAAAATTGGAAAGGGAGTGAGACAAGGTGACACCATATCTCCGAAGCTCTTTAATGCCACATTGGAGGGTGTTTTTCAGTCGCTGAGCTGGGAAAACATGGGGATAAAGATTAATGAAGATTATCTAACCCACCTTCGTTTTGCTGATGACGTAGTCATTTTTGCAACTACCCCATCAGAGCTGCAGAGTATGATCCAGGAACTTGCTGACAAGAGTAAAGAAGTGGGATTAAAAATGAACTTTCAGAAGACAAAAGTGATGTTCAATGCTTTTACAAGAAATGAAGATTTATCGATTGATGGAGAAAAGCTGGAGATAACAGACACCTACGTTTATCTTGGACAGCAGATATCAAGTGAGGGTCACATTGATGAAGAAATTAATCGGCGTACAAAACTTGCCTGGAGAGCTTTTGGAAGAAACAGCATGATTTTCAAGAGCAATATGCCATTATGTCTTAAAAGAAAAGTGTTTGATCAATGCATCCTTCCAGTGCTTACGTATGGTGCAGAGACGTGGACCTTAACTAAAAGAGACATACAAAGGCTGCAGACAACTCAAAGCAGCATGGAGAGGTGCATGCTTGGTGTAACCAGGAGAGATAAGAAGAGGAACTCGTGGATCCGAAAAATGACAAGAGTGGAAGACATCATGATCAGGGTTAAATCCCTGAAATGGCAATGGGTTGGACATACTGCCAGAAGGACAGATCATCGATGGACAGCCGAAATTTTAGATTGGATTCCAAGGGACAGGAAAAGACCCAGAAGAAGACCACATGGGAGATGGGTGGATGAAATTCGAAAGTATGCAGGGGTGACATGGAGGAGACTGGCACAAGACAGACCGTTGTGGAGGAAACTTGGGGAGACCTTCGTCCAGCAGTGGATTGATAATGGTTGACAATGATGATGATGATGATATATATATATATATATATATATATATATGGGATGTAAGGTCAGGTGATGCGTAACATCACAGCCTCTCCTTGACAAATGTCAACCCCGCCTTCTCGTGGTGCACCCTGTTCCCACTAAAGGGGCTCTGACGACCGCCCATAGCGGTATAACTATACCATCGGGATTAGGGGAAATGCTATCCCACACTCACCAACCCGCTTGGCCAGCGTGGTGAGTTATGGCCAAACCCCTCCAAAATGACTCCACCACTTAAATCTTGGCCCTCAGTCTCCGGCAGCTGTAATGTGCCTGGCCAAGGCAGCGGCCAGTGCGACATGAAGGCAGAGGGTGCTAAGAATCCCCGGAGGACCGGACTAGGCTGTCATCTGATGCTGACCTTGGCTACGTATAATGGGCGCTCCCTATCTTCTGATTCAAGGCTTCTTGAATTGGAAGAGGAACTACAAAGGATCAAGTGGGACAGCAGAGGAAAAGGGAGACTTCTGGCACAGGGGCAGCCCTCCCATAGACTTAACATTAGCTGTCCCTGGCTGCCCACGAGGCTGCCCCTGGCTGCCCACGAGACTGTCCCAGCTGTCCCCGAGTCAGAATTTTTGTCACGTGGTCGTCCCCATGATGTACTGCCCCCTAGCGGTGCTTCTTGGAACTTTCAATGGAACTTTTGAGGGATGGCAACGACCGAGAGGGAATGGGGGTGGATATAGGGGGATGTCAACTCGATGTACTGCCCCCTAGCGGTGCTTCTTGGAACTTTCAATGGAACTTTTGAGGGATGGCAACGACCGAATGGGAAAGGAGGTGGATATAGGGGGATGTCAACTCGATGTGCTGCTCCCTAGCGGTGCTTCTTGGAACTTTCAATGGATCTTTGATTTTGAGGGATGGCAACGACCGAGTGGAAAAAGGGATGTCAACTCGATGTGCTGCCCCTGGTGGTGCTTCTTGGAACTTTATGTTTTTCTCGGGAGATTTATTGGACTTTTGTCAAATTTTTGGAGGAAGTTTATTTTTTTTGTCCATTCCAATATTTTTTGTTTCCTCGAATTTGTTTTATTAAACTTATATTTTTAGAGCTTTCGTGGTGTGTTAGATTTTTTTTATAAACGTTACAATATTTTTTTTTTTTAATTTAGACGACGAAATGCTTCGATGGATGAGATTTCGTTCCTATTGATTCATGTTCCGCATCAGGAATGGTTCTCGTCAAAGGATTGGTTCTCTTCCCAGGTCACATGATCGTTATGGTCCATTCCTAACAAGGTGGATGATTGACGTAGGGGTTTAAGTTTCTATCAGTTGAACTCGATCGGTCGAGGAGAGTGGTCGTCTTTTGGGTTTCTTGAAAATTTTATAATGGAATCGTCCATAGCATTACACGATGAAAATCGCATCATCTTTAGGAAGAATGAAATGCCTGTCGGTCTGCTCCAAGACCTTTACCAAAAAATTCAACCTGAAAATTCATATGAGGAGTCATACAGGTGAAAAACCATTCGCGTGTACACAATGCCCAGCAAAATTCAGCCGTAAACCTCATCTTAAGCGTCACGAGCAACGAGTTCATCGACAGGGCGGTGGTTCGGATCCCGCAGTTGCAGGGCCAAGTCATGCTCCCCCAAACTTTGATGTTCCGATAGCTGCACCAAATCAAGCTCCGGTCGTTATGAATGCACCGATAGCTGTGCCCATACAGGCCCCCCTTGAAAATATTGAAGGATTTATTGAAGTCGAGTCTGCCGCGAGACAGCGACTCACCACCTATAAGACCGTACCCGATGAGGGGTCAGCATCATGTCTCCGCTCCTTTTTAGAATCCAGTAAAGCTCCATGTCTAAGAATCCTGCAACATTCATTAGCTACTCACCCATCGATCAAAGTCAGCGTTTTCATGGAGGCAGTTTTTAAAAAACAGAAAAAGATGTTCCAGACGAGTACGAGTTTTGTGACCACAACCTGAAAACCCCTAACAAACCTCTCTTCAGAGCTAGTGATGTTAGTGAATTTTATGATTCAATGGCTGCTAAAATCGAGAACGAAAAGTCGGAGGCAGAATTGAAAGGGTCCGGTTGGGTATTTTCCCATGTCTGCTGGTTCGAACTTAGAATCAACCGTTTCAGACCCTTGAGGGGTGAGTCATTTATCGCCCTTCCAACCAATATTCAAAGGAAGAAGGCAGTAGTGAATGTTATGAATAATGACATCTACTGCTTTAAATATGCAGTCTGGACCCCACGTCTTCAATGTTACAATAGGGATAGAGTCAACAATTTCCTCAAGGACCCACAATTCCCCACAGGATATATATGGGACGGGAAGGTGACACCATATCTCCGAAGCTCTTTAATGCCACATTGGAAAATGTCTTTCAATCACTGAACTGGGAAAACAAAGGGATAAAGATTAATGGAGATTATCTAACCCACCTTCGTTTTGCTGATGACGTAGTCATTTTTGCAACTACCCCATCAGAGCTGCAGAGTATGATCCAGGAACTTGCTGACAAGAGTAAAGAAGTGGGATTAAAAATGAACTTTCAGAAGACAAAAGTGATGTTCAATGCTTTTACAAGAAATGAAGATTTATCGATTGATGGAGAAAAACTGGAGATAACAGATACGTATGTTTATCTTGGACAGCAGATATCAAGTGAGGGTCACATTGATGAAGAAATTAATCGGCGTACAAAACTTGCCTGGAGAGCTTTTGGAAGAAACAGCATAATTTTCAAGAGCAATATGCCATTATGTCTTAAAAGAAAAGTGTTTGATCAATGCATCCTTCCAGTGCTTACGTATGGTGCAGAGACGTGGACCTTAACTAAAAGAGACATACAAAGGCTGCAGACAACTCAAAGCAGCATGGAGAGGTGCATGCTTGGTATAACCAGGAGAGATAAGAAGAGGAACTCGTGGATCCGAAAAATGACGAGAGTGGAAGACATCATGATCAGAGTTAAATCCCTGAAATGGCAATGGGCTGGACATACTGCCAGAAGGACAGACCATAGATGGACAGCCGAAATTTTAGATTGGATTCCAAGGGACAGGAAAAGACCCAGAAAAAGACCACATGGGAGATGGGTGGATGAAATTCGTAAATATGCGGGAGTGACATGGAGGAGACTGGCACAAGACAGACCGTTGTGGAGGAAACTTGGGGAGACCTTCGTCCAGCAGTGGATTGATAATGGTTGACAATGATGATGATGATGATGATTGAGTACCCGGTAAAAATTTCCGATATCAAAAAGTTCGAGAAGGCAAATAACATGTCCATCAATGTCTTCGGCATCGATGAGAGAGAAAAAATATTTCCCATTAAGGTATGCGATGAGGAATTACAAGACCATCGAGATCTCCTCTATTTAGAAGATGGATGTCGCTCCCACTACGCATTCATCACTAACTTCGAGCGGTTGATTTCCAAACAAATCACCAAGCGTCGTGGAAAAGTCATAATATGCAAAAAATGTTTTACAACCTACGATGCCCGTTATGATGGAGAAAACAAATTAAAAAATCACAAACTCCTCTGCATGAAAAACAAACCAGTTGCCATTCAGATGCCAGAGAATAATATCCTTCAATTCAAAGATTTTCAGCATGCTTCACGGGTTCCCTTTGTCATCTACGCTGACTTTGAGTGCGTTCTCAAACCCATTCAAGGGCCCCCTCAAAATCCCGAAATATCACACACCATGACAACCCAAACTCACGAGCTCATGTCATATGCGTACTTCATAAAAGATGAATTAGATGAATTTTCCGTATTTCGGAGTCATAGATCTGAAGACGGCGTCATTCGTCATTTCCTTCACTCCTTGAAAGAAGATGTATTGAAAATCGAGAAGGAGTATCAAAAAAATGTCCCAATGTGTCCATTAAGTGCTGAAGAAAAAGCATCTTTTCAATCTGCATCAATCTGTTATCTCTGTGAAAAAGCATTCGCCAAATCAAAAGGCAAACTCAAAGTCGCTGACCATGACCACCGAACTGGCGCATTCCGGGGTCCAGCACATGCGTCATGTAATATCAATTTCCGAAACCCAAAATTTGTGCCAGTCTTTTTCCACAACTTATCTGGTTATGATTCCCACTTTATCATTCAAGAGCTTGGTTTTTCAGAAGGAAACATTAAAGTCATTCCAGAATCCACCGAAAAATTCATTTCCTTCTCAAAATTTATTGGTGGGATGGAAATTCAATTTTTAGACAGCTTAAGATTCATGCCTACTGGGTTGTCGAGCCTTGCAAATAATCTTCCAGCAAACCAATTTAAGATCACCCGAAAGCACTACCCCCAAGATGATGAGTTTCATTTGTTGAAAAAGAAGGGTGTTTTTCCGTATGAATATGTAGCATCATACACTGCTGGACAATTGCTAAGGACGGATCATAAACGGCTATATAGCGCACAAAAAAGTAAGTGTGGTTGGATGCCAAGTGAAATAAAATAATTTCAGAATGCCAGGACATTACAAGAAAGACAACTTATTGTGCTCTGAAATCCAGAAGGCTTTGGAACGTGTTCAAGGGACAAACAGGCCATTTTGTGCAGAATACGTAAACGTGAAAAAAATGCAATTACCGTCCGCAGGCGTTCCGGCGTAAGATGTCAATACGGGATATGACCACCATGGAAGGCGATGCAAGATTCCACACGTCGTGTCATGCTTTGCACAACATTATCAAGCAGCTGTTGGGGTAATTTATCCCATTCCTCTGTCAGTGCACGGATGAGGGTGTCTTTGTTTATTGGAGGGCATTGGCGACCAGCAAGACTCCTCCCCAAAGCATCCCACACGTTTTCAATGGGATTCAGAACTGGAGAACGTGCTGGCCATACGAGGCTTTGAATATCCTTGCTCTCAAGACACTCCTGGACAGCGACTGTTCGATGACATGTTGCGTTGTCGTCCATGAAAATGAATCTATCACTGACAGCACCACGGAACATGAGAACATGAGGTAGTAGAACATCATTAATGTATCGTTGGCCAGTCATAGTCCCAGTTGGAAGCACATAGAGGGATGTACGGCCATTGATCATGATTGCAGCCCATACCATGACACTACATGTCGGATATCGGTCCCTTTCCTGTATGTTTGCTGGACAATATGCAGTACCACTATCACGCCAGATCAGTTGTCGTCGACAATCAGATGATAGACTGTATCTACTCTCATCTGAGAAGAGAACAGCAGACCAGTCGTTATCAGTCCAATTGCGATGTTGATGGCACCATTGCAAACGGGTGGTACGGTGACATCTGGACAATGGGGTGCACACAACAGGACAGCGGGCGTATAGTCCTCCTTCATGCAAACGTCTGGTGACAGTTTTTCGGGAGATCCGCTTGCCAGTAGCAGCCATACACTGATTTGCTACCTCACTAGCTGTGCTGCGCCGGTGTCTTTTTGTTGATAGCACTATGTACCGATCTTCTGCAGGTGTCGTACTGCGAAAACGACCTCCTCCGTGACGTTTGCTACACTCTCCATTTGTTTTAAATTATTTCCAAAGCCTTGAAACAACACTGTGGCTGACGTCGATTTCATTAGCAACATCTGTTATTCTTCGCCCTTCTTCAATCTTGCCAATAATACGGCCACGCGTAAAATCATCTAGGTGATGTCGGGAAGACATACTGAAAATTGCAAGTTCGTCAATTGATTCTTTCCCTTTCAACTTTGCGTTTGAACAACAACGGTCAATACGCGTCAAATCCTTTATATCTCTTATCAGCGCTATGACGTCACGAACAAGTTCGGCAATCCAAAATTTGCATACGCACCACACGTCTTATTGTATCCCGCACTTATGCTAATTTCCACATTTTCCTGCCTTCCATTTTATGGTTGCTATCGTTGCTATTGTCATCCGTCCTTAGCAATTGTCCGGCAGTGTACAACAAATTAGAAGATTCACGCCTCCCACCAAAATCAAGTTTTTATAGTAGCATTTCCGAGTCCCACATAAGTAACGAAGATTATAATCATGCTCAACAAGTATGGGAAAAAATGAATATAAGAGATTTAGGAGAATACTCAGATCTGTATTTAAAGACTGATGTTCTCATCCTGGCCGACATCTTTGAAAATTTTCGGGATATCTGTCAGGAAACATATTCACTGGATCCTGTGTGGTTCTTCAGTGCACCATCCTTAGCATTCGCTGCCATGCTTAAGAGTACGAAAATGTCTTTAGAATTACTTACAGATTATGAAGGGCTATTATTTGTCGAGGCGGCAAAACGAGGGGGACTATGCCAATACATCCAGCGGCATGCCCTGGCGAACAACAAGTACATGAAAAATTTTAATCCAGCAAAAGAAAGCAACTATATTTCTTATCTCGACTGCAATAATATGTATGGATTTTCTTTAAGCGAATCGATTCCATATGCTCACTTTAATTGGATGCATTCTGATGAGTTGAAGCAGCTGAATATTGGCTCTATTCCTGATGATGGTCCCTTTGGATGCTTTTTGGAAGTCGACATCGAGTACCCGGACTCATTGCATGATTTTCACGCCGATCTTCCCTTCTGTCCTGAGGTTGGGGTTGTTCCTGGTCCCCGACAAACCAAACTTCTGACAACACTAAACCCCAAGAACAGATATATAGCCCACTACCGCTTACTTAAACAAGCAGTTGCAGCTGGGCTTGTAATTAAAAAATTCATCGAGGCATATCATTTTCCCAATCTAAGTGGTTGCAGGTATACATAAATCTAAATACTGAGAAACGAAAATTGGCAAAAAATGAATTCGAAAAAAATTTCTACAAGCTCATGAATAACAGCGTCTTTGGGAAGACTATGGAAGACATCAGGAAAAGAACATCCATAGAACTGGTTCATGATGAGAAACGTTTGGAAAAAGTGTTGGCTAAACACAACTTCAAAGACCGAAAAATTCTGAAGAATGAGTCCGATGAGGAGTTTATGATTTTATGCCATCTAGATGTCACCAAACTAGTTTTCAATAAACCCATATATATAGGAATCGCCGTTCTGGATATGTCTAAAACCTTAATGTACTCGTTCCATTACGACGTTATAAAACCCATGTATGGAGAAAGAGTGAAGGTTCTGTACATGGACACAGACAGTTTCTTTTATGAAACGAAGACAGAAGATCTTTATAATGACATGATGAAAATCCTGCCTTTACTAGATACGAGCGACTATTCAATAGACCATCCTCTCTACAGTTCAGCTAATAAAAAAGTTATCGGAAAATTTAAAGATGAAATGAATGGGAAAATAATAAGAGAATTCGTTGGGCTGAGGGCAAAAATGTATGCTTTTTCTTCCGATGATGTAGAAATAAAAAAAGCTAAAGGAGTGAGTAAGCCAGTTGTTCAAAATCAACTCCAACTTCAAAATTACCGATATTCCTTATTCAATAACCAGGAGATGAGAAATGTTTGTCACTCGTTTCGTAGTATGAAACATGCAGTCTTCAGCATTAAAACAAATAAGAAATCTCTAAGCCCTCATGACAATAAACGCATCATTATGGAAGATTTTATTCATACCCTTCCCTATGGGTATTACTCATTCAATTCATTAGAACCTCCTCCTAAAAGAATGAAAATAGAAGAAAAAAACAGTCTTCAGGACTAAACCGGAAAAAAAAAATCGATTATTCATCTGCTGACGTCATCTGTTTTATCTCGTAGCTAATCTATCCTTTGTCTTCCTCATTCTTACTTCGTTGATCGTTGGGAGCCTACTTCAATTGCGCCTACTCGTTTGAAGAAATGCATTCATCATATCACAAGGACGGTCTCCATTTTTCGTATTCCAAGTTGTTTTCTAAATCAGAGGCTGATTATTTTCTTCGGTGTTTGGAGACAGAAGTGAAATATCTTAGCGGTGAATTCTCAAAGATTAAAGTATATGGGAAATCGTATTCCATTCCTCGACAGCATGTTGCCTACGGTGATGCTGACCTCCATTACTCTTTCAGTGGATTGACCATAAAAGCAAAACCGTGGATTCCTGTACTTCGAGAAATCAAGCGTGAGGTAGAGAACGTGTGTTGTGACACCTTTAATTTTGTATTGATTAATAGGTATCAAAATGGAAATCAATGCATCGGATTCCACATGGACGATGAAAAGGAAATCGTGAAAAATTCTTGCATTGCTTCAGTTTCTCTAGGTCAAACAAGGGACTTTGTTTTTAAAAGAGAATGTTTTCAACCAGTTGTCTTAAGATTAGAAAGTGGTTCGCTTCTCCAGATGCTACCCCCAACAAATGATTCATGGGCACATGGTCTACCACGTTGCGGAAATGCCCCAGATGTTCGAATAAATTTGACCTTTAGAAAGATGATAACACAGACGCCATTGTCTCGTGACTCATTCACGCTTTCAAGCAGTAAACAGGATGCTTGCCTCAGCCATAATCTGTTATCAGTTTTGTTTGAACGCACAGCAACTCACTCATTCGGTTCTCTACCTTCGAACTCTGAACACGTTCATTTGTCTGCCCCTACAAACCCTTTACCGGCCATTAGCATGAAGCGTACTGCCAACCAAACCAAATCGGATGCTGTAAAGAAATTTCATCGTGGTGATGACTTGTTGCGTTCCGACACACCTGTCTCAACTGTGCATGCTAGTACTGGGTCTACATCAACAATGCCTGCTGCAAACAAGTCTGCTTCGTCGGGAATTTCACTAGAAAATTTACCACCCCACCACTTCTCTCTCGAGGGAAACAAGATCGCGAAAGTGACTGATTTTACAGGAACTGTAAGAGTTCATGTCAGGAGCTATGAGTTCGATGGCGAGCTCTTACACCCCACTAAATTCGGTGTTACGATGTCGGCATACACATTCTGCGTTTTCATGGAGTCTAGATTCATGTTTTGGAACATGAACGATATTAAAGTAGTGGGAAAGAAACTGCTTCTTTGTGCAACTCCTTCAAGTTCGGGAACTGTTTACCAGTTTCAATCACTAAATACCGCGGCCAATGGCGCCCTTCAACTATCGCCTACTGCAATATCTCTCACTAAGTCCCAATTCAGTGAGCTCGTTGAAGAATGTCCTAAAATCTGGGAGAGTGTTTGCCAAGTTTTATTTGGAACTGTTTTTAAGAACTTTATCTTAATAAACCAAAGTGTTGAAAATTCCCCAGCGAGCGATGAGGAACTGCATTTCATTCTGGCTAATGTACTCAAGTCCGCCATTGAGCAAAATACATGGACTGTGTTTGATTGTGCTACGTGTCGTTTGCCTCTTGAAGAACAACCCAACAACCAGTTAGGACATGAGTGTGCTCAGTTTACCAACGATGAAAAATGGAATATGGGTTTTAATAAAGCACTTTCTTTACTAGAACCCCAAACTGTTGCGGAATCTTTTTTGAAAGAAGTTAGTTGCTTGCTCATCACAGAAGCATTTGTGAACAATATTGATGCAGCTTCTTTGTTAGAGACGGTGAAGAGTCTTCGTAACAGCAACTCCTGCTAGTTTAAAAAAAAAAAAAAAAGTCCTTTTAGGACTCTTAAAAATTTGGGTAAGGGAAGGGGGAGGGAGGTAGGTAAATTACTAAAAAAAAAAAAGTGAGGAATTAAGTTTTAAAAAAATGCATTTTTTTAGCCATTTCTAATACTAGACCCTAAATTTAAAGTGTAATTATTATTTTTTTATTTTAAACATAAATTTTTGTGAAATTATTTTTTATAGTGACATAAATTAAGTGAATTTTTTTTTTGAAATGGGTCAAAATTTGAGCTTTCAAGAATTTTAAAAGTAAAATTTCTTTTTAGAAATGTTTAAAACAGTAACAGAATGAATGCATTTGTTTTAATGGTGAACTAGTGCTTTTTTTGGAAGACTTTTCTTATGGATATTTGGGTATTTATTAAGGGAACTGGGCCTGATGTTTTCCATTAGGCGGCCAATCGGGGGGATTTCCGACTGGTCTGAGAGCAATGCTTTACAGTATTGAGCCGAAACCAGAGTACAAGGCTTATTTTCGGGGAGTTTGAAATGTTTCAAACTGACTCGCTTCATTCTTTGGGCTGAAAAAGAAGAAGTGCTCTCACTGATGACCCCGCTAGCCTGGGAAAACTAAAACAGTCTGTGTTTTATAACAATTTCTTTCCTTAGACATTTTTCCAAATTTCAACCTCATCTATTTTCAACTTTCAGGAACTTGCTGTGACTGTTTTTTCTGCATTCTGTTTTCTACCTGAATCGTTTTCAACTGAATCGAAAATAGACCTTTTAAAATATTTTCCTTGAACGAAAACGTGCTTCTTAAATTTCATAGTTCCCCATGTTATTCAATGGGAATTTCACTGTTTTTACTGAAACGTGTTTCATCAAAACCGCCCCTAAGAAAATATGAAGTGTTCCATTTTTTAACCCTATATGAGAATGTACTTTTGCGAAACGAACATTATCTGTTTTCAACTTTCCCGAAACGAACCTTATCAGTTTTCAACTTTTTCTAAAACGATCTTTCAATCCAAATTTAAACCCATCTCAATATGAACTTATGAATGCATTTAAAAAAAAAAAAAAGAAAAAAAAACTAAAACTAAAAAAAGAATGACACTTTTTTTTTTCAACTAAATTTTTAATAAGGAATCCAACGAACATTTTTACATAAATTTGTCTTTTTCCGTTTAGAAGTTACAACCGAATTTCCTTCTTGTACAGGAACTTGCAACATTCGTTTATTTTTAATGAACTTTTTGGGTAAATTAATGTCTTTTAATGCTTTAACAAATTCAGGAGGTATGTGCAGCTTAGATCCTTTGCTTCGAAACATAGTCTATGAGGTCAATAATATTCGTGTTTTTCACAATATGTCCTCCGACCAGCAATTCGGCCTTAGGGCTCCAGCCAATAATATCAGAGTTCGTTTTAAAGACGTCCAGCACATTTCTTGCATTTCGCTTCAAGTTAGTAGGAACGGTCTGAATGATAAGGTCTTCCACAACATCTTTTACTTTCTCGTCTTTGACATGTTCTTCTTTCACTGGTTCTTCAGTTCTCGATGGTGTTTCCTGAGATGAAACTGGGGGATTAAAACTCTGTACCTGAATACGTTTATTCAAGACTTGATTATATAATTTCACTTTCACTTCGTCAGACTCTTTGCTTAGTAGGATTTTTTTCATTTCTTTGTCTAAGTCCGTTAACGTTTCCTCTGTTGGTATATGACGTGAAATCCGTTCTTCGGGAATCAGTACCATTTTCTTGGCAAATTCCATTATTTCGTAAGCAGAGTCGTTAATACACTGAGAGCAGCAGGAATCAACACACCTAAAAATCCCCCTTTTTGAATAAGGAGTTTCCTCTTTTTATATAGAGGCGTCTTTTTTCGAGAGAGTGCTCGCAAGGTGTGCTTATGCCGTTGCAGTGAATGTTTCTGGGCTGGAGTAAGCGGAACATTTCCTTTTAGCGTATTCATACAAACTTCGCATAGTGCTTTAATTCCATTTTTTCTACAATTCAATATTAGGTCTTTTAATACTTTTCTTGGACAGTGTTGAATTATGCATAAAAGTTGGACCTGCTGCTTAGACAACGTCATGATGAAAACTGAGACTTATTTCATTTCACCGAGGTTGATATATTACTTGAATGTCTCCTGGAAGAATCTGAGAGCGTAATCTTAATTCTTCCTTGGTCTCTGGTTTTAGATCAATCAATAAATAGCTGTAAGGGGATTTTGTGGCATCCAAATACACTTCTTGAAAAAATTTAAGTTTGCTAGGGTACAACTGCCTCCCTAAATGAGTGATTTGATTCACATCTCTTCGTGATTTAAACAGAAACAAGTAATGCGCATTCAGGGAAATTTCTCGCATTTCTTTGCCTTTATGAAAAATATTTTGAGTAATGAATATCACAGATACATTGAAATGATGACTCCCTCTAGTGAACAAGTGAGTTAATTTTTTATCGCTACCGCATTCAGTCATGAGATCGTCAATAACAAACAGCATTCTTCCTTTCACATAGTCACGGAAATTAGAGGGAAGGCCTTCCACAAATGTCACGTTTTCTATTTCATCGTACAATGTTTGGTGAACCCCGTAGAACCAAACCACATGTTCGGGAGGGGGAGATATGACTTCCCCTTGATGTTGAAGTAAGCGTTTTACAAACTGAGTCTTCCCACAGACAGTAGGACCCGCTATCAGAGCAGTGAAAGGATGTTGTAGTCTGGGCACTTCCATGTTGTCAACTGAAGTCATTAAAAAAGATACAAAATAATTTAAAGACACATAAAATAGATTTCAATCAATTTTTATTTTAAATTCTAAATTTTGATACAATTCGAAATTTATTTCGAACGAAATGATAGGCAAGCACGTCGTTTGTTTCAGATTTCCATCGAAAATTTCTTACAATGGAGTACAAGCTTTTTCCGCGACATCTAGAATACAAGAAGAAAATACAATGTTGTCCACATACGGCTGTAAACGAACTTTGAAGAGGTACATCATTAAAATTTACAGTATCAAACTTGGCAACAAATTGAGCAATAGGGCCTTGAAAATATTCTGGAGAGTGTCCGAAAGAATCAAAGAATTCCATTGTTTTGGGGTTTGACATATACATAGCCAACCAGTGTTTTCCAGGATTTCCATGTCGGTCCGTATTCACAACAAGGCATGCTGGGAACTTGGCAATTCTCTTGGGAAGTCTGTCACAGGCAAACACTCCTAGAAATGATCGTCTTGTTACGTGATCTTGCTTTAGGGTCTTTGCAATTTGAACACTGTTCATTTCTTCAATTGGAGAAATCACAAAGAATGTTTCTGGACTTTGAAATTTCAATTATGTTTCGGAACTCTGCGTAGATTAGCACAGAAATGGTTTTTGCTAAAGCTTTTCCAAATTTGATTTCCACTCTTAAATTTCCCTGTTGGATCAGGTTCATATGCCCTCCATCACACAGGTCGGGACTGAGATTGAATGCATAAAGAGTGTATCCCTTGGAAAATTCCTCTCGATCGATATATATTCCACAATCTTGGCCAAGTTTCTCGGTTCCTTGAAATAGACTATGGAAAGAACGAATTGTGTTTCCCTTTTCAAAATTGGGTTCAAGTGGTTTATGAGGAACTGGCTGTCCGTCAACGTACACGGCTATAAAGTTGACATCATAATGCTTAAATTCAAAGGGGTTGGATTTATATGTACCATTAAAAGCATCGTTATCGACACATCCGATAATCAGTCTTTTGGGCATTTGTCCTAGGAATACGTTGTCTTGCACGAATGACATACTTCCTTGAGAGACGAAATACACTTTGCATAAAACACGGTCAATAGGATACTTGGCTGGAGATTTTTCTAAAGCTTTTGCATGGCCGATGGCAACTCCCGGGTTGACTTTCACTTTTCTCACAAAAATTGATGCATGTTCGATGAGAACTCTGTAATTGGGGGCCTCTGAGGAGGAAACGAGGCAGAAATCAGATTTACTTCGAACCAGTTTAATTTTTACATCCACTAAATTGAGAAGCAGTCTGTTTTGAAAAATAAATCACAGTGCAAGGTTCCAATCATGTCCAACGTTTTGCTGTCTTTCACGAGCTCATAGCGTTGATGCAATCCTTTGTTTGTTGCTGCATTCGTGGGATTAATTTCGTTCAGATGTCCGGCTGTATCCTTGTAAAATCCTTCACATGCTAAATAGGATTTCTTTGCGTCTTCTCCGTAATTTAATAGAGTTTCAACATATGCTCTGTGAGGATACGTGTTGCTTGAGGACGAAATCACTCTTTCGTTTAAACTAACATCAACTTGGGAAAACAGAGAATGAAGAAAACAGTTAATGGGTCCCACGGGCTCTTTGTCAGCTATGACAGAATTGTCAGCTTTCACAATTTTAATTTTTACGTAGAGTTGACTGGAAGACAAATTCATGTATTCTTCTCCACTCCCAGAAATATTAAATTCCAGAGGTCTTTCATCTCGAATGTTGGCCAAGGGGTGATATTCGATCCGTTGTCCTTTTTCTATGCTCGTTTGGGTGGGCGGTAAAGCAAATAAATCAAGCTCTGACTTGAGACATACGGAAGAAAGACTGTGAATCAAAGCCATGGTTTATGGATCAAAAATATCGTGTGCTCTCCTCTTGACTTTCTTTGAACGAATGATGCGTTTCTTCGTATTTCTCTTCCTTTTAACGCTTCCTCCCAACATTTTCTTCACTTTATTAGCTGCTTTGTCAGTGAGAATTTGTCCTGCTTCTTTAGCTCGTTGTTTGGCTGCTATTTTTGCATCCTTTCCTTGCATTAAATCATTTGCAAGGTCGACCCCCGTTCGCAAGACTTGTTTTCCAAGCGTTTTTGCACCTTGTTTGAATAATGGTACCGCCGCTCTAAATAACGAGCGAAAAAGTCCCCCAAGTCCATACCCTTTTTGAAGGGGTGCTCCTTAATAGTAGACTAAACCTTTTCCAGTTTGATTGACGTAATATTCCTCGAAGGATTTTGTACAACAGCGGTATGGTTCATACATGACTACAGAGCCTTGAGACGAAAATGAAGTTTCACGATCGCTCTCCCACGTTCAAATGGTACTAATTCTCCCGAGTGATTCCTTATAACTATTTCTACGGTTTGGAAATGTTTTCTTGCGATAGGCAAATAATGAGGGCGGTCGTATAAGGCGCTCACCACATCTCCGTCTTCTCCGCACACTTTCACGATGCGAAGGAGCGGAGCAACCATGTCTCCCACAGGCTGAGGATCCACAATATCGCTGTACACGTACAATAGGGAAAGCGACGTGTTCAGATCGGCTACGAAATTTCCATGAATTGTGACATCACTCCCTTCTGATGCTGAATACACTCCAGATTGAAAACCTAGAATTTCAGCTATTCCAGGAAATAACTGCAGTTGAGAACCATGAGTTAAAGCTGCTTTGACACGTCTCGTGTTTTTATTAAAAAACATCGTAATTTTTTTCGACCAGTGCTGGGACATGGCTTTTACCACATCTCCCACAGAATCATAATATCCAGCAGGGATTTTTGCTGCTTTCAGTTGATTTGGGCCGACACCGTAAGCAAAGGAATTTGAATTTACATTCACATTAAACCAGGAATGAGGGTAGATGAGTTCGACGAGTCCCACTTCCCAGTCACCATTGAGTTCGATCGGTGAGGGAAGACGCGTGATGAAATGAGAAATTTTATTGTCTGCAAAGTAGCGGAGAGAGCTGTCGCTAGGTAACGTCAGATAGAAACTCATGTTGACGAATGATGTTTCTTCTAAAAACAAGGTCGGTCTTATAGAGAGGTCAAGTCTTCCGCGGGGATCCAAGCATTAAATTTATCAAGATACCCTTTAAATTTAACAAAGTATTCCATTTTTCCTTTTCTTTTGCGTTTCTTCAGAACACGTTCCACAGGAAAGGACTCTGAGAGAGTCACTTTTTTAAGCTCTTCAGCGTAAAATGTTCCCTCCAGCTCTTCATTCAATAAGTCTTTTACTTTGTACACGGGAGGGGATCTTGGAACAAGGTCACTCACCACAAACACTTCTTCCGTCCAATTTGATTCGTATCCCTTTTCAAACTTTAATTTGGATTTAGAAATCCTCACATGATTACCGACTTGAAATTTATAGGTTGGTTTTTCCCTCTTGAGGTCACCATACAGATTGTCAAACACTTGCTTTTCATTGTTTTCGTTCACTTCTACAGGCCTCATTTTTATACTTCGATGGGTAGAATTATTGTAACTGTGGACTAAATCGTTGAGTACGTGGATGAATCTGAACGTATTTTGACTTGAAAAGAATCGCCACATTCTAGTTTTCAGCGTGCGATTGAATCTTTCCACAACACTTGCTTTCGTCTCGTTGTTCGTCGTAAAGAAATGCACCTCGTGCTGTTTTAAAAACTTTTGGAATTCTTTGTTCTTAAATTCAGTTCCTTTATCAGTTTGCAGTTTTAATGGTTTTCTCTGTTCGAAAATCTTGGAAAACGCTTGAACGATATGTGACCCCGACTTTTGTTTTAAGGGAATTACCCACGCATATTTGGAAAATATATCAATACACGTCAACAAGTAACGAAATCCATCATTATATTGACTCAAACTGGGAAGGTCAACCAAGTCTGCTTGAAACTGTTGATCTATTTTATTCACCAACACTCTGTTTCTCGGAAAATGATGTCTCGTCGGTTTGTGGAGGGTGTACGTTTTCTCCCCCTTCAGCCATTTTTCGACGTCTTTTTTCTTGATTCCTTCTTTCTTGACAGCACGGAATAAAGCATTCACACCACCGAAGCTTCCTTCTTTTACGGCTGTAAGATAAGTCTGTTTCATTACATCCTCCATTACAACAATTCAACGAGAGATGTTCAACCGTAACAGAAAAATTCATGTTCACACCAACTCGTTCACAACTCAAATAACGTCCACCCCCCCACCCCCTCACACTCCATTTTTAAATGAAATTCCAAGAAAAGTCCCCAAAAACATTTTAACACCGTGAACAAACATCTTCTTATCTCAAACATATTTTACCAATGGTCTGATGGTCTAGGGGAAGAATGTACGCGCCGCCCCGGTGGCGCAGTGGTCTAAGGCGTTGGCCTCTGATCATTCGTCCGAAGGGGTCCGGGTTCGAATCCCGGTGAGGCATGGATGTTGTGTTTGTCTTACGGCACTGGCTCTCTCCTTCCCTGGAACCAGTGACCCTAAATTAGGGACGGGCGACTGCTTATAGCCCATTGAGTTGCTCACGGTGGTCGTTAAACCTCCAATCCAAAAAAAGAATGTACGCTTTCTGAATGAATTAATGCTAGTTCGAATCTCACCGAGACCATTAGAGCATTTTTATGTACTCTGAAATAAAAAAAAAATTAAAAAAAAATTGCAACGTTTATAAAAAAAACCTAACACCCAACGAAAGCTCTAAAAATATAAGTTTAATAAAACAAATTCGAGGAAACAAAAAATATTGGAATGGACAAAAAAAAAAAAACTTCCTCCAAAAATTTGACAAAAGTCCAATAAATCTCCCGAGAAAAACATAAAGTTCCAAGAAGCACCGCCAGCGGCAGCACATCGAGTTGACATCCCCTATGTCCACCCCTTTCCCACTCGGTCGTTGCCATCCCTCAAAAGATCCATTGAAAGTTCCAAGAAGCACCGCTAGGGGCAGCACATCACGGGGACGATCGCGTGACAAAAATTCTGACTCGGGGGCAGCACATCGAGTTGACATCCCCCTATATCCACCCCCATTCCCTCTCGGTCGTTGCCATCCCTCAAAAGTTCCATTGAAAGTTCCAAGAAGCACCGCTAGGGGGCAGTACATCATGGGGACGACCACGTGACAAAAATTCTGACTCGGGGACAGCTGGGACAGTCTCGTGGGCAGCCAGGGGCAGCCTCGTGGGCAGCCAGGGACAGCTAATGTTAAGTCTATGGGAGGGCTGCCCCTGTGCCAGAAGTCTCCCTTTTCCTCTACTTGGGACATCATCGGGCTAAGTGAGGTAAGGAGAAAAGGAGAAGATCTCATTGAACTGAAAGGTGGACATTTCTTCTACTATCGTGGGACAGATATTGGCAGAACTAGTGGTGTTGGATTTATAATAAACAAGAAACTGAAGGATAAAGTTGTAGAAGTGGAAAGTTCCTCCGACAGAGCTGCACGACTCGTTATCCAACTCTCGAGAAGATACCAGGCTCAGATTATTCAAACTTATGCACCAACCACAAGTCACCCTGAAGAAGAAATTGAAGAATTTTATGAGGAAATTCGTCATCTAAATAATAAAGGTAAGCAATACTTGAAGATAATTATGGGAGATTTCAATGCAAAAATAGGGCAACGGCAACAGAATGAAACTTCAGTAGGTAAATTCGGTCACGGCAACAGAAACCAGCGTGGAAATACTCTCGTTGAGTTTGCAGAGGCAGAAGGGTTTTTCATCTTGAACTCCTTTTTCAAGAAAAAGCCACACAGGATATGGACATGGAGATATCCAAATGGGACGACAAGTGAAATTGATTTTATTATGTGTAACTAAAAATTCGTCATAGAAGACTGCAGTGTGCTAAACAAGTTCAACACAGGCAGTGACCATAGATTGGTGAGATGTAAGATGCACCTCAACACTAAACTCGAACGTGGAAAGCTCATAAGACAAACAAAATGTATTGACATAACCAACCTTAAAAAACACCATAATACCTTCAAGTGGGAACTGAAGAATAGATTCTCTGCTTTAAAAGGTCTAACATCGGAAGAAGTGGATATTTCTGAAGTTAACAGAAAAGTAACCAAAGCTCTTATGGAAACAGCAACAAAATTAGCTGGGTCTAAGAACAAGTAGCATGTGAACAAATTATCAGGAAAAACCAAAATGTTGATGCAAAAAAGAAGAGAGATGAGGACAACTAAAGAAGATGTGACTTCTAAAGTGGAATATATAGAGCTATGCAGGACAGTACGAAAAAGTATCACTGAAGACGTAAGGAAATTCAACTGTGAACTAGTGAGAAAAGCAATTGAAAACAACCAAAGCCTAAAGATAGCAAAGGGACATCTCAGTAAGGGAAGAAAACAGATTATGGCACTGAGAAAAGAAGATGGTTCTGTAACACGAAATAGAGGCGAAATTTCGACAAGAGTGAAAGATTTCTACTCCAAATTATATGAAAGGGATGATACATGTACTCCAGACATCATGAAAGGTATCAGTACCAGAGTTCTTCCAGTCCTCTCAGCAGAAGTTGCACATGCAATCAAGAACATGAAGCGGGGAAAAGCTCCAGGAGAAGATGGAATTACTGTAGACATCATACAAGAAGCAATTGGAGAAATCGAAACAGTACTCGCCCAAATTTTCACTCGATGCCTTAATGAAGGGAAGATTCCTGAGGATTGGAACAACGCTACAATGACCCTGTTGCATAAAAAAGGTGACATTGAGGATCTCAGGAACTACAGACCTATCAGCCTCCTATCAGTGGTTTATAAAATCTTCACTAAAGTTCTTTCACACCGCTTGAAGGTAACACTGGACATGGCTCAACCGAGAGAACAAGCTGGATTCAGGAGTGGCTACAGCACAATAGATCATATCCACGTACTGAGAGAACTAATTGAAAGAGCGAGGGAATACGAACTTCCATTGTGCATGGCTTTTATCGATTATGAAAAAGCCTTTGATTCGGTGAAACCATCAGCAGTTATAATGGCTCTGAAATCCTGCGGTATTGAAGATGCATACATTAATATTATTAATAACATCTGTGAAAATGCAAGTGCAAAGATTTGGCTGTTTGAAAATACAACACACATAAAAATTAGAAAGGGAGTGAGACAAGGTGACACCATATCTCCGAAACTCTTTAATGCCACATTGGAAACTGTCTTTCAAAGAACTGGGAAAACAAAGGAATAAAGATTAATGGAGATTATCTAACCCACCTTCGTTTTGCTGATGACGTAGTCATTTTTGCAACTACCCCATCAGAGCTGCAGAGTATGATCCAGGAACTTGCTGACAAGAGTAAAGAAGTAGGATTAAAAATGAATTTTCAGAAGACAAAAGTGATGTTCAATGCTTTTACAAGAATGAAGATTTATCGATTGATGGGGAAAAGCTGGAGATAGCAGACACCTACGTTTATCTTGGACAGCAGATATCAAGTGAGGGTCACATTGATGAAGAAATTAATCGGCGTACAAAACTTGCCTGGAGAGCTTTTGGAAGAAACAGCATGATTTTCAAGAGCAATATGCCATTATGTCTTAAAAGAAAAGTGTTTGATCAATGCATCCTTCCAGTGATTACGTATGGTGCATAGACGTGGACCTTAACTAAAAGAGACATACAAAGGCTGCAGACAACTCAAAGCAGCATGGAGAGGTGCATGCTTGGTGTAACCAGGAGAGATAAGAAGAGGAACTCGTGGATCCGAAAAATGACAAGAGTGGAAGACAGCATGATAAGAGTTAAATCTCTGAAATGGCAATGGGCTGGACATACTGCCAGAAGGACAGACCATCGATGGACAGCCGAAAGTTTAGATTGGGTTCCAAGGGACAGGAAAAGACCCAGAAGAAGACCACATGGGAGATGGATGGATGAAATTCGATAGTATGCAGGAGTGACATGGAGGAGACTGGCACAAGACAGACCGTTGTGGAGGAAACTTGGGGAGACCTTCATCCAGCAGTGGATTGATAATCATTGACAATGATGATGATGATGATGATGATGATGATGATGATGATATATATATTTATTTATTAATGACAAGAGTGGAAGACATCATGATCAGAGTTAAAGCCCTGAAATGGCAATGGGCTGGACATACTGCCGGAAGGACAGACCGTCGATGGACAGCCGAAATTTTAGATTGGATTACATGGGACAGGAAAAGAACCAGAAAAAGACCACATGGGAGATAGGTGGATGAAATTCGAAAGTATGCTGGAGTGACATGGAGGAGACTAGCACAAGACAGACCGTTGTGGAGGAAACTTGGGGAGACCTTCGTCCAGCAGTGGATTGAGAATGGTTGACAATGATGGTGATGATGATGATTTATTTATTAACCAGAAATAGCACATTAAAACTATATGCACATACATTTTTGACGAAAATTAGCACAATAATATAAATATACATACGTATGTGCATATAAATTTTTATTAGCAAAAATTCATTAGATGACGATGTCCCATATATGTTCTCAGTTAAAAAAATAGCATAATAACCGCAATATTTGGAATGTTTCTAGATCAGAAATAGTTAATTATTATCCTGACATAAAAATTTCGCTTTCATAAAAATCTTTTTTGACACTTTATTTTAAACTTATTAAAATTATAAACATTTAAAGGCAAAAAAGTAACGACATTTGGTGGTTATATGGTGGTCGGTAAATAAGGCAAATTGAAATGTACTTACCATTAAAAATAAATAATCCGAATATATCAGCAGAAATAATTGTTCAAAAAACACATCAGCAGGAAAATATTAAATTTGGTCTGCTAACGCGGATTTTGGTGGTAAGATATATATGTACATTTCGGTGATAAATATAAATTCACTTATCACTAAAAATAAATAATCCGAATATATAGGCACTAGGCAGAAAGAAAAGTTTAAGAAAACAACCATGGCGTTTTTGTCGGAAAACTTGAAACATATTTTACAATGGACTGGCGAGGTGAAACTTGATAGATTTCAAAATTTAACTTTCCTAACCATTTTTTCCGCAAAAGTTTTTACGACATCCTCATAACTGATTGTATTTGTTTTGTCACTCTCTATAGATAATATCGCTAGGCTTGATAGGCGATCTTGGTGCGTTGTTGATCTGAGATATGATGTTATAAGCTTCATTTTGCTAAACGTCCTTTCACATGTCGCTGACGTTGTTAGCAGAGTAGTATATATTCTTAATGAAAAAAAGTTAGGGAATGCATTTTGTAATCCATTCGTATGAATCACAGATAGTAAATCAGTGCAACTCAACTGATATAGATTTTTACAAAAATACTGTGCTTGATCTTTAAATGATTCAAGTTCCAAAGAAAATTCCAGCTTATTTAAATCTTTGGAATAGTTTGTTGCCAGATGTATATATTGCGCACATTTTTAAGTCTCCACTGTTCATTTTCATTATTTTCTCCCCGCAAAGAAAAGAGAAACCTGAGTTTAGGGTTTTGGTGCTTTCAGTTCTAGCTTTCACTTCGATTAGCAATCGGTTGAAAATAATATTTATGTCTTGCTTGAACAGTTCTTCTGACGAAAACAAGCAGGATTCATCATTTCCAATTTCGCCGGCCGTCTTCTTCCTCTTAGATTTCCTTTTTTCTTGTAACGCTGCCTCAACAGATATTATACAGCTGCAATATTTGTTGCTTCGTCAAGCCAACTTTCAAAGCTTCAATTTCGTATTCTGTGCTAAGTAGCGATCAAACCTTCCATTAAACAGATTGATCTGCTCAATATTATGACGCTTTTTTGAATTTCGATATTTATACGATTAACTTTTCTCAGTATACAATTCCATATAACAAGATTCAGGATGAACTTAAAGTCTGTTATAGCGTGAAAAAGACACCCTGCATCAGACTTAACTTCTGGAGGGAAATTTCCGCTTTTTATTTCTTTAAGTCCTTGAGCCACTTCAGTCCAATTCCTTTACAGAGCATCCACAGATTCCCGTTTGGCAGACCATCTTGTATGGCTGGTTCCTTTTAAGTTACTTCCGGTGTATTTCTTCATAAATTCCCATCGTGCAGTCGATGATGCAAAAAAGCAGAATATACCCTTTGCACAATACCGAAAAGGTACGACGCTTTTCGGCAGCTAGAAGCAGCATGAGCACCCACCAGATTGAGTGAGTGCGCTATGCACAGCACAAACACTGCGAACATGTTTTTTTCTTGTATCCTCGCCTGGACTCCTTTGTAAACACCAGCCATGTTTAATCCGTTGTCATAAGATTCTCCTCGACAATCGGCTATCTTAAGGCGATCTCTCTCTAATTTACTTAGAATTGTATGAGATATATATTCTCCAGTTTTACCGTGTAAGTCTATGAAGTCAATAAAACTTTCTTTTATTTCGCATTTTCCACTTTCGTCAATTTTTACGTACCGAATGACCTCACTCATCTGCTCACAGTGACACACATCACGTGTGGCATCAAATGTAATAGTGAAGTATTTCGCAGATAATATCTCTTTTATTATTACTTCACATACTTTTTCGGCCATGAGTTCTATGATTTCAATTTGAATGGTACTGGACAAGTAACTCACTTACCGCTTTTTCAAATTTTCCAATGTATTTTGTAACGTAGAGTTGTGCTTTGATAAAAGTAATATCAGGTTTACGGAACTCCCTTGTGTTTTTGAAAGACAAGCTGTAGTTAATGTACGCCCTTCTCATTCCCCGAAGGTAACAACTCGTTTTTTGAAGTCCTGAAGTCCCTGCTGTTTAATTCTATAATCGCAGAGCCAATTGTTATCGACCTCGGTAGTTTTTTTACGAGAATTTAGATGTAGAAGCTAATTTTTTCATGATGATGATGATGAATTTCGGCTTTTTTTTTTTATTCTACTCGGCGATTTAACATTGCTAAAACGTTTCCTGGTTAAAGTTATGATCGGCTCGAATTGCCGTGCCGCCCCCTCCATACTGCTGCCCGGGGCAGCTGCCCATCTTCGCTCCCCCCTAGATCCGGCCCTGTGCATTCGTTACGAATTTCACCAAGGAAAAAGTGCTACAAAAGTGTGTGCATCGATATGTTCTGTTCTGGGGGAGAATACTGTATCGAAAAGCACGTATGAGTTTTGGTTTTAGCGATCGAGAAAGTAGCGGCACCCCGCAGAAGGTTGCACATGAGGAATTGCAAGCATTGCTGGATGAAGATTTGTCTGAAACGTAAAAAGAACTAGCTGAACAACTGGGGGTAACTCAACAAATCATTTCCAATTGTTTACGCGTAATAGGAAAGATTCAGAAGGAAGGAAAACGGGTGCTACATGGCCTGAGCCAGAGGAACTAGGATGAGCGTCCCATGAAGTGGTTGAATCTGTTGAATGAACAACACATAAAGTATTTCCTGTGAAAAATCGTTACGGGTGATGAAAAGTGGATATGGTACGACAATCCCAAACGCAAAAAAAAAAAAAAAACGCTGGACAGACCCCAGTGAAGCATGCAACGACTTCGACACCGAAACGCAATATTCACTCCAAGAAAGTTCTGCTGTGCATCTGGTGGGATATGAAGGGTGTGCTCTATTATGAACTATTGGAACAGGATCAAACTCTTACTGCTGATCGCTATAAGCAACCATTGCGGCGATTGAACCACGAAATCTGTCGGAAACGTCCATTCACAGGCAAAGGATTGTGTCCCGTGAAATTACTGCATGACAACGCTAGGCCGCATCTCGGGAAATCTGTCAAGGAAACATTATTGACGCTTGGCTGGGAAGTTTTGGAGCACCCGGCGTCTAGTCCCGACATAGCCCCTTCAGACTATCATTTGTTCCGATCGACGCAACATGGTTTGTCTGCTGTACGGTTCCGGACATGTGACGATGTGCGAAAATGGGTTGACGACTTCATGGCTGGAATCCGTCAGCTGCCCGACCGATGGCGTAAGGTGATCGATAATGACGGCGCATATTTTCATTTTTAAAGAGGTATTGCTGTTTTCTCTCAAATTGCATTTTGCTTTGTCTTAAAACGCTTTAAAACTTATTTGTACATCTAAGTACCATAACGTTTATGTAAAAAGTTCGTCATATAACTAAGGCGGGAAGAGAGGAAATAATTATGCGTCATTAATATCGGACTTTGAAACAGTGGAGGTTAAGTAGAAGCACGTAGCTGATCAAAGTCGAGTGAAATTCAAGGTATTGGTGCATCTTTCTGATTTTCAGTAGATCCACAATAAAATATTCAAAATAAGTACACATTTATTACAAATAAATCAAAGAAATAAATGAATTTCTAAAAATATATTGAAAAAAAATTGCTCTCGCAACAAAAGCATGTGAATGTCTTCCAGATACGGCACATCAGTGGTATGATTAGTCTAGTGACCCAGACTAAAACCGCGAGGTTTTGAGGGAGGAGAATAATGTAAGGTTCAAGAATGGCTTTAAACTTACCAATTTAGCTCATTTTATTTGTTTGTTTGTTTCTTTTATTGGGGTTAATGACGCAAGAGCCAGGATTGGCCACAGAGTGTCAACTGAAAAGTACAGTCCAAAAACAGTTACATGTTCACATAGGGCCGTCGGGACGCCATCCGTCAGCTGGAGCACCATCTGACCCCATGCCGGTTTGCTCATTTTCCACAATAGCTCACGGGGCAATAAGCTTGGTTGCGTTGCATCTAATTTCTTTTTTTTTTTTTTTTTTACGAGAATGAGATCCCCAGTAGGTCTACAGAAATAACCGAGCACTGTGTTTAAATTTGCTTTAAACTACAAGTCCTTTTATTTCCTTTCCGTATTTCCGTATTTCCCAGTTTCCCTTCTCTCCTTCTCTTTTAGGTTCGGCAAATCTTAAAAAGGAAATAGAAAATACGCTCTCTGCAGTGTGAGTCGGGATGGGAAAATGGCGTAACGCAGATATCTTGAGCTGCATGATGTACCGGAACCAACGGCTTGGAGAAATATTGGCAGGCTAGAAGAAGGTGAGACACAGCGGACAGTAGAAGAAGCCATTGAAGCATGGACGCCTCAATCAAATGTTACGGTTGATAAATTAATATCGGTGATGTGGGAGAAGTTAGGAAAACGTTTTACAGTGAGAAATCGTAATGCTATACGTGGCAAGTTTAGTTTTTTAGTAAAAATAATTCTTTATATATAATTCAATAGAAAACGACTTGAAGTCAGAGAATAATTTTTGTTGTTCTGTTCAGTAGCGGATACCGCGGGCAAAGGACTACCACCTTTTTTTTTTTTTTTTAAATCTTGAAATTTCAGCATTTATCTATGACAATGGAGCCACTATGAAGGATAAAACACAATGGACTTCAAAAAACATAATTTTTCGACCTAAAATCCTTATACACTTTATGTATACTTTGAGCGGCTCATACTTTAAATAGTCATAAAAAATGACGAAATAATTTATCTACAAATTGTGAGCATTTTCAGCAGTGTTCAAGAAATATATGCTTTTTTACGCTTTCCAACCGTAGGTTGAAGAAGCGTATATGCTCCAGCTTTTTCCGTTCGTCCATCTGTCCGCACCATAACTCGCGTAAAAATGGTTCGATTTCGATGAAATTTTAGTATGTGGTAGGGAGCCACCTGGGGACGAACCCTATTGAAAATGGGACAAATGGGGTCAAATGTCACGACGTAGGAGCGGGATCCATTCCATTGCCCTTATGCGTCATAACGCGTAAATATGGTTCGATTTCAATGAAATTTTAGTATGTGGTAGGGGACCGCCTGGGGACGAACCCTACTGAAAATGGGTGAAGTGTCAAAAGTCAGGACATAGGAGCGGGATGCATTCCATTACGTGCGTGCATCATAACGTGCGTAAAAATGGCTCGATTTCGATGAAATTTTAGTATGTGGTAGGGGACCACCTGGGGATGAACCCTATTGAAAATGGGCAAAATGGGGTCAAATGTCACAACATAGGAGCGGGATCCATTCCATCGCCCTTATCCCATACTATTGAGGTGGACGTCAAGTAATTTTGCTTCCTATAGTTCCAATGGAAAAACTTTTGTACACATTTCCTTCACAATTAGTGTGTTCCCAAGGATGAAAATTTTAACATTGATTAAAATAACTTCATATTATAACTTGGAATACTTAATAGTTTCTAAAACATAACCATAATTATATTAAACTTTTCCTTTGGTGGTGTTGAAACCAGAAAAAAGATGGCGCGACCTGTACTTTGATGACGTCAGTAGACAAAAAATGTTGGATTGCATAATTATGGTTATGTTTTAGGAAATATTAAGTATTCCATGTTATAAAATGAAGCTACTTTAATCGATGTTCAAATTTTCATCCTTGGGCACGCATTAATTGTGAAGAAAATGTGTACAGAAGTTTTTCCATTGGAAGTACAGGAAGCAGAATTACTTGACGTCCACCTTAAAGGAGCAATTCTTGTATCTATGTAAATTTTATTTTGAAAACGGCTCTAAGGATTTTGATGAAAGTCGTTAATCTACCGTTTTCTGGCACTAGAAATCGATTTAGCTTGATCTCGACTTTGGGAAAATTCGTTTAGTGGATTAAATAACCACCTCGAGTTATCACGTTTTTAGTGTCATGGCGTCGTCCTATTAATGTTTCCCATGCTTAGAAATCTTATGACGTCACACTCTCGCGATTGAGATGTTGGCGCGTGGTCACGCCATCTGCCTCATTACGTCACGCTTTTTATAACGTCACACTCTCGCGGCCATCTGCCTTATTACGTCACGCGTTGTGTGCGTGTTACACTTTACCTCTATTTTCTTCTAGAACAAAAAGTGAGTTGTGCCAGCTGCTTGGAATTGATGCGTAGTACAGTATAAGCAGCGGAACGCTGATGTGTTTTTCCCTTCAAATGGTAAACTGTTAATACAGCATTTTTTTTTTGTTACGTTTTTGAATAGTCACTTGATGACGAGCGTATCCGCTGTGCTAAAATATGATTAGTTCATTTTTATTAATTACTATTAACAGAGTGTCACGTGGATGGTAAAACAATATGAAAAAAATATGGCTGGTCGAACCCCTACGAAACGTGGACGTTTCAACATCAGTAAGAAGAATAAGTAGAATACGGCAGTGTTGGAACAAGAACAAGCGGAAGAAGTAAATATGGAACAGCTTGCACATTCAAGAGCCGATGGTTTCCGATCACTTCCATTGGAAGATCAGCCTACAAAACGACCATTTCGAACAGCTAAGGCGAGGAGCATGGAAATAATGTCCGACGTTATTATAACCCTAATGAATCTATATTGGAAGAAAACCTGATCGAATGCGGCGAATAAATAGACAGCGAATCGCAGCTGAATCATCCGAAGAACGTAACCAGCGCTTGGAAGAACTACGAAGTCGTTCATCACAGCGAATCGCAACCGAAACTGCGGATGAACGTTTTCAGCGACTGGAACACTTAGGACAACGTGCAACTGAACGACTTAGCATTACAATACTTGGAAACAACATATCAAAATTAAAAAAAAATGTGCTCTCATCCCCCTTTAACCGAGCGATCTTCGGTGTCCCTAATATTGCGTTATAACTTACGTAAAAATGCTTCGATTGAGACAAAACTTTATCATGTTGTTCCGGAATTATTCTTTACCGGTTCTGTTGAATATCATCGAAATTGGGTCAAAGGTCAGGTCATAGGAGCGAGGTTTATTCTACAGCCATTATCCTCATAACTTGAATAATGCTTTCTTGTATGTTGGAAAGCGTATCATAATCAATGCATTGCACGATTTTACTAACTTGTTTTTCAGGATTACATTACCGTTGGTGAATCATAAAGAAAGAGCTTCCAGCGTTAACTATATGACCAAGCTCTGAAACATAGTGGGGAAATAGGATCGATGCAATAAGGTCACCCTTAGAGGACTGTGGTACAATTTGGATGTAATCCAAGATATATTATATTAACGCTTTAACGAATCTTTTAGAGACATTGTACACGAAATTTAACCAATCTTTCTTGGGAAAAAGAATTAAACCAAAAACAAAAAAACAAACTGTAAGGTGACGGAGCCGGGCCCCACTAATTATTTCCAGGTAGTAATATTTTCTGTAATTATTTCTCATTTCAAAGGCAATGTATTGTAAATTGAACGCACCTGTTGGCACGTGGTACGTTTCCTTTGTGAGACGGATTGTGTAACACCGAACAATGCACATGACTAGCAAGATCCGTTGACTTCGACCGGGTCGACGGGGTCTGATGTATTGGTCAAAGGTCACCACTTCCGGTGAACAGCTAACTCTACACCAAGAGGATTTCCAGAGGCGGAAAGGAGGGGGGGGAGATTAAGGATATAAAAGGAAGCGACACGTTCGCTAGAGAGGCTTTTCGCGTTTCACCAGCGTGCGTCGGATGGGGACCGCCAGCCCCCCCCCCCCCCCCGGTAACAAATAAGGGCGTCTTTCTCCCCCTTTCTACCTCACTTCCGTGTCGCTTTCCTATCGGGCACTCTAGCCCAAATCTCCTAGCTTCCTATTTCTAAGGGTTGTTTAAGACCTGGGGTCAGACACTCTCTGCCTAAAATCCTCTACATATGATCTATTACGCGCTTCACCTTCCACGGAGTTGGACGTCGTGTTTTACGCAGAGAGTGCCGGTTAGACCTCTCGGGGGTTTTCGTTTTCACTGACGGAGGGGTCAGGGTTTTTCGGCGATAAGAGATTAGCCGGGATTTTAGACGGAACGACTCAAGTCCACGTGGCGGAGGGTTTTTCGGGATATCGGTGAGATAGTGAAGTGTTCTCTAGCTAGAAACCTGTTGGCACGTGGAGATAGCCAATCGAACGGAACTTATTCTTTCATCTATTAAATTGTGTCTCGTCTAACCAAGGACTTGTTATTGGAGTACCTCATTATCGTAGATCTTAAGAATTGCTGACTGCACGTTCCAGTATTTCAGCGGTCGAGTTCAACTCATCGGCACTCAAAAGAACCTACGTCAGACCCGTTTGAGAGATTCGGATTCTGTAAGGCCCAGTGGCAGATCGAACCCAGCGGGACCTGTCACAAACATTCAAGTTTATTTGTTCCAGAAAGATCTGGTACGCTCTTTCAACAAAAAATAATTATAGTAGCAAATTAATGTAAATATAGTACTCAAAAATTATATACAGCATATGCACAATCGTATCAGAATAATATGATCACTTACCTAATAATGGGAATAACCACACTTGGCTCGGATGGCAGCGGCGAGACGGCGTGGCATGGACGCAATGAGGCCCTGGAAGGTTTCCCGAGGCACACATGCCCATTCGGACTGCAGCAGAGCACGAAGGTCACGGAGATGGCATGGTTGTGGGTTGGCACGTCGAACCTGCCGATCCAAATAGTCCCACAAGTGCTCTATGGGATTGAGGTCGGGCGACTCGCCGGCCAAGGCAGAACGGAGTCATCGCTGTCGTGTTCCTGGAACCAGTCACACAGCTCCTTAGCTACGCGGCACGGTGCATTGTCTTGTTGGTAGACACCATCACCGCCAGGGTAAACGTCCAACATCAAGGGATGCATGTGGTCAGCGAGAATGGACAGATAGCCATTGGCGTTCAGGGATCCATCAAGTGGTATCAGCGGTTCCAGATCATACCAGGAAAATGTCCCCCAGACATGCATCCGGCCTGAACTTGACCGACAAGCGTGTCCGGATGTTGGTTCTCGTGTGTCTGACGCCGTATCCACCACCGCCCGTCACTTCCGTGGAGTAGAAGCCTCGATTCGTCGGAGAAGGCAACTTTTCCCACTCTTCCACTGTCCAATGATGGTAGTCCCATGCGAACTGCAGGCGTCATTGCCGATGGACCTGAGTTAACATGGGCGCCTTGACGCAGCGTCGACTCCGGAGACCATGCGTAACAAGGTTCGCTCTACTATAATTATCGGGGATCCGTACCTGTGTGCCCTAGCGTTCATTTGCGTGGTCAATTTGAGATGTACTACAGAGGTTAAAGCACATGTAAAGACGACAAATCTGCAGCGATACATTCCATCCGTGTAGATTAGTTGGAAGAGCAACTTACTCAGGAACGAGGAGGCGCGGATATGATCCTGTTGTTATATACAATTATTTTAAACGTTATTATCATAGGAATAATCATATGTTATAAACAAATATTTAACCAATACCAATTCACCATAGTTATCTTCAAACGTTAATTGGTACCAACGTTACATTCTAATACAAAACACGTGTTAAAGTTATGAACAATGGAACACGTGTTGATGTTATTCACTGGAACACGTGTTACTGTCATCAATGTTAAATACAAGGTGTTAATTTTATTGTTATATTTATTATTATGAACAAATTATAGGTGCATCAATTACAGATCATTTACCGATTAAATTTACTTTATCGTGCCTTTTTATAACTATGGGACTTTTGTTCTACAGTGATCGTATATGGACAAAAACGTGCCCCTTATATGTACTGGCATATAATAAAGCACGGCGTTGTGATTCACCTTTATCCCGTCACTGGAATGGTGGGGGAGTAAAGGTGCCGCTCGTGAAAGAAATTAGAAACATAAACACATATCTTAGTTTACACATACCTTAACTTATGTCTTGTGTGGCTATAAGGAAAACAAACAGGAGTCTTATGTGGAAGTAATAAAAATGGTTTAATACGTGAGATTTAGGAACACTAAGGTACCACGTGCGTGGGTGCAGCCGTTAACAATACCTTACACATAAAATTTACTATTATTACGATTTTTCTCTATAACGTCTCCGATCATTTCTGCATACATCTATCTATCTATCTATCTATCTATCTATATATATATATATATATATATATATATATAAGTGCAATGCTGGGTGATTTATTTTACTTTTAGTTCTTTTTCTCCTATGCTTTACTTAAAGGTTTTAACTAGCTAACTGGGTTTTCATTGTTTGATCAGGACCAATACACACGCCACGTGCTCTAAATAGGGTTATGAATTAATTTAAGCAAGTACATGCAATAACAGGGAAAAGGAAAATAACTTATCTGGTATCTCCATATGTCTTTCAGGTTTTCAACACTGGGCATATACACCTAATTTAGCTGACTGGCGCTATCCGAACTCGGCTCTCCGTTTGTCAACGCTGGGCATACTTCATCTCTCTCTGGTCATACTCGGCACTCACTACCCACGTCTGTCCCTTGCCGCTACTCGTCCTCTACTCCTCTTGACCAGTGAAGACCTTCTGACCTTCACCTTGTCCGCGGATGCCAAGGTCACTTGACCAGTCTGGGATTCATCTAATCCGTCACTTCGCTCCCTTCTTGGGAACTGACCCTTCAACTTTTCCGACCCCCCTATATCCCCTGGTGCCTAAGTATCGTCACAAGGCTTGAGATTGCCTCCCGCTATCCCCTGGAGCTATCTATGCACGTGCATCTTGGACTAAATTTATTTTAAATAATTTTATCTCCAACATTCCTCCCTTACCAGATGTAATCTTTATGGGGGGCCAAAAGGAATGCTGGTGGGAAAGACTACACGCACGGATAGACTACTCCATCCTTACCTAGTAATCCTCTATCTTTTTCCTCATGTGCACTTACATATACATATAGCAATGAAATTATATAAAATATTCATAATCACACTTATACACAATACACTTTTCAAACACAAAAATTAATTAACTGTTACGGTCCTGCACCCACATTACATATCTAAAAAATATCAATTCAGTGATACTGCTGACATCTGAAGCTTACATGCACGTGTCGTTTAGTACACTTTGAGCTGTTGCTGACCAAGTATCAGTAACACATTTAACTGCCAAACGCTTTTCCGTTTGTTTGTTTTTATATTCAATTTTTTTATTGTCATTGTCCACATCCACCGATTCTTGAGTTTTATTGTTTGACTTAATTTTTTTTTTTTTTCTGGTGGAAAGTAAGACAAGATGAAATTGTTCGATTTACGTTCAGTTCTGCGATTCACACACAATTCACACAAAAAGTTATCAGACATCAAACCAATATCACTGGCAGTTCGCAATATTTGGAGAACATTGTCACCTGATTTGTGCTATTTATATGCTGGTAATAAAATTAGCTGTAGAACACTTAGCTCTGTACGTATATGTTTATCTAGGTATTATTCGTCCACAGTCACCTATAACATGGGTTATTCACCAAGGTCTCTTTGACCCTGGAACACAGTAACAGCAAAATCATTTCACCTGTGTTTTATTCATCTCGGCATGCGCCCTCATGGACACTGTCCTTTGTGCTTTCAAACACCACACCGCTCATCGGCCATACCGTTTTCACTACCTGTTGACCACATAGCACAACAAAGTCTTCGCTGTCAATGTAGCACTTTATTTAGTCTGTAGGTCATCCACATGAAAAAAATGCGTTGCATTCACAGTAATTACGACCGTCCTTGGATACACCAGCACGCTTACATTACGCATGCCACGTGCGATCCGTTCATGATTTTCAAAAGCTTGCATCATTACTTGAATATCCTCCTGTTGTTTGAGTTTGGGAAAAGAAAACGGTGTTTCAATCACTGCTGCACTCTAGTTCCCGTAGGAAGCATAGTTCTTTTGTTCACCAACGCATGGTTCTTTTTGTTCACCAACACGTGGTTCTTTTTGTTCACCAACACATGGTTCTTTTCGTTCACCAACACGTGATTCTTTTTGTTCACCAACACGTGATTCTTTTTGTTCACCAACACGTGATTCTTTTTGTTCACCAACACGTGATTCTTTTTGTTCACCACTACATGGTTCTTTTTGTTCACCAACACTTGGTTCTTTTTGTTCACCAACACGTGATTCTTTTTGTTCACCAACACGTGATTATTTTTGTTCACCAACACGTGATTCTTTTTGTTCACCACCACATGGAACACACTGACTTTGCTCACACTTTGATTTTTTTTTTCTTCTATAACCTTCTCTCTTCCCCTGATTACGCACTGTACCGCTCTGTCATTACAGAGACTAGACGCGGCAGCGTGATCCGTCAATCCAAACAAAGTCAACTACCCAGTGGTTTAATTTTCATTTACCCTTATCTACATTTATTATTTTTTTTTCCAGAATAGTTGTATATCTAATATCTTAGATTTACACTATTCTTTCCTTCCCAAGCAAAGATAGATCCGCTCAACCCAATTATTCATTACCTTCACGCTGCACCTAAACATTATTAACATTAATATTTAAAGTTACACTTGCCAATATCACTATTAAATTTTTATTTGACGAATTTTTCGTGCATACCTCCACAAGAGATAACCATGTGTTCCTGGGGGAATATTCTGATGTATCATAACGTTAGCTAACCAGTTAAGAAATTTCCTTTTTTTTTTTTTTTTTACTCACCTTTCTATGAACTAACTACACACAGACTTGAAACATACTTGAAATACGGACTGGAAAATAATATCCGAACTCGAGAAAATTTTATACATATATATTACACAAAATACTAGTGAATTTTCCACCTTTTGCTTTAATATTATGAGATATATGCTAATCCTATAATAAAACATTCTGACTTACTAACTTCCGTTTAAAATGCCTTCTAACTACAATAATGAATTACTAAATCTATCAAATAAATTTAATAAAGATCCGAATTAGATTTGCTACTGGAATTGGGGCTGGGGGGAGGAGGGTGTAAATGAAATAAACTGCAGCTCTTCTATTGCTTTGCACCTTTCTGTCTCGAACAAGATTTGCTTGGCTGCTTTAACTTAAAAGGATCTTTATCGTCCTGTACTCCTAATAACTGTGAAAGATCAAATGGCGATTCTGCAGTTTGTTCTTCACATTTTTCGTTAAGTGGATTATGAGGATTTGCGAACGACTGTGAGGAAGAACGAACTGGATTCGTTACTGACTTCTTCTCTTTACTGTTCTTCACAATCTGGGAGGATTCTAAGTTGTCTTTTTCATTTTTACGTTGCTTATGTACAATTTCTGTAGTGGATTCAACTGTTGAGATTTTATCTACGCTTGCTTTGATCTTACTTCGGGAATCAACTATTGTCAAAACCTGGACCTTCTCTTGAGCCTCTTCATTTTGAGTAACACGTGGCTTTGGGGAACTTTGAGCACGCTGGTGTCTATTATTGTAAAAATGCCTACCCTGACTAGGTCTTGAGGGAAATGGATTTCTGTAATTATTTTTCCCTCTGCAAAATCTCACTTTGTGGCCTACAGCTCCACATCCAAAACAACGGAGGTTGTCATAAGCCTGACGTTGTTTCTGATGTGTTACGTAATGTGGTCTAGCATTCCTATTTGTTTGATCAAAATGCTTATTCTGCTCTAACGGAAAACTTCTATGTCTCTGGATGTGGAACGTATTGACAACTGCAGTGTTTACATTTCCCTGGTTGTTATTCCTGTTTTGTCTCTGGTACAAATTTCCGCGAGGATTAAAATGACCCGCGCCATTTGTATCCCGCGCTCCGTAACCTGAAGATTGGGGGACACGAAACGGGGCTCTATCTCCCTGTCTTTGGTTTCCAAGACTATTTGATTGCTGATTACATCTGCTAACTGGGCGTCCTAATGCACCACATCCGAAACATCTGACATTAACAAAATTTCGCCTAGCCTTATATCTGGAATTCTCATAATTTTGACTTTCATTAATTTTTGATAGCAATTTTGATAGCTCATTCTCGGCTTTCATTAATCTTTCACTCATTTGTTGTGATTCTTCTCGTAAGGTACTGATAAGTGCATTTTGCTGCACGATGTATTGCTGAAACATGGGACAAAGTTCTGAAATACCATTAGCATCGCCTGGGGCGCTTTCTCGAGGGATTTGATCTGCATCATCGGCAGAATTGACACTCTTTGTGATGATATGTCGATTTGCCTCAGCAAGCAGTGCATCTTGTACTGCTTGATCGAAATTTGCAGGCCCTTTCGAAAGTACCTCTGTTTGAATACTTCTTTCCACACCTGCTAAAAATTGTGATAACATAATTGAATCAACCAGTGCCTTAACCTGCTCATCCCCTGAGACCGGTGCGCCTAGATAAGAATGCGCTGATCCTCTTAGACGTGATTCATACTGGGCGACCGACTCTTCTGGTCTTTGATTGCAAGAATTAAAATTTTGTATTGCCACTACTAGAGGTTGGTTATTGGTAAACCTTTTTATCACTGCTGATTTAAACATCTTGTAATCATCAAGCTGTCTAACATGGGGAGATTCACTCAAAAATCCTAAAGCTGCTTGCGTCATGCGAGCTTTTGCTACAAAAATTTTTACTTTTTCTGACCAATTAGTGACTGATTCTAATCCCTCTATTGCTTCGAACAAGAAATAAGCTGAAATAAGCTTATCGTTTCCAGAGAATTCGGGAATCAGGGGGAAGTACTGATGCAATAAATTGCAACTCCTGCATGGAATCTTGAACGGAGGAGCCTGACATTTTTAATAGAAGTTTAATACCTAAGTTATACACTAATACCAATTAAAATAATACCTTTCCTTACAACATGCGATTGCGCTTTTACCTAACTCTTAGTAATGAAGTTGTCAAAATAACATCTTAAGAAAACTATTGCATGATGCATACAACAAAAGAAAATAATGAACTGCTACACATGAAGAAAAGAAAACCCATTCAATCCGTACTGCGACGGGGAAAAATACGTGACAGCACGAATGGCTCAAAAGTCACGGCACCAATGTTATATACAATTATTTTAAACGTTATTATCATAGGAATAATCATATGTTATAAACAAATATTTAACCAATACCAATTCACCATAGTTATCTTCAAACGTTAATTGGTACCAACGTTACATTCTAATACAAAACACGTGTTAAAGTTATGAACAATGGAACACGTGTTGATGTTATTCACTGGAACACGTGTTACTGTCATCAATGTTAAATACAAGGTGTTAATTTTATTGTTATATTTATTATTATGAACAAATTATAGGTGCATCAATTACAGATCATTTACCGATTAAATTTACTTTATCGTGCCTTTTTATAACTATGGGACTTTTGTTCTACAGTGATCGTATATGGACAAAAACGTGCCCCTTATATGTACTGGCATATAATAAAGCACGGCGTTGTGATTCACCTTTATCCCGTCACTGGAATGGTGGGGGAGTAAAGGTGCCGCTCGTGAAAGAAATTAGAAACATAAACACATATCTTAGTTTACACATACCTTAACTTATGTCTTGTGTGGCTATAAGGAAAACAAACAGGAGTCTTATGTGGAAGTAATAAAAATGGTTTAATACGTGAGATTTAGGAACACTAAGGTACCACGTGCGTGGGTGCAGCCGTTAACAATACCTTACACATAAAATTTACTATTATTACGATTTTTCTCTATAACGTCTCCGATCATTTCTGCATACATCTATCTATCTATCTATCTATCTATCTATCTATATATATATATATATATAAGTGCAATGCTGGGTGATTTATTTTACTTTTAGTTCTTTTTCTCCTATGCTTTACTTAAAGGTTTTAACTAGCTAACTGGGTTTTCATTGTTTGATCAGGACCAATACACACGCCACGTGCTCTAAATAGGGTTATGAATTAATTTAAGCAAGTACATGCAATAACAGGGAAAAGGAAAATAACTTATCTGGTATCTCCATATGTCTTTCAGGTTTTCAACACTGGGCATATACACCTAATTTAGCTGACTGGCGCTATCCGAACTCGGCTCTCCGTTTGTCAACGCTGGGCATACTTCATCTCTCTCTGGTCATACTCGGCACTCACTACCCACGTCTGTCCCTTGCCGCTACTCGCCCTCTACTCCTCTTGACCAGTGAAGACCTTCTGACCTTCTGAGCTTCACCTTGTCCGCGGATGCCAAGGTCACTTGACCAGTCTGGGATTCATCTAATCCGTCACTTCGCTCCCTTCTTGGGAGCTGACCCTTCAACTTTTCCGACCCCCCTATATCCCCTGGTGCCTAAGTATCGTCACAAGGCTTGAGATTGCCTCCCGCTATCCCCTGGAGCTATCTATGCACGTGCATGTTGGACTAAATTTACTTTAAATAATTTTATATCCAACACTGTCACGGACAAACTTGTTTTCACATTGGCGTACGAACGTAAAAATGAATGTACTGGCACTTGGGTTCTTCGAAAAATGTGTGATGTTTGTTCTACACATCGGCTAGGATTAATAAAAATTCGTTCTTCGCTTAAAAAAAAAAAGATTAAGAAAAAGATGATGTGACGTACTACAGAGGTTAAAGTATGTGCCAAGACGACAAATCTGCAGCGATACATTCCGTCCGTGTCGCTTAGTTGAGAGAGCAACGTACTCCGGAGTGAGGGGGCGCGTTTTCGATCTCCGTCAAGGACAAATTTGTGTTTTCACAAATTGCTGCACTATTGCTCGTCGATTGCCCTTTACCAGTCGACGGAGGCGACGTTCTCCTTTGGGGCTTCACAGTTATGATGTCGGGAGGTACTCGGTGCGCCAGCGGTTCGTTCTTGGTACCCTTAGTACAGCACCTCGCGAACAGCACACGATGTCTGCTGTTTCTGAGATGCTTCCACCATTGGCGCGGTAGCCGATGATAATTCCCTTTTGAACGTCCGTCAGATCATTACCTCTGCCCATTATGCTCACGTAGCGAACTACGGCTCATCTGTCCAGGATGGCCGCTTATATCTCCGTGTGGCCGACCTTGTCACGTGCACTCTGAGACGTGACTGGGCGGGTACAGTGTGATTCCAGGGGTGGTCATATTATTTTGACATGACCGTGTATATGGCATATGGAAAACTTGCTCCCTCTAAGGTTCCATTTGCCTCCCCGCCCCCGGTCAAAAAGTTCTGAAAGAAACACCGGGCCTTGCACGCGGGAGGCAAATGCCCTTTTAGCACCCTTGCATTGAAGTGTCAGGAAACATTATTTTCCGACTGTGCACACAATTCCAAAATACGGGAAGGGTTCGAAGAAACCAAGGTCAAGGCCGTCCACGTAAAACTACAACCAGGAACGACCGTTATCTTTTGTCAACAGTCTGTCAAAACAGACGGCAAAATGCTACTCAGCATCAGCGAGAGCTCCTTGTGTCAACAGGGCACAGGTTGTCAACAGGCCGTCGAAACAGACGGAAAAATGGTACTCAACTCCAGCGAAACCTCTTCGTGTCAACAGGACACAGGTTGTCAACTCAAACTATTAACAATCACCTTCAGCAAGGTGTCCTTTATGCACGTAGGTTAATGGTGTGAGTCCCTTTAACCGGACGACGCCATACGGTTCGTAGAAACTGAGCCGCGGAAACTTCGTGGTTGGAGTCACGACGAGTGGAGTCAAGTCTCCTTTTCTGATGAGTCGAGATTCAGTCTGGAGTCCGACAATCGACGAGTTCTTATCTGGAGAGAAACTTGCACTCGAAATAATCTAGGTTTTATGCAAAAAACATCACATTGCGGCAGACATGGATTGATTGTCTAGGAAAGCCTAAGTTTTGGTGGACGTACGGACCTGTATGTCATCCGAAACGGTAGTCTGACGGCTCAGCGATAGAGAGATGAGATTTTCAGACCTGATGTCATTCCGTATGCTGCAGCCGTCGATGATTCGTTCCTTTTCGTGGATGATAACGCTCGACCTCATACTGCTCGGCTAGTGAACAGCATACTTAAAGAGGAGGGAATCCAGCGTATGGGGTTGCCAGTATGCTCAACTGACAAATCCAATTGAACATGCCTAGACGCACTTGGAAGACGTATTGCAGCTCGGCTGGCGGTACTTCCGTTGACTCTTTGTAGATTGGAGACTGCCCTGGTTAAGGATTGGCGAAGATACCCCCAAAATCTCATCAGGTCCATGCAACACAGGTGTGCAGTGGTCTTAGCCGTTCGAGTGGAACACACACCCTGCAATAGGTCAGTTACCACCTTCAAAAAGTCATTTTTCTTGTTGTGCAGTTATGCGTATTGTTGTATACGTATAACATATCGCATGATGTGCATTAAATGATAATATTGCATAAAAATTCGCTAATGTGCTTTTTCTTGCCTATATCATTCAATATTCTACTGTATCTTACATAAAAATAATATTTTGCGTTCAACAACTTGAGTCGCACACATGACTTTCCTTACAATATCTCTTGGTCCCCTAATTCTTTTGAGTAGGGTATTTATTTTTTTTAGCTTACTTTTTTTGGTCCTTTCTTTGGATCATCGTAACAGTATCGGAGTTACTGATGTCATATTTTGAATCTTTCAACTCCCTTTCTTCGGTTCTAATTTTTTCCACGCGTTCTCCTTCACTGGTGCTCTGAGATATCCTCTTCTTACGGTGGTAAACAGCCAAACCTCCTCCCTTAACCACCCAAAACCAAGAGCCCTCAGATTCACGCCATCAAACCATGTTTCTCCCTCACACGCATCGTAAAACCCTCCTACTGACCGCAAAACAATAAATACGAAGAAGTTCAAAGATCTCCCTCTTTTGCATAAAGATTTCCTTTTATCACTATTTTCTAACCCCTAGAGAAATGTATACGCAGGTAAATCAAAAAGTAACTGAAATTTGGAAGTTACATGGTATCCGCAACGGATAGAAGCTGACGGAATACATGTTCACAATGGCTTATGGGTAGTTCAAACACACACAGCGCAGCGCTCTGCCGTTAGTCCAGTTGAGACCAAGGTGAAATAAATATGGATGCTCTGCTGCGGGATTGCACCAGCGTTGAACAAAGCGCTGTAGTAAGATTTTTCGGGCAGAGGGAGTGAAATCTGCTGAAATTCACCTAAGTACATTAGCTCAATACGAAAGTGAAAACACCATGACTTAACGAACAGATTTTGAATGGATAGAAAGGTTTAAAGCGGGAAGTACAAGTTCAACCGATGAAGCTCGATTTGGTTGACCGTCAACATCGTGCACACCAGCCCGAATCGACAGGGTGAATGTCTTAATAAAAAACCCGACAGATTACGTTGCCCGTTGTTGCTGCACATTTCGATATCAACTAAGGATCCGCACACGTCATAGTACATGATGATTTGAGGTACCTTAAAGTTTGCGCAAGTTGAGCACTCAAATAGATTACTGATTTGCACAAATAACAGCAAGTTGAGGTTGCGACCCAATTCATGAAACGTTATTAAAAAGATTCGAGCATTTCGGAGAGGATTGTCACCGGCGACAAGACATGGGTTCATCACTGTGAACATGAAAGCAAGAGAGAAAGCATGCAGTGAGAACACCCGTCTTCTCCAGTAAAGAACAAATTCAAACGACACCCTCCGGCAAGAAAGTCATGTCGACCTTCTTCTGGGACATGAAGTGTCTTATCCTGACGCATTTTCAGGAACACGGACAAACAGTGACCAGTGCAACGTACTGTGCTGTGCTTAGAGAGAAACTGAAACCTGCAATTCGCAGAAAAATAAGAGGAATGCTGTCAAAATCAGCCTTGCTGCACCATAACAATGCACGTCCCCATTTAGTGGCCGCAACAGCGGAGGCAATGCAACAACTGCGGTTTGAATGTCTTCCACATCTCATTTACAGTCCTGATCTGAAACCATGCGATCATCACGCTTTCAATCCACTTAAAGAGGCCCTACGCTGTCTCAGGTTCACCTATGATTATGAGGTTAAGGAAGCGGTGCAGACCTGGATTTCGCAGCAGCCGAAAAGTTTCTTCTTCCAAGGAATGAAGAATCTAGTTGGACGTTCAAAGAAGTGCATCGACCTACAGGGAGCCTATGTGGAGAAGTGAGATAACCGTTAAGTTCATTTGGTCCCAGTTATCGCTATTAAAGACTAAGTGGTCGTAACTTTCTGATTATCCCTCATATTTAGCTCTTCCCTCAACATTACTTGCAGGCAATTAACTACATAGAAGTTTCATGACAGCAGCTTTGCATCTCATAGTCACTTGAGTTATATCCTTCTGTGCAACTACGTATCCATCTTCTATCTCCGCCTCTGCTCACCCCCCCCCTCCTGTCTATCTTTTTTTCCCGGGGGTTGGGTGGGTGGAATGGTCACGTTCTTCGATATTTTACATTTCTTCGAAAATGAAAGGGGCATTTCTCTCTCTTATTACCTTTAACACCAACAAGTCATGTGCCTCAGAATCATTGGCGCAACTCTTCCTACATGCAGATTCAGCCTGAGAAGCTTTTTTTCAGTCATTCATCGTTCGTAATGCCGTACTGTATCACTTCGATTTTGCTTTTACAAAAATGTTCAATGCACGAATAAATAAGGTATGTATGCTTGTAGTGGAACACAAGAGTAATTTTTACAAACCACCAAAAATAAAAGTTCAGAGAATTTACAACAACGTCCATCTTCCAGGAGTTCTTGCTTGCCTTTCAGGGGGATGAGCCCCCACCTGCCCCTTGCTAGCTACGGCCGTATCATCTCTTTTTCTTTTTCGCTCTCTCTCTGATTCTTACCTGTGTACCTACAGGAAAGAATCCAAGGGATCAGTGGCGAACACACGAACGGGGCTTGAGCCTCCTCCAAGGAGATTAAGAATGACGTACGTCAAAAATTAAGCATTCAAAAACAGTGGCGTAGCCAGAAACTTTTAGGGGAGGGGGGTCCGGACCCGAGGACCACCTCCTTGGCTACGCCTATGTTCAAAAATATTATTTTACACGTTCAAAAAATTACATAGTGTCTGACAGAGTGTCTTCTATTACATGGTGTCTTCTTCCCAAAAAGATTAAGAGCGACGTACGTCACAAATTAAACATTCAAAAATATTATTTTACGTGTTCAAAAAATTACATAGTATCTTCTATTACATGATGCCTTTTCCCCAAAGCTAAAAAGTGATTAAGAGCGACGTACGTCAGAAATTAAACATTCAAAAATATTGTTTGACATGTTCAAAAAATTACATAGTGTCTTCTGTTACATGGTGTCTTCTTCTCAAAGACCCAAAGAAATTAAGAGCGACGTACGTCACAACCGTACATAAATTATAGGCATTCTTAGGTGTAAAATTTTAGTCTTTGACTCTGCTCTTCGGGTGCATATACACTATCTACCAACAAGTAATTGGACACCTGTGATCAGTGGCGTAGGAACGCTTTTGATTTAGGGGGCACAGGCTCATGAACCTTACATCTCACGGATTAAGCCATCTATGGATGACCCCCTTCGAAATTTTTTTTTGGGGGGGTTAGCATATTAGATTTATAAAATACGTATACTGATCAGGAATTCATCCGAATGAACATTGTTATCATCATATTATTATTAATTATTACCATTATTATTTTTATTGCTGACAAAAAGTTCACATTATTAATTTCTTATCAGAAAATGAATGGAGAAGTTTCTTTTTGTGTTTTCTCTTTTTAATTTTTGTACTTTTTTTTTCCATTAAAATATTGAGCAGGGACAAGTCAACATTAGGATGAATTTCTGTCAGCAGGGTTTGGAAAAGAGGGATTTCTCAGGAAATGTTATATAACTCTTTAGAAGAACGAATTAAATTTCTTATCATTTTTGTTTACATTAATAAAGTAAAACCGCAGTAAGATAAAAACTGCTCTACCCGCGAAGATAGTACCATTGAAGCATTATGAAGTCTATATTAAAAACTTTGAACGATGCATAGGCTGACAATTGATGTGAAAAGCACATTGGTCTGGTGTAAAGCTAAATGATGGTGGAGATATCGAGGAATTGGAGTTCTATGAGTGGTATGTGAAATCCGTAATGCACTTGTTGTATTGCTACAGATCTTAAGACAGAAAACAATTTTAGTGCCTGGGCGGCGGGCGCTGAAATGTCCACTTGTGCAATAATTTTTCTTTAAAGTGCAAAAAGGACGATCTGATCAAGATGCATGGAATTTTTAGAGAAAAGAAACACTGATCACAAGTATGTTATCAAGCCCTAGCCCTTCTATATGCTGTTTGAAGTTATTAACAAAAACCTCGCACTCGTCGTTTCCCTGCAGAACTAATTTGCTGGAGTTTCCCAGATGGTTGGCCAGTTTTTGGTGGATGAAAAGATTCCCACTACAAGCTTCGGATACTAAAAAAAAACAGATGACCCGTGAATTTCTTTGAAAAAAAAGAGAATAAAAAAAAATAAGTAGCATATAAATTTTACAGTTCACTCTTTATAAATTTTACAGTTCACTCTTTATAAATTTTACAGTTCACTCTTTATAAATTTTACAGTTCACTCTTTATGAATGATTGGTTTGTGTTTGCTCATATCTGGGGGGTACAGTAGATATTAATGTACCCCTCTCCAAAATTTGGGGGATACATTACCCCCCCCTTAATTCCTACGCCACTGCCTGTGATAGCAAAGGAAAACGAAGTTTATTCACCTTCAATAGTTGGTGGAGCCTCCACGAGCGGCGATTACAGCTGCGACCCTCCGGGGCATACTCTCAACCAGGCGTTGTACGACGGCTAGCGGTATTTTCTTCCACTCGGCTTGGAGAAGACAGGTCAGTTCCTTCACCGATTTCGGACGCTGGGGGTACTCCTTAAGTCGATGCTCCAACTCGTCCCACAGGTGCTCGATAGGGTTAAGGTCCGGGCTCTGCGCAGGCCAGTCCATTCTATTAACCCCATTGTCACCATACCAAGCCATGGTGGACTTCGCAACATGACAGGTGGAATTGTCATCCTGAAAGTAACATGGGTCCACCCCGTAAGACTGCCACAACGTAGGAAGCGCATGGTCATCCAAAATGGTGCAGTAGGTCTCGGCGTTGAGTCTACCATGAATTGCGACCAAGGGTTCCGTGCCATACCAGGAGAAACACCCCATAGCATAATTACACAGCCGCCGAACTTCACAGTTGGCACAATACATTCCGGCAGGAGGCGTCCTCCAGGCAGACGCCAAACCCAGACCCTGCCATCCGAACGGTAGAGGGTGAACCTTGATTCGTCGCTCCAGATAACCTGTTTCCTCTGTTCAACGGTCCACTGTCGACGTTCTTTGCACCACGTTAGCCGAGCCGCGCTATTTGACTTGGTGATCAAAGTCTTATGGGTGGCAGCACGTCCATGATAACCGAGGAGATGGGCTTCCTTACGGATGGTAATCCGTAAGGAAGCCCATCTCCACTTGCCAATCACGTAGGCCACTGTCGATTTTGGGTACTTCAACTCGCTGGATATGTCACGTATGAATCGACCATTTCTGTGATACCCGACGATTACACCTTTCTCGAAATCAGAGAGCTCCGAACTGCGTGGCATCTTGCATGCGGCTGGTTGCGTTGTTGTTTCACACACGATATTTAACGGCGGCGGCCGTGACGTGCATCAGGACCGCAGATATCATCGATTGCAGGGGTGTCCAATTACTTGTTGGTAGATAGTGTATATATATATATATATATATATATATATATATAAAGATTAATGGAGATTATCTAACTCACATTCGTTTTGCTGATGACGTAGTCATTTTTACAACTACCCCGTCAGAGCTGCAGAGTATGATCCAGGAACTTGCTGACAAGAGTAAAGAAGTGGGATTAAAAATGAACTTTCAGAAGACAAAAATGATGTTCAATGCTTTTACAAGAAATGAAGATTTATCGATTGATGGGGAAAAGCTGGAGATAACAGACACCTACGTTTATCTTGGACAGCAGATATCAAGTGAGGGTCACATTGATGAAGAAATTAATCGGCGTATAAAACTTGCCTGGAGAGCTTTTGGAAGAAACAGCATGATTTTCAAGAGCAATATGCCATTATGTCTTAAAAGGAAAGTGTTTGATTAATGCATCCTTCCAGTGCTTACGTATGGTGCAATGACGTGGACCTTAACTAAAAGAGACATACAAAAGCTGCAGACAACTCAAAGCAGCATGGAGAGGTGCATGCTTGGTGTAACCAGGAGAGATAAGAAGAGGAACTCGTGGATCCGAAAAGCGACAAGAGTGGAAGACATCATCATCAGAGTTAAATCCCTGAAATGGCAATGGGCAGGACATACTGCCCGATGGACAGCCGAAATTTTAGATTGGATTCCAAGGAACAGGAAAAGACCCAGAAGAAGACCACATGGGAAATGGGTGGATGAAATTCGAAAGTATGCGGGAGTAACATGGAGGAGACTGGCACAAGACAGATCGTTGTGGAAGAAACTTGGGGAGATCTTCGTCCAGCAGTGGATTGATAATGGTTGACAATGATGACATATATATAAAGGTGGCTGTATATATATAACGTCAGGTCAGGTCTGTATATATATAAGGTCAGATGTAAGGTCAGGTGATGCGTAACATCACAGCCTCTCCTTGACAAATGTCAACCCCGCCTTCTCGTGGTGCATCCTGTTCCCACTAAAGGGGCTCTGACGACCGCAAATAGCGGTATAACTATACCATCGGGATCAGAGGAAATGCTATCCCACACTCACCAACCCGCTTGGCCAGCGTGGTGAGTTATGGCCAAACACCTCCAAAATGACTCTACAACTTAAATCTTGGCCCTCAGTCTCCGGCAGCTGGAATGTACCTGGCCAAGGCAGCGGCCAGTGCGACATGAAGGCAGAGGGTGCTAAGAATCCCCGGAGGACCGGACTAGGCTGCCATTTGATGCTGACCTTGGCTACCTACAACGGACGCTCCCTATCTTCTGATTCAAGGCTTCTTGAATTGGAAGAGGAACTACAAAGGATCAAGTGGGACATCGTCGGGCTAAGTGAGGTAAGGAGAAAAGGAGAAGATCTCATTGAACTGAAAAGTGGACATCTCTTCTATTATCGTGGGACAGATACTGGCAGAACTAGTGGTGTTGGATTTATAATAAACAAGAAACTGAAGGATAAAGTGGTAGAAGTTGAAAGTTCCTCTGACAGAGCTGCACGACTCGTTATCCAACTATCGAGAAGATACCAGGCTCAGATTATTCAAACTTATGCACCCACCACAAGTCATCCTGAAGAAGAAATTGAAGAATTTTATGAGGAAATTCGTCATCTAAATAATAAAGGTAAGCAGCACTTGAAGATAATTATGGGAGATTTCAATGCAAAAATAGGGCACCGGCAACAGAATGAAACTTCAGTAGGTAAATTCGGTCACGGCAACAGAAACCAACGTGGAAATACTCTCGTTGAGTTTGCAGAGGCAGAAGGGTTTTTCATCTTGAACTCCTTTTTCAAGAAAAAGCCACACAGGAAATGGACATGGAGACATCCAATTGGGACGACAAGTGAAATTGATTTTATTATGTGTAACAAAAAATTCGTCATCGAAGACTGCAGTGTGCTGAACAAGTTCAACACAGGTAGTGAACATAGATTGGTGAGATGTAAGATGCACCTCAACACTAAACTGGAACGTGGCAAGCTCATAAGACAAACAAAACGTATTGACATAACCAACCTTAAAAAACACCATAATACTTTCAAGTTGGAACTGAAGAACAGATTCTCTGCTTTAGAAGGCCTAACATCGGAAGAAGTGGATATTTCGGAAGTTAACAGAAAAGTAACCAAAGCTTTTATGGAAACAGCAACAAAATTAGCTGGGTCTAAGAACAAGTTGCATGTAAACAAATTATCAGGAAAAACCAAAATGTTGATGCAAAAAAGAAGAGAGATGAGGACAACTAAAGAAGATGTGACTTCCAAAGTGGAATATATAGAGCTATGCAAGACAGCACGAAAAAGTATCACTGAAGACGTAAGGAAATTCAGCTGTGAGCTAGTGAGGAAAGCAATTGAAAACAACCAAAGCCTAAAGATAGCAAAGGGACATCTCAGTAAGGGAAGAAAACAGATTATGGCTCTGAGAAAAGAAGATGGTTCTATAACAAGAAATAGAGGCGAAATTTTGACAAGAGTGAAAGATTTCTACTCCAAATTATATGATAGGGATGATACATGTACTCCAGACATCATGAAAGGTACCAGAGTTCTTCCAGTCCTCCCAGCAGAAGTTGCTCATGCAATCAAGAACATGAAGCGGGGGAAAGCTCCAGGAGAAGATGGAATTACTATAGACATCATACAAGAAGCAAGTGGAGAAATTGAAACAGTACTCGCCCAAATTTTCACTCGATGCCTTAATGAAGGGAAGATTCCTGAGGATTGGAACAATGCTACAATGATCCTGCTACATAAAAAAGGTGACATTGAGGATCTCAGGAACTACAGACCTATCAGCCTCCTATCAGTGGTTTATAAAATCTTCACTAAAGTTCTTTCACACCGCTTGAAGGTAACACTGGACATGGCTCAACCGAGAGAACAAGCTGGATTCAGGAGTGGCTACAGCACAATAGATCATATCCACGTACTGAGAGAACTAATTGAAAGAGCGAGGGAATATGAACTTCCATTGTGCATGGCTTTTATCGATTATGAAAAAGCCTTTGATTCGGTGAAACCATCAGCAGTTACCACGGCTCTGAAATCCTGCGGTATTGAAGATGCATACATTAATATTATTAATAACATCTATGAAAATGCAAGTGCAAAGATTCGGCTGTTTGAAAATACAACACACATAAAAATTGGAAAGGGAGTGAGACAAGGTGACACCATATCTCCGAAGCTCTTTAATGCCACATTGGAAAATGTCTTTCAATCACTGAACTGGGAAAACAAAGGGATAAAGATTAATGGAGATTATCTAACCCACCTTCGTTTTGCTGATGACGTAGTCATTTTTGCAACTACCCCATCAGAGCTGCAGAGTATGATCCAGGAACTTGCTGACAAGAGTAAAGAAGTGGATTAAAAATGCACTTTCAGAAGACAAAAGTGATGTTCAATGCTTTTACAAGAAATGAAGATTTATCGATTGATGGAGAAAAACTGGAGATAACAGACACGTATGTTTATCTTGGACAGCAGATATCAAGTGAGGGTCACATTGATGAAGAAATTAATCGGCGTACAAAACTTGCCTGGAGAGCTTTTGGAAGAAACAGCATAATTTTCAAGAGCAATATGCCATTATGTCTTAAAAGAAAAGTGTTTGATCAATGCATCCTTCCAGTGCTTACGTATGGTGCAGAGACGTGGACCTTAACTAAAAGAGACATACAAAGGCTGCAGACAACTCAAAGCAGCGTGGAGAGGTGCATGCTTGGTATAACCAGGAGAGATAGGAAGAGGAACTCGTGGATCAGAAAAATGACAAGACATCATGATCAGAGTTAAATCCCTGAAATGGCAATGGGCTGGACATACTGCCAGAAGGACAGACCATAGATGGACAGCCGAAATTTTAGATTGGATTCCAAGGGACAGGAAAAGACCCAGAAAAAGACCACATGGGAGATGGGTGGATGAAATTCGTAAATATGCGGGAGTGACATGGAGGAGACTGGCACAAGACAGACCGTTGTGGAGGAAACTTGGGGAGACCTTCGTCCAGCAGTGGATTGATAATGGTTGACAATGATGATGATGATGATATATATACAGCCACCTCCAACAAAAATTCTTGTTATATAAACTATATATACAGCCCCCACCAACAAAAATTCCTGGGTGCACCACTGCAAGGGATTATTCATTACGGGAATACTATAAAAAGTTCTAATTTTCTTAGTCTTCGGATGTGAAATGTTTTATTTTTTGTTAAATTGCTTTGGCACTTCATGTTTGGAAATTTCAATAGCCACTGACTGTATAATTTGTTGAAGTAAGTTTCTAAGCTATCATTTTTGTTGAAAGGACATGCTCTGAAATTATTAAAACTTTAGTGTCCTTTTAGTTTCTTTTCTAGGAGGAAAGCAAAGAGGTTTTTTTTTCCTTTTTTTTCCGCAGTAGGTGTTTCGAATAGCCTTTTAATTTCATGACTAAACTTAACAAATTGATACGGATATATAATTATTTTTTAATGGCAGGAGATAATTCCTTGAATTTTAAAATGAGATCTTAATGTACTCGAGATCACACACAATTATTGGGTTCGTCAATGTGTAAACTTATTTATTGTTGACTTTTAAAACTTATTAAATAAAAACTTAAATGTTTCTTATCGATATTCCTGCTCATTATGAATTAACAAAAATGTGAATATTTCGTCAGGAGATATTTTTCAAAGAAGCTAAATGCTTCAAATCCTAATTTTTCTGCATCAGATTTTTTTGCATCAGGTAAGCTCTGAATGGAAGCAATTGTGGTGCTCAGAAACATTATGCATGGCAACTATTACGAAAAAATTGTATAGAAAAAATTGAAGAGCTTTAGAAAATCTGTGGAAAGCAATTAAATTTATTGTCATTTTTAAACAAATTACGTGAATATGCAAACTAATGATGAATAGCATACTATCGTATCACCAGTTTGTCATTGTCGCTTAATAAAAACAGAACCGACCGTCGATCGTATTATGAATATGTTTAATTCAAATGGTCTTCTTCATTCAATTTTTTCCATTCCAGTTCTTTCGTAGAACTGTTGCTTCAAAAATTTACCTTCAGATTCACCTTCTCAATTCTATACACAAAAATATTCAGTTCAAATTAATTAAAAAAAAATAGCTCGCGAAAGTATAAGCAAGCTACATAAGTGAACTACAACAGTTTGTTTTTGGGCGAGATACAGGCTCAATGCGCCATCTTACGACGTGAATTTTAACAAAAAATTTGGAAATGTCAGAATTAAAGCGGGACCGGTATTGGTTAATGTGCCAAAACAGGAACCGCCCAGACCCCGCCTGCGAGATCACAGTGACCAATCACAGAAGGAGCGTGAACCTAGTCTGTGCTATGCGTGAATTTAGCCTCAGCCCTGCTGACTGAGAAGGGAAAGGTCGCTTCTCCGCTAATGAACTGATGCCTCGGAGAACTTCGAACTTTTCTCCTCGTTACTTTTTACGCTACGAAGTTCTCCGATGCCTTGGAGAACTTCGAACTTTTCTCCTCGTTACTCTTTACGCTACGAAGTTCTCCGATGCCTTGGAGAACTTCGAACTTTTCTCATTACTTTTTAATTTACGCTACGATAATCATCGAAGTTATCCGATACCTTGGAAAACTTCGAGCATTTCTTATTACTTTTTAATTTACGCTACGGAAATTATGATGGAATCCGGCAATATGATTTTCTAATCCAGAATTCCGGGAAGTGTCATAAAATCCGGCATCACCGGCCTAAACCCGAAGAGTTGGCACGTCTGCACTTAGCAGAAAATATTGTTTCAGTTGCAGAACACCATTCTTTCAACTTCACTCCGTCCAATTCTTTGGCGAGCCACGCATCTTGAAATTTCGTTTTGGATTTAGGCATCTTAAACACTTGTATTACTAACCAGAAAATGAAAGGGAAGTACAAAAACACGTTCCAATATTGCAAAACCAGACAACTTCCCGAAGTTTGGCTGCGAGGATGTCAGAAGATAGAAAAAAAAAAAAAGCAGGTCACCACTAGAGAACTGAACCTGCACGCAGCACAGAGAAACACCATAAAAAACGCAAAACCAGAAACTATCATACGCATCTCACGCAAGTTCAGTCAAAGCGAGTCGGAGCCGAGATATATTGCGCATCGAAGGTCGCTGTCGCCGACGCACGATCAAAGGTCAATGATCACGTGCTCTACTGCCTGCCACGATAACACTCAGCTACCTTCCCATTGTCATTTACCGAAGGTTACGGAAGGAGACCACACGTTTCCTCTTTGCTTCCACCCACCTGCGGTTTACAATAACAAAACATCAGCAGAAAGACGAGGTTCCACAAGGCATGCACAAAAATAAAGTACGATCTTCTGCGTGCCACGGAGTTCGTCTGCAAAGCGCATACCAGGGGTGAAAATGACCCCTCCTCTTTTCCCTTAGATCTCTTGTTACTCTCGAAAACTGTCCGAAGGCACATAAGCGGAGCGCCCGCCCCGAAGCATGTGCATCTCGATGGCGTCATTTTCCCTCCTTCAGCAGCACAGCATATAGGCTGTGTTTCTACAATAACAGGTCTTTTTACCTTACCGTAATGGTAAATTTATTGGCGTTAATAACGGTTGTATTTTTAATAAATAAGCTTACGAAAATTTTAGGAAGAATAGCAAATTTTAGGTATAATTTTAGGAATTTAAGGAGGGTCACCAAATATTAGGAATTTTAGGAAGATTGCGATCCCTAAACATAGAGTATCCTAAGGATACTCTATGTTTTCCGTCGTCCGGACCGACGATTTTCATACCATATTCGATATTTTCTATCGTCCGCAGTGGATCGACGATTTCCATAGCATACTCTATATTATCTGTTGTCCGTAACAGATCGATGATTTCTATATCATACTTGATATTTTCATCGTCCGTTGCGGACCGACGATTTGCATATCATCAGCAGTAAGTAACTACTAACTACTATAAAAAAAAAACTCGGGGCAAACTTAACCTGTCATTGGAAGGAAGGCTACAGAGTGTATACTTCCACTGCATAAAATAGTTCCGGTCTAAAAGCTCGTACTCCAGCTTCAACTGGCACTTAGAAAGGACACAGATGTTCAATACGTTGTGTGTGTGTGCATTTAAAAAATTCAGATCTCAGTTTCAGCGGCATTTCTAAAAAATACAGATATTCGTGCTTTGGTGACGTCACTGATGGTTCTCTGTCACAGCATTCTTGTTTGGGTCAGAGTTAAGCTGTCAACCCAGGGGATATTTATTGCTGTGGGGGTGGGGGGTCATTAGTGGAAGGATGAGGGCGAAAAAAGTGTTTCCGAGGGCATTTCGCGTTTCTCCCCCTGGTTTCTCCTTCTTGATTGTTGTTTTAAAACACTCTTCTGTCTTTTCGGTTTTTTCGAATGGCATCTGCCGGTCACTCGAGTGTATTTCAGCCGCATAAAGCTGGGAAACCACTACGAAGCTCTGCTAAGGTGATCGTCATGAATGTTTTCACTAAATTGATGGAAAAACATTCGCCGAATAAATCAAATGAATTAACAGTTCTTACGGCAGAACTCACTGGCGTTTCAAGTCGCACCATTGCGAGAATGAAGGTTGAATTTAGTACTGAAGTACCTCAGATCCATCGGCAATTTATTTCTTCAAATTAAAATACAATTCTCGCTTGGCTTACATAGAACGTTTTCTTGAAATAAGTTTGGAGTTCCCAATTCAGTTCTCAATATAGGCCAAGAAACGGCCATCTTTTCCTTTTGAACCTTTGTGCGCAGTTGCCTTAAACGTGTATGAACCGGCATGAAAATTCAGACAAATGAAAGAGTTCCTTCCCCTGCCACACATAATTCGGAAACTTGGAAAACTGCCACACATTCAAAGTGTTCCTCGGAGGAACAGCAATTTGTGCCCGGCCCATCAATGAAAAACATGTGGCAATTTTCCAATGTGTGGCAATTTTCCAAGTTGCTGAAAGATGTGTGGCAGTTTACGGTGAACCCTGAAATATCATTTACCACAGAGACGGGCTCTTGTCCAGTACTTATGGCAACACGGGGTAGTCAAAAATGCATACACATTTAACGGATGTCTGTTATAAAAAAAAAAAAATCTAATCAAGGCAAAATTTTTGAAAGAACGAAATTTTACGCATAACTGATGACATGGTAAAAATACTTTTAATTAAATCCCGCAGTTGGTAATCTTCAAGCAATAAGTATAAATATATGAAATATATAAAAAATGGAAAAATACGTGAAAACAAAATTAGGCCACTTAAGACTTCTTCCCGTGTTTAGCAAAGATAATTTCATTTCAAAAGTAAGAAAGAAAGAAACGTTACACGTTCTGTAACATCTCAAAAAAAAAAAAAAAAAAAAGATAAGAGAGGGAGAAATAAACTGCTTGTCTACCGGTCTGCAAAGCGCGCGGCGGTGGGGAGGGGGTTAAAATAGAGGGGTTTATTAAGGGATCACGGTGACAGACAGCCAGCCCTGAGGGCTTGTGGGAGAAGTTTTCCGAGTGAAGGTTAATTACACACCATTAGTGCGGAGTAATACTGGGAGTGAAAAGGTCACCGTAGCTTCGGCCTCATTGCCAGGATAGCTTTGCCCCGAGTATAAGTAGATGGTATCATGGTAGCGTTAATGGTGTTATCCATTGTTTAAACTGAAGTGTTTCTTTTCTCATCATTTTGTTTACCAGAATCTGTAAATATGTTATATTTAGTTGGCTTGGGACTAGGGGATGCAAAAGATATCACAGTTAAAGGATTTGAAGTTGTGAAAAGTTCCAGTAAAGTTTATTTAGAGGCTTATACATCGACCCTTTGTGTCGATAAAGAAGAACTTGAAGCCTTTTATGGAAGAGATGTCATAATTGCGGACAGGGAATTAATTGAGGAACATGTAAATTCAATGCTAAGTGATGCAAAACATGAAGCTGTTGCACTTCTTGTTGTCGGCGATCCATTTGGTGCTACGACACACACGGACCTTTTGCTTAGATGTGTACAGAAAGGCATCCCATATAAGGTAATACACAATGCTTCCATCATGAACGCTGTGGGATGTTGTGGCTTACAGCTATACAATTTTGGTGAAACTGTATCTATCGTATTTTGGACTTCAGATTGGAAGCCAGACAGTTTTTACGATAGAATTGCACGGAACAGAAGGTGCGGACTCCATACTTTGTGTTTACTAGACATTAAAGTTAAAGAACAAACTGTTGAGAACTTAATAAAAGGTAAAAAAATTTACGAGCCTCCTAGGTTTATGACTGTGCAAGATGCAGCATCACAACTTTTAGAAATGATTGACAATAAGAGGGGAAATGGAACAACTGAGGAAGACCTTGCATACCTTGAAAACACTATCTGTGCGGGCTTAGCACGTATTGGATCTGATGATCAAGAAATTGTAACTGGATCCCTTCAGCAGATGGCAAGTGTAGATTTAGGGAAACCTCTTCATTCTTTGATTATCACTGGTGATCTACATCCACTGGAGTGTGATATGTTAAAGTTATTTGCAGCAGACTCTCAATGGTTTGAAGAAGCTGTCCTATCATTTAGTGCTTAAACTGTCATGAATGGTAATTTTTTAATGCCTTTATCCATCAATAATTAATACAGGTAATTTTTGTATTTGTGATGAGAAAACAAAAGGAGTTAGTCTGATATTCTTTGGCACATGCACAAAATGTATGTGGTTAGATAATGTTTTGTTGCAAAAATGGAGGAGTTAAATTTTTGAGTGTATATCAAGTTGAAACACGTGGAATAATTAATACAGACATAAATCAAGCTGTTCTTTTGCTTGTTAACATAACCACAGAAATTTGAACATTTCAATGTCCTGGAAGGGGAATTGAACCTGCATCTCCTAATTTAAGCTTGAGTATACTAACCATTACACCACCCAGGACAACAAAATTCAAACAACAAGCATTAATGTGAAACGTTTCGATATTTTGATTTCACTGCTTTAGTCGAAACAAACTTGTCTCATTGTAGTGCACTAATGCAAAATGTCTGATATTCTTAGTGCAAAAACTGACGTTTCAGAGTAATGCTTCAGTGTGGATTTTGTTGTCCTGGGTAGTGTAATGGTTAGCATACTCGAGCGAAATTGGGAGATGCAAGTTGGATTCCCGTTCCAGAACGATGTAATTTTAAAATTTCTGTGGTTATGTTACGTGGTAAGAACAGCTTGATTGTCTGAAATGAAAAGGGTTTGATTATTACATTTTTGTTTTTCTGCACTGGCTTATGCAGTATAATCTACATTTTGGAGATGAATTTGACTTTTTTACTGTCTGTTATTTTCATAGTGAATTTTTTTTTCAAGTTTGCTGCCATACGAAAGAAGTGAAATGGTTACTTTATTGTTTAGCTAATTTTAATGCATTTTGTGAAAAAAAAAGTAATGTTATTGCTTCCTCTATTGCTGCTTATGTTTAAAAAGGTTATGCTCAGAATTAATTTAATATGATATGAACAGTTTCCACTTGAGGAATTTGAAGTATTCCTATCTTCTTGGGTTACTTTTAGTAATTTTTCAGATGCTTCTGGCCTCTCGATATTTGTCAAGGCCTATTTTCAATGAATGGCAAATGTCAGTAATCACTCTTAATTGAGAATTTAGCTCATTATTATTTAAAAATAGATCTTTTTATTCATTAGAAATCAAGAGACAAAAAATATCCAAAAGATGAACAAAAACATCTCAAAAAATAAAGGACTTAAAATAAAAACCGTTCATTTTTTTTTTTTGTTTCAGAAATTCTTTTCATGGCTCATTGGAATTAAAATTTAGATGCATCAACAAATTTGGTGGATTTACAATAATATAGTTATAGTTTTTACCTCAGAAGCACCAAAAGTTTGAATTTTGAATCAGCATGAAGCTGCATCGTTTAAAGTACAAAAAAAAAATGGATGTGGATTAGATGGCTAACCTTCCAAAAGTGGCCAGCTCGTAGATGGCGCCATGGTAGCACTTCACCTCTTCTCCGCTCTTCTTGTTTTCAAGTGAAATGCGTTATAGCTACTTACGTAACTTAGTTCTCCATCTCTGCTCCTGTGTTACGCAAGTTGTTTTTTTTTTCAATCTCTGCTCCTGTTATATGTGGAACTGGAAAACGTTCTTTAATGAAGTTGGGAAGAATGAGGAAACCTCTATTTCATGGTGGATTAAATAACAGAGCAATTTGCATCCCCTGAAACGTTAACATAGGGCAACCACAAAATGTACTTGGCAGACCATATTATGGAATATTTATTCCGACTGAATTGCTGTCTTTCCTCAGCACATTGCTTTAAAGTCCTGATTCGTGCGATCAGGCAGTTTTTCCCTGGCAGATAAAACTTTTCTTGCTTTTATTCTGCTAGGTAGACATTTTCATATTCAGGAAGAAAACTCGTTCTTCCATCATAATATTTCACACAATGTACATTCATAAAGGTCCTTTTGAGGGCCACCTTTAATCCATATTATTCACTTCGTTTGCCACTTTCACAACGAAATGCAACACTTTACGATCTAGCGATAACGTGTCTCAATCTATCGTCGCTTTAGAACACTATTTCTGGGCCACATTTGGAAGGTTTACCCAAATTTCTAGGCACTTGGTAATTTTCTAGCCCGGCCTGTAAGGTACGATGCTGTGAAGAGAAGCTGCGGTAGGCCTAACGCATCACTCCGGTGGCGATGTGAAGATTTGCTGCGTTAAAAGGAAGGCTCATTGCTATACCGAAATGACTGGCGAAAGAGCACAAGAAAAAGAGGTTATGTTGTTGGCAGGAGAGTGATAAATGCTGTAGTGATTACAGAAAGTAGGTCCACAATATCCACCCTTTATTTTGTTGTGTCCTGTACGTCTTTGGCAGGAAAAACTGAGTAATACCTCTTTGATTTTCAAAAGTTACGTAGCAGCGAGATAGAAACTGACTTGCGAACAAGGTATTAGAGAACCAAAACTGTACTGGCACAGCAAATCGGCTACGAATGAATGGAAGCCGTTCAAAGCACAACTGAAAGTATACTTCCCCAGTTTTCTGTACAACATAAAAGAGCATATTCATACTTTCTATTTCGAATTGGAGAATCGTATGCGGAAGAACGAAAAATTTCTCAAAGTCTGCTTTAAAAACAATGACAAAACATAAACGAACTATATTCTGTAGCGTATGAGTAGAACATGGTTCACTCTCCTGGTAAGAACGTACGCGGTTGCACTTGTCATCCGCATGTGAATTACACGCCTCGGTGAATCTTCCTTACAACGGAGCAAAGCTTCATATCATCGCCTTAGCGATGTGTGAGGCCTACAGCAGTGTCTCTTCACATCATTACACTTACAGGTAAATATTATGATAAAAATCTTTAAATGACATTTTTGCACCTTTGCCATTGATTTCCATACTTTAAAATCTGCATGTCACATAAAACAGAAATCGAGCGAAAACACAGTCTTTGTATTGTAAAAGGTTTGTTTAGCGGTAGCTTTCGGTCATCCTACAACCTTGATCACTCGCGATCGACTCGACGGGCTGGTTACCCGAACTAAGATTTGAAGTTCGGGTGTTGGAAATGTTGCCAGATTTTAGAAGAGAGATCCGAATAAATGGGATTTGGTGAGGGGTCTCTGAATTGCAATTTTTAGTGAACAAAATTTCAATGCTTTCTGGGAAACGCAGAGAGGCTTTGTTGATGAATGGGGCAACTTTTTTTGTTTCTTTCCAAATGGGAACTGCAAAGGTGTCTTCAAAGGTTTGTGCAGATAAAGCTGTCTTTGGAAGACCATTGGAAACATTTTTTTGTGTTCACCAAGTCTTGTATTGATGCTTCGGTATGTGCTTCCAATATTCAACTTCCCCTGATCACTCGGTGTATATTGGAATCACATACTGAAGCATCAATACACGACTTGGTGAACACAAAAAAGATGTTTCCAATGGTCTTCCAAAGACAGCTTTGTCTGCACAAACCCTTGAAGACCTCTGCAGTTACCATTTGGAAAAAAAAAAGTTGCCCCATTCATCAACAAAAGTCTCTCTGAGTTTCCAAGAAAGCATTGAAATTTTGTTCACCAATAACTGCAATACAGAGACCTCTTACCAAATCCTATTTATTTTGATCTCTCTTCTAAAATCTGGCAACATTTCCAACACCTCAACTTCAAATCGTAGTTCTGGTAACCAGCCCATCGAGTTGATCACGAATGATCAAGGTCGTTGTATGGCTGAAAGCTACCGCTAAACGAACATTTTATCATAAGTGACTGTGTGTTTTCGCTCGATTTCTATGTTTTGTGTGACATGCAGATTTTAGGGATCATGGCAAATGGTGCAAAAATTCATAATTTGCGTCTTTTAAAGACTTGTATCATAATATTTACTTGTAAGTGCAATGATGTGAAGAGACGCTGCTGTAGGACACACATCGCTAAGGCGATGATGTGAAGCTTTGCTCCATTGCAAGGAAGATTCGCTGAGGCGTGTAATTCACGTGTGAATGGAAAGTGCAACCGCGTACGTTTTTGCCAGGAGTAACGTTCCAACCATTACACGACTTGTGACTTTTCGGTAACATTCCAACCGTGACGTTCGAAAAATAACCATGACAAAGTCGCTGATTGTGACAAAAACGAACACCTGTATCTGTATGCTCAATTTAGTCACGTGGCGAAATCACAATCCACAGGAACCTTTCATTAATCGTTAGTCGGCACTTCGCTTCGCAGTTCTTGTTCCGAGTTCTCAAGAGGATTCGTGTTTGTCCTATTTCGAAGATTTCCACTGATAGACTAATTAGGCACTTGTATTCTTAGTTACTTTTCATAAGCAATTTAGTTACTTTTCATAGGTATTTTAGTTATTTTTAATGGGTCAGTAAAGGAGAAATATTAAAGGGTCATTCCATGTGAAATCAACAAATAACGAATTAAATTGTTGCTAGACATTTAAAAATATTTTTTATATTCTGCATACAGTATTCCCATAAGAATGGTAAAGTCTCATACTTTAGACTTTGTATGTTTACATGTATCTAGTTGGACTATTAATTCACAAAATTTGAAACTTGAGACTAGTCCTTTTTTTCTATAGACCTCCAAACATGAGTCCGAACCTTAAAAGTGTCACTTTTTTAGGCCTAATATCTCAAAAGGGACAGCTCCTAAAATTCTAATATTTTTACACAGCAATGTGGTCTTAGGGGTAAACCTGCAGTAAAAATTTCAACTTGTAGACGCAAGTAGTTTTAAGGCTGTGCTACATCAAAATAACGGAAAAATACGACCATTTTAATTTGCGAACTTGTGAGCCAGAGTTGCTTTTAAATCATCTTGAATATGTAAGGAAAATTATAAATGGTACAGTAACATTTTATTATTCATTGAAATAAAAAAATATTAAAAAAACACAAATTAAACAAGCAGCAAAATAAATTTACCTGATTTTGAGTGCATGGTTTACAAATGTCCATTTTACATATATGTGTTACTACAGTATAAACAATAACATTACACATTAAATTACAATAACTATGAAAAAATAAGTTACTTACAGTTCTATTGATGTTCTAGTTGTACTGAGAAATAAATAAATTCATTGCTTGAGAAATGTTATTACACAGTGTTTCCGCGATATTGTAAGAACGGCCAGTCACTGTCGTCACGTCCATTGGAGTCAGTTTTTGTAAGATATGGCTTATGGGAACCCATACAATGTCCTGTGGAAATGACAACTGAAAGGATGTTCGTGGCCCGTGTGGATGGAAAAAGAGAATTTGCATATCATTGTTTTCTTCACTGATGTCTTGAATCTTTCCAATCCACCATTTTTTATCATAAACACAAGCAACATAGTCATTTTTATGGAATGAAAATATTTGATGAGATGTCATTGGGAACAACACTAATGCGTCTTTAAATTCTGGTGTTTGGGATGTTTTAAAGCATCTTATTTGAGACGAATCGAGAGGAACTATTCTATGATAATCTCTTGTGTGTGGTACTATTTTGGCATTTGCAAATCTTGCTTTGAGTCTTGCATACTTTAATTGTACCTCGTCAGTTGATACATTAATGTATGCAATGCCAGTAATTTTTTCGGAGCAATATTTATACATATCCTGTGGTGTTAAAATTTGGTCTGTATATGTTCTTTGCAAACTACTTCTTAATACTAATTTTCTTCACTGAAGGTGCCACTTTTTTTATGTCAGAAATTAGATGACCCTGGAATACATGGAATGCAGCTGTGTTATGCTCCATATGATCACTTATAATACAAAGACTTCTGCACTTAACAGCTTCTCCTAATTTGTAGTAATAAACGAATGGATGAACCGTGGCTTGTTGGTTAACCCAGTGATAACTCTGGATATCATCCTGTACTGTAAAGGTGAAATTTTCTGAAAAGTCTGCAAGTACTACACACTCTGACTGGCTAAGGTTATCTTATTTTGTTCTTAAATATTGTCCTTGAATCTTTGACACAAAATGGTGTTTTTTTTTTAATAACAATATTTCAATTAAAGTATCCACAAATGCATCTATTTGCTGGACAACTGTAACCAGTTCAGCTCTGTCTGTACTGACCCACTGTTTGAAACTTATTTCATCCGGCAGTTCATCTATTTCACTTGATAACATTTCCTGTATATATTTTCCACCCGGACAATCGGTGCACTTGTCAAACATGCAATCCTCATTATTCAGATCACAAACAAAAAGATTGAGTAAGTCTTTATAGTTTGCCTTTAATTTGGCACCATCTATCATAAGTTTAATGTTTTGGTGATATTTACAAACACAAACAAAATGGATGCCTGCAGCTCTTGGTAGAAGGCACCATTTTGGTCTTAGTGAGCAGAACATTGACTGAACAATCTTGCGTTCGGGATATTTTTCTTTAAATAAAGCATATAACTCATTTAAATTGCACAACATTACCCATTTCTGTTTCTGTAACTTGTCATTGTTAATTCTGACAGATGCACAATCTTTTTGGCCAGGACAAATCCTGCTATTTTCATCATCTTCGTAAAAATGTTCTACTACATTAGCAACGTCTTCACTTAATGTTTTCCTTTTTATTTTTGAAAGATCAGGAAGTATTCCTTGTGATTTCATTAATTTTTGTGTTAACCTAAAACTAAATAGTCTGTTACTCCAAATTCCTAACATTTTTTTGTTTGACCAAGAATTTGGAAGCAAACTAATTATTTTGATTTTTTCTTGTTTATTAGCCACTGAACATTTTTTTTCCCAGCAGATTTATTAAAGTATCATATTCATTAGTAGGAGCAATGCTGGAGTTTTTTTTTTTTTTTTTTTTTTTTGAGGTTTAACGACCACCGTGGGCAACTCAATGGGCTATAAGCAGTCGCCCGTCCCTAATTTAGGATCACTGGTTCCAGGGAAGGGAGAGAGCCAGTGCCGTAAGACAAACACAAGATCCATGCCTGACCGGGATTTGAACCCGGACCCCTTACAGACGAATGATCAGAGGCCAACGCCTTAGACCACTGCACCATCGGGGCGGCCTGGAGGTTGTGGGCATACACTCACTAAAAGAATTTTCTAATTTCCATTTTAAAGATTCAGTAATTTTTCCATTTTTTTTCAATAATGCATGAGGTCTTTGATTTTTATTCAATTTTGTAATTTTTGTAACTGGAGATAAATTTAACGAGTTGCACACTAAATTTACTGTATTTAATTCCTCAGATGGATCGCAAAAATTCTCCATTTCCGTTTCACATGATTTAGGTTGAACAATACCAAATAATTTTGAAATACAGGTTATGCATAATGACTGACCTGGCACAAGATCCACTGAATTATTTTTTGGTTTATACATATGCTCCTAAAGAATTTCCCTTAGGCCTTTTTTGATTGGTTTTGTATGTATTTTCATGGGGTTGCAACATTTTCTTCCAAATATGTGGTGATATTTTACAAGATATTTATGTTGATGATATTTACAAATAGTTTCAATATCACTAGAAAGAACCCTTAATTTTAATACATTTTGTTCATTCTGTGGTAAATCACTTACACTACATAAATCCTTAGTCACAGATCCATAATCACATTTATGGCATTCTTCATTGACATATACACCAACAGAACATTCCATTTCGATTTGGCACAAATACACTTATTGCAGGTATATCACAAAGTCACATTTGAACTACTTGCCAGTCACAAAGGAAACATCAAACTGGGACAAGAATGAGGGTGGTGGTATATATAGCTGCATTAAATGTATAGGTCTTAACAGCTTTAAACAGGTCTTAAAAGCTTAACAACAATTGAACAGGGTACAAAAACAATGACTCATCTGGACATGTAGTGTCAGGAATTATGCTGCCTCCAACAGGAAATCACATGAACACATCTAAAAATATATATGACAAAAATGTTCATATTACTGTCTATAACTACATATATGTTTATGGACGATTGTAAATCATGCACTCAAAATCAGGTAAATTTATTTTGCTGCTTGTCTTCTTTGTGTTTTTTTTAACATTTCTTTATTTCAATGAATAATAAAATGTTACTGTACCATTTATAATTTTCCTTACATATTTAAGATGATTTAAAAGCAACTCTGGCTCACAAGTTCGCAAATAAAAATGGTCATATTTTTCCGTTATTTTGATGTAGCACAGCCTTAAAACTACTTGTGTCTACAAGTTGAAATTTTTACTGCAGGTTTACCCCTAAGACCACATTGCTGTGTAAAAATATTAGAATTTTAGGAGCTGTCCCTTTTGAGATATTAGGCCTAAAATAGTGACACTTTTAAGGTTCGGACTATGTTTGGAGGTCAATAGAAAAAAAGGACTGCAGTCTCAAGTTTCAAATTTTGTGAATTAATAGTCCAACTAGATACATGTAAACATACAAAGTCTGAAGTATGAGACTTTTACCATTCTTAAAAAAATTATGCCTGAAATCAGCAATTTGAGCAAAATTATTAAACATTTTGTAAGGGCCATTTCATATCTTTTCACAAGAGGTAGCTAAAGTATTCGTGGTCAAAACTGTAGAACATTTCGTGTAAAAAAGAATGATCTTTATTTGAACATGATAGCTCTAGTAGTAAAGAAGTTATTAAATTTTACGTAAACAATGATTTTGGTCAAAAATGTCGTGTGAAGTCGAAGAAAAATGGCCGCCAGAATAAAAATAAGACTTATAAAAAAAAAAAAAATTTTTTTAAGTGTTAATATATTGGGAATCATCATCATCATCATTGTCAACCATTATCAATCCACTGCTGGACGAAGGTCTCCCCAAGTTTCCTCCACAACGGTCTGTCTTGTGCCAGTCTCCTCCATGTCACCCCTGCATACTTTCGAATTTCATCCACCCATCTCCCATGTGGTCTTCTTCTGGGTCTTTTCCTGTACCTTGGAATCCAATCTAAAATTTCAGCTGTCCATCGATGATCTGTCCTTCTGGCAGTATGTCCAGCCCATTGCCATTTCAGGGATTTAACTCTGATCATGATGTCTTCCACTCTTGTCATTTTTCGGATCCACGAGTTCCTCTTCTTATCTCTCCTGGTTACACCAAGCATGCACCTCTCCATGCTTCTTTGAGTTGTCTGCAGCCTTTGTATGTCTCTTTTAGTTAAGGTCCACGTCTCTGCAACATACGTAAGCACTGGAAGGATGCATTGATCAAACACTTTTCTTTTAAGACATAATGGCATATTGCTCTTGAAAATTATGCTGTTTCTTCCAAAAGCTCTCCAGGCAAGTTTTGTACGCCGATTAATTTCTTCATCAATGTGACCCTCACTTGATATCTGCTGTCCAAGATAAACGTACGTGTCTGTTATCTCCAGCTTTTCTCCATCAATCGATAAATCTTCATTTCTTGTAAAAGCATTGAGCATCACTTTTGTCTTCTGAAAGTTCATTTTTAATCCCACTTCTTTACTCTTGTCAGCAAGTTCCTGGATCATACTCTGCAGCTCTGATGGGGTAGTTGCAAAAATGACTACGTCATCAGCAAAACGAAGGTGGGTTAGATAATCTCCATTAATCTTTATCCCCTTGTTTTCCCAGCTCAGTGACTGAAAAACACCCTCTAATGTGGCATTAAAGAGCTTCGGAGATATGGTGTCACCTTGTCTCACTCCCTTTCCAATTTTTACGTATGTTGTATTTTCAAACAGCCTAATCTTTGCACTTGCATTTTCATAGATGTTATTAATAATATTAATGTATGCATCTTCAATACCGCAGGTTTTCAGAGCCATTGTAACTGCTGATGGTTTCACCGAATCAAATGCTTTTTCATAATCGATAAAAGCCATGCACAATGGAAGTTCATATTCCCTCGCTCTTTCAATTAGTTCTCTCAGCACGTGGATATGATCTATTGTGCTGTAGCCACTCCTGAATCCAGCTTGTTCTCTCGGTTGAGCCATGTCCAGTGTTACCTTCAAGCGGTGTGAAAGAACTTTAGTGAAGATTTTATAAACTACTGATAGGAGGCTGATAGGTCTGTAGTTTCCGAGATCCTCAATGTCACCTTTCTTATGTAGCAGGATCATTGTAGCGGTGTTCCAATCCTCAGGAATCTTTCCTTCATTAAGGCATCGAGTGAAAATTTGGGCGAGTACTGTTTCGATTTCTTCACTTGCTTCTTGTATGATGTCTACAGTAATTCCATCTTCTCCTGGAGCTTTTCCTCGCTTCATGTTCTTGATTGCATGTGCAACTTCTGCTGGAAGGACTGGAGGAACTCTGGTACTGGTATCTTTCATGATGTCTGGAGTGCATACATCATCCCTTTCATATAATTTGGAGTAGAAATCTTTCACTCTTGTCAAAATTTCTGCCTCTATTATGTGAAATCTGTTAACTCTCGAAGAGCTGATAGTCAGGCTGGTATATGAAAAATTTTGGAAAATAAATGAATTATTGTTTATAATTCATGTATTTGGTCTGTTGGTCTGTAGACAAATCTAAACACCAAAAAGATTTTTATTTGGTTATATTTTTAGCCAATTGCATTTTTCCGAAAATTTGTGCTGTAGCCCTAAAATAAATATCTTGGTGCTCTAGAACTTCATTGAACAGTAATTTGAGTGCAAAATAACATATAAGTGTTGCTTAAAAAAAACAAAAACGCAGTCAGCTAAAAACTTGAAAAGTGAGATTAATGAGTGAAAAGCCGAGAAATTGAGATTGTGTGATTGAGGAGCCAGTGTGCTCAACTCTACTCGAAAAAACCAGAGGGTTAAGGAGACCAAAAGACTACTAATAGGTGAAGGAGATTACACACTAAATTTTAGACTCTAACACTCTAAAAAGTCTCAACATCTAAAAAATAAAAATCCTGGGGGGGGGGATTGGTCCAGAAAAGCGTAGGCATTTTTTTTAGCATTATGACACAAGCTGTCAAATTTTTCTGTGCCATGTTTTATTTAAAAACCAGAAGGCTGTAAAATTGTCAAATTTTGACAGCTTATGTCATAATGCTGAAAATCTATGTACCACGTAATATAATTACTTGAAGAGATTACCGAATAAATATGTAAGGTCAGGTGATGCGTAACATCACAGCCTCTCCTTGACAAATGTCAACCCCGCCTTCTCGTGGTACATCCTGTTCCCACTAAAGGGGCTCTGACGACCGCCAATAGCGGTATAACTATACCATCGGGATTAGAGGAAATTCTATCCCACACTCACCAACCCGCTTGGCCAGCGTGGTGAGTTATGGCCAAACCCTCCAAAATGATTCCACAACTTAAATCTTGGCCCTCAGTCTACGGCAGCTGGAATGTACCTGGCCAAGGCAGCGGCCAGTGCGACATGAAGGCAGATGGAGGAGACTGGCACAAGACAGACCGTTGTGGAGGAAACTTGGGGAGACCTTCGTCCAGCAGTGGATTGATAATGGTTGATGATGATGATGATGATGATGATATACATAAAAGCCTAGGTAGCCAACATGCTGACTGGGCATTAAACAGCAGATATAAGAAATTTACCAATCCTGAACAGGAAAATAAAGGGGATTTGTATGAAAACTGTCAGTAAGAATAATGAAAACTAAAATATAGTAATAATTATTAACTAGTTTTGATTAAAAAAAAAAAAAAAAAGCTAGAAACAAGAGGGGGAAAGCCTGCCTAGCTCAAAAATGCAAGTCACTTCACAACAACACATCTTTGCACCTTCCTGCAAAAGTATATTCATCAACCCTACATTAAATATCTAGGTGCTTTAATACAACAACAGATCAGATGGGTGTCTAATAGCATATATAAGTGCAGTATAAAATAGAAACCATAACACTGTCAGTCAAATAGCGTTAAAAGTAAATTTAATGAGTGAAAAACCTGGAAATTCAGCTCATGAGCCAATGTGCTCTAACTCTACTGAAAGAAACCAAACAGTTAATGAAACCTGAGTACTACTGAAAGGTAAAAGAAATCATACACTACATTTTTGGTCCAAAAAAAGTTTCAGTACCCCCAAAATACACCCTGCAGGTGGCAATGGGCGGGGAAAAGCCTAGGTGCACCAAAGTGATTGACTGAACATTAAACAGTACATATAGTAAATTTACCAAATCTGATTTAGGAATAAAGGTGATTCATGTGATAAATCAGTAGGAATAATAAGAGTAAAAAAACAGCAATAAATATTAGAGATAGTTTTTGATAATAGTTTGTACCAGGGCTCTACAAATGCTGTCGCCAAAGGCGACCAACATATTTTGGCTGGCGACTATGTTTTCAGCAGTTTAGTAGTTAATATTATTATTTTTTTAATGTAATGAAGCAAATTTTGGAGTGGTTGTGTTTTTATCTTTTACGGAAATCAGTAAACAGAGAGGCATGCGTGCGGCCACACGAATTGCAGTCTCTCCTATCTGCCTATCCCCCCACCACACATCACGAGACCGGTGGGAAAGGCATGTTCTCGTGGTGCTCTCTGCGATCTAGGAAGGGTAGGGGCCCCAGAATCCTTTGCGCTGAACGAATCTTAAACTGGGAAGCATGCTTGCTGGCTGCTATGCTGCATAACACAAAATATTTGTGATAAAGGAACTTCTGTCCCAGTCGTAACTTTCATGACATCCTTAACAGGTCAAAAAAATAATTACGTTAAGAGAGTTCGATATAGAAATAAACCATGTTTACTGTAAAGAAAAAGGTGTTTTAGTGATTACGTAATTCTACATAAAATGCTTTGCTTTATCACTTTAATTTCTGAGTGCATGCTATTTTTGTAAACAACTCCGTACTTTTTTGTGCACTGTTAAAGTAAATCAAAGTTCTCTGTCTTCCGAAGTGGGATATCATCGGAACTTGTGTCATTGCTTTGTTTCGAGTTAACAGTTTCGGCTGTAACGACATAGCCTCAGTTCGCTACGCGTAGCGCCGGTAGCCATCTCGAAACCCTTTTTTTTTTTTTACCTTGGTGGGAGTGGGGCATGGAATGGCGAAGTAAAAAGGCATTTTTTTTTTAAATCGTAAAGAAATGCGCGAGCGCTTCAAAGGGAGGACGAGGTACAAGGTTTTTTTTTTAAAAGTAAATTTATGATGGTAAGATTATGTAAACAACGTGCGTTGATTTCTGGAACTCCTTTCCAGAGGTTCGCATCTTGGTATATATTTATACAGCTCTGTATATATCTGTGTGTGTGTTAATTATTTATTTGAAAAAGCTAAAAATGCTTTTCTCCGTAATTTTTAAGTATTCATAATGCACTCATAAATTGACTTTTGCACCATATTCTGTTCTTGATTTTTGAAATATCTTCAGGATGTTTTTAAGCAGTTTTCTATATTTTCTCTAAACTTAGTTGGCAGGTATGCAATTAGGAAATTCACTTCCTTCATCAACTCTATTATTTTAGAGCAGCCAGACTTATGCAGATCTTTGAAGTTGAATGGTTGTTTTATTTTTATTTTTTTTTTTTTTGCGTAAAACGCCGTCGTAGCACAGAAGGAACAAGAGATTGAGAGTGTGATCTCCCTCCCCATCACAGGTGTGCCATCTTTGTCCCACTGGATTTCGGGTGCCAATACCCATGCCTGTGACGGTCACAGGTGTGCTATTCGGGTTCCATGTTGCTTAAGTGCTTATGGAGAAACACTAGTTACTTGGCTGTTCTGATGCTTTGGAAGGATTCCGACTGTGATAATAAAAATTTATAACCAGCTTCATGCGAATTAAAAAATACACTGCTGGACAATTGCTAAGGACGGATCATAGACGGCTATATAGCGCATAAAAAAGTAAGTGTGGTTGGATGCCAAGTGAAATAAAATAATGTCAGAATGCCAAGACATTACAAGAAAGACAATTTATTGTACTCTGAAATCCAGAAGGCTTTGGAACGTGTTCAAGGGACAAACAGGCCATTTTGTGCAGAATACGTAAACGTGAAAAAATGCAATTACCGTCCGCAGGCGTTCCGGCGTAAGATGGCAATACGAGATATGGCCACCATGGAGGACAAGTGCAAGATTCCACACGTCGTGTCATGTTTGCACAACATTATCAAGCAGCTGTTGGGGTAATTTATCCCATTCCTCTGTCAGTGTACGGATGAGGGTGTCCTTGTTTATTGGAGGGCATTGGTAACCAGCAATACTCCTCCCCAAAGCATCCCACACATTTTCAATGGGATTCAGATCTGGAGAACGTGCTGGCCATATGAGGCGTTAAATATCCTCGCTCTCAAAACACTCCTGGACAGCGACTGTTCGATGACATGTTGCGTTGTCGTCCATGAAAATTAATCTATCACCGACAGCACCACGGAACATGCGAACATGAGGTAGCAGAACATCATTAATGTATCATTGGCCAGTCATAGTCCCAGTTGGAAGCACATAGAGGAACGTTCGGCCATTGATCATGATGCCAGCCCATACCATGACACTACATGTCGGATATCGGTCCCTTTCCTGCATGTTTGCTGGACAATATGCTGTACCACTATCACGCCAGATCAGTTGTCGTCGACAATCAGACGATAGACTGTATCTACTCTCATCTGAGAAGAGGACAGCAGACCAATCGTTATCAGTCCGATTGCGATGTTGATGGCACCATTGCAAACGAGCGGTACGGTGACGTCTGGACAATGGGAAGCACACAACAGGATGGCGGGCGTATAGTCCTCCTTCATGCAAACGTCTGGCGACAGTTTTTCGGGAGATCCGCTTGCCAGTAGCAGCCATAAACTGATTTGCTACCTCACTAGCTGTGCTGCGTCGGTGTGTTTTGTTGATAGCATTATGTACCGATCTTCTGCAGGTGTCGTACTGCGAACACGACCTCCCCCGTGACGTTTGCTACACTCTCCATTTGTTTGAAATGATTTCCAAAGCCTTGAAACAACACTGTGGCTGACGTCGAACTCCTGGCAACATCTGTTATTTTTCGCCCTTCTTCAATCTTGCCAATAATACGGCCACGCATAAAATCATCTAGGTGATGTCGGGAAGACGTACTGAAACTTCCAAATTCGTCAATTGATTCTTTCCCTTTCAACTTTGCGTTTGAACAATAACGGTCAATACGCGTCAAAACCTTTATATCTCTTATCAGCGCTATGACGTCACGTACAAGTTCCGCAATCCAAAATTTGCATACGCACAACGCGTCTTACTGTACCCCGCACTTATGCTAATTTCCACATTTTCCTGCCTTCCATTTTATGGTTGCTATCGTTGCTATTGTCATCCGTCCTTAGCAATTGTCCGGCAGTGTATTTGGTGCTATTTGCTTCAAATTAAAAGTGCTTGACTTCCTCAGCTCACTTAGAGGCACGGTTCTTTCATGCTCAAGTTGGTTTTTATGATGGAACAAAAGAGTCTATTTTCATATTTTCAGAAGCGACTGGCATTTGGAACTTTGCAAAATGATGATAAAGGCCAAATTGAACAAGTGCCTCAGTAAAACAAACTTGGATTCTCTTAAAAGACTACAAGTGAAAATAAGAAAAATGGCAAGAGAAAATTTCAGAAAAAATGGTGTGAAGAATTTCCGTGGTTAGTGTTTGAAAGCGAAAAAGCTTCATGCAAAATATCCCAATATTTCAGATAATACCTTAAAATTTGTTCGTGGTTTCCAGTGGCCTTTCAAAATTGAGACTTTCAAGATACACCAGCTATCAAAAATGCACAGAAACTGCGTTGAACATGATCTTGCTGTAGAAAAACCAGAGTGTACACCAATAACAATGTGTCACAAAAAGATGGATGAACCATATATTATATGGCAAAATATAATAAGCCATTTACAGATTTTTCAAATCTGATTGTGTTATTAAAAAAATCTGATATAAATGTGAGTCTTGAACAATATTAGAATGATATGAGGTGTAAAGAGTTCATATTGCAGATGAGGTTAGGCAAGCACTAATTGCTGCAGAAGTTAAACAGTGTAACCATGCAACTATCCTTGATGCATCAACTGATAAGTCCACAATAGAAGAGTTATTTATATTCACTATGTCAAAGACAATAAAGTGAAAGAAGTGTTGTTGTCAGTAGTACCACTTCAGTGATCTACTGCTGAAGGGTACTTACAAGGTCTTGGATGAAGAAATGAGAAATTTGGGAATTAGTTGGTTAGAAGGACAGTGGTTGGTCGGGCTTGGTACAGATGATGCGGCAAACATAGAGGAATTGTAAAAAAAAAAAAAATTAAAAGTTTCAGATTTGTTGCAATGCTGCACTTTTTACTGGATTTTTTGCTAATATTTAAAGAAATTTCATTGATTTTTCAAAAAGAGCAGTTATTTTTATGCCAAGTTAAGCTACACATTAAAAGATCACTAAATGAACTGAAGTACTGGGAATCTAGGGCCTGCCTCATATGCAAGCCAGTTCACAAATGTGACAACTATCAGTGGAAACTACTTGGGCATTCAACTTACAAACATTGACAGTAAAAGGTTTGAGTCAGACAAGAACAAAATGATGAGTGATGGGATAAGGTACCTTCAGGAACGATTTTTAGAGTCTGAGACTACTTTACAGAAAGCTTCTTCAGTGTTTGACACCTTTGTCTGGCCAGAAGAAAACCTGGAAGATATTGGAAAAAAAGTGAAATTGAAGTTCTTGCCAAGCAATTTCAAAGAAATCTTTCCTTCCATAATGAAACCTCATGGGAAAACTAAAATGAAGTCTAATGAATGAGTGGTATGAATTTAAAGATTTAGGGTGAGGTTTGCAGATTTACTCCAAAAAACACTATCTAAGCAAGAGAGATTTCTAGTTTATGGCCACCTACTAGAAGTTGTTGCAGTTCTACCAACATGTACTGCATCATGTGAACGTGGTTTCAGTCACATGAATTTGATAAAAACCAACAACAGAACATCCATGGAAGCATCAACTTTGAATGATCTCATGATTCACTTGAATGGCCCTCCACTAAAGACTATAAACCACAGAAAGCTATTGATAGGTGGTTCTTTGGATCCAAAAATTCTAGACACACACAAGGACATATGCCAGTAGTTAAGAAGCAAAAATTAGGAAACACAGAATTTGAAGAACTACATCAGAAATAGAATGTTAAGAGAAATTATTTTTTTCCCTAGTGGAATGTCCTTTATGAGGCATACTACTACTGCACAAATATTTGAGAATGTGTTAATGCAATTTTCATTTACAGTTTTTGAACCTTGATTATGCGACATACATTCTTATTGACATTTTTACAAAATCCCTATTAACTGTGAACATTTGAAGTTACCAAATGCAACATCTGAATTCACCGTCCATATTACTACACTGGCAAAAAGTGAAAAAAGAACACCAAGAAGATGTCTGATACCAACAAAATTTATACAGCATAATAACGGAATACAGAGGATAACGTGATCAAAACATTATGGCAAAATACAGCTGTATTTGCTGGTAAACTAAAAAATAACATTTCCATGTAACATGGTTAGTACGAGGTTGAACCGCCATAAACTGCGTCACACTGTGCAATTCTGGCATGGAGTCTGTCGTACAGCTGTTGGATGTAAGTGTGGGGTGTTGAGTTCCAAGCATCCTCAACCTGGACGCGTAAATCGGGGATGGTCGTGGCTGGCCGTGGAGACCGGATAAGTCGTTGTTCCATAAAATTCCACACGTGCTCAGTGGGGGACAAATCCGGTGAACGTGCAGGCCATGGAAGTTGTCTCACACACGGAAGTGCATGTTGCGTTGCACGTGCCGTGTGTGGGCGTGCGTTATCTTGCTGGAAAACACCACGATGGACCAACCTTACAAATGGCACAACAACGGGCTGAATGATGTTGATGTAGGAGGTGCTGTTTAACGTACCTAGTACAAACACTAGTTGTGTACAGGAGCGATAGCTGATCGCTCCCCACACCAGGAGACCAGGTGTAGGCTCTGTGTGTTGCTGGGGGGTGCAAGAAGGGTGGAGACGCTCCCCTGTGCGTCTGCAAACACGCATACTGCCATCGGAGGCTCCCAAGGAGAATCTGCTTTCATCGCTGAACAAGACAGATTGCCATTGCGTTCTCCAGTGCAGACGTTGGCGACACCACTGCGGCCGTTCCTGACGGTGGGCTGGAGTCAGAGGCACACGTGCACGTAGTCCTGCATCCAGTAGACGGTTGCAGATTGTTCGCAGTCACCTGGGGTGCAACGGCAGCTCGGATTTGCGCCGCAGTGGATGTTCTGCTTGACAACACCGCTATTCTTATGCGTGGATTGGTCCGCTCATCAGTCCGTCTGTGACTCCCGGTTCCACATCTTCTCGTGTGGAAATGTTCCTCGGACCATCTACGCCACCATCGTGCCACCACCGATACTTCCCGTCCAATTCGCTCCACAATACGACCACCCGACCTCGCAGAGTCCGACTAGACGACCTTGCTCAAAGTCCGATAACTGCTGAAATCGTACATGTCTTCCATGTCCAGGCATTGCAGCTTCTTCAGGGTCTTCGCACGTGTCCGTACACCGACGACTGATTACATTCACTTTGCCGTACTCCTTAAATACCACCAACGATAATTTGCATATTATGCCGTGCTGTGGCGTAAGCGCTCACCGGTTGGTCCCGAAATTAACATCACACCTACGTACACTCGACCCCATTAACATATGTAAATTTCATGATTGTCCGCCAATTTCTTCTTGGTGTTCTTTTTTCTCTTTCCGCCAGTGTATATTAGCAATTACTCTTTCTCAATCAATACAATAAAAACATGCTTTTTCGAAAATGCACAGTTAACAAAATGTGCCCTACAAAATTCAAGAGATGGACTAGACTACCACCCGTTTTTCTTGCAGAATTGTATTCAGTCCTGATCAGTATGCAGTACTTTTTAGTTAATGTGAGAATATGAAAAGTGTAACTTTGGACACAAACATTTCAACTTATGTATATTGTTGTACAATTCTTATTAACATTTATTCAGCATATTGGAAACATTCTATGATCACTTACTGAAACAGTACAGTCTACTTTATATAGTTTCTGATTTCCACATAAATTGGGTTGATCCAATGACTTGAGATGATATAAATTGGGTTGAACTGACTACTTGAGATGATGAGATGCTATAAATTGGGTTGGCCCAATGACTGGAGATGCTATAAATTGCATTGGTTGATCCAATGACTTGGAGATGATATAAATTGGGTTGAACTGACTACTTGAGATGATGAGATGCTATAAATTAGGCTGATCCGATGGCAGGTCTCATAGAGCCTTAAGTGAGAAATCTTGATTGTGATCAAAACCTACTGGCCTTTAAACAAAATCATTTTTGTGTACATTTGACATAGGGAATTGGATTTGTTAATTACATTTTTTCCCCAGTACATGTATCCTACATACAAATATCTCTTTACTATGGCCCTTATCAAATGGGAAACATGGTTTTCCAGTATATCATCAGCATGATTACATATACTTGAAAAAAAGGGAATAGCCCACAAGAGAACGTAAGACAATAATTTCGGTTTCTAAAATGCTGTGCTGCTTTTTAGGTACTTTCCACCATTTGAACTGACATTCATTCGAAAAATGCTTTCACATTTTTTACAGATAGCAAAAACATCCCTTGATGGGTAGCTCAAACCACCTCTACTTTTGTACGCAATCAATGAATGCTGCGACTGTGTAACATTATAAAGTGAAGAAACACAAATTTCACTCTTCAATTTCTGTGTTAGGTACTTTGTTACATACCCTGCAATATAATGGACAATATGCTCTGAGCATGAACTCAATCTACCAGCATTGAACAGGTAATCGTGATCAAACACTGCATTGTTGCCTACAGCATTGGTATCGTCTTCAAAACATCGGTATCCACTTGACGTCACATTAAGCACTGATTCTGTAGGGAAAGAACTGGAAATTGTTAAAATACTGAGATCCTGTATTGGTACACAATTTCCATTCTTAGAATTTTTCAGTTCAGTTCTTATCAACAGTTTTTTGTACGCAGCTGTAAATTGGCGTGCTGTAGGATTGTTATTGCAGCCGCCATTAAAACGGATGGTTTGAAAAACAACTGTAGGTGGTCCTGGCTCAAGTACACCAAGCCACCCTGTTCCTTCTCGATGAATGTCTCAAAAATTTTCTTGATGCTTTTGATACAAATCAAGAATCCTACAAACCCAGTTTTTCTGTTTGATAAAATAATATTGCACCCATTTCGACTTGTTTTTAGGGACATAATATAATCTTCAATTTCCCTTAGTTTGTTGAAGATCAGAGCAGAATTCTCCTTACACAGAGGTTTCTTAAGTAATTGAAGTTCCTTTACAGACCTTGAATTTAAAATATCAAATAAATTGTTGGTGATAACAATGAATTTCACAGTGGCCTCTGGTCCTTTAAACTGTGGCAGTTTCAGCTCTTCATTACAAAACCTTATTGTATCAGCTACTGATTGACTTAAAAGTTGAGTTGCGAGCCGGACTTTCATCTTTTGCCTGTAGAAGTTTACATGGCTCGGTCTCAGCTTGTTGCCAAGGTTGAGCCCCTCACCTTCTTGTAATTCACTGAGAGAGGAAATGTATTTCCACTCAATGAAATTTCCATCGTTGTCAATTATGATTTTTTTCACCCAGTGTGTTCCTTACTAATTTAAGCATATGGCATGGATCTAGAATTATAGAAATTTCCTCCTTGGGCACTGGGTTCTTAAATTCGGTTAACATATTGGGCAAATCCAAGGAGCAACCTAAATGTTTGGCCATACTCAAATTGGATGCCAAACCATCAAAAGTAAAGGAAATTACTTTTACTTGTGCCTCATGAAGTTGTGTGAGACACTTCACTAAATTGGCCTTTTGAGATGAAGAAATACCATCCAACAGAAAATACCCCACAGGCACTTTCCATCTACAATTTATCCCCACCAGCATGAAGACTAATGCTTCTTTAGCTACAGGAAGAGAATCGTCATCAACATCAGCACCGGTGTTAACATAGCCATGCAACATCTTTCCATCAAATTTGACATGTTGCCGTATAGCCATCTCATCCATCACAAGGGGAAATAGCAATGGATAGCTGGTGCTGGCCACCAAGTCAGATAATGCAGAAAATGACTCCGATGTAAAAACCGGAGCACCATTAACATTTCGGTACCATTTTGAAATTGTCCTTGGGTGTGGCAAGCACGAATTAAATGTCTCACGAACATAGTCATATGCTCGGGGAGAGTAAAAGTGCAAAGTAAGAGCAAATGCTCTTAACTCCGTGGAATACACTTTTGGAAGTTTGGCATTCTGAGCTACTGACGAGATAAAAATTCTTTATTTGGTCCAGTAGATTTCTTTAAAATTTCTAAATCATCCTCTTCCACTAACTTTTTTTCCTTCAAATCTTTCAAAATCATATCACAATTTTGGATCTTTTTCTTGTAACGACGATTTTTTTTGGTGAAGCATGCGGATTTCTTTTTATATTCATCAATTGCTGAAAAGGATTTCTCCAATTTCCTCTTCAAAACTGGCTTTCCGGGGCTTTGTTCCAATGGTAACATAGCTGTGGCATAAGGATTACCATAGGAGTAGGAGAAAGGGGTGATGTAGTAGCATAGCTTGAACTTGTTTGTGTTAACGTGACAGGATTTTCTACTGGGGCAAAAAGAGTGAAGGGTGGTCTACTTTCAGTATTTTCTTGCACACTGTTACTGGCACATATAACTTCTCTTTTTCCACAATCCATTTTTTAGCTGGTGGCTTTCTTGGTTTCTCCACCTGGGGAAAAGATAAAGGATTTATGTCATTACTGCTTTATATCACAAACATTCTATAAATAATATTCATGTATCACAGTTACAGCTAAACAACTGCAATGCTATGAAGGCAATGGCAGCACTATATGTTTCTTAGAAAGTGTTCATTATGATTTTCATTTTAATATTTCTGTGGTGTACATCAATTGTCACTATGGTGGTAGGCGTGATTCCAGATCCTCATATATACACTGGCGAAAAGTGAAAAAAGAACACCAAGAAGGAATTGGTGGACGATCATGAAATTTACATATGTTAATGGGGTCGAGTTTACGTAGCTGTGATGTTAATTTCGGGACCAACCGGTGAGCGCTTACGCCACAGCACGGCATAATATGGAAATTATCGTCGGTGGCATTTAAGGAGTACGTCGAAGTGAATGTAATCAGTCGTCGGCGTACGGACACGTGCGAAGACCCTGAAGAAGCTGCAATGCCTGGACATGAAAGACTTGTAAGATTTCAGCAGTTATCAGACTTTGAGTGAGGTAGTCTAGTCGGACTCCGCGAGGCCGGGTGGTCGTATCGTCATATTGAGGAGCGAATTGGACGGGAAGTATCGGTGGTGGCGTAGATGGTCCGAGGAACATTCCCACACGAGAAGACGTGGAACCGGGAGTCACAGACGGACTGCTGAGAGGACCGATCGACGCACAAAAAGAGCGGTCAAGCAGAACATCCACTGCGACGCAAATCCGAGCTGCCGTTGCATCCGAGGTGACTGTGCAAACAATCCGCAACTGTCTACTGGATGCAGGACTACGTACACGTGTGCCTCTGGCATGTGTACCTCTGACTCCAGCCCACCGTCAGGAACGGCTGCAGTGGTGTCGCCAATGTCTGCACTGGAGAACGCAATGGCGATCTGTCGTATTCAGCGATGAAAGCAGATTCTGCTTGGGAGCCCCTGATGGCCGTGTGCGTGTTCACAGACGCACAGGGGAGTGTCTCCACCCTTCTTGGATCTGCCAGCGACACACGAGCCGACACATGGTCTCCTGGTGTGGGAAGCGATCAGCTATCACTCCCGTACACAACTAGTGTTTGTACCTGGTACGTTAAACGGCACCTCCTACATCAACAACATCATTCATCCCGTTGTTGTTGTTGTGACGGGAAAAAAGAGATTAATTATTCCTGGGTAATTAGTATTTGAATGTATGCAAATCATATTAAAATAATGGTAAAAGTTAGATTTAGGGCGAAAATTAAAATATGGGAGATGGGTGGATGCATTTCGAAACAAAAATAAATTCAATTATCTTAAGGCCATGATAAATGAAAATGTAAATAAAATGCAATACTGATATAGAAAATTCACAAAAGTTATTATTGAAGGTTTGCGTTGTTTGATTATTCGACGAGTTGAGACACCTGCAAGTGTAAAATAAGTAATTATTGTTTACATGTGCACCAAATTTGTAAACACTAAAAATTAATGGTATACAGTGTACACGTGTAATAACTTTTGAAGGCTGTGATGATCATAATAGTGGCTAGGACAAAATGCATTACTTAAATAAAAACAAAAAAATTCCCAAGTTGTTTCCGGCCTTAGGCAAGCTAAGGTGGATTAACATGCGACCCTGCGATGAACTTCAAGTGAGTCTACTAATTTTTCACTGCACAAGTTTTGGGTTTTTTGAAAGGCCACTTGGCCTGCATTTATTGTTAAAACTTAACCAAATATCAAACCAGATTTATTAACATATTAATTTTATACATCACAACCACTGACCAAAATTCACTAATAAAAGTTACGCTACTAAATGGTTCCACACTCCCCAGGAATATTTGCCTTACAATTAAATATACTCAACATTCTTGCATTACCTGATACCAAATCACTCTCAACACTCTACTAAAACATACTGCACTAAATGCCTTACTCAATTACCTCAAAAGTTATCATTACACAATAATGCTGACAAATATACTCAAAATTCACCCTATCATCTGGAAAAAATTCAAAATACTTCACTATTCAGACTTGCTCTGGGTACACAACATCCCACTATGTAAATAAAAGGCAAACACTAACTCTCAACACTCCTGGACACAAATTCATACTTATCTGCACTCCCACTGCTCACAACAATTTAAAATTACACCACTAATTCTAACCAGTAATTTATAAACCAATTAAGCTAAAAAGTCAAACCTGTACCATGCAAGCTTTTTGCAATTTTTACCAACATGTAATAAGCCACTGAGGTAACAGGTAGGCAAAACATCTCAGTTATCAGATTTACTTTTCTTTGAAAATAAGATTTACATCTCGAAGAAAATATCAATCAGGCTAAAAGTGAGATATTGGGTCGTGAAGCCAATCAAGCCTATGCAACGAAATGGAAAGTCAATATGTGTGACCCATTACCCTGTAATTTCTTTCCTCGCTCACTGTCTTTGAGACAACACTCGAACGCCACTTGACAGGAGCTTTTCCTTACTGGCAGACGGTTTTACTCGGGGCCAAAGACGAATCCCCCAATTCATCCTCATAAGCACCCTTTCAGTACCCGAAGTAGTATTTCCACGTAAGGAAAAATTCTCCTGCAAGAGATCTCTTGTCCCCCCCCCCCCCCAAAAAAAAAATTCTCACTCCAGGCACACACCTATCTCCCAGAGAAAAACTATCTGAAAATTCACATTATCTCTAGAAAAAATCCACATAAATCTCACTTTCCAGAAAACACATCACATATCTCAATTTCCAGAAATCCTTATCACCTCCCGAAGCACTCTATTTCCAGAAATCACTATCACTCTCGAAGCACTCTCTATTTCCAGAAATCACTATCTCACTCTACTTCCAGAAATCATACCCCTTGCGAAGAAATCTCACTGTACACAGGTAATGAACAAGCCTCACTTTCAGACAATCCTAGTCTGCTTGCATACCTTCTTGATATCCTCCCTCTTATGCAAAAATAGATTCTCAAATCCCCTTCCTTTGAGACCAAAATTTCACTCAAAGAAAATCAATGTTCAGGCTGGAGGTGTGAATGACGTGAATTCATCAGACCTATACCCCGAGCTAGGTAGGCAAAGAGTGGCATTATAACTCCTCCGCCACACTGGACATATGCCCCCCTTTAGTAAGAAAGTATGCCTTAGTTTGATATCCTTCCCTCATGAAAATCCACTTTCACATCCATTTGCTGATATGGTCTCTAGTCACAATTACTACTAAATGGTACAATTTTACACTCATTACTTGTCAAACTAGAAAATCAACATAACCTGCCTCCAAGACATAAATTTTAACTACATGGCCCTGTATGTGTATAAATACAAATTATATATGATCAAAACTACCAAACACAAAAAAAGTTAAATCTCCTAAATAAAATAATTGGTTTGAGAGGTTGTTCTTCAAAATAGCTTATAACACAATTTGGATTTCAATTATTCCTTACACATGTAAATATTTACACAGCATAACACTACCATAAAAAAAAAACCTGAATGGAAAAATATTTACATTTTTATTACTTTAGTTTTACTGACCCAAGCCTGGATTATAACTGAAACCTGACCTGCCCCACTGGCATGCCCAACGATACAAATTCTCCAAGGAACTACATGATATGTAAAATAACCAAAACAAAATTTTGTTTAAGGTGAATGCATATATTTATATATACACTTTTTTTTTTCTTCACACTGCCCCATTGTCAAAAACCCACATGTTAAATATTTTAGAGTAACCCTAACATGACATTTTTCTTTTCCTTTTGAAATGCTAAAACAAAAAGTTTCTTTACCTTCTTAACTGTGCACAACAATATCTCACATCATGCACAAAAAGTGTTCAACTCCTAAATACAGGAGGAAAGAAAAAACACTGCCTCTCCTCTCTCTCTATACCACTCGTTTGAGAAGGGGTCTTGGCATGATTTTGATGACTTTTTTAACACCCCCGTCAGTCTCCTTCGGAGAGGGGCGGGATTCTATCAAAATAACGACGGCCATTGATGACGCCTCGGGTTCAAAACATACCGCTGGAAGTTTTTCTCCATGTCGCAGTCGTTCCATATGTTGAACAGAGCGGCGAAAGCATTCGGGTCGGCAGGCTCACTCAACGAGCACGAGGGGGCGTGAAGGAATCATTCGATTTAGGCCTCTGTTCCCCTGCCTCTCAATACTGCAGTTGTCTAACATGTTGAATTTGAGTGAATCGACAGGGTTCCCACTCAACCTGGAAAACAGGGAAAACCTGGAATTCTCAGGGAATTTGAAAATGGTTCCAAAAATCAGGGAAAACTCGGGGAAAATTACCCCTTTTTTTTTTGTAAAAATCAATGGATACTTTATTTTGCCAAAAAAACTTATTTTTTCTAGATTTCAAACTTTTGCTTTCAATTACTGCCTGCCTAGAATTTGGTAGATCTTACTTTCAGTTATATTAAGTATTTCCTTTATTCTCTAAAAAAAGATGCAAAATTGAATTTTTAAAATTATCAGTTTTTGTTCAATTTCTGCAGGCAGTTGGTATAACATGGAACAATTAGGCACAATGGCTCCTGTTTGAAGAAACACTTCCACAAGAGAACCAACCAAATGATGGATCAAAGTCCTTTCTCCGTTGGTTCTCTTGAAACATGTTTCTTTGAACAGAGCCATTCCATCATTAAGCTTAGCTTCATTGTGTTATAGAAAAACTGAAACTATTCAACTGACAGATTTTTCCTTACATATGACCTGTTTCCATGGAAATGTATTTACAAATTCCATGTGGGTAGTATTCACAAAAGTTCACGGAACTTTGGTACAGAAAATAATGTGCACAGTTAGTTGTTATTAATGAAAAGCAGGTAATTTTATAAAGACAAATTACATAAAGAATTTACAAGTGTGTGCTTTGGTGAGAAAAATGAATGGAATGGAATGTTACAATTCTTTGTAACATGCCACTCTGGTAAACATTAAAAACCACCTGGAAAAGTCAGGGAATTTTTTTATTACTTTTGAGTGGGAACCCTGATCGATGGAGATTACCTTGCCGGTGAAGAGATCCTTGAAGATTATCTTTTTTAGCTGTCTAAATCCCACATACCAGGAGAACTGTCGCAAGGGCAGCACCGCCATTCTTACTTCCGGCCAAGCCAGATCCCGGCGGGCTAGCTGGCCCTCACCGGAGTTTTTTCTTTTAGATGTTACATAGTAGCCAGCAACAACGAGAGGTCAAGAGAGACAATTTCTCAAACTGAAGCTGGGATGCTTGAAACTGCTGAAACCCCCATTGGTGGCTAGGAGGTTCGCGCCAATACTCTGACACCAGAACACATGGCCTTCCAACGAACCTTCTCTCCCACGCCTCGAGGTGACCTCTGACTTCTACGAAAAAAGGGAAAGGCTGTAACCTTTTTTTTTTTTTTTTTTTTTTTTTATATTGAAGGTTTAACGACCACCGTGAGCAACTCAATGGGCTATAAGCAGTCGCCCGTCCCTAATTTAGGGTCACTGGTTACAGGTAAGGGAGAGAGCCAGTGCCGTAAGACAAACACAACATCCATGCCTCACCGGGATTCGAACCCGGAACCCGTTCGGACGAATGATCAGAGGCCATCGCTTAGACCACTGCGCCATCGGGGCGGCTGTAACCTTCAGCATGCTGCTGAGCTAAAAATTGATTGAAGCTGGCCTACGGGAGCTTTTCTACAACACTTTTAGAGCTTATAAACTCTTGCCTAAAATGGAGGACTGAAAGAGAGATTTTCCTTTCTTTTGCACAAATTTACAGAAACGTTTTTTCCTCATTCTGTGATTACTACGAATAATTTTGTTTTCTAAAAGGGTTGATGGTGACTTCTTTTGCTCGCCCTTTTTTTTTATTTAACTTGCTAAAGTAAAAATAAATCAAACCAAAAGAAGTTTAATGCCTATTATTCCTTTTTTTTTTTTCCCCCATGAAATTTTGCTTGTCTAGTCAGGGCTGAGAAATCACCTCTCGTGTTCTGTAATTAAAAAAAAAGCCGCAAAAATTGTAGAATTAACCTTCCTAAATGTAAAACAAGCAGTATTATTAATAATAGAAGGGAAAATTGTCAAACATTGCTTTTAAAAGAAAAAAGAACACCAAACAAATATCCAAAGCAGGTATGTATTTTTACGACTATTTCAAAAGTAAGGTCTCTGGCATTAAAATAAAATCCACAGACCCAAAAAGCAATCACTAAGTCGTTAAAAATCTCTGTATCAACTGTAAACAAGGATTTGAATCTGAAAAGAAAAAAATTCACTGCCTTTTTCTTCTGCATGTGGCTGGCTGAGTGCAGAACATGGTGTAGACTTCTTTATGAAAATCATTTAGCCAGAGACGGAAGAAAATTTATTGTGACTACTGACGAAGCATGGATCTACCTAAATGACTAACAAAAAAAAAAAAAAAGTCAATTTACTATTGCAAAAGAGCAAAAAAAGATTACAAACTTTGTTTCAAGAATCCAAAGTTTTAGTAAAGGATGGTTTCTCATACAATGGGAAATTAAAGTTAAGAAAAGTTGAAAAGAATGTTGAAATCAACTCTATGTATTACCAGAATAATGTCTTAACTCCTGTATTCAAAGAGGAAATATCATTCCTTTATCCACAGAGCCTTCAGAGAGTAGACAAAAGAAACATTCAGTCAGGCACAGGCTACCAATCATACATTCAAATCAACCACTGTATTTCTTTTAAAAAAAATGGAAAAGAAGACAGTTATCAAGTCTATGCCTTTTGCTCATATTCCTTCAAAGTATCCTGATGTGTCGCCAATGAACTATTTTGCCTTCGGACTGCTATAAAGAGTGCTTTCTAAATGCAGACCTAAAACATTAATTGAACTATGAAAAACAGTGGAAGAGGAGTAGAATAAAATACTACTCTTATTTCAAGAAATGCCCCGTTATCTTAGAAACATTAATGTAGGTTCATAGTCCAGACAAAGGGCTCTCAGATAGAATATTTATGAAAGAAATAATTTATTTTAAACATTAATTATATGCTGGAAAATCTTTCTAAAATGTGTGAACATTCTTATTTGTGAGTGTTTTGCAGTCACTCTCCTCTGCAGTGTGTAAGGTGAGATGCTTACTGCATTGTTTGCATGAAGCGTTTTCATGTCCTATTCTGCTGGATTCTTTGCCATATTGGGATCCAGAGAAACAAGTCAACAGCTGTTATCAGGTGTGTTTCCTTGTTGGGGGCCGCAACTGTGACACTGTACTGCCAAAACTTGTTTTAGTGTTCAACTGCATATCAAATATACTGAGCAGACTATGTAGGACCAGCAGATGGGGAACAAGCAGCATTGTATAAAGCCAGTTGGTCTTCCTTCTGCAATAGAAGGATAGGGCAGAAGTTGTGCTTCCACCTCCCTATACTGGGCATTGTAGTTTTATTCATTTTCTGCATGTGTGATGTTGTTTCCTTTGTGAACATGCTTGTTTTCTTCTTTCTATGTACTACATAAAAAGACCCAGAAACACTGGGTCACCTTTTAAATGCACAGTGTGGTGTCTTCTTTTTTTTTACTTTAATGTTGTACTGATATTTTTTTTAGTTTGCATAGTTTATGGTCTTTGTGTTGGCCATTTACCCTTTTTATATGTGTGTACCTTACAACTTACCTGCTTGTGTGGTTTTTTTAGGGGGAGAGGGGATTTCAAAATGTGTTAAGTTCCAGATATTTCAGATGAGGGATGCTCAACCTGCAATATCAGTAACACATGTGTGTTTATGGCATTGTTCTTCATGACCGGCCAACACATTTTTACTGGTGCTTTGGAAGCTTAAAACTTCTACCACAGCAGAAGTCTGCTCCAGCTTTTCCCAACTAGTTGTAAATGGCTTCATGAACTGTTTTTTCACAGGCCATAGGCAGCAGTCCAAAGAAATCAAGTGCTTGATATAAGATGGACTCCCTAGTCTTTCTTCTCACCATCTCCAATGTCGGATGTACAGCAGAAGGTTCAGTATTGTCATGATGCTTGAAACAAAGCACATGACAGTTTTCTGAGCCTTCAAATGTATGTATAATACTCTGATTTATGTATTAAAACATGCAGAAGATATTATTGCATATACAATGGCTGTTCCATAAAAAAACCAGAGTAAAATCACACAAAATGAAGAAATATAGGTACAGCAAAACATGTTATTCTTCCTCAAAGTATCTTCCCTCAAATTATATGCGACGGTCCCATTGTTTAGTCCACTTTTCAAAGCATGTGGTGAAGGCAGTTTGTGGAAGCTGCTTTAGCGACCTTTGTACAGCTTAAATAACATTAGCATCTGTGTTAAATGTTGCACCACAGAACTTCTCCTTCAATGTTGAAAACTACCAGAAATCGCATGGGGCAAGGTTAGGACTGTAGGCAGGCTGTGGCATGATTTCAATATTGAATTTCTTAAGAAACTGTTGAACACAAGCAGCCACATGTGGGCAGGTGTTACCATGGTGTAGGGTCCACTTGCCCACCAGATCTAGTCACTTATCACCTTGCCAGCTGATTTGGTTTGGTGGACTTTTTTCAGAGGTGAAACTGTGTTTCTAGACACTCGTTGTGCACTTCGTGAGAGGATCAAAAATAATGGACCCATGTTTCATCGGCAGTTATTACTGTGTTTAGAAAGTTTGGATCCCTTGCAATCATTTGTTTCCACTCATGACACACCTGTTCTCTCGTCAGGTGATGAGGTATCCATCTGGAACACACACAATGCAGCAGTAATTTGTCACGTAGAATGCCAACGTTCTTGAAATATCAGTTGATGCCTCCTATGTCTTTACACGTCATTCATCAATCTTATTGCAGGATTGCCCAAACATGTTAACAATACTTTCAGGTTAACCAGACCTAGGAATGAGTTCTGCTGACAAATGCCCATTTTCAAAATCATGGTGCCATCTAAAAATTGTTGACTCACTCAAACATTTATCTTTGCAAGCTTTTTTCATTAAATCAACTGTTTCTGGAGCTGTTTTTTTTTTTAATTGGAGGTTTATCAACCACCATGAGCAACTCAATGGGCTATAAGCAGTCGCCTGTCCATAATTTAGGGTCACTGGTTCCAGGGAAGGGAGAGAGCCAGTGCCGTAAGACAAACACAACATCCATGCCTCACCGGGATTCGAGCCCCGAACCCCTTTCGGACGAATGATCAGAAGCCATCGCTTAGACCACTGCGCCACCGGGGCGGCGGAGCTGTTTTACCCAAATGGTAGCAAAATTTTATCGCACAATGCATTTCACTTCTTAAATCTGAATCACTCGCCTCCATAATTTTATGTTTATATGCAGACGTATCTTAAACAACTGCACAATAATCTGTCACGGCTAATAACTTGCCATAGATACTTCCTTAACTCAGTAGTCTGCGTGGTTATTTCCCCCCTTCGCACTGTTGCTAACTCGAAAAAAATTACTCTGTTTTTATGGAATGGCCTTTGTACACTTAAAATAGTGAATGTATTAACCTTTGATACCAGTGCCAATGATGGTTGTTTTGGCAGAAAGCTGACCAATGCAGATCTCTCAGTATCCCAAAGGACAGTTTTTATAGCTTGACTTGCCATTTTGACTTTTGTGCTTATTCATCAACAAGCAGCGAGCCCATGTATTAGCTTTCATTATGAAATAACGCTGAAGTTTCCCCTGATGATTACTATTCTTTAGTAACAATTGTGTCATTACATTTATCATTTAAGATGGTTCCAGAAGGAACCGAAAGTGCTCATGTTTCTTTTAGGTTTAATATATCATCTATTTTATCTTCATAGTTTTATCGTGTGCAAGACAGCGATTATGATGTTAGGAGTTACATTTCTCAGTTGCAGCCACTTTTCATTGGCCATAACATAAGAGATTGGTATTTTCTGTCATTTCATTGAAGTGCTTCATCCATCTTTTGACAGTGCTGGTATCTATGCAGGTGTCTTCATATAATGATGTAGTTACTTCTAGAAGAGTACTGCTGTTTTCCACCTTCACAAGAAACTGTTTTGTAGACTGATCAAGCAATATGTCATTGGCAGCCAGAGTATTTTGTCAGTGAATCACATGAATCAGTGAAGTGGTGCAAGTATCGACTTGCATAAGATGGACACGATTGTGTGGTGAAAATGGCTCTCTGTACCTCATCATACATTCTTACAATGTGTGTCACTTTATTCTTGATTTTGTAGTACTAACAAGAATTGTTGCTTCATCATGTATAGGGAAGTCTGTGAACTAGACGAGACAGGGCTGTAGTCATAGCACCATTTTTTTAACATTGTATTTTATGTTCAGTTAATCTAGGTTTTAATGTTTGAGTAGTTGAACCAATATAACATATATTTGCATCTTCCAGGCAGACTGTTAAGTCCACGTTTATTCTGTTCTTTAACACGGTCAGTCTTTTTTAATAATGGAGATGTTACTTGTCTTTAATCCAAAGTTCAGGCTATGGCAAATGTCAAGACCTCCCCTATATGGGACGAAGCAACAATTCTTGCTACTACTCCTTCAAAATCAAGAATACTATTATCAGAAAGTATTTTTATCCACAAATTTGCAAATAAATGCTGTAATGAAGATAGCCCATTAAGCATTCCTCAACCTTAGAAGATATTAATTAATAATGACTAATCTGTATAAATCCAAATCAACTTCACTATTTATTGTTCATAAAACTTTTCACCCAACCCAAAAGAAACTGTAATTTGCATTATGAGAAGGTGAACACATGCATTGCGCGTTGTATGTCATTGTCAGTTGCGACGTTTATGTTTATTTTTAAATTGTAACAGTTCTTTTTTTGCAATTAACGTTTTCTGAAGATGGATTCATTGTGTATCCGAAAGATTTAAAAAGTTTATTTTCTTCTAACTTGTTTCTTCTCAACTTCAGGATATTTAACGCTAGTTTAAATCGTGCAAAGATGGTTAGATGCTAATATACATCTCAATACACTGTTTGCAATTTTTCATATGTGGACTTAGCTAAGCAACTAAATTTGAAACAAAATTTCATATTTGTTCATTACTGAAACTTCAATATTCTCCTGAACTGGAAGACCATAAACATGTTATCACTGAAAGGCAATAGTTTGGTTCAGTGGCCCTACATGGGAGCCTGAAGGTCATGCTGAAAGTGCTCTCAATCCACTCCTACCCTTTGGCATTTAGCCATGGTGTTGCCATTCACTTAAGTTTTTGGTCTGATGTCACATCTACATACTCATAAGATTGAGCAAAAGTTCTTTCTTATGTTAGATAGGAGTTAGGGAATAAGTGGTATAGCTGGTAGATAGAGATGTTAAAAATTAAAAAAAAATCATAACCACAAGTGAAAGAGTTGCCTGACGAGTTTTTTTCTTTTTAATGCAAAATGTTACAAAGGCTGCTTAAATTGTGTATTCAGTTGAGACATACCTTTCTGATCAAACTTTTGAAAAAATGTCTGCGACTCAGAAGTTGACTACTCCTGTTTCAGTTATCTTTTATATATTTATGATATAATTTTATTTGTATGACCAAGTATTTTTATCCCTTTCAGTGGTCAACCATGTCACAGGTGGACAGCAATGACTCACATGAAGCCTTTGTGTCACCGTTTCTTTCAAGAAGTCTGGTGTGCTACATTGGATAGTTTAAGTGAGCAAAGTACTGTTAATAATAGTCAAGAAAGATTCTTACTGTGCAATTCTAAATCTTCCATTCGTGTATATTATCACAAATAACTGAATTCCATCTTCCTTGATAAAGTTACACAGGTATCTCCCATAAACTGTAGCAGTGTACATAAAAATTCTACACCCAGTGAAAGTTTGCAAATTTAAAAAATGTAACCATGATACAGATGAGTTTCTGTAATTGTATAAAAGATATCACTTTTAACTGAAATTGTAAGTTCTTTTGTTTAGTGTCATGAATCTCACTTGAGGATTCACCATCAAGCCATAATAACTTTTCAAGTTTTATAGAAAGGACACATTGTTATGTTAACTCAGTAAAGTGATGTACTTAATTTTTTATAAAATGTTAGTATCATTGTATTTATCTTCCCTGTGTCTCTTTTTGGCTTACATTTCCATAATTTGCTTTTACACAAAAAAATTGTTTATAAAGCACATCATCTAACAAAGTGAAACAAATATAGAAAACTGATTATTCAGATGCACTAATTTCATAGTTATTTGTGTTTAGCAATTAACCTTTTAAATGCCACACAGTATTGGGTTGTCAGATAAGTTTGTTCATTTTTTTTTTTTTTTCAATCATTTTTCATGAAAAAATTTTCACAAATCAGTCAAATAATATATTCTCTTTCATTGTTCACCACCTCTTGCCAATGTTCCACTAGGCTGTCAATGCTTTGTTGGTAGAAATCCCCTAGTTTTGACTCAAAGTCATGAAGCCACCGCTTCAGCTCAACCTCGTTGTTAAACAATATGCTTCGCAGACTGTTGGAGAGCGACCGGAAAATGTAATAATCTGAGGGAGCTAGATCAGGAGAATACAGTGGGTGTGGTGTAAAACTTCCCAACTAAGATCTTGAGTAGCAGTTTTGGTCAGATTAGCGATGTGGGAGTGAGCGTTGTCGTGTTGAAGCAACACACCATGCTGCCGGTTCGGTTGTTTCAGCTGAATTGCCTTGTTGAGCTGGTGCATTTGCTGAATGTGCATTGGTTGTGGTGTTCTTTTCAAGAAATTTGTAGTGGATTACACCTTCCCAATCCCACCAAATGCAGATCATGGTCTTGCGTGGGTGCATCTCAGCCTTGGATCAAGGTGTTGCTTGCTTGTGAGGAATCAGCTGTTCTTTTCTCTGCTCCATATTTTGACACCATTTTTCATCTCCAGTGACAATGCGGTAAAGAAATCTGTGTTCATGAGTAGCCTGGTGTTGAGTGAGCAAAAACTGGCCGTGATAGTGGAGCACTGGAGTTTGTCTCTTGCGTCCAAAGAATGTGGCACCCATGCACCGAGTTCGAGTTAAAGTGATGGGAGACGGTATCACGAGAGCATCCCATTTGCTGGGACAATTCCCTAGTGAATTGACACAGATCCTCATGAATGAGCTCATTCAATCCATCCTTATTGAATTGAACAAGTCTGCTGCAATGCGGAGAACCTGTGAGGTCAAATTTCCCCTTCTTGAAGTGTAAAAATACCATTTCTGTGCAGTTCTGTCAGTAATAGCGCCTTGTCCATACACAGCACAAATGCCTCGAGCAGCTTTGGAACCTTGATTGAAAGCGAATAAATACCCCTGCATATAAGTCGTGGGACAATGAAGCTTCTGCCTCTAATTTTCTCAAAGCCTTGATATTTGTAAAATTGGCCAGACATTCTCAATGAAATCATTAGTTACTAACATTTCATCCAATATATCACAGGTTTTTTATTGGTTCAAAATTTATAATCGTGGGAGTATTGTACAAAACTGTCCAAGAGCATATATCTCTTGGTGGATGCACTTCATTAGGTGATGCTGACCTTCTACAAATAATACACTTAAGTGTCTAATTCATTATCTGAGTTGTAAATGAATTTATGGCACTTCTATTCATAGTGTACTGTGGAATTAACTTTACGGGTCTTATAGAGGTTATTATTCAAAAACGTTGGTGGTCAAATTTTTGAACTAAAACCTAGTTCGTCAGCTATATGGGAGAAGTATTTAAGTCTGAATGAAGGAACACCAAGCAGCTATTAGAAACATTAGTAACAAAACAGGGCTAGACAGACATATACAAGCAAGTGGACACTCCATAAATTGGGACTCAGTAAAAATAATCGCCCACCAGTCAAACTTAGTAAAGAGGAAACTAAAAGAAGGGATCAGAATTGCAAGAAGAAGAAGTACCACAATTAACGATAATTGTGGTTGGACTCTTCCAACTGAGTGGCAGCAACTACTCCAGTGATGTAATCCTGATGGCAAACTAAGCTTTAGTTCAAAAATTTGACCACCAACTTTTTTGAATAATAACCTTTATAAGACCCGTAAAAAAGTTAATTCCAGTCATTATCTGAGTTTTTATATTTCACTTCCTTCATTTTGGAACTAGTAAATATGTCACAGCATTCTTATCATGCACACCTCTAACAAATGTTTAAATAGTTAATATTAATAATTAACCTGTAACTAACAAATGTTTTCAGTTAATCGGGGTTTGTACACTTTTGGGGGGAGGGGGGAATTCAAGGTTTCCAGGAGATACACAAAAAAATTTCAGGATGATTATTCTGCTTTACAATATCATAGTCAAATTATTTTTTTAAAAGTCATTTCAGTTTTATGTAATAAAAATGATGAAAAATGTAAATGGACTAGTGCTTTTTTTTTACCTATTACATTTCTTTTTAATGTTTATAATTGGAGAATTACCCAATAATGCTAAGTTGAATCATGGTGCAGTTAACAAATAAAGGTAACTTAATCACGCTAGTTACGTTAAATGAAAACTTTTACAAAAAGTTAGTAAGTTGGAAGCTTTCGACCTTATCTATGGTCTTCATCACGCCAATGGAGGACTAAGATTGTTGCCAGATTCTACATTTGAATTTTTCCTATTTTTGTTGCCAAAACTTAGAATTGATCTCCAGATCATCGGAATGTAGAGAGGAGTTCGGAATTGCAAGTCATTGAGTTGAAAATAATTTCCAGGCTTTCACGGTAATGGAGGGCAAAACGATTATCAAAAGAAGCAATTCGTTTTGCTTCGTTCCAGTGGGGAACTGCAGATGTGTCTTCCATTGTCAAAATAGACAAGGCAGTATTAGGATTGGCTTTCGAAACATCTTTTTTATGTTCTAAAATTCTATGGCTAATGCTCCTGTATGTGCTTCCAATTTATAAGTTATCCCCAGTAGAAGAAGAGATAGGAATGCAGTAAACTCCTGGGAGGTTCAGGCTTTCAACTTTGTCCCTATCCCTTTGTAGAAGTTTCAAGATGTTTGGGGTAGATTTAATGGCAAGATGGTAACCAAAACTTCTAAAAAGAATCTGTAACTTATAAGCATAGGAAGGATGGTAAGGAACAGAACCACAGAATTTCAGGTCTTTCTTTTGAGGAAGGAGGCATTCAATTTTTGAATGGTTTTCATATTTCTTTGAGGGAGTTGACTGTAAGAGCAGGGAAACCATGAGAGAGGGCTATTGTAGAAATTTTGGAGAGTTCTTCTTGAAGAGAGTTGGTTGTTGCAAATGATATGAGCCCTGTGGATGTAGGACTTCAATGCTGCAGGCCTGTAGAGATGCAAGGTGAAAGAATTGTAGGGAATGATGTTAGTGGCCGCAGAAGGTTTACGATAGATGGAACGAGTAATGGAGAGATCAGCGTTTCTGCAGATAGATACATCCAGGAAATCAATTTTGTGGTTTACTTCCTTAGATATAGTGAGATTAATGGAAGGAAATTTTTCCGTAATGGAGTTGATCAGTGTCTGTAGTTCAGACTCTGAATGTGGCCAGCTAATGAAAATGTCGTCTACATATCTTAACCATAGGGAAGGTTGAAAAGGGTGTTGAGGAATGATGGAAACTTCAATATGTTGCATGTAGATTTCTGCAAGCAGAGAGGAAAGAGGTGAGCCCATGGGGAGACCAGATTGTTGCCTATACACAATTTTGTTGAAAACAAAACAACTGTTGATGAATAGTGTGGAAACAATCATAAAGATCTTTGATAAGAGTACCGGGGGTTCAAAATGAAGAATCAATTTCTTCATGAGGAGCCTGTAGGAATCAAAATATGGTACAGGGGGAAACAAAGATTCTACATCAAGAGTATACAGATTAACACTAGGAGGAAAGGAATTAGGATGTTTGTGGATGAAGTTTGAAGTAGAGACAACAGTATGAGGATGGTTGGCTGCCAGGGATTTGGATTTGAGGATCAATCTCTTTTCAAGGTTTACTGCTGGAGAAAAAGAATATTCAACTAAAGGTCTGATGGATTTACCAGCTTTATGCAGTTTCACTTGCAGGAAAAGTCTGGGAGTTCGAAAGTAAGGAGGGGGTGATATATCACCAAGGAAAGATTGAAGAATTTCTTTCTTAGCTAATCTGTCAACTGAGTTTTTGAGTGAGTTGGTGGTGTCTGACTGCAAAGGAATGCAGTTAGCAGATGTAAGAAAAGAATGCACTTTTTGGTTTAGTGTTTCTTTACCAATGATGACTGGGCAACCAACTTTATCTGCTTTGCATACGGCTAGGTCATTTTCCTGAATTATTTTAAACAAGAAGAAGAGTACTTGATTGGCACAGAATTTTGCTTGGATAAGATAACAGCAGCGTTGGCACGAAGGAAAGGCTGGTGAACAGTCTCAGTTTTGTGGATGGCTGATTCTATAACAGAAACAGTTTGTGGAAGATTGATAGGAAGAGCAGGTGAAAATTTTGGGCCTAATGATAAGAATTTATCCAAGCTAGGAGGAATAGTGACAAGAAAGATTTACATACTTTGGCTTGTCAGTAGAGGCTGAAGATGGTATGCCGGAAGACTTGCAGGAAACAAGAAAACGTTTTCTTGTTTCCTGCAAGTCTTCAGGCATTCTTCTCCAAGCTTTTCAGATCTGCAAACCCATCTTCAAAGGACGGTGCTGTGCGTTACCACAGCAGACCAGCCATAACCTCCTATCTGCCGCTATCCGTGACCTGCGTTCCTCCATTGCTAAAACTGAACTTTCCTGCTACATTAGCTACCAATCACTGGCTGCTACAACTCATCCTGCTTTGCTTGATATTTTCATGGTTCATATCAACCAAACCCTCTCAACAATTGAAGTAAATGAATATGCTCGCCATACAAAGAAATTTAATTTTCTACTCTCCAAGCAAAAAAGTCAAGCAACATCTCAGTCTTCAGCCTCTACTGACAAGCCAAAGTATGTAAATCTTTCTTCTGTCACTATTCCTCCTAGCTTGGATAAATTCTTATCATTAGGCCCAAAATTTTCACCTGCTCTTCCTATCAATCTTCCACAAACTGTTTCTGTTATAGAATCAGCCATCCACAGAACTGAGACTGTTCACCAGCCTATCCTTCGTGCCAACGCTGCTGTTATCTTATCCAATCAAAATTCTGTGCCAATCAAGTACTCTTCTTCTTGTTTAAAAGAATTCAGGTCATTTATTCTGGAAAATGACCTTGTCGTATGCAAAGCAGATAAAGTTGGTTGCCCAGTCATCATTGGTAAAGAAACACTAAACCAAAAAGTGCATTCTTTTTTTACATCTGCTAACTGCATTCCTTTGCAGTCAGACACCACCAACTCACTCAAAAACTCAGTTGACAGATTAGCTAAGAAAGAAACTCTTCAATCTTTCCTTGATGATATGTCACCCCCTCCTTACTTTCGAACTCCCAGGCTTTTCCTGCAAGTGAAAGAAACTGCATAAAGCTGGTAACCCCATCAGACCTTTAGTTGAATATTCTTTTTCTCCAGCAGTAAACCTTGAAAAGAGATTGGTCCTCAAATGCAAATCCCTGGCAGCCAACCATCCTCATACTGTTGTCTCTACTTCAAACTTCATCCACAAACTTCTTAATTCCTTTTCTCTAAGTGTTAATCTGTATACTCTTGATGTAGAATCTTTATTTTTCTCTGTACCATATTTTGATTCCCACATGCTCCCCATGAAAAAATTGATTCTTCATTTTGAACCCCCGGTACTCTTATCAAAGATCTTTATGATTGTTTCCACACTATTCATCAACAGTTGTTTTGTTTTCAACAAAATTGTGTATAGGCAACAATCTGGTCTCCCCATGGGCTCACCTCTTTCTCCTCTGCTTGCAGAAATCTACATGCAACATATTGAAGTTTCCATCATTCCTCAACACCCTTTTCAACCTTCCCTATGGTTAAGATATGTAGACGACATTTTCATTAGCTGGCCACATTCAGAGTCTGAACTACAGACACTGATGAACTCCATTACTGAAAAATTTCCTTCCATTAATCTCACTATATCTAAGGAAGTAAACCACAAAATTGATTTCCTGGATGTATCTATCTGCTGAAACGCTGATCTCTCCATTACTCGTTCCACCTATTGTAAACCTTCTGCGGCCACTAACATCATTCCCTACAATTCTTTCACCTTGAATCTCTACAAGCTTGCAGCATTGAAGTCCTACATCCACAGGGCTCATATCATTTGCAACAACCAACTCTCTCTTCAAGAAGAACTCTCCAAAATTTCTACAATAGCCCTCTCTCATGGTTTCCCTGCTTTTACAGTCAACTCCCTCATAAAGAAATATGAAAACCATTTGAAAATTGAATGCCTCCTTCCTCAAAAGAAAGAAGACCTGAAATTATGTGGTTCTGTTCCTTACCATCCTTCCCATGCTTATAAGTTACAGATTCTTTTTAGAAGTTTTGGTTACCATCTTGCCATTAAATCTACCCCAAACATCTTGAAACTTCTACAAAGGGATAGGGACAAAGTTGAAAGCCTGAACCTCCCAGGAGTTTACTGCATTCCTATCTCTTCTTCTACTGGGGATAACTTATAAATTGGAAGCACATACAGGAGCATTAGCCATAGAATTTTAGAACATAAAAAAGATGTTTCGAAAGCCAATCCTAATACTGCCTTGTCTATTTTGACAATGGAAGACACATCTGCAGTTCCCCACTGGAACAAAGCAAAACGAATTGCTTCTTTTGACAATCGTTTTGCCCTCCATTACCGTGAAAGCCTGGAAATTATTTTCAACTCAATGACTTGCAATTCCGAACTCCTCTCTACATTCCGATGATCTGGAGATCAATTCTAAGTTTTGGCAACAAAAATAGGAAAAATTCAAATGTAGAATCTGGCAACAATCTTAGTCCTCCATTGGCGTGATGAAGACTTAAGATAAGGTCGAAAGCTTCCAACTTACGAACTTTTTGTAAAAGTTTTCATTTAATGTAACTAGCGTGATCAAGATACCTTTATTTGTTAATATTGTTACGTCTTTTGCCCATCGTCGTCATGGTGCAATTACCACAAGGCCTATCAGAAAGCTTTTTCTCTCAATCTGAAAATGATTATTTCAATCAATCATTTTAACTGCATCACTATTCTGCACTATCTTCCATTTAATCAGTCTATTATTGATAACAATAGAAATTATTATACAGTCCATTTAAAAATTATAAGACCACACAGATTTCTATGCTATACCCATGAAGATGCAACACAGCAACATACGAGCGTCGCCTGAATTTGCATGTATGTGAGAGACATATAAAACTAATAACGGCAGGACAGCATCTGAAGAAGGTTGTTGATAAAAGCGAAAAACAGGAATTTTAGGTGTGTAATAAGTATAAGATCGCTACTGTAAACTAAAACACACGTCGAGTTAGTTATGCAAAATAGGCCGGGATACTCAGTTAAGAGCAGTGCAACAACAGCACCGCCGACGCGAAGCAAACACAGAGGAAGTCATAATGCAGCGAGGGATATGCGAAATCCACAAAATTTATTTACTACATGCAAAAAACACATCGCAGGGGGAAATTGCAGCTGCAGTGGAAAGGTCAAAAACAGCCATTGCCAATGTTCTGAGGAAAGGTGAATCTTATCGTTCTGAACAACAGCCTGGACAACCATTGAAACTGTCTATGAGAGCACAGAGATGACTGCATCACTTTGTTGCAAATCTATCTGTGTCAGCACGAGATGTTATGGCGCAAGGTCAACTCCCATATGTCGCAAAACGGCGTACAATTATATTAAACAACATCCTTGTCTTCTCCGACGTAAACCTCAACTGAAGCCAAGGCATAAAATAGAACTGTTGGAATGGGCGAAAAAACATGTCCTGGGTCCGAGAATAGCAATTAGTGGTGTTTTCCAACGAAAAGAAGTTCAACCTCGACGGACCAAATGACTATGCGTATTATTGGCACGATTAACATAAGAAGAAGCGATATTTATTTAGTTGTCGTGTAGGAGGTGGCTCAGCGACGGTGTTGGCTGCATTTTGTGCGAAAGGTAAGACTGCTGTTGCTTTCGTAAGCCATCGGTTAAACTCTCAGCGCTATCAGTCTCTTCTTGAAAAGTATTTGATACCATTTGTCAGCCATTTTAGGGGACATGAATGGATCTTTCAACAAGACAATGCATCTTGTCATGTCTCCCGAGATACCATAAACTGGTTTAATCACAAGCAAATACGATGAATGCACTGGCCAGCCCTCAGTCCGGACTTGAATCCTATTGAGAACGTATAGGGGCATCATTACGACAGACATTTATGCGCACATTCGACAGGTTTCATCAGTGGACGATTTGAAAACAGCTATTTGTCTAGCATGGGCACAAAATTCACACAAAACTGTGTCTTCTTTGATAGCATCCATGACTGAAAGAGTATTTCATGTCATAGCCACAAAGGACAGCTATACTAAATATTAGTTAGTTCTATTTCGTTTATTTTGTCATGTGGTCTTATAATTTTTACACACCCTGTTTTCCATTTTTCCTACACTGCTCAGTGCAGCAGCATGTTATCTGTTCAAACTATGTTTATATACTATCCTGATGTCTCCATGTCCTCAGTATTGCCTGGACAAATGATTTGAAATATTAAATGACCCTCCGTTATATGATCGTGCTGTGGTCTTATAATTCTTACACGCACTGTAAAATAAAGCAAGGGCAAATCCAGAATTTAAGAATGGGAAGGGCACACGTCTGACAGGACTGATAAAAAAATCCCCAAGGTTTATATCCTCCAAAAAACACAGGGTGGTGAAGCATGCGAGACCCGAAGCTCTGCCTTCCCCTAAAAGCACCCAGCAGAATGGGATGCTTGCCTGTCAGTGTATCCATAAACAGCAGTTCTGAAGTACTGCTGTGGGGATCACTGAAAAGTTCGGGCCAATGTAAAACAAAACATGGAGTTACAAATCTATAAGTGAAAAAGTGTGATGTCTGAAAACTAGAGGCAAAGCAAAGCACTTACAGTGATGGAAAGTTTGCACCAATTGCACCAAACTGCTACAAATTACGAAAAAAATGAATATTAAATCCACAGAAAAACCTGCCGCGCGAAAAAAAATAAATTTCACTGCAAAAAATGCTGTTTTAAATGGCAAATCGAATGACGCTTTAAGGTCCACGCGTAATTTGGTTAACCGTATAACTACACTAAATCAACACATACTACCAATCCCAACATTTCGGAATGTTTTTCACCTACCTTCTAATTCGTTGTTTTTTCAGCATAATTGACAAATAAGTTTCGCGATGTAGGTGGAGCTTATGGAAGAGGAGTTTTGTTGTAATCACGTGGTATGTAGGAGAAATGATGCTGTACGTTATGAAATCCTGATGAACATTGTTTACAGATGGTTTGGTGGTCTTTCGGAGTGTTGTGCAATCGAGATTGTTTATATGTCATTCCCTGCTCTTTGGGATGGCGCTGTTATTTCGTTCGGGACGAGTTGCGCGACTACGTAAATACAGCATAAGGTCAGTCGTTAGTTATTTCGTTGACGTGGAAGACTTAAAATGGCTCTCCCGTGGCAGGATACGATGCTTCTGTTTCTACAGGATTCATAGGTATTCAGAGATGCCAACTTTTACAGATTTTCACTCCATCTTACGGTTTTACGGAAGTCACCCAAAAAGAACTATGGGCAAGATCCCTGCATGCAATTTTCTATTTTTTAGTCTTTTGGTCGAAAAAACGCACTTTAAAAGGTAGTCCCCATACACCTTTGATGTTCTGACTTTTTCCGCCAACAAAAGAGTTGTCACGTGATTCACTGTACAGCCATTTGAGAGTGCCGTGCGCAAAAGTCGAGAGGGAGCTCAGCTCCTTTTGCAAACTTTTTACATTGATTACATGTGGCTTTGTGTTTATGAAAATTTTGGTGCAAATGTTTTAACTCTTTCCAATCTACTGTCAAGTGACACACGACATTACAAAATCGGCAAGAGGGAGCAATAGAGGTGTCGCAGCACACCGATGACACCTCTATAGCTTGCGAGACATTTCTTTTTCGTCAAATAGGTCGGCTGTCACTCGCCACACCGATGATGCTCCTATAGCTTGCAAGAAATTTCTTTTTCACCAAATAGAGAAAATGAAATGTCATCGGCGTCTCAGTTGTCACCCGCCATGCCATTGACACCTCTATAGCTCGGGTGTTATCTGCCACGCCTATGACGCCTCTATAGCTCGTGTTTGGGGCTTGTGAGACATTTCTTTTTCACGGAATTGCTCATGTGACGGGTGCCACTCGACACGCAGATGATTGATGCCTTTATAGCTCGTATGTCGGGACTGGCAAGCCAAAGCTGAGCTTTCACTGCTAAGTTGTGGCCTCCACTGCAGACAAAAAAAAATAGTGATGGGTGAAAAGTTATTCGAGTGGAAAGTGTTAATTTAGGTTAAAACGAAATGAAACGTAGCAGTAAAACAGCTATGACAACAAAAAGAACGAAGTCGGATAAAACTTATCGTCAAGTGTATCATGATATCATCATCATCATTGTCAACCATTATCAATCCACTGCTGGACGAAGGTCTCCCCAAGTTTCCTCCACAACGGTCTGTCTTGTGCCAGTCTCCTCCATGTCACCCCTGCATACTTTCGAATTTCATCCACCCATCTCCCATGTGGTCTTCTTCTGGGTCTTTTCCTGTCCTTTGGAATCCAATCTAAAATTTCGGCTGTCCATCGATGATCTGTCCTTCTGGCAGTATGTCCAGCCCATTGCCATTTCAGGGATTTAACTCTGATCATGATGTCTTCCACTCTTGTCATTTTTCGGATCCACGAGTTCCTCTTCTTATCTCTCCTGGTTACACCAAGTATGCACCTCTCCATGCTTTCTTTGAGTTGTCTGCAGCCTTTGTATGTCTCTTTTAGTTAAGGTCCACGTCTCTGCACCATACGTAAGCACTGGAAGGATGCATTGATCAAACACTTTTCTTTTAAGACATAATGGCATATTGCTCTTGAAAATTATGCTGTTTCTTCCAAAAGCTCTCCAGGCAAGTTTTGTACGCCGATTAATTTCTTCATCAATGTGACCCTCACTTGATATCTGCTGTCCAAGATAAACGTACGTGTCTGTTATCTCCAGCTTTTCTCCATCAATCGATAAATCTTCATTTCTTGTAAAAGCATTGAACATCACTTTTGTCTTCTGAAAGTTCATTTTTAATCCCACTTCTTTACTCTTGTCAGCAAGTTCCTGGATCATACTCTGCAGCTCTGATGGGGTAGTTGCAAAAATGACTATGTCATCAGCAAAACGAAGGTGGGTTAGATAATCTCCATTAATCTTTATCCCCTTTTTTTCCCAGCACAGCGACTGGAAAACACCCTCCAATATGGCATTAAAGAGCTTCGGAGATATGGTGTCACCTTGTCTCACTCACTTTCCAATTTTTACGTGTGTTGTATTTTCAAACAGCCTAATCTTTGCACTTGCATTTTCATAGATGTTATTAATAATATTAATGTATGCATCTTCAATACCGCAGGTTTTCAGAGCCATTGTAACTGCTGATGGTTTCACCGAATCAAAGGCTTTTTCATAATCGATAAAAGCCATGCACAATGGAAGTTCATATTCCCTCGCTCTTTCAATTAGTTCTCTCAGCACGTGGATATGATCTATTGTGCTGTAGCCACTCCTGAATCCAGCTTGTTCTCTCGGTTGAGCCATGTCCAGTGTTACCTTCAAGCGGTGTGAAAGAACTTTAGTGAAGATTTTATAAACTACTGATAGGAGGCTGATAGGTCTGTAGTTTCCGAGATCCTCAATGTCACCTTTCTTATGTAGCAGGATCATTGTAGCGGTGTTCCAATCTTCAGGAATCTTTCTTTCATTAAGGCATCGAGTGAAAATTTGGGCGAGTACTGTTTCGATTTCTGCACTTGCTTCTTGTATGATGTCTACAGTAATTCCATCTTCTCCTGGAGCTTTTCCCCGCTTCATGTTCTTGATTGCATGTGCAACTTCTGATGGAAGGACTGGAGGAACTCTGGTACTGGTATCTTTCATGATGTCTGGAGTGCATGTATCATCCCTTTCATATAATTTGGAGTAGAAATCTTTCACTCTTGTCAAAATTTCGCCTCTATTTCTTGTTACAGAACCATCTTCTTTTCTCAGTGCCATAATCTGTTTTCTTCCCTTACTGAGATGTCCCTTTGCTATCTTTAGGCTTTGGTTGTTTTCAATTGCTTTCCTCACTAGTTCACAGTTGAATTTTCTTACGTCTTCAGTGATACTTTTTCTTACTGTCTTGCATAGCTCTATATATTCCACTTTGGAAGTCACATCTTCTTTAGTTGTCCTCATCTCTCTTCTTTTTGCATCAACATTCTCGTTTTTCCTGATAATTTATTTACATGCAACTTGTTCTTAGATATACATATATAGTAAAGAGTAGCCTTTTTATGAAGCATCTAAAGTTTCACTGAATCACGTTTTGTAAGCTACGTGGCTGCAATTTCAGCCTAGCACATGAAGGCTGCGATGATTGTAGGCGTCATGCGGAGAGCAAGAAGTACAAAGATCATGTCAAGAGACTAAATGGAGATGTGAGTAAAATTAATGTAACCAAAAACTTCTGACAGCTTATATAGAAACCTGGTAAAAATATCAAGAGCAGATTAGTGCTGGAAAAGTGCAGCAAAATATGCAAAAAAGAGCAGAAGAAATTGAATGATCACAAGGTGATTGGAAACGGGAAGAAGCTGAACTTTTGCAGCAGTTGGATTCCTCTCATAAAATTTTAAACAATGCTGAGATGAACATTGATCGTGGCATAAAAAAAAAAGACACGAGTGCAATAGAAAAAGGACAGGCATTATTAAAAGAAGCAAAACAAAACATTGCTATCATAAAAAAGTAGAAAAAAATAGAAGTGAGCAATTAAATATTGAGAAAAGCAGCAAAAAATATTGTTTTTGTAAAATAAGTGATAAATAATAGAATCCTGGTATGGTTACAAATTTTTTTATCTATTTAAAAACTAAAATCTTTGCATATGTATATGCATTTCAATGCAAGATGTTTTAAATTTGAGTAGGGTGCATCTAGTTCCAAAACATTTTTTGCTTAAGAGTTTGTTCTATCTACTAATATTTTACCTGCTCCAAAAAAATGTTTTCTTCCACCAAAAACGCATTTTGTTGCTCCAAAAACTGGAAGACCTGGGTTCGATTCCCGGTGGGGGCCAATGAGAATTTTTCCGTGACTCACTTATAAACGTGGAAAGAGCGATGACTTCTATTTGATGTTCCTGATCCACGTCAATTGTATGTATTAATTATTCATTCGCCTCCTAGTTATTTGTTCAGTTGCTGCTTACCATCTTTGGTGAATCATCAGCATTGTGCGGGGCTCCAAGAAGTAACCTGTCGTGGTTTGGCAGTTAGTGTTTGTCAGTGTGGATGAATTTGAGGCCACTGTGGTGTAGTGGTAGCATATCCGGCGCGTAACTGGAAGACCCTGGGTTAGATTCCTGGTGGCGGCCAATGAGAATTTTTCCGTGACTCACTTATAAACATGGAAAGAGTGACGACTTCTATTTGATATTTCTGATCCACGTCAATTGTATGTATTAATTAAGGATACCCATCTTGGCCTGTTTGAGAATATCATACATAAGTATGATATACGAACTTTCTGCAATAATACGGCATCATTTAGAAACTTCATAAATGGAACTTTGCAACCAGACAGGGCGAACATTAGACTGCTGAACACCCCTGCGTACGTACACTCGCTGCACCTTGCTGAAAGCCTGTACATTGAAGCTTTGGGGGACAGGTTCTATAATGATAACATGCCAGTGGACATACCAAAAGTTTGGAAGAACTACGTCGCCATTTTGAACTTTAAATTATAATTATTAAATAAATTTAGTAAAACAATAACATGTGAATTTAACAATTTTAACAGTGCAACACAATTTGTATTATGTGTAACTAAAGTCGGAAATTGTATCTATTGCTCGGCTGCAATGGCAACTCCTTAACCTTGTGACGCTTCAGAACTATACCATGGTGCATTGCTGCGCTCCTATAAAGGTGTACGCGAGTACTGCATTAACCTCTCTGTTCCACCAGATGATGGGGTAAGTGTTACCCTGAAAGTGCTAGTAGAGGTTTTAATTTGTAAATAGATTTCATCTTTTAATTAAATATTGTACATAGATGGTGGTGTTTGTTTTTATGACATATTGTATGAATTGTGTTTTTATCTAATATGATAGCTGTTGAACCAATCGATTTTTCAATCTTTTCGTGACTGAAGAATTTTACAATGTATTAGTTACGCAAAGCAATGCATATGCTGTAGAAGTGTTTATCCCTGGAGTTACTTACTAAAGGTTACAATTACGAATATCAATTGTGGATAAATTTCCTTGTACTTTAGAATAGTGGGGTCATGCAAAGCAATGAGATGCGAACACAAGGCTAGGTTGATCCAAATGCATAGCTCATCAGTGGTGCCATGTGACGCCTTGGAGTCACTGGAGATTTGCCCAGGTTTCTTACTGGCACAACATGCTTGCTGTTAAAATAACACAGTGACAGTGAACGTGTTAAGAAGCATGACAAATCTTTTCAGCATCAGAAATGTTTCACAGCATGTAAAGCAATGCACACTCCTGAAGCTATTTCCTTGGGTATGCGTGTGAAAATATGGACCAAAAGTTGCTAGAACATATGAAAATGCTTTATAATGTTGCATACTATATTGCAAAGAACAACAAGATGTTTTCTGACTTAGAAAGTTTCTTGGAACCAACTGGTAAATTAGGAATTGAAATAAATGATCAATATAACAACAACAAAAGGTATAAGGAATTTGTTATATACATTGCTCAAGTAATAAGGACAGAATGGTTACTCAGCTACAGAATGCAAAATATGTGAGCTTGATGTTAGAGGGGTCAACTGACAAAGCAAATGTTGAAGAATTGGTGTTATATATAACATACATTAAGAAAAATGCAGTGATAGAAACATTTCTATCAGTACTGCCTCTTGACAGAGTAACTGCTGATGGATATTTGGAAGCAGCTAAAAGTGAATTAGAAAAGTGGGATCTCTTTCAGACTGGTTGCCTTCCAATAAGCTTGTTGGTATTACCACTGATCGTACACCTAGCATGATTGGAATAGAAAATGGATTAGTGTAAAAATTGCAGAACCAGTCATGTAACTGGCTTTCATGGTATTAAATTAGTTCTTCTAACACACTTCGGTGTTGAACTTAATTTCGTGGTTATAAGATTTTATTGTATATATCTGTCAACTATATAGTTGTGATATTTTGTACTGTTTCTCACGTTATATGAATATCATAGTGTTTGCGAGAAACTCATTTATCTTCATCTGACTTTGAATCATCACTGTTGAATGCTATTGAATATAAAAAAATCAAGGTAAAGTATTATATAAATAAAAGTAGTTACTCACATTTTCATTTTCCTAGTAAACGCCTGGATCTTGTAAAGTATTATATAAATAAAAGTAGTTACTCACATTTTCATTTTCCTGGTAAACGCCTGGATCTTGCACTGTTTTCTTGTGTTCCTCGAGATGTTCCACATGTCAGAAGTATAAAATTTGCTTTGAAGTCGTCTGTTAAGTCATGATTCATTAAGAAGATTAATTACCCACCTATAAAGTCACCATTTGGAGCATCTTCATGAAGTGACTGCTGAAAAAAAAAAAAATAACAGACTACTTCAAACCAAATTTTATGCTTCTGACATGTGGAACACGTATGGATTGGCAATGTCTGTGATACCCGACCATTACACCTTTCTCGAAATCAGAGAGCTCCGAACTGCGTGGCATCTTGCATGCGACTGATTGCGTTGTTGTTTCCCACACAATATTTAACGGCGGTGGCCGTGACTTGTATCAGGAACGCAGATATCGTCGATTGCAGGGGTGTCCAATTACTTGTTGGTAGATAGTGTATAATACACCTTGATTTTTTTTTTAATTAATAGCATTCAACAGTGATGATTCAAAGCCAGACAAAGATGAATGCGTTTCCCGAGAACACTTTGAAATTCATACAACGTGAGAAACAGTACAAAATATCACAACTATAAATCATGAAAGAAATACGGGATTACGCCATATAATACAAATTTTGAAGATGACAATCCGTTTTTTGGCGTAAATGTGACAAGGATGGTAAGTCAGATAATATCCGAAAACTTGCGGGTTCGAATCCCGCTCCAGGACGATGAAAATTTTCAAGTTTTCGGATATTATCTGACTTACCATCCTTGTCACATTTACCCCAAAAAACGGATTGTCATCTTCAAAATTTGTATTATATGGCGTAATCCCGTATTTCTTTCATGATTTATCTGCTTCTCCGGGCAATCACGGGATAGGATTATTAACCTCCAGATTCGCTAAACATGAATGCCGTTGCTTCGACTAGCGAATCCTGTGATGGTTAAATTCAAATTGATCGGAAACTTGAAACTTGGTCGTTCTGGGTGGTGTAGTGGTTAGCATACCTAGGCGTTTTCTGGGAGACGCGGGTTCGAGTCCCGCTCCAGGACGATGAAAATTTTCAAGTTTTCGGATATTATCTGACTTACCATCCTTGTCACATTTACGCCAAAAAACGGATTGTCATCTTCAAAATTTGTATCACAACTATAGTTGACAGATATATACAATAAAATGGCTTTCATGGTGTTGCACATCATTTGAATTTAAAATGTGTTGAGTTCTGTGAAGAATGCAAAGTACACTGAAGACCTTGATTCAGTCCTCAATAAATTATAAAAGTTATATCAGTATTCCATAAATAGAATGGCACAACTGAAGCAAGTGGCAGAAAGTCTTTAAGCCGTTATACAGTATTTCAATATTCACACAGTGTGAAGTGGGTGTCTAGCAAAGTTAGCACACATTCTGCACTTGTGAAAGATTGGAAATGTGTTTTACTACATTGTAAAGTGTTGCAGTAAAAAAGAGCAATGCATTTGCAGCTTTTATTTTTTTATTTGAGGTTTAACGACCACCCTGAACTCAATGGGCTATAAGCAGTTAGTTGCCCGTCCCTAATTTAGGGCCACTGGTTCCAGGGAAGGCAAAGAACCAGTGCCGTAAGACTAACCCAACAACCATGCCTCACCAGGATTTGAACCCAGACCCCTTTCGGACGAATGATCAGAAGCCATCGCTTAGACCATCTGCAGTTACAAAGGGTTTGTTGAGAAATCTCAGATTTTCAAATTGGTTCATATGCTCCATTTCCTCTTGGGATAATTAAAAGTCACTTGCACTCCAGAGATGAAATATTTCTCAGCACAGTTGAAATGCACAGCAAATATACAAACAAATCCTTTTCATCACTGATGAATATTCCAGCAAATCGTGAGAACAATTTCATCAGTAAGACATCTCTGAAAGGCGTGTGTCAAAATGTAGAACTTCATGGACTTGGGAGTTCCACCAGCACTTCTATCAAAGCTGAGAAGGAGAATTTGATTAAATGTGCAACTAAGTATTAGGAAGAACGATTTCTTAGTCTTCATGGTAGTACTGAGAGGTACACCACTGTTTTGATGCTTTTTCATGGCCAACAGAAGGCAGTCTAAAAGATTACACGGTGTTCATGAAATAACAGGACTAATGCAGCATTTTCAGGAACAACTTGAACTACAAAATATGTGTGATTGAGATAGTTCTCCAGAATGAGTGATATGAATAAAAAGTCTTTGGACGGGGGGGGGGATTAGGAGAACTGTGTCTAGCCACAGCTAATAAGGATAGGTTCCCTATATTGTGAAAATTGTTGGAGAACTTTGCTCATTCATACACGTATCCCTGCTGCCTGTCTCAAGTGTGTGTGTTGTAAACAAGGGTTTTGCCTGATAAATCTCATCAAGAACGTGGTTCAGGATGTCAATGGAGGCAGAAAGCACAAACAACTTCATGTTGATTACCATGCATGGCTTATCACTGGTGGAATTTGATCCATCAAAGGCTCTGGACAAGTGGTGCTTTAGTGCAAAAACACCAGACGTGAATGGGCATAAAAATTTTTTTAAAAGATGCGGGGAAATGTCTGTATGTTTTAGTTCGGTATGGCTGAAGGTGATATATAATTTTCATTGTGAATATAATTGGCTGTGAAACATGTAACACACAAAACAAAATAATTCTTGGTATCCTCATATTGCACATAAGTTATGTTACAATTTAAGTGGTGGGGCATTTCAGTAGTGACTTCTGCCTTCATTAGCCATGGAATGAAACATGTGGTATAAGCATCAGTTGTAGCCAGATTTTTTTTTTTTTTTTTTTTTTTTTTTTGATTGGAGGTTTAACGACCACCGTGAGCAACTCAATGGGCTATAAGCAGTCGCCCGTCCCTAATTTAGGGTCACTGGTTCCAGGGAAGGGAGAGAGCCAGTGCCGTAAGACAAACACAACATCCATGCCTCACCGGGATTCGAACCCGGAGCCCGCTCGGCCGAATGATCAGAGGCCATCGCTTAGACCACTGCGCCACCGGGGCGGCTAGCCAGATTTCAAATTAGCTTTCCAAATGACAGGTATGTGAAAAAGGTGCCTCTGCACTGCAGGTGTTAGGGGTAAGGAAGATTTCAATGCTTTTGCGGTACCCGAGGGCTTTCCAATTGCTGAACGAAGCGATACATTATACCACGTGTTTCATTCCATGGCTGATGCCGGTAGAAATCACTACCGAAACGTCCCACCATTTTAATTTCAACGTAACTTAAGCATGATATGAGGATATCAAGAATTATTCTAATCATTTTAATATTATTTGAGCATTTGTTTTGATGACTGGGAAGAAACTTCACATCTTTCCATTTTGTAAGACTTGTGATACATGTATCATTAAATTTTCATTGTGCAATTTCAGATTTTTCTGTGTCAGTCGTGTCATGTCTTGAGAGCTGGCTCCTAGATCCAAGAAAAATGTGTCAAGCCCTGTACAGAATGCAATGAACAAATATTAGATTTTACAATATAATAATGGCATGTGAGTGTTGTAAATTACTTCTACAGAATTAAAAAACAATATGGATTTAAATATTATTTTCAGATTTATCACAAGACAGACTAGTGTTTAATATAAAAAAGAAATTGATACTCCACATTGAAACATGAAAAACAAATCACAAAATTCTACAAGGCATTTAATATAGACAATGAATGCTTCACAAGCCTAAGGAAGGAAATTACTTTGACAATTTCAAAAACAGAACACAGAAATTCATAAAGACACATTAACATGTAGCCAACAAAAAAAAAGAACTTGGTAGCATATAATTAATTTTTTTGTTTAATATGTTCAGCAAAGGCAAATAAAAATCAGTGCTCTGCCTGAAGTTCAGGTAGGAGAGGAGAATGGAAGTGATGTGTACATGTTTTCAGGAAGCAGTTGCAAGCAAACCTGACTGGGCTTTTATCTGTTTCAGTTAAAACAGGAGCACCTTGACCTGTCAGCCATTAATTAACTGGATGAATTTCCATTTACAAATGTTTTCCCATAGTATGCACGTATCACTTCCCATGTTTACATACAGTGAGCTCATATCCACCATGGAGGAACACACACAAAGGAACTAACTTCACATGAATCTCGCATGGAGTAGTACTAGAAAAAAAAAAAAAATATTTCAATGCACCAATAATATGGGTTTTTTTTTTATACACAAAAATGCAAGTTCATAGAAACTCATAATAATAAAATAATAACACAATGGACCCCCCCTCTCAACCTGGTCCATGCATGGCTGTGAACTCTTGCACACAATGCTGATCTCACAAAGGGCAGAACTTTTGCCATATAGCAAAATGCACATTTAAAAACATAATTGAACTATGCAATCTACCAATTATTTTATTTTGAGTACTAGTTGTATGTGCCAGTTATTGTCCATAGCTGTGCTCCCCTGATACTAAGGGTGTAACTGACAGGCCATAAAACTGTATCCATGCCTCATGCATTAACGAAAGATCTTTGGGTTGTTGTTTTTTTTTTCTTACAGTTCTGGGATGCTCGTATCATAAAGTTAACTTTTTTTTTTTAAACTTCTTTAGCAGTTCAGCTAGTTTCTCTGCTCTATTGTGGTGGGTGTGAGCTGAAACATGAAAGTGTTTGCAAATGGAGGTCCACCACACTGATGTCCTTTCAACGAGATTTCAAAACTTGCAAATTTCTCTTATGATTGATTAGACAGAATTTTTGAGCTGACTGGAGAAAATCAAAATAATTACAAAATTGAATATTTTTTTAAAATGTCCTTGGACATTCCAAGTTTTTCTTTTTCTTTGGGGGGGGCACTCTACTTTAGAAGTGCCATACGTCAGTAGTTTGTTTACATTTTCTATCATGACTCCATTTGCCACTATGTGATATTTGAATGTGCACCAGTACAGTGTGGAGACAAACTTTCATAAAATCAAATGGCATTCATTTGTTTGGTCTTTATTATATGTTTACTGATTTTCTAAACTGGCTTGCATTTAAAGGGAACTGATATACTTTCATAAATAGCATTAGCCAATACTGTTCATTGGTTTGCATTGCCTTTGCTATACAGTTTAATGAATTGATAAATATAATTAAAACAAATGAAGAAATAATAAGGTAATTACTTCAGTAATTTGCACCGTTTGTTCACTTGTGTTTTGATTTATGTAGCATTTAAATATATTTTACTTTGTAAAATAACTCTTCGTACATTTTATACTGATGCTTTGTTAAATGAAATAACAAAGGTATCACGTACCTAATGTTGAACCATATGTAGCATGTTACACACTCGTGAAACACCTGCTTCCACCCGAGAGAGGCCTAGTTTACACAAGTCCTGGTTAGTTAAACTTTTTAAAAATTAAAACTTCTAATTTTTAAATAGTTTATTTTTAAATAAAAATTAAAACTCTAATTTTTAAATAGTTTAACTAACCAGGACTTGTTGCGTAAATTAGGCCTCTCTTGGGGTGGGAGCAGGTGTTTCACGAGTGTGTAACGTGCTACATATGGTTCACGATTAGGTATGTGATACATTTGTTATTCCATTTGTTCACTTAGCACATTTTACCATGAGACTATCCCTTGGAATATATCTCATGATATGCATATGATGCTTTCTTGTTACATTTCAGCTGTGTGCCCCCCCCCCCACACACACAGCAGAGAATGAAACTCATCTGAAAATTAATAACTCCTGGTCTAAATCATAAACACCAACTGTCAATTTCCACGGGAGCAGCATTATGTGTAGTAGTGTTTATATAGCATTATGGTGCCCGCAAAGTCATGATCTAAAAACATATTTCAGCAAACATCATGGAGGGATACAATATAAAATGGCACTTTGGAAGGGCTTCCCTTGGGGAAGGGGGGGTAAACAACCACCAACTTAAGGCTACAAACAGTCACCCATCCCAATTTGGGGCCACTGGTTTGAGGGGGCACATTTACCACTATCTAATAAGCACACAGCAGTTCTGAAATGGGCCATTATTACTGTGATTCAGGCAAGGGCTCTCAGAGAGAAAATTTTCCTTTTTTTAAAATATGGTTCTGTGTGAAAGACTTTTCTTATACTTTCTAGCTGGTGGAGAGAATTCTTTGGCAAGAGGGTCCGGGGACTTGGGAGAGCTATTTATTCCAGCTTTGTGTAACAAATGCCGTAGGCCACTCATTAGTGGATTTCTGTGGAGAAGGAAGTTTTTCAAGAATCGCAGATACTAGACAGCGAACCAGCAAAATGTTGCCCCTATTTACACACTACAGCTCCTTGCTAATTCTATTGAGCTATGTACAAAGATTGCAGCACCACCTGATCTTTTCAGGTGCCCAGCCGCCTGATGCATTTTTGGAGGAAATGAATGGCCAAAGAAAATCATATGGCTATACTATTGAAACAGATAGAGGTCTCTTTCCACTCCTCAGTTGAAAAACACATCAGCTAATTGCTGGGGGAAGAGAGTGGAAGTCTGGAAGAGAAGAAGTTTTGATAAATGTGTAGATTAGCGTCCTAAATTATTTCATCAGAGAAATGTTAGTACCTGGGAAAAGTGTGACATGCATGGTTTAAAACTTAGACTTCATGCGACAATAACACATAAACATCGAGTGAAAACACACAGAGTCACTTATGGTAAATAGAGGTGGGCACAAAATCGCGTCATGGTTACTTTGTAATGTTACTAAAATGTCACTGTCACGGTTTGTGATCAGCGGCAAAAATCACTGTTCCAAAATCACGAAAACATGTTCCTAAATTGTTCCAAATTCACGCTACTTTCATGGTACGACAGATATGTTACAAATCAAACGTTCCGAAATCAAGCTACTTTCGTTAACCGCTATTTCCAAGGAGGTTAGAAATCGGGCAGAAAGCACTCTACGTTGGCTCAATGCAATACAAGTGAAGCCAGCGAAACGTCACGCCAGCCGTCTCAAAACTGACATGAGCAGACTATGCAATAGCTGTTAATGCTGTGTGTGGCATGAAGTTGGCAATTTGCTTTTAATATTAATAAATTTGCTCTTCTTCATTACATTAATTATTGACATACTGTTCTAAAGGATATTATTAGTTGATTTATCAATGTTTAGGGCGTTACGGCTACTTCCAGGTATTTAGAATTAGGGAAACATTTCGGCTGGCTTCTGGGGGATCAGCATAGGTACAAACTATTATCAAAAACTATCTAATATTTATTGCTGTTTTTTGGCTTTTACTTTCCTACTGACCGTTATCACACGAATCACCTTTATTTCCCGTTCAGATTTGGTTAAATTTACTATGCTTACTGTTTAATGTCCAGTCATCACTTTAGTGCACCTAGGCCCTTTGCCACCTGTAGGGTGTATTTTTGTGTGTATTGAAACTTTTTGGACCAAAAATGTAGTGTATGATCTCTTTTACCTTTTGGTAGTACTCAGGTTTCATTAACTGTTTGGTTTCTTTCAGTGGAGTTAGAGCACATTGGCTAAAGAGCTCAATTTCCAGGTTTTTCGCTCACTAAATTTACTTTTAACGTTATTTGACTGACAGTGTTGTGGTTTTTACTTTATACTGACTTATATATGCAGTGTGCTAAACAAGTTCAACACAGGTAGTGACCATAGATTGGCGAGATGTAAGATGCACCTCAACACTAAACTCGAACGTGGCAAGCTCATAAGACAAACAAAATGTATTGACATAACCAACCTTAAAAAACACCATAATACCTTCAAGTTGGAACTGAAGAACAGATTCTCTGCTTTAGAAGACCTAACATTGGAAGAAGTGGATATTTCTGAAGTTAACAGAAAAGTAACCAAAGCTCTTATGGAAACAGCAACAAAATTATCTGGGTCTAAGAACAAGCTGCATGTGAACAAATTATCAGGAAAATCCAAAATGTTGATGCAAAAAAAAAAGAGAGATGAGGACAACTAAAGATGTGACTTCCAAAGTGGAATATATAGAGCTATGCAAGACAGTACGAAAAAGTATCACTGAAGATGTAAGGAAATTCAACTGTGAACTAGTCAGGAAAGCAATTGAAAACAACCAAAGCCTAAAGATAGCAAAGGGACATCTCAGTAAGGGAAAAAAACAGATTATGGCACTGAAAAAATAAGATGGTTCTGTAACAAGAAATAGAGGCAAAATTTTGACAAGAGTGAAAGATTTCTACTCCAAATTATACGAAAGGGATGATACATGCACTCCAGACATCATGAAAGGTACCAGTGCCAGAGTTCTTCCAGTCCTTCCAGCAGAAGTTGCACATGCAATCAAGAACATGAAATGGGAAAAAGCTCCAGGAGAAGATTGAATTACTGTATACAAAAAGCAAGTAGAGAAATAATCATACAAGAAAAGAAACAAGTAGAGAAATTGAAACAGTACTCGCCCAAATTTTCGCACGATGCCTTAATGAAGGGAAGATTCTTGAGGATTGGAACAATGCTACAATGAACCTGCTACATAAAAAAGGTGACATTGAGGAACTCAGGAACTACAGACCTATGAGCGGTTTATAAAATCTTCACTAAAGTTCTTTTACACCGCTTGAAGGTAACAGACATGGCTCAACCGAAAGAACAAGCTGGATTCAGATACTGAGAGAACTAATTGAAAGAGCGAGGGAATATGAACTTCCATTGTGCACGACTCTTATCGATTATGAAAAGGCCTTTGATTCGGTGAAACCATCAGCAGTTACAATGGCTTTGAAATTCTGCGGTATTGAAGATGCATACATTAATATTATTAATAACATCTATGAAAATGCAAGTGCAAAGATATGGCTGTTTGAAAAATACAACACACGTAAAAATTGGAAAGGGAGTGAGACAAGGTGACACCATATCTCCCAAGCTCTTTAAATACTACACTGGAAAATGTCTTTCAATCACTGAACTGGGAAAACAAAGGGATAAAGATTAATAGAGATTATCTAACTCACCTTCGTTTTGCTGATGACGTAGTCCTTTTTGCAACTACCCCATCAGAGCTGCAGAGTATGATCCAGGAACTTGCTGACAAGAGTAAAGAAGTGGAATTAAAAATGAATTTTTAGAAGACAAAAGTGATGTACTACACTTTTACAAGAAATGAAGATTTATCGATTGATGGAGAAAAGCTGGAGATAACAGATGCGTATGTTTATCTTGAACAGCAGATATCAAGTGAGGGTCACATTGATGAAGAAATTAATCGGCATATAAAACTTGAGTGGTGAGCTTTTGGAAGAAACAGCATAATTTTGAAGAGCAAAATGCCATTATGTCTTAAAAGAAAAGTGTTTGATCAATGCATCCTTCCAGTGCTTACGTATGGTGCAGAGACGTGGACCTTAACTAAAAGAGACATACAAAGGCTGCAGACAACTCAAAGTAACATGGAGAGGTGCATGCTTGGTGTAACTACGAGAGATAAGAAGAGGAAGTCATGGATCCGAAAAATGACAAGAGTGGAAGACAGCATGGTAATAGTTAAATCTCTGAAATGGCAATGGGCTGGACATACTGCCAGAAGGACAGACCATCGATAGACAGCCAAAATTTTAGATTGGATTCCAAGGGACAGGATAAGACTTAAAAAAGAAGATCACACGGGAGATGGGTGGATGAAATTCAAAAGTATGCGGGAGTAACATGGAGGAGACTGGCACAAGACAGATCGTTGTGGAAGAAACTTGGGAAGACCTCCGTCCAGCAATGGATTGATAATGGTTGACAATGATGATGATGATATATGCTATTAGACATCCAGACAGCCGTCCATTGTATTAAACACCTAGACTTTTAATTTAGGGTTAATGAACATACTTTTGCAGGAAGGTGCAAAGATGTGTTTTTGAGAAGTGACTTACAACTTTGGGCTAGGCAGGCCTCTCCCCCGCCCCCTCTTGTTTCTAGTTTGTTTTTTAATCAAAACTAGTTAATATTTATTGCTGTTTTTGGTTTCCATTATATTTACTGACAGTTTTCATACAAATCACCTTCATTTTCGTGTTCAGGATAGGTAAATTTCCTATATCTACTGTGGAATGCCCAGTCAGCATGTTGGCTACCAGGCTTTTCCCGACTAATGCCGGGGAGGTGTTCAGACTTTTTGAGGTCTAAAATTTAGTGTGCACCTCCTTCACCTTTTAGTAGTCTTTTGGTCTCCTTAACCCTCAGGTTTTTTCGAGGAGAGTTAAGAACACACTGGCTCCTCAATCACACAATCTCAATATCTTGGCTTTTCACTCATTAATCTTAATCTCACTTTTAAGGTATTTAGCTGTGGGTGTTTTTTTTTGTTTTTTTTTTTAATTTTAAGCGGCACTTATATATGCTATTTTGCACCCAAACCACCATTCAATGAAGTTTAGAGCACCAAGATTTTTATTTTATGGCTACAGCACAAATTTTCAGAAAAATGCAATTATTGGCTAAAAAACATACCCGAATAAAAATCTTTTTGAAGTTTAGGTTTGTCTACATACCAACAGACCGAATAAATGAATTATAAATAACAATTCATTTATCTTCCACTTGAAAAATTTTCATATACCAGCCTGACTACTATCTGCTCTTCAAGAGTTAAAAGATTTCATATTTAATGTATCTCCATTACTGACCTATGAAAAGTAACTAAAATGGTTATGAAAAGTAACTAAGAATACAAGTGCCTAATTAGTCTGTCAGTGGAAATCTCCAAAATAGCACAAACACAAATCCTCTTGAGAGCTCAGAACGAGAACTGCAAAGCGAAGTGCCGACTGCCAAGTAACGATTAATGAAAGGTTACTGTGGGATTGTGATTTCACCACGTGACTAATTTGAGCATACAAATACAGGTGTTCGTTCTTGTCACAAACAGTGACTTTGTCACCGTTACTTTTTTTTTTGGAATGCCACGGTTGAAACGTTACTGGAAAAGTCACTGTTAAGCCCATCCCTAGGTAAAAAGGTTCGTTTAGCGGTAGCTTTCGATCATTCTACGACATTGATCACCCGCGATCGACTTGATGGGCTGATTGCCAGAACTACAATTTGAAGTTGGGGTGTTGGAAATGTTGCCAGATTTTAGAAGAGAGATCCAAATAAATGCAATTTGGTGAGTGGTCTCTGAATGGCAGTTTTTAGTGAACAAAATTTCAATGCTTTCTAGGAAATGCAAAGATGCTTTGTTGATGAATGGGGCAACTTTTTTTGTTTCTTTCTAAATGGGAACTGCAGAGGTGTCTTCAAGGGTTTGTGCAGATAAAGCTGTATTTGGAAGACCATTGGAAACATCTTTTTTGTGTTCACTAAGTCTTGTATTGATGCTTCGGTATGTGCTTCCAATATACACTGAGAGACCAGAGGAAGTTGAATATTGGAAACACATACCGAAGCATCAATACAAGACTTGGTGAACACAAAAGATGTTTCCAATGGTCTTCCAAATACAGCTTTATCTGCACAAACCCTTGAAGACACCTCTGCAGTTCCCATTTGGAAAGAAACAAAAACAAAACAAGTTGCCCCATTCATCAACAAAGCATCTCTGCATTTCCAAGAAAGCATTGAAATTTTGTTCACCAAAAACTGCAATTCAGAGACCCCTCACCAAATCGCATTTTTTGTTATCTCTCCTAAAATCTGGCAACTTTTCCAACACCTCAATTTCAAATGATAGTTCTGGCAACCAGCCCATTGCGAGTTATCAAGGTCGTAGGATGAACGAAAGCTACCGCTAAACAAACCTTTTACCATATGTGACTGTGTTTTCGCTCGATTTCTATATTTTGTGTGACATGCAGATTTTAGAGTATGGAAATTAATGGCAAATGGTGCAAAAATGTCATGTTTTATGTCTTTTATTAAATATTTTTATCATAATATTTACCTGTAAATGCAATGATGTGAAGAGACACTGCTGTAGGCCTCACATCGCTAAGGCGATGATGTGAAGCTTTGCTCCGTTGAAAAGAAGATTTGCCGAGGGGTGCAATTCATTTGTGGATTACAAGCGCAACCGCATACGTTCTTACCAGGAGAGCGAACCATGTTCTACTCATACGCTACAGAATATGTAGTTCATTCATGTTCTGTTATTGTTTTTAAAGCAGACTGAGAATTTTTTTGTTTTTTCACATTTGATTCTCCAATTCGAAATAGAAAGTACGAATATACTTTTCTATAAATGAAATACTATTAAAAAGCACCAATCACTTACCCTAAAGATCATGGTAATTTCTATTGACTACACACTTGCAGCACGTCATTTATCGTAATGTTCTTGGCCTTCAAAGGTTTACAGACATCTTTGCTTACGATTCCTTCTTCCGGGGATGAAACATCGTATTTTTTTATTTTTTTTATTTTTTTTTTAAGCCATGAGATGTAACTATAAGCTTGTCAATTTCATAAAAACTACACAAGCATACTACTCATTCATACAATTCAATTAAAAAACTATGTACATATTTACACAGCCTTACATTTCTAGGTGATTAAGCCTTTGTCAACTGTGAGTAACAAAATGCTCCATCTGTTTCAAAACCCCTGCCACTCCCAATGCAAGTGTCACACTCATTCAGCCCCTCACACACAATCCTCTAGCACTTTCAACAGTTTACTGTCATCATCAGGAGGCAGGTGTGTCTCACCCGCCCAGCACAGCTCAAGTGAGCAGAGCCATCGAGGCACAGGCTCCAGTCGCAATCTCTGAATCATTGTGTCTCTGGCGCCATCTATTGTCATTGCTGCTATTTTTTCTTTTTTTCTTTCTAAGCTGTTGTTCAATTTTTATTAGGGCCTTCCATTGTTTGTTTAAGTTGCTAGGCTCATTAATGTTGCACAATCTTGATCTGTTTTTTTCAATTAACACTGACTCTGCAATTCTTCACTGCCTTTCATTTTTACAGCTCTTAATAATTTTAATATCCTCAAACCTTGGACTGTTGATTTTCCATACAGTATTGGGTTAATGCTGTCTTAGGTTCTTTTTTATTCCAATTATTTATATGCTGGTTTAATCTATACTTTAATTTATTCTTGGTGCTGCCTATATATGACACAGGTGGTTGCTGGTTTATAGGGATTTCATAAATTCCTGCTCTATCTAATTGGCTGTTTTTTTTCATTTTTAATCACTAAATTTTTTACAGTAAGTACCTGATTTCCTACCTGTATGTCATACTTGCCACAAACTTTATTAATTTCTGCTGAAACATTTTCTACATATGGTATTGCCCCTATATATTTTACTGTATGGAAAATCAACAATGTCCAAGGTTTGAGGATATTAAAATTATTAAGAGCTGTAAAAACGAAAGGCAGTTAAGAATTGCAGAGTCAGTGTTAATTGAAAAAAACAGATCAAGATTATGCAACATTAATGAGCTTAGCAACTTAAACAATGGAAGACCCTAATAAAAATTGAACAGCTTAGAAAGAAAAAAAGAAAAAAGAGCAGCAATGACAATATATGGCGCCAGAGACAATGATTCAGAGATTGCGACTGGAGCCCGTGCCTCGATGGCTCTGCTTGCTTGAGCTGTGGTGGGCGGGTGAGACACACCTGCCTCCTGATGACAGTAAACTGTTGAAAGCGCTAGAGGATTGTGTGTGAGGGGCTGAATGAGTGTGACACTTGCATTGGGAGTGGCAGGGGTTTTGAAACAGATGGAGCATTTTTTGTCACTCACAGTTGAAAAAGGCTTTTTTTTTTTTTATTGGAGGTTTGACGACCACAGTGAGCAACTCAATGGGCTATAAGCAGTCGCCCGTCCCTAATTTAGGGTCACTGGTTCCAGGGAAGGGAGAGAGCCAATGCCTTAAGACAAACACAACATCCATGCCTGACCGGGATTCGAACCCGGACCCCTTACGGACGAATGATCAGAGGCCAGCGCCTTAGACCACTGCGCCGCCGGGGCGGCTGACAAAGGCTTAATCACCTAGGAATGTAAGGTTGTGTAAATATGTACATAGTTGTTTAATTGAATTGTATGAATGAGTAGTATGCTTGTGTGGTTTTTATGGAATTGACAAGCTTATAGTTACATCTCATATGGCTTAAAAAATAATAAATAAATAAAAAATATGACGTTACATCCCCGGAAGAAGGAATTGTAAGCAAGATGTCTGTAAACCTTTGAAGGCCAACAACATTACGATAATTGATGTGCTGGAAGTGTGTAGTCGATAGAAATTACCATGATCTTTAGAGTAAGTGATTGGTGCTTTTTAATAGTATTTCAGTTATGAATTGCACGTGAACTATGCGCACTTTGCAGGGTTTTAATACCTTAAAAGTGCAAATATAATAATACTTTTCTATGTTGTACAGAAAACTGGGGAAGTATGACTTTCGGTTCTGCTTTGAACAGCTTCCATTTGTAGCCGATTTGCTGTGCCAGTGCAGTTTTTGTGAGATTGAAACTGACCTTGTTCGCAGGTCAGTTTCTATCTCGCTGCTACGTATCTTTGCGAATCAAAGAGGTCTTACTCAGTTTTTCCTGCCAACAACATACAACAAAATAAAGGGTGGATAATGTTGACCTATTTTCTGTAGCATATCCCCATAGCATTTATCACTCTCCTGCCAACAACGTAACCTCTTTTTCTTGTGCTCTTCCGCCAGTAATGAGCCTTCCTTTTAATGGAGCAAAGCTTCACATCGTCGCCGGAGCGATAAGTTAGGCCTACCGCAGCTTCTCTTCACAGCATCGTACTTACAGGCAGGGCTGAAAAATTACTGGGCATCTAGAAATTTGGTCCTGGCACCCAACTTTTTTTTTACTTCAAATTTCATAATTTTCAGTCATTACTGTGAGTTTGTAGATGCAAAATGTAACTTCAACAAATTGTAATTTAATAAAATCAAACTCTGAAATTGTCTGCTCTGATCGCATTTATAAATTCTGTGGCTTTTATCCTGATGCATGTGTTTCAAGCAGAGAAATGCCATGAAACCCTTAGAGCCACGTGACTAATCGGTCGGATCGCGGAAAACCCTGGAGCAGAAACTGCGCCGTGCGTCGCAGAACAGAATCCCCCTCCCCCTTAAACATTCACCCATTTTTCAGAACGGAATCCCCCTCCCCCATTAAACATTCACCCATTTAATTTCATAGAAACTTAAGTAGAGAAGTTACCGAATTATTATTTTTTTTAACTTCCAGTAGCTCTAGTCATTTGGCGAGTAAAATTTTTATTCTACTAGCCACATTGGCTAGCAGAAATTTCAGCAGTTTTGCAAGGGCTGCTCGAGAGCGATGAAAATTGGGGGGGGGCTGAAAACGGAATTCCGTCTTTCAAACCATTTAAAAAATGGAAGCTAGACAGTGTGACGATTTCTCTCGTAACCATTTTTTTTTTCGCAATTCCCTCTGTTCAGTATTTAAACATAAAATATGATTTTGTTCAGTAAAAGTAAATTATTATGTTTCAGCTTCGAAAGAGGAAAAATTTCTGAAAATGGAAATTGGACTGAGCGAAGAGTTCAAAAAAACTGCTCTCCACTCAGAATAACTGACATAACTCGCTTATGTGTTGACATAATTATAAAAAGAGTAGGCATTTTATTGAATTTTGAATGATTAATGTTTCCAAGAACTCATGTCAGTTCGGAGCAGAAGAACGAATAGGAAGATCTTTCCAATTTCATTGATTTTGTAAAGGTTTTACTGTGTTCCACATTCTGAAGACAAAAAAAAAAAACAAAAACTGGATTTATTCTTTGAAGAAGGCATTTATTATCTTATACTTCTAAGTCATCAGTTATGAAACTGTATGATAGATTGTTTGTTCCATATTTTTTGTTAGTATTTTGGTTCTGTAAAAACAACTTTTGTTTTTAGATAAAAGAAAAATTCAACCAAACTTAATTCATATATTTAAAATTCAGGAAATTTTAAAAGGTAACTAACTCCCTTAAACTGTCGTTTTTATGATTTTCTAATTTGTGTTGTACAATAACAAAAACCTGTTATCCTGGAATACACATTCTTTTTTATGTTTAGATTTTTATCAAAACTATATAATCACACGATTTACACACCAAATTCGAATTTCACTTAGCACAGGGTTGCCATTCGGGTCATTCCATGTCAAATCAACAAGGCTCACAACCCGACATTTTTTTTATTTTTATGAAACTTGGTATAATTGTAGTATTCATCAATATAAACAAACGATTTTTTTCAGAATTTTTAATGAATCCGTTTTTGAGTTACTGATTTTTTAAATTAAAAAACCCCCTGAAATTTCATCATCTGAGCAAACTTTAACTGCCAATTACTCGGGTTTCGGTAGAGCTAAGGTCATGAATTATGGCTCACTTTAAAGATCTTGAATTGGGCTTTCATTTGATATGCCACAGACACTATTAAAAAAAATTAATGTCAATTTTCAAAATGAAATATTAAAAAACATTTTTAAAAAATCTGAAAAAAAAAATATGTTTAACAAACATTTTTGTACATATCCTGAAAAGTTTCACAATGGGATCGCTATGGGATCACTATTAAAAATAATAATAACGTAGAATAATGCAACTGAAATGTGCCAGATGTACTCACCGGTTCCACCCATGATTGGAAGGGTATTCTTTATGCGGTTTGTGTAAAATGTCATACTTGTTCTTTTAAACATTGTGAATGTAAAAGAATGAAAATAAACATCTAACTAAGTAATTTGAAACTGTGTCCCAAAGTAATTCATTTCATAATTCAGTATAAGGTTCTGTGTGCATATTTACACTTACAAAATTATTTTATCTTCTATATATATCCTGCTTTTTTCTTTCTTTTAAATTTTGCTGCACTTGTATGCCAGTGCTTGATTTGCCTTCTTTGTCTCAGTCATTGTTAATTATATACTCTTCCAGTAGCTGTTGTCGGGTCAACTTTTAACAGAACATCAGATTTATGAACCAACAGTATATCCGGTGATTAAGGATACTTGTATGATGGAGATGGACCATGCGACTCCAGGAAGTTCACTTTTACCTCTTCTGTGTCCTCATTCACACCAAGTACACATCCCAATCACCAGTGCTCTGAGTACTTACTAATCACAAAACCTACCATATTTTCAAAACTAATGTTCTCTTCCCCTTCATCTATTGCACATCTCTTCTTTAAAATGCTCAGAAAGTGAGTAAGTTTTGACTAGTAATTTGTGTTTTCCTGCAGGAATGAAACAATGGAGTTTCTGAGTACCACTTATTGTCTTAGCAGAAGCTATTCTACTTTTAAGGATAATTTCCTCCTCTTTGTAATTTTCTGTTGGTGCAAACCGAAAGTGAATGGAGGCAATATTAGCAGTGGCCCATTCAAAGAGTTGGCGTGGGGTCATAATTTGATTATTATAAAAGAGTTGTAAACTTGCCTTTGCAGCTAATCGCTTCACAGTAACCCCTATCCCATCACATGCATTTTTGCCATGTGCTGTTGCAAAAAAATTTCATTTCAGTTTCAAAATTTTAAAATTGACATTAAATTTCTTTTAATAGTGTCATGTGGCATATCAAATGAAAGCCCAATTCAAGATCTTTAAAATGAGCCATAATTCATGACACTAGCTCTACTAGAACCCAAGTAATTGACAGTTAAAGTTTGCTCAGATGATGCAATTTCAGGGTTTTTTTGAAATTTCAAAAATCAATAACTCAAAAACGCATGCATTAAAAATTCTGAAAAAAATCATATATGTTTATATTGATGAATTCTACAAATATACCAAGTTTCATAAAAATCAAAAATGGTCAGGTTGAAAATGCTATTTTTGCTGTTTGATTTCACATGGAATGAATGACCCATTCATATCGGCTTTAAAAATTCCCAGAGTTTCCCAGAAGATAATTTCAGGTAAAATTTGCAGATGATTTTCAGGAGCTTCAGTACATTCCAGAACATCCTTTTCAAAATTTTTTTTTATTAACTGGGAAATCAGGTCATACAAGGCTTCATACAGGAAAGGTACCATTGGTTTCGGAGTCTGGAACTTTTTAAGAAATGATTCTAACATTAAAGAGTGGTAAGGCAATGCACGTAACTAACAAACAAATTAAGAAGATGGTAGTATAGAACACACATAAAGGTTTTAAGGCAAATACATTTCAGCCATTACTATGGCCTTCATCAGTGTGACTACGATTTGTTTCGTTGCCAGATTAGAAGTTAAGTTTTGTAACGTTTTGTCACCCGGAGTTACCGTTGCAAAACTTACCTTTCTAATCTGGCAACGAAACAAATCGTAGTTGCACTGATAAAGGCCATAGTAATGGCTGAAATATATTTGCCTTAAAATCTTCGTATATAACTTAGCGTGTTCTATACTACCATCTTCTTAATTTGATTCTAACATTGACGCAACAAATGAAAAAAATTCCAACTTTGCTAAAAATAAGTTAACCCGTGCAAGCTTTTTCAACTTGATCACAAGTAAAGGTATTAGGTAGTGATTGAATACTATCTGTGTACTTTTTGAACAGCTCGCTGAGAAACAGCTGCATTTTCCACCCATCTGACCTGGTAAAACTTCAGAGGAAATGTAGAACTTTCAGTAATGGCAAAATAATTAGCACGCCTATGCATTAAAATGATATTTAATAACAATACTGGGCAGAAGAAACATTGCGAAAAGATAAATTAGGATGAATGGGAAAATCATCACTCCGTTTAACTTCCGTTTTTGAAGGTTTTGAAAGATGAAATATCGTGCCCCAAACAGACCCCCCCCCTTTGTTTCACTTTTGCATCGATCTTGAGAATAACGCAAATGATGACGGAGAAAGCGGAATTGCCGCCCCAGTGGCGCAGTGGTCTAAATGATGGCCTCTGATCATTCGTCCGAACGGGGTCCGGGTTCAAATCCCGGTGAGGCATGGATGTTGTGTTTGTCTTACGGCACTGGCTCTCTCCCTTCCCTGGAACCAGTGACCCTAAATTGGGGACGGGCGACTGCTTATAGCCCATTGAGTTGCTCACGGTGGTCGTTAAAGCTCCAATAAAAAAAAAAAAAAAAAAAGAAAGAAAGCGGAATTCCGCAAATCCACAAAATAATATCCCATATGAATAAGAAGTGACTAAGAAATGGAAAAACACGAATTTTATGGAAAATGAAAGTGAAAAATCGATACTGCGTTGCTCACTCTGCCGTGAAACAATTTTACAGGGCACAGAAATGGCGCAGATTCCACCGCGGACAGATTAAATACTGATCTAGAAATTTAATTTCATTTAATAAAAGGGAAAGGGGAGAAAACGATTGGTCTGTATTGATTAGTTTTGAAGAAGTATGTACTAAAAATAAGGAAACATGCATTTTATTAGAAAAAAATCTTAAAAAATACAAGGTTGCTCCTTTTCACTATTACTGAAGATACGAAAAACGAGGAACATGATCAGAAATAAAAATATAATCAGGCATAGGAAAAAAAAAGGGAAACTTGGACAGAAAAATTTATTATGTGGAAACAGAAGACTTTACTTCTCAACACGCAAGAAATATTTTTGAAAATGTTTAACAAGTGTTAGAATCTTGAAAATAAACTTTTCACAAATGTTTAATAATGTTATTTCACTGAGATTTTCGATTTCCATAGCATACTCAATGTTTTCCGTTGTCCATAGCAGACCAACAATTTCCATAGGATACTCTATGTTTTCCGTCGTCCGGACCGACGATTTTCATATCATATTCGATATTTTCTATCGTCCGTAGTGGACATGATTTCCATATCTTACTCTACGATTTCTGTTGTCCGCAGCGGATCAACGATTTCCATAGCATACTCTATATTTTCCATCGTCCGTAACGGATCGATGATTTCTATAGCATACTTGATATTTTTCATTGTCCGTAGCGGACCGACGATTTGCATATTATACTCTAGATGTTTTCTGTTGTCCATAGCGGACCGACGATTTCCATATAGTAATTACGTAAAACCCTTAGTACTTGGAATTTTTTTATCTTTCTTTCACCGCATGGTCTTACTCAGCATTGGAGAATGTAGTGTGCCCAAGTACCGATAAGGCACAGCGATTCTAGAGCACCATGGCGCAAAATCTGCCTTTTGTAGCAAGATGGTGCAAGATTTTTGTTTTGGCGAAAACTGGCACAAAATTCCCATCTCTGGTAATAATTACTATGCATTACGTTTGTGCTACTTTGAAATTTGCTTTTGTTTCACCTGGCTGCTAAATTTTGGAGATGCTTCCTAGATTTGGAGCTTATTTTTCCAGCCCTGCTTACAGGTAAATAATAAAAAACTTTAAAAAGACATTTAAAATATGAGATTTCTGCAGTATTTGCCATTAATTTCCATGCTCTAAAATCTGTACATCACACTTTTTCCAGGTATTGTACTCACATTTTTCCGACAAAATAATTTAGGACACTAATCTACACATTTACTGAGGTTTTTTATAATGCCTAAACAGGTTAATCATAGTTTTGGGGCTCAGTTTCTATCTTGCAATATGAAATTCAGGCTCACTCTTAAAATCGAGCCCGAACTTGGCACTGGCACACACTCACCACCCAAGATTTCCTACAGTAGCACCCACATTGGGGAAATTTGCAAAATGTTTATTTTAAGTTTATAAAACTACCTGTTTTTTTAACTGCATGGCAAGTACTGTTACATGAAAAAATATTTTTTATTGTAATTAAAATGAATTTTAAACATGAAGGAAAAAGCAAATGCTCATAGCAGGAAATTTAAAAAAATGAAAAGCAAACAGCACAAATATTAATTTTATACAATCCAATGCACATTTTTTTTCTTTAAATGTAGTTTCTTAATGCTGATTCAAAATTCAAACTTTCGGTGCTTCTGAGGTAAAAACTATAACTATGCTAAAAATGTAAATGCACTAAATTTGTTGATGCATCTAAATTTTAATTCCAATGAGTCATTAAAATAATTTCCAAAACCAAAAAAAATTAACTGTTTTCGTTTCAAGTACTTCCTTTATTTTTGAGATGTTTTTGCTCATTTTTGGAGTCTCTTGATTTCTAATGAATCAAAAGGTCTGTGTTTAAATAATAATGACCTAAATTCTCAAGTAAGAGTGATTACTGGCATTTGCCATTCATTGAGAACAGGCCTTGACAAACATCAAGAGGCCAGAAGCATCTGAAAAATTACTAAAAATAACTCAAGAAAATATGAGTACTTTAAATTCCTCAAGTGGAAACTGTTCATGTTAAATTAATTCTGAGCATAACCTTTTTTAAACATATGCTGCAATAGAGGAAGCAATAACATTAGCCTTTTTTTTTTTTTTACACAAAATGTATTAAAGAGTTAAAGTAACCATTATGACTTTTTTTGCATGGCAAACTTGAAAAAAAAATCACTGAAAATAACAGGCAGTAAAAAAGTTATTCATCTCAAAAAAAAAAAAAAAAAAAAAAAAAGGCAGTGCAGAAAAACAAAAATGTAATAATCAAACCCTCTTTCATTTCAGACAATCAAGTTTTTCTTTCCAAGCAACATAACCACAGAAATTTGAAATTTCATTGTCCTGGAATGGGAATCGAACCTGCATCTCCCGATTTGCGCTCGAGTACGCAACTGAAGCATTAATCTGAAATGTCAACATTTTTTGCACTAAGAACAGACATTTGCATTAGTGCACTACACGTTTGTTTTGCCTAGTGCAGTGAAATCAAAATGTCTGATGTTTTAGATTAATGCTTCAGGAGTTTGGATTTCATTCATTGTCATGGGTGGTATAATGGTTAGCAAACTCAAGCTTAAATTGGAAGATGCGGGTTCGATTCTCCTTCCAGTGACGATGAAATATTCGAATTTCTGTGGTTATTTTAACGTGGAAAGAACAGCTTGATTTATGTCTGTTTTAATTATTTCATGTGTTTCAACTCTAAATACTATTTCATTTGCTTTGCAACAAAATATTATCTTACTACGTAAATTATGAGCATGTGTTTGGTTACATGTCAAAGAATTAAATATTACACAGAATTCATTTTGTTTTCCCACCATAAATATAAAAATTATCCATATCAAATACCGATAAATAAAGGAATCATTAAAGAAATACCATTCACCTCAGAATGTAGATTACATTGCACAAAGCAGTGCAGAGAAACTAAAACAAAAATTTAAGTCAAACTCCTGCATTTTTTCCAACAAAACATTCTCTAACCACATAAATTTTGTGCATGTGCCAAAGAATATCACACTAACTCATTTTGTTTTCCCATCACCAATACAAAAACTACCTGTATTAATTATTGATGGATAAAGGCATCATTAAAAAATTACCATTCACGACAGTTTAAGCACTAAATGATAGGACAGCTTCTTCAAACCATTGGGAGTCTGCTGCAAAAAGCTTTAACATATCGCACTCCATGGGATGTAGATGACCAGTGATAATCAAAGAATGAAGAGGTTTCCCTAAATCCACACTTGCCATCTGCTGAAGGGATCCGCTTACAATTTCTTGATCATCAGATCCAATACGTGCCAAGCCCACACAGATAGTGTTTTCAAGGTATGCAAGATCTTCCTCAGTTGTCCCATTTCCCCTTTTACTGTCAATTATATCTAGAAGCTGTGAAGCTGCAGTCTGAACCGTCATAAACCTTGGAGGCTCGTAAATTTTTCTACCTTTTATTAAGTTCTCAATCGTCTGTTCTTTCACTTTTATGTCTAGTAAACACAATGTATGGAGTCCGCACCTTCTGTTCCGTGCAATTCTATCGTAAAAACTGTCTGGCTTCCAATCTGAAGTCCAAAATACGATAGATACAGTTTCACCAAAATTGTATAGCTGTAAGCCACAACATCCCACAGCGTTCATGATGGAAGCATTGTGTATTACCTTATATGGGATGCCTTTCTGTACACATCTAAGCACAAGGTCCGTGTGTGTCGTCGCACCAAATGGATCGCCGACAACAAGAAGTGCAATATCATCATGTTTTGCATTGCTTATCACCGAATTTTCATCTTGCTCGATTAATTCCCTGTCCGCAATTATGACATCTCTTCCATAAAAGGCTTCCAGTGCTTCCTTGTCGACACCAAGGATGGATGTGTAAGCCTCCAAATAAACTTTACTGGAACTTTTCACAACTTCTAATCCTTTAACTGTGATATCCTTTGTATCTCCTAGTCCCAAGCCGACTAAATATAGCATATTTGCAGATTCGTGTTTTCTGGTAAACAAAACGAAGAGAAAAGAAACACTTCAGTTCAACCTACTTAGTGCTGACTAGAGGTTTAAAACATGCACATGCAAACATATGCAATTGCAGTGACAACACAAAACACGTGGTGGTGGTTGCTTCCATTCCATGTTGCAGTTGCAGCAGTGTTGCCAGCTTAAATTTTCAAAAATCAGTAGTTTAGTTTAAAAATCAGCAGATTTTTTTGGTTTTTTTGGCACTATGATACATAAAGGTATCACAATATTCTCCACTTACAATCTTCAGCTTTTCCGCTGTGATCTGTAATGCAAAATCTAATGTAATGAATCGGGGCCGTCGAGATCATGAGGAACGAAGTGACTGACATGTTCTCGACGGCCTCGGATGAATCAACTGAACTGGCCGCGCCGGTTGCGCAGTGGTCTAAGCGGTGGCTTCTGATCATTCGTCTGAGATGGGTCCCGGTTCGAATCCCGGTGAGGCATGGATGTTGTGTTTGTCTTAAGGCGTTGACTATTCCCCTTCCTCGGAGCAAGTGGCCCTAAATTAGGGCCAGGCGACTGCTTATAGCCCACTATGTTGCTCACGCTGGTCGTTAAACCTTAAATTAAAAAAAAACTGAACTGTAGGACTTGCCTGTAAGAATTTGAACATAAGTGTTGTTCTAATGTTGTTAAAAAAATCGCTACCATAGATGCTGTTGTTAATTTTTTCTATAAGACCCTTTAATTCACACTTTAAAGCTGTGCCATACCGCCCCGGTGGCGCAGTGATCTAAGGCCTTGGCTTCTGATCGTTCGCCCTAGTTGGGTCCTGGTTCAAATCCCGGTGAGCCATGGGTGTTTCTCTTTCGGCACTGTCTCTTTATGTACATTGGGTCATTTAGCATACTGTAGAAACCATGCTTGACGAGTACTTGTTCACAGTGTATTACTTGATCAACATTGGCTATCTCTGTGTAAACTGATCATTTGACATGCTGTAAAGCATGTATGATATGATGTACTTGTTGATGTGAAATATCTGTATCATGTATCTGTCTGCCTGTTTGTCATGTCTCTGTACCACCAGGTCCAATAAATCATTAAAAAAAACTTCAATAAAAAAAAAGCTGTGCCATGTTTGAAAGCATGCGCTTTGTATGCAGCAACTGACATACGATTTTTAAAGAAAGTCCCACAAATTTCGACAACAGTAGGAACGATCTACTTCCGTCACCATAATGTTCTTTCTCGCACATGACCAAAATCGATGCACATTGCACACATACGTCAGAGTGCACTTTTTTATTGGAGGTTTAACGACCACCGTGAGCAACTCAATGGGCTATAAGTAGTCGTCTGTCCCTAATTTAGGATCACTGGTTTCCAGGGAAGGGAGAGAACCAGTGCCCTAAGACAAACACAACATTCATGCCTCAACGGGATTCGAACCCCTTTCGGACGAATGAGCAGAAGCCATCGCTTAGACCACTGCGCCACCGGGGCGGCGGCTGACTGCTAATAGTCCATCGAGTTGCTCACGGTGGTTGTTAAAAAGGAATTCAGCACTGTAACCTGTCAATTATGGCAATCATGTTTTTGTACACTAACATAACACCCAAACTGATCAATCATTCCAAACACATTAGATCATGTTACATATTTTTCGAAAAAATTAAAGACTATGTAAAAATGCCGATATATTTCATATAAATTCTTTAACCGTGTCACTAAAGCTTCCAAAAACTTTGAATTTATTGAAACATGAAAAAATCAGTAGAAATAAGGTGTTTTTCCAAAAAAGTCACTAAATCCCTAAATGAGTGAAAAAAGTCACTAAATCCCTAAATGAGTGAAAAAATCAGTAGACCTGGCAACCCTGACTTGCAGTAAGAAAGTAGAGGTACAGTGCCTAGAAGAATTAGTGTGACGTGTTCCATAAGACGTCCCTCACGGTTTTGTGACCAATCGTCATGAGATGACAGAGGGCGCTGGCATCGGAAGTTACGTTAGGATGCTTCATGGGCTTCATGCTATTCAATGGTGGGAAGTTTGTTTGCCAAGAATTTGCTGCCTTACGAAACTTCAAATTTTCACAAAACAAAGGTTAGTGGAGGGAAATCTTTTTGGCAGTATCTTTGCTAATTCGTTGTAGCTCGACCATAACAGTAATACACTAGGTAATTCAACAGTTGATCACTAAAACGCAATAGGCTTATTCGGGTGTTACTGTACTAGTTTTATTCAACTGTGGATTATTTATAACGAAATTTATTTCCGAAATTAGTAACTTTTTATTCGTGAAGATGTAGAAGATGATCAAGTATTGGCTGTTTTTTTTTTTTTTTTTGATTGGAGGTTTAACGACCACCGTGAGCAACTCAATGGGCTATAAGCAGTCGCCCGTCCCTAATTTAGGGTCACTGGTTCCAGGGAAGGGAGAGAGCCAGTGCCGTAAGACAAACACAACATCCATGCCTGACCGGGATTCGAACCCGGACCCCTTACGAACGAATGATCAGAGGCCAGCGCCTTAGACCACTGCGCCACCGGGGCGGCCAAGTATTGGCTGTCACGCGTTAAACCTACTGTGTGGTTAAACTTAAGTGCAGTACTGAAATCGACTGCAACAGTTATAAGATCATAGGGAAATAATGTCAGCTATGAAAGGACTGGGAAATTCTACATTAGCAAATAATAAAAAACATAGAAAACGGAAAAGGCAAAGCAGCTGTTTTGTGCCAGGATGTAATACTGGCTATAAATCCTGCAAAAATAAAATATCTCTCTTTGCTGTCCTCCAAATTCCTGATATGTTGAGCAAATGGGATAAGGCAATTCCCAGAGCTGATAAGAAACTTGATGAAAGTTGTGTTGTATGTGCCTTGCACTTTGAATCTAATTTCATGGAGATGCATTATCGTTCCACTATTCAAGGTAAGGAAGTTCTAACATGTCGAGACAAACCATTACTACTCAAGCCTGACGCCATACCTACTATTTTCCCAAATTTAAAAGACATTTAAAAGGCGAACGACTGATTAGTTTTTCCAATTTTTAAGGTGGGGGACATGCCCTACTGTGCCTTCCCCACGTTACACCTGTGTGTATGCTACATTAATAATTTCCTTTTTTTAAGGGTAAAAATAGTTTACAGGAACTGCATAGAATTATCCCATTTAGACAGACTCCATGAACACCCACTTCTTAATTTTTACCTTATTAAACTTTTTACTTAAGGTGCAAAAGAATTTTCCTCTCTTCACTGCAAACCCATTTGAATAGCAAATTTAATCACATAATTATTATAAGGTGAAGAAAAGTAAAGAAAAATGTTATAATTATTTTTCTTTAAAAGAATGTCATCATATAAATTCAGTTTTTTTATATTTACTTCTGTCCAGTATGATTCATTTTGTTTATCGTATCACAGGCAAAGTTTTTTTAGGAATGATTTTTATGAATGGATTACAGTTAGTATATTATTAGAAAATAGACCAATTTTAAAAATATTAATCGCATTTTTTGTATTCTATTTTCAACTCATTAAAAGGTTTCTTTTCAAAGCCAACTAAATGGAAAGTTTCAATATTTATTTTGATCCCATGTTCTTACCAAGAAATTTAGTCACTCATTGCTGAAAAATGAAGTACATCATTAAATAATCTATAAAGTTTTTAGGTTACTGAATTTTAAGACAATATTGGAATGCAAATTATAAAGCCGATGTCTCATTGAGAAAATATTTCCCCCTTTTTTTCCGGTAAAGTTTTGAGGGGCAAAATATTTTCTTTTTTTAATTTTTACTTTATACTGTAAGTTGATGTTTCAGTGATTGTAAACTGCATATTGGTCTCCAGTGTTTTTGCATAATGTAACCCATGTATGACTCTAAAACTTCCGAAATATCTAACATCAATGTTGACGTTAGCACAATGCAAAGCTTAACTTAAACTACGATACCCTTATTAATGAATCTTGAGCACCCCGTTCGTTCTTTTGGAGGGGGAATGAAAGAGGCGTGTCTATTTTTTCGTATACACTTATCTGCTTATAAAATATCGTTCAAGGAGTACACATAATACTGACGAGCTGGGTTTGTGTCATAGAAAGATGTGCGTTTTCGTCGTCCTTCCTCCCTGAAAAGCGACGTGACATCCGATGGCAGCGCCATCTACCGCTTTCATGATTGCGGGCAGCAAGTTTTTCTGCGAGCACGACACACTAATTCTTTTAGGCACTGTAGTAGAGGTGCGTACAAAACAAAATCACGGTGTCACGGTTACTTTGTAACGCTACTAAAATGTCACTGTCACGGTTTGTGATCAGCGGCAAAAATCACCGTTCCAAAATCACGAGAACCCTTTGGTTCCTGAATTATTCCAAATTCACGCTACTTTCGGGGAACGACAGTACGTTGAAATCAAGCGTTCCCAAATCAAGCTACTTTCGTTAACCGCTCCAAAATCACTGGATATTAAATATAGATATTTCCAAGCTTTTTTACTCAGTAATCTCACTTTTAAATCAAGCTACTTTTATTAACCGCTCCAAAACTACTGCTATTAAATATAGATCATATTTCTCAGCTTTTCACTCAGTAATCTCACTTTTAAAGCTATTTATCTGACGGTGTTTTTTTTTATTTTATTTCAAGTGACATTTATATATGTTGTTTCGCACCCAAACCATCGTTCAATGAAGTTCTAGAGCACCAAGATTTTTATTTTAGGGCTCGAGCACAAAATTTCAGAAAAATCCAATTATTGCCAAAAAATATACCCGAATAAAAATATTTGTGTTTAAGTCTATCTACAGACCAAATAGATGAATTATAAATAATAATTAATTTATCTTCCTCTTGAAAATTTTTCACATACGAGCTGAACTACTATCTGCTCTTCGGGAGTTAAAAGATTTCATATTTAATGTTCCTCCGTTACTTACCTATGAAAACTAACTAAAATGCCTATGAAAAGTAACTAAGAATACAAGTGCCTAATTATAGTCTGTCAGTGGAAATCTCGGAAATAGCACATACACGAATCCTCTTGAGAACTCAGAGCGAGAACTGCGAAGCGATGTGCCGAGTAACGATTAACGAAACGTTCCTGTGGATTGTGATTTCGCCACGTGACTAATTTGAGCATACAGGTACAGGTGTTCGTTCTTGTCACAAACACTGAAACAGTGGTGATTGCGGACCAATAATGGTTTGTTTACATACATTTTTTTTATTGGAATTTTAACGACCACCGTGAGCAACTCAATGGGCTATAAGCAGTCGCCCGTCCCTAATTTAGGGTCACTGGTTCCAGGGAAGGGAGAGAGCCAGTGCCGTAAGACAAACACAACATCCATGCCTGACGGGATTCGAACCCGGACCCCTTACGGACGAATGATCAGAGGCCAGCGCCTTAAACCACTGCGCCACCGGGGCGGCATATACATTTTTCCATTGCTTAAGTTACGCTGCAGCGGCTCAGAAAAATCGCAATTTTTCGAATTTTTACTATCGACATAACTGACTTTTTTGTTCATTGCATAGTTGTGCAAACAACTTATGTCACCTAAAATTTGTAGAGAAAGGGATAACATTTCATAAGTTTCCTCTGAAAAGGTCGAGCCCTCCCGGAGGCGCAGTGGTTTAAGCGATGGCTAATGACCATTCGTCCGGGGGGCTCCGGGTTCGAATACCGTGAGACATGGATGTTGTGTTTGTCTTACGTTACTGTCTCTCTTGAGCAAAGACCTTTATTGAGTGGCTCACGGTGGTCGTTAAACCTTCAATCAAAAAAAAAAGGGGGGGGGGGCTGTAGCAAAATAGGAAAGTTGGCCGTCCCGGTGGCGCAGAGATTTTTTTTTTTCTTTTTAATTGGAGGTTTAACGACCACCATGAGCAACTCAATGGACTATAGGCAGTCGTCCGTCCCTAATTTATTTAGGGTCCCTGGTACCAGGGAAGGAAGAGAGCCAGTGCCGTAAGACAAACACAACATCCATGTCTCGCCGAGATACGAAACCGACCCCTTTTGGACGAATGATCAGAGGCCATCACTTAGACCACTGCGCCACCGGGGCAGGGCGCAGAGATCTTAGCGATGGCTTCTGATCATTCGTCCAAGATAGGTCCGGGTTGCGTAATTCTCATTTCGACATGCAGTGCGCGATTACGTTCTCTATACCAATCACACGCTAGCCAGAGATTCAGGATTTCGGTTAAGGGGCGGAGCTAGAAACTGGGGTCACGTGGCTACCTAGTATAACGTAAATAGCCATCATGGAGTCCACGCCGTGTAAAAAGTTGGAAAATGTTTTGCCTCAAACATTCAAGCATAAAATAATTGAATATATGGTAGTTTCTGATGAAAGCTTTATATGTAAACTGCGCGTTGAATTAAAGAACGGCAATGATTTTCAGTTGTGGCTTCAGAATTTTGCAGACAATACTCATACCTCCTGGATTGTGAGGAGCACTGTTGCATGCAGTGAAAGATCAAAATTTGTTTTCAACAGAGATTATGTCTGTCAGCATTCAGGACATGGAAATTATAAAAAGGTAAGGGTTCGGTATTTACTAAACAAAATTATTAAAAAAATGATAAATAAAATAAAATAATAATAAATAAGAATAAATAAAAAGTAAATAAAAATTAAAAAGTAAATAATAACAGTAAATAAAAAGTAAACAATGAATAAAAATATATAACAACAAATAATAATAATATCTGTTCCTTTTTTACAAGGATGAAGAAAAGGAATAAATAAAAAGTAAATAATAAAAATTAAGAAGTAAATAATAAGAGTAAATAAAAAGTAAATAATAAGAGTAAATAAAAAGTAAATAATAAGAGTAAATAAAAAGTAAATAATAAGAGTAAATAAAAAGTAAATAATAAGAGTAAATAAAAAGTAAATAATAAGAGTAAATAAAAAGTAAATAATAAGAGTAAAAAGTAAATAATAAAAATTAAAAAGTAAATAACAGTAAATAAACAGTAAATAATAACAGTAAATAAAAAGTAAATAATAATAAATAAAAATATATAATAAATAATAATAATAATATATGTTTCTTTTTTACAAGGATGAAGAGCTGACAATGAAAAATAAAAACTGCAAAGCAAGTTTAACCATAAGAATAAAACGGGATAGTAAAGTCGTTCGCTACAGAGATGCATATGTTAAAGAAGGCCTCACTGCTATCATAGAAGTAAATCATAACCACAGCCATTTAGTAGAAAATGCTGAAGCTTGGACTTGGCTTAGAAAGAGTGATGAAACCAGGGATATTTTTCTCAATTATTTTAATAAAGGTAAGCAGCATTATTATTGATGTTGTGTCATAGATTCTTTTTTTACTAATAATACTGAAATTTTACTGTGAAGGATATCATGCAAGAGCGTTTTTCTGTGACACAGAGTAATACGACAAGTGAAACCATTCTCTTTGCACGGAGCAGGTTATGATCATTGCATGGGAAGCTTGTGTGCCCCCTAGCTTGATATTTTTTTTTTCCAGAATTTTTTATTTCCTGCATCTCTAAATTAACTACTAACATTAAGCAGATGGGCCCAGGGTAGAGATTCTTACTTATACACAAGCTTCACCCCCATAAATAGTGCTCGGTGAGAGCTACTAACCAACTAATCCCCTAATAGCTACATTTTTTCCAGTTTTAAAAAGACAAAAATTGGTTGTATTACACATAAAAAAACTTCAAAAATTAAATTCCGGAAAGAAAAAAAACAAAGTGTTTTTTTCTCCTCTTGACACAGAAAAAAATGTAAAATCCAGTAAATGAAGGAAATACTAGGTTTTACGGATTGAGGGGGGGGAGAGTAAAAAAACTGAATTCAGTTTAGCAGTTTAATTTGCTGAGATATGAAGATCCAATTTTGATTGATGGCAGGTGACTGGGCAAGGGGGGATCCACTAATCTTTATTTTAACAGGTTGAAATCTGTAATATATATATATATTTTTTTATAGTGAAAAAAAAATAAATATATATCATCATCATCATCATCATTGTCAACCATTATCAATCCACTGCTGGACGAAGGTCTCCCCAAGTTTCCTCCACAACGGTCTGTCTTGTGCCAGTCTCCTCCATGTCACCCCTGCATACTTTCGAATTTCATCCACCCATCTCCCATGCGGTCTTCTTCTGGGTCTTTTCCTGTCCCTTGGAATCCAATCTAAAATTTCGGCTGTCCATCGATGATCTGTCCTTCTGGCAGTATGTCCAGCCCATTGCCATTTCAGGGATTTAACTCTGATCATGATGTCTTCCACTCTTGTCATTTTTCGGATCCACGAGTTCCTCTTCTTATCTCTCCTGGTTACACCAAGCATGCACCTCTCCATGCTTCTTTGAGTTGTCTGCAGCCTTTGTATGTCTCTTTTAGTTAAGGTCCATGTCTCTGCACCATACGTAAGCACTGGAAGGATGCATTGATCAAACACTTTTCTTTTAAGACATAATGGCATATTGCTCTTGAAAATTATGCTGTTTCTTCCAAAAGCTCTCCAGGCAAGTTTTGTACGCCGATTGATTTCTTCATCAATGTGACCCTCACTTGATATCTGCTGTCCAAGATAAACGTACGTGTCTGTTATCTCCAGCTTTTCTCCATCAATCGATAAATCTTCATTTCTTGTAAAAGCATTGAACATCACTTTTGTCTTCTGAAAGTTCATTTTTAATCCCACTTCTTTACTCTTGTCAGCAAGTTCCTGGATCATACTCTGCAGCTCTGATGGGGTAGTTGCAAAAATGACTACGTCATCAGCAAAACGAAGGTGGGTTAGATAATCTCCATTAATCTTTATCCCCTTGTTTTCCCAGCTCAGCGACTGAAAAACACCCTCCAATGTGGCATTAAAGAGCTTCGGAGATATGGTGTCACCTTGTCTCACTCCCTTTCCAATTTTTACGTGTGTTGTATTTTCAAACAGCCTAATCTTTGCACTTGCATTTTCATAGATGTTATTAATAATATTAATGTATGCATCTTCAATACCGCAGGTTTTCAGAGCCATTGTAACTGCTGATGGTTTCACCGAATCAAAGGCTTTTTCATAATCGATAAAAGCCATGCACAATGGAAGTTCATATTCCTCGCTCTTTCAATTAGTTCTCTCAGCACGTGGATATGATCTATTGTGCTGTAGCCACTCCTGAATCCAGCTTGTTCTCTCGGTTGAGCCATGTCCAGTGTTACCTTCAAGCGGTGTGAAAGAACTTTAGTGAAGATTTTATAAACTACTGATAGGAGGCTGATAGGTCTGTAGTTTCCGAGATCCTCAATGTCACCTTTCTTATGTAGCAGGATCATTGTAGCGGTGTTCCAATCCTCAGGAATCTTTCCTTCATTAAGGCATCGAGTGAAAATTTGGGCGAGTACTGTTTCGATTTCTCCACTTGCTTCTTGTATGATGTCTACAGTAATTCCATCTTCTCCTGGAGCTTTTCCTCGCTTCATGTTCTTGATTGCATGTGCAACTTCTGCTGGAAGGACTGGAGGAACTCTGGTACTGGTATCTTTCATGATGTCTGGAGTGCATATATCATCCCTTTCATATAATTTGGAGTAGAAATCTTTCACTCTTGTCAAAATTTCGCCTCTATTTCTTGTTACAGAACCATCTTCTTTTCTCAGTGCCATAATCTGTTTTCTTCCCTTACTGAGATGTCCCTTTGCTATCTTTAGGCTTTGGTTGTTTTCAATTGCTTTCCTCACTAGTTCACAGTTGAATTTCCTTACGTCTTCAGTGATACTTTTTCTTACTGTCTTGCATAGCTCTATATATTCCACTTTGGAAGTCACATCTTCTTTAGTTGTCCTCATCTCTCTTCTTTTTTGCATCAACATTTTCGTTTTTCCTGATAATTTGTTCACACGCAACTTGTTCTTAGACCCAGCTAATTTTGTTGCTGTTTCCATAAGAGCTTTGGTTACTTTTCTGTTAACTTCAGAGATGTCCACTTCTTCCGATGTTAGGCCTTCTAAAGCAGAGAACCTGTTCTTCAGTTCTATCTTGAAGGTATTATGGTGTTTTAAGGTTGGTTATGTCAATAGATTTTGTTTGTCTTATGAGCTTGCCACGTTCAAGTTTAGTGTTGAGGTGCATCTTACATCTCACCAATCTATGGTCACTACCTGTGTTGAACTTGTTTAGCACACTGCAGTCTTCTATGACGAATTTTTTGTTACACATAATAAAATCAATTTCACTTGTCGTCCCGTTTGGATGTCTCCATGTCCATTTCCTGTGTGGCTTTTTCTTGAAGAAGGAGTTCAAGATGAAAAACCCTTCTGCCTCTGCAAACTCAACGAGAGTATTTCCACGCTGGTTTCTGTTGCCATGACCGAATTTACCTACTGAAGTTTCATTCTGTTGCCGTTGCCCTATTTTTGCATTGAAATCTCCCATAATTATTTTCAAGTGCTGCTTACCTTTATTATTTAGATGACAAATTTCCTCATAAAATTCTTCAATTTCTTCTTCAGGATGACTTGTGGTGGGTGCATAAGTTTGAATAATCTGAGCCTGGTATCTTTTCGAGAGTTGGATAACAAGTCGTGCAGCTCTGTCAGAGGAACTTTCGACTTCTACAACTTTATCCTTCAGTTTCTTGTTTATTATAAATCCAACACCACTAGTTCTGCCAGTATCTGTCCCACGATAGTAGAAGAGATGTCCACTTTTCAGTTCGATGAGATCTTCTCCTTTTCTCCTTACCTCACTTAGCCCCACGATGTCCCACTTGATCCTTTGTAGTTCCTCTTCCAATTCAAGAAGCCTTGAATCAGAAGATAGAGAGCGTCCATTGTAAGTAGCCAAGGTCAGCATCAGATGGCAGCCTAGTCCGGTCCTCCGGGGATTCTTAGCACCCTCTGCCTTCATGTCGCACTGGCCGCTGCCTTGGCCAGGTACATTCCAGCTGCCGGAGACTGAGGGCCAAGATTTAAGTTGTGGAATCATTTTGGAGGGGTTTGGCCATAACTCACCACGCTGGCCAAGCGGGTTGGTGAGTGTGGGATAGAATTTCCTCTAATCCCGATGGTATAGTTATACCGCTATGGGCGGTCGTCAGAGCCCCTTTAGTGGGAACAGGATGCACCACGAGAAGGCGGGGTTGACATTTGTCAAGGAGAGGCTGTGATGTTACGCATCACCTGACCTTATATATATATATATATATATATGTAAGGTCAGGTGATGCGTAACATCACAGCCTCTCCTTGACAAATGTCAACCCCGCCTTCTCGTGGTACATCCTGTTCCCACTAAAGGGGCTCTGACGACCGCCAATAGCGGTATAACTATACCATCGGGATTAGAGGAAATGCTATCCCACACTCACCAACCCGCTTAGCCAGCGTGGTGAGTTATGGCCAAACTCCTCCAAAATGACTCCACAACTTAAATCTTGGCCCTCAGTCTCCGGCAGCTGGAATGTACCTGGCCAAGGCAGCGGCCAGTGCGACATGAAGGCAGAGGGTGCTAAGAATCCCCGGAGGACGGGACTAGGCTGCCATCTGATGCTGACCTTGGCTACGTATAACGGACGCTCCCTATCTTCTGATTCAAGGCTTCCTGAATTGGAAGAGGAACTACAAAGGATCAAGTGGGACATCGTCGGGCTAAGTGAGGTAAGGAGAAAAGGAGAAGATCTCATTGAACTGAAAAGTGGACATCTCTTCTACTATCGTGGGACAGATACTGGCAGAACTAGTGGTGTTGGATTTATAATAAACAAGAAACTGAAGGATAAAGTTGTAGAAGTTGAAAGTTCCTCTGACAGAGCTGCACGACTCGTTATCCAACTCTCGAGAAGTTACCAGGCTCAGATTATTCAAACTTATGCACCCACCACAAGTCATGCTGAAGAAGAAATTGAATTTTATGAGGAAATTCGTGATCTAAATAATAAAGGTAAGCAGCACTTGAAGATAATTATGGGAGATTTCAATGCAAAAATAGGGCAACGGCAACAGAATGAAACTTCAGTAGGTAAATTCGGTCACGGCAACAGAAACCAGCGTGGAAATACTCTCATAGAGTTTGCAGAGGCAGAAGGGTTTTTCATCTTGAACTCCTTTTTCAAGAAAAAGCCACACAGGAAATGGACATGGAGACATCCAAATGGGACGACAAGTGAAATTGATTTTATTATGTGTAACAAAAAATTCGTCATAGAAGACTGCAGTGTGCTAAACAAGTTCAACACAGGCAGTGACCATAGATTGGTGAGATGTAAGATGCACCTCAACACTAAACTCGAACGTAGCAAGCTCATAAGACAAACAAAATGTATTGACATAACCAACCTTAAAAAACACCATAATACCTTCAAAGTGGAACTGAAGAACAGATTCTCTGCTTTAGAAGGCCTAACATCGGAAGAAGTGGATATTTCTGAAGTTAACAGAAAAGTAACCAAAGCTCTTATGGAAACAGCAACAAAATTAGCTGGGTCTAAGAACAAATTGCATGTGAACAAATTATCAGGAAAACCAAAATGTTGATGCAAAAAGAAGAGAGATGAGGACAACTAAAGAAGATGTGACTTCCAAAGTGGAATATATAGAGCTATGCAAGACAGTACGAAAAAGTATCACTGAAGACGTAAGGAAATTCAACTGTGAACTAGTAAGGAAAGCAATTGAAAACAACCAAAGCCTAAAGATAGCAAAGGGACATCTCAGTAAGGGGAAAAACAGATTATGGCACTGAGAAAAGAAGATGGTTCTGTAACAAGAAATAGAGGCGAAATTTTGACAAGAGTGAAAGATTTCTACTCCAAATTATATGAAAGGGATGATACATGTACTCCAGACATCATGAAAGGTACCAGTACCAGAGTTCTTCCAGTCCTTCCAGCAGAAGTTGCACATGCAATCAAGAACATGAAGCGGGGAAAAGCTCCAGGAGAAGATGGAATTACTGTAGACATCATACAAGAAGCAAGTGGAGAAATCGAAACAGTACTCGCCCAAATTTTCACTCGATGCCTTAATGAAGGGAAAATTCCTGAGGATTGGAACAACGCTACAATGATCTTGCTACATAAAAAAGGTGACATTGAGGATCTCAGGAACTACAGACCTATCAGCCTCCTATCAGTGGTTTATAAAATCTTCACTAAAGTTCTTTCACACCGCTTGAAGGTGACACTGGACATGGCTCAACCTAGAGAACAAGCTGGATTCAGGAGTGGCTACAGCACAATAGATCATATCCACGTACTGAGAGAACTAATTGAAAGAGCGAGGGAATATGAACTTCCATTGTGCATGGCTTTTATCGATTATGAAAAAGCCTTTGATTCGGTGAAACAATCAGCAGTTGCAATGGCTCTGAAATCCTGCGGTATTGAAGATGCATACATTAATATTATTAATAACATCTATGAAAATGCAAGTGCAAAGATTCGGCTGTTTGAAAATACAACACACATAAAAATTGGAAAAGGAGTGAGACAAGGTGACACCATATCTCCGAAGCTCTTTAATGCCACATTGGAAAATGTCTTTCAATCACTGAACTGGGAAAACAAAGGGATAAAGATTAATGGAGATTATCTAACCCACCTTCGTTTTGCTGATGACATAGTCATTTTTGCAACTACCTCATCAGAGCTACAGAGTATGATCCAGGAACTTGCTGACAAGAGTAAAGAAGTGGGATTAAAAATGAACTTTCAGAAGACAAAAGTGATGTACAATGCTTTTACAAGAAATGAAGATATATCGATTGATGGAGAAAAGCTGGAGATAACAGACACGTACGTTTATCTTGGGCAGCAGATATCAAGTGAGGGTCACATTGGTGAAGAAATTAATCTGCGTACAAAACTTGCCTGGAGAGCTTTTGGAAGAAACAGCATAATTTTCAAGAGCAATATGCCATTATGTCTTAAAAGAAAAGTGTTTGATCAATGCATCCTTCCAGTGCTTACGTATGGTGCAGAGACGTGGACCTTAGCTAAAAGAGACATACAAAGGCTGCAGACAACTAAAAGAAGCATGGAGAGGTGCATGCTTGGTGTAACCATTAGAGATAAGAAGAGGAACACGTGGATCCGAAAAATGACAAGAGTGGAAGACATCATGATCAGAGTTAAATCCCTGAAATGGCAATGGGCTGGACATACTGCCAGAAGAACAGACCATCGATGGACAGCCGAAATTTTAGATTGGATTCCAAGGGACAGGAAAAGACCCAGAAGAAGACCACATGGAAGATGGGTGGATGAAATTCGAAAGTATGCGGGAGTGACATGGAGGAGACTGGCACAAGACAGACCGTTGTGGAAGAAACTTGGGGAGACCTTCGTCCAGCAGTGGATTGATAATGGTTGACAATGATGATGATATATATATTATATTATATAGGTTCATAGGTTTGCTTCTATTTCCATGTGTTTCTTACTCTGGATTGTTTTGGTTAACTACCTTAAAAATCAGAGTAAAAATCCAGGGAGCTGTAGCATATACTGGAAACAACTTGAGTTCATGATCTTTAAATAACTGTTTGCAGAATTTGAATTGGCACAGTAGTTTGGATTTTATAAGCCACTATGTAAACAAATCGCCGGTTCTTCGCGTTTTTCAGTGTTTTCGCTTACACTGCAGGCAATATGCATCTCATTTAAATTCTAAACAACTGGAAACATTCTGGCTGGACGGTATACGTAAATTCAACTGAAGCTAAACACCATACCACTTCAATAAAATACGTGCAGATTGTTATTGATGTTGCAACACCAGCTAGAAATAGAAATGAGCCGAACAAACGTTGAGTAACACGCTCCCAAAGGGTTCTGCTCTTGTACCAGTGCAAATGGCAGACAACGACTGGCGGCTGATGGAGGGGGGGGGAAAGAAACGGCTTCGTCAACTTTACGTTGCGCTTAAGCGCGCCTCTTGTTGTATTCTAACCTCCTTGGAGATACCTATGAACAACAAACGGTGTCAAAACAAAAATATCACTATTCCAAAATACGTTAGGGCTAATCAGCCACCACCTGAAAATAGTGGGTAGCTGGATCATACTAGGTAGCCACGTGACCCCAGTTTCTACCTCCGCCACTTAACCGAAATCCTGAATCTCTGGCTAGCGTGTGATTGGTCTAGAGAACGTAATCGCGCACTGCATGTCGATATGCGAATTACGCGTCCGGGTTGCGTATTTCACATGTGAATATACGGAATTGCGATTACGGTCATTTTCGCCACGCGATTGGTTCAGAGCTACTTTGGAGATTGCGAGTAGGCGGGTCCTATGAGCAGAGTCACGTAACGGCAACACTGTCTATCAGGGGAAGTTCTGCTTGGTAAGAAATTGTGAGGTTACTTAACATATGTGACAAATGTTCATATTGAATTATATCGTGGGCCGCCCCGATGCGCGCAGTGGGCTAAGCGATGGCCTCTGATCATTCGTCCGAAAGGGGTCCGGGTTCGAATCCTGGTGGGGCATGGATGTTGTGTTTGTCTTACGGCACTGGTTGTCTCCCTTCCCTGGAGCCAGTGATCCTAAATTAGGGACGGCCGATTGTTCACAGCCGATTGAGTTGCTCACAGTGGTCGTTTAATCTCCAATTAAAAAAAATTATATCATGGGAAGTTCTGCTTCCTAAAAAATTCACTGAAGTTACTTAACGTATGTGACAAATGATCATATTGAATAATACGGTAAAGTAATTTTGTGCACGATATCATAATTAATATCTGCATGTTTCTCAGATGAATACAAGTCGAAATCTATCTTAATATTAAAATTCACGACGACTTCAATAAATAGCTAGTTGAATACCATACTCCGTATCGGCAAATAGATGGCAGCACGTCAACCTAGTACCTATCATGATTTGTGCTGTTGTGAAAGTGCGTATACGTATAAGGATACTAAAAAGTGCCCTTGTAAAGGTCCTTTCTATTACCCTAAAAATTACTTTTAACAATGAAAAATATGTCTCCACACCGAAATATTTATTCTTACGATCAAGTTTTTTTCCTCATGAATGTGAAGAGGTCTAGCTAGAAAAAAAATCAAATAGACTGATTTTGTATTAGCAAAGAAGTACTTAATGACACGAAGTAAGCCCTCAAAACAGTGTTCTGTTGCAATAAGACAGTTCCGTTAGAATAAAATACTCCAAAATGTTGTTTGCCATATATTGTGTCTGATAAAATAGTAAGTGATCTGTCATACATATATTTTCCTAATATTTAGAAAATTCCCCATATTTTTGTCCCACCAAACTTCATCAAAAAAGCCTTCAATTCCACATTTCAACCCCCCCTTCTCCCGAAAATTAAAAAGAAAAACGTTAAACAACTCATGGGTTCTCCATACAAAACACATCAGCACTAATCCTGAGCTAAAGGAGGAGTGAGCGCTGACGTGCCGACATCCCTCGGCTCTGTGAGAACTATATGTAGAGTAAAGGTACTTCGATGATAAGTCACAAGTCCATGAAGTCATGTTGACATAAAATCTCAAAAGTTCCCCTTCCAAAAGTACACTCTCTATTTATCTCCTGTCGCATTCAGACTGTACGGGTAAAACAACTGAAGGTAACCATTGTCGCGAAGAAAGCACCCGAACATTAAAATGGCTTATGGCGAGTGCAGCAAAGCCTATGTCTCAGTCACGTGACTCTCCTCATGGGCCCCGCCTATTCGCAATCTCCAATGTAGCTCTGAACCAATAGGGTGGTGGAAATGACCTTAATCTCAATTCGGTATATTTGTTACCGTTAAAGCTCAAAGCCGTTAATGTGCACATTACCTAGCTAATCTGCAGATTAACTGATTTGCTCCGTTAACGTGCGGAATCAAGAGTTTTCCGCATTTTACCTAGGTAATGTGCACATTAACGGCTTCCGTATTGTTAAAGTTCAATATGGATCAGAAAATACAGCATGATGAAGCCAAGAAAGGTTTAGAAAAGCAAGCAAAGAAAATGTTAGCAGTTTCTAATGCAAAGCACCCAAATGTCGATGAAGGTGTCACTGTGAGAATTAAAGTACCCGAAGCAGACAGAGCAAAAACTGATGCCCGCTCGATTTTAGCTGTGGTTCTTAGTAAAACAGAGGATGGCTTTTATAAACTTGGTACTAAAACGGGTATTTTAAAACAATTGTATGCAAAATCTGAATTCAGTGTTTGCAAAGAGAGATTTTTAACGAAAGAAGATGTCCCTGCTGTAGAAATATCTTTACGTCAAACAGCAATAAAACAATCCGTTGGTACTGGGCAGGGTTTCAGAAAATGTGACTGCAAATCTAAATGTACCACAAATAGGTGTGCTTGTCGCAAAAACCAATTGCTATGTTCACCAATCTTTAGATTGCACTAATAAGTAAGCATAATTTTATCATATGTTTTGCAAATTAATTTCCTTAATTATAATAATATTTTAAACCGTTTGATTCTTTCTATTATAGTTTTTTAATTGATTGATGATTGATTCTATCAACTAATTTGTTGATTGATTGTATTAACTTGATTCTTTATATATCGAAAAATAAATAAATAACATTATGTTAATTTAAGCGTACAGAAACGTTGCTGTTGTTCCAGCAAATATCTTATTTTCACTTTTTTTTTTTTTTTTTTGGTTGGAGGTTTAACGACCACCGTGAGCAACTCAATGGGCTATAAGCAGTCGCCCGTCCCTAATTTAGGGTAACTGGTTCCAGGGAAGGGAGAGAGCCAGTGCCGTAAGACAAACACAACATCCATGCCTGACGGGATTCGAACCCGGACCCCTTACGGACGAATGATCAGAGGCCAACGCCTTAGACCACTGCGCCACCGGGGCGGCTATTTTCACTTTAACAAGTGCCTAGTAGGTAATGTGCAGATTATCTAAGTAATTTGCAGATTACCTATACTCGGGGCAAACTTAACCTGTCATTGGAAGGAAGGCTACAGAGTGTATACTTCCACTGCATAAAATAGTTCCGGTCTAAAAGCTCGTACTCCAGCTTCAACTGGCACCTAAAAAGGACACAGGTGTTCATACGTTGTGTGTGTGTGTGCATTTAAAAAATTCAGATCTCAGTTTCAGCGGCATTTCTAAAAAAAATATATAGAACTTCGTGTTTTGGTGACGTCACTGATGGTTCTGTGTCACAGCATTCTTGTTTAGGTCAGAGTTAAGCTGTCAATCCAGTGGATATTTATTGCTGTGGGGTGTGGGGGTCATTAGCGGAAAGATGAGGGAGAAAAAAGTGTTTCCGAGGGCGTTTCGCGTTTCTCCCCTGCTTTCTCCTTCTTGATTGTTGTTTTAAAACACTCTTCTGTCTTTTCGAATGGCATCTGCCGGTCACTCGAGTGTATTTCAGCCGCATAAAACTGGGAAACCATTACGAAGCTCTGCTAAGGTGATCGTTATGAATGTTTTCAATAAATTAATGGAAAAACATTTGCCGAATAAATCGGAAAATGAAATAACAGTTCTTACGGCAGAACTCACTGGTTTTTCAAGTCGCACCATTGCGAGAATGAAGGTTGAATTTAGTATTGAAGTACCTCAGATCCATTGGCAATTTATTTCTTCAAATTAAAATACAATTCTCGCTTGGCTTACATAAAACGTTTTCTTGAAATTAGTTTGGAGTTCCCAATTCAGTTCTCAATATAGGCCAAGGAACGGCTATCTTTTCCTTTTCAACTTTTGTGCGCAGTTGCCTAAACGCGAATGAACCGGCATCAAAATTCAGACAAATGAAAGAGTTCCTTCCCGCCATTAGGCACTTCGGGAAACTACCACACATAATTCGGAAACTTGGAAAATTGCCACACATTCAAAGTGTTCCTCAGAGGAACAGCAATTTGTGCCCGGCCCCTCAATGGAAAACATGTGGCAATTTTCCAAGTTGCTGAAAGATGTGTGGCAGTTTACAGTGAACCCTAAAATATCATTAATCACAGAGACCGGCTCTTGTCCAGTACTTATGGCAACACAGTGTAGTTAAAAAGGCATACACATTTAACGGGTATCTGTTAAAAAAAATCTAATCAATGCAAAATTTTGGGAAGAACGAAATTTTACGCATAGCTGATGACATGGTAAAAATACTTTGAATTAAATCCCACAGTTGGTAATCTTCAAGCAGTAAGTATAAATAAATGAAATATATATATAAAAAAATAGAAAAATATGTGAAAACAAAATTAGGCCACTTAAGACTTCTTCCCGTGTTTAGCAATTTCAAAAGGATAAATAGAGAGAGAGAGAGAGAGATAAATGGCTTGTCTACCGGTCAGCGAGGAGCACGCGCGCGGGGGGGGGAGTACTGGGGATTTGGTCAGGGCTGGGACATGGTGCTAAAATGAGGGGTCAGTCTGTCACCGTGGGCTCCCTCGCAAAACTTCCGAGTTCCGAGTGAAGATTAATTACACACCATTAGTGCGGAGTAATACTTGCAACTGGGAGTGCTAAGGATCCGTAGCATTATCCCCATTGCCAGGATAGCTTTGCCCCGAGTATAGGTAATTTGAGAAATGAAACAATTTTTGGCACTTTAATGGATCACCCTAGTTAATCTGCACATTACCTAGATAATCTGTAGAATAACTGATTTCTGCACTTTAGCGGTAACATATTCACTTGTGAAATACGCGTCCGGGTCCGAATCCCGGTGAGGCATGGATGTTGTGTTTGTCTTACGGCACGGGCGCTCTCCCTTTCCTGTAACCAATGGCCAAAATTAGGGACGGGCAACTGCTTATAGCCCAATGAGTTGCCCACAGTGGGCGTTAAACCCTGAATAAAAAAAATGAAATTGAGAGGGGAGGCTGATGGTTGAAGTTCGGTAGAAGTTATAAAGAAGGTCGGAAAAGAGTTACAAAAGAGGTCGGGCACTGGAAATTAGTTTGAGTTGCTACGATGGGCACAGCCCGACTTAAGACTAGTGGGGCCCTGGGCACAAACAACTTGGGGACCCCCATCCCTGGGCATGAATCGTACTCTTAATAAATTAACAATGGTACTTGCGTATTAAGGCAGCATCCCTGGTGCGTGCTGCCTTAATACACAAGTACTATCTACTTTAATAAATGCAAGAAACAATAAATTGTAAATTAAAAGTAAACATTTTATCTTCAGTCGCTGACACAAAAGTACATGAACTCACTTTGCATATTTGCGTTCGATTAAAATTAACTGGTGCACGCCGCCTTTTTTGTTGCCGATAATAATAAAAATTAAATGTTAGTGCTTAAATTGGGGGCCCCAGTCCATGGGGGCCATGGGCCCCGTGTGCCCTTGCGTAAATCAGGCTCTGACGATGGGCAGAAAGAAACTCAGGTTGAGCTTCGTCCAGCAGCGTAAATGACAAGTGTAATGGGAACACGAAATTGCATCTTTTTGACCAATCACGAAGAGCCTTTAGACCGGAGCTGCAAGTAGAGACGTCACAATATTACTAGCAATGGCGCTAATCGTGTGCTGTATCATTCAAGCTTATTTTCTTGTTTTTGCATGTGTCATTCAGGTTTGTTTTCTTTGTGCGACAGTGACACAATCGCATGTTTTTTTTTTGGTTGAAGGTTTAACGACCATCGTGAGCAACTCAATGAGCTATAAGCAGTCGCCCGTCCCTAATTTTGGGTCACTGACTCCAGGGAAAGGAGAGAGCCAGTGCCGTAAGACAAACACAACATCCATGCCTTACCGGGATTCGAACCCGGACCCCTTACGGACGAATGGTCAGAGGCCATCGCTTAGACCACTGCGCCACCGGGGCGGCAAATCGCATGTTCTAGATGCACTTATCATTCATGCTTTTCCTTTCTTCCTGTTTGGAGCTTTCCGCGTTGGATCTTTTTTGTGAACATTCCGGCATGGTATATCTTATGGAATTTTGTGATGTCAGTTACCAAGGAGGTTAGAATAAGATATCTGGAGATGCCCTTGTTAATGAAGCAGCACCACTTTGTGTGAAGCCTATAACGGCCGTCAAAGTGTGGGAAAGCTCATGGTTTTCAAGGCTATTGCAATGCATTTTATGTTGGCCGAATCGCTTTCTTTCGGCGCAAATGTTTCTGATTACGCTTCGTAACTTGTTGCCAATGCGTGAGAAAATGCTGAATTTATAAAAATTCTTAATTATTATGAAGCTCTTTCCCATTTTTATCTTAAATTGAAATACACAAACATTAGTGCGAATCCTAAACAAAACATGACGTTCAAATTGTAAACTTCACTCGTGTAAGAAGCACAATTCCTTCCGGGTTGATATTAACACGGTTTCTGCATCCTCGCAATTCCAAAATACAAACACATGAAATTACATAGGTATCATGTAAACAACGTCAAATTCCCACAGTTTACGACTTCACGGTTAAGATACTCAGGGCATCTCCAGAAGTATTATTCTAACCTCCTTGGTTATACCCGGTTTCCAGTGCCCAAAATTCTGCGTGGAGCAGAAATACCAGTTACATGGTCTACACGATGCCTAATATTTCGTACTTTTTATCGCTGTCATATCTGTGCAGTAAATATAGTATATTTTAATTGTTATCTATGAGTCTTTAGTATTTCTGAAATATAGGTGCCGTGTCTCCGCCCCCAAGTGACGTCGTTACTTGCAGATCTGGGCTCTAGACCTCAGATATGTAGAAGTGCATTAGCACCCCTCAGTTGCGCCGTCTTTAAATAACCTTGGTTGCGCTATGGCACGTTTCGCGTTCAGATAGCACAAGAATCACAACAAAATATATTTTTTCCTTTCAGAATTATAACGTTTCGGAAAGTAAAAAATACTGTGCTTTTGTGCAAGCATACTCGTATCTTAACCGAATTTTCGTACAGCAGGGATCAGTGGAGTCTGAAATCTTTTTTGACAGCGGGGGGCAAGATGTCGGAGAAAAAGTATTTTATCATTTCATAAAATTTACCGTACAACTGTAAAAGAAGACGTGTTAACTTCATTAGGAAACTTTGCTGAAAAATTCTTTTTTTCGATTAAACATCTTTAAAAAAACATTTTCATATCCATATGGTTTCTAAATGTAAACTAACTTCACACATAAACGGCGTTAAACTATAGAGTTTGATTCTTCCAAATTGGTACAAATTCCGCAGGAGTTGTAGCCCTAGACACTATAATTAAACATTGAAGGAACTTATATCTCATTCCTCACCCTACTTCCAAGTCCCTATTTATTTTTACCCATTTTTTTAGAGAAAGACTAATTGATTACACTTAATGAGACAAAATGTTGCTGGTCTTCATAACGTGAACCAGCCCTCTCGACTGTTTAATGGATGTAGCATTTCTTGCCGTCTCACGAGTGGCATTAAAAAACATTCAGATTTCTAGATAGTCCATGGTAAAAAATGAGCAATACTCAATTTTTATCAACATGAACTTAAAAAAAAACAACAAAAGAAAAAAAAAACGAATGTTTGAGATTTCCATTTACGAACATATGTAATTTGAAAAGGAAGAAAACTGAGTGGGCAAATGTGATGTTTTGCCCCCTCACTCATTCGAACACATCCCCTGAACCCATTCTCTGGTTTCTCGTGGAAACACTACAAGCAAGAAAGATGACACAGAATTCTCTGGCGTAATGAGCTCGTCTTCTGAATCTTTCCGGCACGAAAAGAAATTTTCAAAATAGACATTTAAAAAAAAAGATAAACTTCAGTAAGAAAAAATTATCCATTCTGTTCCCTAGTGGGAAAACTGAGTATTATTTAAAAACGCAATGCGAGAAGTGTTTTTCATAGTGAATGAAACCAGTTGCAGAGAGAAAAAAATTCAATCCATTAGCAGCAGAAATGTGCGTTACGAAAAATCGCAAACTGTTCCTCATACATCGGAAGGATATCCATGACAAAATGAAGTCTTCAAATTAGATAATTAGAGGTAGAGATATGAAAGAAAACGTGATATATTACTTTACACTGTTTAGCAGGAAAATTGTGCGTTATTTGAAGAAAGTTTGGACAAAATATTCTTCGCTGCCCCGGTGGCGCAGTGGTCTAAACGATGGCTTCTGGTCATTCTAGACGCAAATTCGTCCGAGATGGATCCGGGTTCGAATCCCGTGAGGCATGGATGTTGTGTTTGTCTCACGGCACTGGCTCTCTCCCTTTCTTGGAAACAGTGGCCCTAAATTAGGGACGGGCGACTGCTTATAGTCCATTGAGTTGCTCATAGTGGTCGTTAAACCCCCTAATAAAAAAAAATAAAAATCCTTCAATACAAAAATATATACACACGGTGTCCTACTCGCTACCGAACCCGGCATTTCTTTAATAATATTAACACCAATGAAGATATTGCAACGAAATTTGAAGTGGACTTACCTCATTTCGTGCGAAATGTGATGACATTACAACATGTGCTGGAAGTGGCCACCATTTGCGTTTAGACAGTATTGAACCTGGCGCTGTCCTCCAGCCAGCCCGAATGCTCCTTAGTGGCAGACAGATTCCTAAGTGTGGCGCCACTGAGGAACCGTACGCAAGCCAGCCGGACGCGCCTCTCTGCTGCTTTGTCATGCCATTTCGCTGAGCGTGTTTACACAATACGGTTGTTGATAGTGAGTGCTCGTAGCTGTTCGCGTACGTGGGAAAATGTGTCGGTATACTCTGTAGGAGCGAGTGTTTATTGTTCACACTTATTGGAAAACATAAGCGATAAAGTCTTGTCAACAGCAATGCCTGGAGAGGTTTGCAGGCAGACTTCCACCAAGCAAGTCCGCCATTTGGGTATTGTCGAAGAAATTGGAAACCAAGGGGACTTTATTAGACGATCATGCAGGAGGTCGTCCATAAATGTCCGAGAAAATGATCCATAATGTAAAGGGCCGACTACTTGCGTCTCCCTGGAAGTCACTTCGCCGACTGTCACAGGAAACAGGGTTGTGCAAAAGCACTTGTCAACGTACCGTGAAAAAAGGAAAGCTTCATGTATCTCCGTGGTCTACGAACTGAAAGAGCCTGATCACGTGATACGAGTGCCATACTGTCGATGGTTTCAGACATTTCTTCAGGAAAATCCGGGCATTCTGGACTACACGTGGTTCTCGGATGAGGCGTGGTTTCATTTGTCCGGATACGTCAATTCTCAAAATTCCCGTATTTGGGCCAATGAAAATCCCAACGCAATACATGAAGAACCCCTTCATTCGCAGAAAATTGGTGTTTGGTGTGGGATGACCCGGCGCCGCAGCATAATTGGTCCCATCTTCTTCGATACAACCATCACAACAGCTGCATAGATGGAAATCTCCAACACCTTTGTAAATCAATTGGACGGCGAAGAACTCTCCATTGGATATTGCCAGCATGATGGATCGAGCGACATCACACACAAGTATGTCCGAAATTCAGTCATTTTTCGGCGACCGCGTAATTTCGAAGGGTCTATGGCCACCGCGCTCGCCCGATCTGACGCCTCCTGATTATTTTTTATGGGGATATCTAAAAGAGTTTACCAAAAGAAACCGCGAGCCATAGATACCTTGAAAGCAAACATCACCGAAGAAATTCAGGCAGTGACGGCGGGCGTACTGGAAAGGACTTTCCACAATATGGTGAGCCGGGTTCAATACTGTCTGGACGCAAATGGTGGCCACTTCCAGCACATGTTGTGGTGATATCACATTTCGCACGAAATGAGGTTTTCAAGTCGACTTCAAATTTCGTTGAAATATCTTCATTGGTGCTAATATGATTAAAGAAATGTCGGGTTCGGCAGCGAGTGAGACACCCTCTGTTTTTTTTTTTTTTTTTTTTTTTTTTTTTGATTGGAGGTTTAACGACCACCGTGAGCAACTCAAATGGGCTATAAGCAGTCGCCCGTCCCTAATTTAGGGTCACTGGTTCCAGGGAAGAGAGAGAGCCAGTGCCGTAAGACAAACACAACATCCATGCCTGACGGGATTCGAACCCGGACCCCTTACGGACGAATGATCAGAGGCCAACGCCTTAGACCACTGCGCCACCGGGGCGGCAGACACCCTCTGTCTTCTGAGAAACAAAAAAACAAATCGAAATATGAGCAGCATTTAAAAATACCTAAGCCTATCATGTCTTGCATTCAGGTAATAATACTATGCTTGTACTTTCCGATGCACTCGGTATCTTCAGTGCGCTGAAAACTTCTTTGTTCCACCTATGTCAGTCCTTGCCCCTTTGTAATCCTGATTACTCCCAACAAATCGCGCCTCTGTGTTTTCACGAAGCAATGGCGTAGCGTAGCCCCTCACGGAAAGCAAATGCGGGGCCCTTCCATTTTAGGGAACCTTGAGCACATGGCGTTTTTTCGTCGAAAATTTTAGATGTTTTTTACCAGTCTTAACATGAATAAACAATTTTGCTTGAATAAAAATCGTATGAAAAAAAAAAAAAAGAAGAAATATTTTAAAGTTTGCACTTGGAACTAGGCCGCTAGGCTATCTATAGTCTCTATGGCAGAATACACTGTAAAAAATAAGTGGTGTGAATTCACAGAAAATATCTGAAAATAACGTCCAGTAAAGTTGCCGGTAGGTGTCAGTCTTTTTCAGAAATTTCCGTTTTGTGCCCTTTTATTTTAACTTCCATATTTTTACAATTTTCCGTAGTCAGAAATCCCGTTTATTTCAGAAAAATCCGTTTCAGGTTTTTCCGCATTTAAACTGAAATTCCGCAAAGTCTACGGCATTGCATTTTCAGCCCTTACCCCAGATAATCCTTCCGCTGCAATCAGAACTGAACCCCCGGCGTTTGGGCTGGTTCAACATGTAACGCACTCCGTTAACCACTGAGCCATAAACACTCAGATTTCAGAAGTCCAAGTCACTTACATCGTAAAACAAATTGCGCGACGATTTTTTTTTGTCATTAATGCGAGTGATACAGCCGTTCTATTTTATGTTGGAGCTTATTATTTTTCTGAATAGGTTCGTAATTTTGTGTGTGTGGAAGGACTTTTCACAAATTAAGCATTTTTCATCGTGCTTTTTCGAAGCAACAAAATGCTTTGCAAATTTATTTTTTTAAACTAACCATGACTTTCAATTATCCTTAAAAAAGGCGAGATGTACTGTTTTATAGTATTTCAAAAAAAAAAAAAAATACTTCTAAGTATGAAATTTACTCTTGATAGTTATAATAGCTTTTGTCTTAAGTTGTCTAAAGACTGATACATAGACATCGTATAATCAATAATCTAATCACTTGTATAATAAGTTAAATACTCGGTTTCTTACAGTAACGCAATATATAATAAATATCTGGTGTACAAAATAGGGAAGAGAAGAAATATTCTGTGCCACAATAAAAAAAAAATTCATGCGATATGCTATCCACAATATCCGATCTCTCTACGGAACTTCATAATTCGACAGACGGTTGATATTAGTTTTCTCACCAATCGTTCCCATTACCGGTAATTTCTCGTCATACTGATACGGAAAAAGTGAGAACGAAGTTTTTCCGTTAATATACGAAAGGAATTTCTGAAAGTTTTCTGAAATTTCAGAATTTTCCAATGCTACGAAAAATCCGTGAAATTCAGGTTTCTTCCTGGCATTTTTTTTTTTAATTGGAGATTTAACGACCACGTGAGCAACTCAATGGGATATAAGCAGTCGCCCGTCCCTAATTTAGGGTCACTGGTTCCAGGGAAGGGAGAGAGCCAGTGCCGTAAGACAAACACAACATCCATGCCTCACAGGGATTCGAACCCTGACCCCTTTCTGACGAATGATCAGAGGCCATCGCTTAGACCACTGCGCCACCGGGACGGCGGCTGACTGTAAGCAGTCTCATAACTATGATGTTTTTACAGTCTCACAACTATGCCACGTGCGCTAACATATCGTACAATAATTACACATAACACAAGAAATTTACGATATTTCAGGCACAATGTCGTTGTCATCGGGCTACGTATGTATATACAATATATATAATCCCGATTATGCAGACATAATGTCTATATGTAATTAGCTCACACGCATAAATAATTCTTCCGCTCTTACAACAGCTATGCAAAACTAGGGTCGCATGTGTCATGAAACTAGAAAATAACGTATGGACTTCACTACTACCGTGTTGCACATAGATACTTGCATTGCCTTGAGACCAATTTCGACGAAGAGCAAAAAGAGGAAGGGGATATGCGACGGGGGCGAGAAGTTGCGAAGTAGGAACAGATATTTCTGATTGTGAGTGGTAAAAGGATTCACACGCCTGTCACAGCCATCTGGTATCCAGTAGTGAGCAGACACTTCAGTTTATTCGGAGAGAAAGAATGGGTATCATTTTTTTTTTTTTTAACATAGGTGCCCCAAAGATATTTTTCGGAGGGGAGAGGGTGACATTCAGCACGCTACTCCATTGCCCGTAGCTATTCAAAAAGTCGCTAGAGGCAAGACCTGGAGAACATGGAAGATTCGGAAGGCCGTTGAACAGACGATAAAAAAATGCCTGTAACCCAGGATGCCCTTATACCCGGGCTAGTGGGGCACACTCCCGAGGCCCCGCTCTTCTGGAGGGGGCCCACATTTTTTTATTGGAGGTTTAGCGACCACTGTGAGCAACTCAATGGGTTATAAGCAGTCGCCCGTCCCTAATTTAGGGTTCCTGGTTCCAAGGAAGGGAGAGAGAGAGCTAATGCCGTAGACAAACACAACATCCATGCCTCATGGGATTCGAATCCGGACTCCTTTCGGACGAATGATTCTAAGCCATCGCTTAGACCACTGCGCCACCGGGGCGGCAGCCCGCGCTTTGCAGGATCCAGCTCTTCAAAAGCACACACACACACACACACACACACACACACACACAGCAAAAATGAAATATGCAGAATAAAACAAAATAATTTAAATGACCTGCAAAACCAAGGGAATGTTACCTTATTTGTGTGGGAAATATTGTTTGGGATATGGGAACGTCTGAATACACCTAAATTAAACCTGGCAATTTTCCTGCATTAGAGAGAATAGTTCCGGATTACGATAGCCCCAGATCCCCGTATGTACTTTTTGTACTGATACATTTCCAAATTTCAGATTTGCTTTAAGAATATTATTATTATTGAAAATTACAGTTACTACTGCCTCAGCAGAGCGAAGTTTCTTTAAATTGAAATTAATAAAAAAAACTGTCTTAGAATTACAATGACTCAAAAAAGGTTATCTAATTTGAAATTTCTGTGAATAAAAGATTGTGGAAAATCTGGATTTCAAGAACACAATGATTTTACTGAAATATGAAGTCAAGAATAATGAATTTTCTACAATAAACTTATGAGTTTTGTATGTCATTTTATAACTTATGTCCGCTAGTCTATAAATAGAATATACAGCTAAATCAGGGGAGCAATGAACTTGAATAGACTGTAAAAAAAATAAAAAAAATCTGAAATTCACGAGCAACTTTCCGTGTTTTCTTTCGTGGATTAACGAAGCATATTTATACGCAATGTTGTATACAAAAGAGGCTTTGTTTTGTAATAGGATTTCAGCCTTACCTCTCACATATTTCACCAGTGGTGTAGCCAGAAATTTTTTAAAGAGGGGTAGGGGGGGGGGGTAGGTGTCTGTGGATATCGTTCATCGGTGAAAGTCTTCCGCAAAAAAAAAAAAAATACTCCGAGGGGGAATAAGCCCAAAATCAAAAGAAGAAAGAAAAAAGAAAGAAAAAAATTTACTCAGAAAAAACTTTTTCAAGAAATGAAGATTTTGCAATTGGTGGGGGAAAACTCGTGGTAACCAATACCTACATTTTTTACTTTGGACAACAGATATCAAACAAGGGTCACATTGATAAGACAATTAATCGGCGTATAAAACTTGGCTGGAAAGCTTTTGGAGGAGACAGTACAATTTTCAAGAGTAATACGTCATTATGTCTTAAATTAAAAGTTCTTAATCAATGCATCCTTCCAGTTCTTACATATGGATCAGAGACATGGATGGTCCGTAACTAAAAAAACATACAAAGGCTGCATACAACTGAAAGAAACATGGAGAGATGTATACTTGGTGTAACCAAGAAATTGAATAAATGAATCCATCGCTCTTTCCACGTTATGCAACGCACAGCAACCGAAAAATTGTTTTTCAGCCGCCGTCGGGGAACAAAGAAAGATGAGAAGACAAACTCGTGCATAAAGAAAATGACAAGAGTGGAAGACATCATGATCAGAGTGAAATCCCTGAAATGGCAATGCGCTGGACATGTTGCCAGAAGAACGGACCACCGATGGACAACCGAAATTTTAGAATGGATCCCAAGGGACAGGAAAAAGACCCAGAAGAAGACCAACCACATGGAAAATGGATGGATGAAATTCGAAAGTATGGCGGAGTAACATGGAGGACACAGGCTCAAGACAGACAGCTGTGGGAGAAACTTGGGGAAACTTTCATCCAGCAGTGGGTTGATAATGGTTGACAATGATGATATTTCAGTTTAAATTCACACCAAATCTCCCTCAAGGGATCCAGGACCCCCTCCCCCTGGCTATGCTTATGTATTTCATACCAATACGTTCGTCTCAATGATACATTGCAGTAAGGCTTACTGCCGATGAAATCGACAAGTTTTCCGTTGGTATTCTGAAAACAAGTGAAAAAGCCTTCCTCCTCGACATTTGTTTCACTGTCAAGGGCTATGGGAGATGCCGATGGTCATGTTTATTATACACTGAGTGGCCACTTTATTATGACCACTTGACAGTTTTAAGCAAATGAGCTATGGCTGCACGCTGTTGCCGCCAGAGGGCGAGGCTAGTATAAAAACGGAAAGCTTAGTGCTTGCGACAGTAGTAGAAGTGATTTTTGGGTGACGAGATTGGTAAAAACTGCGATTTGACGGACTTTCAACGTGGAATGATTGTAAGAGCTCGGAGCCATTATGGAGCGAGTAGCACCGAAACCATCGCATTCGTGAAATGTTCCAAAGCAGCTGTTGTTAAAATGTTTAAAGACTGGACTGTCAGCCAAAAAACTGGGTCTCTACGTGCAACGTGTGGTCGTCATCGACTATTGACTGCTCGGGCGGAACGTGGAGTGTCCAGACTGATAACAGACAACAGAAGGGCAACAGTGCAGCAAATTACAGACCATCTTAATCAAGGATCCCCTCAAATGATCTCTGCATGCACTGTTCGCCGTACACTGCATCGGATGGGATATGGCAGCCGAAGGCCTGTTCGAACACCTTTGCTGTCTGCAGTTAACAAGAGAAAACGTCTCCAGTTCGAACAGGAGCACAAGGATTGGACAGTCGATAATTGAAAACAAATTATGTGGTCCGATGAATCACGTTTTCAGTTGCACTATGCCGATGGCCGAGTGAGAATTTGGCGGAAACAGCACGAAAGCATGAACCCCAAATGCATTGCTACAACCCTTCAAGCTGGTGGAGGCAACGTTATGGTTTGGGGAATGTTTTCCTGGCATTCTTTGGGCCCTTTAATTCGTGTTGATCAACGTCCGACTGGCACATCATATCTAAACATCGTTGCGGACCAAGTGCATCCTGTCATGTGGATAGTTTATCCCAATGGCGATGGCTACTTTCAACAAGATAATGCGTCCTGCCATAGTGCTCGTACTGTGCAGGATTGGTTTCAGGAACATGCCGGTGAGTTTACTTTGGTTAGGTGGTCCCCGCAATCTCCAGATCTCAACCCCATTGAGAGTTTGTGGGATGAAGTAGAACGAGCCATCAGACAGCTGGATCCCCAACCCAGCAATCTCACACTCCTGGAAAGTGCTATTCATCAAGCATGGTCTCAGATTCCACAAACCACCTATCAACATCTCGTGGAGTCCATGCCACGAAGAATCGATGCAGTATTAAAGGCAAAAGGTGGCCCAACGAAGTACTGAGGGGGTGGTCATATTAAAGTGGCCACTCAGTGTATAAATCCCTATAGAGAGATCATGGTCAGCATTGAAACAGATCATATTCTAGGAATGCAGTGATCCCGGCCTAAAGAGTTCAAGAGAATACTGATTGAAAAATAAATAAATACGTAAGTGCCTCTTCTCTATACTCATTATTCTATATCTTCATCCGTTGATCAGTATACCTCGCAACGGCCAAACCAGGTCGGAAATCTTAGTCCTGCGGTCTATTGTAAGAATACATGCATCTACAGAAAAATACTTTGTAAACTCTCTCATGAAAAATAATCTGCTACATCCAGAATGAAGGAGAACTGTTAAAAATGCATTATAAAACAAAGTCAGTCGTGAATTTTTTTTAGCAATTATTTAAACGAGAAAGAATTTCAAAAACGCACTCATGATTGAACGAGCGTAAAACCACACTCACAAAACGGGGGTTGTACCAGGTAATTAATTATTTTCCCTTAAAAAAAGTGAGTTTGAAAAAAACAAATACTAGTCTCTTGAGGATTCCACTTCCAACTAAATCACCAATGGAGATAATTCTAAAAGTCGAAATGTGCACAAGCCACATAGTGGGTTGTCGGTAAAGTCATGACGTATTTTGGCACCCGATGGCGGTTGGGCGGTTTTGGAAGTACTAGAGGCATGCACAGCTCTGTTATCGCTATGGCATTCGACAGGTGCCAGTTTTAGCTGCAGTCTAAAAGGAATAGTGAGCGATTTGGTTGATTTGTGGAGATTTGACATCAAGTTGAAGATGGAAGACCAAACTGTGCCTTTTCGCCATATTTTACTGTTTTACTTCCGTAAAAGGAAGAACGCGCGTCAAGCTTGTGAAAAGTTGCGTAAAGTGTACGGTGATAAATAATGCTCTACAAGAACGTCAGTGCCAGCGATGGTTCGCAAAATTCCGTGCTGGTGATTTTGACCTCAACGATGCTCCTCGGTCCGGGAGGCCAACCGAGGTTGATGACGACCAAATGAAGGCATTGATCGAGTCAAACCCACGTTACACGACACGAGAGATTGTAGACACATTGCACATCCATCATTCAAGCGTTCACGACCACCTGTAGAAGCTGGGATACGTAAGCAAGCTCGCTGTGTGGGTTCCTCATGAACTCAAAGAAGCTCAATTGACTGCGCGTATAAACATCTGCGATATGCTCATTAAATGTGAGGAAAACGATCCTTTTTTGAAGCGACTGATAACTGGTGACGAAAAGTGGATTGTTAACAACAATGTGCTGCCCAAACGGTCTTGGTCCCGACGTGCTGCTTCGTCTCAAACGACATCCAAAGCAGACATTCATCAGCGGAAGGTTCTGGTCTCAGTGTGGTGGGATTTTAAAGGTGTCGGGTTTTTCGAGCTCCTAACACGGAACCAAACAATCAATTCGAATGTGTACTGTCAGCAATTGGACAGTTTGAACGAATCCATCATCCAGAGCTCGTTCATCGTAAAGGTGTTGTGTTCCATCACGACAACGCGAGACCACACACAAGTTTGATCACCCGCCAAAAATTATTGGAGTTTGGGTGGGATGTGTCGCCACACCCAGCATACTCTCCTGACCTTGCGCCGTCAGACTTCCACTTGTTTTGCTCTCTTCAACAGTCCTTGCGTGGTATAACGTTCAATTCAGATGAGGCTGTAAATCAGCACCTTGTATAGTTTTTCGCCACAAAAGACAGGTCCTTCTATGAACGAGGCATTCTGCAGCTCACTGAAAGATTTCAAAAGGTTATCGAACAAAACGGGCATTATATCATTGATTGATCTTTGTTCTTTCTATCAATAAATGATCATTGCAAAACATGGCTAAAATACGTCATGACTTTTCCGACAAATCCAGCTATTTTCCTTCGCAATTAATTTTTATGCTTATTTGGTTGCTACTGCGCAAAGGTATTGGTATGAGCAGACGACTTTTTTTAGTCTACTCATTATTTTGACCCATGAACCAGTACTGGCAAATTTCTTTCAAGATGTGGATGCTGATCCACGGATTTCAAATTTTATCTTCGAGAGAATCGCTTTGTGCTGTGTCAGTCTATGGATAAGGGGTGGTAACAATGGGACATATAAGTGCGTACTGGAGTATTCTTCAAGATTTCAGAAAAAGGGTAAGGAGGGTTAGGCACGCCAACGATCCTAGACTCCAAGTCGTCAAAAAAAAAAAAAAAAAAAACTGTCTCTAACTGTGACTTAATTATTTTACAGCAGTGTGCTTAATCTGGCCGCATTTCCCTCAAAGAAGTACAAAGAATTTTGCTATATCTTTTCACCGCAAACGCCCAACATATAGATAGAAGGAAACTATTTTTTTTAAGGAAATAATTTTTCAGACAAAGCTCAAATGAAGTTATAAAATTTGTAAAATTCTCAAATAAGTTATATAATGTTGTAAAGCTAACATGAAGTTAATGATTGTTTTATTCGTAAGTTCGTAAACAATTATCCGTTCGTTCCAAAAAATCCTGACAAAAAAGATTTCAAGAAAATGGGTCATCTCTCAAGTAGTGCACTGGAAAATATCCCGGTGGGTTAATCCGCCCCTGCTGACACGGGCCCATGAATTTTGTAATTTAGTTTTTAGTCAAATTGTTTAAATATAGAGAGAAGGGCCCCGCACAAAATATTTGCCCGGAGCCTTGCACACCGTAGGGGCAGCTGTGCTGTACCTGTAGTCCCTAGTTTTTTTGTTTTGTTTTGTTCATATCTGACATAAATATCCCAAGGTTCCTCTTTCCTTGTTCACACTTTTAAACAGGCTATGTTTTTCCTGTAAAGTTACCTTCATTAGCAATCTGCATAACTGTCATGTAGCAGTTTTCCGTGATAACATAACTGCCATGTAGCAGGTTTCTTCTGTATTTCTTTCAAAGGGCTTACGAATTTCTTCCAGTGACTCTCTGCCATGACCGTAGCAACCTTTTCTTATCTGGGAGGGCGAGACTTGAAATCACGCGCCATTCGCGTTCAAAATCACGCCCCCTTCGAGTTCAAAATTACGCCTCTTCGAGTTCCACTCAAATAGTACTTGCTTTTTTTTTTACTTTTTCACACACCACCGTTATACGAAAGTGTTATGATCGTTCAGAAATCGCACTTCAGTTTTTTGACATAATTTTATTAAAAATGTAAAAACTAGGTAAATACACAAGAACCATAGGTTGTAAATACCGAATAGAGAGTAAAGGTTATGTGAAAGCTGACAACACAACATACCACAGAAATGCAAAATGAAAAACAAACCAGCTCAGAACGAACGAGTGAATGATATTAATATAGTATATTATATGATAGTATGTATAGACTAGGTAAATACACAAGAACCATAGGTTGCAATGATAGAGTGAACGATAGCGAATGTAACAATAGGCAGAAGCTTTAGGGGTAGGGCGTGGAAAAATTCCCTTCAAGGTTAAACGCTCAGAGAACTTTGTGCGACACAGCAGAAATGATTAATTGGTTCCTCATCCCAACGACATGTTCGGAAAGGTCATGGAGGTTAGACATATCAGCATATTGTTTTCTATGTCTCCATTCACTGTTTTGGAAAATTCCCTTCACGGATATGAGATGTTCATATCTTATAGTGTATGTTACTCTGTACCCTGGTTAACTGCATGAGACTACCTGTGATGGAAGACTTTAAAAAGAAAATACTGAAGGGTTGAACTTTCTTTTTTAAGTTACAATTTCAATTTTTTACATCCCCAAGAGCATGAATTTACGCTCCTGGAATGACCATTTTGGGAGGGCAATTCCCCCTCGGCTACGGCCCTGCTCTCTCCCCTATTTAAATGGCGCTGAACTTTGTTTAAACCGTTGTACAGAATGATGCAGAATCTCCATAAGCTCTGATCACATGCTCGTGAATCTTGGCCGGAGTAGATCCTTCCTTCGTTAAAAGCCATCTGCAGTTTCCCCTGCCGCTGATGACTAAAGCAACAAATCAACTTTCTGAACCCCATCAACAGACATCTACTAGTAGTTGTTGGCAGAGTCGACTTTAAATGTTTTGAGGCCCTAGGCGCTAAACGATTCTGGGTCCCCTCCTTCCCCTTCTTATCGGCTCAAAAATTTTCATCCGTCAGATTAACAAAAAAAAGTAAAGTCAATAAAAATATTTTTGCGCTTTTTGAAATGCGATTCTATTATAAATTATTAGGACGTTTTGTCAGAAACAGTGCTAATGTAATCAGTTTGACTGTTTGCGCACGTCAAACTCTTTGTTTTTACAGATATTTCAAAAATTATTTTTGCGGCTAATAGAAATCAAAGGGCACTATGTTTGATATTTTAAATATCCCATGTTCTTAATGAATTTACGACTAAGGGCTGTCAAAGTCGAACATTCAAGAAATTAAAGTTTTCTTGTGAAGAAATATTTTTGTGCCTCTCAGATTAGGCTTAACAGTTCTTTCTCAAATACCTAAATTTTCGAATCAGTAATTTCCTGCTAGAGGTACGAAGGACAATAAATGTGGTTTTCACAGATTCTTCAAAAACTATTTTTGCGGATGATAGGACATAAAATTTCATTAAATTTTAGCCATTTAAATTTCACTACCAGTTCATAAATTTCCCTCTAGTTCTGGAATTGGAAATTTAATAAATTTCAGCTTTACGCTACGAGAGACCATTTCGGTTACGGCAAAAGTTCTTTTTGAGTTTGATATGTGTAGGGGTGAGACAGACTTTCGTGCTAAGTCCCGCTTTCTTTCCGATAGGCGTCCGTGAGTTAAGTTAACAACTTCCCCCTACAGCAAATAATCTGAGGTTCTCACTCTCGTAATTTATTAATAATAAATTTATCATCCAGGCCTCTCTTCCTCCGCCTTTTTGTGTAATTATCCGCGAATCAAGGAAGGGAGAGAATGGCTACTGTAAGGCACTTCATCAACTTCAATAAATACTTCGTGAATAAGAAAGATAATAAATTTAATGAATCAAAGTACTAGCGAGAGTCTGGTTCCGGTGCCAATGTCCGCGTCGACGAATTTGTGGCATGCGTCGTCCGTCACGAATTGTGCAATCTCCAATCCGTTGCCCTAACGCCACTCTAATATCCGAGTCGTTCCGACTCCACTCTGTAATTCGAAACCCTCTGTTTCACGCTAAAAATCAGGAACTGCGTTACTCCGAGCATAAAATCTCCACAGTCTATCCGTCTTCCAGACACTCGTTGCAAATCCTTTTCACTTTCTCCCGAAGCCTCCAGCTTCACGCAAATAACAGGAACTGCGTTCCTCGGAGCATAGACGCCGCACGTCTACCCGCCGTCCAGGCGCACCTCGCAATCCTCCTTCTATCTCCCGAAGCACACGGCTTCACGCAAAAACCAGGAACCGCATTCCTCGGAGTCAAGCTCCCGACGTCTACTCGCCTTCCAAGCGGCTTCGCAATCTCTTCCTTCTCTCTCCGAAGCTATCTCTTATCCCCCTCGCTCCAGAAGACCCCTCCCTTCTTTTTTCGGCCCCCTCTACCACGAGGCGCTGACCTACTACAAGGCGCTGACCTTGTCAGGTCCTGAAGCGAACCTGACCTTTGACCGCAGGCACCCTTTCTTCGAATCTGCACCCCAGCCGCTCCTGCTTCTGGGGAAATCGCTCTCCCTCGCTTATTGTCTCCGTGCTCGACGACATACCACACATTCCACCTAACGGACTTCTGTACGTGGAAACCAGACTCTATACAAACAGAACAAAACATACAACAATACTGACATTCTTTTCCACAAAGGACGTATTCAGTCTTCCCTGACAGGCTGGCGCCCTTCCAACCTTGGGCATTGTATATCTACACAGTTAATGAAATAAAGTTATTTCCTTGTTTTTATGTACATAAATTAGCACTAGATCATATCTTAATTGATATGCATCTCATTATTACTTTTCGCCCTTACAATATGTTTCTGCAAAACTGGCTACATTAGTACATCTTCAGTTGATATAGTTACTTGGCAAATTTAACGCTAAAGGCGCTCAAAATGGAGTTTCGCTAAATTTACCAATACATTTCGTATAAATTGTCATGAAACTGGAATAAGTTTCAATTACAAAACATGCCCTCTCCATTGCTTCAGCTTTAGAAAATCACCTTGTTTTTACGTTATGAGCAAATTAGTAAAATTAGAAGGCAACGAGCATGGTATCCAGCAAAAATAAAATACTTGAAGACACTGGCAACCGGAGAAGTCCTCCACTTTACAAAATACAGGCAAATTTCAATTTGTGCACAGTACTTCGCTTAAAAAGAGTGCATGGATTACTTTTCGTGGAGGAGCTTTCTTGCGGAGAACGATTCTCTAAATCGAAGAGATTCAGCCGTCCATGGCATAGACAAATTTATGGACCAAAAAAGTTGGACACTAAGGATTTCATCAGTCAGTGCAAAAAAGCGAGAGTGTGAAGAATTTCTTGAAAACATTTTTCTTTACTACTTTCATCAGAAATTGATTTCTGCGTTTTCTTTTATTATATTAAAAAGATGCGTAAGATTTCTTTATACCTCCACCGCAGTTATCAGAAACAGAAGCATAAGGATTAAGTGCAAACGATCCAGCTTGAAAATGGGAAAGTAGGAACCACAGTTTTTCAAGTAAGAGTATCATTGAAACTTTTATTGGCCACCCGGGTGGCGCAGTGGTCTAAGCGCTGGCATATCCCTATTCGTCCGAAATGGGGCCGAATTCGGATCCCGGTGAGACGTGTATTTTGTGTTTGTCTTACGGTACTGACTCTCTCCCTTCCCTGGAACAAGTGACCCTAAATTAGGGACGGGCGACTGCTTATAGCCCATTGAGTTGCTCACGGTGGTCGTTAAACCTTCAATAAAAACAAACTTTTATTGCTTTTTCAAATGTTAATTTGTTGTCAATTTAAGGAATAGAAAAGGTGAAAATACTTGATAATTATCCGTATTAAACTAGGGGAGGAGAAAGCAATAAGAAAATTCTATTGCAATACAATAGAAATTTCTTTTTTTTTTTTTTTTTGGATTGGAGGTTTAACGACCACCGTGAGCAACTCAATGGGCTATAAGCAGTCGCCCGTCCCTAATTTAGGGTCACTGGTTCCAGGGAAGGGAGAGAGCCAGTGCCGTAAGACAAACACAACATCCATGCCTCACCGGGATTCGGACCCGGACCCCGTTCGAACGAGCATGCGAGTACCTCAGGGCCGAACATGCAAATGATTAATGAAAAAATAACGACCAATGACTAAACAGTGGCTCGCGATAGAGCATGGGAACCGCACCGAGAAGGGTATATCAAGAGCAAAGGGCGACACAACAGGTAGTAGAATGCATCGACGTACCGGACAACTGTGACAGCGAATTGCTGGTACATTAACCTCCAGACTGTGAGGATGCCACAACGGCGGATTCGTACACACCACGAGAAGTCGAACGGGTTTGCGAGAGGATATATAATTGGGCTGAGAGAAGCCGGTTGGTCAATTCGCCGTATCGCCAGACATTTGGATTGGAGCGACGCGGTAATCGTACGATGTTGGCGCCAATGGGTCGAACATTGCACCACAACAATCCAGCGGCACACGGGCAGTGGACGGCCGAGAGCATCGGTGGAACGCGATATTCGAACTACTGTGAGAGCCGCACGAACAGAACAGAATTCGCCGCTCTCAACAATCCGTGGCCATATTGCGTGGTCCACAGGTACGGAAGTGGCCATTCGGACCGTTGCCAGACGAGTTGCGGCACAGGGATTACATTCGAGGATGATAATCCGCAGCTTACTACTGATCAGAGAGCATCGTAGACACCAGTTGCAGTGGTGTCGGACCCGATCGACGAGGGATAATGTCCAGTGGTGTCATGTTGTCTTCAGTGATGAGTCACGGTTTGCACTTAGCGCCGATGACCAGCGCATGCGTGTCTACAGACGAGCCGACCAGCGCACGGATTCTGTTTTTACCGTGCAGCGGCACAGGGCTCGGACACCCGATCTGACTGTCTAGGAAGCTATTTCCTACGTTAGCTAGACACCCTTCGAAGTCCTCCGTACTACCCTCACGGCTCAACGGTACGTCGACGCATTCTACGACCTGTTGTGTTGCCATTCCTGTAGCACGTCACCGAATAATTTTGCAACAGGATAATACCCGGCCACACACGGCACAGCTCTCCCGGGCCTGCCTCTGTAATGTCGACACCCTTCTAGGCCAGCCCGATCACCCGAATTCTCACCGATCAAACATGATGGGACCCCACCTACACTCATCCCGGAATATCGACGAATTGGCCCACAATCTGGATACCATCTGGCATTCCATACCTCAGAACAGTATCCGTGAACTGTATGTGTCTCTGGCACGCTGGGTTTCTGCTTGCACCCGAGCGAGAGGTGGCGCCACAACTTACTGATTTCTTCTACTCATGTAACTGTTTCATCCGGATAAATGGCCCAATTGCTGTGGAATTGCAATAATTTCCTCTCCTATACATGTACATTACGCATGCCAATTTCCATCTTGAATGGAAGATTCCTTCTAGGTGCTTCGTTTTTTTTTCTTCTTTCTTTTTTTTAGCGAAGATTGTATTAGCTTATCGTAATTGTATTAGCTACTTTGGTTTAGGGTGGTGTAGGAAGATTAAGGCTAAGGAAGAACTTGATTATAATACCCCAGAGAGAAAAGGTAGTAAACAGCAAACACCCCGGATTATCAGAACTGTTTCTACAAGCACTCTTCATTGTATCTCAGGAAAGACAGGTAAAAAGTTCCAACACAGATGTTTTTCCTTGGCTGGAAGTCATATGAAAGTAATTTATATCACAGCCAGCTAAGTATTCGCCTTAAACAACGAAAAGTGTGGGAAGCGTCAATCCTTGTTTCACCTACCGCTAAAAGGAAGGTTAGGTTATTTTAACAGTTTCTTTCAAAACAAGTACATCGATAACAATTCGAAAATTTAAAATGAGAAAGTAAATTATCAATTGACAATAAAGTGGTCACTTTAAGGATTGATTCATTTCGGTCCGTGAAAAGTAGAACAAAACTGGCAATCCAAATATACGTTTTCGGGGCCCCTCAAGCTCTGGGGCCCTAGGCGCGCGCGTCTAGTGGGAAATCCGCCCCTGGTAGTTGATGATGTATCTTTTATTGCTACCAAAATACTGAAAAGCACTGCCATTGCCCGTTTATTATTGCTTGATACTAAGCTTATAACATATTGAATATCCCTCGTATGAAAAAATTTCGTTTACGCTGAAACGGCTGAACTAGTAATTAATATCTCCCTAAAATAGAAATATTCGCACATGTTGTGGAATAATATGTATATCGGAAGGTCAGTGTATCAGTGTTCGGCAGATGTCGTTGAAAGCAAATTATTCACTGCCTGTACTTTTAATTATAAATCTGAGTTAATAACGATTTTGAATATGGTGGTAATTCAAAAGCATTAATACTATAGTATTCAAAGACTAATTTTAAGGTGAATCAATAAGGATTTTGAATATGCTGGTAATTCAACATTAGTAATAAAAGACTTTTGAACATAGTATTAATTCAAGCCAATTATTAACTTTTACGGGTGATTTAATAACGATTTTTAATATTGTGGTAATTCAAGAATAGTATTAAGACTACTTTCAAGGGTGAGTAAACGATTTTGAATGTAGTGGTAATTAAGAACTGGTATTAAGGGATTACTTTTAAGGGTGAGTTGATGATTTTGAATATAGTGGTGATTCAACACTATTGTTTAAAGACTAATTTTAAGCGTGAGTCAATACTGACTTTGAATAGGTGGTAATTCAAGAACAGAATTCAGAGACTAATTTTAAGGGTGAGTCAATAAAGATTTTAAATACGGTGATAGTTTAAGACTAGTACAAAAACTACTTTTAAGTGTTTAAATAACGAGTTTGAGCATAGTGATAATTCAAGACTAGAATTCCGAGCCTAATTTTAAGGGTTGAGTCAACAATGATTTTTAATTTGGCAGTAATTCAGCACTGGTATTAAGGGACTACCTTTAAGGATGAGTTAATAACAATTTTGAATGCGGTAGTAATTTAAGACTAGCATTAAAAGACTGCTTTTAAGGGTTAGCTAATAACGATTTAAAATATAGTGGTAATTTTAGACCAGTATTAGGACACGCTTTTAAGAGTAACTTAATTAAGATTTTGAATACGGTGCCAATTCAAGACCAGTATTAAGAGACTACTTTTAAGAGTGAGTCGATAACGATTTTGAATATTGTGGTAATTCACAACACTTGTATTAGGAGAGTACTTTTAAGAGCAGAGATGCAGTTCTAAACAAAAAAGTGCCTTAACGATGAATGGACTAAGAAAAAATATCCTCAAAATTTTCAAAACCTGATTCGTTGTTTTTATTATTTATTATTTTTTATTTCATTACTAATTACCAATTTTAATTTATATTAAACCTGTGTATTCTGAGCAATTTTTAATAACGGGAAAAATGCAACGTGAGAAATATATGCTAAGATTAAATTAATTTTTATTTAAATACGGCTCTGTGTCGTTCCATAGGATTTTAAATATACATTGGGAATATTTGTGAATTAGTACAGTAACATCAAATCAATATGACTAATGCACCGCTTTTACCCCCGCACGGGGATAACTGGTTTTCCAGTTATTTGGGGAGCGGCGCCCCCACGGCCCGAGCTGACCTTGTGACTGGTCAACATCTGATGTCATGCCACCGCCTGTTTTTTGTTTTGGTGCTGTTGGTGTTTGCAGGGACGGCTGTTCATCCAGCTGTTGGGGAGTCGCGGCCCCACGTTCCCGAGCTGGTCTTGTGTCTCGCTTTTTTGTTTTTATTTATTTTCTCCACTGGCTAGTTGCCCGTGTTGTATTCTCTACCTAATCGCTACCACGTTATGTACTAACACCCCGGTCTTGTGGTTTTGTTACCCTCCACCACTAACTGTTTTATATTAACCGCTCAGTTCGTAGGTTGCTGAGATTCCGTTTAGGTTCCCTTCCAGGATTTGTCTTCTTTGGATTTCTTTTTCCTTTTAGCTGGTTTGGGTGCTAGACCTACCTGCATGTTTGCCGCGTGCGGAGACCCGTGAGGCGGAAATGGGATGTCTGGCGGCTGAGGTCGCAGGAGTCCAGAGCAGTGCCTCCTGTGTACCAACACTCCTCTTCGACCCCGGCTTCGCTGTAAACGGGAGGCTAGAGACTAACCCACCTCTAGTCAGAAGTCTTGTACCAAGTTGTGTACAGGGCTTTAGCGGCTTTTTTGTCGTATAGCACGGCAGGGTAAGCCCAGAGGCTGTGGGATCATGCCAAAGGCGTTGGCATGACGGTACCCGGAGGCCGAAGTGTCCGCCGAGTGCGTGTGATCACAGCCAACGGACTATATCTGCAACGTATAAGCTCCAGAACTGTGTCCAGCGTCATTTTCTTGACTTGCAGACCTCCAGTTCTCCCTTGTAGGGCTCGGTGGTGGGTGGAGTAGTTTGCAGACGAATCCTCTTCCTTTTTTCCATGGGTAAAAACAAAAAGAAAAACTCCAAATTTAAGTCGCCTCAGAAAATGATTATTGACAATGACTCTCCTTCGTCTTCTCAACCTACCAAGTCTCATACCCTTAAACGATCTTTAGACCTTGACCTGGACCAAGAATGTGGAACCTCTTCTTCGGCACCTGTTCCAGTCGCTCCGAAGCGTCGTCTCCCCTCGTTTGCTGTGACTATGCATGCTACACACTTAGTTGTGGAATCCATCGATCCGAATGAGAGACTGTCCACCAGATCTCCCTTTTTCATTTGTAAAGCTTTGGACGCTGCGGTTGGCCCCTTGAGGTCTGTGAAGAAGCTTCGCTCTGGGGACCTGCTTGTCCAAACTTGCAGTGTTTCTCAGAGTAACTCTTTTCTGCACCTCACTAGTCTTCAAGGCATTCCTGTCAAAGTTACACCTCACCCGTTTCTTAACATCTCTCGGGGTGTTATTTCGGAGTTTGATCTCTTGCCATGCAGTGAAGAAGAATTAGTGACTGAACTTGCAGATCAAGGTGTTCTTGCTGCACGTCGTATGATGTTCCGGCGCGATGGTTCTTTGATTAAGTCTAAAAATGTGATCTTGACTTTTAACTCCCCGAAAGTTCCAACCGAAATCAAGGCTGGCTACTTGGTCTGTGGAGTTCGCCCGTACATTCCCAGTCCTCTGCGCTGTTTCAGGTGCCAGAGGTACGGGCATTCACAACGTTTCTGTAAGAGTTCCGCTCGTTGCGCTAATTGTGGCTCCAGTGAACATGATGGGGAAGGTTGCACTTCTGCGGCCTGCTGTGTTAACTGTGGTGAGGCCCATGCAGCTTACTCCCGCAACTGTATGAAATGGAAGGACGAGATGGCGATCCAGCGCCTCAAGACCCTGGAAGGCCTCTCGTACCCTGCTGCAAAGGCCAAGTTGGGTATACCCACCAATCGGCAGCGTACTTTTGCCGCAGTAGTTCAGTCTCTGCCACAACCCGTGCAGCCCTTTGTTCCGCGCCCTGTAGCTCTCGCCGCACTTGCCAAGCGATCTACAGCTGAACAAGCGACACAGGTGGATTCCCCCGAGCTCCAGATTTTTCCAATAGCTGAGTCTGCGCCTTCTCTTTTGAAGACGACCGACTCTTTCAGTTCCCAGCAGAAAGCCTGCACGTGCGGAAGACCCGGCCCTCAATCCGCAAAGGTGTGCAGTGTCCATCCAACTGTCGCGGTCCGCCTGACCAACATTGCAACTGTCTCGGACTCAGCGAGGTCCCCACCCTCAACCAACATTATAGAGGAACATAGGGGGAGGAGAGTGACAGTTCGTCCCCAGCCTCAACCAACATTGCAGAGGAACGGGGGGAGGAGAGTGACAGTTCGTCCCCGCCCTCGGCCAGCATTGCAGAGGAGTGTGGGAGGGAGGAGAGTGACGGTTCGTCCCCTCCTGTGACTCATCCTTTGTGTAGTTGTGTTGAATAAAAACCAAATTATAATAATTATAATAGTAAGTTAATAAATTTTTATATAAACCCAATTAACTAACTTGTCTTCACAGCTTTCATCATCCTCTTTTCCAACTTTTACCAAGCCTGTCTGCTCTTAATCATTTTCCACGCTTTTAAAAATCTGTAGCTGATAGTTCTTTGTCTGGCGCTCTTTGGCCAAACCTGGCCCTTGCGCCAATAAAATCAACCAACCAACCAACCAACCAGCACCGCTTTTACTAAGACTATGTGGTACATGAGGAAGATTTAGTGTTGCCTGTAAGGAGTGAGCTCAGGGGATTACTTTTATTGGAGCTGATACCAGTGGTGAGTTGTTTAATACCAAACGTCCTTTACTACCATTTTCTCTCTGAGCTCTGTAACCCTAACCCCACGCAGTACGCAGTAGTCATCTACTACAAATTTATTTTGACTGCTGTCTCGACAAAGGAGTTTACATTTTCTTTGTGATAGAATCTTATGATTTGTGGGATCTGCGTTATCCAACAGTGTGGATCAATCTACGTACATAGTATTTTTTATTTGTTTGTTTCTGGGTTGAACAACTCCATGGGCAACTCGCATGGATATAAGCAGTCGCCAGTCCCTAATTTCGGGTCATTTGTTCCAGGGAAGAGACAGATCGAGCACCTATAGCCATGTACACTACCTATGACTCATCCAGGATCGGGACTCAGTCTTAGCTCGGAAGAATGGTCAGAAGTCTGCCCCTCAGACCACTGTACCACCGGGACAGCTATTTCTGTGGCATGAACATTCGGTTGGTTAAGATACGAGTATGTTTGCAGTTTTCCATATTTTTGCATGTATGATCATTTAAAAAAAGTTCCTTTGCCCAAATTCTCTTGCCATGTAACCACTAAAAGTGCCTTTAGCGCCGCTAAGCCTAGAAAAATTGTGCCTTAGAGTCGCTAAGGCGGTCTAAGCCCCTTGTAGATCGCTGTTTAAGACTGAGTTAACTATTTTGAATGTGGTGTTAATTCAAGACTAGTATTAAGAGACTACTTTTAAGGAGGAATTTATAAGGATTTTGAATATGTTGATAATTTAAGACAACTATTCGCAGCAGGGGAGAATCCAGAAGTTTACTCTAGGAGGGGGTGGTTTTTCGGGTACAAAAAAAAAGGGGGGGGAAGCAATTATGAATTTTTTTTATATAACATTAGTATATATATATATATATATCATTGTCAACCATTATCAATTCCACTGCTGGATGAAGGTCTCCCCAAGTTTTTTCCACAACGGTCTGTCTTGTTCCAGTCTCCATGTTACTCCCGCATATGTATAAGCTAAACCTTACTCACCACTAACCAAGAACTTCCCAAGGAAACCCCCGAACCTTCCATAAACAAACGTACATGAACTAAAACACAAACTTTCACAAATCACAATAATAATGAAAATAATAATGATAATAAACACATAAGATCGGGAGCCGCTCATCAGGGAAAGACACTCCCGGCCCCCGAACCTGGTTCAGATTTCGTTCAGGTGTCAGATTAACTAGAAAATAATCTTCCAAATAAGGGTTAAGATTTTGCAAATTTTAGGTTTAGACACCTGGTCTTCCCTACCTGAACCAAAAGGCACCAAAATTTAATATAAAAACTTACCTTAAGTAAAGCAACCATGAACTTCCTAAATTCAACCCCACTCCAAACCATGCAAAATGAAACGAACAAATGCCAAACCAATTCAAAAACGCAATTCAAGAATCCAAAAGGAACCAAATTACACCCTGTGGCGACCCCTGTCGGAATCCAGAAAAGACAAACTAAAACTAAGTGCTTGTGTGCTAATAGATGTCAGCCAATGTCAAGAAACGTTCCGGGGCGACTCGGAAAAAAATATAAATTGTAGCCCGAAGAATGATTAATCCAAAGTATTAGGTGTGACAATATTACATAATCTAATTTTGAAAGATTTTCTCATATTAAAAGAAGTCAACAAATTTTTAAAATGGAATAAGCAATATTTCAAAGGATAATGATTTTTTAAACAAGAAGAAAAAAGTTTTTTTAATTGTTTTGTAATGTTAATCCTGCTATTGCATATTATTGTAATTCTAACAAATTGGGAGATAATAATATTCCTAAGAACGTGTTTCGAAATATTTGAATGCCAATCACTCAAAACATTGGTGTTAAAGTTAAAATGTACTCTTTTATCAAAAAGATCTAAACTGATGCCCTGACTGTGCTGAAGAAAGTCCAAATCAAGAAAATGTACATGATCCTTGGCATTCGTCTTACAAAGCACCAACCCTAAAGGATAAATGTTATTCACATGGACAGAAGGAGGACCAAACGAAAAGGTAATTAAATCACCTACATACCTGAAGGAAAAAATTGTATTTGAACTGAATTTCTCTTCATAATGATGGAGGTAAAGGTTAGCCAATAGACTGGAACAGCAAGAACCCATTGGGACACCCTTCACCTGAACATTCAATTGGCTGCTGTCATATATATAATTATGTAAAATATAAAAATTGCATAAAGTTGTCCAATATTCGAAGTCCACTTCCAACTGGTAACCAAATTGATCAAAATAATGATCCAAAATTCTACGCAAATCACTTAAATCGATTGAAGTAAATAAATTTGAGAAGTCGTATGTAGTAATCTCTAATTCAGTAGTACTAATCGAGTCAACAAAGTCCAAAACTTTTTTATTATTATTATTATAAATGACGGACAAGAAGTTTTTAAATATTTTACAGGCTTGATTATTATAAGTATTTACTCCACACAAGTAATGTATCTGAATTTTACAGGCTGCTTATGAAATTTAGGAACTGCAAAAACGTATAGAAATTGTATTTTATTTATTTTTAATAACTTATTGAAACCAATCAACTGCTTTTTTAAAGTATAATGTGAAACTATTTTATATGTATTTTCATTTGATAATTCCGAAGCAAGCACATGGTAATAATATTTTTTGCAAATGAAAGCATAATTGTTACTACTTTTATCTATGGGTGTAACAATGAAATCATCCTATATTTCCTTAATTTGAGCCTTAATTCTCCTCCAATCCTCAACATATCCATGTCTTCGAAAGTTGTATATCATCATCATCATCATCATTGTCAACCATTATCAATCCACTGCTGGACGAAGGTCTCCCCAAGTTTCCTCCACAACGGTCTGTCTTGTGCCAGTCTCCTCCATGTCACTCCCGCATATTTACGAATTTCATCCACCCATCTCCCATGTGGTCTTTTTCTGGGTCTTTTCCTGTCCCTTGGAATCCAATCTAAAATTTCGGCTGTCCATCTATGGTCTGTCCTTCTGGCAGTATGTCCAGCCCATTGCCATTTCAGGGATTTAACTCTGATCATGATGTCTTCCACTCTCGTCATTTTTCGGATCCACGAGTTCCTCTTCTTGTCTCTCCTGGTTATACCAAGCATGCACCTCTCCATGCTTTCTTTGAGTTGTCTGCAGCCTTTGTATGTCTCTTTTAGTTAAGGTCCACGTCTCTGCACCATACGTAAGCACTGGAAGGATGCATTGATCAAACACTTTTCTTTTAAGACATAATGGCATATTGCTCTTGAAAATTATGCTGTTTCTTCCAAAAGCTCTCCAGGCAAGTTTTGTACGCCGATTAATTTCTTCATCAATGTGACCCTCACTTGATATCTGCTGTCCAAGATAAACATACGTATCTGTTATCTCCAGTTTTTCTCCATCAATCGATAAATCTTCATTTCTTGTAAAAGCATTGAACATCACTTTTGTCTTCTGAAAGTTCATTTTTAATCCCACTTCTTTACTCTTGTCAGCAAGTTCCTGGATCATACTCTGCAGCTCTGATGGGGTAGTTGCAAAAATGACTACGTCATCAGCAAAACGAAGGTGGGTTAGATAATCTCCATTAATCTTTATCCCTTTGTTTTCCCAGTTCAGTGATTGAAAGACATTTTCCAATGTGGCATTAAAGAGCTTCGGAGATATGGTGTCACCTTGTCTCACTCCCTTTCCAATTTTTATGTGTGTTGTATTTTCAAACAGCCGAATCTTTGCACTTGCATTTTCATAGATGTTATTAATAATATTAATGTATGCATCTTCAATACCGCAGGATTTCAGAGCCGTGGTAACTGCTGATGGTTTCACCGAATCAAAGGCTTTTTCATAATCGATAAAAGCCATGCACAATGGAAGTTCATATTCCCTCGCTCTTTCAATTAGTTCTCTCAGTACGTGGATATGATCTATTGTGCTGTAGCCACTCCTGAATCCAGCTTGTTCTCTCGGTTGAGCCATGTCCAGTGTTACCTTCAAGCGGTGTGAAAGAACTTTAGTGAAGATTTTATAAACCACTGATAGGAGGCTGATAGGTCTGTAGTTCCTGAGATCCTCAATGTCACCTTTTTTATGTAGCAGGATCATTGTAGCATTGTTCCAATCCTCAGGAATCTTCCCTTCATTAAGGCATCGAGTGAAAATTTGGGCGAGTACTGTTTCAATTTCTCCACTTGCTTCTTGTATGATGTCTATAGTAATTCCATCTTCTCCTGGAGCTTTCCCCCGCTTCATGTTCTTGATTGCATGTGCAACTTCTGCTGGGAGGACTGGAAAAACTCTGGTACCTTTCATGATGTCTGGAGTACATGTATCATCCCTTTCATATAATTTGGAGTAGAAATCTTTCACTCTTGTCAAAATTTCACCTCTATTTCTTGTTATAGAACCATCTTCTTTTCTCAGAGCCATAATCTGTTTTCTTCCCTTACTGAGATGTCCCTTTGCTATCTTTAGGCTTTGGTTGTTTTCAATTGCTTTCCTCACTAGCTCACAGTTGAATTTCCTTACGTCTTCAGTGATACTTTTTCGTGCTGTCTTGCATAGCTCTATATATTCCACTTTGGAAGTCACATCTTCTTTAGTTGTCCTCATCTCTCTTCTTTTTTGCATCAACATTTTGGTTTTTCCTGATAATTTGTTTACATGCAACTTGTTCTTAGACCCAGCTAATTTTGTTGCTGTTTCCATAAGAGCTTTGGTTACTTTTCTGTTAACTTCCGAAATATCCACTTCTTCCGATGTTAGGCCTTCTAAAGCAGAGAATCTGTTCTTCAGTTCCAACTTGAAAGTATTATGGTGTTTTTTAAGGTTGGTTATGTCAATACATTTTGTTTGTCTTATGAGCTTGCCACGTTCCAGTTTAGTGTTGAGGTGCATCTTACATCTCACCAATCTATGGTCACTACCTGTGTTGAACTTGTTTAGCACACTGCAGTCTTCGATGACGAATTTTTTGTTACACATAATAAAATCAATTTCACTTGTCGTCCCAATTGGATGTCTCCATGTCCATTTCCTGTGTGGCTTTTTCTTGAAAAAGGAATTCAAGATGAAAAATCCTTCTGCCTCTGCAAACTCAACGAGAGTATTTCCACGCTGGTTTCTGTTGCCGTGACCGAATTTACCTACTGAAGTTTCATTCTGTTGCCGGTGCCCTATTTTTGCATTGAAATCTCCCATAATTATCTTCAAGTGCTGCTTACCTTTATTATTTAGATGACGAATTTCCTCATAAAATTCTTCAATTTCTTCTTCAGGATGACTTGTGGTGGGTGCGTAAGTTTGAATAATCTGAGCCTGGTATCTTCTCGATAGTTGGATAACGAGTCGTGCAGCTCTGTCAGAGGAACTTTCAACTTCTACCACTTTATCCTTCAGTTTCTTGTTTATTATAAATCCAACACCACTAGTTCTGCCAGTATCTGTCCCACGATAATAGAAGAGATGTCCACTTTTCAGTTCAATGAGATCTTCTCCTTTTCTCCTTACCTCACTCAGCCCGACGATGTCCCACTTGATCCTTTGTAGTTCCTCTTCCAATTCAAGAAGCCTTGAATCAGAAGATAGGGAGCGTCCATTGTACGTTGCCAAGGTCAGCATCAAATGGCAGCCTAGTCCGGTCCTCCGGGGATTCTTAGCACCCTCTGCCTTCATGTCGCACTGGCCGCTGCCTTGGCCAGGTACATTCCAGCTGCCGGAGACTGAGGGCCAAGATTTAAGTTGTAGAGTCATTTTGGAGGTGTTTGGCCATAACTCACCACGCTGGCCAAGCGGGTTGGTGAGTGTGGGATAGCATTTCCTCTGATCCCGATGGTATAGTTATACCGCTATTTGCGGTCGTCAGAGCCCCTTTAGTGGGAACAGGATGCACCACGAGAAGGCATACCAAGCGGGGATTGACTTCTGACCGAAGCGGGGATTGACTTCGAAGTGGGTGGAACAACGGGAAGCGCCCATGAGGCGTGAGGGAGCAGGAAAAATAAGAAAAAAGAAAGATCCTAAAAAGACCATTTGGGGGGAAGCGGTGGGGATATTTTTACGAATTTTTTTATGACCCAATTAAGATACGTACGTAAATTAGACTGTATTCACAGTTTCTCCCACCTACTCTGACTTCAGTACCAAGCTGTCTTACGCTGTTTCGAGACGTTACAGATGCTAGACAATATGGCAATAGCAAAGAACTGACAAAGAATATCCCATGTTTTTTATCACCGCTGTCCCTGTTTTCCCTTTATCTTTTGCGCTCTCTCTCTCTCTCTCTTTATTCTATTCCCTTCTCTTTCTTTTCTTACTGACCTTAAATCAATGTAATAAGTGTAAGGACGGAAGCTCATATTTAATTAGCATATGCCTATGCCAACCTTGCTCCCACGTGTTTGAGAAGATTGTCCCACAGCATAATAAATAAAATAAGGTTCTTTTTACAAATAAACTATATATCAACAAATGCTGATGATAGCCCGGCGTTCTTTCTCTCTCAGCTTTGCGACAATATATCTGCTATTCAAGAGAGGAGGGTAGAACAGTAGAAAATCATTGTCATAAAATATTCATTAGGCCCAAGTACCAAAGGTAACACTTTAATTATCTCGGGGTCCGGTCGCTATTGTTCTCTAGCTCGTGCTACTTCAGTTGCTACAGTCTCGGTACTTCCGAAAGTTCGTCCTCCATCTCGGAAAAATCCGTTTATTTCCTAACGCTTATCATATATAATATCCTATCACGTAAGCGAGAGACACTACCGGTCTGTATCGCTTCGTACACGTTGCACTCTTCTCTCTCTCCAACAAAGGCTTAATGCCTCATTTCCGTGCACGTGGTCCTACCAGAGTACATATCCCTGACCCTGCACTTCACGAAAAACACTTCTTGCTCCTACGAGCACTCAACTCCAACTGTCTCTTCTCCGACGTAAAATTTCCGAGGATCCAACTTCCTCGCTCCCCATTGGCTCCTGCTTTCTTCCCGCCTTGCGGCGATCACGTCACCCTGGTGGGGAGCGCGCTCAAAGATGGCTGCCTCACCTCTCTCTGCAGCCCCCCACCCTTCCGTAACCTCCAAGCTGTAACCTGACCTTTGAACTTCTCTTGCGTGACCCCGAGGCGTCCTTAAGCCGCTCCTGCTTTCTGCGTCCCCTACAAACCTGAAGTCGCCCCGGCTAGGAACAATAGCTGTGGCCTCTGTGAATACATAGAATAACAACTGTATACATCGGAATGTCGTCAAAATAATGCATTCTTCAGACATCTGGCTTCTGCTATTTCAACCTCGTTTCGTGCTTATCTTCGCTCTAAAGGACGATCGTTAATAATTTCTCACAGGTGATCTTCAAACATACATGAGCTTGCCGAGAATATTTCCATTTCCATGAAATTACCTAACTTAATGTCCATCACATGATTCTGTAATATTTCAGTCTCTATAAATTATGCAAATTAGCGTACATTACATAGTTTATGCAAGCGATTAATTTTTCGCCCCTACAATAAGTATTTTAAATCAAATCCTCCGTACTAAGTTTAATTGTTATTTTTTTTTAGGAAAACTAAAAACAAAATGTACAAAGTTAATTATTTATCCAGCAACAATAGGGTTTAGAGGGGGGGGCTCAGTTGCCTCCCGCTGAATTCGCCACTGATTCGCAGTCTTTATATACTAGGCCACCCAAAATGCAACACCAAGAAGGAAGCATGCGTCGCCCGCGAGAGGGCATGCAAACGATTAGCATTGCAGGGCATATGCAAATCATGTGCGCCCGGCACGCCACCGAGAAGCACTATGAGAAGGGTGCACAAAAGGCGGGGTGTAAGTAGTGGAAGTGTGTTGTGCTGCCGGACCTGTGCATGGAAAGCTTCCTGATGCCTCGTCGCAGAATACGGCAGTCATTCCAGCACGTTTCGGAGTTCGACAGAGGACGAATAGTGGCTTACCGCGACAGCGGTTTATCGTACCGAGACAACGGCGCCCGTGTGAGACGACATCCAGCCACAGTAAGACAAGTATGGATTCGGTGGGTGCAGGAGGGACGGACGGACCGACGTGAGCGATTGCCGCAGGCGCGGCACACCACCGAAGGAGAGGACCGGCATGTTGTGCGGCGGGCATTGACGGCTCGCACCGCCACATCACGAACGTTAGCGCAGGAATTAGGATGTGTTGCGCAACAGCCTGTGTCAGCACGTACCGTTCGACGTCGTCTGCAGGAGTGGGGACTTGTCGCACTGCACCCATTGCTCCGATTACCATTGACGTTACACCACCGGCGAGTGCAGCGGCAGTGGGCCGTTGAACGCTGCACCTGGACTACGGAATGGCACGACAATGTCTTCTTCGACGAATCCTGCCTCTGCCTGCAGCACCACGATGGTCGGATCCGCGTGTGGCGGCACCGCGGCGAAAGACTATATGACAGCTGCATTATGCATCGCCATACCGGTCCGTCGCCTGGCGTTATTGTTTGGGCGCAATTGGTTATGACACCCGCACCCCTCTGTTACCCAACGCCGGTACACTCAACAGTCACCGCTGCATATCCGACGTTTTGGAGCTTGTAGTCTTCCCTTACCTGCAGGACCTGCCAGCGGCCACGTTTCAACAGGACAATGCGCGCCCGCACGTGGCACGCATCCTGCAACAATTATTCACGGCCCACCAGGTGTCACTGCTGCCGTGTCCCTCCTGTTCTCTCGATATGTCGCCCATCGAACACGTCTGGTCGCTGATCGGCAACCGAATGGCCCGGCAAGCACCACCCGCGGCTACGCCTGATGAACTGTGGCAACGTGTGGAAGCAGCCTGGACCGACATACCCCAAGCCCACACCCAAAGCCTCTTTCGTTTGATGCTGCTGCGTGTAGAGGCCATTATTGCCAGCCATGGGGGCCACACGAACTATTGATGTCTGCGTGTTCCGCAAGTCGCTAAATCGTTTCATCTTTGTATCTGTTGTTATGTGTTCAGTAAATCTGGCTTTGCTATCTCGTGTCCTTCTTGGTGTTGCATTTTAGGTGGCCAGCAGTGTATATTCAATCTAGTTCTTTTATTAAAGAAGTAGACTGAATGGTAGCTTTCCCAATATAAAAGAAAGACTATAGGTTCAACATAATGCACCTTTATTTGTCTTTGCTTTCTGAGGTCTTCAAAATCATTCTACTGTATTTCGTGATTAGGTTACTACACTGTTTCTCTATACTTTCATTTTGTCATCGCACTTGGTGTATTTTCCCCTTTTTCCCTCACTGGTTACATACAACGTATGCTCTCAAATGAATAGTTGTGTATATTCGTAAGTGCCGCGATCACTCTATAATTTCATCAGAAAAAATCAATATTAAAACGAACACTGAATACCCCTTAAAAGAAAAAGGAAGAAAAGAAAAGAGAGAAATCAGATACTCTTCCTCTGATCTTTTCAGAAGTGAAACATAAGGGACCCACTGTGCCCTAACAAAACTGCCAGTTTGTATTCCGCACATGAAGAAGCCGTGTTGCAATCACTAGGGAAATTCATGATTTTAAATTGCATTATTATTACTCTGTAAAACATTTCATTTTGAAAATGATTAAAAAAGAAAAACGGGTCACCCAAAGATGAAGCAGACGCTTAAAAATAATAAGTAAATAAAAAGTTCCTCAACCTTTAGTGACGAACTGAAAATAGAAACCACAATGTTTCACAGTAAATATAACCTATTTGCACTTTTCTTGGGGTGAAGTAATCGCATGGTTTGCTGCGAAATTAACTTTCAAAATCATTGCAACTACGTGGGAATAACAAAAATAAAATAAAGCAAACAGACGAACAAGGAAAACAACAGAAAAAGAACGAAATAGTTCCTCATGTTCGTGACCGTCCACCTGACCTTCGAGAACGCTCAATAGAGAACAAAGTTGTTTAAGCAGGACCATCAACTACCAAAAAGGTGAAATTCTGTAGACCTCACGAATCGACGGCAACGCTGTGTTACAGAGCCATTACGCTGGGTTACTTCCAGTTCCCTGCTGCATAGGTTCGTCAGGACTTAGTTTGTAAGGAAATAAAACAATTCTGGACTTTCAGCTGTAAAATGAAAACTCATTCTTCTGAATTGGTGCTCTTAATTTATTGTTGTATATGGGAAAGGTCACGTGTGAGCTTTGTCCTGATTTCTTTATAGTTCCTTTTATTACTTACACATTGATCTATTCCTGCTTATTCTGTTATCTTCCTCGGTTACCTTGCGGCTAAGTTTTCTCTTTGCAAATTTGATGTTTTCTTTCGATCTTGCCTTTCGACATCGGACGTTATCAAAACCTCTATTTCCCCCTTGCCTTTCCGTCTTTTCTTGGGGAGCCGAAAAATTCCGTCCATCGCACCGAGCCTTCCTGTCTCTCTTCAATAACTAGATCCAGACCCTTCCCCCTCCCCCCCTTCTATCAGATAAGCGCGGGCTACTGTTTCTTTAGTCCACTTTGTGTGTCTTTCCACTTTCGGGCCAACTGGCCATTTGCTGAATTCTCCTTAGCGCCACTCCTTAGCGTCGGGAGAAATACCTCATTGAAATTTAAAGTTGTAAAAATAAACCATGCGCTCTCCCTACGAGAACTCTGACCCTATATTAAACAACAAAACCACTGTACCACTCACTCACAGAATACCAAAGTAAGCTAAACTGAACCTCATGAACTCTCTGACAGTAATAGTGTTCTCTTTGACGTAGGGAGAATGGCTCTCCCCTAATTCAGAACTAATTTGATCATTTTTAACGAACAAAATTTAATAAAATCCCGGATAGTACTATAGTTAATTAAATTTTTCCAGTATATTCAGTTGTTATGAATATATAATATAAATTTATATGCATATTTTTACATGGTGGGATTTTCCACACCAAAACGGATTTAACGAGCGCCCGGATTTAGCAAGCATTTCCGTCGGTTCTCAGATCCTCGTTACAAACTGGCTCTACCAAGGCCGTCTAGAAATCACAAGACCATAACATTAGAAAGTTGAGTTCCCTCCGTTTGTGACGTCACACTCATGTTACACGGACTGATACGGCGGTCTCGTGTTTGACTTCACACACGACAGCTTCGGAAACCAATCGGAGGCCTTGCTTTCCGCGTGACGTCACTAAAAGAGGAAATTTATCTCTTTAATGTCATGACTTTGAGTTTTCTAACGGCCTTGGTTCTATTGTATATCATCATCATCATCATTGTCAACCATTATCAATCCACTGCTGGACGAAGGTCTCCCCAAGTTTCCTCCACAACGGTCTGTCTTGTGCCAGTCTCCTCCATGTCACCCCTGCATACTTTCGAATTTCATCCACCCATCTCCCATGTGGTCTTCTTCTGGGTCTTTTCCTGTCCCTTGGAATCCAATCTAAAATTTCGGCTGTCCATCGATGATCTGTCCTTCTGGCAGTATGTCCAGCCCATTGCCATTTCAGGGATTTAACTCTGATCATGATGTCTTTCACTCTTGTCATTTTTCGGATCCACGAGTTCCTCTTCTTATCTCTCCTGGTTACACCAAGTATGCACCTCTCCATGCTGCTTTGAGTTGTCTGCAGCCTTTGTATGTCTCTTTTAGTTAAGGTCCACGTCTCTGCACCATACGTAAGCACTGAAAGGATGCATTGATCAAACACTTTTCTTTTAAGACATAATGGCATATTGCTCTTGAAAATTATGCTGTTTCTTCCAAAAGCTCTCCAGGCAAGTTTTGTACGCCGATTAATTTCTTCATCAATGTGACCCTCACTTGATATCTTATGTCCAAGATAAACGTACGTGTCTGTTATCTCCAGCTTTTCTCCATCAATCGATAAATCTTCATTTCTTGTAAAAGCATTGAACATGACTTTTGTCTTCTGAAAGTTCATTTTTAATCCCACTTCTTTACTCTTGTCAGCAAGTTCCTGGATCATACTCTGCAGCTCTGATCGGGTAGTTGCAAAAATGACTACGTCATCAGCAAAACGAAAGTGGGTTAGATAATCTCCATTAATCTTTATCCCCTTGTTTTCCTAGCTGAGCGACTGAAAAACACCCTCCAATGTGGCATTAAAGAGCTTCGGAGATATGGTGTCACCTTGTCTCACTCCCTTTCCAATTTTTACGTGTGTTGTATTTTCAAACAGCCTAATCTTTGCACTTGCATTTTCATAGATGTTATTAATAATATTAATGTATGCATCTTCAATACCACAGGTTTTCAGAGCCATTGTAACTGCTGATGGTTTCATCGAATCAAAGGCTTTTTCATAATCGATAAAAGCCATGCACAATGGAAGTTCATATTCCCTCGCTCTTTCAATTAGTTCTCTCAGCACGTGGATATGATCTATTGTGCTGTAGCCACTCCTGAATCCAGCTTGTTCTCTCGGTTGAGCCATGTCCAGTGTTACCTTCAAGCGGTGTGAAAGAACTTTAGTGAAGATTTTATAAACTACTGAGAGGAGGCTGATAGGTCTGTAGTTTCCGAGATCCTCAATGTCACCTTTCTTATGTAGCAGGATCATTGTAGCGGTGTTCCAATCCTCAGGAATCTTTCCTTCATTAAGGCATCGAGTGAAAATTTGGGCGAGTACTGTTTCGATTTCTCCACTTGCTTCTTGTATGATGTCTACAGTAATTCCATCTTCTCCTGGAGCTTTTCCCCGCTTCATGTTCTTGATTGCATGTGCAACTTCTGCTGGAAGGACTGGAGGAACTCTGGTACTGGTATCTTTCATGATGTCTGGAGTGCATGTATCATCTCTTTCATATAATTTGGAGTAGAAATCTTTCACTCTGGTCAAAATTTCGCCTCTATTTCTTGTTACAGAACCATCTTCTTTTCTCAGTGCCATAATCTGTTTTCTTCCTTTACTGAGATGTCCCTTTGCTATCTTTAGGCTTTGGTTGTTTTCAATTGCTTTCCTCACTAGTTCACAGTTGAATTTTCTTACGTCTTCAGTGATACTTTTTCTTACTGTCTTGCATAGCTCTATATATTCCACTTTGGAAGTCACATCTTCTTTAGTTGTCCTCATCTCTCTTCTTTTTTGCATCAACACTTTCGTTTTTCCTGATAATTTATTTACATGCAACTTGTTCTTAGACCCAGCTAATTTTGTTGCTGTTTCCACAAGAGCTTTGGTTACTTTTCTGTTAACTTCAGAGATGTCCACTTCTTCTGATGTTAGGCCTTCTAAAGCAGAGAACTTGTTCTTCAGTTCCAACTTGAAGGTATTATGGTGTTTTTTAAGGTTGGTTATGTCAATAGATTTTGTTTGTCTTATGAGCTTGCCACGTTCAAGTTTAGTGTTGAGGTGCATCTTACATCTCACCAATCTATGGTCACTACCTGTGTTGAACTTGTTTAGCACACTGCAGTCTTCTATGACGAATTTTTTGTTACACATAATAAAATCAATTTCACTTGTCGTCCCATTTGGATGTCTCCATGTCCATTTCCTGTGTGGCTTTTTCTTGAAGAAGGAGTTCAAGATGAAAAACCCTTCTGCCTCTGCAAACTCAACGAGAGTATTTCCACGCTGGTTTCTGTTGCCGTGACCGAATTTACCTACTGAAGTTTCATTCTGTTGCCGTTGCCCTATTTTTGCATTGAAATCTCCCATAATTATTTTCAAGTGCTGCTTACCTTTATTATTTAGATGACAAATTTCCTCATAAAATTCTTCAATTTCTTCTTCAGGATGACTTGTGGTGGGTGCATAAGTTTGAATAATCTGAGCCTGGTATCTTTTCGAGAGTTGGATAACAAGTCGTGCAGCTCTGTCAGAGGAACTTTCAACTTCTACAACTTTATCCTTCAGTTTCTTGTTTATTATAAATCCAACACCACTAGTTCTGCAAGTATCTGTCCCACGATAGTAGAAGAGATGTCCACTTTTCAGTTCAATGAGATCTTCTCCTTTTCTCCTTACCTCACTTAGCCCCACGATGTCCCACTTGATCCTTTGTAGTTCCGCTTCCAATTCAAGAAGCCTTGAATCAGAAGATAGGGAGCGTCCATTGTACGTAGCCAAGGTCAGCATCAGATGGCAGCCTAGTCCGGTCCTCCGGGGATTCTTAGCACCCTCTGCCTTCATGTCGCACTGGCCGCTGCCTTGGCCAGGTACATTCCAGCTGCCGGAGACTGAGGGCCAAGATTTAAGTTGTGGAATCATTTTGGAGGGGTTTGGCCATAACTCACCACGCTGGCCAAGCGGGTTGGTGAGTGTGGGATAGAATTTCCTCTAATCCCGATGGTATAGTTATACCGCTATTGGCGGTCGTCAGAGCCCCTTTAGTGGGAACAGGATGCACCACGAGAAATCGGGGTTGACATTTGTCAAGGAGAGGCTGTGATGTTACGCATCACCTGACCTTACATCCCCTATTGTATATATATAATACTAAATAATATCATTTATGGAATATTATTTGTGATTTTTATATACTAACACGCATCTTCAATGGGTGATTAGAAGTTATCACGATCTATTCAAAATCATCGAAAGTACGCAAAACTAATTTTTGCTGGGGGGGCGCAGTTTTGCACTCTGTCCCTAGAAATGTTGTTCCAAATCCACAGGCTTATATAAAAAACAACCTTCAACCGGGGAATACATTAAACATGTTTCTCTCTCTCTCTCTCTCTCTCTCTCTCTCTCTCTCTAAAACCTATATGATAGGTTACGTCTGTCCTAAACGCTCTGACGTCATTCAGTACTTGCAGCGCCATCTGCTTTTATCCGGCGCCCGAAATCAGAACTAAGCTCATCGCTATCGCACGATACGTAAAATCAAGAGAAATACCGGAAAATAAAATAAAGTTAGTAAAACAAACGACTTCATGTATGGCAACACGCACGTGTTTGAACAACTGTCCGTGGCGTTTGTTCTGTTACGTAGGTATTATGTCGTGTTTTGTTTCATTTTCTTCGCATTGCAAAGTAATTTCATAAAAAGGAATCAGCGTTATTATGAATATAAATACCCAGATCTATTTAAAACGCTCTAACCTACAATAAAAACTCAAATTTTGAGATGTCAAAGTGAGCAACATCACATCTAAAAAAATTCAGCTCTTACATGAATGAGTTTTTACTATATTTCCTTACATAAATCCGGTGTTTATTTGATATGTTTTCAATCTGCTTCAATTAAAAATTTCATCCCGTCCTAGGTCGGGTAACATCCCCTATATATGAATATTTATTTAAAGCTTAAAAGCAGTCATCCTAGGGTGGGTTGCAGGCTAGTATATATATATATATAAAGCTGTTGATTTTGGCAATATTGCTTGTTAATACCATGTATGGGTCACCACGGGTGGTAATGGTGAAGTGGTTTTGAGTGACGAGAACGACGTTTATCCCTTAGGACAGCTGATGATTAACGTGTCAGAAACTTCATTGAAAGCATCCGGGAATTAATTTCGAGCTGTAATCACCAGATGACGTAACTCTCCCTAGCACTCAAATTTTCGTTTACGAACAGGTGGACTACTGATGACCCAATCATAATAAATTTCCGACGGTGCCCTTCTTACTCGCTGGCTTCCGCCATTTGCAGCATCAAAAACGGTAGCGACAATTCCCTTCGCCAGTTTGTGTTGTGCTGTTATGTTTCAACATCTGTAAATCACAAGTACAATTACTGTTCCATATGGCCCGTCGGTTTCGTACATATGCGTTCAGCGCGGTGCCTCATTTGTTTTTCATGCATTAGTTCACTGACCCCACGAACAGAAAGAAATGAAGGAAAGTGCCACACAGGAAAATAGTGCTCATCTCACACACACACAAACAAAAAAAGCAGAACGTTCAATAACCGTGATAATTTTTTAAGTATTAATAACTAATATTCACTCCTTCCTCCCTGGATTACTTTGGTCTTCCTCTTTTTCATGCAGGGGTCTTTAATTTTTTATCGACGTCCATTAAAGCATCCTCATTTGTTACTCTTTGCAGTCCCGATTTTTTTTCTCTCATCATTCACATCGTTATATGATTACACGCGTACATGATCGCATGTTTAAATTTGACGATAACACGATTCCTCATTTTGTATTATCTTGGAGATACTTTCAATGCCTTTGTGCGGAATGTAGAACTAGATTACCACGATGCAACATATTTATGGAACACCCATGATAAACAGTCATTTGTTTTTCTCACCCCCTTCTCTCTTTTTTGTAATTCATTTTCTTCATGGGAATTCTGGGCTGGAGGGTATTTTTCATCCCTTATTTTGAATCACTAGCTCAATATTAGGAGACTGAAAAAAGTTCAGGAATAGTTCCCGCAACTCAACTACGCTCCAAATTCAGCTCTTGCCGTGGAAAACTAGGTATCCAATAGCCTGTTTGCAGAACAGTGGTACTTTTCGCAAAGCTGTTTCAAAATTCAGAAATATAAACAACGGAGCCGGATTTGTTATCATGTACCGCATGCTTTTCAAATTGTGCATTATGGTAAAAAATCTCACAGTATTTATCATTACTTTTAAGTAATCAATCATCATCAATTACTTTCAATCCACTGCTGAATGAAAGTCTCCTCAAGACTCTCCCAACTCTCAGCCTTGAGCAGTTTTCATGCCACTCTGACATGCTTTCTAATTTCTTCCATCCATCTTCCACGTGATGTCCATTTGTGGTGGTAATTTCTTCCAACAAATGTCCAGTCCATTATCACTTGAGGGTTTTTATTCTGATCATAATGTGATTCATTTTTGTCACTTTCCGGATCCATGAGTTCCTTTTCTTATCTTTCTTGGTTGGATCATTACACTAAGTGGACAGAAATCATGGGATACCTACCTACCCACCTTTCGCTCGGATAAGGACGGTCACACGGCAAGTCACTCAGTGCACTAGGTCACGAAAGCGTTTCACAGGTATCTTCACCCATGCTTGCAGCCCCACTGTCCATTATTCCGTCACATTTCTGAGCGAACGATCCAAAGCTCGAATGGATCTTTCCACAGCATCCCAAAGATTTCCCACAGTCAAGGCAGTAACTACCATAAGGGCAGGGAGGGTGAATACGCTCCCAGGATGGTCATATCAGGGGTGTAATTTCATACTCTGAGGGGCGTAAAAATAGAAATGAACAGAGTGTGAATAAATTAGCCGAATATTTTAACTCAAAAACAAAGTTATACGCCGGTGAGTCATTACATTATGACCACCCCCAGCCTAGAGAAATGAGAGCTCCTGGAGATCGAACGGTGGCGCAGGTGAAAATCACAGAGCAGTATATATATAACCCGAGGACCGGCTTATGGTTAGTATAGTGTTCGGAGTCAGAATGGGAAAAGCTGCCGATTTATCGGAGTTTGATAAAGGACAAATTGATGTGATAGCACGGCGCCTCGAAACTACGATCTCGGGAACGACGCTGCTTGTGGATTGTTCGCGTGCAGCTGTAGTGACTACGTATAAAAAGTGGTGCACAGATGGCCAAAGAACGAGCCGTTGTCCAGCCGTGTGTCGTCCGCAGCTCACTGATGCCAGAGGGGAGCGGAGACTGTCGCGCATTGTTCATAGCGACCGCATGAACAATGCGCGACAGTCTACAACAGTAACGATCAGGACTACGAGTCACCCGCAGCTACAACAGTAACGATCAGGGCTATGAGTCACAGCAGACAGTTCATCGCAACCTTCTGCGCTTGGGCCTGCGTAGCCGAAGACTCAGCCGGGTCTCCATGCTCACTGCACGTCATCGCCAACAACGCATGAAATGGGCCCTAGATCACCGAGATTGGACCGTGGATGATTAGAACAAAGTGGCCTGTTCTGACGAATCAAGATTCCTGGTGCATCACGTAGACGACCGAGCCCGGATACGCCAATTACCGACGAAGGCTATGGCACCTGGATGCACTGTTGGTCAGAAACAGGCAGGCGGTGTTATGCTGTGGGCGATGTTTTCTTGGGACACTTTAAGCCCAATTATCCCAATAGCACAATCCCTGACAACTCTGTTAGGTATCTGAACATCGTTGCAGACCAAGTTCACCCATTCATGGCAACTGTGTTCCCTGCTCGTGATATCCATTACCAACAGGATAATGCGCCATGTCACACTGCCAGAATTGTCAAGGAGTGGCTCAAGGAACATACTGGCGACATTCTGTTAATGCCTTCGCCTCCAAATTCACCTGACATGAACCCAATCGAACATTTGTAGTTCGACTTGGAAAAGCGGGTTCGCGCTAAATCAACACCACACCGAAATGTACGGGAACTGGAGGGCCTGCTGTTGACATTATGGTACCAGATACCCCAGGGTACCTATCTTCACCTCATGGAGTCAATGCCTTGCCGATTGGCCGCTGTTTTGAGGGCTAAAGGGGGTTCTACAGCTTATTAGGTAGGGGGTCCTATAGCTTATTAGGTAGGTGGTCATAATGTTAATGGCTCATCAGTGTACAAACTTTAATATTTTCTATAAATATTTTAGTTAGCCGTTTATACTATTACTCGCAGCTAACCAGCATACAAAATTTATACTGTGAGTTGCAGAATACCTCATATGGATGCATGGAATTGTCCGAAACAATGAATGATGGAAGTATGTAAAACGACGTGCAGATATGCCTGACCTCCGTGACCTTTCCGAATACGTTGTGGGGATGAAGACCTAATTAGTTATGTTTGCTCTGTCGCCGAAAGTTCCTCTGATCTTTTAACCTTGAACGGAATATTTCCAAGCCCTACTCGGCAAGCATCTTCCTATTGTTACGTTTACTATCGACTATAACTCATTCATTTTGTGCTAGTTTGTGTTAATTCTGCATTTCTGCACGTGTTGTGTTGCTGGTGTTCACATAACTTTTACGTTTCACTTGATATTTAAAGCCGTTGGGTCTTAAATTTTTAAAGTTTGAGTAAAATTAAGTCGAAAACTGGAAGTGAGATTTTTTTAACAATCATTATACTTTCCTATAGTGAAGGTACGAGAAATTAAGAACAGCTGTGAAAACACAAGTTTGTCCGTGACGGGTATTGAATCCGTGTCAGTGTCCCCTCATTCCGGAGTAAGTCACTCTCCCAACTGGGCTACGCGGACAGAATGTCTCGCTGCAGATTTGTCGTCTGGACACATGTTTTCACCTCTGTAGTACGTCACGCTGCTCACTCTCTGTTTGAGTGGAAGTAAGGAACTTTTGAACTCAAAGGGACGTAATTTCGAGGTTCGCCCTCCCAGATGAGAAAAGCTTGCTACGTTCCTCCTCACAGTGTTATATATATATATATCATCATCATCATCATTGTCAACCATTATCAATCCACTGCTGGACGAAGGTCTCCCCAAGTTTCCTCCACAACGGTCTGTCTTGTGCCAGTCTCCTCCAGGTCACTCCCGCATACTTTCGAATTTCATCCACCCATCTTCCATGTGGTCTTCTTCTGGGTCTTTTCCTGTCCCTTGGAATCCAATCTAAAATTTCGGCTGTCCATCGATGGTCTGTTCTTCTGGCAGTATGTCCAGCCCATTGCCATTACAGGGATTTAACTCTGATCATGATGTCTTCCACTCTTGTCATTTTTCGGATCCACGTGTTCCTCTTCTTATCTCTCCTGGTTACACCAAGCATGCACCTCTCCATGCTGCTTTGAGTTGTCTGCAGCCTTTGTATGTCTCTTTTAGCTAAGGTCCACGTCTCTGCACCATACGTAAGCACTGGAAGGATGCATTGATCAAACACTTTTCTTTTAAGACATAATGGCATATTGCTCTTGAAAATTATGCTGTTTCTTCCAAAAGCTCTCCAGGCAAGTTTTGTACGCCGATTAATTTCTTCACTAATGTGACCCTCACTTGATATCTGCTGCCCAAGATAAACGTACGTGTCTGTTATCTCCAGCTTTTCTCCATCAATCGATAAATCTTCATTTCTTGTAAAAGCATTGAACATCACTTTTGTCTTCTGAAAGTTCATTTTTAATCCCACTTCTTTACTTTTGTCAGCAAGTTCCTGCATCATACTCTGTAGCTCCGATGGGGTAGTTGCAAAAATGACTATGTCATCAGCAAAACGAAGGTGGGTTAGATAATCTCCATTAATCTTTATCCCTTTGTTTTCCCAGTTCAGTGATTGAAAGACATTTTCCAATGTAGCATTAAAGAGCTTCGGAGATATGGTGTCACCTTGTCTCACTCCTTTCCCAATTTTTATGTGTGTTGTATTACCAAATAGCAGAATCTTTGCACTTGCATTTTCATAGATGTTATTAATAATATTAATGTATGCATCTTCAATACCGCAGGATTTCAGAGCCATTGCAACTGCTGATGGTTTCACCGAATCAAAGGCTTTTTCATAATCGATAAAAGCCATGCACAATGGAAGTTCATATTCCCTCGCTCTTTCAATTAGTTCTTTCAGTACGTGGATATGATCTATTGTGCTGTAGCCACTCCTGAATCCAGCTTGTTCTCTCGGTTGAGCCATGTCCAGTGTTACCTTCAAGCGGTGTGAAAGAACTTTAGTGAAGATTTTATAAACCACTGATAGGAGGCTGATAGGTCTGTAGTTCCTGAGATCCTCAATGTCACCTTTTTTATGTAGCAAGATCATTGTAGCGTTGTTCCAATCCTCAGGAATTTTCCCTTCATTAAGGCATCGAGTGAAAATTTGGGCGAGTACTGTTTCGATTTCTCCACTTGCTTCTTGTATGATGTCTACAGTAATTCCATCTTCTCCTGGAGCTTTTCCCCGCTTCATGTTCTTGATTGCATGTGCAACTTCTGCTGGAAGGACTGGAAGAACTCTGGTATCTTTCATGATGCCTGGAGTACATGTATCATCCCTTTCATATAATTTGGAGTAGAAATCTTTCACTCTTGTCAAAATTTCGCCTCTATTTCTTGTTACAGAACCATCTTCTTTTCTCAGTGCCATAATCTGTTTTCTTCCCTTACTGAGATGTCCCTTTGCTATCTTTAGGCTTTGGTTGTTTTCAATTGCTTTCCTTACTAGTTCACAGTTGAATTTCCTTACGTCTTCAGTGATACTTTTTCGTACTGTCTTGCATAGCTCTATATATTCCACTTTGGAAGTCACATCTTCTTTAGTTGTCCTCATCTCTCTTCTTTTTTGCATCAACATTTTGGTTTTTCCTGATAATTTGTTCACATGCAATTTGTTCTTAGACCCAGCTAATTTTGTTGCTGTTTCCATAAGAGCTTTGGTTACTTTTCTGTTAACTTCAGAAATATCCACTTCTTCCGATGTTAGGCCTTCTAAAGCAGAGAATCTGTTCTTCAGTTCCAATTTGAAGGTATTATGGTGTTTTTTAAGGTTGGTTATGTCAATACATTTTGTTTGTCTTATGAGCTTGCTACGTTCGAGTTTAGTGTTGAGGTGCATCTTACATCTCACCAATCTATGGTCACTGCCTGTGTTGAACTTGTTTAGTACACTGCAGTCTTCTATGACGAATTTTTGTTACACATAATAAAATCAATTTCACTTGTCGTCCCATTTGGATGTCTCCATGTCCATTTCCTGTGTGGCTTTTTCTTGAAAAAGGAGTTCAAGATGAAAAACCCTTCTGCCTCTGCAAACTCTACGAGAGTATTTCCACGCTGGTTTCTGTTGCCGTGACCGAATTTACCTACTGAAGTTTCATTCTGTTGCCGTTGCCCTATTTTTGCATTGAAATCTCCCATAATTATCTTCAAGTGCTGCTTACCTTTATTATTTAGATCACGAATTTCCTCATAAAATTCTTCAATTTCTTCTTCAGCATGACTTGTGGTGGGTGCATAAGTTTGAATAATCTGAGCCTGGTATCTTCTCGAGAGTTGGATAACGAGTCGTGCAGCTCTGTCAGAGGAACTTTCAACTTCTACAACTTTATCCTTCAGTTTCTTGTTTATTATAAATCCAACACCACTAGTTCTGCCAGTATCTGTCCCACGATAGTAGAAGAGATGTCCACTTTTCAGTTCAATGAGATCTTCTCCTTTTCTCCTTACCACACTTAGCCCGACGATGTCCCACTTGATCCTTTGTAGTTCCTCTTCCAATTCAAGAAGCCTTGAATCAGAAGATAGGGAGCGTCCGTTGTACGTAGCCAAGGTCAGCATCAGATGGCAGCCTAGTCCGGTCCTCCGGGGATTCTTAGCACCCTCTGCCTTCATGTCGCACTGGCCGCTGCCTTGGCCAGGTACATTCCAGCTGCCTGAGACTGAGGGCCAAGATTTAAGTTGTGGAGTCATTTTGGAGGGGTTTGGCCATAACTCACCACGCTGGCCAAGCGGGTTGGTGAGTGTGGGATAGCATTTCCTCTAATCCCGATGGTATAGTTATACCGCTATTGGCGGTCGTCAGAGCCCCTTTAGTGGGAACAGGATGTACCACGAGAAGGCGGGGTTGACATTTGTCAAGGAGAGGCTGTGATGTTACGCATCACCTGACCTTACATCCCTATATATATATATATATATATATATATATATATATATATATATATATATATATATATATATATACTTAAGAGCATATCTTAAGACTAAGGAAAAACTTTAGAATTTAAAACGAAGGTTGCAAAATAACCTGAAAATCAAAACGCGCAACGCAGCAGTCCTGAAAATTCAGAATTCACATTCTATAAAGAAGATACCTAAGTAAAAAAAATACATATATAATTTTGACTCACACCTAGTACAACATAGAAAAGGTTATGTATCTACCTGTGTGAGTAAAAGGAGAAAAAGATAAAAAAATAAAATAAAACAACTGAATGTAGAAGGTGTCGAGAATACTGAGCCTTGGCTTTATCAAGGACCAGCAAAAACTCTGCATTTTCTCACTTCCACAAAGACCTAGTTGGAAATGGGTTTCTGCAAGGCCATAGATGCAAGTAATATATATATATTGCTGAAAAATTCCATTGTCCTGTGGCTACATGAAAACTATGAACGGCTGCAAGAATGAAAACATTGTGAGGACCGTCCATCTAGATGTACTAAAGGACCCAACGTGTACCAGTTTAGCCCGTCCCGCACCATAACCGAACCTCCACCAGCCTGAACAGTTTCTTGTTGACCGGGTCTAACGCTTCATGTGTTTTCCTCCAGATCCGCACCTTTCGTCTGCCCGAAATAACTGCAAATGGGAGTCATCGGACCAGGAGACCCGTTTCCAATCATTCAAGATCCAGTGGCGATGTTCTTTCGCCCAGTTGAGGCGTTCATACTGGTGATGTGGCGTTAGCAATGGAACTCTTGTGGGTCGGCGGCTCCCATAATACATTCCGGCTAATGAACGCCTGGTGGTCTTGGTGGAGACGTTTCTGGCACCTCCCTAGCTGAAGTCAGCGGTGATTTGTACCCCTGTAGCTCTACGGTATTTTGCAAATATATAAGACATGCGCAATGGCCCCGTTCATCCACTACCTTTCTCCCCCACAGCACTGTTCACGATGCGATGTTATTCAAGAAATGGCGTGTTCTCGATATGGCACTGAGAAAAGAAGATGATTCTGTAACAAGAAATAGAGGCAAAATTTTGACAAGAGTGAAAGATTTCTACTCCAAATTATATGAAAGGGATGATACATGTACTCCAGACATCATGAAAGGTACCAGTACCAGAGTTCTTCCAGTCCTCCCAGCAGAAGTTACACATGCAATCAAGAACATGAAGCGGGGAAAAGCTCCAGGAGAAGATGGAATTACTGTAGACATCATTACAAGAAGCAAGTGGAGAAATCGAAACAGTACTCGCCCAAATTTTCACTCGATGCCTTAATGAAGGGAAGATTCCTGAGGATTGGAACAACGCTACAATGATCTTGCTACATAAAAAAGGTGACATTGAGGATCTCGGGAACTACAGACCTATCAGCCTCCTATCAGTGGTTTATAAAATCTTCATTAAAGTTCTTTCACACCGCTTGAAGGTAACACTGGACATGGCTCAACCGAGAGAACAAGCTGGATTCAGGAGTGGCTACAGCACAATAGATCATATCCACGTACTGAGAGAATTAATTGAAAGAGCGAGGGAATATGAACTTCCATTGTGCATGGCTTTTATCGATTATGAAAAAGCCTTTGATTCGGTGAAACCATCAGCAGTTACAATGGCTCTGAAATCCTGCGGTATTGAAGATGCGTACATTAATATTATTAATAACATCTATGAAAACGCAAGTGCAAAGATTCAGCTGTTTAAAAATACAACACACATAAAAATTGGAAAAGGAGTGAGACAAGGTGACACCATATCTTCGAAGCTCTTTAATGATACATTAGAAAATGTCTTTCAGTCAATGAATTGGGAAAAAAAGGGATAAAGATTAATGGAGATTATCTAACCCACCTTCGTTTTGCTGATGACATAGTCCTTTTTGCAACTACCCCATCAGAGCTTCAGAGTATAATCCAGGAACTTGCTGACAAGAGTAAAGAAGTGGGATTAAAAATGAACTTTCAGAAGACAAAAGTGATGTTCAATGCTTTTACAAGAAATGAAGATTTATCGATTGATGGAGAAAAGCTGGAGATAACCGACACGTACGTTTATCTTGGACAGCAGATATCAAGTGAGGGTCACATTGATGAAGAAATTAATCGGCGTACAAAACTTGCCTGGAGAGCTTTTGGAAGAAACAGCATAATTTTCAAGAGCAATATGCCATTATGTCTTAAAAGAAAAGTGTTTGATCAATGCATCCTTCCAGTGCTTACGTATGGTGCAGAGACGTGGACCTTAACCAAAAGAGACATACAAAAGCTGCAGACAACTCAAAGAAGCATGGAGAGGTGTATACTTGGTGTAACCAGGAGAGATAAGAAGAGAAACTCGTGGATCCGAAAAATGACAAGAGTGGAAGACATCATGATCAGAGTTAAATCCCTGAAATGGCAATGGGCTGGACATACTGCCAGAAGGACAGACCATCGATGGACAGCTGAAATTTTAGATTGGATTCCAAGGGACAGGAAAAGACCCAGAAGAAGACCACATGGAAGATGGGTGGATGAAATTCGAAAGTATGCGGGAGTGACATGGAGGAGACTGGCACAAGACAGACCGTTGTGGAGGAAACTTGGGGAGACCTTCGTCCAGCAGTGGATTGATAATGGTTGACAATGGTGATGATGATATATCGAGAATGGCGTGTTCTCGATATATACGTAATACTATATATATCGAGGGATGTAAGGTCAGGTGATGCGTAACATCACAGCCTCTCCTTGACAAATGTCAACCCCGTCTTCTCGTGGTGCATCCTGTTCCTACTAAAGGGGCTCTGACGACCGCCAATAGCGGTATAACTATACCATCGGGATTAGAGGAAATTCTATCCCACACTCACCAACCCGCTTGGCCAGCGTGGTGAGTTATGGCCAAACCCCTCCAAAATGACTCCACAACTTAAATCTTGGCCCTCAGTCTCCGGCAGCTGGAATGTACCTGGCCAAGGCAGCGGCCAGTGCGACATGAAGGCAGAGGGTGCTAAGAATCCCCGGAGGACCGGACTAGGCTGCCATCTGATGCTGACTTTGGCAACGTACAATGGACGCTCCCTATCTTCTGATTCAAGGCTTCTTGAATTGGAAGAGGAACTAAAAAGGATCAAGTGGGACATCGTGGGGCTAAGTGAGGTAAGGAGAAAAGGAGAAGATTTCATCGAACTGAAAAGTGGACATCTCTTCTACTATCGTGGGACAGATACTGGCAGAACTAGTGGTGTTGGATTTATAATAAACAAGAAACTGAAGGATAAAGTTGTAGAAATTGAAAGTTCCTCTGACAGAGCTGCACGGCTTGTTATCCAACTCTCGAAAAGATACCAGGCTCAGATTATTCAAACTTATGCACCCACCACAAGTCATCCTGAAGAAGAAATTGAAGAATTTTATGAGGAAATTTGTCATCTAAATAATAAAGGTAAGCAGCACTTGAAAATAATTATGGGAGATTTCAATGCAAAAATAGGGCAACGGCAACAGAATGAAACTTCAGTAGGTAAATTCGGTCACGGCAACAGAAACCAGCGTGGAAATACTCTCGTTGAGTTTGCAGAGGCAGAAGGGTTTTTCATCTTGAACTCCTTCTTCAAGAAAAAGCCACACAGGAAATGGACATGGAGACATCCAAATGGGACGACAAGTGAAATTGATTTTATTATGTGTAACAAAAAATTCGTCATAGAAGACTGCAGTGTGCTAAACAAGTTCAACACAGGTAGTGACCATAGATTGGTGAGATGTAAGATGCACCTCAACACTAAACTTGAACGTGGCAAGCTCATAAGACAAACAAAATCTATTGACATAACCAACCTTAAAAAACACCATAATACTTTCAAGTTGGAACTGAAGAACAGGTTCTCTGCTTTAGAAGGCCTAACATCGGAAGAAGTGGACATCTCTGAAGTTAACAGAAAAGTAACCGAAGCTCTTATGGAAACAGCAACAAGATTAGCTGGGTCTAAGAACAAGTTGCATGTAAATAAATTATCAGGAAAAACGAAAATGTTGATGCAAAAAAGAAGAGAGATGAGGACAACTAAAGAAGATGTGACTTCCAAAGTGGAATATATAGAGCTATGCAAGACAGTACGAAAAAGTATCACTGAAGACGTAAGAAAATTCAACTGTGAACTAGTGAGGAAAGCAATTGAAAACAACCAAAGCCTAAAGATAGCAAAGGGACATCTCAGTAAGGGAAGAAAACAGATTATGGCACTGAGAAAAGAAGATGGTTCTGTAACAAGAAATAGAGGCGAAATTTTGACAAGAGTGAAAGATTTCTACTCCAAATTATATGAAAGGGATGATACATGCACTCCAGACATCATGAAAGATACCAGTACCAGAGTTCCTCCAGTCCTTCCAGCAGAAGTTGCACATGCAATCAAGAACATGAAGCGGGGAAAAGCTCCAGGAGAAGATGGTATTACTGTAGACATCATACAAGAAGCAAGTGGAGAAATCGAAACAGTACTCGCCCAAATTTTCACTCGATGCCTTAATGAAGGAAAGATTCCTGAGGACTGGAACACCGCTACAATGATCCTGCTACATAAGAAAGGTGACATTGAGGATCTCGGAAACTACAGACCTATCAGCCTCCTATCAGTAGTTTATAAAATCTTCACTAAAGTTCTTTCACACCGCTTGAAGGTAACACTGGACATGGCTCAACCGAGAGAACAAGCTGGATTCAGGAGTGGCTACAGCACAATAGATCATATCCATGTGCTGAGAGAACTAATTGAAAGAGCGAGGGAATATGAACTTCCATTGTGCATGGCTTTTATCGATTATGAAAAAGCCTTTGATTCGGTGAAACCATCAGCAGTTACAATGGCTCTGAAAACCTGCGGCATTGAAGATGCATACATTAATATTATTAATAACATTTATGAAAATGCAAGTGCAAAGATTAGGCTGTTTGAAAATACAACACACATAAAAATTGGAAAGGGAGTGAGACAAGGTGACACCATATCTCCGAAGCTCTTTAATGCCTCATTGGAGGGTGTTTTTCAGTCACTGAGCTGGGAAAACAAGGGGATAAAGATTAATGGAGATTATCTAACCCACCTTCGTTTTGCTGATGACATAGTCATTTTTGCAACTAGCCCATCAGAGCTGCAGAGTATGATCCAGGAACTTGCTGACAAGAGTAAAGAAGTGGGATTAAAAATCAACTTTCAGAAGACAAAAGTGATGTTCAATGCTTTTACAAGAAATGAAGATTTATCGATTGATGGAGAAAAGCTGGAGATAACAGACACGTACGTTTATCTTGGACAGCAGATATCAAGTGAGGGTCACATTGATGAAGAAATTAATCGGCGTACAAAACTTGCCTGGAGAGCTTTTGGAAGAAACAGCATAATTTTCAAGAGCAATATGCCATTATGTCTTAAAAGAAAAGTGTTTGATCAATGCATCCTTCCAGTGCTTACGTATGGTGCAGAGACGTGGACCTTAACTAAAAGAGACATACAAAGGCTGCAGACAACTCAAAGAAGCATGGAGAGGTGCATACTTGGTGTAACCAGGAGAGATAAGAAGAGGAACTCGTGGATCCGAAAAATGACAAGAGTGGAAGACATCATGATCAGAGTTAAATCCCTGAAATGGCAATGGGCTGGACATACTGCCAGAAGGACAGATCATCGATGGACAGCCGAAATTTTAGATTGGATTCCAAGGGACAGGAAAAGACCCAGAAGAAGACCACATGGGAGATGGGTGGATGAAATTCGAAAGTATGCAGGGGTGACATGGAGGAGACTGGCACAAGACAGACCGTTGTGGAGGAAACTTGGGGAGACCTTCGTCCAGCAGTGGATTGATAATGGTTGACAATGATGATGATGATGATGATATATATCGAGTGTGGCGTGTTCTCGATATATACGTAATACTATATATATCGAGAATGGACGCTCCCTATCTTCTGATTCAAGGCTTCTTGAATTGGAAGAGGAACTACAAAGGATCAAGTGGGACATCGTGGGGCTAAGTGAGGTAAGGAGAAAAGGAGAAGATCTCATCGAACCGAAAAGTGGACATCTCTTCTACTATCGTGGGACAGATACTGGCAGAACTAGTGGTGTTGGATTTATAATAAACAAGAAACTGAAGAATAAAGCTGTAGAAGTTGAAAGTTCCTCTGACAGAGCTGCACGACTTGTTATCCAACTCTCGAAAAGATACCAGGCTCAGATTATTCAAACTTATGCACCAACCACAAGTCATCCTGAAGAAGAAATTGAAGAATTTTATGAGGAAATTTGTCATCTAAATAATAAAGGTAAGCAGCACTTGAAAATAATTATGGGAGATTTCAATGCAAAAATAGGGCAACGGCAACAGAATGAAACTTCAGTAGGTAAATTCGGTCACGGCAACAGAAACCAGCGTGGAAATACTCTCGTTGAGTTTGCAGAGGCAGAAGGGTTTTTCATCTTGAACTCCTTTTTCAAGAAAAAGCCACACAGGAAATGGACATGGAGACATCCAAATGGGACGACAAGTGAAATTGATTTTATTATGTGTAACAAAAAATTCGTCATAGAAGACTGCAGTGTGCTAAACAAGTTCAACACAGGTAGTGACCATAGATTGGTGAGATGTAAGATGCACCTCAACACTAAATTTGAACGTGGCAAGCTCATAAGACAAACAAAATCTATTGACATAACCAACCTTAAAAAACAACGTAATACCTTCAAGTTGGAACTGAAGAACAGGTTCTCTGCTTTAGAAGGCCTAACATCGGAAGAAGTGGACATCTCTGAAGTTAACAGAAAAGTAACCAAAGCTCTTATGGAAACAGCAACAAAATTAGCTGGGTCTAAGAACAAGTTGCATGTAAATAAATTATCAGGAAAAACGAAAATGTTGATGCAAAAAAGAAGAGAGATGAGGACAACTAAAGAAGATGTGACTTCCAAAGTGGAATATATAGAGCTATGCAAGACAGTAAGAAAAAGTATCACTGAAGACGTAAGAAAATTCAACTGTGAACTAGTGAGGAAAGCAATTGAAAACAACCAAAGCCTAAAGATAGCAAAGGGACATCTCAGTAAGGGAAGAAAACAGATTATGGCACTGAGAAAAGAAGATGGTTCTGTAACAAGAAATAGAGGCGAAAATTTGATATACGTAATACTATATATATCGAGTGTGGCGTTTTCTCGATATATACGTATATATATCAATGCATCCGTGGTTTGACGATAATTTCGTATTGTGTGTAGTTTGGAACCAAGGCCTACTACTAAGGAACAGTTAGCGGCAGCATTATGTACTGAATGGAAGCGCATACCTATCGCTGTGTTTCAAAACATTGCCGAAAGCATGTCTTGAAGGTGAGTGCATGCATTTAGGCCAAAGGTGGACTGACACCGTATTAATGTATGTCAATAAATCCTATGTTGTGGTTCTCTGCTAGGTGTCCGGTGTCTTTTGTCCGCATCGTGCATATCGAGAATGCCGTGTTCTCGTTATATACTGTAATACTATATATATGGAGAACTTGATACTTTCGAACGATACCGCAATTCTTGTACGACCTCCGCGATAGAATCACCCATGTGTCGAGCACCCGTTATCATCCCTCTTCCTTTGTTACTCCCGACGTTTATACATACTGACTTCGAATTACCGTCTACGTGAGTGCAGTGATTTCATTACACCTATGTACCTGCCAAATGGTGGGTTCGTTCCCTAGCGAGAGGGGTGACAGTTTCGCATTGCCCCGGAACCAGATGTCCCATGATTTCTGTTCTCACAGTGCACATTGAAATTTATTGCCACTTTTAGGTGATCATTATTGTGGAAAACCTAACAATATTTATTACCATTTTTAAGTAATCATTGCAATGGAAAATCACACAATGTTTAATGTAATTTTCTGACAGTATTAATACACTGGCGGAAAGTGAAAAAGAACACCAAGAAGGAGACGTCAGATACCAACGAAATTTATACAGCATAATAACGGAATACAGAGGATAACGTCATCAAAACATTATGGCAAAATACAGCTGTATTTGCTGGTAAACTGAAAAATAACATTTCCATGTAACATGGTTAGTACGAGGTTGAACCGCCATGAACTGCGTCACACTGTGCAATTCTGGCATGGAGTCTGTCGTACAGATGTTGGATGTAAGTTTGGGGTATTGAGTTCCAAGCATCCTCAACCTGGACGCGTAAATCGGGGATGGTCGTGGCTGGCCGTGGAGACCGGATAGGTCGTTGTCCCATAAAATCCCACACGTGCTTAATGGGGGACAAATCCGGTAAACGTGCAGGCTATGGAAGTTCTCTCACACCCTGAAGTGCATGTTGCGTTGCACGTGTCGCGTGTGGGCGTGCGTTATCTTGCTGGAAAACACCACGATGAACCGACCTTACAAATTGCACAACAACGGGCTGAATGATGTTGTTGATGTAGGAGGTGCTGTTTAACGTACCCGGTACAAACACTAGTTGTGTACGGGAGTGATAGCTGATCGCTCCCCACACCAGGAGACCGTCCCACACGGGAGCAGATGTCTCCGTACGATAAACCGCTATCGCAATAAGCTTCTATTCGTCCTCTGTCGAACTCCGAAACGTGCTGGAATGACTGCCGTATTCTGCGACGAGGCATCAGGAAGCTTCCTACGCACAGGTCCGGCAGCACACCACACTTCCACCACTTACACCCCGCCTTCTGTGCACCCTTCTTATAGTGCTTCTCGGTGGCGTGCCAGGCGCACATGATTTGCGTGATATGCCCTGCAATGCTGATCGTTTGCATGCCCTCTCGCGGGCGACGCATGCTGCGAATTTCAGGCCAATCGGATGCTTCCTTCTTGGTGTTGCATTTTGGGTGGCTAGCAGTGCAGAAAGATTGAATGGCATTTTAAAAAAAGTAAAAACTTCTGACGTATGAGTACGTCTAACTCCGCGGATAATATGGGGCGACTTACGGTCGACCGCCTGTGACAAAAATAGGTCCCAATTGAAATCATTATAGCGTTAAAAATACGGCACACATATCGTGTTAGCATATTCGTAAACAGAATGGAGTCCACGTACTGCGCAATATATTGTGCGCGCGAAGCTCCCCTCGCTCCCTGTGCGCAGGGGAGATGATGCAATATTTCTGGGTGTGCCGCTGCGTTTGACTCAGTCTATCTCGGTAACCGTGAGCGTAACACGACTGTCCGTGGTATCATTATAAAGCTCTCGACGAGATCTATTCAAATATACGAAGAACATTTCGCAGTGGTTTGAACTGAACATTTTAAAAATTGTTTTCTTGTGAACGGGTGAACACTTTTGACAATATCGTGGGTTATCTGGACAACCGTGAGTGCAAAACGACTGAGCGTGGTATCGTTTCAAAGCTGTCGACGAGATCTTTTCAAATATATAAAGAACATATCGCAGTGGTTTAGACTAAAAAATTTTAAAAATTGTTTTCTTGTGAACGGGTTAACGTTTTCGACAATGCCGCGGAATTCGCGGAATGAACGCAAACAAAAGTGAAGAAAATCAAAACGAGAGGCAAAAGCAAGTGATGAGGAATGTAATGTAAGAAAACAGAGGACCACGTTGGGTAATTCGTGTATCGATCTGCTTTGTGTTCGCAATGTATCCAGCATTATTTGTAAAAATTTTGAAAGCTACTTTTCAGATCATAGACCTGTGTTGGCTATAACAAATTAAATAAACGCTTTAAAACTATACTCGACTAGCTCATTTCAACTTTCCGATCTACAAGTCGTAGTCCTACGTTCTAAACTGACGGCTCAATCAGAACTGAGTCTACCTGTTTTTTTTTTGTTTTTTTTTTTTTAAATTTGACGAATGAAAATTTCTGAAGCGATAGGAATGGGTGGGGGTGGGGGCTGAATCTTTCAGCGCCTATATAGGACCCCAAAAGATCTAAAGTCGCCTCTGATAAATCCCGCAAAATTTATCCCTTTTCGACGGTATAAGAACCCCTATTACGGAATGTTATGTGTTGTGAGCGTGTGTACGTGTGTGTGCTGTTCTGGAAAATCCTACAGTATTTATCACTCTCCCAATTGCTTGTAGCTTGTGTTCTACCTTTGTCTTAATGAAAATTCCTTTTATCCTAAACTAGGTTTTCTGACGGATCACGAAAATAATTTGGAAATGCAAAGCCGTGTCAGTTGCATGATAGAAATAAACACAAGATCTTATTCGATATTACGAATGGTCGATAGAGTTGAGACTGGGATTGTATACGGCCAGCCTATTTCGATTGATCTTACTATTATCTTACAGTTTCTACGATAAAAACATAACCTTTGTTCAGGACGTCTGTTTAACCTTGCTGGAAAAAGTACACCTTTACAAAATATGCATTTTTTCTATTTACTGCATACAGACACAAACCATTTTTCTACAAGTCTAATTTTTCCACTTTCTCGTATGACGTATACTCTAATTTAACTTTAGTTTGCAGTTTCTTTCTCTATGTAAATTTGAGTTCGTCCTCCTTAGCATTTCTCAAACTTAATGTGATATCTTCTCTCTCTCTAGAGTATGGTTGGCAACACCCTGAGGTCAGAACGAACGACGTGTAGATGTCTGAGATGAGAACTAACGTTATATAATGTTCGAGGAGCAGTAGTGTGTGTTGATGGTGGAAGTCAAAGCTAATTGTAAAAGGGACGTTATTTAGTAAAAGTTGTGTCTATTTAAAGGCTGTGTGTTGTGCTGATATTTATCGTTCGGAGTTCTACCAGTTAACGTTGTTTAGTTCTGAAAACACAAGTTCGACCGCGACGGACATCGAAACCGTGTCCACCTCACTCCGGAGTAAGTCGCTCTACCAACTGAGCTACGCGGACAGAATGTCTCGCTGCAGATTTGTCCTCTTGACACATGTTTTCATCTCTGTAGTACGTCACAAAGTTTACTACTAATCTGATGCATTTAATGTTCAACGATTAAGTGTTCTGTTCTGTTCTGTTGTAAAGTTGCTGTTTAAGCAAGGATCTGTTGACAGAGAAAAAAAAAACAATCGGTAAGTAACCTTTTTTGAAGGGATTTAAGTGACTCCTGATTCGCTTAGAAGTGAAGTTATTAAGAACTGATTTGTGTAGTATTCCGACAGCCCTATACTGTTACGAACATTACACTCGGACAAACACATAACTTTTTGTACAATATATACGTAAATGTTCTACGATATTAACACACAGTAGGTTTCTAGTTCATTTAACTATTCCACTCTAACACCAACACATAACATTTTTTTTTACACACTTAACAGAGGTTTAAAGTTTTCCCTTCCATGTGTTTAACCCTAAATCATTTCAGTTTATTATCCAGGTTGAACAAATCATCAAAACCTTACTAAAACCAGTTCAAGACCCTTTGCGGTTCAAAATAGCTCGAACCATTCATTGTGCATGAAAGTACACAACCACCCACTGAACACCAAAAATTGTTACAGTATGACAGATCCTTGCTGCTGTCATTAGCAAAAGATTCTTCACTGGCCATTACTTCAGCAGATAAATCACATCAAATAGTTATTCTTGATAAACTTGCTTACTATTCAAAAATGTTAGAATCTATTAATCAAATCCCGCATACTGTTATCACGCGTAACCCAATACCTGCTACCGTCCCAGTGCTCAGTAATCTTAAAAACAGCAATTCTCTTCCACTGTCTATTGCAGATCATATGCACCAACCATTTGGACCACGCACTCCTGAATTGTTCGGAAAAATTAAACTACATAAACTAAATCAACCAGTCCGACCCTTAGTGTCTGGCTATGCAAATCCAACACGTAATTTGGAAAAATTACTTGCATCCCTCCTCACCCCACTAACTCAACAATCCAGGTACTCAATTCACAGTTCTACCCAAGCCCTAGACATAATACATGCTGTTCATTCTGATTTGCCATTCTTAATGGAAAGCTGGGTGTTGTTTCCCTCTTTTCCAACGTCCCTGTGGACACAGCCATAGATTTAATCACCCCACAGCTACCTAGCTTGGGCTTACAACCTTCTGAATGCACTGCCATAGTATCAGCCCTCGCTCTTATTAAAAACCGAACTTATTTTAAGTTTAATAACATCATTTACCGCCAAGACCACGGTACACCAATGGGATCACCTCTCTCTTCCGTACTGGCAGAGATTGTCTTACAACATGTTGAAAATACTGTACTTACACATAGACCTTTCCAACCCCTGCTTTACACCCGATGCGTTGATGATGTCTTGTTGCTTTGGCAATACCCCCTTTCCGATTGACGCGCCTTTACAGAATCTCTTTGCTCCGTTCTCACTTCGATTACCGTCACCTTAGAAATTGAATCTTCTGATTCCTTATTTTGCTTGGATATACTGTTAAAACGCAGCCCAGGCGGGCGCATTCATACCTCAGTTTATCGCAAGTCAACGTTTGTTCCAGTTATGATCCCATATAACAAGTTCACCCCTAACAGTTACAAATCTGGTTCACTTCATTCTTGGATTCGTCGAGCCTATACACACTCCTCATCAAACTCTGATCGCTCGCTAGAACTTCAGCGCATTTCCACCATGGCCGAGTCGTTCGGATACCCCCACCGATATTTCACTAAAACTCTTCACAGGTTTCAGCGACATTATTTCACCACTCTTCGAACCCAACGTGAATTTCCTGTCATCCGGTTTTTTGGCCCCATTCCTTACCACCCCACTATAGTATTCACACTCTATAAGATGTGCCGTAAGTTCAACTATAGTTTCGGTATTTCTTCCGAACGTCTTTTTAACTTGGTCAAGTCTGATCGTGACGATGTTCCGATCGTGGAAAAATATGGTGTTTATTCTGTGCCACTACAATCGGTTGATGACTCTCTCCCTATGACAGCCTACATCAGATCAACTTGTCGGTCACTCGAGGTGAGAATCTCCGAACATAAATATAATGCTCGTACCACTCATCCGCAACGGCCTTAGCGCGAACAGTCAACATAGGCGATTATTTACCACTATGGAATGATGTTAAATTATTGTGCTCGGCGAGAATTAAAACTGCAGCGTTCTTTTTGGAGAGTTTGTATATTTTTGATTTTGCCGAACAGAAAACCTGCAAATCATACCTGCTCTTTGGAGGTTTCTTCTGAGAATCCCTCTTCCACTGCAAAGATGTTTTGATTACTTACTTACTGCCATTTGGATTATTTCTTTTTCATGCATTTGTACATATGTTCATTTAATGTTATTTTCTGTGAAAAGCATACTTAACCTTTTGTGCGGCGCATGCGTTGTATCTCGCCAATGTACAGAGATGTGCACACTGAAGAGCAATTGAATTATAGGGATACCGGTCTTGTAACGTGCAGCACCACCTTTCGTCCTGATGACGGCGGCAATTCTTCTCGGCATGGACTCGACAAGACACCGGAAGCGTTGGGAAGCCATACGGATCCACGACCCCTGAACAAGCTCCCACAGTTCACGAAGATTTGATGGAGGGGAGTCGGAGCCTCGAACATCTCTCTCGATGGCGTCCCAGATGTGCTCGATGGCATTGAGGTCAGGTGACCTAGCTGGCCAAGAAAGGGAGGTCACGTCGGTGGAGTGTTCATCCAACCATTCTGATACAGTTCGAGAGCGATGGCACGGTGCATTGTCTTGTTGCAGGATGAGGTCCTCAGTGGGATGTTGAAGACGCACAAACGGGAGCAAATGGTCGTCTAGGATATCCCGGTAACGTTGACCTGTGAGGAACGATGTCACACGTACCAGGGTTTCCATTTCAGTCCACGTAAACAGTCCCCAGACGAGAATGCCACCCCCACCAGCTTGAAGAGTACCCTGCTGGCAAGAAGGATCCATCGCTTCATGTGGTTTGCGCCGTACTCGTATCCTGCCATCCGCATGTACCAACTTGAATCTCGACTCATCAGTCCAGGCAACATTTTGCCACATGTCTAGGGTCCAGTGGGGATGTTCCCGCGCCCATGCTAATCTTCGCACCCTGTGATGTGCGGTCAGCAGCCTCGTGGGACGATGGCTTCTGTACCCATAGTGAGGAAATGGTTCTGGATGGTGTGGCTGCTTACACGTTTTTGTGCACCAGCGTTAAATTGCCGAGTGATTTCTTGCACTGTGGTCCGTCTATCCGCTGTTACAATGCGAGCTAGCCGACGATGACCCCGCTCATCCACACGCTGTTTTCCACGGCAGTTGGCCCTTGCAGGGATGGTTTTACCGGATTCAATGTACTCACGGTGCACCCGTGACAGAGTGGCTCATGAAAATCCCCGTGCCTGTACGACTTCCGAGATGGAGTGACCCATTCGTCGGGCCCCGACGATTTGCCCACGATAAAATGTGCTTAGATCCTTCGTCTTACCCATACTGCGTCCGACCCTTACTGATTCTCGTCGTATCACTCCTTATATTGTCGGATCGCTGCCTACGTCATGTCGTTTCCGTTTACAGGGCAGCCCGCAGCGCCACATTTGCATAACGCCAGCTGTCTCTAATTCAATTGCTCTTCAGTGTAAGCCAACGTGCCGCGTGTGAGTTTCTCGTTGTTCCTGAAGATGGGTCTGTAGAGACGGACCCGAAAGATCTCGCACGTTGGTTTTAATAATTTTTAACCTTTTGAACAAGTTTTAATTTTCGTAAGTAAAGGTGTTTCATGGCTTGCGATGATTCGGCTTGGTTTATTTTGTGTTGAAATTGGTTACGTCTTGTTTTTCGTGCATGAGACAGCAAAACGTATTGTCCAGTAAATCTCAATTAGCACGACAAAATACTTTTACTCATTGACATAACATTTTAGCAATTTTGCCATTTCACAATTCTTCATTCATTTTATCAAAATTCGAAAAATTATGGAAGTACAAATCAATGCACTATAGAAATGTTTTATGCTCATCATTGTTCATAAGAAAAAAAAAAACCAGGTGTCTCAAGGCTACATTTCCTTTTTATTAATGGAAAATTTAAGAAATGCAAAAACTATTGTGAATAACACCAGTGGCCTAGACAATATTCCTTCTAATCGGCCACGGACAATGTGCGCCTAACCCAATGAGCCGGACAGGCATCAAAACCGCTTGGGCAAAAAAAAAAAATTTTTCACAAGTTGGATTGGAACCCTTATTTTTTCTAATACCTCTACTTTTATCACCGTTCTTTCCGCAATTGATTTTAAATTTAAAAAAAAAAATATTAAAAACCTTTCATTGAGAAATGTGAGAAAAGACTCAATATTCGCCTCTTTCTCGGGTGGGAAAATCACTAATCCGCATTCTGGCGTTCACTCTCTGCTCGCACGAGGCTACTTTACAAGAAGCCTTTGAGAATGAAGAGGACACTGAGACGAACTCAGAAGGAGGCGAACGGCATTTAAGAAAAGTGTTGCTTTGACTTTTGAGAGCCCGAATTTTATTTATTTATAATGATTTTTGCAGGTAATTGATTTTCGATTTATGAAAATTAATTAGGGATTTGGGATTTTTATCTAAACTGCATATTGCGCGAAAGATATTTCTTCGGCGCGGAGGAAGTTAGGTCACTGCGCGGTAACGCGTGCGCAACTTAGCGGGAACGTTGGTCCTAGAGTTACCTGAAATTTATCCAGGGCTAAAAATTTAAAAATAAAATTGCTCTCAACCTTCCGTACTAGGAAATATAATTTCAGTGGATTGTGAGGTTTCTAAATAGCACCCGCTGAAATCATACTTAACCACGTAGAATGAGATAGAAATTTTATATAAATGCAATGGTGTGTAACATAAAATAAAAGTTTAGGTGTTTTTGTCTCAAGTCACTTATAAAAGAAATAACCGCTTCTTACTTTTTTTTTTTTTTTTTTTTTTTGCTCGGTGAACTTTTGGATAATTTTCGTGTTAAAATTGTCAATTTCAGAAATGAACCTTTTCTCAAAAGATAAAACAGCTAGGGCATTAAACCGTTCTTACCCCATTGTACTACGTAAGCAAGTTTTTACACGCTTCAAAGTAGAGCTCTAGATTGATTTCCCCCCCCCAAGCAAATATTCGGTCAATGTGAGCCCAAGTCTTTTACGGTCTTTTTTCTTCTTCGTCCCTTAATAAACTAAAAGGGTGTTCCAATAAAAAGTCATCTTTGTTCATTTTACTTACACCAGTGAACCTTACAGCTTAACTCCACAAACGAAAATAATCCGGTCACTGTCGGACGAAGCGAAAGCAAAATTACTGCTGTTAAACAGAAAGGCGACCAGCCTAGAAAGACAGTTTTAAGCATGCGCAGTTCTGTGCGCATCTGTTCATGCATCGCTGTTCTCCGAAGCTTCGTCAAGGCGAAGAGTTGACGAGAGTCGCCTCTCTAACTTACGCGGTATTCAGTGTGCTATAGTAAACGAATATGGAAGGCGGTAATGTGTTACCCAGTTACTCAACTATTACATTGGCTCACATTACATTCAGAAAATCAGGGGACTGGCTACTAATATGGATTTTCTTTCGGAATTTCTCCAATTAAAAGAAAAAAAATATTTTTTACTCATTTTCATGCGGGGCTTAGCCTCAGTTGCCCATAATGACCCTACGCCACTGAATAGCACCATGATCGCCTTTGTTTTCCATCTCAAAAGTACTTCGTAGTTTATTTACTGTTGACTTAGACAGCTGATTGCTGTCTACGTCAACAGAAAAGGCATTCAGATAAGAAATGTTTCTGTGGAATCGTCTCAGTTCGTCTATGAACTGTTAAAACTTGGTACTTAGAAATAAGTAAAATGTACTCGTTTTTGAGTACATTCAAGGCTTATAATAGCTTGGAGTACTTATCTATCATTTTTGAAAAAGACACGTACTCTAACATCCTTCAGTTTTCTGTGCCCTGCCCGAAAGGGCAGGGCACAGAAAACTGAAGGAAGTTAGAACGATTCTAGAGATTCTAACAGGATAGTTTGTAAGTAAGAGAGAGCACACTAGATGGCGCCAGCGTACAAGCGTACGATTTTGCACATGGAAGGCAGAGAGAAATTGGGAGGGGATCGATTCCTACCAGGGTACCGTCACTTAACGTGCTCGTCCGATGCACGGCGGATATTCAGCGATTGTTAGGAATTTACACCACCACGGAGAGCTCCCAGGTTCAAGCCTATCAGGCTAGGTTTGAACCTGGGGTCCCTCCATCAGTAGTCTGAATCTCTAGCCACTAAGCTAACCGCGGCTCGATTTCAAATTTGGAATACGTGTACTCCATACATACTCATTTATTCATAGAATCAACTGGAAGTATATTGTTCGATGGCACATCTGGGATAATAGATATACTCGTTGTCACATGCTGGGTAAATCGACCGCCAATTTTATGGCAAATATAGTGATGAAGGGACAATATATTATTTATGAGATTGACACAAATATAGTTCATGCAAAAACGTACACTTTATGCATAATTAAATTACTTGTGATCAGTGGCTTTTTTGTACTAATTATTTATGTGTGTCACTTTACACATTTATTAAACAATTTCTCTTGAAATCTATAAAATCTAAAATGAAGTAATACGAGATTATATTTATATTTATTGACGCAGTTATTTGTAAGTACGTGTGGTTACTTATATTTGAGCATGTCATGTACTCGTTTATGATATGATTGTACTTATAAAAAACAAGTAGGTTCAGGTTCTCATTTTTAAGTAGATTTTTTTTAACTGTGGTTAATTCATCGATGACAAATTCGCCGCTACGTATTCTTTTTGCGTTTCTAACTCTCAGGTGTACAGAAATCGGATCGAGAAAAGCAGATGTTTTTCGTTATGTCTCTCTCTCTCTCTCTCTCTCTCTCTCTCTCTCTCTCTTCTCCAAACACAGTAACTTCCCTATAAAATGACTGTCTGCAAAAATTTTAACACTGTCGAAGAGAGGAAAACATATGCATAAGGTTTCATATAAGTCTCTCTTTTCGTTCATACGTCGGTCAGCTGTAAGTCTATCAGCTTGCAAAAACAATTTCCACTTCTATAGACGAAGAAATCCTTACTTTTGATGGAAGAAGGCATGTGCAGGGCATTATTGATCTCGGTCTCTTCTGTTCACCCATCAGTCAGTTTGTTTCTCCATCCATCTGCAGACCTGATATCTCCGTTTTTGTAAAAAATATGTTGTTCTGTTTACCCTTGAAGTATGAGGATTTAGCTACTTGTAAGTGTACTTAAGGTTTTAACTTGCTGCTCGTAGTATCTACAAACTTAACTACGCATTTCAAATGCCTCTAACTAAACACTTGTCTACATTTATATCAAACGGTCCAGAGTCAATGAGTCAAAAGTGATACTTACTATTCAATGCCCTTTCGTTTTCCAACCGTAGGTTGAAGAAGCGTATATGCTCCAGCTTTGTCCGTCTGCCTGTCTGTCCGCACGATAACTCGCGTAAAAATGGTTCGATTTCAATGAAATTTTAGTATGTGGTAGGGGATAACCTGGGGACAACCCTATTGAAAATGGGCGAAATGGAGTTTAAAGGTCAGAACATAGGAGCGGGATCCATTCCATCTCCCTTATGCGTCATAACTTACGTAAAAATGCTTCGATTACGCCAAAACTTTATCATGTTGTTCCGGAGGTATACTGAATCGGTTCTGTTAAATATCATCGAAATTGGGTCAAAGGTCAGAGCACAGGAACGGGATTTATTCCACAGCCATTATCCTCATAACTTGAGTAATGATTTCTAGTATGTTATAGAAAGCGTATCATAATCAATGCATTGCATGATTTTACTAACTTGTTATTCGCTGATTGGCATATCATAGTAACACATCGCTGATTGTAATTTACTTTGCACAAGAAAGGCTGATATCAACATGCACTTCATACAATATCGAGACGTTATACGTATAAATCCCGGTCAGCAAATCTTTAACTCAGAAGATACTGCCCTTTAACAAATAATTAGCTTTAACAAATAACTAGCTAACTTCTCTTAGGATGAACATATCAACTCTGCTCTTATCGTTAACAAATCGTTCGCTCCTCACTCTTAGCTCTCTCTCTCCCACCTTTTTCTCACCTCTCCACGCACCATATTGTTTTGACCCTAACTTCCGAAACTCGGCGTTAGGAATAATGTGTGTTTAAGTCAGAAAAACGTTTAACGAGAAGGAATACAAGAACTCAAAAAGAATGTTAAATTAAAGATATGCGTCACATTTGTAATGGTCAGACTGAAGAAATTTTGTTTGCATTAGAGGAAGGCATACTCACAAGATCTGAGTACTTCTATCCTTCCTTTAATCCGTCATTTTTTTCTGTTCGCACTTAAAAAAAATATCTCGGCTTCAGAAGTGAACTGAAGAGATTTTTTCGACATATGACAGATGACACTTGCACAATATTATACTGTAGGTATGCCTGTCCTTCTGTTTCATTACTCAGTCTGTCTGTCTGTCTGTCCGCATGGAGAAATCATATCGCCGCTCCTAAGAGTCGCACTGGAAAAATTCTTCTTTCTCTTTCTCGTAGCGAAATCCTACCCACAAAACTTTAGTCCGCGGAAACGATATCGTGACTGTAATAAATTATTTCTGTATCTGATATCTCTTCTGAAAGCTGACAGACAGACAGACTGGCAGATGAAAGGAGGAAGTAGGGGCAGTGCGGGGTTGTAGAAGTTAGGGGACTGCAGTCTCAGATCAAACCTACTTGCCGACCATAATAGCAAATTTTTATGGGAGTTAAATATTTGGGAGGGGGAGGGGGGGGGCTTAGACCTTCGAAAAATTCAGATGACGTGCATGAAATTTCCTCTGTCAGATACGGAAAGAATTTCTTCGATCAGACGTTTTGAAGCGGAGATATTTCTGCAGAATTACAGATAAACAGACTGACGGATAAACAGAAAAACAAACATTTCTAAAGTCTTGCGCACATGTTTTCCCCCTGTTAGACGTCTAGGTGCTTCTTTTCTTTTCTTTTTTTCTTTTTTTTATTTTCCAATGCCATCACTAAAGCGCGGATGTTCAAGCACTGAAAACCTCTAAAATAAGCAAGCATTTGTGCACTAATAAATCAAGAAATATGCCCTCAAAATTCCTGAAAGTTTTACTGTAGGATTAATATACACTATCCGATCGAAAGTATCCTGATACTTACCTACCACAAACTTCCTGAAATGGGAAATTAATTAATATCAAGTTGTTCCACCCTTATCTGCTAGGGCCGCGGGTGGCCTAGTGGGCAACGTTCGTGACTTCCACGGAAAGGACCTCAGGTTCGATCCCAGAGGCAGGTACGAACGCTCGATTCACTAAATATCCGCCGTGCGTCGGATCGACAAGTTAAGCCGTCGGACCCCGGGTACTTGCCCCCCCCCCGGGTAATAAATAAGGGCGACTTCCTTCCCCTTTCTACTTCGCTTACGTGTAACTTTCCTATTGGACACTCTAGCCCAAATCTCCTATAGCTTCCTATTTCTGAGGGTTGTTTAAGACCTGGGGTCCGACACTTCCTCCTTAAAATCCTCTACATATGATCATCATGATCATCCTTATCTGCTAACACAGCTTCCATCCCGCTGGGAAGGGTTTCCACGAGATTTTGGTATGTTCCTGCTCGAATTGCCTTCCATTAAATATAATGATTACAAAAATTATTATGTTGCTACTGGAATTGCCTTCCATTCTGACACAAAAACATTAGTGAGGGGGTTCGGCCTGGCTCGCAGTCGGAGTTCCAATTCATCCTAAATGCGTTCGATGTGGTTGAGATCGGGACTCTCTGCAGGGCAGTCAAATTTTGCTCACCCATCTCATCAAACAATTCCTTCACGGACCTCACTTTGTAGGTGGAGACAGTAAAGGAAAGGGCCTTCAGATAGGCCCATAGCCAGACAAAGAAGTTTAGAAGGGCGACTGACGATAAAAGTCAAGCAAAAGATAAAGGAGAGGTCGTGCACTGAACTGAAGTGTGAATCGCTAAGACGCGGCGGGCAGAAAAAGAAACGCAAGCCGGGCAGGACGTTTTCTTAAGGGCCTGTCTTCACTGAACTGTGGGCATAATTTTGGAAGCACACATTGTTTAAAAAAATCTACTTAAAAATGAGAACCTGAACCTACTCGGTTTTTTTTTTAGGTACAACCGTATCGCAAACGAGTACATGACATGCTCAAATATAAGTAACCATACGTAATTACATTACTTACAAATAACTGCGTTAATAAATATGAATATAATCTTGTATTACTTCATTTTAGATATTATAGATTTCAAGAGAAAAAATTATTTATGACACATAAATAATTAGTACAACAAAATTACTGATCACAAGTGATTTAATTATGCATAAAGTATCTTTGTGTACGTTTTTACATTAACTATATTTGTGTCAGTTTCATAAATGGTATATTGTCGCTTCATCACTATATTTGTCATAAAATTGTGCGGTCCATTTGCCCAGCATGTGACAACGCGTATATCTATTATTCCAGATGTGCCATCGAATAATATACTTCCAGTTGATACTATGAATAAATGAGTATGTATGGAGTACACCTTTTCCAAATTTGAAATCGAACCGGGTTGCCTAGTGGGCAACGTTCGTGACTGCCATGGAGAAGACCTCAGGTTCGATTCCAGGCAGGCAGGTAACGCTTGATCCACTAAATATCCGCCGTGCGTCGGATGGGCACGTTAAGCCGTCCAACCCCGGGTACTGGCCCCCCGGTAATAAATAAGGGCGTCTTCTTCAACCTTTCTACTTCGCTTACGTGTCACTTTCCTATCGGGCACTCTAGCCCAAATCTCCTAGCCTCCTATTTCTAAGGGTTGCTTAAGACCTGGGGTCAGACACTCCCTTCCTAAAATCCTCTACATATGATCATTTGATTAAAAAAATCGAACCGGGGATGGCTTAGTGGTTAGAGATTCAGACTATTAATGGAGAGACCCCAAACTAGCCCGGTAGGCTTGAACCGGGGAGCTCTCCGTGGTGGTGTGAATATCCGCCGTGCATCGGACGAGCACGTTAAGTGACGGCCCCCGAGTAGGAATCCCCCGGTTACATGTAAAGGTGTTCATTTCTAAGCCCCCCCCCCCTTCACCTTCTAATTTCTCTCAGCTTTCTATGTGCAAAATCGTATGTTTGTACGGCGGCGCCATCTAGTGTGCTCTCTGTCACTTACAAACTGTCCTATCAGCATCGCTCTAACTTCCTTCTGTTTCTGTGCCCTGCCCGAAAGGGCATAGAAACTGAATGAAGTTAGAGCACATATATTTGAAATGTATGGATTTTTTTAAGTACATATATTTGAAATATATGTACTTAAAAATGAGTACATATATTTCAAATTAGAAATACCAGATATACTCACAAATGATTCCCTATATGTACTCAAAAATGAGTACGTGTTTTTTCCAAAAATGAAACACAAGTACTGTAACGTACCAGGAGATGTGACGTACCTGCCCGAAGGACGCACACGACATAAAGGCAGATACGAATCAGAATAAAACGTCCGCGTAGCTCAATTGGTAGAGCAACTTATTCCGGAATGAGGGGATCCGGGTTCGAATCCTAGCGTGGACAGAAATGACGGAGAAATTCACTTCGTTATAATGGCGCCCGAACTATCCGGATGACCCGACCGTTCAAAATCTCGCATTGGTGTGATGTTATTTCCACACCGCGAGATAGGAAAAATAAGAGAATCCCTTCTCCAGCACTTCGAAAAAAAAAATAAGGGGGAGATGATGTAACGTACCAGGAGATGTGACGTACCTGCCCGAAGGACGCACACGACATAAAGGCAGATACGAATCAGAATAAAACGTCCGCGTAGCTCAATTGGTAGAGCAACTTATTCCGGAATGAGGGGATCCGGGTTCGAATCCTAGCGTGGACAGAAATGACGGAGAAATTCACTTCGTTATAATGGCGCCCGAACTATCCGGATGACCCGACCGTTCAAAATCTCGCATTGGTGTGATGTTATTTCCACACCGCGAGATAGGAAAAATAAGAGAATCCCTTCTCCAGCACTTCGAAAAAAAAAATAAGGGGGAGATGATGTAACGTACCAGGAGATGTGACGTACCTGCCCGAAGGACGCACACGACATAAAGGCAGATACGAATCAGAATAAAACGTCCGCGTAGCTCAATTGGTAGAGCAACTTATTCCGGAATGAGGGGATCCGGGTTCGAATCCTAGCGTGGACAGAAATGACGGAGAAATTCACTTCGTTATAATGGCGCCCGAACTATCCGGATGACCCGACCGTTCAAAATCTCGCATTGGTGTGATGTTATTTCCACACCGCGAGATAGGAAAAATAAGAGAATCCCTTCTCCAGCACTTCGAAAAAAAAAATAAGGGGGAGATGATGTAACGTACCAGGAGATGTGACGTACCTGCCCGAAGGACGCACACGACATAAAGGCAGATACGAATCAGAATAAAACGTCCGCGTAGCTCAATTGGTAGAGCAACTTATTCCGGAATGAGGGGATCCGGGTTCGAATCCTAGCGTGGACAGAAATGACGGAGAAATTCACTTCGTTATAATGGCGCCCGAACTATCCGGATGACCCGACCGTTCAAAATCTCGCATTGGTGTGATGTTATTTCCACACCGCGAGATAGGAAAAATAAGAGAATCCCTTCTCCAGCACTTCGAAAAAAAAATAAGGGGGAGATGATGTAACGTACCAGGAGATGTGACGTACCTGCCCGAAGGACGCACACGACATAAAGGCAGATACGAATCAGAATAAAACGTCCGCGTAGCTCAATTGGTAGAGCAACTTATTCCGGAATGAGGGGATCCGGGTTCGAATCCTAGCGTGGACAGAAATGACGGAGAAATTCACTTCGTTATAATGGCGCCCGAACTATCCGGATGACCCGACCGTTCAAAATCTCGCATTGGTGTGATGTTATTTCCACACCGCGAGATAGGAAAAATAAGAGAATCCCTTCTCCAGCACTTCGAAAAAAAAAATAAGGGGGAGATGATGTAACGTACCAGGAGATGTGACGTACCTGCCCGAAGGACGCACACGACATAAAGGCAGATACGAATCAGAATAAAACGTCCGCGTAGCTCAATTGGTAGAGCAACTTATTCCGGAATGAGGGGATCCGGTTTCGAATCCTGGCGTGGACAGAAATGACGGAGAAATTCACTTCGTTATAGTACTCGGAGCTATTATAAGCCCAGAATGTACTCCAAAACGAGTACATTTTGCTTATTTCTAAGTACCAATTTTTAACAGTGCATAATTGTTTAGAATGTCGTTTTAGGCAGCAGCGTTAAGATTCTCGAGCACTGGAACTAGAGTGCCCAGACCAGTCGTTTAGTGGAGGGTAGACTAAACATTTCTCTTTTAATTGGAAGTGGATTCTTTTGAGTACCGCTATTCTGTAATGGGTAGAGAAATTTATAATAGGTGGTTTCGTTATTGCACCACGATGCTGTTAGGAATCTAAAAAAACGATAATTTCGTTTTACAAAGGTGCTTTTCTGGAAATTTTTCAGGATATATTGCAAAAATATGCACTAAATGCGAAACTGCTTTCAAAGTGGCTAAATAGACAGAAATATGAATAAATATACTAAATGCGAAACTATGTTCCTCAAAGTGACTAAATAGGCAAAAATATGCAAAATAAACATTTTGTTTAAACATCCGGGCTTCAGTTGTCTCTAACAAGAGGTTTCTGTCATTTAAGATTAATAATTCCCGTTTTACAGAGATTCGTATCAGTTTAAGATCGAACACGCCTATTTTATAGGCATTCAGCCACTTGAAAACTCTTTCAAGCATATTTTGAATCCGGAAATAGGTCAGATGGTTAATGAAATACTTTTTTTTTTTACATCGTACTTTTATAAGTCAGCGTGCGTACGTCAAGTTTGTGCATGCACGCGCGTACTTTTTATTCTTCCGTGTAATGAACTACACTGTTACTAAGATGACATTGCATTTAACATACAAGTTTTCATTTCAACTTTGCCTACACATTCATTTTCATATTTCTTTTTAATTTGGCTTTCTGCACCATATCTAGCAAAACTGGCATAAAACATAACTGTATGATAGCAGCAAATGGAAGCTGTCCAGGTGGAAACTGTCGAAACAAATCCGTCACCTAACTTCCCCCGGACATCAAAAAAGTTACACCCTTTCAACATTCAACAAGATCTCGACTGAACGCGTGGTGCTTCCGTAAAAGTGTGTAAAGTACTTGTGACACCCGTACCAGAGTGCGCGCGCGCGCGTGTGTATGTGAGAGTTTTATACTTTTTTCCTTTATATTTTTAGTTGACATAAATGGCTTTCACCACTGTCCCGGACACGTGGCTGCATCCGAACGCCATTGTTACCTGCACCGAAACACAAAAGTGACCGACTCCCAAGTGGCAGGATGCTTTCAGTTCTTCCCCAGACGGCAATCTTTAAAACCTGAAAAGCAAACGCAGGTTTTCCGGAAGCGGTTAATTTTTTTTTCCTTTCCTTTCCTTTCGGAAGCACAGTTCGACCCTGTGTCACTGAAAAAAAAAAAAAAAGAAAAAAAAAAGACATATATCGAAGAGGAAAGACCAGAACCTCAGCTCTGTATATGCTATCGATCTTCATACTCAATTGTCAAATCGCGGCAGACACTTTTTGTGCCTTCCAATGGATGTCCGGTGCGAGCATATGCTTGTTTATAGGCGTCTTGTTTCCGACAAAAATAGCTTTGGTCGAGCAGTTTGTTAGGTATTAGCATCTGCTGCCAGGCAGTTAGTTTCCAAAATGGCATATGCCCTACGAGAAGACGACAATACGTAAATAACAACGTAATTAATTATGGCGTAATCCAAAACTACTTTCTCTCCCATTCAAACCATTTATTAAATCAATAACGAGAAACAGTACAGCAATTATGTAGAAAATAGTAAAACCAGTAATTCGATTTATTGGCGTAGGAATGTATAAATAAACGTTTCCAACTTCCTTGAAAAAGCCACCTAGTTGATGTGCGAAAGCTTGGAAACGCTTATTTATATATTCCTACGTCAATAAATCGGATCACTAGCATGGTTTTATTTTTTTCTACAAACCATTTCTTTATCTCATCGTTTCTTTTTTTTTTTTTATACGTGTGTTCTTCCGCCGTAAAATATCTTCCCCTATCATTCTGAAAGGTAGTTTCCTAAGTGATATATGTCCAGCCCACCCAGTCGGATATTTCAAATATTTATATTTTAGCCCCCTCCCCCTGCCCAGCCTTAAATGGAGCTCCCCACCCAAAAATATTTAACTAACTCCAATGCATTGCCGATCATTTTGACTATTTTCAGTTAACTGCATATGACTGTCTTTTATCATAACAAAAGCAGTGAAAGGGAAAAAAAATTACCTTCTTTTTTTTTTTTATTGGAATTTTAATGACCACCGTGAGCAACTCAATAGGCTAAAAGCAGTCGCCCGTTCCTAATTTATGGCCAATGACTCCAGGGAAGGGAGGAAGCCAGTGCCATAAGACATACACAACACGCATGCCTCACCGGGATTTGAACCCATCTCGGACAAGTGATCAGAAGCCATCGCTTAGACCACTGGGCCACTCCCTATATTTACATATAAAGTGCTCTACAAACTACAGTAATTTTAACTATAAAAAATCTGTTTTAAAAAGTCTGACTACATTTAAGTTTTAAAATTCACCGTAAGCTATAATCAATATTAAAAAAATATATTTTTTAATGGTATCTCTTGCTACAAATACAGTCGACGTGCTTTCATGGCATCAAAGTCCTTAATGACATCTTCAAAATCAAATTGTTTTACAAGTTCAGCATTTGCAACGAAGTTAGACAAACTGTGTAGTATCAAATCCGTGGATGAGTTCTTAATGTAGTTCTTAACTGCTTTAAGAACATTAAAAGTCCTTTCACCAGATGCATTAGAAGTCTTTATGCTCCGAAAAATACTTAACGCAAAGTTCAGATTAGGAAATAGTGAGGTTAATTGCTTATCACGAAGCACTTCCAGGAATTCGCGCGGCCATCACAACCTGGCTGCTCTAGGCCGCAGCTTAGGTTGGCCTAGTCATAAATTCGCCCCTGAGACTACCCAGGCATTTGCACATTGTACGGGAAAATCCTGTCAACTCCCCAAATGTGAGGGGTTGGGAAAGGAAAGTGCAACAAGCAGTGGTGTGGAGCACAAGAGTTCTACCCTGACCCCTGTGATATCATACACGTGTCCTGAATACACACAAGCTGTAATGAAAGGTTTCACAAGACGCATGTAACCTGTTAAAATAGCAAAACACAAGCTGTAACGTGTCAGTACCGCCCCGGTGCCTGAGTGGTCTGAGGCGCTGGCTTGTAACCATTCTTTCGACTGCTTATTTCCCTAGGTGTAGCTCATAAAAAATGGCGAAGCAAAATAATAAAAAAAAGGAAAGAAAAGCTGTCAGGGCTAAACACGGCTGTAATCTTTCGTTAGAGCTTATGTTTCGCTAGTCCTGATGCAGCGATCTGTCTGTTAGAGAAAACTTTCCAACGCTTCAATAGTATTAAACTGCCATAACGCCAATAAACGAATTCAAGGTTCTATTTTATTTTATTTTTTATTTTTTTTCGTGATTGCAGCTGCCCAGCAAGCAAAGCAAACCCAGATTATTATAATTAAACAATGAATGTACTCACTGAGAGACGTACCGCGAACGTAAAGGGAAAAAAAAGACAATTTATTTTGTGTAAAAAATGGTGATCAATCAACTGGAGACCAGAGAAGCAGCGAGCGGCCTAGTGGCGAGAGCAACCGCTTTCCGACAAGATGGTTGCTGGACCAAACACTCGCTGTGCGTCATATGGGTTCATTAAGCTGTCGGCCCCGGGAACTGACTACAAAACAAGATCGTCTGTTCCTTGCTCTCTCTCACCTGAAGTACTCATTCTGATGCCATAGTTTGGCCCTCCAACTATGTAGATCTACCCTTACTCCCCGACCCACCTACCCTCTGTGTACCTGATCCATTGGGTTCAACTATCACTACCAAAAATTTTGTGGCAGGTTGCACTAAAAAGTGGTACTACACAGAGCACATTTAAGGAGACAAGGAAGCCCGGGGACTGCACAGTATTTTGGGGGTGCCAGTATTAGTGGCACATCTGGGATTTCACTATGAGTGGATGAATAAAAACGCCCGGAAGAAAACATCCCCAAATTATGATAAGGAAGCCATAAAAATATCCCCTCCGTATTGAAATGTGTATCCCATGATTCATGGACGAATCAATGGTAGCAAGAAAATATAAAAGTGCATGGTTAAATAATGGATACCAGCTCATTTCTGCTTTAATCTCCCCTCCCCCTAGGGTTTAGTTTTTTGAAATTATATCGAAGTAGTGGGCAAAATAATATGAACCAAAAATCAGGATTCAAACGAATTCTTAACGTATGAAAATTTTCCCCATTACAGATGTGTACAAAAAACAAAACAAAAAAACATCTGCAATGCTTTCGAAAGATTTTAAGATTGACTTGGGGGCTACTATACTTTTTGCGGACTCCTAAAAAGGCGGAAAAAAATAAAAAGTTTTTTTCACAAGACAGTTTTTAATAGTTTTTGCTGGGCTAACAGAAAAAAATATAATAATTTAAAACTCTCATTTTTTTCAAGCATCCTGCGTAATTCTGAGGCCCCTTGAAATTGCGGGGCCCGGGGCTGCAGCCCCCTAGACCCCTAGCTCGGCAGGGGTATTCATTCCGGAGTTCGGTAACAACTACCATATGCCATGAATTACTGAATTTCTGCAAAGGAAAAGTTCCTTTAAGAACAGTAAATAACAAGCTGACGAAATTTTGCTCCTTACCTCAACGGGGCAGCTCGCTGTTAGTTCTGCTGAGCAACGCACAACGTAGATTGTTGTGCCTCCCGATTTTTCCTGATGTCCGGCCTTCCGAAACATTTCAGGAAGAATTGAATGGTCCAAGAAACTATAGAAATAGATAGACGTACCTTCTCCACTCCGCAGTTGCGAAATACACCGGTCGATTGCGCGGGGAGGAAACAGTGCTAGAAGGCAAGATTTTTTTTAATGCGTAAACAGGTTAATCCTAGTTTTCGGGCTCGTTCGGGCCCGGGCTCTATCTTGCAATATAAAATTCGGGCCCGGGCTCTATCTTGCAATGTAAAATTCGGGCTCGGACTCTTAAAATTGAGCCCAAACTCAGCTCAGGTCTCCTCCCCCCCTCCCCCTCATGGACGCAAACCCACGAGAAATTTTTCTGGGTGCCCAATCTCACTCACTAAATCCCAGATATTTAAATCAGTGAGGTAGCTTTGTTCTTAGTTTTCTTATGTAACTCGTAAACGCTGAATAAACAGGAACCTCTCTCCAGTTTAGCATGTTCAGTGAAGCAGCTGTGCCTGCGACGATAAGGTGGTGTATTACAATTTTCTGAGTTAAAAACGGAGATTCTGCGATTTGTATACTTTCGTTTCGATAACTACTCTGCCAACCACATGTCTGCAAATCATTACTGTATCCACAGGTAATTCGCATAAATTCAATGTTTCTGTTGTTAAAAAAAAAAAAAAAAGCCTTCCGAATCGATTTCTGCTGTCGTGGATTTCAGACGTATAGAAAGTTTAGTTCTTCAAAACAGAACTGAACATCATAATGGCAGAAGTCCATATGTTTTCTGACAATGAGAACCACCTGCTTGTGTCGATCGAGTGTTTAGAATACAGAGCAGCGAGCATTCGCGTGTGCGTGAGAAAATATTCATTTTCCACTTGGATGCCTTCACTGGCAACCCAAGGACGAACGAGTGTGCGATCTCAACACGGCTGTTAATTATTCGCGTTGACTGACCCATGTGAAAAATACCTGCAGACTCCCTTCGCAGTTATTTACGCTACGAATATTGCGTCATAATGACAAAATAAAAAACAAAACAAAACACTGGAAAAGAAATTGCGCTTCCTTTGTTTACACATTACTTAACGGTACAATGGCAAACGCACGCTGAAAGTTCAATTAAAAAGCAAGTAGGGTCGGGTCAGTGGAAAGCGAATAAATATGGCAGCATATTTATATCTGAAAATTTTCAAATATAAATAGGCTGCCATATTATCTTTGAAAACTTTCCTAACTCTTTGCCCTGGTAAATGAGGATCATACGATAGTTGTTGTTTTCGATAGTTTTTTTATAATTTTTTTTCATGACAGTTTTTTATTATTATTTTACCTAGTACGTCTTTTATCACACGAAGTATGAAAACATTTGAGCTTTTAGAATCGAAATGCTCGTCTGTGGGAAACGCACCACTGCAGCTGTTACTGCGATTTGAAAAATTCTTGCCGCTAGGAACGATAAATGTACACTTACTAATCTCGATAATAATTCTATTCCATATCACTGCTTAAAAACGTCCGATTGAAAAAAATTCTTTTGTCGAATGCATGCATGTTGCTAACTAACATTTATACTTTTTTTCGGTCGTTTAACGACCTCATTGTGCAACTCAATGGGTTGTAGCAGTCTTCCGTCCCCAGTTTAGCAGTTTAGGGCCACTGGTTCCAGCGAAAGGAGAAAGCCCGTGTCGTAAAACAAACACAACATCCATGCCTCAACGAGATTCGAACCCGTACCCATCTCGGATGGATGGTCGAAGTCAGCGCTTAGTCCAGTGGCACCACCGGGGCGACCATTTCGTACCTCGATTAATGCGCAGTTTTTCTTCTAGGAGACGTAAATACATGCTCTTTTTTTCCCCCTTGCTATGATCACTTCTTAAAGACAGCAAAATTTCTTTTCACGTCACGTAGCGTCCACTACGGGGATCATGATTTTACGTATATTTTTTTCTTTTCAATAACGAACAGTTAGTTATACCCCTATGGGAATTGACTGCGTACCTCTTTTGCAACGGTATATCCTCTTCTAAATATCCCATTGAAAGCATTCATATTTTGGTCGGAAGCCTTAATTACCAGGAATATTTTACATACTGCTACTTTAAATGACTCACAGTTTTTTCCGCTAGTGGGCATAAACGTAATTGTGTTATCTTCGCTCTATTTGCCTCCGAAATTCCGATTATTAAAATTCTTTTTTCACCGAATATTTTCCACTATGAGGTGCATTTTGTTAAATTTGAAAAAAAAAAATGCTTTGCATCGGATATCTTTTATTATGAGGAATATTTTGCACGTATTTTCTACTTTTTCGAAACGAAATCTAAGTGAAGTAATTGTCTATATTTGTTATATCTCCGCTTCTAAAAATCTTACTGAGAAAATTCTTTTTGCGTCGGATACCATTCACCCCGAAACGTTGTGCACATTGTCTGCTCTATATGTTTTCATACTAGGAAAGCGTGAAACATTTTATTGTTTCTGTGTTAAGTTTAGCTTGCTGAAAACCTTCAACTTAGTTTCCCATGACGACGTTGTTTACTTCTTCTGGTCTCATTGTACACAGCTGATGTGTTTATTTTTGTAAAAAGTGGCGCACCCACGATTTCCTTACGGGAGTGGCCCACTTCTTCTAATATGGCAGATACATTTTTGTAAGAAGAAGTGGCGCGCCCACGATTTCCTTACGGGAGTGGCCCACTTCTTCTGATATGGCAGATACATTTTTGTAAGAAGAAGTGGCGCACCCACGATTTCTTTACGGGAGTGGTCCACTTCTTCTAATATGGCAGATACATTTTTGCAAGAAGTGGAGCGCCCACGATTTCTTTACGGGAGTGGCCCACTTCTTCTTATATGGCAGATACATTTTTGTAAGAAGTGGAGCGCCCACGATTTCTTTACGGGAGTGGCCCACTTCTTCTAATATGGCAGATACATTTTTGTAAGAAGAAGTGGCGCACCCACGATTTCTTTACGGGAGTGGCCCACTTCTTCTAATATGGCAGATACATTTTTGTAAGAAGTGGAGCACCCACGATTTCTTTAAGGGAGTGGCCCACTTCTTCTTATATGGCAGATACATTTTTGTAACAAGAAGTGGCGCACCCACGATTTCTTTGCGGGAGTGGCCCACTCTTCTAATATGGCAGATACATTTTTGTAAGAAATGGCGGATCCACGATTTCTTTAAGGGAGTGGCCCACTTCTTCTAATATGACAGATACATTTTTATAAGAAGAAGTGGCGCACCCACGATATCTTTACGGGAGTGGCCCACTTCTTCTAATATGGCAGATACATTTTTGTAAGAAGTGGAGCGCCCACGATTTCTTTACGGGAGTGGCCCACTTCTTCTTATATGGCAGATACATTTTTGTAAGAAGTGGAGCGCCCACGATTTCTTTACGGGAGTGGCCCACTTCTTCTAATACGGCAGATACATTTTTGTAAGAAGAAGTGGCGCACCCACGATTTCTTTGCGGGAGTGGCCCACTCTTCTAATATGGCAGATACATTTTTGTAAGAAATGACGGATCCACGATTTCTTTAAGGGAGTGGCCCACTTCTTCTATGACAGATACATTTTTATAAGAATAAGTGGCGCACCCACGATTTCTTTACGGGAGTGGCCCACTTCTTCTAATATGACAGATACATTTTTATAAGCAGAAGTGGCGCACTCACGATTTCTTTACGGGAGTGGCCCACTTCTTCTAATATGGCAGATACATTTTTGTAAGAAGAAGTGGCGCACCCACGATTTCTTTACGGGAGTGGCCCACTTCTTTTAATATGGCAGATACATTTTTGTAAGAAGAAGTGGCGCGCCCACGATTTCTTTACGGGAGTGGCCCACTTCTTCTAATATGGCAGATACATTTTTTTCGCTTCCCAAACATTTCTCAAAATATTGGGAAGCGAAAAAAAATCAAAAAATATATCTGCCATATTATAGTGCGTTTCTAATTATTCGGAAAATATATATTCAAAAGCATGCGCAAATCTATTTAAAAATAAACCGCCAACAGCAAAGAATGAAGGACCAAACCTCATGGGAAGAAGGGGAAGCCTGGGCCACCCAACGGTATGCGCCACTGGTAAGAAATATTAATATTAGAGTGGAAGCGCGGAAGGTTGAGAGCATACCGTTTTCAAAATACTTGTCTGCAGATAAAATGCTAAACATTGAATGAAAAGCGCATTTTAAAAGGCAAAAACTGTCCTAGATTTTAGACCATCTGTCAAGTATTGTCCTGGAGCCTACGCGGCAGACCTTTTTAGAGCAAAATTTGGAATAGCATATGCCATCTGCTCCACGAAAGATGCCAGGAATTTAGAGGTTTGAGATGTCATCAGCAAAGCTATCCATGCATTCGTATTCATTATCCCAGGAAGTCTACGAAAAGAAACCTGGAAAAAGTGCAGACTTTTTTGGCCGGTACCCCAGGTTCGAATCTCCGTCCGAAACGCCCGCCCCAAACACTGCGAGTAATCCAACTGCGCCATGACGGTGGTCAACTGGTATAAAGGACACAGAAATAACTTGACCGTGATAAAATTTTACGCGGCCTTGTATAAGGGAGTAAACAGTGTTAAATTTCGTATTGTAAATTCACTCGTCACTTCAGATTCGAAACGTGATTGAAGAAACTACAAGCTGAGTATTATTTATAATTAAAATGCAATAATCAAGTTTTTATGCGCAGTTTAAATTTCAAAATATGATTTTAAAAATTCCCAATGCACGAAGATGTCAGAGTTTTGGGTTGTTAAGCAGCTGTGACGTATATTCTAAATCAGCTTTCCTTTTTAGTTTCTTTTCCTATGTAAATCTTGAGTTTATTCTCAGTTATACTTTACTCTTAACGTAATATCTTTTCTCTCAAACGAATACGTTTGGCAACACAATTGAGGCTGAATGAACATGACGTATGCCTGATATAAGATAAGAACGAGAGATAAAAACGACGACTAAACTGTTGCTAGGAGAGCGTTGAAAGAGAGCGTTGAAAGAAAGCATTGTAAAGAGAGCGTTGTGTTAATAGCTGTGTGGAGCTGTGTGGTGTGTTTAAATGTTGATACCGTTCTTTTATGGAAGTGCTACATCCTGAATAAAGCATCTTTTCCGTAAGTTTGACTTCTGATGTTTACATGTTTCGTCTGGCTGTTAAGGTTTTTTTCATTTAGAAACTATTTCTTCGTATGGTGATATTTTAAATTAACGTAGAAGTACGAAAAGACTTCTACGTCATACAGCCTATATTACTAATAAAGTCAAATAAAGAAGCTATGCACAAAGTTTGGTGGTGGTAGATTTGCCAGTGTGGATTTTTATAACAAAACAAACGGAATTCGGACGTTATTTATTATTATTTTTTTCAATTTGCATGACTCTTTTTACAAGTAATTAAACATTTATCCAAAGATTCATGCACACTTGGTAAAAAATGTGTTGTGATACACACATTCAGGATAACTGATCTAAAGTTCATGAGTGCTTTTTTTCTTCTTTCAGACGAATGTATACAAAAACATAGATAAAAGGTAAACCTAAGAAGTTAAAAAAGACATATATATATATATATATATATATATATAAACTTTAAAACTGCCAGAGATGTAATCCTTAATGACAGAAAGCTGAATGGGAACAATTAAAATTCTATGTGATGTTCAGTCAAGCAAAAGAATGTAATGTATTGTCACCAAACCCGAATGAAAAACTGATATTACGCTTTAGAGTCCAAATAAAGGAAAAGCGACAGGGTGATAAACGCTGATGCAGGTGAAGAAAAAAAAAAGCGTAGAAAAAGCCTGGAATTTTTACCTAACTGTCTGGTTCGTTTGCTAAAAAGAAACCGCATTTCTCACGCTCCAGCGGAGGGAAATACCCCGTGGGTGGCTGTGACGACCCACAGGGATGAAGTAATAGAAATTTTCCGCTAAATTTTTGTTAAGGAATAAAAAGCTTCTGTACGATGGGAATGATTGGTGAAAATCCGTGTTGCGAGAAACCGGCCTATTCTGTACCCTTGAGAGAACTTTGTCAATTATATGCGTTGATCCCCGTGGCCGTAGTTCCTGATCATACAAGCATACATGGTGGGGGACATGTGGAGTAGATAAGAAAAAAAAAGGCCTTTTTTCAGACAGGATCATGGCTTACAACTTTGTTAGTAATTTTTTTCTGAAATTTAAAAACCGATTTTACAAAATAAAAATAAAAAAAAAGAAGGAAAGAAAAGGTTTATGAACAAAGAAAGGGAAAAGCCGAAATTTTTAATTTCAGTAAACCCAAGATTTCAAAACCTCAGATTTTCGTACATTTGGAAAGGCTCACGCATTATGAGAAAACGTTGAAAAAATTGCGTTTTCATGCTAAAAAAAAAAAAAAAAAGAGAGAAGAAAACGGGGAGAAAAAAATTGCCGGATTCGATATAGAAATTCGTAAGTTTCAATCTTCGAAAAGATAAGACATTCAACTCTCTGTACGTTGTGCTGCCGGAGTTCAAGGTGGGGTGGACAAACCTGAAATACGACGCGGGTTTTTTGTGATTCTGTTACGAAATAATTTTTTATGTTCTGTACATTCTTATAGACTGCTTTAGTTGCATCGTTTATTAAAAGTTTACAATATACACTGTTCACCACGGTTGTATTATTCATAAGTTTTCTTCCTGGGGAAACATTCAAATGTCCTATTAGAGACACATGTTCACAAAGTCGTTTTAGTTATATGGTATGAGTAAAAACATTTAAAAACAGTAAAAACCTAAAAAATGATGATTTGTAATGTTGAGTTGATATTGTCGCTCGAGTCCCACTCAGTGGCAGCCACAAAGAGGTGTTGGCTGGTACTTCCTAACATGTGATGGAAATAACACTTAGGACAATGTCACATGGTACTCACTATCATCAAGTATTCGAGATAAAAATTGATAGTCTTGTACTCACATTGTTGGAGTGTCTGAAGGAAGTCCGTTGACAAGTTGTAATCACAATGATTAGCTGAATGCATGCTCACTATAAATCTGTGCGATGTACCTCATACTATTCCGCAAGTCCAGGAGTATCCGTGTATTTCAGATTTAGCTGCAATGTTGGTCACGTGGTTGTTGATGTAGTGTTAAGTAAATGTATTGCAAACAGTTCTTCACTTAATCACCGTAGAAATCCGTCCTCCACCGTGAATCTCCAATGATCAAAGCAGAGCATCACAATATTTGGAATGTAATTACAGTCTGGCTATGCATTTCAGTATTATTTATACCATCTTCAAGCCGATGTTTCACCACTTCCCTTTTCACAAATCATCATTTTTTAGGTTTTTTAGTGTTTTTAAATGTTTTTACTCAGACCATGTAACTAAAATGACTTTGTGAATATGTGTCTTTAATAGGACATTTGAAGGTTTCCCCAGGAAGGAAACTTATCGACAATACAACCGTGGTTATAACGAAGTAAATTTCTCCGTCATTTTTGGGCTACGCCGGGATTCGAACCCGAGGCCGCTTATTCCGGAACAAGTCGCTCTACCAACTGAGCTATGCAGACATTTGTTCTGATTGCTATGTGCCTTTATGTCGTGTGCGTCCTGGTGGCAGGTACGTCACATCTCTCCCCCCCCCCGAAAGAGGGCCGGGGGCATGGCCCACGGGTCAGCCGTGACCATGAATCGTTGCAGGCAGCCATCCACTGTAGAACGTGCCCTTGAGAACTCCCAGTCAATCTGCTGTGTGGAATGCAACATCACACATTTTTATTTTTTCGAAGCGCTGGAGAAGGAATTCTCTGATTTTTCCTGTCTCGCGGTGTGGAAATAACATCACACCAATGCGAGATTTTGAACGGCCGGGTCATCCGGATAGTTCGGGCGCCATTATAATGGATAAATTTCTCCGTCATTTTTGGTCTACGCCGGGCGGGATTCGAACCCGAGGCCGCTTATTCCGGAACAAGTCGCTCTACCAACTGAGCTACGCAGACATTTGTTCTGATTGCTATGTGCCTTTATGTCGTGTGCGTCCTGCTGGCAGGTACGTCACATGGTGAACAGTGTATATCGTAAACTTTTAATAAACGATGCAACTAAAGCAGTCTATAATAACGTACAGAGCATGAAAAAATAATTTCGTGATAGAATCACAAAAAACCACGTCGTATTTCAGGTTTGTCCACAACACCTTGAACTCCGGCAGCACAACGTTCAGAGAGTTAAATGTCTTATCGTTTCGGAGATTGAAACTTACGGTATAATCTGATGCACGGTAAAATACAAGACTACAATCAATAGTCTGAATGTAGAAATGTAGAAATTCGTGATTTCACTGAGCTCCGTTATCTTTAATTTCGAACAATTCCACATTTCCATTAATTTACGGAAGGCTTATTGAAAATGCAGAGGCTTGTTTGTTTGTTTTTCATTTAATGTGACTTTTAGTAAAAATAAGCCTTTAAGGGAAAGTACACTGGTGTGCAAAAATTAAGGACGAAGAGGAGAAATTAGCATAACATCGGAACCAGCAGGCAGAACGGACCGAAAGACCACTCAGGAGATAGACTAGGGTCCGGTACGGTAGGGCATGCGCATATATGCAGCATGACGTGTGGGGGGGGGGGTCGGAAGCGTATAAAGCACACGGGCGGTGTACGCTCAGCATTCGGTGAAAGCTATTGCACGGTATACATCGGTTTGAACAACGTCGAATTGCTGCCACCGTGTGATATGGCCAACAGGCAATCCAGTAGACGACATTTGGTTGACTTAACCCGAGGTCGCGTCATTGGGAAGTTGGAAGAAGGTCGAAGTGTGACTAGTGTGGCCGAGGAGTTCGTGATCGCTCACAGCATCGTTTCACGAGCTTGGAGAGCATTTCAAACGACAGGAACAGCTGTCCGAGAGTTTAGAAGTGGTCGTCCACCAGCAACCACGGCGACGGACGTCCGATATATTGTCCTACACACGAGAAGAGACAGACTGCAGACAGCGGGAGAAATCGCAAGGTACATGCAACAGACAATTGGACATCCGTTATCGCGTTTTACCGTGGCCAGGAGGCTGCACAAAGGTGGTTTATTTGCACGACGACCAGTACGGTGTGTGCCATTAACGCCTGCTCATCGGAGACGGCGGTTTCTGTGGTGCCAGGAACACAAGAACTGGACACATCAGCAATGGGGTCGAGTTCTCTTTACGGATGAGAGCCGATTTAGTCTGCCGAGCGATTATGGACGTATACACATCTGAAGAGAGCAAAGAACACGCAATCACACCTCCAACATCATCGAAAGGGACCGGTTTTGAGGTGGCGGAGTTCTCGTTTGGTACGGTATCATGCTTAGTAGCCGTACTGATATCCAAATCTTCCAAGGAGGTTCAGTCACTGGTGTCCGCTATTGTACCGAGGTTCTCCTGCCTCACGTGCGTCTGTTTAGAGGTGCTGTGGGTCCTGTTGAGATCCTCTTCATGGACGACAACGCTACACCTCATCGTACAGTGGCTGTCGCAGAGCTGTTGGAGAGTGAAGATATTCAACGTATGGATTGGCCCGCAAGGTCCCCGGACCTAAATCCAATCGAACACGTGTAGGACCTTCTCTGGAGACGCTTGGCAGCACGTCACCAGCCGCCAGCAACAATTGGCGCTGCAAGAGGAATGGGCCGCGATGCCTAAACAGCTCCTGGACAACCTCGTCCTCAGCATGGACAGACGTTGTAAATCCTGTAACGCAGTCAGGGGTGATCATATCTCCTACTAAACACTGGATTTTTCTTGGTAGCCGTCTGTCACATGGACGTTTCTGTCTTCTGTCCAGTTGTGCTCGAAGCTACTTTTCAATAAAGTGCCTTTGTATCCTTTGGATTCCTTGTTTGAACGGTTTTGCTCACTTGTCCCATATTCTTGCATCTTGGGGATCTTATTGTATGATTTGAGTCAATGTGGAGCACTTCTGCCTGACGTTACATTCGAAAAGCCGTCTCTTCCTTAATTTTTGCACGCCAGTGTAATAGAATTCTGTAAAATAAAAATGTCCCTAAATTTCTCATCAATATTTACCGAATGAGCAAAATGCAGCACCTTTGGCGAGAATTCTTGTTGAGAATGTTTTTCAGTTTTTCAAATCCGCTCCCTCTTTCCACTGCCCCTCCTCCCACTCGAAAAAAAAAAAAAAAAAGGTCAAAAGCTGTGTTTATTACCTCTGGAGCTATAAGTTTTGGGAGTGGAGTGGGGGTTTAACAAACCACAATGAGCAAATCAATGGGCTATAAGCAGTCGCCAATCCTTAATTTAGGGTCACTGGTTCCAGGGAAGGGAGAGAGTCAGTGCCGTAAGACAAACACAACATCCATGTCGCACCGAGATTCGAACCCGGACTCATCTCGGACGAATGGTCACAAGCAGGAGCTCAGACCACTGCGTCACTGAGGCAGGGGGCCCGGTAATATCATAAAATATACTGCTCTCCTCTTTGGCCTATTAGGCATATCGTTGTTTATTTTTGAGAGGACGGGGGCTATAGTTAATGCTATTCTTCTCATCTAAAAACTGCCCTACGCAGAGAGGGAATGTTGTGCGTACAAAGTTATGTGATAAAAAGTTGTAGTATAAATATCAAATGATGGTATTTGCAGCTGATGTGTAGCATCAGTATGAACCGCAGCCGTTTCTTGCAGCAATACAAGGTCTAAAAGGTCTAATTTGGTTAGAAAGGTTCCTAATAATGTCCTGGTCGGACGTTCTTCAAATTTTCTGCACTTGAATCTGAAGACCAGTCACGCTATACTCTAAAGTTACTAATGTTCTCAGTCATAGTTTCATGGCGTTCCAGATGTGCTAAATCGGCTTTAGATCCGGTGACTGGGCTGACCACAGTAGCTCGGGAACGATTTAAAGATACTGATGAGTACCACGTGAGGTATGTAGTCTGGCATAATCGTACTAGAATGTGGCGTTGGGATGTTCTGAAGGGCAAATAAAACCACACGACCCGGCAATAGATCCAGCGACCGAGCTGACCACTGTAGAACGGGAATGGTTTGAAGTCACTGTTCAGCAACGCATGCGGTATATGATCTGGTATTATCATACTACACTGGTGTGCTAAAATTAAGGACGAAGAGGAGAAATCAGCATAACGGCGGAACGAGAAGGCACAACTGACCGAAAGACCACTCAGGAGATAGACTAGGGTCCGGTACGGTAGGATATGCGCATATATGCAACATGACGGGGTGGGGGATGGGGGTGTCGGAAGGGTATAAACCACACGGGTGGTGTACGCTCAGCAATTCGGTGAAAGCTATTGCATGGTGTACATCGGTTTGAACGGCGTCGAGTTGCTGCTACCGTGTGATATGGCCAACAGGCAATCCAGTAGACGACATCTGGATGACTCTACCCGAGGCCGCGTCATTTGGAAGTTGGAAGAAGGTCGAAGTGTGACTAGTGTGGTCGAGGAGTTCGGGATTGCTCACAGCATCGTTTCACGAGCTTGGAGAGCATTTCAAACGACAGGAACAGCTGTCCGACAGTTTAGCAGTGGTCGTCCACGAGCAAACACGGGGGCGGATGACCGGTATATTGTCCTACAGGCGAGAAGACACAGGCGGCAGACAGAGGAAGAAATCGCAAGACACATGCAACAAACAACTGGACGTCTGTTATCGCGTTTTACCGTGGCCAGGAGGCTGCACAAAGGTGGTCTATTTGCATGACGACCAGTACGGTGTGTGCCATTAATGCCTGCTCATCGGAGACGACGGTTTCTGTGGTGCCAAGAACACAAGAACTGGACACATCAGCAATTGGGGTCGAGTTCTCTTTACGTATGAGAGCCGATTTAGTCTAACGAGCTATTCTGGACGTATACACATCTGGAGAGAGTGGGGAACACGCAACCACACCTCCAACATCATCGAAAGGAACCTGTTTGGTGGTGGCGGAGTTCTCGTTTGGGACGGTATCATGCTTGGAAGCCGTATTGACCTCCACATCTTCCAAGGAGGTTCAGTCACTGGTGTCCGCTATTGTACCGAGGTTCTCCTGCCTCACGTGCGTCTGTTTAGAGGTACTGTGAGTCCTGAGTTCCTCTTCATGGACGACAACGCTACACCTCATCGTACAGTGACTGTCGCAGATCTGTTGGAGAGTGAATATATTCAACGCATGGATTAGCCCGCAAGTTCCCCGGACCTAAATCCAATCGAACACGTGTGCGACCTTCTCGGGAGACGCTTGGCAGCACGTCACCAGCCGCCAGCAAAGATTCCGCAGCTGCGATTGGCGCTACAAGAGGAATGGGCCGCGATGCCTCAACAGCTCCTTGACAACCTCGTCCTCAGCATGGACAGACGTTGTAAATCCTGCAACGCAGTCAGGGGTGATCATATCACCTACTAAAGACTGGATTTTTCTTGGCAGCTGCCTGGCACATGGACGTTTCTGTCTTCTGTCCATGCAGTTGTGCTCGAAGCTACCTTTTCAATAAAGTGCCTTTGTATCCTTTGGATTCCTTGTTTGGACGGTTTTGCTCATTTGTCCCATATTCTTATATCTTGAGGATCTTATGGTATGATTTGAGTCGATGTGGAGCACTTCTGCACGACGTTACATTCGAAAAGCCGTCTCGTCCTTAATTTTTGCACGCCAGTGTATAATGTGGCGTTTGGGATGTTCGGAAGGGGTGGTGACACCAGAGGGCCCAGAATGTTGTCCACATGACTCTAGACGGGTAAATTACTGACGACGACTATGAAAGATTTCGCACTTCCCACCGGGATCCCAGCAGTCGGTATCTTTGGCGCTCAGCGACATGCTGCGTGGAAACTCTGGTGTGGACACGTCGCTATGCTGGAGAGCGTCCATCTTCTGTTTCAGGGGATGAACTGTCATTACTGAAGATGATATTTCGCCAAATGGCGCAACGGAGCTCGTTCGTTACACACCACTGCAATCTGGCACGATCTTCCTTCTTCGGAGCGACTGTTCTACCTATTGAACTACTCCGGCAAGGCTTATCGCAACAACTTGCCGTTTTTCACATGTGATATAGCAAAATGAGCCCTTTTCTAAATGTGGCGATATTCCACACGTCTTCCTACTCCGGAGCAGCTGTTTTACCGATTAAACTACGGCTACAAGGCTTATCGCTGCTACTTGCTTGTTTTGACTCATGCACTGAGAAAAACGTTTTGTTAATTCAACAAAACATTTTGCCGATATACAGTGAACAAAAAATTTTGTCGAATTTGCAAAATTATTTTGTTGAACATTATTGTTGATTTAACAAAACTTATTGTTATCACGACAAAACGTTTTGTTTATTTAACGAAATGCTTTGTCGACTTTTGGGAATTTGTTTGATCCAGCAATATATGGCAACAATATATGGCAGCAAATGTTTTGTTGTTGCAGCAATAAAACATTTTGTCATGATAACAATATATTTTGTTGGATCAAACAAATTCCCAAAAATCGACAAAGCATTTCGTTAAATAAACAAAACGCTTTGTCGTGATAACAATAAGTTTTGTTAAATCAACAAGTATGTTCAACAAAATAATTTTTGCAAATTCAACAAACATTTTTGTTGAATTAACAAAACGTTTTGTTTTTTCTCAGTGTGGTTCACCTCAGCAGTACGCCATACTTGTCAATATCAGAAACGTGACTGCTGACGGATACCCAGTGACCAAACGACTGATGAAGTCACTCCGCTGTCTGCCAGCACCATCATAAACTCCTACAAGCCGCGTTTCTGATATTGACAGGTGTGACGTAGTACTGAGGCGAACCATGAGTCAAAACAGCAAGTAGCAGTGATAAGTCTTGTCGCCGTAGTTTAATCGATAAAACAGCTGCTCCGGAGTAGGAAGATGTGGCATGGAATTTTACCACATGCAGAAAAGGGCTCATTTTGCTATATCACATGTGAAAAACGGCAAGTTGTAGCTATAAGCCTTGCCGGAATAGTTCAATAGGTAGAACAGTCGCTCCGAAGAAGGAAGATGTGGTTTTGAATCCTATCACCGGCAAAAAGGGCAGTTTCTCTATACAGTCATCTGACGGATCTGCCGATCATCCCAATAAGTAGTCAGTTTATGGGAACCGAATCCAAAACGACGACGTGAAACGTCTTCCCATGTCCATCGCTTCCGGCAGCTGCCAAGTGTTCGCGTTTCTCGTTCCAAATGCTCTTCAATTCGTCTTCATCTCATAAACTTGCGGCGCGACCTCGCTCAAATTAGCTGAGTTGATTTAGCTTTCGTCTGCGACCTACAAACGGCATTAACCTTCGACAATAACCAGAATTACGGGTCAGATTAGGTTTCTTTAAATAAACTGTTCATGTTTCCCCATTTAAAACTTTATCTACAACTAACGGAATCTGTGACGTCCGTCGCATTTTAAATTTAGCCAGGCCCACAATTTTCTCTTCATTTGTCACTGTTCCGCAGTTCTATGATTTTCATAAACATAGATCTATCCTTTCCGGATGGGGAAATTTTTTTTTTACGAGGACTGAAATTACAGAGGGTGCTTCAGGGAAGCGTTCTATGATATTCTAAATACATAAACTCAACAAGCAATTAATGCGAACACATGAATGAGCACGGTAAGTTGTTCTTCAACTTAAGAGGGAGAAAAGGGATTACTCCAAGAAATTTGACCTATATATATATTTTTTTTTATCTCGGTAGAAAAATATTGGAGGGGGGGGATGAAACTGGAGTGCTGAACTTTTCAAGCCTCACTGGCGAATGTTATTTTTTTCTATTCAGTTTGCATCCCGTTGTGTGCCGTCTGGAAACGAAAACCAGCCTTCTTTGGCAGTAGAAGTTGCCGTGATCCTATTGAACCCAGTGTTTCACATCTCCCTAGTAACTGCTTCGTGATTTTCATAGTTTGTCGTGCCACTTCGGACTCATAGTAGTCAATTCATATCCCTTCATCAATCACAATTTCGTGAAAAAATAAAAGTAATAAGAAAAAGTCATTTAGTTACTCGGGTAATGTCCTATCTGTATTAAGACATTACCTGCATATGACACATCATCCCTTCTGCAGACGCTCTACATGTTGCAGGTTCTCGTGTGTCAAGGCAGCAATTGGTCGGTAGCTGTATATTATTTCGTGTTCAGTGAAGAACGGTGATCGCTTTTCGCTCAGTGTCTCATCATCGACATTGACACATGTATGTACAAAAGATCTTCAAAAATATTTTTTAATGATTCCTCCTGATCTGCTAAGAACACTATAACAGCTCTCTCTTTGCAACGACTTTCTTTATCAGACGCTATTTCGAGAATAGTTTATATCCCCGTTATCAGGCTGCGATTTCTTTAAACGTTTTAACCGAAGCATCAAATTTTGAAACATTGTTCATCGAATGTCAGCTCTTTCCTATATTCCTCTGAAAAGAAGGAAATGTAAAATAATTTTTTCAGTGACATAAACAGCTGATTTGTACAGGGTGTCCACAATGTCTTGTTACCCCCCCCGTAATAGGAAATGTAAGTGAGCTATGTATCTGTTGTATGATGTATATGTTGAGGCATCCTTAAACATCCAGTGGATCCGTTTGGGCTCCGTCATTCTCGTGACAGAGAATAATTTTACGACATGTTCTGTGGGACATTTTCCGAAGCAGTTGCGGGGTGATACGAGAGAAAGCACGTCTCACTGCTTGTTTAAGTTCATCAGTGGTTTGGTAGCGCTGCTGTGCAACAACCCCCTTTATGAAACCCCATAGGGCATTATCACACGTTGAGAGATCTGGGCTTCGAGGTGGCCATTCAAATAGAGCGGGCAGCACTGCCGAACCTCGGCCGATCCAACGATCCCGAAAGACCTCACCAAGGTATTCTCGAACGGCGATTGCGTAATGGGCGGGTGCCCCATCCTGTTGGAACCATACGTCATTCAGAATGCCAAGATTTCCAAGTTGTGGCACAAACCAGGTTTGCAGCATGTCCAGATAAGTTGTCTGATTCACTGGACCAGCAAAGAAATACGGTCCAAACAGATGTCGACTATTCATTGCAGCCCATTCATGGCATGCGGAGAATGATGTTCCGATTTTTCGACATAATGTGGGTTTTCCTTGGACCACAACACAACGTTCCGTGATCGACAGCTGCAGTATATCGCACATTCATCACTGAAAATGACCTTTCCACGTTTTGGGATTGTGGCAAATGTCTGAAGCATCATTGAACTGCATCCCGTTTGCGGTTTAAATCGATGTCTGATAACTCCTGAATGAACATCGGGCGATATGCGTGCAAATTCAGGTCATTCTTCATGTGCCTATGCAGTGTCGATCGCGGTATTCCAAGCTCCGCTGATCGTTTGCGGAGCGACTTCGTCGGTGACCTGATAACTGATTCCTCGACCGCTTGACACTGTTGCACTCTGGTTGATGGTCTACTACACGCACGTCTTTTTGAAAGAATTGTACGTGCGTGTAGTATCACGCTATCCGTCGGTCCGTCTGTGGACACTATATCTGTGCAGTTACGAGGTGCGATGGAAAAGTATCCAGAACTTTTCCTCGCTTCGAACTCGCGCGACATATAGCAGGAAGCGTTTTGGCACAGGTTGACCTTGGAACCTACTGCGCATGTGCCGTAGGGACGTCGCTAGACTTCGAAATCAGGATGGGCAAGCATTATTTTTGGATGGGGCAAGCTTGATAACAACTTTTTTTTTTAAGAAATACTGAAAGAACGAATTTTTAATGATATATTGTTATTATTATTATTGAAGGTTTAACGACCATCGTGAGCAGCTCAATTGTCTATAAACAATCGCTCGCCCCTAATTTAGGGTCACGGATTCCAGGGAAGGGAGACAGCCCGTGCCGTAAGACAAAGACAACATTCATGCTTCACCGGAATTCCACCCGGGCCTTTCTCGGTCGAATGGCCATAAGCCAACACTTAGGCCACTGCGCCACAGGAGCGGTTTCAATGCTTTTCATTACCGGCTTCAAAAGAATTCGTGCAATCCACCCCCTCCACCTGGACACACATACATACACGGATATGACTAGTTACGCCACTGGTGTAAGATAAAAGTGTTGGTAGAATGTCGCCTTCAACTTTTTGTTTGCTCTGAATGCATTGTCTTAAATTGTTTTTCAAAATTTTGCATTTTTGCTTATGAAGATAGTACTGTACTTGAACAATTTATTTAAAAGAAAATGTCGTTTTTGTTTATGTAAATTAAATTTTAACGTCATGCCACGCAGACACAATACCTCTTCCCCCCTCCTTAATTACCTTCCTTCAAGCCAGAGACTTTGCCTTGCACTCCTCTCCTGCAAAGCATCGTTAGTCACTTTCTGCATTTTCACTGTTCCAGGACAGTCTTAAAAGCATTAGTGTAGCTTTAGACTCCACTTTCTGCGTTGGAATCCTCTATTTTGTATAGAAAACAAACAGAGCAATTAGTGGTGGACCCCCTCAGTGAATTCCTATCCACCCTCCTCATTAGCCCCTGACCATACAAACATGAAAAATAGGCTCTGCGGATGCTATTTTGATAACCTTTTTCGAGACTTAAACAATGCACGTCCTAGGGGGAAATACACTATATTGACGAAAGTCACCAGACACCTAGTAGAGAAACACAACATAGCTTTTATTGACATACATTAGTACGGTGTCGGTTCAGCTTTGGCCTTAATGCATGCACTGACCCTTCGAGACATGCTTTCGACAAGGTTTTGGAACACAGCGATAGGTATGTGCTTCCATTCAGTACATAATGCTGCCGCTAAATGTTGCTTAGTAGTAAGATTTTGTTCCAAACTTCTTATGCGGTGCTCTATGGGATTAAGATCAGGGATCTCTGCTGGCCAGTCCACGCACGATACGGAACTATCGTCAAACCACGCCGTAACAGTCTTTGCTTTATGGCTCGGTGCATTATCCTGCTGGTACCAACAAGACTCGGTTCCATAGTATTGCCACATACACGCAATTTTTCTGCTCCGTACATTTCGTCTTGCGTGTGCTCTCTTCGGTGTTCGGAGTATCTATTTGTGTGTGTGTGAGTTCCGTGAAGGTTCCAGCTCGTATCCCTGCCAAGTGGGTGAGTGATCATTTTGTTAAGTTATCTTCGTTTTATTGTCTCGGCCGAGTCGGCCAAGCCGTGAATTCTGCTTCGCCGTTGCGGATGGCTATATCGGGCGAAGGTGACGTCCCAGCTCTTGCTTCTGATACCGATTTTCCTCATCTTCCACCATCCACCAATGGCGGGCCTGCTCCGACAAGCCCCTCCTCTCCTAAGCGTTGTTCAGCTACCTTATCAGCCAATCCTACTGCTACGTCACTGTGTGGTGACCACCAACCTTCCCAGCAGGTGACAGAAGAGGCGATGGACGTTTCACTTTCGTCAGTGGTCTTACGTCATCACACTGCCCAGCCACTCCATATGCCGCCGTTCTTTCGAAGAAATATTCTCCACCTCCTGCGTCAGCTTCTATCAAAGGCCCTTATCAGATGAAGTGTGATGCTAACTCCAACTTCTTCGTCGATCTTCCAGCAACTTCTGCAGCTGGTCAACACTTCCTTAGTAAAGTTGACCTCGGAGTTGCCTTCCCTGCTCTTCCCAATACTAAGCTCACTGCTTCCAGCGCAGCACTTCCTTTACTCTTCCCGAAGTCAGCCGTCACACACGTAGGCCGGAAAGATGGCAAAGTAACCGCATATTTCTCTGATCCCAAATGTGCACTTCAAGTTATAAATGATGGACTTTCTATTGGTGACCGCCATATTAATGCCGATCCTATCTCCCACATGACTACTGTTCTGAGTTTTTCCCCAGTCCCGCCAGAAATTTCTGACGAACTTTTACAGTCCATTGCGCAAAACTTTGGACGTGTAGTTGGCACAATCACCACCTTTTCCTCTTTCCCAACCCAGCCGGAAGATCGTTATCTTCTTGGCCTACGGCGAAATGTAAGAATGGTTTTTCCGTCTGATGAAGCGAAACTACGAGTTCCACCCAAGTTCAGTATTCGTTGTGATACGCACATCCGTGATATCAACATTACTGTCGGCACTATGTGTTATATATGTAAAGGTTATGGACGCCCTCGTGCCTTATGTCCACATCGCACTTCTACTACAACTTCGACAGCCCAAACACCTTCTGCTTCAGCGGTACCCTCAACGACTTCAGCACAAGCCAATAGCAAAAGTAGCACTACAGCCGTTGGTCAATGCGCTACTTCAGACAAAAGTAGCACTACAGCCGTTGGTCAAGGCGTGACCAGACAAAAGTAGCACTACAGCCGTTGGTCAAGGCGTGACCAGACAAAAGTGGCACTACAGCCATTGGTCAAGGCGTGACCAGACAAAAGTGGCACTACAGCCATTGGTCAACGCGCTACTTCAAATAAAAGTAGCACTACAGCCGTTGGTCAACGCGTGACTTCACAACAACCTGCAGAATCCGGACCTGTGTATCCTTCTCCGCCACATCTTCCATCAGACACATCTTCGCTTGTTAGTTCACTCCCCCTCACCCCTCACTTGGGGGATGCTCAAGTACAATCGTCTGGTTGGTCCACTGCGTCTAGCAATTTCAAAGTACCTGACAACCCTGATGCTACCCCCCTCCATCGAGGTAGATGAAAGCGTCGAAGGACACACAATGCTCGTGTCAAGAAAGCCCGAACAACGACTGAGCTCTCTGACCGTAGCGATTACTCAGTCTGCTACACTGCATCAGATGCTTCTGTTGAGCTTGATACTGATACCGATACTGGCTCTGCTGACCCAGTTCTCTCACATGAATTTCTTCAATTTCTAAAAATCTTTTTCTCTTCCTCAAATTCCAGTCACCGGAGATGTTCTATATATTTTCTTTTCAGGTCCCCGTCAAAACAAACAGTCGAAAAGCTTTTTATCCTCTTATACTGCAATTCGACCTGATGTTCTTCTACAATTGCAAATCATCCGTTCTCATCTTCAAGCGGTGCCTTGTGAGACCTTTGGTGGTTCGCGCTGGATAACCAAATTCGTTCGTCGTTTAGACCTAATTTGCATAGCAGCCGATGACACAATCCAGCCACCATCTGACATTTCCGTTCAAGATAGTGAACTTAAATTGTAGGATGCCATGTGTTGTATCTTTCGCAACAGGCTTCTGTCGCGATTGCGCCTCGCATATGCGACTGCCTCAACTGACTCTCAGAAACGTTGCTTTTTCCGAATTTGGTCATCAAATCGAACCTGGTTTACTGATCAATCAGTACATGTACAACTCCTTCTTTGAGAACTGTTCTCCATTACTTTGCCATTTGTAATTTTACTTGTATCACTTGCACCTTGTAAAGTTCTTATCTATGACGTTCGCCACAAATTTTTAACCATTGTACTCTACTTATTCACGCTATCACATTGTCTTTTACACTTTCTATTTGACATCAACCATTCTATTACCGCACATGTTGTACATATTATTACTATTTCTTGCTCATTTGATATTAGCCTCTCATAGGCACCTACCCAGTGCACCACTACATTGTACATAGTATTATAACTAATCCTTTATCTTTGTTACACTTTTCTACTGGAATTGTTCATATTGATTCTTCACTGTGTATCTCTCGTGCATTACTCATGCACCATTGTTGTCAGTCACTTCTGTAGCTCAACTTATATATGTGAAGATACTCCTCTACTGTGTTTTATTGCCATTGTATATAGCACATCAGCATCTGCACATTTGTCATCTTTACTGTACATATGTCGTCAATTATGTTTCTGTTGGCACTGTAAATACAAGCCTTCTGTACCCTCCTCTCTGGTTTCTCAGTAAACAATTTTTGAAAGCCACAGAGTTGGTAGGGCACAATTGTCCAGAATATCGAGATAGACGTGCTGGTTAACAGGTTTGTCCACGATAACCAATGGGCCGGGACTATACCACGGAAAACACCCCTACACGAGTACACTGCCAGCTCCAAACTTGGCCGTAGGAACAGTATACACTGTGATAAATAGCGTTCCATCGGCTGCTGCCATACCAACACACGGCCACCAGACTGATGGATCGTGTATCTGGATTCATCAGTCCATAGGACCCGTTTCCATTGATCTACGGTCCACGATAAATGTTCTTTACACCATGCTAAACGACAAATAGCATTCTGAGTGGAGATGAAAGGCTTATGAGCAGTCGCACGACCACGGTGACCCATGGAATGAAGTTCTATGCGAATGGTACGTGCACATACCAAGGTTCCAGCATTTTTACTCACCTGTACACTGAGGTTTTGTGCAATACGCCGTCGATTAGCTGTAACGACTCTCCTGAGGCTTCGACGTCCTCTATTACTGATTTTATTTGGTCTGCCGGTACGTTTTGCTGCTTCAGGAATGCCATGTGTCTTCCATTTATTCAGTAAAAACAGTTGAATTGGATATGTTTAAACGCCTCTCGGTTTCTCTTATGGACAACCCACCAGTATAACACCCAACAATATTTCCTTTCTCAAATTCAGTTCTCTCCCGCCGCAGCATTTTCACTCAACCTCACAGTGTGATATGATCGCGGTCAGTTGCAGGCTTGTTTTTGTACCATTTGCAGCTGTATATCGCGCATCTTGACAACGCAGCGGATTCGTTCATTCGCTTTTAAAGGGGTGTCCGGTGATCTTTGTCAATATAGTGTACGTGGGACTGCATGAAATACCCAAGACTTATTACTTGGAAAAGTCCAGAGTATATTTTAAAGATAAATATACTGAAAAATGGTCCATTTTAAACTGGGAGGACAAGAGAAATTTCAGAACCCACCCTCGCATCCCCTTGGCGACGCCCCTGATGTGCCGTGAGTTACATCTCTCCTGCTCGTTAGCTTTGTTCTTAATATTGTGAATCTATTCGTTGCATTTGTCATGTCGGGAAAAAATGATAAACGAATTTCCATCAGATTTTGTCAAAAATTCGGAGAAAATTGGAAAGACACGTATTTAAAGTTGCCGAATGTCCATGGGGTGGATTAGAGCGCTGCAGAGGCAATATTTTGAGGCTCCAGCTCCAGCCGGGCCTGGGCCCACCTAGTTAATGCCCGGCCCGGCCCGGCATAGGTTTCATTTGCGTAACTGTCACTTGCTTTAACATAGACGGTATTTGTACTGTAACTTTTTTGGAATAACTCGAAACTCGTGTAAAAATAGAGCATAAGCAAATCAACTAACCCACCAGTAACCAGAAATACGGCAAATGCAAGAAATAGTATTCAGTTATCTTAAGTAAATTATCGTCATTTCATAATCGAGCCCTTCGTAGGGTCAGATCACTGTTTATACGAGTCAAGTACTGTCTTCTTTGACACTTCTGCCCAGAACATAATATAAACTGATGCTAAGTTACACACACACTAACATGCTTAATGGTTAACAATTAATACAACAAGCTCTCGTACGCAGAACAGGATTTCGTTCTGTTGGCCCGACGTGTAATAGCACAAAGCGGGAGAGAAGAATGATTGCGAGAAACAATCACGGGAAGGGAAAGACAGAGACTTCAAAAACAGAATGACCTAAATTTATCAACAATCTGACTACACGGTACACATGCAAGTGGAGGACCGTCCAAGCCCGCCTACGAAATTGTAGGCCCGGCCCGTAAGTTTTAAACTACTAAGCAGGTCCGGCCCGTTCAGGCCTCTATAGGGGGGGGGGGGGGATTTCATGAGTCGTGAACAAGTTTATGAGGAGTATAAACGTTTTTGGTGAAACTGTTGAGAGCAATGAACGGTCTGGAAGTCCCACAGCTAGGAAAAATGAAAACAATGTCGAACTTGTGCGCAAAACTGTTCAGGAAAATCTCTGAATCACTATTCGTGAGTTATCTGAAGACATCAACATTAGTTTCGGTTCAGTTCAGTCGATTCTTACGGACGATTTGTGTATGAAACGCTTCTCAGGAAAATTTGTGCGAAAATCGATCTCAGCTGAGCAAAAACAGGCCCATGTTTCAGCTGCTAGTGATATGCTTGAGTGGGCCGAAAAACGATGAAAACTTTTTAAGAACTATCGTAACTGGGGATGAATCGTGGGTTTATGGGTGTGACCCCGAAAATAAAGGGCTCAGTCTGCACAGTGGATGACCCCAAACTCTCCCAGACCCATAAAAGTGACAGAGCCGCAGCAATGTCAAGACGATGCCGACTGTTTTTCTCAATCATGAGGAAATTGTGCATCATGAATACAATTCATCAGGCCAGACAATCAACAAGGAGTACTACTGTCAAGTTTCGCGGCATTTGTGGGACGCAGTTTGTCGCAAAAGGTCGCCATTGCACGAAAGTAGCAACTCCACCATGACAACGCGCCTGCTCACGTATCGCAACTTGTGCAGCAGTTTCTTGCTAAGCACCGCATTGCACAGGTCCCACAGACACCTTATTCGCCAGATCTCGCTCCCTGCGACTCTTTTTTCTTTCCAAGAATCAAATACCACTTGAAAGAAACAAGGTTTCAATATATTGAGCAGATAGAACATAATGCGACGAAGCAGCTGTTCCCTATTTCAGATGACTTCAAAAAACGATTCGAGCAGTGGAAACAGCTCTCGGCTGAGTTTGTGTGGCTTCGGAAGGATTACTTCGAAGGCGATTAAGTTTCAAATCTCTAAGTCTTCTATTACTTTTTTATAAATCCAGTTTGCATACTTTTGATCACACCCTTGTATTTGTCCGATTTCAAAATTCTTTTTGCAGTCGGAAGCCTAAACTATGTGAACGGCGATCCACATGATTTAATCTATTTCCGCCGCATAACTTCGCCACTAAGGGGCGTAAAGGCCCATTCTATTAAATTCAAAATACACTCATCGTCAAAAAAATAGTTGCACCCAGAAGGAAGCAACCGACAGGAATGAAACTTGGTGGGTAGGTGTGACATCGTCAGACATGCAAATGATTCAAGTATTACGCTCGGCCGCGCATGTGACGCAAGCAAGGAGGGGTCGTAGCGCTGCGTCTGACCTGCTATATAAGGCCGTCCTGTTGCGTGTGCTTGCCATTCTGATTCGCGTTGTTGTGTTGGTTTCATCCTTTGTAAGTGAAGTATGACTCGGAAAAAAGTTCGGAAGCAATTCGAGCAGTTGGAGGAGTTCGAGTGGGGCCGCAACGTCATGCTCCGGGAAACGGAATGGTCTTATCGCCGTATTGTGCGCCATACCGGTCGTGCGGATATCATCATAGCACGCTGTTGGTGGCAGTGGATAGAACAAGGCACGCAGCACAGTAGGGACAGGAAGGCTCTGGGAGACCTAGCAGAGCCACGGAGAGAGAGGCCCGACGGGTTGTCCGACATGCGCGGAATGACCCAACAGTCACGATTTGGGAAATTCAGCGAGCAGTGGTGCCCTCCATGCATCGTCCGATTAGTGCCAGCACCATTGGCAGACGCCTGCACGACGTAGGACTACACGCACGCAGACCGTTACAACGACTGCCCTTAACACCATTACATCGTCGCCAAAGACTGCAAAGGTGTCGTGCCAGACTGTCATGGAGCCACTCAGAATGGCAGCTGGTGATATTCAGTGACGAGTCCCACTTTTGTCTTGGAGGAGACGACCACCGAATCCGTGTGTGGAGGCACGCACCGTGGTCAGCGCCAAGATGAACGGTTGGTTGTCGAGCGTCACACTTCCAGAAGGCCTGGTGTCATGGTTTGGGATGCAATTATCTACGATGCCAGATCACCTTTGGTGTTAATTACAGGCGCTTTGACAGCCCAACGTTACGTTAATGAGGTCCTGCAACCAGTGGCCCTACCTTTTCTGAACGGTCACTCAGGTGCAATTTTCCAACAGGACAACGCTCGTCCGCATACTGCTGCTGTCTCGAGAGCTTGTCTTCAAGGCACTGACACTCTGCCATGGCCAGCCACATCGCCAGACCTATTGTCAATTGAAAATGTGTGGGATTCTATTGGACGCGCTATCCACACTCCACCCCTACCGCATAATCTGCAGGAACTGCGTGAGGGGATTCAAACTGCGCATGGAATGGCTATCGCAGGACACCATGAGAAACGTGTACAACTCCATGCCGAGACGTCTGACATGCTGTGTGAGCAAACACAGTGGCCCGACGTCCTACTGAGAGATTCTACTTATTGGTGTGTAACTCAATAAATATTGCCCATATCAGTCTCAATGTTTAATCATTTATTGTTACTGGTAACCTTTACCTTCCTCCCGAATAGCATTGCAATCCGACACGTCCTTCTGGGTGCAACTAGTTTTTTGACGATGAGTGTATATTTTACTCTATACAACTGCCTCTAAAAAAAAATAATAAAAATTCTTATCTCCAGGTATCTTTTTTCGCAAAACCATTTTACGTGCAGTTTCAATTTGAAATATTGCATGGTGTTGTAACAGTGCTGTTTTACCCTTTCCTTATATTACTGAAATAAATTTGAATCAGAAGATTGCCAGGTTCCTTGAGCACTGTAAACATCAATAGAGTAGTAATAGTTCATTCAACAAAAGCGATTTGACGTTTGATAAAATCCTTTATTTTCGTGATTTCGCTTACTTAATTATTATTCCGGGTCACCTGTGATTAGTCCATCTCTCATGTTCTAAAACTCCTCGCTATATACATTCATGCTTACCGGTCGGGCCAGAGACAACCTCTCCTTCTCCAAATTCTACTTGCCCCAAAACATCTAACTCCCTCCTTCGCTCTACTGCCGTCAGACGCATTCTTCCCTAACACACGTCATCATTCCACCTTCAGAAGTGGTGTTCTCCCTAACTCCTTCTCCAAAACGCATCTCCAGCCTCGTTCGAACACCTTCTTCTAATTCCGTCTCCATCTCCATTCCTAATGACCACCCGAAGGACGGAAGTCCATCATAATGAGTCGCTTTAAAGCTCTAAAAAGCCTTACTCTGTTGTCGCTATCTATACACGAAATGCTGTGTGTTGTCCTTCAGGGAGTCCGCTGATAACAAATCGTTTCCGGAGACTTGCTGGCTCTCCCAAACCGAACTCAAAAATCATATCCTTAAGTAGATTCCCACGATTACTTTTAAAACATTCTAAAACTGCCAGGATTCTTAATTATTTACATATTCATTAAAATTCACCAATTAAAAGATATTTACATTGCATTACATTTCATAAAATAAACATTCTCGTTCCATTACGCCATTATTGAAGGTTATTTACATTTACCACTATTACAGTGTCACCACTACTAGGGAGCGTGAATGAATGTTGCATTTCCTCCGAAATCTCGGCTCCTACGAGCGTCGTTCAAAAAGTAACGAGACTGATTTTACATGGGGAAGAAGTGAAAAGCAGTGAACATATGTACTTACACTTACATACTTTCGAAGTATTCTCCCTCTACCTGAATGCACCGATCCCACCTTTCTGTCCACTTCCGGAAGGTGTGTTCGAAACCCTTCTTCGACATGTGGTTCAGGATGCCCATTGTTCAGTTCAGTATTTGATGCAAACCGACTCCAATGAAGTTGTTTTTTCACTTCAGGGAATAGGTGGAAGTCACACAGTGCCAGATCCGGTAAATATGGATGGTGTGCCATCATTTCGATGCCTAGAACTTAGATAACCTGCTGCTGGGTAAGCAAAGCACGATGTGCATGGGCATTATCTTGATGTAGACTCCTACCAGTTTGTGCATATTCTGGGCGTTTTGGAAAATTTTATTTTTTAGAGGACCACTGAAGACTTCAGGATAATAGGCACCTGTAACAGTTTTTCCTTGTGAAGCAACATAGTCATTCACAATTCCCTTTTTACCGAAGAAAACCAGGTTAATGTCCTTTTTCCCTGCACCTTTGCTTTCTTGGGTCGGAGACTGTGAGTGTTTTCATTGGGTGCTCTAGTACTTTGTTTCTGGATCGAAATGGTGAAAAAATGTTCCATCACATGTGACGACTCGATCTAAAAAGTGCGGCTCATGTCGTAGCCGGCACTTCCATTGGCGACAAGTGATAACACGATTTGCCTTGTGTTCATCCGTGAGAAAGTGGGGAATCCACTTTGCAGCGACCTTTCGGTACCCCAACCGGTTTGTCACAATGTCATCAACGGAACCAACGGACATGTGCATCCCATTAGCAACCTCGTCAATGGTTGCTAATGGGATGCAGATGTCCGCGCAAGAGTGCCTCAATGGTAATGACATTAAGCTCCGTAGTCGATGTCGAAGGTCTACGGGTGCGTGGCGCATCTTCCAGACTATTTTCACCATTCACAAATTTCTTGTGCCACTCAAAAACTCTTGAACGGGACAAAACATCTTTCTTATAGGCTGTTTTAATCATTTCGTGCGTTTCTCTGGGCGGTTTTATCCAAACGCACGCAAAATTTTATAGATGCTCTTTGTTTCAGTTTTAAATTCATACTAGGTTACAGAAACAGGTCTGAACTCTACGCCGTCTACTACAAGAATGAACAATCGGAGCGCTGTAACGACGCGTCGTCAGGTAACTGACCTTGCAGGTGTTCCGACGCAGGCAGAAGCATTTTTATACGTGGGATTGTTTTGGCGCTATGACGTGTATGACAACATTACCATTTTTTCTTTTCTTTCGAAGAAAACATTACGAATCCAAACGTCCGTGGTATTCGTGCCAACTGATATGCATCAATCGATTCACTGCTGTCTAGACACGATATTAAAAGACGGAAATAGTTGCAAACTAAAAGATGAACTTTATTTACAGCTAAAACCAAGTTAAAAAGCATGCAAGATCTTTCGGACCCAGTATGGGTCCATCATCGAGCACCGCATGGGTAGGATTCCGTTCTTTTAAACACGGAAAATCCATACCACAATGCATCAGCATGAAGGCGCTGCTCCCAATTGACGCATGCGCACTCGACATAATACACTTAACATGCAAATAATATGAAACTACAAATAAAGACTGTTATGGATTACAATGATATATACAATGGTAAAAACATAGTGTTTCCAAGATGCAGGCAATGCACATGGTGTGTCGTCATTATAACATTGACTAGAAAGCATAGTAATATATACGCTTTCTGTGAATAACAAACTGGGTTCTGTCGTAGTTGTTGCTATGCAAGTGGTATTATTCCAATCTCATTGGAATCCTTATTGGAATAATTCCAATCTTATTGGAATAATACCACTTGCATAGCAACAACTACGACAAAACCCAGTTTGTTATTCACAGAAAGCGTATATAGCTGTTGCTATGCAAGTGGTATTATTCCAATCTTATTGGAATCTTTGTTGGAATAATTCCAATCTTGTTGGAATCTTTGTTGGAATAATTCCACTTGCATAGCAACAATTACGACAAAACCCAGTTTTTTATTCACAAAAAGGGTATATAGCTGTTGCTATGCAAGTGGCATTGTTCCAATCTTATTGGAATCTTTATTGGAATAATTCCAATCTTTATTGGAATAATTCCAATCTTATTGGAATAATACCACTTGCATAGCAACAACTATGACAAAACCCAGTTTGTTACTCACAGAAAGCGTATATAGCTGTTGCTATGCAAGTGGTATTATCCCAATCCTATTGGAATCTTTATTGGAATAATTCCACTTGCATAGCAACAATTACGACAAAACCCAGTTTGTTATTCACAAAAAGCGTATATAGCTGTTGCTATGCAAGTGGTATTGTTCCAATCTTATTGGAATCTTTATTGGAATAATTCCAATCTTATTGGAATAATACCACTTGCATAGCAACAACTACGACAAAACCCAGTTTGTTACTCACAGAAAGCGTATATAGCTGTTGCTATGCAAGTGGTATTATTCCAATCTTATTGGAATCTTTATTGGAATAATTCCAACCTTATTGGAATAATATCACTTGCATAGCAACAATTACGACAAAACCCAGTTTGTTACTCACAGAAAGCGTATATAGCTGTTGCTATGCAAGTGGTATTATTCCAATCTTATTGGAATCTTTATTGGAATAATTCCAACCTTATTGGAATAATATAACTTGCATAGCAACAATTACGACAAAACCCAGTTTTTTTATTCACAAAAAGTGTATCAAGCTGTTGCTATGCAAGTGGTATTATTCCAATCTTATTGGAATCTTTATTGGAATAATTCCAATCTTATTGGAATAATACCACATGCATAGCAACAACTACGACAAGAAGAACAGAATCCTACCCATGCGGTGCCCGATGACGGATCCATAGTGGGTCCGAAAGATCTCGCATGTTTTTTAACTTGGTTTTAGCTGTAAATAAAGTTCATCTTTTAGTTTGCAACTATTTCCGTCTGTGAATCGATTGATGCACAACATTACCAAATTTGGTTTTCTTTGAAAACAGCATCACCAAATATTTTTTAAAGTCATAAACCAATTTTTTTAATGCTATACATCTTTCCTGACAGTAGTAAAGTAAATCCCAAGTACAAAATTTCGATGTAACGAAAATGGGTAACGTCAGTAGTTAAAACCATTGTTGAAATCTGATTTTTGAATGTTGTCCCATGATGTGACACTACAGTAGTTAATTTCATTGTTGCTCAACAGTACGTTTTACTAAACTATCCTGAACGTTATTTCATCACATTTTGCACAAAAGTAACAATATCTCATTGCAATCTGCAATAAATTACGAGAATCGGAGAATGTGTTGCTAAATGTGATAAAAGCTGTTAGAAAAATTCATTTTTGATGCTATGAAAACGGTGCGTCGTAGCGAAATATGGTTTTCTCTGGACTCCTTTTTTCTTCTGGGAGGGTGGGTGGGGTGGGGGATAAGGAGTTATTTGCTACTGACGAGAGCTTTAAATTTATGTATAACACGATGGGGTGTGTAACCTGTGAACATCCTAAATCAAAAGTTACCAATCACTAACACACTTGCCTGTCAGCTTTTCTTCCGACTTGAGGTCAGATTTCAGCCCGCTCACGCGCAGATGGACTTTCGAAGCTACATCACATTTAATCGGTGTCAGGGTCGTTTCTTACGTTCGTCTAAGTCTGAATGAAACACAGTTGAGTCTTATTATTGTGACTCGACTGACGTCAACACCTCCTACTTTTGACGTCAACAGCGCTTAGCCAATGAAAGAAGGCACATGTCGTGAGCTGGCTTGGAGGGTATATAAGGTGTGATGTAGGCAATCTGAAAACACAGCACTCGTTGCTGTCATGTATAAAAGCATAGATTTGTCAAATTTGCAAAAAGGGATGATTATCAGCTTTCGGGCCAAGAGTGGCAGTATTTCTGAAACAGCGCAGTTTGTGAACTGTTGGCGTGCTGCTGCGGTTAAAGTGTATCGTGATTGGAGAAATGGCACCGTTGCGAATAAGCGACGCGGAAACTGCGGAGCACCACGTGTCATTGATGTGAGAGGTGAACGTCGGCTTTGAAGGTGCGTGAGGGCCGATCGCCACGCTACAGTGGAGCAACTCACTGGCCAAATGAACCAGGGGGCTACCAGAAGTGTGTCTAAAACGACAGTTCAGCGAACCCTGCTGAGTATGGGGCTCCAATGCAGACGGATGGGCACTGCACCTATGCTAACGAAGGTGCATCGGCAGAAAAGGCTTACATTTGCCCTGCAGTATTGGAATTGGACCTCCACTGCTTGGCAAAGGATTGCCTTTTCCAATGAGTTACATTTTCTGCTTCATCGAACTGATGGACGTTGGCGTATAAGACCAAGAAACATCGGAGAACAAACACTCTTCAACCATTGCTGAAATAACACAAGCTGGTGTGGCCAGCATTATGGTCTGGGGAATGTTTTCGTGGCATTCCCTGGGTCCACTCATACCTGTGAATGCACTATGGATCGAAATCGTGAATCCATCCTTGCAGACCACCTACACCCATACATGCGATTGTCTTCCCTGGGGCGGATGGGATCTTCCAGAACGACAATGCGACGTGCCACACAGCTAGAAATGTCCGAGACTGGTTGCAAGAGCACGATAAAGACTTTAAAGTACTTCCCTGTCCCCCTATTGAGCATCTGTGGTACCACCTGGATCGTGTTGTTCGCACTATGGATTCACCACCACGTACCCTCCAGCATCTTTCAGATGCACTGCAGTCAGCATGGCTCCACATACCTGTGAACATCTTCCAGCACCTTATTGAGTCACTCCCAGCCCGTCTAGCAGCTGTCCGCGCTGCACACGGCGGTTACACTGGATATTAGCTGGTGGTCACAATGTGACTCGACCGTGTATATAATAATAATAAAAATAAATATTGTTTTCGAAAAAACTAAATAGTCAAAATACTACTATTACTGCCGCCATCATTTAGTAAATATTTACTTTTATGATACATATCTACATTCATTGGTTTTACGACAATAACATTCATTAATCCACTTACCTAAGCACCGCTCAATATCAGGAATTAATAAACTTTGTTACAATAATTCCACTTAATATGTACTGGATTGGTGCTCGGTGTAGTCATGAGTGACGCGAATATACGCAATATGGTGTATGTAAATAAATGTATACTCTCGAATAACTCGTTTTATTTCCCACCCACAAAGACCATGGCATGCAAAAGATGCACAGTATAAATTATCTGCAAAGAGAACTAGAGTACTTTCGATTTTTTTTTCCTGTGGAAAATATGCGGAAGAGGATTGGACAACCTTAAGCAACGAGCAAAACAGTTTCATATTTAAGAACATTAAGAGTAATCTTTCTCTCTAGAAGTTAGCTTCCCTTCCTCAATTGGATTAAAGATCTTACAACAAGCTCTTCATCCGTAAAGTAGAGAGAGTGAATTCAATTGGATAACTTATGAGTCATAGGAAACACTTCGTTCATGAGAGTATAGACTCGCCATTTAAATTTCTGCTTCTTTCTGATCCCCATCCCCCTTTCTCCCAGCATTTTTTTTTTTTTTTTTCACCTCTGGCAACCAATCGCGTGCGCCGATGGCACCAAGCCACCAAACTTACGAGCAAAGAACTGTGATGACGCTTTTGACGTCACTGCTACCCACCGTGCAAACGGAAGCCACCACCTGTCAGAGTTCGGGGTCAGAGAGTAATAGAAATAGGCCTGTCACGGTACGGTGGGAGGGGGTTGGAGAATAGGGGAGGGCAAGACACCGGGAGTGAGAGTACCTGAGCGATGTTTGGTGGTTGTCCTCTCCTCACTTTTCGTTTGCGAGGTAAGCGTGAGTGACGGACAGTTTTTTCGGAGATGGAGCTTTGGTGCGGAGAGCTACGAGCTGACCCATGTCCCAGGGCAGAATCCGATCCTGCGCTGACCCGTGATCCGAGGGTTTTAAAGAGGCTGCTGAGTTCCCAGGGTCCTAAATTTCGACACATTTCTTCGCGTTGTTACTTTAGAGAAGTTCAAGATGAGATTCAACCGCACATGAGGAAAATAGTAGCCAAGTGGATGTTAGAGGTAAGAGAAGAATTACTTAACCCCTTTGAAAACTTCCATGTTTGTTTACAAAACAAAAAAACAACAACAAAAAATTGAAAGATAAACATTACGGCATTACACAAAGCTTAAATTTATTAATTATGCTTCAAACGAGTAATTCATTAGCAGAGAAAAACGCATAATAAGGGAAGAGCTTTTCAAAAACTCCAAGAAAAAATTAGGATGATTAGTTTATATGTAGCAATTTTAATACGTTCGCTATTAAGAAGAGATTTTAAATAAAAATCTGATTTTGTTTCTCTCAACTACCCGAGCTACTAAGACACGCTGACGACTTCACAAAGTTCCTCGATCTGCATTCATTTCTAAAACTAGAACTCTTTTTTTCAACCATCAATTATGACCAAAAGCCCTTTTTTGTTCTTCCTTTCATTTTGTCAGAGTTTTCATGTGTTTATGGAAGATAAGTCCCAAGTTTTAAATTTCTTCATGAAGTCATTTGCTAACTTCTACACTCACCGGACGGTTTCGTTTTAAATCAAAACTTCGTGGGCCATTTTCTTTAAACTCGAAACATACTTCGTTCGTCTTAAATAAAACATTCAGCTTCATCTTTAATTCTGAACTTCAGATTTCTAACGCAAGCGGTTAGTTAGGGAGCTACTTTGTTTACATTTTCACAAACAGAAAAGCGAACTATCGGCATACGAGAGCAGTTGCTTTTATCGTAAGCAAACCCAGAAAGCAGGCGGTAGCGGAAACATTGAGGATCAGTTTTAAACTCACAACGTACTGACATTTAATCTTAAATCGAAACTTCATTCACTGTATTCTTAAAAAATCAACAGACTTTGGTCATATTCTTTAAAATGTGGTGTCACATTGGTTAATTTTTTTATTTTATCCTACACCGACCTATTAAGTGGGCCACAGTAGAAATATGACGCTAAATTAGCATTTCCGCGTGTAGCCTTCGTGCGAGCTATTAAAAATTATATTTGAAACTTGATTGTGACACTGAAATTTAAGTGTTCAGTATTTGGTTAATTAACTTAACCTAATTGTATTTAGTAAAGTATTGTATTTACTTTTGCAAATACAAAGTTTATGCAGGTTTTTAAGCACTCTGTTAGCTTGTCAGCATTTGACGAACACCGTAGGTGTCGGCTACGGATATGCGCTGTTGCTTAAGCATACCTCCGCAGAAATCATAATCTGAATTCTACCAGGGTAACCAAAATTATCTTTTGGTAACAAGTTGCATATTATAATTAGAACTTGTGGAATAAAATTGTTTGGAGGTGTCTATCAGGTGACATCAGCAAAAGATGATTAAAAATCAAAATTAATATATTCAACTTACACTTTTGAAATAGTGTATGTTGAATATATAAATAGTTCAGTGATATATTATATGAGTTATTATTTTATACTAAATTCAGTAGAACAAACATTTTTCAAATCTATGGAGAAATTAAAGAGTTAATTATTAAGAAAAATATGAAGGAAAACAAGATGCCTCCCCAGTGGTCGACTGGTACGAGGCGTTGACTACTAATCTCTCGTCCGAGATTGGTCTCGGCGAGGTATAGATGATTTCTCCTCCGTGGATCCACCAGCTCCAAATTAAGTATGGTTGACTGCTGATACATCCAACTGAGGTGCTCACAGTGATCGTTAAACCCCAAAACAAGAACTTCTTTTTCCCGTAATATATTCAAATTTGCTCACAAGCGTGAGGACTGAATAAAAAACAGGCACTGTTTCCAAAAGTGTTCAAAAGTTTACTACTGGATATCCGTTACAGAAAATTAGTGTATAAACGGCACTGGGATTTTTTTTTTTTTTTTTGTCGGGTATACCCGGAGATTTACAAACGTCTACGCCTATGATGAACACTCATAAAAAAAAAAAATCCTCGAAAGCGTGTGGCCATCTACTGTAGTATTGTGTTATATAGCAAGGAATCAGACAGCGATGATTTTTCGGTATGCTTCTATTGTCGTTATACCAGTTCTTTTTATGACGTTTCTCCACTTTACTTCTAATCCCTTTTATAACAGCCGTTTGTAAGTCTCTTTGTTTGACAAAAATATTGAATCCATTTATATGCACGATTCTGACATCAGTTACCTGAGTAAAATAAATACACGAGCAAACGAAGAGAGAGAAAAAAAGAATGAAAGAAAGAAGGAAAGAAAAATAGTGGTGATTTTGTGATGATGTAATTTAAAAGTCATATTGATATATACACTCACTAATCTTTTGTTTCATATTTTCTGATATTCTTCCTTACATTTACGAAAACTTCGGGGCAACAACAGACCTGCGTCTAATATTCTTCAGTTAAGCCATCACATTTCTGTCATTATTTTCAAGCAACTTCCACTTGAAATGATTCACGTGGAAATTAGACAAAATAGTCCCAGTTTGAAAGAATAAATTTCTTCTTCTTCTGGCTTTCTTACTAATCACTTCAAGTGAAAATTATTCTTCAACATAAAAAAACTTTCTGTTAAAAACTATAGATCGTCATTAAAACATTTTTCATTTGAATAATAATATAGGAGGCCAAGATTTCAATGAAAGGTAGCATTTCCATTAGTGAAGCATGAATACTTTGACCTTTATTTTATTATTATTATCATTATTATTACAGTTGTGACGTGGGCCTTACGTTAAAATCTAATATATTCGCAGGTATCATTTCTGAGATGAGAGGGAACACTTCCACTATTAGTAAAATCCAGATTAAAGATATTGAATTTCCTATATATTTGTTATAGTATTTGTCAGTTTTAATCATATTTTTCCTGTAAAGGAGGACCTCATCCAGAACTTCGAAAACATAAATACCCTTTACCTATCCATTTCAGCAAAGAAACTGCATACAATTTCCATACCACCTAAAACATTTTCAGGAGGTTATTGATCAGAAAAAATGGAAAATCATGATAATTTATCGAAAATTTCTAATATGAAATACCAAAAAGGAGGGGAAAGAAAATGTTTCTCGTCGTCGTTCAGCTGAAGAATACGAGAGAAGTGTTCGTTTTTCTCTTAACTGAATTTAGGTAAATTATCTTTAACACACGTAACGGAAGGATATTAATAATTTAGCTGAATTTGTATGATTTAGGTAGTTTTTGTCAAATTCGATAACTTCTTTACACTCCCATTTTATTTTGTCCATGAAAAGGATATTTCAGAAGATAGCAGATTTTGAATTTTTTTCCTGAAATGTTTTCAAAATTATTCGTGTAGCTTATTTCCTGGATTATTCACGTCGTTCTAATAAACATCGTCAGTTGTGCTATTTTGAACCTATTCTTTCAATCTATATTTTGATAGGATCAGGAGAAACCTTGTAAAACTCAAATAGGTGTGTGTACAATCAAGACATGTTAAAAAAATTCCTCCTGTGATCATGATAAAAAAAAAGCTTTCAATTTGTTCGTAGGCATGTTATTCTAATGTGTAATGGCACAATCACGTGCTGTTTCTATTCAATCTTCTTCTTCGAACAAGCAAAGATTTCGTTTTCCCAGTGGATGGTACTCTCTTCCATTGAAATCCCAAGTCTTTATGATTTTCATATTTGGGGTGGTTCTTCTTAATGAACTCAAAATTAGGCGATGCTCTACAAAAAACAAGAATTCATTATTGATGATGCTAGTTTTACAAATTATTTCCAACCCTTTCCCTTTTACAAGCGAGAAGTGGCACTACAATGGTGGCTTGTTATCGTCAGTTATCTGAATAAAATGGTAACAACGTTGTTATCATTAACACTGCTCATGCATGCATATACGAATAATAATATCTTGGATTCTTCACAATGATACAATGTTCTCATAAACGATATACTGAACACGTATATGAGCAAACAGCAAAATAAAGTATAAAAATATACAAATAATTTTCATTCTCTGTTTGTTTTACATAGATAATTTCAAAGCCCTGGTCTATTCCTTAGATTTCATTTTGATCTTGAAAATTTCTTTTTATCGCATTTAAAATACTGATATAAGTGTTATCATACTTAAATAGAGTTTAGTTAAGGTGAGAATTATATTCCAAAATTTTCTAGTTTTAGTGTATATATATGTATATATTTCATTTTGGAAGAGCTTTGCGCAGGATCGTTATTAATTAGATATTTTTTAGAAGTGTTGTTTTCTTAGAAATGCAGTATGTTGTTATTATACTTGGACTAAACATAGGAGCATAAGAGTTAACAATTGCTCCTCATCTACGTGCACTTTTTATATCCGTGCATGTTATGAACGAACCCGACTGTAATTGTTATTTTATTCGCAGTTCTCTCTAATCAAGTCCAGTCTTGCCAGCAAGACAAGGGAAATGGCCTGAGCATTCACGTATTCTCTCTTTAAACACGTTCAAAGAGGAAAAGAAAAAATCTCGAACTTCTCTCCCCTGGTTGTGGTATTTATTTGATTAAAACATAGTCTTAGTGCAAGTTGCTTGGGTGGGACGGGCTATCTCTATTATTGTTATCATTACAGTTTTTATTCTTAGAATTTTTTTTTGTGACGCTTCACTTGATCCGATGTAAAGAGAAGTCACGTGACGTGTCCCTTTAAACGCTCGGCCTCTCCTTCGCTACTTCACCGCATCCGGATGACACAGGAAGTGGCGTCCGATGCCATTGTGAGCAGAAACTGGGGATGCAGAAGAGAGGGGAAGAGAGAGGAAGGTGAGGTCGGTCGGAAGCTAAAGCGATGATGCTGAGGAGGCGATTCAAGCAGATGGAGCAAAAGGCAAGGAAATCCTGCGCATTGATTCCGTGTCTTTTTCCTTTCTCCGGCGACCTGTACCCCGAAAAAATGCAGAGCTGTAACGATTAAAAGAATTTTTTAAATAATTTATACTCACAGAAATGCTCAGGGGAAAAAATCCAGTGTTTCATCCTTCCTTTGAGCAAACTACAAAAATGATAGACATAATCCATTCGGCTTCAATTACAAAAACATTTTAACCGCTTGGAGAAGAAACTGCTTCTTTTAAAATGATATCTTCAAAAAAAAAAAAAAAAACTGAAAATGAGAAAACTGTACAATTCGAAAGAATCTGACGAAAGTAACTTAATTCTAGACGGGTATACTAGAGAAAAACAATGTGGAAACTCAGAATTACTTCCCCTCGCGGAAGTATATAAATGCATTGAACATGCTAGTATTAATAATAACAACCGCGTCGGCAGAAAAAAAATTTGTTAAATAATATCTTTACGGAAAAAAAGAAGTGCAAATAAGAAAGTTATGGAGAAAAACAATGTTGAAGCTCAAAATTACTTCCTCCCGCGGATGAATATGAATACATTCAATTTGCAAGTATCAGAAATATCACAACCGCGTCAGGAAGAAAACATTTTCTTTTTAAAATAACATTGTCACGAAAAAATTACAAATAGGAAAATTATGGAAATTGATAGATCCAATCCGAAGATACCAATTTTGATGTATGAATTTTAAAATAAAGCAAAATGGAAGTTCGGGACTACTTCCTCTCTCGGAAGGATCTAAAACATGTTATGCATCGAATTCTAGCAATGTGGAAGCTTAACCCTTTCCCGGTCGACCTTGGATCAGACAATGCCTTATTCAGTGTTTGAAGGAACAATGACAATAAATCATCACGATCGCTAGTTAGTAAGGGATTCCACATGCCTTTATGGTTTCACTATATCCCTGTAGAAGAGAAAAGTACAAGGGCCAAGAAGTCTCCCAAGAAAGTTCAGAATGAAAAGAAAAAATCTGAAGGAATTACGATTTACCATATTTATTTGAGTGATGTGTTAATTTTTTTTTTTTCAAATAGCATCATCGAAAATCATTCATTTTATTTTTAAGGATTAAAGAGAAAGGCAGATAAACAGTATGTTCGCAGTGGAGGAGTGAGGTGTACAGTCAAGGAACGCGAAAGAGCTGTAGTAGTGCCTTCGTGCCTGACAAACACATACCAGAAATTAGCACCTATTTGTTAGGCAGTAATATCCTACAGAAATCCTAGTTAAGACGATTCTATTTCGGTTGTAGGAGATATTGTGGACAGAGATTGTGAAAAAAAAAAAAAAAAGCGACGGGGAGATTGATAACAAGTTAAATATGAAATTTTTTATCTTTAATGGGCATAAGTTATAAGGACCATTCAGTTTCTAGTTTCAGTTTGTTCTTATATTACGTAATACGTAATGGTAAATGCAATTACCTTTCGCTTTTTTTTATTATTATTATTCCTATTATTCTCATTGGCATGTAGGGCCTCTCATGATTACATTGCAGTTTCCCTAACAACATTATTTTTAAGTCCCTTTCATTTTTATATATTTTAGCGCCATGTATGCTGAGGAATTTTTTAAAATTAAATTTAATGTTTTCTGCGAAACTATGATGGAATTAACATATAAGTTTTGAACACTAATTGCACCTGCCAAGTATAAGAGCAGGTTCAAATGTTGGGAAATTTCACGAAACTGAGTTATAATAACTGTTTCGTTATGAAAGAATTGCATGCGCTGAGACCGAGAGTCTTTCCATACATACACAGGGGCGGATTGGCCCACCGGGACAGTATTCCATTTGTCCGTATTTTTTGGAACCAACGAATAATTATTTCGGTACGTATGAACAATAATTCTTAACTTCATGTAAGCATTATATCTGTGCGAATAGCTATTTCCCGAAAAGAAATAAGAAGTGAAGCTAACTACTATTAGACGTAGGTCGTTCAACGTGGAGCGCAGGATCATTGGTAGGCCCTACACTCTTGTAATCTTGAAGGAGACACTAGTACCCATCATCTCCACCCCGTTATCCACAGACTAACACAGAGCACATTCTGACAATATTCCTATATGGCGATATCCTATCTTTCTTTTAAGATAAATGTTTATTTTAAGATAAATGTCGGTGCGATATCCTATCGCACCCACATTTATCTTAAAAGAAACAACGATTAAACAGTACTGGTTCATGTGTCAAAATAAGGAGCAGACTTAAAACGGGCATCTAATCAGGAAGATTAACCAATACCATTGCGCAGTAAGTGATGAGTGACTAAATAAATACAAAATTTAATTGCTTAGGAAAATTGTTGCATGGCTCCAGAAAATTTTAACTTCCATAATGATCTCCATGGTAATTTAGTTGGAAATGGGGTTTTTCTTCACGAGATTAGTGATTTTGTCAAAACCGTATTTTTTAAAGGAAAATAATTATCATATACCCCGATTTGAGAGTGGTTTGTGAGCAGATGTTTAAAATTCTTTGATTCCTAAATTCTTGTTAAAATCTGTTCTCGAAATTTTTAGAAGAATTTAAGAATCAAGGAATTTTAAAAATTAATGAGGGAATTTATGAGGTGTTCTCCTGTGGGTCCGGCTATTTTCATAATGGACCGCAAAGACTAAAATTTCCGGCCTGGTTTAGTCGTCCCAATCCTCCCCTATATATATATATATATATATATATTTGATTGGAGGTTTAACGACCACCGTGAGCAACTCAGAGGGCTATAAGCAGTCGCCCGTCCCTAATTTAGGACCACTGGTTCCAGGGAAGGGAGAGAGCCAGCGCCGTAAGGCAAAAACAACAGCCATGCCTCTCGTAATTCGAATCTGGTCCCATCTCGGACGAATGATCGGAAGCCATTGCTTAGACTGAGCCACCGGGGCGGCCGTTTCATATATCAAATCGTAGTACTGTGGAAGCTTCATTGAGAATTTTTTCTCCCGTTAAAGCATTTAAAACGTATTACGTATGAAAGAGTAACAGTATGAGAGGATTAGTACGTAAGACTATTTCCTGGCTGAGTAGTTCTCAAAAACCGTACTACTGTGCATCAAATTCTGTAATTTTTGAAGCGTATATACGTAAAAATATTTCGTTTGGTAGAATTATATGAAACATGTTTTGCATCAAATTGCGGCAGTGAAGAAGTTTAAATATGCAAGACCATAGCTTCACCCACAAAGCTTTTACTTTATAAGTTCGTGTAAACAAAATGTTGGATAACAACTTACGGAGAATACACAGAAACCATTTCCTAAATTTCATGTAGCATAGAGATTTATGTAAGAAAAGTTTTTTTTTTAGTTATTTCCATTTAAATGGATGTCATGCCGAATACCAAACTATCAATAATGTTATCAAGTATCAACAGGCGTTTTATCCTTGATCTAATGCTGCGGCGCCAGGCAAGGATGGAAACTTGATCGAAAGTACCAATGTCATACATACCCATCGAAGGCGTTCAGGCCGCCCCGGTGGCGCAGTGGTCTAAGCGATGGCCTCTGATCATTCGTCCGAACGGGGTCCGGGTTCGAATCCCGGTGAGGCATGGATGTTGTGTTTGTCTTACGGCACTGGTTCTCTCCCTTCCCTGGAATCAGTGACCCTAAACTAGGGACGGGCGACTGCTTGTAGCCCATTGAGATGCTCACGGTGGTCGTTAAACCTCCAATAAAAAAAAAAAAAAAAAAAGGCGTTCAGTAGATATACAGTCTAAGTCCAGTATGGAGTGATAACACATTAATGCTATGAATACTTGCATCATTCTTTCACTGTCCAAATTTTTGCAGTAGGTTGTACCAAAAAGTGGTGCTACACCAGCTGCATCATATTTGGGGGCAAAGGTAAACCATTGTGTGATGCATGAAATACACAATTATGCACCACGGTATGTATCCAACCTGAATGGTGCGAAATTGCACCCATTGCACCATGTGTATGTGTGTTTCATGCATCACATAATGGTTTACCTTTTCCCCAAAAGTGGTGCAGCTGGTGTAACCTAGTACAACATTTTTAACAGTGTTGGTAAAAACCAAAACAAAGTCCAGGTTGTCACTTGACATTAGTTGTTGGAGTACTGCAAGTTGATGTACTACATCACTCAGAAATGGGTAGGAAAATTGTAAATGTAAACACTTGGGCAGTGTAACTGAATATTTAGCGAAAGATGTAATTACACTGGTCAGATTTTATATCATGAAACATTTTGAGTCATGGTTAAAGAAGAATCAGCACTATCTATTTAGGTGTGGCAGAGAGTCATCAGAAGAAGACCTTGGTCCGCGTCAGCCTGTTGAAGTCACACAGCAGAAATATGTCAGGAGGTTGAGAAATTTATAATGCATAATATGCGCGTGAAGCTGAATATTGGAACAAGACAAACAGTTTTACTCAGACTATAAATTGTGTGCAAAATAGGGTCCAAAGAAAGTTAACCCGAATGTCAACTCTGCGGCACACTCATGTTTCTTAGGCTGTCCAAAATGTGGGTTTCACCAAGTTCTGAATCGTCGTATTCCCCAGGACTTGCCACTCGTGTCGTTTATTCTCTTTGGCGAAATTCCAAAGAATCTCTGTGAGTAACCCATTTTAGAAACTATGAAGAGATTAAAGAAGCTACGCAGAAGCTTCGTTTCCTATAAGCACTAACTAATTTAGCGATGTATTACGCGCGTCGATAAATAATTGTCCGATATTACTGATGTGTGTTAGGCTTAGAACTTACGAAAAGCCCGTGGTATGTTCCGCTATGCGAAGGACTAGGCGTGAATCCAGACACCTCGTTATACCTCAAGGAAATTTGGAAGCGCATAGAAATCGTAAATATGCTTTGGGAAAGAATCTTTGCCCACGCCATCTAGTCATTTCAGCGTAGTAAACAGTCAGTATTGTATCTCTACCAGCAAAATTTGGCGTCTTTCGTGCTCTTCTATTGCATTTCGCCAATGCGAAAAAGCAAAGTACCTGAACATTGACGGTTTGTCGCCGCCAGCGTAACGCAGCGGTGCAACTATCAAAGCGAAGCTCTTGGGAAACAGCTGACGTTTCAAGGCAGGTGTTGATCTCGGTGCCTGCCACTTAGCTAGAATTTCCATCTCGCAACTCCCTGAATACCCAGTTGTCGTCAAGTCGAACACTGTGCATTAACGTAATTACGTGACATGCGATGACATATACTTGGAAAATTACATATTTATGTAACTGTTCTTCATAAGATGGCCGTCTTTCAAGGTTACAGCTAAATTAAAACTTCAAGGAAAGAGGAGTAAGGATTAAAAGCAGGGAACACAGTTTGAGCAACGACTGGAAAATACGACTGCTAATCGTAAGTTTACGTATTTTGATCTGACGTACGGCATTATTAAAAACTTTTCGGGAAATAGAAGGGAATTCTGAATCTTAAATGTGGTTTTAATGATTTGTGGGAACTTGTTATTATGTATTCTAAGCAAAGCGTTTCTGTATATCAGTGCCAGAAGAAGAGCAATTATTTTTGTTTTTCGTGGTCATCTGTAGAAAGAGTATCTCTTTGATATGTCATTTTTGGGCCACAAAAATCATGCTGCATATGGTATCCCTTTGGCAAACTGGCGAAAGTCACAAGATAGCGAATTTGCTTTAGGTTTATAATTTTTACTTTTTATGTGATCTGTGTAGTTCACACCGTGGCAAAGTGTCTTATTCACAGCTAAACGAATTTCTTAACGTATAAAATCAACCATAAAAGTTTAAAAACTGATTTTATTCCAGGAGTCGTTTTAGCTCTCCTGAAAATTTAACGATTTGCACTTTTGCTAGTTTGCCAGAGGGGGAAGATATCATGTTGCTCTGGTTTGGAAGTGGGCAAAGACATGCTGTGATTTTAGAAGGACGTAGCATAAGTGCAGTGAAGCCATCTGCTGGAAACATTATTAAAAGCAAATATTCGCCTTTCGTTTGTATTATCCGAAATACCATTAACAATGCAACTTTTGCCAAATTAAAGCTGTTAGCTAAAATTTATTTATGAACTTTTTATAGCACAAGAAATTGGTAATTTACTTCCGACCAGAAACAATTCGTGCAGCACAGAGAGTTAAACATCCGGGAAGAACCCCCAAAGGAAGGGGGTCAGATTTATTTATGACAAGCAGTTTCTGCCTCTGGAGTTATGTGACTTCCGAACCACCGCGGATGTCTGGTGGCTGGGGAATACGAAACCAGGAACCTTTCTGCAATAAATTGGCTAAGAGGAGTCGCCGAATTCCAAAGCAATCCGATCCTTATACACGTATGCAGACTATTTTTTTCGCGCGAATCTTCATCATGACACATATTTTTTTGTTTTCTTTTACTTTTTTATGGTTTTATTACCTTTGTGTCCCTTTGATGTACACAATTTTGTACGCGTGATTTTAGCTCATGCAAATAAATTTCGACCGTTGACGTAATGCAGCGCTTTTTCCTTTATTTTTATGTTACTCGAGTGCTTTGTACACAGATTTTATTGAGCAATTTTGAACACACACACAAAAAAAAAAAAAAAAAAGGAAAAGAAAATCAAACGAAAAATTTTAACTAATCAGAAGTTTCTTCAGCTGTATGAACGGCAAAGCTGGAAGTCCTCAAGGTCATTCTGATGCCTCTTGTTGCTGTGTTACGTCATAACTCGAAGCAAATGGAGTTTGGAACAGCGAAAAATTATATATATATAAAAAAAAGGCATGAGGAAGAAAGCAAGATCGCGAGCGTAAGGAAGAAACTAAGATAGCTTTAAAGAAAGAAAATGTTTCTTTTTTTCGAACTGCATTTAGACAGCTGCGGTCAGTGGCAGCAATGGTTTTCGCAGCAGGTGCAATCGGGACACGTGACCTTGTGAAACACTCGCTAGCTGCGAACAGAAAGGAACTGCGTAAATATAAGGTTTTACGCTTTTCAGCTGAACAAAATCAGCAGAGTATGAAAGTTCTATGGTGTAAAATTAAGTAAAAATTAAAAATTTCAACCTTCCATTTTCATCGCACGGTTGCCATTCCTCTTTAAAGGAACTGTGTGGTGGACCCCGTGCTTTCTAATTCTGCCCTTCTACTCCATAAATATAAAATAAAGTAAATGGCTTATTTGAATCATTTCCTTTATGTGCGACCGTTTGCAGAACATATGCTCATATTCCGTTGGCTGGAGAGGAGTGGGAAGATCTGTTTGCCATGTTAAATATCGCGTGTTTTTCAGTGTGAATAAGTTCAGAGTTAGTACTCACGAAACGCAAATTCTGTTCCACCCAGGAATTTCTCAATATTTTGCACCGAATTTCACTACACATAACAAACAAATTTTCTTGATGTACGTGTAAGGTGCCAGAATCATGATTTCTTTAAGAGAAATCCACAGAAATCACAATACTCTGGCGTACAGAAAATCTGTGTGTTAGAAGTACTCTTTCAAACGTTTCTTTATGTTGGTAGTAATAAAGAAATTACAAGCTGTGCCTACCTCGCATAATCGGATATCGAAGTTGACATAACATTATTACAGTGCTCATGAGGACAGTTTATGATCCCCCCCCCCGGAAAAAGGAAAACACTTTGTGTTCGGTCACATTTCATTCCATAAATTCTGCTTGGTCTTGCGTTGAGCATCACTTCAATGTATTTGAAAACTTTTCAACTTTTCCACGAAACACCATTCTCTTGCATATCGCAGCTGCTCAGTTTTCATTCAGCACAATTCTTGTGGAAACTACTCAACTTTTTTATAATAAGCGTAACTGTCATGTCTATGGGAACCAATGATCTTTTATGTAAGGCACTATTCATTTGTTTAAAGAAATTAAACTATATATCATCATCATCATTGTCAACCATTATCAATCCACTGCTGGATGTAGGTCTCCCCAAGTTTCTTCCACAATTGTCTGTCTTGAGCGTTGAGCCTATCCCCTCCATGTCATTTCGGTATGTTTTCAAATTTCATTCATCCATCGGTGGTCTGTTCTTCTGGCAACATGTCCAGCCCATTGCCATTTCAGTAATTTCACTCTGGTCTTAAATCTCCTATTACTTCTGTATGTATTGTCAATCGACGCTACTCAACGTCAATAATATGAGCAGCATCCTTGCCAGTAGGGAACCACTTAACTTTAAAATTAAACATACCATTCCAATCTCTTTCCAAACAATTGTCACAGCTCTTATAATCACGATCACGGCTCTGGTGTTTGTGAGAACCATTATACTTTAATTTGTTCGCAACTCTCATTCTATGACGGCAGCTTAGCATTAATACCAAGCACTACCCTTATCTCCATCAAAAATTGCTAAAATATTATATACGAACATACGCATACACATTCAGCCTTTATGTCTTCAGAGATTTTACAACTTTCACATCAAATCTCCTATTATTTCTGTACTCTATTTTATGAGCACAACTACAAGGACTACTGACGTTTTACGTTAAGCATTAATTTCTAACCACAGAAACTATTAAATTCTTAGATATTCCGGAAAAGGGGGCAAAGTTCGGTGATTTCAAATAACGTTTTCAATCACATAAAAGCCAAGCGCCGTGAGATTTCTCAAACGTAACCCAAATTACACATATGGAAATAACCATTTAACGCCCGATGTACTTGAACGAAATGATTAACCAAATCCCCCCCCCCCCCCCACATTCCCCGATGAGAAATAATCACATAGCTGCCGGATTTCACGGAAGCTACGGAACCCGCTCCTCCTCTATCTCGGCAGTGGCGTCCATAATGGCAGGGAAGAACTAGTCCCCATGACATGGACATCATGCCACTGAGCAGAAACAAGTTACTCAGACATCTTTCTCATTTCATAGGTATATCGCTTTTGTTATAGCCCTTTTAGCAGGTAATGAGGCTGAAAGGATTAGTGTCAGTCATCCCCCTAAATGCCCATTTTGAACAACAATTTCTAAGAGGAATGTAACGCTTTTGGATGCGCAGGATCATTTGTTCCAGTCGTACTCGGCCGGCCCACTCGTTAGATAGCAAATTCGTTGGAGCTGATTTCAGCCCATTTTTCTAACCCCGAGTTAATTCGTTCTAGCCGGATAAAGAGTTAGTTGCTTCTGATTTTGAATAAAACACGCACGCCTGAACATTGAATGAGTTAATTTAGTGAACAGCTATATTTCCTTTCTGTTTCTAAAAATTTATAGGGTAATCCGTAACCACCTTTTGTATTTTTATGAGTCCATACTTTGGTAAATCATGCATTCCTAATCCCTTTCAGAAGATTACTATTTTGATGCTCTGACGTGACGCTCTTTGGCCCATTGTGGACCTTACGCCGGTAAACACCAACCAACCAACCCTTTCAAAAGAGTCTCATCACAAACTACTGTCTTCAAGAATTCTCTCTCTCCTTTTCTTCTTTTTATTTCCCCTCTGGTGTGCTTTCTAATTTCGTCTTTCGATATTTATGAAATTATTGGTTTCCATTTCAGCTTATTTCTGCTGTTAATAGCCAATCTATTTTCTTTGCATCAATTTTTTAACTTCTCAGACGTAATTCGCTGAGATTACATCTACAACTTCTGCCCTTTTGCCGTCTGTCTGGTTACCCCAATTATGCAATTTTCGTTTCCTTTTTTCAGTTATACATGGTTTTTGCATTTTATTTTTAAGTCGAATACACTCGATTCACACACACACACACACACACACTAACGCGCGTGGCCATTGATTGTAAGTTTTGTGTGCGTTAAGTGATTTCCTCTTTAGACAATTTATTCATTTTCGAAAATTGCATGGCCCCTACGAAATTTACGCCAGTAAAACTTATTGTAACAATTATCTTTTCTTTTTCGTACTATCTTTGATTTATGCTGTTTGGCAAAGGTAGGCAGGTGTAAGCATCAACCACTTTTAAATATGCTCCATCAATCTTTAAATCTTCAGTTCTTGTAAACGCACTGCACATCAATTTTGTAGTTCAAATCTCACTAATTACTCGTGTCGGCAAGTTCGTAGGTAATTTTATAGCTATTCTCCTGTGTCTTCTCAGTTCAATGATCGGCAAATTTTTTTTTACTAACTCCCTTTGCAATTTCATTTTCGTAAATGTTATCAATAATATTAACTCATGCATGTTCCATTCCGCAAGATTTCAAAGACATTATAACGACTGATAGTTTCACGGAATCAAAAATCATTTCATAATCAATAAAAAGCAATACATACAGTGTGGGGGCACATATGCTTTGACTATTTCAGTTAGTTCCCTCAGTTCATGGATTATATATGCATACATGACAATCATATTATAATTCTTTTTAATTGTTATACCTTATATGAAATTTCTTATCAGCGCACTATGTCATATAAGTCAAAAAATGATCCTAAAGTGTTCTGGTTTTCTTATTTAGCGTTGTTTGATTTATTTTGCTGGAAATATAAAATTCACGCTACGATGCATGTGATTTAAGTATGTTCTTTTTCTTTTAACTTTATGCAACTTTTCCTATGTTTCAGGTATGCGAAGAACAGGGGTGTGAGGATGTGGTGTTTCCTCTAGCGATGTCTTATGTTGACAGATTTCTTTCTACCGTCAGGATAAGGAAAGCCCAGCTGCAACTCTTGGGAGCCGTGTGTCTCCTGCTGGCTTCCAAATTAAGGCAATGCCGGGCTCTTACAGTCGATCTCCTCATATATTACACAGACTACTCTGTCACAGCCAAAGAAATGACGGTGAGTTGTGAAAATTTAAATACTTGTCATTCTTATTAAATGACCAAAATAGTTGAAGACTCAAAGCTGATATTTGGTGCTTGTCTTTTGACAGCAAATGATTTTCTGCCAAAGGGCAAGAAAAAAGAAAATCTTTAATTTTGAGAGAACTAAAGTACTGTTCAGTCAGAATCAAAATAATGTCGAAAGGCCGTCTTTGCAGCCCCAGTGGCGCAATGGCCTATGCGCTGCCTTCTGACTGTTAGTCCGAGACGGATCCGGGTTCAAATCCCGTGAGGCATAGATGCTATGTTTGTCCTACGGCACTGGTTCTCTCCCTTCCCTGGAACCAGTGGCCCTAAATTAGAGACGGGTGACTGCTTATAGCCCATCGAGTTGCTCACGGTTGTCTTGAACAACCTGATAATACCGGTATAGACGTGAAGTACAGCCTTGTTACTCAAATCTGGTCATTATCTTGAAGCGCATAATTAGAGATTAAATGCCTAGTCAAGACTTTCAGTGACAACTAGATTGAAGTTTTCCGAGTTTAACGAAAAGTTAATTCAACGTTAAGCTAAGCATTGGACGTGTTACTGTGGTGTTAAACCTAATGAGCTCCATCCATTTAGTGTTGCAGCAAAGCTAACTTAAAGTAAAAGTTACAATCAATTAAAAGCTATATTTACTCGGCTAACATAATAGATAACAGACCCACTAAGTAGAAATAAAAATTGTATTAGTTTTATAAAAAAAATATTCGAGCAGTTGAATATTCGTTTTGGGAAAGTGGCGTCGCGTGCCAATTTAAGTTGGATGTGCGCTGTTACGAAAAAAAAACAAAAAAAAACGCAAAACTTTTATTATGTAACTCGAGCTGAAAAATTCACACATTTATTTTGAACATACGAAAGTATTTTTTTTATTTAACGATCGTTTAATAAAAAAATACAAATGAATTTTTGTTGTCCAATCCTACAAGAATAACAAAAATTCAAATTCTGTTTTTAAATCTATGTTCCTAAACACATCGATTCGCATTAAGACGAAAAGACGGGAAAACGGCAATTTGTGGCAGAACGTTGAATTCTATTTATGACTCCACGCGATTCCGAACGCAAACGTATGACCAGTAGTGCTTTATTAGGAGCGCACACCCAGTGAAATTTAGCTTCTGCGTTGAAATCACAAGGAAATAAAAACGTGACCTGCAGCGCCACCAGGAGAGCTTTGCACCACTGTTGCTTTACACGCTTCTGGTGTCCGCTGGCCAAACAGCACACTTACAGATGCGAATATGACTATGTTTTGTTTACTCAACGAAGCAACGAACCTTCTCCACTTTACGAAAACATTGTATTAGGGTATTATTTTATCCACCACACGAAGCCTTAGGACAAAGTTTGCTGAGTTTTGTTATCCAAAAACATAATATAACAGTAACTCGTATCACAACGTTGAATTGCGTTGCTCCATGGGATTGCAAGAGGTGCTCTATTTGGCTAGCACACCCTGAGAGATCAGCTGTAATGTTTGAAACCACAGGGAAATGAAAATGTGACCTGCGGCGCCATCTAGGGAGCGCTTGTACCACAGTTGCTTGAACGTCGTCGGATGTCTTGTTGAGAAACCACACACACGAGGATCTTAGCACAAGTGTGATATTATGATTACTGAACGAACCTTCTCCTCTTAATGAAAACATTGTGTGGGGTAATTAATTTTAGCCACCACTGGAAGCCTTCGAGCGAACTCTGGCGAGTTTTATTAGAAATAAATCCGAAAATGTAATATCGATAGTATAGGTTAAATATATTGCGACTTTATGTGGGTGTGCGCCGTACGCCTGCTTGCACACCCCGAATATTCGGCGGGAGCAACTGATCGAAGAAAAATTCTTTAAGGAAAAAACCTGTCAAATGATGTTCAATGTCTGCCACGGAGAACCCTCAGGTTCGATCCCAGGCAGGTACGAACGCTCTAACCACTAAATATCCGCCGTGCGTCGGATGGGCACGTTAACCGGCGGAACCCGGGTACTGGCCCCCCGGTAATAAATACGGGCGTCTTCCTCCCCCTTTCTACCTCGCTTCCGTGTCACTTTCCTATCGGGCATTCTAGCCCAAATCTTCTTGCTTCTTATTTCTAAGGGTTGTTTGAGACCTGGGGCCAGACACTCCCTTCCTAAAATCATCTACAAAATGATCTGATCTGATGTTCGATGTAGAACTAAATCGGCCATTATTGCGATAAACCTGAAAAAGGTTATACTCCAAGCCAATTTAAGAGTTTACTGTTGTGAAAGACAGAGTAGCCAGCTCACAGCATCGCCACAGAACGCAGGAATATTATCACTCCATGTCACAGCCAACTTGTGCCCTTGATGTCAAGCATTACTTCAGCACCCTCCTCCTCTCCCCCATTTAAGGCTTGATCACCTATAACCGAGGTTCATTGCATCATCTTTCCTTTTCTCTCTCTTTTCCCACTCTCTCTCTCGCTCTTCCTTACGGTTGCTTAAGTACACCCCTGGCACTTCTTCGATTGTCAATTTATTGTCCCTGTGATGCGAATATTCGAAAAGATCTTCCATTCTTTTCACCCCCCCCTTTTCCAAGCTACGAACGTTTCCCAGCTGTATAATCAGCCTCCGAAAGTGCTAGGCTCTTAACTTTTCATGTCAAATTTATTTCTAAGACGCTCTACTATTCTAAAAATTTGTCTTAATTAGTCATGTTATCCTATAAACTGCAGAGCAAACAAAAACCTTGATTCTATGAAAATAATTCCGTTGCTTTTCGCTTTAAATGCTAGAGAGGACTTTTCATAGCGGAGGTATAGTTAGTTGTTCCGTACTTTCCACAACAGCTTACATTTCGTAATCAATGTGTTGTACGAATTATTTTGATTTTTGTTGACCTGTAGTAATATTAGTAGTGATTGTTTGAGTCTTGGTTGTAGTTCTTTTTTTTTTTTAATACCAAAAAAATCCTTATTCGGGAACAAATCAGTTTTCCGTTTGAAATTTGGTAGTAAATTATTGTTACTTTTTATTTGCAGACGTGGGAGCTGTTAGTCCTGAGCCGACTAAAATGGGACATGGCATCTGTAGTTGCGAACGATTTTGTTGACCCTTTGGTCGCCAGGCTGCCAGTAGACCAAGAAGTCGTTACAAGGCATACAAAAACGTTCATTGCTCTATGTGCAACTGGTAAGCAAAGCAATTTTTTTACTATCGCATTTCATAGAATGTCCTTCCTGAATTCAGATTTATGTGAAAGAATCTCGCTGGGAAAATTAGATGGTAAACATTGTTTCATAACAATAGCCTTTACTGAGCGAATGTGACTTAACTGCTTTTTAGTCGCATGTTTTTTTTTCTTTTCTTTTTTGCTTTTGTTTTTAAATTGTGCATAAAATTATTTTAAAAGAGTGACCATGTGACTTACGAATGTTTATTTCAGCATATTTTAGCATGTGTTTTGACGCATCTCGCCTTGTCATTATTATGAATAAACTGTATTTGTGTTATCGCTTTTAATTTCAAATCGCAGAAAGAATACTCAAGAAATGCGTACAGTGTAGTAAATCCGTTTATTCACGGGTGTAAATACGCATAAAGTTTCGCCAAGCTTTCGCATTTCACTGTGAGGCATTTTCAAGGCAATGGTAGGCATAAAAATGTAGGGAATTAGAACACGTATAAGAAACAAAGATGATTTTTTTTTTTTAAAACAACGCGGGAGACATCACGGGTAGTAGTATAACGTGAATTTTTATCTAGAAATTATACGGTGTGCTGCGATGTGTGTCCATCTTTCAATAACGCATGCCAAACCATTGGTAGTTCGATAGAGACCATATCCTTGCATGCTAATTTGCTAGAGAGTATTTCGACTGTTTCCCTGATGGTAGCCTCTTTGAAGTTCGTGTAAGGCGCAGAGAATATTTTGCTAGACAGTATTTCGACTGTTTTTATGATGGTAGTCTTTTTGAAGTTCGTGTAAGGCGCAGAGAATATTTTGCTAGACAGTATTTCGACTGTTTTTATGATGGTAGTCTTTTTGAAGTTCGTGTAAGATCAGGTGAGTACGGAGGGTATTTAGCAATTCAAACCCACTTCCTTGGATGGTAGACGTGGCACTGTTGATTTGTGTCTTGGAGCGTCATTCTGATGAAACAACGAGGTTTTGGTGAGCTTTCTCGGCGTTGATCCTTCGAATTTTCTCGAAGTTTCCTCAGCAAGTTAGCATAACAAAAAAATTGAAGAGACATCCTCTCCTAGTGTTGCCACCATATCTTCATCTGTGACCTCTGGCTCCAACTCTTTTTTTATGCAAATATTTTTTCAGATCTTAGATATCTTGTTTCTCCATTTGTCCTTCCTCTGTTCATCTAGTCACCCTATAAGACTTGCAAAAAAAAAAAAAAAAGAAGAAAAATAAAGAAACATAGCGAACATAACTACGCAGCTGAAAACGGGTCTCTGGGTATATGAAGACGTATTATTACGTCCGTCAAAAAATCTTGAACCTATGACTATTCCTTCACGGTCTGGCGGAGTGCTTTTGGGATGCCTTACGTATAGAGTTTAGCATTCCAGTTGGATGGGAACATGTTGGTGACAGAGAGAGGAGCTATTATGCTAAAAAGTCTGAGTAAAATATCCCTTAACATTTATTTATGTGAAGTAATCGCCTTTCAAGGGTCAATCAAATCTGTTTTTTTTTATTAATTTAGATCAGTAGTCTGAGGAGGAAATATAAGAAATGACTCCTTGCATCACAAGTCATTCTTCATTTTGCGACTTGAAATCGTTTTCGTTAATGTATTACCAACATAAATCTTCCAGCCAAAGCTTTTTCAATTTTTGAAGATGACAATCCGATTTTTGGCGTAAATGTGACGAGGATGGTAAGTCAGACAATATTCGAAAACTTGAAAATTTTCCATCGCCCTGGATCGGGACTCGAACCCGCGTCTCCCAGATAGCGCCCGGGTATGCTAACCACTACACCACCCAGAACGACCAAGTTTCAAGTTTCCGATTAATTTGAATATAACCATCACAGGATTCGCTAGTCAAAGCAACCGGCATTCATGTTTAGCGAATCTGGAGGTTAAGAATCCTATCCCGTGATTGCCCGGAGAAGCAGATAAATCACGAAAGAAATACGGGATTATTCCATATAATACAAATTTTGAAGATGACAATCCGAATTTTTGGCGTAAATGTGACAAGGATGGTAAGTCAGACAATATCCGAAAACTTGAACATTTTCATCGTCCTGGAGCGGGACTCGAACCTGCGTTTCAGTTTTCGGATATTGTCTGACTTACCATCCTTGTCACATTTACACCAAAAATCGGATTATCAACTTCAAAATTTGTATTATATGGCATAATCCCGTATTTCTTTCATGACAAAGCTTTTTCCTTTGAAGTTATGAATAATAATAATAATAATAATAATAATGATAACTGGCTTACTCCGGGCCCTTACAGACTACTACTACGAAGTCACTTAAAATCACAGAAAAGTAGATTCTGAATAAAGAGCACGTTGGGACAATGTGTTTTATCTACACTCTGTTTTCAGCTGATGGGAGAACTTGTATCTGGGTGTTGGAGTTGTCTAAAGCGCGGGTTTCTGAATTCTTGTATTGCTGGGCTGGGTTCGAGCTACACGACAAAGCATAGATGATATACTTGTTCTTCAAAAGCAGGTCCTTTCCTTTCCTCGGAGCTACTTGTACTAAATGTTAGGGATGGACGATTCTTGGTGGTCTAAGATACTCATGGAGTTCTTAAACCTTCTAAATGAACAAACCTGGATGTCCAAGCTGTAAGCATGACTGAAGCATGCTAATGTGGAAGTAATTTTCGTGATACGGAATGGCTTAGCTGATTGCCATCGTTACTACATCGACTCGCTGGATGACGTTGCACTTTCTTTTCGTAGAAAATCCTCAAGTATCGTATGTGTTTAATCAAGACGATGTCCTGTGTCATACACGACAGCGTATTCTGAAGGCGTGTGTTAAGATTGGGGATATAAAGAAGGTTTCATTTTGCTGATACCTCGGATTCATTACCCCTGTCTTAATTATTAGACAGGCTTATACATAAAGAAACGTATAATTTTGTAATAAAGCCAACAAAAATACTATCTGAAAATACTCCAAATACCTGGCGACAGTAAATAAATAAATACATCGCTCTTAACCACGTTCTAGAAACACACAGCAACCGAAAAATTGTTATTTTATTAGCCGGCGGCTAATAAAATAACAATTTTTCGGTTGCTGTGTGTTTCTAGAACGTGGTTAAGAGCGATAATTTATTTATTAAAAATACTATCTAAATACGCTGAGTGGGGAATTACATATTATGTATGGACCAGTAATTTCTTTTCTTAGAAATAACAGTCCTGTTTAAAAATCACTGGATATTCTTCAACATTTAGTATGATAATTGTGAAAACAGGAATTCATCGGTGACAAAGATCGAAACCGCGTCCTCTCGCTCCGGAGCGAGTTGCTCTAACCGATTAAGCTACACCGACAGAATGTATCGCTACAGATTTGTCGTCTTGACACGTGCTTCACTTCTGTCGTACGTTACAGAATTTGAAATGAGAATTGCTTTCAAAAACACAGCGAACTGAATTATCTTTTAGCTATTTCTTCTTTACTAGTTTTTAGTTTTGCATACAGTTTTATATAGTATTTAAAGCGCGGGTTAAATACTATATAAGCGCGGGTTAAATACTATATAAGCGCGGGTTAAATACTATATAAGCGCGGGTTAAATACTATATACTAGTTTTTAGTTTGGCATACAGTTTTATATAGTATTTAACGAAAGAAATCGAGGATCAGCGAAGGAATGAAGGTAACTACAAGCATTTCTTCCCTGTGCTCCTGTCGTGCGTTAAAGCCCTACGATAACCGATAGTCAAACAGAAAGCGATTAATTGCAGACTTCTGAGTACAACGTGCTTATATGAATTCAAATATAAAATCCTGAATGTTCGTATTGCAGTCATCTTGAAAGTTTCAGCTGAAATGATTTCACGTTTCCGGGAAAGGAAGTTTACTTTCGCTTACGTTTGATTACTTCACCGAGACTGATCGGGGCAGTTAAGAAATAAGCCAGTTTTGATTTGTTTGAAGAGTAGAAATTTCCATCTCACACGCGTGCACACAGTACTTGAGGATGTTCAACACACATTCTATATACTTTTGTGAGATCAAGCAGAGGAAAGGAACCAAATCACGTCTCTCGCAAGCCCAAAGACCGTCATGTTCTGACGAGAAAGAGAAAGCAAGAGAAGAGATGAAAACACACACAAAGAAAATTCAGTGGTCTGGGCGAAGGGAGGGAGGTGATTGGGTAACATAATATACACTTAAGTAAATTCATTTATAAAATTGTTGCAACTGAGCTTTTAAATCTTTCAAACTAAAAGACAAAACCAATGAGGAAATGGTTGAACTACATTTACAAAAAACGCTGGAAGCACGAAATGACTATATGAAACAAATACTGTATGAAAAATATTACACGTGAGCAAAATTTGAGAGAGGTCCCTAAATCCTCCCCTTGAATACGTCTCTGGTTAAGATGATAACGCTCCTCAAATCAACCGGGAAGCAGATAACTCCAACTGAATTCTTATGGAGTGAAGTGGAACGACAGAAGGACGACATAAATGGCGGAATTCAAAACATGCTGCGTGAAGAATGCACGCCACTAGATGAAAATTATTATCGCAACGCGTATTAAATGTTCCGATAGAGGTCGAAATTGGACTTTCACCTTATTAATGTTGATAATTTATCTGTGTTTGTTACGTAACCCAGTATTTTTTTGCAACATATAGCGCATATCATTAATCTCTTTCGCTGCGTTGTTTGAAAACAATAATATATAAACATGCAAAATGCAACTGAAATAAAATTGCGACGAACAAATTAGAGTAAACTACCACTGAAGGCTGCCCAACAGTTCAATTTTCATCAGTTTAAGCAGTGTTATTTTTTTTTTTAATTTTGTTGTGTGTGTGTGGGGAGTGGGCGAAGATTCGGGTGTTGCTGCTCCTAAATGCGAGCATGAACATTGAAAAATCGATATGTCGAGGACATCGCGTTAATTTTGAATCGTCGAATTGGATCATGGTTATATCCAGGATTTAAAAGAATTGCAAAATATAAAATTCTACAGCAGCTCCCTGGACAGATCCTTTACCCCGCAGACATCTGCAGCGTCTCAAGGAATATCAATAAACGCCTCCCCCTTCCCCCATATTTCATGCATGTGGACATCGCTCTCCTCCCAGTAGCAGCTGCTGTTCTGGGATCACCCCCTCCCTCCCTAACTTCCCCATGACCCATCTCTTCACTTTCTCGCAAACTTAAACACTCCCGACCAGAGTTCTGAAAAAAGAAAAAGCAGCAGTCCATCAGTGCACAATAGGTCGCGTGGCGGCGTATCCTATTAGAACAGCAGATCCTAGTGGGGGCCGTCCCTCGCATCCCCCTTTCTTTCTTACTGCGGGTTAGTACATAGTTTTAAGACCCTAACTTGACCTGAAACTTTTCACCCTGAGTTCCCCCCACCCAGCCGCTTTTCTTAACCTGTAGTTGTCGCAGTGGCACGTGGCATTCATTTGCGACGTGCTCCCTCTCGCGTGTGTCAGTCCAGGTGGCCATCTTATACTTCCATTGTGAGTACAAGAGGCCGCTGATTGGGGACGGCACATTGTCGAAAATTTTACCAACCTCCAATGTTACGCAACGCGACGAGAGATTATACACATTATTCTTCTAATCATTCGTACTCTGCTAGGTCTAGAAATGTAAACGTGTATGCATTCCAAACCAGTTATTCGAAATTATAGGTTATACCACTTATGCTGAACGTAGTAGTTACGAAGTTCCCTTTGAGTTCGCGACAAATATTTCCATTCATACTGAATAATTCCATCACACGCCCGCAATGAAAATGCTAGTTTTTCTTTATATAACTCTGTCACACAAGACTGTGTGTATATAATGTCGCTGTTGCAAAAAAACAACAACAACTAAACTTTGATCCTGTAGTAGTTTCAGAGTACTATAAATCTATAATAACAGAAAAGAATGTCTCTGTGTGTAAGACATAATTCATCATGAAATCGTGGTAGACGCTCTAAAATTTGGCAGATGGTCTTTCATTGTTGTCCGAATTAAAGTGGGCGGTTTCAAGTCGAAATTTCAAAATGGTGTGAAAACACAGGTTTGTCCACGCCGGGCATCACACTCACTTCGGAGTAAGTCGCTCTCCCAACTGAGCTACGCTGACATGTGCTCTCACTGCTATCTGCCTTTATCTCATGATGTGCGTCCTGCGGTGCAGGTACGTCACATCTCCCCTGCCCCCACCCGAAAGAGGGCCGGGGGCACTGTCCATGGGTCAGCCGGGACCACGTGTGCTGTAGGCAGTCATCCCATGAAGAACGTGCATTTGAGAAATCCCAGACAATTTGTGTGTGGAACGTAACATCCCACTGATTTATTTTTTTCAAAGCACTGAAGAAGAGATTCTCATTTTTTCTGTCTCTCCGTGTGGAAAGAACATCACATCATTGCGAGAAACTTAACAGCCGGGTCATCCTTGAAGTTCGGGCGCCAATGTGAAAACACAGATTTGTCAACGCCGGGCATCGAAACCGGGTTCCCTCACTCCGGAGTAAATCACTCTCCCAACTGAGCTACGCGGACATGTGCTCTCACTGCTATCATCTGCCTTTATCTAATGTGTGTCTTGCGGTGGAGGTACGTCACAATGGGGGGGGGGGGCTTGCTAGATACAAAAATATTTATCATGGTATGCTATTTCAACGGGAATCAGGAAGACAGCTGAGAACGCGTATGTGAGCTTGAACGTGCATGCGTATGCTGACATTAGCACTTGGAAACGATCTTGTAAAGTGTGAGAAGCAAAACAACTTCCCTTATTTGAGCATCATAAGTCTATCGGCGGTCGGAATTTTTCGTGATGACGAAGGCACGTTTCTCTCCCGATGCTGCAGTGCTTCACTATCAGCCTCGTGTTGAATAAATTATTTTAGTTACAGCATAAAGGATTACACAGGACGTGTTTGCCTAACTCATTTTCATTACATAGCTTCTGAAAAATGAGGTTACATGTCTGCAGCTAGAGCTAAGGAAACAGAAGAAGCGAAAAGGCAGAGAAAATAAACATTGTACACGTAATGGAAAGACGATTAATAAAGTTTATAAAGAGGTATTATGAACTTATAACTACACTTCCGTATTCATGTATTTCAGAAATATTACACTTCCGTATTCATGTATATCGGAGATATTATTACTGCACTTCAAACAAGATTTGCACACATATAGAATTCATGGAAAAATAATATTTTTCGTAGTTAAGGAGGTTCAGGAGGTTGTTCTCACAACACTATCATTCATTGCTCTAAAAATCAATACGGATTGTATCTTAAATGTTATATCTCGCCAGCGCCGTATATAGTGTTGCTAATATTTGCAAGTCCTACGGCTCGTATTTTTTAGGTTCACAAGATTTAATGATTAAATGAAATTGCGGTACATTCAGTTTTCGGAAACCAAAAATCCTGTTTAAACAGGTATGACCAGGGGCGTGTTTAAATAGGTATAACCAGGGGCGTGTTTAAATAGGTATAAACAGGGATGTGTTAAAATAGGTATTACCAGGGGCGTGCTTAAATAGGTATAAGTAACTGGATAGCTCCTACCCTGATTTAGTATTTTCCCGAAGTTTTTGCCCATTATGAACTCTTGAAGAATCGTAAAATTGGCGTTTTGATGTGTAATGTGTTTTTGATGAAAACACCAGACCTCACAATAGGAAATGGCTTTTGCAAGCTTTTACTGTTTTTCTTTCTTGATTTTCTTTTCGAAGTTAAGTCCGGGGTCATGGAGAATCATGGAGAAGTGGAAAATGTGACGATACGGGATGAAGCAGTCATGCGATTTTCGTGTTGTTGTTAGTTCCCCGTAGTTGGTTTTCGCTTACTCAAATAGAAAACGCTGTCAGGTGATCCTAGGAATGTGGCGTCAGGTATAGCGTGAACTATGTCAGTGACGTATATCCTTATTTTGACCTTCCTTATCGGTTTCTTCGCCTCTTTATTGTATTTTCTTTCTGAACGAGGCATCGGAACTTCCAAGTTTATCCGTACGTTTTGGCCACAAATTTAAAAGGCATTATACATGTCTTCGACCACGGGACAAATTTCACGAATTAAATTTTGTTGAACTGTAGGCTAAAGAACGAAATTTACGTGGAGAAATTTTTTGAGAGATGAATACTCCTAAAGAATATTAACTCGATATAAAAGCATCGAAGTTTGTAAATATTTGAAAGGAGTGAGTTTTTTTGTTTTGTTTTTCAGTCACATGAGAGATGCCATTTAATATCTTAGACTTCATATTGTGGTAAATGAATAACAGACTGAATAAATTTAATTTACAAATGCGTCATATTTGAATGAATTCATTGAGATGTTAATTGTTAACTACTATATATTTTTCTGCCCAAATTTTTGCATCCAAGATCAGTAGGATGTATAAAACGATGTCCTATCCTTAAATATGGTATTCAGTTTCGATTAGTACGAAGGCCTTGTAGCTCTCTCTTTCTCTTTAGCGTCCGTTGAACTAGCACTCTGAAATAGCAACGCCTGTTATTATGCTACCTAATAAAAGAAAATTGGGCTTGAATGTTTAGATGTGGTCGTTTAAGCTTAATTCCACCACTTACTAGAGCGAAAATTTTCCATCAATAGCTGACGTGCTTCGATATGACTTCCGATGACAGCAACATCTAGGACTTGCAGATATTTTCGGCACATGCAAAGTCATCCTTTATTAATGTGGTAAAAAATGTAAACAAAATATTGAGCACTCGTTTTAAGTAGCTAACGTAGCATGCAAGTACTTTTTTAAATTCTGCTCCTCCTATGCTTATGCTTTGTTATGCATACTAAGATTTAATTACTCTACTGAATTTCTTGGCCCATTAAAATTTTTAAAAGTATTCATTTATAATACTGATTTATGTAAGCCTTCCACCATCTTCGAAATTTTCAAGCATCAGTCACATGAATCAATGTGACACTGAACAGCAAAGATAATCCACTTTGTTTTCTGCAGCAGACTAACATTCAGAGAAGTTAAACTTCTTTTTTTGTTTGTTTGTTTGTTTGTTTGTTTGGAGGTTTAACGATCACCGTGAGCAACTCGATGGGCTATAAGCAGTCGCCCGTCTCTAATTTAGGGTCACTGGTTTCAGGGAAGGGAGAAAGCCAGTGCCGTATGACAAACACAACATCCATGCCCCACCGGGACAGAGATGGAAACGGGTCACCGGCACGACAATTTCTTGCGGGTCAAACGGGTCGGCTCAAGGTGTTCCTGACCGGACTTCAACCCTGTTTTCTTTCCGTTTCACTTTTGAAAAGAAAAAAATATTTCAAAGAATCCTTCAGAGGTATTTGAAATAATACTTCAGAGCTGCAGAATATGATCCAGGAACTTGCTGAGAAGGGTAAAGAAATGGGATTAAAAATGAGCTTTCAGAAGACAAAACTGAAGTACAATGCTTTTACAAGAAATGAAGATTTATCAATTGATTGGAAAAAGCTGGAGGTAGCCGATACCTATATATTTACCTTGGACAGCAGATATCAGGCAAAGGTCACATTGATGAAGAAATTAATCGACATATAAAACTTATTTGGAGAGCTTTTGGAAGAAACAGTGCAATTTTTAAGAGCAATATGTCATTATGTCTTAAAAGAAAATTGTTTAATCAATGCACATCCTTCTAGTTTTTACATATGGAGCAGGGACGTGGACCTTAACTAAAAAAGACGTACAAAGACAAATGAAAGAAGCATAGAGAGATGCATACTTGGTGTAACCAAAACAGTAAAAAAGAGGATCTCGTAGAGATGTAAAGTGACAAGAGTGGAGAACATCGTGATCAGAGTAAAATCCCTGAAATGGCAATGGGCTGGACATATTGCCAGGAGAACGGACCACCGATGAACAACCGAAATTTTAGACTGGATTCCAAGGGACAGGAAAAGACCCAGAAGAAGACCACGTGGGAGATGGGTGAATGGAGGAGACTGGACCAAGACAGTCTGTTGCAGGAGAAACCTTCATCCAGCAGTGGATTGAAAATGATTGACAATGATGATGATATATTCGAATTTATAGTTCAAAGCAGATTTATCCGGGTCGGGTCCGGTTATGTGACGGTCAGGACTGGGTCCAAAATTTCTGACCCGTTTCCAACTCTACACGGGATTCGAACTCAAACCCAGCAGAGACGAATAGTCAGAGTGAAACCAGGGCTTAGACCACTGCGCTACCGGAATGCCGAAGTTAGACTTTAGGTATATAGTTTTTTAAGGTGTTTTTAGGTTGCAAATGCTTCAGGTTTTAGTTAGTCATTTTTTTAATCGTAATTCAATACTGCAGACAAAATTTCAATGTTTCGTATATTAGATAGCTTACAAGCAGCGCTGCTTATAAATGCAATTTTGATGTGACATTCTGAAACCACAGAAATCGCTGAACGATTTGTGTTATGTAACTCCGGCGTGAGAGAGACGCCTTGTCCGAAATTCCGTAACAACTAATGCAGTGTGCCACCTATCAGGAAAACAATTAAGAACTCTTTAAAGCTTGATCTTTTATTTCTATATTTTGAAGTGTCCATGAAAATGCCATATACCAAATAAAAAGAAATGACAGCAGATATTTTTAATTTTTTTTACTTACGAAATTCAAGAAGTTTTTATTTTATTTTTAAATTCGATTCATTGCATTTTGACAACACTTATCGCTTACGTGATGAGCTTTACTTTTGTGTAAGTAAACAAAACTACATTTTCCTGTCACTCTTTCATCACCAGGCACTTTCCCCGCAAGTTGAGGGTTTATTTTAAGAGCAGGTGTAAAATCTTTAACCTCAAACTGATTCCTAATAAGAGTGCAAGTAACCTCTTTCTAAGAAATCTCAAGGTTATGAAGGCTGTGCCGAAAGAAGTTTAGATCAGGGAATAATTTATATCAGAAAATACACCAGGCTGCGCCACAGGGAATAGGAGTGGATCGAAATGAAGGGATGATTATCTTTCCTCTCTCTCTCTCTCTCATGTTGACGAGAAAGAGAGTGAAAGAGATAAAAGTTTAATAATTTCTGTGCATCTACACCTGTCCTTTTTTTTTTTTTTTTTTTTTTTACTATGGTTGGCTACCCGTTAGCTCTGCTCAAAAAAAAATCTAACAGCAAGGTCTGCTCTCAAGTCTCGTTACGTCATCTTATGCATCTTGGTTTTTTCATTGTGCTACATATTTTGTTTGGCCACCTGCGCATGGTTTAAACATTGTTTCCGTTGCACGCGCTGCCACAATTTGTCTTCGAGGTCTCCGAACACATCACTCAAGTCAATGCCAATGTTATGATGTTAATAAACTCTTAGAGGAAACGGTTTATGGATAGGCACCATCAAAGAGGAAGGTGATTCATGAAATAACTTGAAAAACATACTAAAAGAGAGAGGGAGAGAAATACCAGGGAAAGATTATCGAATGTGTTACTTTTCGAAAAAAGGCTTTTAAAGCTAACAGATGTGATTATTACATTCGATAATTCAGGAGCATCACGACCGTTTTTGTTTTTTTTTTATTAATATTCCCCTCGGTATTACTGCGATACAAAACAAAAAAAGAAAGAAGGAAACAGAAAATTCTAGATTTTGAAAAATCCGGACAACGCATGAATCAATAAAACTTCATTATTATTATAAAAAAATATGACAGCACTAAAGTTTAACTTTTGGGTCATTGTCATAAGAATAATTCGTCACAATCGAGTTGAAACAAATCATAGAAGGTTTACTATTCTGACTTTCGTTTTCCACGTCATGGATTTCTTTTTTCTTTTCCACTTCTCAGGTACGTATTCAGAATTTCTGTTGGGGGGGTCCAGAAAAATTGCATGGGTGTGTGTATAATATGTTGTTTTTCTAATTCCATGAACACATAGAGAGAAAAAGAGCTATTTCTTCACGTCTTTTTAGAGTTGTTTAAAATTTCACAAAGCGACTTCTTGATTTTAATAGTAACCAGCCATTACGTATAAATTTTGTGCACTGCTTATCTACTACAGGTAATTCAATTAATGTCAATCATTTTGTACAAGACTATTTAAAACTACGTTTCATCTTTAAACTACTAAACTACTTTTAATCATCCACCCCATTTTATTATGCTTCAATTTCTTCGTCCCCAAACTTTGCACAATTAGTGCAGACCTATACATCAAACCATAAATATTTACATCAAACCATAAATATTTACATCAATTTAATTATTTCCAAAAGCTCACGTTTAAATGCATTGGTTTTGCGATTATCAAAAGTAATGCTAGTGTTTGTGCTACTGCAAAAAAACCTATCGATCTGTTACAAGATGCATATTTAAACATTTCGAGTAGGGGGGGTCCGTAACCAGGTCCCTTTCCCTGGGTACGTGCCTGCCCTTTTTTTTTTTTTTTGATTGGAGGTTTAACGACCACCGTGAGCAACTCAATGGGCTATAAGCAGTCGCCCGTCCCTAATTTAGGGTCACTGGTTCCAGGGAAGGGAGAGAGCCAGTGCCGTAAGACAAACACAACATCCATGCCTCACCGGGATTCGAACCTGGACCCCTCACGGACGAATGATCAGAGGCCAGCGCCTTAGACCACTGCGCCACCGGGGCGGCCTGCCCTTCCAGACCCAATGCTATGTGTTCTCAACCGTTGCCCAGTAACGCCTCTGACTAATCGTCGGTGTTGGACCGTGTTCGAGTCCCAGATGAGGTATTATTAGTGGTGTGTTTGTCTTACGACGTTGTCCCTCTCCCTTCTCAGGAAGGGGTGATACCAAATTAAAAACCATCGGATGCCTGTAGCCTTAAATGCCAACAGTGGTCGGCAGAACCCTCCCCAGCCAGCCAAAACATGCTGTCTGTGATTGGAACTGCTCGCTCGCGAATATTCCAAGCAGCACCTGTCACCTGACTTGCAGATTGTATTAATAGAGAAATTTAAAACCACGATACTTGCTCCCCATGTTACCTTCCAGTTTTTTTCTTACAATTTGGTTAGAACGAGTGGAAACAGCATGATGATTGTTCGGGAAACTCTTGTATCTGTTTGTGAGTTTGCTTATTTCCATAAATTGAAAAAATACCTAACTTAGACTTTTGTTTTGAGTATGTTTAGTTTCTGATGTTTACTTGTGGGCTGATTAAATGCCATAGATTAAATAGCTTCGCAAAAATGCGCCACTGAGATCTTCGAAATATTGTCCCTTACCGGCGTGAAGGAGAGTTACTCATTTCGTTCTATGACCTCGTGCTTAGCCACCTTAATTAGATGCTTTCTGTAATTTGTAAAAGAAAAAAAAAAAAAGAAAGAAAGAGAACAGGCAACACCTTATGCCTTTAATCAATTACGGTGGTTAATAATGGTTTATCATGCACCGAAATGAGTAAACTCGCATCTTTGCGTAGCTATTTAATCTATGATTAAATGCTCTCCTTGAAAGATATATTACTACTTCGGTCTTGGAAACTACAGTTGTTATTTTTTTCTTTTTCCAAATGCACTCTAATCGAATTTAACATATTCAAATTTCTTCCTTGTTACATCCTTAAGCTTGTACCTTCCATCCAAGTTAGACAAAGTGGTCAAACGCATCGCATTTCACCACATGGGCCGTGATGGAGATTTGCAGTTAGTCCTGAAATGATGTTTATGAAAATCGGAATGTAAAGATTAGATCTCTGTTGTTTATCATTTTACCATTCAAATATATTAAGTGAAAAGTAGGGTATACATGTACTTTGCGAGAAACTTTCGGAATGAAATAAAAGATTATATCCTTTATTTCATTTCTATTTCTCTTCTTTTGTTCGTTCTCTCAAACAATTCTCTTTTAGCAGTTTTTTAGATGCTTTGAGAGTTGTTACTGTGAGAGTTTTACTGTCTCGGCGTCTCAAAGAATCGGTAATTTCTGCTGTCTACAGGTAGTAAAAGGCTGTATCATATTTAATCCAAAGTATACATCGCGGTTGCTCACCCTGATTCCTTCTTTAAGTTAGTCCGTTGTAATGCACCAGTTCTGTCTGTGATACTATTGTAATTCCTGGGTCTAGTACGTTTTAATGATGAATTTGTGAAAATCAGGAATAGTAATTTAGTTAAGATTTAGTATACAACATGGAAATAGCTAACTCAATAATTCTTGGGATATTTTTTCCGCTTCCCTCCATTTGTGTGAACAACAACAACAAAGGCATCGCAGTGTGAAAGAATCTGGAAAACATTATTGTTGAAATCGGTGGCCGAAAGATTTGAGGAAACGTTCTAGATGAACTGGTGGAGACATCTAGCTAGATCCAACGGCACAAGAGTGCTTTCTTTCAGGTGGCTTATACCTCGGGAGCGATTTTTAAATGATCAAGTATCAACTTTTCTTTAATACATTAGAAATGCATTTATGATTAAACACTCTTCTTCCGTCCACTTGCAGGATGGAACCTCTTCTCCCATTTTTGTTTGTTTGTTTGCTGTATTTTTTAATGAGACAATTTCGGAAAGCATGTTGACGAAACTTGAACAGTGAAAACTGTGGAGAGTATGATAAAATGTATACGGAAGAGAGAGAGAGAGAGAGAGAGAGAGAGCTTTCTCGACTAAATAATCGGGAACAGCTTCGGTGAAGAAACTTGAAGTGTTTGAAGGCATGTATTTCGCCTGAGCTTTTTATATGTATATATGTGTTTCAGTATTTTTTTTTTTTTTTGAAACTGTTAAAACATACGATTTAAATTCACATGCATAGAACGCGATATTTCATCTTAGAAAATTTTAGAATATTAATTGAAATATTACAGCAGTGAGTCACGATTCCTAATGAATTTTGTATTCAAAACCTTTGAATATATTCGTGTGCCTGTGTATGTGTCTCTATGTGCATGTATGTAAATGATAGCGTATGTCTGATCAATAGTAATTCTCAATTTAGCGAAATTAAGAATGTATTATAATGCCCATGAATGTATGTTTTACTTGTATCAGAAGCGCTAGCTTCTTCTTCTTTTTCTTTTTTTTTAAACCTTTTTTATCCTAACCATCAAAATCTTTTCATTAGAACCGTTTTCTTTAAGACTGGCTTAAGAAAATGGATGTCTAACACCAGTATCTGAATATCAGCATAATTCTTTGGGCCTAGAAAGCAGCAGGGCTGTCACTGTTGCCCAAACAACTACTCAGTTTTGAGGCTAAATGCTGCAGAGATAACGATGCATGATTTCTCGGGACTATGAAATAAATGCACTGTGAAAATTCTTTGACAACCTGCTTTCAGGGGGAAATAACCCAAAACATCATTATGTGTTGCATGCAGGAACAATTCAAAAGGGCAGTTGATTCTTTTATACTTTATTTAAATAACTCGCCAAGAGGCAGAAGCAACTTATTGCTGGGCATGAACCAAAACAACAGTTTAAAAAAATCGTGCAGCACTCGTGTTATTTGAGAGACGATGACGTCAGCTTGGGTGCCGCTACTATTGTTGTCCTCCGAATGACAACGAAGTGCATCTGGCATCATACCGCTCGCAACGTGCTGAGGCATGTAGCCATTTCTCCCCTCCCCCTCCTTCGGTGCTCTCCCCCAACCCCTCCCTCCTCCCTCTGCGTTTCATTATTTGGAAGTCGCGTGGCTTCGTCCGTGGCCCGTTGTTTGACGCTCGCCGATCCGTGAAGCTGCCTGTCCAGGAGAGCAGATGTTAATTTTTCTTTATTTTTATTGGAGAGGAACACCTGGACTTCTGCTGCGCCAATTTTACCTCCGTGGAAGACATCGCTGTTCGAAGAGAGGTTATTAAAGGTCGCACGTGACTTCGATACCCAATAGCACTTGTCCCCCGTCTCCCCTCTTCTTTTATACCTCTTTCTCTCCATTGAAAAATAGGAGGGTAAGTGTACGATTTTAATTCCATTGCAGTAGCCCACAAGAAATGGCCCGTTTTGAGCAAGCACGCTATACAAGTAACGAAACATAAAAAAATATTCGAGTGAAAGCATGCTAAGAGTTTTGTTCTCATTTTGGTTCAGTGGGTACCGGGAAGAGGATAAAAAAAAAATTATCGTGGAAAATTCAGACTTTAGCCTTTGCTAACACTCCTAAACTGCCCAGTAGAAATTATGGCAACGCATCATGCAATAATATTTCTTTATTTTCTAAATTTTCATATGAATGTAGCGTTTTGTACAGTTTAGAACCCACTGCAGGCGAGTTCTACTGAGTGTCGGATGTTCTAAAACTATAAGTAGACTTTCCAGAATAGCTACTCCCGTTAAAATCCCTAAATTGATCATATGCTTCATGATGATGATTAGTAATAATAATAATAATAATAAGCATAATAAGCATATGAAGTAACATTAATCTCTTAAAACATTAACAAAGATAAGACTAACATATTTGCCCTGAGAGACAAAATTATAAATATAATTATAAATTATCTCACTCAAGCTGATTGTTGTAACATAGTAATTGCAGTAACCCTAATTAGGATGCTAGAATTTTATACTGAAGTATAATATGAGAACACATAGGCACACGTCGGTTCGAAAGTCATGAAATGAAAGTAGCATCAAGCAAGAAATGACTAGTGATATAATAATAATAATAATAATAATAATAATCAGAGGCGTAACTAGACATTTCTGCGTCCGGGACAAACCATAGAATATTGCGCTCCATATCTTTTTTTTTTTTTTTTTGGGGGGGGGGGGTTAACGATCATTATGATCAACTCTTAGGGCTATAAGCTGTCGTCCGTCCTTCATTTAAGGTCTCTGGTTCCAGGGAATGGAAAGAGTGCCGTATGACAAACACACCACCCATAGTAGGATAGAACGGGGGATACGAGAACAAAAGAGAGCCGAGAGCAGCTTCGCTGCTCTCGGCTGGGTGGGTGAGTGACGGGAGGGGGGAGATAACGCGAGAGGAGAGAGAGCGCGCTTTCGGAGTTGCTTGCGTGACGTCACGTGCCTCGGGCAGTGGTGGACGGTGACAGTGAACTTTATCGTTTGTGTGCTATAATTATTTTACATTAATGGGGATCCGGGAACAAATAGAGAGCCGAGAGGAAGGGATTTAGATTTGCGCCCTTGTTGGTAATGACAGAATTTCATTGGGCGTTAGGACGCAACTTTGATGGGTGTCAAATGATTTGTGGAAACAAGTGTCCGCCGAAATTTCTAGATGCTGGAGAACGAATTGGGCATCGTGCTGTATTTTTGTTCTTTTTCTGTATAAGTCATGTGTGAGAGACGGATTCTTTCTTTTTTCAGCGACATGTATCATTTGCCATTAAATTCCCATATGACTTTTTCCGTTTATGTTAATCTGATATTTCGATTTGTATAAATAACTGAAGTTGTAATTTCTTGATAATATAATTTCCCGAAAACATGAAAGTTTCATAGAACAGGGTGGAAAATGGAGCAGTACTGAACTGAAGTCCACCTCTTCCGGAAGTTGAAACGATTATAGGTTGAATTTTGAATTCTGGGACAATAAGAATTCAAAGAGAATCGTGCTTATGTTTAAACATGGATACGCGGAAATTTAACACATGTTAAAATTACTACAATCTTTCGTTACTAACGTGATGCTTACAGAATTGGGCCTACTTTCCTCAGAGGTTCGATAACTTCGTGAATTTAACGATTTCCATTGATCAAAACTTTGCGTATATTTCATTCACTCACTGAACAGTTCTAACATCTCAGATATCACACGTTCATGTGAAAACACCAGTGTTTGCTCTATTTCCTCTAGGCATTAACTTTTGTTTCTTTTTACATTCGTTTTAAATAGACTATCTCTATCACATCTGTTTTCTGAGATACGATCACACCATTTATTTAATTACTTCAGGAACATATTAGTCTTGAACATAGAGAACAGTCAATCGTATTCTAAATATGCTTTCTCTTGATTCTTATAAACGTACAAACATCAAGAAGTCCCCACACTGAAACGAACATCATCAATTCCTTGCTTTCATGTCTTTGTCACATCAAATTCTATAGTTCCACAGCAATGATGTTCTTAACGCTTCACCTTGTATACAAACATTTTTCCTCTAATCTAAGAAGTTATTTTTCCAAAACAATAACTAAACATCTTAGAACAATACAGTGAACAATGGACGTCACTTCATAAAGCCTTAACAAAATGAGTTTATACATACAAATGTTATTTTCGATCATATCCACTTCGAAGGCTAAGTCTTTCAGAAAACATTTACGAAATCATTATTATTATTTTTTTTTACAAAAGGCATTGAAACGTTCATTTTTCTAAAAGGCGAAATTTGAGTTCACAAATTTTCAGCAGATCAGTTTTTTTCTTTCATGAAATTTCTTGGCGTTAGTTTTCTCTTACATAAAATTTCTTCGGGTCAGTTTCTTTCATCAAATTGTCAGGTAAATATTTGAAAAGTTCATTTTTCACAAAGTTTGTTCTTGACTCAAATAAATTTCAGCAAGTCAAAAATGGTTTTGTAGTTTTTACAAAGAGGGCGATTTTTTAAATTTCCTTTTCTTATAATCGCAAAAATCTCATAGAATAACACTGGAAATGCCATCCAATTAAATGTCAATAATTTAATCGTTCATTTTTCCTTAAAGTAAAAAAATTTAAACGATCATTTCTCTAAAAGTCAATATCTAATTTCACAAATGTTTACCAGATCAGTTTTTCTTTCATAAATTTTCTTCAGTTTAGTTTTTACGATTAAATGTTTTACAAGAGTTTAGTTTTATTTATTTTTATTTTTCTATGGTTATTAATAAAGTGTTTTCCAACAAATAGGAAAATCATCTTATAGTTTCTGGATTGAGAAAAAGAGGATTTAATCGTGTCAAAAAAGTTCAGTTTACAGATTTGGTAACCTTTTTTGATGAATTGGTGATTAACCGGAAAAGCACCGTTTTGATTTCATTTTTTTACACCTTTTTGTGATTTTTATTTATTGAAGCGGTGTGCACTTGTTGATTCTAACTTCCAACCAGGATACATGGGAAAAACTCCATCCAGATTCTTTCAGCCCATTTCCAGTTCTTTTTTCTTGTCCAATTTCAGAACCGTCTTTTCCTAAAATTTCTCAATATTTGACATGTGATGCAACGGCTTATTTGTAGTTTTCAGATTAAATGGTCGATACTCGAACTCTTCAGTCTTCATGTTTACGCTTCTGAAAAATAACTACCATGAAAATATTGCTTTTGATAGTTAAATGTGCTATCAAAGATTATTGAAGAATGCCCCCGACTGATTTCTGAATTTCTTTTTAAAATTTTGGTAGACATTTCGCTGAATCACCTTCGAGGGTTATTTTGTAAGTCTGCAGTCTTCCATTAGCAGCAGATTCCACAAGTACAAAATATGACGAATGAGCAACCGATTGAGTCAACTCAGTGTTGGACGACCCCGCAGTAGTGGTGTTATTACTGGTTCCTTACAATGAAGCAGTACTAGATGAAGCAGCAGTTGATTTTTCGGATCCTCCTACATGAGGCTGATTGAACTTGTGAAATCTTATTTCATGTTGTTTTCTGTCAGACTGCCAAGAAAATTTAGAAGAGTAATGCAGACATCCAAATGGTTTTATAACACTGTGTGTCATCGCATACCTCTTAAGAGCAAATTTTCTTGTAAAAGTCTTGAAACAGATCGAAAACATAAAACGAGAACAGGTACCACGATCCAATTTTGTCTCATCTCGATTCGCTAACAGTTCTTCAGACACTATCTGAGAAACAAAAGAAAGCATAAATTTAGAAATAAAATAAAATAAAGAAAATGTTTTTAATATCTATTACAATACCTTGGGAATATGTATATTAAAATAACACCTTATTGGAAAGTAATGTACATGTCTTATGGATGTTGTCAGATTTCTTAAGAAATTCTACATCAAAGACAGAAATTATTCAGAGAAGTAGGATATTAACTTGTTCTACTATTTTCTAGTTCTCTTCTGCGTTGAGGAAACACTCCATGATCGGACAATAAAAAGAGGGTGATATTAGAAAGAAAATCATACTAGTGAAAGGTCAACTTGAAGACACCTCCAACTATAAGACCAAATAGCAAATGCGTTTTGATCTTTATTGTAAACCACTCAAAAATATTCGAAATCACTTTTCAGTTGCCAGATTCCCTATTCTCTTTATTAGGATTATTTTTCACTCTGTTGCCCTTCCTCTAACGGAAAAGAACAAACTTTCATCTATTTTGAAGCATTTGTCACCATCCATATTCTCTTGCTAATTTGTCTCATTTTTCTAAAATCACGACTTAACATTTTATTCCAACTTCCACTGGTGAATTACAGTTCCCTTTTCCTTGCCTGTACATAATTCTAGATATCCGTCCAGAAAATTAAAGTACTGCTGCCAAGGCAAAAGGAATTGTAATTCACCAGTGGAAGTGTTTCCTCAACACAGAAGAGAACTAGAAATCAGTAGAACAAGTTAATACCCTACTTCTCTGAATAATTTCTATCTTTGATGTAGAATTTCTTAAGAAATCTGACAACATCCATAAGACATGTACATTACTTTCCAATAAGGTGTTATTTTAATATACATATTCCCAAGGTATTGTAATAGATATTAAAAACATTTACTTTATTTTATTTTATTTCTAAATTTATGCTTTCTTTTTGTTTCTCAGATAGTGTCTGAAGAACTGTTAGCGAATCGAGATGAGACAGAATTGGATCGTGGTACCTGTTCTCGTTTTATGTTTTCGATCTGTTTCAAGACTTTTACAAGAAAATTTGCTCTTAAGAGGTATGCGATGACACACAGTGTTATAAAACCATTTGGATGTCTGCATTACTCTTCTAAATTTTCTTGGCAGTCTGACAGAAAACGACATGAAATAAGATTTCACAAGTTCAATCAGCCTCATGTAGGAGGATCCGAAAAATCAACTGCTGCTTCATCTAGTACTGCTTCATTGTAAGGAACCAGTAATAACACCACTACTGCGGGGTCGTCCAACACTGAGTTGACTCAATCGGTTGCTCCTTTCTCATATTTTGTACTTATGGAATCTGCTGCTAATGGAAGACTGCAGACTTACAAAATAACCCTCGAAGGTGATTCAGCGAAATGTCTACCAAAATTTTAAAAAGAAATTCAGAAATCAGTCGGGGGCATTCTTCAATAATCTTTGATAGCACATTTAACTATCAAAAGCAATATTTTCATGGTAGTTATTTTTCAGAAGCGTAAACATGAAGACTGAAGAGTTCGAGTATCGACCATTTAATCTGAAAACTACAAATAAGCCGTTGCATCACATGTCAAATATTGAGAAATTTTAGGAAAAGACGGTTCTGAAATTGGACAAGAAAAAAAGAACTGAAAATGGGCTGAAAGAATCTGGATGGAGTTTTTCCCATGTATCCTGGTTGGAAGTTAGAATCAACAAGTGCACACCACTTCAATAAATAAAAATCACAAAAAGGTGTAAAAAAATGAAATCAAAACGGTGCTTTTCCGGTTCATCACCAATTCATCAAAAAAGGTTACCAAATCTGTAAACTGAACTTTTTTGACACGATTAAATCCTCTTTTTCTCAATCCAGAAACTATAAGATGATTTTCCTATTTGTTGGAAAACACTTTATTAACAACCATAGAAAAATAAAAATAAATAAAACTAAACTCTTGTAAAATATTTAATCGTAAAAACTAAACTGAAGAAAATTTATGAAAGAAAAACTGATCTGGTAAACATTTGTGAAATTAGATATTGACTTTTAGAGAAATGATCGTTTAAATTTTTTTACTTTAAGGAAAAATGAACGATTAAATTATTGACTTTTAGTTGGATGGCATTTACCGTGTTATTCTATGAGATTTTTGCGATTATAAGAAAAGGAAAATTTAAAAAATCGCCCTCTTTGTAAAAACAACAAAACCATTTTTGACTTGCTGAAATTTATTTGAGTCAAGAACAAACTTTGTGAAAAATGAACTTTTCAAATATTTACCTGACAATTTGATGAAAGAAACTGACCCGAAGAAATTTTATGTAAGAGAAAACTAACGCCAAGAAATTTCATGAAAGAAAAAAACTGATCTGCTGAAAATTTGTGAACTCAAATTTCGCCTTTTAGAAAAATGAACGTTTCAATGCCTTTTGTAAAAAAAATAATAATAATGATTTCGTAAATGTTTTCTGAAAGACTTAGCCTTCGAAGTGGATATGATCGAAAATAACATTTGTATGTATAAACTCATTTTGTTAAGACTTTATGAAGTGACGTGCATTGTTCACTGTATTGTTCTAAGATGTTTAGTTATTGTTTTGGAAAAATAACTTCTTAGATTAGAGGGAAAATGTTTGTATACAAGGTGAAGCGTTAAGAACATCATTGCTGTGGAACTATAGAATTTGATGTGACAAAGACATGAAAGCAAGGAATTGATGATGTTCGTTTCAGTGTGGGGACTTCTTGATGTTTGTTCGTTTATAAGAATCAAGAGAAAGCATATTTAGAATACGATTGACTGTTCTCTATGTTCAAGACTAATATGTTCCTGAAGTAATTAAATAAATGGTGTGATCGTATCTCAGAAAACAGATGTGATAGAGATAGTCTATTTAAAACGAATGTAAAAAGAAACGAAAGTTAATGCCTAGAGGAAATAGAGCAAACACTGGTGTTTTCACATGAACGTGTGATATCTGAGATGTTAGAACTGTTCAGTGAGTGAATGAAATATACGCAAAGTTTTGATCAATGGAAATCGTTAAATTCACGAAGTTATCGAACCTCTGAGGAAAGTAGGCCCAATTCTGTAAGCATCACGTTAGTAACGAAAGATTGTAGTAATTTTAACATGTGTTAAATTTCCGCGTATCCATGTTTAAACATAAGCACGATTCTCTTTGAATTCTTATTGTCCCAGAATTCAAAATTCAACCTATAATCGTTTCAACTTCCGGAAGAGGTGGACTTCAGTTCAGTACTGCTCCATTTTCCACCCTGTTCTATGAAACTTTCATGTTTTCGGGAAATTATATTATCAAGAAATTACAACTTCAGTTATTTATACAAATCGAAATATCAGATTAACATAAACGGAAAAAGTCATATGGGAATTTAATGGCAAATGATACATGTCGCTGAAAAAAAAAGAAAGAATCCGTCTCTCACACATGACTTATACAGAAAAAGAACAAAAATACAGCACGATGCCCAATTCGTTCTCCAGCATCTAGAAATTTCGGCGGACACTTGTTTCCACAAATCATTTGACACCCATCAAAGTTGCGTCCTAACGCCCAATGAAATTCTGTCATTACCAACAAGGGCGCAAATCTAAATCCCTTCCTCTCGGCTCTCTATTTGTTCCCGGATCCCCATTAATGTAAAATAATTATAACACACAAACGATAAAGTTCACTGTCACCGTCCACCACTGCCCGAGGCACGTGACGTCACGCAAGCAACTCCGACAGCGCGCTCTCTCTCCTCTCGCGTTATCTCCCCCGCCCCTCCCGTCTCTCACCCACCCAGCCGAGAGCAGCTTTGCTGCTCTCGGCTCTCTTTGTTCTCGTATCCCCCGTTCTATCCTACTAGTATTTTTTGAAAGTATCCTCTCAGAGCTCCAGAGCATCCAGGAACATACTGACAAGACTAGAGAAGTGGGATTAAAGATGAACTTAAGTGAGATTAAAGATGAACGTATTAGAGGAGGCAGAAAGCAAAATTCACGTACAATGTTTTTACAAGAACTGATGATGGGGCAAATATTGAAGTAGCCGATGCTCTTACATTTCCCTTGGACTATAAATATCAAGTGAGGGCCACATCGAAGCAAATTAGTAGCAGGGGCGTATTTAGAGGAGGCAGGGGGCCTTGCCCCCTCGAAAATGTTTTATTTCTTTGTTAAAATGCGATTTACATTAGTAAAAAAACTTTAATTTAATAAAAATGCATCAACTTACAATAGAAAATAATGCTTTAATTTGTTCTTCTATTTTTCATTAACTTTTATTTTGTCCTAATGAATTTCAAAATATTCCATTTTCAGCCCCCTCCTCCCCCGAACAGAAATCTTATATACGCCCCTGATTAGTAGATGTATAAAACCTGGCTGAACTACATTTTTAAGCGCAATTTGCCATTATGCCTGAAAAGAAGTGTTTATCAAAATGCATCCTCCCAGTTCTTACTTTTGGATCACAGGCATTAATTACCCTAACTACAGAAGACATTGAGTGAAAGGTTTCGTACCTCTCTTGGTGTAACCAAGAACGGTGGTGCAACCAAGAAAGGTACGAAAGGTTTGTTTGTTTGGAGGTTTAACGACCCGCCGTGAGCAACTGGATTGGCTGTAAGCAGTCGCCCATCCCTAATTTAGGGCCACTGGCTCCAGGGAAGAGAGAGAGAGCCAGTGCTGTAAGACAAACACAATATCCATGTCTCACCGGTATTCGCACCCGGATCCATCTAGGACGAATGATCCAAGCCACTGCGCCACATGGGTGGCGGTAGAAAAAGGAACTCTTGCATCAGGAAATGTATAAGAGTTGATCTTGTGATCAAAGTAAAGACCCCCAAATGGAACAATGGGCTCGACATATTTCTAGAAGAACTTATCACAGTTAGACAACTAAAATACTAGAATGTATACCAAGGCACAGGAAAAGACCCAGAAGACCACGTGGAAGATGGGTGGATGAAATTCGAAAGCATGTGGAAGTCACTTGGAAGAGGATGGCCCACGACAGAGTTGTGAAAGAGACTTTCATCCAGCAGTGGATTTATAATGGTTGATGATCATGATATATAGTTTCCTTTTTTCCCCTTCCTGACCCCTACTCGTATGAACACACGTCTTCCTCACGTTAACCCTGGAAGGGAAACGTGGGGCACTGAGTGCCCCACGTAAATTTGTTTCGGCCGGGGCATGCGCGATGAATAATTAATTAATTACTGCTTAAAGTTTTTATTTTATGTGTTGCTAAGCAAATATTCAATTAAATGTTGTTTTGAAATCCATTTTTTTTTTATTGGGGTACTCAGTGTCCCACGTTTCCCTTCATATCACAGAAACCACGTTTCCTTTCCAGTGCTAAGGACTAATGTCTCGAAGAAAGGGAGATGGAACAAGAGTCGTAAAAAACAAACAACCCGGAAAAACAACAACCACATCACATCATCCACGTCTTATGCAAAAGTCTCGAATCGAAGCGGTTAGTGGGCTTATGCTAATTTTTTTAATCTTCTTTGCAGAGCAGAGAGAGTTAACATCCTTCATTAGCATCTAAGTCTATGAGGAATCGCAAGTCGTAAAAAACAAACAAACCAAAAAAAAAAAAAAAAAACTCGTCACTTCTCCACGTCTTACTCAAAAGTCTTGAATCGAAGAGCGGTTAGTGGGCTTATGCTATTTTTTTAATCTTCTTTGCGGAGCAGAGAGAGTTAACATCTTTCATTAGCATCTAAGTCTATGAGGAATCGCAAGTCCGCGGTTGAAGCTGGACTATTTCGCGGCTCAAGCTGGCCCTCAGTTCGCACCTCTGATCACTCAGGTCCCGAGACTAGTTGAAAAGCTAATTTCCCATCGTGGTAAATAAATTTGCGTGCAAAGTCACGCATTGCATTGTTACAAGAAATTAGCCAAACTGAAGGAGAAATGTGTTATAACGTTTCATGCTGTGTATTTTTAACTGAGTTTTTTAAAAAAAGTTTACGCACAAATGACACATCGTACTGTAAAGATGTTGCGCCTCCTACTTCGGAGAAATGACCTTTGATGTCAGTGGGAGGGGGGGGAGGCATGGGGAATTTCAAGAGGGTTCAGCATCCTTCTCCCTGACCTTTAATTATTCGATAAACACACCAGCTGGGGGTGGTAGCAGCGGGAAATAAAAGAATGAAATGACAAAAAAAAAAATAAGTCATTTAAGGTCTCTGTGAGCAGATGTGCTGCACCGTCTTTCTTCCCTTACTTTTTCTCCCCCTCCCATGCCATCCGTCTATCTATACACGCACACACCTTCTCAACTCCTTACGTAACAAGCGATTTGTAAGCGTAATACGTCTACAGGACGGATGTGGTCATCTTTTCCGCAGGTGCTGGCATTTTCACTGCAAATTACCTTCACCAGGTTCTTGTCCCGTTGTTTGAGTGTTATGGTACCATTAAAGAGAATCAGGTGCTTCCTTCATATGCTTCAGTGGCGCCATGTGATGGGCAACGACTACAACAGTTTTTAAATACCAGATGATCTTTACAGACAATATTTTTTATATGTGTATTATTGTTTTTCGTTTTTGCCATAGCGATACACAAAGAAAACAGCGTTGATTTAATAAATTTCATCTGAGCCAAAAATTCGTTGGCAAAATTGTCACCTAAAGAAAACGACGAACGAATCACTCTTTTGACCGTTGTTTTTGTGATGCTTAAAATTCTAGTAGGTTATGCTGAGCACCCAATATAACGGAAACGCTTCTATAATTTCCTTTCGAAACAAACTTATATTTTTTATTCATATGATTCCAAAATTAAGTTGGGTTACTTTATCAAGATATCGTTGACCAAAACTGCACCAACGCAGTTAAGGGTTAAATATGAGAGAGAGAGAAAAAAAGAAGATTTTTAATAGTTCAATTAACCCACAATGTTTGCATTTTACCGTTCTGACTTAAAGATATTTATTAAAATATTTTTCGGAAAAATAAGGATAAACGTAGCTCGTGTTACTTATTCACCTGATGCTCCGTTAGCCTGGTTCTTTGTTTACAGGATGTTTCTAAAATGAAACATGTCCATACTGTACTAGCTCGTAGCCCGTGCCGTGCACTGGTGAAAAAAGCTGTGACTGAAAGTTTTATAACACGAATCGTAAAGTACATGTACATAACTATAATAAACGGTTGAATTATTAATGGGCAGTCTATAAGACTAACTAATCCTGACACTGGTTGAGCGATTAGCTCAACCATCGTTCAAGTTATGCATAGTATTAGAAGATTGGTTTGCACGCCATCGCCGTTGTCGTTCTCTATTTAAGCGACGGTTTCTTTCAGCTTTATCTTCTTCCATGTTGTACTGCAAAGAAAAATTCCACGAAACCAATAATTCTTTAAATTTCCATGTCAGTGAATCAAAACTACGCCTGCAATTACTTTCTTACAATTTTACTTGTTCCTTTTTATGAATTCCTTTTTTATTCCTCTTAATGAAATAAAATAACGCTGATGTCTTTTTATGAAATTACTCTGTAATGCGAGGAAAATGAAATTAAACCCGAAATAACACGTACATAACAGAACAAACGTCGCAGACAGTTGTTCGAGAACATGCGTGTTGCCACAGATTCTCTTTGATTTTACGCATCGTGCTATAACTGTGAGCTTAGTTCTGGTTTCAGCCACCAGATAAAGGCAGGTGGCGCTGTAAGTACTGAATGACGTCAGAGCGTTAGGGACAGACGTAGCCTATTATATAAGTTTTATGCTTATACTGCCTGGTTCTTTCATTCGGGATGCTTCTAAAAATGATGAATATTCTTATCGTACACATATTTAGCGTAGTTCTTTTACTCAAGTTGTTTCTAAAAAAAGAAACGTGTTCTTCCTGTACAAGTATTCAGAAAGACAAAAAGGAATGCATCCTCAAATAAAAGAATGCTGCTATCGTATTGGATATGATTCACTATTCAGCTGTTGTTGTTTTTTATTTATTTATTATTTGTGCTTATCAGCCTGGTTCGGTTCCGTGTTGGGCGAAAGACTCCTCCCGTCTCTCACCGATTGTTTCTGCTATTGGCTCTTCATCTCCAAGTTCTTCCCAATTTATCTCTGCCTGAGTCTTCCTCTTTTTCAATGTGTGACTCAATTCAAAGTTTCATATAGACTTTTTACTAGACCCTCTCCTTGATCCTCTCTAATTAAGTGATCTGCCGTTTCCATTTCATCAGTCGGACAAGCATTAACGAAACTGTGTTTCAGTTAATTGTTTTACCTAGGTGTTAATGCACAGATGCAAGTTAACGGATACTTACTTGAAACTATGCAGTTGTAGTTAATAAATTAAACTTGCTTTTTTTCTTCCATCAGATGATGACATGCTATTCCCCTAGGTGATCGCTTAACTGATGAGAGCCTAATCTGATCAGCTATAACTTTGCAGCGGATTAATCCGTAGTTAATTTCGATCATTAAAGAGCCTTCAACATTCCATGCGATCGTGAACTTTTCATCAACAAACTAGATCACAAATGAATATTTTCTACTTTCTGTGTGGAAAATAAAAAAGGAAAAGTAATCGAAATAAAGCATTTCGATGACTAAAAGTTTCACCGCAGACGGACCAGTGTAAATCAGAAAGTAAAGGCAATGTATGAATTAAACTAATACCTCAAACAACAGAAGCTGACCAACGCTGTTTACACGTCACAACGACAATCCGACAAGGTGGCACCTGCACCACGCAACGCTGCATGAAAGTCTGGCTGCGGCGGTGAGTGTACTGTAAAGATGGTAGTGTTCCGAATTTCACCGCTGTTGAGTAGCATCATTTGAAAGAAGCTGTCAAGCCCGGTGAAATCTACAGAAGTATGGTAGCCCAGTAGGGTAACAAGTGTATGGGCTAGAGAAGTTTATGATAGGGTGGAAAGGTTTAAATCTGGCAGAACAAATATTACTGACGCAAACTCTCAAGACTATGTCGAGATCGTGCGAAGTCACTCATTCAAGAAGGCCGACGAATTTCCGTAAAGGATATGTCAGACATATTAGCAGTCATATCCGTTCTGCGCACGGTGAATCTATAAAATAATTTTTTGAACATAAAATTAAAGAAAGGGAAAAATAATTTAAGCCAAAATTCTTGTTTAATATTAATCCTTTATTGGTCTAAATTGTTTGACAAAGCGTGAACAGTAGGCTAACTATATTATTTCAAAATAGTACTTAATGTTTTTATGTGTTAAAGGCAATTAATGTGTTAAAAGGCAATTGAATGTTCAAGGTTAACTTATACCATGGATGAGCTTAGAGATGGAGTGAAACAGACATCAGCCATCCTCCTGCTTTAGAATGATACTGTGGAGTGTCGATGTGCCATTGTATCTCAGAACCTCATACATTTTCTTACAAAAATAACACTTTTTTTTTAACATGTATAACGAAGTAAATTTTTCCGTCATTTTTATCCGCGCCAGGATTCGAACCCGGGTCCCCTCATTCCGGAATAAGTTGCTCTACCAATTGAGCTACGCGGACGTTTTATTCTGATTCCTATCTGCCTTTATGTCGTGTGCGTCCTTCTGGCAGGTACGTCACATCTGGTACGTTACACATGAAGTGATAACTAAATGTAAACATCTGCCACGGGTATTGATTTTTAATTTAATGAAAATGGGACAGTAAATATTCATTACCAATTTTTCTTGACTAATTCAATCAACTAATTCGAAGCCCTGTGAGCATGTAAAATTTATAAGTGTTCGGACAATTCATGCGCAGAAACAGACTATGTCATCTTACATCGGATCTGTAACTAATTTATCTGCACACTGGGATCCTTTCTTTCATGGTGTTGAATTGAACTTTGCGAGCATCGTCAAGTTTTCATTCAGTTTGGATAACGACTGTGAAGTTGACCTGCTAATTCGAAGCCCTATGAGCATGTAAAATTTGTAAGTGTTCGAACGATTTATGCGCACAAACAGTCGCAATGTCATCGTACATTGGATCTGTAACTAATTCAGCAAGTTTTCTGTTTGGATTACGACAGTAAAGTTGTCAGTTTTTTTGTTTTTTTTTTTTGTTTTGTTTTTTTGTATTATAATTTGGCGAAGGATGGTTTGTAGATCCGAAACTGTTTTCATATTTAAAACAGAGTCATGACGTCAATCCATAAGATTTGACGGAAAACGGTAGCAGACTTTGGGGTCCCTTAGTTTTAAATCAAAATTTCATGGAATTTTTACAGCATTTCAACGTTTTTGGCATAATTATCTTTAAACCTGTCAGCATTTTGAACGGAAAAGCTAAGCCACCTTTTTAAATTTTTTTGGTTTTCAGACATTTCTAGGTGCAGAAGTGATAGAAAAATTCAAGCAGACAATATTCCAAAGCCGCCATTTTTTTTGCTGACTTTTTTAGGTATCCGTAAGAGATCATCAAGTGATCATATCATCATATGTAGAGGATTTTAGGAAGGGAGTGTCTGACCCCAGGTCTTAAACAACCCTTAGAAATAGGAAGCTAGGAGATTTGGGCTAGAGTGCCCGATAGGAAAGTGACACGTAAGCGAAGTAGAAAGGGGGAGGAAGACGCCCTTATTTATTACCGGGGGAGGGCAGTACCCGGAGTCCGACGGCTTAACGTGCCCATCCGAAGCACGGCGGATATTTAGTGGATCGAGCGTTCGTACCTGCCTGCTGGGATCGAACCTGAGGTCCTTTCCGTGGCAGTCACGAACGTTGCCCACTAGGCCACCCGCGGCCCTATCCGTGAGAGAGACAGCCAGGCATGTTCATGTAGGACTTCCGTCCACAGAGAAGATTTAGGTCCAAACCACCTACAGCGGGTCCGCCTTTTGGGCAGTGCATAGAAACGGAAGGAGTGAGAGCAAGTCTAGCGACTTTGACATAACAGTTTGTGAGTGAGAGAGGGAGAGCATAGTAGATGACGCCACCGTACAAGTACGATGTTGCTCATAGAGGGGTGAGAGAAAATCAGGGGGGGGAGTAGGAATTGATACCCAACACAACCGGGGGGTCCAACCTGGGGGCCGACATTTAACGTACTCGTCCGATGCACGGCGGATATTCAGCGATTGTTAGCAAATCACACCATCTCTGGAAGATCAGCTCAGGATTGATTTTTAGGTATCCGGACTTTTAAGACCTATAAGTGGGCCGCGGGTGGCCTAGTGGGCAACGTACGTGACTGCCACGGAAGGGACCTCAGGTTCGATCCCAGGCAGGTACGAACGCTCGATCCACTAAATATCCGCCGTGCGTCGGATGGGCACGTTAAGCCGTCGGACCCCGGGTACTGGCCCCCGGTAATAAATAAGGGCGTCTTCCTCCCCCTTTCTACTTCGCTTCCGTGTCACTTTCCTATCGGGCACTCTAGCCCAAATCTCCTAGCTTCCTATTTCTAAGGGTTGTTTAAAACCTGGGGTCAGACACTCCCTTCCTAAAATCCTCTACAGTTGATCATCTAAAATCCTCTACATATGATCATTTGATCATTTGTGATCAAGACCTATAAGTACGCCAATTTTCAGATCTCTAGGTCTTTTAAAAGTGGTCGAACAATTCGCGTACGGACAGACACGCATTTACCCACTTAGCTTTATATATGTACGTACGTACTACGTATGTATGTGTATTGATAACATATAACATTTTGCTGGTGGTGGGATTCGTAGTAGGACGACGTGGATCTTCTTACTCCGGACTGGCTATTCTCCCAACTGAACTACGCCGACAGGCTTATCGCTGCTTCATTGTCGATTTGCCTCATGTGGCACCTCAGTAGAATGCCATCTACGTCATGTCACGTATTGTACATTATAGACAAATATACTGAGCCCATGCAATGGCGCGCGGCGACTTAGAAAACCGTAAAGTGTGTGTCGAGCTGCTGCGTACTGGAAGTATTACAGTACATAGGGACTAGTTTTTTTTGTTTTTGTTTTTTTCTTTTTAAAGTGTCAAGACTTAAGAGTGAAAATTTTAACAGTTCCAAAACTAAGGCACGAGATTTTTCAAATGGTTCTAAGACACAGAAGCAAGATCTTTTTAACAGTTCCACGACATGAATAAATATCTCTTTGATAGTTCCAAGAAATAGTAATAAGACTTTTCTAACACTTTTCAGACATAGATTTTTTTCATAGTTCTAATACTGGCAGTTTTGAGAGGGCCTCCGCCCCGGTGGCGCAGTGGTCTAAGCGATCATGTGCTGTGGAAGGTAGGAAACATGGGAGGTCAGGACCCCCCTGGAATTTCATAGTCCCCCTCACTGGAGTTCGTACCAAACATCTTAAAAATTTGTGGTTCACATATGGTATAACTTCTTTTTACGAAACTTTCCTGGAGATCATCACCACGTTTCGCAGTTTTCTGGAAAACGCTTCAACTTTAAAAAATAATTTTGCACAAATAAATTGAAAAGTTAACTCACCGTTGTATTTTTCATTTTAAAGAAGATTGTTAAAGAACTCTCCAAAGGCGATAGGCTGGATATATTGCTAGAAGAACTGACTACCGTTAAATAACTGAGATATTAGATTGGATTTGACCAAGGGACAGAAGACCCAGAAGAAGACAACCTGGGAGATAGATGAAATTCGAAAGCATGTTGGAGCTGGAGTGACTTGGAAGAGATATGCTCAAGACAAAAAGTTGTAGAAGCAATGGCGCACCCAGGGATTCCTGGGGAGGGAGGGGGGGTCTGGATGTATGTGTAGGCATGTGTGTATACGCACGTAGTATAAATGTATATACTGTATATATACACACATGAAAATACAACACACATAAAAATTGGAAAAGGAGTGAGACAAGGTGACACCATATCTCCGAAGCTCTTTAACGCCACATTGTAAAATGTCTTTCAATCACTGAACTGGGAAAACAAAGGGATAAAGATTAATGGAGATTATCTAACCCACCTTCGTTTTGCTGATGACATAGTCATTTTTGCAACTACCCCATCAGAGCTACAGAGTATGATCCAGGAACTTGCTGACAAGAGTAAAGAAGTGGGATTAAAAATGAACTTTCAGAAGACAAAAGTGATGTACAATGCTTTTACAAGAAATGAAGATTTATCGATTGATGGAGAAAAGCTGGAGATAACAGACACGTACGTTTATCTTGGACAGCAGATATCAAGTGAGGGTCACATTGGTGAAGAAATTAATCGGCGTACAAAACTTGCCTGGAGAGCTTTTGGAAGAAACAGCATAATTTTCAAGAGCAATATGCCATTATGTCTTAAAAGAAAAGTGTTTGATCAATGCATCCTTCCAGTGCTTACGTATGGTGCAGAGACGTGGACCTTAACTAAAAGAGACATACAAAGGCTGCAGACAACTCAAAGCAGCATGGAGAGGTGCATGCTTGGTGTAACCAGGAGAGATAAGAAGAGGAACTCGTGGATCCGAAAAATGACAAGAGTGGAAGACATCATGATCACAGTTAAATCCCTGAAATGGCAATGGGCTGGACATACTGCCAGAAGAACAGACCATCGATGGACAGCCGGAATTTTAGATTGGATTCCAAGGGACAGGAAAAGACCCAGAAGAAGACCACATGGAAGATGGGTGGATGAAATTCGAAAGTATGCGGGAGTGACATGGAGGAGACTGGCACAAGACAGACCGTTGTGGAGGAAACTTGGGGAGACCTTCGTCCAGCAGTGGATTGATAATGGTTGACAATGATGATGATGATGATGTATATATATAAGTATGTATTAATATACAATATGTATATATATGTAGTGCATAACACAGACAGATATACATTAGGTAGATAGATAAAAGAGTTGACGTACGGGGCTTTGGGGGTGCTTTAAGCCCCGAAGCCCCCCCCCTCGGTGCGCCAGTGTGTAGAAGAGACCTTCACCCAGCAGTGGATTGATAATAGTTGACTATGAGTTATTAGAGTACTTGCATATAGCCTACAATTTTTTTTTTTTATTTTTCTTTTATTGTTTTAACTCCAGGAGATGTTGGTCCCCCTATGAAATTACCGGGTTCTGCCGCCCATGTAAGCGATTGCTTCTGATCATTCGTCCGAGACGGGTACGGGTTCGAATCCCGTTCAGACATGGATGTTGTGTTTTATTTACGGCGCTGGCTCTCTCCCTTCCCTGGAACAAGTGGGCCTAAATTAGGGACGGACGACTGCCTTTATCCCACTGAGTAGCTCAAGGTGGTAGTTAAATCTCCAATTAAAAAAATTAAAAATTTTTTGAGAGGAATACATCATTTTAATACTTTTAAAATTGCGACTTCTTTTTTAAACATTTTCAAGATATCGGAGTGAAATCTTTTTTCCGAGCTCGAAGGCTAAAGAAGGGCGCAGCTTCAAAGTACAGAATTATCTTTCTGCTTATGAATTGAAATGCATAGAAATTACTACAAATAAATTTTGGTTTGTTTGTTTTATGACAGTTTCACATTTGAGCTAAACCTTTTGAACATTACGCTTAGCGTAGGTGAGCACTCAAATGCATTAAGAAATGCTACAAAGCGTCTTCCTGATTCATTATACTTACGTAATTACTTATTAAGAGTTAGACGTGGACACGGAAGAAGAAAACAAACCTCATAAAATCTGTTCATGTTCCAAATGAAACCAATCAAAAATTGATGGCCAAGGACCCTGAAGTTTACACGAAACTTTTTTCTTTGTTGTTACCTTGAGCATTATCACCTGCAGTCAGTAATCCAAATGATCAATTTTCCCACAGAAAACACTGACCCTGTTAATTGTTGCTTTAGTTAGTTTCAGATGACGTGACCGGAAGGGATGCGTGTCGCGTGAGAAAGACCGCGTTAGGACGATTTGCAACAGGAAACGACGATCAACTGCAGTAGCTTCTCTAGTAGCGGTTCGTTTAACGGGATCACTAGAACGATGATCGCTTCAGACCGTAACATCGCGATTTGTCACAGCATTCGATCTCAAAATCGAAAATTGTTTAGCGTTTTCCTGTGAATGAACAACAACAGGATATGCACTATAATTCGACAATGATCTGATATTCAGTTCCACGTTCGTGCTGATTTTAGGGGGGGGGGGGAACCGTGCATTCTACGGGGTAAATAAATAAATCTGAAAGTCTGCCAACACTTTTTTTAAAACATAATTTGTCGGGCACGGAGAACTGGCCACCGGAGAACTGGCCCCCGGAGAAGTGGCCACCGGAGAACTGGACACCGGAGAACTGGACACATTGCAATTTCAGTGCCATAAAATTGTTCTGCATAAACAGATTTCGTGTGGCTATATTCCCCACTACTTGAGCAACTATTGTTCATAATTTTTTTTTTAATATTTCATTTTCAGTAAGAAATTTAGACATTTCCATGATTTTCGGAGCTAAGACTAAGCGGAGAACTGGCCACAAAAATTTTAAGGGGCCGTATAAAAATTGCGTTCTGGCCTGCTCCGTGGCCACGTCTGTCCGAGATTGGTTATCTGACACACATAAAATGTCCGTAATTTCGTATTTTCTTATTTACGATGTTATTCTATAAACTATAACTAACCAAATTCTCTGCGAGTATGAGCAAACCCAGGAAACTTGTCGGATGGAGAGGTGGGGTGGGGGGCTTAAAACCTAAAATATGAAATATCAAGAATTTCTGGTCCGATCGGGAGATTTTCAGCCATTACAAGCTACAAAGTAATCGAATTGTCTGAGGGCATCTGCTGCCTCAGGAAACTAGTGTGTGTGTGTGGGGGGGGGGCAATACCAAAAGCGTAAAATATCAAGAATTTCTCATTTCTCTTCCGATCGGGAGATCTTCAGCATTTACAAGCTGCAACTCGACAAATTTTCTGTTCTGAGCGCATGTGTCTACGTAGCAAACCCGTCGGGGAGGGGGGGGGTAATTTCAAAAGTGTAAAATATGAAGAATTTCTCGTCCGATCGGCAGATTTTTGGCATTTACAACTCGACACATTATTTGAGAGAATGTGACTACTCAGCAAACCTGTGTGTGTGTGTGGGGGGGGGTGTTGGAAATAAAATTATTTAAAATAAATTTAGTCCAACATGCACGTGCATAGATAGCCCCAGGGGATAGCGAGAGGCAATCTCAAGCCTTGAGACGATACTTAGGCCCCAGGGGATATAGGGGGGTCGGAAAAGTTGAAGGGTCAGTTCCCAAGAAGGGAGCGAAGTAACGTTCACCTGACGGAATAGATGAACCCCTCAGAAGGTCAAGTGACCTCGGCATCAGCGGACAAGGTGAAGCTCAGAAGGTCAGGGGTTTTTCACTGGTCAAGGGTAGTGGAGTACGTGTAGCGACAAGGAACAGACGTGGGTATTGAGTGCCGAGTATGACGAGATAGAAATGAAATATGCCCAACGTTGTCAAACGGAGAGCCGAGTTCGGATAGCGCCAGTCAGCTCAATTAGGTGTATATGCCCAGTGTTGAAAACCTGAAAGACATATGGAGATACCAGATAAGTTATTTTCCTTTTCCCTTTTATTGCATGTACTTGCTTAAATTAATTCATAACCCTATTTAGAGCACGTGGCGTGTGTATTGGTCATGATAAAACAATGAAAACCCAGTTAGCTAGGTAAAACATTTAGGTAAAGCATAGGAGAAAAGGAACTGGAAGAAAAATGAATCACTAAGCTTTGCACTTATATATATAGATAGATGTATGCAGAAATGATCGGAGACGTTATAGAGAAAAATCGTAATAAGAGTAAATTTTATGTGTAAGGTATTGTTAACGGCTGCACCTACGCACGTGGTACCTTAGTGTTCCTAATTCTCTCGTATTAAACTATTTTGATTACTTCCACATAAGATTCCTGTTTGTTTTCCTTATAACCACACAAGACATAAGTTAAGGTATGTGTAAACTAAGATATGTGTTTATGTTTCTGATTTCTTTCACGAGCGGCACCTTTACTCCCCCACCATTCCAGTGACGGGATAAAGGTGAATCACAACGCCGTGCTTTATTATATGCTAGTACATATAAGGGGCACGTTTTTGTCCATATACGATCACTGTAGAACAAAAGTCCCATAGTTATAAAAAGGCACGATAAAGTAAATTTAATCGGTAAATGATCTGTAACTGATGCACCTATAATTTGTTCATAATAATAAATATAACAATAAAATTAACACCTTGTATTTAACATTGATGACAGTAACACGTGTTCCAATGAATAGCATCAACACGTGTTCCATTGTTCATAACTTTAACACGTGTTTTGTATTAGAATGTAACGTTGGTACAGATTAACGTTTGAAGATTTATGGTGAATTGTTTCATAAAGTATATAACTATGGTGAATTGGTATGAGCTAAATATTTGTTTATAACATATGATTATTCTTATAATAAATTTGTTCAAAATAAAAGATATAACAGGGGCATACCAAAAGTATAAAATATGAAGAATTTCTCGTCCGATCGGGAGATTTTCAGCATTTAGCAGCTACAACTCGACACATTGTCTGAAGGCATGTGCCTACTCAGTAAACCTGTCGAGGGGGCGGGGTTACCAAAAGTGTGAAATATGAACAATTTCGTCCGATCGGGAGATTCTCGGCATTTAGCAGCTACAACTCGAAACATTATCTGAAGGCATGTGCCTACTCAGGAAACCTGTTGGGGGAGGGGGGGGGGGTAGTTTGTAAATGCTGAAAATCTCCCGATCGGACGAGAAATTCTTCATATCTTACACTTTTGGTATAACTCCCCCCCCCTCCGACGGGTTTGCAGAATAGGCACATGCCCTCAGATAATGTGTCGAATTGTACGTAGCTTGTAAATGCTGAAAATCTCCCGGATCGGAAAAGAAATTTTTCATATTTTACAGTTTTTGGTATTAATCCCCCTCCCCCCAGACAGGTTTCCAGAGTAGGCACATACGCTCAGATGATATGTCGAGTTGTAACTTGTAAATGCTGAAAATCTTCCGATCGGACGAGAAATTCTTCATATCTTACACTTTTGGTATTACCCCCCCCCCCCCGGACAGGGTTCCAGAGTAGGCACATACGCTCAGATAATGTGTCGAGTTGTAGCTTGTAAATGCTGAAAATCTTCGGATGGGTCGAGAAATGCTTTATATTTTACACTTTGGTAGCCCCCCAACCCCCGCCCCCGACAAGTTTCCTGAGTCAGCACATGCGCTCAGATAATTTGAAGACGTAGTTTGAAAACCCTGAAATCTTCTGTTGAAATGTAGATCATAAACATTTTTTATAAAAAAATTGCATTAATTATCGCAATTAAGAAAAGACGAAATTACGGAAACTTTATATGACTCAGATAACCAACCTCTGTGTGTCGTGGGCATGAAGCGGTCAAAAACGCAATTTTTATACGACCCCTTAAATTTTTTGTGGCCAGTTCTCCGGGTGGTCAGTTCTCCGGTGGCCACTTCTCCGGTGGCCAGATCTCCTACACCCATAATTTGTTGTTACGAGCGTTTCGGAGTTCCAGAATGAGAGACGAATGGTTAATATGTCTTCCTAGTCAGAGGCGTTACTAGAAATTTATGCGCCCGGGGAAAACCACAAAATATTGCGCCCATCTATCTGTCTACCTTATATGTATATGCAAGTATATACGTGACTAATTCAATTGCATATATACTGTACGTTCGCGCCTGTTTATAGAAAAGTCCAATGGCCCCGTGAGCAACTCAATGGGCTATACGCAGTCGTCTGTCCCTAATTTAGGGCCAGTGACTCCAGGGAAGGGAGAGAGCCAGTGCCGTAAGACAAACACAATATCCATGCCTCACGGGATTCGAACCTGTACCCTTCTCGGACGAATGGTCATAAGTCAGCGCTTAGACCACTGCGACACCGGGGAGGTGGAAAAACACACTTCAGACACAATACAGGGTTTTTAACACTTCGTTATATCCGTAACTGGGAATTTTGACTTTGTTACAAACAAATTGTGCATCATGCAATTTTCCTCTGAAGTCAAGGAGAATGGCAGTTTTTCTCTATAACAGTAAGTTCGCTATAAAGGATTTCGTTACAAACGTGCGCGACTAAAAATTACCAATTTAACAGTTTATATTCCTATGTATATACATCAATACATAGTGCTTGACGAAACAAAACTAACATCATGCCACTCTGTATCTCTATGAGGGAACACAATTCAACTGTGACCGTTTGTACAGTACTTTCCAACTGCTTTGGAGTTCGGACCTTCGGTAAGATATCAAACGGTTCGAATGCAGCTCATATTCATGGTTCGCAGTAATGATGGAATAGCCAACAGAGAATCATCAACAATGTGAATGACAACCTTATCTGGAAACGTACATGAGCAATTAACAGTTCCTAAGCATTTTGAGGAGAAATGCGAATTTCTACCGAGGTTAATGAAACCGGCGAAACATTATAAGCAAATTCTGTAAATGAACAAGTGACAAAGTATGGCGCGAAAAATCTGGACCAGAAATCGGTGTAAAAGTTTCAGTTTCAATTGTAAGCAATAATTTTTGCGCCCTCTGGTGAGCAGCCGCCGCTTGCCCCGCCCTAGTTACGCCTCTGTCCTATTATTGTATATCCAAACACCGCGTCTCACTTGTCCAAGTTCACCGTGCCAAAAGAATAACGAAATATTGACAAGAATGCTTGATATCCACAAGAGATTGCTACAGGGGGAAGACTTGGAGGACTTAAGTTCCCCATGATCTCCATCGGGGCTCCAAATAAAAATACCAAGTTTTTTGCTACTCAAACGCAGTTTTAAGACTTCATTCCCTAAGCCCATGGACGTCCATATATGAGGGCAAGAGGGGGCATTTGCCCTCCATTGGAAACCGGACCCTTTCTGTTCTTGGAATGTACTACAGAGATTTTCGCGATGACACTAATTTTTATTCCTGATTTTTAGAGCATCTGGATGAGTGTGTATGCAATAAAAAATAAGAAAAACATTAGGGATTCCTAGTATAAAAAACGAAAATTTACAGTTAAAAGCAAAAATGAAATTTTCTATTGCATGTTAGAGAACATTGTGCATAGACACACAATGAAAAAGTTTGAAAGGTGAAGAAAGGAAAAATATAACACCCTTTGCAGCAGCTGTTCACTGCTGGACAAAGATCTCTCGAAATGTTTCCTAGAAATTTGTAGTCAAGGTAGTTTTTCTTTCTTGGTGACCAATTAAGTGATCTCTGGAGTTTCCTGACGCAAGAGATGCAAGTGGGCAAAGGATCAAAAGAACAACAAAGAAATTTCCTTATTGCCCTAGCATGCTGTCTAATTTCATTTATTAATAATTTGACGTATTTATTAATATTTTGACGTCCGATGAGTCACGCTACCAGTTGTTACGATGAGATGGTAGGTTTCTGGTGTGGCGCAGACTCCATGAAGCCATGGACCCTAGCTGTCAACAAGGAACTGTGCAAGCTGGTTGTGGTTCCATACATGTGTAGGGTGTTTTTACGTGGCACGGTTTGGGTCCTCGGAAAAACGTCATTAACAGGTAATCGCTTCGTTGCTCTGCTGGGGGACCATCTGCAGCCCTTCATGGACTTTATGTACATCAACAACGATAGATTTTCCAGGCGGACAATGCACCATGTCATCGGGCCCATGTTGTCCAAAACTGGTTCGAAGAGCATCCTGGACAGTTCCGACGGATGGTGTGCTCACCACGTTCGCCCGACATGAACCTAATAGATCACTTATGGGACGTGGTGGAAAGGTTCATTCGCACCCAAGATCCTGCATCTACAAATACCAGGGAACTGTGGGCGGTTATTCAGACGGCATGGCTCAACAGCTCTCCAGAACGGAAGTCTATGCCTAATACGTTTTCGAGATGGTGTAAAATTACAGAATAACCGCAATTTGTGCAATGCGCATGCGCAAAGTTTTCTAAAGGTGTATATAGTTTCGGAGCGAAAGGCGCACGAGCATCGTTCTAGGAATTGTGTAATGTTGCTGAGGTCGGTGTAACGTTTCAAAATTTTGTTATTTTTAATTTATTTGGTGTAAGGTGACATTTCAGGGTAGCGAGTAACTTTCCACAGAATTTTTGGTAAAAATATTCATAGTTCAGTGTAACTTTTATGAATTTTAGCAAGATTAGTTTCTGGACTAGAAGATTTTACATTGGGCTGTTGGATTAAAGACAAAACATCATTTGGACTCTCAAAATGAAGATTGACTTTTAACTTAGTTATTCTTAATATTAGCTTCCCGTACTACTGATTTAAATGGGCAAATGAATAGAAGTACCAAAATAGAACAAACAGAGAAAAAAAAAAAAAAGGTTACGTTTGATTTTCACTCGGAAGGTGATTTCTTGTAAGTACAAATATTTAAAGAGACATTTTATTTTGATTTTTTAAAAGTTGCATTCGCTCTCTTCATTGCTATCATCTATTTATTACTTGTCTTTAATTCTAAAACGTTTGAATGAAATTCTGTTTGCAATCTGCAATCTTTCCTTTTGGGGTTCGTTCCCAGAAACTGTAGGGGTGAGGAAGATCCCAGTGAAACGGAAAAGAACATAGAAGTGCATCACGAACAGAGTGCGTGCGTTAATTATAGCTGAAATTGGTGGGCTGGATTATAAATAAGGTGAAAGTCTTAAACTGTCCGGGCTTTGAACGTTAGAGTGTGGGTCTGGTCGGGCTTCCCAAATTAATGAATTAATGCCCGTGCAGATCTCAAGCTCTGTTGGTATTTTCAGATTTACCTTCAACATTCCACAGGAATTCAACTCGGAAAGGCTCTTTAAAAATGGCGGACGCTCGAAAACCACGTGTTCGATTCGATTACTGCTCGAACGCGGGCAGGTGATGTTGCGCATTTCTTTTTTTATTTATTTGCTTTTTTCTTTTCTTCCTGAGACCGCACAGGAAGTTGACAGAGCTCTTTAAAGATGGCGGACAGCGCTCATTGGCTGATGCCAAAACCCCATGCGAAAACTCCCCACCCTCCTGGTATGCGTCTCCTGGTTTGGAAGGAAGTTCGGGGGCCTGGCCATATGTTTTGCTCTGGGAACCGCGCAGGTGACCGCCAATACGAAGCGAAGCTTTGTTATGAGCAACTATTGTCATTGCTTACTCACTACTTGCGTTGCTCAGACGGTACTTTTTTTTTTTTTTTTAAACTCGCGACACTCCGTTTCCTGTAAGTGTAATATATATTTTTTTTCCGTATCGTATAATAAATGCCAGAAGGCAACGCTAAATGAAACTAGTACATTTTATTTCTGGAGATGCAATCATCTCAAACGCCGGGTTAAGACATTAATAGTTATCATTGAAATTGTTACTGAAATATTTTTGCATTTAAACATGTGAATTTGGCTTTTTTTTTTTTTTTTTTTTTTTCATAAAAGGGGTCTGTTTTCCTCTCACTTTCTTTAAAAGATATCAGTTAAAAAAAAAAAAGGAATAATTACGACTGCAATCATTAATGCAGTAGAAATACGCGCTATGAGAGCATACGATAATTTTTTTTTAATTTTAAATCCTGAAATTTTTATTATGCTTCACAAATACATGTTGAGCCCCAAGCAAACAGAAGTGAGAACACTGCGTTTTCTTCTTTTTTCTTTCAAGTTTAATCCCCCCCCCGTGAGTGTCTAAGGATTTTGGAGTCTTTTTTTTTTTTTTTTTGGAGGTTTAACGACCACCTTGAGCAACTCAATGGGCTATAAGTAGTCGCCCGTCCCTAATTTAGGGTCACTGGTTCCAGGGAAGGGAGAGAGCCAGTGCCGAAAGACAAACTCAACATCCATGCCTCACCGGGATTCGAACCCCTTCGGACGAATGATCAGAGGCCATCGCTTAGATCACTGCGTCACCGGGGCGGCCGGATTTTGAAGTCGCCAACCATGATTTAGGGTCCCTGTTTCCAGAAATGCCAATCATGAAAACAAACACAACCTCGCATAGAAATACAAACCCCAGCAATATTAGGTGACGCACTCCCCCCCCCCCCCACACACACAATAGCTTATACAATATGTAACGTACCTGCCAGAAGGACGCACACGACATAAAGGCAGATAGGAATCAGAATAAAACGTCCGCGTAGCTCAATTGCTAGAGTGACTTATTCCGGAGTGAGGGGATCCGGATTCGAGCCCCGGCGCGGATAAAAATGACGGGGAAATTTACTTCGTTATAAATACTGTTGTATTGTTAGAAAATTCCGTGCTAGAAGAAAAACGAAATGGAAAATAAGAATGGTAATACTTTTATCTACACGATCTAACAAGATTTTTTTTTGTCTATGTTGTATAGACAAAAGCATCATAACAATACAGAAATAAGTTTACACTTGCTGTATCGGATAATTATGCAAATTAGTGACAGCTCTTCAGAGTTTCTATACAGGGCCAGCAATCTGGTTACAAGGGCAGGCTAGGAGACTTGCTTGAATCAGCATTTGCATACCAGGCAGAGTTTTTATTTAGACTGTGTTTTATATTGGAGTGGCTTTGAAGATGCTAACGGAAATTCGAGGTCATGAGTTAGGACCCCATTGGAGCAAAATAAAAGTATGAATCCTATCCTACGTTGTGTTATACATAAGACAAGAAAAGGCAAAGAAATCGTAGGTATGCTTATTCCTAACCGATCGAACAAGACTTTCATTCTGTCTGGTGAAAGAGAAGATATAGATATGGCATCTATAAAAAAATGTGATTATCAAAAATCATGGATTCAAGAACAAATAACCTAGTATAGCCTACTTTTTCGAAAAAGGCGGAAATTGCCTGTTCACACTAAGGAGGTTAGAAGAAGGGGAGGTGAAACGATCTGTTTTGAATGAAGCCAAAACAGGTCAGCTGTTTCGATCGTCTCTCTGAGGTGGTGGGAGTCTGCGGGAGATCGGAAAGGTGACGTCACTTCCTGTGTCTGAAGCAGTTTCGCTTTGCGCATGTAAACAAGGAATATTTTGGACTTCGTATTTCTCAACATTAGGGTTTCGGTTATATTTTAAACATGGTTACTTGCACATGCGCACTTGCGCAGTATGCAAGTAACCATACGCAGCATGTACTTCGGCTCAAAAAATCATTATTTTGTTCAATTTTTTAAAGAAATACCAGTACATATTTTCCTATTTTTTCTGGATTTTTTTAATTATTTGAATGAATATTATAGCCTCAATTTTTTTTCATGACTGTATGGGTAGAGTAAGAGTCCGAAAAACCCGTTTAAAATCGCAATTTTCCCTAAGAGATACACACTAGATTCTCGGATTGGGCGCATTGGCGTAGTCAGCTGATAAAAAGTGGCGTCACGCCAGAAGCACAGGGAGAGGAGCTGTTGCCACCTCCTCCTTCTTCTAATCTCCTTGGTTAACACATACTGGTGCGATCAATTCCCTGGATTGGTTTAGTCAGTGGCGTAGCCAGAGGGGAGTGGTTCGGGGTTTAACCCCACCCCCTTGAGGGGAGATTGAGCACGAATTTAAAGCGATATATAGGTGTCTACGAGGCTTTCACCAATGAACCAAACCCATTGACCTCCCCCTTAAGAAATTTCTGGCTACGCCACTGGGTTTAGTTCTAACTTTTATCATTCTGATGGAGATTTTTGTGTCAGAAAATTGAAAACATTGAGTTATGGGATAGGGCACCCTCACTACAAAATGCTGGAACCAAAGTACAGGAGATTTACGAGTATTATTTTGAAGAGTCTATATTGAGTTGTTCATAGAGGAGTCTTCATCTCAGAGCACAAAAGCTTATTGTAATTTCAAATTCACGGTGGATGTTTAGTTGAAGTGAATTTGGACGCCCTGACCACTACATTACACTACATACGCAAACACGCACGCACGCACGCGCACGCCCACACACATGGCCTGCAAATCATTAATTCAGTCCAATAGGGCACCCGTGATCTAAAAATCACTTCAGTCTCCACTTGGCCACTCATGGCCTGTCATTCTCTGGTTCAGTCCACTTGGTTCCTATAGTCCAAAATCACTTGTTGAATCCACCAGGGTACTGGTGACCCATAAATCACTCATTCCAGCCATTCATGGCCTGTAAATCACTCATTGGGTTCACCAGGAAACTCATATGCCATGAAAACACTAATTCAATCTTCTAGGTACAGTACGCCCATGACCAGAAATTAGTTGCCCAGTCCACTTGGCAACTCATGACCTCTAATTCACTTGACTCCTGTATTCCATAAATCACTCATTGGGTACACCAGGCCACTCCTGTCCCATGAAAACACTCATTTAGTCCACTAGGTCACCCAATACCCAGAAAACAGTTGTTCAGTACACTTGGCCACTCACTGTGTTCCATAAATCACTTGCTGAGGCTATCAGGCTATTGGTGATTTATAAATCACTCATTCAGTCCACCAGGTTATTCATGGTCTATAAATCCCTCATTGGGTCCATCAGGCCACTCATGGCCCATGAAAACACTCTTTCAGTACACTAAGCTATCTGTGGCCCATAAATAACTTTCGGAGACTACAAGTATGCTTAAATATCAGGACTTCAGTATTTCACCAACACTAGTAACACATGCTTTTTGTCCGACACCATATCCTCATGAAAACAGAATTCAGAGCAATTAGCAAAACGACCTTCAACAAAATTATTTTTGTGAACATCTCCATAACTTCTGTGACAGCGGTACTTTGAAACGTTGCAAATTTTAGAATTGTAACTTCTCAAATAGAATAGAAAAAAAATTAATGCAATGCAATTTTCAATTGAAAATAATTAATCATATAAATTATAACATAGAACAACGCAGCACCACCATAAATTTCACAATTTTTTTCTCTTCTTCCTTCTAGAATACAAGTTCACTTGTTACTCACCATCTCTGCTAGCAACAGCATGTGTAGCTGCATCCATCAATGGTATGACCTGGATGAGAAACTCATGGTCTTCCTTGGAAGAGCTTCTTCAAGATCTCCAACAACTAACAGATGTTCATGTGGTAAGATGTCTGCTTTGTAAAATTAGAGTTAGTTTGTTGTCCTTCTAGTTTCTAAAGCTAATGCATTTATCTAATTTAAATATGATTTTTTTTTTCTATTTTTTTTTTTTTTTTAGTCTTAGTTAATTTATGTTTTTGTTGTGCAGAGTGGTAAACCCTCTAATTGGTAAATTTTGAAATTCTCAGTGGATTTGCAGTGCCAACAGTTATTTATATTGAAAATTTTCTGAGCTTTTGATTTAAAGGTTGATGTTGCCACAATTTGAGTACATGTTTGATGTTTGCGAGTGATTTTTTTCCCATAAAAAATCAAAAATGGAAGGACTGAAGGTGTTGATGGGGATGCATGATGTAATGTTGGTCAGCCCATACAAAGTTTGTATGTGTACATCATCACAAGAAATTTCAAAAATAAATAAAGGCTGTACTTCCGAAGTGCTATGTGTACCTTTCCACTGCAGTTGATAACAGGCTTGTTTACAGTTTTGACCACAGCTCTCATGTCACCACAAGATAGTTTTCTCACCTTCTATCAGTTATTATCTCAGCTGTGTTCCACCACTTACGGAGTCACAGTTACAAATAATAATTGTTACATATGACTATTCTGCTCCCATGACATTCTAGAGAAATTCCACTTCTTTGATCAGCCAATGGCTTATATGCAGTGTGGAAAGAGACAGTGATTTCACACCAAAGAAGAAACTTATGATTTCAGATATTTCTCACATTCCAATATCTACGTTGGACTTGTGTTTCATTTAAATATATATATTTATTCTTAAAGCAGAGACATAAACCTTAACCAAAAAAAGACATACAAAGACTGCAAACAACTGAAAGAAGCATGGAGAGATGCATGCTTGGTGTAACTAGGAAAGATAAGAAGAGGAACTTGTGAATAAGGAAAATGGGAAGAGTGGAAGACATCATGATACAAGTAATATCTCTGAAATAGCAATAGGTTGGACATATTACCAGAAGGATGGACCACCGATGGACAACCAAAATTTTTGACTGGATTCCAAGGGTCAAAAAAAGACTCAGAAGAAGACCACATGGGAGATGAGTAGATGAAATTCGAAAGCATGCGGGAGTGACATGGAGGAGACTGGCTTAAGACAGACCATTGTGGAAGAAACTTGGGGACACCTTTATCTAGCAGTAGATTGATAATGGTTGACAATGATGATGATTTATTCTTAAACAAATTCATCCCACATTTTATTGTGGAACTCCTTATGTCACATAGCGACACAGAGAGATCTGCAGTCTAAAATGTAAACAATCACACTGGCAACTGCAGCAGAAAGGGTACACAATAGTTAGAAAGTACTTCCAAAATTTCTTTTCTTTTATATTAATACAATATAAAGCACAAGATGTAAGAGACTGAAAACTCATATTTCTATGGAAATGTTCATTATTTTCAATTTTTGAAGTTATAAATAATTTATTAGTTTATACTTGGTAATAATTGATGACATGGCTATTCCTAGATTTAATGCATTATATATATCTCCAAATTATGGACTTTTGTTCTAAGGTATAAAAGGAATTAATATATTGAATTTTTGGGTAGTACCTACCTTTCCTCAGGACTACAACTATCTGTTATTCCTTAGAAAAAACCCAATAATTTGGAGATATTTAAAATGCACTATTAGTTTATGGTTTTTTTTTTCCAAAGCAAAAGAACATCTATGTTGAAAAAGTGTTAAGGGTAACAGAAATTGAGGGAAAACAAGTGAAACAGCCTGTAGGGCCCTTCACGGTGGAGCAGAGTCTTAGCCAAGGGGAGTCCTAATGTTCAGACCCCTCTTGAGGCTTCAGATTTACTGCATAGCCCAGGAAACATACAACTTCCTCAGTTAATGTTAATACAAAATTTCTTTTTTCATTTAAACATGTCAGTTCAGGAAAAAAAAAAAAAAAAAAAAAAAAAGATGATAATCACACACTCAACAACAAACAGTTCGGCAGATTTCATCTCAAAGTGCTTCTACCTCCTATTTTTGGTCACAATTTAACAGAACTCCCTGTGTTGATTCAAGAAACACAAACAGTTGATAGATGTGTGCATTTTACTTTACCTGTATACCTCCTTCCCCACAGGGCAGGGTATCTTTTTCCATTTTTGTGTCTATTCCCACTTGGACTATTTTACCAGGAGACTTTGACTGATGTCACAAATACGTCTATCAGCTGGTAAAAATTTCTCATTACAGTAGTGTGAGAAAAGGATTGAAAATGTCTGGCTGTGTCCCATGGAAAGATGGCTGTAGAAGGGGAGACACAGAGACTTATGCCCCTTCCTCCCCTTATGAACAAACAAAATGTTTAATTTATTTTCTGGATTTTTGCATTGGCTAAAAATACATATCTTTTTTTTTTATGTTTTTTTTTTTACTGTTAAGCTTGTTAAATATTCCAAGTAACTCTTGAAACTCTAGATGTCACCTTTTTCATTCGATCAAATTGGTCGTGGTAATAAGGTACCCCCTCACTTTACAGATTTCTCTAATCAGCACTGGTCCCATACATAGAAAAATGAAATACAGTCAAACATGGGACTGGATCGTTTCACACTATCTACATGTCAGACTGAAGATTACAGTAGTTAATTGCACAATCAATTTAACCCTCTTTTTGTATGGCAGTAGATTGAATTTTAAGTAGAATCTTGAACATTTACATTGATCTAGATTGTTCCCAACAAAGGCTAGATGCAGAAGTGAGCCAGATTGACAGCTCCCTGGCACCAACCTACAAGTTGTTACAGAGCAGCAGGTGAACACACTCGAAATGATAGAATCATTACATATCTAGGCAAATGTCCCCCTTAGAATACATATCTAAGGGGGTCAGTCTGGGATCATATCTCACACTCTTAGGGTATGTAAGTGTCTATAATATACATACTGTATATGCATGAATACTTGTGTCTTAAAAGAAAAGTATTTAATCAAGATAGTAAGAGGAACACTCAAGTGCTCATGGATTACGGAAATGACAAGAGTTGATGACAGCATGGTCAAAGTAAAACCCTCAAGTAGCAATGGACTGGGCATATTGCTAAAGGAACTGACCATTGTTGGACAACTGACTGAAATACTACTAAATGAAACACTAGATTTGTTACCAAAGGACAGGAGAATGCCACATGATACATGGGTGGATGAAATTCAAAAGCATGCTGGATGCACCATTGAACCAGTCTCAAGGAGTTTTGAACCCAGGATTTTTCTTTGGTGGTGGCCAAAATATTGAAGATGCAAATAAAAATACTCTGGAGAAAACATCTCCCTAAATATTGGGAAGGAATAAAAACATCAACTCATATTTAAGAGTGTTTCCAATTATTTGTAAAAACATATCTAAAAGCATTTGCAAACATATTTAAAAACAAGCAGCCAATAATAAAGAGCAAATGACCAAGTGATACCTCATGGGGAAGGGCCCAGGGCCCTTCCCCATCCCCACTGAGTGAGCCACTGGACTGGTTCAAGAAAGTTGGGGAGGATATTTGGGAAGACCATCCAGCAGTTGATTGGTAATGGTTGCTGTTCATGATGATATATATCATGTTTCATTTATGTATATGTTACAGCCAAACCCAAAGTATAGTCACTTTGCAAAATGACTGGCCACTTCCAGCTTTGGCCAGTTAATGTGGACAAAGCCCAAAATATTCAATAATTTACCAGTACTTCAGGCTTTGGCCAGCCAGTTCTAGATTTGACCATCAGAAACTGGCCAAAGTTAGTAATTATCTTTACTTTGGTGGTCCTATGTGGACCAAAGGTTAGGGTTCAGTGGGTAAAAGTCCCACAGTATCGCCGGTAGGGATCCAAGTCCCAGGTGATCTCTAAGACTTTCCTGTGCAGCAAAAAAAAAAAAAAAAAAAAAAAAAAAAAGAAAAGAAAAGAAAAAAAAGACATGTAATTATAAGCATTTTCTTAAAGGTACAAATCACATAAAACAGATAAACAAATGATGATCTTAACACTATGGTCTGTTTTTTACTTTTACTTGCTTGGGGAGTTTAACAATATAATGACATGTATTTATAACGTAATTATGACAGTTGAACAAATCACTTCAAAGAGATAATTTTACCAGTGTGGAAATCTTTTAGTTTTACTTGTTTGTGCAATCTGAGCTGTTATGACATTTGTACATGTAGTTACATAACCTATTGGCTCATTTACACTTACAGTAATAATACAGTTAAAAAAGTGACACATTGCCCGCTGGATCAATGACCCCACGTATGAATTACATCAAAGCGAGAACTGAGATTACACTGAACAAAAGAAGGCAACAGCGTTCTGCAACCAATCACAGCACAGGATCTCAGACAATCCAATTAGGTAGGTGGGAGAGCACACCACTACATAGTTTCATAGAAGTTCTAGCTTTGGCCAGCTTCTCACAGCCAAATCTAGAACTGGCTAGCCAAAGCCCAAAGTACTGGTAAATTATTGTATATTTCAGGCTTTGGCCACATGAGCTGGCCAAAGCTAGAAGTGGCCGGTCATTTTGTGAAGTGACTAGACTTCGGGCTTTGACTGTAACATATACATAAATACACTGCGGACAAAACTCACCGGACTCCAGAACCATGAACAAGGAAGACTCTCTTTATCATAAAAAAGGACTGCTTCCTCACCACAGAGACTGGGAGCTAACGTAGAACTGTAAATAATATCCAAATACTTGGTAGAATTTCTATTCATAGAAAACAACAGCTGTACTAATGTTGACAGGTATTAATTTTTCTGGTGTCATGTTCTGTTTCCATTTCACACACCACATAAGATATTATGACTTCACTGTTGTACAAACCACATATTTTCAAAATGAGGTTCTAAGTGGTGCAGTAAATTCATTTTGCCTGGCAGTACTTTAAGTCCCTACTGCACAGAGACCGCTGTTTTTTCACTCGAGAGAGAGAGAGAGAGAGAGAGAGAGAGCAACAGGAGAGAAGAAAACACACATAAAAGATGTAATGATCAGAAAAAGAATTTGCATGTGTGTAACATAATGTATATTCAAATTCAATTGTAATAATTACAGCTAACCTCATTAATCTTACAAGCTTATGGAGAAAAACAATCCATGAATCATGAATGGCATATCGGATTACACTATACAATACAAATTTTTGAAGATGAGAATCCGTTTTTTGGTGTAAATATGACAAGGATGGTAAGTCAGATAATATCCAAAAATTTTAAAAAATCCATGAAGCTGTGTAAAATTATGTTATAAAAAGTGTGCAGTTTGAAAAGACTATATGAAAGCAATAAGAAGAAACAGTAGGTGAAATTTTTTAGAAGGGCGGTCCAGACATCTAGGACCCTCCTCTTGGCATGACAGTGATAACATAATTAGCATTATTGATCTCAGTTGAGATGGCTTCATAAAATGAAGCAAATAATAAGCCTAATCTGCCATACATAATATAAAATGGATAAAAAAGAATAAAATATTCCATATTATTCCTAGTGAAAATTTATAACAAATTATCTCTAGGAGCAAATATGGAATATTTTCTGATGTATTTTTCTATATGTAGATTTTTCTGATGGAATATTTTTCTACGGGTAGAAATTATATTTTAGATGCATTTTTTTTGACAAATAAGGCTGAAGTTTCTTATATCTTTCTTTTCAGAAATATATTCAAACGTGTATGCAAGATATAGAAGATCTTGTATCGTCAAATATTGCCCAACTGCACCAAACTATGGTTAAGAGTCCTGTTCCACAGTCAGGAAATGGAAAATTGACATCACTCACAAGTGCAGCAACTTCACAAAGTCAGCCAGAAACCCCAACAGATGTTCAAGATGTTATAATTTGATCATAGTACTTTCAGCAAAATATTTCATCTTCCAAAAGGAACTTCAAAAATATATATTTTTTTTTGTTTCATTTGTCATTCTAAGATTCACGATTTACCACAACCTTCGTGTAATAATTGGAAAACATGATATGGCAAAGAATGTTTTTGTACTGTAGTCTTATGGTTATTAGAAAACCAAAGTTCACCAATTTGTAAATTTTCATCATAAATATCAAGAGATTATTATATTTTATTTTCTGAGATTTATTTTCATTTGCATAAATACATGTTGTGAGTTTGAGCATAATTAATTTATTATTGCTTTTGTACATCGTGTGAATGATAATTTATATTCATATCACATCAATATATATGTTTTTATTTGTAGCAGATTTTGTGTTCTAGTTGTAAAAGTCTAGTCGTTTTGCAGATGTTTGGCAAATCTTATGTTCAGATGATCAGGCCTTTTTTCTCTTTGGCTCTTTTGATAATTAAGTGAACATGACACCCATAATCATATCATATAAATGTTCCACAGCTGATCGTGTAATCCAGTCCTCTTCTTCCATTTTGAAAAAAATATTTACTGAATCTTGTAATAGTACAACATTTTTTCCATACTACAAAGTAAATTTAACAAAAATTGTTTCCTTCAAAATTCTTTAAAGCTTTTTAAAAAAGTGCATTCTGCTTGCGGAACACTAAAATTTGGATAAAAATTAAAAAATATATATATCTACTTCTCTTAAAAATGAGACCTGTTCATAACCTGATCAAATAAAAAAATCCCCTTTATAACTGAAAAACTTCATTTTCTGTAATTTTATTTTGTTGTTTGAATGGACTTAATGCATTAAGGCTGAGGTGAGAAAAAATTTAGACTTTCCCACAATAAAAAGAAGTAAAAATGGATTTTTTTTTTTACTGTGATTTCAGAATTTACTTCTTTGTATACATGAAGTCATGGCAAATCCTAGCAAAGTATAATAATTTAAATTTAACTTTAATTTTATAGTTGAATTTAAGAGAATTTGCCTTTCTTCATTTGGCGAATAATTATCACACTCCTTTCTCAGCTGTCTGTATAGCATTTGGGTATGAATTAATAAATAATTCGCACTCCTCCCATAATAACTGATGTTTTCAATCCCAAAAATGTCTTACAGAAATACCAAATACAAAGTTCTTTAATTTCTTAAAAGTTATTTTTCTCCATAATTAATTAAAGCTGATTCACATATGGTTATTGGACAGACCTGTAAATAACATTACTTTAATGACATTACAGAAGTCATACTTATTGCACAGATGGCATTACTGAAACTGCATTATCACACTATTGCCATTTTAAAATGTAATTCTTGTTGGCAATTTAAGCAAATGTAACATGTAGAGCAAATTAAATGTTATAAAATAGTTAGACAATGTTAATATTTAATTAGATGTTGAATTAATTTATACTCTGTAAAAATGTAAATATGTGTTCTATTCTGAAAGTTTCAAGAGATATATGTATATCAGCAGTTTTATTGTTTTGAGTACATTTAAAAATATAGATTTGAATTCATACTTATATTTAATTATGTGATAGTTCTCATATTTTATTCTTGGGTGAATGAAATGAATTTGAAGATTGTCCTCAACTATGTATCTAAGTGCTAAAAGGATATTAAACATCAAGAATTAAATTTATAGACAAAATGTGATCTCAGTACCAGATAGAATGTTTGAAATACAGTGAGTGAACATTTTATTAAGTACACCCTCATAGTATGTGCACAAAAAGGAATATTCAGAGTTACTGTAATCATGGAAACAACAGTCATATGTGCTGAAAGATTATTGAAACGATAAAATATTCAAATTTACCACCACCTTTTAATTATCACATTGCAAGAACTTTGGAACTTAAATGTACTAAGTAAGATATCTGTCTCATAGATTCTATTTTTGAATTTAATTTAAATAGGGAGGAAACAGTGAAGCCATTATCTGTTTGGATTCGGTAGATGTGAAAATGTGACTTGTGTTTGTAAGTTTGACTCAAAGTCATATGGAAAATCCTGACCCATGAGGAATTGGTCTTGTGTTCTCGCTGTTCAGCATATTCTTGATGCTACTGTGTGTGTTGATGGTCATGCGAAACTGAATCTGTCTTCAGTGCATCCCATCCCTACAGGAATTTGAGTATTCCTTTCCATCAGCATGTATATAGAAGTTTTTTTGGAGGGGGGTTGACATAAATTTGAAATTTTTGAAACCCACCATGAAGAAATGAAAATTAACAAAAAATAAAAGAAAATATTAAGACATTTTTTACATGTAAGTTGATGCAGGACTATTTTCTAATGTAAGTCACATTTTAACAAGAAACATGAAATATTTTGGGGGCAAGACCCCTTGCCTGCCTCTAAATATGCCCCTGCTTTCCATTGACATACTAGTAGGGTGCACCAGATAAAATGTTCACACAGTGCACATCCTAGGATCTGAAGATGAAGCAAGTGCATGAGTGCACATGAGTGTAAATGTGAGGCCCTTATTAAAGTATCAAATACTAAATTCATATCTCAAATGAATGTGAAACAATGAGTTGTGCATGAGTTTAAAGTGAACCCATCGGTTTTAAAGGGAGTAAATGCCTACCAAAAGTAACAAACTTTTCTGACTCCGATTGATGACATGATGGCACAGTACATTATATATATATACAGTCGTATCAGAATAATATGATTCCCCCACCCCCAGAATCACATTGTACCTGCCCATGAGTGTCACAGAGTGCACTTGACAAGGTCGACCACACTGAGATATAAGCGGCCAGCAAGGACAGATGAGCCATAGTGCATTACATGAGCACAATGGGCAGAGGTAGTGACTTGACGGACGTTAAAAAAAGGAACGATCATCAGCTACTGGAACAAGGGTGGAAGCATCTCAGAAACAGCAGACTTCGTGGGCAGTTCGCGGGGTGCTGTAGTAAGGGTGTACCAAGAATGGACCACTGGCACACCGAGTACCTCATGACGTCATAACTGTGGAGCCCCAAAGGCCATCGACCCCAGAGGAGAACGTCGCTTGAGTTGACTGGTAAAAGGCAATCGATGCTCAACAGTGCAGCAATTGACCACGCAAATGAACGCTGGGGCACCCAGGTACGTGTCCCTGATAAGAGTAGAACGAACCCTGTTACACATGGGTCTCCGGAGACGACGCTACGTTTAGGCGCCCATGTTAACCAAGATCCTTCAACAAAAATGCCTGCAGTTCGCATGAGACTACCGTCATCGGACAGTGGAAGAGTGGAAAATGGTTGCCTTCTCAACGAATCGAGGTTTCTACTCCACAGAAGTGACGAGTGGTGGAGGATACGGCGTCAGAAACACGAGAACCAATACCCGGACACACTTGCTGGTCAAGTATAGGCCGACTGTGGCGGTGTGTATGTCTGGGGGTTGTTTACCTCATATGACCTAGGATCGCTGGTACCATTAGATGGGTCTCTGAACGCCAATGGCTGCCTGTCCATCCACGCTAACTACATGCATCCCTTCATGTTGGACGTTTACCCTGGTGGTGATCGTGTATACCAACAGGACAATGCGCCCTGCCATGTCACTAAGGGGGTGCGTGATTGGTTCCAGGAACACAACAGCAATGTCTCCGTTCTCCCTTGGCCAGCGAAATCCCCCGAACTCAATCCCATAGAACACTTGTGGGACTATTTGGATCGACAGGTTCGTCGTGCCGACCTACAACCATGTCATCTCCGTGCTCTGCTGCAGTCCGAATGGGCACGTGTGGCTTGGGCAACCTTCCAGGGCCTCATGGCGTCCATGCCACGCCGTCTCGCCGCTGTCATCTGGGCCAAGGGTGGTTATTCCCATTATTAGGTAGATGGTCATATTATTCTGATATCACCATGTACATCTATCTAAGTATATATGGAAGAATCTTAAGAGTACTCTAGTTAGTGCTAGAGAATTCTAAACTATTATCTGCTTTAGTTTCTTTGAGTGGGGGTTGTATTTTGGTACATTGATGATATAATTTGATGAGGATCGCCCTCCCCCCCCCAAAAAAACAATCCAAAAGCACCAACTTAATGGAGTGCAATCCCAACTATGCAATAGCTATTATGCATATCATAATACTCATTTTTTACTTGCCACAGCAGTTTGCAAATATTGATGTCTTTCCATGCAGACATATAGGGTGTCTCACTCGGTACCGAACCCGGCATTTCTTTAATAAGATTAACACCAATGAAGACATTGCAACGAAATTTGAAGTAGACTTACCTCATTTCGTGCGAAATGTGATAGCATCACAACATGTGCTGGAAGTGGCCACCATTTGCGTCCAGACAGCATTGCACCCGGCGTACCATATTGAGGAAAGTCCTTGCCAGTAGTACGTCGGCCATCACTGCCTGAATTTCTTCGGTGATGCTTGCTTTCAAGGCATATATGGTTCCCGGTTTCTTTTGGTAAACTCTCCCTTTTAGATATCTCCATAAAAAGTAATCAGGAGGCGTCAGATCGGGCGAGCGCGGTGGCCAGAGACCCTTCGTAATGACGCGGTCCACGAAAAAGGACGTAATTTCGGCCATATTGGTGTGTGACGTCACTCCATCATGCCGGTAATATCCAATGGAGAGTTCTTCGTCGTCCATTCAACGCCTTTGCGTTGAAGATTTCCATATACGCAGCTGTTGTGATGGTTGTATCGAGGAAGATAGGACCAGTTATGCGGCGCTGGGTGATCCCACACCAAACACCAATTTTCTGTGAATGAAGGGGTTTTTTCATGTATCGCGTTGGGATTTTCACTGGCCCAAATACGGGAATTTTGAGAAATGATGTATCCGGACAATTGAAACCACTCCTCGTCCGAGAACCACGTGTCGTTCACGTTGTTCTTTGTAGTCCCTTCGTTTCCAATTCCTTCGACAATGCCCAAATGGTGGACATGCTCGGCGGATATCTTCCTGCAAACCTCTTCAGGAATTGCTGTTGACAAGACTTTATCGATTCTGTTTTCCAGCAAGTGCGAACAATTTGATTAAACACACTGTATATACAATAGTTTTGATAAGGATTTGGAACAACATGAAGTTGCTTACATTAAATCTGATTTGACATAAAATTATTTTAAAATGTTGAAATATCATTCTTTTATAACATATCCAGAGAAACTGATCAGTACAGGATGCATTATTGAAAAAAATCTGATGTCAATTTCATGTACTTCCATTATTTGTAAATATTCAGAAAGACAAAACCCAAATGTATCTCAAAAGTACCCATTAAACAGATATTTTGGAGAAAAATTATTTTAATTTTTTTTTTTTTTTTTTTTTTTGTTTTTGCCTGAGATTTCATGAGAAAACAAAATGTGTCAGAAAATAGTGCACGGTGTTAACATCAATATCCTTTAACTGATTTAAGTTAATATAATATTTCAAATTCCAATATTGGAAAGGCAGCCATAATATGGGAAATCGAATTGACAACGAGGAACAGTACAACAATTAAGTAGTAAACAGTAACACAATACTAGTGATCCGATTTTTTACCGTAGGAAATAAACACATAAGCGTTTCCAAGCTTTTGAACATCAACCAGAGGGCTTTTTCAAGGAAGTTAACTTCCTTGAAAAAGCAGTTTCTGTCTAACTTCCTTGAAAAAGCCATCTGGTTGATGTGTGAAAGCTTAGAAACGCTTATGTGTTTATTTCCTACGCCAATAAATCGGATCACTAGTGTAGTGTTGCTATTTACTATATGGGTAATCATCAATAAATCTCTGAAAATGTCTTACATACTCATAGAATGGCACTGCATACAAATGCATATGGTTTTCTTTTATTTGCATTGCATGCAACTCTCTCTCTCTCTCTCTCTCTTGAAAAATTCCAGTAAAACTGATTACTGCCTGTAAAATTAATTTTTTATTTTGCAAGTCAAAACTTGACTGTTGCATATTAGAAATATAGGCAATTGATTTAGCCTCTGTGTACATGTGCATGTATGTGTCTGGGTGTGAAAGATAAGATCTTGATCCTCCTGATGGACTGTTTCATTAACTATTAGTTAGCAGCTGTGAAAAAAAAAATGTGCTGCATCTACCTTATATAACACAAACAGATCTGAACATGATTGGTTGTAACTTACCAACAATGGAAGCTGGTACTTTCCCGTCATCGCCAACTTTTATTTAAATATATGTTTGAGTAAATACAACAAAAATATGTATGTACATGTAAATATCTGTGTGGTACCTTCTATGTGCTTAAACTGTAACAATAAGTTTTTAATAAAGTTTGAACAAAAGTATTTCACTGTCTCATGTCCCTGTGCTTTTCTCAGTAACACCATCGCATTAAAAACAAAACGTGATGTATAAAATGAATATACGAATGAGCGCATTAATATAGAATAGTTTCTATCAATATTGTTGAAATTTATGATGGTCAGTTGGAAAGAAATTAGGCCGTCCTGGTGGCGCAGTGCTCTAAGCCATGGCTACTGACCATTCGTCCGCGATGAGTCCGGGTTCGAATCCCGGTGAGGCATGAATGTTGTGTTTGTCTTACGGCGCTGGCTCTCTCCCTTCCCTGGAACCAGTGACCCTAAATTAGGGACGGGCGACTGCTTATAGCCCACTGGGTTACGCACGGTGGTCGTTAAACCACCAATCAAAAAAAAATAATAATAATTAAAGGTCACTTTTGTTCCTCTTGAAAAGAAAACTCTTGACTCAGTGTGGAAAAATTGTATGAAATGTTCAGTACACAAAGAAATGAAATATTTATATAATGAAGTACAGGAGTAATTTTTATAAATCACAGAAAATAAAAGTTCAGGGAGTTTACAAAAACGTCCATCTTCCAGAGGGGGCGTTTTTACCTTGCAGGGGACACCCTGCTGGTTATGGCCCTGCTTCCAGAGTGGTCGATGTCTACCGATGAATGATTCCGATTTCGTCTGTATAGTTCCAACCTGGTGCGCGTACAAAAATAGTTTCGGTTCCGACCTTTTCAATTTTGCCCAGATGCATTGAAATGGGGTACAACGTGAAATATGTTTGATGTTCTTTAGTTGATCAGTGTCAAAAAACACTGGACTGTTTTTTTTTTTGATTGGAAGTTCAACGACCACCGGGAGCAACTCAGTGGGCTATATGCAATCAGCCGTCCCTAATTTAGGGCCACTGGCTCCAGGGGAGGGAAAGATCCAGCGCCGTAAGACATACACAACATCCATGCCTTACCGGGATTCGAACCTGGACCCATCGCTTAGACCATTGCGCCACCGGGCAATACACAGTAGGAGCAAAATATTATGCTTCCCCTCTTATCTGACTTTTGGATCGTTTGCGGCGCGGTGGTGTACACGTGTGAAGGTCAAGGGTGTATGCAGCACTATTTGTGACACATGAGGTATCAGTCGGAGCTGAAATGTTGGTTGTAATGAGTAAGGGACGAGATTTGGTCCCCTTGGAAAGGGCATGTTCATCGGATACAGGGCAAAGGGTGGAAATATCCTGGAAAGTGGTGAACTACGTATGACTGTTGTTCACGGGCTGCCGTAAAGTGTACCGAGAGCGAATGGAAAGAGATAGGCGTAACGTATAACTGGTGTGTGGGTATGGAACAACCTCGGGTAGTCACACCACCCCGGTGGCGCAGTGGTATAAGCGCTGGCTTTTGACCATTCGTCCTAGATGGGTCCGGGTTCGAATCCCGCTGAGGTATAAATGTTGTTTGTCTTACGGCAGCGGCTCTCTCCCTTCCCTGGAACCAGTGGCTCTAAATTAGGGATGGCCGACTGCTTATAGCCCATGGAGTTGCTCATGCTGGTCGTTAAATCCCTCAAAAATTAACCAAACAACCAACCCCGGGTGCTTAATAATCAGGGAGGCAGTCGGCTTGGTCCAGTGGTGTAGAAGAATCTTAGTGGCGCTAAGGCACATTTTTGCTATACGTAGCGGTGCTAAGGCAGAGGGGAAGTGAATTTTTTTAGATGATCATGTATGCATAAATAGGGAATGCTGAAATTCATATCAAAGCATACCCGTATGTTAATCGATTGTTCATACTGCTGGGATGGGAACAAACAGTCGAATGTCGCATCAAGCAGTAGGGCTTCTAACGAATCACAAGGGCTCTAGTATGTGGAGAATGGCAACTCCTTTGTCAAGAAAGCAGTCTTCAAAATAAAGTTACAGCTGATGACTTTTCCTTAGGTTAAGACTGCACTGCTAAGATGAAAGTCAATGCACATGGATTAAACAGGCACGTAAGCTGAGTGACAAGCGTTTTACCGTTGTAAAAGGGCCGTAACTAGACTTTAGTTCCGGGAGGGGGGAGGTAAAATGCTCCACAGCAAAAATGTAATCTATCTATGAGGACCGTAACTAGACTTTTTTTCAACTATTCCACAGCAAAAATGTAATCTATTATGAGGACAGTAACTAGACTTTTTTTTCAACTATTCTACAGCAAAAATGTAATCTATCTATGAGGACCGTAACTAGACTTTTTTTTCAACTATTCCACAGCAAAAATGTAATCTATCTATAAGGACCATAACTAGACTTTTTTCAACTATTCCACAGCAAAAATGTAATCTATTATGAGGACCGTAACTAGACTTTTTTTCCAACTATTCCACAGCAAAAATGTAATCTATCTATGTGGACCATAACTAGACTTTTTTTCAACTATTCCACAGCAAAAATGTAATCTATCTATGAGGACTTTTTCAACTATTCCACAGAAAAAATGTAATCTATTATGAGGACCGTAACTAGACTTTTTTTCAACTATTCCACAGCAAAAATGTAATCTATCTATGAGGACCGTAACTAGACTTTTTTTCAACTATTCCACAGCAAAAATGTAATCTATCTATGTAGACCGTAACTAGACTTTTTTTTCAACTATTCCACAGCAAAAATGTAATCTATTATGAGGACCGTAACTAGACTTTTTTTTCAACTATTCCACAGTAAAAATGTAATCTATCTATGAGGACCGCAACTAGACTTTTTTTTCAACTATTCCACAACAAAAATGTAATCTATTATGAGGACCGTAACTAGACTTTTTTTCAACTATTCCACAGCAAAAATGTAATCTATCTATGAGGGCTTTTTTCAACTATTCCACAGCAAAAATGTAATCTATTATGAGGACCGTAACTAGACTTTTTTTCAACTATTCCACAACAAAAATGTAATCTATCTATGAGGACCGTAACTAGACTTTTCTTTCAACTATTCTACAGCAAAAATATATCTATCTATCTATTTAAACAAACAAAAAAGAAACTTTAGTTTTCAGCATGTTAGTATTAGTTAGCGAGTAACGACACATGAACTTACTCAGTATTAACAGAAAAACAAACTGAACAATATGAGAGAGAGAGAGATCACATGAAAACAACAAGATTACACAGGAGACAAGATGAAAACAAGTAGAGTCTAAAAAATGAAATTATAAAAAAAAATTTTAATCTCCGTCAGGAAGTGAATTCCAAAAATTCCGATAACGATAGATGAAGCCACCATAACAAGGGACTTTGACGTTGAATTGGGCGGCTAATAGTTGCTATGATAGCAACTATTAGACGGCCAATTCAACGTCAAAGTTCCTTGGTGTGATGACTTCATCTATCGTTATCGGGATTTTTAAAATCCACTGATAGCAATTATTAGACGGCCAATTCAACGTTAAAGTCTCATGCTTCAGTGGCTTCATCTAACGTTATCGGGATTTTTAAAATCCACTTCCTCTGACGGAGATTTCAACTGTTTTTTTTAATTTTCATTTTTAAACCTTTTTTTTAATAATAAAATAGATAGATAGATACTATCTAACAAAAATGGTTAAAAAAGGAAATTTATAAAAAAGTTTGAAATCTCCGTCAGGAAGTGGATTTTAAAAAATCCTACGGCGGTTAATTTCATTCTCTCAGCGGCGGTTAATTTTATTCTCTCCTTCCCTCCATCTCTACGCACGTCGCAAGAAGAAAATGAACCTCCACCAAGTACGAGGAAATAAGTGAGAACGTTCTCAATCTAAACATGTGCTTTATATTTCATTACGCAATTCGCACCCCCATTTCTTTCTCAAATGACAACATTAATTGAAGTTCGCAAATCTCACTCCTCACCCATGTCAACAGGCAACAGGCCTTTTGACATGGGTGAGGGAGGAGGTTGAGTGTATTTGTAATTCATCTTCTACCGCCGCCACTTCCTCCACTTTCTCACTCCGGCTATTTAGATCGAAAGCGAAACCAGATCTGCATTTACCTGAACACCCGATCTCCGGCTCTCCTGGCGTCGCTTTGAACCCTGTGGTCTGTGGAGTTTCAAATTCGAGATGTAATGACTCAATGTGCTCTCACATTTCTAAACACAACACATCACAGTCTGACATCTTGATGTTATAAAGAAAATATAAACTACCAGTGACGTGCCAACGTTTCAGAAATTGGGAGGGGGGGCAAAGTAATTTCCCATTTTCTAAATAAAGCTCTAAAACCATATCAGAACGTCGCGCTCGCGCATATATATACATACATGTATATACAGGGTTGGGGATATAAGGTCAGGTGATGCGTAACATCACAGCCTCTCCTTGACAAATGTCAACCCCGCCTTCTCGTGGTGCATCCTGTTCCCACTAAAGGGGCTCTGACGACCGCCAATAGCGGTATAACTATACCATCGGGATTAGAGGAAATTCTATCCCACACTCACCAACCCGCTTGGCCAGCGTGGTGAGTTATGGCCAAACCTCTCCAAAATGACTCCACAACTTAAATCTTGGCCCTCAGTCTCCGGCAGCTGGAATGTACCTGGCCAAGGCAGCGGCCAGTGCGACGTGAAGGCAGAGGGTGCTAAGAATCCCCGGAGGACCGGACTAGGCTGCCATCTGATGCTGACCTTGGCAACGTACAATGGACGCTCCCTATCTTCTGATTCAAGGCTTCTTGAATTGGAAGAGGAACTACAAAGGATCAAGTGGGACACCGTGGGGCTAAGTCAGGTAAGGAGAAAAGGAGAAGATCTCATCGAACTGAAAAGTGGACATCTCTTCTACTATCGTGGGACAGATACTGGCAGAACTAGTGGTGTTGGATTTATAATAAACAAGAAACTGAAGGATAAAGTGGTAGAAGTTGAAAGTTCCTCTGACAGAGCTGCACGACTCGTTATCCAACTATCGAGAAGATACCAGGCTCAGATTATTCAAACTTATGCACCCACCACAAGTCATCCTGAAGAAGAAATTGAAGAATTTTATGAGGAAATTTGTCATCTAAATAATAAAGGTAAGCAGCACTTGAAAATAATTATGGGAGATTTCAATGCAAAAATAGGGCAACGGCAACAGAATGAAACTTCAGTAGGTAAATTCGGTCACGGCAACAGAAACCAGCGTGGAAATACTCTCGTTGAGTTTGCAGAGGCAGAAGGGTTTTTCATCTTGAACTCCTTCTTCAAGAAAAAGCCACACAGGAAATGGACATGGAGACATCCAAATGGGACGACAAGTGAAATTGATTTTATTATGTGTAACAAAAAATTCGTCATAGAAGACTGCAGTGTGCTAAACAAGTTCAACACAGGTAGTGACCATAGATTGGTGAGATGTAAGATGCACCTCAACACTAAACTTGAACGTGGCAAGCTCATAAGACAAACAAAATCTATTGACATAACCAACCTTAAAAAACACCATAATACCTTCAAGTTGGAACTGAAGAACAGGTTCTCTGCTTTAGAAGGCCTAACATCGGAAGAAGTGGACATCTCTGAAGTTAACAGAAAAGTAACCAAAGCTCTTATGGAAACAGCAACAAAATTAGCTGGGTCTAAGAACAAGTTGCATGTAAATAAATTATCAGGAAAAACCAAAATGTTGATGCAAAAAAGAAGAGAGATGAGGACAACTGAAGAAGATGTGACTTCCAAAGTGGAATATATAGAGCTATGCAAGACAGTACGAAAAAGTATAACTGAAGACGTAAGAAAATTCAACTGTGAACTAGTGAGGAAAGCAATTGAAAACAACCAAAGCCTAAAGATAGCAAAGGGACATCTCAGTAAGGGAAGAAAACATATTATGGCACTGAGAAAAGAAGATGGTTCTGTAACAAGAAATAGAGGCGAAATTTTGACAAGAGTGAAAGATTTCTACTCCAAATTATATGAAAGGGATGATACATGCACTCCAGACATCATGAAAGATACCAGTATCAGAGTTCCTCCAGTCCTTCCAGCAGAAGTTGCACATGCAATCAAGAACATGAAACGGGGAAAAGCTCCAGGAGAAGATGGAATTACTGTAGACATCATATACAAGAAGCAAGTGGAGAAATCGAAACAGTACTCGCCCAAATTTTCACTCGATGCCTTAATGAAGGAAAGATTCCTGAGGATTGGAACACCGCTACAATGATCCTGCTACATAAGAAAGGTGACATTGAGGATCTCGGAAACTACAGACCTATCAGCCTCCTATCAGTAGTTTATAAAATCTTCACTAAAGTTCTTTCACACCGCTTGAAGGTAACACTGGACATGGCTCAACCGAGAGAACAAGCTGGATTCAGGAGTGGCTACAGCACAATAGATGATATCCATGTGCTGAGAGAACTAATTGAAAGAGCGAGGGAATATGAACTTCCATTGTGCATGGCTTTTATCGATTATGAAAAAGCCTTTGATTCGGTGAAACCATCAGCAGTTACAATGGCTCTGAAAACCTGCGGTATTGAAGATGCATACATTAATATTATTAATAACATCTATGAAAATGCAAGTGCAAAGATTAGGCTGTTTGAAAATACAACACACATAAAAATTGGAAAGGGAGTGAGACAAGGTGACACCATATCTCCGAAGCTCTTTAATGCCACATTGGAGGGTGTTTTTCAGTCACTGAGCTGGGAAAACAAGGGGATAAAGATTAATGGAGATTATCTAACCCACCTTCGTTTTGCTGATGACGTAGTCATTTTTGCAACTAGCCCATCAGAGCTGCAGAGTATGATCCAGGAACTTGCTGACAAGAGTAAAGAAGTGGGATTAAAAATGAACTTTCAGAAGACAAAAGTGATGTTCAATGCTTTTACAAGAAATGAAGATTTATCGATTGATGGAGAAAAGCTGGAGATAACAGACACGTACGTTTGTCTTGGACAGCAGATATCAAGTGAGGGTCACATTGATGAAGAAATTAATCGGCCTACAAAACTTGCCTGGAGAGCTTTTGGAAGAAACAGCATAATTTTCAAGAGCAATATGCCATTATGTCTTAAAAGAAAAGTGTTTGATCAATGCATCCTTCCAGTGCTTACGTATGGTGCAGAGACGTGGACCTTAACTAAAAGAGACATACAAAGGCTGCAGACAACTCAAAGTAACATGGAGAGGTGCATACTTGGTGTAACCAGGAGAGATAAGAAGAGGAACTCGTGGATCCGAAAAATGACAAGAGTGGAAGACATCATGATCAGAGTTAAATCCCTGAAATGGCAATGGGCTGGACATACTGCCAGAAGGACAGATCATCGATGGACAGCCGAAATTTTAGATTGGATTCCAAGGGACAGGAAAAGACCCAGAAGAAGACCACATGGGAGATGGGTGGATGAAATTCGAAAGTATGCAGGGGTGACATGGAGGAGACTGGCACAAGACAGACCGTTGTGGAGGAAACTTGGGGAGACCTTCGTCCAGCAGTGGATTGATAATGGTTGACAATGATGATGATGATGATGATATACAGGGTTGAGTCCCATTATTCTGACCACTTACCTAATGTATTTTCTATGGGGTCGAACACTCACCAACAAACATCTGGGAAAGGGCCACTCCGATTTTCCCCAAACGCAGCAAACAAGAACGCACCAAAATGTCGACCCCTGCAATCTTCATTTTCTTCTAAACTTAATAGGGGCTGAGTTAAAGGGGTTTGATGGGGTGGATACCTGTAAATATATTTTACCGGCACAACAAGCGACAATTACAGGAAAGCGTATTTGAACCCGGCTGATTAAAACAAATACCGTACATTTCGAGACAGATTTAAATACCAGAATATTTCGCGGAGTTGAACAAAGTGGGTATGAATACAGAGTACCTATTTTTCTCTCCATGGGTATACAATGAAAGACAAGTAATAAACGCAAAGATTCGATGATCTGAAGGAAAACCATTTCATCCGTATTAGCTTGTCGTATGCGTTCCTGTAATTGTCGCCTGTTGTGCCGGTAAAAGATATTTACAAGTATGAAGTATCCACCCCATCATGTATGAACCCCATCATGTATCATGATGGGGTGAATACTTGTAAATATCTTTTACCGGATGTATTACCCATGCAAACCCCTTTAACTCAGCCCCTATTAAATTTAAAATGAAATGGAGGTTGCAGGGTCCACATTTTGGCGTATTCTTCTTGTTTGTTGCGTGTGGGGCAAATCGGTGGGTCCCCTCCCCAGCTGTTCGCTTGTGAGTGTACGTCCTTATGGAAAATACATTAGATAAGTAGTCGCAACAATGTGACTCGACCGTGTGTATATATATACACTGAAGAGCAATTGAATTAGAGATACTTGTCTGGTAACGTGTGGCACCACCTTTCGCCCTGATGACGGCGGCGATTCGTCTCGGCATGGACTCGACAAGACACCGGAAGCGTTGGGAAGCCATACGGATCCACGACCCCTGAACAAGCTCCCACAGTTCACGAAGATTTGATGGAGGGGGGGGGTCAGAGCCTCGAATATCTCTCTCGATGGCATCCCAGATGTGCTCGATGGGATTGAGGTCAGGTGACCTAGCTGGCCAAGGAAGCGAGGTCACTTCGGTGGAGTGTTCATCCAACCATTCGGATACAATTCGGGAGCGATGGCATGGTGCATTGTCTTGTTGCAGGATAAGTTCCCAGTGGGATGTTGAAGACGCACAAACGGGAGCAAATGGTCGTCCAGGATATCCCGGTTACGTTGACCTGTGAGGGACGATGTCACACGTACCAGAGATCCCATTTCAGTCCACGTAGACAGTCCATTCCACCCCCACCAGCTTGAAGAGTACCCTGCTGGCAAGAAGAATCTATCGCTTCATGTGGTTTGCGCCATACTCGTATCCTGCCATCCGCATGTACCAACGTGAATCTCGACTCATCAGTCCAGGCAACATTTTGCCACATGTCTAGGGTCCAGCGGTGATGTTCCCGCGCCCATGCTAATCTTTGCACCCTGTGATGTGCGGTCAGCAGCGGTACCCTCGTGGGACGATGGGTTCTGTACCCCATTTGCGAGGAGATGGTTCTGGATGGTGTGGCTGCTTACACGTTTTTGTGCACCAGCGTTAAATTGCCGAGTGATTTCTTGCACTGTGGTCCGTCTATCCGCTGTTACAATGCGAGCTAGCCGATGATGACCCCACTCATCCACACGCTGTTGTCCACGGCAGTTGGCCCTTACAGGGATGGTTTTACTGGATTCGATGTACTCACGGTGCACCCGTGACACAGTGGCTCGTGAAAATCCCAATGCCTTCACGACTTCCGAGATGGAGTGACCCATTCGTCGGGCCCCGACAATTTGCCCACGATCAAATGCGCTTGGATCCTTTGTCTTACCCATACTGCGTCCGACTCTTACTGATTCCCGTCGCATCACTCCTTATATTGTCGGATCGCTGCATACGTCATGTCGTTTCCGTTTACAGGGCTGCCCACATCACCACATTTGCATAACGCCAGCGGTCTCTAATTCAATTGCTCTTCAGTGTATATAATTAAAAATTTTGTGTTTAAATAAAATTACAAACATTTTGTATGGTGAGCGAAAGCAGAGTGAATGTTGAATGTGATGTTAGAAATTATGAACTGCCAAATACCTGGTAGCTATACTAAATCATGCAATGCAATAACACAATTGAAAATACCCTACTAACAAAACAAAAAAAAATATATATATCATCATCATCATTGTCAACCATTATCAATCCACTGCTGGACGAAGGTCTCCCCAAGTTTCCTCCACAACGGTCTGTCTTGTGCCAGTCTCCTCCATGTCACCCCTGCATACTTTCGAATTTCATCCACCCATCTCCCATGTGGTCTTCTTCTGGGTCTTTTCCTGTCCCTTGGAATCCAATCTAAAATTTCAGCTGTCCATCGATGATCTGTCCTTCTGGCAGTATGTCCAGCCCATTGCCATTTCAGGGATTTAACTCTGATCATGATGTCTTCCACTCTTGTCATTTTTCGGATCCACGAGTTCCTCTTCTTATCTCTCCTGGTTACACCAAGCATGCACCTCTCCATGCTGCTTTGAGTTGTCTGCAGCCTTTGTATGTCTCTTTTAGTTAAGGTCCACGTCTCCGCACCATACGTAAGCACTGGAAGGATGCATTGATCAAACACTTTTCTTTTAAGACATAATGGCATATTGCTCTTGAAAATTATGCTGTTTCTTCCAAAAGCTCTCCAGGCAAGTTTTGTACGCCGATTAATTTCTTCATCAATGTGACCCTCACTTGATATCTGCTGTCCAAGATAAACGTACGTGTCTGTTATCTCCAGCTTTTCTCCATCAATCGATAAATCTTCATTTCTTGTAAAAGCATTGAACATCACTTTTGTCTTCTGAAAGTTCATTTTTAATCCCACTTCTTTACTCTTGTCAGCAAGTTCCTGGATCATACTCTGCAGCTCTGATGGGGTAGTTGCAAAAATGACTACGTCATCAGCAAAACGAAGGTGGGTTAGATAATCTCCATTAATCTTTATCCCCTTGTTTTCCCAGCTCAGTGACTGAAAAACACCCTCCAATGTGGCATTAAAGAGCTTCGGAGATATGGTGTCACCTTGTCTCACTCCCTTTCCAATTTTTACGTGTGTTGTATTTTCAAACAGCCTAATCTTTGCACTTGCATTTTCATAGATGTTATTAATAATATTAATGTATGCATCTTCAATACCGCAGGTTTTCAGAGCCATTGTAACTGCTGATGGTTTCACCGAATCAAAGGCTTTTTCATAATCGATAAAAGCCATGCACAATGGAAGTTCATATTCCCTCGCTCTTTCAATTAGTTCTCTCAGCACGTGGATATGATCTATTGTGCTGTAGCCACTCCTGAATCCAGCTTGTTCTCTCGGTTGAGCCATGTCCAGTGTTACCTTCAAGCGGTGTGAAAGAACTTTAGTGAAGATTTTATAAACTACTGATAGGAGGCTGATAGGTCTGTAGTTTCCGAGATCCTCAATGTCACCTTTCTTATGTAGCAGGATCATTGTAGCGGTGTTCCAATCCTCAGGAATCTTTCCTTCATTAAGGCATCGAGTGAAAATTTGGGCGAGTACTGTTTCGATTTCTCCACTTGCTTCTTGTATGATGTCTACAGTAATTCCATCTTCTCCTGGAGCTTTTCCTCGCTTCATGTTCTTGATTGCATGTGCAACTTCTGCTGGAAGGACTGGAGGAACTCTGATACTGGTATCTTTCATGATGTCTGGAGTGCATATATCATCCCTTTCATATAATTTGGAGTAGAAATCTTTCACTCTTGTCAAAATTTCGCCTTTATTTCTTGTTACAGAACCATCTTCTTTTCTCAGTGCCATAATCTGTTTTCTTCCCTTACTGAGATGTCCCTTTGCTATCTTTAGGCTTTGGTTGTTTTCAATTGCTTTCCTCACTAGTTCACAGTTGAATTTCCTTACGTCTTCAGTGATACTTTTTCTTACTGTCTTGCATAGCTCTATATATTCCACTTTGGAAGTCACATCTTCTTTAGTTGTCCTCATCTCTCTTCTTTTTTGCATCAACATTTTGGTTTTTCCTGATAATTTGTTCACATGCAACTTGTTCTTAGACCCAGCTAATTTTGTTGCTGTTTCCATAAGAGCTTTGGTTACTTTTCTGTTAACTTCAGAGATGTCCACTTCTTCTGATGTTAGGCCTTCTAAAGCAGAGAACCTGTTCTTCAGTTCTAACTTGAAGGTATTATGGTGTTTTTTAAGGTTGGTTATGTCAATAGATTTTGTTTGTCCTATGAGCTTGCCACGTTCAAGTTTAGTGTTGAGGTGCATCTTACATCTCACCAATCTATGGTCACTACCTGTGTTGAACTTGTTTAGCACACTGCAGTCTTCTATGACGAATTTTTTGTTACACATAATAAAATCAATTTCACTTGTCGTCCCATTTGGATGTCTCCATGTCCATTTCCTGTGTGGCTTTTTCTTGAAGAAGGAGTTCAAGATGAAAAACCCTTCTGCCTCTGCAAACTCAACGAGAGTATTTCCACGCTGGTTTCTGTTGCCGTGACCGAATTTACCTACCGAAGTTTCATTCTGTTGCCGTTGCCCTATTTTTGCATTGAAATCTCCCATAATTATTTTCAAGTGCTGCTTACCTTTATTATTTAGATGACAAATTTCCTCATAAAATTCTTCAATTTCTTCTTCAGGATGACTTGTGGTGGGTGCATAAGTTTGAATAATCTGAGCCTGGTATCTTTTCGAGAGTTGGATAACAAGTCGTGCAGCTCTGTCAGAGGAACTTTCAACTTCTACAACTTTATCCTTCAGTTTCTTGTTTTTTATAAATCCAACACCACTAGTTCTGCCAGTATCTGTCCCACGATAGTAGAAGAGATGTCCACTTTTCAGTTCGATGAGATCTTCTCCTTTTCTCCTTACCTCACTTAGCCCCACGATGTCCCACTTGATCCTTTGTAGTTCCTCTTCCAATTCAAGAAGCCTTGAATCAGAAGATAGGGAGCGTCCATTGTAAGTAGCCAAGGTCAGCATCAGATGGCAGCCTAGTCCGGTCCTCCGGGGATTCTTAGCACCCTCTGCCTTCATGTCGCACTGGCCGCTGCCTTGGCCAGGTACATTCCAGCTGCCGGAGACTGAGGGCCAAGATTTAAGTTGTGGAGTCATTTTGGAGGGGTTTGGCCATAACTCACCACGCTGGCCAAGCGGGTTGGTGAGTGTGGGATAGCATTTCCTCTGATCCCGATGGTATAGTTATACCGCTATGGGCGGTCGTCAGAGCCCCTTTAGTGGGAACAGGATGCACCACGAGAAGGCGGGGTTGACATTTGTCAAGGAGAGGCTGTGATGTTACGCATCACCTGACCTTACATCCCATATATATAGAATATATATATATAGAATTAACTATATATATATATAGAATTAACATTCCATATATATAGAATTAACTATATAATGATTTTTTCTGAAAAATTTAAACATTTCATTACAAATTGAAGAAAATTACTATCGTGCCAATTTTAACAACAACTAAAATTTCCTGACATTTTTTTTTTTTTTTAGCAGCTCTGCGTTAGTCCATACTCCATTGGTATAGGAACACTAACAACGATTATTTCACATTGTGCCAAATACTGATTTCCGTTCCACAGTCCTTGATGTAAATTCTTTTAGAATTTCATTCAAGTCTATTTTTGACGTGCGTTTTTCATGCACATGCAGTAAAAGTAAATGTGTAAGTCTTTTCTGGGACATCCGGGTTCGCAAGTATGTCTTCACTCGGCGTAAAGCACTGAAAGATCTTTCAGCTGTCGCCGAAGACGCCGGAACTGTTAAGAGCAGCTGTATGAGACTCACGACTTGGTCTAGAAAATCTCTTACAGTTTGCGACTGAGTTCGCAAATGCTTAGCGATTCCAATCAAATTATTTTTTCTGTAAGAGTATTACTTATAAATGCTTAGCGATTCCAATCAAATTCTTTTTTTCTATAAGAGTATTATTATTGTTTTTGTTTTTTTTCTATAAGAGTATTATTATTATTAGTTTTTTCTATAAGAGTATTACCGTTTCTGGGCCTATATTGAGGACTGAATTGGGAACTCCAAACGAATTTCGAGAAAACGTTCCAGGTAAGCCAAGCGATAATTGTACTTTAATTTGAGGAAATAAATTGCCGAGTATCCGAGGTACACTTGGTTTAGGGAGCTTCTACCCCCAACTTCCGTAATATTATATTCTGGGCCGCTAGATTCTCTCAGTGTATCCAATATGTTCCCCGTGAAGTGTCCGCGAAGTCCGTCACCTTTGTGGGGAGCTTTCCCCCAAAATGTTAAAATGGACGAAGCGCTGTAAACATTAGGACCATGCTTTATACACTGAGTGGCCACTTTATTATGACCACCTGACAGTTTTAAGCAAATGAGCTATGGCTGCACGCTGTTGCCGCCAGAGGGCGAGGCTAGTATAAAAAGGGAAAGCTTAGTGTTTGCGATAGTAGTAGATGTGATTTTTGGGTGACGAGATGGGTAAAAAATGCGATTCGACGGACTTTCAACGTGGGATGATTGTATGAGCTCGGAGCCATGGAGCGAGTATCACCGAAACCGCTGCATTCGTGAAATGATCCAGAGCAGCTGTTGTTAAAGTGTTTAAAGACTGGACTGTCAGCCAAAAAACTGGGTCTCTACTTGCAACGTGTGGTCGTCATCGACTATTGACTGCTCGGGCGGAACGTGGAGTGTCCAGACTGATAACAGACAACCGAAGGGCAACAGTGCAGCAAATTACAGACCATCTTAATCAAGGATCCCCTCAAATGATCTCTGCATGCACTGTTCGCCGTACACTGCATCGGATGGGATATGGCAGCCGAAGGCCTGTTCGAACACCTTTACGGTCTGCAGTTAACAAGAGAAAACGTCTCCAGTTCGCACAGGAGCACAAGGATTGGACAGACGATAATTGGAAACAAATTATGTGTTCCGATGAATCACGTTTTCAGTTGCACCATGCCAATGGCCCAGTGAGAATTTGGCGGAAACAGCACGAAAGAATGGACCCCATATTCTTCCTGGCATGCTTTGTGCCCTTTAATTCATGTCGATTAACGTCTGACTGGCACATCATATCTAAACATCGTTGCAGACCAAGTGCATCCTGTCACGTGGATGGTTTATCCCAATGGCGATGGCTACTTTCAACAAGATAATGCGTCCTGCCATAGTGCTCGTATTGTACAGGATTGGTTTCAGGAACATGCCGGTGAGTTTACTTTGCTTAGGTGGTGCCCACAATCTCCAAATCTCAACCCCATTGATAATTTGTGGGATGAAGTTGAACGAGTTATCAGACAGCTGGATCCACAACCCTGCAATCTCACACTCATGGAAAGTGCTATTCATCAAGCATGGTCTCAGATTCCACAAACCACCTATCAATATCTCGTGGAGTCCATGCCACGAAGAATCGATGCAGTATTAAAGGCAAAAGGTGGCCCAACGAAGTATGAGGGGGTGGTCATAATAAAGTGGCCACTCAATATATAATGATTTTGTACACGACCAGGAATTTTCACGTGGGAGGGGTGAATCCCCCGCCCCAGTTTCTAAGAGCTCTTCAGTGGTAAAATCGATGACACACTGACCGACTATAGGTCCAGAATATACAATTACGGAAATTGGGGGTTGAATCCTCCAAACCAACTTCACCAAATTTCGGGGGGAGGGGGAAGGGCATACATAGTCTGTCACAAAACACAACATTAAGCATAGAAATTGCGAGCAAATACCATACCTTGAACACTTGTCTGCGCTCTTAGAAACTTGGGGAGGCTGAATCCACCCCACCCTCCTGAAAATTCGTGGTCGTGGACAAAATCATTGTACACTGGTGTGCAAAAATTAAGGACGAAGAGGATAAATTAGCATAACAACAGAACGAGCAGGCAGAACGGACCGAAAGACCACTCAGGAGATAGACTAGGGTCCGGTACGGTAGGGCGTGCGCATATATGCAGCATGACGTAGGGGAGGGGGAGTGTCTGAAGGGTATAAAGCACACGGGTGCTGTACGCTCAGCAATTCGGTGAAAGCTATTGCACGGAGCACATCTGTTTGAACGACGTCGAGTTGCTACCACCGTGTGATATGGCCAACAGGCAATCCAGTAGACGACATCTGGATGACTTTGCCCGAGGTCGCATTATTGGGAATTGGAAGAAGGTCGAAGTGTGACTAGTGTGGCCGAGGAGTTCGGGATCGCCCACAGCATCGTTTCACGAGCTTGGAGAGCATTTCAAACGACAGGAACAGCTGTCCGAGAGTTTAGCAGTGGTCGTCCACGAGCAACCACGGCGGCGGACGACCGGTATATTGTCCTACAGGCGAGAAGAGACAGACGGCAGACAGCGGGAGAAATCGCAAGGCACATGCAACAGACAACTGGACGTCCGTTATCACGTTTTACCGTGGTCAGGAGGCTGCACAAAGGTGGTCTATTTGCACGACAACCAGTACGGTGTGTGCCATTAACGCCTGCTCATCGGAGACAGCTGTTTCTGTGGTGCCAGGAACACACGAACTGGACACATCAGCAATGGGGTCGAGTTCTCTTTACGGATGAGAGCCGATTTAGTCTGACGAGAGATTCTGGACGTATACACATCTGGAGAGAGCAGGGAACACGCAATCACACCTCCAACATAATCGAAAGAGACTGGTTTGGAGGTGGCGGAGTTCTCGTTTGGGGCGGTATAATGCTTGGTAGCCGTACTGACCTCCACATCTTCCAAGGAGGTTCACTCACTGGTGTCCGCTATTGTACCGAGGTTCTCCTGCCTCACGTGCGTCTGTTTAGAGGTGTTGTGGGTCCTGAGTTCCTCTTCATGGATGACAAGGCTACACCTCATTGTACAGTGGCTGTCGCAGAGCTGTTGGAGAGTGAAGATATTCAACGCATGGATTGGCCCTCAAGGTCCCCGGACCTAAATCCAATTGAACACGTGTGGGACCTTCTCGGGAGACGCTTGGCAGAACGTCACCAGCCGCCAGCAACGATTCCACAGCTGTGATTGGCGCTACAAGAGGAATGGGCCGCGATGCCTCAACAGCTCCTTGACAACCTTTTCCTCAGCATGGACAGACGTTGTAAATCCTGCAACGCAGTCAGGGGTGATCATATCCCCTACTAAAGACTGGATTTTTCTTGGCAGCCGTCTGTCACATGGACGTTTCTGTCTTCTGTCCAGTTGTGCTCGAAGCTACCTTTTCAATAAAGTGCCTTTGTATCCTTTGGATTCCTTGTTTGGACGGTTTTGCTCACTTGTCCCATATTCTTACATCTTGAAGATCTTATAGTATAATTTGAGTCGATGTGGAGCATTTCTGCACGACGTTACCTTCGAAAAACCGTCTCGTCCTTAATTTTTGCACGCCAGTGTATAAAGCATGGTCCTAATGTTTACAGCTCTTCGTCCATTTTAACATTTTGGGGGAAAGCCCCCACCTAAAGCTCACGGACTTCGCGGACGCTTCAAGGGGAATATATTGGATACATTGACAGACTCCAGTGGCTCAGAATATAATATTACGGAAGTTGGGGGTAGAGTTCCTCTAAACCAAGTGTACCTCGGATCGTCGGCAATTTATTTCTGCAAACTGAAGTACAATTATTGCTTGGGTTACATGGAAAAGTTTCTCGAAATTCGTTTGGAGGTCCCAATTCAGTTCTCAATACAGGCCCAGAAACGACAATCTTTATAGCCCCCCCCCCACCCCCCTTGAACTTTTGTGGCCAAGTTGCTGAAAGATGTGTGGCAGGGTTTCCGGTAATTTGCCACACCGGAACACTGCCACACATCAGTGTTCCTGTGTGGCAGTTTACAGTGAACCGTTTGTTCTGAGGGTGTTTTTACCGCTTTTCAGTTTTTGGGAGTATTTTCTCCGGGGGTATTTTTACTTACATCCCGTCAGTATGTAGGTTTCTGTGGACTAAATATAAGCGCAAAAACTACACTGCGGAAATCATTTCCTTAAAAAAAGCAGATTATCAAATGTCTTTAAAATCAAATTATGAAGTAGGACGACAAAGTGTTAATATTAGCAATTGTTTTCATAATTTTCCAGATGAAAGAAGAGAGAGTTAATATTAGCAATTTTTTCATAGTTTTCCTAATTTAATGGTTCGGAACTAATCAGTAATCTGGGAGGATAATGATGTGTTATGTTTCAGTTTTTTTTTTGTTTTTTTTTTTTGGAATACGTAAATATTGTTTGGGAAAATATCTTATTTTAATGTAGTAGTGGATTAAAAACAGTTTTTAATTTCTAGCTAAATCCTTGAAACTAGCAGATCCTAATTTGCACATAATAGACATAAAACTATACGAGGCAATAGGCAAAACATATTGCCTACTCGAGATTCGAGATAAAAAGAAAATAAAGTTTACGTTTTATAAATTTATTAGGAATAATTGTCATACTCCTAATAAATTTATAATTAGTAGTATTTTAACTTTCTCCTAATTATAAATTATGATTATTTTCAACTTACTCCAAATTATAAATTAGGGGTATTTTTCCAATATTTAGTATTTTAACTTACTTCTAATTATAAATTAGGAGTAGGTTAAAACTTTTGGTGAAAAGTCTTTATTAGACTTTTCACCTAAAGTTTTAAACTTGCTCTCGGATTTTCAACAGAGGCAAAATATTGTCACACAGACCCACCCTTCCAAAAGGGGTTCGGACATTTGGCACATTCCCTTTTAGAGCAACGAAATTGCGCTGCGTAAAAAATTATAGTGTTCTTATATTTCTCCCTACTTGAGCAAGTGCTATGAACAAAATTTTGTGCACTCATATCTCATAATCATTAAGAAATTGAGACATATTTACGATTTTCTGTCTGAAAGACAAGGCGAACATTTGGGCACCCGGACCTTTGGGCACAAATGTTTAAGGGGCCGTATAACAATTGCCGTTTATTGGCCCAATAGTAAGAGTTTGACCGAGAAAATGTTCACCGTAAGGCAAGTGACAATTACACTTGAATATACGGAAACAAAAGTACATTCGTGAATTTAAAAAAAATTACATTGAACGACGACAAGGAGGGATTTTTCAATAATGCTACACTTTTACTTACGCACTAAATATTTACATAACATGTCAAGTTATTAATATTTCTCCTTTACTTAAGTAGGCATTAAATTACTATGTCTCATTCGTAGGCCCTTTTGACAGTCTTTTTACTACCGATGTCATATTCATAACGTGTACGTACCAAATCAAGTTAATAGCATTGCGCTTTTTCTTCGGCACTCAATATTAATTCATAGGCCCTAGGCCTAGGTCTTTTTAACAGTTTTTGTTCTACCGATGTCACATTCATAACAATTACGTATGAAGTCAAGATAAAAATATTGCGCTTTTACTTAAGCACTAAATATTATTTCACAGGTCCAAGGCCTTTTTGCAGTTTTTGTTTCAGAGACAGCTGGCGTTATGAAATGTGGCGCTGTGGGCGGGCCTGTAAACGGAAACGACATGACGTATGCAGCGATCCGACTATATAAGAAGTGATGCGACGGGAATCAGTAAGAGTAGGCCGCGGGTGGCCTAGTGGGCAACGTTCGTGACTGCCACGGAAAAGACCTCAGGTTCGATCCCAGACAGGTACGAACTCTCGATTCACTAAATATCCGAGGTGCGTCGGATGAGCACGTTAAGCCGTCGGACCTCGGGTACTGGCCCCCCGGTAAAAAATAAAGGCGTCTTCCTTCCCCTTTCTACTTCGCTTCCGTGGGACTTTCGCATCGCGCACTCTAGCCCAAATCTCCTAGCTTCCTATTTCTAAGGGTTCTTTAAGACCTGAGGTCAGACATTCCCTTCCTAAAATCCTCTAAATATGAAAAAAAAAAAAAAAAAAAAGAATCAGTAAGAGTCGGGCGCAGTATCGGTAAGACAAAATATCTAAGCAACATTTGATCGTGGGCAAATTGTCGGGGCCCGACGAATGGGTCACTCCATCTCGGAAGTCGTGCAAGCACTAGGATTTTCACAAGCCACTGTGTCACGGGTGCACCGTGAGTACATTGAATCCGGTAAAACCATCCCTGCAAGGGCCAACTGCCGTGGACAAGAGCGTGCGGATGAACGGGCTCATCGTCGGCTAGCTCGCATTGTAACAGCGGATAGACGGGCCACAGTGCAAGAAATCACTCGGCAATTTAACGGTGGTGCACAAAAACGTGTAAGCAGCCACACCATCCAGAACCATCTCCTCGCTATGGGGTATAGAAGCCATCGTCCCACGAGGGTACCGCTGCTGACCGCTCATCACAGGGTGAAAAGATTAGCATGGGCGCGGGAACATCACCACTGGACCCCAGACATGTGGCAAAATGTTGCTTGGACTGATGAGTCGAGATTCACGTTCATACATGCGGGTCGCAGGATACGAGTACGACGCAAACCACATGAAGCGATGGATCCTTCTTGTCAGCAGGGCACTCTTCAAGCTGGTGGGGGTAGCATGGACTGTTTACGTGGACTGAAATGGGATCCCTGGTACGTTTGACATCGTCCCTTACAGGTCAACGTTACCGGCGTATCCTGGACGACCATTTGCTCCCGTTTGTGCGTCTTCAACATCCCACTGGGGACCTCATCCTGCAACAAGACAATGCACCGTGCCATCGCTCCCGAATTGTATCCGACTGGTTGGATGGATAAAAATAAGCGGTTGGATGAATAAAAATAAGCGACGTGACCTCGCTTCCTTGGCCAGCTACGTCACCTGACCTCAATCCCATCGAGCACATCTGGGATGCCATCGAGAGACATGTTCGAGGCTCTGACCCCCTCCATCAAATCTTCGTGAACTGTGGGAGCTTGTTCAGGGGTTGTGGATCCGTATGGCTTCCCAACGCTTCCGGTATCTTGTCGAGTCCATGCCGAGACGAATCGCCGCCGTCATCAGAGCGAAAGGTGGTGCTACACGCTACTAGATAGGTATCTCTAATTCAATTGCCCTTCAGTGTATTCCACTTTGGAAGTCACATCTCCTTTAGTTGTCGTCATCTCTCTTCTTTTTTGCATCAGAATTTTGGTTTTTCCTGATAATAATTTGTTTGTATGTAACTTGTTCTTAGTACCAGCTATTTTTGTTGCTGTTTCCATAAGAGCCTTGGTTAGTTTTCTGTTAACTTCAGAGATGTCCGCTTCTTCGGACGTTAGACCTTCTAGAGCAGAGAATCTGTTCCTTAGTCCCAATTTGAAGGCATTATGATGTTTTTTAAGGTTGGTCGTGTCAATACACTTTGTTTGTTTTATGAGCTTGCCACGCTCGAGTTTAGCGTTGAGGTGCATCTTACATTTTACCATTCTATAGTCACTACCTGTGGCAAACTTGTTTAGCACACTGCAGTCTTCCATGACAAATTTCTTGTTACACATAATAAAATCAATTTCACTTGTCAATCCATTGGGATGCCACCATGTCCATTTCCTTTCAAAAAGGAGTTCATGATGAAAAACCCTTCTGCCTCAGCAAACTCTGTGAGAGCATTTCCACGCTGGTTTCTGTTGCCGTGACCGAATTTACCTACTGAAGTTTCATTCTGTTGCCGTTGCCCTATTTTTGCATTGAAATCTCCCATAATTATCTTCAAGTGCTGCTTGCCTTTATTACTGTACTTAGATGACGAATTTCCTCATAAGAAAAGGATGTATATGTATATTACATTTGGTTCTTATATTTCTGGTGTTATTATATTTTTTTGTTATATTTCTGAAGGATGTATAATGCATTATACATGGTGTCCGAGAATTATTGGACACATTACAAAATTATGTACAAAAAAAAAAAAAAAAAAAAACTGAGCATTGTCTGTTTTTCTATGTCACGTATTACTAACACGGTTTCTATATTTTTGTTTTGCAGAATTGCTATTCCAAGAATCCGATAGATGGCGCTAGGTGAGGCCTGATGAGGAATGCATGGGAAATGCGCAATCAGTAGTCATGTCATCCGTACATTAGAAGACGATGTGTGTGTTATGGCTTGCGGAATTAAAGTCTGTCATTGAAGTTAAAAGATGGTACCATTTAGAGTATCGTTGTAATCCTCCGCCAACGAATTCAATTAAGCAGTGGATGAAACAGTTTAAAAAAACTGGCAATGTGGAACATCGTGGAGGAGCCGGTAGGCCTAGAGTCAGCGGTGAGACGTTGAACAAGTTAATGAAAGTTTCCGACGGGCCCCCAGGAAATCCGTTCGTAAAGCAAGCAGAGAACTGTGCATTCCGAAATCGACAGTTCACGATATCTTGCACAAGAAATTAAAGTTTCATGCTTATAAAATTCAAATAGTGTGCATGTAAATGATCACACTCTGCGATAGATTTCGCTGTCGATATGCTGAATCGAGTGGAAAACGACGAAAACTTTTTCAGTACTGTAATTTTTAGTGATGAATCCACATTTCATGTATCAGATATTGTGAATCGTCACAACTGTAGGATATGGGGCAGTGATCCGCCTCATACTGCTATTAAACTGGAACGTGATTCTCCAAAAGTTAATGTGTGGTGTGTGTGGTGCGCCCTATCAAAAAGAGAAGTGATTGGCCCTTTTTCTTCTGCGAAAAAACCATAAATGGTGACATTTACTTGGATATGCTAGAAAATTTCGCTATACCCCAGATCAAAAGATATGACAACGTCGTTTTCCAACAAGACAGCGCGCCTCCGCATTGGTCAACGTGTGTACGTAAGTGCCTAAATGAGCATTTCCCCAACAGATGGATTGGGCGTGGTGGTCCCATTCCGTGGCCCCCTCGCTCTCGAGATCTAACTCCATTGGATTATTTCATGTGAGGTTATGTGAAGGATCGTGTCTATCAGACACCTTGTAACACCAGGAACTGAAGCAGCGTATCACAGCTGCTATGAATTCCATAACTCCTCAGGTGCTTGCCAATACATGGCATGAAATCGAGTATCGCTTGGACGTACTACGAGCAACCAAGGGATCTCACATCGAAATTTATTAATTTGTGTAGTTACATTGTAAGTTAGTACAGTCAGTTTCTTTCTATCTGTTTAATGTTTTGTTTTATATAATTTTGTATTTGTTTTATATAATTTTGTAATGACACCCTGTATATTACATTTGGTTGCATATCTATTCAACTGATATTTCATTCACATTCTCTTGTTATTATACATGTATTGGAAATATTGCTATGGCTGCACACGGGGGCTAAACCGAAAGATACCGACTGAAACATTCTCGGGAGCTAGAGTTCGCCTCACCTAGAACTAAATTTTAACTTCTTTTTTTTTTCACCTAAGCACACCATCGTGAGCTAGGCACACGTCGTTTAGGAAAATTCTTTATTCATATACCACCCCTTTCGCTGAAGTACCAAAGGAACTACGAAGAATCCTAAACGACAAGGTCTCCTTCGGGACTGACTGGGCTGTCCGTTAACCGTTTTTAAGAGGTTTCGTTATTCGGAGGTTTCGTTATTCGGAGGTTATCGTTAAGATTGTTCTGTTCCAACCTAAACTTGCCGTTGCTAGGAGGTTACCGTTGTTCGGAGGTATCCGTTAATGGAGGTTTCACTGCATATATGTAAACTTAGAGTGGGAGACAAATTCGTTGTTCTGGGTTGGGTTTTGGCAGCATGATTCCGTTCGAATTCCACGTATGTCATCTACAAATATAAATTTAGTAACAGCGTAAATGCATTCTGACTAAAAATCAGTTTGAGTATAATGTTACTTAAAACTACAGTACAACTGATGACCTCAGAGAGAAATATGTTGATGAATATCATCATCATCATCATTGTCAACCATTATCAATCCACTGCTGGACGAAGGTCTCCCCAAGTTTCCTCCACAACGGTCTGTCTTGTGCCAGTCTCCTCCATGTCACCCCTGCATACTTTCGAATTTCATCCACCCATCTCCCATGTGGTCTTCTTCTGGGTCTTTTCCTGTCCCTTGGAATCCAATCTAAAATTTCAGCTGTCCATCGATGATCTGTCCTTCTGGCAGTATGTCCAGCCCATTGCCATTTCAGGGATTTAACTCTGATCATGATGTCTTCCACTCTTGTCATTTTTCGGATCCACGAGTTCCTCTTCTTATCTCTCCTGGTTACACCAAGCATGCACCTCTCCATGCTTCTTTGAGTTGTCTGCAGCCTTTGTACGTCTCTTTTAGTTAAGGTCCACGTCTCCGCACCATACGTAAGCACTGGAAGGATGCATTGATCAAACACTTTTCTTTTAAGACATAATGGCATATTGCTCTTGAAAATTATGCTGTTTCTTCCAAAAGCTCTCCAGGCAAGTTTTGTACGCCGATTAATTTCTTCATCAATGTGACCCTCACTTGATATCTGCTGTCCAAGATAAACGTACGTGTCTGTTATCTCCAGCTTTTCTCCATCAATCGATAAATCTTCATTTCTTGTAAAAGCATTGAACATCACTTTTGTCTTCTGAAAGTTCATTTTTAATCCCACTTCTTTACTCTTGTCAGCAAGTTCCTGGATCATACTCTGCAGCTCTGATGGGGTAGTTGCAAAAATGACTACGTCATCAGCAAAACGAAGGTGGGTTAGATAATCTCCATTAATCTTTATCCCCTTGTTTTCCCAGCTCAGTGACTGAAAAACACCCTCCAATGTGGCATTAAAGAGCTTCGGAGATATGGTGTCACCTTCTCTCACTCCCTTTCCAATTTTTACGTGTGTTGTATTTTCAAACAGCCTAAACTTTGCACTTGCATTTTCATAGATGTTATTAATAATATTAATGTATGCATCTTCAATACCGCAGGTTTTCAGAGCCATTGTAACTGCTGATGGTTTCACCGAATCAAAGGCTTTTTCATAATCGATAAAAGCCATGCACAATGGAAGTTCATATTCCCTCGCTCTTTCAATTAGTTCTCTCAGCACGTGGATATGATCTATTGTGCTGTAGCCACTCCTGAATCCAGCTTGTTCTCTCGGTTGAGCCATGTCCAGTGTTACCTTCAAGCGGTGTGAAAGAACTTTAGTGAAGATTTTATAAACTACTGATAGGAGGCTGATAGGTCTGTAGTTTCCGAGATCCTCAATGTCACCTTTCTTATGTAGCAGGATCATTGTAGCGGTGTTCCAATCCTCAGGAATCTTTCCTTCATTAAGGCATCGAGTGAAAATTTGGGCGAGTACTGTTTCGATTTCTCCACTTGCTTCTTGTATGATGTCTACAGTAATTCCATCTTCTCCTGGAGCTTTTCCTCGCTTCATGTTCTTGATTGCATGTGCAACTTCTGCTGGAAGGACTGGAGGAACTCTGGTACTGGTATCTTTCATGATGTCTGGAGTGCATATATCATCCCTTTCATATAATTTGGAGTAGAAATCTTTCACTCTTGTCAAAATTTCTGCCTCTATTTCTTGTTACAGAACCATCTTCTTTTCTCAGTGCCATAATCTGTTTTCTTCCCTTACTGAGATGTCCCTTTGCTATCTTTAGGCTTTGGTTGTTTTCAATTGCTTTCCTCACTAGTTCACAGTTGAATTTCCTTACGTCTTCAGTGATACTTTTTCTTACTGTTTTGCATAGCTCTATATATTCCACTTTGCAAGTCACATCTTCTTTAGTTGTCCTCATCTCTCTTCTTTTTTGCATCAACATTTTGGTTTTTCCTGATAATTTGTTCACATGCAACTTGTTCTTAGACCCAGCTAATTTTGTTGCTGTTTCCATAAGAGCTTTGGTTACTTTTCTGTTAACTTCAGAGATGTCCACTTCTTCCGATGTTAGGCCTTCTAAAGCAGAGAACCTGTTCTTCAGTACTAACTTGAAGGTATTATGGTGTTTTTTAAGGTTGGTTATGTCAATAGATTTTGTTTGTCCTATGAGCTTGCCACGTTCAAGTTTAGTGTTGAGGTGCATCTTACATCTCACCAATCTATGGTCACTACCTGTGTTGAACTTGTTTAGCACACTGCAGTCTTCTATGACGAATTTTTTGTTACACATAATAAAATCAATTTCACTTGTCGTCCCACTTGGATGTCTCCATGTCCATTTCCTGTGTGGCTTTTTCTTGAAGAAGGAGTTCAAGATGAAAAACCCTTCTGCCTCTGCAAACTCAACGAGAGTATTTCCACGTTGGTTTCTGTTGCCATGACCGAATTTACCTACCGAAGTTTCATTCTGTTGCCGTTGCCCTATTTTTGCATTGAAATCTCCCATAATTATTTTCAAGTGCTGCTTACCTTTATTATTTAGATGACAAATTTCCTCATAAAATTCTTCAATTTCTTCTTCAGGATGACTTGTGGTGGGTGCATAAGTTTGAATAATCTGAGCCTGGTATCTTTTCGAGAGTTGGATAACAAGTCGTGCAGCTCTGTCAGAGGAACTTTCAACTTCTACAACTTTATCCTTCAGTTTCTTGTTTATTATAAATCCAACACCACTAGTTCTGCCAGTATCTGTCCCACGATAGTAGAAGAGATGTCCACTTTTCAGTTCGATGAGATCTTCTCCTTTTCTCCTTACCTCACTTAGCCCCACGATGTCCCACTTGATCCTTTGTAGTTCCTCTTCCAATTCAAGAAGCCTTGAATCAGAAGATAGGGAGCGTCCATTGTAAGTAGCCAAGGTCAGCATCAGATGGCAGCCTAGTCCGGTCCTCCGGGGATTCTTAGCACCCTCTGCCTTCATGTCGCACTGGCCGCTGCCTTGGCCAGGTACATTCCAGCTGTCGGAGACTGAGGGCCAAGATTTAAGTTGTGGAGTCATTTTGGAGGGGTTTGGCCATAACTCACCACGCTGGCCAAGCGGGTTGGTGAGTGTGGGATAGCATTTCCTCTGATCCCGATGGTATAGTTATACCGCTATGGGCGGTCGTCAGAGCCCCTTTAGTGGGAACAGGATGCACCACGAGAAGGCGGGGTTGACATTTGTCAAGGAGAGGCTGTGATGTTACGCATCACCTGACCTTACATCCCGTTGATGAATATATTGCCCTTTAATTCGGTATTTAATATGACCGCCCATCTTTTCCGTAATTTTTTTTTTCATTATTCAGTCCTAAGGTGCAGTCACAAGACTTACCCTATCAATAAAATGACATTGGTAGAGTTCGTATTTCGAGACACGCAAATCTATTTCATCTATGTTCGGGCTCTTTAAGAGAAGTGTCAATATGGTGGAATCTGATGATACACTGGCGTGCAAAAATTAAGGACGAGACGGTTTTTCGAATGTAACGTCGTGCAGAAGTGCTCCACATCGACTCAAATTATACCATAAGATCCCCAAGATGTAAGAATATGGGACAAGTGAGCAAAACAGTCCAAACAAGGAATCCAAAGGATACACCGGCACTTTATTGAAAAGGTAGCTTCGAGCACAACTGGACAGAAGACAGAAACGTCCATGTGACAGGCGGCTGCCAAGAAAATCCAGTCCTTAGTAGGGGATATGATCACCCCTGACTGCGTTGCGGGATTTACAACGTCTGTCCATGCTGAGGATGAGGTTGTTAAGTAGCTGTTGAGGCATCGCGGCCCATTCCTCTTGTAGCGCCAATCGCAGCTGCGGAATCGTTGCTGGCGGCTGGTGACGTGCTGCCAAGCGTCGCCCGAGAAGGTCCCACACGTGTTCGATTCATTGGATTTAGGTCCGGGGACCTTGAGGGCCAATCCATACGTTGAATATCTTCACTCTCCAACAGCTCTGCGACAGCCACTGTACGATGAGGTGTAGCGTTGTCGTCCATGAAGAGGAACTCAGGACCCACAGCACCTCTAAACAGACGCACGTGAGGCAGGAGAACCTCGGTACAATAACATACACCAGTGACTGAACCTCCTTGGAAGATGTGGAGGTCAGTACGGCTACCAAGCATGATGCCGCCCCAAACGAGAACTCCGCCACCTACAAACCAGTCCCTTTCGATGATTTTGGCGGTGTGATTGCGTGTTCCCTGCTCTCTCTTCAGATGTGTATACGTCAAGAATCGCTGGTCAGACTAAATCGGCTCTCATACATAAAGGAACTCGACCCCATTGCTGATGTGTCCAGTTCGTGTGTTCCTGGCATCACAGAAACCGCCGTCTCCGATGAGCAGGCGTTAATGGCACACACCGTACTGGTCGTCGTGCAAATAGACCACTTTTGTGCAGCCTCCTGGCCACGGTAAAACACGATAACGGACGTCCTGTTGTCTGTTGCATGTGCCTTGCGATTTCTCCCCCTTTTGCCGTCTGTTTCTTCTCGCCTATAAAACAATATACCGGTCGTTCTCCGCCGTGGTTGCTCGTGGACGACCGCTGCTAAACTCTCGGACAGCTGTTCCTGTCGTTTGAAATGCTCTCCAAGCTCGTGAAACGATGCTGTGAGCGATCCCGAACTCCTCGGCCACACTAGTCACACTTCAACCTTCTTCCAATTCCCAATAATGCGACCTAGGGCAAAGTCATTCAGATGTCGTCTACTGGATTGCCTGTTGGCCATATCACACGGTGGCAGCAACTAGACGTCGATCAAAAACCGATGTACACCGTGCAATATCTTTCACCGAATTGCTCAGCGTACACCGCCCGTGTGCTTTATACATTTCCGACACCCTCTCTCCCTACGTCATGCTGCATATATGCGCATGCCCTACCGTACCGGATCCTAGTCTATCTCCTGAGTGGTCTTTCGGTCCATTCTGCCTGCTCGTTCCGCTGTTATGCTAATTTCTCCTCTTCATGCTTAATTTTTGCACATCCGTGTATGTGACAGGAGATTCCACACCGCATGTAACATAAATGTCAACTAAAGAAGAGCTACAGAGAGATTCACTCGGGACTTCACCCGAAAAAAGTACTATCATTTTGAAAGGGGAAAACATTTCAAGCTGAAATTTGAAGTGAAGTGCCTTACCTTTTCACAATCACATCAATATCAGAGAAGATGCTGAAAATGTCCTCAGCATCCAAACAGAGATCAACTCGTAGCTGCGTATTATCAAATGTACGTCTCAGTATGTTTGTATTTATTGCTTCAATTTCCTGTGATGCTTTCAGCTGCCAAATAGTCCTAGGCTTATCGCTGTATACAGTACCCAGAGGCGGAGCTAGGATTTATTTCACCAGGGGCAAAGCAGACTTTGGCACCCCCCCACACACACACTCCCCTCACCCTCCTTTCACCACTAACATATTGACTAAAATTTATTTTAAAATTTTTGAGATTACATCTGCTAGCATTTCGTTAAATTTTACAACTGTGCCTGATTTGCGGTTTTGTTTTTTCGAGGTTCAAAATGAATAAAACTCCTATATTAATATCGTAACAATCGTGGGTTTTTGTGATATTGAGCACAAACGACATATTAAAGAAATTATCAGTTTATTCTTTTTTTTTTTTTTTTTTGGCTTGGAGTTTTAACGAACATCGTAACCAACTCAATGTACTATAAGCAGTCGCCCATTCTTAATTTAGGACAACTGTCTCCAGGGAAGGAGGGAGGAGCTAGTGCCGTAAGACAAGCACGCCATCCGTGCCTCATCGGGAGTCGAACCCGGACCCACGACAGCGAATGATCATAAGCTTGCGCCTAGACCACTGCGTCACCGAGGCGGTAATAACATTTTATCGCAAGCCTAATGCAAATGTTTAACTACTGTATAATAACAGGGATGCTTATTCTGTGAAATCAAATTTCCTAAAACCAAACCCAAATTTCCTGAAATTAAGGTAGATCAATATTTTACAGAGAAAAAATGAATATATATGTGTTTACATTCATAATAAATTCCCAAGTTCTGATATTCTTTTTAAAGAACAGTGGACTTTACTTTACCAGCAATGATTTCCAAGAACTCATCCTGGATTTTCATGAGAGAAGTAACCAGCTTGGCCTCTTACTCTCTTTTGTAGCGCTCCAAATGTTCCTGAAGTGGAGGATGGTAGTGAGAAACAAGTTCAATGGTGTACAAAAATTTTCTATTTCGAAGACCTAGCTTCCTTCGTCTGATCCACGTACTGCATTTCCTTGCTGTGCCAAGTGCAAGAGGACATCATCAACAGCATACATGACAGTATCCATCTTCACCTATACGGTGGCAACCAGTAGGTGAAAGCCACGGTGTATGGCTATCACACCGTCGCGTTAGACGAGAATTTTGAAGCAATGATGGAGGCACGCGTGACGCCACTGACAGAACAATCGTCTTCGAGCTGTCTCGTCCACAGAACGGAGTACGAGAATTACAGCATCATAAACTGAGCAGCCTTTACTTTACTGTAAGAATAAGCTCAGTGATCTTATTCGTGCAGTTGTAAAGGCTGTATATATTTACCACAGTTTACGACTACTGCGCTCGAGCCATTACTCGTTTTTGATTAATTTTTTTTTATACATGATGGAGTTTGAGATATAATTCAAAAACACGTAAGGAGTTTATGAGTGTCTGCGTCCCGTCTCTCCATGTCACCCGGCTCGGCGTCCCCCTATCACCGGCACCCGGGACACGTGCCCCCCCCCCCCCACACACACACCTAGCTCCGCCTCTGCAGTACCTTTCAGATGACCCCACAAGAAGTAATCGGTAGAGTTAAATCAGGAGACCTGGCCGGCCACAAACTTTCAGAGATAACCCGATCGCTGAAGAAACTTGAGCCATTGGAAGTGTGACAAGTCGCACTATCCTGTTGGAAGAAGCCATTCTGCAGTTCAGTATCATCCAGTTGGTTCGCGAATCGCGTGAAGATATTGAGATACACTTCTGCGTTGACAGTTTGTTCAAAGAAAATGAGGCCGATTATCCGGTTCCGTGAAATGGCGTGTCATACGCCAATCTTTATGGGATGCATTCTTTCCTCGTGAAGGACATGGGGACTCTCACTAGCCCATACCCGTATATTCTGAGAGTTCACGTAGCCTGAAAGGTGGAACCAGGCTTCGTCCGTGAACCACGTAATGTCTAATACGCCTGGAATTTGACTGATAAATTCTTTAAACCACCGGCAGTAATGCATTTGCTACGGCATGTGAATTGGTAACAGCTCATGAACAACTGTAACTCAACAGGGCTTCAGTTTACCCATTTTTGCAGCCCCCTGGCAGGTGGAATATGACAGTCCTGTTTCTTGCGACAGCTTCCGTAACGATTTCTTTGGGGACTGTAACAACCCCTTTTTCACACACGGCACAGTGTTTTCTGACATTGCGGGTCGCCATCCTGAATGCGTATCAACAAAGCTTCTTGTCGACTCAAGTTTCTTTTGCAAGATTTGAAATCGTTGGCTTCGTAGATGGTTCCCGACCGGGAAATTTCTTCTTAAACTCTTTCTGACACTCCTTGAAAGAGCCGGAATTTCAAAAACTTCGAACGATAAACACACGCTCAGCAATCGTGAATACCATCGTACTCGACGCTGGCCAACGGAAAAGAGAATGGCGCGAAACCGTTCCCACCAGACGCTGTGTATTGTGGTGACATCTGGGCGCGCGAGCCAAACGGCGCAGATATGAATGCGAATGTCAGAACGTACCGCACTTCGTCTTCAAATTTCAGCTTGAAATGTTTTCCCTTTTCAAAATTATAGCGCTTTTTTGGGGGTAAAGACCCGAGTGAATCACTTTGTATAAACTAGCAGTATGTAACATGTTAAACGTCAGTACTGAGCTTCAGTACTGACGTTATATATATTTCCATCCGCTTAAACACATAGCTGCGTGTAATTTTAGAATCATAAGAACGATCTTTTCCTCTTTCAGGGTGGTGAGTTTTTAAAACAAAAATTGTAAAACACGTGTTATCAGCATGTTGAAGAGTGAGTGACAGCATATTAAAAGAGAGAGAGAGAGAGAGAGAGAGAGAGAGAGAGAGAGAGACAGACAGACAGACAGACAGGGAAAGAGAGCGAGAAAGAGAAAAAGAGAAAGAGAGAGAGAGGGAGAGAAAGACAGAGAAAGAGAGCATTAAGAGGAGCCAAAAGTTATATTTTAAAATTTATTGGGTGAAATTTTTAACCGGAAGCATTATAGTAAATTGAAACCATTTCCCCTTGTGTTGCATTTATTTCTGATAGGTATTTATTTATCAGCTAGAGCCATGAGAAGAAAATACGCTATCTCCCTCGAACACCATTAAAGGTTTACATAAATACAATCGAACCTCGATAAACTGCGCCTCCCTTCAAACCGCCACCCTTGCCTTCCGCCCACTGCTCACGAATTACAAATTTTATCCTATTCCACTAAACGGAAATTTTCCTCTTTAATTCTCCACTTTGCTGACCCTTACCCGCCAGGACATTGTAATGACATTTTGGTGTTTTTCTCATTGTTTCTCATTGAAAATATTCACTTGCTTTGAACCGCATCTCAAAATATTCACTTGCAACGAGCACTCCGAATCGCCCACCTCATCTTCATATGTGTGCCCGAAGGCATATTAGACGGGTCCTCATCAAAGACGTTTGTGGAATGCGTGAGATAACAGCCATCGCCACGCCAACTCCCCTGGAAAAAAAAAAGAAGTTTTTTTTATTGAAGGTTTAACAACTACGGTGACCAACTCAATGCGCTATAAGCAGTCACCCGTCCCTAATTTAGGGTCACTGGGAAGAGAGAAAGCCAGTGCCGTAAGACAAACACAACATCCATGCCTCACAGGATTCGAACCCGGGCCCTTCTCGGACGACGATGATAAGCCAGCGCTTAGATCAGATCACCTGCAAAAAATCAAGGGCAGAAGGGCAGACTCTTCTGTGATTTATTGCATTTGACAGAAGTAAGACTATTGGTGTGTGTGTGTGTGTGTGTGTGAGCGCTGTTAAATATCGAAGTTTACAAGACGAATAGGTAGGGACTAGTTACCCTGCTCATATGTTATTCCCTTTACAATTTGACCAAATGACATACACTGATGAGCCATTAACATTATGACCACCTACCTAACAAGCTGTAGGACCCTCTTTAACCCGCAAAACAATGGACACTCGACGAGGCATCGATTCGATGAGGTGGCGATAGGTATCCTGGGGTATCTGCTACCATAATGTCAACAGCAGGTCCTCCAGTTCCCGTACATTTCGGGGTGTGGTGTTTCAGTGCGACCCCGCTTTTCCAAGTCGAACCACAAATGCTTGATTGGGTTCATGTCAGGTGAATTTGGAGGCCAGGACATTTACAGAAAGTCACCAGCATGTTCCTGGAACCAATCCTCGACGATTCTGGCAGTGTGGTGGCGCATGGTGCGCTATCCTGTTGGTAATGGCCATCACCAGCAGGGAACACAGTTGCCATGAATGGAAGAACTTGGTCCGCAACGATGTTCAGATACCTGACTGCAATCAGGAATTGTGCTATTGGGATAATGAGGGCCTCAAGTGTCCCAAGAAAACATCGCCCACAGCATAACACCACCACCGCCGCCCTATTTATGTCCAACAGTGCATCCAGGTGCTATAGCTTCCTTTGGTAATCGGTGTATCTGCGCTCGGCCGTCCACGTGATGCACCAGGAGTCTTGATTCGTCAGACCAGGTCACTTTCTTCCAATCAATGAAGGTCCAAACTCGATGATCTTGGTCCCATTTCATGAGTTGTTGGCGATGACGTGCAGTGAGCATGGGGACCCGGCTGGGTCTGCGGCTACGCGGGCCTTTGCGCGGAAGACTGCGATGAGCTGTGTACTGTGACACATTGTCCTGATCACCACTGTTGTAGCTGCGGGTGATTTCTCGCACTGTGGCCCAGTGGTCGGTCGGTGTGAACAACACGCAACAGTCTCCGCTCCCCTCTGGCATCAATGAGCTGAGGACGACCATTCGTCGTTTGGCTATCGATGCACCACTTTTGATACGTACTCACTACAGCGGCACGTGAACAACCTACAAGCCGAGAAGTTTCCGAGATCGTAGTTCCGAGGATCCGTGCCATCACAATTTGTCATTTATCAAACTCCGATAAATCGGCAGCTTTTCCCATTCTGACCCGAACACTCTACTAACCGAAAGCTGGTCCTCGGGTTGTATATATACTGCTGTGTGAACTTCAGCTGCGCCACCGTTAGGTCGTCAGGCGCGTTCATTTCTCTTGGATGGGGGTGGTCATAATGTAATGGTTCATCGGTGTATGTAGCTTAACTGTTGCATCTTAAATTTCCATAGAGGCCATAAATCTTTCAAAACATGACATTTCCTGTTTCACGTTTCACATTTGGATTTTAAAACTTCTAGTTATGCTGGATCTAGCCATCAGGAATCAGCAAATCACTTTTCCACCTTTTTTCACAAGTCAATGAGCAGAAGAACAGTAAGAGCCACTTTAAGCGATAAACATAAATGGATGGCATATATACTGCTGTGTGAACTTCAGCTGACCCCCCCCCCCTCTCCAGTGTAGTGAAGGGGGTCCTCGGGTCCGGACCCCTCCACCCAGGGGATTGAGTACAAATTTAAAGCGATATATATGTACATATATATTAAAAAAGTTTTTCTCGGTAATTTATTTTTCATCTTTGTTTTACTTTTAAAGATTTTGGGCTCATTAACACTCGGAGTATTTTTTCTGGGAGGCTTTCACTGATGAAGCAAATCCAGGACACTCCCACTCGCCCTTAAGACATTTCTGACTACGCCACGGATGGATGGGATCTGAAAAAGAACTGCACTCAGTTAAAAAGCTTAAAAGCGGCAAGCACGAAATTTAGAAAAAGCCTTTGTTCATGGATTAGCCAGGTAAATGCCAAGCATGGAGTTACGACCACCGAAGTTATTCTTGAAAACAAGGATTCAGCTACAGTAATGATTGGCTTCAAATATTCGAAGACTGACACGCATTCTTAATATTCAACTTGAAATACGGGCACAGTGAAACAGCCGAAAGCTCTGAAAGTTCAGTGAACGAGACAAAGAAAACACATATTTGGCTATGAATTAAAAGACGTGTATAACATGGACGAATCGGGTTTGCTTTATACGATGATACTCCCAACATTTGCTTGCAAAAAGATGAAAGGTAGGAAAACACTTCACTGTGTACATGGGCGCTTGGAGGAAATTTTTCAAAGGGGTCAAGTGTAATTAATTAAGGTTTGGCTAATGTGTAAAAAACAGTAATTCGTGAAAATGAAAGATTAATACTATTACCATTACTACTACTTACTTACTACACTAGAACATCATGCTACTATTATTATAATTATTAATTGATGCTGCTCTTGAAGAAAGTGTATGTTGTAATATTCATGCATTATGATGTACATTGGTAACTGTTTTCAAAATAATGAACAGTGTCGAGCAGGGCCACACCAAGCCTTTTAAGTTTTCTTTTTTTTTTTTGAGTGAAGGTTTAACGACCACCGTGAGCAACTCAATCGGCTATAAGCCCCCGTCCCTAATTTAGGGACACTGGTTCCAGGGAAGGGAGAGAGCCAGTGCCGTAAGACAAACACAACATCTATGCCTGACCGGGATTCGAACCCGGACCCCTTTCGGACGAATGATCAGAGGCCATCGCTTAGACCACTGCGCCACCGGGGCGGCGCCTTTAAGTTCAGCACACACCACCCTGAGCGGAACTTGTTTGGGCGTACTATCTTTACTGTTTGCTAGGTTTTCCTCTTTCACGTCATCGTTTTCCAATTCCAAATTTCCAATAAAATTGGGATATTAAATAAAACGCCCCAAACTCCATCTTTCCTTGTGATCCAGTTCTGTGAGTGTAAAAAAAAAAAGTAATAAATGAAATAAAATAAAATAAAATAAAATAAAGGGGGAAATAATTCTACAGGGGGGTCAAGTGACCTCTCCCCTGCCGGCGCTCATAACTGTATATATGCCGACAGCACTGATAAACGAAGCATTGATGATATAGGTGGAGATAAAGGCATATCCAATGCAGACTTCTGCCGCTGAAAATCGTGCCGTTTTTGCTACCCCTTCTTGTGGGAGTCGTAGTTTTGTAAGATAATTTCATGAAATCTTTCCCTTTTCAGATGGTGATTCTGGAAAAGCTTCTGTCAGCATCTTAGATCACCAGCATATGATTTCTGATTTACATAAGTTTGCGGGTAGAAAAGAAATAAACTGTGATGTAAGTGATTTAAATTATTACTGAGATCCTAAACAAAAGTCTATAACAGCTCAGTTATTATTGTTTGTACGAAAATTTTCAATAATCAAGAAAAAAGGTAAGGAAGTGCTACGTCTTACGTACTTGACGTACGTAGAGCGCCACCTATTAACGATATGCAACACTACTCCAACAGGAGGAAATTTAATTTTAAAAATATTCTCCATAATTTTTTTTTTCAGATTTGCAAGCCACTGACTGTAGGTGTCTTTGTCTGTTTGCCAATTTTCACGAGTCAGAAATTATTTCTTGCATGTGAACTTATGTTACTCAATTTTCATCATTGCAAGTATAGCGGCGCATTTTCACTTGACGTCCACCTTAAACCGCCACCTTCACTTACCGCCAGTTTAGTGCGATGAACAAAACATGGTGGTTTAACGAGGTTCGACAATATATTATCACGAATAAAGTGATTTAGTGCGTATATTACCTCATTAATAGATACTTATCTAACGGCGGGGAACTATGAAAGTTAAAAAATTTCTGCAGTAAAGTTTTATTTTATTTCAAGGTTAGGTAAATAATCTAAGTGCCAATGCATAGAATTCAAGTTCTTTTTTTTTTATTATTATTATTGGCGGTTTAACGACCACCGTGAGCAACTAAATGGGCTATAAGCAGTCGTCCGTCCCTAATTTAGGGTCACTGGTTCCAGGGAGGGGAGAGAGTCAGTGCCGTAATACACACACAACATCCATGCCTCACGGGATTCGAACCCGGAACCCTTTCGAACGAATGATCAGAGGCCATAACTTAAACCACTGCGCCACCGGGGCGGCGAATTCAAGTTTAACCACCTAAAATCATTGGAATTTTACAGAGGTAAAACAAAAAACTTCCTAGTGTCACGCGATGGACGCTCTACTTAAAAATTTAAAAAAATGCATTTAATAAAAAAAAAAGTCAGATATGTTTCTTACTTTAGGTAAAAAACGTAGAACTAATTTTGTCACTTACTTACACGAAAATGCAATCCGTTTTCTTTTTCTATCGTTCTTTTGGAAATTAAATATGCCATCTAGGTGGCGCAGTGTCATAACCGCTGACTTCTGACAATTCATACCTGATGAGCCCGGATTCAAATCCGGGTGGGAAATAGATGCTATGTTTTTTTTACGGTACTGGCACTCTCCCTCCCCTGGAACCCGTTGCTCTAAATCAGCGGCGGGCGACTGCTATAGCCCATCGAGTTGCTTCCGGTGGTATTCAGTTTCAGCGACGATAGCTATGGGTGGGGCTTATTTTCATGTGCCACCAAGAAGGTTAAAATAAGATATGTGGAGATGCCCTTGTTAATGAAGCAGTACCACTTTGAGTGAAGCCTATAACCGCGAGCTACCGCCGGTAAAGTGTGGGAAAGCTAGTGATTTTCAAGGCTATTGCGATGCATTTTGTGTTGGCCGAATCGCATTCTCTCGTCGCAAAAGTTTCTAATTTTCCATCGTAACTTGCTGTCGACATGTGAGAAAATGCTGGATTTACAAAATTCTTAATAATTCTGAGGCTCCTTCCTATTTATATTTTAAATTGAAATACATGAACGTTAGTGGGAATTGAAAAGAAAACTATGTATTTAAATGCAGGCGCGGATTTATATGGAAGCCAACGAAGCCCAGGCGCTGGGCCCAACGTTTGCTGGAGGGCCTCAAAATAATGATTTATAATTTTTTTTTTATTTTGCTTCTAAAAAAAAGAGGAAAGTGGCAGAGGGGGAACAAATTCGCTGATCTGGGTTTGGGCGCATATTTCCGCCCGAAATTCGAAGCACGCCATCTACAAGTATGAATTTGCCAGCTTAAATGCAGGCTCACTAAATATCGTTTTGAGGGTAACTAATGTACTTTATATTGCATTACAACTGAACTTAAGAATTGGGGTGTTATTTCTAGCCATTTTTTTAGAATGTAATGAACATTTAGCTTTTTAGTTGGATGTTTCAAATCATTCCCCATATTTCCCTCAAAATTCCTTTTGCCGCCATTAAGTTTAGTTTAAGAGGTAATCGCAAGACTGTTGTCGTACGAGTAAAATGGCATTGGAAATCGTGTTTCACGAAACATGAATAGATTTCATCCACGTTTGGACCGTACGTGGTCATCTTTATAAAAGTTCGGGCTTTTCTTCCTTCACAAAAGTCTTTCCACTTTTAACTTCAGCCATTTCCTCCCCATCAGTGTTCGCAAAAGCCGTCAGTATTAAGTTTCGTCTTGATAAGTAAAATAGTTTTTGAGTTATGGCGACAACAAACCACACGCACCATGAAAATAGTCAAATCATGTTCGGGAGAGTCCAAAATGGGTATATCTGTTGAAGTCCAGAGGTCAATTTGTTTTTTCGATTACAATACCTTATTTGTACAGAGTAAAAATGCGCGGGTTATATTTTAAAGATGCGCGGCAAAGTTTTTTTTTTGATTGGAGGTTTAACGACCACCGTGAGCAACTCAATGGGCTATAAGCAGTCGCCCGTCCCTTATTTAGGGTCACTGGTTCCAGGGAAGGGAGAGAGCCAGTGCCTTAAGACAAACACAACATCCATGCCTCACCGGGATTCGAACCCGGACCCCGTTCGGACGAATGCTCAGAGGCCATCGCTTAGACCACTGCGCCACCGGGGCGGCACGCGGCAAAGTGAGGGGGTCCCAAAACTGACGCTGGTATAGGGTCCCGGTATCTCTAAATTCGCCACTGTTTAAATGAAAATTTTATATTTTTAGCATATGACTCTCACGTTACATTCTAAATTGCTCAGATCACGCAGTTTCAGAATAAATTGATAAAAGAAATTGGTAATGAAATTAAAAAAATACACTTAATATTAAAAACAACAAATCAAATTTTGAAATTTCTGACGGTGTTTTTCTCGGGTAGTTCTTTCCTAGTCCGTTCACCGCAGAGTCACTTTTTTTGTATTTAGGACTACATCACTCGTCGTAACTGAAATTGAATACCGCCCTGTGATTGGCTGAAATTTCCCCAGTCCCGTATGTATGTGAGGTTTGTTTATATGCTCCCGGTAGTCGCTAAACCACCAAACAAGCAAAAAAAGCCGCCCCGGTGGCGCAGTGGTCTAAGCGCTGGCTTATGACCATTCGTCCGAGAAGGGTCCGGGTTCGAGTTACGGTGAGGCATGGATGTTGTGTTTGTCTCACGGCATTGATGCTCTCCCTTCCCTGGAACCAGTAACCTTAAATTAGGGAGGGGAAGGGGGACTGCTTATACCCCGTTGATTTGCTCACGGTGGTCGTTAAACCTCCAGTAAAAAAAAATGGAAGGAGCACTACTAGGTTTCAACTGCCTGTAATTCCTAGTGCCATAATACTCACGAACTTCTTTGAAGTGGGCAGAAAATATTCGGAAACACACACTGAGATTGAAATCATCGCGTTTTACTTTACGCTAAGGTGACTGAAGGATAATTTTCATGTGAAATAAGTATAAAGTAGCCATAAAGTACTACCATAAGGTGACTAAAGTTTTGAGAACAAAAGTGATGACAAAATGGCATGTTGTCCTCAATTTCATTGCAAAATTGAGGACAATTTCATTTCAAAATGAGGACATAATTGAAGACAACGTCTGACGCATTATGGTAAAGCCGATGATTAGCAAAAAATGTTATGAACTCTACCATACTTGTCCAGTTTCATGAGAAAATATGCGATGAATCTGAAGGATGATTTTCGTATAAAATAAGTATAAAATCGCATTAAAAAACCATCATGCAGAATATTACTTCTGAATTTTTTAAAATGTTACTCATAGGGGACAGCACATGCAAACAAAGCTACATTTTGATTTTGTACTGAAATTTCATTGTGATTTTGTACAAGGAAAATTACCTGAGACCAGAAAATAACTATACACTGGGCTGATAGAAATTATGGAATAGCTGTATGTCATTTCTATGAGCACAGTAACTTCACTTGCAGAAACAGTTTAATGGAAAAAATGTACTGAAAAAAATTGTTGAACTCTCAATGGAATCTACCAAATACAGCCAAATTTAGCATCAGCACTTAATAAATTACAAAAAAGTGGATGCTGAAAAAGATGAGATTTATTCCCCATTCTATAAGTATTTTAGTTAAATCCAGTCAAAACAGATATATTTTTTTTAATTGGAGGTTTAACGACCGCCGTGAGCAACTCAATGGGCTATAAGCAGTCGCCCGTCCCTAATTTAGGGTCACTGGTTCCAGGGAAGGGAGAGAGCCAGTGCCGTAAGACAAACACAACATCCATGCCTGACCGGGATTCGAACCCGGACTCCTTACGGACGAATGATCAGAGGCCAACGCCTTAGACCACTGCGCCACCGGGGCGGCCAAAACAGATATGAAATAACAGCACGGTTGTCGAGATCACTTTGTTCGATGTTCGCATGTCTTCCATTAATATTACGTGATTTCTAACTTAATTCAGGCAAAAATTCATCCACTTCAGAAAATAGTTCCATAACTTTATGAGTCCATTGTCTTGCAATTAAATAAGTAAATGATACTAAATTTGGTTGCATTTGGTAGATTCAATTGAGTTCTACAAATTTTATTTAGGACATTTTTCCTATTTCAATTCCTTTGGGAAATTTCAAAAATTGAGGACAAAAAATAAGAAATTGAAGACATTTGACGTCCTCAGCCAGTTTTTACAGAATTGAGGGCGAAGCATTGAAATTGAGGACAGTCCCGAGAAAATGCGGACGTCTGGTTACCTTAACTATCACGCAGAATATTATTTCTGATACATTTTAAATGTTACTCATAGGGGCAGCACATGAAAACAAAGCTGCATTTTTGGATTTTGTACTGAAATTTCGCTGTGATTCTGTACAAGAAAAAATATATGTAGCCAAAATCTTTACTATACATGAGAAGGAATATTCCAAGTCCAATAACTTTGCTTGAAAAAACCGTTTAATGAAAAAACTGGACTGAACAGAAGTTGTAGAACACTCAACGGATTCTACCAAATACACCCAAATTTGGCATCAATTACTTATTTAATAGCAAGAAAGTGGATGCTGAAAAAGGTGAAATTTGACGTTTTCAATCAGCTTTGTCGGAATTGAGGACGAAGCGTGAAAATTGCGGACTATCCCTAGAAAATGAGGACGTTTAGTCACCTTATTTTACACGGCCATTTCTATAAGGCTATCCTCCGAGGCTATACTTATCAATGGTGGAAACGGACATATACATTTTGGAATGTAAAGAATGAACCAAAAGCGTTGAAAAGTTGTGACACATTAATAAATGCATTAACAACAAAAAGTCAGGGAATTTATATGTGTAATAACAATTTTTATCTAAAAGCATGTAGATATTCAAACGGTAGCGCCATCTGCATTTTTAAAATTCGTTGGGAAGAAAATAAAATATGAAACTAAATGCTCAGCAAATACTTATTATTATTATTTGGGGATTTTACGACCACTGTGAGCAACTCGATGGGCTGTAAGCAGTCGTTCGTGCCTAATTTAGGGCCATAGACTCCAGGGAAGGGAGAGATAGAGAGAGAGAGAGTGCCTTAAGCCAAATACAACATCCATGCCTAAATGGGATTTGAACCTAATCCTCATCCGTTGTAAGCCAGGAGTCGTATCCCCCAGTCCCTGATCAGCGCTTAGACCACTGCGCATCTTACTGAGAGTTAAGCAATAATACATAAAAAAAAACTGTTTTGCTGGAACCACCCGATTTTTCCCATGATGTAATACGAGGTGAATATGGTTCACACATGTGCTATAGACCATAGATCGAAAACTAACAAGACCAATTATTTAAGTCCGGCAGGCGAATGACATATGGACAAAAAATTGGATGTAAAATGACGTACAGTTTAGCGCAATAGTATGGTGTACTAGAATATCTGGTGCCGAAAGCGCGCTATACGTCCCCTATTAAAAGATGTCACTGTTTTTAGAACACCGTTTGGTAGCGCTGTTCTACAATCGTCCCCTAACCTCCTTGATCGTCCCCTACTTTTCTTGTTGTGGTGCATTGCTGTCCTGTTGTTTATCTGTGTTAGGGTGGACTAGAATTCATTATTATATATATATATAAGGAACTTGAGTTCCTAGACTTAAGCATTAAGCTCAACAGAGGTAACACATCTATTAGCCTCTTTGATAAAAGAGTTAATTTTCCTTTCAAAGTAATTAAATATCTACACTGGAATAATAACATTTCAACCAAAGTAATTGAGAATGTACTAATTTCTCAGGTCCTAAGAATTTCAAGAATTTGCAGCAACAATTTGGACTTCAATTACCACATTAATATACTATTAGAAAGTTTTCTAGAGAACGAAATTCCTTCTTCTTTCATCAAAAGAACTTTAAGAAAAATTATTCTGAATAATAGAGTAAGGTTGGCAGATCTGCTTTAATTTTCTACACAGTTAATAATATGATTCTGACCAATCAAAGCCGTAAGGAAGTTGGCTAGAGGATGCCTATTAACTACCTAAAGGAACCTTAGTGCTATGGATATGACGGTCCTATTAAAACAAAAAAAATTAAATAATATAAACAAAATCACAAAAAAAAGCTTAAAAATCTGTTTATAAAAGAAAATAAAAACAAATAAAAAAAGAAAACCAGTTATTCATCACTAGGATAGCTATACTAAAAATAGTAAAACCAACATTAAAATTAATAAGATTCTGATTAATCTATAGAAGCTCACTAAGGTGATTTAATACATGCAAAGATTATTAAATAAACTGCTCGTGTATTTTATAATATTTCTCATGTATTCTGGAGAGTTAATTCTGCTCATTCTGATCATACAGATCCACAGTCTTAAGTTTATATATTTTTTCTCTGGTTAAAATCTCCGCGCGTTGGTTTCTTGCTGTATGAGGAGGCCATCAGCCCCACCCTCACTGCCCCCAGCGTCTAGGAGTGGCGGAAGAGGTCAGCCATGTTCTCCTCTTGTGAGGAGAAAAGTTTTTGTAACTCAAGAGGTAAGCTCTCTTCCTTGTTTTTGGGTTCTAGGTTTTATAAGTTCAATGTTTGTACTTCATGTACCTTTCTCTGTCGTTTTTTAGCTTTTCAGCTTTTAAGCATTGGTTTGTCTGTTAACATTTATGCGGGTTTTAGCTCTTACTTTTCTTTTGTAACTTTGAGCGTCTTTTGTGGTACCTAGGAACAGAAGATGGCTAAGCTTGTTCCTTTTCTATGCGCTGTCTATGCGCTGTTTTTTCAAAGTAGTTAAGTTCTTAATAACTAATTAATTATGCACTTAAAGCACTGCTGAAATACTTTGTACATATTGCAACTAACTGTTTAAGGTATATAACTTTCACAAAGTTTTCTTTAGTTAATTATTATCTTTAACTTATTCTCGTTTTCGTGCTGTCATAAGTTGTAGAGTAGGGGGTTTTAGACTCAAGTTTTCTTTCAAAAAATCTGTTCGTTATAAATTAACATTTCCTTTTTTAATTGCAATGTAAAATTTGTTTTTCAGGTTTAAATTCTCTCTCAAACGAACTTGGAATTTCGTTATAGCTGAAAATCATTTCTATTTATTATGTCACTCTCACAGCTTGAGTTCTCTTTAATCTTCTTCTCTCTGTTTAATAGTAACAGATGAAGAGCATGGGTCGGGCCATGAAGGTTAATGGATGCAAGCGAAATTGTTAACTAGTGCTAGGTCATGCTACTCTACGGAGGACATGACTATATATATATTTTTTAAACTATTTTAGGTGGGAATGTTACTTGCATCTATGGCCTTGCAGAAACCCATTTCCAACTAGGTCTTTGTGGAAGTGAGAAAATGCAGAGTTTTTGCTGGTCCTTGATAAAGCCAAGGCTCAGTATTCTCGACACCTTCTACATTCAGTTGTTTTATTTTCTTTTTTTTTCTTTTCTCCTTTTACTCACGCAGGTAGATACATAACCTTTTCTATGTTGTACTAGGTGTGAGTCAAAATTATATATGTATTTTTTTGCTTAGGTATCTTTATAGTATGTGAATTCTGAATTTTCAAAACTGCTGCGTTGCGCGTTTTGATTTTCAGGTTATTTTGCACCCTTCGTTTTAAATTCTAAAATTTTTTCCTTAGTCTTCAGTTTTGCTCTTAAGTATATATATATATATATATATATATACCACTAAAGGGGCTCTGACGACCGCCAATAGCGGTATAACTATACCATCGGGATTAGAGGAAATTCTATCCCACACTCACCAACCCGCTTGGCCAGCGTGGTGAGTTATGGCCAAACCCTCCAAAATGATTCCACAACTTAAATCTTGGCCCTCAGTCTCCGGCAGCTGGAATGTACCTGGCCAAGGCAGCGGCCAGTGCGACATGAAGGCAGAGGGTGCTAAGAATCCCGGAGGACCGGACTAGGCTGCCATCTGATGCTGACCTTGGCTACGTACAATGGACGCTCCCTATCTTCTGATTCAAGGCTTCTTGAATTGGAAGAGGAACTACAAAGGATCAAGTGGGACATCGTGGGGCTAAGTGAGGTAAGGAGAAAAGGAGAAGATCTCATCGAACTGAAAAGTGGACATCTCTTCTACTATCGTGGGACAGATACTGGCAGAACTAGTGGTGTTGGATTTATAATAAACAAGAAACTGAAGGATAAAGTTGTAGAAGTTGAAAGTTCCTCTGACAGAACTGCACGACTTGTTATCCAACTCTCAAAAAGATACCAGGCTCAGATTATTCAAACTTATGCACCCACCACAAGTCATCCTGAAGAAGAAATTGAAGAATTTTATGAGGAAATTTGTCATCTAAATAATAAAGGTAAGCAGCACTTGAAAATAATTATGGGAGATTTCAATGCAAAAATAGGGCAACGGCAACAGAATGAAACTTCAGTAGGTAAATTCGGTCACGGCAACAGAAACCAGCGTGGAAATACTCTCGTTGAGTTTGCAGAGGCAGAAGGGTTTTTCATCTTGAACTCCTTCTTCAAGAAAAAGCCACACAGGAAATGGACATGGAGACATCCAAATGGGATGACAAGTGAAATTGATTTTATTATGTGTAACAAAAAATTCGTCATAGAAGACTGCAGTGTGCTAAACAAGTTCAACACAGGTAGTGACCATAGATTGGTGAGATGTAAGATGCACCTCAACACTAAACTTGAACGTGGCAAGCTCATAAGACAAACAAAATCTATTGACATAACCAACCTTAAAAACACCATAATACCTTCAAGTTGGAACTGAAGAATAGGTTCTCTGCTTTAAAAGGCCTAACATCGGAAGAAGTGGACATCTCTGAAGTTAACAGAAAAGTAACCAAAGCTCTCTATGGAAACAGCAACAAAATTAGCTGGGTCTAAGAACAAGTTGCATGTAAACAAATTATCAGGAAAAACGAAAATGTTGATGCAAAAAAGAAGAGAGATGAGGACAACTAAAGAAGATGTGACTTCCAAAGTGGAATATATAGAGCTATGCAAGACAGTAAGAAAAAGTATCACTGAAGACGTAAGAAAATTCAACTGTGAACTAGTGAGGAAAGCAATTGAAAACAACCAAAGCCTAAAGATAGCAAAGGGACATCTCAGTAAGGGAAGAAAACAGATTATGGCACTGAGAAAAGAAGATGGTTCTGTAACAAGAAATAGAGGCGAAATTTTGACAAGAGTGAAAGATTTCTACTCCAAATTATATGAAAGGGATGATACATGCACTCCAGACATCATGAAAGATACCAGTACCAGAGTTCCTCCAGTCCTTCCAGCAGAAGTTGCTCATGCAATCAAGAACATGAAGCGAGGAAAAGCTCCAGGAGAAGATGGAATTACTGTAGACATCATACAAGAAGCAAGTGGAGAAATCGAAACAGTACTCGCCCAAATTTTCACTCGATGCCTTAATGAAGGAAAGATTCCTGAGGATTGGAACACCGCTACAATGATCCTGCTACATAAGAAAGGTGACATTGAGGATCTTGGAAACTACAGACCTATCAGCCTCCTATCAGTAGTTTATAAAATCTTCACTAAAGTTCTTTCACACCGCTTGAAGGTAACACTGGACATGGCTCAACCGAGAGAACAAGCTGGATTCAGGAGTGGCTACAGCACAATAGATCATATCCACGTGCTGAGAGAACTAATTGAAAGAGCGAGGGAATATGAACTTCCATTGTGCATGGCTTTTATCGATTATGAAAAAGCCTTTGATTCGGTGAAACCATCAGCAGTTGCAATGGCTCTGAAATCCTGCGGTATTGAAGATGCATACATTAATATTATTAATAACATCTATGAAAATGCAAGTGCAAAGATTCGGCTGTTTGAAAATACAACACACATAAAAATTGGAAAAGGAGTGAGACAAGGTGACACCATATCTCCGAAGCTCTTTAATGCCACATTGGAAAATGTCTTTCAATCACTGAACTGGGAAAACAAAGGGATAAAGATTAATGGAGATTATCTAACCCACCTTCGTTTTGCTGATGACGTAGTCATTTTTGCAACTAGCCCATCAGAGCTGCAGAGTATGATCCAGGAACTTGCTGACAAGAGTAAAGAAGTGGGATTAAAAATGAACTTTCAGAAGACAAAAGTGATGTTCAATGCTTTTACAAGAAATGAAGATTTATCGATTGATGGAGAAAAGCTGGAGATAACAGACATGTACGTTTATCTTGGACAGCAGATATCAAGTGAGGGTCACATTGATGAAGAAATTAATCGGCGTATAAAACTTGCCTGGAGAGCTTTTGGAAGAAACAGCATAATTTTCAAGAGCAATATGCCATTATGTCTTAAAGAAAAGTGTTTGATCAATGCATCCTTCCAGTGCTTACGTATGGTGCAGAGACGTGGACCTTAACTAAAAGAGACATACAAAGGCTGCAGACAACTCAAAGTAACATGGAGAGGTGCATACTTGGTGTAACCAGGAGAGATAAGAAGAGGAACTCGTGGATCCGAAAAATGACAAGAGTGGAAGACATCATGATCAGAGTTAAATCCCTGAAATGGCAATGGGCTGGACATACTGCCAGAAGGACAGATCATCGATGGACAGCCGAAATTTTAGATTGGATTCCAAGGGACAGGAAAAGACCCAGAAGAAGACCACATGGGAGATGGGTGGATGAAATTCGAAAGTATGCAGGGGTGACATGGAGGAGACTGGCACAAGACAGACCGTTGTGGAGGAAACTTGGGGAGACCTTCGTCCAGCAGTGGATTGATAATGGTTGACAATGATGATGATGATATATATATATATATATATATATATATATATATATATATATATATAAACGTTAAAAAAATAATTTTCCAGGACAGTAGAGAGCTCATTACTCAGCTAAAAATGCGATCAACACTTTCCAGAAAATGTTTTGTGCCAAATTGTCGAAGCGGTTACAAAAATGCCGCCAAAGCATCGTTATTTAAGGCACCTAGCTGTTAGTGTGCTTTTACTGTCTCAATGGGAGAAAAATATTTCGCATTCTGATCGTAAGCTTGGTAGACATTGTTGTGTGAGTTGCACTTTGAAAAACAGTTTATAGAAAGAAACAATTATTATAAAATTAATGGGGGTATTATAAATGAAGAGTTATTATAAATTTCTGCACTATTTTTACCACATATCAGGGATTCATATCCAGCTGTGAAGAAGCAAAGATTGTAACAGAGTATAACCCTTACATTTTTCAATGCAACCCTGAGTATTTAATTCTAGTTATGTCCCTGATGGGGCTTGTGATATATTTCTAATGAAATATAATCCAAAAGCATCTTATCTGACAAATTTTGAACCTTGGTATAAACTACGTCTCTGTGTTACAGCCTAATCCTTTTCTGAATCCACTAGAGCTCAGTGTGGGCCTGGACTCATGCCGTTAAGAACTGGAGCCTGGGCTTATTTTCTAATATTAATGCGTAAATAATGAAACAAAGGTAGTAAATTTCCAAGAAAAACAATCTGTTCTCCGAGTAAAATCCCTAGCCATTCTGGCGGAATATTCAAATATTCTTATATTTAATTTGAGTAATAAAAAAATTATGCTTAAATAAAAAAAATCTTAGAAGAAAAAGAGGTAGAATATATAAATTAAATAACTTAATGAATGTTTTGTTCTATATCAGAAAAAAAAAGCGCTAAAAGTTTTTATGACGTTTGGTTTTCAACTCTAATGACTATTTGTTTTATCACATTGCTTGCATTTATAACAATAGTTTCAAAACGTTTGTATTTTTTTGTGTTTCAATAGGGTTTTTTAAGAGAAAATAATATGAACATGCTTTCTGGAAAAAAATTCGTCGATTAAAGTTCTTAGGGCCACCCGGTAGTCTAAGCGATAGCTTCTGATCATTCGTCCGGTGATCCAGGTCCGAATCCCGGTGAGTATATGGATGTTGTGTTTTTCTTACGGCACTGGCTCTTTTCTTTTCCCTGGAACCAGTGGCCTAAAATTAGGGACGCGTGACTGCTTATAGCCCATTGAGTTTCTCACGGTGGTCGTTAAACCTCTAATAGCCGCGCCGGTGGCGTAGTGGCCTAAGTATGGCCTCTGATCATTCGTCCGAACGGGGTCCGGGTTCGAATCCCGGTGAGGCATGGATGTTGTGTTTTGTCTTACGGCACTGGCTCTCTCCCTTCCCTGGAACCAGTGACCCAAAATTAGGGACGGGCGACTACTTATAGCCCATTGAGTTGCTCACGGTGGCCGTTAAACCTCCAATCAAAAAAAAAGAAAAAAAAAAAGAATCCCGGTGAGGCATGGATGTTATGTTTGTCTTACGGCGCTGGGTCTCTCCCTTCCCTGGAACCAGTGACCCTAAATTAGGGACGGGCGACTGCTTATAGCCCATTGAGGTGTTCACGGTGGTCGTTAAACCTCCTGTAAAAAAAAAAAAAAAAAACCTCTAATAAGGTGGCGCAGTGGTCTAAGGCGTTGGCCTCTGATCATTCGTCCGTAAGGGGTCCGGGTTCGAATCCCGGTCAGGCATGGATGTTGTGTTTGTCTTACGGCACTGGCTCTCTCCCTTCCCTGGAACCAGTGACCCTAAATTAGGGACGGGCGACTGCTTATAGCCCATTGAGTTGCTCACGGTGGTCGTTAAACCTCCAATCAAAAAAAGAAAAAAAAAGAATCCCGGTGAGGCATGGATGTTATGTTTGTCTTACGGCGCTGGGTCTCTCCCTTCCCTGGAACCAGTGACCCTAAATTAGGGACGGGCGACTGCTTATAGCCCATTGAGTTGTTCACGGTGGTCGTTAAACCTCCAGTAAAAAAAAACAAAAAAAAACCTCTAATAAGGTGGCGCAGTGGTCTAAGGCGTTGGCCTCTGATCATTCGTCCGTAAGGGGTCCGGGTTCGAATCCCGGTCAGGCATGGATGTTGTGTTTGTCTTACGGCACTGGCTCTCTCCCTTCCCTGGAACCAGTGACCCTAAATTAGGGACGGGCGACTGCTTATAGCCCATTGAGTTGCTCACGGTGGTCGTTAAACCTCCAATAAAAAAAAAACTCTGATAAAAAGAAAGTTCCTAGGCGCTGGCAATATATTCAAATAAAAGAAATACGCGGACGTTTTTTTTTTCTAAGTAGATGTAAGGTCCACCATGGGCCTTGGGTCCACCCATGGAAGTAGGAATAAGGGGAGAAAGCACTCTCCGTTGGCTCATCCAAGTAAAGCCAGCGAAACAACGAGATAGAAATATTTCTATCTCGTTGCAGCGAAACGTCACGGCAGCCATCTTAAGCTTGACATGAGCAGACTGTGCAATAGCTGTTAACGCTGTGCGAGGCATGAAGTTGGCAATTTGCTTTTAATATTAGTAAATTTGTTCATCTTTATTATATTAATCGTTGATATATTGTTCTTAAGGATATTATTAGTTGATTTATCAATGTTTAGGACGTTACGGCTACTTCCAGGTATTTAGAATTTAGGAAACATTTCGGCTGGCTTCTGGGGCATCAGCGTAAGTACAAGTGTTTTTTTCATTCTGTAGATAAAACCGCCGTGTAATTTCTTATTTTTTAAAGTTGTGTGTATGATAATATAAGTTTAGTGACGTTTTACAGAGATCTGCTTTGTTAAAATGAAGAGAATATGATAGTGCATGAAAATTAATGTTAACTGTAATACCCCAATATTACTTTATATTAGATATATTATGATTTTGCCTTTTCACCCGTGAACAAGCACATGCCTTGAAAGATTACTCTTCCGAGGAAATTACTTGGAACATACATTCCATTGGTAAGGCTTTCATTTGAATAAACAAGCATATGCCTTAAAAGATTACTTTTCTGAACAAATTGCTTAGAACACACATAACATTGATGAGGCTTTTCACCTGTGTGAAGGAGGATGGGCTGTGAAAGAAGACTTTTCCGAGAAAATTGTTTGCAGCATACATCACACTGATGAGGCTTTCCCCCGTGTGAATGAGTAAATGCTTCTAAAGATCACTTTTTCGAGCAAATTATTTGGAGCATACATCACATTGGTGAGATTTTCCCCCGCGTGAATGAGTAAATGCTTCGAATGTTCACTTTTTCGAATAAATCGTTCAGAGCATACATCGCATTGTTGAGGCTATTCCCCTGTCTAAGTGAGTTAATGTTTCAAAAGATCACTTTTTCGAGCCCATCGTTTGGAGCAAAGATTACTTTTCTGAGCAATCACATTAGTGAGGCTTTTCCTCCATGTGAATAAGTAAATGCTTCGAAAGACCACTTTTTCGAGTAAATTGCTTGGAACATACATCACGTTGGTAAAGCTTTTCACCTATATGTATAAGCATATGCTCCGAAAAATGACTTTTCTGAGTTTCTATTAGAATATTTTTCCCATCGCATTGTTGTCAATCAAAATGCGATCAAAATGCGAAATTAAGCTGGTCATATCTAAATTGAAATCATATACGCGCTTTACTACTAAATGCTCTTCGGAAATCAAAAGATTTCATATTAAATGATCTTCTATTTTGCTTACCTGCGAAAAGTAACTGGTAGGTGGTCGCCCGGAATTGTTGTGAGATTCGTAAGCGCAACAACACATCATTTCTAAAAAATAACTTCAAATTTTGAAAATCAAACTCCTCACGTACGTAACCCAATGGGCCAAAACTACCATCGGAGGCTTAAGTTGGCCGCCATGGAGTCAGCGTCGTCTGTTAAGAAAGCTTCAAATTTGTGACGTCATATTTTCTCCCCTTATTCCAACCCCATGGTTCCACCATAGTAGGTGTACGGACTTGTGTTCCCTAGCAAAGTTCGTAGATTCGAGTTCTTGCAAAATTATAAAAGAACTATTAATAATGGTAAAAGTGTGAAAAATAATGCTTTACGTAAATAAAAGATAATATTCTGAAAACGGGATTTTTGGCAATCCTCTTTAATCATGTGTAATGTTTTGCGTGTGTGGGACAATACGTCGTAATCGCATGTACGGTCCCTTATGTGACGTCTCCCATTCGACTAATGAAAAGCGTTGTTAGAAAAGGTATCTCCTTCCAATGTGATTTCTTGTACGCCGACGAGAAAGTGGCTGTTTGTTGACAATTTTACAGCTTTATTCCGTGTTTTAGCTCCGAATATCTTCTTATTTTCAATGACTACATTTCGGAATTCTGATTCAACAATTTCTCAGTGTTGTTTATACCAAAAAAATGATTTTATTGCATGGCTTACAGCATCATTCATCAATATTTCTTTATTTGTGCTTTATTTATCGGGTTTGTCATCAGCTTTTCTCACTTAGTTCGGCAGATATCAGAACACCACGCGTGCGTGGTTTGAGTTGATAATTAGCTAAATTTAGCTATTAAAAATAACAGTCAAAATGAATTTTGGTTTTCGTCATTCTATTAATGATTATTTTGGATACGGTTTTTCGTTAGAAGATGCTTTAAACGTTATCCAAAGTACAAAGCATCGAGATTTCTACTAATACACATTATATTAAAAACGTGGTGCAGTTCACAATCTTGGACAAGCCCAGTTAAGTGATATTAAAGGTGTGAAGAAGGATGTTATGTTCTTCGAAGCGAAAAAAATCCAATGTTGAAAACAGGATACCATTTGATAACATGCCATTTATTCCCACTGATCACTGTACATTAGAGTGTCATCAAGGTTGTTCAATGAACAAAAGTAAGTTAAAAGCAATTCAAAATCATGACTACTCGTGTAGTAAAAACAAAGTTCAAATAATAACAGCAACGAAAAAAATTAATTGTATAGAAGGAATCCAACTGAAAGAAATTTTAAACGGATTTCTTACCCAGCCGATTTGATGCTTGTCTTTCATGAGAATTCCGTTAATAACGATGTTCAAAATCACACACATTTTAGGCACTTATGATAAATTTTTATGAAGCTGTTTTCATCCACCAATGGATGTGTTCGGATATCTGCCTAAGTGCGAAAAGCTGTTGACAAACCCGGTAAATAAAGCACAATTAAAGAAATATTGATGAATGATGCTGTAAACCTAAGCTGAACAGACGTCCCTAATTCTTGAGGACAGTCCTCGAATTTAGTTTACTGTCCCCAAAAACGTCTGAAGCCTTTGAGGACGCAAATTGTCTTCAAGTTTTAATGTTCGTCCCCAAATGTCCTCGAATTTACTTTTCCTCATTAACCCTTTAGGTTTTCAATGAAGAATGTTCTTAAAAGTAGTTTTATTGTACTAATTTTCCAACATGCTTTTTTGTGAAAACTAATTTTGACTTTTTTTTTTCTTCTTTCTGGGTTTAATGATCACTACGAGCAACTCTAAGAACTATAAGCAGTCACGTGTCTCTAACTTGGAGACATTCGTTCTAGGGAAGAGAGATACCAAGTGCTGCAAGACAAAAACACCAACCGTGCCTCATTCGGGACTCGAATCCGTACCAACTTGTAAGAATGGTCAGTAGCCAGCACTAGGTCAATGCACCACTGGCGCTGTCAAATTTCGACAGTACTTGTTCTGAGTTTCTCTAAAAACTTGGGCAAAATGAAAAATTTGCCATGCAATTACTATGGTGTCCAGCCTAACTTTAATTCAGCGCATGTACCTAAGGCACGGTGTATGATAGTAAGGTGGTACGACTGTGGAAACAAAAATCTCCGGTTAATGTCACTTGTCACTAGATGGCGCGACGAACGTGTGGGCCGATGATTTGATACAACCCATGCTTTTTTATGGAAGGAAACGGCAGAAACATTCGTATTTTCCAAATGCTATTTTGCTTGGAATTAAAAAAACAATAACCTGGAACGCGTCGTACAACATGCATTTTTGTGCCTATCACATGGAGTTCATCAAATAAGCGTTATATATATATATATATGTTTTTTTATCTACAGTCAATACTTTAACGTGAAGATTTCTGAACAGACGATGCTGAGTTTTTTACTGAGGCAATAAAGAATAGACCCTCTATCGTAAAAAAATTGTACTTCTTGTAAAATGAGATAGTGCTGTGCATTTGGAGGAGCAATTTTAACATGGAATACCAGTTTTTGCTTAAGTCATTGGAGCATCGTTAAAGGAAACTGCTGGTTTTGAAAACTTACCGAAGCTTTCGAAATCATTCACTATTGAACTTTTAAAAAATCATTCACTATTGATCTTTTAAAAAATCATTCACTATTGATCTTTTAAAAAATCATTCACTATTGATCTTTTAAAAAATCATTCACTATTGATCTTTTAAAAAATCATTCACTATTGATCTTTTAAAAAATCATTCACTATTGATCTTTTCATTTAGTAATAAGCAATATACCTTACACATTTGCTTTATTTTTGTACCTAATCATACTACTGAATAAGGCTCTCCCTCCATCTGTGCTGGCGATGCCGACAGAGAAAGTGTAACACGGCAAAATGGCTACTTTTTCTCGGTGGAGCTTTTCCCGACCTGCGTGCATATATAGTACGATGAACATATTTGATATCAAGGAATAAAATTAGTGATCCTACATTTAAACAACGCTTAATGCTCTTAACGTACAAATTTTTCACATTGTGAGCTGCGGAAATACATGTATGTATCACATTCTAATGCTTGTCGCCATTTTTCGAACACTGTTAGGTCATTAAAGGTTGATAAAAGTTCTTTATATGTCGCACAACCTGTCCGATAACCGATTGTTCGGTACAAAACACTTTCGCCTCATACCTAAAACAGAATTAAACAGATCCTAGTCCGACATTTAGCTGAACTATAAATTTATCTCCCTTTAAGTAGAAAGAGAGTTGACGTACTTTACCTTCTGTACAGAAACTTCAACGTTTCTAGAACTTTATACAATATACAGTAAGTATACAAAGTAATAAATAAAAAATAATCAAGAGAAGTACCAATTTAGCACTGATGAAATCATAAACACCATGTAATCTTATGGTGGTTAGCATGAACTATCGGCTAACAACTCTTGAACGCTCCCTGGCGAGTGTGACATTAACAGTCCGTTTTTCAAACTGTTGGCAGTACGGAGAGTCGTATCACCTGACCAAGGCTGAACTCGATCCTATCAGGCTGTAACATTAAGCAAAAACAGCGAGGACAGAAAAGATGAGTTGGGACGCAGCGCCATCTACTGACGTAGTTCGCATTAACAAACTGATTCCGTATCATTATTTACATTTGAAATTTTATTTATATTCACTTTCACATTTATAGATGGATATTTGTATTCTGAATTCGTAGTACTTGGGCAAGAGAATTTTTCTGTAGGAACTGGTGTAATTCATGTGTAAATCTCATTCCTCCTTTATTCTTCAACGATCTAGGGCCGAGATTTTGGTAAATGTGTAGATTAGCGTCTTAAATTATTTCGTCGGAAAAATGTTAGTACCTGGAAAAAGTGCGACGTACAGATTTTAGAGTATGGAAATTAATGGCAAATGGTGCAGAAATTTTGTATTTTAAATGCCTTTTAAAGATTTTTATCGTAACATTTACCTGCAAGTTCGATGCTGTGAAGAGACGATGCCGTAGGCCTAACGTATCGAACGTACAGGTAAATGTTACGATAAAAATCTTTAAAAGACATTTGAAACAGAAAATTTCTGCACCATTTGCCATTAATTCTCACAATATAAAACCTGTACGTCGCACTTTGCTGAAGTACTAATATTTTTCCGACGAAATCATTTAAAACGCAAATCTTCACATTTACCTACTATTTTATTTAATATGAGTTTATATAGCTGAGGTTTTTTTTTCTAAAATTGAATTAGGTACGTAATTATCAGAATGAAAATGCTTACCACAAACAACAGTTGAAGGTAACTTGTCATTTGGTGTAAAATCCTGACGAGATACTTCTTTCAGCAACAGTTGCTTTAGGTTCTGATTTGAGGGAAACTCATGGAATGAAAATCCCACGTTTTTCTTCTTAGAAGATGTGCACATGGGCTCACAGCAGTAAACCATTTTGAAAATGGGTTGGATTTTGTTGTGAAAACAACAGTTTGGTTTTAAAACTAGAAGGTTTTTTTTAAAAGAAACAAGAAAAAACGACGAACATACACAATCCCGCAGTTCAAACAACGCAGAAACTGATGTGTTCATACCTTGAGACGCAGTGCCATCTAACGGCTGAAATCGTCCCTAACGCCCACTGGCCAATCACCAAAAGTCTATTGTCTTCAACGGTAATGTTACAGCCTGATAGGATCCAGTTCAGCCTTGACCAGACTTATCATACACCGTGACCTAAGGTAAAGCATTTCACTTTTGCTAATATGTTCTCGCCATCATAGTTCTGCTTTGTTAATACAAATTATCATCGTTCTACAAGATATATCCTTTTAAGACACTGATTTTAATGTGTAATATCACACTTATTGAAGCAATGTAGTTTTGTGACAAAACGATATTTTTTTTGATTGGAGGTTTAACGACCACCGTGAGCAACTCAATGGGCTATAAGCAGTCGCCCGTCCCTAATTTAGGGTCACTGGTTCCAGGGAAGGGAGAGAACCAGTGCCGTAAGACAAACGCAACAACCATGCCTGAACGGGATTCGAACCCGGACCCCGTTTGGACGAATGATCAGAGGCCATCGCTTAGACCACTGCGCCACCGGGGCGGCCAAAAAGATTTGCATATATATTTTGAGTACGTATGTGTCCGCAAATGAACTCCCGGTTTGAGGACGCCACGTCCTTTTGTCCTCAGATTGGTGTCCCGATATATGGTCACCTTATGTAAGCCATGCAATAAAACATCTTTCTGGTATAAACAACGCTGAGAAATTGTTGAATCAGAATTCCTAACAGTAATCATTGAAAATAAGAAGTTATTCGGAGCTAAAACACTGAATAAAGGTGTAAAATTGTCAACAAACGGCCACTTTCTCGTCAGCGTCAAGAAATCACATTGGAAGGGGATACCTTTTTTAACAACGCTTCTCATTGGTCGAATGGGAGACGTCACATATGGGACCGTACATGCGATTACGACGTATTGTCCCACACATGCAAAACATTATACATGACCATCATCTTTAATTAAAAAATAAATAAATCTTGTAGACTGAAAACAGCAGTGTACATTTCTGTATCAGAAGTAGGGGACTTTTGCTTTAGGGCTCTGTCTGGCGGCAGAATTATGAGAGCGAGGCATAGAAATCCGTGGCTTTCGGAACCAGTCAATCTAGTCCACCCTTCGCGACTAGTGTCCGGCGACAGCGATATGCACACATCTGATTGGCAGCAATAAAACCGGTACACACCAATTGGCGACCGGCACTGAAACGGCACTTGTAGTTCGTATACGTTGTCGAAGTCGTGACACAGGTTGTTTACATCTTAGTTAACATTAGTTTCTTCATTGGCGGCTGTCGGCACAAATAAAAAAACTTAACCTGTTTACAGTATCCATCCAAATATAAAAATAGCTATTTTTCCACAAACGCGTGCATTCCTCATTTCTCACAGCTGAGACAACGGAACGCTAGAACAGCTACGCGAGCAATCTACTGTTTTCGATCTGGCAACACATCTGTTGTTGTTTACATTCGAATGCAAACATCATGGGTGGTTATCTTTGCATTCTGTTCTTATTTTTTTATTCATCATAATGACTAATGTTGATTTGATTAAAAGCATATTTCGTGTACTAAATGAAAACTATAACTGAGATTTTTTTATTTTTTTTTTGATTGGAGGTTTAACGACCACCGTGAGCAACTCAATGGGCTATAAGCAGTCGTCCGTCCCTAATTTAGGGTCACTGGTTCCAGGGAAGGGAGAGAGCCAGTGCCGTAAGACAAACACAACATCCATGCCCGACCGGGATTCGAACCCGGGCCCCTTACGGATGAATGATCAGAGGCCAGCGCTTTAGACCACTGCGCCACCGGGGCGGCATATATAACTGAGATGTTCAAAAAGAACTAAAAAAAAAAGAACGATCTTACCGCCATATACGTTGGGAGACTGATAAAAAATTATACTTTCGTATTTACAGTAAGTATTTCAATTCGTACTGAGAAATTTATAGCAAAAGACAATTTAAGAAGAAAAGCAGCGATATTTATTGCCATTCGTGATTCCTTATTATTTCAAGGGTGGGTAGCGAACCATATCTTTCACACCATGATATGCATGTTTTTCTATCTCGTACGACATCGTTAACGAGACTATACAAATTCCATTGAGGCATTATAAAATACAACAGACCAATTCAACGACAACTTCATGGAATTTTAATACTATCGAAGGGTAATATGGACAACTTAATATATATATATTTTTTTGCCACCCCGAGGGCGCAGTGGTCTAAGCGATGGCCTCTAATCATTCGTCCCAAAGGGGTCCGGGCTCGAATCCCGTTCAGGCATGGATGTTGTGTTTGTCTTTCGGCACTGGCTCTCTCCCTTCCCTTTAACCAGTGGCACTAAATTAGGGACGGGCGACTGCTTATAGCCCATTGAGTTGCTCACGGTGGTCGTTAAAAGTCCAATAAAAAAACAAAACAAAAAAAAAACTTAATAATTACTGAGCGTTGCCAGATCGAAAGCAGTAGATTGCTCGCGGAGCTGTAAACAACAAGTGCTGTTTCAGTGCCGGTAGCCAATTGGTGGGTGCCCGTTTTATTGCTGCCAGTGAGATGTGTAGATATTGGCAATCTCAGCGGTCCGCTCTCCCTCTAGCGGCAAAAGGAAGAACTACTGTAGTACGGGTAATGTTTTTGGCTCAATGCTTGGCTGTTGGTAGATCGCTCATTACGTTCAGTTGTCGTAGTTTGGTGTATTTTTGCATTCATTCTGGAATTAGAGAGTTGTATAATGGAGAATTCCGTGAAGAAGAACAAATCATATTGTTGTGTCCCGCAATGTCGTTCACAAGGTTTCGGCTATGTTTTTCACAAGTTAGTATAAACGTTTGTGCCTTGCGTTTGAGATCCGTCCAGTGAAATGCTACTAACCTAGTAACGTATTTGAATGAATAATAAACAAGGCAGCATGTTTTTATTGCATAGTAGTAATTAAAAAATCCGCATTTCTACATAATCTTGAAAACAAATAATTGCTGTTATCCATATAAATTTAAACTTCATTATGGAACAAGATTTGCAACGTCTGTCAACAGTCATCGGTTCAAAAACGCAGAACCCAATGATGATCAACAATTACCAATTCACAAACACTTTTAGGAACAGAATGTTCAAAAATTACAAATGTTATTGTTGACAGTATTGAAAATGGGTCCTGGGAAACGTCAAGTGAAACGAAATGTCAGATTTTAATAGTAATCCGGATTAGAACACCCCTGTCGGCATTACTATATCACTTGCCTGAAAATGTAAAAATAAAAATTACCTGTTACAGTAAAGCATTACTGCTACACAGTGCTTACACGTTCCACTTCTGCCCGCTTTACAAGAGCACTCAAATGACTTTATAGAAACTTCACTGTTACTTGTATCTAAAACACCGTTGATGGAGTGAGGCGACGACGTTATTGCCGTGGACTGAATGCAGTGCGAAACTATGAGAATTTTTCTTCCATCTTAATTCCACAAGAAATTATATGGCCTACATTGACAATCATTTCCCCTTCTTTAATGCATCTTGAATATTTGGAAGCGTCCACAAATTTCATTATTTCAAGGATTGAAAGCGACAAACCAGCCATTCTAACATTCGACTTTATGGAAACACGTGCGACGTTACCCATACTAGAGAAGTTTGTTTACGTTTGCGCAGCGCCCCCTATAGTTCGTTGAGGTTCCCAATCGCTGTCGCCAGACGCTAGTACCCTTTCTGTAGAGTCCACTGTAGCAAATTAACAAGCATTACCGCCCAGTCACTTGACTACCGATATTTAAATGCTGTTCCGTACGACACAAGCACTCTAATCGTTATTTACTTAAGTCGAGACATAGAATTCAAATTTAACCGTCAAAAAACAGTAGAATTGCATGCTTTAAAATGCTTTATTCGACGCACATTGAAAAATAATCTCCGTAAGCAATTTGCATTTAACCGGCGCGAGGGTTTACAAGTTACAATACAGTAGAAACGTCCATAGATACTTAAACGGTAGCGCCATCTGTACGCAAAAGTGATTGACACCGATTGTGTCTGTTTTTAAAGTAGTTTGTTCATGTGATAACGTGTTTTTGAGTTGTAAGTGAAAGTACTTTTAACTTTTTGTTTAATCATTCTTCAGGTCAGTCTGTACATCTCTTGGAACATCTACTTCACACGTTGCAGTCTGGAAAGTGAGAATACTGGCTGCGTAATAAGTTCCACTGAATGCATGATTCGTCTGTTAAGAGTTTTTGTGTTTCCTATTAAAGGTATGCTAGCTGTCATACGCATCTACTAACAGTTTTTAAGAATTGAGTTGTTATTCTGATGTTCGTGCATTTAGTTCCCACAGTAAAACGCCTTCTACTTCATGTATGCTTTTAGGCCGAAACGTAGAATAAAACCTGATTGTTTATACTGTGGCCGGGATACTGCTAAGTTAAAATAATCTTGCACAACTAAATGTATTTACTTAACATTCGAAATACAAATTAGTTGTTACTTTATAATTTTGACATGAGAGCAACTTCTTGATCGAGTTAAAAAAATATATGGAGTTCAAGCCTCAAATGCGTGGGGTTATTCATATGTGCTAGCTAAATGACTGCCGAATTTTTCTGAGTAATATTTTTGTAGTGTAGAATTACCGTGAGAGATAATTTAAGGTTTTATATTTTCAGGCTAGTAAGTCATGAGTCTGTTTGGGACAGGTGGAAACTTCAGTTCCACCAATGCTGTTTTTGGTACTACAACAGGGACACATAATCCAATGAAGGACTTTGAAGTTGTTTCTCCTCCTGATGATTCCATCAGTAGTTTGGCGTTCAGTCCTGCATCTGTACCTCAGAACTTTCTCATTGCTGGCAGCTGGGATAACCAGGTATGTACAGAAAGGCACAAATTCATTACATTGTATACAGAGACAGAATCCAGGAGATTGTTATTGCACAATAGGCTGTAATATTTAGCATAATGGTTGAACATGACATGGCAATACAGTAAATTTAAGAATCCAGCAGATTGTTATTTCACAGTTAGCAGTAATGCAGCATGATGGTTGAACATGACACTGAAATACAATAAATTAAAGAATCCAGAAGATTGTTGTTGCACAGTAAGAAGTAACGCAGCATAATGCTTAAAAAATATGAAAATACAATAGATTTACGAAATATTATCAGCAACTTAAGACTGAAGAAAAGGGTAATTATATTTACAAGGCATGGTAAGATTTTGTAGCATTGTAAAATCCTACTATACCTTGGTATTCTTATTTTGTTATTCTGTAGGAATAACAGAATGACAAAATCAGAATATTAACAGACAGGAAAAACATTCACAGTAACTAAATGGAATCAGCTTTTATATTTCATGAATGCTTCTATGTCACCCTGGTGGTGGTCTAAGCACTAGCTTCTGAACATTTTATCAGAGATGGAACTGGGTTTATTCTGGTGAGGCAGGAATGTTGTGGTTGTTTTATGGTGCTGGTTCTCTCTTATCTGGAGCCAGTGGCCCTAAATGAGGGGCAGGCAACTGCTTATAGCTCATCAAGTTGCTGATGGTGTTGTTAAACACCCATACAATATATATATATATATATATATAGAAAAATGAAAGTTAAAAAAAAAAAAAAAAGATCTAGCTACCCATGTGAGCATAGTGGTTCTAAGTGCTGGCTTTTGACTGTTCTTCCAAGATGGGTCTGAGTCCAAATTCCGGTGAGACACGTTCTTTTTGTCTTTATTACAGTACTGCCTCTCTCCCTTCCCTAGAACCAATTGCCCTAAATTAGAAATGGCCCATCAAGTTGCTTACTGTGGTTATTAAACTCCCAGACAGAAATTGGCACTGCTGCTACATTTCATGTAATTTTTTTTTATTTGAAATACAGTAGTGTCCTTTTATCTGCAGTTTGTTATCCCAAATATATTAAATGAAAAATTCCAGAAATTAACAATTCATAAGTTTTAAATTGTACGCCGTTTTGAGTAGCTTGATGAAAGCTTGCGCTGTCTAGCTGTCCTGACTGGGATGTGAATCATCCCTTTGTGCAGCATATCCATGCTGTATACACTACTCGCCCATTAGTCACGTACTCATCTCTTTTGTCAGATGGACTGTCACGGTGCCACTGCGCTTGTGTTCAAGTAACCCTTATTTTACTTAATAATGACCCCGAAGCTCAAGGCTGTAGTGATGCTGGCAATTTAGATATGCCAAAGACAAACTTCCTTTAAGTAAAAAAGTGAAAGTTTTTGACTTAATAAGGAAAGAAAAATTCACAAGAACTAATCTATCCTTGAAATTGAGAAGAAAAAAGAATTTTGTGCTAGTTTCACATGACTTCACAATTTAAAGGTTCCAGGTCCTGTCCAAACCCTGTACTATGTATTTTTTTCCCCAGTATATTATGTTATATTTTTTTAGTTATTGTTTATCTCTTATTGTACCTAATTTATAAATTTAACTTTGATAGGTATGTATGTACGGGGAAAAATACATGCATAGTAAAGGGTTCACACAGGACCTGGAAACTGAAAATTTCAATTTCCAGGCCTGGAAATTCTTGAAAATGGTAGATTTGCTCTTTTGGAGTCCTAGAAATTTGTATTTTTTGACATTCAGCCCGTGAAATTGGGAGACTATTTTGAAATGCGAATGTGTTTTGTTTCATATTTTTCTGTAAAACTCGATAAGCAACTCCTGCCATCGTGCCAACCTTCTCTTTGAGTCATAAACGGGATGATGAAAGGTCCAATAGCAGGAGTCCGGACTGTCACGCCAGAATTACTGCATGCGCCACGATGCAAAGTGGCCTTAGGGGAGGACTGCAACAGGCATGCACTCACAGTCTGGCTAAGAGAGAATTTGGTTGAAGGCAAAGCAGTGATGCAGGGGAAAAGGCGCTCTACGTTAAAACTAGCATGTCTTCATCACTGAAGCCAAAGCCTGGAGCAGTGGCCATCTGGGCTAAATAACCATTCCCTGCCCAGTGTGTGCTCTGTTTCATGTGTCCTGAGAAATGCTTGTGGGCTACACTTGACGTTGGGTACTTTAGTATTCGCCTGAGCTTCATTTTTTTCATTGTTTGTTATTGTGGAATAACTTTTTTTTTACGGGTCTTTTAGAGGTTATTTTTAATGAAAGTTGGTTGTCAAATTTTCGAACTAAAGCCTAGTTCGTCATCAGGACTATGTCACTGGAGTAGTTGCTGCCACTCAATTGGAAGAGACCATCCGCAATTATCGTTAATTGTGGTACTTCTTCTTCTTGCTATTTCGATCCCGTCTTCTAGTTTTCTCTTTACTAAGTTTGACTGGTGGGCGATTATTTTCACTGAGTCCCAATTTATGGAGTGTCCACTTGCTTGTACATGTCTGTCTAGCCCTGTTTTGTTCCCAAAGCAGGAAAAAACCAACTTCAAAATTACGTACCACAAGGGACTTTTCGAGAAACTGAAAAGGATCGGAGCAAAATATAATATCAGGCTAGCTCCAGATCTTAATAACAAAATAAAGAAATTCCTGCCAGCTTTAAAGCAGAAAGAATTGGACATCCAATTGCAGGAAGGAGTAATTTACTGCATCGACTGTAACTGCGGACTCAGCTATATAGGAGAAACAGGGAGAAGTATTAAGGTCCGAATGAAAGAACACCAAGCAGCTATTAGGAACATTGGGAACAAAACAGGGCTAGACAGACATGTACAAGCAAGTGGACACTCCATAAATTGGGACTTCAGTGAAAATAATCGCCCACCAGTCAAACTTAGTAAAGAGAAAACTAGAAGAAGGGATCGAAATAGCAAGAAGAAGAAGTACCACAATTAACGATAATTGCGGATGGTCTCTTCCAATTGAGTGGCAGCAACTACTCCAGTGACATAGTCCTGATGACGAACTAGGCTTTAGTTCGAAAATTTGACAACCAACTTTCATTAAAAATAACCTCTAAAAGACCCGTAAAAAAAGTTATTCCACAATCACTATGAATAGAGGTGCCATAAATGCATTTACAACTTGTTTGTTATGTTCACCTCTTTGTTTTCCATTCCATTGTTCCTTTGTTCAATTAACGAGTTTGTGGATTGTTGTTTGATCACTGGTTACGAATTATTTTATTTCTTCTTTTAGAGTATGGCTGGAAAATGTGTATTCCAAGAAGTTTGGTTAGATAATTTATTTTCAGGTTGGCGGTTACCCGATTCCAGGAACAAATGTAGAGCTTGTTGCAAGTTGTGCGTGAAAAACTTTGAAATTTCCAACATGGGTGGATCTGGATTAAAAAGCCACATTACGAGGCATAATAAATCTAAAGTGTTAACTAAAAGTCATTCGCAGCGCTTGACAAATCCCGGGCGCCAGGTCGCCCAGGCACCTAGAAATCGTGCTCTGGCACCCAATTTTTTTCTTTATTTCACAATTTATAATTTGCACTAAATACTGTAATTCTTGTGTAATCCACAGTTAATGTATTAAAAAGTTATGTACTGCAGATACTGATTTAAAAAAAAACGCAACAAAGGAGTTACTCCTAGTTGTAAATGAATTTATGGCACCTCTATTCATAGTGTACTGTGGAATTAACTTTTTTACGGATCTTAGAGGTTATTATCTACCCTTGAAATTGATCAACTTTTATGAATAATAACCTCTATAAGATCCGTAAAAGTTAATTCCAAAGGAGTTACTATTTGTGCGCGTGCTGTGCAAAGCCCTCAGAGCTATTCCATGGCACAACCATTTTACAAATCACATTCACAAGTTTTGCTGTGCTAATTGGATTAGTTATGTTTTTCTTTCTGGTATTCAGTTAGAACATATTCAGAAAAGAGACAAATATTATGGATTGTCCATAATTTCTACAGATTTTTTAGGACTAACCTTTGGATTTTAAGGATTTTAGCATTTTGTGTACCTACCTGAAAGTAACACACAACACTATTTAAAAAAGACTTGCTTTTTAATAAGACTATTGTTCATTCTTAAATCTTTGGACTTTTGAGTCTGTCATTTGCAGTGGCATCCATAAGAGTACTTGGGGGGGGGGCACTAAGTAAAATTCTTACCTCCTTCAAGGCTGTCAAATGTTTTAGTAAATGTACAAGATCCTAAAATACAAAAAAAAATTGAATCAATCATTAATATCTTATTTTTTAAAATGCTTTCAAAAAGGTTTAATCTATTTTAGTGTTTTAAATTTATAAATAATGTTGCTATATTAAAACTAGGGGGCTCGAGCTCCCCCCTCCCCCCATGGGCACCCTTGGTCATCTGTGACTCGTGGCTTTTTTGTCTGAAATTTCGGTTCACGATTAACATGACCAGTACGGATTATTCGACGATCTCCCCCTCCCCCCAAAGTCATGGTCTTCAACATGCTGCCGTGAATTGTGAGAAGGAAAATATTTTTCGCAGATTATACGTCGGATTTTTTTATCACAGCGTGTGGGTTATATGCTGCCGCGGATCTTAAGAAGAATTTTTTTTGTTTTCTGAATTTTCTGGTCTGAATAATATAAGAAGGAAAAAAATATGGTACCTTGAATTTAATAAGTACAAAATATGACTTTTGTAAATAGTGTTTTATTAAAATCAAAATTTAAATTTTTTGGTATCAGCAACTGGAAAAAAAGGGAAAAATAATTATGAAGCAAATTGAATGTTTATTTTACAATATGTGGTTTAGGTAAAAATAATAATATTGACAACAATTATAGTTTATCACTTTTTGTTTCAGCATCATCACCAGACATAGTTTTGTTCAATCATTATTCTTTGAAATATCACTAAGTTTCACCTGGCTCCTAGATCTGGAACATATTTGTTGAGCCCTGGTCATTTGACATAACTGTAATGTTGTTTTTTTGTTTAAAATCTACTAAGTACAATAAGAATACAACAATACTAAACTCACTGTGCAGAAAAAATATAAGTGAGTGATAAAGAATCAATCTAGGCTTTTCAGTTATTGGTGTAATTTTTTTCTTTCTATATTAATTATTTTAATAAACTAATGAATTTATATTACATATGGTGATACCTGAAAAATGATGTACACATGTGTGTATTAGTCCTGGAAAGTCCTTAAATAGTCCTGGAAAAAGTTTTGGACTAGCTACTGTACGAACCCTGACAGTATATATATTTATAGTCTTCCGTACCATCTGCTGTTTCATCCACTGGGAATCTTGGAACGTATTCCCCATGTATAAGGGGGAGGGAACTACTATATTTCTACCCTAGTAAAGTAGCAATTTTGTTAAAGAAAATAAGATGTGTTTTATAGAAATGAAATATTGAATGATAAATAACATCAGAAGTGCTATTTTTTTGTCTTATTTTTTAAATTGAAGTTTTGGAAGTACTATGTGTATCATTCTGTGGCAATTGCCACCAGTTGGTCCACATTGAGATCAAGGTTTTACATGTTCCATTATGTGATGTAAATAATTCCAGAGTGAAAGGCAAAACGGTCTGATTTTTTTTTTTTTAGAATACATATATGTGTATATATTTCAACAAAACACACAAGTAAAATATAAAGTGAGAAACAAATCTGCCGCCCCGGTGGCGCAGTGGTCTAAGGCGCTGGCCTCTGATTGTTCGTCCGTAAGGAAGTCCGTGTTCGAATCCCGTTCAGGCATGGATGTTGTGTTTGTCTCACGGCACTGGCTCTCTCCCTTCCCTGGAACCAGTGACCCTAAATTAGGGACGGGCGACTGCTTATAGCCCATTGAGTTGCTCACGGTGGTCGTTAAACCTCCAATCAAAAAAAAAAAAAAAAAAATCTCCCTGAAAAGCTAATTCTTCACAAATACATGGAAAGCAATACAAATGTAATTTTTGGCACACAAATGTGCCGTGTAGGACCAATGACAGTTTCAAGTAAAATGTGTAGAATAGAATGTGAAAAATATCTGAAATCACAATTTTCTTTCTCAGTGTGAATCAAATTTCTGCTGTGCATGTACTTCATTAGCTGATGGAAGAAGTGGCATTTCTCTGTGATGACCTGAGAGCAGAATAATCATATGTGCCAATCAACCCTCACAAAAGTGTTAAATTTTTTACACTGAACATCAGCAGAAGAGAAGGGGGGAAGGGGGCTTTTAATTTCATTTATTTATTCATTCAGTTGCCACTACAGCAACTAGGAAAAGGAGGGGAAAAGGCTGTGATGCCTGACATAGCCCTCCTCTCCCCAGAATACAAAAAACATAAAGCTTAACAGAAAAGGCAAGCCAACACATATATGGTAGGTTAATATGTGGATATACACATACTAGCTCACAACCAACACATATATCAATGTGTTCCACCATCAATAGCCTTCATTATATCTAAACAAACAACAAGTGTCATATCATTGTCAACCATTATCAATCCACTGCTGGGCAACCTTCCGAAAGTGGCCCGCTCCGATAGATGGCGCTCTGGCTACGCACATTTCACGGTCAACCACTCCCTCAACTTCATTGATCCCATCACAGGAGCGCATACCCAAGGAGTAGAGATCAATTGGCGTCCCCTTAAGCATAAGTTAACACAGGGCAACCACAAAATGTACTTCGCAGACCATATTATGGAATATTTATTCTGACGGAATTGCCGAATTTCCTCAGAACATTGCTTTGAAGTCGTGATTCGTGTGATCAGGCACTTCTTCCCTGGCAGATAAAGCTTTTCTGGCTTTTATTCTGCTAGGTTGACAGTTTCAGATTCATGAGGAAAACTCACTCTTCTGTTGTAATAAATTTTTTCCACATATGCAAGAATGTACATTCATATAAAGGCCCTTGTAAGGGCCACCTAAAATCCATATTATTCACTTCCTTTGCCCATTTCACAACGTTACGCTACGCTTCACTATTTAGCGATAACGTGTCTCCAACGTGGAAAGAGCGAAGATCTTTGATTGATGTTCCTATAAACCAGCAACCACCTTTGTTATATATAGGCAGCACCAAGAACAAATTAAAGTATAGATTGAACCAGCATATAAGTAATTGGAATAAAAAAGAAGCTAAGACTGCATTAACCCAATACTGTCTGGAAAATCACCAATGTCCAAGGTTTGAAGATATTAAAATTATTAAGAGCTGTAAAAACGAAAGGCAGTTGAAAATTGCAGAATCAGTGTTAATTGAAAAAACAGATCAAGATTATGCAACATTAATGAGCCTAGCAACTTAAACGAACAATGGAAGGCATTAATAAAAATTGAACAACAGCTAAGAGGGAAAAAAAGAAAAGAGAGCAGCAATGACAATAGATGGCGCCAGAGACACAAAGATGCAGAGATTGCGACTGGAGCCCGAACCTCAATAGCTCTGCTCACTTGAGCTGTGGTGGACAGGTCACATCTGCCTCCTGATGATGACAGTATCCTGTTGAAAGCGTTAGAGGATTGTGTATGACGGGCTGAATTAGGTTGACACTTGCAGTAGGGTTAGCACGGAGTTTGAAATGAATGGAGCACTATTTTAATCGCAGTTGACAAAGGTTTAACTGCCAGGGAATGTAAATAGTGTAATTATGTACATAGTGTTTTTAACTGATTGTATGAATGAGTGGTATGGTTTTTTTTTTTTTTTTTGTGAGGTTTTATGTAGATGACGAGCTATGGTTACGTCTCATATGGCAGAGGGAAACCTGCGATTTTTTGTCCAGTAAATAACACAAAAAAAAAAAAAAAAAAAAATACGATGTTTCGTCCCCGGAAGAATGAATCTCATAGGCAAGGAGTCTTTCAACCTTTGAAGGCCAACAACATTACATGATGATAATTGATGTGCTTGAAGTGTTAAAAGAAAAAAGTGACCATAATCTTTCGAGTAAGTGATTGGTTATTTTAATAATATATCATTAATGAATTGCACGTAAATATGCGCACTTTGATGGTGTTTAATGCCTGAAAAGTGTAAATATTATGATTCATCCAGTATGATAAATTTCAGTCTATCTCAATGTTGCAATAAGCAATATTTCTAGGACAAATAAAGAAATCTTTTACACTAACAATTTTTCCATGTGGTGTGGGACAAATTACTGTCTGGATTTATCTGCAAGTGTAGGGCATTGTAATGGTGAATATTTCTGGTAGAATACATTATTTACAGTGTCATTTATTTATGTATTTATTTTGATAGATCATCTAGTGTATGGTTCCATTGATTTTCGGCAGTATGAAAGTGTTAAGAACAGGGGTAAGCCAAACAAATTTTCAGGTGTCCCACTGTTATTTTATGAGAGATACAATGAGAAAACTGATTGCTAATTATACATATACAGTGGTTGCTGTGGCTCTTCTGTTTTTGCTAAATTTAATTTTTTTGCTGAGGTTTATAACAGTACAAAAAGGTAACCAGCAAAACTTTTTTCCATCACCAAACCGATTTTTTTTTTTTTGCAAATTGCAAAGAATGCAATTGGAATTGAGACGCTCGACAGTCAAATGAATGTATTACCCATGCATACAGAATTGAGATGCTCAGCAGTCAAAATGAGTGTATTATTTCTTAGGTTATGTTATAAAATTCAGTACAAAATCCACAACTAAGACTAAGTAACATACTGTACACTTGTATTAAAAGTTGTGTTTTGAAATAAGTTTTCATTTTAGGAATTTCAGCTTTGTTTTTTAGGATATCATATTCAATAAGAACACTAATGAATCAATTCACTTGTAAACACCCCACGCAAAATCAATGCCATGTGTATGAACATCTGCAATGCGTGTACCGCATGCATGCACAGATCACTCTTCTGTGTATGGGGTGAGGAGGTTTAACGATCACTGTGAATAACTTGATGCTCTGTAAGCAGCTGCCCATCCCTGATTTAGGGCCACTGATTTCAGGGAAGGCAAAGAGCTGGTGCCATATGGCAAAACCAACATCCATGTCTCACTGGATTCGAACCCATACTCATCTTGGACGAATAGTCGAAAACCAGCATTTAGAGCACTTGTCCGATCAGGTGGTAACTCTTGAGTTGTGCCCGGAACTTCAGCCTGAAATACCACTACCAATATCACTGCAGGATGCATAAATCTCGCAATACTGCCAAAAATTGATATTGGTGTCTTCATAATTATGATTTTATGATGAGTAATGTACAAGAAAAAAAAAGCAAACAGAAAAAGTCTGTATTATACTTGTTACTTTATTAAAAAGATTTGGAAGCTACATAGCAAAAAACCAAAGTTGAAAAATAAAATTTTCAAAATAGAATTTGAAAACTTGGACACCATGGTGATTAAGTGCCTTGGATTTATTTACCCCTTGTTAAGAATTTAGAAATATTTAAAAAACAAAAGTGAGTCTTGCACACACACATGCACACACACGCACAGCTACCTTTTGCTCAATTGTAAACAAACTAAACTAATTTCCAGTGACTGAGCATCACCATTAATGAATTCTAATGATCTCCAACACAAAATATATGTATAAAAAGAAAACATAAGGTCCAGTCACAGAATAAAAGAAATCATACGTACACACAAAAATGGATTATTCATTCTGCCACAATGTGATAGGGGATGGGAAGTTAAAAGTGTAAAAAAAAATTTTGCTTCCTCTACATAAACAAAATAAATACATTTTATGAAGTCAAACTATTAAAAAAAAAAATGTTTATGAACTTTTCTCATGCTACCTTGCACAGGTTGGGGGAAAAACAACAAACAAAAATACAACTGAAAATGCAAGAAAATTTCAGTTCTGCATTCTGAAATTAAAAGAAAGCAGTCAATTGGATTGAGCTTAAACTATTTGAAGGAAAAAAATTAAAATAAATTGCAACTGTGAGCTATGGTAATAATCATGATTAAAAGTTGCATAAATTGATTTTTTTAATTTCTTGGCACAAAATGTAGAGATAAAAGAAAAAATATTAAATTACTTTATTATAACAGTTTTACATCAAAAGAACATCATAATTACAGCTACTTGTTCACGAATAATTTCATTATACTGTGGAAATATCAGAAAGGCAGTGTGCCATAATTTTACCATGTCCATAATTTCAATAAAAAAAAAAATAAAAAAACAGATTACAGAAAACTGACTGCTGATCAGACTCAACTAATTTCATTTTTTTTTTTTTTATTATAAGGTTCATGAAACTTCTTTCCTTTTGATTTTCCAGAATGCCGGGATTTTTTGTTGTTTTTTCCTCATTCACAACCTCTTAGAGACAGAAAAATTTAAGCAAAATTTTCCAAAAACTTAAAGCAAAGTAATGTCTTAGCTGTTTGTCACCTGTCTGGAAAAGGGCAACTGTGTATATCTTGTGATGGGCTAGTTGACCACTTAGAATGTCCAGCTGTATGATTTAAAAGATCCAGTTCAAAGAATTTTTTGTTGACAACAAAGCCACAAATTTAAGATATTATATCACTGATTTTAATTCATTGACACTTCACACAAACTGGAAACAACTCTTGTGAAACACGTGCTCTTATGGGTAGTAGCATGCGAGTGACTGAGGAAGTCTTAAGTCTTCTCTTTTCAGAGCGAACCGTTGCCCAAAGCAATGGGCAACCATTCCGCTCTACCCGCTTATTCATGTTGTCATGGAAATGCTAGCAGGTGATCGTATGGAAGGTCTTCGAATCAGAACAATGAAGACTCTGGAAGAGATAATTTCTGTACGCCGTTGGCTTCTCTCACCAGACTGAGTCAAAGAAGCAAATCCATACTATTTTTTTTTTTGCAGCAAAAGCATCAATATATCTTAATTATACCATTGGTAATTGACTTTTATTTGTGTACATTTAATTGACTTTTATTTGTGTACATTTAATTGACTTTTATTTGTGCATTCTCTGGGCTTCACAGCTAGCCTAGCTAGCCTTAAATATACGCCACTGCTATACCAGCAAACCTAAAAGATTTAGCAAAGAAAAAGCAATTGTTTGCCCCTGGTAAAATAATACTAAATGTATTATATATAGCTAATTAGTTTTTCTTTCAGTTTAGTTCATGCCTAATTAAAACAAAAAAACTAATGGAAGGTAGTTGCAATAAGTAAAGAAGAAATCATGTATGCTAGAATATTTATTTTTGAAAATTTGTTTCTCATACTGTATGGTAATTATGAATATAATTTGTGCAAAAAAAAAAAAAAGCAGTTGAAGAAATTTGTTTTGTAGTTATGTTAATGCATTCATTTTATTGCAGAAATTAAGAGATGCATCTCATAGGAAATTTCAGTTCTATAAAGATTTATGGTTTGTTTTAATTTTAAATATTATAATGAAATGAGAATGCAATGTATTGAGCTACATTTTGTACAGGTGCTGAAACTTACGGTTCTCTTTGTAAAATATTGTAACATTCATTACATAGTGACAACTACTTGTTATGTGTAGCTCAAAGAAGCTACTAATTGTGCTTTACAAAATTCCAACTGTTTAAACTTACAAGGATACTGGGTAACACACATTGGGTGTATGCTGGTTAGTGGCCTTTTGGTGGTATTTAGGATATTTCTTGCCAGAGATTTATTCTGAAACCAAGATTCATTTTCACTGGATCTCTTTGGGAGATGACTCTTGTAGCTTGCTGTTACTGACATTTAACTAATAAAAATCAAAGATTGCCATATTGTTCCATTCTATGTTTTTCTCAGTTAAACAGTGGACTTCCTCCAACTATAAACATAAAATCATTTTTACAGTGTGCTTTTTCCAGAGGCAGTTGCAATTCAATAATTAGTAGAGATGCTCTCAAACCCAGTTTTCTAGTTCCAGTTTTTCTTCAAAATATGCCATACCCATTAGTGATGCAAAATTTCAGTCTTCAGATGAAAATGACTGCTGATGCCTCTTTCAACCCAAATTTTTAAGTGATTGTGTTAGAGAAATTCAGAGCACTTGTAAATTGTTTTAAATTACTCGAAAGATGATGAAGACAGATAGCATTCTTCAGGATGCCAATGGTCCTTTAATTAAAAATAAAAATCAATTGTATGGGTAGCCAAGGGTAGTGAGGTTTTCATTGGTGCTTGTCATTAGAAAACTCAACCTATTCAAATGATAAATTATTGCAGTGTTGTACTAATGTTGAAAATCTGACCATCTCTGCTTCGTATATACAGATTTTTAATTGTGAAATTTATAGTTTACATGATTACTTTTTGATGTATGCAGGGGCAGACTAAACCCCAAAATTTTCAGGCTCCAGCTCCTTTTTTTTTTTTTTTTTAAGAAGCAAACACATTTTTCAAGAGATAAAAGGAAAAAAACATGATTGATTTAAACAAGCAACACATAAAGAATTGTGACCTTCAAGAGTCAAAATTAATGTATCATTTCTTAGATATTATTCAATAATTCATTGTAATAATCCAAAACTGGGGAACATATCACACATTTACATTAATGCATTAATAGTTGCATTTCAAAATAGGTTTTCATTTTAGAAAGTTTAGTTTTGTCTTGTGGGGTACTATTATAAAGCACCCCACACAAAATCAATGCCATGGCACACATATCTCTGTATTGCACTGTGGAACTTGCCAAAAATTGATATTAGCATGTCTCTCCATTATTCTGATTTTATGGTACATAATTTACAAGACAGAAGCAAACTGAAAAAATCATCTATATGCTGTGCTTGCTGTTTTCATAATAGAAATCCAAATTTTGAAGAAAACAAATTTCAGAAAATAATTTTTGAAAACTCGGGTGCCGTGGCAGCTGGGTGCTTTGGATTTGTGCACCTCTGTGCATAAGTAACTAGTGTATTGGATTTATAATGATTTAAACAAACCCTCATCAAAGGTAATTTGTTAATGTGTTACTGAATTATTTTATAAACTTAAGAACTCTCCTCACCCTTTTCCTTAGGTACGATGCTGGGAAGTGCAAAACACTGGGCAGACTGTTCCTAAAGCCCAGCAGACTCATCAGGGTTCGATTTTAGATGTTTGCTGGAGTGATGTAAGCATCCTTCTCCATTTCTCGATTCTTTAATAGATTATCTTTTAATTTTATAGAACATTACTTTAGGTATTGTTTTAAGATCACTAATACATGTTATGTTGAAGTATATTAATGATTTCAGTTTCAGCTTTGTGTTATCTTTTATTGTATTCTTAAAAGACTGCACAACTGTTGGTTTACATGTGTTCATATTCTCATCTCATTTGTTAAAATCTTATTGAAGAATTGTTTGAATATTGCTAGATGTAAGCATGCTGTGAAATACTGCTGAAGTAAGGTTATTGAAAATAGTTGTTACTGTTTAAGATGACTAGCAGTCATGCCCGTTCTCCAAATGGTGAATCTATAAAATCATTTTTCGAACACAAAATTAAAGAAAGTGAAAGACAAGTAATTTAAGATCCGTGGCTGTTTTACGATTTAAAACATGGTTGTGATGTGTCAGTGCATACGGTTTGATGTAAAACGGTAGCAGGCTTTGATGCCCCTTAATTTTAAATCAAAATTTTATGGAATTCTTACATCAAGAGGTAAAAGCTTATATTTATATAGGTATTGACGTATGTCGGCGGAAAACGCCGAACTTTAAAAACATCGCTACGTCATTAAGCATTGCATCGTTACCAGTTTGTTTGTAGCCTGTCCTTTCACCCAGTGAGAAGAGAGCGCTAAAAAATAGGCACGTGTCACCATTGTAGCAGGTCACGGGACCAGAACTTTCCTGTGTGGTTGTCACTGAAGCAGAGGAAGCCGTTTTTCTTTTCCTTTGTGTCTTTAAAAAATGCTTAAAAATCTGAAAATGACTTAATTTTTTTTTTAAAGAGTGGTGGTAATTGTGAGTTTATGCTGTAAAAATTTCAATGCATTATGATTTATAGTTTGCCATATATCTGTTTTTTAAAATGGATCTCATCTTGAAATAGAGAATTTTGTGAAATTTAAAAATTTAATTTCTTGTTAACTAAATCGCAATTCAAAAAAAGGGCGACAAGGTGCAAAAATTCAGCCATGGCCCTACATGCCTACAAAGTTTCGTGGTTCTGTTGTTGTTAGTGTGTCTGGAACACAAACTGATAGCACTTTTTTTTTTTGCTTACTTTAACTTTGAAATACAACAGCTCTTGAAGTATCGCCAGAATCGAAAAACTGTTTATTTCAGCGTGTTCTCCAAACAATTATCTATGAACGATGTAAATTTCATATTCTTGTGTTTAATACTTTTTGTGCTGCGAGCTTAGGAATGCACAAATGTCATGGAATTTCTAAAACAGCGGCAGTTACTTTTTTTTAGAATAGAGAAATACTTTATGTAAAATATATCTTAAAATCATTTTGAGATAACAAGATAAATGATTTGGATGTTAAAAGACACATGTTGTATAACTAAGTGGTTTGTGCTTTATGAAATCAGAAGTATTGATTCATTTAAAGTCACATTTTGGAACAAATTTGAAGCTAAAGTCGCTAAGCACAGTGGAAAAATTATCCTGTGGTTGCATCAAATATTTCGGTTAGCATGAAAAACTTGTGTTTGTGATGTCATGGAAAATTGTGGAACATATACAAACTAATCACTGTTTTTTCTTCATTTTCTTTCTCTCATATACATACAAAATGAATGAATGAAGGAAGAAGAAAAATGGATCATATTGGTGTTTCTGCAATTAGTGTTTTTTTCCTTGTAGGGTTTGTTTACCCATGATGGAAAAAAAGCCCCTGGGAAATTGAACAAAAAAATCAGTTTAACAGTGGACTGGTCATGAAAATCACGAAAGTCATGAATTCAGAAGAGGGTCATGATTTAAAATGCCTTAAATACAGTTCAGGAAAAGGTCATGATTTAAAATGCATAATTTAAAATGGGGAGGAGAGTGCAATTTCCCCTCTTATAGCATTGTAGAAAATAAATGCATTAATCTCTGAAGCAAATGTTCGTTTTTGGCATAGAAATGTCAAATTTAACTATCACCCATGTGGTGAACTCCTCAGAAAACTTGTTAATTGTATCATCCTAGAGTGGGTATCAAACTATCATAATTTGAGTTTCATGTGAGGTAGTCGGCATCATTTAGCTGTTCTCAAGTTTCGGAGTCTCAAAGTGAGATAATCTACCAAACCTTAATTACTGCAGATACTGATTGTTAAGTACTGCTGATGTATCTATCATAATATTGAGTTGGAGGAAAGTAATGTCCGATGATGAGGCACCTGAAGTCGAAGCCACTGCTCACATTGCCCACTGAGATTGCACAGGACACAGACATGGTATCAGAAGATAGGTGGCTAAAGTCAGCGGCAGTTAGCCGTCAGAAGTTGAAGAATGTAAGTGGACAAGAAGCATATCCGCCATTGCATGCAGTACGAGTTTTGTAGCGGTAACACTTCCGCAAGTGCTGTAAGGAACATTACCAGTGTGTAACCCAATGCCATATCGTATCGTCGGTGCTGTCGTTGGTTCGTATGGTTTTGAGAGGGAAATTTTGGCCTGTCAAACAGTCCCAAAGTTGGAAGACCTGCAACAGTGGGGACATGCTTGGAGACCAACCCACATGTGACCATGTGGGACTTCGCCGAACAGCTAGAGACTACCCACACGAGCATTATGCTCCTGCATCAACTTGGGAAGGTGCACAAGAGGGGAGTTTGGGTACTCCATCAACTTACAGTTGAGCAGAAAGCAAATTGCATGACTGCATGCATTTCCCTGCCTCCATGTGACCAAGTTGAAGCATTCTTGGATGGCATTATGACAGGTGACGAAAAATGTGTGCTGTATGACAATGTCAGAGCCCGAAAACAGTGGTTGGACCCAAAACAGAAGCCCATGTAAGTTCCTGCTTTCTGTTTGGTGGGATATGCGGGGGATGTCGTGTTTTTTGAGGTGCCACTGGACAACAACACTATCACCACCGTTGTATATTGCCGTCAGCTCGACAATCTGCACGCATCGCTCGCGTCGAAACTACCAGCACTGTTGAACCACAAGGGTGTCCTACAGCAGGATGGAGCGAGACCTCATTCAGCACGTGTGACCTGTCACAAAATCAGGGACCTGGGCTTAGGAGCAGCTGCCGCCCCCAGCCTATTCCCCTGACATTGCCCCAAGGAACTACCGCCTTTTCTAGTCGTTGCAGCATTTCCTGGACAGACAGCGGTTCATCAATTGGGACAATGTCGAATGCACACTTATTTCTTTGTGTCTGAGCTGCCACAATTCTACAATGACAGTATCCAACAGCTACCCAGACTATGGGAACAGGTTGTGGCAAGTGATGGTGACTACATTTTGGACGGATATGTACTTGCATATGTGATAATTAGCACTTTTCTATTGCTCTGAATTTGCAGATATCACTTTCTTTCGAAACTAATAGAAAAGGTCTTTGAGGAATATGGTTCAGGAACCTGATTTTCAGAGGTGTAGAAGTAACCAACTTTTGAAGTCAAGTAGTGAAGATGGTAAGATACCTCAGGATTAATATACTGAATAATGTAAAGGTAATGCAGAGCTTCCAAGGTGAATTACTGAAGGTTATAGCGAAATCAAAACCTCGTTCATTGAAAGTATTGAGGTTGAGTGGAACAAATAACGAAAGCTGAATTATTAGTAAAGCTGCAATTTATCTTGAAATTAATCTGGAATTTGTTAAGATATGTGGAATGGCAAGTGTGTTTTGGCTATGTAGAATCGTGAAGATGGCATGGAAAAAGGTTTGTTCTTAAAGGCTAGCAAAAATAAATTCTGCCATTTACAAAAGGACAAACTGGCTGGATTGTAGTATCTATTGCCACAATTGCAGAATTAAAGTTCCTTGCAAAGTTTACTCAAATGTATTTGGTGAGAAGTTTTAAAAGGTAACTTGATATCAAATGTGAATGACAGTGTGCTTTCAAGAGAGGAGAGGGATGCCAGATGATATTTTGGGAGCTTTTGAAAAAATTCCGTGAAGTAAAGCACAATTTGTATATCGTGTTTACAGACTTAGAAAAGGCTTAATTTTTATTTTGACTGGGTAGCACCTAGGAAATTGCTGTTCAGTGTGTTAAAAAGCCAGTGTGAATATTCATAGCTCTGCAAGCTAGTCAGGGGGAAAAAGTCTTTTTACCCCTATTCTTTTTGCAACAGTCACTGTGGAGTAAAGCGCTAGTAAGTGGTTTTTCATTAACTCTCAGCCAACACAGGGCTGTATCTTTTGTTTTCAACCTGTTTGGGTAAGCCGGTTAAAGAACATTATTTGTTGTCATATGTTGAAGTAGGTGGCTCTGACATCAGGAGTTTGTTGTATGCTGATGGCTTAGTGCTGATTACTGAGAATGTGCAAAATATGGAGTATAACATTAACCAGCTGGGCAGCCCTTGTGAAAAATTTGGAAAAAAGATAAAGTTTGTAAGTTTAAATCAGTAGTTCTAAGTTGAATCCCAGAAAAATATTAATTGCACAATATCAGGGGAAAGTGCTAAAAAAGAGAACTAGTATTTTTCATTGTTTATTTATAATTAATAGTATAAAAGCCATATATGTCTAAAGAGCATCATGTCAAATTACAGTATGTATATGGTCAGCTCATAAAGCATGGAAAAAAACCATCACGAGGTTTTCTGTCTGTGAAGGACACCAGTTAACTGGAATACTAACTGAGCTTATGCAGTTGTAACAGATTTTTAAGTATATGAGTATGATTATTGGTGATAAAGGAAGGCTTAATAAATTATTAAACATCAGTCAGCCAAGCAGGAGATGTCTTATCAGCAGAATAGAAACATTTTCACTAAGCAAGAAGTTAGCCATTAGGCAGAACTGGGCACATACAACGCAGCATTTAGGTCAATGCTTTGTTATAGCAGTATAAGCAGGATGCAAATTAATCAGCCTTTTAGGAGGTTAGAAAATGTTGACAATGAGAGTGGTTAAGAATATCAAGTAAAAATATCTGGATTTAATGGAAGAACAGTGCCAGTAATACAGACATAAGAAATGACCTGGGTACTTCTTTAATAGACTAAAAATTTAATGGTAATATACACGGTCGTATCAGAATAATATGACCACCCTCGGAATCACAGTGTTCCTACCCAGGCACATCACAGAGTGCATGTGACAAAGTCAACCCCACGGAGATACGCCGGCCAGGACAGATGAGCCATAGTGCGTAACATGAGCACAATGGGCACAGGTAGTAATTTGACAGGCATTAAAAAACAAATGATCATTGGCTATTGTACCAAGGGGAAAAGCATCTTAGAAACAGCAGACTTCGTGGTCTGTCCGAGAGGTACTGTAGTAAGGGTGTACCAAGAATGGACTGCTGAAACACCAAGTAACTCCTGACATCATAACTGTGGAGCACCAAAGGACATTGACCCCAGAGGAGAACGTCGCCTCTGTCTACTAGTAAAGGGCAATCAACTTGTAGCAGTGCAGTAATTGACCATACAAATGAACGATGGGACACCCAGGAACGTGTCCCCGATAACAGTAGAAACCTGTCGCGCATGGGTCCCTGGAGTCGACGCTGCATCACGATGCCCATGTTAACTCAGGTCCATTGGCAATGATGCCTGCAGTTCGCATGGGACTACCATCATTGGACAGTGGAAGAGTGGGAAAAGGTTGCGTTCTCTGACGAATTAAGGTTTCTACTCCACAGAAGTGATGGGCGGTGGTGGATGTGGCGTCAGACACGAGAACCAACACTCGGACACGCTTGTCAGTCAAGTGCAGGCAGGCAGTAGCAGTGTGCATGTCTGGGGGGTGTTTTCCTGGTATGACCTGCGGCCGCTTGTACCACTGGATGGGTATTTGAATGCCAGTGGCTACCTGTCCATCCTCGTTAACCACGTGCATCTCTTCATGTTGGATGTTTACCGTGGTGGTGATGGTGTCTACCAACAAGAGACAATGCGCCTTGCAATGTCACTAAGGGGTGCACGACTGGTTTCAGGAGCAGGACAGCGACCTCTCCGTTCTCCTTTGGCCGGCGAAATCGCCTGACCTCAATCTCATAGAGCACTTGTGGTTCTATTTGGATCGACAGGCTTGACATGCTGACCAATAATAACCATATCATCTGTGGGACCTCTGTGCTCTGCTGCAGTCCGGATGGACTCATGTGCCTGAGGCAACCTTCCATGGCCTCATTGCGTCCATAATATTCCATCTCACCATTGTCATCCGGGCCAAGGGTGGTTATTCCCATTATTAGGTAGGTGGTCATATTACTCTGATATGACTGTGTATGAGAGTGATTTGATTTTGTGTGTGTCTCATATATATTGGAAGTGAAAGATTTCATAAACAGATGTTAGCACTCATTGATGTCAGACCAGAGAGAGAGAGAGTACAAGTTGGATAGAAAGTGTAAAATCACCCATTAATGATGGAGGTGCAATATCCTAAAATGGACAGATAAAAAGGATCTGTTGCAGACCAGCAGCAATTTGTTTATTAATATTTTTAATCATGTCAACAAAATGCCTGTGTAAGATTATAATAATGATTCTGCCTTTCTTTTTTCTTAGGATGGCAGCAAAGTATTTTCCGCTTCATGTGACAAGACAGTCAAGATGTGGGACTTAAACAGCAATCAGGCCATTCCCATAGCTCAGGTACATATTTGAAGATTTGTAAAACAGTCTACAAATGCTTACCATGATTTATAATTTTTATTAAAAGTACTGACTTTATTAATAATAAAATATATTATTGAAATAATTTTTAGCATTGCAAATGGAAGAAAAGTTTGCCAATTTAGCATACATAATAATGTATTACTGCCTATTCAATTGAGATCTTAGTTAAAAGGTTATGCACTTTAAAATTTTGTCTTTTGAGTTCTAATCTGATGCAGAGAGAACTATAAGATGCATAAAAGTTAATGCATATAAAGCATTGTATTATACGCATACAGTTCCCTCAATTTGTGATATTCCTGGTTCATTATATCTTACTGTAATGTAACACAATTGACCATTTAGACAAGCACTCTTTATTTGCAGGGTAAATCTCAGAATAAATAATGGCTGTCTGAAGTGATTTTAGCAATTATTTGTGACTTACATTGTTCACTTTGAAAGCAGATGATTTCAATTATAAAAAAAAAAAACCAGTGTGTAAAATGTAATTGTTTTAATAAAGATCCAGAATTAGAAATTTTGCTAGTAGACATTGGCCTCAAAGACCAAAATTGTTAGTGGACATAAAAAAAAATTCAGTGGCCAAACTTTGAAGAAAAAAAATCAAGTTGTTATATTTGATACTAATTGTACATTTGATACTTTTTGACCCCTAGCTACCCCTTGTTCTGGAGGAAATGGATAGTGGCACTGATTGTGTTGTAAACTAATTATGCAGCGTGGGATCACTTTCGTTCAAGATGTTGCCAACTGCTAAGGGCAAAGTTAAAATGCCAGCAATAAAATAATAATTCTTGAATGGCCTGTCACTACAGCATATCAAGCTTGTACGGCCATGTTAATAGGTACATACTACTCTCATAATAGTAATAATAGGAGCTTTGCAGTAAACTTTTTCAGTTGACATAAAAGTTTTAAATTCAGTTGTTAGTGACCATAGTAAACCAGTGGTGATAACTGGTAGTTTAGTTTTATTCAGATGCATCAGTGAATAAGAACAGTTACATCCATTTAACAACTGCATTTGGATGTGCAAGTGTTCTTGTTTGTTGCAACTAGTACAATTTGCAAGGAACTGCATGCTTACCTAGCTTTGTGGCTGCATCTAAGCTGCTTGTGACTTAATCTGGTTCAAAATCTGTCCCGGGGTGGAAAACGGTAGGTACAAATTTTATGGGATTATACGAGGTAGGTCATGTTTTACCTAGTTTCAGCTGTGGGGAATTCCAGAGCACCACTTATTATCATGTTTTACTTCGTTATTGAAATTAGGATTAAGTTGTGTTCTTCATATGAATTCTGTTCTCATGGTTGATGAGTAGGTTTATTAGTCATTGTTTCCCTAGAATTCTGCTTCCTATGTAGGACATTCAGGACTATGAAGGCAGAGCTTAGCCATTGTCGAATTGCTCACTCTTTATTCACATGTAATACCGCAAATCATGATTAAAATCCATATGACTTCAGTACAACTTAGCAGTTGAGGGTGAACTGGTCAGCTCCATAGCCTTGCCTGTAACTTTGAGAGTTTTTGAAATACAGTGAAACATTATTATTATTATTAATTTGGTTCATTTAAAGTAAGTGAAATTCAGCAGCTTGAGTATGCAATTTTTCATGTTCTTGAAACTAGTTAATTTAAAAGTTTTTTTTTTCTTAAGTTGCATTTTAACACAACAGTAATGGAAAATTTGAATTGTGGAAAGTTAGTTTAGCTTAACTCTGCTTATTAAAAAAAAAAGTATGAGTGGTACTGATTCAAAGATACCTGAAGCAAAGAATATAAACGCTTCGCGTGAAGAAGCTCAACTCTCGTAGAGATAACGTAAAACAGGCGACAGCAGCGCCACCATGTAATGCGGCCGTAGATGCTCTGCGGGAAAGTTAACATTCAGGCACAAAAAGCGTAGGGGACACGGGACGGGAAGCCTATTTCACGGAGAGGAAGCGAAGCTTTGATCTACGATTGTTTCCTTCGGTCTCATTGGGTAAACTAAAGCATTTGTTTTGTTCTTTTCTGAGTGTCCCTTCTTTTGGTGAAACAAATATATACATTAGCAATTAATATTATTTTAAGGAAATTTTAGCAGTTTAATTCTCACTTTCAGCACCATAGTAATACCAGGTTGCTTGGCATGAATTTCATATTTACAATATACCTTAAATGTCCATGGGATTCGTGGTACTTCGTATTAAAAATTGTTTGCATGGAATTCTCAGTAGCAAAACAAAGGAATGGGTTCCCACAAAACGTAAACATATTAGGTACCCAGCAAAAACAGTCTTGCTGGGCCAGCACTGTCCGCCAATTTCCCAGTAGTAGCCATAATAATAAAAAAAGAAAGAAAAAAAAAAAAAAAAAAAAGCAAAGACAACCGCAGTTTCCCAAAGCTACAATTTTTTTTTTCTACCCTGCGCTTGGGAAATTTTCTCAACAGATCGGAAAAACACCCGTTTGTATCTGAGTAAGTTTGAACCTGGGCCGTTGGCGTGATAGCTGAGCTCTCTACCGACCGGACTAATTTGTCACGTTCTAGTATATGCATACCAAGCTGTCTGTTTGGTATGCAATGTGTAATCAAATGCTTCCCTCTTTCATTTTATTTACAATATTACGAGGTATTTTTCATAAGTCAGTTTCATATAATTGATAAATTAATTTTTTCAATGTAACGATAGTTTTTTTTTTTTTTAAACTTAAGGGAACTTCACTCATTTTCAAGGCGTGTACATACTTAGTCGCTTTCCAAAGTTTTGTACTGTCTTGCCGTCTTGAAAAGAGATTGTTGAATAAATATATATTTACCCGGGTTCATGTTGCATTCTGTTACATTTTTAACGTTGTGTCTTTCCTTTCCGTTGTCCAAAGCTACATTTGTTTTAAAGAGTAAAATATATTTTATTTTACTTCGTTATTTTTAGAAGCGAGTTCCTCCCAGTCTTGTGTATTCAACCCATGGATGAGTACACCACATAGCGTTGCTTTTTTTTTTTTCAAATAATTAATGAATTTTGTACGCGTATAATTCTTTTTTTTTTCAACAAACGTTGTTTTAATGGTTTTCCAGGATATTTGTTTCAAGCGGTTTCAAATTTTTTCTTGTTATTCATCCACTCCATTCCATGAATTGTTATTCATGGGAATGGAGTGGGTGTATTTCATGGCTGTAATATAAACGCAGATCTAGATGAGAACAACAAAACCTTTGAACAAAACGCCAACACAAACAAGCGTTTATATTCTTTGAACACAAACAGGCATGCTCAGTCCAACTCAGTCTGCTCCGGCATCCTGCGGCATGGGCCTGTAATGTTGGCTTCTGTGTAATACTTTCGGCAATTCTTTGCCGCATAATATAGTGGCGCTAGTTACGTCTCGCTGAGCCTTACCTTCTTATCAGTTAGATATTCTTTGCCTGAAGTGTGCCTCCCCCCTCCCCCCACATTTTTTTGTTGCTGATCCAGCTCAGTCAATGTTAAATAACTGACTCACTTCAGGTGCACCCACATAGCAAAATTGCATTAACCTCTTAAGTGGTATATCCGGAAAAATTCCGGGGCTAGCTCTACTGCCCATACTGTTCTATCCCGGAAGATTTCCGTGGTCTGTGTAGTGCTCAATGCGTTCACACACGAAACATTTCCGGGCCCACCCTGGAAGGTGTGACATTGTAAATATGAAGACACCTCTGAAGGGGTTAATGGCTTTGTTGGTGTTAGGCTCTTATAACTTTCTGTGATGCCAACAAGAGAATTATTGAATCTGTGGATGAACTTAGTTGTAGCATTAAAAGATGACAAGAAAATTCTGGAACAAATTCCAGTTGAGTTGTATTTAATGAAAAAATAAAGTCACATGAAACTATTTTTGTTCACAGATTTGCATTTTTATGTAAATTATATTAAATTACGTGGTATGTTAGGTTAGAAAATAACGGTTTATTAAATGGAAAAAATGTTATGTTTAACATTACAAACCTACACAGTCGAGTCACATTGTGACCACCTCTTACTTTTGACGTCAACAGCGTGTAGCCAATGAAAGAAGGCACGTGTTGTGAGTTGACTTGGAGGGTATATAAGGTGTGCTGTAGGCATTCTGAAAACATATGACACATTGCTGTCATGGATAAAAGGAGCAATTTATCAGATTTGCAAAAAGGGATGATTAAGGGTGGCAGTATTTCTGAAACAGCACAGTTTGTGAATTGTTCACGTGCTGCTGTAGTCAAAGTGTATCATGATTGGAGAAATGGCACCTTTGCGAATAAGCAATGTTGAAACTGCGGAGCACCACGTGCCATTGATGTGAGAGGTGAACGTCTGCTTCGAAGGTGTGTGACGGCCGATACAGATGGTTGGTCCCTGCACCTATGCTAACGAAGGTGCATTGGCAGAAAAGGATTACATTTGCATGGCAGTATCGGAATTGGACCTCCGCTGATTGGCAAAGGATTTCCTTCTCCAATGAGTCACATTTTCTGCTTCATGAAACGGATGGATGTTGGAGTATAAGGCGAGAAACATCGGAAAACAAACACCCTTCAGTCATTGCTGGAAGAACAGAAGCTGGTGGGAGCAGCATTATAGTCTGGGGAATATTTTTGTGGCATTCCCTGGGTCCACTCATACCTGTGGAAGGCACTACGGACCAAATTCATTATGAATCCATCCTTGCAGACCATGTACACCCATACATGCTGATTGTCTTTCCTGGGGCAGACGGGATCTTCCAGCATAACAGTGCAACATGTCGCACAGCTAGAAATGTCCGAGGGTGGTTGGAAGAGCACGATGAAGACTTCAAAAGTACTTTCCTGGCCCCCTAATTCCCCAGACTTAAATCCAGTTGAGCATCTGTGGGATCACCTCGATCATGTTGTTCCCTCTATGGATCCTCCACCACGCACCCTCCAGCAGCTGTCAGATGCACTGCAGTCAGCATGGCTCCACATTCCCATAAACACCTTCCAGCACCTTTATTGAGTCACTCCCATCCCGCCTTGCTGCTGTCCACGCTGCACACGGCAGTTACTCTGGATATTAGCTGGTGGTCACAATAATCTAATGTGACTCGTCCCTGTAGTTTGTAATGTAATATCAAAAATAAACAAATTAATAAAAGAATCCATCGACAGATAAAGCTGTCTCTGAAGATATTACATAATTCAAAATTACTTAATCTTTTTGATATGCAATTATTGTTTAAAACAGTAGACTAGTGCATTATCCCCCCCCCTCTTTACATTTTAAACTGATGTATAGTTTGGAATATTTTTTGTGAATTATTTGTAAGTGGTGTAAGTAAAATGTCTTTTGCATGCTGGTGTGTGTACATATACTTTTTGTTTCAGCATGATTCTCCAGTAAAAACAGTTCATTGGATAAAGGCACCCAACTACTCTTGCATTATGACTGGAAGTTGGGATAAAACTTTAAAGGTGAGCACATTTTTCTCTTTTTCTCTCTTTGTGAACCTCTTATCCACCTTATATTATTGGCCTTTTCTGTCCTTGTTATGTACTCCCATATGGGTGAAAAGCAATGCAGTGTGTGCAGGCCATCAAGTGGGGTGAGGTGGGGGTGCAGTGGACTGGACATGAATTTGGCCAGTAGCAGGGTAGAAAATTAGCAGGCGCAAAAAAAAAAAAAAAGTAGTGTCCATAATTTGTATTCTGTAACAGTTATGAGCATAAAGGCAAATTCACAACTGCCCAAATCTTTTTTTTTTTTCTATATTATGTTTTCCCTGGTGAAATGAAGAAAACACATCTATAAAACTAAAATAACTGCAGGAAAAGTCACAAAATGGCGTTAAAAAAAAATACAACAGTCAATAGAGTTATCATGGCTCTGCTGGCACCCCAAAGGCCATAGGAAGGTTAATGAATCTTTGATTTACGACACATATGCGTAGAAAGGTGTCTGGAAAACTGAATAACTTTTGGTAATTATAGCTTAGCTGTAATTTTTGACCTACGGACTAAGCAGTGGCGGCGACTCCATTGGAACACATGAGCATGTAAACCCCCAATCAAAAATTAAAATTCAGTAGCCAGATAGCCTGCTACAAAATTATTATACTAACACCCTAAGAAAAGAAGAAATACTTGTTTATTTACTTGTTGTCTGTTGAAGAAAGTGCGAAACAGTTTTCGCCGAGAGTTGTGTGCTGCTCGGTAAACTAGGTTTCTGGTGTCCATGATTGCACATGCGATCGACAAACAGTGCACGTTGATTCAGCGTAAGCTTTAGGCAAGTTGGTGGGGGTTCATTTGTCATAAGCTGCTGTGGGAGCACAGTTCAGATGTGTACAGATGAAAGTCATTTGTGGTGTATCATTGCGTTCCTTTGCTTTTCTTTGGCTCTTCTGTGTGGTTCGTTGAGTTTTGTTGACCTGTTATATTGTGAAGTGAAGGATTTCATTTAATGTGAGAGGGATTGATTTAATTACACTTCAGTACAAAAAAAAAAAAAAAAAAAGAATGCATTGTGACTTTTTTAATTTAAGTTAACAGTTTCAGAATTAAAAGAAATGGTATTTTCATGGAAATGAAACAGAGTGGCAGACCAACGCCTCAGTTTAACATAGTGCAAGTAACTAAATCAAAACATAGGAATTTTAAGAGTTTAAGTAAGATATTTGCAAAAAAACTTGTGGATCTGTGCATGTGAAGTAACCAACTGACTATATTGCTTTTCCTGCTTGCTGCATGCAAAACAGAAGGGTGAATGTAGTTGGATGAATTTTGATGTCTCTGATCTGTCGCACCTAACTCAAAAAATAAAAAAGCATGAATGCACAGTGTCAGATTTAAACTCTACTCTAGAGTTTAACCTTTTGGGAAAGATGGGCATTCGCCAACAACTTGATAACACCAATTGTCTGAATATTAAAAAGCATAATGAGCAAGTTACAAAAAAATCATTATGCCCTTTCAAAAATTATTGATTGTATTAACTTTTGCAGCACATTTGAACTAGAACTTCGAGGTCACGAGGAAAATGAGTAATCCTTAAATCCTGGCATTTTTATAGGTCTTGTTAATTTTTCAGCAGAACTTGATGCATCTTTAAAAGACCACCTTACTAATGCAACACTTTTTAAAGGAACATCCAAAGAAATTCAGGATGATTTACTATACTATATGCTTACTACCTGTCAAGAAAAAGTTAAAGAAATAACAAGTGCAAGTTTTGTTTCAGTTTTCAGATGAAACAACAAATATTTCATCTGCATTCCAACTAAAAATTGTTTTCCCTATGTATTAACTAATGGACAACTTGTTGAAAGATATTGATTATTTTTTATTCCCCCTGGATATGATGCAGCGTCAACTGCTGTATGTATTCGTGCTGCCTGGGGAAAAGTTGTTGACAATCCTGACAAAGTAATATCCCAGAGCTATGATGGTGCTAGTGTGTATGCTGAATGGACATCATGGGGGTGTTCAGGCTATTATTCAGCAACATTATAAACACGTATATTTTGTACATTGCTATGCACACCAATTAAATTTGATTGTGAAACAATTTACAAGTCAAAACCAACAAATTCGAGTGTTTGTTTTGAAATCTGACTACTGTAACTAATTTTTTTTAGCAATTCTCCACAGAGGATTGATGTTCTGGATGAGGTTATTGGCAGATGAATCTTTCATGCTTCTGCTTCAAGGAGGAATTTCAAGAGTCGAACGGTTAATAATGTGTATAACTATAAAATACATCTGATCAAGTGTAAGGAGAAAATAGAATAGTTATCCAAGCAGTCAACAGCAATTAACATAGCTGGAGCCATTCGACGCATGCTAAATGATCCAGTGTTTGTATTTTTGCTCACATTCTTTAACAACATACTACATGTGGATGTTTTATATAACCATCTACAGAAAAAGAGTATTAATGCAGTGCAGGCCAGAATACTTGTTCTCAGTTTTCAAAAGTCAGTCGAGAAAAAAATATACAGTATGGACAAAGTAAGAATGCAAGTCAAAAAAGCAGTGCTAAAGTCACTTTCAAGAAAAGAATAGTAGAAAACAGTCACTTAAATAGAACTGTGGCAGTCAAAGAAGTGTGTGATGTGATTAATAATCAAATAAAGACACTAGTTTCTTTTACATAGCAGTACTCTGTTGTAACCCTTTTCGATGCCCAAAGAATTTCAAGAATATGAGAAGCAGTTCCTGGTTCAGCTGCTTGAACAAACAATAGAAATGCATTCATTTTTAGTAAAAGATCGTCTAAAAACTGAACTGGGAGTTTTCTACAGATGACAAGACTTCCGGAATGTGACTGGAACAAAGTAAGCCTTTGGCAATTTGTCATAGAAAACAACTTGCCCACCAAGTTTACAGAGACATACAAACTGCTGATGATTGTTTCTATGATCCCAGTGACTTCTGCCTAGGCTGAAAATGCTTCTTAACTTTGCTGAAGATAAAAACATTTTTAAGAAGTACTATGAGTGAGGATAGACTGAATGCATTAGCCACACATTGAATAGAAAAACACATGATTAATAACATACCAAATTTTAACGAGTGTTATTGACTTGTTTGCCTCTGAGAAAGATGGATGGATTTTGTGTACAAAAATTGTACATGAGTATTTTTATCTCGTACTTATGGTACTGTTACGACCGGGGCTGCAAATTGGTCGCACTCCAGGTTCTTTTATGGATACTGCAGGTGAGATAACTAAATAAATGACTCTGGCCAGTCCAAAGGAAATTGGTAGCGTTTAAGACAAGCACATACTTTTAATACAGATCATTATTCAAATAATCTCATTGGTAGAAGGTAAAATAATTAGCATAAGCTATGCCACTTTTGTAAATTTTAAATAACGTTGGCCTGGACTTTCAGCTATTTAACATTTCTTAATTGGACTCTCCAGCCAATTGCTAACTCGTGAAAATTGGAGTTCCTGAACTGTCGCCCCTGGATTCCAAAAAGTTCAAGATGACAAACAGGACTTACTTGGACTCCTGTAGTTGGTAATAAATCCAGCGTTTTGTTTTTAGCATTATCCTGGGGAGAGCAGGCTTTTAATACTCTTTTCCGCCGCTCCTCCGGACAGGTAGCACAATCTTTGTGAGCACACCACTGACGATAATTAGCAATAAGCTGATCTTCCACACGTTGTCACTTCACCGTGATCAAACGTTTTGGTCTCCCCACCGCTCCTCTGTTGCTGGGGGTAGGGTGGGGGTGGGGGGAACGGATACCACTCTGTGAAGAAAATGCAAGATGCCGTCAGGTCCGGAAGCACTAGCAGGATGGAATCAGCTGAAACGCAGCCACGCTGGAGTCAGTTGACAGCTACTCTCTTGATGAAATCGGGGGGGGGGGGGGGTGAATCCTGCTCTCTTGGTTCCTCCTTCCACAGCAGCAATGTCCAGGCAGGTCACTTGATGTTTCCGGAGTCCTTGCAAAGAAGTTGGGCGACTTCGGCAGTAGTTGTTCTGATATCTTCGATGGGTGTCGTCTCAGAGATTCGGGCAAAATCCCCTTCGTTTTGATATCTGAACCTCCCTTGTTCCTTCTATAGCTTTCTTTCATTCCCTAATTTTTAGTCACCATCCGCTTGATGCAACTATGAGGCCAGACTCGGCATGTTTTCTCCGTTATGTAAGGGAACTAGCTCTCGTCTGCATGATTTCAGCAAGCTCCCTCTCGTTTCCTGGATGCCTGCCTCTATCCGATGGTACCCAGCAACTACTACTTCTCTTGGTTTCACCCTCGCTTCCCTGACACGTCAAAACAAACCACTTGAGAATTTATTAGTGTCTGGCCACATCACGTGCCATCTAGGGACAGAGTTTCAGACACATTTTTGTCTGGGTGAAAGGGCAAAAATTTGGGACTTTGTTCGCAGGATGCGTTTTCTTGCATTAACTCAACGCTCTTAAAAGCGTCCCCAAAAATACAGCTTGGGCCATCAAATAAGGCGAATGTCCTCATTCTGGCCCCATAGGGTTCCCTCTGTGCTCTTCGGTGCCCGCATGGGGGTCTCCTCTCCACTGGGTGGAGCCTAGCTGCTTTCCCAAACAGAAAGCTGATTTACATACACGGGAATGTCCCCTATTCATTCTGGGTCCACTCTATTTCTTAACACCTGAAGGGTACTCCCTCAACTTTAATCCCATTGGCTAATGGTTCATGGTCACTGGTCTAACATATCAGTTAAACCCCCCAGGGGTATTCTCCTACACAACTTAGGGTCATTACTCTCGGACCTCCCTGGCCACATGACTGAAATTTCCAAAAATTCACCATTCACAGCGGCATCTCCACCTAAAGAAACTCCTCCTTTCTCTGGACTCAAATACATTTACATAATTATTCATTCACTTTTTCCTCAAAATACCTAAAATGCTACGCTATACAAAACCAACAAAACTAATTTATATTCCAGAAATTCCATGAACACTAAGCTTTTCACAACCACAATAACACAGTGATATATGCAAAAACTAGACATCAAATTTCCGTGATTTTCTAATTCACGTCCATACGCTCGAAATACCATAAAACTTGGCTACGCTACAGAAAATTTATGAAACTATTCTACATGCCACAAATACCAAGCATTTCACAACAAAAATAGCAATCAGTATATGCAAATCTAGGCAAATCAAATTCCGCGGTTTCATTAATCCACGCCCTCAAGTCCGCCATTGCTAATTACAAATTTTCACCGAATCCTTGATTTCGATCCTGGACCTATTATACTCCAACCTTTGCAAAGTCGCACCATTCGGAGTCTACCTTTTAAAGCTCCCAAAATCTCATTGGCACTTTTGGCTCCGGGTCATCTTTCTGAAACCCACATTTTGCGCCACTCACTCTTGGGTCCACCCCTGGTATGGCTGAATCTTATCCACATGCACTACCCTACTAGGCCGGTTTCAGAATTTGATTCTGTAGAGTACATCGTTCAGTCGTTTCTCAACTTTATAGGGCCCCTCCCAATGGCGTTGCAGCTTCGGGGAACGGCCTCTTCTCCTCCAAGGATTGTAATACCACACTAAATTGTCCACCTGGAAGACCGTGCTGGAAGTCCCCAAATCATACTTTGTTTTCTTCCTGTCGGAGGCAATTTTATGTGTTCCCAAGCGAATTTGTGGACTTTTTCCAGTCGCTTCGCCAGCTCTTCGGCATACCCACAAGCTTCCTCCTTTGGCGGCTCCATCCGTCCGAACAGAAGATCACAAGGCAGGCGTATCTCTCTCCCATATAATATGGCGCTGGGCGTCAGCCCTGTTGACTCTCATGCTCGGCCGACCTGTAGGCCATCAAAAACATAGGAATCAGCCTGTCCCAATCCCTCTGATTTTCCTCGACGAACAAGGAGAGGTGCTGTGCAATTACCCTCATTATGCTCTCTGCCATTCTGTCGCTCCTGGGCCACATTGCAGTCGTTCTGGTTTTCTTGATCCCCATATGGTCGCACATTGCTTTCAAGACCTGCAACTAAAAATTCCAACCTTGGTCTGAGTGCAATTGTTGCATAACCCCATGACGGGCCCAAACATGGGGCAAGAGGAGTTCACTAACTTTTGTCGCCTCCAGGTTAGGCATGGGAAATATCTCTGGCCACGTAGTGTAATAGTCCACTGCTTCCAAAAGGGACCAGCTCCCATCCCGAGTAGTGGGAAGCAGGCCCATCACGTCCACTGGCATTCGTTCAACAGGTGCCCCCACATTATAAATCTGCATCTTCCCCCTGCTTTTGGTTATAGGTCCTTTTCGTGTGCTACACAATTCACAGCGGCGATGCCATCTCTGTATGTCTGTAGGACAATCCTGCCAATAAAAACGATCTCTCATTTTGGACAGGGTCTTCCTGACACCGAAGTGCCCTCCCGTTGGGCTGTCGTGCAATTCCAACAGCACATCCGTTACTCGAGATTTCGGCAGAACTAATTGCAATTTGCTGTTATCGCCCTTATCACTTTCAAATTGTCGGTACAGCACACCATCTTTTAGCAGTAAAGATTCCCAATGTGCCCAATATGCTTTAACGCTCGGGCAGTAACTGGAAACATCGCTCCAACTAGGACGCGAAGGTGAGTTTTCTTTCCAGCGAAGGGACTGTACCCACATTTTCATCTTCCATTTGAGCATCGCGCAGGAGCTTCAGACCCCACGGGTCATCAACCTACGGAGATGCAGCCCCACCCACTTGGCACACCTCAATCTCTTGTCGCTGCTGCTCCCTCTTTCGGTCCATTCGCAGCGGGAGCATTACGGTGGGCTGAAAAAAGCTTTTTTTTTTTTTTTATTTGCGTATCGCCTACTGCGGAAAAGTTGCCATTTGGGTCAACAAGAATACAAAATAAATTTTTTTTGAAATCGACAAATATCTTGCATCTCCGCACGGCGCACTAAGTTCGCGCTTTTCCGACTGCATTGGGCCGTAAGCAAAAACGGATGGAATTTTGTTGTAATTAAAATCGAGTAACCTCTAGTACGGAAAAGTGTCCTTTAGTGTTCCCAATAACAGTTAAAAAATAAGTTTTGAAGTTGACCAATACGCTACATCTCTGCACTGCACACGAAGTTCACCATTTTCTTCCCACATTCGGCCCGTAGGCCTAGGCTAGGTAAAGGCATCCTGTCATGTAGGGGATCGGATAAATCCGTAGGAAATCGTACTGTTCTGAGTTCATCATGCGTGTGCATGTGTAGTACACTCGGTTTGCTTCGCAATGTGTAACGTGTAGCTCTTCACCTGCTCCCAATGTCACATTTGGAAACAACCCAGAACTTACCACGAGGAGGTGGCTACATTTCGAGTTCCACCAACCCTCCAGCTCAGAATTTTATTTCTATGTGGTATATCTTGTTCGGCAATCCGCTTTACTCAAAAAATGCGGCATTAATTGCCATGATGCGATTGTTGCTCTTTATGAACGAATCTCTAGCTTCAAATCCACACTCTGAGTCAGCTGCTTCGGTCACCAGTTTCATGCACCGTTCCACAGCTTGCGTATGGCAGTGAAACTGGGTTATTTCTTTGCCAGCTGCGGCAGAAGTTGTGATTAGTCGATCCAGATCTTCGTCTGAGATGTGTTTTGTCAGGGGTGGTTCGGTAAGATGCGTTTTAGTCCAATCGATCATATCGTAATGTTAATTAGCATTCAGATTTAATTGCAGACTTCAAATTCTCTTATGACATCATTCATTTGTTGTTATCTAGCTTTCTTTATTCTTCCCCATCCAAGAGCTCTAACCTGTGTGCGTTTGTTCGCAATCATACTTAGCAATATGTTCTCTGGGTGACTGAAAAACGCGTTTCTCTTGATAACTACATCAATGATTACTTTTCACTTCAAATCCATGAAGCGCGATAAGTTGATCAGTTTCCAAAAGTGTTTGGCTCATTCTGTGCACGAAGGCTTCTTTACGGAAAACCAGACTAGGGCATATACCTCCATGATGTAGTTGGCAACACACATCAAAGTTTGCAATGGGTTTTGAGTGGCGACATAGAGGCGGATGACTCTGTTAGCTGCCGTCAGCCACCGCGAATGTGACAGTGGTCCTGGATTTCTTCTAGAAAGGCTGACATTACAGTCTCCCTGTGACACGGCGCAACAGATTTCCAGTAAATGCTGGTCTGTACTCGGTTCACGTGTATCCTGCAATTCTTTCATGTGTTCTGTCCATTCTACATGAATAGCTGCAAAGTCAACTACTAGGAGGTTTTCACAGACGCCGAGAGCTGCCCCAATCTCTCCTGAACGAGTTGTATGACCTGTTGATTTACCATTGAGTTCATCAAGCAAATGGCGAAATGGAAGTTCATTGAAATGGAACAAGCACACAAGCCACTGCAAAGAACATTGCAACTGAAGTTCCAGTTGACGTATAACACAGTTTTTCCTGCCAGTGTTGATAAAAGCTCCATCGCACTCTAAAGCAATGAGAAAACTTGAGTCAATGCCATTAACTTTTAAAAAAATAATAATAGTGATGCTGTTTACAATGCTTCTGCTATGACCAGAAGTGGGGGTCAAATGGCCAAGGTACTTCGATCCAGGCTCCTCCAAGAGAGTAATTTGCTCTTCTTTCTTCTCGGAACAATAATATTTACTATTTTTCTTACCTAGAAACACAGTTGAGTCATTCCTTCCATCAAAATAGTCTGCAAACGACTTTTCTGTCTGAGCTTTTTCCTTTACATCCTTAGCTTATTTTTTTCACGGATAATTTTGTTTTTATCAATGACCTTCTCGAGACTATTGACTGTAATGATGCCCAGTAGAGATTCGTTCATAAGAGCAACAATTGCATCACAGCAATTAATGCCACATTTTTCAAGTAAAGCAGATTACCGAACAAGATATACCACGTAGATATAAAATTCTGAGCTGGAGGGAGGGTGGGCGGAACTCGAAGTGTAGCCACCTCCTCGTGGTGAGTTCTGGGTTGTTTCCATATATGGCACTGGAAGCAAGCAAAGAGCTACACATTGCAAAGCAAACCGAGTGTACTACACATGCACACGCATGGTTCACTCAGAACAGTGCAATTTCCTGCGGATTTTTCTGATGCCCTACATGCTAGGATGCCTTTACCTAGCCTAGGCCTACGGGCCGACTGTGGGAAGAAAATGGTAAACTTCATGTGCAGTGCGGAGACCAATTTCAAAACTTTTTTTTTTTTTACTGTTGTTGGGAACAAATGGACACTTTTCCGCACTAGGGGTTCCTCGATTTCAATTACAAAAAATCCATCCGTTTTTGCTTACTGCCCAATGCGGTCAGAAAAACGTGAACTTAGTGTGTCGTGCGGAGACGTAAGATATTGGACGATTTCAAAAAAATTCTTTTGTTATTCTTGTTGACCCAAATGGCAACTTTTCTGCACTAGGTGATATGCAAATACGAAAAAAAGTTTTTTAGTTTTTTTCGGCCCACCCTATAGAGCACGACTCGGAGCACGGGCGCCAAGACATTGCGTCCGCGTTTTTGTGTGAATTTCCTTGCTGGTGTTCCACATTGAAGTCATACTCATGTAATCGTTGAATCCAGCGGGCGTCCTGTCCCTCTGGAATTTTTTGAAGTTAAAGAGCCATCACAGGGCCCCATGATCCGTCCGGATCAAAAAATTTTGCTGAAACAAAAAAAGTGGTGCTAAGAGTTCCTTGTGGGTTACACAATAGTTTCTTTCTACCCTAGAGAGAGATTTACTGAAATAGGCTATCACTCTCTCCTTGCAGTCTTGCACCTGGGAGAGAACGTCTCCGTTTGCCACTTAGGTAGCATAAGTATCCATAGCGAAAGGAGCCTCCGGTTGGGGAAAAGCCAGAATTTATGCTGACACCAATGCTGCCTTTAACTTTTCAAACGCCTGTTGGCACTCCTCGCTCCAATAGAACTTGACGTTTGCCTCCGTCAACCGATGCAGCAGGCTGGCATTTTGTGAGAACCCCTTGATGTACTTCCTGTAGTACGAGCATAATCCCAGAAAGCTCCTGATTTCGTGCACATTTCGTGGCTGTGCCCAGTCACTCACCACCGAGCTTTTCTCGGGGTCAGTCGCAACTCCCTGTGCGGAAATCACATGCCCTAAAAATTTTACTTCTCTCTGTGCCAAACTGCGCTTACCTGGATTCAATTTCAACTGGGCGCCTCGGAGGCGGGAGAAAACGGCTCTCAAGTTTTCAAAATGTCCCTCAAATGTAATACTGCCAACCATCATGCTGTCGAGGTACACCACGCACGTTTCGAAAGGCAGTCCATGCAGGACGGTCTCCATGAGGCGCTCGAACATACTTGGGGCGTTACACAGCCTGAAAGGCATAACCCAGAATTGCCAAAGGCCATTCTCCGCCATGAAGGTGGTCTTCTCCCTATAATTAGGATCCACTGCGATTTGCCAGTACCCGCTTTTCAAATCTATGGTTGAAAACCATTCCGACCCTGCCAAGCGGTCAAGTGTATCATCAATCCGAGGCAGTGGGTACGAGTCCTTCTTCGTAACCTCGTTTAGCCAATGATAGTCCACGCAGAATCTATAATTGTTCCCCGAACGCTTCTTCACTAGAACTATAGGTGAAGCCCATGGACTGGTGGAAGGTTCCACTAGTCCTTGCCTTTCCATCTCTTCGATCATTTTATACACCTCGTCCCGTTTCACCAATGGCAGGCGCCTCAGCGACTGTTTAATCGGCGAGCTTTGGCCTGTGTCTATTCTATGCAGCACCACCTCAGTATGACCGTAATTGTCTTCCCCTTCCGCAAAGATGTCACTATTTTCTCTCGGCAGGTTCCGCAATTCGCTTTCCTGCTCTGCACTCAGACTCCCATTTGCCCTCTTATCAATTCCTCCAAATGCGGGGGCTACTCTGGGGGTATCAAGCTCTCCGAAGGGCCCTCCGTTATACTAACACGGAAAACTGAAGCAACCGGCTCCATGGAGCAAAGTGCCGCTCCCTTTCTCAGAGTATTAGGTGCATCTCCTATATTCAGCACTCTGCCATGGCTGCACTATGGTCTTTGCTATGAGCAAATTCTTCAGGGGAGGTGAGAAAATTCTTTGGGGTAGGTGAACTTTCTGACATTTCGCAAACGTCCATAAGGAAGGGTGCACTATCATCAGTAACCTGGCCGACAACCACCGCTTCACTTAGCGCCGGAATTATTATATCCTCTTTGACTACTACTTCCTGTTTCCTTGCTCCCAGCTTGCAAAAGCTCCTAGTCAAGAGAGGTAATTCCTCAACCTCGCTCCGTAGCATCCCGTGCTGCAGATCTAGCACATAGCCATTCCGGCACAAAAAATTCAGACCGATAATGCACCGATCTGCAATGTCGCAATCATGGCCGTATGTATGCAGGACCGATTCCCAATCTGAAATCAAAAGTCCGCTATTCCCTGAGCCACCACCTTTTCCCCATTCACCGTTCGCAAAATGATGCGCGGTTCTGTTTTAAGGTGAACTGCCGACCCTTCAACTACATAAAAAATCAGAGCGCATCAGCGTCGCATCTGCACCAGTATCCAAAACAAAATCGCAATCCACGTCATTTACTTTTTCTTCAACCACAAGCCCATTTGCATCACCCGCCAGCCCTGAGATGTGCACTAATATTTGTTGGGGCTTTTCCGCTGCATGAGTCAATTTCCGTCCCACGAAACTGGCCTTTGTGCGTTTTTCACAACCCTTTCGTTAGGTTTCGTTTCTGTAACGTTGTTTCGATGCTTAGGGCAATTTCTCCACTGATGTTTGGGGGACCCACAGTCCCAGCAGCAAGCACCCCTTTCTGACGGGCTTCTCCGACGCCACCCAGAGGGCGACGATGATAGACGCCGCGAGGAGTTCCTTTCCAGCTAGCTGCTCGGCTCTTACCCAGTCGCTCCTCTAACTTTTATTTCTCTCTCAATGCCTCTGACCAAATTCTCCTCCTGTCTGTTGGGGTGTTTGGGCGTACATTCAGCAGCGGTCTCCAGCCTCAGACTTTCGTGCGCTTTTCGAGTGGCAGGACAAATCATATTTCATAGCATGGAGTACTTCAGCCCACATTGAGGTGCAATCAGCCATTCAAACTGAATGCTGTATGTCAGCGTCCAGAATTGCGTCCACAAAATGTTGGTGTGCTATGTTATCCAGAATTTCGGGTGGGCACTGAGCATATGCTAATTGTGCGAGCCTCTCTATATCGGACGCCAGCTCCTGCAGGGACTCTTGTGCTTCCTGGCGCCTATTTTTTAGCTATATAACTCGCAACGGTTTGAGGTGTTCATCGTCAAACCTCAATTCGAGCGCAGCTACTAAACATTCATAGTTTAGCTGATTTTCTTGCGACAACGACTGCAGGATATTGGCAGCTGGACTCCGGAGTGAGGCGGCCAATGAGCACGCCGTTTCGCTGGAATTCCACCGGTTAGTCGATGCTACCATCTCGTAGCATTGACTAACCGGTGTAACTCCAGCTGGTTGGTTTGTACACCGACCAGCTGGACTTGCCGTCAAATGTACTAGGCTTGATCTTACTGACCTACTCGGATTGCTGCCCGGCAGCGAGACTGTTGCTACCTCCCCCCCCTCTAGATTTCATTTTCTAGCACTTTTATCTTCTCCATCTCCTTCCGAAGCGCCGGCTGCTCCTCGCCTTCCCTTTGTCGTGTCGCTTGCTGCTTTCTTAAATTCTCAATTTCCGATACTAAATGCTCCCTAACATTTCTACACTGAGTGAAGAACTCTGTTTGCAGTGTGGAACATGACTCCTGCACTTTACCTATTTGTTGGCCTACGTAACTCTGCACTCCCTTAACCTCCTCCTCAACATCCTTGCATAACTTTGTGGTTGTAGCTCGGACATTTGCAACTGCATGCTGGCCTTCTTCTCTTCGAGTTTGGCTACCCTTTCCTCCTGCCACTGCATTCTAAGGCCCCATTCCCGCGCTTTGAACGCTTAGCTGGGTCGTAACATTCTCTATTAACTCTTTCGCTTGGGTCTGCAACTGTGTCGTGAAATTCTGGGCCTGTGCATTGAGCTGGGGGGGGGTGACATTGCTAGTCTGAATATCTAATGCAGACTGAAAATTTTCAATCTGTGCTTGTAGCTGACTGGCAATCTCCTCTTGATTTAGTTTCTGGTTATTATTAAATTTTTCGTTTAGGTCGCCTAACTTTCCTGTTAAATCTTTTCTTTGGTCATCTTAACTTTTCTTCTAGTAAATTATGACTTCATGGCTTCCTCTTATTACTTTCAGTATTATAAATATTTAACGGGAATTATCGAGGATAAATTTATTAGGTACATTACCTCTCAAATTTTCGATCTAAACACTAGATCTTCGTCAGGAGTTCTTGTTTCCTTCTACTACTTCCACAGGTCTGGTGACCCTGCCTGATGGATTTTCCATCCAGCATGGTCATTGATGTTGCCACCTTGTGTCTTGTAAATTTCCAGGGATTCCTCTAATTTCCAGATAATTGCATGGGATTGATGTTTGATCACTTTTAAGGAGTCCCAGTCAATTTTGTGGCCAGTTTCTTGTATGTGCCTGTCTAATCCTGTTTTATTTGAGCTGTTCCTTATTGCTGCTTTGTGTTCTTTAGTTCTGGTGGTTAACCTTCTTCCTGTTTCTCCTATATATGGTAATCCACAAGAACAAACTATTTTATAAATGACTCCTTCCTGGAGTAAAGTATTTTCTACTTTTTGTTTTAGGGATGGTAAGTATTTTTTTAATTTTGTTATTCAAACCTGGAGCTAACTTAATTTTATATTTAGTGCTAATTTTTTTCAGTTTTTTAACAGTCCCTTGTGGTAAGTGACTTTTCTTGTGAATAAATATTCAATTTTCTTCTTATTTTTGTCTGTAGTGCCTGTTCTGTTCCTAGTAGGATTTTCGTCCAGTAGTTCACGAATTTCTTCTTTTGAAGGGTAATCATTTTCTAATAAGATTGATTTTAACTTATTTTTATGTTTTTTCTTAGCTTCTGAAGTTGAATTCAGCTTTTCAACTTTCTCTTTAAATTGTAAAGCTACATTTTTCTTTATATAATTAGGGTGATCTGATTCATAATTTAAAATTTTTTCTGTATTTGTAGGCTTCTTTTAGTGCTGATTTTTTTCAGTTTTTTAACAGTCTGTGGTAATATATTTTCCTTCCCACTTCAAAGTAATATCTAGGTAATTTAGCTTATTTTCGTTTTGCTCTTCTAAAGTGAATTTTAGGGATTCATCTTGGGCATTAAAACCTTCTAGGATTTTTGATGGGTATCCACTCGAATCTTGATCTATGATGAAAAGGATATTATCCATGTATCTAATATACATGCAGAAAATTGAAGGTTTCAATAGGAAGGGCTCTTCTATTTTACTTACATAATAATTTGCTAGGGAGAGGTGCTAATGACGTACCCATTGCTAGCCCACTTCTTTGCTTATAGAAGCAGCCTTGGAATTGAAAAAAATTGTTGTTTAGAGCAAACACTAAGTTCATGAAGGCCTATTGCTTCTTCTTTATTGTATTCATGAAACGCTACTTACATAGGTTTGAATAACAAAATTAAAAAAATACTTAACCATCCCTAAAACAAAAAGAAGAAAATACTTTACTCCAGGAAGGAGTCATTTATAAAATAGTTGTTCTTGTGGATTACCATACATAGGAGAAACAGGAAGAAGGTTAACCACCAGAATTAAAGAACACAAAGCAGCTCAAATGAAACAGGATTAGACAGGCACATACAAGAAACTGGCCACAAAAATGGACTGGGACTCCTTAAAAGTGATCAAACATCAGTCCCATGCAATTATCCGGAAATTAGAGGAATCCCTGGAAATTTACAAGACACAAGGTGGCAACATCAATGACCATGCTGGATGGAAAATCTATCAGGCTTGGTCACCAGACCTGTGGAAGTAGAAGGAAGCAAGAACTCCTGACGAAGATCTAGTGTTTAGATCGAAAATTTGAGAGGTAATGTACCTAATAAATTTATCCTCGATAATTCCCATTAAATATTTATAATACTGAAAGTAATAAGAGGAAGCCATGAAGTCATTGATTACTAGAATTAAAGAAGATTACGGGTAGGAAACGCGGCAGAGCGTCAAGAAATTAGAAAGAATTAAGATTAAGTTAGATCGTTTCCAGGATCAAGTTAGTTACTTTAAAGGATTGCAAGAAAGCGGAATTTACTCCCCAGTCATTAAAAATAAAGCCTAATGTTTCAAAATTACTAACTATTAACTTCAACAGGAATGTAGAACGGAAAACCATAGCCGGAGCCATTCGGGAAAAGTACAAAAAAAGCATTAGCGTAAACAAGAGATTGGAAAATACAATCTGAAATTCGGAACTTTCTTTTTAAGTGAAATTATAAAAAATGAATTGAATACTTGGCTAATACGCGCAGTAAGAGATAAAAATAAGAAATTCCATGATTCTCTAAGGAAAAAACGGGGAAAAAATCCGCCCCGCTGCTCTCGTAGTACCACGTGAAAGAGCGGAACTAAAACACGTGGTAGATCTCACAAATAGCGCTGAAAGAGAATTGTTAAGTGCTTTGTATAAAGGATGCAACTTTAATGTTCACAGGAACAAGGTAGATAAGAAGAAAATAGTGATGGAACTTGAATGCATAAGTTATTCTCTGGAAAGGCAAAATCCTGAAGCAGCATTAGTGCTAAGGAAAGAATATAATTCTTGCCTCTCTAATTTCAAGGTCATTCAGCGGAATGCCAATAAAATCTTTCGAAGGAAGAATTAATAGCCCTGGAAAAGTTCAAAAAGAACTCAAACAGTTGCAGTAAGAGCAGATAAAAGCAAGAAAATAACCCTAATTAAAAAAGCAGATTATTTGTTAAAAATGGAAGAACTAAGCAAACCAATATATGAAAAATTGGATAGCGATCCGCTAGAAACGACGATCGCAAATGATAGAAAATTTCTCTTTTGACTTAAGAAGAAAAATATGATTTGTGACAACTTCAAAAATTATTCAAAGATTACCCATCATACTCCGCAGATGTATGGTTTGTTAAAACTGCGTAAAGACAGACAACCTATCAGGCCTATTATTGAATCAAAATATTCTCCTCTGTCCAATTTGAATTATTATTTGCTGTTTCATCTATCAAAGTTGCTTCCTAAACCTAAGGCACTGATAAAGAACACTGAAGAGCTATTGAAGAAAATAGAACTTCCAGAATTAGAAAACCCTTCCATGGCAAGTTTAGATGTTGTGTCCATGTATACGAATATAAACCTGGACAAACTTGTAGATTACATAGCAGATGACCTACCTGACCTAGTAGTGTTTCGTGAATACAGTAAAGAAGCAATAGGCCTTCATGAACTTACAGTGTTTGCTCTAAACAACAATTTTTTTTTCAATTCCAAGGCTGCTTCTATAAGCAAAGAAGTGGGCTAGCAATGGGTTCGTCATTAGCACCTCTCCTAGCAAATTATTACGTAAGTAAAATAGAAGAGCCCTTCCTATTGAAACCTTCAATTTTCTGCATGTATATTAGGTACATGGATGATATCCTTTTCATCATAGATCAAGATTCGAGTGGATACCCATCAAAAATCCTAGAAGGTTTTAATGCCCAAGATGAATCCCTAAAATTCACTTTAGAAGAGCAAAACGAAAATAAGCTAAATTACCTAGATATTACTTTGAAGTGGGAAGAAAAATATATTACCACAGAATTATACAAGAAGCCTACAAATACAGGAAAATTTTTAAATTATAAATCAGATCACCCTAATTATATGAAGAAAAATGTAGCTTTACAATTTAAAGAGAAAGTTGAAAAGCTGAATTCAACTTCAGAAGCTAAGAAAAAACATAAAAATAAGTTAAAATCAATCTTATTAGAAAATGATTACCCTTCAAAAGAAATTCGTGAACTACTGGACGAAAATCCTACTACGAACAGAACAGGCACTACAGACAAAAATAAGGAGAAAATTGAATATTTATTCACAAGAAAAGTCACTTACCACAAGGAACTGTTTGAAAAACTGAAAAAAATCAGCACTAAATATAAAATTACGTTAGCTCCACGTTTGAATAACAAAATTAAAAAAAATACTTACCATCCCTAAAACAAAAAGAAGAAAATACTTTACTCCAGGAAGAAGTCATTTATAAAATAGTTTGTTCTTGTGGATTACCATATATAGGAGAAACAGGAAGAAGGTTAACCTCCAGAACTAAAGAACACAAAGCAGCAATAAGGAACAGCTCAAATAAAACAGGATTAGACAGGCACATACAAGAAACTGGCCACAAAATTGACTGGGACTCCTTAAAAGTGATCAAACATCAATCCCATGCAATTATCTGGAAATTAGAGGAATCCCTGGAAATTTACAAGACACAAGGTGGCAACATCAATGACCATGCTAGATGGAAAATCCATCAGGCAGGGTCACCAGACCTGTGGAAGTAGAAGGAAACAAGAACTCCTGACGAAGATCTAGTGTTTAGATCGAAATTTTGAGAGGTAATGTACCTAATAAATTTATCCTCGATAATTCCCGTTAAATATTTATAATACTTAACTTTTCTGTAAAATTTTTTCTTTGCTCATCAAATTTTTTAGTTAAACCTTTTATCATATTTTTGAGTTCTTCCATCTTTCTACTCTCTGCTCTTCTCGTGGGCATTAACAATTACTCTCCACAGAAATTAACTTGCACACGGAGAACTCAGCTTCTAACAAGGGCAAGGAAAATTTTGAAGTCCACAGTCTCTCACAAACATTGCGCACCACCAAATAAAATGTTACGACCGGGGCTGTGAATCGGTCGCACTCCAGGTTCTGTTATGGATACAGCAGTAGTTGTTCTCAGAGATTCGGGCAAAATCCCCTTTGTTTTGATATCTGAACCTCCCTTGTTTCTTCTATAGTTTTCTTCTGCTTCCTAATTTTTAGTCACCATCTGCTTGATGCTACTATGAGGCCAGACTCGGCGTGTTTTCTCCGTGTAATGTAAGGGAACCAGCTCTTGTCTGCGTGATTTCGGCAAGCTCCCTCTTTTCCTGGATGCCTGCCTCTATCCGACGGTACCCAGCAACTACTCCTTTTCTTCTCTTGGGTTCACCCTCGCTTCTCTGACCCGTCAAAACAAACCACTTGAGAATTTGTTTTATTAGCTTCTGGCCACATCACATGCCGTTTAGGGACAGAGTTTCAGACTCATTTTTGTCTGGGTGAAGGGGTGAAAATTGGGGACTTCGTTCACAGGATGCATTTTCTTGCCTTAACTCAGCGCTCTTAAAAGCGTCCCCAAAAATATAGCTTGGGCCATATTATTTTTGTAGCAGTACTTTCATTTCATACCTTTCACCGCTTTGAACACAGTGAACCCCCACTTTTGTGACCCACGAGCTGCCACTGGGACTAAAGTATGTTAACTTCTGTGACTCATTTAGTATTGCTGATGAAAACTTAGTAAATGGCTAAAGATTTTCCCTTCCTTCATTTTTTTTAAACTGACAAATCTCTGGAATTTGTGAAATATGTGAATTCATTCATGCAGTTTATTTTTAAGTACAAGAAGCTGAATATGGTAGTCCTCAATCCCCAAATTATGAAAATACAGCAAATTTCAATTTAGTTTAGGTTTTCATGGTATTTTTTATACATCTGATGGAGGAAATATACATCTGATAAAACATTTTATTGATATATAAGAGTATTAAACTGCAATGTTTAGAGTAAGTTTTGATTAAGTGTGCTTTAAATGTTTACAAAATTTATCCCAGCCCCAATGCTGAACATTTTTCATTCACATAGGTCAAATTTAAAACATATAACAGGACTGATTCTCTTAATACCCCGTGTTTAATTATTTAATTCTCAATTTTTTTTAAATGCATACAAGCATATCTGTTTTATGCTTTTAACCAAAAAAAAAAAAAAAAACCTAACAGATTCTGCGCATGGTACAGTATAATTTGTGCCTAGAATTTTAGCTACAGGTGCAATTTTGCACATGCCAAATTTTTCTAATTTTCCATCCTGGCCAGTAAAAAACTGTTAGCAAAATCTGTTAATTTGATAGGTTGCTGTCTAAACTGTCTTGCCGTACCACCCGTAATGGGAGAGAGGAATTTTAAACAATTACAATTTTTGAAAGTATTGAGTCACTCTAAATTATTTTTATAATGTTTTTTTTTTTTTTTATTATTCTTTTTCAATTCTGATACAGCGAGTTTAGGATATTTTTTTTTTTTTTGCCATTTTATTGCCTGCTTATTTTTTTTTTTTTTGTGTGTGTGTGTGTGAAGTGAATGTGGCTTATGTTTGCCTTATTTTGCTGTTCTTTTTATTTTTTGTTACAGTTTGGATTATTGAAACAAAATTATTTTATTGTCCTTTTTTTCTGTTTTTTGATTAAATCTAGTTTCCGATTTTCCCTTTTTTTTTCTTATTTTGTTTTCTAACAGCATATTATTCCTTCTTGAAACTTCAAAAATTTATTCTCCTGGACCAGTTAAATTTTCAGTACTTCAGTTTGTCTTACTAATTTTTCTTATTAATGCAACTAAATACATAATGCAATGCACAAAGTACAGTCTGCTATACTGGGAATTGTTTTGTAATGAAAAAAGCATCTCATCTAACTGCACCAAGAATAGAAAGAATGGTGTAAATATTTCACCCTCGAATTAAGTTTTTCATGTTTGATTGTTTCCAAGTATATTTTCTTTAAAGTACTTTATAAGCCAGTTGTTTAAATAAATGTAGTGAAATAATCATGTTTGGTTATTCCATTCTTAATTCTTCTGTTACACCAGAAGAAAAACAGAAGAATTAAGAATGGAATAACAAACATGGTTATTTCACTACATTTATTTCAATACTATACCATGAAAAGACAGGGTACACCAGGGTGGGCCCAGTTAAAAAAACCCACCAAAAAAACCCACCCGAGTGTTTTCAAAATTAGATTCTATTTTTGCTTCTACAATATTCTAAATTTAATCAGCAATAAAATATTTTCTTTTACAATTAATAACAATAGGGATAATGACTAGATTCTCTTTCTTACTTTCTTCTCAAAGGTGATGGTTTACCGATTTTATTACTTAGCAACACAAAACAAACCTTTCAGATCAGTTGACAAAGCAATCGATCTGAAATAAGAAAATTGAGCAATAATCCTGAAAATAATAAATGATTGCATATAAATAGCTTTCCACCTTAAAGAATAACTATAGAATAGACCAACATTATCTATTCATACTATAGGAAAAAAAAAGAGAGAAACAGAATATATAACATACTTAGCTTCTAACTAAAATATTACCTTTAAATAAAATTTGCCTGAGATATTATTTGTGTGCGGCATGTAAACTGCAATGGTTTTTGACTATTCACAAAGGTCACCTAAAAATTAAACAATTGTATAGATAATCAATTATTTTTGCTTTGTATTTTACCAGAACCTCAGAAGCGGCCTGAAATTATCATAGTTTTGTGACTCGCAATTTTCAAATATTTTCAAACCTCTTGAGTTTTTCTGCGAAACAGCCACATTTAAAATAATTAATGTAATCTCAGAGGTTTTAGCCAGTAACAAAACTACCAATCTACTGGAAATTTTGATCCATGCTGTGATCTTAAAAATGTATAAACTGAACAAGTTCTATGGCTTCTCTACCCCAAGCCTATTTCGTAACTTATTCCAAATTAGTTGAAACATAGAGAAAATTCTCTCAATGAAGGCAGATGAAGCTGGTACTGAATGTAGGCATACAAAAAAGTCACAAAATCCTGCAGGAAATTTTGAATTTGAACCCTTTCCAGACTTTTTTGCCATGATTTGCCACAATTTTACTGAAGAAAACTTGCTGACACTTTCTTTCATCATTGATAGGTAATAGTCTGTGTCATTAATTTTGAAAGCCTTACATCAGGCAAATACACGGTCGTATCAGAATAATATGACCACCTACCTAATAATGGGAATAACCACCCTTAGCCCGGATGATATGGACACAATGAGGCCCTGGAAGGTTCCCCGAGGCACACATGCCCATTTGGACTGCAGAGCATGGAGGTCATGAAGATGACATGGTTGTTGGTCGGCATGCCGAATTTGTCGATCCAAATAGTCCCACAAGTGTTCTATGGGATTGAGGTCGGGTGGTTTCACCGGCCAAGGGAGAACGAAGACATCGCTGTCGTTTTCCTGGAACCAGTCACACACACCCTTAATGACATGACAGGATGCATGTGGTCAGCGAGGATGGACAGGTAGCCATTGGCGTTCAGGGACCCATTCAGTGGTCCCAGGGCATACCTGGAAAACATCCCCTAGACATGCACACTGCCACTGCTGGCCTGTACTTGACTGACAAGCGTGTTCGGGTGTTGGTTCTTGTGTGTCTGATGCCATATCCGCCACCGCCCATCATTTATGTGAAGCAGGAATCTCGATTCATCGAAGAAGGCGACCTTTTCCGCTCTCCAATGACGGTAGTCTCATGTGAACTGCAGGCGTCATTGCCAATGGACATGGGTTAACATAGAAGTCTTGAAACAGCATCGACGTCGGAGACCTATGCATAACAGGGTTTGCTCTACTGTTATCGGAGATGCATACCAGGGTGCCCCAGCATTAATTTGCGTTGCCAATTGCTGTATTGTTGCACATCGATTTGCCTTTTACCTGTCTGCAGAGGCTTTTTTCTGGAGTCTGTCCTTTCGGGCTCAACGATTATGATGCCGGGAGCTACTTGGTGTGCCAGCGGTCCATTCTTGGTACACCCTTACTACAGCACCTCATGAACAGCCCACGAAGTCTGCTGTTTCACAGGTACTTCCACCCTTGGCGCTGTAACAGATGATCATTCCTTTTTGAATGTCCATCAAATCACTCTCTGCCTATTGTGCTCACGTTACGCACTATGGCTCATCTGTCCTGGCCAGCCGCTTATATCTCCGTGTGGTCGACCTTGTCACCTGCACTCTGTGACACTCCTGGGCGAGTACACAGTGATTCTGGGGGTGGTTATATTATTCTGATACAACTGTGGAATCAGGGTGAAATTTGAATATCCATTCTTCTGCAATACTCTCCTGTTCTTGGTTAAGTTTCTGACCTCTGTATTTCGAATCCTGGAGGTTTGCTAGAAGATGTGGTGCAAAAATTGCTTATTCAAACCTTTATAATCTAAGTGGTAGGGCTGCAGGATTTCTTGTAGTAAATCCAGCCATATTTCAACTGCAACTGAAATAAGGCATAGTACCTATGTGCTAGCAACAACAGATAACTGCTTTTCCAGATTCATAGCTTCATGGTAAATGCCCATGTTATCCAAGATTATTTAAAGAGATTGATCAAATTCCTCTATATGCTCTAAAAAAAAATATTTATCTGCATTTGTGGTAATAGCCCACAAATGTTTTAACACAGTCAGGATGAGAGTTGCACCTTGTTTCATTAGGTAGTTGTGGCATTAAGCCAGGCTTTTCTCTGAACCATCCATGTGGTTGATGTACGTTACGAAAATATTTTTGCACCTCCACAAACTGCTGTGTAACAGTCTTTGGGGGAAACATCTTTTTCTACCAAATTCAACGGATGTGCTGAGCATTCTTACATTATGAGAGTTGGATATTTTTTATTTAAAATTTTCTACAATTTTATCATTTTGTTTTTGCTGTCAGTTACAACAGCAAAAACAGGTTTTCCAAATTTTTCTTCACATTCCTTTATGGCCGCCTCTAATTTAGAAGCACAATATTTTACTGTTTTCTTTTCTGATCCAGTATCGTCAGCATACAGCAAAAAACTTCCTGTTCCGGTATGAACACTAATAGCTTAGACTGGCTCATTCTTCACACTGTACCAGCCATCTATGGTGAGAGTCAACCTGCCTAATTTTATTTTTTCTGAAAGCCGAGATTCAATTTCTTCTGCTGCAGTATCAAACCGTTTCTCACCAGTGGCTTTTGCTGAGGGTGGTTGATCATAATTTTAAACTGGTCCAATTCTGCTGCACTGAATGGTATTGTTGTTAGCAGCTTAGAAAAAATCAGCCATTATTTTATCTAGAGATTCCATTTGCCTTTTGTAGTTTTAAGGCAGAATTTACTCATTGATTGTTGCTTCTTTGTTTTTACAACAGTACTAAAAAACCCTGAGTGGGTTGGTTTTTCAAAAAAAGCCCGGGTTTTTTCAAACCCTGTGTAAAGATAGTGTACATGGATATTGCGAAGGTGCAATAAATGGCATTTAATATTTTTTAAACAGTTGTGTTTAATTTTCCTCTATAATTTTAATTATATCTTAATCTGTTATCTGCTTTATATCAGAATAAATTGTGTAAATAAATGTTTTTTTTAACAGTTTGTATCCCACTTGCATTGTCTGATTGCCGTACCATAATTTTTTTCCTTATAGTTTTGGGATACTAGAACTCCAAACCCTATGTTAACCATAAATTTGCCTGAACGTTGCTATTGTGCTGATGTGGTAAGACTTGTTTTATTGTTTTGAAGTGATTGAATGTGAAATATATTGTGTAGCAAATGCTTAAATTAAACAAGTGTTGCAACAAAGTTTTATGTGTTAATTGAGATTTAAGATTTAAATGGACACAGTAGTTATTTAAGTAATACACATCTGCATATGTATGTATTTAATAGTAAGTTTAATTGGGGCTTTATTTCACATTAAGTTCACATGAAATTGGAAAAGTGTTGAGCACCTTTTACTCATGCATGCTCTAGTTTCAATATTAATTTTCAGTTCAATCACAACTATTCATTTTTGATGTGAAACGTCTTTGTCGGCTATATCCCAAATCTTGTAACCATATAAACTTTGTTCTTGGATGCAACAGAAATAGTGTTATGGAAATGATGTTGCCTTCCATTTCCTCAGCCATGAGAGTAATGCTGCTGCTTGGTATGTAGTGCAGTTTCCGTAATGCTGCCAATTACTCATTGCTAACCTGGCTCAGGTTTCAGTCAACACATGATCATAGTGTTGTTAGTATCTCATTTTTCATTGGTGTAATTTTGGAAATTCAAATGCTGTTGTACCTAGAAATTGAAGTAGAACTATATAAATAACTTTTCTGAAAAAAAAATGAAGACAAAAACAAAACCCAGACACCTTGTGACAGCAGTGTTGTGAGTGGCAAGCGTAACTTTTGAAACATTATATACATACATACATATCACTAAGCTGTTCTGTGAGATTCAGAGGTTGGCTCCAAAAAGAAATACAAACTACCAGATATTTTTACTTACTGTTGTCGTATCAAAGTTCTCCATTTACAGTGATCTTGACATAAAACTCGGGCTTCACTGATCTGTTACACGCCGTACACAATATCTTTTATACTTCATACTCATAATCTTTTTCCCATGCAGACACCTCCTGAATCTGATCCACCCATGTCTTCCTTGGCCTTCCTCAGCCTTTCCTTCCTGCCACTTGGGCTAAAAAGATTTTCTTAGTAAGCATCTCATCACTCATTCTTTCAACATGGCCAAACCACCGAAGCATATTGGTCTCCACCTTGCTAACAACATTTTGCTGGCGGGTTTGCCTCCTCTGGGCGCTCCGTGGTAACAATGGCACGCACTACAGTAACTAGTGCCTCTGTGAATCTTGTAGAAGTGCCGGCTAGTTCTGTGACATTGGCAAAATGACCCCAACTCACTGGGTTTTGTTCCAGAATCCTTAGGTTGAATGACCAACTGGAACCCTCAGCTGTGGGCCAATCCCCCACACTGATGTACTTACCTGATTAAAAAGACAAAAAAAAAAAAAAAAAATCTTTTGAAACATTGCATAGTAATATTTCAATTTCTAGTGGTGTGATTTAGGAAATTCAAATGCTGTTGTCTTAATATTTGAAATAGAACTGCAAATATAAATACCCCCCCCCCCCCAAGGAACTTTAAAATCTTAGAAATCATTAAATATGGCAAAATCTTCTGCTGAACGAATTTAATTATATCAAGCTTGCCTTATGGCTTCTAAATGGATGAGACCATGAAAACTGATAACACCTCAATCATCAGCCCAAAGGTCTCAATAATATGAAGCTTATTTAAAAATAGCAATAAAAATTGAAAGGGGTGGGGGTGCATTCAATGGCTTTGACTAGCACTGGGCTATTATCAACTGCACCAATACTAAAAGTTTGTCTGTACCAGAGGTGAGGAACCTTTTCATGTTGGAATGCCGCATTAAGTTAGCTGTAATTTAACAAAGTCGCATTCAAGAAACTTCAATTAGATATACTTCCAAATGTACATTATTTTGTAAAAATCTTACTATGCACTAACTAACTTCAAAAAATGAAGAAAATTGTTGATTCTAAAGTTAACTAACCTTTTGATGACTTTGTTGTGACTGCTTTTTGTTAGAAAGCATTTGAATATTTGGTTGCAACATGGAGGTCTGCACTTTTAGCTTATCTTCTAGATGGGCATCCGTCATGCGACCTTAAGGTCGTCTTGATTTGGGTCAGGTAGGAGAATGGAGATTCGCAGCAATACGTGGTTGAAAAGCAAGAAAGAATTTTTCATGCATGTTGCCAAAGTCGTTGGTTTTCCATTGCATTTTTCCATATTTCAACTGGATAATTTCTTTTCTTTAAAATGTGATCTTGTGAGAGCTCTGTCAATTTCATCTGTAGTTTTTTAGCAGCCACAGAACGAAATCATGAGTGTAGCAGGTGTCAAAATAGCCCTTATGACTTACTAATGTTTTAATGGTGGTCATCAGCAGAGTCGCAGAATATAGACGTACGCACTACGTGGATAGTTTCCAAATTTATTAGCAGATTTTGGCTTGTAGATTAAAAAAATAAAAATGTTATTTACAGCAATTAAAACACTTACTGAAGGCTTTACTCAGATTAATATATTTAATTCTATCTTAATGTGAGAATGTTAAACTATTTTTCACATCTTCCAATAGTGAGTTCTTTTGTTTTTGCAGACGTTTCTGGCCTCTTGATTTTATTAAGGCCTGTTCTCAATATATAGGAACTGTAACAAAAGTTCCATTTACACAGAAAGAATTTAAATTTTATTGCCAGGTTTCTCTTGCAGTTGCCAGTTATAAAATTAAAATCTTTTCCTTTTGTATTTTATAAGTCTACTATTTTTGAATTAAGTTGTTGAAAATGCTATTTATAATTTTTGAAGGTTCATTAACGGAACTGCTTTTCTAGTTATAAAAACTTTCTTTAATTAGTATCTTGTTTTTATGAGGTTCATAATTCAATATTTTAAACTTTTGGCCTTAAAGTCCATTTTACACACATTTCTACGCATTCAGTCATAATGAACTTTTGCCCTCTCTGGAATCTGTAATGTTCTAATAATTATTTATTGTGATATTAATTTTCTCTCTTCTAAAATAAAAATAATTGCTGCTGTTTTAGAAATTTCGTGACACTCTTGCTTTCCTAGCTCACAATGAAAAACGTATTGAACACAAAAATATAAAATTTACATTGTTTGTAGAGAATTGCTTGGAGAACATGCTGAAATAAACAGTTTCTCGATTCTAGTGAAACTTCAAGAGCTATTGTATTTCAAAGTTAAGGTAAGCAAAAAGTGCTATCAGGTCGCGTTCCGGACACACTAACAGCTACAGAACCACGAAACTTTGTAGGCATGTAGTGCCATGACCGAATTTTTGCACCTCATCGCCCTTTTTTAAAATTTCGATTTAGTTTAAGAGTTTCTAAATTTCACAAAATTCTCTATTTCACGATGGGATCCATTTAAAAAAACGGATATATGGCAAACTATAAATTATAACGTATTGCAATTTTTACAGCATAAACTTTACAACTATCGTCCCTTTTTTACAAAAAAAAAAGTCATTTTCTGATTTTTAAGCATTTTTTAAAGACTCAAAGGAAAGAAACGAACAGCTTGTCTGTTTTCATGATAACCACAGAGGAACGTTCTGGTCCCGTGACCTGCTGCCATGGTGATGCAGAGAATTTGTTGTGCATATGTTTTGTTGGCAAAGCTATCTCAGTTGTTTAAGGTGGACGTCAAGTAATTTTGCTTCCTATACTTCCATTGGAAAAACTTCTGTACACATTTTCTTCACAATTAATGCGTTCCCAAGGATGAAAATTTGAACATCGATTAAAATAGCTTCATTTTATAACTTGGAATACTTAATATTTTCTAAAGCATAACCATAATTATGCAATCCAACATTTGTTTGTCTACTGACGTCCTCAAAGTATAGGTCGCGCCATCTTTTTTCTGGACAATTAATGCGTTCCCAAGGATGAAAATATGAACATCGATTAAAATAGCTTCATTTTATAACTTGGAATACTTAATATCTTCTAAAACATAACCATAATTATGCAATCCAACATTTGTCTACTGATGTCATCAAAGTACAGGTCACGCCATCTTTTTTCTGGTTCCAACACCACCAAAGGAAAAGTTATTGATTTTTTATATAATTATGGTTATGTTTTAGAAAATATTAAGTACTACAAGTTATAATATGAAGTTATTTTAATCGATGTTCAAATTTTCATCCTTGGGAACACAATAATTGTGAAGGAAACGTATACAAAAGTTTTTTCATTGGAAATATAGGAAGCAAAATTACTTGAAGTCCGCCTTAATGGTTTAGCATAACGGTTTATGGAAATGCTTTTTGGACTGCTTTTGTTTTTCTAGGTAAATTTAGTAAGTGCCATAAGTTCAAACGACAAAAGTCCGACCTTCCAAAAATTAACGACAGTAAAAAAAAAAAAACTGAAATTTTGGAATAACAAGCCTTATTTGCTTAGACATGCAATAAAAATTGAAATCTATATGAATTTTCCAGTTTTTATTTCATGTGATATACTTGGAGATTGGGCTGCAGGGCCCGAGCGCTACTCTGGAAACGAGCGTAGCGAGCCTAGAGGCACAGCCCCTAGTTCTTTAAATTATCTTATTCTGTTATTGTGATTTGCGGGTTTGCAGCAAGTTTTTTGTTTCAATGGTTGTGTACGCAGATACATTTTATTTTTATACAACTCTGGCCATCAGTCTGGGGGCATTATTTTGTTGAATCTTCTTTTACTCTTTGGTATTTTAAATACAGTCATTTTAAGATTAAAATAAAAGACAAACAAAAACATACTAATAAGTTAGTAAAATCATGCAATGCATTGATTGTGATACACTTTCCAACATACCAGAAATCATTACTCAAGTTATGAGGATAATGGCTGTGGAATAAATCTCGCTCCCGTGCCCTGACCTTTCCCCATTTGAATGATATTCAACAGAACCGGTTCAGTATACCTCTGGAATATACTAAAGTTTTGTCACAATAGAAGCAATTTTAGTAGGATAATGGCTGTGGAGTAAATCTTTCTCCTGTGCCGTGACTTTTGACCCCATTTTGATGATATTCAACAAAACTGGTTCATTATACCTCCGGAACAACATGATAGTCTTGTCACAATCAAAGCATTTTTACCTAAGTTATGACCCATAAGGGCGATGCAATGGGTCCCGCTCCGATGTCCTGACCTTTGAACCCAGGTTGTCCCCTACCACACGCTAAAATTTCATTGAAATCAAACCATTTTTACACGAGTTATCATGCGGACAGATGGACAGACAGACAAAGCTGGAGCATATGTGCTTCAACCTATAGTTGGAAAGTGTAAAAAATAAAAAGGATTTGTCCTGCAAAATTTGGATTCACTCAAAAAGCCACTTAATGGCCTAGAAGGCCTCAGATTCCCCACCCCTGATCTATGCCAATCGAAGTGTCACCTATATCATAGCTGCCAAGTGTCCCGGTTTACCTGGATTCTGTCCGGTTTTGAAAATATTTTCCGGGAATCCGTTTTTTTTTCTGTTTTTTTCTTTTATTTATTTATTGTGCATGTTTTTTTTCCTCAATCTTATCAGCCATCATTTTTCTCCAGCGTCAACGATGGCTGGCTGTGGGAATTTGTAACGAATGGGAAAAAAAAATAAAAAAATTAATGTTAGTTTGTTAATCCACGACACTTTGAACGCCAAGTTGGTGTGCCCCCCAAAGGCTTGGAAAGTTGAAGTACTGGCTTTATGACGTCACATCCACAGTGCTCGCAGCCAACGAGCGCACGGCGCTTGTGCGGAGTTTTGTGGGAGTGGAATAGAAAGCTGTTTGTTTGCTAACGCTCAAGTAGAACGCCGATTCCGTACTTTGATCTTTCAAACGAAACAAGTTGTGTTGCAAGTTATTATTTCAGTTCACAACCCATGAATGGGGCATTTTTTAAGAAATACTCCGAAGAATTCAACTTGTAAAACCATCACGAAGGGTCAGTTTCATGCATATTGCACTTTCAGAGGTGCCAACCATTACGGTTTCAGCCACCTGATTACGGACAGGTTGGAAGAATTGCGGATTTCAACGTATTTCGTAAAAGTTCTGAATTTTGTGTCCTTTTTGTTAAAATCACGGTTTAAACTGCGATCGCATTTTGCGAATATATTTATAGTTCTTTTCGCACAAATGTGAAAACGTTTAATTGGTCTTGTTTCTAAGTAAGCGCCTTTGAAATTCAGATACTGGATACATCGGCAAAGCCAATATCGGACGGATGTCGGGTGAAGAATGGCCAGAGGATATTGGATGCATTGGCAAAGCCGATATCGGGTAAAGAACGGCAAAGCGATATTGCATAATATGTCGGAAAAGTAGATATTGGTGCAATGACGTCCACATACCTGCCAAGTATTCCAGATTTCCCGGAAGTTTTACGGAGGTTTGGGTAGTTTTACGGTCGGAAGATAGTTTCTTCCAGATTTTCGCCAAAATGGCTCGTGAATTCTTTTATACTGATGGAAATTGATATCATTGTTATTGTTGCTTAGTGTAAACTCCTGCTTTTGTTTTATCATGATCTCATAGTGATTAAACCTTATGTTATCTCATGTTTCTAGCTGTGAGCGATATTTATTTATAGATCACACACCCCTCACGCCAATCCTTCCAAACATTCCTCCCTCTCAGTGTTGGAATAGCTGCGCTACAGTGCAAATTTTTTTTTAATTCTGCGTCTTGCAGAGTTCGCCAAAATGCATAATTACACGTTAAGTACGCATCGAAATTTTACCAACACGTAAAAATACGCATCAGGACGGTATTTCGTCTTTCAAAAACGGAAGTAAACGAAATAAAGATTGTTTCCGTGACCGTAATTCCTTCTTCCTGCGATGTTGCCTCTGTCCAGTATTTTTGTTATACATCACTTTATTCCAAAAATATTTGTATTTCAGTTTGAAAATGGAGGGAAAATTTCCGAAAACGAAAATTTGACAGCACAAAAATTCCCCTGCAATCTTCAGGCATGAGCGTGCAACAGCTTCGATGAATTTCTCCTTTTCCGTCATAATTTGAGTTTTACTCGAGATTGATGCATAACTGAACAGAAATTTCGGGGCAGTTGGTAGCGGAGGAAAATGTTTTACGCTTGAAACTTTCAAAAACGGAAGTTAGACGCGATAAAGATTTCTCCCATAATCGTAATTTTATTTTTCACGCGATGTTTCCTCTGCCTAGTATTGTTGTTAAATATCATTTTATTTCATAAACATTTGTATTTCAACTTGAAAATGGAGGTGAAATGTCCGAAAACGGAAATTGGACGTAGCAAAGATTTCTCCTGTAACTGTACTTTCCCCCCGAACGATGTTCTCAACATGTATTCTTAAATATTCCCCAACCCCCAAAATAAGGTTTGCATTTCAGCTTGACAAAAAGAGAGGGGTAAAGATTTTTTTCCGTAATCGTAATTCTTTTTCCTGAAAACGGAAGTGACAATTTGTAAGAATTGATGCATGGTGTTCAAAAGTATTCATATTCTCAAATTTACACTATACATCCTTTATCTAAAATAGTGCTATCATGCATTCATGATGGATAAAATTCTCATCCAAGGGCATTAAAAAAAAAAAGAAAGTCACTGTCTTGTCATTGCTTAAATGAAATCAAGTTATTTCTAAAATTGCATCATTTAATTTATTAATAAAAAAAATCAAAACCTTGAAAATCATTGCAATTTCTGAACTCCATCTGTGAGTGACTGACACAGCAAAATAATTGAATGCAAGTATCATCAAACATACTGCTAGCACATCCCATACATTACCGCTCTCCCCTAATAATAGATAATCATGAATTAACAGTTCTGGTACTGTTGCAAATCTTCTTGATTTTAAGATAAATCTTCTTAATTTTAGGATAAATCTTCTTGATTTTATAGTGAATCTTCTTGATATAGGATTTTTTTTTGTCCAATATTAAGCAACATTCAGCTGTCAATAACCAATATCGGCTGGATATCTAGTCTATATTCATCCCCACTTGGGTTGTTAAAAATATTAACCATTAAAATAAAAGGGTCGTGTTATGAGGTATTTGATTTTATAAGGTTATTATGCATTTCACACGTTAAGTTCTCATGAAATACCCTTCCCATGCGTAAACGATGATGCTTCGTATAGTGATTACTTATAGGCACCACAGAAGGTTGGCACCTCTGCACTTTGTGTAACCCTGATTTCCCTGTTTGTCATGCTGGTCGTGGAGACATCGTTGCACATGTTGGAACTAACCAGCACATAAAAAATCATGATAGCGCAAAAAGTGTGTGCAACGTGGATCATTTTGTTTCAGTGCCGAATGATTTTAAAATAATTCACGCAGAAGTTCTGTTTACCGGATTTTTGTTGGAGCACAACATACCACTAGCGGCAGCTGATCATGCTTCCCGATTGTTGTCAGCTATGTTTCCTTACTCCCCAGCAGAGAGTAAAAAGTATGCATGTTGCAGAACAAAAAAACTTCACATATTGTTCAAGAAATGGCAAAACTTCATCCAGAAAATGTCCTCTGGGCTATTAAAAGTGGACCATTTTTCTGTCGCAACTGATGGCAGTAATGATGCTGGCAATCAACTTTATCCAATTGTGGTAGCGTACTTTGATAATCATTGCAAGCAAGTGAGATGCATGCCACTCTCTTTGCCATGCCTAGAAACCAGTTCAGCAGGTGAAAATATTGCCAAACTTGTGTCCGAATAATTTCAGTATCATGGTATTCCGTGGATGAACTGTCTTGCCTTATGTGATAACATTCCTCTTATGGTGGGGAGAAAAAAATGGTGACTCTCTGGAAAAAATAGTGTCCCACTCTCTAAAAATAAAACTCATAAACAAGGTTTGTTAATCTTATTTTATACTTAAATACTATTTTTTTTGGTAAATATTTCTTTATTTGTATTAAATAATTAACTGTAATAAAAAAAATAGAGAAACCTATAATATATAATTGTTATTTATAAATTGTAAATATGTGCACCGCCGAACGTGCGTTGATGTCCTGGTTTTTGATTTTGAAAAGTTGGCAGCTCTGCTATACACTGAGTGGCCACTTTATTATGACCACCCACTCAGTACTTCGTCGGGCCACCTTTTGCCTTTAATGCTGCGTCAATTCTTCGTGGCATGTACTCCACGAGATGTTGATGGGTGGTTTGTGGAATCTGAGACCATGCTTGATGAATAGCACTTTCCAGGAGTGTGAGATTGCAGGGTTGTGGATCCAGCTGTCTGATGGCTCGTTCAACTTCATCCCACAAATTCTCAATGGGGTTGAGATCTGGAGATTGTGGGGGCCACCTAAGCAAAGTAAACTCACCGGCATGTTCCTGAAACTAATCCTGTACAATATGAGCACTATGGCGGGACGCGTTATCTTGTTGAAAGTAGCCATTGGGATAAACCATCCGCATGACAGGATGCACTTGGTCCACAACGATGTTTAGATATGATGTGCCAGTCGGACGTTGATCAACACGAATTAAAGGGCCCAAAGCATGCCAGGAGAACATTCCCCAAACCATAACTTTGCCTTCACCAGCTTGAAGGGTTGTAGCAATGCATTTGGGGTCCATGCTTTCATGCTGTTTCCATCAAATTCTCACTCTGCCATCGGCATGGTGCAACTGAAAACATGATTCATCGGACCACATAATTTGTTTAAAATTATTGACTGTCCAATCCTTGTGCTCCTGTGCGAACTGGAGACGTTTTCTCTTGTTAACTGCAGACAGCAAAGGTGTTTGAACAGGCATTCGGCTGCCATATCCCATCCGATGCAGTGTACGGTGAACAGTGCATGCAGAGATCATTTGAGGGGACCCTTGATTAAGATGGTCTGCAATTTGCTGCACTGTTGCCCTTCTGTTGTCTGTTACCAGTCTGGACACTCTCCGTTCCGCCCAAGCAATCACTAGTCGATGACTACCACACGTTGCACGTACAGACCTAGTTTTTTGGCTGACAGTCCAGTCTTTAAACACTTTAACAACAGCTGCTCTGGAAAATTTCATGAACGCAGCGCTTTCAGTGATACTCCATGGCGCCGAGTTCCTACAATCATCCCATGTTGAAAGTCTGTCAAATCACATTTTTTACCCATCTCGTCACCCCCAAATCACTTTTACTACTGTCGCAAGCACTATGCTTTCCCTTTTTATACTAGCCTTGCCCTCTGGCAGCAACAGCGTGCAGCCATAGCTCATTTGCTTAAAACTGTCAGGTGGTCATAATAAAGTGGCCACTCGGCGTATAATGATGCTGCATATGAAAATCCTCTATTGAAATGTCTTTAAGTGTTTGGCCTATTGGGGACATCTGTGTTTCTGAATGTCTGCTTTCAAATGGACAAGTTATTATCATGGTTATATATATATATCTAAATCAAAATGTTAAAAACATAATTTCATTCCGGTTTACACCAGTGCTGTCCAACTCGTATAGAGCAGTGGGCCAGTGTATTTAAGAGGTAGAAGGCGGACCACAATTTTTTTTTGTGAAATATATATAAGATGTAAATATAAGGATGTCCTGCTGAGTTTATTAAACCTGATAACCGTTTTAATAAATATTAGAACAATTAAAATTTCCAGTTCGAAGAAAAAAAAATTAATGAGAGCACTCTGGATGATTAAACCCCACTAAAAGTTGCCGCTTGTGCACTTCGATGTATGTCATTGAAAATCGAATTAATTGTTAAAGAGTAGTCATTCATATTGTTCCATACCTGCGAACAACTACGGAATGTCTGAGTTTCTACGGATTTAGTTGTCTGACTACGTATTCTGCGAATTTTCATTTTTTTTTATTTTTCTATTATTTTATTATATAAATATATACACTGAAGAGCAATTGAATTAAGATATACCTGTCTAGTAACGTGTAGCACCACCTTTTGCCCTGATGACGGCGGAGATTCGTCTCGGCATGGACTCAACAAGACACCGGAAGCGTTAGGAAGCCATATGGATTCACGACCCCTGAACAAGCTCCCACAGTTCACAAAGATTTGATGGAGGGAGGTCAGAGCCTCGAATATCTCTCTCGATGGCATCCCAGATGTGCTCGATGGAATTGAGGTCAGGTGACCTAGCTGGCCAAGGAAGCGAGGTCACGTTGGTGGAGTGTTCATCCAACTATTCGGATACAATTCGGGAGCGATGGCACGGTGCATTGTCTTGTTGCAGGATGAGATCCCCAGTGGGATGTTGAAGACGCACAAATGGTCGTCCAGGATATCCCGGTAACGTTGACCTGTGAGGGACTATGTCACACGTACCAGGGGTCCCATTTCAGTCCACGTAAACAGTCCCCAGATGAGAATGCCACCCCCACCAGCTTGAAGAGTACCCTGCTGGCAAGAAAAATCCGTCGCTTCATGTGGTTTGCGCCGTACTTGTATCCTGCCATCCGCATGTACCAACGTGAATCTCGACTCATCAGTCCAGGCAACATTTTCCCACATGTCTAGGGTCCAGTGGCAATGTTCCCCTGCCCATGCTACTCTTTGCACCCTGTGATGTGCGGTCAGCAGCGGTACTCTCGTGGGACGATAGCTTCTGTACCCCATAGCGAGGAGATGGTTCTGGATGGTGTGGCTGCTTACACGTTTTTGTGCACCAGTGTTAAATTGCAGAGTGATTTCTCGCACTGTGGCCCGTCTATCCGCTGTTACAATGCGAGCTAGCCGACGATGACCCCGCTCATCCACACACTGTTTTCCATGGCAGTTGGCCCTTGCAGGGATGGTTTTACCAGATTCGATGTACTCACGGTGCACCTGTGACACAGCGGCTCGTAAAAATCCCAGTGCCTGCACGACTTCCGAGATGGAGTGACCCATTCGTCGGGCCCCGACAATTTGCCCACGATCAAAATGCGCTTAGGTCCTTCGTCTTACTCATACTGCATTCGACTCTTACTGATTCCCGTCGTATCACTCCTTATATTGTCGGATCGCTGCATACGTCATGTCGGTTCAGTTTACAGGGCCGCCCACAGCACCACATTTGCATAACGCCAGCTGTCTCTAATTCAATTGCTCTTCAGTGTATACTGTAGATATATAAAATTCTGAAACAATTCACGGAATTCCGTATTTTTTTTTTTTTTTTTGCCATAATTTAGATCATTTTTAAAATTAATGCAAAACTCAAGAGAATTGGGGGGGGGGGGGTATTTTTGGTCTGGGGATGGTATTTTGTGTTTCAAAACTTTCAAAAATGGTAGTTAAACGTAATAAAAAAATTTGTAATCGTAATTTTTCTCTCCCGTTGTTGCCTTTGTATCCAGTATTCTTGTTAAATATCATTTTATTGTATAAATGTTTGTATTTCAGCTTGAAACTGTTGGCAGCAATTTGTGAAAACGGAAGTTAGATGCCATGAAAACTTCCCCGTAATCTTCATGCATAAGATTCTTCCGCAAATTCGAGAAATTTCGCCTTTTTCATTATTATTTTGGTCATTCACACAGTCGATGCGCTTAAGTGAGCAGAAATTTTTTGAGGGGTGTTGGTGGTGATAGGGGATGGTGTTTGGAGAACGGAATTCCATCTTTACGAAACTTTCAAAAATGGAAAGTCAACAGAGTTCAGATATTTTCTGTAATCATAATTTCTTTTTTTCTCGCGATGTTACCCCTGTCCAGTATTATTGTTAAATAACATTTTACTGCATAAGTATTTGTATTTCAGCTTGAAAATAGGGTAAAAATTCCAAAACCGGAAGTCTGATGGATCCAAGATTTCTTCTGTAACCCCCCCCCCCTCTCCCGTGATGTTCACGCTCTCTTGCGTCTATGTATGCCGTGCAATAATGCTAATTACGTTACTACTGACAAGGCTCTTGGCAATGTTGGCAGGTATGCTGTTCCTACACTTTGACAGAAAATACCCTCTTGCATATATATATATATATATATATATATATATATATATATGGACTTTCAAACACCAAAATGCACTGATGTAGCAAATTATTGTAAACACCTGCATAATAATTTGTCGGGCCATGCCTGCCTTCAAAATGACCTTGATTCGACGTGGCATGGATTTAATGTGCTGGTATCGTTTCACTGGTATGTTCAGCAAAGTGGGTGTGATGGTGTCTATCAGTTGATGCATGTTCTTCTCCAGAGGAAGATCTTTGTTACAAATGCCTGTCAATTTCATCCCATGGGTGTTCAATTGGGTTGAAATCAGGGCACTGTGGATGACAATTTTAGCACTTTGAAGTTTAACATCTTGCTCCTGGAAACACCACGTGATGATCCAAACCATGTGGCATGGCATATTACCATGCAGATGGTCCTCTTCATCAGGAAATGCCCTATGCATGCACGGGAGTGCCTGTTCACAATTATGTTAAAATACCTCATGGCATCCAAACGCTGATCCAGAGGCATTAAGGAATGCAACAGTGCCCGCCATGAAAACATTCCCCACACCATTACACTGCCTCCACTAGCATGTACAAGTAACCACCAATTCGTGTTTTTGTTGCATCCACCAAAGTGGCTCATCCACCAGTGTGTATTTTAAGACTGAAAATAGTACTTGAGACCACGTGACCTTTTCCCAGTCCTCAGCAGTCAAGTTTCGGTGCTCCTGTACGCAGTGCCAGGGGTCAATCCAGATTTTTAAAGATGATACCAATTTTTGGGAAATTCTGCCTGTTTTTGTGAAATTTACCCTGGTTTTGTGAAATTTGCCTACTTTTTGTGTTTAGAGCAATTTTAATCCTCTATAATTATTATTCTGACATTAATTAGTTTTATTATTTTTTTATTTGTTATTTATATTTATTCTTATTCGATTTTCTGTTTCAATGATTTGTGCATTCAGATAGGTTTTTCTTTTTTTTTTTTTTTATACAACTTTGTAATTGTGCTCCAGATGAGATCACCAAAGTAGTAGTAATAATACTACTACTCCTGGTTGTATTGAACTAGGAAAGACATCAAAAGTCAAAAATTTTAAATGCTGGGGGGGGGAGAACTAACTGAACTAACGAAAAATAAAATAAAAATTCACTCGTATGTCACAACCAGATCCCCATAAATTGAATGGCCAGCACCACCCCATTATGCTCCATGGTTCGTATGCTCCTTGAAAACCATGAAAAGTCTGAAAACAAAAAGTTCATTTTCAAGTCCTTGAAAGTACTTGAAAAAAAGTATACAAATCTATAAATAGTACTTGAAATTTAGTTTTTTGTTTTTTAAGTAATGATATGCATATGAAAGAGCATGTGTAAAATAATTGTTTGTGCTAAAAAGTTGTATAGGAAATTTCTGTGTAGTTTTGACAAAAACACCAAACTGATCAAATATCGCAGAACTTGTGTTCAACCCAGGGGAGCGTGTGAATAACTGGTATTTGGCTATGATATCACTACAGAGTAAAACGTCAGCCATAGGAGTAAAATAAGTGTTATGATGTATTCACAAATTGTGATGGGCTTCTGTTTACTGGGGTTAGGGATGCGTTCTTTCTGGAGAGTGGAACTTCTAGGAATTGCTTGTGTTTCATGCATGGTCCCTTCGTCTCCTAGCTGCATTAAAAAATGCATCAAAGTCATGCACCAAAATTAAAAAGTTTAAGCAAACAATAAGTGGCATACCAGCAGATGAATAGGAAAATAATGTACCCTTTAAAAATTTTCCACAAAATAAAATGATTTTGAAAAACACCAAAACCGTAGAGCAATTCAAAGTTAATAAAATAAACCAACTGGGAGGCTGGGGATAACAGGTAGGTTATTGAAAGTGCGCCTGCCCTAGCTAAGATTAATGGTCTGAACTTACTGAAATACATACCTACTGACTGACCCTACAATACACACACATTATCATTTGGGTGTAAAAGTCCTTGAAAAGTGCTTGAATTTATTTTGCTTGGAAGAGTATGAACCTTGTGCTTCTCTTCTTGTAATTGCAAATACTGTGTTTCCCGGGATCCAGGTCTTTACGGCAAAAATTAATCTGAGCAGGGATGGACAAAAAACTCCGATGTCTTTGAGTATCGATGTTTGAAACTGCTAAAGAATATTTTCTAGGTGAAGTAAATGAATTTCTCTTTGTTGCATTCTTTTAAAGAGGAAGGGAATATAATCTTCTTACATCATGAATTAGTGACTTTTTCGCTGTTTTGTTTTGATATTTCATTGGCGAAAATAGTTCTTATTTTCAATGTTAAAGGAGCTGACACATCGAAGAAACTTTGAGGTTTCCACCAAAATATCAAACGTTTTAGCAAATACTATTGGTTACTCAATGTTGAATTAGTGAGTTATCACAAATATATATAACAGTGATTTTACCCATCAATGTTCTCATTGCTGCTGCAGATGGAAAAGATGTGAATGTTTTGGCTTTTAGGCAAAACATTGAGGTTTTCACTGAACATGGAAAATTTCCACCAATACTACCGTTGCGTGAATGTTTCGGGAATGAATATCCACCAATGTCTAACATATTGATGTTTCTCACCAATGTATGTGCCCATCCTTTCTTTTGAGTTAATCCTGGAAAAAAAGCCGCCCCGGTGGCGCAGTGGTCTAAGGCGCTGGCCTCTGATCATTCGTCCATAAGGGGTCCGGGTTTGAATCCCGGTCAGGCATGGATGTTGTGTTTGTCTTACGGCACTGGCTCTCTCCCTTCCCTGGAACCAGTGACCCTAAATTAGGGACGGGCGACTGCTTATAGCCCATTAAGTTGCTCACGGTGGTCGTTAAATGGAAAATGCATGTGAAGGTATAATGAAGGTGCAGGCTGCCAGAGGGGAAAATATGCTGCCATAATGCTTTGGGGTTCCTTCCACTGGCCGTTGCCTCAGTTGCTGGTAGTGATGACAATGTAATTGATAGGCATTTGTCAGAGACCGTTTTACTGAAAACAGTTCATAACAGCAACACCAACAACAGCAAAAAAAAAAAAAAGCACATTTTAAACATAAACAGTATTCAAGATGCCTCTTACTCTAAAATGTTTTTAAGATAAAAGTTTACTGAAAGTGAAGATACTGTTTAAGCTAAAAATATTTTTGTGAAGATACCACATGCGCATGCACTCGCGCAACAGTATCAATATTCGCCTGGATCGACTCCTGAGTGCAGATTAATTTGTCTGTTTTTAGTGAAGACTAGTGGTATGTGAAGGAGACATCTGCTGTTACAGGCTATTTAGACCAATGTGTGGTGGACTGTGTCTGCTAAAATTTTCCTCTTGACACCACTGTTGTGCTGCTCTGTTACTTGACATAGTGGAGCTCGTCTTTCACTTGGTACAGTTTTCTCCAGTCATCATTGCCCTCGTTTTTGACCACAGGAAGACCACTGACTTAATGTTCTGTTGTTTGTGAACCGCTCGTAAATGTTTTGATAAAACTGTTGTGCCAAGGAACAGATATTTTAAAATATGCAGTTTTACTCATACTATTTTCATTTCATCAGAAAAGTTCCTTCAGGATTTGAAGATAGTCAAACTGTTTCTTTGTTAAGCAAAACAGGTGTGTGATTATAAAGAGTACAGACATTTTCGTCTTTCCTGTGCAAAGCAATATTTAATGCACTTAAATGCTGCGTGATTGCTAATTTTTGTAGTACATAGTTTTGTCACTAGGGGATATAAGTGCTCATTTCTATTTGTACCATATTTGGAACCTTCATTTCTAAGAATCCAATTTGAAAAATCTCCTTTGCCTTGGATATTTTCCATTATGAGAAATGCTTTGTCTGTGATTTGTGAGTTTTTGTAGCACACATTTCAGCCATTAGTTGTCTAAAGTAGCCTGTTAGTTTGTGAATGTTTTATTGATTGTGTAGAAATCCAGTTGATATATCTTTTTTTTGTAACTACTTCAATTCACTAAAAAACACTGTTTACATTGTGCATTTTAAGTTATTAGCAGATTTCTGTAGGAGGCATAGATGAGTTTTCTTTCTTTCCTGAAATTTGTCTTCTAATTTTTTAATCTGGTTTGAGATTATTATTATTATTTTTTTTGCATCGGAAAAGATTCAAAAGACATGCTCATTACACCCCGCGAATTTGGTGTCATCTTTCTTGTTTTTACATAGTGTGCAAATTATTTTTTGGTGAGCTCTGTATATGCCTTTATAATCATATACGTATATATATATTTAAAAATATATTTTTACAGCATTACCCTATGGCTGTGGTTGGAACAGCAGGAAGAGGAATAATTGTTTACCAGCTTGAAGGGCAACCTCAGGAGTTCAAAAGAATTGAATCTCCTCTCAAGTATCAGGTAACAATGGCTCTATCAACATCTTTTTTGCTTTGGAGTTTTTTTATTATTGATAATTTTTCCATCGGTTTTTGTTATGATATTCATGTGAAAATTTCTGAAAGACAGGATTTAATTTTAAAAATTCCAGTTTTTGTCATATTTTAATGTTTGCACACCTTATGATCTGGTGTTTCTGCGTTTAGCTTGTGGGTGGTTGGTAAGAGAAAAAGAGAAAGAGCAATTATATTATTACTATTGTTTAGCATGGTTTTGAACAACAAATTTTTTAATCTTATTCATAAATCTGACATATCTTTACTCTTTGTGAGCAATATAAGCTCTTTTCATTTCAAACATTTATGAAAAAAATATCCAAAGTTTTCATAAACTGCAAATGCATTTAAAAACATCAAGGTTTTAGTGCTTTCCTCAGATAGAAGGTAACCAATAATAAAGTAAAAAATAATGAAAAATCATTTCTTGTTTCTGCATTCAGATCAACAGTTTTACATGCACACACACACACACACACACACACACACACACACACACACACACACACACACACACACACCATCATTGTCAACCATTATCAATCCACTGCTGGACGAAGGCCTCTCCAAACCTCTTCCACAATAGTCTGTCTTGTGCCAGTCTCCTCCATGTTACTCCCGCATTAGGGGTGGGTGGTTCACAAACATATGGAAAAAAATAAACTTTTACATACAGACCAGGACACCCTCATTTTTTTACATCTACCCATACTATTATTCCGGCAAAATTTCAACCTTTTACTCCAACTAAAAGATGGTGCTCAGAGCTGTCAAATTTCGACTTTGGTTGCATTTTGAGTGTTTTAGATAAAACCAAATTAAACACAAAAGTTTGGTTATTGGTTTAGATAAAACCATATTAAACACATTATTAATATTGTAAATGTATAAATAAAAGCATAAAAGTTCTACAAAATAAATATTTTCAGCTTTTTTTTTTATTTCCTATTTTGAAACACTATCAACGAGATTTTTTTTGTTGTCTCTGTAGGGATGATCTTTCGATTTGCTCCTACAACTTGCAAAAGAAACTGCTTGTTGTCCTCATCATTTGTTAAAAGTTTGATGAATTCTTGAATCAGCTGAACACCTCTCTCAGCAGTATCGTTCACCACTCTTAGTTCTTTCACTTTTTTGTCCCATTCCTATAGTTGATGTTATCATTCCATTCTTCAGGTGAAAATGTTAGAAAACAGTCGCTAATATTCAAACGAGAAAATACCTCAACAGTTCTTTCTGTTGTAAAGTCTCCAAGGCAGGTATCATCTTTCAATATTTTTAATTGCCCTGGCTATCTTACATTTCGTGAACCTTTTGCGTTGTTCATTCCTGCAATAATTTTTGCTTTTTTGTTTGCTGGCACACTATTTGAAAATAGGGCCAAACCAACCAATTCATCTGAAAGATACCACAAGTGATTTTCTAAAACTTTCCTTGCAGCTATTCCAATTTCAGAATCAATTATCTCATATTTTTTAAGGTCTTTCCATAAGTTCGGGTCACCTCCAGGAGCTTCAGCAGCAAGTGACACTTCTATATAGCCATGCTTTACTGTACAAATCGTCGGAGTTGCATTTCTTCCCTCTTAGTTATACGAAAAACTTCTTGCTGATCTCGGAACAAAAAGATTTTGAAAGCATATAGCAGTTTAGCCATCCACCGAGCATGATGAATAGCACCCGGTGCTCTCTAATGTATTTTCTCAGGTGGATTACCCAAAACGACTAATGTCAACTGAATTACCTCTTTATAATCATCTCTAATGATCATAGATTTATCTACTGATAAAAGAAAGACTAAGGTTGAATCTTTAAACTCTTTAGTGTCTGTTTTCAGTTCTATCCCCCAATAGTTTATTTGTTCAATTCCTTGCCAAACATTTTTAAATCTGGAAGATTGGAATTTCTGGGAAACACAACTGTCCTAAGCACCTTCGCCAAGATTAATTCCACGACATGGTGACGGCTGGCTAGTGACAATAGTTCACGGCCAATTTTTTCTCCAACTCAATGCATGCCTCTTTGCAACCAGTGTTTACAGTCGTCGTATCAAAACTTAAAGCCTGAATTTTTTTTCGACCGCCCAATGCTTTAATAGGGTAAAAATAGATTTTGCGCTGTACCTTTACCACACAACTTTGGCACACCAACAAGTTTTTCAATACCATCTCCCAAAACATATACAGGCAACCGATCAACCTTTCCTAATCCAAAGCATTCAGGCAGAAGTTTGCCGTCCCAATGAAGGACAAGAGGACAGTCAGGTTCGAATTCACTCATTGCTGACTCAACATATTCTTTTCTAGCTTTTTTTCTTGATCTTTCAATGGTAGTTCATGAAAGAGGAAGTGTACTAGGATCATGCCCCAAAGCTGCTACAACTGGAATAATCAAACGAAGTGCTTCACGATCAGATGTTGTGTTATGATTTAAAGCACCAGTGACATGAGATGTGAATAGTTGTGCTGTAGACAGAGATTTTTTCTTTTCAACATTCTGACCTGGACTCTTCTTTTCACTGGCTAAGAAGTCATCATCACTATCTGATTAGGAAACTGAGGTTTCTGAATTGCTGATTGAATAAACAGCTGATGTTGAAGCAACCACACCTGTGGCTTTTCTATTTCGTTTTTCTTCCTTTTTCTTTCTTTCAAGGATTCTGTCCTGCTTTTTCATAAGTTCTATGTCTTCATTACCCAAATGCATTTTACGCTTACTTAATTGATCTCTTAGGAAATCGCAATCTTCTTTGATTTTTGTTCTATTCGTTTTCGTTTGGGATTCTGAGGAGAGTCCTTTATTCTTTTCTAATAAAAGCCATGAATTTTTCCCAGTTTTTAAATCGCACAAGTTACAAGCATTGTAGGAATGTCAGCTTTCAGCCACACCTGCCCTACCTCTTTGATGGTCAATTCAAAATGCCAGTCATATATGACATAAATTCTCTCAGATGATGATGAAACTGCTGCAGGACTTGTTTTATTGTTGGTAACTGTTTTAGTGTGGACAATGAATCTAAACTCATGGGGCCAATTAGAAGAACTTCATTATTCAGACGTGTTGCTGACTGAAGCAATTTCAAGGAACTGAACTCTTCTGTAATATTATTTTCCTTCCGATAAAAACGTAGTATACACTATCTACCAGCAAGTAATTGGACACCTGTGATAGCAAAGGAAAACAAAGTTTATTCACCTTCAATACTTGGTGGAGCCTCCACGAGCGGCGATTACAGCTGCGATCCTCCGGGACATACCCTCAACCAGGCGTTGTTCGACAACTACCAGTATTTTCTTCCACTCGGCTTGGAGAAGACAGGTCAGTTCCTTCACCGATTTCGGACGGTGGGGGCACCCCTTAAGTTGACGCTCCAACTCGTCCCAAAGGTACTCGATAGGGTTAAGGTCCAGGCTCTGCACAGGCCAGTCCATTCGATTAAACCCATTGTCACCATACCAAGCCATGGTGGTCCTCGCAACATGACAAGTGGCATTGTCATCCTGAAAGTAACATGGGTCCACCTCGTAAAACTGCCACAACGTAGGAAGCGCATGGTCATCCAAAATGGTGCAGTAGGTCTCGCCGTTGAGTCTACCAGGATTTGCGACCAAGGGTCCCGTGCCATACCAGGAGAAACACCCCCATAGCATAATTCCACCGCCGCCAAACTTCACAGTTGGCACAATACATTCCGGCAGGAGGCGTTCTGCTGGCAGACGCCAAACCCAGACCCTGCCATACAAACGGTAGATGGTGAACCTAGATTCGTCGCTCCAGAGAACCTGTTTCCACTGATCAACGGTCCACTGTTGACATTCTTTGCACCACGTTAGCCGAGCAGCGCTATTGGACTTGGTGATCAAAGGCTTGTGGGCGGCAGCACATCCATGATAACCGAGCAGATGGGCTTCCTTACAGATGGTATTCATCGAAAGAACACTCCCGGATGCCTGTTGAAACTCCTTGCAGATGTGGCTCGTCGATTTGGTGCGGTTCTTCCGAATTTCTCTGGCCAGCACCCGTCGGTCTCTAACTCCCAGCTTTGTGGGTCTGCCGGGTCGGGGCACATTCAGACAGTCACCTCTCACCTTCCACTTGCCAATCAGGTAGGCCACTGTCGAATTTGGGTACTGCAACTCGCTGGATATGTCACGTATGGATCGGCCATTTCTGTGATACCACGATTACACCTTTCTCTAAATCGGAGAGTTCCGAACTGTGTGGCATCTTGCATGAGACTGGTTGCGTTGTTGTTTCCCACATGATATTTAACGGCGGCGGCCGTGACGTATATCAGGACCGCAGATATCGTTGATTGCAGGGGTGTCCAATTACTTGTTGGTAGACAGTGTATAATGAATCAGTTAATTGAAAATTACTTTTTAAATAACATAATATCATATTAAACAAGAAGTTAACATGCAGTACAAAACATTTTATGAATACCTTTAGAATACTTTAAAATGAATAAATACTTTTTTTACACAGAAACAAAAAACAAGTGTATGTAACTGTTGTAACATATGTAACAATAGTGTAAAAACAATTGAAAGCCAAAGTTTGTAAAATGAAAACAAAAGTCACACACTCAGTCAATCTTTTAACAAATGAAATGCTATAAAAACAAATATATAATATAATTTTTTTCACCTTTAATCTATTTTGTAATAATAACTGAACTTGTGGTGACTACAATGTAATCTAGCTAGCATGTTGTCAAGTCCAGCTAGCACTTGAAGTATTACTTCAAGTGTTGCCGTATACTTCGACTAAAACTTATCTATACTGTAAATAAAAATGTTTCCAAATAGTTCAACTAAACTTTATGCATTAAAAAATAATATAAACTAAACAAATCAGCTTTTGTTAAAAACTTCTTTTTTTGTAGACATGTTTTCATCAATCTACAACTGTAAAATTTTCATTAATCTAAAACTGTAAAATTATGCGAAATTACCAAAAAGTGTAAAAATGAAAGGTCATTGAGCACCATCTTCCTGTAGGAGTAGAAAGCTAAAATTTTAGCAGAGTGATACTATGGATAAATGTAAAAAAAAAGTAGGGGCGTTTTCATTTTTAGCAAAAAAAAAAAAATTTTTTTGAACCACCCTACTCCCACATACTTTTGAATTTCATCCACCCATCTCCCATGTGGTTTTAACATGAGGAGCTATATATATGCACACACACACACACACACACACACACACACACACTGAAGAGCAGTTGCATTAGAGATACCTGTCTAGTAACGTGTAGCACCACCTTTCGCCCTGATGACGGCGGCGATTCGTCTCTGCATGGACTAGACAAGACACCGGAAGCGTTGGGAAGCCATTCGGATCCACGACCCCAGAACAAGAACAGTTCACAAAGATTTGATGGAGGGGGTCAGAGCCTCGAGACAAGACACCGGAAGCGTTGGGAAGCCATTCGGATCCACGACCCCAGAACAAGAACAGTTCACAAAGATTTGATGGAGGGGGTCAGAGCCTCGAACATCTCTCAATGGCATCCCAGATGTGCTCGATGGGATTGAGGTCAGGTGACCTAGCTGGCCAAGGAAGCGAGGTCACGTTGGAGGAGTGTTCATCCAACCATTCAAATACAATTCGGGAGCGATGGCATGGTGCATTGTCTTGTTGCAGGATGAGGTCCCCAGTGGGATGTTGAAACTGCAAAAACGGGAGCAAATGGTCGTCCAGGATATCCCAGTAACGTTGACCTGTGAGGGACGATGTCACACGTACCAGGGGTCCGATTTCAGTCTACGTAAACAGTCCCCAAATGAGAATGCCACCCCCACCAGCTTGAAGAGTACCCTGCTGGCAAGAAGGATCCATCGCTTTATGTGGTTTGCGCTGTACACGTTTCCTGTCATCCGCATGTACCAATGTGAATCTCGACTCATCAGTCCAGGCAACATTTTTCCACGTGTCTAGGGTCCAGTGGCGATGTTCCCACGTCCATGATAATCTTTGGACCCTGTGATGTGTGGTCAGCAGCTGTACCCTTGTGGGATGGCTTCTCCCTCTTGCTTAAAGCAAAATCATAATGACTTTGAATGACGGGATGGTTACGGCTGGGAATGAAGTTGCCTCTTCCCGGGAAGGAAATTCTGCGCCAAAGTGTGCCAAAACAAGTCTTCCGCCATCTTGCTACAAAAGGCAGGTTTTGCGTCATTGGGCGCCATAACCTCTGTGTCCCGTCATCATCGTCGGGACTCAGTACAGTAAATTCTCCATGCGCTCTCTTCCACTTGACGCTGAGTAAGTCCATACGGTGGGAAGAATGATTTAGCGACTCCAAGTACTAGGAATTTTATGTAGTTACTGTGGAAATCATTGACTGAAAACATTGAGTATGCTATGAAAATCGTCGGTTTGCTATGCACGACGGATGCTGTGGAAATCCGTCTGTCTGCTACGAACGACGGAAAACGTCGATTATGCAATGGAAATCGAAAATCTTGGGGACAGTATTTCATCTTTCAAAACTTTAGAAAACGGAATTTAAATGGAGTGAAGATTTCCCCCATAATCCTAATTTATTTTTCTTGCGATGTTTCTTCTGCCCAGTATTGTTATTAAATTTAATTTTAATGCATAAATATTTGTATTTTAGCTTGAACGGAGCGAAGATTTCGCCAGCAATCGCAATCCCCGCTCGTGCAACGTTCCCTCTACCCTGTGTTGTTGTTAAATGTCAGTAATTTTATACTTTGGATGCAGTGATGTGCTCCAGTTTAATATTTACATAAATAAATTTCAGTGAATCCCAAAACATGAACTTTTTAAGTTAAACAAATTCAATGCCCTCTCGAAAATAATGAAGGCATTATTGAGTTGTTTTCCTGGCTCTCAAGTGGAAATTTTTTTTAGTATGATGGGGGATGTACATGATAAAGAATCCAGCAACATGAAAATTGAAATATTTTTATATGTTCAAACCATGAAATATAAGCTACTGAATCAGGATAAGTCAGCCTTGGAATTTTTTAAGTAAAACTATTATTTGCATGACCCTGTAAATAGAGATTTATGCCAAAATATGAAATCATCATATTCAGAATATAAGAAAGAATTGCAATATAAAAAAGAAGAAATGAAAAGATGAAAGGGGCTAAATATCTCGAATAACTTACGCAGCAAATTAAAATCAAATGAATTGATTCAAGAGAAAGAAAACTCTAGCCGGCTAATTCATAATAGATCTATATTTTGAGGTTACTCACCTTTATTCCCTAAATCTTTTAAGAGGTTTTCGTCTCTACACATTTCCAACACATATTTTTCGTATTTATATCTTGGTTCAAGGCCGCAAAAAAAAAATATTTTTCAACTCACGCAAACTTCTTTCCCTTCCCTATGACCAAATTCAGATTCAAAATAATCTACCACAAATATACACAATTGAACTCCTTAAAACACTTGAATCTAATTAAAACTTCAATCAATAAAAACCTATATTACACATTTCCTAAAACGTCAACGTTAAAAAGCTGTAACCCAAAATTATTTACAATTGCGCATCAGTGCCCAATTAAAATAAACCTAAACACCTGACACAACCATTATACTCAACAATCGTTGACCTCTCTCCCCTCAGAAACGAGCATAACATCCAAGCAGTTTCAGCCTCTGCCCAGGCCATTCTCAAGAGCGGACGCAGCAGATGTACCACCCGTCACCACCCATGAAACGTAGCGAATGTTCCAGTGCTCGCGCAGCATTGTCTCATTCCCGTTCTCTGTCATTCAGGCGCAGTGGCGCCATCTATCAGATGACCCAATAGCCTTCTTTTTCTTTCGTACTCATAAATATCTGTTCGATTTATTTGATTCTTGAAACTAATCATCTTATATTCTAACATTTTTTTTTCTTTTTTTTTTTTATATTACATCATTTTTTGTTCTTGCCTTTTCCCCTCTGTTCCTCTCTGCAGCTTTCCTTTCTGATCAAATCCTTCCAATATGTGTTTAAGCTGTTAGGATCATTAACGTTACATAACCTGTGTCTATTTTTTCAATCAACACTGTCTCCGCCAATCTCAAATTCCTTTCCGTACGACAATTCTTAATCATTTTTATTTCGTCAAACTTTGGGTATTGCCTTTGTTCAATACAGTACTGGACCAATGCAGTTTTTGCTTCTTTTTTCTGCCAATTCCGTAGGTGCTGTTGTAAACGATGTTTTAGTTTATTTTTAGTGCTTCCTATATATGATACTGTAGGATTATTGCTTATAGGAGTTTCGTAAACGCCAGCTGTGTCCAAGCACTTCTTGTTTTCTTTCGTATAGATTACAAAAATTTTAATAGTATGTACTTTATTGCCCAATTGTAAATTATACCTATTACACAATTTATTAATTTCAGCTGAAATTCTTTTTATGTACGGAAACGATCCAATATATTTAATCTGCTTATTATTATTTCTTCTTATGTTTGAAGAATTAATACAATTGTTCTGCACTTCCTTAATCCATTTTTTTATTTTTTTACTGGGATATCCATAATTTTTTGCAACATCTGTAATGTATTTCAATTCATTCTTTCTGTATTGCATATTTGACGTGTGCGTAAAAGCACTTTTTATTAAAGTCTTAATACTGTTACATTTATGAGCATATGGGTGATAAATAATTTTGGGTTACAGCTTTTTAACTTTGACGTTTTTGGAAATGTGTAATATGTTTTTATTGATTGAAGTTTTAATTAGATTAAAGTGTTGGGGAGTTCAATTGTGTATATTTGTGGTAGATTATTTTGAATCTGAATTTGGTCATAGGGAAGGGAATGAAGTTTGCGTGAGTTGAAAAAGATTTTTTTTTTTTTTGTGGCCTTGAACCACGATGTGAATAAGAAAAATATGTGTTGGAAATGTGTAGAGACGAAAACCTCCTAAAAGATTTAGGGAATAAAGGTGAGTAACCTCAAAATATAGATTGTCTAAATAGCACGTGAATAATTAAGCAGCTTGATGACATTTGCAATGCTGTATAAATAATCATAATAGAAGGTTAGAACAAATTGTTAGACAGAAACAACTTAAGGAAATGAAATTTCATTAGTTGTGAATGACTTTTATTATTTATCTACAAAATGTCTAACGTTTTCGCAAGCATTTATCATATTTCTTCATTATTAATTTTGTGTCAAATCAAGAATGAACATTTATTCTTCATCAAACTTTTATTACTTATCAACAAACATGTCTGAAGTTTTTCAAACCTTCAAGATTTCATTTCCATACAACATTGTAATCTTATAAAGACATTTGATTATATATTTTTCTTGAAACAAAATACATGCATTAAACCTATTTAGTTGGCAGGCATGTGACCAATACCCAAATGTCATGGTTGTATACATTAGAGAGTGAAATGCAAGGTTCAACACTTTGTTACCACCACCCCCCACCACCCCCTGCCTGTGGAAGTTCAGCTTTTCCTATCACTGCCCACTTTCATGCCTGATAGGAAGAGGCCTGGGAGGGAAAGAATAAAGGTTGAAAGGCTCCCTGAAGATCATCAGCATTATTCTGACTTAATCAGAGAATGACTGAAGGAGCTGAAGTCGTGTGAGAGGGATGTAGAAAACAAGTGGAAATGTTTTAAGAACTGTGTTGTCACTGCTGCTGAAGAGGTCTGTGGCACCACAATAGTGGGTAACAATAGAGTTGATGCTTGGTGGAATAGTGAGATTGAAGAGGCAGTAAAGAAAAAGAAGGATTTCTATTTGGGGATGTTGCAAGGTAGAATTTCTGTGGATGAATACCACTGTAAGAAGCGTGAAGCAGCTAAGCTGGTTCGCCAGAGTAAGGCAAAAGATAGGAAGGAGAAGGTGGAAAGGCATGAATTGGCTTTTTGGAAATATAGAAAGACTTTCTGGAAGTACATGAGCCTCAGCAAAAATGGGGAAACAAAATTGTAAGTTGTGTGAAGAATAGGATCAGGGAAATGATATTGGGAGCCTAATGAGTTAAGTGACAGAGGGGTGAATACTTCTGTGAGTTATTAGATCAAGAAAGCAAAGGTGATTCTGACTCAGAAGCAGATGATGTCACAGTGAAGGATGGAAACAAAGGAGGGATCTCAAGAGAGGAGGTGTTTAAGCTGTAAAATCTCTTCAGAATGGTAAGGTTCCGGGAGTTGATGGCATAACTGCCGAGATGTTGAAATATGGTAGTGACACTGTGATTGACTGGTTAACTGAAATTTGCCAGTTGTGCGGGGAGCTAGGAACAGTTTCTCGGAATTGGAAGGATGCTATCATTGTTCCCTTGTATAAGGGAAAGGGTGATCAGACTGACTGCAAGAACTATTGCTGTATTAGCCTACTGAGTGTGCCAGGGAAAGTCTTTGGTAAGGTCATTATTGAAAAAGTATGGGGTCTTACATCAATGAAAGTGTGGGATGTTCAGAGTGGTTTCATGCCGGGTAAAGGCTGCACTAAGCAAATTTTTGCAATGCGCATAATGATTGAAAAGTATCTGGCTGTTGGGAAGAAAGTTTTTGCTGCCTTTATAGATTTAGAGAAAGCTTATGACCGAGTAAATAGGACACTTCTGTGGAATGTATTGAATGAATATGGTGTTACTGGGAATCTACTTAATAGTGTAAAATCCATGTATGCTGGCAGTAGAGTTTTTGTAAGAGTGAATGGTGTTTTATCCAAATGGTTTTCTGTTGGTGCAGGAGTCAGGCAAGGTTGTGTGATGTCACCATGGCTGTTTAATACATTAATGGATGCATACATGTGTGATGCCAGAATAGATAATACTGGTGTATGTCTTGGTGATATCCATGTGTGCGGATTGCTGTATGCTGATGACACTGTCCTGTTGGCAGAGAGTAAAAATGAGTTGCAGAGTATGTTGTCCCGGATGTACGTAGTTTGCATAAATTCAAACTGTGTATAAGTAAGGGAAAAACCAAAGTTATGGTGTTTGAGTGAGGAACTGGTAGTACTGAATGTAATATAAGTCTAAATGGCACATTTATTGACCAGGTGAGTGAGTTTGTGTATTTAAGAAGCATGTTTGACAGAGAAAACAAATTGAATGGTGAAATTAGTAGGCGAGTGCATTTTTCATTGAAAGTCATAGCTGCCGTGGGAGGTTTTCATAGGAATGATGGGTTCTCAAGAGAGCCCTGCATGGCTGTGTATGAAAGTGTAATTGTTCCTACTCTGATGTATGGCAGTGAAACGTGAGAGTTTCAGAAGAAAAACATAGGAGTCGTTTGTGTGCTGGAGAAATGCGTTACTAATGGGGGGGAAGACACGTTCTGATTGTGTGAGGAATGAAGATGTGTTTAAGTTGTGTAATGTGAAGCAAAATGTTGTTAGCAAGGTGGAAACTAATATGCTTTGGTGTTTTGGGCATGTTGAAAGAATGAGTGAGGAGATGCTTACTAAGAAATTTTTTTTAGCCCAAGTGGCAGGAAGGAGAGGCAGAAGAAGCCCAAGGAAGTCATGAAAGGATCAGATTCAGGAGTGTCTGCATGAGAAAAAGATAATGAGTATGAAGTATAGAAGATCTTGTGTGCGTCATGTGATGGATGTCAGTGAAGCCCGAGTTGTATGTCAAGATCACTGTAAATGGAGAAGTTTGATACTGCAACAGTAAGTAAATAATCAGTTAAATAAAAAAAAATGTAGTAGTTTGTTTTTTTCTTTGTGAAGCTAACCTCTGAATCCCAGAGAACAGCTTAGTGATATGTATGAATTAATAATGTTTTGAAGGTTACTGATATGTTAAACTTATTTTATATGGCATGATACTTAATGAATAATAGCAAGTATAAAACTTTAAAACACACACTTAAATTATGCAAAATGTTTAAAATATGGAAGCTTTCAATGATAACTTCAGAATTTTTCATCCCAGGAAAAGATGGATGACAGTAAGTGGTTGCCAGTTCCATAATGTAAGTCATTATTTTTCTTTTAAAACTAATTTCCATATTAGTGTAATAGAACAAGGAGATTCAGAATTACAGTTTTTGGGGCTGATAAATATTCCTAAACTGTCCCAATAATAAAGAGAAAACTGATAAGACAAATGGTGTGATTCATTTGGTTTCAGTCCGTAAAAGTTTGCCAGAAGTGTTCTTCAAAGTTAGGGTGACCAGTAAAGTGTCAGAATTTCCACAATGGGCAACGTTTTTATACTTCAATAAATGGCTCTTCATGCTGTGGTAAGTGCTTCCAATGTAGTATGTTTTACCGGAGGATATTGAAATCAGGATGAGGTAAACTTTTGGAAGATTGAAGGAAATCATTTTACTATATTGTCCCTATCCATTTGAGTTGGTAGAGTTGGAACTGATGGCTGAATGATATTCAAACATTTTGAAAATTTGTTTGAGGTTGTGGGCATATAAGATAGGTGGCAAGAGAACTACAGAGAACTGCCAGTTTTCAGTATAGTTTTGTTGGAAGCTTTTAATTTTTGATCTTGATTCATAAAAGGTGAATAGGTTTTTGATTGTAGATAGAGAATGCCCATGCAAGGTAGAAGTTTCCAAGATTCCCCATATTCCCCTTAAAGAGAATCATGGTTTTTCTTGTAATGTTCTCTCTGTCCTGAATTATAGTTGAGCATAAGTTTGACATAGGTCTACTTTAACTCCACGGATAGTATGGGGCGACTTATGGCTGACCGCCTGTGACAAAAATATTGGGTTGTCGGAAAAGTCATGACGTATTTTAGCCATGTTTTGCGAAGAACATTTATTGATAGAAAGATCAATCAATGATATAATGCCCGTTTTGTTCGATAACCTTTTGCCATCTTTCAGTGAGCTGCAAAATGTCTCGTTCATAGAAGGACCTGTCTTTCGTGGCGAAAAACTGTACAAGGTGCTGATTTACAGCCTCATCTGAATTGAACGTTATACCACGCAAGGACAGTTGAAGAGAGCGAAACAAGTGGAAGTCTGACAGCGCAAGGTCAGGCTAGTATGCTGGGTGTGGCAACACATCCCACCCAAACTCCAATAATTTTTGGCGGGTGATCAAACTTGTGTGTGATCTTGCATTGTCGTGATGGAACACACCTTTACGATGAACGAGCTCTGGATGTTTCTGGATGATGGATTCGTTCAAATTGTCCAATTGCCGACAGTACACATTCGAATTGATTGTTTGGTTCCGTGGTAGGAGCTCGAAAAACATGACACCTTTAAAATCCCACCACACTGAGACCAGAACCTTCCGCTGATGAATGCTGCTTTGGATGTTGTTTCAGGCGAAGCAGCACGTCGGGACCAAGACAGTTTGCACAGCACTTTGTTGTACACAATTCACTTTTCGTCATCAGTTATCAGTCACTTCAAAAAGGATCGTTTTCCTCACGTTTAATGAGCATATCGCAGATGTTTATACGCGCAGTCAATTGAGCTTCTTAAAATAAGTTCATGAAGAACCCTCATATCGAGCTTGCTTACGTATCCCAGCTTCTTCAGGTGGTCGTGAACACTTGAATGATGGATGTGCAATGTGTCTGCAATCTCTCGTGTCGTGTAACGTGGGTTTGACTCGATCAATGCCTTGATTTGGTCGTCATCAACCTCGGGCCTTCCCAACCGAGGAGCATCGTTGAGGTCAAAATCACCAGCACAGAATTTTGCGAACCACCGCTGGCACTGACGTTCTTGTAGAGCATTATCACCGTACACTTTACGCAACTTTTCACGAGCTTGACGTGCGTTCTTCCCTTTACGGAAGTAAAACAGTAAAATATGGTGAAAATGCACAGTTTGGTCTTCCATTTTCAACGTGATGTCAAATCTTTGCAAATCAACCAAATTGCTCACTATTCCTTTTAGACTGCAGCTAGAACTGACACCTGTTGAATGCCATAGCGATAACAGAGCTGCGCATGTCTCTAGTACTTCCAAAACCGCCCAACTGCCATCGGGTGCCAAAATACGTCGTGACTTTTCCGACAACCCAATAGGTCCCAATTGAAATCATTATAGCGTTAAAAATATGTGCCGCACACTAATTGTATTAGCATATTCGTAAACAGCATGGAGTCTAATTCGAGTACTGTGTGGTACATCGTGCGCATGACACTTCCTGTGCATGGGGAGAGATGCAGTATTTCTGGGTGTGCCCCGCTTTTGACCCAGTCTATCTCGACAACCATGAGCACAACACGACTGTGTGTGGTATCGTTTTGAAGCTCTCGACGAGATCTATTCAAATATACGAAGAACATTTAAAATTGTTTTCTTGTGAACCATTGAACACTTTTGACAGTATCGCGGTTTATCTGGACAACCGTGTGTGCAAAACGACTGTGCATGGTATGATTTTAAAGCTCTCAATGAGATCTATTCAAATACATAAAGAACATATCATAGTGGTTTAAACTAAAATTTTTAAAAATTGTTTTCGTGTGAACAGGTTAACATTTTCGACAATGTCGTGGAATTCGCAGAACGACTGCAAGCTAAAGTGGAGAAAATCAAAATGAGAGGCAAGAGCAAGCGATGAGGAATGTAAGAACGCCCAAGAAAACTTGCACTTTAATGAACTAGAGAGTATCAAGAACACCTAAAAGCAGCAGCAGCCAAACATAAATCCAACACACCGACCATAGTCCTACATTCCTCAGCTCAATCAAAACTGAGCCTACCTGTTGTTTTTTTCCCCATAGATATTTGTAAGTCGGCTTGTAAAAGATTGTAAACTTTTCTGAAAACGAAGGTTAGAAGGAGTAAAATTTCTCCTTAGTTGTAATTTTTTTCTTGCAATGTTCTCTGTATCTGTGATTGTAGTTAAATGTATAATTCTTTCCCATAAATTTTTGTATTTCAGCTAAAAAAATGGAAGAAATTTTTTTCTGAAAAACGGAAGTTAGACAAAGCAGGAAATTCCTCCATGTTCATTAATTCTTTTTTCTCTTGATGTTTCTGCCATTCTGTATGTTACAAAAAAGCCCCCCCCCTCTCCAGAAATGTTTGCATTTTAGCTTGTAAAATAAGGCAAACAATTTCCAAAATGGAGGTTTTACAGAGTGAAAACTTCTTCAGCTTTGTAAGAGAACAAAATGAAAGTGAGACTGAAATTTTCCTCTCTACAAAATGAACAAAATGAAAGTGAGACTGAACTAAAATTTACCTGTAATCATCAGTTTTGTTTCTTGCTATGTTCCCTCTGTCCTCAGTGTTGTTAAATATAATTTTATTCATGCATACGTGAATTTCAAATTAGAAAAATGATAATTTTCGATAACAGACGATAGACAAAATGAAAATTTTGCCTCTAGTCCTTATTTCTTTTTCTCCCAATGTTTCTTACATTCTGTATCATTGTTAAATGTTATCTCCCCTGATAAGTTTATATTTCAGCTTGGCAAGAGAGGCAGAAATTTCCCAATGGAAGTAACGAAGTTTGTAATATTGTAAGAATCGATGTGGGTTACTTCATGTGAAATCACCCAATGGATGTTGCCCTCATGTCACAGATGTTTGTGAAACTTTTTTGCCAGTAAGTACATTATGAAAAATGGTTAAATTCTTTTTTTCAGATTTTTAGGTTTAAAACTGCGGTCAGGGGGTCATTTTGAAATTTGACGCAATTTAACAAAATGGTGTCAATGGACAAGGTGGTTTTGAAGTTTGTAACAACTATAACTTTCCTATTTATGAACCACTTTTGTTCATTTTGGTGTCATTGGAAAGACAAAAGTGTAAGCTATGAAATAGAGTTCTTAAAATGCTGGAAAGTTACATTTTAGCCTATACAAATGTGCAGTAAAATAATTTTTAGTGCAGCAATTTATGCAAATTTCAGGAATTTATCACAGCAAAACCACAAGTTTCGCCACCTTGAATTTTTTTTTACATAATGCTGATAATCAATTCTTTTCACGATAAAAAATCAGGAGGGTGTTTTTTTGTGGTTGGAGAATAAAAAAATTAAACAAGGAAAGTGCAAAAAAGTATTATTGTTCTCATAATGATTGGTCTTACATAGGCTAATTCTTAACTAGTACACAACAAATAATGATTTATATTTTTTCTATACCATGCTTAACATTCTAGCAATTTTTTCTATTTATAAACAATTTTTGAATGGATTGGACTATATCTGAACCTAAGCTATATAAACGACCAGTGCTGGTACTTGTGCTTGAGGTAGGTATACTCATTAAGATATTTTCGTATGGAACCCAGCAGACATCAGTATGATTAGGTCATGAATCAGATGAGGAAGGTCCACTTGGTGTCATGAATTGAATCTTTGCATCTTGCTGTTCTTCACAGAGTTCCATTATTTTTCCCATCCACCACTGATTCTGATAGATAGATCTGCAACAAATCGTTCTTCCTTAATGGTGATAATTTCTTGCTTGTTTTGCTGTCCAAGGTAAACTTAAAGATTTCTCAGAAGCTGAAACACGCTTTATAAGCAAGCTGCTTTCATTTAGTGGTTGAAAGAAGTGATTATCTCTTGTCCCAGGTATTGTAGAAGCAGTGTGATGCCGTTTTTCCAACATTTTTGAGCATTTTGTTATATCTTCTGTTGTAACATAAAACATGTTTATTCCAGGAACATGAGTTTTGGCAAATGTAAAAACATCTTTGGGACTTAATATCTGATTTTCATATGGTCGTTGTACACTTGCTCTTGTGGCTAAACGTTTTATGGTACCTCCAATTCCGTCACATACATTTTTGCCGTGACTAATGGCAAAAAAATTCCATTCTGCTGTTAGTCCATGATCCTGTTTATGATGGAACAAATTTACAAAGTTTTTGAAGTTTTTATATTGTGCGGTGCTACCATCACTAAAGTACACGACGTGTTGGATTTGTGGTATTTGTTCCAGTACATAGGCGAGAGCAATTTTCTGGAAAGCATAGAACGCATTTGTATCATGCTTCAAACAATCACTTACAAAACACGTGGACATTAACTTTATGGAATCTTCTGCTTTATAGTAAACAACAAACAGATGAAGGGTGACTTGAATGTTCTGCCAATGAAAGCCTTGGACTGCATCTTGAAGCAAACACGTATAGTTTTCTGCAAAGTCCACTATAACAATGCATGAAGTTTCAGAAAGTGTTTCCTTGCTGGTTTTGAAGTGGTGATTCTGAGATTTTGATATGCAATGATGCTGTGCCAAATTTTGGAGTTGTTGCACCAGGGGACTCAACAAAGTCATCAACTGTCTTGATTAATGTCTCCAAAGAAGACCGATCAGTTTGGATCCATTGCTTGAAAACATTTCCAGCATCTTGTAAGCATTCCAGTTCCAGTAAATAATTACGCAGTTCATATTCTTCTGGACACTGGGAACAATGATGCAGCATGCACTCTTCATTTTCCATATTGCAAACAAGCTTTTGTAACAGTTCAGTGTAGGGTTCTTTTATATTTACAGCATGCATCATCAGCTTCACATTTTGATGATATGTGCATACACATACGGAATGCATTCCACGACTGTTTACAGTAACACATTCTTTAGGGCGAAGTTCGCAAAACTTGGTCAAATCAATTTTGTCATCAGGATATTTTTCTTTAAATGCTAAGTATACATCTTTCAGATTATGCAAAATGAGTCTTTGTTTTGTACACTCTTTTGCCATTTTCTGATGGGACAGATAGACAATCTCTTGTATTAGCTGAAATCAGACTTATATCATCGTCATAGTAAAAGGCCTGAACATGGGTTTCCACATCTTTACCTAATCTGTTTCCTACTTTACTTCTTTTGACAAAATACCATCTTGTTTCAGTAATTTTCTTGCTTTTTGACCAGGTATTCAGTAGCGTTGAAAAATGTTTGAGGTTTTTCTTTGCTCCATGATGCAGGTGTTAAGGTAAGTATTTGCAATTTTTCTTCAAGAGATATTTAGCACATACTCTATTAAAGTTTTCGCATTAAAATGTTACAATCAGTGCATTCATCACCACCAAGTGATTCAGAAACATATTCCAATGGAACGTTCAGAGCTTTTGCTGCTGTTTCTTGGAATCTCAATGCTAATCTACGAGACTTTGAATGTATTCTGGGCGCCTGTCTTGCGTTCTTTTAGTAACCTTTAAGGGTGAAAGATCAAGTAATTCACAACTCTCATTAAGTTTTTTCACAGTTGAAGAAGGATCTGGTGTATATTCTGGATCTTCAAATTCAGGGTCCATAGATTCATCTGACGAGTTATCCAACACTGCAGATAAAACTGCCTTACGGCATGTTATGCAAAGCTTCGTTCCTGGAATAAGACCAAGCGCTTTATGGTTCTTTGACATTGTTAAAGAAACAGCTTTCAAAGATTTTTTAATACTCCATTTACCATGCTTCTTAAAAGGGTCACAGCAAACTCTTTGTCTTCAAATGTTCCCAAGTAGAGCTTCAAATGATGTGAACAAACACTGTCAAATCTTTTCACAGTTACTTCTTAGCATCAGTTTTACTCAGATCTGATATGTCTATCATATCAATCTCTTCATTGCTGTTATGTTATCTTTTACCCACTTCTGTTGATGCAAAACCTATAGAACACTTGTTTTCTGTGATGAGTTAGTATCCAAGGATAAAAAGACTGGCTGTGACAGTAAACTACCTTACACTTTGCAACTTACCAAAGCTGTCAAATCAAGTTGATGGCAAAATCACAGTAATGGTATATGATCTCATAAACTTGGCAGGATTAGACAAGAATGTGTTAAACTATTAGTGACTTCCAATGAGCAAAAACACTTGTTAGGAAAGAAATATATGCAAAGATTAATTAGCTGTAAGAACTCTGGACACCTTGCTGAGAATTAAAACAACTACTACATCCTGTTGCCAGATTCTAGTTACACTTCTGCTGCCAGATACCAAACTACAATGACTGTTACTTTCAAAGACTAAGGTATCTTGGATTAGGTGTTCAGGATGTAAACTATTGCATTTAGTATAGGCTCAAATGTCACAATTATAATAATTATTAATTATTTAATAATTAGTTATTAATTAAAACATTTTCATTGGATAAACAATAGGTAAATATTGCATGATTGTAAGTATATTATGAGAACAATAGTAATTTTTCACATGTTCCTTGTTTTTTGTTTTTTTATTGTCCAAACACAAAAAACACCCTGATTTTTTATGGTGAAAAGAATTGATTATCAGCATTTTGTAAAAAAAAATTCAAGCTGGTGAAACATGTGGTTTTGCTGTAATAAATTCCTGAAATTTGCATAAATTGCTGCACTAAAAAATTATTTTACTGCACATTTGTAAAGGCTAAAATGTAACTTTCCAGCATTTTAAGAACTCTATTTCGTAGCTTACACTTTTGTCTTTCCAATGACACTGATATGAACTAAATTGGTTCATAAATAGGAAAGTTATAGTTGTTTCCAACATCAAAACCACCTTGTCCATTGACGCCATTTTGTTAAATTAAGTCAAATTTCAAAATGACCCTGTGACTGCAGTTTTAACCCAAAAATTCTGAAAAAAATAATTTAACTACTTTTCATAATGTACTTGCTGCCAAATTTTTTTCACAAAAATCTGTGACATGAGGGCAACGAAATGTTTATTTTTTAGGTGATACGAAATGAGCCATGTATGGTGGGCAAACCTATTCATTCTCTCCAGGTACACCATGATGTTATATAAAATAGTGAAAGCCTTGATGTCATATTTTCATAACCCTCATATTGAAAGTTCTTTCAGCATGATGGATGAAATTATTGATAAAGTCAGGGAGGAAGAATTGAAACCTGTTCTTCTATATAAACTGTGAAGTCCAACTTAAACCAGAGGGTGAGGCTGCAGTTCAGTTCTTCAGTAAAAAACAAAACAAACTTTAGTATGGAGAAGCAGTTGCTTCCAAGCTTTGCCAAAATCTAGGACATTAAAAAAGAAAGAAAAAGAAAAGCCTTGTGGTGAAGAAATGGAAATATTGCCACCAGAAAATGAAAGTCAGCAATGGATGCCATTTAGCTTCAGAATCAGCATGGGACAAATATGACTGTACACAACTTGCTGTGAGAGGGAAGCAAGGCTTGCTTATAAAAGGAGACTTGAGCTGATGCAAAAAATAAATAAAAAACAGTGATTTTAAAGCGATATCCTTTAAATGATAACATCTTATCAATTTGTTACATTCATACATATTCAAATTTCTATTCAAATTACCATTTTATAATTTTATACATCATACATATCACTAAGTTGTTCTCTGAGATTTAGAGGGTAGCACCACATATCAGTGTATTTAATTTCCTTGCTACAAATATTGTGACTCTCACAACTCAGAAAACTTAACTTTTTCATTCCTGAAAAGTTCAATACATAAAAAGTGCTACTTCAGCCAACAAAACTGCTGGACATATTTCCTGTATTACAACGTTTGACCAAAACAAATCAGAGGATATGTACTTTTAATTCATGCATGCTTCTGGAATTGTTTTACTTAATGGATAAAGTTCACAGGATTTAACAACTAAATTCACAAAAACTCAGGATTTAACAACTAAATTCACATGTCAGTTTTAAATCTTATTTTTGTACATGTTATTTCTTTTTAAATTCAATAATTTTACATTGTGAATACAGCAATATTCTGCAGTTTAATATTTACTATACATAAATTATAGGGCAATCTCAGTGAGAGATGGGTTTGCCTCCTCGGGGCACTCCATGGTAACAATGGCACACACAACAGCAACTAGGGCCTCTGTGAATCTTGGAGAGGTGCCAGCTAGTTCTGTGTGACAATGGCGAAAGGACCCCAACTCACTGGGTTTTGTTCCAGAATCCTTAGGTTGAATGAACAACTGGAACCATCAGCTGTAGGCTAATCCCCCACACTGATGTACTTACCTGATTAAAAAGACACAGAGAAGTCAATATCCGGACTAAAGTGCGGGATATGGTGGACCTACCACACTGGAGAAAGATGGTCCACCACGGAATCGATCTGGTCTTTCTAAACAGCATATGAGAAAGATCTCGACTGAGTGAGTGTAAAATTGGTGTATGGAATTCTAGGGGTATAAATGGCAAGATGAATGAGGTGATTGAGGAGATGAATAAGTATAGATTGGATGTGCTGTGTGTAAGTGAAACCAAAAAGAAGGAAATTGGGATAGAAGAAGTGAATGGAATAGTGAGTGTGTGGTCTGGAGTATTGGATAATGTGAGAGGACAGGCAGGTGTAGGTGTGATTTTAAGTGAAAAGATGAACAACTTGATTCACTATAGCTGCATAAGTGAGAGAATTCTTTGGATTCGTTTGAAAGTGAAACTTCAAAGAATAGTAATTGTTGTAGTGTATGCTCCTTGTGACTCGGAACCTTCTGATAGGAAGGAAGATTTCTGGAATGAGCTAAAAGCTGTTTTGAGCCGGTTTGGTGCTAAAGAGAAAGTTATAGCAGGGGATTTCAATGCTAGAGTAGGTGTGCAGAATGCAATTTCTGACAATGTTCTGGGTAAGTTTAATGATCCTTGTATGAATGATAATGGTGAAAGAGTAATTGAACTCTGCATTGAGAATGGTTTGTGAGTGTCTAATACGTTTTTCAACCCCAAGTACAGGGTGTTTCATAAAGAATGTCCCGATTTGAAAAGTGGATATCTTAGCAACCACGAAGCACCGATGAATGCAACTCGTATCATATCTATGGGCGTGGCCCAGAGTTTGACTACCGCTAGATGGCAGCACGAGCATCCAAATAGCTGCTACGCTTAGGGCTTAGTGAGTGAGAAGATGGCATCGAGGCAATAGAAGGTGTTTTGTGTGCTCAAATTTAGCAAGACCAAGTCCGTGATTACGGTGCAGCATGCATTTAAATGGCGTTACAGCAGTGCTCCACCAGTGGGCAAAAACATTCGTCGTTGGTATCGACAATTTGAAGAAACTGGGTGTTTATGTAAGGGAAAGAGTCCTGGACGACCAACCACCTCAGCGACAAATGTGCAACGAATTCATGTGGTGTTTCAGCGAAGCCTACGGAAGTCTACTCGTTATGCGAGCAGCGAACTTGCCATCCCTCATGTGACTGTTTTGTGTGTTTTATGACTACGTTTGCTGCTGAAGCCGTACAGATTGCAACTGGTGCAAGCTCTTCATGGAGGTGACACAGCGAAAAGATTTTTGTGCAACTCTGTTAGAGGACATGGAGGATGACACCGTCGTACAAAGGTTGATTTTTAGCGATGAAGCAACCTTTCGTGTGAGTGGGAAAGTTTTGCGCCTCAATGTTCGCATATAGGGACTGGAGAATCCACATGAAACTCTCCAACATGAACGTGATTCGCCAAAACTGAATGTTTTTTTGCGCGGTTTCTGTTAGAAAGGTTTATGGCCCTTTCTTTTTTGCAGACAACACAATTACGGGCAACTCCTATCTTGCAATGCTGAAGGACTGGCTACTTCCACATGTGCAGGACGACTCTGAAGATTTCATTTTGCAGCAGGACGGCACACCGCCACATTGGAACCTCCAAGTTTGTCGGTTTCTAAACGACACATTGCCTCAGCGTTGGATTGGATGCAGGGGACCCCACGACTTAGCACTACACGCTTGGCCTCCGAGATCTCCAGACATCACACCATGTGACTTTTTTTTTTTTTTATGGGGATACGTAAAAGACCGTGTTTATGTTACCCCTTTACCCGCTGACTTGGATGAGCTCTGAATGAGAATCATGGCCGCGGTAAATTCTGTGACTGAGGACACTCTCCCACGTGTTTGTGATGAATTCAGCTATCGGCTTGATGTGGTTCGTGCAGAAGGTGGAGGGCACATTGAGCATTTGTAATTGTGATGAGTGAAACTTTAGACCTTCCTTCATACTTGGCTCTTTGTTATGTAACTATCCCACATTTGCCTTATTAAATATACTACTTTGAAATCGGGTCATTCTTTTTGAAACACCCTGTATGTCCATACATATACTTGGGAAAATCATACTCTTGGACAAAAGAGTGATATATTTTGTTGTCTACGACCAACTTCTGAAACACTTAATTGTTGACACTCTTGTGATGAGAGGTGCAGATGTTAGTTCTGATCATTACTTGGTAGTGTAACAAGTGAAACTGAATGTTGGTTGGAGGAAAAGCAATAGGAAAAGGCCCAGGATGGAAAGAATAAAGGTTGAAAGGCTCCCTGAAGATCATCGGCATTATTCTGACTTACTCAGAGAACGACTGAAGGAGTTGAAGTCTTGTGAGAGGGATGTAGAAAAGAAGTGGGAATGTTTTGAGAACTGTGTTGTCACTGCTGCTGAAGAGGTCTGTGGCACCACAATAGTGGGTAACAAAAGAGGTGATGCTTGGTGGAATAGTGAGAGTGAAAAGGCAGTAAAGAGAAAGAAGGAAGCCTATTTGGGGATGCTGCAAGGTAGAGTTTCTGTGGATGAATAAAGCTGTAAGAAGCGTGAAGCTGCTAGGTTGGTTTGCCAGAGTCAGGAAAAAAAGGGGGAGGGGGTAGAAAGGCATGAATTGGCTTTTAGGAAAGATATCACTTTCTGGAAGTATGTGAGAATCGGGAAAAGTAGGGGAAACTAAGTCGTAAGTTGTGTGAAGAATAGGATCGAGGAAATGATATTATGGGAGCCCAATGAGTTAAGTAAAAGATGGGATGAATACTTCTGTGAGCTATTAGATCAGGAAAGCAGAGGTGATTCAGAGGCAGAAGCAGATGTCACAGGGAAGGATGGAAACACAGGAGGGATCTCAAGAGAGGAGGTGTGTAAAGCTGTAAAATCTCTTCAGAATGGTAAGGTTCCGGGAGTTGATGGCATAACTGCCGAGATGTTGAAATATGGCGGTGACTCTGTAATTGACTGGTTAACTGAAATTTGCCAGTTGTGCTGGGAGTTAGGAATATGGTCCCTTGGTATTGGAAGGATGCTATCATTCTTCCCTTGTATAAGGGAAAAGGTGATCAGACTGACTGCATTTAACTATCGTATTATTAGCCTACTGAGTGTGCCAGGGAAAGTGTTTGGTAAGGTCATTATTGAAAAGGTACAGGGTCTTACATCAGTGAAAGTGTGGGATGTTCAGAGTGGTTTCATGCCGATTAAAGGCTGTACCAACCGAAGTTTTGCATTACGCATGATGATTGAAAAGTATTTGGCTGTTAGTAAGAAAGTTTTTGCTGCCTTCATGGATTTAGAGAAAGCTTACAACCGAGTAAACAGGACACTTTTGTGGAAGGTATTGAATGAATATGGTGTTACTGGGAATCTACTTAACTGTGTAAAAGCCATGTATGCTGGCAGTAGAGCTTGTGTATGAGTGAATGGTGTTTTATCAAAATGGTTCTCTATTGGTGTAGTAGTCAGACAGGGTTGTGTAATGTCACCCTGGCTGTTTAATATATTTATGGATGTGTGCGTGCATGATGCCAAAATAGATAATACTGGTTTATGTCTTGGTGACATCCGTGTGTGTAGATTGCTGTATGCTGATGACACTGTCCTGTTGGCAGAGAGCAAAAGTGAGCTGCAGAGTATGTTGTCTCGGATGTACAAAGTTTGCGTGAAATTCAAACTGAGTATAAATAAGGGAAAAACCAAAGTTATGGTCTTTGAGAGAGGAACTGGTAGTACTGAATGTAATATATGTCTAAATGGCACAGTGATTGGCCAGGTGAATGAGTTTGTGTATTTAGGAAGCATGTTTGACAGAGAGAACAAATTGAATGATGAAATTAGTAGGTGAGTGAATTCTTCATTGAAAGTCATGGCTGCTTTGGGAGGTTTTCACAGGAATGATGGGTTCTCTAGAGAGTCCGGCATGGCTGTGTATGAAAGTGTAATTGTCCCTACTCTGATGTATGGCAGTGAAACCTGGGTGCTACAGAAGAAACATAGGAGTCGTTTGTGTGCTGGAGAAATGCGTTATTTACGGGGGTTTGTAGCAAGACGCGTTCTGATTGTGTGAGGAATGAAGATGTGTTGCAGTTGTGTAATGTGAAGCAAAATGTTGTTAGCAAGGTAGAGACTAATATGCTTTGGTGGTTTGGCCATGTTGTGAGAATGAATGATCAGATGCTTACTAAGAAAATTTTTTTTGTCCAAGTGGCAGGAAGGAAAGGTAGAGGAAGGCCAAGGAAGTCATGGGAGGATCAGATTCAGGAGTGTCTGCATGAGAAAAAGATTATGAGTATGAAGTATAGATCTTGTGTACGGCATGTGATAGATGTGAGAGAAGACGGAGTTGTATGTCAAGATCGCTGTAAATGGAGAAGTTTGATACAGCAACAGTAAGTAAAAATTATCTGGTAATTTGTATTTCTTTGTGGAGCTTACCTCTGAATATCAGAGAACAGCCTAGTGATATATGTAGTGATAAATTGTAAGGAATAATTTTGTCTGGCTCATCTAGCTTAAATGCTGTATGTTTTGTGTTTACAATTTATATAAATTATAGAGAATAATTCAATCTGGTTCATGCTAGCTTAAATGCTGTATGCTCTGTGTTCACGTTTATGTAAGTTATAAGGAACAATTCTATCTGGTTAATGCTAGCTTAAATGCTGTATGTTTTGTGTTGACATTTATTCACCATGCATTCCAGTTTATTACCCAGTTTAAAAGTTTAGCTTTTTTTTTTTTTTTTTCGTGGCCAGTCTCACGTATGATCACATCAGTTCAGATGTTATAATCACGGCATTCACTATAGGCTTGCCAGTAGGGTAAGGTGTTACACATCAGCTACATGATGCAGATGTGAATGCTGCTCTCCCTGAAAATAGTGTCAAAATATGACACAAAATGCATAGAATTTACCAGCTTAGCACCAGCCAGACATTCATAAAGTTTTTAGCTGATATATTTACCCTCTACCATCTCTATTTTTTTTCATTTTAATTGAACATCTTAAATAAGTGAACACAATTCACAATGGAATCTGTGAAATTTACAATGGAACCCAATTTACAATGGAACCCAATTCACAATGGAATCTGTGAAAGACAATGGCAATTGGATTATACAACAAAGAAAGTTCCCATTGTGGAAATTTTAATGATCCACTCTCAATGCCAAACCAAGCAATGATGCAACATCAAAGCTTCTGAATTCCTCACATTTAGTGCAGACATGTCAAATGCTTCATCTGCAATGTGACTTATAAGTTCACAAATTTTGGACTTTCAGCAAAAGACAAACGAGAAGTATACCCAAAGTTTTTGACCTAATACCATCTAATGTCAACAGCTTCACTTTGTTTTCAGAGGAGAGTCAGAGACTTTCTACTCGTTGAGTTTAAATTTAATATTTCTGGCGCATAGCTAATTTTAAAGCCAGTTTGGTTAAAAAGGCATTTTGAAGGGATACTGTTAGAGAACTTCAGCTTAAAACATGTGGAAAGCTGAAATTAAAGAATATAAGTTTTAATAATTGGGAACCTTTATTAGAAGAATTCCTTCAACACATGGAATGATAAACAATGGGGTAGTTAGTCTGTATTATTCAAGTGTATATGTCTATATAACAGTATTTGCAATATTTCAGCTTTTCATTGCTTATGATTTCCAAACATCCACTTCAGAAAACTGCCTTTTAAAAGTAGTCAAAGCTCAGTGTAATTCCAGCTGTTATATTTTACTTCCAAAACATGATGATGAATACTATGTCTGTTTGCCAATGCTTGACATTGCTGCAAAAAGTTTATTTATTTATTTATCTGTCTGTCTGTCTATCTATCTATGATGCATTGTTTGTAGTACGGGGTTTCCAAAGACCTTTGCCTGGGTAGTGCACCTAAATGTAAATTTAATTACAATGAATTGTTCATCAACCATGCCATTGTGTGCTTGTTTGCTGTATTTCATAGTAAAATAACCTTCCTTAATTTCATATTTTCTGTTGCAGCACAGGGCAGTGGCAATCTTTTTGGACAAGAAGATGGCACCTTGTGGCTTTGCATTAGGAAGTGTAGAAGGTAGGGTTGCCATTCAGTATGTTAGTCCACAAAACCCAAAGGATAATTTTACTTTCAAGTGCCATAGATCGAATGGGACATCAAATGGATATCAAGATATATATGCAGTAAGTTCATCTTATATATGGAATCTTTTCATTTCAAAGTTTTTGCTGAGTTGTAGCATGTTGAAAATTTCAATCAACGCTTAACTGCTGACTACCACATAATCCATTTTTGCCTTTAAGTTATGTTGCACCATAGTTTGTTGTTTCATGATTCTATGCTCATTTGCTTAATTTGCTCTTCAAATGATCCCCCCCCCCCACACACACACACAACTGCATGCAAAAGATTTTAAAAGTATGTATCACTAATCTGGTCTCTGACATTCAAAGGTCAGCTCCTCAAAGAAAGCTCATCTGCCAGATAAAAGTTTAAAACTGATGGTGCTGAATTTACTGGTGATGTATCAAATTTCTCCATTTACAGCAATCTCATCCCACAGCTCGAGCTTCACTGATGCATCACATGTGTCACACAATACCTTTTGTGCCACATACACTCATTGTCATAAAAAACTGTGCAATGAACACTAAACTCGGCGAATAGCTACGGGGAGGGCAGACATACAAATTATTAAAGTTTCGTGCGATTCCGCATGCCAGCACGTCCAAGACCGGCACTGCAATCGCAATCCTTGGGGCTAGGGCACTTCACATTCATGCCAAAGCGCACGGCATAGATGCCAACCTCTAAAAGTAGTTTTCAGTAACCAGCATGTTCATTTTTCAGTAATTTTCAGTAACAAAATTTTTTTTTTCAGTAATTTTCAGTAACAATTTTTTTTTTCAGTAATTTTCAGTAATCCAGTCTACAGTGGAAAATTTGGGTATTTAACACTGCAACAAATTTTAATCTGTCAGAACTATTAACAAAATAATAATAATAATACAATAAAAAATAATTTGCTAGTGGGAAAATTTAAAATACTGTCTACCAGAAAAATATAATAAATTACCTCCAGACATGAAGAAAAATTATTCCTTGGAATGTTGGCCAAATTATTATAAAACTGGCTGTAGTTGCCATTTTGGCCTTAGTTCAATTTGTGAAAACTTCTTCTGATAGCATAGTTCACTGTGTGCAATGCTGTTTATTTTTTCTACTAATAAAGAAGACAGCACACGAGTACTTAAATTAGGTCTGAATTCATTCATGTTTTTTTCACAATACTGAAAATTCTTTCTGTACTTGCATTGCTATGAGGGACTATTAAAATCATTTTCATAATTTTGCTTAATGATTCATACTTCAACTGGCCACTTTCATTTTTCATTTAAGAAATTCTGTGTCACACTTCATCCATTCCCCCAGAAGTAACAGCACAGTTAAAATTTTCAAACTGGTAGTGAGCAAATTCAGATTCCACCTTGTCAGATTCTTCTGGTTTCAAAACTAGAAACAGAGAACACATATATTGGATGATGCAAAAGAAACACTTTGCCGTAATGCTACATCTGCAATTTCAGCATGACTCAGAAATTCATCATTAAGTGGAAATTTTCTTAAAATGTAATTGCAGCCTGCCTTGTAAAATTCCCTTACCTCAGAATAAAAAGTAGCCACTGTGTCTTCACTCAGATCTGCAGTTGTGCCTATATAAGATCTCATTTTTGACCCAATTACGAGATCAGTTTTCTTTTTGATTTCTCCTTCTTTAAAAATTTCCATCTGCTAAAGATCTTGCTGTCATATCAAATGCCGATGGCTTGATAAATCATACAAGCAATTCGGATAACAGACTATGAAGTTTTCTTTTTAATACATGCACAAGCAGAGCTTCCAGCTGCAAGAACACGTCAACAGATGTAAACAAAGGAAGAGTAGCAGATAAAAAAAGACAAAGTTTAGATGAAGGATTTCCAATCATACTTGCAAGGTTCTTATATTGTGAATTAGCTTCTTCATTGTCACTGAAATAATGTTCTAGAGCCTCCCACTGTTCTAAAATTCTGTCAGTGGATTCCAAAAGTGATAACCAGCGAGTATTGACATGCTTTAGAATTTTGTGTGGTTTAGTACCACAAACAGCTTGACTCAGTTTTAGATTGTGTTTCCTCTTTGAACTTTTCTCCAAAAAAAAGTACAACTGTATCAGCAACTGCTCAACATTAAATCCTTTCAGTGGAGTAGCAGATTTCTGTGCAGCTAAATTTACTAAATGGCATGAACATCGCTGCACTATGATTGCAGGCTGAACCTTCTTTATGTGAGAAACACCTTTTACTTGACCTATCATAGTGTTAACATTGTCACTGGAAAATGACAGTTGCTCCATGAGATTTTTTTTAGCAAACTCATTGTTCAAAACGTTGAATATTCCTTCACCTGTATTATTACTTGATTCAACCAATGATAACAAAACAGTTGAATATTTCCCTATTTTTTCGTCAAAATATGTTATTGTAATGGGATACAGTTTATTTGCTTGAGCATCATTACTTCCGTCCGTAGATAGAGAAAAATGATTTTTTTAAACTTCAGATACGATGTTACTTGTAGAAATACTGGCTGGCCATGTACTGAATTAGTGCAGTAGCCTTGGTTCTTCCACACGAATATTTTTTTGCGATCGCTGAATCGGGAAATATGGCTTGAAATAACGATTTAGCATGGTCAGCAGCTTCTATGGGTACATTGTGTTCCACAATAAATAAAGTGAACATAAGTTCTGCATTTATTACGCTGTTCTCCTTTGATGCAAACAAATCGCTCACTGACTGAACTTTCAACTCTCCAAAAGATTTATGCTTTTTCGATTCTGCGTGTCTTTGGCAATCAACTCTCCCACCATGCGCGATACTAAAATCGCATCTACAAATTCTGCAAAACACGTGGTTCACAGAAACTTTTGATTTCTCAAAACAGGGACAATCTCTATTGTAAGTATCTAGAAAACACTGTTTCTTCTTCGATGACGAAGGTTTGTCTAAAGAACGCTTTTTTTTAAATAAATGAAAAACAGCAAAAAAAAAAAAAAAAAAATTAACAATCGCCTCACCCTTCCGTGATGTAACAGTAGGGTAGCACGTGCTGCAGAGAGAACCAAAAAGCATCGAGGACAATAAAGCAGAAGCGCTATGGCCTACGGGGAACGAAAGCAACTGCCCTGGTTGTACGCAGGAGGCACGAAGTGCATCATGGGAGTTCGGAACAAATGCATAAGCAGCATCCACGCAGAGCTAAACTGCGTAGTTGCGTCTGGCACAGAGAGAACCAATGGGAGCGGTGTCATGGAATGAAACGCTGAGCCAGCATAGTGTGGTTGCTGCTCAGTCTACAGTAGATGGATTGCCAATTAAGATGCAGAAATCTATAATACACAGAATGTACAGAGGTGTTAGTGCCCCTACCATGTTTCGGAGCAATTCTTGGAGCGGGGAAATATGCAATTTGGAGCAGAACTCAGGTTTTGGAGCAGCTAATGATAGTATTTTGGCACACATCCAAACTGCAGGCGTGGTGGTTTGGGGAGCCACTGCGTATGACAGCCAGACTTCTCTCGCGGTGATCCGAGGGATGTTGACTGTCCAGACCCACTTTCCTACGAAATAACGCCCGTCTGCACACGGCTCGGGTTTCTCAGGATTGTCTACATCAACTCTTCCATGGCCTGACAGTTCACCTGATCTTTTGCCCATCGAGCATGTGTAGGACCAGATGGGACGCCAGCTTTCTCCATGTCCCAGTGTTCGTGACTTAGAGCGTCAGTTGTAAGAAGTGTGAACCAATTTGTCCCAGGATAACATACAATGTCTCTTTGACTCCATGTTGGACCGCATCACCGCACGTATCCAAGCATGAGGTGGTCTGACGCAGTACTAACACTGACCGGAATGTGTACCGTATGTCCGCCGGAAATCATCCTGCTGCTATGATATTGTAATCACTTCTATCATTGGTATGTACCATGTCACTACTAAAATCTCATTTCAATCTAACGCATCCTCCTTGGTGCACGGATTTCTATGACAATGAGTGTACTCATTGTCTTTTCTCATGTAGACATTCCTGAATCTCACCCCCTCCCCCCTCCTCCTCCCATAATTTCTGTTGTGGCCTTCCTCTACTTTTCTTTCCTTCCACTTGGGCTGATTAAATTCTCTTAGTAGGCATCTCACCACTCATTCTTTCAACATGGGCAGTCTACCTCAGAATAACTGTCTCCACCTTACTAATAATATCTTACTTCACATTACACATTGTTTCTCACATGATCAGAAGGTGTCTTGCCTCAAACCTCCTATCAGAAATGCATCTTTCCAGCATACAAATTAGTTCTGTGTCTCAAGTATGCCAAGGTTTAACTGCTGTGCACCAGAGTAGTAACAATTACATTTCATACACAGCCATTCAGGACCTTTTTTGAGAACCAGTAAAATCCTGCTATGGTAACTATAATTTTCAAAGATGAATTCTCTTGCCTACTTATTTCACCATTTGATTTGTTTTCTCTGTCAAAAACATGCTACCTAAATATATAGACTCATTCACTTAGTCTGTGTCTTTACTATCTAGATTCATCTTGCATTCAGTACTTAACAGTTCTTCGATCAAAACCTTGGGTTTCCTCGTATTCATACTCAGTTTGAACTTCAAACAAACTTCGTACATCTGGGACTTATACTCTGCAACTCGCTTATGCTTTCTGCTTAATAGGACTGAAACAGCAGCATACAGCAATCTACACACACAGATATTACCGAGAAATAAAGTACTGCCAATTTTGGCATCATGCATGCATCCATAAATACATATATTAAACAGCCATTATATGATTTGCAAGACTCAAAAGTGTTTGAAGACACCAGTTCTCAAGAAATAAATTCCTTTTTTGAGTATTTTTGATGTGACTGTTAAAACCAGACATAGGTGAAAGGATTTTGGTTTTGATTTGAAAGGAGCAGTTGGAAATGTTGACTAGAGAATGCAAGATGCATTTGAATGAATTTAGGAAGAAGTAAAAGAACTTTTAGAACTCTGAGTCAAGTGCACAAACAGAGTAAAAGCTATAAGAAGACAGATGTAAGACATAACATATATCTTGCATGGTTCGTACGCTCCTTCAAAACCTTGAAAAGTCCTTGAAAAAAAGTTCATTTTCAAGTGCTTGAAAAAGTTTTACTCTGTAAATAGTACTTGAAGTTTTTTTGTTTTTTTTTAAATAATATGAAAGAGCATATGTAAAAAAAATTGTTTGTGCTAGAAAATTGTATAGGAAATTTCTGTGTAGTTCCAATAAAAACACCAAGCTGATCAAATAGGGCAGAACTTGTGTTCAACTCGGGAGTACGTGGGCAGCTGGTACCTTGGCTATGACGTCATTACGGAGTAAAACATCAGCCATGGTAGTAAAATAAGTGAGATGCTGTATTCGCTAAACATGATGCGCTTCTGTTGACTAGGTTAGCGACGTGTTCTTGCCAGAAGGTGAATACGAAAATAAAGTTTACCCTTTCAAAATAACCCTCAAAATAAAATGATTTCGAAAAACACCAAAAAAGAGGGGCAAATTCAAAGTTAATAAAATAAACCAACAAAGGGGCTTTGGATAACAGGCAGGTCATTGAAGGTGAGCTCATCCCAACTAAGTTCAATGGTTTGAATTTGCTAAAATACCTGCATACTGACCGACCCACAGCACACACATTTGATAATTTGGTTTTAAAGAGTCCTTGAAAAGTGCTTGAATTTATTTTGCTTGGATGAGTATGGACCTTGTCTTATAGATCCATCCAGGTTAATGTTAGCATCTGTTGCATGATATCATATGTTTATAGTTTGAGTTTTTAGTCAGAATGTTTCCTTGGCTAGTGTGGTCAGCACTTTCCAGATGAAGCCACACATTCAACATGTGAAGCTTGCATGCAGTTCTTATATTTGCACCAATTAATGGATTTCGCTTAAGTTATTTATAGCTGCTGTAAGAAAGAACTACACGACAAATGTGTGTAAACAATTATGTTTCCCAGTCTGTTGTCTAGGAACAATAATATCTTAAGAGAAAAAATAAAATTCAAGTATACTCTTAAAAAAAAAAAAAAAAATGCAGCCCGTGAAAATTGTTCTATCCTGATGAAACTCTGCATGCAATTACCTCAGGGCCGAATATGCAAACGATTAAAAAATAACGACCAATAATGAAACTACAACGCACGGGAACCGCACATCTAAGACAGTATATCAAGAGCAAAGCTCGCACACAGGGACAATTGTGACAGCGGATTGCGATTCCATTAACCTCCATGTACTGTAGCCGCAGTACATGCAGTTGAGTGAGTTTGAGAGAGGATGTGTAATTAGGCTGAGAGAAGTTGCCCTGTCACCAGGCATTTTGGTTGGAGCGACGCAGCATTTGGACGATGTTTGCGCTAATGGGTCGAGGAGGGCACAACCCAGCAGCATGCAGGCAATGGACGTCTGAGGGCAATGACAGAACGTGAGGATAGAATAATTGTGAGAGCCACATGAACAGAATTGAATGTGAGTAATAAGAAAACCTACCTTTACTAGAAGGTACTAGAAGGTCTGTTCTCATTTGAAAAGGAAACATTTCTCTGCACGTTTTTTCTCATTTTGAGTTCTACAGTTTTTGTTAGATGTTTTTGGTGTTTTTAAATAAGAAGTTAGTTTATGTTAGTGAATGTTCACGCAAGTAGGTTTACTGAATAGTAAGTTTTTATAAGTCAATTAAACTACCGGTTAGGGTTATATAAACGTCAGTGAAATAATAGGTTTTTAAGTAAAATGGAGATTTCTTAGACCAAGTATCATTGCCGCAGTACGGATTAAGAATTACTCATCCTGTCAAATAAAGAACAAGCTTAAAGAATTACTCATTCTGTCAAATAAAGAACAAGCAGAAGACAACATAAAACCACTGCACCAGAAGCCCAAACCAACTGTAGAACTCAAAATGGGAAAAAAATGTGCAGAGAAATGTTTCCTTTTCAAATGAGAACAGACCTCCTAGTAAAGGTTGGTTTTCTTATTACTCTCATTAAAGTAATTTTAGGCATGTAAACTTTTGAATGGTTATAGTAATACTGTGACTTTTCAAACAATGAATTACATAGAATTGAATGTATTGCTCTCAACCATCTGTGGCCATGTTGCGTTGTATGCCAGTAAGGAAGTGGCCATCTGGACCATTGCCGGCACTGGGACTATATCTGAAGAGGCCACTCCACCACTGACCAGCAAATATCGTTGACACCAGTTGCAATGGTAGTGGGCCCAATCAACATGGGACAGTGGTGTCGTGTTGTCTTTGAGTCATAGTTTGCACTTGGCGCCAATGAACAGTGCATACATGTCTGGAGACTAGTTGATTAGCACGCGGATTCTGCCTTTACCATGAAATGGCACGTGGCACACACACCAGGAGTAACAGTCTGGAAAGCCATTTCCTACAATATCCAGACACCCTTGGTAGTGCTCTGTACCACCCTCATGATGGCTCAATGGTAAGTCGACATTCTATGGCCTGTTGTGTCGCCATTCCTGTCTCAGCATCACCAAGCAATTTTTCAGCAGGATAATGCCCGGCCACACACAGCACGGCTATCCCAGGCTTATCTCCGTAATGTCGACACCCTTCCATGGCCAATCCGATTGCCAGACCTCTCACTGATTGAACATACTTGGGACCTAATGGGACGCCACCTACGCCCATCCTGGAATGTCGACGAGCTAGCCCACAATCCAATTTCGACACCATCTGGCATGCTATACCTCAGAACAGTAACTGTATGCGCCTATGCCACATTTGGTAACCACTTAAATCCGAGCCAGAAGTGGCGCTACAGCGTACCGACTTGTGCCACTTGTGCAGCTGTTTTACCCGAATGAATGGCCCAACTGCTCTGGAATTGCAGTAGTTTTCTATACATGTACATTGCACCTACCAGTGTTCATCTCCATTGGATAATTCCTTCTGGGTACTTCGGGTTTTTTTTTGGTTTTTTTTGCAGAAGTGTGTGTATTTTGTGGGAAAATTGAAAGTTACCGAAAATCTTAATGGGGGGGGGGGGGATATGTGACAACATTGTGTTTACCTCAAGTGATACAGGGCATATCAGTGAAATGGTAAGTGACTTAGATGAGAAAAACAGAAATGCAGGTCTGAAAATAAGTAAAAGAAAAACAAGGGTCATAGAAACAGAATTGTTGCAACTCATGTAATTATCATAAAGGACAAAGGCATTGAAGTAAATTCCTTCAATTACCTGGGCCTATGTATGGCTGTGTATGAAAGTGTAATTGTTCCTACTCTGATGTATGGCAGTGAAACCTGGGTACTACAGAAGAAACATAGGAGTTGTTTGTGTGCTGGAGAAATGCATTACTTACAGAGGGTTTGTGGCAAGGCGCATTCTGATCGTGTGAGGGATGAAGATGTGTTGCAGTTGTGTAATGTGAAGCAAGGTGGAGACTAATATTCTTCGGTGGTTTGGTTGTGTTGAAAGAATGAGTTGCTTACTAAGAAATCTTTTTTAGCCCAAGTGGCAGGAAGGAAAAGCCGAGGAAGGCCAAGGAAGTCATGGTAGGATCAGATTCAAGAGTGTCTGCATGAGAAAAAGATTATGAGTATGAAGTAACGAAGCTCTTGTACGTACATCGTGTGATAGATGTCAGTGAAGCCTGAGTTGTGTGTCAAGATCGCTGTAAATGGAGAAGTTTGATACGGCAACAGTGAGTAAATAATCAGAAATTTATCTGGTAATTGGTATTTCTTTGTGGAACTAACCTCTGAATCTTGGAGAAGAGCTTGGTGATATGTATGTATGCATGTACCTGGGGCAAATAATTGAAAATAATGGAAACCTGGAAAAAGAACAGTGTGTTAAACAAGCCTAGATTGCTTTTAAGAAAAAAGAACAACCTAAAATTGTTTAACACAGTTTTAACATGGAAAGATGTGGACATTAGATGCAAAGCAAACCCTCTTCCCTTTCTGTTCCTCAAAAATACGAGTTACAGAACAAAATATGGAAAGAAAAATGTTAAGTATAACTTTGAAGGACAGAAAGATATACGTAGATGAGACATGTAATTGAAACAAGATGTGATAGTGCCCATTAGACTAACTGAATGAGAATGGGAGTCACTTAGTCCAAAAAGAGAACACGAGTGGTTTAATAGAATGACTATGTGGAGCCGTGAACTTGGGACAAGATGTGGTTAGATGAGATAAAAAGAATTCTACAAAGAGGAACCTGGAGATCAACAGCCAAAGACAGAGACAGAGAAAATTGGGGAAAAGCCTGCATCCAGTGGGAGACTGAACCAGGTTGACAAGCAGAAAATTCAACATATCCTACACTTATATAAGAAACTGCATATCTTTTCCAAGTTAACTGAGTGATTCAAACTTTTGATCTTTCCTGTTATAAACACTTTCCATTCATTTCTGTTGTTTTTTTCATCACGTTCAATTCTACAGATACCTTACTTTTTTGTCATTTTAAACGCACCAATTTTGCCTCTCCACAATCTATTATGAATCATCCTTGTCACACTGTTACAAACTGCTTAAATATTTATAAATTTTTTTTCATTTGACAATGTTGCCCACTTCTACTGTCTGTCGAGTAATTCTGACTTTCCTGCGCTTGCATTTATTCCTTACAGCCTTAATTGATTCATCTTTTGTGCCAGCCCCATTCAGTTTCAATGCTTTAATTGGGCGAGGTTTCAGTTTTACTATAAAATTCAGCAATCTGATTCCGGAAATTCTGCCTTATTTCTTTTTTATTTATTCTCTGCCTCTTAACTCTTTGTTTCATAACTGTTTCTAAGAGTAGATGCCATTAAAAAAATTAGTATTGCTTATTTTAAAACCTTTAAGAACTCTAGTATTCTCAGTCATGTTTTTTGGAATCTCCCCAATATGCCATTGCAAATTACATCTTTCCTGTTTCTTTTTTCTTCCCACCAAATAAATTTGTGAATGCTCTTGTGCTTAAAGGTAGTATGCATAATTATGAGTTAATTGTTTAGACCCAAGTCAGTGAACCTTCTCCCATTCATGTTTGCCGAGTAGTTTTTTTTTTTTTCAAATGTACCTATTGCATTTTAAGCTTTCATGCTGTTATTTCAAACTCTTCCTGTCAAATTTCCAAGAACAGTCCTCCCCCCACCCCTCTTTTGGTTTTCTGTACACATCTACAACACATAAGTCCATGCTACCCAGTGTGAAAATAACTCACAATGTGCATATACACAAGTTTCTATCAAACTGACTCAGGAACTATTACTTTCAAAGGCTTTTGGACACTTCAGCTTGTGATCGACCTTTCTTTAGACCAAAAGAAGTTGTACTTATTCAGCCATCAAAATTACATTCCTGTGACTTATTCCACTTCAGATTTAGGTTGAATTTTTGTGTAGTCAGCGGAACTTGGCTAATTTCCGTTGCTTTTAATGACACCTTAAGCTATAACATCAAAATACATTTCATTTCTGATCCCACAAAATTTGCCATTCAAGGCAGTATTTACATGCTATAGAAATAATAGTCTTATAACACCATTGCTAAAAGTGCCAGCCTTAATTTTAATGTGATTTATCACTGTTGTTTTCCTTTCACATTATTAGCCTCTGATAATGCATGAAGCAAGGCTTTTCTCCATTTGTCCTCAGTGGTTATGTGAAAGAGGGGTGGACAGCCACACTCTTTTGCTACTTCAGGCTCTGTTAAGAATGAAACAGGGAAGAAGGAAGTAAATGGAGTGCTTCTCCTTCCATTTTGTCCCTTGAGCTTCTAGATGTTCTGCTGTTAGCTGAGTGATTGCTTTAGTTGCCTTAGTTCCTTACAAGTTTGCAGAGGGCACTGCATGTACTGCCTGTGTTACATAGGCTAGGTAGGAAATGAAGTACCTAGTTTGGAACTTTGATTCTGTGCTTCTTGAGTTTGCATCGTTTAATATATGAAGTACCGGAAGCCTTTTTTTTTTTTTTTTAACAACAGCGGAATGCTAATATTCTGTTAAGATGGTCTACACATTTAAAAAACAAAGAATTTGTGCAAATCACCAAGTGCATCGAATGTTTTAAACTTCATCACAACATTGTTTTATGTGAAAATCAGCAGAGAGATAAATGTGAATAAAGAAATAGCAGAATGACTGACTACAATTTGATTGAAAGTTTGTGAAAATTATATGAATAAAATGTTTAATGCAAATGAAATAGCCCTGCTTTTGTGGTTAATTCCAGATCAGACTTTAAAATTCAAACAAGAGAAATGCATGAGAGTAGAACTTTTTAGGTTTGCATAACAAGTCTTGTTTGCGTGAATTTGAAAAAAATGCCATAAAGTTGTGAACTTCAGCTGAGACAGAAAAGAGTAAGACTTTCAGGTGTATCATATGTTTTTCAGCCACAAGTATTATCCACACATGTACTTGGGAAAATCGTACTTTTGGTCAAAAGAGTGTGATAGATTTTGTCTATGATCAGCATATGAAATACTTAGTTGTTGACACTCGTGTGATGACAGGTGTGGATGTTGGCTCTGATCATTACTTGGTGGTATCACGAGTGAAACTGAATGTTGGTTGGAAGAAAAGGAATAGGAAGAGGCCTAGGATGGAAAGAATAAAGGTTGAAAGGCTCCCTGAAGATCATCAGCATTTTTCTAACTTACTGAGAGAATGACTGAAGGAGTTGAAGTCTTGTGGGAGGGATGTAGAAAAGAAGTGGGAATGTTTTGAGAACTGTGTTGTCACTGCTGCTGAAGAGGTCTGTGGCACCACAATAGTGGGTAGCAATAAAGTGATGCTTGGTGGAATAGTGAGTTTGAAGAGTCAGTAAAGAGAAAGAAGGATGCCTATTTGGGGATGTTGCAAGGTAGAGTTTCTGTAGATGAATACCGCTGTAAGAAGCGTGAAGCAGCTAAGCTGGTTTGCCAGAGTAAGGCAAAAGATAGGAAGAAGGTAGAAAAACATGAATTGGCTTTTTGGAATGATGGACTTTCTGGGAGTACATTACACTCAGGAAAAATAGGGAAAACAAAGTTGTAAGTTGTGTGAAAAATAGGATCGGGAAAATGATATTATGGGAGCCCAATGAGTTAAGTGAAAGATGGGATGAATACTTCTGTGAGTTATTAGATCAAGAAAGCAAAGGTGATTCTGAGGCAGAAGCAGATGACTGCTCAGTGAAGGATGGAAGCACAGGAGGGATCTCAAGAGGGTGTGTAAAGCTCTAAAATCTCTTCAGAATGGTAAGGCTCTGGGAGTTGATGGCATAACTGCTGAGATGTTGAAATATGGTGGTGATTCTGTAATTGACTGGTTAACTGAAATTTACCAGTTGTGCTGAAAGCTAGGACTGGTCCCTTGTGATTGGAAGGATGCTATCATTGTTCCCTAGCATAAGGGAAAAGGTGATCAGACTGACTGCAAGAACTATCGTGGTATTAGCCTACTGAGTGTGCCAGGGAAAGTGTTCGGTAAGGTCATTATTGAAAAAGTACAGGGTCTTACATCAGTGAAAGTGTGGGATGTTCAGAGTGGTTTCATGCCGGGTAAAGGCTGCACTAACCAAATTTTTGTGTTATGCATGATGATTGAAAAGTATCTAGCTGTTGATACGAAAGTTTTTGCTGCCTTCATAGATTTAGAGAAACCTTACCACTGAGTAAATAGTACACTTTTGTGGAAGTTATTGAATGAATATGGTGTTACTGGGAATCTGCTAAACAGTGTAAAATCCATGTATGCTGGCAGTAGAGCTTGTGTAAGAGTGAATTGTGTTTTATCAAAATGGTTTTCCATTGGTGCAGGAGTTAGACAAGGTTGTGTAATGTCACCATGGCTGTTTAATATATTTATGGATGCATGCATGCATGATGCCAAAATAGATAATATTGGTTTGTCTTGGTGATATCCATGTGTGCAGATTGCTGTATGCTGATGACACTATCCTGTTGGCAGAGAGCAAAAGTGAGTTGCAGAGAATGTTGTCTCGAATGTACGAAGTTTGCATGAAATTCAAACTGAGTATAAATAAGGGCAAGGAACTGGTAGTACTAAATGTAATATAAATCTAAATGGCACAATTATTGACCAGATGAATGAGTTTGTGTATTTAGGAAGCATGTTTGACAGAGAGAACAAATTGGATGGTGAAATTAGTAGGTGAGTGAATTCTTCATTAAAAATCATAGCTGCCTTGCAAGGTTTTTACAGGAATGATGAGTTCCGAATGGTTGTGTATGAAAGTGTAATTGTTCCTACTCTGATGTATAGCAGTGAAACCTGGGTACTACAGAAGAAAAATAGGAGTTATTTGTGTGCTTGAAAAATGCGTTACTTACGGGGGTTTGTGGCAAGACACGTTCTGATCGTGTGAGGAATGAAGATGTGTTGCAGTTGTGTAAGTGAAGCAAAATGTTGTTAGCAAGGCGGAGACTAATATGCATCGGTGGTTTGGGCATGGTGAAAGAATGAGTGATGAGATGTTTACTAAGAAAATATTTTTAGCCCAAGTGGCAGGAAGGAAAGGCAGGGGAAGGCCAAGGAAGTCATGGGATGATCAGATTCAGAAGTGTCTGCATGAGAAAAAGATTGAGTATGAAGTATAAAAGATCTTGTTTGCATCATGTGATGGATGTCAGTGAAGCCCAGAGTTACACAAAAATAAAATGTATCGGCGTACACAACCGCTGAAACAGAAAACTTGCTGCAAACCCATCGAAGCGTGATCCGTGATAACAATAGCATAAAATAATTTAAAGAAAAATTAATAAAACAATAAATAGTTATTAGAACATTACAGATCGCAATGAGGACAAAATAAGTACATTACAATTGAATGTGCAGCAAATGGTTGTAAAATGGACCTTTCTGGTAAAATATTGGACCATGAATTTCATAAAAACAAGAGACTAATTAAAGAATTTTTTATATCCAGAAAAACAGTTCCATTAGATGAGCCTTCAAAAATTATAAATAGCATTTTCAACAATTTAGTTAAAGAATAGTAGACTTAGAAAATACACAAGGAAAATATTTAAATTTAATAACTGGCAAAACTGCAAGAGGAGACTGGCAATAAAACTTTAATTCCTTTTGTGTTAACAAAACTTTTGATAGAGTTCTTAACATTGATAACAGGCCAGCATAAAATCTAGAGGCCGGAAATGTCTGTAAAAACAAAAGAACTCGGAAGATGTGAAAAATAATTGAACATTCTTCAAGTTAAAATAGAATTAAGTATATTAATCTGAGTAAAGCCTTGAGTAAGTGTGTTAATTGCTGTAAATAACATTTTTTTTTTTTATCTAGAAGCAAAAGCTGTCTGCAAAATCTGCCAATAATTTGGAAACTATCCGCGTACAGCGTACTTCTACATTCTGTTATTCTGGTTAAACCCGAGTTGTGTGTCAAGATCGCTGTAAATGGAGAAGTTTGATACGGCAACAGTAAGCAAATGATCATTTAAAAATTATCTGGTAGTTTGTTTTGTCTTTGTGGAGCTAACATCTGAAACCCTTTAATATCTTGCTGTATCAGACAAGTTTTTTTTTACTAAACAATTTAATCATTAAAAAAAATAGCATTTTAAGTAAGACTTCTTATTTTGAGCATTGTACCCCTATAGTGTATTCTGGCATAAATCAGCCTCAGGTAAAATGGTGTTACTACTATATTTTTCTTATTTATTCCTTTATATTAACGCATCCAAGCCTGATGCCTTTGTACTGAAATGTTGCTTTTGTGAAGGCATTCCTACAAACTGATTTGTAATTTTAGAAATATTTTTGAGCAAAAGTGTTAAATTTGTGAAGGAAAGAAAATGTTGCCATTCTTTCATTTTGCAGACGTATGAATGTAATGGTGATTACATTGATTTAGACATGTTGCACAAAGATATTGTTTCTTTTATTTATTTTTTAAGTAATCGTTGACTTACTGTTTAAGACACAGTTTAGGCCCATATAAGACCCATTATAATTTCCTCTACTCCATCTGTCAGGAAGTCTCTCACAGCAAAAAAATTGTAGGACTCAGAATTGAAATATTCTCTTAGTGTTGTGTAAACCTCTTCATTCCAATCCAAAATGTTTTGCCAACAAGTAAGTTTAGCACAGAACGAAACAGACTAAAACCATAAATCAGGTGGTGCAATAACCAGAGAATAATATAGGCATGTAATAAAATTTCACATCTTAATACAGTGAGCTTTTGTTTTGTCTTCATTATTGTGCAATAACGCTATATCCTTTCTTTTGCATTTTTGAACTTCCCTTTTATGTTGGTGAAGTTCGATTAACACTTACCGCATGTGGGGCTTGGCAGTCATTCTTATATCCGTTATGTGGATGCGGCATGGGGTTATTCATTCAGTACCAGGTCTACTTTTTTTTTTTCTCTCCGTTGGTTTTACTTGGCCTCTTCACTAGACAGGGTCCGTGCTAGTCGGAGTAAAACGTCCCCTTGATGACAGTAATGGAATATTACCGAAAGTACTAGGGTAGAAAAAATTATTGAAGTTCATGAGGAAGCAGCAAAGGAAAAACTCATTTAGTGAAGAGGCCAAGTAAAACCAACTGAGAGAAAAAAAAAGTAGACCTGATACTGAATGAATAACCCCATGCCGCATCCACATAACAGATATAAGAATGACTGCCAAGCCCCACGTGCGGTAAGTGTTAATCGAACTTCACCAACAAAAAAGGGAAGTTCAAAAATGCAAATGCATTAATGCACATTAAAAAATAACCTCCAATTTCGGAAGTAAATTATAACTATATCCTTTCTGTTGGCCAAACAGTGGAAGTTTTTCTTTAATTGCTGCCTTCAGATCTAAAAGCTGCTGATACATAATTCCTTGTTGCATTAATGGTTTACCCAGGCAACAGGACATCATAATGGATGGTGCCTTTCATGTCCCATCGGATGCACAAAATACTTCTGTTCATGAATATTCCATTTTGAGGTGGTTGGAGCTATTTCTTTTGGTTTCTGGTGTGCTTTTTTCTTGTGGGGTTACTGTAGAATATCCATTTTTTATCTTTAGTAACCAACCTGTGCAAAAATGAGTAGTTTTCATACCACTTGAGAAGCAAAGAGCAAACTTGCTGATGGTCTGTTAAGCTTCTTTCAGTCAACTCGTGCATTGTTCTTATTGAGTGCTTTAAGACAAATCCCAATTTATGAATGTGTTCTAAAATGGTGGAATACAAAATGTTGTCCATAGAATTGGGAAACAAGTATATCGGGTAAGGGTCTTTTTCCAATTATCCACATAAAACATCATCAAGCTTCTGGGGCCTTCATTATCAGCAATCATCTTGTAGGTTTAAAAATTTCTCTCTCAAAATTTTATGAACCATTTTTGCAGTGCACACATACATTAATGGCATCTGACCCCAAAACACTGCAAATGTTCAGCCACAACTGTTGCATTGTTTCCTCTTTGGAACTTGTAAAGAACAAACACAATGCCCTAAATGCATCATAGCCACCCTGGTGAGTCTAAGCGATTGACCATTCATCCAAGATGAGTTTGAATTGTGGTGAGGCATGGGTGCTGTGTTTGTCTTATGGCTCTGGCTTTCCCCTGAGACCAGTGTCCCTAAATTAGGGATAGGCAATTGCTTAGAGCCCATTAAGTTGTTCATGGTGGTTGTTAACCCTCCTAATGCACTATATCCCCCGGCTGTCTTTACATTTCAACAAATAACTGCAATACTTGTTTGTCCTGTGTTTTTTAGGGAGGGGTAACTCAGCCGGGATAGTCTTTCCAATAGGACAACGGCAAGCATGCACCTTGCAAATTTTCCATGAAAAAAATAACAGATCTTTCCCACATACCAAATAAGTTAATCTTTATGTGATTAAGGAACTATGTATTTGGCCGTACTTTACTCACATAATGAATATTAATGTTATCTATGGAAAGGCCATATCATTTACAATTAAAATTCTGGGCTTTTTTGTTAAAAGAAAATTTGGAACTTGTGTTTAAAGAAATCAACATCCATTTATGAATTTAACATCTTAATTTTTTTGTTTGCTTAATTGCAGGTAAATGACATTGCATTCCACCCTATTCATGGTACTTTGGCCACTGTTGGTTCTGATGGACGATTTAGTTTCTGGGATAAAGATGCAAGGACCAAATTGAAAACTTCTGAACAGGTGGAGCAACCTATTGTAAAGAGCTGTTTCAATGCCCGTGGGGAGATATTTGCTTATGCTGTAAGCTATGATTGGTCAAAGGTGAGTTTAAAGAATGTGTTTTAAGTAATCAAAACATCATAGAGATAAATTCAAATTTAATATGAGAGTTGCAGACTGCTGTATTCATCTGACTATATTAAAATTTAAAATGGATAATATATTGAACACAATATTCTTTTAATAAATGTGAGGCAATATTTCATCCTTTTTGTGGGTACAGTAATTTTTTTTTTCACCAAGTTGACATTTTATGCATTCACTTTTTTTCCTTTTTTTTTTTTTTTGTCATTGCCTAGTTTAATTTGTTTTGTAGTAGCGGTCCCACTAAGAGACGGTTCAACACCAACACTGGTTTACCAGTGGGTTTGGGCATTGGCGATCTCGAAGTGAAAACTGGTTTGACCAACTACTGAATCTTATCTTGTTTTCTGCTCCATTCTTTGCATTGTACTACATTGGCTGCACCTGGCCTATGAGCATTATATTTTTCAGTAGCTTAAAGTGTACTGTAATTTAAACATCTTATACTTAACTCTACATAGAAAGATAATTAACCATATTTTGTTATGTATGAAACATCTCCTTCTACAATCATCTTACACATATTTTATGCATTATAATATTGAGTTGGTGAAAGAGTAATTTCTCTTTTCCTTCTACCAATTTAAAAAGTTATGAATCACTTGTAATGAGTAGATGTATCAAATAATTTTTAAGCACTGGTATTTATTTTTCATTTGTTATGAGTTTCAATTGAGTTTTCAAAACATAAATATTTATTTATAAAATATTTATGTTTTGCCCTCTGAGCTGGGATGCATTTGTATTTGTGAATATATTGTAAAAGAACTGTTGCAGGGGTTCTCCAGATCAGTTATCTGGTGGTTTGGTAACTCTTCCCTTTACTCCCAGAGTACTAAATAAAGAGCTTTTACTGTACACCATATGAAAATGAGGTGGACACTGCAAAATAGGCCCTGACATTTTCACACACCATTGTTGAAGTTCAGTAAGTACATATCAAAACACAAAATGCCCTGTAAACTGTGTTCAACATTTCTATGCCAATTTCGAGAAAACCATTTTCAGTGTTAATGCCAGCAGGTACCAGATGCTGGAAGACAAATTGTGCTGACATGGTCTTACTTATTGATAGTATTTTATGATTAGATCACATTTCATGTGATGAGCTGATTTTACTGTATTTACCAGTATCATGGATATGCACATGCTCCTGTGCAACTGATGTGCTGCTGTGTGGATTTGTGCAGGATCGTGTGATAGGACATACATCCTCAGGATTATTATTTTTTGTAATCAAAGTAAGTGCAAGTCTTGTGGAGCAGTATCTTCAAAGTAGATTCTGTGCTTTTTCTATTGAGATGTTTGCAAAACACAATTATCAGCATGAGTCTTATTAACATAAGTGTAAACTTCCATTAAATTTTCCTCTTCTGGAGTAGAAGAAAACTTTTTCTCACACAGATAATCTTCAGAGCAAATGTTGTTTCTTTCAGAGGAAGAAACTTACATGTGCATAGACATATTCTTTTTATTTTACTCCCTTTGAAGAGTCAGCAAATGCTTTAGCTAAAATATAATTTAAAGAATATATAATTATTTTACTGCAGCTTTTATAAGCTGCCACCCAACTTTAAAACATTTTTCTTCCACAGATATGCACAAAAAACAACAACAACAAAAAAACCCTGTTTCATAATATATTTTTTTTTTTTATTGAAGTTCACAAGAGTTCAGTGAATCTCACATTTGTAGTTTCTATTAAATTCCTTCATAAAATTTCCTGGTGTGAGCTCCCAAATAAGTGCCTGTGTTGTTTTTATCACAATGCAGCTGAATTCTGTTAAATTCAAATTATCATGTTTATTCCCCTGTGTGAGTTTGATTATATTGACATAAATAAAACCCATGTACGTAAATTACTCAACAAAGTTCATCCAACTTTATTTGGCATGCTAAGTTACCATTCCAATATTTTTCACTGTCTTAGTAATAGAAATGTAAACCATGGGGCAAACCTAAAAGGAAGTGTGATGTAAAACCACAGGCATGGTTCATACGCTGCTTGAATAGTCCGGGAGGGGGGGGGGTCAAGTCCTGTAAAGTTCTTGAAAAAAGTTTGACTCCATAAATAGTACTTGAAAAAATTTATTTTGTTTTTTAATTAACGATGTGAAAGAGCAATATGTGAAACAATTATTTGTGCTAAAAAGTTGTATAGCAGATTTCTGTGTAGTTCTGATAGAAACACCAAGCTGATCAAATAGCGCAGAACTTGCATTCAACTCATGAAAACACACATACAGCTGGTACCTTGGCTATGATATCAATTACGGAGTAAAACATCAACCATGGGGCTAAAATAAATGGAATGATGTATTCACAAATTGTGACGGGCTTCTGTTCACGGGTTAAGGACATGTTCTTACTGGAGGGTGAATACGAAAATAATGTACCCTTTCAAAATATTCCACAAAATAAAATGATTTCGAAAAATACCAAAACAGAGGGGCAATTCAAATTTAATAAAATAAACCAGCAGGGGGTTACAGGCAGGTCATTGAAGGTTTGCCCATCACAGCTAAGTTTAATACCAGTTTGAACTTGCTACAGCATCTACCTACGAACCCGACGGACAGCACACACACACATAATAATTTGGTTTTAAAAATTCCTTGAAAAGTGCTTGAATTTATTTTGCTTGGAAGAGTACGAATCTTGACAGGAGAAAGACTGGAAATTCAAATGCAAAACTGCAGACAAAGCAGATAATATATTACAATAAATGGATAAAAATATTCTAAAAATTCAATATTAATTTTCTCAGAGTTACTTCAAATCATGCAGACATTTCAGATACCTTACTTGTCTACACAAGTCCATCTAAGCACTGCATTTGTGTTCATAGTGAGTACAGGAAGATAAGTGTAGCCACTCAATGTTTAGAACAGCCATAGGATTTCTTTGGATACCAAATTAATAATAGAACCACTGAGAAAGCACAGGGTTGTGCTTGTTTGAATTTTAATGCTATAAATAGGTTACTTATACAACAGCCGTTCTGTAAAAACTGAAAGTAAAATAACACAAAATTAAGAATATAGGTACAGCAAAATATGCTATTCTTTCTCAAAGTATCTTCCCTTGGATGACATTGAATAGCCCTATCGTTCAGTCCCCTTTTCAAAGCATGTGGCGAAGGCATTTTGTGGAAGCTGCTGTAGCAACCCCTGTACAGCTTGAATAACATCAACATCTGTGTTGAATGTTGCGCCACGGAACTTCTCCTTTATTGTTGGAAACAACCAGAAATCGCACGGGGCGAGTTCAGGACAGTAGGCAGGCTGTGACATGATTTCAATACTGCATTTTGTACGAAACTGTTGTACACAAGCAGTCACATGTGGGCGGACGTTATCGTGGTGTAGGGTCGCTTAATCGATGTGTGTTGTCGCAGACGATTCAAGACTGAAATGTAATACTCAGCGTTGACAGTAATTTGTGGAGGAACGGCATGCTGGTAGACTACTAGACTACACCTTTGTCATCAAAGAAAATTATCGTCACCTTCCCAGCTGATTTGGTTTGGCAGACTTTTTTCCGGATGAGGCCAGCCTGTGTATTTCCAGATACTCGTTGCGTGCTTCATGAAGGGGTCGAAATAATGTTTCATAGGCAGTTATTATTGTGTTTAGAAAGTTTGGATCCTTTGCAATCATTTGTTTCCACTCATGACACACCTGAACTCTGGCTAACAATTGTTCTCTCCTCAGGGGATGAGGTACCCCATCAGGAACACACACGATGCAGCAGTAATTTGTCACGTAGAATGCGGAATATCGACGTTTTTAAAATATTGGTTGACGCTGCTATGTTTTCACACATCATTCGTCAATCTTCTTGCAGGATTGTCCAACCAGTGTTAAAAGTATGCTCCGTAACAACACTTTCAGGTCTACCAGGCCTAGGAGCGAGTGAAAGTTCTGCTGACAAACTCCCTTTTTTGAAATCACGGTACCATCAAAAAATCTCTGACTCACCCAGACATTTATCTTTGTAAACTTTTTTTCATTAAATCAACTGTTTCTGGAGTCATTTTACCCAAACGATAGCAAAATTTTATCGCACAATGCATTTCTCTTCTTAATTCTGAATCACTTACCACTATAGCTGCATGGCGAAATGCAGACTTACCTTACACAACTGCGCAATAACAAAACCTGAATCATCTGCCATGGCTAATAACTGTTGCCGTAGATACTTCCTTACTTCAGTTAGACGTCTGCGTGGTTATTTTTCCTCTTTGCATTGTTGCTAACTCCAAAAAAAAAAAAATTACTCTGTTTTTATGGAACAGCCTTTGTAATATTTGCTTTGTAAGTAAATGTCCCTTATTTACCAGATAATTTAATGTGTTCATGCCATTTGAGAGGTAATGCCTTATTTTATGCATTTCACTCATTGCATTTTTTGTTTGCAAACTTACAATTTTTCAATATAGAGATATTCATTTTCAAAATACCTTAAATTAGTATTTTTATTCTCCTTGATGTGTTGCATCAAGACACTGACAAAATTAGATTAAAAAAAAAATCAAAACAAACTCAGCACTGCTTTCAGTAACAGAACTGGCTGTGCGCTGAAATCAAAACCGTTAAATATAAAAATACATCGCTTATTCTTTCGATGCAATTTCATGCATGCAAGACTTTATAAAGTTAACACCTCTGCTGTAATGATATGGATCAGGTGCATGAAGTGGACTTCACTAGTGAAATGCAACACCCAAAACCAAAGTAAAATTCATTGCAATGAATAAAAGTTTACTGGGATTTTGATCAGACTTTATTTTTATGGTTATAAGAAAGGTAGGTAGATGTTTGTAGCAAGCATAAGTTAAAATCTTTCACTTCATTCTGTGTTATTGAGTGCACACTTAATTACTCTTGGCATACTTAAAAATGCAGTTTTACTTAAAACTCATTGTTGGTAAGCTAATGAGAGGTGACAAGATCTCAGAGAAAGTAAGCTATGTGCTGTTTATAAGACATTCATGGTGTTTCTATATTAATCTTTAAAGCTTGGCAAGAGACCTGCTGGTCTGCATATATCATGCATGAAGTGTTAAAAGGAGCAAAATCATATTTCCAACCAGTACATTGGCTTTTGTTAAAATGTTTGTTTTCATACTTAATAATTTTTGTTAAAAATATTTTTGTTTTTCACACTTTGTGTGAAACTTTTGTTTAAAAAAATCCCACATTCTTCTTTTTAAAGTGGTATTGTGTAGTTTTTTTTTTTTTTTTTGTCTTTATATCTGACACTGTTTTGTTATTTTGTATGTTCTCCAAATTGCCTTTCCCTTTGCTAAATGAATTTTTATTACTCTTCATATTTAATTTTATATGATTCATATTTTTAGGGTCATGAATTTTACAACCCCCAGAAAAAGAACTATATCTTTCTTCATTCGTGCTTTGAGGAGCTTAAGCCTAGAAACAAGAAGTAATAAAAATGTCATATTGTAAATAGCTTGTAACATTATGATGAAATATGTCACATTGCAAATCATGCCACATTGTAAATTGTGATAAACTGTCATTGCAAATTATGAAGAATCATGTCTTATTGCACGTTATGATTACTTACCACTGTGAGGGATCAGACATACAATAACAGTTGTCCTTATCAGATTCATATCACATACTAAAGCATACCTGCCAACTACTACGGAATGTCCGTAGTGTCTACGGATTTAGTTGTTTGATTACGGAACTACAAAACTGACTGTCAAAATTACGGATTCTACGAATTTTCATTTTTTTTTTTTTTTTTTTTTTGCTTTTACGAAATACTGTCCGGGGACAGTATTTTGTGTTTCAAAACTTTCGAAAATGGTAGTTTAACAGAGTAAAAAATTTTGCTGTCATCGTAAATTGTTTTCTCTTTTTCTCCCGATGTTGTGTTTGTGTCCACTATTCTTGTTAAATGTCATTTTAAATCGTCGTAAAACTGAAGAGAAGGGTAGCGGTCGTTTCCTCTCTGGTGATGGTAATTTGTGTTTCAAAACTTCCAAAAACGGTAGTTAAACGGGGCAAAAAATTTTGCTGTAATCATATTTTGTTTTTCTCCTGATGTTGCCTTTGTGTCCAGTAGTCTTGTTAAATATCATTTTATTGCTTTGTATTTAATCTTGAAACTGTAGGTAACAATTTGCAAAAACGGAAGTTAGACGGCGCGAAAATTTCCTAGTGATCTTCTTTCGCGAATTTGAGAAATTCAGAAATTCCATCATTTTTGTTATTATTTTGGCCATTTGCGAGATCGATGCACAAGTGAACAGACAAAATATTTGGGGAGTTGGTGGTGTGTGTGTGGGTGGGGGGAGGGGGGTTGTCGGAGGGACGGAATTCAGTTTTATGAAATTTTCGTAAACAGAAAGGTCAATGGAGTTCAGATTATTTCCGTAATCGTAATTTCTCCAGTATTGTTGTTAAATAACATTTTACTGCATAAATATTTGTATTTCAGCTTTGAAAATAAGGGGAAATTTTTCAAAACCAGAAGTCAGATGGAGCAAAGATTTATTTCGTAACCCCCCCCCCCCCCCTCCTCTTGTAGTGTTCTCGCTCTTCTGCGTTGTTAAATATCCCCTGTCCCATAAGTTTTTGCATTCAAACTTGATAAGAGAGGGAAAAATTCCCCAAAACGGAAGTGATGAAGTTAGAATATTTGTAAAAATTGATGCATAGTATTCAAAAGTATTAATATTCTCTAAGTTACACCATTTATCTAAAATAGTTAAAGCTTTGGTATCATGCACTCACTCATTCATGGTCCTCAGGCTGAAAGTTATTTCGGCATGATAAGAAATTTGTTATCTGAGGGCATAAAGAAAAGAGGAAAGGAAGAAAAGTGACGATGGAGAAATAGGGAGAGAAAAATTAAGTAATGGATGCTGTGCAGCTACAGTCGACAAACTGACAGTAGTCCACATTCTTGCTGCATGTTTTGAATTTTTCACCCAGTTAAAACATTGCCCCCTTCCCCCCCCCTCCTCCTTTGCCATAAACTGCAATGTCAGAGGCAGTATGATCATATGGTAAGTGGAGGTTTGAGCACTGCACATTCACTTGCTTGGATTTTCCATCTGTCAAGGGTGAAATTCTGAACGCATCTGACGGATTTTTACTGGTGGGAGTTTCAAAATTAAATCTCGCAATGTTACCTATCATGCTCTCACCAGGGGAATCAACTTTGTGTTTTGCACGTGTTAAGTTTGTTTCATTAGTTCCTTGTTTGTTGTAATGTTTTGTTGTGGTGTGTATTTCTTTTTCACAAAGAGATGGGTCGTTTTTGTAAAAAAGGGTATGTATGCCGCGTGATACTACTAGTTACTACTGACAAGGCTCTACCCAATGTTGGCAGGTATGCTAATGACAAATGGTTCCTAACATTATGGCAAATGACATCTCATTAAAAGTTGTGATGAATTCATTGCGGGGCAAATTGTGATGAACTTCATTGCATTTGCAATAAATTTATAAGTGTGAAGGGATATTGTGCGACACGCATATTGTGTCATTTGCACATGGTGTGAACTTTTCACAGCTGGGGGAAGTGTGTGTACGCTGGACCTTGCTGAAACAGCAGAGGGTACTCTAAAGAATGATAAACTAGGCTACCAATTAAATACCAGAGGTCGATCCAGGCGGTATCTTCACAAAAATATTTTGAACAGTGATGTTTTCACTTTCAGTAAAATTTTATCTTGAGAAAAATATTTCAGTGTGATGGCATCTTGAATATTGTATTTAACTGTGCTTTCTTTCTTTTCTCCCCCATTCCTTTGTTATGCTGAGTCATCACTAGCAGCAGCTAAGGTGAACCTCATCGAAAGGAATCCCCAAGGTATCCCCCCCCTTCATTTTCCAAGACTAATTCAGAAGTAGGGATGGGCACAATGTTGGATAATACTCCTTCTCGAAACATTCATGCATTGGTAGTATCGGTGGAAATTTTCGATATATCGGTGAAAACCACGATGTTTTGAGAGGGGAAGAATTCGCATCTGTTCTGTCTATAGCAGTTATGGGCACATCAACAAATAAATCGTCGTTCAATGTATCCGTGATAACCCACTGATTCAGCATCGAGTAACTATAATATTTGTTAAAACACTTGATGTATTGTAAACCTTGATGTATCGGCTCCTGTAACATTGTGGATAAGAACTCAATTTTTGGATATGAAACAGAATAATTAAAAAAAAATCAGCAAAAAAATTGGCAATGCATGACATAGAAAGGAAAATATCACCTTTCTGGTGATAATCCCTTTCTCTTTAAGACTATACAAAAAAAGAGAAATTCATTTACTTATCGCAGAAAAATTTCGAGTGGATTACGCTTTTGCAGTTTGAAACATGTCATGAAATCTCTATTTTGGGGGAGGGGTGGTGGTATCAGTTCCTGTAACATAGGCAAACAACTATTTTCGGCGGCGAAACATCAAACAAAACGGCGAAAACATTGCTAATTCATGACATAAGATTATATTCCCTTCCTCTTTAGAAGAATGCGGCAAGGAGAAATTCATTTACTTAACATAGAAAATATTATTTTGCAGTTTCAAACATCGATGCTCAAAAACACTGATTTTTTGCGCATCCCTATGGCGATTAATTTTTGCCTTACCGGCTGGGATTCTGGAAAATGTATTTACATATGAGGAAAAGGAGCATGATGGGAGATCGGGGTTGTGACATATGAGAAACTTCTTTTTTATGTTATTTTAGTTATTTCTTTTTCTCCAGCACTTAAAAATGTTGACTTTTGATGACTTTCCTTGTTTAATACACTCAAGTATTATTAGTTATTACTATCCTCCCCCCCCAGATCTTAGCCGGAGGCTATCTGCATACACAATCGTCAAAACAGAAAACTTGCTGCAAATTCAGAAAGCGTGAACCATGGTTAGCAATAGAATGAGAAATTAAAATAAATTAAAAAAAAAAACTGAAAAAAAAAAAATTCTTATAGAGGATTAAAATTACTCTAAACCCAAAAACAGGCAGAATTTCACAAAAATGGATATGATCTTTAAAAACCCAGACCAACCCTGAATACAAAATTTTCACCAATAACAGAAATACATGTACATAAATAAAAGTGTTGCAGTTAAAAACTTGAAAGGCTGTCTATCTAGCGTAATATTGATTCACAAAAAATCATGATTTTATATTTTATTTGAATATTGTGTTTTGCTAAATTTTTTGAAGAGAACTCTTCTTCAGGACATAATACAAGACTGTATTATAATAACCTGATGAAGAATCTTGTACTGTAATGTAATGTTTAACTGCTTGGGAACAATCTTCCAGTAGCAATAAACCCATGTAAGCAATAACAACGAAATAATTGTTTTTTTTCAATATTGTGTACTTCTAATTTCCTTCTCATGCAGTCTTGCCAAAAACCAATAATTTTAAATGAGCTCATTTCATTTTGTGACAAATGACATTTGCCTAAACTGGTTTTATTGGTGAAACATTTAACAGACAATTTATTTCCTGTCAAATGAACTTTCAATTTTTATTACTCAATTTTTTTATTGATTGCATTTGGAAAATTGTTTTGTGAAGGAACTTTTCTAACTCACTGTAGGATTTTTGTTTCTTCAATTAAATTATTTTTCTTTTCTCAAGCTACTTTTTTGTGTGTGTAGAAGATGTATCATATGATTTTTAATCTAATCTTTATATTCATGGGTTTTTATGTCACGGGAAGAATTTTATCTTCCATTGTATAAATAGTCAAATCCGAAAGATTTTCCCTTGGAACTTCTAAGGTAAAATCCAAATATCTTTTGGCTGCCCCTGTGGTGCAGTGGTCTAAGAGCTGGCTTATGATCATTCGTCTGTGAAGGGTGTGGGTTCGAATCCTGGTGAGGCATAGATGTTGTGTTTGTCTTATGGGACTGGTTCTTTCCCTTCCCTGAAACCATTGACCCTAAGTCAGGGACGGGTGACTGCTTATAGCTCATTGAGTAGCTCACGGTGGTTGTTAAACCTTCAATAAAAAAAAAAAAAAAAAATAATCCAAAGCGTTTTCGTAATAAACTTTTTGTAAATACTTTCAGAGATACACTGATGAGTCATTACATTATGACCACCTACCTAATGAGCTGTAGGACCCCCTTTAGTTAGCGAAACAGCGGTCACTTAGCGAGGCATCGATTCGATGAAGTGGCGATAGGTATCTGGTACCATAATGTCAACAGCAGGTCCTCCGCTTCCTGTACATTTTGGAGTGGTAGTGATTTAGCACGAACCCACTTTTCCAAGTCGAACCACAAATGTTTGATTGGGTTAATGTCAGGTGAATTTGGAGTCCAGGTCATTAACAGAAAGTCACCAGCATTTTTATCGAGCCACTCCTTGACGATTCTGGCAGTGTGGCATGGCGCATTATCCTGTTAGTAATGGCCATCACGAGCAGGGAACACAGTTGCCATGAATGGGTGAACTTGGTCTGCAATGATGTTCAGATACCTAACAGCTGTCAGGTATTGGGATAATGGGACCTAAAGTGTCCCAAGAAAACATTGCCCACAGCATAAAACCGCCTGCCTGTTTCTGTCCAACAGTACATCCAGGTGCCGTAGCCCCCATTGGTAATCTGCGTATCCACGCTTAGCAGTCTATCTGATTCACCAGACCAGGCCATTTTCTTTCAATCGTCCACGGTCCAATCTCGAGGATCTTGGGCCCATTTCATGCATTGTTTGCGATGATGCGCAGTGAGCATGGGGACCCAGCTGGGTCTTCGGCAACGTAGGCCCATGTGCAAAAGGCTGCGATGAACTGTGTGCTATGACACATTACCCTGATCACCAGTGTTGTAGCTGCGGGTGATTTGTTGTACTGTGGCCCTTCGGTCGCTGTGAACAATGTGCAAGTCTCCGCTCCCTTCTGGCATCAGTGAGCTGTGGACGACGGCTCGTCTTTGGCCATCTGTGCACCACTTTTGATACGTACTCACTACAGTGGCACATGAACATCCCACAAGCCATGCCATCAAAATTTTCACAATTTATCCCTTTATCAAACTCTGATAAATCGGTAGCTGTTCCCATTCTGACTCGGGACACACTACTAACCAAAAGTCAGTGTTCGGGTTGTATATATATACTGCTCTGTGAACTTCACCTGCACCACTGTTCGGTCTCCAGGCGCACTCATTTCTTTAGGCTAATGTAATGATGGCTCATTGGTGTATTTAGGAAAAACAAATATAAAAATGAAATGCATATCTTGTTTCTGTTACAGAACCGATTTGTGTTCTGATCAGCCTGTAGTACATATTGTTTTGCAGATAGTGACATAATACAAAGCAATGAATTAAGGTGTAAAGAACATGGAAAACACATGAGATCCTTATCTTTGGGGGACCTAAAAATGCCATAATGAACTACCTCCTATTGGGTTGTCCGGAAAGCCCCGATATATATATATATATATATTTTAAATGTAAATAAAACTAGTGCTATGAGTTTAAGAACATACCTTCATTCCTCAAAGTATTCACTTTTTCCCACAACTTTAGCCCATCTTTTGGGCACTTTTAGAATGCCATCCCTGTAGAACGTGGTTGGCTTGGAGGCAAAACAGTCATCCACGTGTTTCTTGACAGCGTTGAGATCTCCAAGTGATTTTCCATTTAAAGAATTTTGCAGACCAAAACAAATGGAATTCGGAGGGTGCAGTGTTTGGGAAATAAGGTGTCGCTAATCGTTTCAAAAATGGGTCCCTGTTGTTGCATTTTAGGAGCATATGGAATACCGGTCCATGCAGTTTTTCTCAGACAGCTTGTGTGGGACCCAAAGATCATAACAAAAAGTGTATCCCAGCTTCACTAAATGTTCATGAACAGTACTTTTCGGCATTTTCACAGTCTCTGCTAACTCCTGAGTTGTTAGTTTTTGGTTGCACTCAATTTCTGCCTTTGAGATCATCGTCCAATGCTAAAGGTCTTCTACATCGATCCCCGTCGTTAAACAGAAATTGCCTGCTTTGAACTTCGCAAACAACCTTTGAAGCATTGATTTACCAATAGCATTCTCTCCATACACTTCACAAATGTTTTTACACATCTGTGCAGCATTCCCTCCCTTTTTATAGAGGAATAGCATCACATGCCAAAAATGCAACTTTTGATCATCTATGTTTAACACTTACTAAACAAACACAATTTCCACTTATCCTCAACCACACATAGCTGAATGCTGCACGCAAATGCCACCTTTCATTGCCAATATCTTGTGTTATTTCAAAAAGTATGGCTGCATATGTCACGCCCAATCATACACCTGTCACAAATGCTTGGAAATTTCCAGACAACCCAATATGAAACCAGCTCAGCTTAAAACTGTGGCTGTTGTATTGTTCTGGAATGGTAATGGAACATGTCCACATTCCACCTAAAGAAAACTAGTTCTTGAGTGGGATGTTTCTCAAGCTTTTACTTCAGAATGATGCAAATTTAAAATTTCCTAGGGGTCTTATATGAATTGGAAGGTTAATTTGTTTCTGTAGATCTGGTAACTGTTTCCAGAAAGGACGGTTTGCTAGTTGTGAGGAAGCAGAGGAAAGATGCTTGCTGTGATTTGTGTAATCTGTTGCTTTGAAATGTCAGGTCCTGAATGCTGTGTTCAGACAATACTTGGTAGATGCAGGATGTTGCAGTCCAGATTCAAGATAATCCAGTGTTTAGCACGTCTTATGTCTCTCAGTATGTGGACACCATATTTCTGTAACCTGGTCCTATTTATTTTTTGTCGTGCTGTGACAATGACAGTCCACGTTCTTTTTCTGATGCGTAAAAATGCGCATGCTCTTAGATGCAAAATATATTTTACTCCAATAATTGCTTCAAAATTTTTTTTAGCTTATAATACCTTTTACCATTTTTCACTGCTTCCATTGTGTATTTTAAATTATGCACAGATTTTCTCTAGGAAGACAAAATGCAATTGGGGGGGGGGGGGGGCTGATCTTTTTCCTCTAAAAATCTCCTTTAAAGTATTCAAAAATAACATGCATATTACACCCAAAAATTTAATGTCATCTTTCTTGTTTATGGCAGAATAATACCTGCCTCATTATTTACTGACTCGAGTGAAGTACCCTCATCAGTTTGATTTATATACTGTGGATCATTGCCATCAGAAGTAATATAAAGTATATGTAAAAAGCACAACATGATATACAAGGTAAGATCCAAGAATTCTCGGACTGGGTCTACAAGTCCATAGGGTTACAAAGCTGAAGCATATCCTCCTCCAAAATAAGACTCTCTTGCTAACATCACACTTCTGCTATTCTTTGCAATGTCCTTCAGTGCAACCAGAGATGCATAAGTCTTCAGCGCTCGAAAACCGACTCCCTGATGTTGTGTCGGCTCAGGTTAAGAGGTGAAAGGCGATTACAGTAGGGGTGGGAGGACAACAGTTCTTGTTTTGGCGAGAAACTCTTGAACAAGGAGTGACCTGTATGCTGGGGCGTTGTCGTGCAACTCCATCCACAGTTGAGGCCTGTTCTTGCAGATCGACTCACATAGACATTGCATGATGTCCAGATAGAGCTCTTCATTGACATTGTGTCTTCAGGGGTAAATTCAAGATGAACAATACCCTGAATGTCGAAGACCTAACATAATCTTGCCTTTGCTGCAGTGTCGGTAGAATTTCTGCTTGCGTTGAGATGATGGCAGCTTAGTCTGTGGGTTGAAGAGGAAGCACCGTTTTTCATCCCTCGTTATGATTTGCCTAAGAAATTGTGGTTCTTGGTCGGCGGCGGTAACGAGATTACCCACCATTTCTATCCGTATGGCACACTGATCTTCAGTTAACATGCGTGGGACGATGTGTTGACACACCCGGTGTATCTTCAGATCATCTGTTAGTATCCATTGACGCATAGTCTCCGATATCCCAGCAGCCTCTGCTATTTATTAGATAGTCTGTTGCCTATTGGTGCATACGATGGCTGCAACCTTCGAAATGTTTTCACCCATGCGAGCTGTCACTGGCCGCTCACTTCAATCGTCGTCTTCGACCTCCTGTCTGCCTTCTCTGAAGCATTGATGCTAATTGAATGTTTGCGACTGTGACAAGGTCTTTTCGCTACAACATCTCGTAAGTTTCTGTTGGATTTTTGCCCAAACGAACGAAAATGTTAACCAACTGCTAAAAAAACTCCGTTTTTCATCAATCATTGAACACTGCGTAAGTTGCTCACAGTACCCAGACGTACCGCAGCAAGCACGTGACATAGATAGATGATACTTTGCTGTACTGGTGCAGACCGGAAACTTTTGGATCTTACTCTGTAAGTAGAACAATAAAAGAGCCAAGATAATTTTAGCATATTACAAAAGTCATGGATATACACTGTCCTGCTGCCCCAGTGGTCTAAGCAATGGCTTCTGACCATTTGTCCGCAATGGGTCTGGGTTCAAATCCCGGTAAGGCATGGATGTTGTATTTGTCTTATGCCACTGGCTCTCTCTCTCCCTTCTCTGGAACCAGTGGCCCTAAATTAGGGACCGGCAACTGCTTATAGCCCATTGAGTTGCTCACTGTAGTTGTTAAACCTTCAATCACACACACTGTACCAATAGAAAAAAATATATAGAGACCTTATAAATTTATCGACAGTACTTAGGAAAGTTTAGAAGTGAATTTGAATGAAGAACTGAAACATAGACAAAATAAAGCAGATCTTATTGATATTTGTGTTAAAAACCACTTTGAAACAGATTGGGAAAACATTGAAATCCTAGTCCAACATATTAAAAAAAAAGCATAGCAAGATCCTATTGAGCCTTGTGTAATGAAAAGCCTTTTTATGAACTGTAATACAAATGCACATAAAAACAAGTCACGGAGGAAGAAAAATGGGGGAAATGATACAAAATCGGTGACAGTTACAGAATCTGAGCACAGATGAAGCTATACAAGCTTAAAACTACAGTGCATGTGATACTACCAGAGAAGAAAATTCAAAAGCATTAATGCCTTTTACCATTGATAATGCCTCTAGAAACAAGGCAAAATGCATTCAGGTATACACAGTGGATGTGTCACTACACAGATATGTATCTTTAACTCAGTTTTCTTCTGGTTTTAGCATATTTTTGTTTTACATTAAACACTTAATTTGTTTTAAGGCCTTTTAATTATGGACAGTTGCACATGAAGTGTCCTAGGATTTAGTAAGTACACAAAATTTCATTTGACACACTGATACCATGTTTCTTTCTTTCTGTGTGAAAAATATTTAACGGGTGTTGGTGTAATTTCGTATGCAAATGCTGTTTCTAAATCATTTGGTTTTCCTATAAAGATCACATCACATCAGAGCTGTGTTAAATCAGTGACAGTTACAACACATTCAAAACAATTTCATCTTGGCATGCAGAAGTGCATGCCAAGATGAGGAAAACATTATGACACAGCTCTTAGATTTATATTGTAATAAACAACCTTTTGAAAAGAAATATAAATAATTAAAACTAATATTCCTTTTTTTTTTTTTTTTTTTTTTGTCTCTCACACTGGTGGGTCATGATAAAATGTGCAGAATTATGTTACACTCGTGTGTTAATATTCAACTGAATGACTCTCACATCCTGGAACTGTATTCTTAAACATAATTTGAAATACACCCAATAGCTTTCCCTATTTGTTAAACTGTGTATTGATTCCTGAGCACAAAAACGTGCAGTGCTATTAAGAGACTCGTGAAATCAGAAAATTCAGTGGGCTAAGCCAAGCTTTACTTGGTGCCACTTTTAGTTTGTCTCTTTTTCACCAGGGGTGGAGTCTTCTACAAAGGAGCATTTGAGAGACAGCTGTTATGCACCTATTGCCAATGTGTGAGGTCTTTGGTTCTGAGAGACACTTAATAAAATTTTGTGGGTGCTAGCAATGTATACCAAGTGCTTTTTTGTATTAATAGATGGCAGTCCCATGTGAAAGACACCAATTAAAAATGGTGCTGAACAAACCTCAGCTAACCCAGTTGAGTGTCACTTTGGGGGGGGGTAACAACCACTGTGACCAACTCTAATGGCAGTTGCCCATCCCAATTTTAGCCACCCCGGTGGCCTCTGATCATTCGTCCAAAAGGGGTCCGGGTTCGAATCCCGGTGAGGCATGGATGTTGTGTTTGTCTTACGGCACTGGTTCTCTCCCATCCCTGGAACCAGTGACCCTAAATTAGGGACGGGCGACTGCTTATAGCCCATTGAGTTGCTCATAGTGGTCGTTAAACCTTGAATCAAAAAAAAAAAAACCCCAAATTTAGGGCCACTGGTTTCAGGGAAGGGCTGAGCCAGTGTTGTAATGCAAACACAACATCCATACCTCACCAGGATTGAAATTCAGACCCATCTCAGATGAGTGGTCAGAACTTTACACTTAGACCACTGTCTTTCCTTGCTTCACCTTTTTTTTTTTTGTTGCTGTTAATGGGATAATGCTCAGACTCAGTCATGACAAGACCTCCCCCCCCTCGGCATACAGAAGTGTTTGCCAAATAACAAAAATTACAGATTGGAATATTTTATTTGAATTTTACATTTGTGCCAAGCAATGCTGGTTTTTCTTCTGATATTTCATGTATTACATACTTTGAATAGCCATGGCTGACAGAGGTTGTTAATGAAACTACAACTTAGTAAGCTAAAAGAAAACAAATGATGAATGATTGAAAGGGTTGGGAGAATTTTTTTTTTTTTTTGAAAAAAACAAACAACTGGGCTGTAATAAGATATCAGGAAGAGTCAAACCATTTATGTATGATCAATTCTAAAGAATAATTGAAACAAGTGTATGAACACATTAAAAATTCTGTACAATTTTTATTAAAAAAATTTGTTGTAGATGTGTAATTTACAATTTTTATAGCACTAAATATCAAATTTTTCAATACAAAATCCTATTCCATTTTCTTCATATTGTTTCCTGGACACTACGAGCTTTGGAAATTCGGGATCCTTCGATAACAAGCAACCGCCATGCCAAGCATTAGTTATAGGACTGGAGAAATACAATTTACATATATAAACATCAAATCAGCAATACAGAATCATAACAGCACATACAAGTATAATATTTAAGCACACAATGTTTACCATTATGTTCCGTTAACCCTTTAACGACCATGACTCTTAAGTCTAAGTACTATGATGCCCAAAACTGTTTGTTGGTTCACTTTGTTTAATAATAACAACGGTGACTCCTGCTGATCTCTCGCAGACCTTTCAGATTTAAAGAAAAGGTAAGGGTAGAAAACTGATTCACTCTAGATGGGCGTTTTGTGCGGATATGGTCGTTAAGGGTCCACATCTATTATACAAATAGCACTTGAAAATAAGAAATTCAGCATTTCCCCATTTGAAGATTTGGTGTCATTATATAAATGTACACCAATGAGCCATTACATTATGACCACCTACCGAATAAGCTGTAGGACCCCCTTTAGCCCGCAAAACAGCGGCCATTTGATGAGGTGGCGATAGGTATCTGGTACCATAATGTCAACAGCAGGTCCTCCATTTCAGGGTGGTGGTGATTTAGCGCGAACCTGCTTTTCCAAGTCGAACCACAACTGTTCGACTGGGTTCATGTCAAGTGAATTTGGAGACCGGGGCATTAACAGAAAGTCGCCAGCATGTTCCTTGACAATTCTGGCAGTGTGGCATGCCGCATTATCCTCTTCATAATGTCCATCACCAGCAGGAAACACAGTTGCCATGAATAGGTACACTTGGTCAACAATGATGTTCAGATACCTGACAGCAGTCTGGAATTGTGCTATTGGGGCCTAAAGTGTCCCAAGAAAACATTGCCCACAGCATAAGACCTCCACTGCTATCCTGTTTTTATCCAACGGTGCGTCCAGGTGCCATAGTCGCTGTTGGTAATTAGTGTATCCGCGCTCGGCCGTCTACATGACGCACAAGGAATCTTGATTCGTCGGGCCAGGTTACTTTCAATCATCCACGGTATCAATTTTGATGGGATCGGCTGGGTCCTTATGCTTACTGCAAGTCACCGTCAAGATGTCCATTTCATGCATTATTGGCGATGACTTGAAGTGAGTATGGGGATCCGGCTGGATTTTCAACTACACAGACCCATGCACAGAAGGCTGCGATGAATTGTGTGCTGTGACATATCGCTCTGATCAAACCACTGTTGTAGCTGTGGGTGATCTGTTGCACCGTGGTCGCTGTGAACAATGCGAGACAGTCTCCGCTTGCCTCTGGCATCAGTGAGCTGAGGACAACATTTGGCTGTCTATGCACCACTTTTGATACGTACTCACTACAGCGACACGTGAACAACTCACAAGCTGCGCCGTTTCCGAGATCGTAGTTCTGAGGCTCCGTGCCATCACAATTTGTCCTTTATCAAACTCTAATAAATCGTCAGCTTTTCCCCAGTCTGATTCCGAACACTACTAACCAAAAGCCGGTCTTCGAGTTGTATATATACTGCTCTGTGAACTTCACCTGTACCACCATTCAGTCTCCAGGTGCTCATTTCTCTAGGCTGGGGGTGGTCATAATGGAATAGTTCATTGGTATAGCTGTATACTGTTGAATTTTTGAAAAGCAGATTTTCTTTTAATTAATAAATCTGAACCCAGAAACTTTTTTTTAACTATAAAATGTTTAACGTGTATTTTGAAACCAAACTGAATTTTAAATTCAATTAAAATATTGTCCCTGCATAATAATCACATTGTCATGAGCTCTCAAAGATTTACAGTATAGTGGCTTCACATATGATGCTTGGTTCTCACCACTTGCTAAGTGCTGCATATTTCAAATGACTCCTTGTTTTCCTATTGAGCACTCCAGATCCATTTGCCATCACCATACACGACTTTCCTTATTGTTACCCTAACAGTTATGTCTTTTCTTTATGCTCTGAAGCGGCAGTTCTTTGTAAAAAGCATTAAAACAACTATTCCAACATATTAGAACAACATGCTAAATCTATTCTTGTAATCCTTCACACTTGAAAGAAATATGGCTAAAGTTTGTGTGTGGTTTAAATATGTAGTTAGCAGCACTAAGTATTTTCTTTTTGCCAGTAGGATTTTGTTCATTGCACTATAATAACTTTGTAGTAATACACAAATAGTGAAAAATGTAGAAATCACATAGAATTTTTCTTCACATTATATTATCAAAGTAGAAAAAAGATAAATGGTATATTCTTTACCCTGTTGACTATGGTTTAATTCATGTTGAAGTAACAGAGGCAATTTATTTTTCAAGGTAAGAAGAGTTGAGAATTTGTGAGTTGCTAGGCTTATGAATGTCGTGGCTATTAGATTTAATGCCGACAGGTTTGATGCATGCCCCCACGTTGTGGTTAAACAAATATTTAGGGACAAAAGTTTCAGCTAAAATAGTTTGAAATGAATGACAGGTGGGAAGGAACACCTGAAATCCACAATTGAAAGACGTTTTCAACTAATTAATGTGTAGTTAATGGAGAAATATTTTCCCATTCTGATTCAGTTTTATTATCCATGCAATATCAGACCTGCCAACTTTGAAGAATTGAAATCTAAATAAAAAATCACATTCAATCAGTAGTATGTTTGATTGATGTATTGAACATATCAATTAAAAACCAAATTATTATGTAAATGATTTGGCAATTTTAATTGATTTCATATGCTACAATTCAGATATTTGGCACTAGTTAATGCTTAGAGCAACTAAAATAGAATCAATACATAATTATCACAATAGTACATTACGATCAGACTACATATACAGATAAAAATTTCCTTTGTAACTGAGAAATGTTTTATTGCGATTGCCATAACTTTTTAATTCAACTGATGTTTTGGCCTTAAATTTTTGTGCCAACATGTTATAAAATTTTTCAATAATGCAATTTTAAGTTTAGGTGGTGATGATATTTTTCATTCCTTTCTTCCTCTTTTAGAAGCATTTGAGTTATGTTTAGTGCTACTCATGTTTAAACTTGTATACAAAATACCTCTAAAACTAAACATAAAAACAAGATTTTTTTTTGTATTGTTATTTTAAAATGATAGGCGTTTGCATATTTGTTATAGTACCTGATATTTTACGTTCTGACTTTTTCCATATTCTTTTGGTGTGGTGTTTGTTATCTTGTTGACACATGGCAAAGAACCACAGTATGTATTATTAGACTTTTTTGTTATACAGTAGATTCCAGTTAATTGGGACACATGGGTACTAGAACACTTTAGCCCAATTATGTGAAGTTTTATCCCAAAGAGCTAATTTTGGATGTTCGTCAAGAATTGTCCCAAATAGATGGCTGCCCCAATTAACTGGAATCTACTGTACTTTCATTTTTGATCTATATTGCCTGATAATTAAATTAATTTCTTTAACATGACAACCCAAGTTTCATCCTGTGCTCTTTTTATCCAGTTTAGTTCTTTCTGTGTGTTTATTTCATTAGATGAATGGGTAAAGCTTTTTCGTATGTATGTTTAAAAAGAAGCATTTATGTTTTCAGGGAGTGTGGAGTTGGCTGGTATTATTGAGGGTAACTGCTTCCTATAAACTTCATAATGTATATTACCATCTTTTTGTTATTAATATATCAAAGAATGGTGATTTATTGTTATTTTCTATCTCTTTGGTAAATTTTATGACTGATTTAGCTAAATACCTAACCTTAGAACTTACCAAACAGATAGAAAATAACAACAAATTACCATTCCTTGATATATTATTAAAAAAAAAAAAAAAGACAGTAATATACTTTATAAAGTTCATAAGAAACCAACCTAGGTACCATCAATAATACCGCCCAACTCGCACACCTTTTGAAAATAAAAATATGATTCTTTTCATACCTACATACAAAATAATCTTCACTTATTCATCTAATGAAAAAAAGACCTGAATTGGATGAAGAACACTGGATGAAACTGAGGTTGCCATGTTAAAGAAATTAATTTACATATCAGGCAATATATATCAAACATTGAAAGTATAACAACTTAAAGAGAAAATCTAATAATAAATATTGTGGTTTTTTACCACATGCCAACAAACACCACCAAAAGAATATGGAAAAAAAAAATCTGAACTTAAAATAGCAGATATTGGGTAGGTGCAAATGAAATGTCCGGTGTGAACAAGCAGTGGAGACAGGCCCCCACCACAGTAGAATGGAACCACCCACAGGTGTTGCGGCTATTACGTCACAGAGTTACTATAAATAGCTAGCACGTGTGTGAAGCACAAGGTTCAGGCGTGGTTTGCTTGGCCGTAACGTGGCTTGCAAAGGAAACATTCAGACACCGGAATTGAGAGTCATCTTCCTGTATGAATTTAAACCAGGCCATTCTGCAGGAATTGCTGCTCGAAACATTAACAAAGCATTTGGGGAGAATACAGCCAACAAACAAACCATTTGGCGATGGTTTGTGAAGTTTCGAAGAGGAGAAACAGGCCTGCAAAACAAAGCACGTGGTCACCCACCTGCTGCTGTTTCTGACGATGTTCCGTTACGTGTGATTGAAGCAGCCCCCCCCCCCCAAACATATCGTGCGATAGCGGAGGTAGGTGTCCACCACACTACAGTTATTTGGTGTCTGGTTGCGCTGGGTAAGGTCAGAAAGCCGGACATGTGGCTGCCGCATGAGTTGACAACTGCCAATAAGATCAGGCGTTTGGAAGTCTGCATGTCGCTGCCTGCCAGGAATAAACAGGAACCTCTACTGCATCGAATCGTCACCTGCAACGAGAAGTGGGTTCTTTATTATAATCGGAAACGATCTGCACAATGGGCACAGCCTGCTGGATGGCATCCTAAGCCACCCCATACATACCAAGAAGATGATGCTCCTTGTCTGGTGGTCCACAGCCGGGATAATGCATCAGAGTTTCTTGGCAAGATGCCAAACCATCACTTCAGAATGCTACTGTGCTGAATTACACCAGATGCACTGGAAATTTCTGCAGAAACAACTGGCTTTGGTGAACAGACACAGTGTTCTTCTGCTCCAGGACAATGCTCACCCCCATGTCGCGCAACGAACAATGCTGACACTAAGTGCCTTGGGCTATGAAGCACTCATCCTGCTTATTTCCCAGACTTATCTACGACAGACTATCACCTGTTTCGTCGCCTGGATCACTTCCTGTTCGGGAAATAGTTCACGACAGATAATGAGGTTCAATGTGCAGTTGATGACTTCTTCAGGGTCCAGCCACAAGACTTTTTTCATTCCAGGATCATGGCTTTGGCAGACAGATGGCAACTATGTGTTGATGCCGAGGGGGATTATTTTGCCTAGGTAAGTTGTCCTACTTTTCCGTTCTCGCCGTCCACGTGTGCTGGTCCTTTGCCAGACATTTCATTTGCACCAATCCAATACTATAACAAACATACAAACATCTATCACTTAAAATTATAGTAGGGAAAATCTGTTGTTTTATGTTTGATTTTATACATATTTTTATATGCAATTTTTAGCACCAAGCATAACCTAAATATTATGATGACAGAACACATTCCTGACTGGAATAAAAAAAACAACAACAACAGAAAACATCTACAGTACAATGTTGCATAGATAATAAGACTGAACCAGAATGGGAAAATATTTCTCTATTATTTACACATGATAAACTTAAAGAAATATTAGTTGCAGAATCAATAGGCATTCAGAAAGCTAAACAACTATAACAAACATGTACCAATTGGACTATCAGAAATTTGAATAAATGATAAACAAGTCAGTAAAATCATGCAATGCATGATTATGATATGCTTTCCAACATACCAGAAATCACACGCAGACAAACCCTTCTCCTTACCCTGACTATTCGTTCAGTATACTTCCAGAACAACATACTAAAGTTTTGTCACAATAGAAGCATTTTTATCAAGTTATTACTCAAGTTATGAGGATAGTGGCTGTGGAATAAATCTCGCTCCTGTGCTCTGACCTTTGACTCCATTTTGATGATATTAAGCAGAATTGGTTCAGTATACCTCCAGAACAACAAACTAAATCGCAATAGAAGTATTTTTAGTCAAGTTACAAGGATAATGACTGGAATAAATCTTGCTCCTGTGCCCTGACCCTTGACCCCATTTCAATGATATTAAACAGAATTGGTTCAGTATACCTCCGGAACAACATGAAACAGTTTTGTTACAATCAAAGCATTTTTACATAAGTTATGATGCATAAGGGCGATGGAATCGATCCGGCTCCTTGTCCTGACTTTTGACCCCATTTCGCCCAATTTCAATAGGGTTCGTCCCCAGGTTGTCCCCTGCCACATACGAAAATTTCATCGAAATCGAACCATTTTTTATGCGAGTTATCGTGCAGACGGACAAAGCTGGAGCATATACGCTTCTTCAACCTACGGTTGGAAAGCCAGGGTTCGTCTCATTTTCAGAAATTGAAAATAAGGAGTTTCTAAGGACTTTTAAGGACCTTAATTAATTTTATAAGGAGTTACAAGTCAATTTTTACCACTTTCAAAAGGGCATTCATATTAAAAACCACCCTTAAGACAGCAAAGATTGCTTAAGTAACACGATTTTTAATCATTTATAATAATAAATTATCACACATTCATAAACAAAGACAATTTTTGCATGTGATTACTCTATTTAACTAAATTAAAAATTTACAAGGTGCAATTTGTCAACAAGCCTTTAATAAAAAAGAAATTAATTTTAAATTCTTTTTTGAGTTCTTCTATCTTTGAATCAGTGGCTTTAAGTTCTAATTTTTTCTCTTTCAGTAATTTTCGAAAATTGTTGCATTTTATAAAAAGATTGACATCTCTTAAAGCTTCTGCTTGAATAGCCATGTTTATTAGCAGACTTTTCCAATTGGATTAAATCCTTTTCTACCTTAATCCTTTTAGTTTTTAACATATTTAGATCATCACTTTGTTTTCTTCTCTTTCCTGAGATTACAAGCTCTTTCTTTTCATTCTTTTGCTTTTCCAAATGTTAGATACTGAAGCTCGCAACTCCTTTGTAAGCTCTACATTGTGAATTCCCCCACAAAAATTAGTACGATCATAAACAATTCTTTGGCTTATGTAAGAATTTTCTTTTAAGTTTTCTACTTGTATCTGCCTATTAACAGAAAACCCCCGTTCGACTGTTACTTGGCCATGTGACAATACTAACAACATTTTTATCAAATTCCAAAGATTATCAAAACCTTTTGATAAGTATTTAGCTAAGAAAGCATCTAATTTGGTCTCGGAGGCATTAAAATCAGAAAAATTAGTAAAGTCTCTTTTTACTTCATTCATTAAGAAGACTCTAAATTGCAATAAAATATTTTGACATTGTTGCTCTTCTAATTTTTCAACTTCACTCAGATGGAAAAGAATTTTTTTGTCTTGGCTAAACAATCACTATCATTGTTTGACTTTGCCATTATTTTGAGATCTAAGCAAACTATATTGCGTAAAAAAAATAAAAAATTACAGTATTTATGCTAGTGGGAAGGAATAATATTTTTGCATTAGAAACAGGCTCGATCTCCCACGTACTCTACCACCTGCTACGCATGCTGCTGCGTTCAACAGGTTTAACCAACGCAAAGGGAGGATGACGTCAATCAACACTGACAGAAAGATCTGGGACGTGTACAAAAGCGACGTGGGGAGAGACCACACACAGGAGCATTTGTTCTTGCTAGAAAATGGGGGAAAAAAAAAACACAGAAAACTGCGGATTTCAGGAAGATTTTCGTGCCTGTTTTAAGGACTTTTTAAGTGCCCTTAAAAACATTAAACAAAAATAAGTAGTTTTTAAATACTTAATAAGGGCCCTTAGGAGCATCCAACAAAAATAAGGAGTTCCTAAGGACTTTTAAGGACTGTACGCACCTTGAAAGCATAAAAAAGAGGAAAGGTAGCTCACTTGACTATGAAATTAACTACATGGTGTTGCAAGCTATTACAAAAATCCATTGCTATTGGATTTAAAGAACTGATATTGCCAAGCTTTTGCACACCTACAGCTGGCTTTGTTGAGGCAGACTGATACTAACCTATGTGGGAGAAGACTTACAAGAAATGTTAACATTTGAAAGGAAATACTTGTGTTACCTTTGAATTGTATGCAAATTTGAACATGAAAAACAATCGAACAAAAAGTCTCAAGGATATCCATTCAGAGGTAATGCAAAATATCAGTTTGCACCAATAAAAATGGATTTTTGTAATAGCTTGTACTAATTCAGTGTGCATTCCAATTATGCTTCTTATTTATTAAATGGTGTTGGTCACAACTTATATTGGGAACTGACACCTGATAAGACAAGACTTAGAATCCAGTGAGACAGCACTTTATGAGCAATTTTTTTTCTAGGTAATTGATACAGGTGATATACTCTATAGACACGAAGGCTCTCTTATGTATGCAGCTATGCCTACTGAGCTGAAATGTCCATTACTGTATTTGGTCCTCCCATGATTTCCTTGGCCTTCCTCTATCTTTCTTTCTTGCCACTTGAGCTGAATAAATTCTCTTAGTAAGCATCTCACCACTCATTCTTTCAACATAGCCAAACCACCTCAAAATATTTGTCACCACCTTACTAACATTTTGCTTCACATTACAACATGTGCAACACATCTTCATTCCTCACATGATCAGAAAGGGTCTTGCCACAAACTTCCCATAAGAAACTTATCTCCAGCACACAAATGACCCTAGTGTTTCTTCTCAAGTATACCCAGGTTTCACTGTTGTACATCCTAGTAGGAACATTTACACTTCCATACACAACCATTTGGGACGTTTTTGAAAACCCATCAGTCCTATAAAATCCTTCTAAGGCAGTTACGACTTTCGAAGATGAATTCTCTTGCCTGTTAATTTCACTATCTAAGGTTTTCTCTGTCAAACATGCTTCCTAAATATATGAATTAATTCACTCTGGTGTATCTCTGTACCATTTACACTGATTTTGCATTCAGAAAACAACTATCCCTCACTCATAAACCATAACCTTGTTTTTTCTCCCCCTTATTTATATTGTTTACACGTCATACAAATGTCATACATCAGGGGGCCGCACACTCTACAATTATCTTTTGCTCTCTGTTGACAGGACTGTGTCATCAGCATACAGCAATCTGCACACATGAATATTACCAAGACATAAACTAGTATTGTCTATTATGGAATCAAGCATGTATGCATTCATAAATATATTACACAACCATGGTGACATTACACAATCTTGTCCAACTCCTGCACCAATAGAAAACCATTTTAATAAAATGTCTGTATATATGCTCTACTGCCAGCATACATAGCTTTTACACTTTTAAGCAGACTCCCAGTTATAACATAATTATTCAAGACCTTCCACAGAAGTATCCTATTTACTTGTTCATAAGTTTTCTGGAAATTGCAAGATTGCAGTACTGAACTGCTTTTATTTAGTTCACTGTTCACCATATGTAACATCTCAAAAAACTTGAAAATTACATTGCCTTGGAGCTGGATCTCCATGAAGTTTCAAGTAACTGAAGCTAAGCAAATATATAGCTTAGGAATCTGAACCAACTTCAGATTTGTGCTAATCAGAGCAACCCTATACTTCTTCATAATACTGATGACCCTTTCAAAATCCAGGAATGGAAATAGATCATAGGGGTTTAGATTTCTAAGCTATACCTGCTTAGCTTTAGTTAACTGAAACTTCAATGTCCTGGGTGGTATAATGGTAGCATGCTCGAACAGAAATTGGCTGATGCTGGTTCAATTCTTGCTCCAGAGATGTATAATTTTCATGTTTTCTGAGGAAGTGTTACATGGAGAACTCTGAACTAGAAGCAATTCAGTAACAAAATCTGATTACTGAAAATAATATATTTGTGAATATGTGAAGGATATTTCTTCCTTAATTTTCATAACAATATCTGATGCACTGCTGGTTTATGACATATATCCATTTCTGGAATTGAAGGGTCATCAACATTATGAGAAAGCCTTGGGTTCCTTGGCTAGTGCTAATGTGCAGTTGTCCAGATTCCTAAAGTTGTAATTGCTTAGCTTCAGTTACTCGGAACTTCACTGTTCTGAGTAGTGTAACAGCAGCATGCTTGAACATACACGGTCGTATCAGAATAATATGACCATCCTCAGAATCACGGTGTACCCGCCCAGGAGCATCACAGAGTGCACTTGACAAGGTAGACCGCATGGAAATATAAGCGGCCGGCCAGGACAGATGAGCCACAGTGCATCACATGAGCACAATGGGCAGAGGAAGTGTTCTGACGGGCATTCAAAAAGGAATAATCATTGGCAACTGCGCCAAGGGTGGAAGCATCTCAGATACAGCAGACTTTGTGGGCTGTTCACAAGGTGCTGTAGTAAGGGTGTACCAAGAATGGACCGCTGGCACACCGAGTACCTCCCAAGATCATAACTGTGGAGCCCCAAAGGCCATTGACCCCAGATGAGAACATTGCCTCCGTCAATTGGTAAAGGGTAACCGACGCGCAACAGTGCAGCAATTGACTATGCAAATTAATGCTGGTGCACCAAGGTACATGTCCCCGTTAACAGTACAGCAAAGCCTGTTACGCATGGATCTCCAAAGTTTATGCTGTGTCAAGGCGACCATGTTAACCCAGATCCATTGGCAACGAAGCCTGCAGTTCGCATGGGACTACTGTAACTGGACAGTGGAAGAGTGGGAAAATGTTGCCTTCTCTGATGCATCAAGGTTTCTACTCCACAGAAGTGACAGGCGGTGGTGGATATGGCATCAGGCACACGGGAAATGAACACCCAGACATGCTTGTCAGTCAAGTATAGGCCTGCGGTGGCAGTATGCATGTCTGGGGGATGTTTTCCTGGTATGATCTGTACCACTAGACGGGTCCCTGAATGCCAATGGCTACCTGTGCATCTTCACTGACCACATGTATCCCTTCGTGTTAGACGTTTACCCTTATGGTGATAGCGTCTACCAACAGGACAATGCGCCGTGCCGCATCACTAAGGGAGGTGCGTGACGGGTTCCAAGAATGTGACAGCGATGTCTCCGTTCTCCCTTGGCTGACAAAATCACTGGACCTCAATCCCATTGAGCACTTGGGGGACTATTTGGACCAACAAGTTTGACGGGCAGACTCACAGCCACGTCATCTTTGGGACCTCAGTGCTCTGCTGCAGTCCGAATGGGCAAGTGTGCCTCGCACAACCTTCCGGAGCCTCATTGCATCCATGCCGTCTCACCACTGTCATCTGGCCCAAGGGTGGTTATTCCCACTATTAGGTAGGTGGCCATATTATTCTGATATGGCTGTGTAGACTGGGCTCAATTTCTGCTCTAGAGCAATATAATTTTTTGAGTTTTTTGCAATGTTCCATGGTGCACAGTGAACTAAAGGCAATTCAATACTGCAATCTGATTGCTGAAACTGGTACTTGTGAATTTTCCATGTATTTTTGAACAATATTTCTTCCTTAATTTTTAGCAATAATGTGTTCTGACAGAAATTGGGAGATATGGGTTTGATTCCCACACAGGAGTAGTTTGCACAGGAGTCAGTCCATTGATGAACAATGAATTGCGAATTGCAAACTTTTCTATGCCAAAAAATAAAACAAATAAATAACTAGCAAATATGATCAGTTTACTATCCCCCTGATTTTTATATATTTCACACTTTAAGTGTATCTGAATAGAAACCTGGCTAGGCTCAAGTTTCCAAGATATAGATGTACCGATACAATTTATTGGGTAACCAAACAAGTTCATGCCATTATAGAAGACTTATAGGTAACAGGGCACAGATGAAAAAGGGGGGGGGGCAACATTTATTCGACAAAGTAGTCTCCAAGTGTGATGTGCAGCTACAAACTTTTCCCAGCAAGAATCCAACATGCGAATTCCTTGATGGTAAAAAAGCTATATTCTTCAATGCTGAAAAGAAATCCAGTACACTTCAACTTTGTTGTTCATTTTGAACTCCTGTGTTGTAGGAGGTGGTTATCTAATGCACGGAAAAGGCAGTAATCCAAGGGAGACATGTTTGGGAAATATGTTGGATGGCATGTTTCCTTGCCAAGATACTTTATGGCTTCCAGAATTCTGTTAGCTATATGTGGGTCTGGCATTATCCTGCAGGAACAACACATGTTTCTGATTAACCAATGCAGGATCCTTGCAAATCAGTGCATCCTGAGCTAGTTTACAGCTAACAGGAGCAAAGGTGAACTATATTATGTCCTTGCCAGTCCATCACCACAAACAGCAAAACCTTATGTGGGTGCAGAGGTGGCTGAATGGTATAAGTTTGTTTCATGACAACCAGTGTTGCATACATTTTGGGGTGTGATACTGAAACCACTTCTCATTGCAGCATGCTCTGTGAGTTGACATGACAGCAATGGCATGCATACAGTCAGTAGCATGTGGTTGTATACAAATCAGGCACTGCATGCTCTAATTACAAGCAAAAATTAGCTCTCTGGAAAAAAAAAGGAAGAATTACATGAAGAAATGCTTTGTGCTGCCATGTTTTACTGGAAAATTTAGACTACCTGATTTTAGAAGTTTCATTTTAAAACCAAATTCACATATTTATGTGTATTTTAGCCAGAACTGAAACAAAGCAGGAATGCAAACCCAAGTTTGTATTATCATGCCCGAACTCCTGTGAGATTGTGCTGTGCTTCCCAGAGACATAATAACAGCAAAGAAGAAATACATTGTATGCGAAATTGTCCGTTGCATTCAGGGCTTGGGCAGTCAACCAAGCAGAGAACTGGAGTTTGCTCCCTCTGTCTCCACTGTTTATTCAAACTGGGTTTTGGGACTTTGTTAACTGCCATTGAAGTTAAAATGCAAAATACAGTTGCATCAACCAATGGAAAGCTTGTTTTCTTCTGACGGTGAGTATCTGCTATCTAGTGTGTAATTTCAGAAGGATCCTTTCTTATTCGGTTGGAAAATTGTACGGCTACAATTCTGTATATTCCTTGTCTTTCTGATACACCAAAATGCTTCAAGATAATTTAAGCAAACTGCAAAAGGGAAATAAGGAAATGAATGATCCTAAATTAATAAGTCTTTTGATTCCCTAAATTTTATAGAAAAATCTGAATGTGTAAGCAATGAAATGCCAACCTCAAACCCTAGTTGCTTAACATTTTTGTTATGCAGGTTAAACATACGGCCTTATTAATATTTAATGCTTCTATTTACCAAACAGACAAGATTTGAAGTGTTTGAAATCTCCAAAGCTGTTCTGTTAGCCATGTTTATTGTTTTGCAATAAAACTGTCTGCACTTTCCAAAAAAAAAAAAAAAAAAAAAAAAAAAATTAAACTCAAATATTGTCAAAATTCAGATTTAAAACAGTAAAGCTATACTAGCAATCTATATTTATTGGTGTAAAGGAAAGGGCAAAGGTTCCAAGCTTTTTCACATCAACCACATGGCTTTTGAAACAAAGGTGGACTCCCAGAAGGTAGACCATCCGTTTTTCCGCCTGGTAGTTTCCAAATCATAATCATCTTCCCATAACTATCCTATATGGAAAGCTTATGGGCTCAAAAAATTGTGATACGAAAAGCATCACGTTTCCCGAGGAGGGCCTGAATCCACTCAAAGAAATATATCCCGCTCATTTTGACTTCATTAGGTAAAAAAGTGAATTAAGTGTTTTTCACTCTTCCCCCTGGATTAAGTAGTAAAACAATCTACAAATTGTTCAAAGCTTTGCATGAAGTTGGTTTGGATAAATGTTTGAGTGAACTAATATATTGTGCCATTAAATTGTGTGAATAAAATCCTATTCACGCAATATATGCAAAGGCAAGCCATTATCTAAAAAAGTTTTAATAACTGAAAAAGTTTTGCTGAAGATTTTGATGTCGAAGCTATATTTTAAGACAAAGTAATTAAGACAAGTTAACGGAAGAATTAAAAAAATTGCAGGATGGAATTACGTTACAAATGACGTATGTTCTTTATTTTATTTTATTTTTTTGTCTTGCATGCTTATGCATAACGTTCACGATGCACCACTGCATACAATTAATTGCTGTTGCTTGTTGTCATTTAACAAGTGATGTGGAGGCCCAGGTGCAGAATGTTTGTCTTTCTCATAGCATGTAAATATATGAAAATGGTTTCAGCACTTACACAGAACCTTGTGGAAGGCTAGTGACACGTTTGTATGGCAACTTCCTCAATAGTGATGCATAGTTGGCCATCATCAAGCGACTGTGACTGTCCACTGTGTGGGGCACAGTTCAACAATTTGCCACAGCTAAATTTCTGGAAACACTCTTGAAACTGCTCTCTTCTGAATAAAATATTTCCTTGCTGAAAAAATACTTTCTCTCTTGAAACCACTGTCTCTTTCTGAACAACACTTTCTTGAAACCACTCCAAAATCTTAAGAATTTCTGAAACCACTCTCTCGTGGTTCTTTATTTTAGTCCCAGATGCTGTGTGTATCTGCTTCATTGCCTGTGCCCAGTTTATACTTTTAGAGCATACATTTCCTAACTGCCATCTGCAAAGATTCCATTTTGCACGCTGTTTCCATAGAATCATACAGCTGCAGCAGACACCACATGCCACCTAACCTATTAATGACCACTTTCTAGCCTTCCTGTATCACTGAACTGTGGCTCCAACACTCCTTTGTTTTATTCTGTACATACATCGCCTTCTCTGTTTGCATGCACAAAATGGCATAAACTTTTTGGTTACCTAATACAAACTGGAAACCTATGCAAAATACTTACTTGTCTGTAGGGTATATATTTACATCATACAGGTAAGGAGCAAGTGAGCGAACCTCATTATATCTGGAAAAACAAATAGATAATATATCATAACCTCATATAACAATCAATAAAAATGCACATCAATCACTGGCACAAAGTTCTAACAGTAAAATGCAGATCAAAATGTACTAATTTAAAATCTTTTAAAAACACTGCAGTTTTTCTTTCTATATAACCTATTAATATATATTCACAAAATATCTATGAAAATACATGAAATCCCTGCAAAAAATATTTCCATATTTCCATTAACACCTGCAGTTATACAAGCGCGAATAGCAGCACAACCTACAAAAATTTTCCCTTGCATGCAGGTGTTTTCATTTGTGATGTTGTATCTTGTGCCACACCATGAAGTCTTAAAAAAAAAAAAAAAAAAAAAAAAAAAAAAATGCACCCAGATAATGCATTTTGCTCTAACTGGAACCCTGCACAGAGTATAATGCTTGAAATGGCCAATTATGTTATAATTATCTTACTCATCAAGCCATTAAATACCACACATGTGTTTCGCATGGGTATTAATTACATCATATCTAGCCAGAATGTATGGCACAGCTGCAAATTTCTTAACCACTTGCCACAAATGCCAATGCTCTGAAGCAGAAGGAGCATACCCTGCATAGAAATTGGTCATCAGATGATTAGAAATATGTCACATGGTTTGATGAATAGTCTTTAAAACATTTTTTAGCATCTGATAGAGATTACATTCAGGAACTCCAAAAGTAACATATAATTATCTCTCATAATGACAATCAAATGGGAGGGAGGATCAGCAGTTGTTTGTTCAGTAATATTGTGGCATTCCCAAGGTCCCATCAGTACACTGCATAATAGAATTATAGCCAGTGACTATATGCACCTCTTAGGTGACCACGAGTATCCCATGATTCAGACACCATCTTCTAAATGTGATGTTGTTTTTCAAAGTTGATAATAAACTCCTATATGCAACTACATGTGTTACAGTAAAGATGGAAAAACACAATGAAGTTCTATACCTCTTGTATCTTGCAATCCCCAGGTTTCAATAACATTCAACTGCTGTGGTCAGTTTTTGAAAACTGTCAGGAGCAGATTCCACCCACCTCTTTCACTTGTGGAGTACTTGATGCTTTCTGTTATGTAGAATGATTTAATATCACTCTGACGTAAAAGATTTATTTGCATCCATTGCAGATAGAATGTAAACAGTATCATAATAAAATAGCATACTATTAATAAACACATATTGTTCTTGTCACTGGTATTTTTGTTATGTCCACTCGCTATATATTTACTGCAGTCCAAGACTTCAGATCTGATTCTGCTGGATTCTCAGCCATGTTGGGATCCAGTAACAAGTTGGCTGCTGCTGCCATGTCAAGTGTCCTTGTTGGAAGCCACAGTTTTGCTACTATACAACTGGAACTTGTGCTCAAAACACATGTGTGACAGGCTCTGTGAGACCAACAGGTAGGGAGCAATCTGCAGCACATAAAACCAGTTATGGGAGTCTGGTATTCAACTTTCTGTCAGAACTGTACAGAGGAAGTTGTTCTTGCATGCCTCCACATTGGGCGTTGTCGTTTCATGTCGCTATTATTTGTCATGTGATGACTGGCCCTAGTGTGAGACATGCAATTCACCTATGTCTGTTTATTTTTCTCTTTTCTTACTTTTACCAACTCTATAAAATGAGCCAGAAACTCTATATTACCTTTTCAACAATTGAAATGCATCTTCTGTGCTCTAATTTTTAAATTGTACTAGTATTCTTCAATTTTTGTAGTCCATTTTTTTTTTTTTTTTTTTGGTGGCTGCCCTTTACACTCTTTTATGTTTCGTGCGATCTAGTTTTCCTATTGTTATCGACTTCACCAGATGGCCTGGAATCCTTGGGCCACATTTAAAATGCTCAATGGCACTGTCTTTTTGTTTTATCTTTTTTGTGTTGCACTTGTATTTTTCAGTTAGTATAGTCCTTTTGTGCCATGTGTTTTGTTTGTTCCATTTTGAATCTTTTTGACTTGGCATTCTTTCGACCCTTTATGCCCTTTTGCCAAAAGATGCAAATGAACAGTCCATGATACTGTGACATATATATATATATCATCATCATCATCATTGTCAACCATTATCAATCCACTGCTGGACGAAGGTCTCCCCAAGTTTCCTCCACAACGGTCTGTCTTGTGCCAGTCTCCTCCAAGTCACCCCTGCATACTTTCGAATTTCATCCACCCATCTCCCATGTGGTCTTCTTCTGGGTCTTTTCCTGTCCCTTGGAATCCAATCTAAAATTTCGGCTGTCCATCGATGATCTGTCCTTCTGGCAGTATGTCCAGCCCATTGCCATTTCAGGGATTTAACTCTGATCATGAAGTCTTTCACTCTTGTCATTTTTCGGATCCACGAGTTCCTCTTCTTATCTCTCCTGGTTACACCAAGTATGCACCTCTCCATGCTTCTTTGAGTTGTCTGCAGCCTTTGTATGTCTCTTTTAGTTAAGGTCCACGTCTCTGCACCATACGTAAGCACTGGAAGGATGCATTGATCAAACACTTTTCTTTTAAGACATAATGGCATATTGCTCTTCAAAATTATGCTGTTTCTTCCAAAAGCTCTCCAGGCAAGTTTTGTACGCCGATTAATTTCTTCATCAATGTGACCCTCACTTGATATCTGCTGTCCAAGATAAACGTACGTGTCTGTTATCTCCAGCTTTTCTCCATCAATCGATAAATCTTCATTTCTTGTAAAAGCATTGAACATCACTTTTGTCTTCTGAAAGTTCATTTTTAATCCCACTTCTTTACTCTTGTCAGCAAGTTCCTGGATCATACTCTGCAGCTCTGATGGGCTAGTTGCAAAAATGACTACGTCATCAGCAAAACGAAGGTGGGTTAGATAATCTCCATTAATCTTTATCCCCTTGTTTTCCCAGCTCAGTGACTGAAAAACACCCTCCAATGTGGCATTAAAGAGCTTCGGAGATATGGTGTCACCTTGTCTCACTCCCTTTCCAATTTTTATGTGTGTTGTATTTTCAAACAGCCTAATCTTTGCACTTGCATTTTCATAGATGTTATTAATAATATTAATGTATGCATCTTCAATACCGCAGGTTTTCAGAGCCATTGTAACTGCTGATGGTTTCACCGAATCAAAGGCTTTTTCATAATCGATAAAAGCCATGCAAAATGGAAGTTCATATTCCCTCGCTCTTTCAATTAGTTCTCTCAGCACATGGATATGATCTATTGTGCTGTAGCCACTCCTGAATCCAGCTTGTTCTCTCGGTTGAGCCATGTCCAGTGTTACCTTCAAGCGGTGTGAAAGAACTTTAGTGAAGATTTTATAAACTACTGATAGGAGGCTGATAGGTCTGTAGTTTCCGAGATCCTCAATGTCACCTTTCTTATGTAGCAGGATCATTGTAGCGGTGTTCCAATCCTCAGGAATCTTTCCTTTATTAAGGCATCGAGTGAAAATTTGGGCGAGTACTGTTTAGATTTCTCCACTTGCTTCTTGTATGATGTCTACAGTAATTCCATCTTCTCCTGGAGCTTTTCCCCGCTTCATGTTCTTGATTGCATGTGCAACTTCTGCTGGAAGGACTGGAGGAACTCTGGTACTGGTATCTTTCATGATGTCTGGAGTGCATGTATCATCCCTTTCATATAATTTGGAGTAGAAATCTTTCACTCTTGTCAAAATTTCGCCTCTATTTCTTGTTACAGAAGCATCTTCTTTTCTCAGTGCCATAATCTGTTTTCTTCCCTTACTGAGATGTCCCTTTGCTATCTTTAGGCTTTGGTTGTTTTCAATTGCTTTCCCCACTAGTTCACAGTTGAATTTTCTTATGTCTTCAGTGATACTTTTTCGTACTGTTTTGCATAGCTCTATATATTCCACTTTGGAAGTCACATCTTCTTCAGTTGTCCTCATCTCTCTTCTTTTTTGCATCAACATTTTCGTTTTTCCTGATAATTTATTTACATGCAACTTGTTCTTAGACCCAGCTAATTTTGTTGCTGTTTCCATAAGAGCTTTGGTTACTTTTCTGTTAACTTCAGAGATGTCCACTTCTTCCGATGTTAGGCCTTCTAAAGCAGAGAACCTGTTCTTCAGTTCCAACTTGAAGGTATTATGGTGTTTTTTAAGGTTGGTTATGTCAATAGATTTTGTTTGTCTTATGAGCTTGCCACGTTCAAGTTTAGTGTTGAGGTGCATCTTACATCTCACCAATCTATGGTCACTACCTGTGTTGAACTTGTTTAGCACACTGCAGTCTTCTATGACGAATTTTTTGTTACACATAATAAAATCAATTTCACTTGTCGTCCCATTTGGATGCCTCCATGTCCATTTCCTGTGTGGCTTTTTCTTGAAGAAGGAGTTCAAGATGAAAAACCCTTCTGCCTCTGCAAACTCAACGAGAGTATTTCCACGCTGGTTTCTGTTGCCGTGACCGAATTTACCTACTGAAGTTTCATTCTGTTGCCGTTGCCCTATTTTTGCATTGAAATCTCCCATAATTATTTTCAAGTGCTGCTTACCTTTATTATTTAGATGACAAATTTCCTCATAAAATTCTTCAATTTCTTCTTCAGGATGACTTGTGGTGGGTGCATAAGTTTGAATAATCTGAGCTTGGTATCTTTTCGAGAGTTGGATAACAAGCCGTGCAGCTCTGTCAGAGGAACTTTCAACTTCTACAACTTTATCCTTCAGTTTCTTGCTTATTATAAATCCAACACCACTAGTTCTGCCAGTATCTGTCCCACGATAGTAGAAGAGATGTCCACTTTTCAGTTCGATGAGATCTTCTCCTTTTCTCCTTACCTCACTTAGCCCCACGATGTCCCACTTGATCCTTTGTAGTTCCTCTTCCAATTCAAGAAGCCTTGAATCAGAAGATAGGGAGCGTCCATTGTACGTTGCCAAGGTCAGCATCAGATGGCAGCCTAGTCCGGTCCTCCGGGGATTCTTAGCACCCTCTGCCTTCATGTCGCACTGGCCGCTGCCTTGGCCAGGTACATTCCAGCTGCCGGAGACTGAGGGCCAAGATTTAAGTTGTGGAGTCATTTTGGAGGGGTTTGGCCATAACTCACCACGCTGGCCAAGCGGGTTGGTGAGTGTGGGATAGAATTTCCTCTAATCCCGATGGTATAGTTATACCGCTATTGGCGGTCGTCAGAGCCCCTTTAGTGGGAACAGGATGCACCACGAGAAGGCGGGGTTGACATTTGTCAAGGAGAGGCTGTGATGTTACGCATCACCTGACCTTACACATATATATATATATACTATGAGCCATAACATTATGACCACTTACCTAACAGCATGTAGGACCAACTTTCAGCACAATAACTGTTTGCAGTTGCTGTGGCACTAATTCCACTATACTGCAGAAGGTGTCCTCAGATATTCTCAACCAGCTAGACAGAATGATGAGGTAATGCAGCAAGGCACATGAGTGGACCAGTGAATGCTTTGTTCTTCTGCTGCATCCTACAAATAATGTTTAAGAGGAAGCACATGAAATGCTTGAGTATGATCCTTGAACCACTCCGGTACAATGTTCACCTAGTGACATTATCCATTGCCATCCTGATACATGGTCAACACTTGGTCCATAGTAATTTGGTTGTGCTGGTGCATTAAATGGGCATGAGGGGACCCAGTGATGACCGTGAGTACAATATCCATACCATGATACAACTGCCTGTTTCAGTTCAACCATGCAACCTGTGGCTGCAGCTGTTCATACACACAGCATCGAATACAGACTTGTCCACTGGCATGTTGAAGCTGGAATCTTGTTCAATGAACCAGGCAATAGTTGTCCAAGGTCCAGTCATTGAGCTCCTGTGCCTGCTACAGATGTAGTTGTTGATGGCAGTCAGTTACCATAGGCACATGAACAGGCCACGAAGTCCGTAGGCCCATCGACAAAAGCATTAATTGAGTTTTATTGTATATATCTTTCAACTATACAGTTGTGATATTTTATACTGTTTCTCACGTTGTATTAATATCAAAGTGCTTGCAGCAAACTTAATCATCTTTGGTCTGAACTTGAATTATCATGGTTGAATGTCACTGAATATTAAACAAGAAAGACAACACCGAATTTTCGAGTGTAATAAGCACGTCTTTTGAATCCATTCTGACGCAAGTTAAATTTATCAAAGCTATTCAAAGTCAATGGAACTGGTGTGGAAAACAATAGTATCTGATGGAAGAAAGAAGTTTTTCAATCGGGTTTTTAATCCCTCAGATATTGCTGTAAACGGAATCGTGAGCTTATGACTCTTAGAAACAGAGTTATCGACAAACATAAGATGTGACTTTACGTCCCCTGGTGGGAAAACCACGCATTATTTTAGGAAGAAAGTATTCTCAAAAGGTTTTTCAATATGAACGGTATCGGTCCAAGAAAAAAAAAAAAATTTTTGTCGAGTTTACAGGAGCCCAGATTTTGCTACAAATACACCAGAAGCAGAAATTAACACTTATGCCCCCTGGTGGCCAAACCATTCTTTACCAAACATTAGAAATTATGTGAAAAATATTTTCCATCAGGTCTTGTATACGATACAGGAAGAATTTTTCACATCAGAGTTTTAAAAGCAGAAAACGCAATTTACCTTTGTGTCCCCAAGCGGAAAGTCTATGATTTACTTGAAAATTTTGAATTTATAGGAAAAAAATTTCGCATCGGAAACACTATCCAACAAAGAAGGAATTTTTCAAATCGGACTCCTAGAAATACAGATATTGACAAAAATAAGATATACATCTACGCTCCTTGGCGTAGAAACCATGTATTATTTCAAGAAGAAAATGTTCCTAAAAGGTTTGTCGACATGAGTAGTATCGGTCAACAAACTACTTTTTTTCAATCAAGATTTTAGAGGCTCATATTTTGCTGCAAATACACCAGAAGCGGAAATTAAGACTTACGCCACCTGGTGGCGAAACCATTTTTTTACAAAGAAATTATTCCTTCAAGAATAATTTCTTCCAGTTTGGAAAGAAATATTACAGACAAACTTCAGGACTTGCAATGGGTTCTCCACTAGCACCTCTGCTAGCAAATTATTATATAAGTAAACTAGAGGCAAAAATCCTTATACAACCCTCCTTGTTTGCTCTCTATGTAAGGTACATGGATGATGTCCTAATTATAGTAGATACTGTGGACCAATCTCTACCCTCTCAGATTCTGGAAGAATTTAACTTACTAGAGAATACCTTGCAGTATACCCTAGAACAGGAAAGAGACCATAGCATCAATTACCTAGATTTAACCTTGACCTCAAGAGAGGGAAAAATATTCACTCAGCTTTTTAGAAAACTTACCAACACAGGGAAGATGTTAGACTTCTGCTCATTCCACCCTGATTATATTAAATCGAATACGGCGAGACAATTTTTGGAAAAGATTGAAATCCTGGTCTCTTCAGCTACTCAGAAAGATCTTCACAAAGAAGAATTAAAGGAAATATTGGCAGAAAACAATTACCCCTCCCCATATGTTGAGAAATTATTTAAACAAGTGCCAAAAAAGAAGCAGGAGAAAACCAACTTCAAATTCACCAGCAAAATTACGTACCACAAGGGACTTTTCGAGAAACTGAAAAGGATCGGAGCAAAATATAATATCAGGCTAGCTCCAGATCTTAATAACAAAATAAAGAAATTCCTGCCAGCTTTAAAGCAGAAAGAATTGGACATCCAATTGCAGGAAGGAGTAATTTACTGCATCGACTGTAACTGCGGACTCAGCTATATAGGAGAAACAGGGAGAAGTATTAAGGTCCGAATGAAAGAACACCAAGCAGCTATTAGGAACATTGGGAACAAAACAGGGCTAGACAGACATATACAAGCAAGTGGACACTCCATAAATTGGGACTCAGTGAAAATAATCGCCCACCAGTCAAACTTAGTAAAGAGGAAACTAGAAGAAGGGATCGAAATAGCAAGAAGAAGAAGTACCACAATTAACGATAATTGCGGATGGACTCTTCCAATTGAGTGGCAGCAACTACTCCAGTGACATAGTCCTGATGACGAACTAGGCTTTAGTTCGAAAATTTGACAACCAACTTTAAAGAAAAATAACCTCTATAAGACCCGTAAAAGAGTTATTCCACAATCACTATGAATAGAGGTGCCATAAATGCATTTACAACTAGGAACAAAAATTTTAAATTATGTGCAAAGGCTTTACCATCAGGAGCTGTATCCGGTGCAGAAAGAATTTTTCAAATTGGAGACAGAGATATGTAGGGGGGAGGATTTACTTTTACACCATTACATATTTTTCTTATATAGCTAGAATAGCCCCTAATGAAAGGCTCGAATTATGATGAGTAGCGCTAATTTTGGTTGTAGTAGGAAGATGAACTCTTTTTATTTTAGGAGACTATTTGAACTTTTCTTTTGCGTCGTTGTCTTTGTGAGATGGTTGCTTTTTGTTAATGAATTCTATGAATTACTTGAAAATTTTCAAATTATATGAAAAACATGTCACACTGGAAACACTATCTAACAAAGAAGGAATTTTTCAAATCGGACTCCTAGAAGCAGAGATATTGACGAAAATAAGATATACATCTACGCCTCCTGGCGGAGAAACTGTGGAATATTTTAAGAAGAAAATATTCCGAAAAGGTTTATCAATGTGAGTGGCATCAGTCCACAAAATATTTTTTTCAATCGATATTTTAGAAGCTCAGATTTTACGGCAAATACATCAGAAGCAAAAATTAACACTTATGCCCCTTGGTGGCCAAAGTATTTATTACCAAAAATTTGAAATTATTTGCAAAAGATCTTCCATCAGGAGGTGTATCCACTGTAGAAAAAAAATTTTCAAATCGAAGTTGTAGAAGAAGAATTATCGGGAAAAATGTAATTCACTTTTATGCCCCCTAGCAGAAAATCTATGCGTAATTTGAAAAAGTAACTATATCTAAAATACTCTTCGACGTAAATGGAATCGAAAGATAAGATTTTTTTCAGTCGGATGTTTAGAAGCAAATATGTGGAATAAAACTTATTTTTGAATTCGACATCATCGACATTTAAACCCTCTAGCGGCATCATCATTCGCATATTTCAAGCTTCCCAATGCAAAAAGAATTTTTCAAATCGGACTAATACTTGCAGAGATATCATGGGTACAGATGGACGGACAAACTGGTAACATAAGCACGATATTTTTTTACAAATGACGTGCTAAAAATGTAAGGTAAAATATTATATAGATAAAAGCTGTAACATTTTCTTGGAATACTTCGGGATATTGCACTTTAACTTGTCGGAAGCATAAATCTACTCTGAAGTCTTCTGTTTGCATTTCAGTTGTCACTTTGCAAAGATATTCCACTTGGCAAGTTGAGAAAGGTGAGTAATCACTCTTCTTAGTGAATCATGATTCAAATCATTAAAGTACTTCAATATAAAATGAAATCAAAATAATAAAATAGCAAACGGTGAAGCCTTCAAGTTGAAGGAAAATTGATCAGATAAAATATTCAGTCTTGATAATAGCCTAGATTTCGTTCCCCACTGCACTAAAATTCCCATACTAGTTTCAACTATCATTTTCGTAGTCTTCATCTGTGGGTTATACAACGTGTTTCTCATCGTGCAAGTTGTTCAGCAGCCTAGTATCTCACAATGTGCAATACGATTCAACAGTTCCACGTCGGCAGAACCTTTTGTGCATTCAAATCTTGGTTTTACTGTGCATGTTACTTCTTGATTGGATACGTCCACATTCGTTCCTGCTTTTAAACTGTCTAGTGTCACCATCTTCCGTATATCAGTCGATTCAGTATTTGTCTTGATTTTAAATAGTTTATTTTGGCTGTTTTTTTGTTCTTTTTTTCTTTTCTTGCTCAATAAGGTATCTCCATGCGTATGGTAGATCGACTGGGTCATTGTAATTACAGTTCTTATCTCTTGTTTTTTCAATCATAACTGCCTCTGATGTTAAAATTTGGGCTTTCGTTTTACACGATGTTATTGATTTGGCTTCTGGCCAATCTGGGATTGTTTCATTATCAATACAATGTTGAATTAACGACGTTTTATTTTATTTTTTATTCCAGTTGGATATGTGTTCTCCCAGTCTTGTCTTAAATCTTCTTTTGGTACTTCCTATGTATATTTTATTTGACTTATCCATTCTCTCTGCACTTGAAACATTTCTTGTTGAAATGCAGTTATATACCTGCTTTTTCCAAAATCGATCTTTTTTCGTTGCCTGTTGTCAAAATGGTCTCGTTATCTATAACGGTCTCCACTAATAATAAGTTTTCTTTTGCACATTCTTTTTTTTAAATATTCGCAAGTGGAGGAATGAATGGAAATTTACCTCCAAATTTTCTTTCCGTTTTAGGTTTCACGTTGTTGCTATTTAGAGACATTTTAGTATTTTTAAGTATTTCTTCAATCAGTTTTTTCTTGTATCTGAATTTCTTTGTGGTTTCGGTTATTCAATTAATTTCTTTAATCTCGTTTCTTTTTTTGCCTGAGTGAGTTAAAGCTCCTCTTACATAAAATTGTAGTGCTGACCGTTTGTATTTCCATGGGTGGCTGGAATTTATCGGAATAATTGCCGGTATAAATTTTGGTTTTCGATAAACTGCATATTCAATTTTATTGTTGTTTCTCAATAAAGATATATTTAAAAAATGTAGTTGTCTATTTATTTCTCTTTCAGTTGTAACCTGTATTGAGGGATAGAAGCTGTTGTATTTTTGTATGAACTTTTCTAGGTCTCTTTCAGAATGCTGCCAGAAGATGAGAATATCATCAACGTATCTTATACACTGAGTGGCCACTTTATTATGACCACCTGACAGTGTTAAGCAAATCAGCTATGGCTGTACGCTGTTGCCACCAGAGGGCAAGACTAGTATAAAAAGGGAAAGCTTAGTGCTTGCGACAGTAGTAGAAATGATTTTAGGGTGACGAGATGGGTAAAAAATGCGATTTGACGGACTTCCAACGTGGGATGCTTGTAGGAGCTTGGAGCCATGGAGCGAGTATCACTGAAACCGCCGCATTCATGAAATGTTCCAAAGCAGCTGTTGTTAACGTGTTTAAAGACTGGACTGTCAGCCAAAAAACTGGGTCTCTACGTGCAACGTGTGGTCATCACCGACTAGTGACTGCTCGGGGGAACGGAGAGTGTCCAGACTGGTAACAGACAACAGAAGGGCAACAGTGCAGCAAATTACAGACCATCTTAATCAAGGATCCCCTCAAATGATCTCTGCACGCACTGTTCGCCGTACACTGCATCAGATGGGATATGGCAGCCGAAGGACTGTTAAAACACCTTTGCTGTCTGCGGTTAAGAATAGAAAGCATCTCCAGTTTGCACAAGAGCACAAGGATTGGACAGTCGATAATTGGAAACAAATTATGTGGTCCGATGAATTACGTTTTCAGTTGCACCATGCTGATGGCAGAGTGAGAATTTGGCAGAAACAGCACGAAAGCATGGACACCAAATGCATTGCTACAACCCTTCAAGCTGGTGGAGGCAACGTTATGGTTTGGGGAACGTTTTCCTGGCATGCTTTGTGCCCTTTAATTTGTGTTGATCAACGTCTGACTGGCACATCATATCTAAACATCGTTGCGGACCAAGTGCATCCTGTCATGTGGATGGTTTATCCCAATGGCGATGGCTACTTTCAACAAGATAATGCGTCCTGCCATAGTGTACAGGATTGGTTTCAGGAACATGCTGGTGAGTTTACTTTGCTTAGGTGGCCCCCACAATCTCCAGATCTCAACCCATTGAGAATTTTTGGGATGAAGTTGAACGAGCCATGAGACAGCTGGATCCACAACCCTGCAATCTCACACTCCTGGAAAGTGCTATTCATCAAGCATAGTCTCAGATCCCACAAACCACCTATCAACATCTCGTGGAGTCCATGTCACGAAGGATCGACGCAGTATTAAAGGCAAAAGGTGGCCCAACAAAGTATTGAGGGGGTGGTCATAATAAAGAGGTCACTCAGTGTATATAATAATGGTTTATTTTCATTGAGTGGTTTGATTAATTTATTTTCAATGTCTTGTAATACGATTTCAGCCAGAAGACCTAATTAAATGAAAGATTAATCAAATGTTTGAAAAACTAATTAAATGCATTAATTGAGGATCATGAGCCATCTCTTGCCCTGGACAGCATGTATTAACCAGCATTCACCTCAACTACCTACCAAGGGTGGTATTCCTATTCTGGCACATTGGGTGGATGTCTGTTCCCTTCAGACTATTCCCACCACACTTGTGCTCAAATGGATGGTGGTATCTGCAGTTGCTGAAATGCTGGCTATTGCACCAATAATCACACACATTTCTCATCCAAGCTCCACACCCTTCCCTTTCTTTATTACACTGTAGAGCTGCCAACTTTTCAAAATAAAAAACAAGGACATCGACGCATGTTCAACAGTATGCATATTTAAAATTTATAAATAATAAAATTATTATAGATTTAATACCCCCCTCCACACACACACACTTCTCTTCAGTTTTACATCGATCTCGAGAATTACCCAAATGTTGAATCACGCAAATCCACGGAAGAATCTCCTGTACAAGTAAGAAGTGACCAAGAAATTGAAAAACATGAATTTTATGGAAAATTAAATGTGAAAAATCGATACTGCGTTGCTCACTCTGCCATGAAACAATTTTATGGGGCACGGAAAGGGCAGGAATTCCACCACGGACAGATTAAATTCCGATCTAGAAGTTTAATTTCGTTTCATAAAAGGGAAAGGTGTGAAAACGATTGCTCTCTATTGATTGGCTTTGAAGAAGTATGTATCAGAAATAGGGAACATGAATTTCATCAAAAAAATTCTTAAAAAATACAAAGTCACTCCTTTTCACTATTACCAAAGATATTAAAAATGAGGAGCGTGATCACACACACACACACACACACACACACACACACACAGAAAACATAAAAAATATAAATATAATCAGGTACAGAAAAAAAAAAAGTCAGAAAAATTTATTATGCAGAAACGGAAAACGGCGTGACATTCTTATTGCTGCTACAGAAGTCATTTGCAGTGTGATTACGATAATCTGCGAGATTCACTGACTTTTTTCCATTTTTCTCAATTGACACATCTTGAAAATAAACTTTACGCAGTTGTTCAATAATGTTACTTCACTGAGATTTTCGATTTCCATAGCATACGCGATGTTTTCTGTAGTCCGTAGCAGACTGACAATTTCCGTGGTATCTACATAAAATCCATAGTACTTAGAGTCCTTTAATCTTACTCAGCGTCAAACAGAACAGTGTGCTTCTAGTGCACAATGGTGCAAAATCTGTCTCTTGTAGCAAGATGGTACAACATTTTTGTTTTGGCGCACATTGGCGCAGAATTCCCATCCCAGCACGAGGCACCACACAAGCGCCGTGGTGTGATGTCATAAACCAGTACTTCAACTTTCGAAGTCACTGACTGTCTTGCTACCATTGCGGGTGACACGACTTGAAGTGCCATGGATTAAAGAAAAAACATTTGTCCCCATTCATTACTGACTCCCATAGACAGCGTTGATGCTGGAGAAAAATGAATGCTAATATCATTAATGAAGAGAAAAAAATACCATGTATACTGGCATGCAAAAATTACGTCGTGCAGAAGTGCTCCACATCAACTCAAATCATACCATAAGATCCCCAAGATGTAAGAATATGGGACAAGTGAGCAAAACCGTCCAAACAAGGAATCCAGAGGATACAAAGGCACTTTATTGAAAAGGTAGCTTCGAGCACAACTGGACAGAAGACAGAAACGCCCATGTGACAGGCAATTGCCAAAAAATCCAGTCTTTAGTTGGGGGATATGATCACCCCTGACTGCGCTGCAGGATTTACAACGTCTGTCCATGCTGAGGACGAGGTTGTCAAGGAGCTGTTGAGGTATCGCTGCCCATTCCTGTTGTAGCGCCAATCGCAGCTGCGGAATCGTTGCTGGCGGCTGGTGACGTGCTGCCAAGCGTCTCCCGAGAAGGCCCACACGTGTTCGATTGGATTTAGATCCGGGGACCTTGCAGGCCAATCCATGCGTTGAATATCTTCACTCTCCAACAGCTCTGCAATAGCCACTGTACGATGAGGTGTAGCGTTGTCATCCATGAAGAGGAACTCAGGACCCACAGCACCTCTAAACAGACGCACGTGAGGCAGGAGAACCTCGGTGCGATAGCGGACACCAGTGACTGAATCTCCTTGGAAGATGTGGAGATCAGTACAGCTATCAAGCATGATACCGCCTCAAACGAGAACTCCGCTACTTCCAAACCAGTCCCTTTCGATGATGTTGGAGGTGTGATTGCATGTTCCCTGCTCTCTTCAGATGTGTATACGTCCAGAATCGCTCTTCAGACTAAATCGGCTTTCATTCATAAAGAGAACTCGACCCCATTGCTGATGTGTCCAGTTCTTGTGTTCCTGGCACCACAGAAACCACCGTCTCCGATGAGCAGGCGTTAATGGCACACACCGTACTGGTCGTCGTGCAAATAGACCACCTTTGTGCAGCCTCCTGTCCACAGTAAAACGCAATAACGGACGTCCACTTGTCTGTTGCATGTGCCTTGCGATTTCTCCCGCTGTCTGCCGTCTGTCTCTTCTCGCCTGTAGGACAACATACCGGTCGTCAGCCGCTGTGGTTGCTCGTGGATGACCACTGCTAAACTTTCGGACAGCTGTTCCTGTCGTTTGAAATGCTCTCCAAGCTCGTGAAACGATGCTGTGAGCGATCCCGAACTCCTCGGCCACACTTCGGCCTTCTTCCAACTTTCCAATGACGCGACCTCGGGGAAAGTCATCCAGATGTTGTCTACTGGATTGCCTGTTGGCCATATCACACGGTGGCAGCAACTCGACGTCGTTCAAACCGATGTACAACGTGCAATAGCTTTCACCGAATTGCTGAGCTAACCCCCCCCCCCAAGTCATGCTGCATATATGCGCATGACCTACCGTACCGGACCCTAGTCTATCTCTTGAGTGGTCTTTCGGTCCGTTTTGCCTGCTCGTTCCGCTGTTATGCTAATTTTTTCTCGTCTTCATCCTTAATTTTTGTTTGCACACCAGTGTACAATGTATACACTTGAACTAAAGATTTAGCAATCGATGAAACATATCTGGAAGTACATTTATCTTGGACAAACAGATACCAGGTGAGGGCCAGATAGGAGAAGAAACAAGTACCTCGGTGTATGAAACTTGGTTGACAAGCTTATGGAAGAAATAGTACAATTTTCAAGAGCAATTTTTCATTATGTCTCAGAAGAAAAGTGTTTAATCAATGCATCCTTCTTCCAGTTTTTGCTTATGGATTAGAGACATGGACCTTAACTAACTAAGACATACAGAGACTGCAAACAACTGAAAGAATGGAAAGATGCATGCTTGGAGTAATAGGGAAAAGGAACTCACAGACATTCATTTATCCAGCAGTGGATTGATAACAGTTGATAATATATTCAAATTAACAAACAAAAAAAAAAAAACTCATATACAAAGGCCATTACCTGTTAGCTCACAAAAATTAGACTGTAGTGTAAATATATTACATGATTAAGCTATGTGGATCACAGAGAAAAATGGTATTTTGAAGGATTCAAAGAGAGAGAGAGAGGACCAAATTGTTTACAAACACTGAAATCTATAGATGTGACAATCATTTACAAGAAAACACAAAATGATTTTCCTTACAATCTCTCTTTATAACCAGGGAAGTATGAATTTCCTCCAGTCAACACAATATTTTCATATAAATGTGGTTGAATATCTGTTAAGAGAAAATAAAATCAAAACAAGAAATATAGCATTGAACTACATGAAATTAACTACATATTTTGATGAATTATGACTAGTCTGAGTTACACAGTATTACTTTCATAAAGTAGCTCCATCTAGTAAGACTATGAATCTGGCAACCACTGCAACCACTAACTTCAAATACAGCACATCTGAAAATAAATCTGAAAATTGTGCCACCTTGATACCAGAATGCTTGCTATTGCAATACCCACAGCAAAAATACTTTCATACAATAACAAAAGGCACAACTTGAAAATACATACATAATCCTGAAATTGTTCTTATTTGGCGTGCTAATTGTATTTAACTTCAATAATGGAAACTCACCTTAAAGGTTATTTGGCCTCTGCTGGTGATGATGAATTCATGGACATCTTGCTGCAGGACAATTACAAAGGAATATTGTTCCTCTACATTTACTGCATGTATATTTCCGGCTGACTGTCATAATATGTGATGGACATTATGTGGTTGTCGTATCTCTTCCCTGTGTCTTCGCATATACATTTGCAAGTTTTTGGGGTCATTTCATTATCACATCTTTTTTTTTTAGCCAACACATTACAATTACTTACACATATTCATACCATACACACCAAATTTCCTTATCTTCAACATATATTTAAAAGGCGGAAAACACTATACACAACTTACACTCCACTCATCGAAGACTTTAACCCTAATCCTCTTGGTCGCATTGCTTCCCACTTCCTTATATTCACAACATTTTTACATACATTCATATTAAAAATGCTATCTATGTACACTATTTACAGAAGCCTTATTCCATCAACTCCATTTATATAATGGCTCAACCTTCCTCCTCTAACCTTACTTAGTCTTCCGATGGGAAACCAGATACGCTTAACCATCAATACTGTAAGCCTCACCAGCATGACTTCGTCTGCATCAAGCACTTTCCGCCAGACCCTGGCCATCTTCAGGAGGCTTGTCGGAACAACCATTCCTCTCTGCAGCTGCAGAGCAAGTAATGCAATCGTTTCTGGTCCTCTACTCTCTCATTGTATCTCTCGATGTTTGCCGGTGGCGCCATCTGTTCTTTGATTTGGTCAAAATCTAGCATTGGAATTTTTTTTTTCATTTCTGAAAAGAAACTGAAAATAAACGAAAAACAAAAACAAAAATTCTAGCATTAAATCTGGCACTGGAATTTTTTTTTTTTAATTTCTTTACAGAAAAAAAAAAAATTCCGATGCTAGATATACAGCACATGAAACATGGGTACTGCAGAAGAAACATAAGAGTCGTTTGTGTGCTGGAGAAATGCATTACTTACGGGGGGTTTGTGGCAAGACATGTTCTGATTGTGTAAGAAATGAAGATGTGTTAGCCGCCCCGGTGGCGCAGTGGTCTAAGGCGTTGGCCTCTGATCATTCGTCCGTAAGGGGTCCGGGTTCGAATCCCGGTCAGGCATGGGTGTTGTGTTTGTCTTACGGCACTGGCTCTCTCCCTTCCCTGGAACCAGTGACCCTAAAAAAAAAAAAAAAAAAAAAGATGTGTTACAGTTGTGTGGTGTGATGCAAAATGTTTTAGCAAGGTGAAGACTAATATGCCTCGGTGGTATGGCCATGTTGAAAGAATGAGTGATGAGATGCTTACTAAGAATTTTTTTTTAGCCCAAGTGGCAGGAAGGGAAAGTAGAGGAAGGTCAAGGAAGTCCTGGAAGGATCAGATTCAGAAGGGTATGCATGAGAAAAAAGTTATGAGTATGAAGTATAGAAAGTTTTGTGTACGTCGTGTGATGGATGTCAGTGAAGCTTGAGTTGTGCATCAAGATTACTGTAAATGGAGAAGTTTGATACGGCAGCATTAAGTAAATAATCAGATAAAAATTTATCTGGTAGTTTGTATTTCTTTGTGGAGCTAACCTCTGAATATCAGAGAACAGCTTAGTGATATAGTGATAGGATGTTTACCTGGGAAGGAGGGCATGAATAAGTACATATAAGCTGATGTTTTTTCTTTGGTGGGAGGCATGTAAACTTTTGTTTTCTTCTTTTGGGGGAAGGACATTCTTGAAAACAGTTTCTCCATAAATGTCACGAAATGTGAGGCTTGTTAAGTGCACGACAAACATTTTTTTATTATGCATTACTCTTCAATCACTGCTGATAATGAACGATGTCGAACAACTCAGTGTATTTTTGATAAGATGCTAAGGTATCTGAAAATCAAGTCTTTTTTTTTTTTCACAAATTCTTTTAAATATTAAAAATATTTTGCTGATACACAAATAACAGGGTTCGTACTCTTTTTGGGGGAAAAAATTCAAGGACTTTCCAGGCCTTTTCCAGGCCATATACAAAAAATTCCAGGATGATTACTACGCTTTACAGTATCATGCTCAAATTAGTTTTTAAAAGCAATTTCAGTTTTAAGTAATAAAAATGATGAAAGATGCAAATGGATTAGGGATGATAGGGGGGAAGGGAATAGAACTGTCCATAATTAGCATGTTCTCGTTGCGCTAGGCGCTTAAGCACTGCTGAATTCCGTCAGACCCCCAATGGTCAAATGATTGAAATGTGCTGATGTTCATGGAATGAAATGGTTGATCAGCTATGATAACCGCATAAAAGTTCGAAGGGGGGGGCGATTTCTTTTTTACGTTATGCAACATTCTACATTACTCCAGTATTTATCTTGTCATCATCAACAATAAGCAATGTAACACTACCACTTACGATCGCGGATATCGGCCAACTGAAAATCTGCCATACAACTAAGGGATACAACACACAGGTATCATGTTACAGTGTATTGTAATTGAAAAAAAAAAAAAAGATTTCAGAAATTAAAAATCGAAAAAAAAAAAAAAACTTTCAGAAATTAATATCATCAAGTCATGGTGTTTCAAAAATCCGCTTTCCTTTATAATGTTTAAAAACATGTAATGTTTTTTCTTTTTTACCTGTCGTGTATAATAAAATGGGTTGATTTTTTTATGGAATCAGACGTCCATATGTCCGATTGTCTTCGTCTGAGTTCACACGTTAGCTACTGTGTACAAGTAGACATATTTTTTCAGCTCAAAAATATGTAGTTTTGTATGTATTCACAGTATAACTCATTCCGTATTCCCACAGAACAAAATTCAGCAGATACAAATGAAGAACATCAAGACCCACCCAACACCATGTTTCCGATTGTCTGCTGTTTATATTCAAGAAATGCGAATATGGATCAATGGTGAATGCAGCAACTATGGTTTTTATTTATTACCAAGAAAAAAAAGGAGCCTGAAAGCTGTAAAGCTGAAACGGATATTTCTCCCCTCCCGAAAACATTCCGATTAAGTTCAAACAGCAGGAGCACGCGTCCACGCACACTCAACCTCTGGAATGTCCTGATGGAACGGCTTCTTTTCATTTGGCACATCGCCATAAATCACCACCTGCAGCTCACTGAAGTGTCTTCCTCCTTCACCCTAACTATAGAAGAAAACGTAAAAAAAAAAAATGCTGCCCAATTTTCGACAAAATGACCAAATTTACGTCATAACGTTGCAATTTACTAAAATACGTTTATCTGCTGAATTTCGCCTAAATCCATTGAAAACTTTTTAATTATAGATTTTTTTATTAAAACAGTAACTCAGACATCTGAATAAAAATGTATGTTTGTAATTAAAATAGAGTCCATATCATCACAGAAACAAAATTTAAGGATCACTCTGTTTAAATAAACCATGGCATCTAAAAAAAAATAATTTGCTTGCTTTTCCCGTAATTTATAATTGCCGTTTCTTTTTTTTGAATCCGATTTTGCAACGGATTTTTTTTTTTTTTGCATCTGCTAAAGTTTCAAACGGAATTCGGCGAAATTTGCACTAGAACTTTATTGTGATGTATTTTAACCACTGTAAAAATTTTACTGTGTTATTTTCAAAATTCCGGAAAATGGATTTCTGAAAATATCTCCTTAGTCCTTTTGAGCCGTGGAAGTGATAAACAGGTGTTTGCTTTCTTCCCAACCAAGGGCTTCGTATCAGCGCTCCCAGCTGTCAATCAACCGTTGCTATGGTAACACCCTTTCTGCTCAAGGCTCACTGTCTAAAGAGGCACACATAATAAAAATTTCCAATGCTAACTTTTTAAGTTTTAAACCGATTCAAATGGAATTTTGGGAGTGAGCTTCTGTAATCCAATTATAGTAAATGTAAAAATTTCAGCCACTTTTGTGAAAAATTCGCAAAGATAGTTTTCTTATTTTTTATCATAAGTAGCCGAAGTCTCTTGAGGGGTGGGCCGGAAGCAAGCGTCTTAATGCAATAAACAAGGAGCAGAAGAATGTGTTGTTCAGGCATACTCTTCACTGGTGGATGCCAGCTGACTTGGTAAACACGAGACCCCTTGCAAATGCTAAATGTCTCTTCTTTCCCCTTCTGTTGTTCTCAGTAGTTGTCGGACGGACATCAAGCTCAGGGCTAGAGAATGCATCAAGCTCCCCTTCCGTAACAGACCTGCTAGTAATCATCCAATTTTATTGCACTGGAAGTAGTGCTTCCCCCCCCCCAGCCAAATTAGGATTTGGGCACATCCGAAACACCACTGTAGCCGGCGGTTTCTTTGAGAACAGAGGAGAGGAATTTAAAAAAATTAAGGGGTAACAGTCAGTAACACGATTTCCTAAAAGGGCATTTTTTTAAGCACTAATTTCAAATTTCAAGGCTTTTCAAGACAGCATTAAAAAAATACCGTTTTTCCAGGATATTCCAGGCCTTGAAAACGTAATCATGATTTTCCAGGACTTTCCAGGTTTTCAAGCACGCGTGCGCACCCTGAAATAATGTCGCATAATGAGTTTATCTACATTGATAGCATTTTGCTGAGGTTTTACTCACAAAAATGAATCACAGACAAATCCAAAAAAAAAAAAAAAGGTAAGCATAACAGTGCCTGCGTATAAAGCACTTGGTTCTTCCTCTTTGAGCTTCATACAACTTCATTAAACCTCTAATTTATATTTCCTGCCTCATTGTGTGCTTGCCTTGCCCTCACATTTAAATTTTCTAAAGTTAAGGGGCTCATGCCCCTCTGACACTTTTGCCTATGTATACCAATAAATGTTTGATTACTACTAAATTTTACATTACCACATTTTTTTATCCATTCTACTCAAATATTCCATTCTATTTATGCACACTTTTGTGGTTGGTTTAAAAAATTTGTTTATTCAGCACAACAAACATTTTCGAAGTGGACTAATGAGATAAAAATAAGAAAAAAAAAAAAAGAAAGAAAGAAAAGGAACGGCAATGCTTCCTTGTTTTTAACCCTTTCCAACCCACTGTTGTTCAGAAACAACATATATTCTTTAAATTTTCATAGTCCTTCTAACACAACAAATTCTAACTAAACCCATTGTACTATACCGTGCAAACTAATTGGGACAAGTTATTTTATTCTTAGAATTGTAATGTAATCGCCAGTTGATGTCGGAAACCCACGTAAACCGGTATTTATCAGCAGTGAGGTGGTGTGACTGTTAGAGCTTGATAGTAAGAATGTGGTTTGACTGGTTTTAAACAGGAAATAGGCACTTCAGCTTCAGTTGTGAGCTTTCGTGTGTGACAGGTGGATGTTAGTTTTTGCTCTCTGTGAGTACGTGTTGCTTTCCTGTATTGAAAAATGGATATTTCCCCAAGGAAGCATGCAAAAATAATTGCTCTGAAGGATCACACTTCTGTGACAGTGAGAGATATCGCTTCTGCAGTTGGTGTAGGTAAATCAAATGTATCAAGACTGCTTATGCGATACAATGCATCTGGATCATCGTCTCCAAAAAGGAGAGGTAAATGTGGAAGAAAACGAAAAACAACTCCACGAACTGATAAATATCTAATCAGAAACAGTAAAATGAATCCAAAAAAAAAAAAAAAAAAAAAAAGCAAGCACTGACCTTCAAAGAGATTTATTGGCTAGTGGTTGTGATGTTAGTGATTCAACTATACGCTGTAGGCTTTTGGAAATTGGCCAGAAGGCAAGAAAACCAACGAAAAAACAATATTTGAATGCGAAAATGAAAATAAAACGTTTAGCATGGGCCAAAAAATTTAAATCATGTACTGCTGAAGACTGGAAAAAGGTAATTTTCAGTGATGAAACTCATTTATTTGTGCAGGGTTGCCAAGCGAATGTCGTTACACGAAGCAACTGTGAACCCTTAAAACCTGAGAGCATGTCAAACAAATTGTAAAACACCCTCTGAAACAGATGTTTTGGGGTTTTTTCACATCAAATGGCACCGGAAGCTTAGTTCCTGTTCAAGGTATGATGAATTCAGCCAAGTATGTAGAAATATTACAACGTAGGATTGTTCCATTCTTGCAAACTTTTGATGGGACATTTCAGCATGACTTGGCCCCATGTCACAATTCGAAATTGGTCAAGAATTTCATGCTGGAAAATCAAATTCATTTGCTTGATTGGCCTGGAAATTCACCATCCCATAGAAAACTTGTGGAATATTTTGAAGAGACATTTAGACTATACAACCAAAGAACGCATGATAACGAATGCTATAAAAGTGTGGTTCCACGATTATGAAGTCAAAAATATGTGCACTCAATTAGTGGAGTCAATGCCAAAACAAATTCAAGAGGTCATTTCTGCTAAAGGAGGACATACTTCATACTAATACAGGCATTTATCAGTGTATATCAAGGCATAGAATGATATAAAAGCATAGTTTTGGAAAAAAGAGTGATTTTTTACTTTGTCCCAATTAATTTGCACAGTATAGTAGTTGGTAGACAACTATCTAAAGCAACACTGTAAAAACTGCAAGACAGGATTTTCCTATGTTGTGTGTCAAAAATGTAATATGATTTTGTTTCAAAAAAAAAAAAAAAAAAAAAAAGAAGGAAAGAAACTGCGTTGACGATTTCCATGTGAGGTGAAAAATATTCTATTGAACATTTTCCTATATTCAAAGATGGGAGATCAAAACAGAATTTCCTTTTGAAAAGAACGATGTGGTCTCATGTTCATGAAGGAAACAAAATAAGGAAAAGGAAGTTAAATTATCAGAAATTCGAACTTTTGTACCCCCATGTTCACAAACATTTTGTATTTGACAAATAAAATGTTATAAAAAGTTTTCAGTGTTATGTTTATTTATTGCAAGCCCAAAACACCACAAAAACCTAAAAAAAAAAGTTTCCAATTTCAAAAATAAAATTTTGGGCTGAATTTCTAACCTCATATGGATGAGAAACAAGATCGTGTTCAAGTAAGGCAGTAAGAATTTGTGTATACAACTCACGAATTCTAGCAATAATCAGATTTATTTTCTTTATAAAATGAAAAAGAAAAGTTCTCCATAACTGGATTATCAAATACCATCGGTGTAACTAGCATAAGTCTTGTAACTACAGAAAACTTCTGTGAGCAAACTGCAAAATTCCAGCAATGCATATATTTATATTCAGCTTTCATTCTAACTCTCCTTTCTTATGGTGTACAAGGTAATCTTAGCAATTTCACAATATTATTACGAAATATGGCAACCAAGCAGCATAAATATTTCAGACTACAGTTATTTAAGCCCTGTTTTCAACACCCCTCCACATGTATCTTTGACATTTGATGTGGAAGGCTTGATAACTATGTAACTATGAAAAAGATTACAGAGAGAAATGAATGAAAAAAAGAGTTATAAAACAGTAGATGAGATTAGCGACTAACAGTGAGAATGAGCAAAGCTCTTAATACCAGTGAAATTACATTTATCTTACTGTAAAATCTAGATGACATAAAACCTGAAAAACACTAAGCATATCTCTGGAAATTAGTGGAAATTTTTTTGCCATTTTTATGTACTTTCACCACATTTGATAGAAGCCCTTTGTGAATCACTTCTTAATATATTACAAAATTTATATTTTCAAGCATTGATGACTTGAATGGTTTAATTAAATTAATTATGAGGTGCAGATTGCTCTATGCTGATGACACAGTCCTGTTGGCAGAGCAAAAGTGAGTTGCAGAGTATGTTGTCCTGTATGTACGAAGTTTGTGTGAAATTCAAACTGTGTATAAATAAGGGAAAACCTAAAGTTACGGTTTTTGAGTGAGAAACTGTTCGTACTGAATGCAAGGTAAGCTTAATGGCACAGAGATTGGCCATGTGAATGAGTTTGTATATTTAAGAAGTCTGTTTGACAGAGAGAACAAATTAGTAGGAGAGTGAATTTTTCATTGAAAGTCATAGCTGTCTTAGGAGGATTTTACAGGAATGATGGGTTCTCAAAGAAGTCCTGAATGGCTGTGTGTGAAACTGTAATTGTTCCTACTCTGATGTATGGCAGTGACACCTGGGTACTGCAGAAAAGACATGGGAGTCGTTTGTATACTAGGGAGATGCATTACTTACATGGGGTTTGTGGTAAGACACATGCTGATCATGTGAGGAATGAAAATATGTTGCAGCTCAGTAATGTGAAGCAAAATGTTGTTAGTAAGGTGGAGACTAATATTCTTAGGTGGTTTGGCCATGTTGAAAGGGTGAGTGATGTGTTGCTGACTAAGAGCACTTTTTCAGCCTAAGTGGCAAGAAAGAAAGGTTGTGGAAGGCCAAGGAAATCATGGGAGGACCCGATTCAGGAATGCCTGCTTGAGAAAAATATTTAATTATGAGTATGAAGTACAAAAGATCTTGTGTGTGGCGTGTGATGGATGTTAATGAAGCTTGAGCTGTCTGCCGAGATAATTGTAAATGGAGACATTTGATACACCAACAGTAAGTAAATTCTAGTTCTATCAATTAAATACATACTTGGCACGTGGTCTTTCTTTGAGGAGCTAACCTCTAAATCTCAGAGAACAGCTTAATGATGTGTATGTATGTACTTCAAACCTTGAATCATAGATGCCAACCTCTAAAAGTAGTTTTCAGTAACCAACATGTTCATTTTTCAGTAATTTTCAGTAACAATTTTTTTTTTCAGTAATTTTCAGTAATCCAGTCTACAGCGGCAAATTTGGGTATTTAACACTGCAACAAATTTTAATCTGTCAGAACTATTGACAAAATAATAATAATAATAATAATAATAATAATAATAATAATAATAATAATAATACAATAAAAATAATTTGCTAGTGGGAAAATTTAAAATACTGTCTACCAGAAAAATATAATAAATTACCTCCAGACATGAAGAAAAATTATTCTCTGGAATGTTGGCCAAATTATTATGATAAACTGGCTGTAGTTGCCATTTTGGCCTTCCTTAATTCAATTTGTGAAAACTTCTTCTGATAGCATAGTACACTGTGTGCAATGCTATTTATTTTTTCTACTAATAAAGAAGACAGCACATGAGTACTTAAATTAGGTCTGAATTCATTCATGGTTTTTTTTACAATACTGAAAATTCTTTCTGTAGTTGCATTGCTATGAGGGACTATTAAAATCATTTTCATAATTTTGCTTAATGATTCATACTTCAACTGGCCACTTTCATTTTTCATTAAAGAAATTCTGTGCCACACTTCATCCATTCTCCCAGAAGTAACAGCACAGTTAAAATTTTCAAACTGGTAGTGAGCAAATTCAGATTCCACCTTGTCAGATTCTTCTGGTTTCAAAACTGGAAACAGGGAACACATATATTGGAATGATGCAAAAGAAACACTTTGCCTTAATGCTACATCTGCAATTTCAGTATGACTCAGAAATTCAACATTAAGTGGAAATTTTCTTAAAATGTAATTGCAGCCTGCCTTGTAAAATTCCCTTACCTCAGAATAAAAAGTAGCCACTGTGTCTTCACTCAAATCTGCAGTTGTGCCTATATAAGATCTCGCTTTTGACCCAATTACGAGATCACAGTTTTCTTTTGATTTCTCCTTCTTTCAAAATTTCCATCTGCAAATGATGTTGCTGTCACATCAAATGCTGATGGCTTGATAAATCGTACAAGCAATTCAGATAACAGACTATGAAGTTTTCTTTTTAATACATGCACAAGCGGAGCTTCTTGCTGCAAGAACACGTTAACAGATGTAAATAATGGAAGAGTAGCAGATAAAAAAAGACAGTAAAGTTTAGATGAAGGATTTCCAATCATACTTGCATGGTTCTTATACAGTGAATTAGCTTCTTCATTGTCACTGAAATAATGTTATAGAGCCTTCCACTGTTCTAAACTTCTGTCAATGGATTCCAAAAGTGATAACCAGTGAGTATTGACATGCTTTAGAATTTTGTGTAGTTTAGTACCACAAACAGCTTGACTCAGTTTTAGATTGTGTTTCCTCTTTGAACTTTTCTCCAAAAAAAAAAAAGAACAACTGTATCAGAAACTACTCAACATTAAATCCTTTCAGTTGAGTAGCAGATTTCTGTGCAGCTAAATTTACTAAATGGTATGAACATCGCTGCACTATGATTGCAGGCTGAACCTTCTTTATGTGAGAAACAACACCTTTTACTTGACCTATCATAGTGTTAGCATTGTCACAAGAAAATGACACACAGTTGCTCCATGAGATTTTTTTTTTTTTTAACAAACTCATTGTTCAAAACGTTGAATATTCCTTCACCTGTATTATTACTTGATTCAACCAATGATAACAAAACAGTTAAATATTTCCCTATTTTTTCGTCAAAATATGTTATTGTAATGGGATACAGTTTATTTGCGTGAGCATCATTACTTCCGTCCGTAGATAAAGAAAAAGGACTTTTTTTAACTTCAGATACGATGTTACTTGTAGAAACACTGGCCATGTGCTGAATTAGTGCAGTAGCCTTGGTTCTTCCACACGAATATTTTTTTGCGATTGCTGAACCGGGAAACATGGCTTGAAATAACGGTTTAGCATGGTCAGCAGCTGCTATGGGTAAATTGTGTTCCACAATAAATGAAGTGAACATAAGTTCTGCATTTATTACACTGTTCTCCTTTGATGCAAACAAATCGCTCACTGACTGAACTTTCAACTCACCGAAAGATTTATGCTTTTTCGATTCTGCGTGTCTTCGGCAATCATCCCGCCCATCGTGCGCAATACTAAAATCACATCTACAAATTTTGCAAAACACGTGGTTCACAGAAACTTTTGATTTCTCAAAACAGGGCCAATCTCTATTGTAAGTTTCTAGAAAACACTGTTTTTTCTTCAACGACGAAGGTTTGTCGAAAGAACGCTTCATTCTAAATAAATGAAAGAAAACAGCAAAAAAACTTCACAATCGCCTCACCCTTCCGTGATGTAATAGTACGGTAGCACGTGTAGCAGAGAGAACCAAAAAGCATCAAGGACCATAAAGCAGAAGCGCTGCCTACGAGGAACGAAAGCAACTGCCCTGGTTGCACGCAGGAGACACGAAGTGCATCATGGGAGTTCGGAACGAATGCCTAAGAACGTCCTCACAGAGCTAAACTGCGTAGTTGCGTCCGGCAGGGGGAGAACCAATGGGAGCGGTGTCATGGAATGAAACACTGAGCCAGCATAGTGTGGTTGCTGCTCAGTCTACGGTAGATAAATTGCCAATTAAGATGCAGAAATCTATAATACACAGAATGTAGCATTTAATTTTTTCCCCCTCAGAAAAACTTGAAGAACCAACAAAAATTTTTAAGTTGATAAAAATTTGCTTTCTATCTCAGAAAATTAAATCAAATGGCGATTTTCCGTAATTTCAGCGGTGTTTCCGTACTTCCGTAACAGCAACCAAAAATCTGTAAAATTACGGAAAATCCGTACTACTTGGCATCTATGCTTGAATATTAAATTAATTTATGAACAGTAAACCTAAAATCTGGTTAAAACATAAATTATGGGAATTGAAATCATTTGTGGAAACAATATAAAGAGAAAAGTAACTAAATAAGAAAAATGAAAAAGAATTGGATCAGTCGTACCACTAGATGAATAGTCCATTGAAACAAACAGCATTGGACAAATTTGTCCCCTTTGGACAAATCATTGGGGAATGCTTTTGGATAATCCAGATCCAAAAGTGTGGAATGAGAGACTTGGTTGCTCCTGCACAACAGTTCACATCCTATTACAGGGTTTATCCATAAAAAAGTAATTTGAAAATAAGGGTAGAATAAAGCCTAAGATTAAAGTCACTCTTGAAGTGTTTCTCATGATACTAAAGGAATCATTCATCATGCATTTTCACTCAAAGAATGAAGTATACTTTATCTGAGAGCAGTCATTCACTGAAAATAGCCGAAGGTACATCCCAAGAAAAATTTGTTGCTCTTGCATAGCATATCCTACTTCCATGAACACTCAGAAATAATTTCCATTTCACACAGATTTGATACTTATAATTTTTGCCTCCTCAGAGAACAAAAAGATTTTTTAAAATAAAACAGTAGAACTGGAAATATGGCTGCTCCAAGAAACATCTGGAAGGACTTCCATCTGTACTCCCAAATAATTCTGCAGATGTTAAAAAAAAAGGGTGATGTGTCCTAAGCACAGTGTGGTATTCTGCAAGTGGTGTAGTCCAATATAAGATTTGCATTACAAGAAATTTTTGAACTAAATCAGTAATTAAGTGATTTTGCTAGCTATTTGATTTTGTTATAATGTGCAAAAGCACACCAAATATAAGAAATACGGGTATTTTTGTACATCATCACCGTGTGTGTGTGTGTGTGTGTATGTGTGTGCGCGCGCGCATGTTTTGAGTACTTTGATGAACATAAATAGGTGGTAAAATGGTTGAATTAACCTTCCACCATGAAAACTGGCATTTAGAGGAGAAACCACCAATCTTCAGAGTTGGCAAAACGAGCAATAGTTACTAACAGCATTTCTATACTAAAACAAAGACTTTTAAGTGATTACCATATGCTTTGGAAATTACATTTGAATCAATTGTCATGGTATTTTGTGCCTCTGTCTGAACAACGGGTGATCTCTCACTTGGATACCTGTTGTTAGGATGAAAAATCCAATCCTGCAAGGAGGCACACACTCTGGATATACTGATGTAGCTGATTAGAAATGCATTAGTTTGGGTGGTGGAATTATGGCTAGCATACTCAGAGAAGGAAAGTGGGACATGCAAATTTAATTCCTGCTCCAGGATGATACAATTTTGGCAATTTCTGATGTACTAACAAGAATAAAAATAAAAAGCTTAAACTAAGGATCTGGAAGAGTGGAAAACAATCAAATTTTCATGGCCCTGTAGATGCTATTTTGATAACCTTTCTGCAGAGAAGCAAACAACGCACTTCCTAGGGGGAAATACATAGGGCTACATGACGAAAAACACGAGACTTATTATTACTAGGCAAAGTCCAGATTATATTTTGAAGATGAAAACAAGCAAACCGAAAATTTATACATCTTGAACTGGGTGGGCAAGAAAATTTTCAGGGTGGATCACTCACACCCCCATGGCGACGTCCCTCTTTCGCAGTGAGCAAATTTTCTTTTTACAGATGAATGGAGATTCAACTTAAGTACTAATTTGTGACATATTCTCATCTGCAGGAACCAGAGACCCACAATAGTTCACCTAACATTGGAGAAAGATACTACTGTGGATGCAGTGGTATGACGGTCAGGGCAAGAATCATAACAAATGGGCACACAGACCTGCACATCTTTCAGAGTCACTCTGTTACTACCCTGAGGTACAGAGATGAGATGCTGAAACCACATATGTTAGGCCATTCAGGAGCTGTAGGTCCAGATTTTATTCTTATGGATTATAATACCCAAGCTTGTATGGTCGATAATTTTTTGAAGAGAAAGATATTTGCCAAATGGATTGGCCACTCAGATCCCTGACCTCAATTTCCCCAAGCATGAATGATGTTTTAGGGAGACACATGGAGCATGCCAGCCCCTTGCCAGAACACTTTAAGAACTAAGAACAGCTCTTGTTAAGGAATGGTCATCTCTCAAGACTTCATCAATACCATCATAAACAGTATAAGGAGTCATTGTTTGAGCTGCATGGCTGTCAGAGATGATCATACTCCATATTAAAATATCACATGTTCTATGCAAGACTTTAAATATTGTTCCATGGACTGCTCTTTCGTGTAAATTACAAGATTATATTGACACATGCTAATTATAATAACATGATTTTCTTCTGCTTGAGTTACATAAGTAATGTAATAATAAACTTCTTTACCAAATTTCATTGAATTTCCTCAATAATAATTAAAGTTATGTACGAATTTATAATTATCCTTTAATTTTGAGCACCAGTGTATTTGAAAGGGGTAATTAAGTGACAGAGTAACTAAAGTTATTGTTATAATACTATTTTTACTACATATTTTTTATACATTTGGTCAAGATTCAATGATCTGATAACATTATCAGTGATTACAATAAACATCAACTACAATCTTCATTCTTGTTTTTTTCTTAACTTTGAGACCCATATGACTATCCAAGCTTATGATGAATTACTTACCTCAATTTAAAACAACTGGTTCCAGGGAAGGTAGAGAACCAGAGCTGTAAAAATTAGCCAACTACTGTCAAGCAAGGGGTTTAAATCTCAATCCAAGGTAAGCCAGAAGCTCACGCATCTAATTACTCACTACCAGGCAGCAAGAGCACCTTCCACACCATACAATATACAGTCATATCAGAATAATATGACCACCCCCAGAATCACAGTGTGCCCATCCAGGCACGTCACACAGTGCACATGACAAGGTGGACCACATGAAGATACAAGCGGCTGGCCAGGACAGATGAGCCATAGTATGTAATGTGAGCACAATGGGCAGAGGTAGTGATTTGATGGACATTCAGAAAGGAATGATCATCAGCTACCACACCAAGGGTGGAAGCATCTCAGAAACAGCAGACTTCATGGGCTGTTCATGAGGTGCTGTAGTAAGGGTGTACCAAGCATAGGCGTAATGACTGGGGGGGTCAGGACCCCCAGATTTTCAGAGTCGGAATCTTCATATATATATTACGCCACTGGTACCAAGAACGGACTGCGGGCACACCAAGTACCTACTGACATCATAACTGTGGAGCCCCAAAGGCCACTGACCCCAGAGGAGAATGTCACATCCGTCAACTGGTAAAGAGCAATTGACGTGCAACAGTGCAGCAATTGACCATGCAAATGAACACTGGGGCATCCAAATATGTGTTCCCAATAACAGTAGAGCAAACCCTGTTACGCATGGGTCTCTGGAGTCAACATTGCATCAAGGCGCCCATGTAAACCCAGGTCCATCGGCCACGACACTTGCAGTTCGCATGGGACTACTGTCACTGGATAGTGGAAGAGTGGAAAAAGGTTGCCTTCTCTGACGAATCAAGGTTTCTACTCCACAGAAGTGACAGGAGGTGGCAGATACGGAGTCAGACACACGAGAACCAACACCCAGGCACACTAGTACAGGTTGGTGGTGGCAGTGTGCATGTCTGGGGGATCTTTTCCTGGTATGACCTGGGACCACTGATACCACTGGATGGGCTCCTGAACACCAATGGCTACCTGACCATCCTCGCTGACCACATGCATCCATTCATATTGGATGTTTACCCTGGTGGTGACGGCATCTACCAACAGGACAATGCACTGTGCCACGTCACTAAGGGGGTACGTGAGGATATTATTCGATAAGACTGTGTAGTGACATGATCATTTAATGGCATACCATTGTGGTACACTCTCCAGAAATGACAAAGAATACAGTTTTACTTCTTGGCAACACAACAGTGGGGGTAACAAAGAAAGTTTAAAACAAATAAAAAAGCCCAGGATTAGTAATGTGTTTTAAGTGTGAGTCTACAAACACAGTGAAGTGAAAAAAAGAACACAAGTATGTATCAAATAATTTGATGCAACACACACTGGTCAAAAATATATGAAGCTTTATTTACTATCAAATAGAACCACGTTTGTTGTAAATGAAAGTAAGTATGTGACGTGGCATGGATTGTACGAGGTACGAAAATACCATGCAACTTTGTCAGTGTAGACAGACTACACCAAGGAGCTCTTTGCAGCATGTCCCTAACATTTTCAACAGAACAGAGATTAGGGGAATGTGGAGGCAAGGAGAGATAATGGAAGTTATCTTTGTGCTCATTGAACAATTCCTGCATGACTCTGGCATGATGTGATGTTGCATTATCATCCATAAAATGTCATCACAGGCAGGGAAAAAAGTGTGATACTGCAGGGTGCACCTGGACTGCAACAACACTCAGATATTTCTTGGATGTCATCTTACCTTCCACTGATGTCAGAGGATCCAGTCGGTACCAACAGAACATCCTCCATAGCATAGTGCTACCTGCAGATCCTTGGGATGTATTCACAAGGCATGATCCAAAGGTTCAAGGTTTTTGCCACACTCTCTGATAACTATCAGTGCAAGGCCAATGTACAGTATAATTCATGCAACAATAGCACTTACTCCCATTGCTCTACTGCCCTTTCACAATGTTTTCAGTGCCACTGTAAGAAGATTTTCCTGTTTTTTTGTTGTTGTTTTTTTGCTGAGACAAGTTGCTTTTGAATTAAAATGAGCTGCTTCTGGTTTTGATTGAATTCAGCAGTCAGCTGCCGCACACATGAAGACCTGTTCTTCCATACAATCCTCCTCACAGCATTGCAGCCATGCTTCTTAAGGGTATGGAACATCTGCTTCACTTCCAGTTGCTAAACACCTTTAAAATGGTTGCTTCAGAAACACCAGTAATTTCATTTGCTTTATTAATCAAGGCTACTCAGGGCTTGAAAAATATCATGCCTGAGATGCCCGGGGCATGCAAATTATTGACCTGGGCAGGTAAATAAAAATTCTAGTTGCCTGGTCCAGGCAACTAAATTTTAAGAACTTTAGAATAGAATTTCCTTCTAAAAGAAAAGAGACAGTCATCGCATGTCGTGTTTCATTTCACTGGCAATCACCGGAAGTTGTATTATTGTTACAGAGTGCCAAGAACAGAAGAATATCACTTCTTTAATTATATTATGCTCTAGGCCCAGGAATTGGAACCATATGTAGTTTTGCTCCATATGTCGTTTATAGTCAGCAATGGGATGCGTGACTCTGATGGAACTAGCCTCTGGTATTTAAAGGGTGAAAACTTCAACGAAAGGAACATGACAGAATTACTAAATTTTTCAAATACACATACTAATTTCATCATCATACTATTTTGTACCAATTTCATATCATCTTAGAACTAGAGATACACATTTTTGTGTTTTGCACATTGAACATTTTGAATACAGACCCTTAAAATGGAAATGTAAAAAGTTAATTTTAACTTTAAAAAAATGAGGGTTCTGCTTGTTATCTTAAAACATAAATTTTCCTGGGCATCCAGCTTTTACTACCTGGGCAGGTAAATAATTTCTTCACATGCCCAGCTGGGCATGTAACTTTTTAGATATTTTTCAAGCTCTGCTACTACTAAATGTAACTTTTTAGATATTCAAATTCTAGCAGATTTGAGGGTTTTCCCATGTTTAAATGAGTTATTGCAGCAGAATAATCTGGATTTTCTTTACAAAGAAATAGATGAAACCTCATCAGTCCATGTGACCGTTAAATTTCCATGTATTGGCATTTATTGTCTATGACTACCTTATCATAAAGGTTCATAATCTTTTGGCCATTGTGTGCAGTGCATCAGATTACAGCAGCTTAGCAACCATATCACAACCATACATTATCAGAAACAGAAAAACATAATTTAAATTATAATACCTTCTGGAGTGGCATTAATAGAATCCACAATGGCCTCTGGGATTCCCATCTGCCGGATACCGATGTCAGATGGATTGAAAAGAATTTCCGGCACCATGAATCGCTCATTATTCATTCGAATTATCTGTGGATAGTTCCTACTTTGTAAACAACTGTTTGAATGTTTCCACATAAAGAATAAACTATCATGAAAAAAATTCTCCTAAATAATTCAGTAAATATTAAATTTCAGCTATGAACAATACATGAGATTTTGAACATATTTTGATTATTATATAAGCTTATTTTGGCAGTTTAATGATCCTTGCAAAAGTACTTGTGATGGTGACAGAAAGGTGGTCTATGAATATAAAAGAACAGAAATTATGATAAAACCTAAAATATGACTGTATCAAGGACTTTGCATCAGAACATGTACCTTTAACAATAACAGACATGCCAACTTTCAAAATCATAAAATCGGGAGATTTTTACAGCTCATAAAATCACATGAGCAGTATTTCTTTCAACATGGGCCGTGGATGGCCTAGTGGTCAATGTTGGTGATTGCCATGGAGGAGCCTCAGGTTCGATCCCAGGCAGGTACAAATGCTTGAACCACTAAATGTCCACTGTGAATCGGATGGGCACATTAAGCCGTCGAACCCCGGGTACTGGCCCCCGGTGATAAATAAGGGAATCTTCCTCCCTCTTTCTATCTCACTTCCGTGTGACTTTCCTATCGGGCACTCTATCCCAAATCTCCTAGCATCCTATTTCTAAGGGTTGTTTAAGACCTGGGGTTAGACATGCCCTTCCCAAAATCCTCTACATGTGATCTGGTCTTATTGACATTTTCCAGACAAAGTATTATTGGTCCACTAAATGTTCTGGAGAAGAAAAAACAGCACAAAAATCAACCCTCACTCACTCACTCACTCACACTCACACACTGAAATTCGTTTTCAGGTACGTTGATTCCGCAAGATAATGTAAACATAAAATGGCTCACATGTTTTTTACAAATAAAATAGCGGCCAACTATTTTTTGTTTCTTCTTCATGTTGTGTGCGAAAGTGAAGATGACAAAAAGCACCGTACTAACATTGCCTTTTGTTACAAGGCGAGGCCAACTGTAACTACTTCTTTTTGTCGAAGTGAATTCACTGCAACTCAACTTTTTATCATCACTTAGAGTGCGTGCAGCTCTGTTGAGGCGAGGGTTGAAAGACTGAACTGCAAGGAGAAGACAGAGCAGCTCCCATCTGTCAATCAGTTACTGATCCTCCCTGGCAATCTAATGCCAGAGCGGGTGAGTTCTTTGCTGAAGGCATCGTATGACAATCGGACTGGGAGAAATTTTTTAAAACAAATTTTTTCCGATTGTCTGAGATGGGTCGGAAAATTGCTGAGATGGGCCAATGCTTAGACCACTGCGCCACTGGGGTGGCTTTCTTTTGCAGATAGGAGGAGAGGAAAAGTACCAAACTGATGACTATAATGCTGCCTTGCATTGACGCAGAAAGAAAAAAAATTCACAGGCGGTTCGAAATTATGGTGGTTGATGGAATTTCGACCATCCTAACCGCTAATTATCAGTGAAAATCAGGAGAATTTGACATTCATCCGTAGGGCGGGAGAATGGGCTAAAATTACGGAGTCTCCCGCTGAAATCCAGAGAGTATAAATCCAAAATCCAGAGAGTAGAGTAAATGTGCACCCATAAATTATACTTTTTCAAATTCCAGCAGATCCTGGGGTTTTCCCATGTTTAAATGAGTTATTGCAGCAGAAAAATCTGGATGTTCTTTACAAAGAAAGAAATGAAACCTCACCAGTCCATGTGACTGTTAAATTTGTATGTATTCGCATTTATTGTCTGTGGCTATCTTATCATAAAAGTTCATAATCTTTTGGCTAATGTGTGTAACAGATTATAGCAGTTTAGCAACCATACATTGTCAGAAACAGAAAAACATAATTTAAATTAGATAAAATAATACTGTAAAAATAATACTATAGAAAGAGGAAACATAAGACTGTCTGTCTGCAATAACATGAAAACTGTAATCAGAAAGAAAGCCAGTGACACTGTGAAAAGTGAAGACAAACATTCATTTAGAAGGTCTTAATGCCAGACTATAAAAAGCATTTAAACCACAAGTACCGCAACCTGAGTTTTATTGGACTTTTGCACAGTCACATTTCAAATATTTAAAACACAATAAAATATTACAATCGTGGCCAAAAGCCCTACACCAGTAGACCGAAAGTCAATTTTTGATGTTTAAATTCAACTTATACAGCAGAATGGTAAAGTCAGGAATACATATTATACATCATTTTAAAGGAAATTTTATGCTGTATTCAAATATTTTTATAGAATGTTATTACCAGTTATAGAAGTGAAGTTACAAGCAAAACTACAGCTTCTAGTCATTAAAAGCAAAAAATAATGGAATTTGTGAAATTAGTGTACAATGCATTTAACGTAAAATTACTGTACAGTACATTACTGAAGGGATGTAAGGTCAGGTGATGCTTAACATCACAGCCTCTCCTTGACAAATGTCAACCCCGCCTTCTCGTGGTGCATCCTGTTCCCACTAAAGGGGCTCTGACGACCGCCAATAGCGGTATAACTATACCATCGGGATAAGAGGAAATTCTATCCCACACTCACCAACCCGCTTGGCCAGCGTGGTGAGTTATGGCCAAACCCCTCCAAAATGATTCCACAACTTAAATCTTGGCCCTCAGTCTCCGGCAGCTGGAATGTACCTGGCCAAGGCAGCGGCCAGTGCGACATGAAGGCAGAGGGTGCTAAGAATCCCCGGAGGACCGGACTAGGCTGCCATCTGATGCTGACCTTGGCTACTTACAATGGACGCTCCCTATCTTCTGATTCAAGGCTTCTTGAATTGGAAGAGGAACTACAAAGGATCAAGTGGGACATCGTGGGGCTAAGTGAGGTAAGGAGAAAAGGAGAAGATCTCATCGAACTGAAAAGTGGACATCTCTTCTACTATCGTGGGACAGATACTGGCAGAACTAGTGGTGTTGGATTTATAATAAACAAGAAACTGAAGGATAAAGTTGTAGAAGTTGAAAGTTCCTCTGACAGAGCTGCACGACTTGTTATCCAACTCTCGAAAAGATACCAGGCTCAGATTATTCAAACTTATGCACCCACCACAAGTCACCCTGAAGAAGAAATTGAAGAATTTTATGAGGAAATTTGTCATCTAAATAATAAAGGTAAGCAGCACTTGAAAATAATTATGGGAGATTTCAATGCAAAAATAGGGCAACGGCAACAGAATGAAACTTCAGTAGGTAAATTCGGTCACGGCAACAGAAACCAGCGTGGAAATACTCTTGTTGAGTTTGCAGAGGCAGAAGGGTTTTTCATCTTGAACTCCTTCTTCAAGAAAAAGCCACACAGGAAATGGACATGGAGACATCCAAATGGGACGACAAGTGAAATAGATTTTATTATGTGTAACAAAAAATTCGTCATAGAAGACTGCAGTGTGCTAAACAAGTTCAACACAGGTAGTGACCATAGATTGGTGAGATGTAAGATGCACCTCAACACTAAACTTGAACGTGGCAAGCTCATAAGACAAACAAAATCTATTGACATAACCAACCTTAAAAAACACCATAATACCTTCAAGTTAGAACTGAAGAACAGGTTCTCTGCTTTAGAAGGCCTAACATCGGAAGAAGTGGACATCTCTGAAGTTAACAGAAAAGTAACCAAAGCTCTTATGGAAACAGCAACAAAATTAGCTGGGTCTAAGAACAAGTTGCATGTGAACAAATTATCAGGAAAAACCAAAATGTTGATGCAAAAAAGAAGAGAGATGAGGACAACTAAAGAAGATGTGACTTCCAAAGTGGAATATATAGAGCTATGCAAGACAGTAAGAAAAAGTATCACTGAAGACGTAAGAAAATTCAACTGTGAACTAGTGAGGAAAGCAATTGAAAACAACCAAAGCCTAAAGATAGCAAAGGGACATCTCAGTAAGGGAAGAAAACAGATTATGGCACTGAGAAAAGAAGATGCTTCTGTAACAAGAAATAGAGGCGAAATTTTGACAAGAGTGAAAGATTTCTACTCCAAATTATATGAAAGGGATGATACATGCACTCCAGACATCATGAAAGATACCAGTACCAGAGTTCCTCCAGTCCTTCCAGCAGAAGTTGCACATGCAATCAAGAACATGAAGCGAGGAAAAGCTCCAGGAGAAGATGGAATTACTGTAGACATCATACAAGAAGCAAGTGGAGAAATCGAAATAGTACTCGCCCAAATTTTCACTCGATGCCTTAATGAAGGAAAGATTCCTGAGGATTGGAACACCGCTACAATGATCCTGCTACATAAGAAAGGTGACATTGAGGATCTCGGAAACTACAGACCTATCAGCCTCCTATCAGTAGTTTATAAAATCTTCACTAAAGTTCTTTCACACCGCTTGAAGGTAACACTGGACATGGCTCAACCGAGAGAACAAGCTGGATTCAGGAGTGGCTACAGCACAATAGATCATATCCTCGTGCTGAGAGAACTAATTGAAAGAGCGAGGGAATATAAACTTCCATTGTGCATGGCTTTTATCGATTATGAAAAAGCCTTTGATTCGGTGAAACCATCAGCAGTTACAATGGCTCTGAAAACCTGCGGTATTGAAGATGCATACATTAATATTATTAATAACATCTATGAAAATGCAAGTGCAAAGATTAGGCTGTTTGAAAATACAACACACGTAAAAATTGGAAAGGGAGTGAGACAAGGTGACACCATATCTCCGAAGCTCTTCAATGCCACATTGGAGGGTGTCTTTCAGTCGCTGAGCTGGGAAAACAAGGGGATAAAGATTAATGGAGATTATCTAACCCACCTTCATTTTGCTGATGACGTAGTCATTTTTGCAACTACCCCATCAGAGCTGCAGAGTATGATCCAGGAACTTGCTGACAAGAGTAAAGAAGTGGGATTAAAAATGAACTTTCAGAAGACAAAAGTGATGTACAATGCTTTTACAAGAAATGAAGATTTATCGATTGATGGAGAAAAGCTGGAGATAACAGACACGTACATTTATCTTGGACAGCAGATATCAAGTGAGGGTCACATTGATGAAGAAATTAATCGGCGTACAAAACTTGCCTGGAGAGCTTTTGGAAGAAACAGCATAATTTTCAAGAGCAATATGCCATTATGTCTTAAAAGAAAAGTGTTTAATCAATGCATCCTTCCAGTGCTTACGTATGGTGCAGAGACGTGGACCTTAACTAAAAGAGACATACAAAGGCTGCAGACAACTCAAAGTAGCATGGAGAGGTGCATACTTGGTGTAACCAGGAGAGATAAGAAGAGGAACTCGTGGATCCGAAAAATGACAAGAGTGGAAGACATCATGATCAGAGTTAAATCCCTGAAATGGCAATGGGCTGGACATACTGCCAGAAGGACAGATCATCGATGGACAGCCGAAATTTTAGATTGGATTCCAAGGGACAGGAAAAGACCCAGAAGAAGACCACATGGGAGATGGGTGGATGAAATTCGAAAGAATGCAGGGGTGACATGGAGGAGACTGGCACAAGACAGACCGTTGTGGAGGAAACTTGGGGAGACCTTCGTCCAGCAGTGGATTGATAATGGTTGACAATGATGATGATGATGATGATGATGACATTACTGAAACTTGCAGGACACTTGTAATAACTTACCAACAAGCAAAATACGCTTTAATATTTAATTGGATAACCACGGTTACTTAGTAACAAAGTGCACCTTCTTGACATGGAACTAATGAGTTTCTTTAGTTGTCCATTGGTGATAACACAATGCCAAAATTGCTGTTAAATGTGGCTGTGGCCATTCCACTGTCTTGCGCACCATTAAAAGAGTTGCAGAAACTGGATGTGGGGGAAACAGAAAAAGAATAGGTCAACCAAGGCTGTGTACTGAACATGATGGTCGCGTGTCGATTCGTCATTCCTTAAAATCAAGGTTTGAAACAGCCACTGATTAAAGAAATGAGTGTGTCAATGAAATAGGCATTATTGCATCTGTTCATTGTAGGCTACAAGAAGATGGACTGACTGCACGAAACCTTTCCTTACCGAACAACAACGACGCAAAATAATTGCTTGGGCCAAGGCACCACAAGAATTGGACTGTTGATGAATGGGAAAATGTTATTTTCAGTGATGAAACAACTGTTACTATTTATCCTAATAATGGAAATAATTATGTACACCGTCGGGCTGGTGAAAGATATAAGGCATGCTGCACTCAGCCAACAATCAAGCACCTAAATGCGGTGATGTTATGGTCCTGTATTTCAGCCAGTGGTGTTGGCCGTCTGCACATTGTTAATTGCATATTAAATGGATCGAAATATGTGGATATTTTGGAGTAAAAACTGCTACCATCTGCACAAGACATGCGTTTGTGGAATTTTATCTTTCAGGACGATATTCCATGCGCCATGTCATCGATCAAAGTTGGTTGACGAGTGGTTCAATCGAAAAGTTATAAGAAAACTTCAGTGGCAGGCACAGTCACCGGATCTAAATCCCTTAGAGAATCTGTGGGTGAGATTGAAACAAAAAATCCGTTAACAAGGACCCACATCTAAAACAGCATGAATTGAGTCTGTAAGGGCCGTATGGCACCGTGTTATCACCAATGGACAACTAGAGAAGCTCATTAGTTCCATGCCAAGAAGGTGCACTTTGTTACTAAGAAACCATGGTTATACAATTAAATATTAAAGCATATTTTGCTTGTTGGTAAGTTATTACAAGTGTCCTGCAAGTTTCAATAGTGTACTGTACAGTAATTTTACGTTAAATGCATTGTACACTAATTTCACAAATTCCACTATTTTTTCCTTTTTATGATTAGACACTGTACTTTTGCTTGTAACTTCACTTCTATTACTGGTAATAACATTCTGTAAAAATATTTGAATTCAGCATAGAATTTTCTTTAAAATTTTGTATAATATGTATTCCTTACTTTATGATTACGCTGTACAAGTTGACTTCAAACATCAAAAATTGACTTTCGGTCTACTGGTGCAGGGCTTTTGGCCACGACTGTACTTGTTAATCATTTTGAATGAAAGCCATAATCTGGTGATTATTAATGAACTTGGAAAATAAAACAAGTGCTGTTAATTGCTTTCTCCATAACATTGGCCAAAACAGATATCAGAACAACACTGCAACAGCTTAGAGAACAGGTTGAGTCATGAGACATATTTATTTATTTATTCTTTTTTGAAAGAGGTTAAACACCAAGCTCCTACTGCTGCAAAGATTTTATTAAAAAAAAACCAAATAGCCATTATAGATGATGCAGAACAGGCATTAATTCAGGTGCACAAGACTTGAGGAGAATTGGATGAGTGACAGCTGGACTTCCTTTTTTTTTCAGTTACACACAGGTTCAGCATATTCTACATATGACAATGATATGCACAAGAACAGATATCACTACAAGCAAATGTGGATTTAATGAAACTTCCTGATTTGGATTCATTTGCAAAAAGCAAAACAAATTTACAGCAAAGAAACCACCTGCTTAGCATAAAGCAGCTGGTGCACAATACATAGACGCACATGTGGAGACTTTAGGCAAAGTGCTCAGCATGATGTTTACATGAGCATCTATAGTAAATTATGATGGCTCCTCAAACTCAAACCCCAATTAAGTCAATCAGTGATAAGTTGGTTCTTGCATCCTACACTATAGCCGAATCCAAATCCCCTGAATGAAAAAAATGTGAAGGCTAATGGTCAAAAAAACGTCTCCGGTTGCTGATACATTGTTGAAAAAGTTGATCCTATACGATTAAGGAGAAACAATGTTTATGCACATTGATGTATTTTTATTATTGACCAAAGTTGCACTGTGCTTTTGACCCTGAATGAAAAAAATGTGAAGGCTAATGGTCAAAAAAACGTCTCCGGTTGCTGATACATTGTTGAAAAAGTTGATCCTATACGATTAAGGAGAAACAATGTTTATGCACATTGATGTATTTTTATTATTGACCAAAGTTGCACTGTGCTTTTGACCCAGCTTCATCAGGGTGACAAAGCAAATGTGGCAATTTGTCCTGATGAAGCTGGGCCACAGTGAAACCTTGTTCGGTAAGAAAAATGGAATGATTGTGCATAAACATTGTTTCTTCTTAATCTTAGTCATTACAATGTGCGATTGTCCAACCTAACTCTTTGCTCCAGTCCAACTAGCTCAACCCTGCAGGAAGGATTGTCTGAAGAAGCTGACATGTACATTTAAGTTAGTGACACATGGATGCCAACCTCTTACAGCATTCATGTGTAGTTCAAGACATAAAAATGTGTAATTTTGAGCTTTCATGTGTAAACACAAGAAATATTATGAAAAAGTATTTTAAGATATTTTAAATTCACTACAGACTAGGCAGTTATAAAAATAATCAGAAAAAAAATCAATATTGAGAACTGTATGTGCAAATTTGAGATTCTGATTTAAACAATTAGCGATTTATAAAACATTAACAAAGGAGAAAATTAAAAAGGGTTTTTTACTTACCCCTATTCCTGCTAGAATAAATGACAGGATCCATACACACAGAAAACACAAAAATTGGGCATGAACACACAGTTTAATATAATGTCTCACGGTTGTACACAAATTATTTATAACAGACAACTAAAAGATTCACCATGCTCATTTCACAACTTCGAATTGACTGACTCTCTCTCTCTTTACTAGAGAAAAAAAAAAGTCACAAGTGGAGTGCTGCCATTTATCGGTCAGCCTGGTCTGAATCAACAAGAATAATACATGTTTATTCTGCCTGTTTCAGTTACTGAAAAGTTGCATGTTTTGCATTTTGAATTTCTTCCTTTAAAATGTTCCTACCATAGCATGGCTCACTGTTATTCAGCATATTGATTTTTTCGACTAATAGTGTGTTTAATGTTTCTATGCTTAAATGCTCAACTGTATTGGTTTAGCGCAAGTTTACAAACAATTGCTTCTATTCCCTTCTTATGGGGTAGGCAAAACATTGATGGAGATCCTGCATTGCATTTTTTGACTATTCTTATATTGAGTTGTCTGAAAAAGGTAAAGCACTTGGGTCCATGACAAATGCTAAGGGGGTCTGCAAATAGCACAAAAATTATGTTAAATAAAGTTAGTGGGGGAGGATGTGGTGTATTAGCAACAAAAGTGTAGTAATTGGGCATATGATGCGTAGTAAAGCTAAAGAAATGCGTAGTTTATACACCAAATGCATAGGGGTTGGCATCCCTGCTTACAGTGCACAAAAATTTAACAAACACAAATTTTGAACTCATCTGTTTAATTTCTAGTCACTGACATTAGCATTTAGTCAGAAAACAATCATTTACCTTATAAAAAATGTCTCTCATTCACCATGGCAATATATAGCCCTACACAGAAAACATCCAGATCCATATTTCCAAGCACTTCCACCTCATGAAATCAGAAGAGTTCAAAAATAACAGTCCTTTCCATCGAAGTGAAACAGCCAATAAACACTACATAAATAGGTAATCACCTCATCACACTCAGCCGGTAGGTAGTCATGCTCAGCATGCACTCCACTCTTTGGAAAGTACAATGGCAGCAGGAACAGATGAAAATGATAGTTCAAATTTTACTGCATCACACTCAGCATGTAGTCATGTACTCCATTCCTCAGACAGCACAACACCAGCAAGGACACTGACCCCCAGCTTCAGAGTTTCAACGGGCTTTTTCACAATGAAAGAAAACGCATAGCCACACAAAAGAGCGGTAAGATTCTGGTTACATGCTCTTTTATCTCACTTCAAACAATCACCAAAAGAAAATGTGCACCCAATGTTATGCAACTGCAACGCCAAGACAATAAGGAAAGATGACTAAAGAAGAGGTGCTCGAGAGGAAAGTGCTTTGAGGCCTTTAAATATCCTTCAATAGCACATGAATGCCTTTCTCTGATGATAACTACTTCACTCTTCCCTGTAACACGACAAATGGTAAACTACAACTGGTGAAGTTGATTCTAGTAAGTTATCGACTACTCCCACCAATAATCTGGAATTTGTCTCAGTCATCGCCTTCAGCATATCTCTACTGAGCCTTGATTGTCTACTGGGATGCTTCCTCTCTGACAGATTCTAATTACCAGATCAGAATGTTTCACAGTTGTGTACATTCTTTTCTTTGTCTACATTCTTTTTGACTAATGAGCTCCTCCATAGACACTGATGTTTCTCCAAGACTATATAGTATTTGTCTTCCTTTCTTGAATCATGCAGCAAACATGCAGAATAAGGATTTTACTGACTTCCACCTTTTGCTGCTGATGTTCTTTACCAGACTGGAGAGGTTACCATGTCCAAGGTTATACACAGCTTACAGTAACAGCATCTCCATTGGCACATAAGCCCAAACTACTCCACTTGCTTCCTATGATGCAGCAAGTACTTGTGACATCTATGCCAGCAAACAATAATTTATGGCAGTTAGACTACTACAACTTCATGCTTAAGAGGTAACATCAAAGTGATTTAGTAATAGAGGAAAGTTCTTTTCTTCCCACCTTTAGAAAGTTTTACCTTTCTGTCTGTAAAGAGGTTTCTTTTCTTCCAGTGATACCCCATTCTGGCTCAAACTTGTTCAGGTAGGTATATACATTTGTTTGGCTCAACATTTTCATTTCTGTCTCGCATTTGTAATCCAAAATTCTCAGCCTGTATTGTACTTGAAATACAGAATTTGCTCCACATTTCTCCTATTCTTCAACCTTCCAGACAATTTCCTCAAGAAGGAGGAATGACCCATTTGGTAATTTTTATGTTCACTAAGCACCTTACCCAGGGAATAATGACATGAGTTTCTAAAAAGATGACTGATAAACTACATCTATTAATAATGTGTCTACGAAAGAGGCTCTCTACCTCTATCGAACACACATTCCAACACAGCACCATGCAAAGGTACTATGATAGCTACCACAATAGTAAATACATACATAGGTGTCATTCAGCTGTTCTGAGATTCAGGGCTTAGCTCCTCAAAGAAAGACCATCTGCCAAGTAAGCATTTAACTGATGAAACTGGAATTTACTTACTGTTGGTGTATCAAATGTCTCCATTTACAACTATCTCAGCATACAGCTCAAGCTTCATTAACACCCATCACACGCCACACAAAAGACTTTTTGTACTTCTTACTCATAATCTTTTTCTCTGGCAGACATTCCAGAATCGGGTACTCCCATGATTTCCTTGGCCTTCTGCCTTTCCTTCCTGCCACTTGGGCTGAAAAAATTCTCTTAGTCAGCAGCTCATCACTCATTCTTTCAACATGGCCAAACCACCTAAGAATATTAGTCTCTAGTTTACTAATAATATTTTGCCTTACATTACACATCTTTACTCCTCACACGATCAGAGCGTGTCTTACCACAAACACCCTGTAAGTAATGCATTTCCTCCGCACACAATAACTCCAATGTCTTTTTTGCTGTACCCCAGGTCTCACTGCTGCACATCAGAGTAGGAACAATTATACTTTCATAACAGCCATTCGAGACTTCCTTGAGAACCCATCATTCCTGTGAAATCCTCTTAAGGCAGCTATGCCTTTCAATGAAAAATTCACTCGCCTACTAATTTCGCCGTCTAATTTGTTCTTTCTGTCAAACATACTTCCTAAATATATAAACTCATTAAACCTGATCAATCTTTGTGCCATTAAGACTTATCTTGCATTCTGTACTAACAGTTTTTCACTCAAAAACAATGACTTTGGTTTCTTCCTTATTTATACTCAGTTTGAATTTCATACAAACTTAGTTGCAGAATATGTTGTCCTGGATGTACAAACTTTTGCTCTCTGCCAACAGGACTGTGTCATCAGCCTAGAGCAATCCGCATGCATGGATATTACCAAGACACAAACCAGTATTATCCATTTTGGCATCACGCATGCATGCACCCATAGGTAAACAGTGAGGGTGACAAGTTACACAACCCTGTCTAACTCCTGCACCAAAAGAAAACCATTTCGATAAAACACCATTCACTCGTACACATGCTCTACTGCCAGCATACATGGCTTTCACACTATTAAAAAGATTTCCAGTAACATCATATTTACTCAGTACCTTCCACAGAAGAGTCCCATTTACTTTGTCATAAGCTTTTGCTAAATTTATGAAGGCAGCAAACAGTTTTTTACCAACAGACAGATACTTTTCAATCATCATTTGTAATGCAAAAATTTAATTAGTACAGCCCTTACCAGGCATAAAACCACTCATACATCCCACACTTTCTCTGATGTAAGACCTTGTATCTTATCAATAATGACCTTCCCAAATTTTTTTCCAACATTTTTCCTGGCACACTCAGCAAACTGATACCATGATAGTTCTTGCATTCAGTCTTTTCACCTTTTCCCTTGTACAAGGAAACAATGATAGCATCCATCCAATCCTGAGGGACCATTCCTAACTCCCAACATAACTGGCAAATTTCAGTTAACCAGTCCATCACAGAGTCACCATCAATTTTAGCATCTCAACAGTAATGCCATCTACTCCCAAAGCCTTATCATTCTGAAGAGATTTTAGAGCTTTACACACCTCTTCTCTAGAGATCCCTCCTGTGCTTCCATGTCTCACTATGACATCATCTGCTTCAGCCTCAGAATAATCTTTGCTTTCATGATTTAATAAATCACAGAAGTAATCACCCCATCTTTCACTTAGCTGAATAGGACCCCAAATAATTTCTCCAATCATATTTTTTAAACAACTTAGATTTTAATTTTCCCTGTTTTTCCTATGCCTTATGTACTTCCAGTATGTTTTTCTATCTTTCCAAAAAGCCAAATCATGCCTTTCCTCTTTTTCCATCCTATGTTTTGTCTTATTCTAGTGAACCAGCTTTACTGCCTCATGCTTCTTACAGCAATATTCATCTTCAGAAACTCAACCTTGCAACATTCCCAAGTATGCTCCCTTCTTACTCTTTACTGCTTCTTTGATCTCACTGTTTCAGCAAGCATCACCTTTAAAGTTACCCACTTTTGCAGTACCACAAACCTCTTCAGCGATGAAGACAGCACAGTTCTTAAAACATGTAGACTTCTTTTCTACGTCCCTCTCGCACACCTTCAAGCTCATTCAGACGTTCACTGAATAAATCAGAGTAATGCTGATGTTCTTCAGCCAGCCTTGCAACTTTTATTGTTTTCATCACAGGCATCTTCCTATACCTCCTTCTCCAACCAACATTCAGTTTCACTCATGACACTAACAGGTGATGATCAGAGCCAAAATCTGCACCTCTCATCACACGGGTATCAACAACTAAGTGCTTCAGACGTTGACCACAAACAACAAAATCTATTACACTCTTTAATCCCCGAGTTCAATTTTTCCAAGTGCACGTTTGGATACATTTGTGGTTGAAAAATGTATTAGATACCCACAATCCATTTTCGATGCAGTGTTCAATTAATCTTTCACCATTACAATTCACACCAGGATCATTAAACTTACCCAGAACATTACCAGAAACCTCAAAACAGCTTTTAGGTCATTCCAGAAATCTTTCTTCCTATCAGAGGGAGCTGAATCGTAAGGAGCATACACTACAACAATTACTATTCTTTGAAGTTTCACTTTCAAATGAATCCAGCTAATTCTCTCACTTATGCAACTGTAATGAATCAAGTTGTTCTTCATCTTTTCACTTAAAATCCCAACTACACCAGCTTGTCCTCTCATATTATCTAACACTCCAGACCACACACTCACTGCTCCATTCATTTCTTCTATCCCAATTTCTTCCTATTTAGTTTCACTTACACACAGCATATCCAATCTATGCTTATTCATTTCTTTAACCATCTCATTCATCTTTCCATTTATTCCTCTAGTATCCCATACACCAATCTTACACTCACTCAGCCAAGATCTCTTTCTCACATGTCGTTTTTCATTTCCGTAATGTTTCCATGGTGGACCATCCTTTTCAAGTGTGGTAGGTCCACCATATTCCACACTTGGGTCATAAATATTTTTTTCTTTGGGTCATAAAAATCATAAAAGTACATTGGTGTGGGTACAGCTAATGGTTCCAGTTGGTTTTTCCACCTAAGAATTCTGAAACAAAACCTAGTGAGTTGGGGTCTTTTTGCCAATTTCATACAGAACTAGCTGGTACCTCTCCAAAATTCACAAGAGGCCCTTGTAGCTGTTGGGTGTGCCACTGTTGCCTGGTGGTGTGCCCTGAAGGAGGCAAATCCATCTCTCACTGAGACTGCCCAGACAAAAACAATGAACTATTTTGTTTAGATAAATGTTTGCACTTTTCTACAGTACACATATGCAGAAAATAGCTGGTATGTTTTCCTCATTCATTTAAACAAAATAAGTGAGTTAAGTTGCAACAAAAAGTGACACAAAATCAAAAAACGCTTATAAGCGTAGCAAAATAAATTTTTTTTACTGGCATAAAATTAAATAGATTCACCAAGCTTTTCTCTCCACTGGGAGGCTGTTTCAAGGCAATAGGTAGACATAAAATGCAGATAATTAGAACACATATGAAACAAAGATGACTTTTTGGAAATAATGCAGATGACATTACGAGAAGTATTGCATGTATTTTTATCCTTTAATAACGTATGCCAAACCATCGTTATTTCCATAGAGACCATATCATCGCATGCTCTTTTGTTGGAGAGGATTTTGACTACTTCTGGATGGCAGTCCCTTTAAAGTTCATGTAAGGGGAGCAATTCTTCTAATATTATTCCATATAGGAACAGCCAAACAATTGTGTGAATAATGTGGAATAATACTAGAAGAATTGCTCCTTACACGAACTTGAAAGAGACTTCCATCAGGGAAACAGTTGAAATCCTCTCCAACAAATAAGCATGCAATGATATGGTCTTGTCCTGGATATTATCCAGTCCATTACGCCAAACATATTTATTTTTAAGAAAAATAATGTTTGGTAACAAACAAAAAGGTATATGGTTGATCAAGCAGCATTTCCATGAATAAGAGAGCATGTGAACTTGTAGTTGTAGCTATCGTAGACGGACCCCACCCCAACTCTATGCGTAGAGCAAAAGCAGAAAATGGCGACATGTTTGTGTAAATAACTTTAAAACATCACATAAATTCCTATGACATAATTCTAGCAGTTTACCTAAATTTCTGGTAATCAATTGTTGGAAAACATAATTGTGATTGAAACTCGAATTATGAGGAATGTTTTAGTGCATTATATCTCGTTTTTTGATAAGAGAAATTCATGTAAAATCATAATGATTCTAAACTGCGCCATCAGAGACAGGAAAGGGGTATGAGACAAATTCATCAGTTGCACATGATAATGTGTATGAAAATACTAAATATTTGATCCATATATGTTTTGAGACATCAGTTTCATTTTGGTGAAAAGGTGAAATTCAAAATTTAAGTTTTCCGCTAATGGATATACTTTTTCTTATATCTTTTTTTAAGCAACTAACTTTATGATCCTTCTAAAAAGAATGTAGTGATCGACCAATCAGGTTGCACCATTTGGGTGCGGTCGACGTGTTTAATCGGATAACTTGCAAAAGTTTGCGAGCAGTCTGTACTGGGACACAGATGTAACAACATCTACGAGTTTTCCGTGCCCGAGATTGTTCGGCGGTTTTGGCAGCTCTTGCTGCTGGACCATGCCCTCTTCACCTTCCCAACCAACGGAGCTGAAACAGTTTTCTAAGACTGCTGTATAAACACGGATGGTGATTTCCCATTAAAGTTAGCAGAGAGACATCAAGGAACAACCCTTCGTTATGCTTAGTGTTCGAAAGAACCTCTAACCTCTGTGGAAACGCGAGCCAGCCGAAGTGTGAAGCATCTACCTCTCAGACGGCAGTAGGAAGAAAAACAAAATCATGGAATAGATTCCCTTACCTGTTTTATTGTGGACAGTGGTTGGTTTCAGGGTGAGGAAGAGAAAGACTGTGGTCCAGAGATCGCAAGACAGCAATGGAATCAATTTATTTTCATCGGGGATGATATACCCCTCCATTTCCATGACATGCACAGTGGAGATCGGGAGTATTAAACAGGTGGCACCAAAGGGAGTTTTTAAGGCCTTGTTTTTTCACAAGTGTAGTGCAGTGTCTCAAGCTACAGTTTGATAGATAAAGTATAGAAGATAATGCGGTAAATTTTTAAATTATCATACTTTTGATCTGTTAATCTACCCATTAAAAAATGATCTGTCTACTTAGGTACAAACAAAATATGCTAGTGTGAATCGACCGTAACTGGAGTAGGTCTGGATTCTGAAAAAAATGGGGGCTAAGTGAAGTTAAATTTGTTTTGCTATGAATGCAACCATGATGATTTTATTGCCTTAATTTTTCTTCCGGGAAAGGAGTTGCTACAGACATCTTGGGGGATTAATAGTTGTTGATTATTATTGTTTCAGTAAGATGTTATGGCATGCAGCGTACCCCCACCCCAGCTGTTATTTTTATTTTTATCTATGTAATGCCTGTATATTGCATGATTTATTATATTCAGTTTAAGTCTTGGTGATGAAGCGACGGAGATCACAAAAAAAAATAAAAAATAAAAAAAAAGAGGAGTGGGGGGCAAAGAACTAGAAAGAAATAGGAACATTTATTGAATTAAACTCTTAAAGGATATCTCCCGTCCTTTTTTCGAGTCAGGAAAGTAATGATTTTTTCGCTTAATTTACTCTGAGAAGCCAGCAACATGTGGAACCATATATCAAACCCATAGTTTACTTGTACGACGTTATGAGCTTGAGTGCATGCTGCGAGAAGGTGAACTTCCGGGTCAGGAACGAAATGGGCTGCTAATGCAAGTATACTTCTCTGAGCTTTTCTAGAGTTGCTTCATAAACATATATCATCATCATCATCATGGTCAACCATTATCAATCCACTGCTGGACGAAGGTCTCCCCAAGTTTCCTCCACAACGGTCTGTCTTGTGCCAGTCTCCTCCATGTCACCCCTGCATACTTTCGAATTTCATCCACCCATCTCCTATTTGGTCTTCTTCTGGGTCTTTTCCTGTCCCTTGGAATCCAATCTAAAATTTCGGCTGTCCATCGATGATCTGTCCTTCTGGCAGTATGTCCAGCCCATTGCCATTTCAGGGATTTAACTCTGATCATGATGTCTTCCACTCTTGTCATTTTTCGGATCCACGAGTTCCTCTTCTTATCTCTCCTGGTTACACCAAGTATGCACCTCTCCATGCTTCTTTGAGTTGTCTGCAGCCTTTGTATGTCTCTTTTAGTTAAGGTCCACGTCTCTGCACCATACGTAAGCACTGGAAGGATGCATTGATCAAACACTTTTCTTTTAAGACATAATGGCATATTGCTCTTGAAAATTATGCTGTTTCTTCCAAAAGCTCTCCAGGCAAGTTTTGTACGCCGATTAATTTCTTCATCAATGTGACCCTCACTTGATATCTGCTGTCCAAGATAAACGTACGTGTCTGTTAACTCCAGCTTTTCTCCATCAATCGATAAATCTTCATTTCTTGTAAAAGCATTGAACATCACTTTTGTCTTCTGAAAGTTCATTTTTAATCCCACTTCTTTACTCTTGTCAGCAAGTTCCTGGATCATACTCTGCAGCTCTGATGGGGTAGTTGCAAAAATGACTACGTCATCAGCAAAACGAAGGTGGGTTAGATAATCTCCATTAATCTTTATCCCCTTGTTTTCCCAGCTCAGCGACTGAAAAACACCCTCCAATGTGGCATTAAAGAGCTTCGGAGATATGGTGTCACCTTGTCTCACTCCCTTTCCAATTTTTACGTGTGTTGTATTTTCAAACAGCCGAATCTTTGCACTTGCATTTTCATAGATGTTATTAATAATATTAATGTATGCATCTTCAATACCGCAGGTTTTCAGAGCCATTGTAACTGCTGATGGTTTCACCGAATCAAAGGCTTTTTCATAATCGATAAAAGCCATGCACAATGGAAGTTCATATTCCCTCGCTCTTTCAATTAGTTCTCTCAGCACGTGGATATGATCTATTGTGCTGTAGCCACTCCTGAATCCAGCTTGTTCTCTCGGTTGAGCCATGTCTAGTGCTACCTTCAAGCGGTGTGAAAGAACTTTAGTGAAGATTTTATAAACTACTGATAGGAGGCTGATAGGTCTGTAGTTTCCGAGATCCTCAATGTCACCTTTCTTATGTAGCAGGATCATTGTAGCGGTGTTCCAATCCTCAGGAATCTTTCCTTCATTAAGGCATCGAGTGAAAATTTGGGCGAGTACTGTTTCGATTTCTCCACTTGCTTCTTGTATGATGTCTACAGTAATTCCATCTTCTCCTGGAGCTTTTCCTCGCTTCATGTTCTTGATTGCATGTGCAACTTCTGCTGGAAGGACTGGAGGAACTCTGGTACTGGTATCTTTCATGATGTCTGGAGTGCATATATCATCCCTTTCATATAATTTGGAGTAGAAATCTTTCACTCTTGTCAAAATTTCGCCTCTATTTCTTGTTACAGAACCATCTTCTTTTCTCAGTGCCATAATCTGTTTTCTTCCCTTACTGAGATGTCCCTTTGCTATCTTTAGGCTTTGGTTGTTTTCAATTGCTTTCCTCACTAGTTCACAGTTGAATTTCCTTACGTCTTCAGTGATACTTTTTCTTACTGTCTTGCATAGCTCTATATATTCCACTTTGGAAGTCACATCTTCTTTAGTTGTCCTCATCTCTCTTCTTTTTTGCATCAACATTTTGGTTTTTCCTGATAATTTGTTCACATGGAACTTGTTCTTAGACCCAGCTAATTTTGTTGCTGTTTCCATAAGAGCTTTGGTTACTTTTCTGTTAACTTCAGAGATGTCCACTTCTTCCGATGTTAGGCCTTCTAAAGCAGAGAACCTGTTCTTCAGTTCTAACTTGAAGGTATTATGGTGTTTTTTAAGGTTGGTTATGTCAATACATTTTGTTTGTCTTATGAGCTTGCTACGTTCGAGTTTAGTGTTGAGGTGCATCTTACATCTCACCAATCTATGGTCACTGCCTGTGTTGAACTTGTTTAGCACACTGCAGTCTTCTATGACGAATTTTTTGTTACACATAATAAAATCAATTTCACTTGTCGTCCCATTTGGATGTCTCCATGTCCATTTCCTGTGTGGCTTTTTCTTGAAGAAGGAGTTCAAGATGAAAAACCCTTCTGCCTCTGCAAACTCAACGAGAGTATTTCCACGCTGGTTTCTGTTGCCATGACCGAATTTACCTACTGAAGTTTCATTCTGTTGCCGTTGCCCTATTTTTGCATTGAAATCTCCCATAATTATTTTCAAGTGCTGCTTACCTTTATTATTTAGATGACAAATTTCCTCATAAAATTCTTCAATTTCTTCTTCAGGATGACTTGTGGTGGGTGCATAAGTTTGAATAATCTGAGCCTGGTATCTTTTCGAGAGTTGGATAACAAGTCGTGCAGCTCTGTCAGAGGAACTTTCAACTTCTACAACTTTATCCTTCAGTTTCTTGTTTATTATAAATCCAACACCACTAGTTCTGCCAGTATCTGTCCCACGATAGTAGAAGAGATGTCCACTTTTCAGTTCGATGAGATCTTCTCCTTTTCTCCTTACCTCACTTAGCCCCACGATGTCCCACTTGATCCTTTGTAGTTCCTCTTCCAATTCAAGAAGCCTTGAATCAGAAGATAGGGAGCGTCCATTGTAAGTAGCCAAGGTCAGCATCAGATGGCAGCCTAGTCCGGTCCTCCGGGGATTCTTAGCACCCTCTGCCTTCATGTCGCACTGGCCGCTGCCTTGGCCAGGTACATTCCAGCTGCCGGAGACTGAGGGCCAAGATTTAAGTTGTGGAATCATTTTGGAGGGGTTTGGCCATAACTCACCACGCTGGCCAAGCGGGTTGGTGAGTGTGGGATAGAATTTCCTCTGATCCCGATGGTATAGTTATACCGCTATGGGCGGTCGTCAGAGCCCCTTTAGTGGGAACAGGATGCACCACGAGAAGCGTTTTTAGAAAAAAGGGATTTTTCTTGTCAGCACTTTTAATCTATTTTCTATTTGAGATAATGGATAAAAGTTTCGATACTTTTTTTTTTTTTTTTTTTTTTTAGCTGATTCAAAGCGGCCGTGGCTTTCATTTGAAATCTGTAATAATTCAGAGTATTTTGCATTTTTAGTTAACAGCTGATTAATATGTCTAGTTAACAAGTGTTGTTGCTACCCAGTTCCTGATGCTTACCGATTTACGCGTAAACCAGAGGTTTACCGGAATCGTGCAGCAGTTGCGTTAATTATGGTTCTATAAATTAGACACAATTGATCACGTGACGGTGAAACTGGGGTAGAAATGTATGCGATACGAGCTATCATAACTTTAGTGGTATTAAATGTCCAGTTTTAGATTCTGTGTGAATTCTTTTGGGTATAAGTAAACTACTTGTGTGAAACCTTTTAGGTAAACATATCCGCTACTACAATTCAAAAGCTATTGGGTTGTCGGAGAAGTCATGACGTATTTTAGGCATGGTTTGCAAAGGTCATTTATTGATAGAAAGAACAAAGATCAATCAATGATATAATGCCCGTTTTGTTCGATAACCTTTTGCCATCTTTCAGTGAGCTGCAGAATGCCTCGTTCATAGAAGGACCTGTCTTTCGTGGCGAAAAATTACAGCCTCATCTGAATTGAACGTTATAACATGCAAGGACTGTTGAAGAGAGCAAAACAAGCGGAAGTCTGACGGCGCAAGGTCAGGCGATTGTGCTGGGTGTGGCAACACATCCCACCCAAGCTCCAATAATTTTTGGCGGGTGATCAAACTTGTGTGTGGTTTCGCGTTGTCGTGATGGAATAAACCTTTACGATGAACGAACTCTGGACGTTTCTGGATGATGGATTCATTCAAACTGTTTGATTACCGACAGTACACATTCGAATTGATTGTTTGGTTCCATGGCAGGAGCTTGAAAAGCACGACACCTTTAGAATCCCACCGCACTGAGACCAGAATCTTCCGCTGATTAATGTCTGCTTTGGATGTCGTTTGAGGCAAAGCAGCACGTCGGGACCAAGACCGTTTGCGCAACACATTGTTGTACACAATCCACTTTTCGTCACCAGTTATCAGTCACTTCAAAAAATTATCTTTTTCCTCACGTTTAATGAGCATACCGCAGATGTTTATACATGCCGTCAATTGAGCTTCTTTGAGTTCATGAGGAACCCACACATCGAGCTTGCTTACGTATCCCAGCTTCTTATCTCCGCAAATCAACCAAATCACTCATTATTCCTTTTAGACTGCAGCTAGAACTGGCACCTGTCGAATGCCATAGCGATAACAGAGCTGCGCATGCCTCTAGTACTTCTAAAACCGCCCAACCGCCATCGGGTGCCAAAATATGTCATGACTTTTCCGACAACCCAATATTTCAAAATGTGAATAAAATTGTGATTCTCCATCATTTCTTCATGCATCTACCCATCTCACTGTTTGGGTAAAAGTGTTTGTATCGTTTTCAAGACGCTCTGCATAATTTAGAGTGTGTATATATATTTTTTTAGAGCGTGATTATTACTATTTTTCCACAAGATGTGTTTTTCCTTTTTCTTGAGCAAAGAGTTCAAAAAATAGCACTGAATTTGTTGCATGCCAGAGGCATACAGAAGTTGCTATAGTATGAAATGAATTGATGATGGCATATAAAATCATTTTGGGTTTAGAATGAAGTTTAAGTGAGAAATTGTGAAGTAAATTAGTTTTATAACCCAGGTTCGAATCCTGATCACGGCTTTGGTTTTTCTTATGAATTGTATGTGTGTTAATGTATTTTATGGTACATGGTTTTTAAGTAATGAGATAATTCTTATGAACATGTTAGTTGCCCATCTTCAGATCCGGCCTACTCCAGCATTTCTGTATATGATTTGAGATTCAGTACGACATAGCATTTTAATTACATAATTGGTAGTTGAATCCTACAGCGTTACATTCATTGACTGTACTTTAAACGGATTTGCAAAAGGAACACATAATTATCATCGATAGTGATGACTTTATTTTCCTTGCATATTGTGTGAACTTTGAGAATACTAATCTCTGTGAATTTCTTATAACAGACTGAAAATATAAATTTGTGTGAAACACTGAGAAATTACTTCGATTTAAAAACAACAACCAACAGCTAAGATTTGTATTATTGGCACCTCAATGTTAGTTTTGCAAAACTAGGAACTGACAGAGGACTGAGAGTAATTAATCTTGGTGATCTGAGCAATCTTAATTTTTGAACTGTGTGTTCTTTAAAATGAAGTTGAGTTAAACGGTATTTTCTTTTTTTAATCACAACGCATTTGTCTTGACATAATGCTATTTTCATTTTTATTTTAACCATAGCATATTTGCCTTAATATATTGTGTATGCATTTTTTTACGTCAATGTTTACATGTATTAAATTGCTTTGTTGCTAAAATTTGTGCCACTCACTTATTTGAGTGTTTCTTGAAATTCTTACTCCTATCTAGTCTCAGTGCATCACCCCACACCTATATGGTCATGGGAATGGTCAACAAATTATGAACCTGATTAATAATAATAAAATATTTTTTTTAACAGTACAGTCTCTATGGAACTAACAATGGTTTGGCATGCATTATTAAAGGTTGAAAACACATTGCAGCACACCGTATAATTGTGTGATAAAAAAGCATGCAATAATGCTTGTGATGTCATCCATGTTATTTTCAGAAAATAATCTTTGTTTCTTATGTGTTCTAATTCCCTGCATTTCATGTCTACACATTGCCTTGAAAAAGCCTCCCAGTGAAGAGTGAAAGCTTGTAGAATCTATATAATTTTTACACCAGTAAATAAACGGATTTTGTATGCTACGTATAAGCGTTTTTGATTGAGCATAATCTGGTGTACTTTTAACTAATATTAAGTGACACATAGTATTCTTTCTACTGCATCAATTTCAAAATGAGCACACTGTTAGAATAAAATTGTATAAATAGAATGATAAGATGTGGCCAGTTCGTGAGTGATTTTCCTCACTCCTTCCAAAGATTAAAGTATGTTGTTCATATATTACTGTTTTAGGTAATGAGTGACATGCATGGGTCAGCATACTGTCTTGGATGACCTGCAATTGATGATCATTACAAGCTGTGATTGCCCAAGGACACTTTCTTTTTGTTTGTTTGTTTGTTTGTTTTGGGGTTTAATGGCCACCATGAGCAACTTGGAGGGTTATAAGCAGTCACCCATCACTAATTTAGGGCCACTGGTTCTAAGAAGTGAAGAGAGCCAATGCCGTAAGCCAAAGAAACCACTCATGCCTTATTTGGGACTTATTTTCTGTCTGGGCTCATCTCAGAAGAATAATCAAAAGCCAGCGCTTCAGACCATTCGGCAACCAAGGTGGCTGACACAATGACACAACCAAAATTTTGTAAAGTTCCAACATCGTGGCCAACACAATGGCAAGGTGATAGTCTGCATGAACAAACCAACTATGTCCAGCAGTTGGCACTACATGCACCACATTTATACCTTAGATATATACTATTTCTCCCATGCTGCTTGCAAAGTAGCATCTCATTGTACAATAGTGTGCCATCCAAACGTTACCTCACTGGAGGAAGTAAATCCCAATCTCCCCAATTGGCATTTTCCTTTAGAATACGATATGAATTGCTAATATTATCTATTGAATCCTGAATCATTTGCAACACGCATGCTTTTGGATAATAATTGCTGTAAGTTCTCAAGATCTTGTTTCCAGATAAAAGTGGTTAGATAAAGCAGCAAGTTCTCGACAAGTTCCTGTAAAGTGCAGTGGTAAATTTGCATTTGTCTCAAGCTACTGAGAAATGTTTTTTTTTAATTGTTCATGGATCTTCAGAAATAAAAGTTTTTTAGAAGAAAAATATTGTTCAAGCAGTGCTCTGAACAGATGAAAATTGCTCCTGTCTCCAGCAAACACACCATTTTAATTCTGCTTCTTAATGCACTTTAGAAATTATGTTTACAGGAAAACTATGTAAATCTCAAGCATAATTTCTATCCGAATTTCTGGTAACTGAAGTTCTAAGAATGAACACGTGTTAACATATAGGTAGCGAAAAGTCAATACAAACCGTTTTATTTTTGTTTCTGTCTGAGTGACTAAAGCTTTAAGCACATACAAGTCTTAACACAGGTAATGGAAAGTTAATATATTGGATTTCATCGATAACATTACTGATTCGGGATTCGATCGAGAACATTAGCGATTCATGCTGTATTCTAGAGGACACCACTAGTTGGAAGGATTAATTGGAATTTACTTCCTCCAATGAGGTAACGTTTGGATGGCACTACAATGAGACACTAGTCTGCTTGTAATTCAACAGCCAGAATCTTCTGTCAACACATTTTATCTCCATGACCAATCTGCTACAAAACTATTTGGTGGTGAAATGTAATCAAATTACATATTTTTAGCCAGGACTACTTGACATGATTTGCAAATGTCTCTGCTTTCCCTCCTTTCTGGTGTTGCCATAAGTAGAGGATCAAGAAACTCATCTTTGTGCTCCAGTTTAAAAAGAGAGACTTTGTGGAGGGTGCACACACACACACACACACTATAAACTTGCAATGCTGCCCCTTCCTGGCATTACAAGGCTTATTTTTGAATCACAAACTGTGAACGGGAACTGAAAAATCAGCACTATTTTTATGTCGTTCAATTGCACTCTTTTTGAGGAAACCAACTTAATGCTTTTTAAATCTCATATCTGGTTAGAATCTTTCAAAATAAAGTTTGATATCTTCTATTCACATTGTTTAATTCAATAGAAAAATTTTCAGCTACGAAATTTAAAAGTTTTTGTCTACTGCCTAATCAAGGCATGTACTTCGCTCTGTCATCTACACTATCTCACACACACTTCAAAAGTCTACCCCACATGTTGACTTTCCCTGCTCCCAATTACTAATGATGCCAGACAATAACCCCCCCCCCCCCAAAAAAAAAAAAGAGAGAAAAAAGCTCACCCACTGCTTTTCAACATCAGTCAAAATCTCTTTCACTTCCACTCTTACCCTTCTCTTCTGTCTCTTAACCGAAACCTATGGATTCATTATTATAATTTTACAAAAATAAGCATTATTTAGATATTGGCTATTTAAAAAGAAAAAACCTACTTTAGAGAGAAAGGCAATCACACCAGTCACTCCCTGCCAGATCTGCTACAGATTGTCATTTTAATGATGAGTAGAATGTTTAAAAATACCCTTTTATTACACCACTAATTAATACTCAAGAGACAAATATTTATAAAACTGGGAGTAAAGCAGCTGTGTTTTACTCACCTGTTCTGTGTCTGTTGATTTCCCAGTAGTTTCCTCAGGAGGTCTCACATACCCTCTCTTTATTACAGTGTAATCAGGTAAAACATAATCCCTGACAATTGTGTTTTCTTTATTTCTCCGCCTATTAAAACACATTTTTTTTTTTACCTTTATAAAATCAGTACACAAGGCAAATAATTATCTACATAGTAAATAAATCTGCACAGTACAACTTCTTACAAAACATTTTCGTTTGGGCCAATTACATGCTAAATGCCTATATGAGCATGTATGCATCAATTACCAACTCAAAATGATTATATTTTTCTGAGTCATAACCTTAAACTTTTAAACAAAGAACAAATTAATAATAATTGAACAAACTAGCAAAACTTTCTCACACACAAGAGTTTAGGAAAGCAAATTACAAATGAGGAACTGTATATCAACTACAGTAAAACAAAACTACACTAGAAGTTTGATTTATTGGCAGATGACTATGATAGGATAGAAGGTGACAGGCAGAAGGATGATAAGCAGAAACTACAGTTTCTGCCTGTCTTCCTTGAAAATGTCATCTTATTGATTTGCAAAAGCTTGGAAACATTTATTCACAGTCTTATGCCAATAAATTGGATTTCTAGTATAGTTTAGGAAAGCTTTTACTTAACACTATTTTGGAGTGGTATCAGACACAACTTTCATTTTGTACTAGATAAAGGATATCCACCAATGAAGTGCCATCACTAATCCCCCACTCCCCCAGGTTTCCTCATAGCCATGCAATATAAACAAAATTCATAAATAAACATCTGAGCAATCACTTAATTTTATTTGGTATCGCATATCTTTTGCAATAGCTGCCAAAAATCAGCAACAAAAACACAAAATAAAACGGAAATAGTAAGCTTTTAAAGATGGATTACAGCAAATATTTTTAAATCAAATTTTAAGTATTCATTATCGTCTTCATTAATAATCTGTTGGTTTTTTCTTCTTAAGAATATTTTATCTGACAGGCTTTGACCTAAATGTATATGGAAAGCTACATTTTACATATCTTGGCACAGACATACAGAGTGCTGCAGCCTTTCTCATGCATATTACAAGGTTGATCAAAAAGTATCCAACTGCATTTTTTTCTCCTCTTAAACTAGAAACAGCATGGTGTCAAGACTCAGTGATGCACAATTTTGGACTGTAGAGTGCATGCATGAATTTTTGCCACACTGTAGGCTGGCTCATTTGGTACCCGGCAGTGAAGGTTTGACATTGTAAACTGCATGCCTGTCACATTCTTGTCTTGTGCCACAATGACTGAGGCAGCTGAGCAGAGAATCTGCATCAAATTGTTTCCCTGATAAAAAACATGAGGGTATTCCTTACCACCTGTAACAAACTGAGCAGAGAATCTGCATCAAATCTGTTTCCTTGATAAGTGCACTTTCCATGTAACTGGAAAGGTTAATAAACAGAATGTGAGCATTTGGGGAACTGAACACCCGCATTGCACAATGGAACATGAACATGCTAGCCCAAAAGTGAATGTTATGAAACTAAGACACATGTCAACTAAAACAATTCAGATGATTAAAAAGGTTTTTGGTGATGAAGCTATGGATGCAACACAAATCATGGAGTGGTATCAGCACTTCAAAGATGGACGGACATCTGTTGAGAGCAACGAGTTTTCATGAAGGCCTCCATGAGCAGGAACTCTGAAATGTTCAAGAAGTGCATACTGCAAACAAGAGTACTACCAGGTAGTTCTGAATCCCCTATGAGATACAGTGCAGCAGACTGTAGCTATAAGGTAACTAGAAAGATGCACCATCAAAGTTAAAAATGCCCTTGAAGGAGAGAAGATCTGAAGACACAGAGACAATCAAGAAGAACATGATGCACCACTTATTGGTAATTCCTAAAAGGGAATTTAAAAAACATTATGATCAGTGGACAGGCCAGTGGAACAAGTGTGTAGGTACTTGCTTTGAAGAGAACTAAGATGGCAACACAATACAGAGTGTTCCAGAAAGGTGCAACCAATTTCAAATAACTTTGGATACAAAACGATATCCGCATTATGTTTGTTGCAGGTGGTAAGGAATACCCTCATGTTTTCTAGAAGTGTACCCAATGAATCCTGTGATAAAATCACAGATTGTGGAGTGATTTATTAAAACCCCATAGGAAACACAGGTACAGCGGAATTTTAGAACAAAATATGGGAGCGAACTGCCCACATGTAACACCATCAGAAAGTGGTACAAGTAATTCAAGGAAACTGGTAGCTTCCTTACAAAGAAAATCCCTGGATGACCATCGCTCCAGAAAGGGAAGAGGTCGTGAGACAAACATTCACTCGTAGCCCTTGAAAGTCAATCAGACAAGCAGCACGACAGCTGGCCATCCCTGGTCTCAGAAAGGGAGGAGGTTGTGACACAAACAAACATTCACTCGTAGCCCTCGAAAGTCAACCAGACAAGCAGCACGACAGCTGGCCATCCCTGGTCTCAGAACGGGAGGAGGTTGTGACACAAACATTCACTTGTAACCCTCGAAAGCCAATCAGACAATCAGCACGACAGCTGGGCATCCCTGGTCTCAGAAAGGGAGGAGGTTGTGACACAAACATTCACTCGTAGCCCTCAAAAGTCAATCAGACAAGCAGCACGACAGCTGGCCATCCCTGGTCTCAGAAAGGAAGGAGGTTGTGATACAAACATTCACTTGTAGCCCTTGAAAGTCAATCAGACAAGCAGCACGACAGCTGGCAATCCCTGGTCTCAGAAAGAGAGGAGGTTGTGACACAAACATTCACTCGTAGCCCTCGAAAGTCAATCAGACAAGCAGCATGACAGCTGGCCATCCCTGGTCTCAGAAAGGGAGGAGGTTGTGACACAAACATTCACTCGTAGCCGTCAAAAGTCAATCAGACAAGCAGCACGACAGCTGGCCATCCCTGGTCTCAGAAAGGAAGGAGGTTGTGATACAAACATTCACTTGTAGCCCTTGAAAGTCAATCAGACAAGCAGCACGACAGCTGGCAATCCCTGGTCTCAGAAAGAGAGGAGGTTGTGACACAAACATTCACTCGTAGCCCTCGAAAGTCAATCAGACAAGCAGCATGACAGCTGGCCATCCCTGGTCTCAGAAAGGGAGGAGGTTGTGACACAAACATTCACTCGTAGCCGTCAAAAGTCAATCAGACAAGCAGCACGGCAGCTGGCCATCTCTGGTCTCAGAAAGGGAGGAGGTTGTGACACAAACATTCACTCGTAGCCCTTGAAAGTCAATCAAACAATCAGCATGACAGCTGGCCATCCCCAAATCATCAGTGCACAGAGTGTTAGGTCAGAGATTGGAAATGCACCTGTATATACTGCAGATAACCCATCACATAACCCCAGATGATCATGTGAAACATAAACAGTTTGCTGAAGAGATGTTGGAGAACATTGCAAGCACTGAATCTTTCCTGAGACAAATCTGTTTCTCGGATGAGTGCACTTTCCATGTTCCTGAAAAAGTTAATAAACAGAATGTGAGCATTTGGGAAACTGAACACCCGCATTGCACAATGGAACATGAGCATGCTAGCCCAAAAGTGAATGTTTGGTGTGATATAATGGTCGACCGTGTTATTGGACCCTTTTTCTTTCAGGAAGTGACAGTGAGAGCTGATAATTACCTGGACATGATTGAGCAGTTTGTATATTTCCAGTTGGATGATCTTGCAACTCCAATCATTTTTCAACAAGATGGGGCGCAACCTCATTGGCTTTGATTGTGAAGAGGTCTCTGGATAACAAATTTCTCAATAGATGGATTCAGTGTGGTGATCCCATTGCATAGCTCTCACATTTGCCGGACTTAACACCCTGTGACATTCTTTTTCTTCTGGGGATTCATCAAGGGTGAGGTTTACAGCACCCCTGGTTAGACATTGCTGACCTAAAGAGGAGGATTACACATGCACTGCAGAAAGTTAATACAGACATTCTCGAACAAACATGGTTGGAACTGGAATACCATTTAGACATTGTTCGGGTGACAAATGGTGCCCATGTCAAATGTCTATAAAATTTCAAGATCTGTTCTGTCAATTAACACAAGTTGTGCATTGAGATCACTTATATTAAAACTGTTATGATTATTTGAAATTGGTTACTCCTTTATGGGACACCCTGTATGTTACTTTAAATTTTTATTTGAAATTGTTACTTTCTTTATAAGGCACCTTGTGATTAGTATCAGTTTTTTCTGCCCCCAGGTTGAATACTATTTAATCAGAACTTGCATATCTCCTCTGAATTTAATTTCTTTTAAAAAGAAAATCTGTACGAGCCAGTCAAAGGGTAAGGCGCACAAAGTGATTACCAGCAGATGGCCAATGATACCCAAATTGTGAAGGCTATTTCTATATAGAATGAGATATCCTGCAAATCAGTCCTAAGTTCTGTAAATAAGTTATTTGTTTCTAACTGCATTGATGTCACAGGGTAAGTGGGTGCATTGAAGAATCACAACACCCATTCTTCATTTAAAACATAAGTTTCTCACTGTAAGATTTCTTTCTAATGAAGGGTAAGTTAGACACAAGAGCAGCAATACCAATTTACTGAAGGCTACTTAACAATAATCTTTTCACAAACAATTCATTACTTAATTTCTTAAAAATACTATTTGGATAAAAGTAAGAACTCACTACTTTCAAATTTATTTCAGAGATATAATGATAATACTAAAATATATCTATATTTTAAAATTGAATGCTCTATAGTCTTCATCAAGAATCTATGTAATATATAACAGTAATACCTTATAAATGAAATTACCTAGTTCATATAAAATTTCTCTACTGTGTACTCTACAATAAAAGCTACAGGTAAAATACAAATCCACAATGAAATCCTTCCTGTACATCCTACAGAAGCAATGATGAGACAAAGGGGAGAGGAAGGATGCACTATTATAAAACTATTATTTATTTCAAATGAAAAAAAAATTCTTTATATTATACATTATTAGAAAAACCAACTGTCCTTAGAGGAACTTACTTTAGTGCTATTACTCCACATAAAACTGAAACCCTAAATCTTGTGTTCATTAGCAATGTGAGTATATTCTTGAGTTGCTTGTCTTATTACACAAATCATAGTCAGGTCACATGTAAACAACAGAAAATTGCACGCAATTTTTATTAATTAAAATCAAAACCCCGAACCTCGAGGAAGTGGGGCTGAACTGCACAGAAGGAACTTTTTTTTTTTTTTTTTTGTGCTGAGGATGAAAACTATAAGAGATTTCAATAAAGGAACATTTTCTAGCTGAACTTATTAAGTGAACATCAGCTATTGAGTATCTCTTCAACAGCACCATGACCAAGGAACCATGGGTTTCACCATAGAGCTAAGTTTCCAATTTGGATAAAGTTGCAAATTATTTAATTTCAAATAGCTAAAGTAAATTAGCAAAAAAAAAAAAAAAAAAAACTGACAGCCAGAGTGCCAAAAAAGTATTCATCATTGGAGATACATTTTATTTCATTAATCTCACTAGCTTAAATGTTCCTGACCCATAACAAACACAGAACATACAAGCAACAAATTCTTCAAGGAAGTTAGTTAACCACCCACAAAATTATATAGAGCTAAAATTACAAAACTTAATTAATTACTCAAGGCAAGTCACCTAGTCACCTACAATAAAAGACATGCTGACAAAGACTTCATGATAAGCAATTCCAATCTCCACTAAACACACAAACTTAACCTGCCTTAATGCCTCTGTGAAGGTTTTTTTAACATGCAAATAATGTTTGAGGGAGGCAAATTTGAATACAAACTTCTGAAGTCATAACAATTAATTGGATTGTTATTGATCAGAGTAGTCAGTACTTCTTTGTTATCTCTTCATCATCATCATCAACAACCATTATTACTCCACTGCTCGATGAAGGTCTCCCCAAGTTTCTTCCACAACCGTCTGTCTTGAGACATGTTACTCTGGCATGCTTTTGAATTTCACCCATCCATCTTCCATGTGGTCTTCTTCTGGGTCTTCTTCTGTCCCTTGAAATCCAGTCTAAAATTTTGGTTGTCCGTCGTTGCTTTGTTCTTCTGGCAACATGTCCAGCCTATAGCCATTTCAGGGATTTTACTCTGATCATGATGTCTTCCCCTCTTGTCATTTTCCTTATCCACAAGTTCCTCTTCTTATCTTTCCTGGTTACATCAAGTATGCATCTCTCCAGGCTTCTTTCAGTTGTCTGCAGCCTTTGTATGTCACTTTTAGTTAAGCTCCATGTTTCTGTTCCATATGTAAGAACTGGAAGAATGCACTGATTAAACACTTTCCTTTTAAGACATAATGGCATATTGCTCTTGAAAATTGTACTGTTTTTCCAAAAGCTCTCCAGCCAAGTTTTATGCACCAATTAATTTCCTCATCAATCTGACCTTTGCTTGATATCTGTTGCTTAAGGTAAATGTCGGTATTGATTTCCTTGAGCTTTTCACCATCAATTGCAAAATCTTCATTTCTTGAAAAAGCATTGTACATCAGTTTTGTCTTCTGAAAGTTCCTTTTTAATCCCACTTCTTTACTCTTGTCAGTAAGTTCCCGGATCATACTCTGCAGCTCTGAAGGTGTAGTTGTAAAAAATGATTACATCATCGGCAAAACAAAGGTTAGTTAAATAATCTCCATTAATCTTTATCCCTTTGTTTTCCCTGTTCAATGATTTAAAAACACTTTTTTATCTCTTATTGTCTAGTTATTCCTTATAGTTAGATTTGTATTCTTAGTTAAGGGTCACTGATTTTTTTTTTAATCAAAACCAATTTTATATCTATACATTTCTTATGACTAAGAACACCATTAGCAATGTCTGAATTTTGGTGGTGTTGTGGAAACTGTGGGGAACTTTTTTGTTTTTGTTAGATGAATTTTTAAATGTTTCTGGAATGCTAATACAGTCGAACTTGGTTAAGACGAGCTCGGGTATAACGAGGTCCCAGCTATAGTGAGTAAATGCCAGAAGAAGTTTGGTTTCGTATGCAATTAGTGTTAAATTATCCCACTTGTTACGAGTATCAACTCTGTTATAGCGAGCAAATTTGCAAGACTTTCAGATTTTTTTTTTTTTTTACACCCAGTAAAGATAGCACAGCATTGAAAGGTGGCGTCAATTAGCCGCCTGCTACCCAAAAAGACCGTCTGTGTGTCACCTGCTCCGAGAGAAAAGCAGGGAGTGTTTTATGACGTCTTGCATTTCAGCCCAAGGGTAGGTGGGGGCGGCATTTTGTGGGGGAAAGCTTCCTAGCCTTTCCTTTGCCACTGTTTACAAGAGGGTTCCTGGAATTCGTTTTCTCTCATTGGCTGCTATGGTCTAACCCACGCATGTTTTCTTAGTGCATTCAGTATTTCAACTTCGCACGGGACATATCATAAGCTTTTTTAATCAGAAAGTCGCACACAGCAGTACTCTTGCGACATCACTTATGCTTTCCTTTCCCCTTTTTTATTAAGTGTGATATTGTGAGCAAAATGGTTGGTGTTAAAAGAAAGGCAGTTCCTGAATAATATCCATTTTCTCCATCAGGGAGAAAATGGATATTATTCAGGAACTGCAAGACGGCGAGAAATATTCAGCTGTTTGCAAAAAGTATGGGCTTTCATCATCTACCGTATCTACATTGTGGAAGAACAAAGATGCAGTTTTGTCAGCATTTGAAAACAATCTTATAGATTGCATAAAAATTAAAAAGTGTGAAAAAAATTATATTGATGAAGCTTTACTTTGTTGGTTTAAAGTTCAACGTGATGCTGGTTTTCCTATCAATGGACTGATTTTAAAACTGTAAGCGGAAAAATTTGCAGTACAGTTCAGTCACGAGAATTTTATATGCAGTAATGGGTGGCTTGAGCGCTTCAAGAACAGACACAATACTGTTTATGCAAAAATGTCAGGGGAATCAATGTCTGCGGATACGGAATCTGTAAGTCAATGGCTAAAAAGCATTTGGCCCAACTTCATTTCTGAATTCAGTGAGCAGAACATATTAAATGCTGATGAAACGGGCATTTTTTACAAGGTAACCCTTGACATGACTTTAACTTTTAAAGGCGAGAAATGCATTGGAGGTAAAGTGGCAAAGGATCGGCTAACCGTTCTAATTTGTGCGAACATGGCAGGAAATGAAAAAAGAAACTTATTGGTGATTGGCAAATCGCTAAAGCCTCAATGTTTTAATAATGTTCAGCATCTCCCAGTTGATTATAAAGCAAACAGAAAGGCGTGGATGACATCAGATATCTTTACGGGAGAACTTCATAAATGGGATCGTGAACTACGAAAGAAAAACAGAAACATTTTGCTGTTAATAGACAACTACCCAGCACATCCCAAAGTAGAAAACTTGACAAATATCAAACTTGTGTTCCTACTACCAAACACAACATCAATTCTACAGCCTATGGACCAAGGGATTATTAGGAGCTTTAAGTGTCATTTTCGGCGATTTCTAACCGTACAATTAATCTGGAAAATGGAGAAGCTAGAAATTAAGATTTCCGCATTGGATGCTGTTCGTCTTATGAGAGAAGCTTGGGATAGTGTCACTCTGACAACCATTAAAAATTGTTATAGGAAGGCTGGTCTTCTAAAGGAGACTTTAGTAGAAAGCACTGAAATGATTGATGACGATGATCTCCCCATACCATGAAAAACACCCCCACAAGAGTACACTGCCAGCTCCAAACTTGACCGTAGGAACAGTACACAGCACACATGTTCGGAACATTGTTGGGGGGGAAAATTACAGTTACGGGAGAAATCTTTGCTACGTCTGATTTCTGTTTTCGAACATTTCCTTCTCCATTTTCAAGGTGAAATACAAATATTTATGAAATAAAATGATATCTAACAACAATTCTAGGCAGAAGAAACATTGCGTTAAAAAAAAATTACAATTACGGGAAAAATCTTCAATGTGTCTGACTTTTGTTTTCGAAAGTTTCGAAAGACGAAATTTCCATTTTCGAAAGTTTCAGGTGGAAAGCATCCTTTACCAGTACCAATTGCCCCAAAATTTCTGTTCAGTTATGCGTCAATCTCGAGAATAACGCAAATTAAGACGGAAAAGGAGAAATTCTCGAAGCTGTGGCACTCTCATGTCTGAAGATTATAGGGGATTTTTGCGCAGCCGAATTTCCGTTTTCAGAAATTTTCCCTCCAGTTTCAAACTGAAATTCAAATATTTATGGAATAAAATGATATATAACAACAATACTGGGCAGAGGCAATATTGCAGGAAAACGAAATTATGATTACGGAAAAAATCTTTATTTCATTTACTTCCGTTTTTGAAAGACGAAATACCATCCTGATGCGTATCTTTACGCGTTAGTAAAACTCTTTGGTGTGTATTTTACGCGTTTCTCAAAACGCGTAAGTGTCGAGAAAAATTCCTGATACGATTTTTACACATTGGTAAAATTTCGATGCATAAACACACATTTTGATGCATACTAGACACATAATTATGCATTTTGGCAAACTCTGCATACAGCTATACAGTAGGATTTGGTGCTTACAAAACATTTCTTGTTCTTTCCTTTCTTTAAGGCCTGTAACCATGTCCAAAATTTCTAGTTTCTGCAGACAAGTGGAGATCTCTATTTTTTTTTTTTTTTTTTTTATATAAAAGATAGGCTATAATTATAGTTTTACATTACTGAAATCATGGGAGTGGAACTGTTCCAATTCAAATGCATGGTTGAATGTTGCTTTTTTTAACCATACTAGGGAGGGGGAGGCTGTTATACTAAATTTGAATGATAAGGATCCATGCATATTGGTTCTTTCATGCTTTTCGCAGCAATGCATAGGACATGCATTCATTGATACAAATCAGAGAATCAATTAATGCAAAGCCCCAAATGTTAAGATCTTTTGACTTACCTTCTATATTAAGCTAAAATACAAACATTTATGGAATAAATTGATATTAAACAACAATACATGACAGACATCACAAGGAAATTTTTTTTTACTATTACAAGAGAAACCTTTGTTCCATCTAACTTCCGTTTTCAGAAATTTGTCAAACACGGAATTCTGTCCCCAGGATGGGGAAACTTTCACCCATGAGTAGGAACAATATCTAGTACTATAAGGTGATCATATGTGCGTAAGAAGTGGATGTATGCACATGTGCACTCTTCTACATATGCATGCATATGCTATATTTCTAAAATGAATTTGCTTCCAGTTGAAAAAATTTTTTCTTAAAGGCAGAGCTGAAGAGAAAAAAAATCCTTACCTGGCCATCTTCATGTCATTCCAAAAATCTGTGGAAACATAACACACATCTTCTTTCACTTGATTCATAACATAAGTCTCGTCCATCACATGAAGTTGACGATAGGAAATAATGTCTTTTAAGTGATTTGTGAGAATTTTTCCTCCAATATTTATCCTAATAGAATAAACAGCAATCCATTTTTTATTGTAAAACTGTTTGACTTATCCTAGTACATGCATGAATATTAAAAGGAGGATAAAATCATACTAATATTAATTAATAATATTTAATATTAGTATGATTTTATAATAATATATAATGTTTCATGAATATTAAAGGAGGTAAAGGAAAATCATACTAATTCATCAGAAAACTTTAAAACATTTACAAAACTCCACTGGGGAGGGGTGGGGTGACCAGGGGAAAATCCTGATGCTTTGACCTATTTCACAAAATATGATAATTGGGTAACAGGAAATTTTGATAATTTATTATCAATGACAAAATTGTTATGTCACTATGAACATAATGTTAGAAATCAATTCACCAAACAAAATGGGCAAACTACCGTAATTTTGGGTAAATAAGCCACACTGGCGTATACGCCGCAGTGATAAAAAAAGGTGCGGACTGAAAAAAAAATCACCAGAAACACTGCACCTCCATATATGCCGCACCTTCGCAGTAAGGTGGGGAGTACCACCGTGGAATCTTGAAAACATTACGTAGATAAAAAAAATATAGTACCTGATCTTTCAAATAATAAATAAAAATATCAGTTGAACAAGATTTAATCTTAAGTATAACACTCACCGTACTACCTATTTTACAAAAATTTACTCTAAGAATTCATAAGGCACTTAAACCAATTATAAAACATTTATACCTCAAGAATTTTAAAAATACACGCACGACATTCTGAAAATATATGGTACACATATTTTTTCAATCAAATCCATCAAAATCGGAAACTTCACTGTCCAAATTAAGAAGTTTTAAAAGCTCATCATCTAAAAAAACTTCGAGGTCATCCGCATTACTTTCGCTGTCTTCTGGCGTTTCACCGCAGTTTTTAGAAATAATGTTTGCTTCAGTGAAGCCCGAAATAATCGTTGAAGTTCTGATGTTTTTCCAGGATTCGGAAAAACATATTTATTTACCATTAGCTTAAAACTAGAAGTATAACTTTTGCGTTGCGTCATTTTACTTTCAGTGATAACGTAGAACTACGCGAACTCGAGAAAAGGCGATTTGACGAACTGAATGCAAGGAACGCACATGTCACTGACAAATTTTGCACGTGCTGTCCTTGCGTTAGCCTCGGAGCGAAGCTGATGACGTCATGAGTTCAAAGAGAGTTAGTTGCTCGGAGCATGAAACAATGGCGATTCCCTGCAAAGTTATCCCCCCGCCACGAATTTGTTCCGAGTTTTATCGGAGTCACCTCGCTCTTACCTGTCCGACCTCAATCCTATAACCTATTATTGTCATGTCTTGTTTTAAGAGGGGGTGGGTGGAATTTATTGCACGTGGCTGTAATATCGTTATTCTATTCCCTCTCTATTGAGAGATATCTTCCCGCGGGAAAAAGAATGGAACAAACCAAAAAGTTGTTATTTTTTGTTACAGAATTTCGCCCCCCCCCCCCAAGCCGTATACGCTGCCATGGTGTATTAAGCCATGCTGGCCGAAAATTTCATTTTGAACTCATATACGCCGCGGCTTATCTACCCAAAATTATGGCACTTACAGATTTTTTGAGAGAAAAAAACAACTATGATCTCAAAAACTACATAGTGCTGCATCATAAATTGTTCATTTTGGCACAGTAATAATTTGATAAAACCTAGGAAAGTAACAAACTCTGTTTAAATCAATTATTATTTAATTTGTTAAATATGAGAGTAAATAAAAAATTTCTGGACAACGTGCTTTTGTCCAGCATTTTGTATCCTTCTTCTGGTATTTCTGGAGGACTGTCAATTTCTCTTTAAAAGGTTTTGTTTTGTTTTCTTTTATGCAATCTCTTAAAATCAAGCATATCTACATTATTAGGCAAGTACAGAAGCTTGAGAAATGGAAGAGAAGTAATACCACCTCCCTCTTCCAACAGGAGGCACTATGTGGCATATTGGGAGCATATGCTTACTCTCCAGTTTAAAGTTATGACCTCTCATCTCCTACCAAATACAGTCATTCTGCATACACTAACAAAATTATTTTCTTCTTGGTATAGGCCATTAGGTGCCACATTTACAAAAGGCTACTAAACAGGTTGAGTTGGCTGAGTGGGAGTAATGGATCTTTTATTTTGAAGAAATTCTACAGTTCTTTCAAATAGAATTGCTAGATATCATAAGTTCAAAATTACTATATTCTTTTCTCTTAAAACTCTTCAAAAATTATATTAAATACTGATTACATAGTTACAGATTAGATTGTTTTCTAAGAGGTCGCGAAAGAACACTTACCTACGAACAGCATTTTTCAATTTCTTTCCTTTGACGTATGGTATGATATGTGTAAAGGAAAATCCAGAATCAACAACTAAGCAACACATAACTTTGGGATTGGCTTTGTGATATTTGTGAGCACTTAATGTTCCAGCTGAGAAAAGAAAACCTCACTTGTAGAAACATGTGAAATTGCATGCAGCCACGTGAAAATTTTTTGATCAAATATAAACAATAATTATATGACAAAATGATAGCATACTTATTTAAAACTACATACACATATTTATTATATAAAGTGAAATTCAACATACACAAGAAAATTATGCCTATGTGAAATACAGTATACATATATACTATAATTTTTGGGAAATATATATATATATACTATTATTACTGCATTGGTGCAATTGCCACACAAGCCAAAAATTGCTATTTAGGAATTTAATTTTTTGTTGTATGAGCTCCACCAGCATAAGCATCCCAAACCACAAAATTTTGTAATCTCTTAGCCATTGATGCAAAGAGCTTCCACAAATAGCATCATAACACCTTTGGGTCACTATCAGAACCTGCCTGTACACATCCTTTTGCTATTTTTGCATAATTTCATAATTTTTTAACTTAATTTTAGTAATTTAATGAGCTAACACAAAAATAAAATGGATGACAGCATTGGAAACTCCAAGTTTATTATCTTATTTTTTCATTTATTTACAGTTGTTCTTAGAGGGCAATACTAATTATGAATTCCAGCTTGAACATACAGTTTTTACTGCATGAATCACTGGCAGGGTTGGCATGTTTTTGCCACAGTGGAAAAAACCACGGTAAAGACCGTCCTGGCAAAAATGTTTTTGCCAATTTTTGCCACCTGTGCAAAAAAAAAGTAAAAATACATTTTCAATAATTGTTGTTACCTTTGGTTTGTAAATACTAAATAGTTTGAAAAATGCTCATCTAAACAAATATTCAAGAATAATTTTTTTTACTGCTAAACTGATGATGCCCTACAGATCTCCTTCTGTCTGAATTCATTGAAACTTGTAATTGATGGCTGGAGCAACATTCACAATGAGCCTAAAACAGCTGCGTGTGTTCAAGTTGGAAAATCTTCATGTGTTGTGGATGTTGAAAATTCGGGGACAACCAAAAAGACTGCTGAATATTTAGTTGAAAAGGTCAATGGAATCATTGCTAAAGTGGAAAATGTGTACCAGTGTAAAATAAAAAGTATTGTTACAGATAATGCCAAAAATATGGAAAAGATGAGAACAGGAATAGCACAAAAAAGTGCACTGGTTGGATATGGCTGTTCAGCTCATCATCTAAACATTTTGGGGGAAGATATAACTCCTTCAAATGTGTTGAAGCATGTTGTTCAAATCCAGAAATATTTTCGAAACCATCATGCTCCAGAAGCTTGGCTTAAAGAGTGTGCTGATTCTGTAAGACCTCAGTTACCATGCAACACTCGGTGGAATAGTCAGGTTAGTTGTCTGGAACCGTTTGTACGTAACCACAGTGCCTACACAATGATTTCTAATGATCACAATGACATAATGGACCAAAACATAGTCATAATATACGAGATTTTAATCTTTATTGTCAAGTCAAAGATCTGCTTCTGCAATTGAAACCTGTAGCAGATGCTTTAAATATTTTACAAAGTGATTCTGCTACAATAGCTGATGCTTGTAGCTTATGGTGCTCCCTACTAAGAAATGATGTCTTACATCCTCACAATGCTATAATTGAGAAAAGGTTTAAGAAAGCTATTCAACCATGCCACTTGGCTTCATACTTACTACACCCAAAATATAGAGGTGAATATCTCAGCAACGAGCAGAAAGAAATTGCAAGAAAATGGCTGGAAGGTATAAATTCTGAGTTTCTGCCTTATGCTTTAAAATTTGATTTAAAAGATAGGCCATTCCCTCCAATGTACTTTTCAGAAAATGTGATAATTTCACTGACTGTTGAAAAATGGTGGAACAGTGTATCAGGTGCCTGTGACCAAAGGACTTTTGTGATTTTGTAGCTCACCTTCAAATTTGTCCTGCGAGTTCAGCTGCAATTGAAAAGACTTTTTCAAACTTTGTGTTTATTCATTCAAATATTCGAAACAGACTTGGTGTGGAAATAGCAACAAAACTGTTGTTTTGTTTTGGCATTCTTCAAAAACAAAAACAAGTATAGTATTTTTTGTACATCCTCAGTGAGGTAAAAATTATTAAAACAGGTAACATGAATTCCTTGTCTTTTATTTCATAAGTTTTTCATCTATTTTTTTATTTAAAGACATTTTTTTCAATTTTGCCAGTTTTTTTTATTTTTGCCTGGTTTTTACCAGTTTTTGCCTGGTTTTTACCAGTTTTTGCCACTGTCTCGGCAAAAATACCTTTTTGCCGGCAAAATGATCAACCCTGACACTGGTGTTATTTTTAGTTGAAAATAATGGTTTGTGCTATCAAAAAATATCTGAAAAAAAAATTAAGTGAGAAAATGGAGGTCCACTACTTCCTAAGGGTAAAAGCTGGGAAGAGAGATGACTAAGGTCCAGTTAGCCTTTGTATGGTGTACAGTTGTGCCAATGTCATACACATACAAAAAATATGATGCTGTGAAGTTCATGGGAGACACTAAAAATTGCATTTCCCAGAACCCTAGAAAATGAAAATTTAATTCCAGAAGTTTTCCAGCAAATCTAGTAGGAGTCTGAACCCTGTTACACACATTCCCCTTGCTTCCATTTCACTGGAAGCAAGGGGAATGTGTGTAGGGTCAAAAGCTTCCAACTTACGAACTTTTTTGTAAAAGTTTTCAGTTAACGTAACTAGTGTGATCAAGTTACCTTTCTTTGTCACTGGACTCTGTCCAGGCCTTTATACGGACTGTCTCCAGTAACAGTTTCTCATTTGCAAGACCATTGTCGTTCAGTATAGAAATGCTCTCATCAACAGTAGAAAATGAAAATAGCTGGAGTTGAAATCAGCACAGGATTGCACATATAGGTGCAGACTGGAATTTTAGCTAAGTAGCCAGTAAGTCCAAAAACGTCAGTGGCAAAAAAAAAAAAAAACTGGCTGGTAAGTTAGCAAATCTTAGTGGCCAAAAAGAAGTTTACAGCATAAAAAAATGAGGGGAGGGGATTAATAGAGACTTTAATGTAACTTATTATTTATATGGATGGCTTCATCTGAACATAGAAGTCACTCACTCTGTGCAAAATAAAAACCATTTTGTAAATCTTTTTCCCCCCTGGGATTACTCATTCCCAAAACATCCATAGTATCAGTGGAAATTTTCAATGAATCAGTGAAAACCTCAATGTTTCAATATTTTTGCTAGTAAGTCTAAGAATTCGTACTTTTCCATCTGCAGTAGTAAATGGGCACATCAGTGGGTAAAATCTCTGCTCAATATAACAGTGATTACTCACCAATTCAAATTGAGTAACCAATAATATCGGTTAAAACGCTTGATGTATCGGTGGAAACCTTGATGTTATTTTATGTATCGGTTCCTATAGTACCCTCGAAGGAAAAGAGCTCGATTTTGCCAACGAAACATCGACCAAACATCCAATTCACGACATGAAAAGATAATATTCCCTTCCTCTATACAAAAATGCAACAAAAAGAAAATCATTTACTTTACGAAGAAAATATTCTTTACCAGTTTCAAACATCAATCATGAAACCTTGATGTATCGGTTTCTGCAACATTGAGGTTTAAACCCTTTTAGTACCACGTGTAATGTGTGTGTATATGCCAGAAATGCAACGCCATTTTCCTAGAAATCTTACGTTTCAAGAAAAGATGCTGTACTTCCCATAAATTTTGCTGGCCAAATGTTTTTTCCTGAACTTTATAAGATTTTTCTTAACATTTCTATAAATGCAATTACTTCTAAGATAACTAAAAAAAACAAAAAAAAACAACAACTTTACATGAAATATTTTTTTTTAAAATAGAAATTGCAAATTCAAAATGAATGTTCAAAGACTATTCTTTCTTCTGCAAGAAAAAATGAGGAAATATAATGGATAACTCCTTTAATTTTGAATATACCCTCAGAGACTGATGTTATTCTAAGGTGATTCAAAATCATCATTAAATTTTCACTCTCACTACAATTAGCCATTTTAAATAACCTTACGAGAAATTTCAGCTCCGTAACAAAAAGCACATCTGCAAATACTGAGGAACAAGTCAATGAAGTTCATCCTCAGCTAACTCACGAGTTTGGAAAAAGATGTGGGAGATAATTTGTGGAATTTTGCGATTGTGTCGATTTGTTTTGGAAAAAAAGAAATGAACGTGAAGAGTTTCTAGTAATAAAACACAACATTTCTTTCTCCTGCATGGCGAAAGTCTGCAAGAGAAAATAAACACGCCGTTGTCACCGGACCAGAAGTTGCACGTTATTGCACTTCAAAAACAGGGCTCGAAAAAGTTATTTCTATCAGACAGTGTCACGTTATGTAAAATCACCCACCATCCCATGTGAACAGCCCTGCCCGAACTGTAGTAAGAAAAGTTTTGGCTAACATTAGCCTTTTTCCTGTTACGCAGCAAAAATATGTGGGCAGCCTATAACGAACGGGAACTTATTCTTGATTCGATTCTTACAGTATATTCATATTTTTTTTTCTATAATATCACTCTTTGACGATATGATTTGTGGAGATTTCATTTCAAAACGATATGATTGATAAATGATGTGAAAATTCACATCGATATCTGCTGTCTGATTCGTGAACTATTGGGGTCAAAATCATGGCCAATCACTCTTGCATAACAGGCCAGGGCCAACGAATTGGCCGCATCGCACTAAAAGGGTCTGCAGCATCAAGGTTTAAACACAGATTATCGGTGGCAAAACTTCGACGTTCATAAACATGAGGGTTTTTGCCCATTCTTAGTTAGGGCTGGTTTCACATCCTTTTACTTCTGAATTATTATAATTTGTAAATTGGCACTAGAAATGAAAAATGGCAAAACTGGTGACCACTAAAATAAATTTAATTGCCAAAGTTGTCAGCCAATTGACATATGGCGCATGCTAATTTGCACCTATAATGACACAGTTTTCAAATTTCCAGAGAAGACAGTCAATATTTTCATAGATGTGTACTCATCAATAACTGCATTTCTATGCAAAAAACAGATGACCTGATATGCTTATCACGTTTTGGATTATTCACAGGGCATTAAGTTTTGCAATGTTCAGCTTGTTTATTATAACAGCACAGATGCTACCTTTTCAATATGGGCTGCATGTACAGTTCTGAAAGAAGGGGGGAGGATGTGGTGTTAATAAAGCTTGCACTATTGTCTTTATATTTTCTAATAAAACTTTTCTAAAGCACTCTGTTTTTCAAGAACATTTCAAGAATTTCATAGTTAAAAAAATCATCTAAAATACAATTCACTACATAAACACAAGCAACAAACACATTTGCATATAACCAATTCCTGCATTTTTATGATATTACTCTACGGTGTAACTACATTTTTATAGACCTTTTCAGTGCTTGAAAGATGTATTCAATTTCCCAGGATTCGTTTCTACAATTATAATGCTCGTTACAGCAAAAAAGCAAAGTTTTCTACAGAATTGTACTTGTAATTGAAATGTGACATTGCCAATGTCATATACTGTAACATTATCTTTAATACTGCTAATAATAATGCATACATACATACATATCTCAAGCTGTTCTCTGAGATTCAGAGGTTAGCACCTTAAAGAAAGAAAATCTGTTAGATAACCATTCAACTGATGGAAATAGATTTTACTTACGGTTGGTGCATCAGACATCTCCATTTACAGTGATCTCAGCACACAGCTCGAGCTTCACTGACATCCATCACACGTTACACACAAGATCTTTTGTACTTCATACTCCTAACCTTTTTCTCAAGTAGACATTCAGACATTACTGGTTCTTCTATGATTTCCTTGGCCTTCCTTTACCTTTCTTTTCTGCCATTTGGGCTTCTTCTAATAATAGTTATTATAATGATAATTTGTTTCCTTACATAGCAACAGTAATGACAGTTTTCTGATTCAGGGGTTGTGATATTTATGGTGCCAAACTTCTAGAGCTTCACTACAGCTGAGCTCTATAACAATGCCTGATGGATCTACTGTACATTGTGATATAATACTCAACTTAGAGTATAAGTCAATTCTTAGATTTTACGTTAATCATCTACACTTTTACCAATATTAACAGTATAAATACATACATATCATTACGCTGTTCTATGAGATTCAGAGGTTAGCTCCTCAAAGAAAGACAATGTGCCAAGTAAACATTTAACAGACAGAACTAGAATTTACTTACTGTTGGTGTATCAAATGTCTCCATTTGCAACGATCTCTGCACACCACTCGAGCTTCATTAACATCCATCACACGCCGCACACAAGACCTTTTGTATTTCATACTCATAATCTTTTACTCAAGCAGACATTCCTGAACCTGGTCGTTCCATTATTTCCTTGGCCTTCCTCTACCTTTCTTTTGTGCCACTTGGGCTGAAAAAATTCTCTTAGTCAGCACCTTATCGCTCATTCTTTCAACATGGCCAAATCACCCTAAGAATATTAGTCTCCACCTTACTAACAACATTTTGCCTCACATTACACATCTGCAACACATCTTCATTCCTCACATGCTCCGTAAGTAACACATTTCCCCAGAACACAAATGACTCTGCAGTACACTGTGTGCTGGGTTTTCAGTGTGCTTTCTGCAGTACCCGGGTTTTACTACTATACATCACAGTAGGAACAATTATGCTTTCATACACAGCCATTCGGGACTTACTTGGGAACCTTCATCATTCCTGTGAAATCCTCCTAAGGCAGCTATGACTTTCAATGAAGAATTCACTCGCCCACTAATTTCGCCATCTAATTTGTTCTCTCTGTCAAACGTGCTTCTTAAATATACAAACTCATTCACCTGGTCAATATCTGTGGCATTAAGGCATATGTTGCATTCAGTATGAAAAGTTCCTCACTCAAAAACCATAACTTTGGGTTTTCCCTTACTTATACTCAGTTTGAATTTCATGCAAACTTCATACATCAGGGACAACATTCTCTGCAACTCACTTTTGCTCTTTGCCAACAGGACTGTGTCATCAGCATTAAAACAATCCGCACACATGCATATTACCAAGACACAAACCAGTATTATCCATTGTGGCATCACGCATGCATGCATCCATAAATATATTAAACAGCCAGAGCGACATTACACAACCTTGCCCGACTCCTGCACCAATAGAAAACCATTTCGATAAAACGCCATTCACTTGTAAATAAGTTCTACTGCCAGTGTACATGGCTTTCACATTATTAAGTAGATTCCCAGTAATACCATATTTATTCAGTACCTTCCACAGAAGAGTCCTATTTACTTTGTCATAAGCTTTCCAAATCTATGAAGGCTGCAACACTTTTTTACCAACAGACAGATACTTTTCAATCATCATGCATAAAGCGAAAATTTGATTAGTGCAGCCCTTACCAGGCATTAAACCACTCAGTACATTTCACACTTTCCTGATTTAAGACCTTGTAACTTATTAATAATGACCTTCCCAAACACTTTTCCTGGCACACACAGCAAACTGATACCACAATAGATTTTGCATTCAGTCTGATCACCTTTTCCCTTGTACAAGGGAACAATGATAGCATCTCTCCAATCCTGAGGGACCATTCGTAGCTCCCAACATAACTGGCAAATTTTAGTTAAGCAGTCAATCACAGAGTCACTACCATATTTCAACATCTCAGCAGTTATGCCATCAACTCCCGGAGCCTTGCCATTCTGAAGAGATTTTAGAGCTTTACACACCTCTTCTCTTAAGATTCCACCAGTGCTTTCAACTCTCACTATGACATCATCTGCCTCAGAATCATCTTTGCTTTCATGACCTAATAAATCACAGAAGTACTCATCCTATTTTTCACTGAGCTCATTGGGCTCCTATATCATTTTTCCATCCCTATTCTTTACACAACTAAGAATCCCCCCCCTCTATTTTTCCAATGTCTTATGTGCTTCAAGAATAATTTTCTATCTTTCCAAAAAGCCAAATCATGCCTTTCCTCCTTTTCCTTCCTATCTTTTGTCTTACTCTGGTGAACCAGCTTTGCTGCTTCACACTTCTTACAGTGATATTCATCCTCTGAGACTACCTTGCAACATCCCCAAGTATGCTTCCTTCTTTCTCTTTACTGCTTCTCTAACCTCACTGTTCCACCAAGCATCACCTTTAAAGTTACCCACTGTTCCACCAAGCATCACCTTTAAAGTTACCCACTGTTGCAGTACCACAGACCTCTTCAGCGTCAGTGACAATACAGTTCTTAAAACATGTCCACTCCGTTTCTACATCCCTCTCGCACACCTTCAACTCATTCAGATGTTCACAGAGTAAATCAGAGTAAAGCTGATGTTCTTCAGACAGCCTTTCAACCTTTATTCTTTTCACCACAGGCATTTTCTTATACCTCCTTCTCCAACCAACATTCAATTTCACTTGTAACACTAACCGGTGATGTCCAGAGCCAACATCTGCACCTCTCATCACACAGTTATCAACAATTACATGTTTCGGATGCTGATTATAAACAACAAATCTATTACACTCTTTAATCCGAGGGTATGATTTTCCCAAGTGTATATGTGGGCATACTTGTGGTTGAAAAACGCATTAGATACCACAATCCATTTTCAAATCAGAGATCAGTCAATTTTTCACCATTATCATTCACACCAGGGTCATTAACTAACCCATAACGTTATCAGAAATCCAAATATGCCCACCTACTCTAGCATTGAAATCTCCTGCTATAATCACTTTCTCTTTAGCACCAAACTGGCTCAAAACAGCTTTTGGTTCATTTCACAAATCTTCCTATCAGACAGATCTGAATTGCAAGGAGCATACACTACAATTATTACTATTTTCTGAAATTTCACTTTCAAACAAATCCAGAGAATTCTTTCACTTATGCAGCTATAGTGAATCAAGTTGTTCTTCATCTTTTCACTTAAAATCATCCCTACACCAGCCTGTTCTCTCACATTATTCAAAACTCCAGACCACACTCTCATCGTTCCATTCATTTCTTCTATCCCAATTTCTTTCTTTGTAGTTTCACTTACACACAGCACATCCAATCTATACTTATTAATTTCTTGAATAACCTCATTTATCTTTCCATTTATACCTATAGTATTCCATACACCAATCTTACACTCACTCAGCCGAGATCACTTTCTCATATGCCGTTTAGAAGGTCCAGGTCGATTCCGTGGTGGGCCATCCTTCTCAAGTGTGGTAAGTCCACCATATCCCACACTAGAGTCCTTTTTTAGCATTCTTTGAGTCTTTGTAATCAGGGAAGTACATCAGTGTGGGGGATTAGCCCACAGCTGGTGGTTCCAGTTGGTCATTCAACCTAAGGATTCTGAAACATAACCCAGTGAGTTGGAGTCTTTTCACCAACAACGTCACACAGAACTAGCTGGTACCTCTCCAAGATTCACAGATGCCCTTGTTGTTCTGTGTGCCATTGCTGCCCATGAAGCGCCCCAAGAAGGCAAACCCATCTCTCACTAAGACCACCCAGTATAAGTCGACCTGGAAAATATGAAATGTCCACACATGAGACAGATGCATATATCAAAGGATTTGTACGAAAATAGCTAACTCAAAGTATCTATTCTCTTGATTTTTCATACTGGTTACATTAAAGTAACCACTACTGACTCCCCCACCCACACCAGAAGGACTAACATCAGTACTTCAATTTCTAAATGGGTCTTTTGGGTCTTTGAACAAATCCTTTAAAAATCATGTCAAAGCAAAGTGGAATAACTAGATCTTCACTGAGTGAAAAAAAAAAAATCATTTATAGCAAAAACCATTATGAGTGCTGCTATGTTTAATGTTAAACAAGATTATTGATTATCAAGTCTTGAAATCATGGTAAAATCAAAATTGTGATCAAATCATTCAAGAAATGTAGAAATTCATTTTAGATAGATGAAGAGTATGAAGCCCCCCCCCCCTCGTGTAAATCAGAAAATGAAAATGCAGCATTTAATTCTTTTAATTATGGTACTCAGCAGGGCCCATATGATACTGTATGATATATGATGATGTGATGTTTAAAACCATGTAAGATGACATAAAGGAACTCTTTGATTCCAACAGTAAAATTAAAGAGTATCAGTGAACCCTGATATTATGATGATCAAAATGTATGTTTATAAAATCTACAGTATGTTATTCTGTAGCATTGCACTTCAGAACACTTTGACACATTTAAGAATAGTTCATGACAAAATCAGTCATATGATATTTTGTTTGCTTTTTTGGTTTCACATAAAGTTGACCTAATTTTTTTGGATGATTTTTCAGAGTTGAAAAGATTGATTTATGTACTGTAATATGTGGTAGTTAAAGTGTTACGTACCAACTAAGATTCAGCTTCAAACTGCAGGCTTAAGGATGTGTGTATTGATACTCCTCGCATGCAGGTAAAAATAACTGCTCAACAAAGGTAAAAAGACTACAAAATTTTGTCATACAAGGAGTGTTCAAATGAAAAGGTACGAAACGACACTGTGGGTATAAATGAAGACTTTATTCAAAGTATACACCATAGGACGTAGCACAACGATCCCATTGATTAACGAGCCGAAGGATTCCTTGTTCCCAGAATTCCTGTGGCCGTGACGAGACCCAGTCCTGCACAGCATCCATGAGTTCGTCGTCCGAGTGGAAGCGCTTCCCTTTCAGATGTTTTTTCAGGGGACCAAACACATGGAAATCGCAGGGCAACATGTCCGGGCTGTAGGGCGGATGGTCAAGCTGCTCCCACTGGAACTTGGCCAGTTCCGCGTGTGTGACCCTGGAGACGTGTGGACGCGCGTTATCATGGAGCAGAACCACACCCTCTGTGAGCAGCCCCGGTCTTTTGTTCTTCATGGACCTGCGTAGGCTTCGGAGTGTCTCACAGTACACATCGGAGTTAATGGTTCGCCATCCTGTCCTCACACGCACTGCCACGTCAATTGGACGGCGCTCTTTATAAGAGCCTCTGCTCTCTCCTGCGCATGCGGGCGCCCGCGCATGCTCCGATCCACGCCGGCGACTCCAATCGCATCCCTAGATGTGTCGCTACGTTCTCCCATGGCGGCATAGGCAAATATGTTAACGGTTACGTTCTTATGACGTTTCGTACCTTTTCATTTGAACACCCCTAGTACTTTATTGCTACTGAAAACTGAGCAGTAGGTTTAGCATAAGATAATTTCTTTACAGAGAAACAGAAGCAGCATTTTTGGGGGTTTGTACAAAAACTCTATAATATACATGTACACACACACACATTTATATTGCAGATTGCTGCATGCTGATGATACAGTCCTGTTGGCAGAGAGCAAAAGTGAGTTGCAGAGTATGTTGTCCCAGATGTACGAAGTTTGCATGAAATTCAAACTAAGTATATATAAGGGAAAAACAAAAGTTATGGTTTTTGAGCGACAAACTGTTAGCACTAAATGTAATATACGTCTAAATGGCACAGTGATTGGCCAGATAAATGAGTTTGTGTATTTAGGAAGCATGTTTGACAGAGAGAACAAACTGGATGATGAAATTAGTAGGCAAGTGAATTCTTCATTGAAAGTCATACCTGCTTTAGGAGGTTTTCACAGAAATGACCGGTTGTCAAGAGAATCACACATGGCTCTGTATGAAAGTGTAATTGTTCCTACTCTGATGTATGACAGTGAAACATGAGTACTGCAGAAGAAACATAAGAGTCGTTTGTGTGCTGGAGAAATGCATTACTTGGGGGGGGGACATGCTCTGATTCTGTGAGAAATGAAGATGTGTTGCAGTTGTGTGGTGTGACACAAAATGTTTTTAGCAAGGTGAAGACTAATAAGCCTTGGTGGTTTGGCCATGTTGAAAGAATGAGTGATGAGATGCTTACTAAGAATTTTTTTCCTAGCCCAAGTGGCAGGAAGGGGAAGCAGAGGAAGGCCAAGGAAGTCATGGGAGGATCAGATTCAAAAGTGTATGCATGAGAAAAAGTTATGAGTATGAAGTATAGAAAGTCTTGTGTATGTCGTGTGATGGATGTCAGGGAAGCTCGAGTTGTGCATCAAGATTGCTGTAAATGGAGAAGTTTGATACGGCAGCATTAAGTAAATAATGAGATAAAAATTTATCTGGTAGTATGTATTTATTTGTGGAGCTAACCTCTGAATCTCAAAGAACAGCTTAGTGATATGTAATGAAAATGTTATCTATCTATGTGTGTATGTACACATGCACATGTGTGTATACCCATGATAAACAGTATGGTCTGATCCCCATCTTCAAATAAAGCCTGATGACCCTATACCATTACAGCTTTGTGCCTGGACAGTGGTTTTCATTGGGCTGAACACTTAAACGCAAGTACTAAATCCAAGCTGCATGATCGACATAGCATTATCATATATTCCTTTCTGATCTTTATGGTTCCTTAATTTATGGGCAAAACAAATAGAAATCATGGGAGGACCAGATTCAGAAATGTCTGCTTGAGAAAAAGATTATGAGTATGAAGTACAAAAGGTCTTGCGCGTGATGGATGTTAATGAAGTTCGAGCTGTGAGCCAAGATCGTTGTAAATGGAGAAATTTGATACACCAACAATAAGTAAATTCAAGTTCTATCAGTTAAATGTGTACTTGGCACATGACCTTTCTTTGAGGAGCTAACCTCAGAAAACAGCTTAACAATATGACATGGTGTGGTATGTACACTGAAGTGCAAGAAAAACTGGTACAGACTAGCTTATGCATAATACATAGCAACGTTACCAATGCACGTACTTGTTTGTTGTGTCCGCCAGTGCGCATATAAAATGATAGACATCCTTGCCAGCTGTCAGAGCTGTTTTCGGCATGAGAATGACAAGTAATAAAGATTTAAGCAATCTTCAACGCAGTGTCATAGTTTGCGCTCGTGAGATGGGCCATAATATTTCGGAGGTAGAAACGTAGTTCGGATTTTCATGGACGGCCATTGCAAGGGTGTACCGTGACTACAAGAATTCCAGCAAAACCACCAACCTACGATACCAGTGTGGCCATAAAAAGACATTGGGTGAACGTGACCATCGTCGGCTGTCAAGAATCGTTTCACGCGATAAGCGTGCAACACTCTCACAGGTATCATCGAAATTCAATGCTGGAGCCTCAACAAGTATCAGCGTCTGGACTGTGCAATGTACCCTGCACGATATGGGCTTTGGGAGCCGACGCCCAACTCGAGTGCCCTTGATGCGTGCACGACACAGAGCTATGCGCCTCACTTGGGCAAGGCAACAACGCCACTGGACACTTGATGACTGGAAACAAGTAGCCTGGTCTGACGAGTCGCGTTTCCAACTGTATCGGGCAGACGGAAGGATTCGTGTGTGGTGCAAACCCCATTAAGCCATGGATTCCGCCTGTCAACAGGGAACTGTACCGGCTGTTGGGGGTCCGTAATGGCATGGGGTGTGTTTAGCTGGACTTCACTGGGACCCCTGGTACATCTACAAACGTCTGTGACCGGCCAACGCTATGTGCACATCCTTTTTGACGAGGTACACCCGTTCATGTCCTGCATTCATGCTAATAGGTTGGGCCTGTTCCAACAGAACAATGCACCTCCACACAAATGTTGGGGCACCACATAATGGTTAAAGAAGCATTCATCTGAGTTTGGGGTGTTGCCATTCCCACCCAAGTCCCCAGATCCGAACGTGATAGAAGACATTTGGGATACCATGCAACATGCTATCGAACACAGGAATCCGAGACCTCAGAAGACACCCGAATTGTGGAATGCTCTGCAGGAAGTGTGGTGTGCATTGCCTACAGCATATTTCCAGAAGCTAGTGGAGTCCATGCCCGGTCGTATTTTTGCAGTCCTGCGCTCCCGTGGGGTACCTACCAAGTATTAGACTGATGTACCAGTTTTTCTGGCACTTCAGTGTATGTATGTATGTCGGGGGATGTAAGGTCAGGTGATGCGTAACATCACAGCCTCTCCTTGAGAAATGACAACCCCGCCTTCTCGTGGTGCATCCTGTTCCCACTAAAGGGGCTCTGATGACCGCCAATAGCGGCATAACTATACCATCGGGATTAGAGGAAATGCTATTCCACACTCACCAACCCGCTTGGCCAGCGTGGTGAGTTATGGCCAAACCCCTCCAAAATGACTCCACAACTTAAATCTTGGCCCTTAGTCTCCGGCAGCTGGAATGTACCTGGCCAAGGCAGCGGCCAGTGCGACATGAAGACAGAGGGTGCTAAGAATCCCCAGAGGACCAGACTGGGCTGCCATCTGATGCTGACCTTGGCTACGTATAATGGACACTCCCTATCTTCTGATTCAATGCTTCTTGAATTGGAAAAAGAACTACAAAGGATCAAGTGGGACATCGTCGGGCTAAGTGAGGTAAGGAGAAAAGGAGAAGATCTCATTGAACTGAAAAGTGGACATCTCTTCTACTATCATGGGACAGATACTGACAGAACTAGTGGTGTTGGATTTATAATAAACAAGAAACTGAAGGATAAAGTTGTAGAAGTTGAAAGTTCCTCTAACAGAGCTGCACGGCTCGTTATCCAACTCTCGAGAAGATACAAGGCTCAGATTATTCAAACTTATGCACCCACCACAAGTCATCCTGAAGAAGAGATTGAAGAATTTTATGAGGAAATTCATCATCTAAATGATAAAGGTAAGCAGCAATTGAAGATAATTATGGGAGATTTCAATGCAAAAATAGGGCAACGGCAACAGAATGAAACTTCAGTAGGTAAATTCGGTCACGGCAACAGAAACCAGCGTGGAAATACTCTTGTTGAGTTTGCAGAGGCAGAAGGGTTTTTCATCTTTAACTCCTTTTTCAAGAAAAAGCCACACAGGAAATGGACATGGAGACATCCAAATGGGACGACAAGTGAAATTGATTTTATTATGTGTAACAAAAAATTCATCATAGAAGACTGCAGTGTGCTAAACAAGTTCAACACAGGTAGTGACCAGGGATTGGTGAGATGTAAGATGCACCTCAACACTAAACTCGAACGTGGCAAGCTCATAAGACAAACAAGATGTATTGACATAACCAACCTTAAAAAACACCATAATACCTTCAAGTTAAAACTGAAGAACAGATTCTCTGCTTTAGAAGGCCTAACATCGGAAGAGTGGATATTTCTGAAGTTAACAGAAAAGTAACCAAAGCTCTTATGGAAACAGCAACAAAATTAGCTGGGTCTAAGAACAAGTTGCATTTTATGCATGTGAACAAATTATCAGGAAAAACCAAAATGTTGATGCAAAAAAGAAGACAGATGAGGACAACTAAAGAAGATGTGACTTCCAAAGTGGAATATATAGAGCTATGCAAGACAGTACGAAAAAGTATCACTGAAGACGTAAGGAAATTCAACTGTGAACTAGTGAGGAAAGCAATTGAAAACAACCAAAGCCTAAAGATAGCAAAGGGACATCTCAGTAACGGAAGAAAACAAATTATGGCACTGAGAAAAGAAGATGATTCTGTAACAAGAAATAGAGGAGAAATTTCGACAAGAGTGAAAGATTTCTACTCCAAATTATATGAAAGGGATGGTACATGTACTCCAGACATCATGGAAGGTACCAGAGTTCTTCCAGTCATCCCAGCAGAAGTTGCACATGCAATCAAGAACATGAAAAGGGGAAAAGCTCCAGGAGAAGATGGAATTACTGTAGACATCATACAAGAAGCAAGTGGAGAAATCGAAACAGTACTCGCCCAAATTTTCACTCGATGTCTTAATGAAGGGAAGATTCCTGAGGATTGGAACAACGCTACAATGATCCTGCTACATAAAAAGGTGACAATTGAGGATCTCAGGAACTACAGACCTATCAGCCTCCTATCAGTGGTTTATAAAATCTTCACTAAAGTTCTTTCACACCGCTTGAAGGTAACATTGGACATGGCTCAACCGAGAGAACAAGCTGGATTCAGGAGTGGCTACAGCACAATAGATCATATCCACGAACTGAGAGAACTAATTGAAAGAGCGAGGGAATATGAACTTCCATTGTGCATGGCTTTTATTGATTATGAAAAAGCCTTTGATTTGGTGAAATCATCAGCAGTTACAATGGCTCTGAAATCCTGCGGTATTGAAGATGCATACATTAATATTATAAATAACATCTATGAAAATGCAAGTGCAAAGATTCGACTGTTTGAAAATACAACACACATAAAAATTGGAAAGGGAGTGAGACAAGGTGACACCATATCTCCGAAGCTCTTGAATGCCACATTAGAAAATGTCTTTCAATCACTGAACTGGGAAAACAAAGGGATAAAAATTAATGGAGATTATCTAACCCACCTTCGTTTTGCTGATGACGTAGTCATTTTTGCAACTACCCCATCAGAGCTGCAGAGTATGATCCAGGAACTTGCTGACAAGAGTAAAGAAGTGGGATTAAAAATGAACTTTCAGAAGACAAAAGTGATGTTAAATGCTTTTACAAGAAATGAAGATTTATCGATTGATGGATAAAAGCTGGAGATAACAGACACGTACGTTTATCTTGGACAGCAGATATCAAGTGAGGGTCACATTGGTGAAGAAATTAATCGGCGTACAAAACTTGCCTGGAGAGCTTTTGGAAGAAACAGCATAATTTTCAAGAGCAATATGCCATTATGTCTTAAAAGAAAAGTGTTTGATCAATGCATCCTTCCAGTGCTTACGTATGGTGCAGAGACATGGACCTTAACTAAAAGATACATACAAAGGCTGCAGACAACTCAACAAAGAAGCCTGGAGAAGCGCATGCTTGGTGTAACCAGGAGAGATAAGAAGAGGAACTCGTGGATCCGAAAAATGACAAGAGTGGAAGACATCATGATCAGAGTTAAATCCCTGAAATGGCAATGGGCTGGACATACTGCCAGAAGGACAGACCATTGATGGACAGCTGAAATTTTAGATTGGATTCCAAGGGACAGGAAAAGACCCAGAAGACCACATGGGCGATGGGTGGATGAATTTCGAAAGTATGCGGGAGTGACATGGAGGAGACTGGCACAAGACAGACCGTTGTGGAGGAAACTTGGGGAGACCTTCGTCCAGCAGTGGATCGATAATGGTTGACAATGATGATGATGTATGTCGGGGTGTATCCAGAATTTTTGTGAAGTGGGCGGGCGCAAGTGTAGGGAATAACAGGGGGCCTTTCTGATATTTTCCCTCAAAATGAGAAAGTGTTCTCAGTATGTTTATAAATTCTTCTAATTAATCAAGGAAAATACATACTTTTAAGTAATACTTTCTTTAATGAAAAATTATTCAATTTGTTACTAAAACCTAAAAACCTAACAAATCGAAGCTTTTCCTTGGTCCTGAAGGGGAGGTGCATACCCCCCCCACACCTCTGGATCTGTTACTGATGTATGTATGTATATGACTGGAAGGAGAGTGGGACAGGGTGGCACCATGCCTCCGAAGTTCTTCAGTGCTACATTGCAGAATGTCTTCCAAGCATTGAACTGGAAAATACAAAGGAAATTACTAAAGCCACCTTCATTTTGCTGGGAAAATGGTCATTTTTGCAGGTGCCAGCTCAGGTTTCCAGGCTTTTGATCCAGGAACGTGCTGGCAAGGGTTAAGAGATTGGTACAAGGATGGACTTACAGAAAACAAAATTGATACAGTGCTTTTTCAAGAACTAAAAATTTAATGGTTGATGGGACAAATCTAGAAGTAACCAATACCTATGTTTGCCTTGGATAGTGGATATCGGTTGGGGACCACATTAGGAAAGAGGTTGATAAGCACATAAAACTTGGCTGGAGAGCATTTGGAGGAAACAGTACAATTTCAGCAACTTGCCATTGTTTTAAAAGAAAAGTGTTTAACTGATGCACCCCTTCAGTCTTTCCTTATAGCTCAGAGACATGGGTTTTAAATAAAGGGGGACATACAAAGGCTACAGGCAACTGAAAGTGTCCTGGAGAGATGCAAGCTTGGTGTAACCAGGAAGATAGGAAAAGGAACTCATATTGGAAAAGTGATTGGAGTTGATGACATTGGAGACTGGCACAAGACAGACAGTTTTTGAAGACTGTCATATGGTAATACATTGAGATCTCTCTCTCTCTCTCTCTCTCTCTCTCTCTCTCTCTCTCTCTTTTTTTATAGTTCCCCAAAGCTTCTTGAGGATCAAAATATTTTAGTACACATCACAGTCCAAAAACTATGACCATAACTTATATAGTAATATAAAGTATAGCCTTTTGGGATGACACCCTTGTCACCTCAGAAGACTAAAACCACAATTTTCAGAGATAACTGCTGAGTTTTGAATCTTTTTAAGGCTGGATGAGGTGTTGTGTTACCACTGCTTAGACCAATTTTTAGCACCCAAATCATAGATATATGCCTGCATTTTATGCCCTGTCAGAACATAAGAAAAAAAAATCATCATCTTGGTCTTCAAAAATTGCAAACAGCTAAATGTTCACCTTCACCGTTTGCTTCTGAAATCAGAGTGATAAGAAATATATTTACTTCACACTGACAACAACCTTGCCTGGTGATTAATTCCATGGCACTATGATTTCACTGCAACTGATCAGTGATTTGCTGAATGGTTATGTGCCTAACTGTGTGAGTCAAACCATCTGTTCATTGCTGTACACTACAAGTGGCCACAGTTCATAACCCCACCTCCATTTCAACCTTTGTTTCCACCTTGGTAAACTTCTTCGCCTACTTTTGTACATTGCTAGTGTAAACTGTCTGCTTACTGGACACTTTGGTTAGACTGGCACAAATATTGGAAGCAGTGCAGCCCTCCTTCATCAAGGATTTGATACTAGTTGGGGTTTTTTCAGCTTAATATTCACAGTTTGTCAGAATTTAATTTATGAATAAGCTGATAAGAAAGATATGAGGTGCAATTTGGATATCTTAGAAAGTTCACTTGCTGGAAGATTGTGTGCGTGCATGTGTGTGTTACAGCTCAACAAACATTACTTTCAGTATAATCATTGTATAAACCCAAAAACAGTGACTTTTTTAAAAACAGTTTATGGCCAATGCAAAACATTGTTGCTAAAACTTTTGGGAGGTTAGACTGACTGTTACTGTAGAAATGTATATTCATCAAATATGCATCTACATGCACTTCGTAGAAGAAGCAAATGATTGGATGCTATAAAAACAAACTCTTAATTTCAAAACAATGGATGGCTCAGAATGAATCACAAACACACATCACAAATGGTGCATAACATACATTATTTTCATATAGACATAGTCAACATTTGATACCTACCATTAATTCTAAGAACAGAGTGAAACTTATAATCCTCAAATAAGATTTCAGACATGGATTCCTGAAGAACATTTAAATCAAAATATGGCTCTGTGACAATCAAGCATGTCTCTTTGGGGTTGACCTACAAAATAAACACAGGCCACAGCAATTAATCAAATCTTCACAAATACACTGCAGGTACACACATAGAAGCATATTATTTTTTGGAATAGAAGTGTTTCTGTGCTTTGGAAAATTATTGTTCTGAGTAACATTATGATAGCATACCCAAATTAAAATTGTTCAATCCCCACTCTGAGGCAATGTATACATCTTAAGTTTTCTGACAAGATGGTTATATAGTAACAGTGAAATATATTGCCCTTAGGTGCTGAAAAGTAATATGCTCAGATAAAAACACACTGAAAATCCAAGAATAAAATATGTAGGAGTAGAGAAGGTTAGTAAAAAAGAGTTTGCTATAGTTCAACATTATCTTTTTCCTGTACAGGAACTTTTATCATGCAGTAAAGACATGACAAAATATTGCACAAAATCATGTTTGTAAAAAAATTATGCCAATTTTCCATGATGACATAGTAACACATGTTCTTAGAAAAGTAGTATGAAATATAAAATATGGAGATACTCAAATTAAAGATGATTAACTGATTTGAAACAACCACATTGATCAATAATTGCACTGCTAAGAAATTATTACAGTAATCATTTGGTACAGATTGCTAAAGCTGCAATATCATTTTAGCAAGATTGTGTATTTAAAAATGTTCAAGGGACATGGGGGTCACCTGGTGGTCATGAAGTTTTTGGAAGCTAATCTCTTAAATCTGGTTCAGATTTGAATGTTGTGTTTACACTAAAGTCCTTGATCTCTCCCAACCTTCACATTAAAGTTCTGAATCCTTTTTTTGCGGACATACAGTGATGCAGGCAAAGCCTGGCACCACTGAGGTGCTTCATTTTACATAACAGCATCAGGTTTTTATTCTATTCAATAGTGTCCATCTAAACCAGGATTCCATCTTTTTTAATATTTTATTTTAACCTTTAATAAATGATTTGAAATCTAAACCCATTTTTTTTTTTTTTTAAATCTCCATGCCTATGCACCAGTGAACCTTTTAGATATGGGAACTACAGAAATTGTTTCACTGGTGGATTTAGGCAGGCAGTCAACACAAGACAAGAAAGCAATCACAAACACTGAGATTTGGGAGGCAGATAGGATGGTAGTGATATCAATCACTAAGGTCATGGTCTCGTCATATCTCTACAGTCATTTGCAAAAGTTTAAGACCACCTGTTGGTATTAAGAGATTTCTGCCGATTGTGACAGCTACTGTCTGTCTATATTACTCACCTTCCTGTTGGTGTTGCATCATCCTACAGCGACAGCTGTTGATAGAGTTGGGGGAAGCATGTGATCATCAGTTTGCTTCTGGTTTTCATGCTGAAAGGTTTTGTATGTATTTTCTATACAGTAATAGTAAAATGGCAAAAAAGCATCATTAAGTGTTACTCAGAGGGCACAAATAGTGACTTATTTATATCATGAAGGATACTCCGAACGTGACATAAGCAGAAAGGTGAATGTGAGCAAGACTGCGATTCATAATACGATCATGAAATATCGAGATACAAATGAATTTAGCAACCAAAAGAGACATCAAGGAAAACAACTCCACATGATGACAATGTCACAAGGCAAATAGTTATGCATTCTCCGAGGAGTTCATGCAAGAAAATCAAGGCCTTTCTACATTAAAAAGGGTCTGGTATTAGTATCAGCACAGTTTCCTGATGTCTTAGCAAAGATTTTGGATTAAAGTCATATAAGCCTGCATATTAAACCTAGACTAACCTCTGTCATGAAAAAGAAGAGGTAATCCAGTTTGCGAAGCGTCATCAATCGTGGACTGCTGAAAATTGGAGCCAAGTTCTTTTTCCGACGAATCAATTGTGCATCAATTTGAAGCACATGTTTAATGACAAAAAGGCAAAAGGTTTGATGAAAAATACACTGTTAGCACCGTGAGACATTCTCCTAGTCAGATGATATGGGGTGCTATGTCAGCATCTGGTACTGATTCATTATCCTTTTTGACAACAGGCACTACCGTGACTGGACCTTTTTATGTGGAAATGTTATGTGAGAAGCTGTTAACTCATATGCAAGAGCACAGATACACAATCTTTATGCATGATGGTGCTCCATGCCACAGATGACAGTAAAGGATTACCTGCAGAGGAAAAACATAACTGTGCTTGACTGGCCCAATAACAGTCCTGACCTTAACCCCATCAAAAATTTGTGGACCATTTTAAAAGACAAGGTAGCAGAAAAGCAGCTATCAAATTCCCAAGCTTTAATTGACGCAATAAAGTATGTGTGGTGCAAAGACATTTCAAGTGACTACTGTAAATCCCTCATTGAGAGTATGCCACATCGTATTCTGTTCGTTATAAAAAACAAAGGTGGCCACACAAAGTACTAATTTCAGTCTTTTTGTGTTCTAAAGAATGTAAGTATTCATCTGTGGTGTAATTTTTTCAAATATCTCTGACTAGTAATTAGTTGTTTCTCTGAAAATCTTAATTTTCAATAAACTGATAGGTGGTCTTAAAACTTTTGCAAATGACTGTATACACAACTGTTTGTGAAATTTGCAACATCATGAAGGACTGCTGGTATGAGTGTGAAACTTACCAGATATGTAAAACAGGTTGGGACATGCAAATGATTAAAATGTCAGTGAAAATTAATATGCAGTTTTGGAGTAACACCCTCTGAACTGTCCAGACTTAGGTGTAAACAGCTGGCTCAAATGAGATGTCGCAATCAGTGACAAGCCGACATTGAGTTGAAAGTGTGTTTCTTGTGTCTCATTATGCCCCGTCACCGAAGAAGGTTGCATTATGAACACCTGATGAACTTTGAGCGAGGAAGTATTGTTGGGATGACAGAACCTGGATTTTCTTACCACGAAATCGACACTTGTATGGGATGAAACACCAGTATAGTGATGTGAACACTGTGTTAGTGGACAGATGTAGCTCGGGTGCACAGAAATCCAGGACACAGACTGCAAAATTACACAACTGCAAGGGATGACAGATACCTCTACTGCATGGGAGTGACCAATCACACAGCAACATCCATAGTCATGATAATTAACACAGCAATCAGACATCACTGAATTGACTGTAATTGCTGTTTCACACGTAATATCAATCACATCAGAAAACTTAAAATTTCATCACCGTGGAGCGGGAATCGAACCAGCATCTCCCGATCACCATTCAAGCCTGCTAGCTTGAAAATTTTTCAAGTTTTCTGATGTGATTAATATTACGTGTGAAACAGTAATTAGTCAATTTGCGATGCTTTCTGGTTGGTGTGTTACTTATCATGACGTATTGGCCACGCATTATGAGAATATTTCTTCCACATTGTATATATGTATACACTATATTGACAAAAGTCACCGAACACCTAGAAGAGAAACACAACATAGCATTTATTGACATACATTAGTATTGTGTCAGTCCACCTTTGGTCTTAATATGCATGCACTGACCCTTCGAGACATGCTTTCGACAAGGTTTTGGAACACAGCGATAGGTATGTGCTTCCATTCAGTACATAATGCTGCCACTAACTGTTGCTTAGTAGTAGGCCTTGGTTCCAAATTTCTTATGCGGCGCTCTAATTCATCCCATAGGTGCTCTACGGGATTAAGATCAGGGTTCTGTGCTGGCCAGTCCACACACAATACGGAATTATTGTCAAACCATGCAGTAACAGTCCTTGCTTTATGGCTTGGTGTATTATGCTTTATGGCTCGGTGTATGTGCCACAGAGTTGGTAGAACATAATTGTCCAGAATATCGAGGTAGATGTGCTGGTTAACAGGTTTGTCCACGATAACCAATGGGCCAGGACAATACCACAAAAAACACCCCCACAAAAGTACATTGCCAGCTCCAAACTTGACCGTAGGAACAGTACACTGTGGTAAATAGCGTTCCCCGGCTGCCGCCATACCCACACATGGCCATCCGACTGATGGATCATGTATCTGTCTATAGGACCTGTTTCCATTGATCGACGGTCCACAATAAATGTTCTTTACACCATGCTAAAAGACGAGTAGCATTCCGAGTCGAGATGAAAGGCTTATGAGCAGCCGCACGACCACGGTAACTCATGGAATGAAGTTATCTGCAAATGGTACGTGTACATACCGAGGTTCCAGCATTTTTACTCACCTGTACACTGAGGTCTTGTGCAGTACTCCGTCGATTAGCTGTATTGACTCTCCTGAGGCTTCAATGTCCTCTATCACTGATTTTCTTTGGTCTGCTGGTACGTTTTGCTGCTTCAGGCATGCCATGTGTCTTCCACTTATTCAAATAGTACATCCAAAACAGTTGACTTGGGTATGTTTAAACACCTCTCGGTTTCTTTTATGGACAACCCACTAATATAACACCCAATAATCTTTCCTTTCTCAAAGTCAGTTCTCTCCTGCCACGACATTTTCGCTCAACCTCACAGTGCGATATGATCTCGATCAGCTGCAGGCTTGTTTTTATACCATTTGCAGCTGTGCCATGCATCTTAACAATGCAGCGGATCATTTGCTTTTGAAGGGGTATCCGGTGACTTTTGTCAATATTGTGTATATGTATGTATGTATAAGACGTCCATAGTGTTAGAACAGTAGCAGAGCACTGTCACTGTTCAAGCTTTGTCTTCCTGTACAGTTTGATTATGTCTGCTTAACAGAGGAGTGGTTGCTAGCAGCCTATTGCTGCACATTCCTTTAACCTTCAACCAAATATGCCTCAGGCTGCAACGGGGTTTTGAACACAGACAATGGTGCGCTGATTGGGAACAGGTCATGTTTTCTGGCAAGTCACAATGCAACTTAATGCATCATGTACGAGTTCAAAGTCACTGGTGAAAGGCACCTTGCAGCTTCATACCAGCCCAATGCCAAGCATCACAGTTTGGGGCGCCATTGGGTTCAATTCATGATCTTGCCTGACTTGAATTGAGGAAACCCTCAACAGCTAGCGATACATCAGGAATGTTTTAGAGGCAAAGGTGATACCCTTCCTTCAGGGTTGTCCTGGGGCTATAGCATTTTCCTCGGCCACATGTGGCTCGAAATGTCCAAAACCTCTTCCATGGATGGCAGATACCACTTCTTCTCTGGCCTCCACATTTACTGGATATGTCCCCAATCAAACATGTCTGGCACATGGCAGAGCTGCCAACTTTTCAAAATAAAAAAGCGGGATATCAACGCACGTTCAACGGTACGTGTATTTACAATTTATAAATAATGAAATTATATATTATAGGTTTAAGACCCCCCCCCCAACCTGTTTCGGTTAAGTTTTGCCTTGATCTTGAAGATGACCCAAATGATGATAGAAAATGCGGAATTCCTCGAATCCACAGAAGAATCTCATCTATGAGTAAGAAGTGACTACAAAATTGAAAAACATTAATTTTATGGAAAATTAAATGTGCAATATCAATACTGCATTTCTCACTCTGCCACAAAACAATTTTACGGGGCATGGAAATGGAGCGGATTCTACCACCACAGGGAGATTAAATACCGATCTAGAAATTTATTTCATTTAATAAAAGGGGAAAGGGGTGAAAACGATTGCTCCCCATTGATTAGTTTTGAAGAAGTATGTATTAGAAATACGAAAGCATACATGTCATCAGAAAAAATTCTTAAAAAACATGAAGTCGTTCCTTTTCCCTATTACTGAAGATTTAAAAACAAGGAATATTATCACACACATGTACACAGAAAACATCAGAAAATAAAAATTAAATGAGGCAGAGAAAAAAAAAAGAAAGAAAGTCTGAAAAATTTAATATGAGAAAACGGAAAACGACATGACATTCTCACTGCTGCTACAGCAGCCATTTTCAGTGTGATTACGAATATTTGTGAGATTCGCTGATTTTTTTTTTTATCAAAACATCTTGAAAATATGAAAATAAACTTTACACAGATGTTTAATAATGTTATTTCACTGAGATTTTCTATTTCCATAGCATACTCGATGTTTTCCGTAGTCCGTAGCAGTCTGGCGATTTCCATAGTAACTACATAAAATCCGTAGTACTTGGAGACTCTTAACTTTTCTTCCCACCAAGTGGTTTTACTTCGCTTCAAACGGAACGGTGTGCACGGAAAATTTACTGTGCTGTAGTCTCGACGATGATGACGGGACATGGCGGTTCTGCTACACAATGGCACAAAACCTGCCTTTTGTAAGAAGATGGTGCAAGATTTTTGTTTTGGCGCACACTGGCATAGAATTCCTATCCCTACGTGAGGCACCGCACAAGCACTGTGGATGTGAAGTCATAAACCAGTACTTTAACTTTCCAAGTCACTGACAGGCTTGCTACCATCAGGGGCTAACGACCTTGGCACTTGAAGTGCTGTGGATTAACAAAAAAAATTTGTTCCCTATTCGCTACAGACTCCCACAGCCAGTGTTGATGCTGGAGAAAAATGATGGCTGATATCATTAATGAGGGAAAAAAATACCATGCATGATAAATAAACAAAAGAAAAAAAATAAGAAAATTACAAAAGCGGATTCTTTTTTTAGAAAAATCGGATTTCCGGAAAATATTTTCGAAATGGGACAAAATCCGGGTAAACTAGGACACTTGGCAGCTCTGGACAATGGTAGCTAAGCGACTGGCACATCAAGCACCGCTGCCAGTCTCTACAAATGAACTTTGGTTCTCACATAGAAACAGCCTGGCAGGCTATTCCCCAGGACAATATCAATAACCTCTTCCATTCAATACCATACTATGTAGTGGCTGTTATTATTGCTTGAGGTTGCTTCACATGACACTGAGTTTTGAACCGAAAAACTCTTGTGTAGCTCTAAAAATGTAATCAGTTACCTCCTGCAACATGAGGAATCAGCGATATATCATTTGGATAGCTAGATTCTTTCTTGGTATTGCAATTTCCACAAACAGTAGTCTATATGTTATGGCACCGATGTGTATATGTTCAGCTGATCAACATTAGGAATAATACGTGGTCTGAATAGCCTGTCTGGCTTGATCCAAAATGCTTAAGGGAACAGCAAGTAAAGCAAACAGCTAATATGTTCTTACATGTAAGGTCCAAATACGTTTAATAGTACAGGATACTGCTAAGTTTTGAAATTTCTAACTGGTTGACCACTTGTTGTAACTTCACTCCAACCCCCACCTCACCTTGACCTTGATTGACATCAAACAGAGGTCATCGCTCTTTCCACGTTTATAAGTGAGTCATGGAAAAATTCTCATTGGCCACCACCGAGAATCGAACCCAGGGTCTTCCAGTTACGTGCCGGATATGCTTTCACTGCACCTCAGCGGCCTCGAATTCCTCCAGACTCGCACACACTAACTGCCAAGCCAATTTGGCAGGTTGCTTCATGGGGACCAGCAATGCTGGTGATTCACCAAAGATGGAAAGCAGCAACTGAACAAATAATTAGAAGGCGAATGAATAATTAATACAGACATTTGACGTGGACCAGGAACATTAAACAGAGGTCATTGCTCTTTCCACGTTTTTAAGTGAGTCACTGAAAAATTCTCATTGGCCACCACCGGGAAATCGAACCCAGGGTCTTCCAGTTACGTGCCGGATATGCTTCCACTACACCACAGCGGCCTCGAATTCCTCCAGACTCACACACACTAACTGCCAAGCCATTTGCCAGGTTGCTTCACTTTCCTAAATCCAGTCTCGCGCTGATTGACAGTGATTTAGGAAAGTGCCAAGCCACTTTTTTTTTTTTTTTTTTTTTAAGGACTGCACTCTTGGGACTGTAACAGTAAATCCAGAATGAGCTCATCATTTTTTTTTTCACCAGTTCCATGTCCTACAAACCCAAGTGTTTGAAAAATAGCTAACTAGAGGGCATGGAAGTTACAAAAATTAAACAAAACAGAGTACATACAAAGATACATATCACTATGCTGTTCTCTGAGATTCAGAGGTTAGCTCCACAAAGAAATACAGACTACTAGAAAAATTTCTGATTACTATCAAACTTCTACATTCACAGCATTCTTGACACACAACTTGGGCTTCACTGACACCCATCATACGATATACACAAGACTTTCTATACTTCATATTCATAATATTTTTCTCCCTCAGACACTCCTAAACCTGACCCTCCCACGGCTTCCTTGGCCTTCCTCTGCCTTTCCTTCCTGCCACTTGAGCTAAAAAAATTCTTAGTAAGCATCTCATCACTCATTCTTTCAACATGGCCAAACCACATTTTGCTTAACATTACACAACTGAACACATCTTCATTCCTCACACAATCAGAATGAGTCTTGAAACCTCCCATAAGTAACGCATTTCTCCAGCACACAACTGACTCCTATGTTTCTTTGGTAGTACTCAGGTTTCACTGCCATACATCAGAGTAGGAACAATTTCGCTTTCATACACAGCCATACGGGACTCTCTTGAGAACCCATCATTCCTGTGAAAAACCACCTAAAGCAGCTATGACTTTCAATGAAGAATTCCCTTGCCTACTAATTTCACCATCCAATTTGTTCTCTCTGTCAAACATGCTTCCTAAATACACAAACTCATTCACCTGGTCATTCACTGTGCCATTTAGGCTTCTAATACATTCAATACTAACAGTTACTCACTCAAAAACCATAACTTTGGTTTTTCCCTTATTTATACTCAGTTTGAATTTCATGCAAACTTTGTGTATCTGGGACAACATACTCTGCAACTCACTTTTGCTCTCTGCAAACAGGATTGTGTCATCAGCACATTGCCCTAACATAAACCAGTATTGTCCATTTTGGCATCATGCATGCACGCATCCATAAATATATTAAACAGCCATGGTGACATTACACAACCTTGTCTGACTCCTGCACCAATGGAAAACCATTTTGATAAAACACCCCCAACCATTCACTCATACACAAACTCTACTGCAAGCATACATTGCTTTTACACTATTAAGTAGATTACTGGTAACACCATATTTATTAAATACCTCCCACAAAAGTATTCTATTTACTCGGTCATAAGTTTTCTCTAAATCTATGAAGGAAGCAAAAACTTTCTTACCAACAGCCAGATACTTTTCAATCATCATGCGCAATGCAAAACTTCGGTTAGTGCAGCCTTTACCAGGCATAAAACCACTTTGGACATCCACACTTTCTCTGATGCAAGACCACATACTTTTTCAATAATGACCTTATCAAACACTTTCCCTTGTACACTCAGTAGGCTAATACCACGATAGTTCTTGCAGTTAGTCTGATCACCTTTTCCCTTATACAAGGGAACAATGATAGCATCCTTCCAATCCCGAGGGACCATTCCTAACTCCCAGCACAACTGGCAAATTTCAGTTAACCAGTCAATTACAGAGTCACCACCACATTTTGACATCTCAGCAGTCATGCCATTAACTCCTGGAGCCTTATCATTCTGAAGAAATTTTTGAATTTTACACACTTTTTCTCTTGAGATCCCTCCTCGCTTCCATCTTTCACTGCAACACCATCTGCTTCTGCCTCAGAATCATATTTGCTTTCTTGATCTAATAACCTACAGAAGTATTCGCCCCATCTTTCACTTACCTCATTGGGCTAAAAACAACTTTCAACTTTGTTTCCCCTATTTTTCTTGAGTCTCGTGTACTTCCAGAAAGTTGTTTCTATCTTCCCAAAAAGCCAATTCATGCCTTTCCACCTGCTCCTTCCTATCTTTTGCCTTACTCTGGCAAACGAGCTTAGCTGCCTCACGCTTCTTACAACGATACTCTTCCTCAGAAACTCTACCTTCCAACATCCCTAAATATACTTACTTCTTTCTCTTCACTGCCTCTTCAAGCATCACCTCTATTGTTACCCACTATTGTGGTGTCACAGACCTCTTCAGCAGCAGTGACAACACAGTTGTTAAAACATTCCCACTTCTTTTCTACATCCCTCTCACATGACTCAGCTCCTTCAGTCGTTCTCTGAGTAAGTTAGAGTAACACTGATGATCTTCAGGGAGCCTTTCAGCCTTTATTCTTTCCATCCTAGGCCTCTTCCTATTCTTTTTCCTCCAAGCAACATTCAATTTCACTTGTGATACTACCAAGTAATGATCAGAGCCAACATCCGCACTTCTCATCCGGCAAGTGTCAACAATGAAGTGCTTCAGGAGCTGACCATAAACAACAAAAATCTGTAACACTCTTTTGATCAAGAGTACAATTTTCCCAAATATATGTGTGGATATACTTGTAGTTGAAAACGACATTACATACACACAAACCATTTTCAATGCAGAGTTCAATTAATCTTTCACCATTTTCTTTCACACAAGGATCATAAAACTTACCCAGAACATTTTCAGAAATCACATTCTGCATACCCACCCTAGCATTGAAATTCCCTGCTATTATAACTTTCTCTTTAACACCAAACTGGCTCAAAACAGCTTTAACTCATTCCAGAAAACTTCCTTCCTATCAGAAGGTTCCGATTTATAAAGAGCATGCACTACAACAGTTACTATTCTCTGAAATTTTACTTTCAAACGAATCCAAAGAATTCTCTCACTTATGCAACTATAGTGAATCAAGTCATTCATCTTCCCATTTAAAATCACCCCTACACCAGCCTGTCCTCTCACATTATCCAACACTCCAGACCACACACTCACCATTCCATTCACTTATTCTATCCGAATTTCCATTTTTTTTTTTTTTTGGTTTCACTTACACACAACACATCCAATCTATAATCTAGACTTATTAATTTCTTCAATCACCTTATTCATCTTTCCATTTATACCTCTAGTATTCCATACACCAATCTTACACTCACTCAGCTGAGATCTCTTTCTTGTATGTCCTTTGGAAATTCCAGTTCGATTCTGTGGTGGACTGTCCTTCTCAAGTGCGGTAGGTTCACCATATCCTACACTAGAGTCCAGATATTTGTTTCTTTGTGTCTTTTTATTCAGGTAAGTACACCAGTGTGGGGGATTAGCCCACAACTGATGGCTGCAGTTGGTCATTTAACCTAAGGATTCCGGAACAAAACCCAGTGAGTTGGGGTCTTTTTGCCAATGTAACACAGAACTAGCTGGTACCTCTCCAAGATTTACAGAGGCCCTTGTTGCTGTTCTGTGTGACACTGTTGCCCAAGATCCATATTTTGTTTCTAGGGTGTAATGACCACCACACAATGATGTAAAAAAAAAAAAAAAAAAAAAAAAACACCACACATGTCTCATCCAGGACTCAAACCTGAGCCGAACTCATACGACTAGCCCAAACCCTATGCCTCTGACCACTTGATTACCTGATATAGATTTGCAGAGAAGTATCACTGCTATTGTTGTCACCAAAAACACTAAAGTACAGTAATTTTAAAATGTTATGCATTGTTAAGTGTTTTATCTTAAACATTCCACCTATAAATATGAAAACACAAAGTACTCAGAAAATATATACATATAAGGATTTCTTATAGGACACATATGCCAGGACAGAATCTAAAAAAAAAAAAAAAATGGATTTTCTGCACTTTGAAAGGAAATATGAGAAATACTATATGATAAAAAATAATCTCAAATTGCACTTGTTTTGGGGCATTAATACTGGACATAGTAAAAATCTTGTAAGGAATGATAAGATACTTATTTTGATTGTGGTAAAAAGTAATCTGGGAAAGACATACTTTTACAGGTCCAACTATACTTTTCAATTGGTCAAAATATAGTACACTACTTAACTGGGATTGTATCTCCACAACTTAAAATTTAATGCAAAAGACTTGTGATGATCATCATCAATATTTTATGATGATGTCAAAGATCATCATAAAATATTGATGATGATATTTGACATAATAAAATATTGATGATGATCTTCGACACTTTACTCTTCCTCTAACACAGCAGACATAATCGGAATGATGTAAGAGTAAGCATGATATTACAACCAGCAGAAAACATATTTAAAACTTAATAATCATTTATTTGTATATTGTGAACAGTTCATTGCAATACAATGTAAAAAAAATTGGCAATAACTTTTTAGTTTGCTATTACACTTTGCATGCATGAATAAAGACAGTGGAGGGTCCAGAAATTTGGGGAGGGGCTGTTGCGAGACCAACTCCCTATAATTTTTATGCACGCTTTTATTTTGTGTCAAAACAATTATCATATAAACAAATAAAAATTCCCATACCATCAACAAATTAAAAAAACAACAACAGGTTTTTCTGGTATACAGTAGCATTTGGTAATATTTATTTGGTTACAAAGTTTGATCTGTAGTGTCCTTTAGCTGACTATCTCAAAGGTTGTACAGTTGCGTACATATACAACAGACAAAAATATAAAAAATTACACAATATCGAAAACAGTTACACAGGTGTTTCACAAGCAATCTTGGGCTGCTGCTCATATGTTTAGCAAGATTTTTCATTTATGCATGTAATAGAATATAAACAGAAAGAAAACAGCACGAAAAAGAAAGAACAATATGACTTATGCAGATCAAATTAACAAGGTTTTTTTCCCTTTGCCTCCTCTTTTAATCAAATAATTATTATCACATGAATAAAAGTATGTCTGCCTTTTTATATTTTGATTCAAGTGAAAAAAAAAACATTGCGAATGTCTTTTTTTCTCTCAGTTGTTAAATGAGCAGTGCTGGGACTTATATGGAATTCTGTTTGTTCATATTCTAGTTTTTGAAAAAACCCTCCAGTTTCTGTCTGTATTATTGATAAGATGTCTTACATGATTTCTCCTTTTTTCATTTCATTTTCAGTATTGTGAAATGGCAGTTGAACACAGAACAAAAACACAATCTAACATTAAGACAACAAAGGAGAAGCTAAGCTTGCTTAAATTTTAAGAACTTTTCCTGGGGTTCTGCTATATGTGTACATATCTGCACAAACTTTGAGACAGTGGAATAGGAGACTTAAAATCACAGTACAGAACTCAATAAATATTACATACATTATGTACCAGAAAAACACACACATTTAATTTTTTTTTTTAATTTTATTATAAGGTGACATTTTTTTTTACTTGTTTTGGCACAAAATAAAAACATAAATATGATGGGGGAGGGGGTGCCACTCCAGTATCTGTACCGGCATATAGATGTGAAAAGTCCTATAAAATTTGATGAGATGCATAAAATGGTGAACTTTCAAATTTCAAATAGCGAGAGTGACCGATTCTGCAATAAATTTTTTTTATACCACAAAAGGTGGTTTAATATCATGTGACAAGCTGTGTCTCCAAAAAATTGCTGCAAAACACAATAACAGATTTACTTACAGCACATACATCATGACCATATGTGTAGTCCCAAATTTGTTTCTCAACATCCCAATTCACTGCATAACCCTGAAATAAAGAAAAATAAATAAATGGTAGGGGTCAAAAATCAACAAGTTTTTCACTATCTCCTGAATTTCTTAAAAAAAACTGAATTGCAATTAAAATTATACTGATTACATAAGTGCACCGAATTAATTATTTCTTTGACATTGAACTTCAGTTCCAAAAAACTTTAAATGGAAAAAAATACAGTCAAACCTCGACATGTCGAAATTCGACATCAAATTTTTTTATATCAAAAACGAAAAAAAAAACTGTTTTTCTTAAGCATTTTTTATTCCACTAATGTAAAAAGCACATCATTAAGACAATTTTTTTCCCTCACTTGCCTCATTAACTCTAATTTTTTCCCCCAGCTTAATTCTTTCATTTTCGAAGACTTCAAAATGCTACTTCAAAATCCCATTTTGACTGGCCTTTGGCACTAAAAATAGATCCCCACCTGCAACCCGCCACGCTAAAAATAGAATCCCACCTGTACCACCCCGCCACGCTAAAGATAGATCCCCAGCTATACCCTGCCTTCTGCTCTCCTCCACTTTGTGCCACCGACCTTCACCCCCCCTCCTTGCTCAGTGCAGGAAGAGAGATGACCCTTTCCATCATTCCCTCTCGCTAGCAGGGGGCTTGGCCAGTGTCCTTGCTCGCTATAGTACACTGACTTTCAAATGCATTGAGCAAATTGCATTTTTAGGTCTTGCGCTCATAAACACTTAATTGGCTACCAAACGCAAATTGAATGTTCTCTCAATCAATGCAAAGAAGCTAGTAATAGAAGAAGTAGAGAAAGGAGGAAAAAAGAAATAAGAGATTGCAAAGTATTGGGTTGTCGGAAAAGTCATGACGTATTTTGGCACCCGATGGCGGTTGGGCAGTTTTGGAAGTACTAGAGGCATGGCAGCTCTGTTATCGCTATGGCATTCGACAGGTGCCAGTTCCAGCTGCAGTCTAAAAGGAATAGTGAACGATTTGGTTGATTTGCAGAGATTTGACATCAAGTTGAAGATGGAAGACCAAACTGTGCATTTTCGCCATACTTTACTGTTTTACTTCCATAAAGGGAAGAACGCACATCAAGCTTGTGAAAAGTTGCGTAAAGTGTACGGTGATAATGCTGTACAAGAACGCCAGTGCCAGCGGTGGTTTGCAAAATTCTGTGCTGATGATTTTGATCTCAACGATGCTCCTTGGTCCGGGAGGCCAACCGAGGTTGATGATGACCAAATCAAGGCATTGATCGAGTCAAGACCACGTTACACCACACGAGAGATTGCAGACACATTGCACATCCATCATTCACGACCACCTGAAGAAGATGGGATATGTAAGCAAGCTCGATGTGTGGGTTCCTCATGAACTCAAAGAAGCTCAATTGACGGCGCGTATAAACATCTGCGATATGCTCCTTAAACGTGAGGAAAACGATCCTGTTTTGAAGCGACTGATAACTGGTGACGAAAAGTGGATTGTGTACAACAATGTGCTGCGCAAACAGTCTTGGTCCCGAGGCGCTGCTTCGCCTCAAACGACATCCAAAGTAGACATTCATTAGCGGAAGGTTCTGGTTTTAGTGTGGTGGGATTTTAAAGGTGTCGTGTTTTTCGAACTCCTACCACGAAACCAAACAAACAATTCGAATGTGTACTGTAGGCAATTGGATAGTTTGAATGAATCCATCATCCAGAAACTTCCAGAGCTCGTTCATCGTAAAGGTGTTGTGTTCCATCACGACAACGCAAGACCACGCACAAGTTTGATCACCTGCCAAAAATTATTGGAGCTTGGGTGGGATGTGTTGCCACAACCAGCATACTCGCCTGACCTTGTGCCATCAGCACCTTGTACAGTTTTTCGCCACGAAAGAAAGGTCCTTCTATCAACGAGGCATTCTGCAGCTCACTGAAAGATGGCAAAAGGTTAACGAACAAAACGGGCAGGATATCATTGATTGATCTTTGTTCTTTCTATCAATAAATGACCATTGCAAAACATGGCTAAAATACGTCATGATTTTTCTGACAACCCAATAGTTCGGCATTCTGACCAGCACATTATCCACAATTTTTAAAAATAAGGAAAGTATCCTACAAAACTGTGCTGACCAAGGAAAAAGAAAAAAAAATAGAAGTGCAGAGCATCCTAACCTAGAGAGATGTTTGATTATGTGGATTACTGAGTGTAGAACCCAGAACTTACCTCTTAGCGGAAATATCATAAAAGAAAAGGCAAATAATTTCGCTAAAGAATTGGGACATGCAGACTTCAAAGGAAGCAATGGTTGGTTTGAAAATTTCAAAAAAAGAAACAACATAACTCTCCTCACAACGTGTGGTGAGAGTGCAAGCGTTGGAGAAGTTTGTGCCAATTTTGTAAAGACATTGGATTCTATTCTCAAAGATTATGACCCAAAAAATGTATTCAATGCAGATGAAACTGGCCTATTTTTTAAATGCCTGTCTGAAAAAAACAATAGCCATTAAAGGTGAATCCTGTCATGAAGGTAAAAGAAGCTAAGAAAGAATAACTTGACGATGATGGGCAAAACACGTAACAATATTAACAAATAAAGGTAACTTGATCACGCTAGTTACGTTAAATGAAAACTTTTACAAAAAGTTCGTAAGTTGGAAGCTTTGGACCTTATCTTAGGTCTTCATCACGCCAATGGAGGACTAAGATTGTTGCCAGATTCTACATTTGAATATTTCCTATTTTTGTTGCCGAAACTTAGAATTGATCTCCAGATCATCGGAATGTAGAGAGGAGATTCGGAATTGCAAGTCATTGAGTTGAAAAAAATCTGGCAACAATTATTTTAGTCCTCCATTGGCGTGATGAAGACCTAAGATAAGGTCGAAAGCTTCCAACTTACGAACTTTTTGTAAAAGTTTTCATTTAACGTAACTAGCGTGATCAAGTTACCTTTATTTGTGAATGAATAACTGCTATTTTTTGCAAATACGGATGATTCTGAAAAATTGAAACCATTGATAATAAGGAAATCCACAAAGCCAAGATGCTTCTCTGGTGTTATATCATTTCCAATGGACTATCTAGCAAATAAGAAAGCATGGATGGCATCCAGCACTTTCGAAAATTGGCTTAGAGTTACACAAGAAAATGACTAATCAGAAACATAAAATTGTTCTTTTTATTGACAATTGCAAAGGCCATAATGCTATACCAAAAATGAAATCTGTGATAGTTGAGTTCATGCCCCAAAACACTATGTCCAAATTAGTCATTGGACCAGGGTATCATCCTGAGTTTTAAAGTTAAATATCAACATCAAATTGTGAAAAAATGCTTATCCAACATTGAAGAAGGAAAGAAACTGAATGTGAATGTTTTGCAAGCAATGAGAATGGCTGACAATAGATGGAATGATGTGACTCTTTTAACAATTTTAAATGATTTAAAAAAAGCGGGATTCATTAAGAACAGAGAAAGTGACCAAGCAAACAATACTGATGATGCAACTGATGATTGTGTCATTGAAAATCCTTCATTACATAAAGACTGGAGTAATCTTGTGAAATCACTGAACCTTAATGAAACAGACACATTTCAGGATTTTGTTGAGCATTTTTTGTCGACAGCACTGTCGACAAGAAAGTTGCAAAATGTGGTCATTGGGAAGACGAAGAAATCATATCTCAAGTGACAGCTTCCGGTGTGATTTCTGAAGAACAGGAAGATGAAACTGAAGATTTCCAGCCAGATTTGAAAATGTTGAATAAATAAGAGCAATCAGCAATGAAAATTGTGCATAGATTTATTGAATTTAGACCGGGTATAACACTGAAGTGCCAGAAAAACTGGTACACTAGTCTAATGCTTGGTAGGTCCCCCACGGGAGTGCAGGACTGCAGAAATACGACGGGGCATGGACTCCATTAGCTTCTGGAAATGCGCTGCAGGCAATGCACACCATACTTCCTGCAGAGCGTTTTACAATTCGGGTGTATTCCGAGGTCTCGCATTCTTGTGTTCGATAGCGCGTTGCATGGCATCCCAAATGTGTTTTATCACGTTCAGATCTGGGGACTTGGGTGGGAATGGCAACACCCCAAACTCAGATGAATGCTTCTCTAACCATAATGTGGTGTCCCAACACTTGTGTGGTGGTGCATTGTCCTGTTGGAACAAGCCCAACCCATCAGCATGAATGCAGAACATGAACGGGTGTACCTCGTCAGAAAGGATGTGCACATAGCGTTGGCCGGTCAGTGTCACAGACGTTTGTAGACGTATCAGGGTACCAGTGAAGTCCAGCTAAACACACCCCATGCCATTATGGACCCCCCACCAGTCGGTACAGTTTCCTGTTGACAGGCGGTATCCATGGCTTCATGGGGTTTGCGCCACACACGAATCCTTCCATCTGCCCTATACAGTTGGAAACGTGACTCGTCAGAACAGGCTACTTGTTTCCAGTTATCAAGTGTCCAGTGGCAGTGTTGCTGTGCCCAAGTGAGGCGCATAGCTCTGTGTTGTGCACCCATCAAGGGGACTCGAGTTGGGCGTCGACTCCCAAAGCCCACATCGTGCAGGGATCGTTGCACAGTCCAGACGCTGATACTTGTTGAGGCTCCAGCATTGAATTCCGACGATACCTGTGAGAGTGTTGCACGCCTATCACGTGAAACGATTCTTGACAGTTGATGATGGTCACGTTCACCCAATGTCTTTTTATGGCCACACTGGTATCGTAGGTTGGAGGTTTTGCCGGAATTCTTGTAGTCACTGTACACCCTTGCAATGGTCGTCCATGAAAATCTGAACTTCGTTTCTATCTCTGAAATACTATGGCCCATCTCACGAGGGCAAACTATGACACCGCGGCGTTGAAAATCGCTTAAATCGTTATTACTTGTCATTCTCATGCCGAAAACAGCTCTGACAGCTGGCAAGGATGTCTATCGCTTTATATACGCACTAGCGGACGCAATCGAGTGCGCACATAGGTGACATTGCTATGTATTTTGCATAAGCTCGCCTGTACCAGTTTTTCTGGAACTTCAGTGTAACATCTGAAACATCTGAATAATTTTCATGCTCAAATTATTTGATACATTTTTATTCCTAAATTAAAAAGGAAAATGCATTTTAGTTATACAATAAAAACTTCAGAGTAAGGTAGTTTCCAGTTGATTACTTGTCTTTTTCAATCAGTGGGTGGAGTTTGAACTGGCTTTTTATGAGCTACCTTTCTTAACATTTGTGACCTGAAAATCACAAATGTTAAGAAAGGTAGCTCTTTGACCTCCCTTTCAATTTTAACCATCAGCAATAGGTCCGCGGCTCCCGATTGGCACAATGTTAAGCGAATCGCCCCATTCAGCAATCGGCATGCCCTCAGATACTGCGAAAGCATTGAAATCTACCTTACCCCTAACACCTGTAATACTGACACCTTTTAACATCCCTATTATTTGGAAAGCTATTTTGAAATCTGGCAACAACTGACATTTTTACTACGTGTCTCATTCCATGGCTGATGAAGGTAGAAGTCGCTACCGAAACATCCCGCTCTTAATTTTTCAACGTAACTTACGCGTGTGATCACCATTTCAAGAATTCTTTTAATGTTTTGTGTGTTCCATGTTTTCCTGCCAATTCTTCTCACTATGACTGTCTACAGCGTTAGTCGGAGCAGTGAGCTTCCATGCCGCCACCCCTAAATGGATACACTTGATAAAGATTGCCCCTTATTTGAGCCCTAAAACCACAATGCTCCATGAGACTTTGGAGATCTGGATCAACAATAACACCTGCAATGAAGATGTTTTGGCAGAACTTTCTCACGTGTGGCGCACACTACTCCATGACATCGGATAATGATTTATATTTCCTCACATGTTTTGAGCAAGCCTTATGTTAACTTTCAGTGTACCACATTTGAATTTAATCTTTAAGAACCTTACTTTACCTTAGACGTTACTTCAGCCTAATGAAGCCATCTGTGATGGTGAAAGCTGCCATTTATTGTCTACTTATTTAAATATTCACCACACCAATTAAATGGATTTCTACTTTCTAATCGTTCTTGGTTAAAGTTACATGTTGAACAGTAAGCAAGATAATGGCTTGCCTTAAAAATCATGTAGTTGTTCCATGTATTCACAAATAATATTTCTTCCACAATCTTGAACTACAGATAATTTAAATCAATTGAAATTTTAAAAGATGATATGTAATACACATTGCTGAGATTCTGAATAGTCATGACAATCTGCAGACAGAACTTTCCGCAGATGGTTCAGGGTGACATCTTTTAACAGGGTGATGCTCAGCCTCATGTGATGAGCATTGTGTGACATCTTAGCAGTGTGCTTCCTAGAGTGTTTTAACTCAAAAGGCTGCCAGGTGTTTTCGTTTACCACTCACTGTTCACATGCCATAAACATTTGGAAGTTTTCTTTTGACGTAGGATTACATCTAACTCCACAGATAGTATGGGGTGACTTACAGCTGACGGCCTGTGACAAAAATAGGTCCCAATTAAAATCATTACAGCATTAAAAATATATGCTGCACAGTAATCATGTTAGCATACATTCGTAAATGGCATGCAGTCCAATTTGTACTGTGCAATACATCATGTGCGCGATACTCTCCTCGCTCTCTGTGTGAGGGGAGATGATGCAATATTTCTGGGCATGCCGCTGCATTTGACTCAAGTCTATCTTGGCAATTGTGAGCACAGCACGACTGTGTGTGGTATTGCTTTAAAGCTCTCGACAAGATCTATTTAAATATACGAAGAACATTTTACATTGGTTTGAACTGAACATTTTAAAAATTGTTTTCTTGTGAGCCGGTGAGCACTTTTGACAATTTGCGGTTTATCTGGACAACCGCGAGTGCAAAATGATGGTGCACAGTATAGTTTTAAAGCTCTCGACAAAATCTTTTCAAATATATAAAGAATATATCACAGTAGTATAAACTAAAATTATTAAAAATTGTTTTCGTGTGAATGGGTTAACATTTTCAACAATGTCACGGAATTCACAGAATGAACGCAAGCAAAAGTGGAGAAAATCAAAACGAGAGGCAAGAGCAAGTGATGAGGAATGTAAGAAGCCCAAGAAGACTGCAGCCCAATGAACTAAAGAGTATCGAGAATGCCTGAAAGCAGCCACCACCAAACAAAAATCCAACAATACAACAGATCCGACATGAGAGCCAGCGACATGGTGATATACAAGAAGAATGGTGCAGCAATGTTGGACACACTGCACATACTAAAGAATGTCGAAAACAAGTTCGATGAAATATTCAAATACACCAATACCTATGGTGATATGTGCGCAGCAGAAGTGATCATCAACAATGCAAAAACGTTACTCGAGTCTGTTTACATCAATTCCGTCACCTCCTTCGACAACCAGGAAATGTTGATACTCAGTAATCTTGTATTATACACACTATAGGTTTCAGAAGCTTTCCTGCTACTGACCAGAAAGGGATACGGCAACATACCGATCATTATGTTGGGCGATTTCAACTTGAACATCAAAGACAAAGTTACTTAGAGATTCAAAGAGTTTATGTCCCGAAATCTCAGCATGGATGTTGTGACCGATCTCAAGCAGAGCACCACGTTGGGTAATCTGTGTATCGATCTGCTTTGTGTTCGTAATGTATCTGGCATTATTGGTAAAAATTATGTAAGCTACTTTTTATATCATAGACCTGTGTCGGCTATAACAAATTAAATAAATGCTTTGAAACCATACTTGACTAGTTCATTTCAACTGTCCAATCTACAAGTCGTAGTCCTACGTTCCAAACTGATGGCTCAATCCTTCCTGTTTGTTTGTTTTCTAATTGGGCTACATAATTTTGTCATTCCTAATATTTTTTGTTTTGCTTTTCAATACCGCCACCCAGTTTTAGTGATTTACAACACTAATGTGCGAGTTCAACAAATACTTTCCTAGACAAGTAAGATTTGCATCTAGGTCTGACTAAAAATATATTTTGGTTCAGCTGGGAAAGTAGCTTTTACAGTGGTGAAAATGAAGGCTTTTAACCAGTCGTGCTACTTTGGAGGGACAGATAGAGAGAGATATCACATGAGTTATCTCCCCTTGACAGCGAATGCATGAACATGTTGTGCAACACCACCAACTACTGTTACTTTTAGTACCATGAACAATTTCATAAAAATCTTAATTATTAACTTTATTCTTGTTTTTGTATTTATTAGTATTTTTACATAGCTCTCTGCACTTAGAGCAGACAACTCCCAAAAATTTCTGGAATAAAGTAAAAACCTACTCTACGACCTAGCTGTTGTTTAGATTAGCATATAATGGAGCTCTCTGTCAAATGCATTCTCCAAATCACTAGACATTACATTCAATGATGCTTTTTAGCATGTCTTTTGTAAACAGATCATGCTTATGTTACCCGTTTGTCCATCTGTCCGACTGTGGACACCATAACTCTGAAACTATTAGTCTGATTTGAAAAATCCTTTTTGCATTAGGAAGCTTGAAATATGTGAATTATAATCCCTTCGTTTTGTTTCGTTTTTTTTTTGTTTTTTTTTACGATACACAATTTTGCTGCTAGAGGCCTTAAATGCAGATGATATTGAATTCAAAACACATTTTATTCCATATATTTCCTTCTAAACTTCGGATAGACAAAAATTGTTTTACCTTTCGATTCCATTTATGACGAAGACTATTTTAGATATAGTCACTTTTTCAAGTTACTAATAGATTTTCTGCTAGGGGGCATAAAATTAAATTGTGTTTTCTTTGATATCTCTGCTTCTAAAACTCTAATTTGAAAAATTCTTTCTCCAGCAGATACAGCTCTTGATGGGAAATCCTTTGCATATAATTTCTAATTTTTAGTAAAGAATGGTTTGGCCACCAGGGTGCATAAGTGTTAATTTCCGCTTCTGATTTATCAAAATCTGAGCTTTTAAAATCTCGATTGAAGAAATTTGTTCGTGGACTGATACCACTCATGTCAATAAAACTTTTTGGAATATTTTCTTCTTAAAATAATGTCATGGTTTCTACACCAGGCGGTGTAGATGTATATTTTACTTTTGTCAATATTTCTGCATATAAGTGTCTGATTTCAAAAAATTCCATTTTTGTTGAATAGCGTTTTAAGTGTGAAATGTTTTTCATATAATTTTAAAATTTTCAACTAATTCATAGACTTTCCACTAGGGGCGTAAAGGTAAATTGTGTTTTCCCCAATATCTGTGCTTCTAAAACTCTGATTTGAAAAATTCTTTCAACAACAAATACAGCCCTCTTGATGGGAAATGCTTTGCATATAATTTGTAATATTTGGTAAAGAATGGTTTGGCCACCAGGGGACATAAGTGTAAATTTTTGCTTCTGCTGTTTTTACAGCAAAATCCAAACTTCTAAAATATCGATCAAAAAATGGCTCCCATTAAAAAGAACTTTTGAGAATACTTACCTTTTAAAATAATGAATGGTTTTCCCGCCAGTGGCGTTTATGCATACCTTACTTTTTTCGATACCTCTGCTTCTAAGAGTATCATTTGAAAAACTCTTTCTTTGTCAGAGTGTTTCTGCTGAAAAAGGTTTCTCATATAATTTCAAATTTTTCTTAATGCACAAGTCTGCCACCAGAGGGTGTAAGTTAATGTTTCCGTTTACTTGAAATTTCTGCGGGACTAAATATCCAATTGAGAAACTACTTTCTTCGGTCAGATATTACTAACTATGCAAACTCTATGTGCATATTTTCTTCCCAAAATAATGCCCAAATTTGTGGCTAGGGGTGCAAATGCTTAATCTATTTTTTCAATATCTCTGCTTCTACATGTGCAATTCAAAAATTATTTCAACACCAGATGTCATTTACCTTGTAGAACACTTCAGGCTAGTACACTAACTACTGTTTGTAAAAATTGCAAAACCAAGAAGGAACCATGCAATTCAAATGAAATTTATACCACACATTACTGATATGACTGTACATATGTGATTTAATTTTCAGAACAATACAACAACTTTTACATGCAAAAATCAGTATCTTGTGAAGCCTCTGTGAACTGCAATAAGAGCTTCTAGACAGAGTGGCATTGAATCAAAAAGGCTCTGGATGGTGTGCTGGGTAATTGCTTTCCAGGTGGCATGTATGCGAGTCCACAGATAATTGGTACTGACCGCTGGAGGACTTAGATGGGCCAGTTGCCGAGTGACCATATCCAATTCATTCCGTGTCAAATCAACACAATTTTAATATGAATTTTAACTCACCATCTCAGATTTTGATGAAACTTGGCACAGAGGTAGCCTGCATATAGATGAAGAAAAATACCCAATTTTATTAAAATACATCGACCCATTTTGAAAATACGGCGATGTGAAGTTGTCAAAACTTGCAAAAAACACCCCACTGCCATAACTTCAAATTGCTGTATAGCAACTCTCCTAATTATGCTAAAATGATGGGAGAGGTGTCATTTTACAGCATTTTCCAAGAGCTTTCCTATGATATACAACACAACACAATATGGGTTTGAGATGAAAACTGTTTTTCAAATTAAAATTAAAAATTTTAATTTATCAAAAAGCGCATCTTCAAAAAATTTTGAAAAATTATATACAATTTCACTTCACATTCATCATCATCATCATCATTGTCAACCATTTTCAATCCACTGCTGGACGAAGGTCTCCCCAAGTTTCCTCCACAACGGTCTGTCTTGTGCCAGTCTCTTCCATGTCACTCCCAGCATACTTTCGAATTTCATCCACCCATCTTCCATGTGGTCTTCTTCTGGGTCTTTTCCTGTCCCTTGGAATCCAATCTAAAATTTCGGCTGTCCATCGATGGTCTGTTCTTCTGGCAGTATGTCCAGCCCATTGCCATTTCAGGGATTTAACTCTGATCATGATGTCTTCCACTCTTGTCATTTTTCGGATCCACGTGTTCCTCTTCTTATCTCTCCTGGTTACACCAAGCATGCACCTCTCCATGCTACTTTGAGTTGTCTGCAGCCTTTGTATGTCTCTTTTAGCTAAGGTCCACGTCTCAGCACCATACTTAAGCACTGGAAGGATGCATTGATCAAACACTTTTCTTTTAAGATATAATGGCATATTGCTCTTGAAAATTATGCTGTTTCTTCCAAAAACTCTCCAGGCAAGTTTTGTACGCCGATTAATTTCTTCACCAATGTGACCCTCACTTGATATCTGCTGTCCAAGATAAACGTACGTGTCTGTTATCTCCAGCTTTCCTCCATCAATCGATAAATCTTCATTTCTTGTAAAAGCATTGTACATCACTTTTGTCTTCTGAAAGTTCATTTTTAATCCCACTTCTTTACTCTTGTCAGCAAGTTCCTGGATCATACTCTGTAGCTCTGATGGGGTAGTTGCAAAAATGACTATGTCATCAGCAAAACGAAGGTGGGTTAGATAATCTCCATTAATCTTTATCCCTTTGTTTTCCCAGTTCAGTGATTGAAAGACATTTTCCAATGCGGCATTAATGAGCTTCGGAGATATGGTGTCACCTTGTCTCACTCCTTTTCCAATTTTTATGTGTGTTGTATTTTCAAACAGCCAAATCTTTGCACTTGCATTTTCATAGATGTTATTAATAATATTAATGTATGCATCTTCAATACCGCAGGATTTCAGAGCCATTGCAACTGCTGATGGTTTCACCGAATCAAAGGCTTTCTCATAATCGATAAAAGCCATGCACAATGGAAGTTCATATTCCCTCGCTCTTTCAATTAGTTCTCTCAGTACGTGGATATGATCTATTGTGCTGTAGCCACTCCTGAATCCAGCTTGTTCTCTCGGTTGAGCCATGTCCAGTGTCACCTTCAAGCGGTGTGAAAGAACTTTAGTGAAGATTTTATAAACCACTGATAGGAAGCTGATAGGTCTGTAGTTCCTGAGATCCTCAATGTCACCTTTTTTATGTAGCAGGATCATTGTAGCGTTGTTCCAATCCTCAGGAATTTTCCCTTCATTAAGGCATCGAGTGAAAATTTGGGCGAGTACTGTTTCAATTTCTCCACTTGCTTCTTGTATGATGTCTACAGTAATTCCATCTTCTCCTGGAGCTTTTCCTCGCTTCATGTTCTTGATAGCATGTGCAACTTCTGCTGGAAGGACTGGAAGAACTCTGATACCTTTCATGATGTCTGGAGTACATGTTTCATCTCTTTCATATAATTTGGAGTAGAAATCTTTCACTCTTGTCAAAATTTCGCCTCTATTTCTTGTTACAGAACCATCTTCTTTTCTCAGTGCCATAATCTGTTTTTTTCCCTTACTGAGATGTCCCTTTGCTATCTTTAGGCTTTGGTTGTTTTCAATTGCTTTCCTTATTAGTTCACAGTTAAATTTCCTAACGTCTTCAGTGATACTTTTTCGTACTGTCTTGCATAGCTCTATATATTCCACTTTGGAAGTCACATCTTCTTTAGTTGTCCTCATCACTCTTCTTTTTTGCATCAACATTTTGGTTTTTCCTGATAATTTGTTCACATACAATTAGTTCTTAGACCCAGCTAATTTTGTTGCTGTTTCCATAAGAGCTTTGGTTACTTTTCTGTTAACTTCAGAAATATCCACTTCTTCCGATGTTAGGCCTTCTAAAGCAGAGAATCTGTTCTTCAGTTCCAATTTGAAGGTATTATGGTGTATTTTAAGGTTGGTTATGTCAATACATTTTGTTTGTCTTATGAGCTTGCTACGTTCGAGTTTAGTGTTGAGGTGCATCTTACATCTCACCAATCTATGGTCACTGCCTGTGTTGAACTTGTTTAGCTCACTGCAGTCTTCTATGACGAATTTTTTGTTACACATAATAAAATCAATTTCACTTGTCGTCCCATTTGGATGTCTCCATGTCCATTTCCTGTGTGGCTTTTTCTTGAAAAAGGAGTTCAAGATGAAAAACCCTTCTGCCTCTGCAAACTCTACGAGAGTATTTCCATGCTGGTTTCTGTTGCCGTGACCGAATTTACCTACTGAAGTTTCATTCTGTTGCCGTTGCCCTATTTTTGCATTGAAATCTCCCATAATTATCTTCAAGTGCTGCTTACCTTTATTATTTAGATGACGAATTTCCTCATAAAATTCTTCAATTTCTTCTTCAGCATGACTTGTGGTGGGTGCATAAGTTTGAATGATCTGAGCCTGGTATCTTCTCGAGAGTTGGATAAGGAGTCGTGCAGCTCTGTCAGAGGAACTTTCAACTTCTACAACTTTATCCTTCAGTTTCTTGTTTATTATAAATCCAACACCACTAGTTCTGCCAGTATCTGTCCCACGATAGTAGAAGAGATGTCCACTTTTCAGTTCAATGAGATCTTCTCCTTTTCTCCTTACCTCACTTAGCCCGACGATGTCCCACTTGATCCTTTGTAGTTCCTCTTCCAATTCAAGAAGCCTTGAATCAGAAGATAGGAAGCGTCCGTTATACGTAGCCAAGGTCAGCATCAGATGGCAGCCTAGTCCGGTCCTCCAGGGATTCTTAGCACCCTCTGCCTTCATGTCGCACTGGCCGCTGCCTTGGCCAGGTACATTCCAGCTGCCGGAGACTGAGGGCCAAGATTTAAGTTGTGGAGTCATTTTGGAGGGGTTTGGCCATAACTCACCACGCTGGCTAAGCGGGTTGGTGAGTGTGGGATAGCATTTCCTCTAATCCCGATGGTATAGTTATACCGCTATTGGCGGTCGTCAGAGCCCCTTTAGTGGGAACATTATTGTTAACTAATTCCCTAAGTATAAAAGTGGGACTGTCATGGGTTCACACCTTTATAAAATTTCAAAAATACATATTTTACTAAAAAAAATGACATTTTGTAAAATTTATAGATTTAAGCGGAAATATACATAACTTACCCATAAATAAATCTTCACTTTTTCATAAATTTATTTGTAATATATTTAAAATGTAACTAGTGACTATGACAGGGTGATTATTCTATTAGAACTACTAAAAATATAAGTTTTTTTATGAATGCAATTGTAATCTGATGTCATTCACTATAATAGAGATGAGGAACATTATCCTCTTTAAATAATGCAAAGATTTTCCGCTAGGTGCGTACAGGTCGAAAGCTTTTTTTCGCTATCTCTGATTAAATGAGGTGTATTTGAAAATGTTCTTTTTCCTTAACATAGTTTTTTCCATGAAGAATATTTTTCACCTATTTTCAAATTTTCCATTATGCAAAATTCTTCCACTAGCAAACACAGACTCGTATCATGTTTCCTTCTATATTTCTTCTTTTAACTATTCGATTTGAAAATTGCTTTGTTTCCGATACCTTCCTTGTGCTATGAGAAACTTTTTTGTGCTATTTGCCAATTTTCACAACATGCTTTTCAGCTGCTGGTGGATCTAAGTAGATGTTTGTATTTCTGGATGTTTTAACAGTTGTAGGAACTGGTTGATTGTTTTCCTAACTGGTTCTATTAACTTTGAATAGCTCTGATAAATTTAATTAGAGTCGGAACGAATTCAAAAGGTGCTCATTACAACCAAAAATTTGGTGTCATCTTTCTTGTTCTTTGTATTACTTCATCAATTGTATGAAGGCAGATCTGCCATATTTCTTTCCAGTATACATTCAAATTGCATAAATTTGGACTCATAAGCACATTAACTTACATACCAACAAGAAAAAGACTGAAGTTATCAGTTGAAAGCTTCCTTATTATTATTTTTTTACATAAGTGTGATTTTTAAGTTTTAATACTTGTTAAATTTAAAATTGTCTGTCATTTTTGCCCTTCCTTTCAAATCTCTTAACTAAAATTATTTTCTGTATTTCCACAGTATGCGAAATTAGTTTTATACCCCAGCAGTTATTGCAAACCTGAATATAACAACCCCCTCCCCCTCACGAATAAGTTATCAAAACACTGTTCTTCAATTTATTCATCTGAAATGATTTCCTACTCAAATAACCTTTTAAATAGATTGCACAAGATGTCATAACCTTTTGGACCTAAAAGCATTCCCTACATTAACAGGTATATATGATGTAAAACATAAAAAAAGCTTGAGAGTTATTCTATAAGCATGAAACTTAGAAAGGTCTTAGGGCTGTGAAAAAGCCTTTCCACACGCATACATTTCATCATTTTTGTTTCCACGATTCATTCATACTGATAATGTGGAAAAAATGCAGAAAATTACATTGAGTTAATCCATGAAATCAACCAACAGCTCAATGAATTCATGACAATTCTCACATCATGCCTCCCCAAAACAAGATAATAGTACAGTGAAGTAGAAATCCCCCAAAATGTCGTCATGAAACAATCATATATTTACAAATAAAACACATTTTAGTTAAGTGAATAAACTGAAAATAAAAAGCCAGTTCAAACTCCACCCACTGATTGAAAAAGACAAGTAATCAACTGGAAACTCCCTTACTTTTAAGTTTTTATTGTATAACTAAAATGCATTTTCCTTTGTAATTTAGGAATAAAAATGTATCAAATAATTTGAGCATGAAAATTATCAGAGACCTGAAAATCACAAACTTACTTTTTGGGAAGGATATATATAGAACAGACCAGATACATCTTTGCAGTCATCTATCTGGTCACCAACAAATTGCCGCCGACGCTCACTCTTAGCTTTGGTAATGCAGTTTGGTATAATCCTGTGGAATTAATGGAAATAGTTAATTTTAAAAGGTCAAACCACCATATGTATCAGCATTTATATTACTTTCAAGTCAGAAACTGATAATTTAGAACATGAGTTAATGAAAATGCATGTATACAAACAGAAATTCATAACAGAACAATTGCTTCAAGATCGAATTTACATCCTTTTATCAATGAACGTTTCAGAGTTGGCTTTTTATTTATTTATTTGTTTGTTTTATTTACGCTTTCCAGCCATAGGTTGAAGAAGCGTATATGCTCCAGCTTTTTCCGTCCGTTTGTCTGCGCACGATAACTCGCATAAAAATGGTTTGATTTCGATGAAATTTTAGCATGTGGTAGGGGACCACCTGGGGACGAACCCTATTGAAAATGGGTCAAGTGGGGTCAAAGGTCAGGACATAGGAGCGGGATGCATTCCCTTACATCTTATTAAAGAAGCAATTCTTGTATTTATGTAAATTTTATTTTGAAAACAGCTCCAAGGATTTTGATGAAAGTGGTCAATCTACCTTTTTCTGGTACTAGAAATCGATTTAGCTTGATCTTGACTTTGAAAAAAAATTTTTAGTGGGTTAAATAACCAGTTCGAGTTACCACGTTTTTAGTGTCATGGCGTCATTCTATTAATGTTTCCCATTCTTAGAAATCTTATGACGTCACACTCTCGCAACCATCTACTTCATTACGTCACGCGTTGTTTATGGATTCTATTCAAGTTTTATGACGTCGCACTCTCGCGATCATCTGCCTCATTATGTCACACGTGTGTGTATTAAGCATTACTTCTTTTTCTTCTAGAACAAAAAGTGAGTTGTGTCAGTTGCTTGGAGTTGATGTGTAGTACAGTATAAGTAGCGGAACGCTGATTTTGCATGTTTCTCCTTCAAAATTTAAATTTAATACAGCATTTTTTTTGTTACATTTTTGAATAGTCACTTGATGATGAGCGTATCCTCAGTGTTAAGATACGATTAGTTCATTTTTATTAATTACTATTAACAGAGTGTCACGTGAATGGTAAAGCAATATAAAAAATATGGCTGCTCGACCCCCTGCAAAACATGCACGTTTCAACTTCAATAAGAAGAATACGGCACTGTTGGAACAAGAACAAGCAGAAGAAGTAAATACAGAACAGCTCGGACATTCAAGAGCTGATGGTTTCCGACCACATTCCAGTCTTGAAACACATGACCTTCTATTGGAAGAAGATCAGCCTATAAAAAGACGATTCTGAGCAGCTAAGGCGAGGAGCATGGAAATAATGTCCGAAGTCATTATCACTCTCAATGAATCTATATCGGAAGAAAACCTCGATCAAATATGGCGAATAAATAGACAGCGATAAAGAACCCATATTACCATAGGGTTCGATGAAGAACCCCATGTTAACATTTATTGTTTGGTGTTTCATTTTCGGAAATAATAAAAACAATTTAAAAAATTTCTTACTCTAACACAAATAAAAAATTATCATTCATCTTTGTTTTGATGTTTATTTCAAATTAATTGGTCTCTAATTCGTCTATCATTATTAATCTTGATGGTTTAGACTTAGCATTACAATACTTGGAAATAACATATATCAAAATATAAATTTTTTTGTGCCCTCATCCCCCTTTATCCGAGCGATGCTCTGTGTTCCTGACATTTGCCCTTACGCGGCATAACTTGCGTAAAAATGGTTCGATTTCGATGAAATTTTAGCATGCGGTAGGGGACCATCTGGGGACGAACCCTATTGAAAATGGGTGAAATGGGGTCAAAGGTCAGGACACAGGATCCATTCCATTGCCCTTATGCGTTATGACTTACGTAAAAATGTTTCGATTGAGACAAAACTTTTCATGTAGTTCCGGAAGTATACTTCACCAGTTCTGTTGAATATCATCAAGATGGGGTCAAAGGTCAGGTCAGAGGAGCGAGATTTATTCTACAGTCATTATCCTCATAACCTGAGTAATGATTTCTGGTATGTTGGAAAGCGTATCATAATCAATGCATTGCATGATTTTACTAACTTGTGTTACAAAGACCAGGCTTGGCCATATAGTGCCAAGAACATGATGAATCAGGATTTCAAAGATATTTTTTAATCCTAATTTCTCCCCTAAGTATGCATACCATTTCGATAACATGGTTCTAAACAGTTCAGGAGTTTTGACTTTTGCTATAGCTACCAGAAAAAAGCATATGACAATCCAAAAAGATCTCTCTTACTTGAAACAAAGACAGCATTCCCAGCTGCATTTCATTTTAATTTTCATATGATTTTTCCTACAAATCATATTACAATATGATATATTATTAAAATAACCAATCACTTATCCAAAAGATAATGGTCACTTTTCTCCTTTAACACTTCAAGCACATCAATTATCATTATGTAATGTTGTTGGCCTAAAAGGTTGAAAGACTGCTTGCCTATGAGATTTATTTTTCCGGGCATGAAACATCATAATTTCCCTTCTTTTTTTCTTTTCTTTTTTTGTTATTTACTGGACAAAAAAACGCAGGTTTCCCTCTTTCATATGAGACGTAACTATAGCTCGTCATCTCCATAAAAACCTTACAAACATACACACCATACCATTCATTCATACATTCAGTTAAAAACACTATGTACATATCAAACAAATATCTTCGCTCTTTCCACGTTTATAATAAGTGGATGAACTCTAGTTATAAACGTGGAAAGAGCGAAGATCTTTGTTTGATGTTCCTGGTCCACGTTAAATGTCTGTATTAACTATGTACATAATTACACTATTTACATTCCCAGGCAGTTAAACCTTTGTCAACTGTGACTAAAAAAGTACTCTATCTGTTTCAAACTCCGTGCTAACCCTACTGCAAGTGCCAACCTCATTCAGCCCGTCATACACAATCCTCTAGCGCTTTCAACAGGCTACTGTCATCATCAGGAGGCTGCATTTTTTGTCCAGTAAATAACAAAAAAAGGGGGGGATACGATGTTTCATGCCAGGAAGAATGAATCTCATAGGCAAGCAGTCTTTCAACCTTTGAAGGCCAACAACATTACATAATGATAATTGACGTGCTTGAAGTGTTAAAGGAGAAAAGTGACCATGATCTTTCGGTTAAATGATTGGTTATTTTAATAATATATCATTAATGAATTGCATGTAAATATGCGCACTTTGTTGGTGTTTTAATTCCTTAAAAGTGCAAATATTATGATATTACAATATGTTATTTTCCAATTATCAGATAGAATTTCAAGCTAGTGCCCCCCCCCCCTCTTTTTAAGAATAATAATATAAGCCGGTTACAATACTATGCTTTCATTTCCCAGGATAGAATTGAAGTCTTTCACTGGAGCAATTTACAACCTAGAGTTCATCCACTTATTGCTTACTACTGTGAAGAGTCAAATGTTTAACATTTAAGCTTAGTCACAGTACTGTAATGTGGTATATATCATGATCCTGTGGCTGTTTATTTATATAAATAAAGATGGTTGAATCCTGAACACCATTTCAACATGTCCTATAAAGAAGATCTACTACTTTCTTCTGTGATGATGCATTTTCACATTATAAAGACATTAACAACTTCTCACCGTAAGGAAGACTTTGGTATCAATGCAGCACAACACAGTGCTCTAACACATCCTATAGAACTATAGAAAGGTGTCTTGTGATAATGTCGGCAATACTGTTAAGATGTTAGCTGCTTGAGAAAGCTTGCAAAACTCATATGAAAGGCACGTTATGATTCCTCACAGTACTAGGTGTTTGATGGGCAAAGGGGAGCATGAAGCAGGTTGCATTTCAATAAACAAAGAAGAAAAACTGGTCAAAATTTTGCTCAGAAAATTCCAACTTCATTTCTGGGACACGAATATTCACAATGAACATTTATTAGGTTGCTTTTGCCATTTTCTTCATATTTTCACCATATTATTTAAATTGCCGGTTGCCAGCACGACCTCTGTATGTGTGTGCATAAAGGAAAACAAAGCAAAAAAATATGTTTTAATAAGCAGTATTTTTCATTATGATAACTTCTGCAAAGCATAAATAGAAACACTTGAATATATTCACACTTAATGTTCAGAATCACATAAAATTTAACACAGCAGGCGACTACTAGCAATTTATAAAGTACTACATGCTCTTTTGATGCAGTCAAGATATCATAATATTTAAAGTGGTTATTCATTATTGTTTCAATATAACAAAATTCAAATTCCCTAGTACAGTGAAACCTCTTTCATGGATACCTACAAACAATGGTAAACTCAGAGCAATGGCAAGTGTTGGTTGGTACAGAACAACTGTCAGAGGATTAATGTTATGGATAATCTCCAGACAATGAAACCTCTTCACAGTGGTCAACAGACAACCCTGCCAGTCCCATAGGAGATCTAATGGACACCTTGTTTCTTAGGACTTGACATAGTTCTTTCAGTACTTCGGTGAGAGGATAAGATGAGGTCAAAAGATATTATGAAAGGAACTGTGCCTCGGCCAGCATGAGTTGGATTACGGAAGGTACAGTGGTGCTTTTAAATGAAAAGGAAAGAGTAAAAGTTCAATTTTTACATGAAGAGGGCTTCAGCTTATGTATATGTTTCAGTAGCATCTCCGGACATGAGGGAAGAGTTGCTGATACCTGGAATGTTACACGTTAGCAGAGTTATCTCTAGGCTTGGTTCCTTGAGGTTCTGTTTCTGGTTTCTGGAGCACGGCTCGCAAACTGTGCAGTTACACTTCATAGTCTAACACTTCTTGTTTTTTCTTATCCTTAATATCCTAGCTTATTATTCCTAAGAGCTGTTTAAAACCAGGCGTGTATAAGGCATTGCTTTCCAAAAATCCTCTATGCAATGGTTAATCTAATTATTATATTGGGTTCCATTCAGCACTTGGAGAAAGCACTGCAACTGCTTCTTTTGTGCATACAGTTCATGCGCTTATTCGGCTGTTCTGCAAACACAATAAACTTGCAATTTAACTTAGGCCTAACCACCAAACAATGGCCACTTTTTCCCAGTCCAAGAAGTGACCATTATATGGAGGTTTCACTATACAGTGAAATTCCATTAACGGACACTTCTTAATAGCGAACAGCTCTCTATAACAGACAATTTTTTATTCCCCTGCAGAAATGTATGGCTTCTTATGGGACATTCACTTCTTAATAGCGGATATTCTAAATAACGGATGCAGACATACTTAAAGTACAATATAACAGACAATTTGCTTTCAATACTAGGAATTCCTAGAGTGTGATTTGCCTAAACTCGCAAAATTTTTCCTTTTTGTTATTTTACCTTTCCTCATTCTTTATCTTGACCATTTTGTTCCCGAGGCCTAGTAAATTTTAAGGTGCTAAGTGCCCCAGGTAAGTGGCCAAAATCACTGGAAAAAGGATTACTGTTCGTGCTCACCAGACTGTCCGACCCTCTCTTTGCATACGTACATCTGACCAGGAGAAACTGCCTTCTAGCTCTCTTCAGGTGCTCCCAATGGGGTGAGACCTCAGAAACAGAGACCAACGCCCGAAGCCGGGTAATTCGGGAACGGCAATCGGATTGAAACACATGCAAGCACAATTCAGGTGTAGGTGGAAGGGACTCACCTTTTGTTGTTTGGTAAGGTCAAGGTCAGTGCCCAGGGATCAATTTCAAGTCCAGATTACGAGAAATCACATTTGTTTGCAACAATCATGTAGGTTTTTCTCATCAAGTGAGCTGTGAAGCAAAGATTTCTCAAACATCGATTTTAGAATGTAGCACAAACATAAGCGCTTGACTCTAAAAGAAAAAGTTGAAATAGAGGAGCTGAAGGAAAAGGAAAGATTAAGTGTGTGCATTTTAGAAGATAAACTGGGCATTGAAAAAACGCAAGTGAGTGAAATCTTGGAGTCTTGGCAAGATTGTAATGGCAACCAGAAAATTAAGAGCTTTCCGTAAAACTGATGGTTTAGCTGTTTACCTATGACTGGTTTTGCTGCACTACAGCCAACAAAATTCCCTCATCAGGGACTTTAATTCATCAAAAGGCTTTAGAAATCGCAAATGAATTAGGATTCACAGAATTCAAAGATGCAGGCGGCTGGCTAGAAATTCATTTAGAAAACAAAATTCCACAAGAATGTAATAGACAAACAACAATACTTGATTATTTTGCTTCTTGGGTGATGGATATTTTCAAGTTTACTCTATGTATTGCATTTACATACTTATACTTACTTATCTTTTAAACTGATTTTACGTTATAAACATAGTACATGCATACTGTCATAAAGCACGATTTTCTTAAAAGAGGACACTTCTAAATAATGGACAGTTTTTTACCCCCTCTGATATCCCCTATTCAGAAGTTTTACTGAACTACTATTACCAGATTTCTAAATATCACAAAGATCTTTGAAATGCAGTATTGCTTGAAAGGTATATATCCCAATAAGATTTAATATATCAGTTTCTTATCAGGCTGACAGCAACAGTTTTCCTTTATATGACTCATTACACACAATATCAACAAATGCATTTCCAGTATTAATTATGCCATGAAATTCTGAAAAGAAAAAAATTTAGTCACATGTTTAGCACTATTGACAGTTTATCATTCATTCATTTTCATTCTTATCAATCACATCTGTATGCTCATAAATGGGTGTTCAGGATTACAAGACATTATACATAGATACAGAATATGGTAAAATAAACATTCAATACTGATTAACCTACAAATTTTCTCCATATCTGTTGTTCAAATGTAGAAGTTCCTGTATCTAAGAAATCTCACTCCCTCTATAACTAATGGACAATTTTATTTTTCTTGATATGAATTAATAATGCTTCATGTGTTTATCATATAGCTCTAATTTGCATGTTCATCTTGGGTATCCATGTAAAATATCAAGAACTAATTGAAAAGAATACAGGGTGATTTACTATAAGCATATCTGATTTTAAAACAAAAATGTCCAGAATTTATATATATATATATATAATTGTATGCACTTTGACAAGCAAGCACTTTTATTAATTTTAAGTTATGGAATTGAAAGTTAAGTTGCTGGAATTAGTAAGAAAAAAATTGCTTTTGAAGTCTTGTAATATCAAGACTGATGAAATTGGGGGAAAAAAAAATCTGGGGGAGCGATTAGTTTTTACACTTCAACAATCTCACAGTCTGAGCACCCAACAGCTGACGTTTGGAACTGACATTGATACAAACCTTTCCTGCCATCATAACACAAAATGCTAGGTGTATTTTTTTCATATGTGCAAGTAGCTATACTTAATGTGAAAAAGCAGAAGCAGTCGAACTTCTAGAAACACTCAAGCTTTAAGACAGGAATTCCCCAGTTTGTGCAATATATCAGTATTCAGAACTATGCTTGAAAGTTGATCCAAAGAATGCCTGTCAGGGAGTCATAGATAGCACTGGTAGCTCAGATTTGACATAATAAAAATGTGTACGGCAAAATGAGCCAATGTTTGACGTACAAGTATCAAAATGCAACCAACCAATCATTTTTGTGGTGCATAATGTGTCTAAATTCAACCCCAATCTAATCAACTGATATTTTGATTGAAGCTGACCACTCCAGTGGGATGAGAGAGCATGGGGCGAAAAAAGGAAGTTTATGGCAAAAAACATACTCCACTGCACCGATACTTATCTAGCCTATAAAATAACGGACCTTCTATTTAACTGATGGTGCTTTACTCTCTATCCCCATATAAATTCAATATTTTATACCCTTTCTTATATTATTAATTCATATTGTACATCTTCATTATGTGGCTGAAAAACCATACAATCCGACACACATAAAGAATAAAGTTTGCACAGGGCACCACGAACGTTTTTAAAGCCTTAAAAGCTGTTTTAACATTGACTTTCTTCCGCATTAAAATCAAAAGCACTGCTCAAAAATACTCTGGAGTCACATACCGCGGCTCAGAATCCGTTGGGTACCCTACTTTTTCCGTGTATCCTCCATTATCGTGGACTAAAATTCTAGAAGCCATGTCAGCTTACCGCTTTAAAACTTAAAAATAAAGACATTCGCTCATGGATAAGCACGGTAGCACGCTATATAATGTTTACCGTTGTTAGGGTGAGTTACAGTTACGGAGACGCATAAGCATTAAGCATTCAATTAAGCATTAAAGCAAAACAGCATGTAGAGGGCGCTTTGAATTTTTTTTTATTGAAGGTTTAACCAAGCCTGAACTCTATCCTATCAGGATGGAGTTCAGCTTAAACAGCGAGGACAGAAAAGACGAGTTGGGATGCAGCGCTATCTATTGACGTTGTTCGCATTAACAAACTGATTCCGTATCATTATTTACATTTGAGATTTTATTTATATTCACGAACAGATGGATATTTGTATTCTCAATTCGTAGTACTTGGGCAAGAGAATTTTTCTGCAGGAACAGGTGTAATTTATGTGTAAATCTCATTCCTCCTTTATTCTTCAACGATCTAGGGCCGAGATTTTGGTAAATGTGTAGATTAGCGTCTTAAATTATTTCGTCGGAAAAATGTTAGTACTTGGAAAAAAGTGCGACGTAAAGATTTTAGAGTATGGAAATTAATGGCAAATGGTGCAGAAATTTCGTATCTTAAATGTCTTTTAAAGATTTTTATCGTAACATTTACCTAAAAGTTCGATGCTGTGAAGAGGCACTGCCGTAGGCCTAACGTATCGAACGTATAGGTAAATGTTACGATAAAAATCTTTAAAAGACATTTGAAACAGAAAATTTCTGAACCATTTGCCATTAATTTTCACAATCTAAAACCTGTACGTCGCACTTTTCTGAAGTACTAATATTTTTCCGACGAAATAATTTAAAACGCAAATCCACACATTTTTTTTTTTTGACTGGAGGTTTAACGACCACCGTGAGCAACTCAAATGGGCTATAAGCAGTCGCCCGTCCCTAATTTTGGGTCACTGGTTCCAGGAAAGGGAAAGAGCCAGTGCCGTAAGACAAACACAACATCCATGCCTGACCGGGATTCGAACCCGGACCCCTTACGGAAAAATGATCAGAGGCCAGCGCCTTAGACCACTGCGCCACCGGGGCGGCAATCCACACATTTACCTACTATTTTACTTAATATGAGTTTATATAGCCGAGGTCTTTTTCTAAAATTGAATTAGGTACGTAATTATCAGAATGAAAATGCTTACCACAAACAACAATTGAAGGTAACTTGTCATTTGGAGCAAAATCCTGACGAAATATTTCTTTCAGCAACAGTTGCTTTAGGTTCTGATTTGAGGGAAACTCATGGAATGAAAATCCCACGTTTTTCTTCTTAGAAGATGTGCACATCGGCACAGAGCAGTAAATCATTTAGAAAATGGGTTGGATAATGTTGTGAAAACAACAGTTTGGTTTTAAAACTAGAAGTTTTTTTTTAAAAGAAACAGGAAAAAACGACGAACATACACAATCCCGCAATTCAAACAACGCAGAAACTGAGGTGTTTATACCTTGGGACGCAGTGCCATCTAACGGTTGAAATCGTCCCTAACTCCCATTGGCCAATCACCAAAAGTCTATTGTCTTCAACGGTAATGTTACAGCCTGATAGGATCCAGTTCAGCCTTGGTTTAACGACCACCGTGAGCAGCAGTCATCCGTCCCTAATTTAGGGTCACTGGTTCCAGGGAGGGAGAGAGCCAGTGCCGTGAGACAAATCCATGCCTCACCAGTATTCGAACCCGGACCCCTTTCGAACGAATGATCAGAGGCCATCGTTTAGACCACTGCGCCGCCGGGGCGGCGAAATTTGTTTGGCGGAACCTAAGACATTGGGCGGAACTTTCACAAAAGACTTTAGAGAAAGTATCTGACTGAAGGATTTTATTTCCGGAAAGATTTAGACTAGAAATGCCCCAACAAATTATGAATTTTACCTTTGCAAACGTAAAATAAAATTTAGAAAGAAATTATGAAATTTAAATGTAAAATAAACTGGTGTCCAAAATTAACGTAACAAACACAACTTTTTTTATTGCTTAGACCACTGCGGCACCGGAATATGTATAAAACGAGATGACTGATTTCAAAAAATTTTCAGAGATCTGCATCTGGAAATAGTTAGTCGACGTACCCAAGCAACATTGTGGTAGCTCGTATTCTATAGAAATATGCAAAATGTCATCGATATGTCTGTAGCCAGACAGAGAAGTTGTGAGGGGCGGCTGAAACGGGATGGTGATTGAAGTACAGGATGAAAAGGAGGTAGGGGCAAAACATAATAAAGGACGGCCACTGGAGTATGAGGATGTAGCAGACACGTGGACGTGACTCTCAGCATGGCAACGAGCCTTAGTAACGTAAGTGAAGGATAACCAGCTCCGTTGAAATGATGACGTCTTACTTTGAAACTTTAACTTCAGAGAGCAAAATGCGGTATTTGTAAAAAATTAAAGAGATTGAAGGAAAAGATCCTTTTGTGCTGAATGCAAGTATCTTCGAAGGTGATGCTAAAAGCTTTCCGAAAGTGCAAATAGTAAATACACTGGCGGAAAGTGAAAAAAGAAAACCAAGAAGGAGACGTCTGATACCAACGAAATTTATACAGCATAATAACGGAATACAGAGAATAACGTGATCAAAACATTATGGCAAAATACAGCTGTATTTGCTGGTAAACTGAAAAATAACATTTCCATGTAACATGGTTAGTACGAGGTTAAACCGCCATGAACTGCGTCACACTGTGCAATTTTGGCATGAAGTCTGTCGTACAGATGTTGGATGTAAGTTTGGGGTATTGAGTTCCAAGCAACCTCAACCTGGACGCGTAAATCGGGGATGATCGTGGCTGGCCGTAGAGACCGGATAAGTTTTTGTCCCATAAAATCCCACACGTGCTCAATGGGGGACAAATCCGGTGAACGTGAAGGCCATGGAAGTTGTCTCACACCCTGAAGTTCATGTTGCGTTGCACGTGCCGTGTGTGGGCGTGCGTTATCTTGCTGGAAAACACCACAATGGACCGACCTTACAATAGGCACAACAACGGCCTGAATGATGTTGTTGATGGAGAAGGTGCTGTTTAACGTACCCGGTATAAACACTAGTTGTGTACAGGAGTGATAGCTGATCGCTCCCCACACCAGGAGACCAGGTGTAGGCCCTGTGCGTTGCTGGCGGACGCAAGAAGAATGGAGACGCTTCCCTGTGCGTCTGCGAACACGCATACGGTCATCGGAGGCTCCCAAGCAGAATCTGCTTTCATCGCTGAACACGACAGATCGCCATTGTGTTCTCCAGTGCAGACGATGGCAACACCACTGCAGCCGTTCCTGACGGTGGGCTGGAGTCAGAGGTACACATGCCAGAGGCACACGTGCACGTAGTCCTGCATCCAGTTGACGGTTGCGGATTGTTCGCACAGTCACCTCAGGTGCAACGGTAGCTCGGATTTGCGTCGCAGTGGATGCTCTGCTTGACAACGCCGCTCTTCTTATGCGTCGATCGGTCCGCTCATCAGTCCGTCTGTGACTCCCGGTTCCACGTTTTCTCGTGTGGGAATGTTCCTCGGACCATCTACGCCACCATCGTACCACCACCGATACTTCCCGTCCAATTCGCTCCGCAATACGACGATACGACAACCCGGTCTCGCGGAGTCCGACTAGACGACCTCGCTCAAAGTCCGATAACTTCTGAAATCGTACACGTCTTCCATGTCCAGGCATTGCAGCTTCTTCAGTGTCTTCGCTCCGTGCGCCGACGACTGATTACATTCACTTCGCCGTACTCCTTAAATACCACCGACGATAATTTGCATATTATGCCGTGCTGTGGCGTAAGCGCTCACCGGTTGGTCCCAAATTAACTTCACACCTACGTCAACTCGACCCCATTAACATATGTAAATTTCATGATCGTCCGCCAATTCCTTCTTGGTGTTCTTTTTCACTTTCCGCCAGTTTATTTTCGATTACTTCATCTTTGGTCGAAGTGTCTGTACCGTAGAACAGTTCAAGGCGTAAAAAAATTTCGAAGCATATAACAATTTCTCGTCGTCGGTATTCTTTTACAGGTTAATTTAGTACGATCACAAATTAATTATGATCAGTAATTTATGCAGAAAATGGGCACTCTGCCTTAATAAGTTAGGTTTTCTTCCCTCCCAGGTGCGCAGACATGAGCAAAAAGAGATAGGTTTTCTTTCTTTCCAGGAAGCGCTGATTTTGGATAAAACTCCCACTTGAAAGGTTCTATGCCTTATTGAGAGTTTAACTCTTCAATAAGAAGTGCCTTTCTAAGCTATGTGAAGCGATTTCCAAGACTAGAAATATGAGTACCCCCCCCCTTTTTTTCCCGTAAAATTGTGGTGAAAAAACAAAATAATTTTGCTAGGATTTGTGCCCTATAATCTATTTATCCGTAAATAAATTTAGCGCCATTACACCGGCCTTTAAACAGACCTAAACACCAAAGAGAATTTCATCTGGACAATAATTTTAGCAATTATTTGCATTTTCCCTCAAAAGTGTGCTTCTGCTCCAGGTAAAAATTCAGGTGTACTGAAAATAAAATCAACGGTAGTTTGGGGAGAAAATATCATATAGAACAAAGTAGTAAACTAAAAAACCCCAACACCGACAGCCAAATAACCTTAAAAGTGAAAAGTCGAAAATCCGCAAAAAAAGAATGAGTCAGAGGAACGGTGTACTCGAGCTCTAAAGAATAAAGAACAGTTAGAGATTTGATTCTGACCAAAAGTCAGGTTTGCTAACAAATTAACTTTTAGCCCTATAAAAAGTTTTAACACCCCCTAGATCAACCAGGAACCTTCTGAAAAGAAGTCCCTGAAAAAAAAAAAAAACAGGTTCACAGAAGTGCTGATTGGGGACCGAAGCGTTTATTTAAGAAATATTTTGACTAAGAGACAAACTCCAAAATGTGTTATATAAGAAAATAGTCAGTAGCAATTAAACCTTCGCAAAAAAACAGCCAACACCTTTTAAATTCAACTTAAAAACTTTCAATCAACAAATGAAACGCCTGGCTCAATAAGTGCAAGCACTGCACTCCAATAGCGTTTGAACAAGTAAAAGATAGATTCTCTGTTTTACCAGAAATCACTGATTTCTGGATACAACTAACATTTAAAAGATTCTCTGCCTTTGAAGAGTCTAACTCTTCAATAAAAAGTGTTTTCTAAGCTCTGGGAAACGATCCCCCTTCGTTTAGCATATAAACGAATTTTTTCGGTACTGCCTTAGAGACCGCAGCTAATAGCCTGAAAAAGACTTACGGACTCGATTTCTTCCATTACCACAATTCACAATGCCGCAAAATCTAGGCATTTTGGCTTCAATCTTTTATAAACACCAAATGCTAATGACTGCGCTTTACACACTAAGTGCAGGACAGCCAGCTATACGTGTCCTTCAGGAACTTGCAGGGACTGCTGCCACTTCACTGGAACTTCACGATGACGTCAAGTGCTACATCCTCATAATGTTGTTGTTGTTTGGAGGTTTAACGACCACCGTGAGCAACTCAATGGGCTATAAGTAGTCGCCCGTCCCTAATTTAGGGTCACTGGTTCCAGGGAAGGGAGAGAGCCAGTGCCGTAAGACAAACACAACATCCATGCCTCACCGGGATTTGAACCCGGACCCTGTTCGGACGAATGATCAGAGGCCATCGCTTAGACCACTGCGCCACCGGGGCGGCCCTCATAATGTGAGTCACAAGGTCGAGCAAAACGAAACGCATCTCGGACATCACTCTTCCTGCCCCCAGTGGCGGTTGTAGAAAAAAAATGAGGAGGGGCACAAATTATATGTAATTCCCAAAAAATCCGGTTATATTTAAGGGGGGGCACCACCAAATATGGACTAGAACCGCCACTACCTGCCCCTCCCCTCATGGCTACGAACTTGGTCATCGAGCTGGCAGGCACGCAACCTTGATAAACGTTGTTCTGAGCAGGATGCAGCAATTGAAGCGTGAGTGGGACCAAGCGGGGCCGTCGAGAACACGTCAGGCATCTCTTTTTTTTTTTTTTTTTTTTTTGATTGTAGGTTTTACGACCACCGTGAGCAACTCAATAGGCTATAAGCAGTCGCCCGTCCGTAATTTAGGGTCACTGGTTCCAGGGAAGGGAGAGAGCCAGTGCCGTAAGACAAACACAACATCCATGCCTGACCGGGATTCGAACCTGGACCCCTTTCGGACGAATGATCAGAGGCCATCGCTTAGACCACTGCGCCACCGGGGCGGCTGTCAGGCATCTCGACGGCCTTGGTCCTGGGCCGTCGAGATGATTGACATGTGCTCGACGTCCTCGGACCAAGGCCGTCTAGAAAACACAAAGCCACGATTTTGGAATGATGAATTCCTCTTTTAGAGAGGTTAAGCAGAAATCAAGGCTTCCGATTGATTTCCAACGCTGTCGAGTGTGACGTTAAACACGACACCGACGTATCAGTCCGTGTAACGCCGCCCCTGTGGCGCAGTGGTCTAAGCGATGGCCTCTGATCATTCGTCCGAATAGGGGTCCGGGTTCGAATCCCGGTGAGGCATGGATGTTGTGTTTGTCTTACGGCACTGGCTCTCTCCCTTCCCTGGAACCAGTGGCCCTAAATTAGGGACGGGCGACTGCTTATAGCCCATTGAGTTGCTCACGGTGGTCGTTAATCCTCCAATAAAAACAAAAGTCCGTGTAACATGAGTCTGACGTCACAAACGGAGGTAACTAATCTCTCTAATGTAGGGCCGTAGCTACTCGGAGGGAGGTTACCCTCCCATAATGGTCCTACAAGGGTCATAAATTCATGTTCTGAGGGGGACAAAAAGTAAAATGCACAACATGTGAATAAATTTACTGAAAATTGTTTCTGAAAAAGAAAGTTGTACAAATCAGCTTTTTTAGACTTCAGTTAGTATTCCGCACAACTAATCAGATTAGAGAGCAACCAGAAGCAGTGAATGGAGGCATATAGGACAATATGCAGATATGCGTAACCTCCATGACCTCCCCAAACACGCCGCAGGGAGCTAATTAGTCATTTGTGCTCTGTCATAGAAAACTCACTTGAGCGTTTTACCTTGAAAGGAGTTTTTCCAAGCTTTACCCTGAAAGCATCTTCCTATTGTTATGTTCACTACTTATTTCTCGCACGTTCAGTGCTGATTCGTTTTCAATTGCACATTTTTGTGGAGTGCTGTGTTGTCGGCGTTCACATAATTTTCACTTAATATTTACAACCCTTTGCTCTTGGGTATTTATCCAGTTTTTACATTTTTAGTAAAATTAAGTCGCAAATCGAAAGTGGGATTTGTGAAAGATCATAATACTTTCCTTGACAGAAAAGTATTACGATTTTTCAAAAACGAGAGAGCAAAAACAGCGCACTATTTGAATGGAAGTAGAAAACTGTTGAACTCTAAGGGGCGTAATTTTAAATCTCTCCCTCCCAGAAAAGAAAAGCTCACACCGGGCCTGCTCTAATTTGTGTTTTATAGACGACTCTGGCCCTATGTTTTATGGACGGCCTTGGTTGGAATGTTAATGGAATACCGTCACTTCGAAGATTCTTCGTGGTGGGTAACGATCGCCTTTTTGGAAGAAGGACAGTTGCAAGTTGAAGTAGCAAGATGGCTGAATGTATCGAGGCAAGTGGTCTCCAATTCCTGGAGACAGTTCCAAGTAACCGGAACAACAACCAGAAGGCCTGGACAAGAACGCCCACGAGCCACAAGTCAAGATGACCAGTATTTGTCTCTATTAAGTCATAGGGAGTCAGCAGCCAGGGTTCCAGGCAACTTTCTCAGGCAGGGGCGTAGCCATAGGGGTGTATGTAAAGGGTGTCAAGCCATCACCCCCTAATAGCTTAGCAGGCCCGCGCACCGATTTGTGACGTCACTAGAGTAGTCCGTAGTCGCGGAGAGGAGCATTACGGCGATGTGCGAACGAACGCGTCTTTACGTACACCAACTAACCAGGTCGTGCGTTCTTTTAGAGTTTCACTGCATTTAAATAAGAACTTGTGTGTTAGTTTTCAAATAACTAAAGAGTTAACAAGTTTGTTTAATAATCTTTTAAAATACAGAAGAAAAAGAAATTACAGCGTAAAATTTAGCGTAGCAATAATTTCGACTGGAAAGGGTAAGCAACACAGATTCGTCAACTTAATGAAAGCATCCCTGTCATTTCACTGGAAGTGATAAACCATTCCTATAATCGAAATTATAAACTGTTGTCGTAGTTTCACTTGAAGTTATAGTGTCTTTATAGTTAGCCGAACGATTCCTGTACTTGTGAACAAATCGTTCTTGTACTTGAAAGATCAGTTTGAGGGTCCATTACGAAGTATCGCCGTCGTTTCAAAAGATGTCGATTGACATATTTAAGGAATCAGATTTTTCATTCATTGCAAACTTATGACTATGAAAATTTTAGTAATGAAATAAAATTCCTTTAGTGAAAATGTATTTTATATGCAATCCGTGATTACTAATATATAAAAAAAGGTCAAGAAAAACTGAATTTTTTTCTGTGTTTTTTAATTATTACCAAAGGCTCAATAAAACACGTTTTAACATACATACAGTGAATTGCTGCTTGATCCACTGATTGCATCAAATAAATTAAGATTTCAAGAAAATTATGCCATTGCTACATTATTAAACGTACAATAATGACATAACAACCCAGCAAAAACACAAGTGCGGGGAAACTGCTGGCCACCAGCTGGCAGTGATGGATCACTGCTGGCTGAAATCTGCCGCTCACAGCCCGGTAGTGGTCCGTTGGTGGCAGCGCTATCAGTTGGCGAGCCATTGATGGCCCTGCAGCATCGCCGTGTATTGTGGGCCTCCAAGCAAGTGCCACTAGTGGCCCGTTGCTGGCAACCAATGCAACCCCCAACAGCAGGTGGAAGCATCGTGACTGCGCATGCACAGAAGCAACACTTGCTGTGTCTCTCATGGTACCAGTTAGTTGAAGACAACGCTATCGCCATCGTGTTATTTTAGTGGAAGTTAAGAAAAAATCCATATGTGGAGAGGCGAATTAATTTCCTAATGAAATTTTACGTCGACGAAGATATCAGATTAAGCCGTGAAATACTAGATTACAGCCATGAAATACACCCACTCCATTCCCATGAATAACAATTCATGGAATGGAGTGGATGAATAACAAGAAAAAATTTGAAACCGCTAGAAACACATATCCTGGAAAACCATTAAAATAGCGTTTGTTGAAAAAAAAAAAAGAATTATGCGCGTACAAAATTTATTAATTATTTGAAAGAAAAAAAAGCAACGCTATGTGGTGTACTCATCCATGGGTTGAATACACAAGACTGGGAGGAATTCGCTTCTAAAAATAACGAGAAGTAAAATAAAATATCTTTTACTCTTTAAAACAAATGTAGCTTCGAACAACGGAAAGGAAAGACACAACGTTAAAAATGTAACAGAATGTGACATGAACCCGGGTAAATATATATTTATTCAACAATCTCTTTTCAAGACGGCAAGGACAGTACAAAACTTTGGAAAGCGACTCTAAGTATGTACACGCCTTGAAAATAAGTGAAGTTCCCTCAACCTAAAAAAAAAAAACTATCGTTACGTTGAAAAAATTAATTTATCAATTATATGAAACTGACTTTTATGAGAAATACCTCGCAATATTATAAAATGGAGGAGGGAAGCATTCGATTGCAATTTGCATGTCAAACAGATAGCTTCCAGCACGCATCCGAACGTACTGAACTAGTCCGGTCGGTAGCGAGCGCGGCTTCCACGTAAACGGCCCAGGATCAAATCTAGTCAGACGCAAACGGCGTTTTTCTGGTCTGTCGAGAAAATTTCCTGAGCTCAGTGCTTTAATTCACAAGTTTCGTAAGGGTTGAAAAAAATTGTCGCGTTAGGAAACTGCGGTTATCCTTGCTTTTATTATTATTATATGGCTAATACTGGGAAATTGGCGGACAAGATTCGGCAAGCCATCAGTTACGTCACGTGGTTGCTGGCTGCTACTAGCGGACCACATTAGGCTAGCCATCATTTCTGGCACGTGCTTGCTGGGCCACTGAAGGGCCACTTGTGGCAGCTACTGCCTGTGATGGACCACTGATGGCCCTGTTGTGGCATATGACAACTGATGGGGTGCCAACTGTTGGCCTGAACTGCTGGCCCTTCTGTTGGCCGCCCGGACATTTTATTGACGGTTCGGCAGCGGCAACATGGTGCTGGGCCATTGCTGGCAGTACTGGCTGCCAACAATGGCCCACTGCTGGCCCAGCAAGATTGTTTTTGCTGGGAAGTTTTCCTAATTTTAGTACCATCTAGTTACGTGTTTGGACAACTTCATTTTGATAAGCAAATATAAAGTTTATAATTTTTGTCTTCCAGAGCACTATTTCAAAAAAGTTACCTTGTCAATGTATTAAGTATATTTATTAGTAGCATTAAGCAAAACTATTTGGATCCACAATATAAGCATTTCTTTTTATCTGGAAAAATACAAGTAACTTATTGGCAGAAATTTCCTGAAATTTGATTTTCAAGAAGTATTCAGCAAAACTGCCAATGTACATATAATTATGGTTGTGTAGTTCTTTGTGTATCACAAGCACAATTTGATTATGTGTCCGTTAGCTGTTCCTTGAAGAATTTCAAAGACACGTTTCTAAGAAAATCTGAAATTTGTTCCAATAATTTCTTAAAGTATTTTTTTCAGATAATTATTATATTTTTTGAGAACCTGACAAATGCACATGCAGTTATTGTACTGAATAAATCTAAGCGATTGTTTTGGTACTATAGGATGTATTTTAAAAGATGTACATATTTCATTATAAATTGACTAACTTGATGTACCATTTTCTCAGAAACTATAAAAAGCAATGGTATAAAATTTTGCACACATGTTTTGTCATTGCTAAAGCTATTGAAAAAGATTGTTTTTTTCCTTTTTTTATGATCTTGGTTTCAAAATAAATTCTATGAAGGATTGAGAAGTTTTTCCCCATACAAAAATTGACACCCACCCTCACGTTTGGAAGCACACTTTCCAGTAGTTATCGGATAATATGAGATATATTAGTTCCAGTTATTATTGCTGTAGCTTGTGAAGACACAGTGCAGGAAGTCTGGAAACAGATCAGTCTAGATAAATGAATAAAAAGTTGATCTCTCATTTTAAGCAAATGTTTTCAAAAAAAAAGCGAGTATATATTTCTACTTGTATTTTTAAAATCTTGTTTGTTTAGAACATAGTTTCCACAATATGTGGATTCATGTAGATCCACGTACTTTTCTTTCTCTTAAAAATAACAATATCCAAGGCTTAAAAAATACCATGCCCGAGGTGCCCAGAGCATGTAAATCATTCGTCTGGGCAGGTAAATAAAACATCTAATTGCCTGTGCATGGAAACTAAATTTTAAAATAAAAAAGTTTGTAATTAAATTTCCTACTACACAAGAAAAAAAAAAGACAGTCATCACATGTCGTGTTTCATGTCATTGTTAATTAATGGAAGTTGTATTATTGTTACTAAGTACCAAGGAAAGAGTAATATCACATCTTTAATTATGTTATGCTCTACTCCCAGAAATCGGAAACCTAGTTTTGCTCCAAATTTTGTTTATAATCAACAACAGTATGCATGCCTCTGATGTAACTGACCTCTCATGTTTAGTGACAAAGGGAGAAAACTTTAACAAAAGGAACATGGCAGAATCACTAAATTTCCGAAACACCAGTTTCATTATCGTACCATTTCATACCAATTTTAGCATCAGCATCTTAAAAATTGATATACACACGTTTGTGCATTGAACATTTGTAATACAGACCCTTAAAATGGAAGTGCAAACATGTAAAAACAGTTCATATTTTTAACTTAAAATAAAATAAAATAGGGTTCTGGGTTGTTATCTTAAAAGATACATTTTCCTGCGCATCCAGCTTTTACTACCTGGGCAAGTAAATAATTTCTTGCCCAGGTAGTACTGATATATTTCACCTAATTTTTAAGAAATTGAATGGTTTTGATAAATTCCCATCCTACCACAGATAGAGCATACACACTGCTCACACGAGAGTTCTTTAATGTGTTGGTTTGTAGAAAAATGCTTCAAAATCTTTAAACGGACATTTTAAAGGCAAACTTACTCCTGAACTATGTGTGAACTTCTGTTTTTGTGCATTCATATCTAATTTTTGCTGTCTATACTTGATTCAGTGTTTGTGTTCCTTTAGTAATAAATATTAAAAATGATAATTCAATGCAATTCTCTATGTCTGCAAACACAAAAGATGTATTTCACATGGCAACAAGGCCTTAGCATGTATATAAAGGACATAGGCATGTTAGATGTGTACATGACATACATATATTTCGTATAGGATATAAGTATTTTACAAGCATTTGTGCCCAGAAATAGGGACCCCAAAAAAGTTAATCTGGCGCTGCCTAAACACTTAAATAACTAAGTACGAATGTATCAACATATTACTCTTGGGATCAAAAACATGCAACCCTTATTATTCTGTGTCCATAATAAAGTTTAAAATCCCTTCCTAAATATACATATTTACTTTGAACTTATTTGATACATTGGCAAAAACATGTTATGGGTAACTAACTATAACAACACAAGTAATCTATTCTTTCCATTACAAACATAAATTTCATTTTTCAAAAATCTTTTCAGTGCTTTGACTTCCCACTGTGAGATGCATTAGATTATAAAATTGGCCAAATTTAAATTTTCTAGTTCAAAATTTTTATTTTACGAGTAGTTTAAAATAAGGTTAACAAAAGGTTTCCACGTACCTTAGAGTTGAAAATTTTCACGCTTTATTGCTGTATGCCATTTTCTGATAACCTCCCCATTAGTAGGGAATTTGAATACTTTTAATATTCCTCTATGAAAATAAATTTAGTTGACAATTTGACAACAACAACCACGCACATCCGTAGTCACGCTTACATAGAGTGAGCAAGCTCATGCATGCTCGACCACCCACCATGGACATCAGCCTACTCTCCCCTACGTCACGCAGCTTCCGGCGTTCGGTGCGCGGGCCTTCTAAGCTATTAGGGGGTGATGATCAAGCCCACCAAATTCGCTGTTTTGATTTCTATTCGGTAAATCAGGCTCTGACAAAAATTGCTGAAATTTGTAGCCACATTTTTTTTAAATATCTACGCAAAATATCATTTTAAATTTTGGTTTATAAAAAAAAATGATCCATTATTTCTCTGCTGCTTAACCGCAGACACAGCTGAGGAGCATGAAAGTTGTTTCTGTGACCAAACCAACTCCACACATTTTTCTTTCGAGAATTTGTTGCTAATGTCAGCATGGCTAGGGTTACAGAGAAGGACGGAGACAAACTAAAACCATTTGGTTTACTGGAGTCGCTGGCTGTTAACCTCTATATAAAAAGATAAGTCGGACCTAGTGACCGCCCTAGTGGACTCATCGGATGTATTGTGCTCAGATTGACATGTCATGAACAACATCTTTGGTGACAGTCAACAGTAATTGTGCGCTTTGTGCCATGCGGGATATGCTTGGACCTCAGACTTCAGAATAAGTTCTCTGCTATGGCGACGTTGTGGCTGACCCTGAGTAGAAACTGTCTCCGGCCGTCTGTAGCGTTCAAACGAAGGAGAATGATTAATGTTGTTCTCGTCTCTTTTTCGTGTGACCAATGAAAAAACAAATGAGATAGAATAGCGGCGATCTCGACTTATACGTTGATAGTTGGCTAACAACGTAGGAAACGTGTGAAATGGAACGAAACGATATTATAGGACGTAACAGGTACAACGTTGAATGTCTGGAATGTACAAAGCGATTCGATATGGATTTCAGAAAAAAGCATGAAGAACTTTGCCACGATAAGCAACCAGTGAAAGTGAAATTTGTTGGATCACCTGCAAACCCTTTCGAAGCAGCTGCAAAAAAGGAAAAAGCAGCATGAGGAGAGTATTTTAAAAACAATATTATCATGAGCGCTAATATAGGGGAGCAAGAGGGGGCTTTTACCCTCCCCTGAAAATCTTGAAATCGTATCATGCCTCTTCTGTTCTTGGGAGATACTACAAAGATTTTTACAGTAACACTAATTTTGATTTCTGATTTTTCTTTAGAACTTTTGGATGCGTGTGTGTGTGCAGTAGAACTAGAAAAAGTTAGGAGTTTCCAGTAGAAAAAGTGGAAATTTACAATGGAAAGCAGTAATGCAATTTTCCATTGCATGTTGGAGAACAGCATACATACTGTACGTACGGTATGAAAAAGTATGAAAAAAGAATAAAAATATATAATCCTGTGCAGCAGTTATTCACTGCTGGACAAAGACATCTCGAAATTTTTTTCAAAAAATTTTTCTTGGGGGTATTTTTGCTTCTGGATGACCAATTGAATGTTGGGAGTTTCGTGATACAAGCGACCCAAGTGGGAAAATGATCAAAAGAACGACAAAAAAACAAAACAAATCTTAGTGTCCTAACATGCTGTCAGATTCCATTTATCTGTCTTTTTTATGTAGTTTTTGGGTCTTTTGTTTCCAACTAAATTTATGTGTTGAGCATGTGGTAAAAACGGTTAGATAACATGAAGGCACAGTAGAATTTTGCGTGCGGTGTTTGTTTATGTTATTCAAAAATCACAATTTCTGTTTTGCCCCTTCCTGAAAATTAAGCTATGGGCACCCATGAATATTATCCGTAAATATATCATCGGAAAAAGGAGAGACTATAATTTCGAATCAAACCAATAGGGAAGTTTCTGATTGTGTCATAAAATCAAATGTGCTGAATGAGAACGTAGCGGAAGATGCTGGTATCAGCAGTAAAGAACTTAAAATTGAGCCAACGTTTTCGAGCTGTACTGTAGACTGAGCCAACAGAATAAGTCAGTTTCAAATTTTCCTAAATTATTGCGATGACTGTAAGCAAACAATTGCAAAATGTCAAGACATGGAAATAAGTAACCCTGATTTAATTTTAGTTGAAATTTTGGAGGTTACAGAAATTATTCATAAGCAGTGTGGAAAAATTTTAACTTCTTGTAAAGATACACTATGAAATCGATCAAAAAAAGCCACAGGAATAGTTTATGATAGTTTAAACAACTGCAGCAAAGTCGAGCATGATTCTGGTATGAGAAAACAAATTAAAATAGATGCTGACAGAAAATATTTGATTTTTATTGGACCTCATCAACCTAAATTAGCAGTTTAATTTTCAAACCCTTCTATTCCTGCTGCCAAGCAGAGCCGTTATTCTCCTTCATGGTATAAACAATATCCTCATTTAGAATATAGTTTTGTTAAAGATGCTGCTTATTGCTTTGTTTGTTTTCTTTTCCCTGAAGGTCCAGAGAGGAAGAAATCAGATTCTACTTGGAAAGAAACGGGTGTAAGGCAATGGCACAAAATGAAGAGTGTCAGTAAAGATAAGTTTGGAAAATTATTCGAGCATTTCTGTTCTAAAGCTCACAAAGCTGCGCTAGTTGATTACTACCATTATTCGCAAAAAGATAAAGTCATCGATATTCTTTTAGAAAAAAATAAAAGGGCTAGTGTAATTCAAGAAGAATATGATAGGGAATTTAATACTAAAGTTTTAAATATTTTTTTTTTTTTGATTGGAGGTTTAACGACCACCGTGAGCAACTCAATGGGCTATAAGCAGTCGCCCGTCCCTAATTTAGGGTCACTGGTTCCAGGGAAGGGAGAGAGCCAGTGCCGTAAGACAAACACAACATCCATGCCTCACCGGGATTCGAACCCGGACCCCTTACGGACGAATGATCATAGGCCAGCGCCTTAGACCACTGCGCCACCTGGGCGGCATTTAAATATTTTATTTGATGTTGCCAGAACATTGGCTAGGCAAGGCATTGCACTTCGCGAAAATAACTCAGATGAAAATGGAAATTTTCGTCAAATCGTATACTTAATTTCTCGTCAGTATTAAGGCCGTGTCATGTTACGTATAATTGATGATTCTCAAAATGGGCCGCCCCGGTGGCGCAGTGGTCTAAGGCGTTGGCCTCTGATCATTCGTCCGTAAGGGGTCCGGGTTCGAATCCCGGTCAGGCATGGATGTTGTGTTTGTCTTACGGCACTGGCTCTCTCCCTTCCCTGGAACCAGTGACCCTAAATTAGGGACGGGCGACTGCTTATAGCCCATTGAGTTGCTCACGGTGGTCGTTAAACCTCCAATCAAAAAAAAAAAAAAAAAAAAGATTCTCAAAATGTATTTATTAATTTGTTGGCAAGTGAAGTGAGACAAGTTATAGTTAATGACATTAATTCAACAAAGTTTTACCGTAATGGCTGATACTACGCCTGATGTAAGCTATCGAGATGAAATGAGTGTCTGTGTTAGAATAGTAGATAAGCAGGGAAACCCTAAAGAGCATTTGTTGGAGCTTGTGGAAGCTAAAGAAAAAACCTGAGAGGAATTAGTAAAGAAAATCGTAGATTCCTTAATTGGAAATGAATTAAATATTAAACTTTTAGCATATCAATCAAACGATTTTCCGGCATCCATGTCAGGCGAATTTAAGGGCGGATTCTCATTTTTTACGCTAAAATTACCGCTTTTTTTGGCGTATTTATTGACGAAACTATGCAATCAATTGATTCCAAGGTAGGTAAATCTATTTATTATGGTTTCAGGTTTGTACAAAACAATTTTTAATAAGTTTCATGAAGAATCACACCCGCTAACCCCCCCCCTCCCCCTTGACCATGGCACTGCACGAAGATTCACGGTCGCTGGTTGGCATGATTTCTCCACTCCAGGTGATCTGAAACAACAACAACAACAAAACTCCAGCGTTTTACTCTATACACAAGTAGTTATCGTTTGATGAACCAGAAAAAAATATATATATTTGAGGAATTGGTGACTTGTAAAACTCAATTTATCAATTTAGCTCAAAAAATTGACAATGTTTTTTGCTATTAAACAAATATACACAACATATCGCGTTTCTGGTGCATCAAACGATAAAAGGATGTTTGCTAAACATGCAGTTTTACCTTTGAAGTCGATCAGTCCAATAGTTTTTGAAATATGCCAACCATTCGCGAAAAAGCTGTTTCAAGAAAAACGCATTTACAGTTTCAAGTACAGTTTACGGTCGCATATCGAGCAGTTACAGTATTTTTCTGTTAATCTGCTATACCAGGGCCATACAGAGTTCCTTCCTCTGCTTTGTAGAACTCGTTTAAAAACATTTTCAAGCTCCTACGCCTTGTACGAGCCTCTTTTGTAGCTCGAGGCTGCGTCTCGACGATCTCTGCAGATACTGTTGGTCCCGCGCATTAGCAAATATCTTTGTTTGCTCACCAATAATGAAAGATTCCTATCGTTGTCATCATTTTCAGGACGGCAGAAAAACCTTCATTAAAAATGCCTGCTGCTACATAAGCTGCCATTTCGATTGTTTTTGAGCCACAGTGAAGATGTTTCGGCACGACCCGCCAAACAGTAGAACTGAAACTTTTGTTGTTGTTTTGAGTGTCACCACCCAAACACCTTTCTAGCAACTCTCGTGATGACAAATCGTTGTAAATCGGCTTTATAGCATTTTCGACATCTTTGTGAAGCGGCGGTTTGTGATTGAATTCGTCCAGAGTTTTCTCAGCTTGACTTTGCGACAGTTGCACCGACTCTGTGACCCACCCCACTGGACAATAATAGATTATAACTTGGCCAATTTTGCGAACTTCGACTTAAAATTTGGTACACATATTCTTAAGACCTGAAATAATAAAATAACGTAAAAAAATCGATTTTTTCACACACACACACACACACACACACACACACACACACACACACACACAAAGAATGAAAATCCCTCCTTACGGAGCACAGCAAAAAGTGTCAGAAACAATTGGTCGTGAAATTCTGTACATTCCATGGCAAACTCATCGCATGAATACGTTTGGAGAACGTAGCTGTAATACAGCTACATTCCTGGAACGGTGGTATGGTGTAATTTTCAAGTTTTCTGAGGCATGCATATGTACTTGCCAAACACTGTCATGCTTGTAAAATATTCTATTAGTTCCTAACACATTGTCTGTCAAGGCTTATTTGGGTAGATGGGTCTCCAACGCCAATTAGAGTTAGGCATGTTAAATTATCCTCATCACATTGTGCCTTGTGGGCTTTAAGATTTTGTTTGTGTTCAAGGCTAGTAGACTCTTGGACCCTTGATGTTTTTTCTCTTGTTGCCTTTTGCACGGGAGCGTGTGGTGTTTGATATCTCTCGGTGTTCTACTTGTACTGCCCCGGGTATCTATGTCTCTTTTTGTTTTGTGTTGTTTCAATTGTGTTTTGTCTTGCACGGCAGAGGGTTTTCTGTTCGTACCTATGATTTTGTATACAAGTTCCTGTATTTCTTGCTCGACCCAAGTCGTTGTTTTTTTGGACCTATGCAATACTGCACGGCTTTCTGTTTGTATTTTGTGTATCCTTGTGTTTCGCTTGGGGAGTTTGCCCAAGTTTCCGCTATGTTCTGTAATACTCATCATACTTTTGTCACATATCGTGTGGTTTCCTCGATTGTGGGAACTTCTGTACCTTTATCGTAGTATATGCTTTTGTTGTGTTTTACATGTTCCCTTCTTTTCGTGCACTGCGTTGTACAGCCATATTCTAATAAATATATTTACCTGTTGTTTTGTGCTCTGCTCTCACTGTGCAAGTCATCGCATGCTGTAATATCCTAATCATCACTATTGCTTGTGCAACATCTTCCTCAAGCATGTATTGTTCCTTATTAGTGATTTTAACATTTTGTCATCCTTAGTTGACTGCCGTATCACATTCACCTGTAAAATTTCATCAGTATCGCTCATTGTTTTGTTGTTTATTTTGCCATATGTGGTACGCCTGTATCCCCTTATGTTTTTGCCAATAAAGTATATTTTAAAATAAATCGAATTTGGCAATTAACGTGTATTGACCTTTAGCTGACGTAAAAAATACTAACGTTATAAGCAACGTGAGGTCAAAATGATCCCAACATTTTAAGAAGAAAGTGCAATTGGATTGAAAATTTTATTATGGGAATTTTATATATTCTACTATCAATGAGATCAATATAAGCAGAAATTAAACAAAAGTTTTTTCTGGAATAAATTAAACTATTTGTGTTACTTAAAAATCAATATTTTTCATTGAAACATTAAAAAAAGAAACACTGTCATGCACACAAAATAATATTTTTCAACAAAAATGCATAACTTCAAAGGCTACAGAAATATTTCTTTACTTACATTTTACATGCCTGCAAAGATAATATGCCATTATATTAAAAATGGCACTAGTTTTCTGATGCGTAGTCCACACAGTCGTCGTTCTAATTTTTTTTTATCAAATTTTCACCAAGCCGTTTTATAAAATTAAATCCGGTAAGCTTTTTCATTCGGGAAAACTTTCATATAGAATATTATATGCGCATTGTTTGAACCGGTGTCGAGCATTGTTCGAAAAATACGCTATACCGAAGTTTGACCTGAAATGCTATAATATAGGTGTATGATAGGTAGTTTATCTATTAAAGTCATACGAGATTTAAAGTAAACGCAATTTTAAGTCAGTAAAATATATAAAATTTAAATGAGGTTCAGCATATTTCAAAACGTTACTTACATGCACACAAACCTTTTCCCCGATGGGTTTGACTTTCTCGATACCCACGTAGTCAAAGCCTTCGACGTTTTCAAGTTTTTGACTTCGTGGATAAACAGAAAGTGAAGATTAGATCATATGTAAAGGATTTTAGGAGGGGATTGTCTGACCCCAGGTCTTAAACAACCCTTAGAACTAGGAAATTTGGGCTAGAGTGCCCGATAGGAAAGTGACACGGAAGCGATGTAGAAGGAAGACCCCCTTATTTATTACCGGGAGGCCAGTATCCGGTGTCCAACGTCGCCCATCCGACGCACGGCGGGCATTTAGTGGTTCGAACGTTCGTAACTGCCCAGGATCGAACCTGAGGTTATCTCCACGACAATCATGAATGCTGACCACTAGACCACCCGCGGCCCCGAAGAGAAAGTAAATTCTGCTACCCAACTACTTATATTGCGTCATATCTGACCGCGTCTTCTCTCATCGTCGAGAGAAGGCGCCACAATGCAGGCACTGATATGAAGAAATGTATTCACTCCTTCAATAGTCGCTCAGTGAGTAAATGAGCAGTCATCGATCGGCGATTTTTGTTCGAAGAAAGATCTCGTATGTTGTTGTGGTGTGTAAGTGTGGTATAAATAAATGTCCCCTTGTAAATATTTTCTGCGTCTCCAAAATCATGTTAATGGGGTTTTTTTCCATCACTAGCTATAATATCATCCATTGATTTCAAATCCACTCTTCCTACTACTCGCTCTACATTGATGCACTCAATTGCATAGTGAAATCACTGGAAAGTTTTCGCTAACTCCATACTAGGAACAGTTGACACCAAACAGCACGATGGACTTCCTCTGGGTTATCCCAACCCAAGGTAAGTAGATTTACCTTGATCCCAACCACGTCTGGGATAACCGTAAGCAGCTCGTGAAGCCCCACTCTGCGAAAATGGTCACCAATTCGCTGTTGTCGCCGTGATTGGTTGGAATCGCTCGGCCGCCCCGGTGGCGCAGTGGTCTAAGCGATGGCTTCTGATCATGCGTACGGAAAAGGTCCGGGTTCGAATCCCGGTGAGGCATGGATTTTGTGTTTGTCTTACGGCAGTGGAACCAGTGACCCTAAATTAGAGACGGGCGACTGCTTATAGCCCATTGAGTTACTCACGGTGGTCGTTACTTCAAACACACAATCACACACAGAAAGCTAAATCGATTCGTTTCGCCGCCCCGGTGGCGCAGTGGCCTAAGCGATGGCCACTGATCATTGGTCCGAAAGGGGTTCGTGTTCGAATCCCGGTGAGACATGGAATGTTGTATTTGTCTTACGGCACTGGCTCTCTCCCTTCCCTGGAACCAGTGACCCTTAATTAGGAACGGGCGACTGCTTATAGCCCATTGAGTTGCTCACACTGGTCGTTAAACCTTCAATCACACACAGGAAGCTAAATCGATTCGTGGCGCAGTGGTCTAAGCGATGGCCTCTGATCATTCGTCCGAAACGGGTCCGGGTTCGAATCCCGGTGAGGCATGTATTTTGTGTTTGTCTCACGGCACTGGCTCTCTCCCTTTCCTGGAACCAGTGACCCTAAATTAGGGACGGGCGACTGCTTATAGCCCATTGAGTTCCTCACGGTGCTCGTTAAACCTCCAATCAAAAAAAAAAAAAAAAAGAAATCGCTCGGTCGTTCTACTCGGACAGAGGACGCCAATATGCCGTCCACCACACCAGACAGTTTGAAAAGTATGGGTACAGAGCGTTGGCTTCTGGTTCTTCATCTTGCTAGACTTAGATTAAAATCATTAGCAGCATTTATGTGTTGCGTTCTTTTTTACAGCATTGACTTTCTCAAATATTCACTCTTAGGAATATAATCTAACAGTGCATAGAATTTCGAGCTCCACTCAATCTCAACTTTTTTTTTTTTTTTTTTTGTTTTTGATTGGAGGTTTAACGACCACCGTGAGCAACTCAAATGGGCTATAAGCAGTCGCCCGTCCCTAATTTAGGGTCACTGGTTCCAGGGAAGGGAGAGAGCCAGTGCCGTAAGACAAACACAACATCCATGCCTCACCGGGATTCGAACCCGGACCCCTTACGGACGAATGATCAGAGGCCAACGCCTTAGACCACTGCGCCACCGGGGCGGCCAATCTCAACTTCATCGATTTTAGTAAAACGTTCGACTCAATGGATAGAGAGAAACTTTGGAAAATATTTGAAGAATGCGGAATACCTCATAAATTTCTCAACAGTATCAAAAATATGTATATAATGGTAGCAAATCTTGCGTGGAAGTGGATCGAAAACTTACAGACTTCTTTCTCATAAAAAAATGGTGTTAAGCAGGGATGTGTTTTACGTGGCCTATTATTGATAATCTTAATTGATTGGATCATGAAAAACTCAGGTAGTCATCCATAAGAGAGGAATACGTTGGAATTTCGCATCCACGCTGTAGGGCATTAATTTTGCTGATGACATCATGTTCCTGTCCTCCAGTCTGAATGACTTACAGCTAAAAACTGATGATTTTGATCGACGTGAAGAAACCGAGGGTTTTCACATAAATAAGACCAGCGTCATGCGAATAAATGAAATATCAAATTAAGTTAAAAAATGAGACAATTGAAGATGTTGATACCTTTTTATACCTCGGATTAATAATTAATTAATAAACAAGGCGGTACCGATGAAGATATTTTGCAAATAACTGCCAAAGCTCAAAACTGTTTCAAGTCATTAAACAAATTATGGAAAACGTCTAATATTACAGTCAAAGTGAAAATTAACATTTACAAATCTATTCACTGGCAGCTCTGCTATACGGCTCTGAAACTTGGAAACTCACCAAATGCCAAATCACAAAGCAAAAAACAACTGGATATCTTTCAAATAAATGCCTAAGAAGAATTTTAAAAATATTCTGGCCAAATACTATCATTAATGAAGAACTTTTACAAAAAGCTTTCTTTAAGCCAATAGATGATGAGATCCGCCTAAGAAGATGGAGTTGGGCCGGCCATGTTTTGCGCATGGGGACAAATAGAATTCCCCAAGTAGCATTGACTTGGGCACCAGAAGAGAGACGCTCTAGAAGTCGCTCTCAATTAATATGGAGAAGAATGGATGATCGATGGACAACCGAAATTTTAGACTGGATTCCAAGGGACAGGAAAAGACCCAAAAGAATACCACGTGGGAGATGGGTGTATGAAATTCGAAAGCATGCGGGAGTAAGATGGAGGAGACTGGTCCAAGACAGACTGTTGTGAAAGAAACTTGGGGAGACCTTCATCCACCAGAAAATTGATAATGGTTGAGGATGATGATGATATATATATATATATATATATATGTAATATTAAATATGACGGGCGTCTCTTTAACTATTCTAACCAAAATATCTAATATCGTGGAATACATCGAAATTGTAACCCAGTGCTCGTTACCCGTATTGCATCGATCCTATAATACACTGACGGAAAAAAATCCCAACACCACGAAAAAATAGTTGTAGAGGAATGAAATGGCGGCAATACATTTGTATAGGTAACATATTTAATCGATTAAGGTTTCAAGATCGCAGCTTAATGTAAGCGCGAGAAGAGCCATTTTAAATGTGAAATGTTGGTACATTAATAACCGGTGTAACCACCAGAATGTTGAATGCAAGCACGCAAACGTTCATGCATTGTGTCGTACAGGTGCTGGATGTCAGTTTGTGGGATGGAGTTCCATTCCTGTTGCACTTGGTCGGTCAATACAGGGACGGTTAATGCTGGTTGGGGGTGACGCTGGAGTTGTCGTCCAATGATGTCCCATACGTGCTCGATTGGTGAAAGATCTGGTGATCTAGCAGGCCACGACAACATGTCGACAATCTGTAGAGCATGTTGGGTTACAACAGAGGTATGCGGGCGAGCGTTATCCTGTTGGAAAACACCCCTGGAATGCTGTTCATGAATGGCAGCACAACAGGTTGAATCACCAGACTGTCGTACAACTGTGCCGTCAGGGTGCGTGGGATAACCACGAGAGTGCTCCTGCTGTCATAGGAAATTGCTCCCCAGACCATAACTCCATTTGTAGGTCCAGTGTGTCTCGGCCGCAGAGAGGTTGGTTGCAGGCGCTCACCTGGCCTCCTTCTAACCAACACACGGTCATCACTAGCACCCAGGCAGAACCGGCTTTCATCAGAAAACACAACAGATCTCCACTCCGTCCTCCAATGAGCTCTAGCTTGACACCACTGACGTCGCAAACGGCAGTGGTTTGGAGTAAGTGGAATGCACGCTACATGGCGTCTGGCTCGGAGCTGTCCTTCAAGTAACCGATTTGTAACAGTTCGTTGTGTCACTGTGGTGGCAACTGCAGCTCGAATTGCTGCCTCAGACGCGCCACGGCCATACGCCGTACACGGCGGTCTTCACTCTCAGTAGTGCCACGTGGCCGGCCAGAACCCGGTCTTCTTGAGGCAGTACCTTCCCTTGACCACCGCTGCCAACAATCATGCACAGTGGCTACATTCTTGCCAAGTCCACCTTCTCGTAGCCCTATTACACGACCTCGTTCAAACTCCGTGAGCTGTTGATAATGGCTTCTTCGTCTTAAAGGCATTCTTGACTAACATCAACACACTACGTCGAATCACAACGATAACTAACTCTTACAACGTTACAGCGCGTATTTACAGCAAACCTGCTTTGCATGTTCCGAGGGGCGCTACTAGCGCCACACGTATGCGCCGAGCGCGAAATTTGCATAGACGTCATCTTACAGACGTACTCTCACCGCCTACCAACTGTCGTTTATCTAACACAACCCCTTCTTGGTGTTGGGATTTTTTTTCCGTCAGTGTATTTTCCCACCCTGTTTTATGGTCAACGCTGGAAGCTCTTTCTTGAAAATTTGCCAACGATAAGGTACAGTGATTTAGAAAAGTAAGCATATATTTCCTGAACAATGCTGAAAATGTCCACAATCTGTAGGGAAATGTTTTCGTCGTCATTTACGACCAGATTTAAAGTATGAGCCGCTCAAAGCACATAAAATGCGTAAGGGTCTTAACTATTAAGTCGACAGATTATGCTTTTTGAAGACCATTGTGTTTTTCCTATATACTGGCCCCATTTGTCATAGCGCTGGGCACGCATTCATGAATGCTGAAATCTTCAAGATTTAAAAAAAAAAATTAGAAAAAGAATTTTCAATTCTTTGCCCGCGGTATCTGTTACTGAACAAAACACTAAAAATTATTCTCTGATTTCAAGACGTTTTCTGTTGAATTATAAACGAGTTATTTTTACTAAAAAAGTAAACGTTCCACTAGCATTACGATTTCTCACAGTATAACGTTTTCATAACTTCTCCCACGTCACTGATATTAATTTATCAACCGAAAAAACTGATTGTGGGTCTTTCGCCCCCGGAATCTGGCGCCCGGGTGCTTAGCACCCATTGAACCCCGCTTGGCGCGTCCCTGTCAGACACTATGTAAATTTTTGAACATGTAAAACAATATTTTTTAATGTTTAATTTGTGACGTACGTCGCTCTTAATCTCTTTGGGGCTTTGGGAAGAAGACACTATGTAATTTTTTGAACATGTAAAATAACATTTTTGAATTTTTTATTTGTGACGTACGTCGCTCTTAATCTCTTTGGAGCTTTGGGAAGAAGACACCATGTAATAGAAGACACTATGTAATTTTTTGAACATGTAAAATAATATTTTTGAATGTTTAATTTGTGACGTATGTCGTTCTTAATCTCCTTGGAGGGGATTAAGCCCCCAAAGCCCCTCCGTGGGTGCACTAATGACACCATATCTCCCAAACTCTTTGATGCCACATTGCAAAATGTCTTTCAATCATTGAACTGGGAAAACAAAGAGATAAAATTTAACGGAGATTATTTAACTCACCTTCGTTCTGCTGATGACGTAGTCATTTTTGCAACTGCCCCTTCAGAACTGCAGACTATGATCCAGGAACTTACTGACAAGAGTAAAGAAGTGGGATTAAAAATGAACTTTCAGAAAACAAAAGTGGTGTACAATGCTTTTACAAGGAAAGAAGAGTGATTGATTGATGGAGAAAGTTTGAAACAACCGATACCTACATTTATCTTGGGCAGCAGATATCAAGTGAGGGTCACTTTGATGAAGAAATTAATCGCCGTATAAAACTTGGTTGGAGAGCTTTTGGAAGAAACAGTACAATTTTTAAGAGCAGTATGCCTTTATGTCTTAAAAGGAAAGTGTTTAATCAATGCTTTCTGCCAAAGCTTACGTATGGAGAACAGACATGGACCTTAACTAAAAAAGATATACAAAGACTGCAGGCAACTCAAAGAAGCACGGAGAAATGCATGCTTGGTGTAACCAGAAAGGATAAGAAGAAGAACTTGTGGATAAGGAAAATAACAGGAGTGCACGACATCATGACCAGAATGAAATTACTGAAATGGCAATGGGCTGGATATGTTGCCAGAAGAACAGACCACCGATGGACAACTGAAATTTTAGACTGGATTCCAAGGGACAGAAAAAGACCCAGAAGAAGACTCCATGGGAGTTGGATGGATGAAATTCGAAAGCATTCCGGAGTGACACGGAGGGGACAGTCTTAAGAAAGACAACTGTGGAAGAAACTTGGGGAGACCTTCATCCAGCAGTGGAATGATAATGGCTGACAATAATGATGATGATGATGATGATGATGTATATAAAAATAAATAGAATGAAGTAGATGATTCACGAAGCACAGGCACAAAGAAGGCATAATATTCAAATCTCTATTTTTTCCCAAATATATACATGATAACATCAACTTCAAAGAAATTTTCACAAATAATAGAGATTACTTTCCATTAGGGAGCAAAGCCAGTGGTATGACTTGTTACAAATACGACCCACCACTTGGACGTATGATATTTAACTTCTACCAGACATGCCAAGAATTCCAAGAGTTGATGGAGAAAAAAAGGCGAACTATGTTTTTGTCACCTTGATAAATATGCTCCATTCGTTGATCAGAACTTTGGACATGTTCTCATCGGCAACTTGGAAATCATGCCTCATTCTAAGTGACGAAAGGCAATGAGCAAAGGAATCAAATATAGAATACCTTGAAGTCCAAGTCACTACAACTGTGCTAACACATTCTGGTCTTATTTGATACAGTTCGCATTAAAATCGTCCCATATGTTCCACATGCCCTATCAGGGTTTTGTCATGTGGATGCGTGGGACTCTTGAGGACTTCAAAAAGAAGATTGGACAACTATGTGGCAAAACCTGTAAACAAAATTACCCAGCTCTGTCTTTTGAAATTAAAGAGTTGAGAAAAAAAATTGTTTTAACTCCTGTAGATAAGGCCAACAACAATTTCGCATTTAAAAAAAAAAACTTTTTTCTAGAAATCGTGGCAAACAAACTTCACACCAGTTAAACATACAAAAGTGTAAATCAAAATAGATCTATTACTTGCAACAAACTGATTGCCATGAATAAAAGATTAAAAATTGGGAATATTACTATGCGCTTCCCATATACACTATATTGACAAAAATCACCCGACACCTAGAAGAGAAATACAACATAGCATTTATTGACATACATTAGTACGGTGTCGGTCCACCTTTGGCCTTAATGTATGCACTGGCCCTTCGAGACATGCTTTCTACAAGGTTTTAGAACACAACAATAAATATTGTCTCCCATTTGGTACATAATACTGCCGCTAACTGTTGCTTAGTAGCAGGCCTTGGTTCCAAACTTCTTATGCGGCGCTCTAATTCATTCCATAGGTGCTCTATGGGATTAAGATCAGGGCTTTGTGCTGGCCAGTCCACACACGATACGGAATTATCGTCAAACCACGCCGTAACAGTCCTTGCTCTATGGCTCGGTGCATTATCCTGCTGGTATCAGCAGGGCTCGGTTCCATAGTATTGCCACGGAGTTGGTAGGGCATAATTGTCCCGAATATCGAGGTAGACGTGCTGGTTAACAGGTTTGTCCACGATAACCAATGGGCCGGGACCATACCACGAAAAACACCCCCACAAGAGTACACTGCGAGCTCCAAACTTGACCGTAGGAACAGTACACTGTGGTAAATAGCGTTCCCCCGGCTGTCGCCCTTCCCACACACTGACATTAGACTGATGGATCGTGTATCTGGATTCTTCATTCCATAGGACCCATTCCCATTGATCTACGGTCCACGATAAATGTTCTTTACAACATGCTAAACGACGAGCAGCATTCCGAGTGGAGATGAAAGGCTTATGAGCAGCCGCACGACCACGGTAACGAATGAAGTTCTCTGCGAATGGTACGTGCACGTACCGAGGTTCCAGTATTTTAACTCACCTGTATACTGAGGTCTTGTGCAGTACTCCGTCGATTAGCTATAACGACTCTCCTGAGGCTTCGACGTCCTCTATCACTGATTTTCTTTGGTCTGCAGGTACGTTTTGCTGCTTCAGGCACGCCATGTGTCTTCCACTTATTCAGTACATCCAAAACAGTTGACTTGGGTATGTTTAAACGTCTCTCGGTTTCTCTCATGGACGACCCACTAATATAACATCCAACAAGCTTTCCTTTCTCAAAGTCAGTTCTCTCCCGCCGCGACATTTTCACTCAACCTCACAGGGCGATATGATCGCGGTCAGCTGCAATCTTGTTTTTATACCGTTTGCAGCTGTAACGCACATTTTAACAACGCAGCGGATCCGTTCATTTGCTTTTTAAGGGTGTCCTGTGACTTTTGTCATTTATGCAATGCCTAAATTTCATAAGAATCCTATTACGTTTAGATTCATCACTGGTGCAAGGCATTGTTATGGCCAGAGAGCAGGAAATGTTTTTGATGCTTTATTGAAAAAATTACTTCAGACTAATTGCAGCCTTATCTGCCATATTATGTGCCTTATGAACTACGTGGATTATTGAAGACAATTCACCATTGTTGAAATTCATTGCTGATAATGAACATCACATTGAACATATCAGAACATCTGATTTTAAAATATGTTTACTTCAATATCCGTCTCAAACTTAACGGATGTTTGTCGTGAACTTTTTGACAAGGTAATGACTATTTTTAACATCAGTTGACAATTTTGTAGTCATCTTACGGATTTCTGCATCAACCAAAATTTCATTTGTATTAGTAACTGCATATAAAAACAGAATACAGGTATTCCAATGGGAACACATTATTTTCCAGCAAGCTGGCTAAAATCTACTTACATTTTCGTGAGACTAAATTTACAGAGAACGCGCTCTAGATTATAGATATGTTCTACATTATGTACAGGGTGTCACAATGTCTTGTTACCCCCTCCCCTGTAATAAGAAATGTAAGTGAGCTACGTATCTATTGTATGATGTATATGTTGAGGCGTCCTTAAACATCCAGTGGATCCGTTTGGGCTCCGGCATTCTCGTGACAGAGAATAATTTTGCGCCATGTTCTGTGGGACATTTTCCGAAGCATTTGCGGAGTGATACGAGAGAAAGCACGTCTCACTGCTTGTTTAAGTTCATCAGTGGTTTGGTAGCGCTGCTGTGCAACAACCTCCTTTATGAAACCCCAAAGGGCATTATCACACGTTGAGATATCTGGGCTTCGAGGTGGCCATTCAAGTGGAGCGGGCAGCACTGCCTAACCTCGGCCGATCCAACGATCCCGAAAGACCTCACCAAGGTATTCCCGAACAGCGATTGCGTAATGGGCGGGTGCCCCATCATGTTGGAACCATACGTCATTCAGAATGCCAAGATTTCCAAGTTGTGGCACAAACCAGGTTTGCAGCATGTCCAGATAAGTTGTCTGATTCACTGGACCATCAAAGAAATACGGTCCAAACAGATGTCGACTATTCCTTGCAGCCCATATGATTACATGCAGAGGATGATGTTCCAATTCTTCGACATAATGTGGATTTTCCTTGGATCAGAACACAACGTTCCATGATCGACAGTTGCGGTATATTGCACATTCATCGCTGAAAATGACCTTTCCACGTTTTGGGATTGTGGCAAATGTCTGAAGCATCATTGCACATGCATTCCGTCTGAGGTTTATCGATGTCTGATAACTCCTGAACGAACATCGGGCGATATGCGTGCAAATTCAGGTCATTCTTCGTGTGCTTATGCAGTGTCGATCGTGGTATTCCAAGCTCCGCTGATCGTTTGCGGAGCGACTTCGTCGGTGACCTGATAACTGATCCTCGACCGCTTGACACTGTTGCACTCTGGTTGATGGTCTTCCCGTTCGTGGTTTATCCTTGATGTTGCCTGCTTCGAAGAGTTTTTGTTCCCACCGCAGAAGAGTCTGTTTTGGAGGGGTCTCTTTGTCGAATCGTTGTTGGAAATCGGCACGCACATCACGCATTGTCTTCCCTGTGTTGGAACGATCGTGTACACAGACACTGACAACAATCCGCTGTTCCAGGGTATATTCGCTGGTATCACACATGGTTCCGATACCTAATCTGTAAATAAATACAATACAGATCATAACTCAACATACACATCATACAACAGATACATAGCTCACTTACATTTCTGATTACAGGAGGGTGGTGGGTAACAAGACATTGTGGACACCCTGTAGATTACGTCATTGTCCTTAATAATCTAGACTTCTGGACGTCTAACATTTCCATTTCGTTGCTCAGAAACTTAATAATTTTACAATTTCATAGAATCTGTAGGATTTGCAATGAAGCTACAGCTGTTACCAAAAAAATTTAAATATTTTTTTCAGATTACTGAGAGGTAATGGTTACTATTTTTTTTCAGATTACTGACAGGTAATGGTTACTATTTTTTTCAGATTACTGACAGGTAATGGTTACTATTTTTTTCAGATTACTGACAGGTAATGGTTACTATTTTTTTTCAGATTGCTGACAGGTAATGGTTACCATTTTTTTCAGATTACTGACAAGTAATCCTCGTTTCATCCGAAAATAGCGTCGTCAGCTCTTGGAAATTCAAATCCTAAAATCAACATTATAGATATTATTAACCAGTGACCTTTCAATTTTAAATTATAGGACTCACAAATGCTGTTTAGCGGGTCTCTAACAGCTGCCTTTACTAATCACAACACAATTTACATGTTTTTTTTATTTACTCTACAATCTACACTCCTCATATTCGTTACCCTATATATGCTACAGTTTATCAATAACCGTGACCTTTAACAATCGATTCATATCAATTGGTGCTGAGAGAGATTTCATTCGTGCTTCGGGCTTCTCGCGGTTTCCTACAGCTTCTTTTGAGGCTTCTTGTGTGTCATCTTGGAGTCTTGGACTGACTACTTGTTCTGATTCTGTGGTTTGTTTTACATGGATTGGTGGCTTCGAGAACACTGTCTGCGGGCCTTTGAACTTTAGGCTGTTCGAAGACATAGAAAAACCACTTCACTGTGTTCTTGTGTTCTTCTGACGAAACAACAGAGATTTGAATATTATGCCTCCTTTGTGCCTGTGCTTCGTGAATCTTTTACTTTATTCTATTTATACTGCCATGCCATTCTGTGTGTAGCAATTTCGCACCGCATATGGCTCATGGCTGTTTGATCTTTTGAAGGTTCCTGTTGTGCCTTTGTGTTGATGTTTATTCCGTTTTTAAGGTTATTTTTGGGGGGCGATAAAACTTTGCCATCGTTTGGGTAAAACGGCACCAGAAACAGTTGATTTAATGAAAAAAGCTTACAAAGATATATGTTTGGGTGAGTCAACGATTTTTAGATGGCACCATGATTTCAAAAAAGGGCGTTTGTCGGCAGAACTCGTTCTTAGACCTGGTTGACCTGAAAGTGTTGTTGCGGAGCACTGTTTGGGCAATCCTGCAAGAAGATCGAAGAATAACGTGTGAAGACATAGCGGCGTCAACTAATATTTCAAAAACTTCGGCATTCCGCATTCTACGCGACAAATTCCTGCTGCATCGTGTGTGTTCCAGATGGGTACCTCATCACCTGACGAGAGAACAATTGTTAGCCAGAGTTCAGGTGTGTCATGAGTGGAAACAAACGATTGCAAAGGATCCAAAATTTCTAAACACAGTAATAACTTCCGATGAAAAATCGGTCCACTATATCGACCCCCTCACGAAGCGCGCAACGAGTGTCTGGAAACACACAGGCTCGCCTCCTCCGAAAAAAGTCCGCCAAACAAATCAGCTGCGAAGGTAATGATGATAATTTGCTGTGATCATAAAGGTGTAGTCTACCAACATGCCGCTGAAGCGTCTGCGACGACACATATCGATTAAGTGACTGGAACTGGTGGGCAAATCGACCCTACCTCATAATAACGCCCGCTCGCATGTGGCTGCTTATGTTCAAGTGTTTCTTACGAAATGAAGTATTGAAATCATGCCACAGCCTGCCTACAGTCCTGATCTCGCCCCGTGCGATTTCTGGTTGTTTCCAACAATGAAGGAGAAGTTTCGTGGCGCAACATTCATCACAGATGCTGACCAGTGGCGGACTACCACCCCCGCAGCTGGGGGGAGGTAACGAAAGCGCGTACTGCGGCTGCCAGTTATAGTTTAATGAAAAAATTCGAACACGCACAATAATTAACCCAAAGATTCATATTTTGCTTTAATATATATTTAGCTTTCCCTAAATAAATGCCAAGTTTCACTTTTAAAACACTGAATGTCCTACAGATTGAAAATGTTCGGCTCTTTGACTTCGGGTTGTAATATGATTTCTCTGCAATGGGTAGCAAATAATACGATCGCTCTCCAATCGCCCTCTCTGCGCTGCTGAGGAAAAGCGCGAGGCCACAGTGGGATTCCCCGTGGTGGATGTGGGGAAACAGTCAGTTACCTAGGATTACGTGCACGACAGGCGTCAACATTTATTCACAGCAGCCACAGAACTGCAATGTCTAAGAAGGGGATTTCTTCAAGTGATTTATTTTAGTTTTGGACAAAGCAATTTCATGTATTCTCAAATATATTACTTAAAAAGTTAAAACTACAAGACTCTAGGTACAACCATTACTTTTGCAGACACTTTCCCTGACTTCCAAATCCAAACCACCAACCACCACACACATACACCGCGAAAAATGCATCCTCCCTCGTGTTCAAAATTCTGGGGGAAATTTCTGTGCTTACGGGTGCTGAAGTAAATCTTGCGGGGGTGGGGTGGGGTGGGGATGGGGGCACACGTTGTGCTAGTTACGCCACTGATGCTGACGTTATTCAAGCTGTACAGCGGTCGCTGAAACAGCTTCCACAAAATGCCTTCGCCACATGGTTTGAAAAGTGGACTGAACAATGGGACCGTTGCATATCATCCGAGGGAAGATACTTTGAGAAAGAATAACATACATTTTGCTGTACCTATATGTCTTCATTTTGTGCGATTTTACTCTCAGTTTTCATGGAACGGCCGTTGTACAATAAACGTTTGAAAGCTTCTTTGTGAAAAAACTGACGCCGTAGCAGAAAGATAATATGATCAGGGGCGGATAGCCCCGGCAAAACCCGCGTTGTGGGTGGGGGTCAGATCTACGTACGTATTTAATTTTAGACAAGAGGTTTTCTACCTGCTCTAAAAATTTTTGTTTTAAATTTTCTGTCTTTTGGATACGAAAGTTTTTTAACTAAAGGGCCCCATTGACACAGACTTTTTAGAGATCAGATCAGATCATATGTAGATAATTTTAGGAAAGGTGTGTCTGACCCTAGGTCTTAAACAACCCTTAGAAATAGGAAACTAGGAGATTTGAGCTAGAGTGGCCGAGAGGAAAGTGACACGGAAGCGAGGTAAAAAGGGGGAGGAAGACGCCCATATTTATTACCGGGGTGCCAGTACCCGGGGTCCGACGGCTTAACGTACCCAGCCAACGCACGACGGATATTTAGTGGTTCGAGCGTTCGTACCTGTCTGGGATCGAACCTGAGGTTTCTACCTTCGGTCATCGCACACTCAAAGTAGGCTTGATGGACTTGCGATAATAAGCATTGAAAATGACCGAGCCAGAAAACTAGACGTGACAAAACTGATTGAAATATTCGCTAAGAAGAACGTTAGAAGGGAATCCAGATTTTAGTAACGTAAGTTTTCTTTATTTTATAAAGTATGCTTGCTTCTTGAATTTAAAAGACAAGACACTAAAAATAAACAATATCGCTGAAGTATTTAAAACTAGAAAACTGTAAACACTCTTGTTTTTCCTCTTTCTCAAAAATTATTGTATTAAGGAATTAAAGAGCTTTAAAGGAAGTTCGAAACCAGACACTCGAAGATCAGTATTTGTTTTTACTTGATTTGATATCGTCAACATTTGTCATTTGAAGATTTGCACTTTTTTCCCTAGTACTAAATTTATTGAGGATACTTACCGGAATAAGTGCTCACATATTTAAAACAATACATAAGTGATCATAGAATCAATATCTGTAAAATATATTTTTATTACGGCGAAGTTAAATATTTACCCTCAATTTTTGAATTAATTTTTACTATGTTGGGGGCCAGTTGGGAAAATTTCGCGGGGGGGGGGGGCAGAGATTTTGCGTTAAGCGACTGATATCATAGTACCACAATAAATCTAGAGATGGTCACTGTGCAAGATAACTACTAGATGTGAAAAACAATAAGGAATTGCATAGGTAGAGATTACAAAAAGAAAAAAAGAAACTGACCCACCTTATATTTCTTCAACCTAAGAAAGAATTTAGCCTAAGTACTACATTAATTACATGATAGCTATGATAAGGAAAACTCTGCCGTCTGTACCAATAGTTTGACTCTATTTTCAAGCTCAAACATAATGATGCATGGAATAAAATATACAGGACAGATGGTGGAACATCGCTAGAAAAAAAAAGGGGGGCGGGGGTTACGGGAGAAATCTTCGCTCCGTTCTACTTACGTTTTCAAATTTTTTTTTCTCTATTTTCGATACTAAATACAAACATTTATGTAATTAAATGATATTTAAACAATTGTAAGAGCAGAGAAAACACCAGGGGGTGAAACAAAACGATCACGAGAGAAATATTCGCTCCGTCAAATTTCCGTTTTTGGAAAAGTTTTCTGCATTTCCAATCTTAAGTACTAGCATTCATGTAATAAAATGATATTTAACAATTATAAGGGGCAAAGGGGACGAGAAGTAAAATAAATCATCGCGAGAAAAAACAATTTACGATAATATGGCTCCGTCAAACTTCCGTTTTTAAAAATTTTTATCTCAATTTTGAAGCTGAAACACAAACATTCATGCATAAAATGATATTTAATAAAACTATAAGACAGATGGAAAATCGCGAGAAAAAAAAATACGATAACGAGAGAAATCTTTACTCCGTCTAACCTACGTTTCCAGAATGTTTTGAAAGACTGAAAACTTGCATCCACGATCGGGAATTTTCAAGAGAGGATTTAATAGATGTTTGGAGATATCATTTTTGTCTGCAGGACCAAAATAAAATCTGCGACGTACGTTGACCGTCGCCGCGATTTGGTACAGGGGAAACTGAAAATTCTGAAAAAATTACACTGAAATGTGACACATTGTACTAAAAGACAAGCATCAAATGAACTGAAATCCTGAGTAAAGTTACTTGCAACTCTGAAACGTCACACAAATTCTGAAAAAACTGTTTATGAACCTTTCACCAAATAAATTAATAATAACAAAATTCTAAAGCAGTACACCGATCTCAGAAACATTACACAATTCCTAGAAAGATGCCCATGCACCTTTCATTAAACGCCGAAACGCTACCGACTTTCAGAAAAATTGTCGTAAGCTCATTGCACAAATTGAGGTTATTTTCGAATGTTAAATGAATCTCCGAAACGTATTATACAGAGGCCTGAGCTTTCCCATGCTCCACAGAACTTTTCAAAAGAAAGAAACTTATTCAGAAAAAAAAAAAAGATAAAAGTGTGAACTTCTTCTTCTTCTTCAAAAAAAAAAAAAAACCGTGTGAATTTTTTCAGAAGAAAAAAAAAGAAGAGTTATACAGATTTCTAACTGTGCTAGCTCGCGGTCAGTGATCTAACATCACTAAATTTGGCCGAATTTTATCAACCTTAAATACGTATTGAAGTCATTAAACTGAAAGAAAATAAGAAAGATGACATCGAATTTTGGGGTAGTAATGAGTATATCTTTTGAATCCGTTCTGTCACGAATTAAATTTATCAAAGCTATTCAAAGTCAATGGAACCGGTTAGGAAAACAATCAACCGGTTTCAACAATCGATAAAACATCCAGAAATAGAAACATCTGCTTAGTTCCACCAGTGGCTAAAAAGCATGTTACGAAGACTAACAAATGGCGCACAAAAAGTTTCTCATAGCACAAAGAAGATATCAGAGACCAAAAGATTTTCAAATCGAACAGTTAAAAGAAGAAATATACGAGATAAGGAAACATTATGTAATTCTGTGCCTTCTAGCGGAAGATTTTTTCATAATGGAAAAGCTGGAAATAGGTAGAAAATATTCTGCATTGAAAAAGCTATGCTAAGGAAAAAGAACTTTTCAAGTACGTCGCCCGGAAGCAGAAATTGCAAGAAAAAGGTTTCCACCTTTACCCCTCCTAGCGGGAAATCTGTGCATTATTTAGAGACGATAATGCTCCACACCTCTAGTGTGGTGAATGGCATACAGCAGGGGCGAAGCGTCGGGGTAGACTTTGAGACTAAGTCTACCTAAGAGTAAAATGCCAAAACTGATTCTGTTAGTACTTATTATATTTATTTAGTTTTTCATAAATACAATGGAAAGAAATCTCTAATTAATGTAATGCTGGACAATTAATTTGCAAAATTTCGTTATGTCCAATATTCCCTTGGAATGAAAAGTGAGACTCGAAATCACGAGTCTCACAGATCATCATACAAGTACAGCTGCTTCTGCGGGAAAGTTATTCTTAGCGCTCTGTGGCGGTCTGTGGAGGCGAAAAGACTAGTTTCAAACGAAAGCGGATGATGCTGATTGGCTGCTCCTTGCTCGGTGCATTGTGGTCGGGAATCTCCGCTCTTGGCCACAGAGCAGAGAAAGCCAGTAATCACTGCTCACGGGTTTGTTTTTGTTATAAAGTGGAACTTATGACTGACTAATGAGCGTGTTGTCAGTGTTGTGTGTTTAATTTTTATTTTTTAAGCCAGCAATGTGCGAACAAGAAGTTCATAATTCTTCTGATTTAGTTTTAAGTATCTGCTGGAAAATTCGCTGTCTACCTTAATATTTCTATTAGGGACCAGGTGTGTGTGTTTAAACGATATTTAGTGCTCTAAATGTTTAGAAGTTTGGGTAAACGCTTAACAAAATTTTCATTGTGCATGCGTGCAATCAAATCCTGCATTTTTCGGGTTCAGAGCAGTAGTTCATATGTTCTTAAAAGTTCTATTTTGCAAAGGTGAGGCCCATAAAGCATTACAGCTGACACGTCGAAAGATCTGAAAGCTGTTTTTACCCTCCTCTTCCTCACAAAAATATTAGCATTTAGCAAGGTTTTCTTTCCTTGCGGACACGGATATGGAAACAAATCATTTGAACTTAAAACAAAAATAACCCGCAAAAGTACCGTTTTTTTTTTTTTTTTTTTTAATGGAGGTTTGACGACCACCGTGAGCAACTCAGTGGACTATGAGCAGTCGCCCGTCTCTAATTGATGGCCACTTGTTCCAGGGAAGGGAGAGAGTCAGTCCCGTAGACAAACAACACCCATGCCTCACGCTGATTCGAACCCGGTCCCCTGATCAGAAGCCATCACTTATACCACTGCGTCACCGGTGCGGCAAAGTACTGCTTACCCTTGTTAAATCTGCATAGTATTATTTTATCTAAATAAGTAAATATAAAAATACACCGAAATATATCCCAAACCGCAGTAAAAAAAAAAATACCAATCTTTGTGGGTCTAAGTTTAAGTTGTATGAAATGGAAATCATTACCTTTTTTTTTTCGTTTTCAGGATTGGTTTGGCAACAGTTTAATTTGCTAACAGTCTGATCTGTGATTAAGTTTCGCAAGTTGTGAAAAAAATTGTATTTATGTAGCAGTTTTTTAAAGACAGGCAGGCCTACAGTACAGCAAGCAATGACAATGCAAACAATATGTTGGTACTAAAATATTCACATGAATATAATATGCATCTTTGATAGCATGCTATCTATATATGCATTAGTTTAACTGCAAAAAACGTAAAAAGAATTTTTTAGTCTCCCCAACACAGAGCACCACGCTTCGCCACTTGTATACAGTAAAGAAGAAATTTCTGAATAGTGTTTTCAGAAGCGGCGATACAGCTGCAAGCTGAAGTACACGAACACCACCTACCGACAGAACTGTGATCAACAAAATTCCTCATATACTACCCTAAAGTGTTCTACAAGGTAAATGGCATTCGGTGTTGAAAGAATTTTTCAAATCGCACACGTAGAAGCAGAGATATTGAGAAAAACAGATTAAGCTTTTGCGCCCCCTAGCGACGAAATTGCATATTATTTTGGGAAGAAAATACGCGCACAGAGTTTGCATTGTTTGTAGTATCTGACCGAAGAAAGTGGTTTTTCAATTGGGCATTTAGTCCAGCAGATATCGCTGTGAATGGAAACATGAATTTATGCCCTCTCGTGGCAGACATATTCATTAAGAAAATTTTGAAATTATATGAGAAACATTTCGCAGCAGAAACACTCTCTGGCAAAGGAAGAAATTTTCAAATCGGACTCTTAGAAGCAGAGGTATTGACAAAAATAAGATATGCATCTACGCTCCCTGGCGGAATTATTTTAAGAAGAAAGTATTCTCAAAAGGTTTTTCGAGGTGAGCGATATCGGTCCATGAAGAATTATTTTAAATCGAGTTTTCAAGGGCTCATATTTTGTTGCAAATACATCAGGAGCAGAAATTAACAGTTACACCCCTGGTGTCCAAACCGTTCTTTACCAAATATTACAAATTATATTCAAAGTATTTTCTATCAGGAGCTATATCTGCTGCAGAAAGAATTTTTCAAATCGGAGTTTTAGAAGTATAGAGATATCGGGGAAAACGCAATTTACTTTTACGTCCCCTAGCGGAAAATCTATACGAAACTTGAAAAAGTGTTTATACCTAAAATAGCCTTCGACATAAATGGAAGCGAAAGGTAAAAGAATTTTTCCAATCGGATGATTAGAAGTAAATATATCGAATAAAATGTATTTTTTTTAAATTCGATATCATCTACATTTACGCTCTGTAGCGGCACAATTGTGCATCCTGAAAAAAAACGAAATAAAGGATTATCATTCGCATATCTCAAACTTCCCAATGCAAAAAGAATTTTTCAAATCGGACTATTAGTTGCAGAGATATGGTATCCATAGACGGACGGAAGGACAAATCGATAACATAAGTACGATCTTTTTTACAAAAGACCTGCTGAAAGAATGAAAACATTGCATTGAAGCACGGTCTAAAGTTCTTCGAATTATCCTACGGTGTGAAAGTCAAATGCGAAATAATTATACCGATATTTTTTTTATTCGCTTTGGTACTGAAGACGAACAGCATTTTTTGTTTTTGTTGCACGTGACTGGGAAACTAAACAGCACACACACACACACACACACACACACACACAAGTAAGGACACTGAATCTGCCGGCTGTATGTTGAAAAAGTGTTAAGTTTACTTGGATATTAAATACTTTTACATTCTACGTTGAAGTAAAATCAAAACTACGCCAACTTCGAGGTGGCCATAACCATCATCATTTTTCACCTCTGCTGGTTTCAAGGGATTATTTAATGAGCAACGAAGTGCGACACAGTAGTTTGACCTACAACTGGGGAAAAGGGAAAACGGACCATTTAGCTTTAAATCTGTCATGCAGGAAATTAGCTTTTTTTTTTTTTTTTTTCGTCACTTTGGTATTTATTTTTTACTGCATGCTTGTATAACAATTTTTCTTTCTTCTTATTTTTGTTGTCACACTGCATATATTTCACGACTGTTTCACGCGTTTCTCACATAGAAAAACCACCTAGCTAAGTCAAAGAAAAATACTGGGAACTAGTTTGAGTATTTCGAAATATTGTTTTAATTTGTCATTAATTAAGAATTACCTTTTCTTCATATCAGAACGATTTCATCGTTTCGGAATCAGATTCTACTTAACACTGCTTCAAAAATGAATCTTTGTCATTCAAAGAAGAATGGTGCCAAATGTTTCTCAAATGTCATAATGAGACGTCTTTAAAACGAAACAATCTAACCTAAATTCAGAAAGATCCACTGTAATCCATAATAGCCTGATATTTCAAGAAAATCAATTCTAAGGCCAGTAGTGTAACTTCAGATTTTGGTTCCGGTGACATGAACTTGAACTGGGACCACTACTGCTTAAAAGAATGTTATGTTGAAGGACATTGTTATGCTGTTACCACCAAACACAACATCCTTATAGAGCTACTTAAACTATATGGCTAGATAAGTTACTCGTGTGCTACTAGCTCTGTTAAAAATATTATTATTCACAGAAGTTTTCACTTTTCAAAATTTTTAAAGCAATGCAAAAGTTCACAAACTCATCTCTGTAAAAAAATCTTTTAAATCGATATCAAAGAACAGAAAAGAAAGAGAGACGGAAAAATAATATTTTTCTCGTACAGAAAAAAATCTAACGACTTTTTTATTTTTAAGTTTGCGAAATGAAAGCTTCTTTTTGCTTTCCTTTTTTTTTTTTTTTTTTTTTTCAGAAACTTTCATCAAGGTCATTTTTTTTTTTTTTTTTTTGTCTTTACGTTTTTCTCTTAATTGAAATTTCGAGCTGTAGTATTCCTATTTGGCAATCAAGACAACATTGCAAATTTCGTTCAAATACAAGTAGAGCATTGTAAATGTTTATATGCACAGACAAGGCTCGAGCGTGAAGCCCTTTTCTGCCCTTCATGGAAAATTGTAGCAACAATATTGACTTACCTTTACCGTTCGTTGGGAAGTTGTATCTTTTTTCCTTTCTTGCGTCAGAACTGCGTAGGAAAATCAGCGCGTATGTCTATTACAGGAAAGTAGTGTCTTGCTTCACGTCAACAGAACCTCAAATTACGGAGTGTTTATTGTCGGATCTATTTCCCATCATATTATTTTAATTATTATTTTTATGGAGCTATTAATACGCAATTCCTGCCATAGAGGAATCCAGAAACTAAACATTTCTTCTTAATATTATATAAATATATATATCAGAGGGAAAAAAAAAAAGAAAGATGGAACTAATTTTCGCTTTTTGAGTTTAGCAATAATTAGCAGAGGTACCCGGTATTTCCCGGGTAAATATTACTATTCGTGGAATCACAAGTACAGCGAGCGAAAGTTAGTGAATAAGATATTCCTGTAATTTTCCAGTAAATTTATTTTAATTAATTTAGGTTATTGCTTTTTCCTTTGAGAGCAAAAATGTAGAGATTTTTAGGATTTCAAGCCCTTGAGCAGGCGACGTTTGAGTTGTCCGTGTGAAAAGCAGTGTTCCTCCAAATTAACGCCAGCCAATGACTGGCTGATGCAGTAATATTTCTGAAAACAAAACAAAACAAGAAAGATGTCACCGAATTTTCGGGTGTGTAATAAGCACGTCTTTTGAATCCGTTCTGACGTAAATTAAATTTATCAAAGCTGTACAAAGTTAATGGAATCGGTACGGAAAACAATAGTATCTGACGGAAGAAAGAAGTTTTTCAATCGGGTTTTTAATCCCTCAGATATTGCTGTAAACGGAATCGTGAGCTTCCGCCCTCTGGTTGCAGACTTGTGCGTTAAGAAAAACATGAATTTATATGAGAAACATTTCGCACCGGAAACGCTCTCCAACACAGAAATAATTTTTCAAATCGGACTGTTAGAAACAGAGATATCGACAACAATAAGAAGTGACTTTACGTCCCCTGGTGTTAAAAACATGCAATATTTTAGGAAGAAAGTATTCTCAAAAGGTTTTTCCATATGAGAACTATCGGTCCAAGAAAAAAAAATAAAAATTTAGTCGAGTTTTCAGGAGCCCAGATTTTGCTACAAATACAACAGAACCAGAAATTAACACTTATGACCCCTGGTGGCCAAACCATTTTTTACCAAACATTAGAAATTATGTGGAAAATATTTTCCATCAAGTCTTGTATGCGATACAGGAAGAATTTTTCAAATCGGAGATTTAGAAGCAGAAATAACGCAAAAACGCAATTTACCTTTGTGCCCCCTAGCGGAAAGTTTATAATTTACTTGAAAATTTTGAATTTATACGAAAAACATTTCGCATCGGAAACACTGTTGAACAAAGAAGGAATTTTTCAAATCGGACTCCTAGAAGTGGAGATGTTGACAAAAATAAGATATACATCTACGCCCCTGGCGTAGAAACCATGGATTATTTCAAGAAGGAAATGTTTTTAAAAGGTTTTTCGACATGAGTAGTATCGGTCAACAAACCACTTTTTTTTTCAATCGAGATTTTAGAAGCTCATATTTTGCTGCAAATACATCAGAAGCGGAATTTAAGACTTACGCCACCTGGTGGCCAAACCATTTTTTACAAAAATTAGGAATTATGTGCAAAGGATTTCCCATCAGCAGCTGTATCCGGTGCAGAAAGAATTTTTCAAATCGGAGATTTAGCAGCAGTGATATAGGGGGAAACGCAATTTACCTCTACGCCCCCTAGCGGAAAGTCCATGAATTACTTGGAAATTTTGAAATTATATAAAAAACATGTCACACTGGAAACAATATCCAACAAAGAAGGAATTTTTCAAATCGGACTCTTAGAAGTACAGATATTGACAAAAATAAGATATACATCTACGCCCCCTGGCGGAGAAACTGTGGAATATTTTAAGAAGAAAATATTCCGAAAATGTTTATGTCAGTGGCATCAGTCCACGAAATAATTTTTTCAATCGATGTTTTAGAAGCTCAGATTTTATGGCAAATATATCAGAAGCAAAAATTAACGCTTACGCCCTCTGGTGGCCAAAATATTCATTACCAAAAATTAGAAATTATATGCAAAATATTTTCCATCAGGAGGTGCATCCACTGAAGAAATTTTTTTTCAAATCGGAGTTTTAGAAGAAGAGTTATCGGGGAAAATGTAATTTACTTTTACGCCCCCTAGCGGAAAATTTATGCGTATTTTGAAATAGTAACTATAAAATACTCTTCGACATAAATGGAATCGAAAGATAAATTAATTTTTTCAATCGGATGTTTAGAAGCAAATATGTGGAATAAAACGTGTTTTTGAACTCGACATCATCTGCATTTACCCTAGCGTCGAAATTGTACATTGTAAAAAAAAAAAAAGAAAACGAAATAAAGGATCATCATTCGCATATTTCAAGCTTCCCAATGCAAAAAGAATTTTTCAAAGCGGACTAATATCTTTTTTTACAAAAGACGTGCTAAAAATGAGCCGGGATGGCTGCAAATGTGAAAAATAATAAAATCATTTTTTTTTATTTAGTTAGTTTACTTTTATGAAACAAAAAAGGAAGGAAGAGGAATGGAAACACTTGTCTTCGAGGTGACATCTGTAGTACTACCGTTCATCGGGCGTGCGCTCCTAAGAATCCCGCGACACTGGAATGCAATGTACCTACGTCATGTCGTGTGCATGCGACTTGACATTGGCATTGATCTTCCTTTTGTTTACCGTTCTGAATTTTGAATAACTGGAACTCTCTATTTACATTGCATTGTATTTCTTCCTGATGAAGACGCCCTTGGTGGTGAAAACTAACGTTTATTCATTTGTGTTTTTAATACACCATTAAACGGATATTTTTTCACTTTATTGTTATCTACGATCTCTAGATCGGATACTGGAGTGTTGAATTGTGTTGCAGTTCTTAAAAGTAAAAAATGGAACTTTTCACGAAAATTTTGTATCGGGGCCGCTTGACCCCGGGCTTCGATCGGTTAGGGGCGGATTGGCCCACCGGGACACTGGGATATTTCCCGGTGGGCCCCTTCCGTATCTTTTGTTCCTTTCTTTCTTACTTTCTTAAAAATGTTTTCAGTTCAGTTGTTTTAAACGTACAACTGAACCACAACACTTTTTTCATAAACGAAATACACATAATGTAATTATGAGCGGGGGGGGGGGGACTTCTATATTGAATTAGGGATAAAAACTCCTCACCAGGCAACTGCTATACTCCCAACTACAATAGATGGGCCATGTATGTTTGCGAACTTCTGGGTTCACTTAGTATATAGCTGAGGAACGAGAATGTATGTACCGTATGTTGCGGGTGGTTGGTGGGGGGTACAAGATGTTCTATATATTCCCCAAGGAAGGAGGGGGGGGGGTAGTTGATTTTACTCCCGTTGGTTGTAGGAGGTATTAGTGCTGTGCTCATAAGAGCTGAGTTCGAGCTCAATTTTAAGAGCCCGAAGTATGACAGCCCGAACTCGAATTTTATATTGGAAGATAGATTAATCTGTTTAGGCATTAAAAAAAAAATCTCCATCTTCCAAACTTTCACTCCTTCCTCCCCGCTCAATTAACCGATGTCTTTCTCAACTGCGGAGTGGGGAAGGGATGTGTATCTATTTCTATGGTTTCTTTGACCATTCATTTCATCCTGAAATGTTTCTAGACGCCCGGCATCAGGAAAAATCGGGAGGCACTACAATCTATGTATGTTAACAGCATTGGGGTGGGGCTGAACAGGGCTAAAAAAAAATTACTATTTTAGTTAAAGTAGTGAAAATGCTCACCCATGTTTGATAAAGTTGCAGAACAAATGCTAGCTAGATAATGGTCATTATGGGATGTACTATCCACTATATGACAACAAAGAATTCAGAGTGAAAGCTAATAATATCATTAACTTATTTTTGAAATAACGGTAAGATTATTTGCGGGGATGTTCATATACGATCCCTTTCCCCCGAAATGTTTTACTTACGCAGCCTACGCTCCTTGTGATAACTGACAAATGCTGCAGATGAAGGCATTTACGGAGATATCATTTCAACATAAAGCTGCAAAATGCTTTGTTTACGTTATTTAGTAAGGTGTCTTTACAATACATAACCACAGCATAAAAGCACGTTTTGTAATTGAAACACATACGAATATATGATCACTAAATGAAGAATCTGTTCGCCACGATATTTAAAAATCTTTAAATTTCTAACTGTGCTTGTCCGCAATAGAAGAATTACAAGAATTGCAGTACAGATAGAAAACTTTGCAGTGTAAAAATTCTGCATTTTTTTCTCATTTATTTAAATTTAAAAATCATGTCTTATACGAAAAGAGTTTTGGTACAACTCCAACATAATTTTGGTAGTAGCAGTTCTCTCTCTGTCTCTCTCAAATATTTGCTGGAATTTCAGCCCACTTCGTTGAAAATTTAAGAACTGGAAGTTCAAAGGTGTAAAAATCAAGATTATTTTGCGATCTGTCAAACACGAAAAGGCTATGTAAGCAATTTTGTTTTTAATTTTAATGTTCTTACTTCAGCGTTCTTAAGAGAAAATTTTAAACGCATATGAATATTGAGTGTGTCCAAAATTATAAGCTTTTCCAGCGCAATTACATACATAATTAACTAAACTAGTGATTTAAACCTGGCTTTTCGCTTTTTCCTTTTTCCATTTCGACTAAATATCGTGGAAAGTGAGTTTGCCACGATATTTAAATATCTTGAAATTTCTAACTGTGCTTGTCCACAACAGAAAAATTGCAGTACAATTTTTCTGCGGTAAAATCTTGTTATGGGTCGATGAAATTTTTCCGCAACACCGACTTCAATTTAAGGATGACGGGTGTACTTTTTTTACCCCCCCCCTACTATGCTTGCCAATGTTTCTAGAGCAACTGTACTTTCTGTTTTGTTTCTTTAAAAAAAAAGTGATTTTCAGTTCTACAACTGAACGGGCCCTTTCGCAAAAAATTTCCCGGGCCCTTTTGCGACCGCCAATCCGCCTCTGTTCGACCCCATCCGAAAACAGTCTACGGTCTAAGTTAGAGTACCATGATATACTACACGAAATTTAGTGGTTCTAAATTGAAAACTGTAGATTTTACGGAAATTTTGTGCGAAGCCCCTTGACTCCGGGCTCTGACCGAACTTAAACCAAACCGTCTACGGTCTAAGTTAGAGTACCATGAGATAAGTATACCAACTTCAGTGGTTCTAAATTTTAAGCTGTAGATTTTACGAAAATTTTGTATGGGGGCCCCTTGACCCGGGGCTCCGACCCCTTCCAAAAACCGTCTACGGTCGATAGTACACCAAATTTGGTAGATCTGAATTGAAAACTGTAGATTTGTATAGCGGACATATAAACAAACATTCAATTATATATATATAAGCAAAATACTATATTCGTAAAACATTTCCGTGTGTAGCATCATAATTATGCTGGTTGGAAGAGGCGATTTTTTATTTTTACACACAAAACATCATGCATAAATTAAGAGAACTTACAAAAAATATGAGCTCAACATTATTAATTATAAGGTCGAAACACACATGATAAGCTCTTTTTCTAAGTTTTTTAATTCACGAATGATGTTTCGTATGTAAAAACAAAAAATCGTCGTTTCCAACCAGCATTATTATAAGCAGAATACTGTTTGTTAGTAGGGAACGTCTTATAAGAATCGCCAATAATTCAAGACTGGCCAAAAAGTTGGCTAAAACAAAAAAAAAATCAGGTTCCACCGAGATTTGAACTCGGATCGCTGGATTCAGAGTCCAGAGTGCTAACCATTACACCATGGAACCTACTTTCCCATGCCGGGAATCGAACCCGGGCCGCCTGGGTGAAAGCCAGGAATCCTAACCACTAGACCACATGGGACTGATACGCTAAGAACGACTTATAGTTTTTAAAAGAAATCGTGCTGATTTTTTTTTTTTGTCTTTCCTCCTCTTCTTTTCATTTTATTCGCTTTCCTTAATTGATGATTCAACAAAGCAAAAACCGAATTTAACTAAAAAAAATGACGTTCTCCATTGTCCAAGAAGAAGACACAAATCGCTCAGTGTAAACAAAAAGCTAGCGGCTTAACATGAATTACACCAATCTTTAGGAAAATAGTTCTTCACGTAAAACCGATGTGAAGGGATACAAAATTGAATGGAGGTAATATCGACAACCGTGCATAAGGAGAATGGCTTTGTGAGAAGAAGTTATGATGCACTTAGAAGATGTACTGCTCATTTCTAAATTCGATGTGTACCGATACATAATAAGCATAGATACAATCAATTAGCTAATAAATGTACACTAAAGTGAAAAGTGATAACATCGAGTAAGTGTTCACAACGAAGCCCTCGATATTTATCGTTTTCATAGAATTTACTGCGTAAGGAAAGAAGGGACAGGGGAGGAGGGATAGCAAAGAAAGTAAAAAAATAGAGATAGATGGCGCTGTCGGTCCTGCTGCAGGCGACCTTGGGACTTCGCTGCTCGTTGAGCACCACTGCAGCTGTAAACCAAGAAAGATACGATTCGCAGAAAACCGACTAAGGAGATTGCCTCTCCCCGCATTTCTAATATTCTGAATTTTCCATTCCACGTAGCCAACGATTGTAGATAGTTAACTTTGCATTTCTTCGTTTCCTTTTCGTATTTTCAAAAATTTCACAACTACCGAATTTCGTTGTAAATTTGGAAAAGAAATATTCTGTTGATTTAACTTCAAGTGAAAAACAAACAAAAAACAAACAAACAAACAAACAAAAACGCGTATTACTCCTCTCAGTAGCGCACCCAGGATTTCTTTATGGGAGTATCCCAAATTATTGAAGCTGAAATAAAAATACACTGGAGAAAACATCTCCCAAAATATTGAGAAGCGGTAAAAATATCTCCACCGTGTAAAAATGAGTTTTTTTTATTTTTTTTTCATTGGAGGTTTAACGACCACCGTGCGCAACTCAATGGGCTAAAAGCAGTCGCCCGTCCCTAATTTAGGGCCACTGGTTCCAGGGAAGGGAGCCGGGATTCGAACCCGGGCCCGTCCATTAAGTACGTCCGTTAGACTCCCCCGTGTCACATTTTGCCGACTGTTGACACTTCCCTCCCTAAGAAGTACGTCCTAATTCCCGCAACCCCCAATATTTTTGACAACTGCTTTTAGAAGTCCGTTGAGAACAGGGCCGGCTGGACCATAGGGGCAATCGCTCAGGGCCCCGCGTCTTCAAGGGGCCCCGCAGTTTTGGGAAAAAATAATTTTCTGCAGAATTTTTTACAATTATTTTTTTATATAAGTTTTGTTAATGCCTTAAAAAGTAATTTTTTGTACGTTTTTTTTTAGTTTCCATTCCCACCCCCTCATTTTCGAATAGGTTATCGCTCTTTGCCGTACAGACACTGATATCTGCTGTATTGTAACCACCTTAATATTTTCCGTATTCATGAAATAACAAATTAAATTTCATCACTTTGTGGCCCTTACTTTTGTTCATTCAACAGTATGTGTTCAAAATAGACACTAAAATTTAAAGAAATAAAAATAACGAAATCAAAGTTGATTTAGGACTACATGTGAAGCCCAATTATTCAGTGACTTTAAAAACATTACTAGAAATTAAAAAAATATATTTATATATGAGCGACGAGCGGGTATAAAAGTTGAAATCATTAATTTATCAGTCACTCCACTTTGCATTAAAAATCAATCACTTAAACATATAACAGGGTGGACAATTATTTGTACGAATTTATTTTAGAGGGATCCTGATATTATTTCCTACACACAAATATTCGCTCGCAAGTATATTTTATCAAGTTGTGAGGAATTTTCTATAAGAGTCACACATACACAATACCCCTCCCCCTCTCCCCGGAAAGAAAATTTTAGATTTCAACACTTTTTACTCTCTCTGTCTCTCTCCCGGAAATTTAAGTCCATATTACAGTCTTTTTCTTAAGCTTAAAACAAATATTTCTTCGAGAAAATATTATTTTCTGTATGATAGTTTTCGTGCGTGTTCTTTACAGACGATATGTTTCACGTAACGACTTTATTAAAATATGAGATTTATTTCCTAGTGCCAGCAATGAAATTTAACCCCAGGCCCCGCAAAAGCTCCATCCGGCCCTGGTTGAGAAACAGAAAGAAAACATGTAATTATTTAAAGGAATCTTCCATATGTTTGCACTTTTTCTTCAGAAAATGTTTATTATTTAGACATTAATTTATTCTCAAATGCTACCCGAACTTTATGTTTCTGAAATAAAGATCTACAATCGCATTCAAGGTTGCAACACTCCCTATCATATCATCTACAAAACACGATAGATTTGGCAGTACAAATACGAGAACTTAATATTAATATTCTGATTTAGCTAAATATCATCAGAAATCTAAAATATTTCACATCTTTTTATAATTATTAAAAGAAGGAAAGACAAAACAAAACGAAGAAATACCTTCTACCATATATTTGTCTCTGGACGTCCGAATTACTAAACCTTTCCCTCCCCCATGTCACATTTCGTCCGGTTGTCAGGACGTCTCCCCCTCCGGTGAACACCCGTTTCCCCTAATTCCCGTTTGCCCTAATCACGTTTACCCCAATGGCGTTCCCCGAAATCGCTTTTACCCGAATTCCCATTTCCCCTAATTTCGTTTCCCCTAATTCACATTTGCCCTTAACACGTTTACCCCAATGGCGTTTCCCCGAAATCGCTTTTACCCGAATTCCCATTTCCCCTAATTTCGTTTCCCCTAATTCACATTTGCCCTTAACACGTTTACCATAATGGCGTTTCCCCGAAATCGCTTTTACCCGAATTCCCATTTCCCCTAATTTCGTTTGCCCTAATCTCGTTTCCCCTAAATCTCGTTTCCCCTAATTCACGTTTGCCCTTAACACGTTTGTCTGTGTCAAAGTTTCCCCTAAAAACATTTACTGTATGAAGTTTGTTCTAATTCTCCTTTGCCTTGATTCGCGTTTTCCCAAATTCATGTTTTCCGTAATTCATGTTTGTCCTGATTTTCGTTGAGCGAAATAAAACGTTTCTTTTATTGCCAAAATTTAGGGAAAAAAATCGGATTTATCGTCAAATTTAGGAGAAAAATCGTTGAATGTAATTTTTTATCTTCAAATTTAGGAAAATATATGTATATTTAATCATCATCATAAACCATTATGAATCTACTGCTGGATGAATGGAGATCTCACCAAGTTTCTTCCATTACAGTCTGTCTTGCCCCAGTCTCCACCATCTCACTCCTGCATGCTTTCGAATTCCATCCACCCATCTCCAATGTGGTCTTCTTCTGTGTCTTTTCCTGTCCCTTGGAATCCAGTCCAGAATTTCGGTTGTCCGTCGGAGGTCCGTTCTTCTGGCAACATGTTCAGCCGATTGCCTTTTCAGGGATTTTACTCTGATCATGTCTTCCACTCTTGTCATTTTCCTTATTCATGAGTTCCTTTTCTCATCTCTCCTGGTTGCACCAAGCATGTATCTCTCAATGCCTCTTTCAGTTGTCTGCAGCCTTTCTATGTCTTTTTTAGTTAAGATCCATGTCTCCCATCCATATGTAAGAACTCGAAGGATACATTGATTAAACACTTTTCTTTTTGAGACATAATAGCGTATTGCTCTTTAAAATTGTATTGTTTCTTCCAAAAGCCCTCCATCCATCCATCCAAACAAGGGCGACCGAAGGACATTTGCCGCGCCGTGTAAGAGAATATTTGTAGCACGTAGTTTGTAAAACAGATCGTGTTTATGTTTTCTGTTTGTCCGTCCGTCCGTCTGTGGACACAATATCTCTGCAACTATTAGTCCGATTTCAAATGTTCTTTTTGTGTTGGAAAGTTTGAAATGTACGAATGATGATCCTACATGTCGTTTTTTTTATACGATGCACAATTTCGCTGCTAGAGGGCGTAAATGCAGGTGATGTTGAATTAGAAATACATTTTATTCCATATATTTGCTTCTAAACATTCAATTGAAAAAAAATACTTTTAACTTTCAATTCCGTTTATGTCGAAGACTATTTTTTAGGCATAGTCACTTTTTTATGTTTCGCATAGATTTTTGGCTAAAGGGCGTAAAATACAGCTCCTGATGTGAAATCGTTTGGATTATAGTTTCTAATTTTTTGGTAAAAATGGTTTGGCCACCAGGGGACGAAAGATGGGTAGAGGGGAGGGGTCTAGTACGCTAAGAACTCTTAAAAAGTGGGCCTTCTGCGTTCACAATTCTATTTCTTGCTTTAACAAAAGTTTAGTGCAATGTAGTACTTTATCTGTGGGGGCGTGACGGATACAATGGCTGCGTTAAGGACTAACCGTATAATGGTCCTCACCATGTGCACTTCTTTACACTTTTGTTGGCATGATTATCGAAGTCATCAACAAGAAAGGAAAGAATAATTCTCTTGCGAATCAAGACCCACCGTTTTATTTCGGTTAATAAAAATTAGGACATATAAATTAGGGCAAAAGCGAATTAGGAAAAACTTGATACGGGCAAACGTGAAATAGGGGAAACGCGATTTAAGGGAAACGAGATTAGGGCAAACGAAATTAGGGGAAATGGGAATTCGGATAAAAGCGATTTCGGGGAAACGCCACTGGGGTAAACGTGTTTAGGGCAAACGTGAATTAGGGGAAATGAGATTTAGGGGAAACGAGATTAGGGCAAACGAAATTAGGGGAAATGGGAATTCGGGTAAAAGCGATTTCGCGGAAACGCCATTGGGGTAAACGTGTTTAGGGCAAACGTGAATTAGGGGAAACGACATTTAGGGGAAACTAGATTAGGGGAAACGAAATTAGGGGAAATGGGAATTCGGGTAAAAGCGATTTCGGGGAAACGCCATTGGGGTAAACGCGTTTAGGGCAAACGTGAATTAAGGGGAAACGAGATTATGGCAAACGAAATTAGGTGAAATGGGAATTCGGGTAAAAGCGATTTCGGGGAAATGCCATTGGGGTAAACGGGATTAGGGCAAACGGGAATTAGGGGAAATGGATTAGGGTAAGTGAGGCTACGCACCCCCTGCACCTGTAATCTCGGAAGTACTCTATGTACAGCCCCTTTCGGACGAATGATCAGAAGCCATCGCTTAAACCACTGCTCCACCTGGCGGCAAAAATGTGTTTCCAATGATTCGAAAAATATATAGAAATGCATTTAAAAATAAGCATTCAATAATAAAGAATGAAGTACCAAGTGACACCTCACAGGCATGGGCGACCGCCCTTATGGAGGGCAAGAAGGGGCGTTTCCCCTCCCCTGGAAATAGGACCCAGAACTAAGGCGGCGATCGTTGACCCCCTTGACAGAGAGAGTAAGTATGTGAACACTGGTGGGTGTTAGACAGACCACCACACCCTTCTTTTTCAGATTGGCATCGAGATGGCGAAAATGCATTCTGCATTTGAAATTGGTATCGTTGAGTTTCAGTCGCACCCTGGTGCGTCGGGCGGCTGGTTGGTGTTGTGGTTCTCTGCGGTGTTGTGCGGTGCTTCGTTCCCTTTGCCCCCCTTCCAGACAGAGTTGTGTCACGGATCACCCTCTCCTTTCACTACATTTTTCTGTTTGTCTTTCCTATTGAGTTCACTTACTCAGATCTCCTAGCTTCTCATTTCTAAGGGCAGTTTTAGACCTGGGGTCAGACACTCCCTTCCTAAAACTTCTTCAAATATCAAATAAAAAAATAAAGAACGAAGTACCAAGTGACACCTCAGAGGCATGGGCGACCACCCTTATGGAGGTCAGGAAGGGGCGTTTCCCCTCCCCTGGAAATAGGACCATGGCCTTTCTGTTCTTGAAGGATATGTAACATACTACAGAGGTAAAGCACGTGCCAAGGCGACAAATCTGCCGCGACACATTCCGTCCGTGTAGCTTCGTTGGGAGAGCAACTTACTCCGGAGTGAAGGAGAGTAAGTTGCTCTCAATTACAATTTCTGTTTGCTCCTCCTGAAAACCAAGTTATGGGGGCCTGGAACCCCTCTCCTCTCTGAGTGCACCATTGACTCCACGCTCTTGTCGGAGTACTTTTTTCAGCGGTTTTTAAAATAAAAATTAAGCGTGCTTAATTTTACGATGTCCGTCAGTCCGATCATCCGCCTGTGTGCAGGAATCTATCCCAAGAATTTCAAATTGAAGGGCTGCTGAAAAAATGAAGAGAGGGGGGGGGGGGGTGAAAGTAAATCTTTTGAAGACTGAAAAATTTATACAGTGAACTACACTGACGGAAAAAAAATCCCAACACCACGAAAAAAATAGTTGTAGAGGAATGAAATGGCGGCAATACATTTGTATAGGTAACATATTTAATCGATTAAGGTTTCAAGATCACAGCTTAATGTAAGCGCGAGAAGAGCCATTTTTAATGTGAAATGCTGGTACATTAATAACCGGTGTAACCGCCAGAATGTTGAATGCAAGCACGCAAACGTTCATGCATTGTGTCGTACAGGTGCTGGATGTCAGTTTGTGGGATGGAGTTCCATGCCTGTTGCACTTGGTCGGTCAATACAGGGACGGTTAATGCTGGATGGGGGTGACGCTGGAGTTGTCGTCCAATGATGTCCCATACGTGCTCGATTGGTGAAAGATCTGGTGATCTAGCAGGCCACGGCAACATGTCGACACTCTGTAGAGCATGTTGGGTTACAACAGCGGTATGCGGGCGAGCGTTATCCTGTTGGAAAACACCCCCTGGAATGCTGTTCATGAATGGCAGCACAATAGGTTGAATCACCAGACCGACGTACAACTGTGCCGTCAGGGTGCGTGGGATAACCACGAGGGTGCTCCTGCTGTCATGCTCCCTAGACCATAACTCCAGGTGTAGGTCCAGTGTGTCTCGGCCGCAGACAGGTTGGTTGCAGGCGCTCACCTGGCCTCCTTCTAACCAACACACGGCCATCACTGGCACCCAGGCAGAACCGGCTTTCATCAGAAAACACAACAGATCTCCACTCCGTCCTCTAATGAGCTCTAGCTTGACACCACTGACGTCGCAAACGGCAGTGGTTTGGAGTAAGTGGAATGCACGCTACAGGGCGTCTGGCTCGGAGCTGTCCTTCAAGTAACCGATTTGTAACAGTTTGTTGTGTCACTGTGGTGGCAACTGCAGTTCGAATTGCTGCCGCAGACGCGGTACGATGCGCCACGGCCATATGCCGTACACGGCAGTCTTCCCTCTCAGTAGTGCCACGCGGCCGGCCGGAACCCGGTCTTCTTGAGGCAGTACCTTCCCTTGACCACGGCTGCCAACAATCATGCACATAGTGGTTACATTTCTGCCAAGTCGTTCGTAATATTGCGGAAAGAAAATCCACCTTCTCGTAGCCCTATTACACGACCTCGTTCAAACTCCGTGAGCTGTTGATAATGGCTTCTTCGTCTTCTTAAAGGCATTCTTGACTAACATCAACACGCTACGTCGAATCTCAACGATAACTAACGCTCACGAACGTTAGCGCGAATTTACAGCAAACCTGCTTTGCATGTTCCGAGGGGCGCTACTAGCGCCACACGTATGCGCCGAGCGCGAAATTTGCATAGACGTCATCTTACAGATGTACTCTCACCGCCTACCAACTGTCGTTTATCTAACACAGCCCCTTCTTGGTGTTGGGATTTTTTTTTTCCGTCAGTGTATTTAGGCTTTAAACATAGGATTAAAATTGGGGTAAGCTTAAAAAATATAGAATTGTTGAATTTTTTATTGTTAATAATGGTTAATCTTTTTTCCGATATTACAAACGGTTATTTCGTTTTTTTTTGTGTGTGTGTTGTTTTTATTTTTAATACATCACGTATAAATGCTTCCCTACACAAGGCAAACGAAACTAAGTATTAACGTGGGTTGCGCAAACAGTGGATATTGATATTTTCAAAAATCTTGTGCAAGGTGAAATTATTCAGAACTATATCGGCAAAATTTGTAACAGACTAAAGTGAAGAGATATGCACATACTCTCTTTGTGATTGCGTTGACTGACTTTAAACGTATGATTTAAACAAGAAAAACTAAAAAGGAAACATTAAACTCATGGGCGCCCATATACTTTAGAGGAAAGAGTATAGGGCAACAAGCCTGCTTCGGAAATATGGCCATGCCATTTCTGTTCTTGGAAGGTACTACAGAGGTTTTCTTGATAACACTTTCTGATTTCTAATTTTTCTGTTGAACTTCTGGATGCGTGTGCATGCGCTAAAAAAAAAGTTTAGAATTTACAGTAAAAAGTAGCAACATTGAATTTTTACACTGAATGTTGGAACACTGAGCATTTACGTACAGTATGGACAGGGGCGCAACCAGGTAGGGTTTAAAGTGTTAAAACCTCTTCCAGAGCCCAGACCATTTTTTTTTTTTTTTTTTTTAAAGGATTTGCATTATCAGTGCTGTTTGTTGTTATCTCCTATGCCTCTGTCTCACTTTGATTCAGTTTCTCTATCCATGCTTCAAAGACAAAACTGTAGACGTTTTGCAGCCCACATTGCCAGGTGTTATGCAATATAACTCAAGAGCACAGACAACACAATTACTGGACTTTTTCCACTGCCCATACTAGCCAATTAGCCTGGCACCAGTACTGCATAGGCGGCGGATGAGAGGGGACTTGGGAGGACTAAGCTCCCTTAAAACATTTAGCTTCCTCAAAAGGTTTACTATTACAGTCGGAAGGGAGATTTGATCTCCCCCCCCCCCCACCACCACACACACACACAGGCATCTGTAATCACTCCCCGCTCTTGCCAGTTGAGCGAAGTTGTACGTGATGATAAAAATCGCTATTTTGAAGATAATTATCGTAGAGGATTTGTGTTGAATTTTATCGATAATTTATTTAAAAGAAATATTGGACCAACCGCACACACAGGAATTTGTTTGGCATTTGCACTTTCTTGATTTGCCTCAACTCTCTCCCTCTTAGACACGTTACCTCCGAGATTAGACACCGAGGGGTTTCGGCTTTCCTTAACATTTCCCCTCCTTAACGCGTGGGAAAGTCCCTGGAGAATTTTATCACTACTTTATGGCTTCCTTAGCATTTCTTAGAATTTATATATTTCTTCCGTGTGTTAGGGAAATCACAGTTACTGCATCTGCAAACAGGGATAAGTTTTCTAGCTAGGAAGTTTTTGAAGGGGAATTTGGGGGATCCCCTTTTTGCTCTATTTTGAGAATTGACTACTGAAGATGTACTTATCAGACTGAAGTGAGCATTACTGTGTGGAACCGACAGGGAATAAATATCCAGCGCAGGTTTTTTTTTTTTTTTTTAAGCTGCGCTGTGGGGGCGGGGGCTGAACTTAGGAGTTATTAATGATACGGAGCATCGTGAAGCTCACTTAGCTCAGTAAGAAACCACTCTCAAAGTAAACCCGCTAATGGCTTTGCGAATGAGACTTCTATATAGTGGAGGATCAAGAAATTTTTGACGGGGGAAGGGGAGAAGCCGTTTGCGATCGCAGACACAGAGGGGAGGCCCGGGTACTACCCATTGGCATTTTTACACATGGTTTTATTTTGTGCCAAACAAACAAAAAAAATTCTAAACAAAGCAAAAAAAAAAAAAATGATTCGCTCCACAAGAGCAAATTAAAAAAAAAATCATTGCCTTTCACCCCACTGCCTCAAACGTTGTACAACTGTGTACACACACCAAGGGCGCCCACTTCTCCAAATCATTGGAGGGGCAGACGTGAAGAGATCAGACGTGGGAGGGGCATGTCTTTTACATTGTCAGAATTAAGGAAAACAAGTTAGTAAAATCATGCAATGCATTGATTATGATACGCTTTCCAACATACTAGAAATCATTACTCAAGCTATTACTCAAGTTATGAGGAAAATGGCTGTGGAATAAATCTCACCCCTGTGCCCTGAACTTTGATCCATTTCGATGATATTCAACAGAACTAGTTCAGTATACCTCCGAAATAACATGATAAAGTTTTGTCGCAATCGAAGCAATTTTACGTAAGTTATGATGCATAAGGGCTATGGAACAGATCCCGCTCCTGTGTCCTAACCTTTCACCCCATTTCGCCCATTTTCAATAGGATTCGTCCCCAAGCAGGTCCCTACAACATACTAACATTTCATCTAAATCGAAACCTTTTTACTTAAGTTATGACTCATAATGGCGATAGAAGTGATTCCGCTCCTATGTCCTGACCTTTGACCCCCATTTCGCCAATTTTCAATAGGGTTTGTCTCCAGGTGATCCCCTACCACATACTAATATTTAATCGAAATCGAACCATTTTTACGTTAGTTATGACGCATAAGAGCAGTGGAATGGATCCCGCTCCTATGTAATTTGACCCCATTTCGTTCACTTTCAATAGGGTTCTCTACTACATACTAAATTTTCATCGAAATCGAAAGATTTTTACGCGAGTTATCGTGCGGACGAACATACGTAGGCAACGAGTGACGTATTGAGGCAGATGGGAATCGCGCCCATCTGCTCACAAGACTGTGACGTCATAAAACTTTAATAGGATCCACAAACAACGCGTGACGTAATGAGACAGATTTCGTGACCGCGTGCCAACATCTAATGGGGCGACGCCATGACACTACACTAAAAATGTGGTAATTCAGATTGGTTAGTTAACCCACTAAACGAATTTTTCTTAAAGTCGACATCAAGCTAAATCGATTTCTAGTACCAGAAAACGGTAGGTTAACGACTTTCATCAAAATCCTTAGAGCCGTTTTCAAAATAAAATTTACATACATACAAGAATTGCTCCTTTAAGGTGAACGTCAAGTAATTTTGCTTCCTGTACTTCGAATGGAAAAATTTCTGTACACATTTTCTTCCCAATTAATGCGTTCCCAAGGATGAAAATTTGAACATCGATTAAAATATTTTCATTTTATAACTTGGAATACTTAATATTTTCTAAAACATAACCATAATTATGCAATCCAACATTTGTTTGTCTACTGACGTCATAAAAATACAGGTCGCGCCATCTTTTTTCTGGACAATTAATGCGTTCACAAGGATGAACATTTGAACATCGATTAAAATATTTTCATTTTATAACTTGGAATACTTAATATTTTCTAAAACATAACCATAATTATGCAATCCAACATTTGTTTGTCTACTGACGTCATGAAAGTACAGTTCGCGCCATCCTTTTTCTGGTTTCAACACCACCAAAGGAAAAGTTATTGATTTTTTATATAATTATGGTTATGATTTAGAAAATATTAAGTATTCCAAGCTATATTAAGAAGTTATTTTAATCGATGTTCAAAGTTTCATCCTTGGGAACACATTAATTGTGAAGGAAATGTGTACAAAAGTTTTTCCATTGAAAGTATAGGAAGCAAAACTACTTGACGTCCACCTTAATAATATAGGATAAGGGCGATGGAATGGATCGCAATCCCATGTCCTGACCTTTGACCCCATTTCGTCCATTTTCAATAGGGTTCGTCCCCAGGTGGTCCCTTACTACATACTGAAATTTCATCGAAATCGAACCTTTTTTACGCACGTTATGACGCATAAGGGCAATGGAATGCATCCCGCTCTTATGTCCTGACTTTTGACCCCACTTCACCCATTTTGAATAGGATTCGTCCCCAGGCGGTCCCCTACCACATAGTAAAATTTCATTGAAATCGAACCATATTTACGCAAGTTATGACGCATAAGGGCAATGGAATGATCCCGCTCCTACGTCGTAACCTTTGACCCCATTTGTCCCATTTTTAATAGGGTTCGTCCCCAGGTGGTCCCCTGCCACATACTAAAATTTCATCGAAATCGAACCATTTTTACGCCAGTTATCGTGTTAATGGACGGACAAAGCAGGAGCATATACGCTTCTTCAACCTACGGTTGGAAAGCGTAAATAAAAAGGGGAGTCGAAAAGATAAATTATGAGATTCGACGCATATTTTAAAAGGCAATTATAATTGCTCATTGGCAAATGAACAAGAAACAGAAATATTGTCATTAAAAGGTCAGTTAACTTTAGAATTAACAATTTTTTTCATTTTTTTACGCTTTCCAACCGTAGGTTGAAGAAGCGTATATGCTTTGTCCGTCCGTCCGTCCGTCCGCACGATAACTGGCGTAAAAATGGTTCGATTTCGATGAAATTTTAGTATGTGGTAGGGTACCACCTGGGGACGAACCCTATTGAAAATGGGACAAATGGGGTCAAAGGTCACGACGTAGGAGCGGGATCCATTCCATTGCACTTATACGTCATAACTTGCGTAAATATGGTTCGATTTCAATGAAATTTTACAATGTGGTTGAGAAACACCTGGAGACGAACCCTATTCAAAATGGGTGAATTGGGGTCAAATGTTAGGACATAAGAGCGGGATGCATTCCATTGCCTTTATGCGCCATAACGTGCGTAAAAATGGTTCGATTTCGATGAAATTTCAGTATGTGGTAGGGGATCACCTGGGGACGAACACTATTGAAAATGGATGAAATGGGGTCAAAGGTCAGGACATAGGATTGCGATCCATTCCATCGCCCTTATCCCATATTATTAAGGTGGACGTCAAGTAATTTTGCTTCCTATACTTCCAATGGGAAAACTTTTGTACACATTTCCTTCACAATTAATGTGTTCTTAAGGATGAAAATTTGAACATCGATTAAAATAACTTCTTAATATAATTTGGAATACTTAATATTTTCTAAAGCATAACCATAATTATATTAAAAATCAATAACTTTTCCTTTGGTGGTGTTGAAACCAGAAAAAAATGGCGCGACCTGTACTTTGATGACGTCAGTAGACAAACAAATGTTGGATTGCATAATTATGGTTATGTTTTAGAAAATATTAGGTATTCCAAGTTATAAAATGAAGCCATTTTAATCGATGTTCAAATTTTCATCCTTGGGAACGCCTTAATTGGGAAGAAAAAGATGGCGCGACCTACATTTTCATGACGTCAGCAGTCAAACAAATGTGCGGATCCTATTAAAGTTTTATGACGTCACACTTTTGCTAGCAGATGGCCGCGATTCCCATCTGCCTCAATACGTCACGCGTTGTGTGCGTATGTTCGTCTGCACGATAACTCGCGTAAAAATCTTTCGATTTCGGTGAAATTTTAGTATGTGGAAGGGAATCACCTGGGAAGGAACCCTTTTGAAAGTGAACGAAATGGGGTCAAAGGTGAGGACATAGGAGCGGGATCCATTCCACTGCTCTTATGCGTCATAACTAACGTAAAAATGGTTCGATTTCGATTAAATATTAGTATGTGGTAGGGGATCACCTGGGGACAAACCCTATTGAAAATTGGCGAAATGAGGGTCAAAGGTCAGGACATAGGAGCGGAATCACTTCTATCGCCATTATGAGTCATAACTTAAGTACAAATGTTTCGATTTGGATGAAATGTTAGTATGTTGTAGGGGCCTGCCTGGGGACGAATCCTATTGAAAATGGGCGAAATGGGTCAAAGGTTAGGACACAGAAGCGGAGTCTATTCCATAGCCCTTATGCATCATAACTTACGTAAAATTGCTTCGATTGCGACAAAACTTTATCATGTTATTTCGGAGGTATACTGAACCAGTTCTGTTGAATATCATCGAAATGGGATCAAAGGTCAGGGCGTAGGAGTGAGATTTATTCCACAGCCATTTTATGATTTCTAGTATGTTGGAAAGCGTATCATAATTAATGCATTGCATGATTTTACTAACTTGTTGAAGTTATCACACGATAGGCAGAGATTTACAAAATACTTGTAATATACACCTTGAAGTATATCTAATTGAAGTTTCTTGAATGCGGCCTTATTAGATTACAACTGAACTAGCTTAATGCGGTCTTCCAACATGAAAAGGTTCCCTACCTCTGTCCTAGCTCGTTATTCTAGTGAACAACAGTGGAGGATCCAATTCTAGTGAACAACAGGTGGAGGATACGAAGAAATCTCTTGCATTTGAAGTTCTATTGCTAGTTCAAAATTTCAGCTGCAAATAATCAGTTGTACGAGTATTTACTGTTCGAAATCGAGACATTTTCGCACTTGAACTAAGCTCAGTTATCTGTATAAGCTGTTTTGTTTTCTGATTTTCGCAACACTACAGTCGCTGACGATATTTGTCACTCATTCTACATTGACTTCAAGAATCTCCTCAGCCCAAACGCAACTGACAAAAATATTAATTTAGGCTTAGACTCCGAACAAAGTCACCTCCCAACCAGTATTTCTCTTTCAGGCATACATTCGGAGGGGCAGGGGCTCCCGTAAACGACCCCCCTCCCGAGACATTTTAGGTTACCGAGCCAAATGTTAATAAATTCAGGCTGTGATGAAATATAAATTTTCGTTTCTTTTTTATGCTACAAATATTTCTCCAATTATATTATTTTTAATATTTGTTTTAGCATTATAGTTGATTTTGCTAAAAAGTATATTACGACGCATGCTGTTCTTCAAAATATAATAAGTAAACTAATCATACCTAATTGTCTGGGAATCGTGATTCAGGATTAAGAGTGTGTTAAATGAATTTTATTAGATAAAAATTTCAAGCCTGCCACCCCGACGAAAAATGGAAGTTTTGGGGAATCCACCAGAACAAAATTAAAGTGAATGAAAAATAGAAGAAAAATTAAAGCATTTTTTTCTAATGTAAGTTGATACATTTTTATTTAATTAAGGCATTGTTTTTCTAATGTAAGTCGTATTTTAAAGAAAAAAAAATAAGCACTTTCCTGGAGGCCAAGGTCCCCCTGGCCCCCTCCAAATGCGCCCCTGTATGAGATATATGATAATTACTTCTATATATATATAAATATAGTAGTAAAAAATTATATATATGTAGCAAATGGGAAACTTGCCTCCTCTAAGGTTCCATTTGACCCCCCAGTCCAAAATTCCTGAAAGAAACACTGCTCCCAACTGCGTTCACTTCTTACCAATCACAGCTGTGACCTATTTTCCGAGCTTTTGATGTATGATGTTAAGATATCGTAAAGATATTCAACCAAGTTAGAATATTCAACATGTTCCATCAGGTTATGATTTTAGATGGTAATTACTTGCTGGAACAAACTGAAACGAAAAAAATATCCATCTGATTAACTTTTAAAAAAAAAGTCATCTCCCGATAAGTAACATAACTAATTGCAAGAATGCTAAAAACTTTAACGTGCAATTTTTTTTTTTTTTTGAAATTTCTGCTTATGTTCATACGCAAATCTTGAAAACAAACTAAGTCTTTCGGTTGCTGAGGAAATTTACTTTTCTCGTTGAGGGTCTAGATTGCATGACAGTGTACAAAAGTTGCATGAACAGAATTCCGATTTCGAGAAATTTGATAAGTTAAAAAAAAAAAAAAACAAGAAAAGAAAAGATTTAGTCATTAAATTATTTTTTTAGGTTTGAGGAAAAACATCCTAAAGCCTATCCGGAATCAAAAACAAAAGAACCATTTTTTTTTTCTAGGAGCTATATCTTTCAGGACTACATTCCACAACGGAAGAGCAGTAGGTCTGTTTGTCAAAACACAAATTTCCTCGTGAGTTTCGCAAACGACTAGGTCCCGTAGATGCGACCGCATTTCACATGCTTTTTAACGTCTTATGAATCGCTCATTTTTCTTACCATTTTCACATGCTTTTTAACGTCTTATGAATCGCTCATTTTTCCTACCGCAAAGAATTTTCGCGTGTTCTTTGTCGAATGAAATATTGGCTGTTTGCCGAATACAAGTATCACCAATTTTAGTTATGAAATGACGCAATTTCTTGAGCAAGTTTGAAATAAATTCACCAATCGGACAAGGTCATTCTTTCCCTAGAAAAATAAATCGCTCATTCTTCTGCTCTCATTGGTCAGAATGTGAACAAGAAAGATGACACCGAACTTTCGGGTGTAATAAGCACGTCTCTTGAATCCGTTCTGACACAAATTAAATTTATCAAAGCTATTCAAAGGCAACGGATCCGGTATGGAAAACAATAGTATCTGACGGAAGAAAGAAGTTTTTCAATCGGGTCTTTAATTCCTCAGATATTGGTGTAAACGGAATCTTGAGCTTACGAACTCTTAGAAACAGAGCTATCGACAAAAATAAGATGTGACTTTACGTGCCCTGGTGGGAAAACCATGCATTATTTTAGGAAGAAAGTATTCTCAAAAGGTTTTTCCATATGAGCGGTATCGGTCCAAGAAAAAAAAAAAAAAAAATTAGTCCAGTTTTCAGGAGCCCAGATTTTGCTACAAATACATCAGAAGCAGAAATTAACACTTATGACCCCTGGTGGCCAAACCATTCTTTACAAAATATTAGAAATTATGTGAAAAAATTTTCCATCAGGTCTTGTATGCGATACAGGAAGAATTTTTCAAATCGGAGTTTTAGGAGCAGAAAACGCAATTTACCTTTATGCGCCCTATCGGAAAGTCTTAAAAGATTTACGTGAAATTTTTCAATTTATAGGAAAAACATTTTGCATCGGAAACACTATCCAACAACGAAGGAATTTTTCAAATTGGACTTTTAGAAGTAGAGATATTGACAAAAATAAGATATACATCTACGCCCCCTGGCGTAGAAACCATGCATTATTTCAAAAAGAAAGTGTTCCTAAAAGGTTTGTCGACATGAGTAGCATCGGTCAACAAAAGACTTTTTTTTCAATCGAGATTTTGGAAGCTCATATATTGCTGGAAATACATCAGAAGTGGAAATTAAGACTTACGCCACCTGGTGGCCATGCTATTTTTTACAAAAATTAAAAATCATGTGCAAACCATTTTCCATCAGGAGCTGTATCCGGTGTAGAAGCAATTTTTCAAATCGGAGGTTTAGAAGCAGAGAAATAAGGGGAAACGCAATTTACCTTTACGCCCCCTAGCAGAAAGTCTATGAATTACTTGAACATTTAGAATTTTTAGGAAAAACATGTCACACTAGAAACACTATCCAACAAAGAAGGAATTTTTTAAATCGGACTCCTAGAAGTCGAGATATTGACAAAAATAAGATATACGTCTACGCCCCCTGGCGCAGAAACCATGCACTATTTTAAGAAGAAAATGTTTCTAAAAGGTTTGTCGACACGAGTAGTTCGGTCTACAAACGAGGTTTTTTTCAATCGAGAATTTAGAAGCTCATATTTTGCTGCACATACATCAGAAGCGGAAATTAAGATTTACGCCCCCTGGTGGCCAAAACATTTTTTTTTACAAAAATTCGAAATTATATGCAAACGATTTCCCATCAGGAGCTGTATCTGGTACAGAAAGAATTTTTCAAATCGAAGATTTAGAAGCAGACATATAGGGGGAAACGCAATTTACCCTTACGCCCTCTAGCGGAAAGTCTATGAATTACTTGAAAATTTTGAAATTATGTGAAAAACATGTCACACGGAAAACACTATCTAACAAAGAAGGAATTTTTCAAATCGGACTTCTTTAAGATATATATAGAGATATTGACAAAAATAAGATATACATCTACGCCCCCTGGCGGAGAAACTGTGGGATATTTTAGGAAGAAAGTATTCCGAAAAGGTTTATCGATGTGAGTGCATCAGTCCACGAAAGAATTTTTTCAATCGATATTTTAGAAGCCCAGATTTTATGGCAAATACATCAGAAGCAAAATTTAACACTTACGCCCCCTGGTAGCCCAAAGTATTCTTTACCAAAAATTCGAAATTATATGCAAAAGATTTTCCATTAGGAGATGTATCCGCTGAAAAAAAGATTTTTCAAATCAGAGTTTTAGGAGAAGAGTTATCGGAAAAAATGTAATTTAATTTTACGGCCCCTAGCGGAAAATCTATGCCTAATTTGAAAATGAAACTGTATCTAAAACACTCTTCGACATAAATGGAATCGAAAGATGAAATAATTTTTTCAATCGGATGTTTAGAAGCAAATATATGGATTAAAACGTAATTTTGAATTCGATATCATCTGCATTTACGCCCCTTAGCGGCAAAATTGTGCATCGTAAAAAAAAAAAAAAAAAAACGAAATGAAGGATCATTATTTGCATATTTCAAGCTTCCGAATGCAAAAAGAATTTTTCAAATCGGACTAATAGTTGCAGAGATTCCGTGGGTACAGACGGACGGACGGACGGACTGACGGACGGACAAACCGATAACAGAAGCACGATCTTTTTTTACAAAAGACGTGTTAAAAAAGAAATAGGGGGGGGGGGGGTAAACCTTTAGCATCTTTCCACTGCTTAAAATAAATTTTAAATGCCTCAGTTTTTCTGTTTCAGTTATTAGCTTTCCAAAACTCGCAGCCTCAGCGATAAAGCTCTTTACAAATCCTTTTGATAATAAACTTGAGTTTAAGTTCCCAGTGAGACATTTGTTGCAACATTTATTTTCCCGCCGTAGCTCCCTCTTTCTTCTCAAGTTTTTTTGCCTTAAATTAAGTGTTGATAACTAACTCCCTCGGCGTTACAGAATTGAAAAAAAGTAAAGGTTACTTGGGCAATGTTCAATTTTCGTTGTGTTCCAAATGCTACAGAAAATTAGAGCGTTGGACGAACATTGCCAAAATATATTTGACAAACATTTCCACAGAGTAAAGCTTCGCTAAGTCCTTTACGAAAATAGGCGTAATTTAGCAAATTGGTTCTAATTCTAAAAAAAAAAAGTAATAGTAATAACTGGTGCGAGTTCACCGAAGATTCCTGAAAATAAAGTCAGCAAAGTTCTTGGATTTTCAGTAGTCAGTAGGTCTTGGATTTTCAACGAAATTTCCGTTTCTATGAACGGACACTTCAGTGTTTTGACTGAACTTCCGTTGCCACTAAATTCCGTTATTTTTATTTATTTATTTTTTTTTTAATTTTTTTACAGAAATGTCGGTTTTGGAGTTTTCCGTTTTATACAGAAATTTCCGGAGAACTTCGAATTTGACTTTTCCAGTCTCTACACGGAAAGAAAGATGCGTTTCCACTTTTTTTTTTTTTTTTTTTTCAGCCATTGTGTACCAGTCTCACGCTGGACTTATTCATGACTTAGAGGAGGACTGAGCCCGTGGTAGCAAGCACGCAAGTAAGGAGCTCTACGGACTAAGCTAGCAAGGCGAATTTCAACAGGTCACGTTGAAGGTGGAAACAAAGAGGACTGCGGTCGGGCGATGATGAAATGTTTTTCGCTATGAATGTGGGTTAATTGTTTAATTTCCTGTAGGTGTTCATTATTTTTCTGAGAAGGTTTAAAATATTTTCTTTGCTGTTGGAAGACTTACCACAAACTATTTTTTTTTTTTCATCATGGTTTTTCGGAATGTTTTGGAATTCGAAATTTTTTTAACTAACAGTGACGTTCAATTACAGTATGTTTTAGAAAAAGGGAAATGTACTACTTTAACTAAATATAATTTCACAAAACTAAATATAAATTTTACTTTTGATAGCTATAATAGCTTTTGTGTTAAGGAGTTTATTACAGGCTGATACATAGACATCATGCAATCGCCCACACGGCACTTCAAATGTCCGGTTTCTTGCGGTAACACAATATACAATAGAAAGCGCACCAGCTTGGGAAGGGGGATATTCGTTGCCACAATAACCTTAATATCATGCGATACGTTATTCCAGATCCTTTTTTTGGTGTTGTTTGACTGGAGGCATAACGAACACCGTGAGCAACTCAGTGGGCTATAAGCAGTCGCCCGTCCCTAATTTAGGGCCACTGGCTCCAGGGAAGGGAGAAAGCCAGTGCCGTAAGACAAACACAACGTCCATGCCTCACCGGGATTCGAACCTGGACCCATCTCGGACGAGCGATCAGAAGCCATCGCTTAGACAAGTGGTTCTCAAAGTGTGCGCCGCGGCGCCCTGAGGAGCCACGGCTTCCTCACAGGGGCGCCGCGAAATATTACAAAATTTTCATAATTTTATTTCCATTTTCAATTCATTGTGACAGGACGCGACCTCTAGCGGACCTGATACAAACCAGTAACTCACTTAGTAATAACTGTTTGCAGAAGCCTCTATAAATAGTTACTATAGAAAGCGCTCTACAATAATGTTACAAGCGTGAGCCCCCCCCCCGCACGATTGCCGCCCGACGGACGCACGTGTGTGTTCCGCGCAGCTGCTACCGGAAGTAACCTGAGCTTTCGCACCAGCCTCCGTGCTTCTGATAAACATTCCTCCCTCGTTCTCCGACTAGAAATGGGACTCTCAATCCAGATTTTTCGAGGTAACCAGATCCTTTAAATATGCTCATCCGTTGTCATTTGTGACTCATTTGGCGGTTAGCAATCTGTTATGTTGATGCTCTGTCGCTGAGTTTCGGCGTATCAACTGAATATTGTTGTGATTAAGTTAAGTTTTTCTTCTCGTATGTATTTTTAAAAATGGATCTATTTTTACTAAACAGTATAATAAGCGTTGTGAAAGTGAAAATAAAGAGGGCACACCTTCAAATAGTGGCAAGAGTGTGAAGAAGCGTAAATATCGAAAATATGATGACAGTTATTTGGACTTTGGTTTTACGTCGACAGAAGTCAATGGTGAAGAGAGGCCGCAGTGTGTACTGTGCATGAACGTTTTGGGGCCAGAGTGCATGCTACCAAGTAAGTTGAAACGCCATTTGGAAACCAATCATCCCAGCATGCTTAGTAAATCTCGTGATTGCTTTACGAGAAAGTTACAAGAGTTAAATTAACAAAAAGGTGGTTTTTATAAGCAGGCATTAACACCAAGCAATGCTTTGCTAGCATCTTACAAGGTGGCACGTAGAATCGCAAAATGTAAGAAGCCTCATACCATCGCAGAAGAACTCATTCTACCGGCTGCTGTAGATACGGTGAACATTATGATCGGTGAGTCTGCTGGGAAGCTGCTTTCAAATGTGCTTTTGTCCAATAACACCATCAGCCGCAGAATACAGCAAACAGCGGAGGACCTCAATAATCAATTAATTGAAAAAATGAAAGGTGAGGAATTTGGGTTGCAGCTGGATGAGGCCACATATAATAATAATGATGCTCACTTGATTTGCTATGTACGGTTTATAGATGGTAATAACATTGTAGAAGACCTCTTTTGTAAAAGTATCACTGCATGGTAGTGCTAAGGCTTAAGACTTGTTCGAGGTCCTTGATACGTTTATATCCGAAAATAATTTGGAGTGGACTAAGTGCGTTGGTGTCTGTACTGATGGTGCTCGTTCTATGTCCGGCTGTGTATGGAGGATTGCTGGCACTTATTCGAAGCAAAGCCCCTGATGCACTGTGAACTCATTGCGTTATTCACAGAACTCGCGTCAAAATATCCGAGTCCTACATTGAACCAGGTCTAAAATGTAGTAAACTTTATAAAAATTCGGACGTTGAAGGCAAGGTTTTTCAAAATACTATTTGAAGATATGGGATCCGAGCACACGCCTTTGTTGTACTACAGCACTTCGCAATGGCTCTCTCGTGGTAATGTTTTGTCTCGTACGTTTGAACTGCGACAGGAAATTTATATTTTTCTTAAAGAGGAAGACCACAAGTATACCGAAAATTTTGTGAATGAAGATTTTTTGGTAAAACTAGCATACTTATATGATATTTTTGAAAAGATGAATGCTCTGAATCTCTCCCTACAGGGAAGCAACATGCACCTTTTAAAGTCGATTGAGAAAATTTCAGCTTTTATATAAAAAAAATTAAAATTATGGAAAAGAAGGTAACGAAATTTCTCCTTGTTGCAACAGTTTTTGACCTCCAATGAAGTTGGTTTCTCTCGAAACATGAAATCCATTTTTGAAGAACACTCACATCATATCACCTGGTTTGAGAAATATTTTCAAAATGATAATATCTATAAATTTGTATGGATTCAAGATCCATTTCATGCCACTGCTCCATCTGAATTTACTGCTGCAGAAGAAGAGCATCTTATTGAGTTGTCTTGCGACAATACGTTGAAAACAAAATTTAGCAGCATGGAGTTACCTGAATTTTGGATATCAGTAAAAGATGAATATCCCCTTCTGAGTGGTAAAGCTCAAAGAATTTTATTTCCATTTGCGACTTCTTATTTGTGCGAAGCTGGGTTTTCGACGGCCGCAGTGATAAAGACTAAGTATCACGCGAAAGTCAATGTGCAGAAGGAAATGAGGGTGGCTGGGTCCAGTTCGATTCCAAGATTTGAGAAAATGTGCGGTGGTCACAGGCTCATCCATCCCACTAATTATAATTAGTTGAATTTTTTCAATAACATTTTTTTGTGATCTTCAACACGCGTTTTATTTATTTTTACCTAAATGTACTTGTTAGAATTTAACATTACAAAGTGTACTTGTTAGAATATTACATAGGGCGCCTTGGGGAAACCTGGATTCAGCAATGGCGCCGAGAATCAAAAAAGTTTGGGAACCACTGGCTTAGTTGGCGTGGATTAGGAACATCAAACAGAAATCACCGCTCTTTCCAGGTTTATAAGTGAGTCACGGAAAAATTTGTCATCGGCCGCGACCGGGAATCGAACCCAGGGTGTTCCAGTTACTCGCCGGACATGCTACCACTGCACCACAGCGGCCTCGAGTTCTGCATACTCACATACGACAAACTGCCAAACCACATGGCTGGTTGCTTTTTGGAGCCCCGCACAATGCTGGGGATTCACCAAAGATGGTAAGCAGCAACAGAATAAATAACTAGAGGTGAATGAATAATTAATACACACAATTGACGTGGATTAGGAACATCAAACAGAAATCATCGCTCTTTCCATGTTTATAAGTGAGTCACGAGAAAAATTTCATCGGCCGCCACCGGGAATCGAACCCAGGATGTTCCAGTTACGTGCCGGACATGCTACCACTGCACCACAGCAGCCTCGAATTCTCCTTGGAAACAGCGATGATTTCTGTTTGATGTTCCTAATCCACGTCAATTGTATGTATTAATTATTCATTCGCCTCCTAATTATTTGTTCTGTTGCTGCTTACCATCTTTGGTGAATCCCCAGCATAGTGCGGGGCTCCAAGAAGCAACCTGCTATGTGGTATGGCAGTTTGTCGTGTGTGAGTATGGAGAATTCGAGGCCGCTGTGGTGCATGTCCGGCGCGTAACTGGAACACCCAGGGTTCGATTACCGGTGGTAGCCGATGACAATTTTTCCGTGACTCACTCATAAACGCGGAAAGAGCGGTGATTTCTGTTTTGATGATCGCTTAGACCACTGCGTCACTGGAGTCGGCCCAACACATATCTTGGTACAGAACCTCAAAATCAAGTCCCCAACAGGCTATTGAAATTTGTAAGTAAACCAAACCTCAAGTATTCCGGTGAATCACTGTTATTACCTGTAATTTTCCACCAGAGAATTTTCTCGTTAATACATATACGAACGGAATCACGGAAAGATTCCCTGAAAATTCAGGACTTTCCGGTAACACCTCTTACCGCAATTTGCAGTTATTAACACGAGAAAGATTAACAGGAGCATTTATCTCTATCCAACTATATAAAAAAATTCGTGAAATTCAGGTTGCTTCTTTCATTTCACGGAAAAGGTTGAATCAGGAATATGCTTCATTACTTCACGAAAGAAATCACGGAAAATGGCTCGTAAATTTTATGAATTTTTTTTACGGTATGAACAGCTGTGACGTAACAGTTTCTGGAAGATTTAGAAGCAGAAAATATCATTTCTTTAACCACGAATCAAACGATTTAACATTTTACCGCCAGGGAGGAAATTTTCTTCCTCTTCAGAGTTTGAAGTATGTCTACTTTCTTCAGGAACGTGTATAGAATTTTTTTCGGGGGAGGGGGGAGACGAAAAATGGAGGTTTTTAAATCCACCAGAGCAAAATAAAGGTTAATGAAAATTAAAGCATTTTTTTCTAATTAAATTGATGCATTTTCATTAAATTACAACATTTTTTCTTTTGTAAATCGCATTTTAACCAAAATCAAAAAAATGAAACACTTTGCTGTAAATACGCCCCGACTTTCCTTGTATATGGGTAGCGAACAGAAGGAAATTTATTGTCGTTCCGATGACGCGTGTACCTAGCTTACAGTCTTTCTTCCGGAGCACTAAATTTCAGCATGAAAACATTTCGTAAAATAAATTTCTATATGGTCCCATTTAGAAAACGTCCTCTGTACATATTTTCAGAGACTGCAGGTCTTTTTCGCATTCTAAAACATTCATGATGTGACAGACAGCCCATTGATCAAAATAGCCAAGGATTTAATTTGCTGCCGGGGTCGTGACCTTTATGCAAGATTGGTTAGTCTGCAGCGTGTCTGCCTGATTTCGACGCTTCAAGCAAAAAACAAACACATTAAAGAAATTTGTTTTCACGGTTATTTCATTATTCGCTTTGCAGAAGATGGCTTCCCTTTCTGCGAAGAAGTATCACGTTGCTCGTGAGCCACTCACCGCTCCTACGTCGGACCTTTGACCCTACAGAATCTTCATTCAAAGGTGACGTCTCTTTTGGAGAATTTCGCTTTTACGTTAGCGCAAACCGTACGTACTTGACCCTTTGCTTCGCTGTTCCGAGACTGTGTAATATTCTACATAGGTTCTTGCAATAGGATTTCACGCGCTTCGACAGTTCGAAGTGTTCACCTGCCTGCCAATTACCGGGCAAGACGAGGTTGTCCCTGTCTCCAGCGCCTTACAAAGCAAGTTGTTACTCACACACGTCTTACCGCGTGTTTATGACCGCGAAGGAATTACCCTTGATCTACTTAGCCTCCATTTATATTATATTTCCTTTACTGAATTCAAAAGCAATGAACCTCCAGATTTTGATAATGAGAGATTCAGGTTTATTACTAGAGGTGGGACGAATCCTAAATTTTCTTGAATCCGAATTCTAAAAGATTCTCGAATCTCTCGAATCCTTCATATAATAATAATTATAAGAAAAAAAGGGAAAGACAAGACTTCTACTTAAAATTAAAAGTTTTTAACTGAAGCAAAATTTGAAATCTGTGTTTAATGAAAAACAAATTAAATACAGTTTTCAAAAAATATACTCATACTTATTAAGAAGATACAAATGAAATTTGTAATTTACATTTACTAAATGAAGTACATAACTCTTGAGTCTTGAGGTTCATTTCCATTTTCTAAACATAATTTGACACAAAAATATTTGAGTAACAATTCACACTTTTGACATTTTTCTTGAATAACGAAATTTCCAAAACCTTTTTAAATCGAAGCAAGTGTAGAGGTGGGGAGGATTATTTCAAGAGTTAATGTAGATAAACACTAAACATGGAACATTAAATTGAGTAAAATCTTTCCAGGAAATTAAGAAAAATCAAAGACATGTTTGTTTTAAGAGTTAATAAAAACACTGAACTCTTTCAGGGCAATGTAAAAAAAAAATCAGTGACCTTTAATGGAAATTTTTATTTAAAAACACTAGCATTCGAACTCGCTCTGGATCTAGCCTACTTCGGTTTTTATCAGCTATGTCACCTGATGTGCCGAATAGTCTTTCTGAAATTACTGTCGATGGTGGTGTGATTAAGAACTTTTTAGAGAGTTTCCTCAAATTTTAGAAGTAACGAGCTATTTCAAATAGCTGTTTACACACTGTAGACGATCTTCTTCGATTGTTTTCTAATGTCAGAACTCGTCATGCTGACAAAAATTCGAACAAATGTCGCTCTAGAACAAGCACCAAACGCCAAGTTTCTTTAGGTTAAGATTCGAAAGATTCGAATTACGAAAAAAGTGCGAAGATTCGAGTTTTCGAATCTTTTTCAAGATTCGCGGGATTCGAATGTCCCATCCCTATTTATCACACTAGGATACAGTGGTGTCGGAACTCTTTTTTGACAGCCGGGGCAAGATGTCGGAGAACAAAATATTTCACCCTTGCATAAAATTTATCGTACTACTGTAAAAGAAGACGGGCTTCATTACAAAAATTTGCAGAAAAGCAATACAATTTTTTTTTCGATTAAACATTCATCTGTAAATAAAAACAATTTTCATATCAATATAGTTTCTCAATGTCAACTAACTGTACACATGAACGGCGTTAAACTATAGATCTTGATACTTCCGTATTGGTACGAATTTCGCAGGAATTGTAGCCGTAGACGCTATAATTAAGCATTGAAGGAACTTATATCTCATTCCTCACCCTACTTCCATTTCGCTATTTATTTTTACTCATTATTTTAGAGGTAGACTAATATTTTACACCTAATGAGACAAAACATTGCTGGCCTTCAAACGGGAAACAGTGCTCTGGATTGTTAAAATTGCTTGCAAAAAATTTCGTAAACAATTTCGTTCGAAACTGTACATTTAAAAGCTAGCAAGTTAGATGTTTTTGGAAGAGTGCGCTTAACGGGGCTAGCATTTCTTAGCGTCTCAGGAGTGAGTGACATTAAAAAAAAAAATGTATTCAGATTTCTAAATAGTTAGTGGCAATAAATGAAGAGCAATATTCAATTTTTATCAAAATGAACTTAAAAAAAACCCCGAATGTTTGAGATCTCCAATCACGAACATATGTAATTTGAAAAGGAAGAAAACTGAGGGCACAAATATCACGTTTTGCCCTCACTTTCATTTGCGTGCGGGGGCATCTGCCCCTCTGCCCCCGCGGTTCCGACGCCGCTGCTAGGATATTATTACATATTATTACAGGATACACCCGATAAATGTTTTATTTATTCCTTTTCAATAAGAAACCGATTGAATTTCAAACTTTACAAGGATTTTCAATAACGGGAAAGAAGCTTTCGATTTCTCGACTTGTGACCTCCATTCTTTTAGTTACTGACTGAGTGTTCGTCAAAATATAAAAAAAATGATGTTCTGATGTCCATCTGTCCGTCCGTCTATCTGTAGGTGAGATATTTCCTCTTTTAGAAGTCGGAGCCGAAAATTTTTGCCCTGCATCGCATAATGAAAATCACAGTCAAAATTTCTTATGATTATTGTTGTTTATCACTTTTAGCACTCTTCTTGTTGTTAGACTAGTTAGGGTCGTTTTTTGAATGAAGTCCTCCCCAGCAGTTTCTTTACAGTCGCTTTCGCATAATTACTGCCTGATTCCTTTAGTAAATGAAGCTGTTACAAAAGCCGCAAATAAATGGCTAGAAGGTAGCCGTTAAATCAAGGTCAATTTAAACAACAGGCTCAGTGGGCCCGGGCTCTGGGCGCCAAGCTAGAAGAGGTTTTTTTTTATGAATATTTTAGCACCACTCCCAGGAAAATTTTTACTTAAATAATATAACAAAATTTATTAATTTTTAAAACTTATATTATTTGTAGTCGTTACTCCGGATGCAAGGACGGAGAGTATTAACTGAGCAAGAGCGTCGACTGCCGGTTATATTGGGGCTAACCAAAATACTACAACAATTAATTGTTGTATGCGGCAGTCTAACCTTGAAATTTGTTATGCGCTGGGTTGGAGGGGGAGAGAGAAGGAGCTCGAGGGGTATCCCTCTTGGCTTAACATCTAACAATATGCTGTGGAAGCAATTATAATTACTGTTTGCGTAGGGCATGTTCTTCTCCTCCAAAACTTCTTCAGCGGGCCTGAGCCTGAGCCTCACGTATTGTTTTTATTTCTAAGATTAAAAGCCAGTCTTTTCTGGTGCATTATATTGTTTTATAATAATAAATGCCATTATCATAATGTATTTACTTTTCACAAAATCCTGAAGGTCAGTAATTTGAAACGTACACTGTTACACTATGAAACAGACCTATTATATTTTTCATTAATAATAAATATCATTGCAAAATTACTTAACATAACGCAATAAAACACACTCCGGACAAACAGACACATAAACGTCATGAGCCCGCACCGTTTAACAAAAGAACAAATTTGGTGGTAATTGTGGGGTGGGGGTGAATGGTGCCATCTTGTCTTGTGCCCATGTCCTCAGAGACACTTCGTCTATGCGTTAAATGTTCTCATCAAAAGTGCTGCCCCGCCAAAGGGCCGTGGGTGGCCCAGTGGTCAGCGTTTGTGACTAACATGCAGATAATCTCAGCTTCGATCCTGGGCAGGTACAAATGTTCGAACCGCTGAATACCCGTCGTGCGTCGGATGGGCACGTTAAGCCATCGGACCCCGGGTACTGGCCTCCCTAGTAATAAATAAGGGCGTCTTTCTACCTCGCTTCCGTGCCACTTTCCTATCGGGCACTCTAGCCCAAACCTCCTAGCTTCCTATTTCTAAGGGTTGTCTACGACCTGGGGTCAGATATTCCCTTCCTAAAAAATCCTATACATATGATCTGATATGATGTGATCTGCTGCCCCGCCAGATGAGCAGTATGTGCATCAGCCAGATTGCGTATTGAGTTGGGTGATGGTAGTGTGATGAAACATGAATCTCCAGCGTAATAAAAATAATTAAAAAAAAAACTGTTGTATTATCATTATCATCATTTGAGTATCACGCTGTCTTCGTACGATATGAAAACCCTAGCTTTCAAAATTGCAAATTAAAACCATATTTATTCACAAGTCTAAAAGTCAGTTAAAAAAAAAAAAAAAAAAGATCTTTCGGAGCTCACTAGGCTCCATCATCAGGTCAAGTGCCGACAACACACCTGGGGAGCTTACATTATCAGCACCTGCGGTAGACCCACAATACATCTGGTCGCCAGCCTCACCTTTCGGTGATGCCAGTTTGATATGGTTAAAGTTCAAAAACCGATGGAAATCAAAATAATTCCTCACCTTCATACCGTCGCTCCGATGGTTCAATCAAACGTCTCCGCTGACGTGGCACAAATGATGGAAGTTCCAAATTACAACATGTTTCACCATACTTTAGGATAAACAGGCTCTCTATGAAAAATACAGTTCGTTTGGTGACATTGGAGTTGAGTATCTTCACTTCAGACCAGTTCAGAATATTTCCTCCGTGGTTGACAGCAACTATAAAGGCAGTAGAGGTGTTGCCCGAGCGTAGATCATATTGATGCTCAGACAAACGGATCTTCAATGTCCTAAGTGTTTGTAAATAAATATGGTTTGAATTTGCAATTTTGGAAGCTAGGTTTTTCATATCGTACGAAGACAGCGTGATACTCAAATGACTATGTCGTGCAAATAATTTTAATTATTATCATTATCATGTTTAATAATAATTCGTCGTTGACGTCGGCGAACCTATCATAGGCAGTGGTGGATTCATCCTATTATCAGTGAAAGATCACACAATGGAAAGTTCGCACTTCTTCACAGAAAACTTCAACAGTTCCCAAATAAGTTTTTTAATATTATAGAATGTCTATAAAATCTTTTTGACTTTCTTCTCTCCGTTGTGAGCGATAGCCTTAGTGTGTTCACTGTCACTGTAATCCATCCTGATTTAATATCAAACAACAGAATAGAAACAAATCACGCCATTCACTCGCTTCGAATGTCGCGGTGTGTGACATAAAACTCACTCAGACATCTGTCAATGTAATCCATCGTGATTTAATATATGAAAAAAAAAAAAAAAAAAAAAAAAAAAAAAAACAGAATTGCCCAACTTTGTGCCCAACTATCAAAAAAAAAAAAAAAAAAAAAATATAAAAAATGCCCAACTTCGTTTTTAAAACTCAGATAGATAGATAGATATCAAAAAACAGACGTCTTTGAAAAAAACAACAACAGAATTGCCCAACTTAGTTTTTAAAACTCAAATAGATAGGTAATATCAAAAAACAGACGTCTTTGGAAAAAAAACAAAACAGAATTGCCCAATTTAGTTTTTAAAACTCAAATAGATAGATAATATCAAAAAACAGAATTGCCCAACTTCGTTTTAAACTGTCAATGTAATCCATCGTGATTTAATATCAAAAAACAGAATAGAAACAAATCACACCATTCACTCGCTTCGAATGTCGCGGTGTGTGACATAAAACTCACTCAGACATCTGTCAATGTAATCCATCGTGATTTAATATATGAAAAAAAAAAAAAAAAAAACAGAATTGCCCAACTTTGTGCCCAACTATCATAAAAAAAAAAAAAAATGCCCAACTTCGTTTTTAAAACTCAGATAGATAGATAGATAGATAGATAGATAGATATCAAAAAACAGACGTCTTTGGAAAAAAAAAAAAAAAACAGAATTGCCCAACTTAGTTTTTAAAACTCAAATAGATAGGTAATATCAAAAAACAGAATTGCCCAACTTCGTTTTAAACTGTCAATGTAATCCATCGTGATTTAATATCAAAAAACAGAATAGAAACAAATCACACCATTCACTCGCTTCGAATGTCGCGGTGTGTGGCCAGCGTTCCGGCTACAAGTGCGTAAAATGGGTCGGGGCGCTTTCTTGGCGGATGCAGGATTTTCGTGAAGGGGGCGCAAGTGTCGAGAATAACCGGGGCGGGGCCTTTCTGATATTTTTCCTCAAAATGAAAAAAGTGTTCTCGGTATGTCTATAAATTCCAATTAATTAAGGAAAGTAATATACTTTTAAGTAATACTTTCTTTCACGAAAAATGATTCAATTTGTTATTGAAACCTAATAAATCGAAGCTTTTCCTTGGTTCTGAGGGAAGTGAGTGCGCGCCCCCGCTTGCTTGGCATGACCTTTTCGGAGGGAGGTGCTCATCTTGTCCGCCATCCTTGAAAGATAACTGTTTTCCTTGTCGCATAGCCCTCGTAATTTTTACCGAAGAAAGTACTGTAATCGTGCGAAAAAAGAAAACAAACTAATTCGCGATTAAAAAAAAAATGCACATTTGTGTTCCTCCGAGCATGATTTGACTAATTTCGCGGTGGTGCCTGTGTGCGTCGGTTTGTTGCCACCATAACACAAAAACTATTATAGCTTTCAAGAAGAAATTAAATATTCGGTGCCTCTGTGCTATCCTGATGAGGAAGTATAAGCGGAACTTGATAACCTTTGTTAAAGGAAATGAATGAGTCGGAAATTTTATAAGGTGGTCAAGTGAGGCACAGCACCAGAATTTCACACATGGTGCATATGTTAAATGCTAGTGCTAACACACAGTTGATGGCACTTCTTTGAAAATTTGGGGGATGGAAGGTGTGGTAGAGATGTTACGGGTGTGTGTTATAAATCCCTGCATGCCGTATCCAGGGGAGGAAGTTTTGGGGTTCAACCCCCTCTCCCGAAATTTTTATGGGAAAAATTTTTTTTTTGCTTCTTTATCGTAAGTTATTAGATCAACAGGAGTATCCATTATCTTCTTTTTTTTTTTTATTTTACAAACTGTTTCTGTTATTTCCTTTGATAAACCTTACTTCAGAAGGACATCTTTTTCTCACTCTACTCACTGGTCAGCAGTAACAAATTTATAGAAGTACAGGGAACTATGTCTGGCACTTTATTAATCGGAATTATTCAATTATCAGGTATTTTTGAGATCGCTTATATATTTGTTAAGTTAAAAGTGATTATCTAGTGATTATGCATAATCTCCTGTTATTATGCATAATCACCGAACATCTTGGTGAGTTTGATAAATTTCACTAAATTTCTCACTTTTACTGCCGAGTTTACATGATTCCGAAAGGAAGATGGTAAATTTGATAAATATGCCAGAATTTCTCACTGTTATCGGTGATTTTACATAATTCCCAAATGAAGTTGGTAAATTTGATACATAACCCAGAATTTCTCACTTTTACCGGCGATTATATGTAATTCCGAAATGAAATTGATGAGTACTTATGGATATAAACCAATTTTAATAAAATAAATCAAAAAATACATTTTTTTGTTTTATTAATATTAGGACGATTTAATGAATATAAGGAAACTAAGAACAATCTGTTTCAACTTAATATTAGAAATATGTGTACAGACATTTCAAAAGTAATACTAGTACAACTATCTACCGGAGAGTAAATGAAATAAATCTCGTTAAAATCAAGGTTACTCGCCGAAAATGCATTATTTATCAAATTTACCTTCCTAGAATGACGATTATGCATAATGTCCGGTAAATTTGATTAATGAAGTACGATTTATCATATTTTACCACTACGAACTGGCGAGTTTGCATAATCACCCGTAAATGTGATTAATTCGTAATATATGAAATAAATTTATCAAACTCCCCAAGATGATGATTATGTATAATCGCAGGCGATTATGCATAATCACCGGATTAATCACTTTTACCGTAACACATTTATTTCTTTAACGTGTTAAGAGAGACGAAAAAAAAAAAAAAAAAAAGCAGTTGGAATCGTAGTTTGTTTCTTTATAACATCAAGATGCCTGACTAGGATAGGTTGTGTTCAGAAATGTGACAGCGCAGTGAGTGATTGCATCCCGTAGGAATATTGATATTTGTTCGATCTGCGAAATGTCCATCTTTTCGTCCGCCATCACGGTGAAACATTTTGCAGCATTTACTTCTTTTGCTATTTATCCTGAATAATGTTTCGGTAAATGTTAAGTTGGTTTTGAATTAAAGGAGTGGTATATTGCAGGCTTGCTGCGCCTAATTTGAGATGCTTTGCAAACAAAGAATTCCCAGAAACTCGGAACCTCAGAAGTTCATGAAAATTACCATCGATGCTATGATAGCAACTATTAGACGGCCAATTCAACTTCAAAGTCCCTTTGTATGGTAGCTTCATCCATCGTTATCGGAATTTTTAAAATCCACTTCATGACGGAGATTTCAAATTTTTTTATAATTTTCGTTTTTTCAGACTGTACTTGCTTTCATCTTGTCTCCTGTGTAATCCTGTTGTCTTCATGTGATCTCTGTCTCATATTGTTTATTTTGTTTTTCTGTTAATACTGAGTAAATTCATGTGTCGTTCATGAAAGAAATACGGGATTACGCCATATAATACAAATATTTTGAAGATGACAATCCGATTTTTGGCGTAAATGTGACAAGGATGGTAAGTCAGATAATATCCGAAAACTTGAAAATTTTCATCGTCCTGGAGCGGGATTTTTGCTGTGGAATTTTTTTTTAAACCCGAAACAAAAGTCTAGTTACGGCTGTGATAGATAGATTGCATTTTTGCTGTGGAATATTTTTTTTTAAGACTCCTCCTCGAAACTAAAGTCTAGTTACGGCCCTGAAACACTGGGTTCCATATAGCATCCTTCTGCTGGATCATCTTCCAACTATAAGCGGATTTATGGGGGTGCCAGGTGGTGCCCGGCACCCCGAAGGATTTGTGGGGGAGGAGGAAAGAAATAATATAACTTTGAAAACATAAACATTACAAAAAGTGTGGATAATTTTGAAAAAAAAAAAAAGAAAAGTACCACAATATGTATTGCAAGGTATACGACAAAGTAAAATCAAATTATTATTATCATTATTAACATTATTATTATTATTATTATTATTATCATTCTTATTAGACGTATAAGTCGCAAATTACGATAAAATGAAAAAAATTGCAGCATTTATAAATTATTATTTGTTTAAATTTTGTAAAATTGTTTACCACCGTTTTTAAGATCATAATACTTCACCCGTAATAGCATAAAGATTTTTTTCTTTGCATACTGTCCTTCTGACAGCCTGCTTAGTGTAGTAATGCGGTGGCAAGCTGATAGCAGCTCCGAGTGAACTGCAGTGCAATGGTTGAGGCACCTGCTTTACTGCTTGCTTTATTGGTGTTGACCTTTACCTAGATAGAGTTGTCTCAATTTATTATTAGGCCTAAATAAATGTTATGAAATCTAAACTTATTTAAAGAGCGACTAGTAAACTTTTTTAAATTAACCAGAATTAGGTCCGAAAGAATGACTTTTGATTGTGCTTTTTTCTTAATACAATCAAAATATTACACTTTCTTACGAGGGTTTAAATTTCACCTCTGCAATTCTCCCCTTCCCACAACTCAACCGGCACTCCCAAATTAAACTCCCTAAATCCGCCTATTCTTCCAATTCTGTGCTAGGTAAGCTGTCCATTCCTCTCTCATTAGCATTCATTCACCTTTCCCAAATTAAACTCCCTAAATCCGCCTATTCTTCCAACTCTGCGCTAGGTAAGCTGCCCATTCCTCTCTCATTAGCATTCATTCACCTTTAATTTCTTTCTCGTGTAATTCTTTTCTAATCATCGAAACATCGAAACATGTCTTTTAACGGGTTCAGCAAAAAAAAAAAAAAAAAAAATTCGGGGGAGGGGGCGAATGTAAAAATTTCAAAGTTTGGAGATCCACCTTGTCATTTTTTAAGGAGAAACAATAAATACTTCTCAGATTTTTTCTTGGGTTGAGGCACGAAATTTTAAGTTATCTAGTTTCTCAGCCGCTTATAAGTATCTACAATTATTATTCCTATCTTTCGTTGCGTAACTTGTATTTTTTTGGACTTCTTTGCGTTTCATCATCCACGTCTGTCCAGTATACACAGTTCAAAATTTTGTGGCATATTGTACCAAAAAGAGGGGTACACCACTTTTTTATGCAACATGCACACCCATTGTGTTGCGCATGAAAGTCATATGTCATGTTATGATACCAGCGCCACCCCGATGGCGCAGTAGTCTAATCGCTAGCTTATCGCAACTCTTCCAAGTGGGCCCAGGCTCAAATCCCGGTGAGGAACGGATGTTGTGTTTGCCTTACGGCACTACCTTTACCCCTTCCCTGGAAACAGTGCCCCTAAGTTAGGAACGGGGTGACTGCTGGTAGCTCGTTGAGTTGCTGAGTGAGGTGGTCACTACCCTCTCCACAAAAAATTGGTACCAAAGTGGATGGGGCAACTTTACACCACTTGAACTATGTTGCGTGTTTCATGCACCACAGAGTAGTTTAAATTTGTCCAGAAGATGGTGTAGCTCGACTTTTTGGCGTAACATACTACAGAATTTTTAATAGTACATATTAAGCCTGGAAGTATGCATTGACAGACATCATCTTCCATTTTGGCGTAAACTAGTACTTGATTAAACTAGATAAACTGTACTTGGTAAATAATAAACTAACTACCCACAAATTGGTATTTTTCAGACATTGTGCTAAGCGAGCGTTTTCCCACTCTTCAAATGAGGCGTCCAGGATTGCGGAGATCAACAATATTAAATCGTTGGCCTCAGCTGCAGACTATAAAGAGCATGTAATTGATGACATCTTTAGGAGCGCCGAACTTACGTTTGTTAATCAACGTCGTCGTATCAAGGAACCCAGTCAGAGGTTCATCGACTCCTTTCCGTACGTACCTGGACTCTTCTATTTCATCCGGAATGCGTTTAAGAAGTTAGGGCTTGGAATTGGAATTTGCCACCCTAAGTCAATATCACAATACCTTCTTTCATCCGGAAGCCGCAGCACTTTACTTGCTAACGCAGGGGTATACTCCATACCCCTTCGATACCAGGATGGAAATAACAAGTTTTATATTGGCACGACAAAGAGGCCATTTGCTACTCGTTTGTCAGAACACAAAAGAGACGTCTTGAAGAATAAATCATCCACTGCCCTTTCTCGGGAGGTCATGCCAGTTTTCTGCCGCCCCACAATGGGCCGATTTGCAACAGGTTGCACCATACACTACCGCCAGAGGTACAGTCATTAGGGAGTCTTTGGAGATCTTGTTTAGCAATGATGTCTGTAACGATGACGTGTCAATGGAGCTGCCTTTGATATGGCGCATGTTCCTGCGTGCCTCTCGTGAAGTATTTGATTCTTCTCATTTTCAACTGTTTCCGCACGTGCCGTGCTGTCTCGTTTTTATACATTTCACATGCATATTTAAATTTTCTGTTCATTCATTTAGGTTACTATAACGTTGTTCTAAACCACGTCTAAGCCTGAAGAAGGCACCCGTATTTGCTGAAAGCTTGCAACCAGTTGTTTGCTGTTTTATGCCAATAAACGGATATTATCGTTCTTTACCTAGTGCTTGATTATAATAATTTTCAAAAATATAAGCCAGCATTGTTGAACAAACCGTTCTATCTATTTCTTAGGTTTCATTTACTTTCGACCATTTATCCTAAGTAACTAAAGGAACTTCCTCCTATGGTTTTTCCCTTTAGAGAAATTTTATCAGCTGTATTCTATCTCTGATACGTATTTCCTAATTCGCTTGTTTTCAAACCCGTGTTGTTTCCTTTCTGATCTGCGTCATTTAGTTTTTCACTTCTGCATCTTGTCTCATTTGAAATGTGGACACTGCTGTCAGCATATTGTAATTATTTTCATGACTCTTTCGATTTCTTTATCGTCCCAATCGAGTTTCTTAAGTGCATATTAAGTTTCCCGCTGAATATACGTTTGTCTTTGTTACGGTGCGGGTTGTTTTTAGATGACACGACGGATAGGGAAAAACTATCGGATAGAAGAATAGGCATTCACAAGATTTTTCTTGCCCGTTTCACCTTTCTGTAGCGTAGAATTTCCATGGGCAAAAGTATAGCTGTATTTTTGTATGATGACTCTGTTTCAAAAGGGAGACTCCAAAAATTGGCTTTGAATGGAACATACGTTAGCTTCACGAAAAAAATTCCACGTTTTGCACTTTTTTTCCGCAATTTTGGCAGTAGGTGGCGTAAGTATATATTTGCGTCTGTCACATAATTTATATATGTAGAATACAAATTGTAATGTCGCCTCAGTGGGCGAGTGGTCAGAACCGTGGTCAAGTCCCGGATGAAGCAGGATAATGTGCTTATGCCACGGCGCTGGTTCTCTAACCTCCTTGCAACCAGCGGCCTCGAAAACAGCAATGGGTGGCTGTTTATAGCACTTCAATTTGCTCGTGCTATAGTCGTTAATCCCTGAAACAGATTGAAATTATTTCGGAATCGCTACAAGTAAGCATGCCCATGATTGTCCTGGTATATTTTCCCTTTCTTAGAGCACAGATTTCTCGTCCGCAGGCTAAATGCACATGTATCTATCCGAGTGTCTCTTCAACACCGTCTGGAAAAATTCTTTTTCAAATTCAGTTTTAAAAAATTAGAAAAAAATAGTTAACAAGGAAAAGTTTATTAGTTTGAATGTAACACTCTATCGGTACGTTGTCTGTGTATAGTAATAGAAAATATACATGCTACTAGCGGTCCGTCCGGCCATTCGTCTCTTTCTGATTTCGTCATAGCAATCAAAACTCCCGGAAATATTCTGATTCTGAATTTGGCATGTCTGCTTAGTAATTCTTAACAAGTTATACACTTAGTAATTCTCATCAGAGACACAAATTTTCACAAAAACTGGGTGAAACTTTGCCGCTGAAGAAACAGAGCGATAAGAGCTCCCCCCCCCCGCTCCCAGTCTGCATACAGCCGTCAGTTTGTGACTGAATTAGGCACAAATATGATGTAGGGAGCTTCTTGGAGCATTATCAGGCGTCGATGAATGCCGTGATCCCCCATTTAGCATCAGGCAATCTCAGGACTTCCATATCGATCAATGAAAGAAAATTTGCATCAAGGTGCTGCGGACCTTTCAGCCTCCATGTAATGACATGTTCGTAAACATGAAAACACGGAGCATGTGGGAATCCCATGATTAGCTCTGAGTTCGCTCTCCAATGTACTTAGGACTGCAACAGTTGTTGCTCCCAGCAGATGGCATTGAAATTACGATGCTGGGTATGAACTTACAGCTGAAGAAGAGTGTATGTTTTGCAGGAAAACTAGCAACCTAAGTTTAGGAAATTTTAGTACCCCACGGATGAAAATAAAAATAGTTTTGAGCGATGGAAAGTTGATCTGCAGTTCCATGACACAAGCCGCCACTGATAGTAGAGAGTTTTACATGTTTAAGTTATCCAGGAACGCTAATAATAATTCAAGATACAGTTTTTCTTTCCTGTGGTGTATATTATTCCTCTGGGTGTCTTACAAAGGAATAACGGTGGAATAAAAGCAGCCCTTGTAGCTACCAGTCTGCAGGACAGATTATATTGTGTTGTCGCGAAAAGCTCGGAAAATTAGAAATCGGTGATCCCCCCCTCCCTCGATACAGACCAGTAGTATATGTTTTACCTAATTTCTAGAAACTGTTATTCACAAATCTTTTATTTAGTGGAACGCAGTTCTTCGCCCTCGTGAGCCTGAATTTAAGGTATATTCCTTGCAGCAAAAATTTGCAATGTAATCTGATCCGGCAAAAACCGGTCGATATTTTATTTTAAGAATATATCTCCTAATCCTTTGTCGCAGCAAATTGATATTCAGGGACATCCAAATTGATGAATATGTCCGCTATTAAGTTCGTCGCAGCAAATTACAATAATAAGTCCAAGAACATGCGCAATTTCTTGTACAATTATGGAATTTTCTATAAAATATATCTCATTGCCCAAAACAAATTTATCGGAAGGAGTTAAGTTTTTTGCTCCTTCAACAGTTTGCAATCACGCTCAAACCATACACTGGGAAAAAATTTACTTGTTCTACACTGTGAAAAAATTCTGAAATTCACGAGCCACTTTCCGTGATTCCTTTCGTGAATTAACGAAGCATATATTTCTGATAAAACCTTTTCCGAGAAATGATGTTTCAGATACAGTTATGGAATTTTCAACAAAATACCCAGGGTAATTAAAAATGATTCATCTGATTTCAGAAGTGCATAATTCCATACCTATCGACCGTTTATGGTCTGGGCATACACCAAATGAAAGAGGAAATCTCCGAGTTTTAGTAGGTCACCATCAGGGGCTCCACTCTCACTGTGGGGCTGCTTCATTGTCATTTTGCTCTTCACTGTTTCATCCACGAAGTGTATCAAGGATAAATTGCCATTGGATTGGTCGCAGTGGACCCCATGACTTGGTGCTCTACGGTTGGGCACTTAGATCATCGGAACTTACACCGTGCAACTTATTTTGGGGATATGTTAAGTAAACTGTGTACATGCTACCGTTGCCCTCCTTATTCCTATGTTTCTGTCTCCTATTATTACTCTTATTTCTTGTTATACAGTAAGGGTGTCCACAATGTCTTGTTACCCCCCCCCTGCCTGTAATAAGAAATGCAAGTGAGCTATGTATCTGTTGTATGATGTATATGTTAACTTACGGTCTGTATTGTGTTTATTTACAGATTAGGTACCGGAACCATGTGTGATGCCAGCGAATACACCCTGGAACAGCGGATTGTTGTCAGTGTCTGGGTACACGAACGTCCACACACAGGGAAGACAATGCGTGACGTGCGTGCCGATTTCCAACAACGATTCGACAAAGAGGCCCCTCCAAAACAGACTCTTCTGCGGTGGGAACATAAACTCTTCTAAGCAGGCAACATCAAGGATAAACCACGAACGGGAAAACCATCAACCAGAGTGCAACAGTGTCAGGCTGTAACGTACCAGGAGATGTGACGTACCTGCCAGAAGGACGCACACGACATAAAGGCAGATAGCAATCAGAACAAATGTCCGCGTAGCTCAAATGGTAGAGCAACTTATTCCGGAATGAGTGGACCCGGGTTCGAACCCCGGCGCGGATAAAAATGACGGAGAAATTCACTTCGTTATAATGGCGCCCGAACTATCCGGATGACCCGACCGTTCAAAATCTCGCATTGGTGTGATGTTATTTCCACACCGCGAGATAGGAAAAATCAGAGAATCCCTTCTCCAGTGCTTCGAAAAATAAATGTGTGTGACGTTGCATTCCACACACCAGATTGACTGGGAGTTCTCAAGTGCACGTTCTACAGTGGTTGTCTGCCTGCAACGATTCATGGTCACGGCTGATCCGTGGGCCATGCCCCCGGCCCTCTTTCGGGGGGGGGGAGATGTGACGTACCTGCCAGCAGGACGCACATGACTTAAAGGCAGATAGGAATCAGAATACATGTCTGCGTAGCTTAATTGGTAGAGCAACTTATTCCGGAATGAGTGGACCCGGGTTCGAACCCCGGCGCGGATAAAAATGACGGAGAAATTCACTTCGTTATAATGGCGCCCGAACTATCCGGATGACCCGACCGTTCAAAATCTCGCATTGGTGTGATGTTATTTCCACACCGCGAGATAGGAAAAATATGAGCAGCACTTCGAAAGAAAAATAAGGGGGAGATGATGTAACGTACCAGGAGATGTGACGTACCTGCCAGAAGGACGCACACGACATAAAGGCAGATAGCAATCAGAACAAATGTCCGCGTAGCTCAAATGGTAGAGCAACTTATTCCGGAATGAGTGGACCCGGGTTCGAACCCCGGCGCGGATAAAAATGACGGAGAAATTCACTTCGTTATAAGGCGGTCGAGGAATCAGTTATCAGGTCACCGACGAAGTCGCTCCGCAAACGATCAGCGGAGCTTGGAATACCACGATCGACACTGCATAAGCACATGAAGAATGACCTGAATTTGCACGCATATCGCCCGATGTTCGTTCAGGAGTTATCAGACATCGATTTAAACCTCAGACGGAATGCATGTGCAATGATGCTTCAGACATTTGCCACAATCCCAAAACGTGGAAAGGTCGTTTTCAGTGATGAATGTGCAATATACCGCAGCTGTCGATCACGGAACGTTGTGTTTTGGTCCAAGGAAAACACACATTATGTCGAAGAATTGGAACATCATCCTCCGCATGTTATGATATGGGCTGCAATGAATAGTCGACATCTGTTTGGACCGTATTTCTTTGATGGTCCAGTGAATCAGACAACTTATCTGGACATGCTGCAAACCTAGTTTGTGCCACAACTTGGAAATCTTGGCATTCCGAATGACGTATGGTTCCAGCAGGATAGGGCACCCGCCCATTACGCAATCGCTGTTCGGGAGTACCTTGATGAGGTCTTTCGTGATCGTTGGATCGGCCGAGGTTCGGCAGTGCTGCCCGCTCCACTTGAATGGCCACCTCGAAGCCCAGATATCTCAACGTGTGATAATGCCCTTTGGGGTTTCATAAAGAAGGATGTTGCACAGCAGCGCTACCAAACCACTGATGAACTTAAACAAGCAGTGAGACATGCTTTCTCTCGTATCACCCCGCAACTGCTTCGGAAAATGTCCCACAGAACATGGCGTAAAATTATTCTCTGTCACGAGAATGACGGAGCCCAAACGGATCCACTGGATGTTTAAGGATGCTTCAACATATACATCATACAACAGATACATAGCTCACTTACATTTCTTATTACATGGGGATGGGGGGGGTAACAAAACATTGTGGACACCCTGTAGTGTTAAAAATACCTGTTCCTCCCAACACTACTCTTTTCCTAACTACATATCTACTTCTTGCTTTGCTTTACTTGAGTACCTTCCTGCAAATTGCATTTTGCTGTTTGCTGTCTTTGTTCCTGAGTCTGTAGTCACCTTTCGCCAGCGAGCCAATGATAATACACGATTCCGACCGACTCCGCCCACCTGCAATACTTTTGGTTATTCCTTATTGTGCACATAGCAACTTTTTAGTTTTTACTTCTTATCCTGGGTTTATCCTAAGCATTATTGATGCACTTTTAACCCTAGTTTGGCCTTTAAACTATTGGAGGATTTATTTATTTCCCATAAATAAATTTCACCCTACCCAAACTTAGTGTCCTTACATCCTTTTATATTTTCTACCTCTTTTCTTATCCCACTGCTTACTTCTTGGAACACGTGCAGTTATTACCATTTTGACAGTACACCACCATGGAATTACCAATCTATTATCGTACTCTCTCCGGGACTAACCTGGATAGCTGTTGTTTCTACTGGAGTTCCCTGGCTTGGCTTCCTCCTCCCTGACCCCTGCTCCCACCCCAGACATGTAACTAAATTTGCCAGGGACCACCCGTGTTTTGGTGCTTCCCCCTGGTAACATATTTCTACAGCCCTAATTTCACCTTTCACCGCTAAAACCACTTTCGAATCAGGGCACCCTGTCCGCTCCTCCATAATTTCTTTTTTCAAGTCGTAGAGCGGATGGTGAATTGACTTCTAAACCTACCGATTATTTTGTATTTTGTTCGTTGCCACCGTTGCCTACAACCCTGGATGAGCTTCAGGGTTGTAGGCAACCTTTCTAATGCGCAGGTTCACTCGTTCCAGCATGTCCGTTGTCACTGACTCCACCGCAGTAACAATGCGTTTTTTGAACTCTCTCTGAAGCAGTCGCAAAAGTTGACCACTAGGCCATCCGCGGCCCTGAGAGAGGATAGCTGTGCACAATTTGTAGTGGCAGTACGTGACATTGATATCACGTGGTACTTCGTTATCACTCCGAATATAGGTAAAACAAAACAGGGGGAGAGGAGGTTCTAATGCAAAGATAACTCAGTGTATTTATACGTCAACATTCTTGTAGGAGAAAATCAAGTTATATTAAAACGGCAATGTTTGTTTACCACTTTGACTGCTATATAGAAAACGAAGCAAACAAAAAATCCCTACGTGGCAAATATTCTTTTGATCCAAATACTGATTTTTATACACCCCATTCCTCTTTTTTGACTTTCAAATTTAAGCTTCGTCCCTTTCGGCTGATGTCATCTACCTCAGTCTACTTCTGCTTTTTCCTATTGAATATCAATACAATTACAGCGTGGTTATAAATTAGTTGGGCAAAAAGGAAACTTTATTTTGCATAAGTATAAGGATGCATATGATAATAAGTACGAATAACATATAGTTAAACACACCAAGTTCACCTTTCTTCACAAATGCTCGATGGGTCTTCCCTTGGTTACTCTGCAAATGTCCCATCTGTAAATCAGTTTTTCCCGCATTGCTGTCAGCATGTCGGCATCGACCAATGCGAGTGCAGCGGTGATTCTTGATTTTAGTTCAGGAAGGAACTTGGCAAGCGACGGAAGGTAAACCTAATCTTTAACAAAACCCCACAGACCGAAATCTAGGTGCGTTAGTTTCGGTGATCGGGAGGGGAGGACACGTAATTGGGCCGCCGTGACCTATCCAAACTGGGACTTTAGCATCGAAATAAGAAGTGACTTCTTGTGATAGTGAGGATGCGCCCCCCGTCTTGCTGGGAAATGAAACCTCCTTCCACCGTTTCCTTGAGGATTGGCATTAAGTAAATCTGAAGTATGTTGTCCAGCTATGTGATTCCGGAAACAGACCGAAATCTAGGAGCGTTAGGTCTGGTGATCGGGAAGGGAGGACACGCAATTGGGCAGTCGCGTCCAGTCCAAACTGGGACTTCAACATCGAGGTAAGAAGTGACTTCTTGTGGCAGTGAGGATCTTGCTGGCAAATGAAACCTCCTTCCACCGTTTCCTTGAGGATTGACATTAGGTAAATCTGAAGTATGTTGTCCAGCTATGTGATTCCAGAAACAGTTCTTTCAAAAAAAAAAAAAAAAAAGGCCGAAAACGAAAGCGCAACTCACAGCACAGAAAAGTTTGCCTTGGGACTGTCCACTTCATGTTCCAAGATGGTATGGGGATTTTCTGATCCCCAAACCCTCACATTGTGTCTATTCACTTTGCCATTTAAATGAATGTGTCTTGTGAAACCACAGGGAGCATTTCGTTTTTCCCGTGCCGCTGAACGTCGCCATCGTACCGGGAATAACGAAATAATGTTAAAGGGAGCAATCGCGCGTTCTCTGCTGGCGATACGTGACCTTGCACGACTCAGCGCCATCTGTCCACAAAAGGTAAACTTGGTGTGTTTAACTATATATCATTCGTATTTATTATCATATGCATCGCTATACCTGTGCACAATAACGTTTTATTTTTGCCCAATTAATTTATAACGACCCTGTATATTCCAATGTGCTATCGATAGTATGGGATAGATACTCAAAATATCTTGTCTACGTTAATGTGTTGAGGCTCACCTACAGTGAAATGTTTGGGTTCCTGCTTTTTACATGCATATGCTTTCTTTTTTTTTTTTTTTTTTTTTTCTTGAACGAGATCTGCAGCATCTGATTTACTACTTTTGGGGCCTTAAAGTGCACGTGTCCTTGAACTGCAGTTCTGGGAAGTCTGTTTCAGCTACAGCAGAAATATTTTTTTTTCTTGAACGAGATCTGCAGCATCTGATTTACTACTTTTGGGGCCTTAAAGTGCACGTGTCCTTGAACTGCAGTTCTGGGAAGTCTGTTTCAGCTACAGCAGAAATATTTTTTTCATTTGAAAGTAATTAAATAAAAATTAATTTTCGCATTCTTTGATTTCTATCACTTTGTAAATTTGCACTGAAATCCTTGCAAATTTGGACATCTTCAATTTTTTCAAGAAATTTTTTCGTAATTATTTTATTGATGTTAGGTAAATCTTGAAAAAAATAATTTCAAAATAAAAATAATTGTGAATTAATTATTAATTTTTGGCACATTTGGATTTCCGTTTCCACTAAAAGCGAAGAAACTATTGCAATTCTGAATTCAGCTAACGTAACAAATTCACGCGAGAATTGAATACATGCAGCCTTTCTCAGAGAACGCACCTTGTCTATCGCTTCTCACCAACGGAAGTACCAGGTAATTTTACTAGAGATTTGAGGTCAGAAAAATGGTTAAAATGCTGCGAATTATTCCTTCAATACAAAAGAAACTGCAATGATTCGCAGTCTTGTATTGAAAAGATGTTTGAACTGTAAACCAGGGACGTAACTATAGGGTGGGACAGGCGGGGTGCTTGCCTCGGGTGCAGCTCAAGAGAGGGCGCAAAACTCACTGCTTCCAATCTGATTAAAACCAAGAAGGTTAGAAGTAAGAGGAGGTGGCAACAGCCCTTCTCCCTATGCTTCTGGCGTGACGCCACTTTTTATCAGCTGACTACGCCAATGCGCCCAACCTAAGAATCTCCTTTATATCTCTATGGGGAACTCGCGATTTTGAACGGGTTTTTCGGACCCTTACTCTACCCATACAGGCATGAAAAAAATTGAGGCTGAAATATTCATTCCCATAATAAACAATTTCCAGAAAAAAACAGGAAAACATGTGTTGGTATTTCTTTAAAAAATTGAACAAAATAATGATTTTTTGAGCGGAAGTGCATAGTGCGCATGGTTACTTACTGCCCATGTGCAAGTAACCATCATGCATACTGCCCATGGGCAAGTAACCATGTTTAAAATATAACCAAAAGCCTAATGTTAAGAAATAAGAAGTCCGAAATATTCCTTCTTTCCATCCTGGGTTTGCAAGCGCTAAGCAAAACTGCTTAAGCCACAGGAAGTGACGTCACGTTTCCGAACTCTCACAGCGCCGACTCCCACCAACTCAGAGAGAGGACAGAAACAGCTGATCTGTTTTGGCTTCACTCAAAACGGGTCCCTTCACCTTCTCTTCTTCTAACCTCCTTGATTAAAACTGGAAATGAAACTGTTGCACCAGTTTCTGCCACAGTTTGTTTTGCGCCACACTTTGCCATTCTTCCATTTATAGAAGTTACTTATTATATGCTTCGCCATTTTCTGCAGCATCGCCAACTTAAAATCCTCATTTCTTCCTCAAAATATTCAGGGAATGTGAGTCGCTTACATTCAGATATGAAGGCGAACGTTGTAAAGTAAGGATGCCGTTCATATTGTTGAAGATTGTCTGGGGACTATTCGATCATTACTGCAACTACTAGTCCCATCTGTCAGCTGTACTCGGTCGTTTTGATGTGGTACCGTAGGCCCGAACTCCGAAGCGGTTGGGAAAAGCAGCCAGTCTTGTTGTGCCTCCCATATTAAGATAAGAGATAACATTGGGGTGTGACATTAATTTTCTTTTGACGAGCAGTGTTTATTTATGTATGAGTGCGTGTGACGCCCCGATGGAGCAAAAAGCGCTGGCTATCTCCCTCCCGTGGAACCAGTTGCCTTAATTTAGGTTCAGCGATTGCTTATAGTCTATTGAGTTTCTCACGGTGGTCATTAAACCCACAAAAAAACAAAACATATGCTCAGGGTGTTCATAAAGTCTTTTCCACATTACAAAAATTAATATAAAAACTGTATTACAGGTACAAGAAAGGAATTGCACGGCAATGATGGTGCACAAGTGAAGCTGCTCTCCCAGTGTCAGTACACCTCCACATGGGCGCCATTTGTGGCCCGAAGCGCATCTAAACGACATTCGATTTCACGCCCTGTTTTGTTTTAACATCTCAGCAGAGACAGAACCAATGACGTCCGTTATTCGGCTCTTTAACGTCTCAACATTCGGAACACTGCTAGGATAAACTTAGTCTTTCACATAACCCCACAGGAAAAAGTCTAGAGCGGTTATGTCGGGCGATCGAGGTGGGACCGTCGCAGCCAATCCGTCTGTCTGGAAATGTGCCATTCAGGAACTCACGAACTATTATTGACCGATGTGATGGGGCATCGTCTTGTTGGAAAATAACCGAAGGTTGTAGTCCAGGCAACTGAGGTGCTACAAAAAGCTTCAGCATGCCCACAGTACATGTTACCGTGGGCTCTGTAAAAAAGAAGGGCCCGATTATTCTCTCAAGCATCAGGCCGCACCATACGTTCACTTTCGGGCTAGCCCTCTGTTGTTCGATGACATAATGGGAATTTCTTATCCCCAGATTCGCACATTGTGCCTATTTACTGTACCAGAGACTCGGAATGTGGCTTCATCTGAGGAACAGACACGGTGCAGATAATCACTATCATGAGCTACGCTCTGCAACATTTCCGTCGCAGCAGCACGACGGGGCCAGTCATCAGGCTGAAGAACTTGAACGATCTGTACCTTATAAGCTACAGCTGAAGACGTTTGTGTCAAATTTTCTGAGCAGTGGCACGGGGAATCCCAGTTTCTAGTGAAGCACGACGAATGGATTTCCTGGGCTTCGCAGAAATGTCTCTTGAACAGCTGCAAGTGTCCCTTGTGTAACTGGTGGTCGACCCGCTCGGGAGAGATCGCCAAGACTTCCCGTCTCTTTAAATTTTTCGTACCAAGCTTTTATGTTTTTGGTCCGGTGGTTATCGTCTGTACTCTTTTCTGAAATGACGCTGGGAAGTACCGCCGATTTGGTTACATGGAACCACAACAAGCACGCCACTTTTTCTTGCATGGAAGTCATTATCGATGAAATGCTTCTCTTATTCAGCAGTGGCATTCACCTAAAGAACAGAAAAAAAAAAAGAACTTTATCAGTGCCAGGAACGTCGCCAAGGGAGTGCGAGTGTGGGCTCGAGCCCACCCTGAAATTTATCTTACCCACCCTGCCACCCACTTAGTTCAAAATATGCCATTTTTTCAGTATATTTAACTTATAATCTGGACTTGTGTTTTATTTCATGTAGACCTACGTATTCTCCACCAGAAAGTGCCTTGTTTACTTCACCGTAGAAAGGTTATCAAAATAGCATTCGTATGGCCATAAAAATTCGATTGTCCTCCATTCTTCCAATTCCTTATTTTAAGCTTCTTTTTCATATTTGTATGTCCATGGGGGGCTAATGAGGAGGGTGGATAGGAATTAACTGAGGAGGTCTCTATTAATTGCTCTGCTGTTTGTTTTCTTTACAAAAATAGGGGATTTCAACACGAAAAGTGGAGTCTAAAGATACAGCAGCGCTGTTAAGACTGCCCCGGGACAGAGGAAGTGGCTGACGACTGCTTTGTAGAAGAGGAGTGTAAGGCAAAGTCGTTGGCTTGAAGGAAGGGAGTGTTAATGAAGGAAGAAGGGAGGTATTTTGTCTGCGTGGCACGACTTAAAATTTGATTTATTGGGTTGTCGGAAAAGTCATGACGTATTTAAGTCATGTTTTGCAAAGCTCATTTATTGATAGAAAGAACAAAGATCAATCAATGATATAATGCCCGCTTTGTTCAATAACCTTTTGACATCTTTCAGTGAGCTGCAGAATGCCTCGTTCATAGAAGGGCCTGTCTTTCGTGGCGAAAAACTATACAAGGTGCTGATTTACAGCCTCATCTGAATTGAACGTCATACCACGCAAGGACTATTGAACAGAGCGAAACAAGTGGAAGTCTGACGGCGCAAGGTCAGGCGAGTATGCTGGCTGTGGCAACACATCCCACCCAAGCTCCAATAATTTTTGGCGGGTGATCAAACTTGTGTGCGGTCTCGCGTTGTCGTGTTGGAACACAACACCTTTACGATGAACGAGCTCTGGACGTTTCTGGATGATGGATTCGTTCAAGCTGTTCAATTGCCGACAGTACACATTCGAATTGATTGTTTGGTTCCATGGTAGGACCTCGAAAAGCATGACACCTTTAAAATCCCACCACACTGAGACCAGAGCCTTCCGCTGATGAATGTCTGCTATGGATGTCGTTTGAGGCAAAGCAGCACGTCGAGACCAAAACCGTTTGCGCAGCACATTGTTGTACACAATCCACTTTTCGTCACCAGTTATCAGTCGCTTCAAAAAATGATCGTTTTCCTCACGTTTAATGAGCACATCGCAGATGTTTATACGCGCCGTCAACTGAGCTTTTTTGAGTTCATGAGGAACCCACACATCGAGCTTGCTTACGTATCCCATCTTCTTCAGGTGGTCGTGAACGCTTGGATGATGGATGTTCAATGTGTCTGCAATCTCTCGTGTAGTGTAACGTGGGTTTGACTCGATCAATGCCTTGATTTGGTCGTCATCAACCTCGGTGGACCACCCCGACCGAGGAGCATCGTTGAGGTCTAAATCACCAGCACGGAATTTCGCGGACCATCGCTGGCACTGACGTTCTTGTAGAGCATTATCACCGTACACTTTACGCAACTTTTCACAAGCTTGACGCGCGTTCTTCCCTTTACGGAAGTAAAACAGTAAAATATGGCGAAAATGCACAGTTTGGTCTTCCATCTTCAACTTGATGTCAAATCTCCGCAAATCAACCAAATCGCTCACCATTCTTTTAGACTGCAGTTAGAACTGGCACCTGTCGAATGCCATAGCGATAACAGAGCTACGCATGCCTCTAGTACTTCCAAAACTGCCCAAGCGCCATCGGGTGCCAAAATACGTCATGACTTTTCCGACAACCCAATAGATGAACAAGAATGACATTTTCCTTTAAATTGTTCAAGTACAGTACTATTTTTGTAAGCAAAATGCGAAACTTTGAAAAGCGACTAATGCAGAGCAAGCAAAAAGTTGAAGGCGACATTCCGGCAACATTTGTATCTTACACCAGTGGTGTAACTAGTCAGATACGTGTATGTATATGTGTGTCTAGGTGGAGGGGGGGGGGAAGAATTGCACGAATTCCTTTGCAGCCGGTAGTGAAAAGCATTAAAAATTCGTTCTTTCAGTGTTTCGTGAAAAGAAAAAAGTTGCTATCAAACTTGACCCACCAAAAATAATGCTCACCCACCCGTCGCTCATCCTGATTTCGAAGTCTGGCGACTTTCCTGGTGAGTGCTGCTATATTATGTTGCCAACCATTTTATTTGAAGTTACATCGATTTTTTTTTACATTAATTTTTTTAATGTGGGAAAGACATTATGGACACCCTGTTTAAGACAGAAAGACAAATGGTCTGGTGTTACAGTGGTCCAAGCGCTGGCATCTGATGGTTCGTTCAAATGGGCCCGATGAGATATGGGTGGAGTGCCTGCCTTCCGGCAATGGCCCTCTCTCCTTCCCTGAATCAATGGCCTCTGAATTAGGGACGGAAGACTGCCTTTATTCCTTAAAATTATTTACGGTGTTCGTAAAACCTAAAGAGAGAGAGAAAAAAAAAAAAAAAAAAGGAAAGAAAGAAAACAGAATGGGGGCGCAATATTTTTTAGACTGCCCTTGATGCAGAAATACCTAGTTACGCCTCTGCGGCAAAGGATGATGCCCACATACCGTACTTAGGGACGCATGGATATTTTCTCCCAAAAGTAGGTATTTTCTCCCAAAAGTAGGCCTAGATATTTTCTCCCAAAAGTAGGTTGCACAAAATCAGCTTCTAGGGCCGTTTATTGTGTGGATCACCAGTCCGCCACTGAGACAAAGGAGAGAGTTTTTCAAGAATTAAACCTAACAATGGTATTGTACAAGGGTTGGACCCAAATATTAAATTAGACCTTCCAAAGTCACGCTCTCCGATCAGCTTTCGTTTGTCTTGCAAAGGACTTTCTAAACCAGATGAAATAAATCACAGAGTGGACAATAAAATGGATTAATTGCATGTGCTACAGAACATTCTGCTAATTGCGTGCTTTACCGATATGTATTGTCATCTCAGAAAAGCGGTTTATCACATCATTGCAGCATATTGCTCAACGGAATTGGTGATGTCGATCAAACTCGTTTGTTAAAGATCATTTCCTGTGCATGTTCGACGAGGGCGATTATGCCCGAGGGTGAATACCTTTTAGCGCAGGTAGGAACTGCCAGTCAGTCAGTCATAAGTTAGTCCCCCTATCGTTTCTGACCGATTCAGTGACGTCACTTTAAAAGAGGTCTTCAGGAGGCAAGCCTTGAGCTGCGGTGAGGCGCATATCCAATGACGGAAGGGTGCAAGGGTCACGTGCAGGAAATCCTGAGAAAGTGTGACATCACACAGATTCGGAAAGACGGTGAGTACCGCTGGAGAAAACGAAAGATTTGTAAAATAGGTTTCTCTTGAAACACCGCGTCCTTCCAGCTCAGAGTAAATCAGGCCGCACGCTTTGTGACGATATCAGAACTGTTTCCTTGCTGAGACATTTTGAACAGCATGCACGTGAATACCCGAAGGTAAGACATTTAAAATTCCGTGACTCTCTTGTAAGTGTTTTTTGAATGTTTTGCGGAGAGAAGTTAAATATTCTAAATGCGGCGCTGGGTAAAACCGTAATTTAAGGGAATTTGTTAATTCCGAAAAGACAGTTTAGTAATTTTTAACCAAGCATGAATTTTGAGAAAATTTTCAAAGATTAATTAACGATTTAATACTACTTTTATTAAAACTTGTGCAATAATAACGCAAATCTACCTGGCTGTGATAAAGTGAGTAAAATTTTCTAAGATAGTGCACATTTTTTTCTTTATTTTGAAATAGCTGATTTGGTAATCGATAAAAAAAATAAAAATACAAATAAACCTCTTCTAAAGTAAAAAAGAAAAAATCGAAACCTTATATTCTGGGGTTTGCTCAGAATGTAAGGTTTCTATTTTTTTCACGTTTATTTTCTTCGCTAAGATTTTCGTTTAAATTTATACTGTTTTTCAATCCGGATGAATAAAACTGACAAATTCTTTATCACGGACGGATAAAAGGTTTGAATTCTTCCCTGTATACAATTAAAATTATATGAATGTAGATGTTTAGGATTTTTTAAGCAAACAGACTAAGAGTTTCGTTTAAATAATTTCATTTTTCATTCGTTTCTCTTTAAAATAAACTAATAGCTCCCCCATAAAGGAATTATATAAAAAATACAGATACATAAATACTACTTCAAAGATGAATTTCTATACTACTTCAAAGAATCGTTATAGAAATTAAAGGTAACACTGGTCTACAAAAAATAACTTTTATTTTGTCCCACAAAAAATAATACGTAATATTAATAGAATTTTTTTATGCTGAATTCAAATATGATATTAGTTTTTTCTATTAAGGACGGTGACATGCAGTTTAAGTTTGAATAAATCGCAAATTTACATACACTTACAAACCATATATAAATTACATAAAACGTAACAACTGATAAAATCCTGGTGTATTTCGCTTATGGAACGTCTCTCTTGAAAGTCCAGGAGTAGTCAGTCGCAATACTGGGACTCCATGTGCCATAGTACCGCTTTTCCGGGCTCGAAATATTTTGATCAAATTGCTCGCCATGTTCATCGTTAACAGCGCTTAGATTCTCAGGGAAGAAATCCAAGCGGTAGAAAACGGATCCAAGCGGGGAAACGGACATTCAGGGGCATAGTATATCTCATAGCTTTGTATGAATCCAAAAGTTCTCCCACCAGCAGGTCACGATAGTTTTCTGCCTTTAAAATTTTCAAAAAACGTTTCTAGTAGCACCTTTGAAAGATTTCCATGCTGCTTTTCTTTAACTTGGCTCAACTTCTCAAATTTTCCATCCTGTATCAATTCCGTTATTTGAGGACTTACAAAAATCCTTTCTTAATTTTGGCGTCACGAATTCTAGGGAATTTTTATTTTAAATACGTGAATCAAGCACTGTTTTGGTCCATTGTTTTGGAAAAAATTCATAAGACCTGGTTTAAAATACAGGAGGAGCAGGAAAGTAAGTAAACATTTTCGGGATTGACTAGTGGTGGGTTTACAACATTTACCCTGGAGTCAGTGGCTCATGTTTTAGTCAGCCCTTTCCCTTTCTAGTATAATGACTTCTTCTATCTCACCTGCACACACTCACACAGGAAGCAACAAAATTTTGTACATCCAAGCTGCAAACCTATCAAAAGAGGCTTTCAAATCACCACACATGTTCCAAGCATATTTTTCATACTGGATTTTTCTAGTAGTTTGATTTTTACTTATGACTCTTTCATGTCAGTAACGGCGGCTGACGGCACAGACGCATAATTACTTCCGTTGGTTGTGAAGAAGCATAGCTTTCAAAATAACTTTAGGGGAGTCAGTGAACAAGTGCCGCTCTGTAATGATCCAGTGTTTATGATTAAGGGCTTCCGTTACAGAGCAAAGGTCATTACAAAATGCTAAATTCTTTTCTTTTGAAAATAAATTTTTAAATTCAACCTGACGGACAGTTGCGAAGAAAAACATACTTTAGTATTTCGGTAGAGAACGTTCCATCCTTTAAACCTGGATCCTAAAAGTAAAAGCGGCTTCGGTGGATAAATCATTCGTGACTGTGGCTAAGCACATGCACTAATGCCTTTATAATGGCAGATTGTTTTCCCCACACTACGTTCGAAATATAATACAACAAACAATAATTTAAAAACTTGTTTTGTGTACATTGTTTCTGTTAATTGAGTCGCACAAAAAGTGTGGGTGGTAGCAAAACTGATTGCATTTTTTAATTCAGCGTAAAAAGTTACTGTAGAAACATAATAAATATTTCATGGGGCAAAAACTGTGTTTACCAGTGTTATCAGTGGTGTTTTTTGTCCCATTTTTTCTTACTTTGGAATTGTGACAACAGCATGTGGCGCAGAGCCATACACACCATTTGTTTTTGGTTTAAGCATTTTCATACGCAAAAGTGGACGGTGTTACTCATAAGTACGAAGATGGAAAGGTAATAATCTCTTTATTGCCCTTTTTCTGGGTAGTTAGATATTTTGAATACTTAAGAAACGCATATAGCGTATTAAATCCGTTTATTTCTTATGGTGTAATAATCACAAATATTCGCCAAGCTTTCGCACTCCACTGGGAGACTTTTTCAAGGCAACGGTAGACATTAAAAATGTCTTTTCAAGGCAACGGTAGACATTAAAAATGTCTACCGTTGCCTTGAAAAAGTCTCCCAGTGGAGTGCGAAAGCTTGGCGAATCTTTGTGATTATTACACCATAAGAAATAAACGGATTTAATACGCTATATGCGTTTCTTGAGTATTCATATTATAGTGTATTGAAAATAACGTTAGATGTTTTGATTTCACTTTTACTTAAAAAATGATGTTATACTTTTGAAATTCAACTTTGATTTCATTTCAAAACGCGAAAATAATTCAATGATCATTTCTTTTTCGATATCGCTGAGGCTGTTGATGAGAGTACACAAAAATGGATTAATTATCCTCAAGTTTTCCAAGCACAATCTTCTTCTGCTGGATAGAAGTCATCAAAGATTTGAGGGAAACACTTCCTGCTGTTCATGAAGGATGATTCAAGTTTGATATGTTTATTCAGTGGGTCGGAATCGGCTATACTTTTTCTCAATTATTATCCTGCATACGCTTGAATCAAAGTTTTAGTTCTTAACGCCATTTGTTTTATTGTACTAAGTGCAGTAATCATATAGTCTTGTGGAATCCAATTTAATTCGTTTATAAACAAAAATATATGTTGTAAAGCATCAAAATTTGTAATCCATTTTCGTAGCCAAGTAATCTTTAATTTCAGCAACAATTACAGCTTCTTAAGGTGGTTCCGCCTAAAATCTCTGCTTTATGTTTTCAATGGTAAAACTTCTTTACATATTTTCTTCGCAATTAATATATTCTCAAGGATGAAAATTTGCACATCGATAAAACTAACTTTAAGTTACAGCAGGATACTTAACACTTGCTAAAACATAACCATAACTAAGCAATCCAACATTTGTTTGTCTACTGACGTCATCAGTGTACAGGTCGCACCATCTATTTACAGGTTTGACATTACTCAAAGAGAAATGATTGATTTTTAATATAATTATGGTTATCTTTCAGCAAGTATTAAGTACCCCATGCTATAACTTAAAGTTAGTTTTATCGATGTGCAAATTTTCATCCTTGGTAATACATTAATTGCAAAGAAAATATGTAAAGAAGTTTTACTATTGGAAACATAAGGCAGAGATTTTAGGTAGAACCACCTTAAGCCTGGCATTTCTTCCCAAAGGTAGGTTTTCCTACGTCCTTTACAAATCAGTATATGTTTATAACTTTGTATATTTTTTACGTGACAAAGAATGCAGTTTTTATGGATGCTTTAATATGGAAATCCACTTTCTCAGACTTTTGTTTAGAACGTATTGCACAAAATTTAATTCAATAACTAAAGCGATGACGTTCTAGCCAATAACAACATTGTTCGTGAGAAACAGATATAAATTTTTAGCTTTTACGTTTCTGATCACATTATGTTCTTATTTCTTAACTAAGAAGCCGCTTAAAAATCATAGATTGCATAGTGGAAAATCTAAATAAAAAATGCTGTCTTTAGTCAGCTTTTCCTACATTGCGACATAATTTTTCTGCTTAAAATAATTGTTTGACAAAAGAAAGTATGTAGTTAAAGTGAATGGGGCGCCTCCCCCCTCTGTATGAGTATCCTGAACCCAACATACTTGTGCCGTGTGCATTTCGAAGTATTTCCCAGGAACTTCAATGCACGTAACACATCTTTGTTGCACCTGTGCTAATAAAAACATTTATCACTAGCCGAACTGTACCCGGTGCTGTTCGGGTATAAATTTTAAGATGCGATTTGTATATTTTAATTTTTATTGTAGTGAAACGTTATGTTGTGAGGACCACATCCAGATCTCCCAGACATGAAAAATATTCGTTTTTTTTTTAACTCTGTGGGTGTGTAAATCCTGTTAGCAACGCAGTAATATATTTGGAATCAGTGGCGTAACCAGGTTTCAAAATCTGGTGGGAGGGGGGCGATTACACATCATCATCATCATCATCATTGTCAACCATTATCAATCCACTGCTGGACGAAGGTCTCCCCAAGTTTCCTCCACAACGGTCTGTCTTGTGCCAGTCTCCTCCATGTCACTCCCGCATACTTTCGAAATTCATCCACCCATCGCCCATGTGGTCTTCTGGGTCTTTTCCTGTCCCTTGGAATCCAATCTAAAATTTCAGCTGTCCATCAATGGTCTGTCCTTCTGGCAGTATGTCCAGCCCATTGCCATTTCAGGGATTTAACTCTGATCATGATGTCTTCCACTCTTGTCATTTTTCGGATCCACGAGTTCCTCTTCTTATCTCTCCTGGTTATACCAAGCATGCACCTCTCCATGCTGCTTTGAGTTGTCTGCAGCCTTTGTATGTCTCTTTTAGTTAAGGTCCACGTCTCTGCACCATACGTAAGCACTGGAAGGATGCATTGATCAAACACTTTTCTTTTAAGACATAATGGCATATTGCTCTTGAAAATTATGCTGTTTCTTCCAAAAGCTCTCCAGGCAAGTTTTGTACTCCGATTAATTTCTTCATCAATGTGACCCTCACTTGATATCTGCTGTCCAAGATAAACATACGTATCTGTTATCTCCAGTTTTTCTCCGTCAATCGATAAATCTTCATTTCTTGTAAAAGCATTGAGCATCACTTTTGTCTTCTGAAAGTTCATTTTTAATCCCACTTCTTTACTCTTGTCAGCAAGTTCCTGGATCATACTCTGCAGCTCTGATGGGGTAGTTGCAAAAATGACTACGTCATCAGCAAAACGAAGGTGGGTTAGATAATGTCCATTAATCTTTATCCCTTTGCTTTCCCAGTTCAGTGATTGAAAGACATTTTCCAATGTGGCATAAAGAGCTTCGGAGATATGGTGTCACCTTGTCTCACTCCCTTTCCAATTTTTATGTGTGTTGTATTTTCAAACAGCCGAATCTTTGCACTTGCATTTTCATAGATGTTATTAATAATATTAATGTATGCATCTTCAATACCGCAGGATTTCAGAGCCGTTGTAACTGCTGATGGTTTCACCGAATCAAAGGCTTTTTCATAATCGATAAAAGCCATGCGCAATGGAAGTTCATATTCCCTCGCTCTTTCAATTAGTTCTCTCAATACGTGGATATGATCTATTGGGCTGTAGCCACTCCTGAATCCAGCTTGTTCTCTCGGTTGAGCCATGTCCAGTGTTACCTTCAAGCGGTGTGAAAGAACTTTGGTGAAGATTTTATAAACCACTGATAGGAGGCTGATAGGTCTGTAGTTCCCGAGATCCTCAATGTCACCTTTTTTATGTAGCAGGATCATTGTAGCATTGTTCCAATCCTCAGGAATCTTCCCTTCATTAAGGCATCGAGTGAAAATTTGGGCGAGTACTGTTTCGATTTCTCCACTTGCTTCTTGTATGATGTCTATAGTAATTCCATCTTCTCCTGGAGCTTTTCCCAGCTTCATGTTCTTGATTGCATGTGCAACTTCTGCTGGAAGGACTGGAAGAACTCTGGTACTGGTACCTTTCATGATGTCTGGAGTACATGTATCATCCCTTTCATATAATTTGGAGTAGAAATCTTTCACTCTTGTCAAAATTTCGCCTCTATTTCTTGTTACAGAACCATCTTCTTTTCTCAGTGCCATAATCTGTTTTTTCCCCTTACTGAGATGTCCCTTTGCTATCTTTAGGCTTTGGTTGTTTTCAATTGCTTTCGTTACTAGTTCACAGTTGAATTTCCTTACGTCTTCAGTGATACTTTTTCGTACTGTCTTGCATAGCTCTATATATTCCACTTTGGAAGTCACATCTTCTTTAGTTGTCCTCATCCCTCTTCTTTTTGCATCAACATTTTGGTTTTTCCTGATAATTTGTTCACATGCAATTTGTTCTTAGACCCAGCTAATTTTGTTGCTGTTTCCATAAGAGCTTTGGTTACTTTTCTGTTAACTTCAGAAATATCCACTTCTTCCGATGTTAGGCCTTCTAAAGCAGAGAATCTGTTCTTGAGTTCCAACTTGAAGGTATTATGGTGTTTTTTAAGGTTGGTTATGTCAATACATTTTGTTTGTCTTATGAGCCTGCTACGTTCGAGTTTAGTGTTGAGGTGCATCTTACATCTCACCAATCTATGGTCACTACCTGTGTTGAACTTGTTTAGCACACTGCAGTCTTCTATGACGAATTTTTTGTTACACATAATAGAATCAATTTCACTTGTCGTCCCATTTGGATGTCTCCATGTCCATTTCCTGTGTGGCTTTTTCTTGAAAAAGGAGTTCCAGATAAAAAACCCTTCTGCCTCTGCAAACTCAACGAGAGTATTTCCACGCTGGTTTCTGTTGCCGTGACAGAATTTACCTACTGAAGTTTCATTCTGTTGCCGTTGCCGTATTTTTGCATTGAAATATCCCATAATTATCTTCAAGTGCTGCTTACCTTTATTATTTAGATGACGAATTTCCTCATAAAATTCTTCAATTTCTTCTTTAGGATGACTTGTGGTGTGGCTATATATATATATATATATATATATATATATTCTATAAAGAAGATACCTAAGCAAAAAAATACATATATAATTTTGAGCATGGGTCGGGCCATGAAGGTTAATGGATGCAAGCGAAATTGTTAACTAGTGCTAGGTCATGCTACTCTGCGGAGGACATGACTTATATATATATTTTTTAAACTATTTTAGGTGGGAATGTTACTTGCATCTATGGCCTTGCAGAAACCCATTTCCAACTAGGTCTTTGTGGAAGTGAGAAAATGCAGAGTTTTTGCTGGTCCTTGATAAAGCCAAGGCTCAGTATTCTCGACACCTTCTACATTCAGTTGTTTTATTTTATTTTTTATCTTTTCTCCTTTTACTCACACAGGTAGATACATAACCTTTTCTATGTTAAGTATATATATATATATATATATATCACAGCCTCTCCTTGACAAATGTCAACCCCGCCTTCTCGTGGTGCATCCTGTTCCCACTAAAGGGGCTCTGACGACCGCCCATAGCGGTATAACTATACCATCGGGATCAGAGGAAATTCTATCCCACACTCACCAACCCGCTTGGCCAGCGTGGTGAGTTATGGCCAAACCCCTCCAAAATGATTCCACAACTTAAATCTTGGCCCTCAGTCTCCGGCAGCTGGAATGTACCTGGCCAAGGCAGCGGCCAGTGCGACATGAAGGCAGAGGGTGCTAAGAATCCCCGGAGGACCGGACTAGGCTGCCATCTGATGCTAACCTTGGCTACTTACAATGGACGCTCCCTATCTTCTGATTCAAGGCTTCTTGAATTGGAAGAGGAACTACAAAGGATCAAGTGGGACATCGTGGGGCTAAGTGAGGTAAGGAGAAAAGGAGAAGATCTCATCGAACTGAAAAGTGGACATCTCTTCTACTATCGTGGGACAGATACTGGCAGAACTAGTGGTGTTGGATTTATAATAAACAAGAAACTGAAGGATAAAGTTGTAGAAGTTGAAAGTTCCTCTGACAGAGCTGCACGACTTGTTATCCAACTCTCGAAAAGATACCAGGCTCAGATTATTCAAACTTATGCACCCACCACAAGTCATCCTGAAGAAGAAATTGAAGAATTTTATGAGGAAATTTGTCATCTAAATAATAAAGGTAAGCAGCACTTGAAAATAATTATGGGAGATTTCAATGCAAAAATAGGGCAACGGCAACAGAATGAAACTTCAGTAGGTAAATTCGGTCATGGCAACAGAAACCAGCGTGGAAATACTCTCGTTGAGTTTGCAGAGGCAGAAGGGTTTTTCATCTTGAACTCCTTCTTCAAGAAAAAGCCACACAGGAAATGGACATGGAGACATCCAAATGGGACGACAAGTGAAATTGATTTTATTATGTGTAACAAAAAATTCGTCATAGAAGACTGCAGTGTGCTAAACAAGTTCAACACAGGTAGTGACCATAGATTGGTGAGATGTAAGATGCACCTCAACACTAAACTTGAACGTGGCAAGCTCATAAGACAAACAAAATCTATTGACATAACCAACCTTAAAAAACACCATAATACCTTCAAGTTAGAACTGAAGAACAGGTTCTCTGCTTTAGAAGGCCTAACATCGGAAGAAGTGGACATCTCTGAAGTTAACAGAAAAGTAACCAAAGCTCTTATGGAAACAGCAACAAAATTAGCTGGGTCTAAGAACAAGTTGCATGTGAACAAATTATCAGGAAAAACCAAAATGTTGATGCAAAAAAGAAGAGAGATGAGGACAACTAAAGAAGATGTGACTTCCAAAGTGGAATATATAGAGCTATGCAAGACAGTAAGAAAAAGTATCACTGAAGACGTAAGGAAATTCAACTGTGAACTAGTGAGGAAAGCAATTGAAAACAACCAAAGCCTAAAGATAGCAAAGGGACATCTCAGTAAGGGAAGAAAACAGATTATGGCACTGAGAAAAGAAGATGGTTCTGTAACAAGAAATAGAGGCGAAATTTTGACAAGAGTGAAAGATTTCTACTCCAAATTATATGAAAGGGATGATATATGCACTCCAGACATCATGAAAGATACCAGTACCAGAGTTCCTCTAGTCCTTCCAGCAGAAGTTGCACATGCAATGAAGAACATGAAGCGAGGAAAAGCTCCAGGAGAAGATGGAATTACTGTAGACATCATACAAGAAGCAAGTGGAGAAATCGAAACAGTACTCGCCCAAATTTTCACTCGATGCCTTAATGAAGGAAAGATTCCTGAGGATTGGAACACCGCTACAATGATCCTGCTACATAAGAAAGGTGACATTGAGGATCTCGGAAACTACAGACCTATCAGCCTCCTATCAATAGTTTATAAAATCTTCACTAAAGTTCTTTCACACCGCTTGAAGGTAGCACTAGACATGGCTCAACCGAGAGAACAAGCTGGATTCAGGAGTGGCTACAGCACAATAGATCATATCCACGTACTGAGAGAACTAATTGAAAGAGCGAGGGAATATGAACTTCCATTGTGCATGGCTTTTATCGATTATGAAAAAGCCTTTGATTCGGTGAAACCATCAGCAGTTACAATGGCTCTGAAAACCTGCGGTATTGAAGATGCATACATTAATATTATTAATAACATCTATGAAAATGCAAGTGCAAAGATTAGGCTGTTTGAAAATACAACACACGTAAAAATTGGAAAGGGAGTGAGACAAGGTGACACCATATCTCCGAAGCTCTTTAATGCCACATTGGAGGGTGTTTTTCAGTCGCTGAGCTGGGAAAACAAGGGGATAAAGATTAATGGACATTATCTAACCCACCTTCGTTTTGCTGATGACGTAGTCATTTTTGCAACTACCCCATCAGAGCTGCAGAGTATGATCCAGGAACTTGCTGACAAGAGTAAAGAAGTGGGATTAAAAATGAACTTTCAGAAGACAAAAGTGATGTTCAATGCTTTTACAAGAAATGAAGATTTATCGATTGATGGAGAAAAGCTGGAGATAACAGACACGTACGTTTATCTTGGACAGCAGATATCAAGTGAGGGTCACATTGATGAAGAAATTAATCGGCGTACAAAACTTGCCTGGAGAGCTTTTGGAAGAAACAGCATAATTTTCAAGAGCAATATGCCATTATGTCTTAAAAGAAAAGTGTTTGATCAATGCATCCTTCCAGTGCTTACGTATGGTGCAGAGACGTGGACCTTAACTAAAAGAGACATACAAAGGCTGCAGACAACTCAAAGCAGCATGGAGAGGTGCATGCTTGGTGTAACCAGGAGAGATAAGAAGAGGAACTCGTGGATCCGAAAAATGACAAGAGTGGAAGACATCATGATCAAAGTTAAATCCCTGAAATGGCAATGGGCTGGACATTCTGCGAGAAGGACAGATCATCGATGGACAGCCGAAATTTTAGATTGGATTCCAAGGGACAGGAAAAGACCCAGAAGAAGACCACATAGGAGATGGGTGGATGAAATTCGAAAGTATGCAGGGGTGACATGGAGGAGACTGGCACAAGACAGACCGTTGTGGAGGAAACTTGGGGAGACCTTCGTCCAGCAGTGGATTGATAATGGTTGACAATGATGATGATGATGATACATGGAGATCCCCAACTCTGAAAATCGGGGTGAGGGTCCTGAACCCTCGACCCCCCCCTTCCAGTGGTTACACCTAAGTTTGGAATCCATGAATACGGGAAAGCGTTCAGTTATTAGCCGGGCTCGATTACCGCATTGGCCTTGGGCCCTTTTTTTAAAACAAATTCTGTGTGCAGATAATTTTTGACTCTCGTAGCTTCAAGAAAATAGATAATCTCATTTTAAGCAATATATCGTCTTACGTTCACACCACCGCACACTTTACACTGGGAGTAGCATTTTATTTACCTTTGACTAACTGTCAGTTGTTGCTAAAAGTTGTAAGAAAATTCGGAGGAATTGACAAGCCATTCAAAAAGAAGTATAATGGAGCATAACATAATTTACCTGAAAACAGAATTCAAAAAAGAACCTTAATTAGAAGACATACGTCACAGAGGGAAACGAAGTTTTGCTGTTAAAGCATTATACACTGTCGTCCAATTACATTATGTGACGTATACTCTGATTTAACTTTCCTTTTTAGTTTCTTTCTCTATGTAAATTTGAATTCGTTCTCCTTAGCATTTCTCAAACTTAACATCTATCTCGCTAGAGTATGGTTGGCAACACCCTGAGGTCAGAACACAGCCTTTCTTGTTGGCTGCGGGTCAGAAAGAATGACTTGTGTATTTCTGAGATGAGAACTAACGTTATATAATGTTTGAGCAGCAGTAATGTGTGGAGATAGTGGAAATTATAATACTAATTGTGGATACGGTATTGGTAAATTGAAGTTATTTAAAGGCTGCGTTTTTTACTTTAATATCAGTGTTGTTTTTTTTAGTCAAATGTTATTGTTGATATTAACTCATGCATCTTGTTGAAGTGGCAAAGGCTTAGTGGCAGAATAAGGACGAAAAATAAGTAACCTTTTCTGAAGTTATTTGAGTGACTCCTGATTCGCTTAAAAGTGAAGTTATTAAGAACTGATTTGTGTAGTGTTCTGACAAAGCTATACAGCTACGAACATTGCAATTGTTCCTTTGAGGCAATGAAACAACTGCGGTTTGTACGTTTCCGTAGAAATAGCATGACAAATATTTTTGCATCTACCAAGCCCTTCTTTTGAAATTTTGATTGAGTAAACCAGTGAAACTCAGACGACAATGAAAAACAACCGGCTAAAATTTTGAAGTGTCCATCACGACTTCCCGATGAGTTATGACTCTCTTCCCCCTCTCTTCCCCATCTCCTACCTCTCCTCCCCCTCTCTCTCTCTCACACGCACACGCACACACACAGACTCACACACGCGCGCGCGCGCGCTCATTCTCTTTGATTATTACAAACATCCTGAAAATCACGCCTCTCGAGCATCGTGGAGCACTCCATCTTCTTTGGAATGTGTTCCACGACTTTAGAGACGACGAAGGACTCGCAGACGGAAAAAGATGAGGAGAAATTTCTCATAGTCTACAGCCATATGTCCGTATGTATTGAAAGGCCCTTATCTTTCTTTCCTCACTGTTTAAAATTGTGTAGTAGGTTGCATCAAAAGGTGGTACTACACCAGTTGCACTACTTTTGCACCTTTGAGGCAAAGGTAAACCATTGTGTGATGCATAAAATACACAAAAACATGATGCAATTATGCACCACGGTATCCAACATGAATGATGCGAAGTTGCACGCTTAGCACCATGTTTATGTATGTTTCATGCATCACACAATGGTTTGCTTTTGCCCCTAAAAGTGGTGCAGCTGACGTAGCACCACTTTTTGCTGCACTTACTACAACATTTCTAGCAGTGTTCAAATTTTAAAACTTTTCCTAGTGCTTTACATTTACAAATTTTTCCGCAATTTTGCTTTTATTCTCTAACGTAACAAATCAACTTGTCGATTAGCAAAATCTACTACCCAATGGTGTCCGCGTTGTTTCTGTATTGGCGAATGATACTGCCAAATACTGTCAGCACCTATGTACTAACACACTGTATTCGGGCTTAGAATCCATTTCCCAGAACGCCTAAGAGGCATTGTTGAACGCCATGAAAATTGATCTCCAAATCAGATTCAAAAAATCATTATTTAAAGCAGGGGTTCTTAACCTTTTTTGCCCACGCCCCAAAATCAGCAAGACGATCAACTTCGCGACCCATGGGTCTATTTTGAAATTAAAAATGCCAATGTAATAATAATATAAATAAGTGCAGTAATTATTAATTTTTACACAGAGTGTAACAAAATTTTTGGTTTTTGAAATTACAGTCAAACAAGTTGAGCAACCCGGGATGAGGGGGGGTAAGGTTATCTATACAGTGGGAAGATATGAATGACAACATATTGTGAGACAAATGATACGAATAATTGAAAATTAAAACCTTTTATAAAACAGATTTTAAAAATAATTACTCACAATAATTCAGTGCGATCCTTGGCCTTGCACTACGGCTGAAAGCTCTTCAAACCGTTGTCGTGTCTTTGAAAGGCAGCGTGTGAAGTCATGCTCTGGTTGTAGTCGGTTTCTAATCTTAGTTTCATAACAGAAAGTGTTGAAAAACCAGCTTCACATGGGTAGGTAGTCGAAAACGGAAGTAACACTTGCATAACTTGGTTGACTAGAATGGGATTTTCTTTTTTCAATTTTATCCAATATGAGCACAGTGGTTGTTTTTGGAAACTTTGACGTAAAGCTTCATCAGTTTGGACTTCAATGAGCTCTTCCTGGAGAGCTCATTGAAGTCAAAACTGTCTGAAAAGTGTTCAGGCAAGTCTTCAACATCAATGTCAAATGGATTGTGGACCTAACTATAACTGGCCATATCTTCTGGAATGTGGCGATCGAATTCAAGACTTGATTTCTGCAGGTGCTCGATTATTACATTTTTATCCTCTGGTAGCTCAGTGTTTTCGTCTTTCAGGAGCAGATTTAAAGTCGGGAAAGAAGCCACTTTATTTTCTTCTATTTTCATTTTCCAGTTTCAATTTTCCTTTGAATGCTATCAATTTCTTTGCTAAGCCGATTACATTGTGTTCCGGGCCTTGCATTGAGGTATTTAACTTATTAAGCTCCGCAAATATATCCGAAAGGTAGGCGAATTTCAGTATCCACTTTTTGTTAGAAAACCGGGAAGTCAAAGGATGGAGCTACTGCGACCCATCTATGAAGCCTCGGCGACCCAAGATTGGGTGGCGACCCATAATGTTAAGAACATCTGATTTAAAGGCATAAGAATGACGTCTTTAACTTTCACCAGTGTGGCCAACTTTTGGAAAACCAAACCCGCATCTCCCAATTTCCGTCAGAGTATGTTGTCTATACCATCCAGAACAAAGTACTGTATTTTCGAGTACTCTCTTCAGGTAATTCAATTTTCAAGTCTTCTCAACAGTTGGCCACTTGATTGGAAGTTAATCACAGCATTTTTATTCCATGCTATAACGGGTATCTGAGAGATAGTAAGCACATTCTTTAGAATATCAGGCAAATACAGTGATGAAAGTAGATGATCTGTTTTGGGGACAACGCAGTGTTCAGCCTTTCAAATCTAGGCGAATTTACACAAACACATACGCACACACACTTTATACGTCTGTGAGTCTATGTTCTTACATCATTATCAACCATTATCAATCCACTGCTGAATGAAGGTCTCTCTAGATTTCTTCCACAGTTGTCTGTCTTGGGATTGTCTCCTCCATGTCACTCCAGCATACTTTCGAATTTCATCCTTCCATCTCGCATGCTTGGTGTAACCAGGAAAGATAAGAAGAGAAACTTGTGGATAAGGAAAATGACAGGAGTGGACGACATCATGACCAGAGTGAAATCACTGAAATGGCAATGGGCTGGACATGTTGCCAGAAGAACGGATCACCGATGGACAACCGAAATTTTAGGCTGGATTCCGAGGGATAGAAGAAGACCCAGAAGAAGACCCCATGTTCTTACATACGTACACACAAATAAAAAAATAAAAATTATTTTAATAAACATAAAAAATCCTAACAAGTTTGAAATTCCCCTTGAAATGTCTATATCACAAAGCGCAGGTTACGCGTCAGCTGAAGGAGTTTCGTTTTTCTTAATTGTGTAGCTGCAAAACAGTTGGAATTCGCTAAGAGTTTTCCTACCAAAACGTACATAGTAATTATTCTGTTCATCGACATTATGCGGCATCAAAACGGCAAGAGCTACATACCCCGGTAAATTAAACTTACAAAGGAACACTCCACAGGATGTACCTTTCAAAATTTAAGTTGTCAAATAAACCGCTACTGTTAGACACCATTTTAAACAAATATAGAGGATGCCGTCTTCCTCGGAAGTCAGTGCTACTTTGCTCAGCTGCTATGTACCGAATTTAATTTCTGTGTTCTACAGCTAGCCTGCAGTTCAAAATTGCGCCCAGCGGGATAACGTATAGGACGATACTTAATCAAAACAGTCGAATACGAGCTTCCTCTACGAGTCTTTAGCTATGTAATGTTCGTGGAAATATGGCTGTCTGAACATTACATAGTTCAGTCTCACAAATTTAACCTACAGTGAAACAGGAGTAATTCAAGTAACTTCAGAAAAGGTTACTTACTATATAGTCTTTATTTTGACACTAATCTTTTTGGCACTTGAACAAGGTATAATCAAACGAACGTTAGTTAATAATAATTAATAATATAAACACCCAGGGCCCTCTGTATCTCCGAAACCCTTGACGTCACAGCAACGTCTGCATTGTTACGCCATCACTTATTGATAAATTCGTGTGTTCTCTCGCGATTTCAAAATGATTACCTGCAATATAATAGCACGCGATCACTTTTAGATGTCAAGGGGATAGCGTACTAATTTAAAAACATTGGATTATTAATAACTCGAGTTCTGTTTTTCCGATCTACAAAATTCTAATTTAATTCTTAATATCACAGCAAGTTAAGTTTGCACACGATCACATTGAGATGTCAAGGTGATCACGTGCTAATTCAAAAACATTGGATTATCAATGACTCGAGTTCTATATAATTTATGACTATTAAGCTTGCGGCGTTAAATTAGAATAGTAATAACAACGTTTCGCACAATAAAATGTTTATTATACATCGACTATAGTTTCGCAGAGCGTTTGGCTTAGCTTCTTCAGGACGAATGGAGCGTAAACATTCAAATCATTGTAATATCATCAGAATTCTGACGGTCACAGGTTTTGGTGAGTTCTTTCCGCGCGCTTGAAAGAAATGGAGTCGACGTCATGTCGTTGACAAGCCGTGACGAGTTCCGGTATATGTAGAAAGCTTCTAATATATTAAGCTTGAGAGTTGAGTCCGGTTTATCAGTAAGCGTAGCGTTTCCAAACAAAAATTGATGGTTATTTTTGTGACAATGTTGAGGTAAGACGAATTCTTCAGTTCATAGTGCCGTACATAGGTCTAGCTTCGGAATTTCAAACCCATAAACAAGATGATTTTTTACGGATCAAAAGACTACGTCGAAAACATAAACTCCGGGGGAATTTATCAGATACCTTGTGAATGTGGACTTTCATATATAGGACAGACCCGCAGGGCTTTAAGTTTCCGTATGAAGGAACACAAGACCTATGTACGGAACTATGAACTGAAGAAGTCGTCTATAGCTCAACATTGTCACGAAAATAACCATAAATTTTTGCTTGGAAACGCTAAGCTTATTGATAAACCAGACTCGACTATCAAGCTTAATATATTAGAAGCTTTCTACATACACCCGAACACGTCACGGCTTGTCAACGACATGACGTCGACTCCATTTCTTTCAAGCGCGTGGAAACAACTCACCTAAACCCGTGACCGTCAGAATTCTGATGATGTCACAATGATTTGAATGTTTACGCTCCATTCGTCCTGAGGAAGCCGAGCCAAACACTCTGCGAAAGTATAGTCAATGTATAATAAACATTTTATTGTGCGAAAGGTTGTTATTATTATTCTAACTCGAGTTCTATTTATCTTATCTACAAAATTCGAATTGAAATCTTAATATCACGGGAAGTTGCGTTTGTATATTAATTTAATTTAGCACAATTCGAATATTAATTTGTACGCTTTAATTATTTTTTACTTTTTTAATTTAACTAACTTTCCGAGTTTAGTGTTGATTACACTAAACATTTTGAAAAATATTGATCTATCTAAACGCTGTAACCTACAATAAAAACTGAAATCTTGAGATGTCAGTGAGCAAGTTTGCTTCTAAAGCAGATGTCGCCCCATGCAATAGCACATTGTCGAGAATTTACATAGTTCCGATTTGTATTACCAGATGTCGCATTATTTTTTAGAAAAAGGTTCGGTATGAAGTTTCAAACTAATCATCGAACAGGAGAGTATAAAACAAGCCGTGAAGGGAATAACAAGTTCGCCGGAGAAAAAATAATTTAATGCGAAAAATCAAAGTGAAAGTTATTAAGGTAAGTTTACACGAAAACAATTTTCCGAGTTTAGTGCTGATTCTATTACACATTTTGCAAACTATCTGTCTATCTAAACGCTCTAATTTACAATTGTTAAACAACAACAAATATTTTACACTGAACGTTAACTTTATTTTCAATACACCAAACATGAAAACAATGAAACGCATATAGCGTATTAAATCCGTTTATTATTGTGGTGTAGTCAGCACAAAGATTCGCCAAGCTTTCGCACTCCACTGGGAACCTTTTTCAAGGCAATGGTAGATATAAAAATGCAGGGAATTGGAACACGTAAAGAATGAAGATGATTTTTGAAAATAACGTGGGCGACATCACGAGCATATAACATGAATTTTTATCACTCAAATATACGGTGCGCCATGATATGTTTTTATCTCTTAATAACACATGCCAAACCATGCGTTATTAAAAGATGTCTGCCATTGCCTTGAAAAGCCTCCCAGTGGAGTGCGAAAGCTTGGCGAATCTTTGTACTTTTACTACGCCGCAAAAATAAAAGGATTTAATACGCTATATGCGTTTCATTATTACATTGAATGTTACTTATCTCGAGGTCTTTTGAAAAACGAAACTAAATAGTATATAATTTTTAGTTCTAACATGAATGAGTTCTTACTATATTCCTTTACAGAAATCCGGCGTCTGTTTTATTTGTTTTCAGTCTGCTTCAGTTAAAAACTTCACTCCGTCACAGGACGGGCAACATCCCTTATATATTAATATTTATTTAAAGCTTAAAAACAACCGTTCTAGGACGGGCTATACGCTATAATAATAATAATAATAACTCTTGGTAAAGAGAAAAACACCAGCACTAAAGTAAAACAAGCAGCCTTCAAATAACTCGAACTTCAATTTAACAAACGCCTCTTCCACAATTAGTCTGATAACTACGACCATCTCCACATGCTGCAGCTTCTCAAACATTATATATCGTTCTATTCTACATTATATATCGTTCTCATCTGATGCATACACACGTCACGCGTTCTTACCTGAAGGTGTTGCCAACAATACTCTTGCGAGAGAGAGAAGATATCACGTTAAGTTTGGAAAACGCTAAGGAGAATGAACTCAAATTTATATAGAGAAAGTACATAACTAAAAAAGAAAGTTAAATTAGAGTATACGTCACAGGTAAGAGTCCGAAGGACAAAATTTATTCTTTCGGTCCAAAATCAAGCAAGAAAATTTTCCAACATAAAACTCTTGCACAAACTAAGACTAGAATTTATAGATGTAAATAAACAGCAAGCCTGAATTTCCTTTGTGTAGTTCAGCAATACATTTTTTTTTTACTTTTTTTTTTTTCACATTTTTATGTACTTTTGTTAACAATTATTTTATTTAGGGGAACGTCGTTCTCCTTACCAATTTCTGAAGGGAACACCGTTCCCGCCAATTTTCACCACAGGGCAAATATGTTTATTGAACACAGTTGCAGGGCCGGATTTAAGCTTCATGCCGCCCCAAGCACTTAGAGTTTTTTAACGCCCCTCCCTCCCCATCATATACGTCCCTTTTCTTAGCTGCAAAATAAAAGTACTGAAATTATAAATGTTACATGTGATAATATTTTTCAGTCGAGTAGCGTTAAAGACTACAAAAAAAAAAATCATCAAATGTATGATTTTTTCTACATTATTAATTACCCCATCAAATTTAAATACACAGCTTACATCAGAGACGACCGCCTTTAGGGAACTGGATGATTCAGCATTTCTGTTTGCACTGTTCTGGTAGTACGTTCTTGCTCTCTGCTCTTTTGGGCGCGGACGCCCCCCCTTCGATGTTTCTAGAAGATGTGGCAGTGAGAACTTTACTGTCTCTTCAAGCCGAAAACGTGCGTATGTGTATAAGGGGTGTTGGGCATTGTTTAGGCTCCCTCTGCATGATGCTACTTGTCTATTGCAGTATTTTTTGATATTTCATTCGGTGAATACTCCACTGACCAAAAGTATTATCTGAAGATCAATATCCATTTAGTTGCTATTCAAAGTTCGGCATATGATTACCTTATTTATCATATGTCTTACTGTTTTTTTGTTCTGGAGGAGGAGGTTTAACTACGACCATGAGCAGCTCTGAGGTGTCACTAGTTCCATGGAAGGGCCATACGACCAAGGACATTACCCATGCATAGAGGGGTAACTCGGCATTTCTGCGCCCGGGGTAAAAGGCAGCACTGTTACTAAATGTACGACAGCAGTTTCGGTGACATAGTGGTCAGAGGTGTAGGTTTTTGACTATTCGCTCAAGTTATTCACGGATTCGAGTCCCGGGTTAGGTTTGGGTGGTGTATTTGTCTTACTGTGGCCTGGCTCTCTCCCTTCCCTGGAACCAGTGGACTAAAAATTAGGCACGAGAGACTGTTTATACCGGAAATATATATATATATATATATAACGTTCCTTTGTATATACAGACTATTTCTTAACACTCGAGCGATTTAAATTCTGCTTATCGTTTTTAAACAAGAGAGCTGAGAATTAACGTACAGAAAACGTTGCCCACTCTAAAAAGCAGTCGTGCTAGAGATTAAAAACCCTTCCTTGTTCAGTAGAACCGGGAGGTTGCTGCTCTCACGACTCAGGAAAGTGTTTTAAACCAATCATTAATGTCAAGCGGTCAAGTTTAAATGGCGTAGAATTTCTCTTCAAACACGAAGAGGCCCGAGGCAAACAGGCATGCATCTGTGTAGTACTCTGAAGATATTCGCAGTAGTTAAAAGCACTCAAAGGCCAACATTAATTTTTACACTAAGAAATTTTGCTATTTACAGCTAAATGTTTATCGCTTTTTTTTTTTTGTCTTTTTCTCCTTTGACATTTGTGAAGTTATAATTATTTGGGGGGGGGGGATTAGTTGAGGATGAGAACTGACTATGAATAATTTGATTGTGAGTACATCTTGATATCCCCACTACAAGGTTTTCTTACATTAACCTTGCGAAGTTTGCCTTTCCACTGTAAATTTTGCTTTTTTTTTTCAACTCTTGCTTCTGCATGTCACGTGCTGCATCTTAATAAATAAATTAATGAAATAATTTAAAAAAAAAACCGTGATAATAAGTAAAATCTCTTGCGAAACGATGATTTCGGAGACTGATAACTTTCATTACGAAGAAATGCATGCGAAGTGGATCACAACTTACATTTGCAGAATACTGAAGTAATTCTGTAGGATTAAGTACGGGCGAATATTTTCAGAATTCCGACTGAATATTTACGTACTGATTACAGTTTAGTGTTACTTCTGTTGCGTTGCTGTTATTTTATCACTAAATTCTTTTATCTCCTCATCCACAAGAAATAAAAAAATGTTTTGTAGTTGACATTTCTGTTCATGGCCTCTCAAATTCACGACTAACGCGTGATAACTCGTTTTGAACAGTATGTGACATAGAAAGCTTAAAGAATGTATCAAACTCTGAGTGATGTGATGATCAGAACAGGATTGAAGCCTTAGTGGGCCTCAAGGCTAAGACATCTGAGTGGGCCCCCAAAGAACTTATGAAGGAAATCATTATGAAGGGGGTTAAAACACGAAACTGTAACTACTAAATTATCTTCAGAATTTTCATTAGCCACTGTATCTTTCATTATTCTCACAAGAACATGAGTTGAAAGCTTAAGATTCCTAGATTTTGTCTTGGATTTCTTAATGATATAGTATTGTGTACATTTCTTAGTACATCTTTTTGGTTATGCAATGTGAAGCCACAGAGGACTCGACCATTAACGGTTCCAAACGCAAGTTGGGAGGTGCGCGTGGATGGACCCCACTGTACACAGTGACATGAAACGATTACCCTTGGTGAGTCATTGCCTTGAAATCTGTTCGTCGTGCAGGTTGTTTCTGACCAAGTGGAAATCATACGAAAAAAGTAAAACTATTTTATAAATCTCTCTCTCTCTCTCTCTCTCTCTCTCTCTCTCTCTCTCTCTCTCTCTCTCTCTCTCTCTCTCTCTCTCTCTCTCTCTCTCTCTCTCTACCTATCTACCTGTTACTTGCGCAAGCATGCCTCTTGGGCCCCTGATCATAGTGGGCCTGAAGACCCCTCCCTTTAATCCGACCTTGGTGATGATAAAAGACGGAATAACTTTAGCGATCTGGATTCTTACTAAATTAAAAATTAGCTGATTGAACTAAGCACGTGATGGTTGGTAAGCTGAGCCTTTACCCTTTGGTTATTAATTTATTATTATTATTCCTATTACTTTTTTTTTGTTTCGGAATTTAACGATTGCCATGAGAACTCTAAGGGCTAAAGTTGTCCCTAATTTTGGGTCTTTGGCTCCAGGGAAGGATGAGAGTCAGAGCCGTAAAACAAGCACACCAACCACACCTCATCCGGGACTCGAACTTGGGCTCACTCGGACGAACTCACTATTAATATATATTTCTCTCATCTATAACAGTGGCATCTATAGTATGGTCTTTTAAGAACACGGACTCGGAGTCAAGTACTGACACACAATTATGCCTGATTTAAAAATCTTAGCACAATGTGAGGCGTATCGCAAACCACTTCTCACTGGATGCCAAACCTTAGGCGGTGTAAGGTGCAAAGTATCACGTTCAGTTATAGTATGCGGGATGACACGACACCCGTTGGGGAAACTATTGGTGAACGTATGCGAAATGCCCTCGGTCTTCACATCGGTTTAATTTCTGCATCAATTTCCACATATGTATTTGTCGATTTTCGATGCATAGCTCGTATGATCCGGTGAAACTACAATTGTATTTCTTGACCGCTGGCCATAAGAGTTATTTAAAATAGTATAACTATACTAGTAATCCGAATTTCTTGGCGTAGAATATAAATCAGTTTTCAAGCTTTTGCGCATCAACCAAATGGCTTTTTCAAGAAAGGTAGACAGCAAACTACAAACTGAATAATAGAACGCTTCAACAATTTAAACGCGGTGACTTGACTTGACAATAATGCTCCGATGTTACTTCTTGAAAACGCGAATTAAAAAACGTTGCCGAATTGGCTACTGAGGCAGGATACCCTCCGGACGTAGTACATGGCTATATCGAGAAAGTCAGAACCAGTCATATTAATCTTTCTGTGCCGCAACTACGCTACCTGGGCTCAATTCCCTACATACCAAATGCTCCTTATCATCTTAAGAACGCGCTCAAGAGGATGAACCTCGGTGTCGGCATCAGGCCTCCGACATCTTTATATGTCATGCTTAAGGGAAACACTGACAAACCCCTGCTTTCAAATGAGGCAAGTGCTCATGCTATCCCTCTATAATATCCGGACAGCTCCAAGCGATACTACATTGAAATGACCAAACGCTCATTTAGAATTAGAATCGACGAGTATAAAAGGGACATAAAGAACGATAAAGTAACAGCGGCCCTATCCAGAGAAGTCCAGTTTAAGTCCACTACTCCTATGTAGGATGAAGTAAAGAAATTAGCTTCCTACTCCACCCCCAAGTCTACCGCCTTTCGCGAAACTTTGGGGATCATTACCGACAGCGAATCATGCAATGACAGCGTCTCGCTGGAGTTGCCACGAGTTTGGAACCAGTTCTTCAAATAGTGAATGCCCTTTATTTTCCTTCCATGATTCCACGTGCTAAACGAACATGACGCCTCGGGTCTTTGAATGAATAATTACTTTACATCTCATGAATGAAATACGGCATTATACACCATACAATACAAATTTTGAAGATGAGAATCCATTTTTTGGTGTAAATATGACATGGATGATAAGACAGATAATATCCGAAAATTTTTACTTTGCATCTGTTCGTTTATTGTCAAGTCAAGTCACCGCGTTGAAATTGTTGAAGCGTTCGATTATTCAGTTTGCAGGTTGTTGTCTACCTTCCTTGAAAAGGCCATCTGGTTGATGCGCGAAAGCTTGGAAACTTTGATATATATTCTACGCCAAGAAATTCGGATTACTAGTATAGTTATACTATTTTTAGTGTAGTTGGTGTACAGTTCCTTGTTACTAATTCATAGTAGTTATTTCCATTAGCCCTCCATGATTCCAATATGATCTGTATTGTCTAGTATCTAATACTTCGTCGAGTTGATACTTATACATACGTAGACTGATGAATAAGTAACTTCCGATTACCTTTGGATGCGTAGGGATATGTAGATTGGTGTCTCCCAATGGCATTGCATTCTTCTTACTAGATGGCGTTGTTTGGCATAAGAGTTTGAATAAAAAGGCAATGTACTGGAAAACAGGTTCAAGGGAAAATGACGTACTAACATGGTGTCACCCTATGGTACGCGAGGCGATTAGGTTTCTCTTTGCAAGGAAAACACCGACAACGGAGATCCACCGCCAACTGCAAGAAGCGTATGGTCCTCAAGTCATGAGCGTTCGGATCGTGTCAAAATGTATTTTGAAGTTCGCACGTCGAATGATGAGAAACTCAGTGGCAGGCCTTCAACTTCAACAACAGACAGCAACTTGGTGTGTGTGTAAGCTCCGGTGCAATATGGCAGACGGGTGACTTTGCATCCGACTGCTAAAAATGCAAATGTTTCCTTCAGTACCGCGCGTCGCATCGTTCAACTTGATCACCGCGCGTACCTCCAAGTGAAAGCATTTTTCCAGGCGGGTCGTCATTCTCACTTGAATCTGTTCTCCAGCAATTTGCCTTTTTATTCAAATTCCTGTGTCAAACAACGCCCTCTAGTCAGGAGAGTGTAATAACTTTGGGAGGGACTTATTTTAATAACCCTAATCTGTCGCCGAAAGTAATCGGAAGTTATTTACTGATCATCCCTCACATGTAGAACGGTACTTCTGCTGGTGGTGTGGATGAGACTATCGTGAATCAACAGTTGGTGGTGTACTTCTGATACTCAGAAGTACACCACCAGCTGTTGATATATCATCATAGCATTGTTTGGTCTCTGTACACTACTGTCAGTGGCAAGATGCATTCACACGATAGCCTTACAACATACTCTTTCTCTTCTACGTTTCTCATATAGAGCTCTTCTGATAGAAAGCATTTTTTGAAACTTTTGGTTGGTATGAATCTACCTTTCATCACCACTATCAATTCAGCGGTTTTTCTGTGTAATTTTTCGCGCTTCAGTCCCTGGTTAGAGACCCTGCCAACATCCGATTTTTTTTATGTATATATATTTCGTGTAACTGGTTTTAGCTAGTTCCATCTGCTTTCACCTTTGCATCTGGTCATTTACAAGCAACACTTCCACTTCAACAATTGGTTCCCGTAGCATTAAATAGGACACTGTCTTTGTTTTCGTCACAAATGACATCAGGCACGCAGTTCTCTTTGCTTATGACGTGCAAGTTCTGCCTCAATAAACTATGTTGGGCACTGCAAAGGCATATGATATCAAGAACGCCCATTGCTCCCTTTTCTTACAGCGATGCGAAGAGGCGTTTTATGGCCGCCCTTGGGTGTCGTACGCAGTTTTCGTCATATTCACTCTCACCATTCTTCTTATTTCTTCAAGGTCGGTCATCCACCAGCTCATTGTGTATGCTAAAGGAATAGGATTACTCAGGAATTGCGTAGGTTAATTCACAGCTACTCATATACGTTTTAGGAATTCAGATCTTCGATCATTATGCAATTTTATTACTGTCAGTGGTAATAATAGTGGTAGTAAATAACAATAGTAATAACAGTACAATCACCATCGAAATAAAACTTGTAGGATAATTAGTTAATTTGAGAATTTTTGTAGGTTGCACCTACTATCCTAATGGTAAACTTTTCTGTAAAGCTCTACGCAGCTGATTTCACTAAACTTGCCGTGGTAACTCGACTTTACTGTAAAACTGCATTTAAGTCTTACGGAATTACTTTGAGTTAAATCCGGATAGCTTCACTTTTCGTCGCGGTTTAAAGGTTTAATGAAACATAAAAGACTAAAATAGGCACTGTAAGAATACTGACGTCCAGGAATATTGATAAGACAGAACTTACGAAGTCCGCGTATCTATTGGCTCTAATGAAAAAGTATGTCACTTGTTAGACACTTCGCTCAAACAGTATAACTTGGCCACAGAAAATATCCAAGTAGCACACAATTCTCTCAATACTGAGCAGTATACAACACTAGAAGTATGTACGGAGAGGGGCAGCCTGGCCCGAGGGGCTGGGCTTTTTTAGTTTAGAGAACAAAACAACGGTCCGGGCCGGGCTTTTCCCCAGACTCTTATGGCCGGGCCAAACCAACCCATTCTTTTTATCGCAATAGTAAAGAAAGAAAAAAAGTCGTGTTTCCCGGTTTCCTGGTCTGTTTAACTGTTTTTCTGGCTTTATTTACTTCCATGACATAGCCCAGGGCGCAATCACAGAGGCGAGGAGAGGCACTCACATTGTTTTTACCATCTGTAGGTATTAAGATGGTAAAAACACTGGAGCTTGTTGACAACAAAAAGATTCGACCCCGAGCGAGTGTGTGTGTTGTGTGGAGGGGTCTGCAGTGTGTGTGGGTGTGTGTGTGTGTGTGGGGGGGGGGGGGTTGTATGAGATAGTGGAACGACATCGATTTTTTCTCCTGTCCTTAATCTGTATAGGGATTGACTTTTGCAGTGTTGGCACTTGCTAATTAAGAGGAAGGAGATTTTGAACGCACTTTGTCTTTTTTGTTCTCTCTCTTTAGAGATTGTATTCTTCAATAATTGCCAAAATTTCGTTAATATTTTAGGTTTAAATTCAACTAAATATTTTCAATATTATCTCTTTTCGTTATTTAATATTCACAGTTTAACAAAATACAATAGAAAGACAAAATAATATAAAATACACATAACGAGCCTGGTCGGGCCTAAATAATAGCTGCAATTGATGGGGCCGGACCGAGTGTCTAATGTTTTAAACGGGCTGGGATGGGCCGGGCTTACCGAATAAGGCCCGTGCAGGCCTCTATACAACACTGCGCTTGCTTTTCAACAATCGTAAGTAGCAAATCCCAGTAACTCAAAACAAAACATAGTGATCGTAAAACGTTGTGAGACGAAAAACAAGTCAGATACCTTCAAAACAGCGGCTCTTATCTCCAGTTTGAACACACATCATTGACTTCTAGAGTGTTATCAGGGTTGCCAAATTCAAATTCATCGAACAGGAATTAGTGGCTTTACGTTACTTTGCTTGATGCCAGCCTGTTTGTTACTGGTATTATTATTAAATTAATGAGTATGAAATGAAGTAACTTTCATCAACGAATGTTTGCTATTTTGACTTTCAAGAAGTTCCAAGTTCCCACACAGAGTTAATTCGCTTATAATCTGCGGAATCTGAATGCGTATGGGAACTGGTAATGTTTTCAAACTTCTCCTGCAAGAGCCATAATTTTTTCTTTTGCTTAGTCTCAGACGTCTGCAAATTTCAAAACTAGTATCATACATTATTATTTTTGTCATTATATATATATTTCTTTTCTTCTGATTTTCAGGGTATCAAAAGAGATGTGCTTTACTGGTTAAATTTTCAATCCTCTCCTCTTCCTTTAACCTTTTACTCTCATCTGACATTTTAACCTTTTCAGCGATCTCTTTAACCCTAATCTCATACTATCTAATCAGCTTAACTTCCTTCAGATTTAACAAAATATCAACTCTTATGAAGTTCATCCTTCCTATTCTGATTATCTCATTTTTTTAGCTAACAATACTTTATTATTCTATATTTTCTTGGAAGCAGTTTTTATCCTTGTGCTTCTCCTGATTACCTCCCAGAACGTCTCCAAGCAGGAATTTACCTTATTCAGTTCTTCTATACACTGTTTTGGGTTCTCTCCCCCTACACTTAAGATTTATATTTACAAACGACGTGCAATCTTTTCCATATTAATTCCACAACCTTTTCCCTTCTTACTTTACCATCTTTCTTATTCTAGCTTTTCTTATTAAACTAACAATATATTTTTCTCATGTATAACTCCTTAAATCCCACGTGGAAGCCTCCCAAGAAGGAAGAACGATTTTAGCAGCCGTACTTCTTAAACTAGGAGGATACGGGTTAATCCGAATTGTCGGTCTATTTTCCAACATACCTTTTCTCTTAAAAAGTATATTAACCTCAATTAGAATTATAGAAGCTATCTTTACCAGCATCAACTACACCCGACAAAAAGACTTAAAATCGCTAATCGCCTGATCATCCGTCCACATAAGATTAGTTCTAGCCGTTATTATAGCGATAAATTCTATAGAATTTTTCTCCGCAATTCTAATAATCTATTCTAATAATATTCGCCAACGGACTCACCTCATAAGCTCTATTCCTTCTTGTTACCATTTTATACAACCAAAAACACTCCCGAAATACTCTGATCTTCAAAGGTCTCTTCATTATTTTATCCGACGTCTCTTTTTGATGAATTTTATTTAGAGCCGCCAATATTTCCGTTCCGCCGTCAATTAACATAACCCAGAATGTCTAATCTTTTCTAAAATTTGCGAAACTAGTCTGATGCCCTTTGGAATAATGCGGGGAAAATGAAGATTTGAAGAACATTTCTCAGGAAAACTAAAAACTGTCCTCCAAAGAAATTAGAAAATATGGGGATATTCTTGGGCAGAATTCTATCGAAAAGGATTTCCATAACCCTCCTAGGAGTTCGGATTTTTTTACTAGTCGTAGCGGTTTCGTTTTGGATGGAAAAAAAAAAAAAGGGCAAATGAGAAGTTTTCTGGATTATTATGTATGCGAAAAAATAGGGAATGCTCTGTTTTTATATTCAGGCATACTCACATCTGAACCAAATGTTCATATCGCAAAGATAAGAATAAAATGTCAGATCACTCATTGGGTCATTTCACGAAACAAAGTGTAATGAGGATGGGGACGCCTTTGTCAAGATAGCAGTCCTCACAAAACAAAAACAAAAAAAGTTACAGGAAATGGCTACTACTTATGCTAATACTGCCCTAGGAGGGAAGTCAACACATAAAAGTCAAACAAGCATGCGGCAGAGTAACAGATGTTTTGTGGTCGTGGGAAAAGAGCATTTCTGCAGAATTCTCCACCTGCTTCAACAAAAGTAAAACCCTGACCCCATTTTTTAATTCGCTATGGATAATATAAAAAGACGCTCCCGTGCCCGAGTGCTCAGAAGCGTTGGTTTCTGGGTTAATTACTTGTGCTAGAACTAAGCCCTTGATGAGACATGGGCGACGCGCCCGCCCCACAGCGCACGCTGGCCCTCCCCTCTCCCCGGAAACAGTGACCCCAAATCAGGGATGAGGGACTGCTTATGCCTCTATAAGCTCATGGTGGTCGCTTAAGGTGAATCTCCCTAAAATCTTTGCCTTGTATTTCCAATGGACAAACTTCTGTAGCCATTTTCTTCACACCTAATACGATCCCAAGGATGAAAATTTGAATATCGGTGAAACTAACTTCATAGTATAGTCTAGTATACATACTATTTTCGGCAATTTAACCATAATTAAGCAATCCAACAGTTGTTTGTCTACTGACGTCATCAATGTACAGGTTGCGCCATCTATTTTCTGGTCTCAACACCACCAAAGGAAAAGTTATTTATTTTTAATATAATTATGGTTAATTAAGTTTTAGAAAATATTAAGTATACTAGGCTATAATATGAGGTTGTTTTCATCGATGTCCAAATTTTCATCCTTGGGAACGCATTAATTGTGAAGAAAATGGTTACAGAAGTTTGCCCATTGGAAACACAAGACAGTGATGTTAGGTGGAACCACCTTAACCTCGTAATAAGCAAAAAACAACGCGAAGGATATCCTCTACTCCCACCTCATAGCTCTAAGTAAAGCTGCATATAAGTCGCATGTATTCAAAGTGACTGATTCGTAATATACACACTAAACATTTATAATCGTGTAGAACGAGAGCAATATTTAAAGAGAATTCGCCACCCCGATAGGCGAGTGGCAGGAAGCGCTAACCTCTAGCCATTCATCCGAGAAGGGTTAGGGTTCGTATCCCGGCTAGGTATGGATGTTGTGTTTGTCTTACGGCACTGGATATCTCCCTTCTCTGGAACCAGCTGTACCAAATTAGGGACGGGTGACTGCTTATAACCCATTGAGTTGCTCACAGTGCTCGTTAAAGCCCCAAACGAAAAAAAGAAAAGGAACTGAATATATTCTTAGCATCTGACTTACTTTCACGTGATATTCTTTCTTTTATTTAAAATTACCCAAATTAAGCCATTTTGATGAAAACTGATAGAAAATAAGTAGTATGAATAATAAAATCTAATAATAAGCGTTAGATGAAAACGACAACAAATTAGATTTCAAATTGCTTTCGAAAATTCTGGGTTTGTTTCACTTAAACCGTTCACCGTCTTTTTTTTTTTAGAAGTACGTCAGTGGTTTAGAGTGCCAAATGCAAAAGTACATGTACTCCACTAAGGCTGCGTTTCAGGAAAAATAGAAAAAATGTAGAAAATGCCTTGATTATGGATAACGATGTCCGGTGGGAAAATAATTTTCACAATCAGACTTCTGCAAACAAAAAATACCTTGTCAAATACAAATAATACACATCTACGTCAAGAAAATCGAATAATGTATAAGTAACCTTATCTTCACTTACAGATATTTAATACAAGAAATGAAAGGAAAAAAAATGCCAATTTGATTTTTACCAGCGGAGAACCGCAAGCGAAAGGGATATTGCCGCTTCTAGATGTTGAACTGAAAAAAAAAAAAAAAAAGTCGTTTTGCACTAAATAGATGTCAGCGTAGTCAAGATGATTTCAATTTTTATATTTCTAGTTTCCATGTAAAGCAAAATGTGTATTTACATTCGTCCGGGTATTTCTGCTTTCGGAGTACTAATTCGAAAATCCTTGAATCTACTAAAGATGAGCATACGGACAGATTTCCTTATGACTTCAAACTTCTTCAAGCATATAATTTCCTCCCTAGGTCACGTACCTGTTCCCATTTGTCATGATACATGGGCTTATAAAAGGCCAACTAAAAATTCTGTTTGCATCGCGTGGAGTAAGAATTCTAAGGTTTTTCTTATTTTTAGTACACATCTACCAGCTAGGTGGCTATAAAATTTGTGAATATTGTAGAAGGTTCCACATACGATTTTAGATCATGGCATATTGTTAAACACTGTACATTTGACTCTTTAATATGTATGTGTGTGTTTGTAGCCGCATTCATTTCCTAGGTGGGTTTAGCTCAGGGCCGGATTAAGGCCTTAGTGAACCCCTAGGCAAAGACATCTGAGTAGATCCCCAAAGAACTTATGACGGGGATCTGCTTATGAGTCCGTTAAAGCACGAAACTGTAGCAATAGCTTTGTGATAATTAATACATAGGGCATTCTTCAAACTAATAAATTATTTGCAGAGTTTTCGTTACAAGTCACTGTATTTTCTATTTTTCTCACAAGAACATGAGTCAAAAGCTAAAAATTCCTAGATTTTGACTTTGATTTTCTAATGATTTAGCGATGTGCATCTTTTTTGTTATGCACTGTGAAGCCACAGGGGACTTTGACCATTAACTGTTCCAAATGCAGGTTGGTAGGTGTATGTGGATGGTAGTGAAAAAGCTGAAACTGTCTCGCCGATCCCGCTGTACACAGCGACATGAAACTTTAACCCTTGGTGAGTCATTGCCTTGAAATCTGTTAGTCTTCCAGCCTCTGTTTTTGACCAAGTGGAAATCATACATGACAAGAGTATAAAACTATTTTATAAACCTCTCTCTCTCTCTCTTGTTTGCCTAGTCATGCCTCCTGGGCCCTTGGTAAAAGTGGGCCCCTAGGCTATAGGCCCTATAGACCTCCCCTTCCCCCAACTTAATCCGGCCCTGGCTTAGCTCCAACTTCACGGAAATTTTCGTGTTGAAAAAATGAGGAAAGCATTGAGGTGATGGAAAAGTCTGAATGCGAAGTGTGAAATGCAAAGTACAAGAGAATAAAAATTTCAAGGAATATACATAAACTTCTTTGTAACGAGGGCTCTCTTTCAAGTGTACAACGGCTAAGCGTGGCTTCCTAACCATGGAGGGTGCTTGATGTTAGTGGGACTTGAGGTCGGGCACCCTGACCACTTGTTGCCCCTACATTTGTGCGTACATGAACACATTTATCATCATCATCATCATCATCATCATTGTCAACCATTATTAATCCACTGCTGGACGAAGGTCTCCCCAAGTTTCCTCCACAACGGTCTGTCTTGTGCCAGTCTCCTCCATGTCACTCCCGCATATTTACGAATTTCATCCACCCATCTCCCATGTGGTCTTTTTCTGGGTCTTTTCCTGTCCCTTGGAATCCAATCTAAAATTTCGGCTGTCCATCTATGGTCTGTCCTTCTGGCAGTATGTCCAGCCCATTGCCATTTCAGGGATTTAACTCTGATCATGATGTCTTCCACTCTCGTCATTTTTCGGATCCACGAGTTCCTCTTCTTATCTCTCCTGGTTATACCAAGCATGCACCTCTCCATGCTGTTTTGAGTTGTCTGCAGCCTTTGTATGTCTCTTTTAGTTAAGGTCCACGTCTCTGCACCATACGTAAGCACTGGAAGGATGCATTGATCAAACACTTTTCTTTTAAGACATAATGGCATATTGCTCTTGAAAATTATGCTGTTTCTTCCAATAGCTCTCCAGGCAAGTTTTGTACGCCGATTAATTTCTTCATCAATGTGACCCTCACTTGATATCTGCTGTCCAAGATAAACATACGTATCTGTTATCTCCAGTTTTTCTCCATCAATCGATAAATCTTCATTTCTTGTAAAAGCATTGAACATCACTTTTGTCTTCTGAAAGTTCATTTTTAATCCCACTTCTTCACTCTTGTCAGCAAGTTCCTGGATCATACTCTGCAGCTCTGATGGGGTAGTTGCAAAAATGACTACGTCATCAGCAAAACGAAGGTGGGTTAGATAATCTCCATTAATCTTTATCCCTTTGTTTTCCCAGTTCAGTGATTGAAAGACATTTTCCAATGTGGCATTAAAGAGCTTCGGAGATATGGTGTCACCTTGTCTCACTCCCTTTCCAATTTTTATGTGTGTTGTATTTTCAAACAGCCGAATCTTTGCACTTGCATTTTCATAGATGTTATTAATAATATTAATGTATGCATCTTCAATACCGCAGGATTTCAGAGCCGTGGTAACTGCTGATGGTTTCACCGAATCAAAGGCTTTTTCATAATCGATAAAAGCCATGCACAATGGAAGTTCATATTTCCTCGCTCTTTCAATTAGTTCTCTCAGTACGTGGATATGATCTATTGTGCTGTAGCCACTCCTGAATCCAGCTTGTTCTCTCGGTTGAGCCATGTCCAGTGTTACCTTCAAGCGGTGTGAAAGAACTTTAGTGAAGATTTTATAAACCACTGATAGGAGGCTGATAGGTCTGTAGTTCCTGAGATCCTCAATGTCACCTTTTTTATGTAGCAGGATCATTGTAGCATTGTTCCAATCCTCAGGAATCTTCCCTTCATTAAGGCATCGAGTGAAAATTTGGGCGAGTACTGTTTCAATTTCTCCACTTGCTTCTTGTATGATGTCTATAGTAATTCCATCTTCTCCTGGAGCTTTCCCTCGCTTCATGTTCTTGATTGCATGTGCAACTTCTGCTGGGAGGACTGGAAGAACTCTGGTACCTTTCATGATGTCTGGAGTACATGTATCATCACTTTCATATAATAAACATATGAACACATTTATAAACATACGTATATCGTACGAGCCTTAAAAAACTCGGTGTTCATTAAAATTGATAAAACATGTATCAGCTAATTTTATTTAAGTATATGTTTTAATTCTAAGGAAGTGTGAACAGTTATTATACAAAATAAAACAAACTGTGAATATTTAAAAAGCGATTTTAACATATCATAAGCAAAAACTTTAGTAAAACAGGAAACAATATGTATTCTATGTCTTATTCTGCGAACTGGATGAAAAAAAAAATTATATGTGATAGTTGTGAAACGCGGCTTTAAATGATGTAAGATGTTCTTCAAAGTACGTGATGCGGCAACACCGTAATAAATAGAATTCAGCAGAATGGTGTATTATCATTTGCTGAAGATGAGTTCATCATCGTGCTTGGAACTTTCCTGACATCAGCTATTTTCTTTTTAATGACTTTTGACTCTTTCTTCCGTTATTTTTATTTTTTCCTTTTTTTGCCTTTGTTTTAATGGTGATGGCTGTAAATAACTGGTTTTCAAAGCCTTATTTTGCAGCACATACTCATAATATGCACATTTAAAGAACAGTACCTTTCTGAAATTCCATTCTAACGAAGTGTTCAGCGAATCAGACTTGTAAAATTCGATAACATTTGGTCATTAACACATAAAGATAAACTGTACTTGCTGAAGGTTACTGAGCAATTCTTCTGTCCTCATTTGTCTTCTTGTACGGTATTATGGATACGTCGGTTGTTCGTGAGCTGGCGTTGCCATACACTGAGAGACATCTCTTCCCAATTAATCTTCAATTTTTTCCCTGTTAAAATTCCACATATTTCGAATGCATCAAGCTCTTAAAACCGTTAAAAGATAATTTAATCAAATTCCTACAAAGTATGTGTTACGGAAAACTGGTTTCATGTCTTTAATCTTTTATCATTTTGAAATCTGATTGAATACTGAAACTAAATCAGGCATGGCTCGAGGAACACTCATATGAGTTTGGAACCATCCAGTGACCCGCGAAATCCCCGGATTTAAGCCCTGTGAAAGCTCTCTGTGAGGCCATGGAGCGGAACATCAGATCCATGGATCCCGGACCGACATCTAGTGCAGAGTTGTGGATAATGCTGCAACAGTACTTCCGGAAACCCTCCGGCATTTGCTGGAATCGATGCCTCGGCGTGTACAGTCTGTTATTCGCGCTAGAGGAGTACCAACACTCTATTAGGTAGGTAATGTAGGTACAGCGCCGTCTTGAGTACTAGAGGCCTAAGCCTACATGATTTTTTCGTTTGTGACGTCAGCAACCGGGTCATAACAAACCAAACCCGCTACGATTGGAATCGAGAACAGTGTGTTTGCTCGGCGTGTGTCTTATACTCTGAGTGCTGAAGACTTAATGCGCGATGTGAGAATTCAAAGGGAAGTTAGTATTTTTTACGCTTTCCAACCGTAAGTTGAAGAAGCGTATATGCTCCAGCTTTGTCCGTCTGTTCGTCCGTCCGCCCGTCTGTCCGTCCGTCCACACGATAACTCGCGTAAAAATGGTTCGATTTCGATGAAATTTTAGTATGTGGTAGGGCTTCACCTGGGGACGAACAGTATTGAAAATGGACGAAATGGGGTCAAAGGTCACGACATAGGAGCGGGATCCATTCCATTGCCCTTATGCGTCATAACTTGCGGAAATATGGTTCGATTTCAATGAAATTTTAGCATGTGGTAGGGGATCAGCTGGGGATGAGCCCTATTGAAAATGGGCGAAATGGGGTAAAACGTCAGGACATAGGATCGGGATCCATTCCGTCACCCTTATGCGTCATAACTTACGCAAAAATGCTTCGATTGAGACAAAACTTTATCATGTTGTTCCGGAAGTATACTTTACCGGTTCTGTCGAATATCATCGAAATGGGGTCAAATGTTAGGGCACATGAGCGAGATTTATTCCACGGCCACTATCCTGATAGCTTGAGTAATAACTTGAGTAACGATTTCTGGTATGTTGGAAAGCGTATCATACATAATCAATGCATTGCATGATTTTACTAACTTGTTGCTGATTTAGATTACATATTTTTTATGAATTAATGAACTGGGCTATTTTTTTTTTTTTTTCAAACGTAATAGTTTTCGCGAAACTAAGTAAGTTTAAAAAACGTTTTATGTATTATTAGGTTTAAGCAACGTGCCATGAATCATTAGGCTTAGCAACTTTTCATTAATTAATATGCGTGGTTTTTTACGCTTTCCAATCGTACGTTGAAGAAGCGTATATGCTCCTGCTTTGCCCGTCTGTCTGTCCGTCCGTCCGTCCGCACGACAACTTGCGCAAAAGTGCTTCGATTTCGATGAAATTTTAGTATGTGGTAGGGGACCACCTGGGGACAAACCCTATTGGAAATGGGAGAAATGGGGTGAAAGGTCAAAACATAGGAACGGGATCCATTCCATTGCCTTATGCGTCATAACTTACGTAAAAATGCTTCGATTGAGACAAAACTTTAACATGTTGTTCCGGAGGTATATACTGAACCAATTCTGTTTAATATAATCGAAATGGAGTCAAAGGTCAGGGCATACGAGCGAGATTTATTCCACAGCCATTATCTTCATAACTTGAGTAATGATTTCTGGTATGTTGGAAAACGTAACATAATGAACGCATTGCATGACTTTGCGAACTTGTTTTGTGCAGTGCAGTTTCCTTACTTTGTACGAAATATTTAGAAATGTGCTTTTCAGACGTCATGCTGAAATAAAAAAAATATGAATCAGTCGCACATTGTGTTGCTGAACATATCAACAACAGCAACGGCAATTTTAATGCGATGCATGGAATGTTCCTCATTAACTTATCTATAAAGTTTTTTAGTTTTGCCTTTTTTTTTCTTCTTAACTTATTTAAACGAAACAGAATATAATTTGTTAAAAAAACTGCATTATGCCTACGGTAATACCGGTGAATTTGTGAAAAACGACAGCCCATTGATGTAAAAAGAAAATGTTAAAGCTCTTTTATATCTGAATTAGTTTGTAGATATGAAATAGCCACTGAATTAATCGCTCCCTTGGCTCATTCAGTGTTTGATTTTTGATTTCTACCAAATGTTTTGCATTTACCGAAATTTATAACTTTTTTCCATCGATGCTGTGAAGTTACGAAAAATCTGAATCCTGATATTGCTGCTAGCGAAGATGGCATTCACGGCAGCGTTTGTTATGACCCGGGTGGTGACGTCAGGAATAGAAGACTGAGGCCTATTAGCAATCGAGACGGCTTTGGTAGAGCCCCTACTTGTGTAATTATGTTTTCTTGAGAATGTGCACGAAAGTCAAACAATAGATTTATACTCGTATATTAATAAGAGGATTCTGTTCGCATCACTGCATAAAAGTACATACAAATTCGTATTTAGGCCTATAGGGAAAAACACAGTGTTTTTTTTTGTTTTTTTTTCAATAATTAGAATACTTGAATTCAATCAAGGTAATTATTTTTACTTTCTCGGCAAAATATAAACGAGTCCGACGACCAGGGCCGTAGTCTTTAGTTTCGGAGGGGGGGGTTAAAAATATTGCACAGCAAAAATGTAATACATCTGTCTATCTATCTATCTATCTATCAGGGCCGTAACTAGACTTTTGTTGCGTTTTTTTTTAAACTGTTCCACATATAAAATCTATCTATCTATCTATCTATCTATCTAATCACTTCACAAAAAATCTACTTTTTAGTTTTCACATGAACTTACTCAGGGTTAACAGAAAAACAAACTGAACAATATGAGACAGAGATCACACGAAAACAACAAAATCACACAGGAGATAGGATGAAAGCAAGTATAGTCTGAAAAATTAAAATTATAAAAATAATTGAGATCTCCGTAAGGAAGTGAATTCTAAGAATTCCGATAACGACAGATGAAGCCAATTTATCAAAGGGACTTTGACGTTGAATTGGCCGTCTATCATATCAACTATTCTCACTATACCAGCGGATGTAGTGAGAAAAAATGTCTTTCTGAAGTAAGGTTTATCAAAGGAAGTAACAGAAACAATTTGTAAAAAAAAAATGAAAGGAAGATAATGGCGACTCCTGTTGATCTAATAACTTACGTCTTACGATAAACAAACAAAAAACATATTGCCGAAAAAATTTCGGGGAGGGGGTTGGACCCTAAAAACCTCTCCCTTGGATACAGCCATGCCGACGGCTATATGTTAAACACATTTCCGACGGCTATATACTGAAGAGCAATTGAATTAGAGACAGCTGGCGTTATGCAAATGTGGCGCTGTGGGCGGCCTTGTAAACGGAAACGACATGACGTATGCAGCAATTCGACAATATAAGGAGTGATGCGACGGGAATCAGTAAGAGTTGGACGCAGTATGGGTAAGACGAAGGATCTAAGCGCATTTGATCGTGGGCAAATTGTCGGGGCCCGACGAATGGGTCACTCCATCTCGGATGCCGTGCAGGCACTGGGATTTTCACGAGCCACTGTGTCACGGGTGCACCGTGAGTCAATCGAATCTGGTAAAACCATCCCTGCAAGGGCCAACTGCCGTGGACAACAGCGTGTGGATGAGCGGGGTCATCGTCGGCTAGCTCGCATTGTAACAGCGGATAGACAGGCCACAGTGCAAGAAATCACTTGGCAATTTAACGCTGATGCACAAAAACGTGTAAGCAGCCACACCATCCAGAACCATCTCCTTGCTATGAGGTACAGAAGCCATCGTCCCACGAGGGTACCGCTGCTGACCGCACATCACAGGGTGCAAAGATTAGCATGGGCGCGGGAACATCGCCACTGGACCCTAGACATGTGGAAAAATGTTGCTTGGACTGATGAGTCGAGATTCACGTTGGTACATGCGGATGGCAGGATACGAGTACGGTGCAAACCACATGAAGCAATGGATCCTACTTGCCAGCAGGTACTCTTCAAGCTGGTGGGGGTGGCATTCTCGTCTGGGGACTGTTTACGGGGACTGAAATGGGACCCCTGGTACATGTGACATCGTCCCTCACAGGTCAACGTTACCGGGATATCCTGGACGACCATTTGCTTCCGTTTGTGCGTCTTCAACATCCCACTGGGGACCTCATCCTGCAACAAGACAATGCACCGTGCCATCGCTCCCGAATTGTATCCGAATGGTTGGATGAACACTCCACCGACGTGACCTCGCTTCCTTTGCCAGCTAGGTCACAATCTCATTGAGCACATCTGGGATGTCATCGAGAGAGATGTTCTAGACTCTGACCCCCCCCATCCATTAAATCTTCGTGAACTGTGACAGTTTGTTCAGGGGTCGTGGATCCGTTTGGGTTCCCAACGCTTCCGGTGTCTTGTCGACTCCATGCCGAGACGAATCGCCACCGTCATCAGGGCGAAAGGTGGTGAAAAATGACGTATTTTGGCACCGGACGGTGGTTGGGCAGTTTTGGAAGTACTAGAGTCATGCGTAGTTCTGTTATCGCTATGGCATTCGACAGGTGCCAGTTCTAGCTGCAGTCTAAGAGGAATAGTGAGCGATATGGTTGATTCGCGGAGATTCGACATCAAGTTGAAGATTGAAGATCAAACTGTACATTTTCGCCATATTTTACTGTTTTGCTTCCGTAAAGGGAAGAACGCGCGTCAAGCTTGTGAAAAGTTGCGTAAAGTGTACGGTGATAATGCTTTACAAAAACGTCAGTGTCAGCGGTGGTTCGCAAAATTCCGTGCTGGTGATTTTGATCTCAACGATGCTCCTCGGTCCGGAAGACCCACCGAGGCTGATGACGACCAAATCAAGGCATTGATTGAGTCAAACCCACGTTACACGACATGAGAGATTGTAGACACATTGCACATCCATCATTCAAGCGTTCACGACCACCTGAAGAAGCTGGGATACGTAAGCAAGCTCGATGTGTGGGTTCCTCATGAACTCAAAGAAGCTCAATTGACTGCGCGTATAAACATCTGCGATATGCTCATTAAACGTGAGGAAAACGATCCTTTTTTGAAGCGACTGATAACTGGTAACGAAAAGTGGATTGTGTACAACAATGTGCTGCGCAAACGGTCTTGGTCCCGACGTGCTGCTTCGCCTCGAACGACATCCAAAGCAGACATTCATCAGCGGAAGGTTCTGGTCTCGGTGTGGTAGGATTTTAAAGGTGTCGTGTTTTTCGAGCTCCTACCACGGAACCAAACAATCAATTCGAATGTGTACTGTCAGTAATTGGACAGTTTAAACGAATCCATCATCCAGAAACGTCCAGAGCTCGTTCATCGTAAAGGTGTTGTGTTCCATCACGTCAACGCGAGACCACACACAAGTTTAATCACCCGCCAAAAATTATTGGAGCTTGGGTGGGATGTGTTGCCACAGCCAGCATACTCGCCTGACCTTGGCGCCGTCAGACTTCCACTTGTTTCGCTCTCTTCAACAGTCCTTGCGTGGTATAACCATAAATTCAGATGAGGCTGTAAATCAGCACCTTGTATAGTTTTTCGCCAAGAAAGATAGGTCCTTTTATGAACGAGGCATTCTGCAGCTCACTGAAAGATGGCAAAAGGTTATCGAACAAAACGGGCATTATATCATTGATTGATATTTGTTCTTTCTATCAATAAATGACCTTTGCAAAACATGGTTAAAATACGTCATGACTTTTCCGACAACACAATATCATTGTCGTTATATTCGAAATACATGAATAGGTTTCAATGTCAATGCTGCATGTCATTTACACATTCTACGAGGAAGTAAAAGACAGGAATACTTTCCAACGTCAAATAATCTGCGTGCAATCTCCACATGCCTTTGTAAAGAAAAGTAGTGGAAGAAATAACAAAGGCTGACGTAATTGCGGTTGTGGTTTAAACCGGTAAAGTCAAGATGTCAGCAGTGAAATCATGCAGAATCCGGTAAAATTCCCTTTTGAAGAATGGTGGTTTCTTCGACCTTTGCTATCCGTAAAATTTGGAATCACTGGAAATGTGTACACATCAGTGTTTCAAAATTCAAGCTGTCTCCCGAGAAAGCCGGTTGGAGGTACAGGATGTTTTAGGGTCACAGGTTATTCTCCCCATGAGCTAAGCCACTCTTTCCCCTTCTTAATGAATGCAGAATCAACGAACAGGACTAGTTCCTGCTGTTTTATACTTTCATTTTTATCGTATTTGCATCACGCTTTTTGTCTTGCTTTCATGTCCGAAAAAAAATGCTTTTTTTAAGTTGGGCACAGGAACACTTGCCAAACTATGCCACATTTCATTATCATCATCAACTATTCCCAATTCACTGCTGGATAAAGGTCAACTCAAGCCTTTTCCACAACTCTCTGTCTTGAGCAATTCCATTTTATGTCATTTCGAATTTTACCCACTCATCTCCCACGTAGTCTTCTTCTGAGTACTTTCCTGTCGCTTGGTACACAGTCTTGCATTTCATTTGCCCAACGGCGGCCAGTTCTAGAAGCATGTTCAGCTCATTGCCACTTAAGGGTCTTCACTTTGCTCATGATGGCATCCACTCTTATCATTTTCATAACCCACGAGTTTCTCTTCCTGTCTATCTTGGTCCAAGAATTCTTTTTCAAGAATTCTTTCCAAGAATTCATAAAATTTTTTCAAGAATTCATCTCTCGATGCATCTTTGAGTTGTCCTCAGCCTCTGCATGTCTTTTTTCTTTCTTTTTTTTAAGTTAAGGTTCATGTCGCTTGTTACGAAATCTTTTTTCTTATTGCGCTTCCGGTTCTACAACGGCCGTCCCATAACAATTGAGAGTAAAATCACACAAAATGAAGAAATATAGGTACAGCAAAATATATGTTAATTATTCCTCAAAGTATCTTCTCTTGAATGATATGAAACGGTCCCATCGTTCAATCAACTTTTCAAAGCACGTGGCGAAAGCCTTTTGTGGAAGCTGTTCTAGCGACCCTGTACAGCTTGAACAGCGTTAGCATCTGTGTTGAATGTTGCGCCACGGAAATTCCCCTTCAATGTTGGAAACAACCAGAAATCGCACGGGGCGAGGTCAGGACTGTAGGCAGGCTGTGGCATGATTTCAATACTGCATTTCGTAAGAAACTGTTGAACACAAGCAGCCACATGTGGAGGGGCATTATCATGGTGTAGGGTCACTTGCCCACCAGTTCCGGTCGCTTAATCGATATGTGTCTTCGCAGACGCTTCAAGACTAAAATGTAATACTCAGCATTAACAGTAAATTGTGAAGGAACGGCATGCTGATAGATTACACCTTTATGATCAATGAAAATTATCATAATCACTTTCCCAGCTGATTTGGTTTGGCGGACTTTTTTCCGGAGGAGGCCAGACTGTGTGTTTCCATACACTCGTTTCGCACTTCGTGAGGAGGTCGAAATAGTTGACCCATGTTTTATCGGTAGTTTTTACTGCGTTTAGAAAGTTCGGATCCTTTGCAATCATTTGTTTCCACTCATGACACACCTGAACTCTGGCTAACAATTGTTCTCTCGTCTAATAATGAGGTACCGATCTGGAACACACACGATGCAGCAGTTATTTGTTGCGTAGAATACGGAATGCCGGCGTTTTTGAAATATTATATGACGCCACCATGTCTTCACACGTCATTCGTCGATCTTCTCGCAAGACTGCCCAATCAGTATTAATAGTACGCTTCGTAACAACGCTTTCATGTCGACAAGGCCTAGGAACGAGTTCTGCCGACAAACGCCGTTTTTTTGAAATCATGGTGTCATCTGAAAATCGTTGACTCGCCCAAATATTTACCTTTGTAAGCTTTTTTCACTAAATCAACTGTTTTTGGAGTCGTTTTACCCAAACGTTAGCAAAATTTTATCGCACAACGCATTTCACTTCTTAACTCTGAATCACTCACCGCCGCCCCGGTGGCGCAGTGGTCTAAGCGATGGCCTCTGATCATTCGTCCGAACGGGGTCCGGGTTCGAATCCCGGTGAGGCATGGATGTTGTGTTTGTCTTACGGCACTGGCTCTCTCCCTTCCCTGGAACCAGTGACCCTAAATTAGGGACGGGCGACTGCTTATAGCCCATTGAGTTGCTCACGGTGGTCGTTAAACCTCCACTCAAAAAAAAAAAAAAAAAAAAAAAAAATCACTCACCTCCATAGCTGCATGTCGAAATGAAGACATACCTTAAACAACTGCGCAATAACAAAACCAGAATCGTCTGCCACGGCTAATAACTGTTGCCATAGATATTTCCTTAATTCAGTTAGTCGTCTACGTGGTTATTTTCTCCCCTTCGCACTGTTCCGAACTAAAAAAAAAAAAATTACTCTCAGTTTTAATGGAACGGCCTTTGTATATACTAGGGTACTTCAAAAGTAACGAGACTGATTTTACATGGGGCAGAAGTGAAAAGCAGTAAACATACTTTCGAAGTATTCTCCCTCTACCTGAATGCACCTGTCCCACCTTTTTATCCACTTCGGGAAGGAGTGTTCGAAGTCCATTCTCGACATGTGGTTCAAGATAGCCATCACAGCATTGTTCAGTTCAGTATTTGATGCAAAATAACGCCCACAATTTTGTTTGTTTGTTTTTCACTTCAGGAAATAGGTGGAAGTCATACGGAGCCAAGCCCGGTGAATACCGTGGATGCGCCTGTTGACTGACGCCACACGTGTAACATCAAAACCGCAAGTATAGCTCGTAAAAAAGGTACTTTTCCACGGTTCCCCGAAAAACTGCGTGCGCGCCCATCATCATCGAGAAAAACACCCATGACCCACTTATGACTAATTTTTTCTTCTCAGCTTTGTACTTCTTTAAAAGAAAGTCGTGTGTGTGCCGCAGGGATGTGAACAGAAAAATATCGCAACAAGCCGAATGAAGCTGTTGCCTTTACAAGTGTATTACGTGAAGTGACGTCATTCTGAGACTCGGCAATTAATGCCCGGATTTACATACACTCACCTACTTGTCATCACTACCATTAGTTCTGTGTGTTGTATTATATGTGCTTTTTATTGCTGTCATCGTATATTAAAGGATTACTGTACATGCCTGTGATCAGGTGAGTTCCGATTTATACATTTGTATTTGCTGAATCATTCCCTTAAAAAATAACATTGTTTACGCATTTATCAGACTATTATCGCTGTTATCTATTGCACTATTGAGCGAGTTGGAAAATGCACGTTCGTGTTTAGTCCCGTTTACAGCATCATCATTTCAATGTCTACTTATAGATCTTGGATAACCTGCTGGGTAGACAAAGCACGGTGTGCAGGGGAATTTATTATCTTGATGCATAATTCAACCAGTTTGTGCATATTCCGAGCCTTTCGGGGAACCAACGGTCATCTGCATCGCATTACCAACCTCCATAATGGTCATTCGGCGGTCTTCACGCAGCAGTGCCTCGTTGGTATAGACATTAAATTCCGTAGTCGATGTCCAATGACTACTGGAGCGTAGCACATCTTCCAGACACTCTTCGCTATTCACAAATTTCTTGTGCCACTCAAGCACTTTTGCACAGGACAAAGCATGTTCCTTATAGGCTGTTTTGATTATTTCGAGGGTTTCTGTGGTGGTTTTATTCAAGCACACGCAAAATTTTATACCTGCTCTTTGCTCCAGTTTTAAATCCATACGGGGTTACGGAAACAGGCCTGAACTCTACACCGTCTACTACAAGAATGAACTAGCGGAGCGCTGTAACGACGCGTCGTCACGCGACTAACCTTGTAGGTGTTCCGACACAGGCAGCTGCATTTTTCTACGTGGGTTTGTTTTGACATTATGACATCAGTCTCGTTACTTTTGGAACGACATACGTATATGACTAGATGCAACTCATTGCAGAAAGCGTACGGTAAATGAATAGTACCTCACGAAAAGCATCAAAATTATTTGCGATATCAAATCTATTCTTTATTGCTATCTAATTTCCCTATTGGGTATGCCCTGGAATAATATTGAATACTGAATTAATGATGATTACTTTGTTTTCTGCTTGCCATCTGCATTTTCTACCTAAATCATCCTCTATTTCAGTTCGGACGAAAGCCATCCTCCTTCCTAGCTCGCTCCCCGAACTCGTCTATTTTCTCTGTGTCCTTTCTCTCACTCTCTGACCCCTGTGTTCGTCATAGCTCGAAGGGATCGGCTTCTGACGTCTCTGATGCAATAAAACAATTTAACCTTTCAAATTCGCCTTGGATTTCAATGCACATGATTGCAGCGCAGGCCAATAAAACGACTTAAGCACTCAAGAAAGGCTGCCCGTGAATACGGCTTTACAAGCTCTAATTACCCTTACCGCCTTTGAAAGCGTTCCCGAACAACTCCTGTGCTTGCTGAGCTTGCTTGAAAATGAATTAATACTAAAATCGTTTAAAATCTCCAAAATCCGCGTAACACTGCTCCATACGTAAGAACTGGAAGGATACATTGAATAAACGCATTTTTTAAGACATACTTGCTCTTGAAAATAGTACTGTTTCTTCCAAATGCGCACCAACCAAGTTTCATACGTCTATTTGTTTGTTCTTCGATGGGGGCCTTGCGTGACAATGCTCGCTTTATCCTTCTTTTTCTCCGTCATTTTACTTGTACGTGGACCAGACTTTTGAGTGCATTCATGTTCAACAATATCTATGATCAACTAAGCGTAAGAAGAGATGTCCGTCCCTAGTTTATGGACACTATAACACAAGACTTATATGAATATAAAATTTCCCTTTAATGGCATAAACTCGAATACTTAATATTCGCCCAGCTTTCGTACTTCGTTGGGAGGCTACATCCGGGTTTTTTTTCGACAGCACAGATAACGCTGAAACGATTCAAAAATCATCATACGGTGGAACAACCAGTTGTTCAGTTTATGTGAACGTCTGTGGTTGAGATATAATGCTCGTGTAGTAGGGGGGGGGTGAGCACTATTGGTTGTTTCTGCGTTGTTTATTCAAAAGGTTTTACCAGGCATCTGACAGGTCCAAGGACAAGTCTTCGTTGTACGGCTGCGAGTGAGTTATGATTGCAATACTTTCTCGCATAGCTGTGCCAATGTAGTTTGTGTAAAGTACTAGTCTCTTCACCCTGTTCCATAATGGAATTACTTCTTTTTGGATGACTTCCCTATCGAGGAAACAATCAATGTGGAAACGACCTCCGCTCTATAGCGGTTGTCATTTCCTCATCTTTTATGTTCCTTGCTCCCTTACCAGAAGGGATCTTTCTATCAACCATATGTACTGTTTTGTGCTGCCGTCTAGATAGATTAGGAATATGTTGTAAATTCCCACTGAACTTCCATTGTTTACCGGTGGCTTGCTTGACAACACAGTGTGGTATATACACCGATGGGGTATTACATTATGACCACCTACCTAATAAGCTATAGGACTCCCTTTAGAACGCAAAACAGCGGCCACTTGGCGAGGCATCGATTCGACGAGGTGGCGATAGGTATTCTGGGGTATCTGGTACTATAATGTCAACAGCAGGTCCTCCAGTCCCCGTACATTTCGGGGTGGTGTTGATTTAGCTCGAACCCGCTTTTCCAAGTCGAACCACAAATGCTCGATTGGGTTCACGTCAGGTGAATTTGGAGTCCGGGGCATTAGCAGAAAGTCACCAGCATGTTCCTCGAATCGCTCCTTGACGATTGTGGCATAGCGTATTATCCGGTTGGTAATGGCCATCACCACCAGGGAACACATTTGCCATGAATGGATGAATTGGTCCGCAACGATGTTCAAACACCTGACAGCTGTCAGGAACTGTGCTATTGGGATAATGGGTCCTAAAGTGTCCCAAGAAAACATCGCCCACAGCATAATACCGCCACCGCCAGCCTGTTTCCGCCGAACAGTGCATCCAGGTGCCATAGTCTCCGTTGATAATCCGCGTGTCAGTAATCGGCCTTCTGCCGCCCCGGTGGCGCAGTGGTCTAAGCGATGGCCTCTGATCATTCGTCGGAACGGGGTCCGGGTTGGAATCCCGGTGAGGCATGGATGTTGTGTTTGTCTTGCGGCACTGGCTCTCTCCCTTCCCTGGAACCAGTGACCCTAAATTAGGGACGGGCGACTGCTTATAGCCCATTTGAGTTGCTCACGGTGGTCGTTAAAATTCCAATAAAAAAAAATAATAATTGGCCTTCTACGTGATGCACTAGGAATCTTGATTCGTCAGACCAGGCCACTTTCTTCCAATCATCCATGGTCCAATTTCGATGATTAATGTCGAGCGACTGCTCATAGCCCATTGAGTTGCTCAAGGTGGTCGTAAACCATCAATCAAAAAATCTCGATAATCTTGGGCCCATTTCAAGCGTTGTTGGCGATAACGTGCAGTGAGCATGAGGACCCGGCTGGGTCTTCGGCTACGCTAGCCCATGCGCAGAAGGCTGCGATGAACTGTGTGATGTGACACATTGCCCTGGTCACCACTGTTGTAGCTGTGAGTGATTTGTCGCAATGTAGTCCTGCGGTTGCTGTGAACAATGCGTCGCAGTTGTGACGTGCCTGCACCGCAGGACGCACATGAGATAAAGGCAGATAGCAGCAAGAGCATACGTTCAGCGTAGCTCAGTTGGGAGAGCGACTTACTACGGAGTGAGGGGACCCGTTTTCGATGCCCGGCGTTAACAAAAGTGACGGAGAAATTTACTTCGTTATATTGGCCCCTGAACTTCAAGGGTGACCTGGCCGTTAAGTTTCTAGCAATGGTGTGATGTTCTTTCCACACGACGCGTCAGGAAAAATGAGAATCCCTTCTTCAGTGCTTCGAAAAAATAAATGTGTGTGATGTTACATTCCACACACCAAATTGTCTGGGAGTTCTCAAACTCACGTTCTTCAGCAGATGACTGCCTACAGCGACACATGGTCCCGGATGACCCGTGGGCCATGACCCCGGCCCTCTTTCGGGGGGGGGGGGGATGACGTGCCTACTCCGCAGGACGCACATGAGATAAAGGCAGATAACAGCGAAAACATACGTCCGCGTAGCTCAGTTGGGAGAGCGACTTACTCCGGAGTAGAGGGACCCGGAATCGATGCCCGTCGTGGACAAAAATGACGGAAGAAATTTTACTTCTTTATACATTCTCCTCTCCCCTCTGTCATCAATGAGCTGCGGACGACACTCGGCTGGACGACGGTTCGTCATTTGGCCATCTGTGCACCACTTTTGATACGTACTCACTACATCAGCACGTGAACATCCCACAAGCCGCGCAGTTTCCGAGATCGTAGTTCCGAGGTGCCGTGGCATCCCAATTTGTCCTTTATCAAATTCCGATAAATCGGCAGCTTTTCCCATTCTGACTCCGAACACTCTACTAACCGAAAACCGGTCCTCGGGTTGTATATGTACTGCACTGTGAACTTCACCCTCCCCACCGTTCGGTCTCCAGGCGCGCTCATTTTTCTAGGTGGGGAGTGGTCATAACGTAATGGCTCATCGTTGTAGATGTAGAAGATTTAATGGCAGTATTTATTCCGTTCTTTTTTTATGAAGTTTTCGAATCTGAAAGATAATTTTGGAAAATATGTTATGGAACCACACTATTTTAAATCGCTGTTGTTTGTGATATTAGGAGTCCTGGATTTAGGCATTTGAATTCTTCGTAAAATGAAATCTAACGTTTGTCTGGTAAACCCAGCGGAAAGTCCCTTGATGATATTTGCTGTTTATTTATCTCTGGTTTCTGTGGTGGAAGAACTGAGAAAGCTCTTCTAAACCATGCTCTAAAAGCAACTGTTTTGAACGACTTTGAGCAGGAGACTTGGGAGGGATTGCGTTGGGTAGCGCCGTAAAACACATCCATGTGAAGTCGACCATCTTTCCAGGTGAAAAGGACGTCCAAGAAATGTAAGCTCCCGTTGTTTCCCTTCTTACGGGAAAAGAAGACGGCCGACTTCACACGTATGTGTTCTACAAACCATCGGCTGTACCCAACGCAATCTTTTTCAAGTCCTTCTGTCCAAAGTCCTACGAAACAGTTGACTTCGGAGCACGATTTAGAATAATTTGTTAATCCTCCCACCACAGAAACCAGAGGTTCTGCATATAAATTGGGAAAAGCTTCTTGTAAATAATTCTGATGTATAACGCTGAGCAGATCTAATGTTTTATTTTGGCCTTTCTCCCGAAAAGTTAGGGTGTGAGATTGGTCTCTGGTCATTGAAAGTCTCTACTTTGGAGCGACTTCCATTAGTTCCAGATAGGAGGAATACTCAAATGACAAATGAGCCATCTGCTTTCTTAATTCTTCATAGCAATGCGAGCGAAGGGAGTATAAAAATCCCAAACACGTAGACGTCGAAAGTTTCAGGAAAGCACAGATATAACGAAGAGATGAAAGGATAAGTAGTCCGACCTCAAAGTAACGTACTAGGCAAAAAAGTGAATGTAATAATCATCACGCTTTCAGCTAGTGGAAATAAAATATTAATAAGGAGAATAAACATAAATGCAACGGAAAATATGCAAAGGAAAGTAGAATAAACAGTGGCTGCTATAAAAACACTAAATAATTATCAATAGTAACCGCTAACGAAATTATTCTCAAACTGTTTAAGGGCAAGGCCCTAGCCAGGGGAGGGCCAGGTCTGACGTTCGCCCTCACAATGCAGTTCTTTTTTTGTCATTTTTCTTTCAGGACTTCAGTCCACAGTGAGTAGAGTTTAGGTCCCAGCCACCTATACAGCGAGATCGCCTTTTGGGCAGGACACAGAAACGGAAGGAATGAGAGCAAGTCTAGCGACTTTGACAGAACAGTTTGTAGTGAGATTAGAGTACAGTAGATGGCGCCACCGTACAAGTACGATATTGCACATAGAGGGGTGAGAGAATTTCAGTGGGCATAGGAAAGGATACCCATTTAACCAGTGGGTCCAGCCTGGGGGCCGTCACTTAACGTGCTCGTCCGATGCACGGCGGATATTCAGCGATTGTTAGTAAATCACACCATCTCCGAAAGATCAGCCCAGGCTTGAACCTGGAGACCTTGCATCGATAGTCTGAACTGCTAACCACTAAGCCATCCGCGGCTCCTCACAATACAGTTCAGTACCCGACCTCCTTTATATCCTTCGTCCGACCTCGATCATCAGCCGCCCCTCTCAACTTCTCTGTCTGGCTAGGGGATTGCTTAAGAGATAGAAATTAAATGCATAAATAGAAACATGCAAGGGATGTTTTTGTGTTTGCGAAGAACTATTTATTGCATACTGAGTTGGAAAGAAAGTCATCAAACAAAGATATTCGCTCTTTCCGCGTTTATAAGTGAGTCACGGAAAAATTCTCATTGGCCACCACCGGGTGTCGAACCCAGGGTCTTCCAGTTACGCGCAGGATATGCTTCCGCTACACCACAGCGGCCTCGAATTCCTCCAGACTCACACATGCTAACTGCCAAGCCAAGTTGGCAGGTTGCTTCTTGGAGCCCCGCAAAATACTGGGAATCCCCAGTATTGTGCGGGGCTCCAAGAAGTAACCTGCCAACTTGGCTTGGCAGTTAGCATGTGTGAGTCTGGAGGAATTCGAGGCCGCTGTGGTGTAGCGGAAGCATATCCTGCGCGTAACTGGAAGACCCTGGGTTCGACTCCCGGTGGTGGCCAATGAGAATTTTTCCCTGACTCACTTATAAACGTGGAAAGAGCGAATATCTTTGTTTGATGTTCCTGGTCCACGTTAAATTTCTGTATTAATTATTCATCCCCCTGGAAAGAAAGTAATGTCTGCAAATGCAAGGCAACAGAAAGTGCTAATTTGTTACCCGTATGTCCTCCGGAATATCGTGTAACATTGGAGGACCATGATTTCGTAGGTATGAATTTCGGAAAGGGGGCCTACAAATTAGTAAGTGTGGGAAAGCAATATATTCACCAAATAATTCCTACGGTATCGCATAGTACGAGGAAATAGTTAAACGAGGAAGAGTAGTTACCAAGTAGACCATTTAGAGAGCGCGGGAATTGGGAAAGAAAATCCGAGAAGCATAATGTGGACAGGCGTTCTAAGAGGATAATTATAATACCTATTTCATAATTTTTCTAAGACCTGGCTGAGCAGATTTCTTTCTTGAGGAGGAAATTCCTTATTTTTTTTTTCATCATTCTTTTGAATTGTTTTTTTTTATTTTATTTTGTGTTCCCCGAGCTCTCCGGAAATTCCAGTAAGAATACGCACGAAACACACCCCTAGGTTAGTAAAGAGAAAACTCGGAGGTTTTAGCAAGCAACGCTACGAGAATGAAATGCTCGCAATCACAGGTGGGGGCCAATTTACTGGACCTTTCGCTATTAACGAAGTCACGTTTTACGCACGCTAGCGGGCAACGAACAGGGCATATTTCTCGTAGTGGGCGTAACTGGTTGACACCAACAGAAAGAGTCATACAGGAAGCGTACGTGAAAATTCTAAGGCAGCGCGGACATCCCGCGGAGCAGTTGACAAGATAAAGGAATATTCATCTTCAAGAAAACTCGATGTTCTCAAGCCTTTGCCAACGAATCGGAGGGATTCCCATACAGGGATGTAAACCAATGCCGAAGCGAGGAAAAGCGGCCCAACCAATAAGGGGAGAACCATTTGGGTAGGACAGGAACACCCCCGAACCCCTTAAACAGAGACGAGAGAAAAACGTTTTGAAGGGTTCTCAGCAGATATGATTTGGAGAGAACACGGGATGGAATGATGACTGCTATTTCTGGGTGAACGCAGAGAGGAAAGATGGACTCTAGATGAATCCTGGGCAGAATATCGCAGAAAGAATTAAGTTAGGAGTTTTCCTGGGAGGACGCTCAAAATTGAGCAAGATGATTTCCAGGTGAAGGGAAGTATGATGTTTTCCCTGAGAGGTTTTTACGCAAATTTTGGGTGAAGCATCGAGTGATCTTATGCGGGCAGTGTGCATTCAGCAGGACCGGATGAGGTCCCAACCATAGACTTTATACCTATAAGTAATACCGGACGACAACGAAATAGATGAAAAGAAAAGAATTTGGTGAGAAAAATTTCATAATTCCCAATATCTCGTTAGCATGATCATGATTTTGTCTCCTATACATCCTCGGTAGAAAAGATAATTTTAATCTCTTGCAAGTGCTGAATAACATAATGTGTCTTATATTTTGCGGAAGGTGAACTTTAAAATATGATTGCGAATATCAAAAAGCATAATGAACTTAAAATATATTTTGGTTTAAATTAATAGAAATCTCCACCGATCAGTGTAATAGATTTTAAGGAAACACAAATGAAAATAAATTCTGTATTTTATAATGAAATTTACCCGAGTTTCTCAAATCTTTTGAAAATTCAAAATAAGTGAATCTTTGTTTATTTTAACCTGAATAATTAAGTAGAACAATCGTAAAGTTTTGGTAGAGTAACAACTCCAAGATTTTAAGAAGAAAATAACTTTTAACATTTAGCAAACCCAGTCGCAGGAAAATAAAAGGTCCAAATCTGACATGAGTTTATTAAATTTCAAGCGGCATATGGAGGAATATGGGTTTCCCATGTTCTCCCATATGAAACACAACGCAATGCACCCGTCAACCCTGAACTTGGAGACCCTCCATTAGGGAACCCAACTTCACGGTAGACACCCATAGGCGGAAGATAATAGAGAGTAAAGAGTTACGAAAATTAACGGCCTTCTTAATAATTAATCCCACTGCAGCGAATAGGACGCAGCAGATGGTTCGCCCTCACATCGAGTAGGGGTGGTAATATAAAACTGGTGCCGTGTGACCAGGATTTTTCAGTTCTTTGGTTAATTAATATAAAATTTGTGCTAGGACCAGGATTTCTTTGATCCTGTGGTTTAAAAAAAAAAAGAATATTTGTTTTCGGTGGTCAGGATAATTAATCAAGTATACAGAATTAGCAGAATAATGCGATGTGTTTCTATTATCTCCCCTTCAATTCTGAGTAACAAGATGCAGGTTTTTTATAGAAAAATTAAGGAAATTGTAGCAAGATTTTAACTTCAAAAAAAAATAGTGAAGGTGAAATGCAAGTAAATAAGTTGCAGGAAATCAGATTATGCTGAAATAAATTTAAATTTCTAAGGAAATAGGCAGAAAAACAAATAAGAGTGATACTGCTAATTTAGCAAATGAATAGATGAAATCTTACAGAAAATACATGAAAATTAATAGTACGGAGAAAATAAATTTATACAAGTGTAATTCATGAATAATTTTGATTTATCGTTGAAAATCAAGGGAAAATTCCTTGCAAATCAAAAGTGAAATTATTTTTGATGTGTTGTTTATTTGTGCATTTGAGTGTTGTGATTTTAAATCGGTAACTAGGAGGAATAATAGGTTCATTGATAACTTGGGGAATGTATAATTTAACGGTGAGGCACTGATAGAAGAGTAGTGATGAGAAGTTGTGGTGATATATATTTTAAAATCAAAAGTGCATTATTATTGAAGTGTGATTTTATTATGTGTGTTGATGCATTGATAAGAAACTGATAATTTAAGAAGGAATAGGCAGGTTAATTATTGATAAGAGGAATTAATTTTTTTTTCTGCAAGATATAGGAGCTAATAGAAGGTTAAGCAGTAATCTTGATTTGTTTTGGAAGACTAAAAGGGAATGTAATATCTAAGTGTGTGTTTTATTGTGCATTTAAATGTGTAGAGGTACTTGGGAGTGTAGACAGAGAGTAGTTAAGTGGATTAATATTTGGGAAAGAGTAATAAAAAGGACTAGTGCAAGAAGAATTGGTAGGAGTAATAATTGGATAATGCTGGAACAAATTTTTGAAATGAAAATAGTGTTTATGGAAGTGTGATTTATTGTGCTTTAAATGTGGGATTGCATCCACCAAGGGAAGTAGACAGAGGTTATTGCTAGTATACTAAAATTTAATGAATTTAGGAAGTCAGCATAAGTATTTGAGGTGTGGTTCTAATTTCTTGAAAAAGTGGTTATCGTATTAATTTTGTTACAAGTGCATAATTTGATCTCAAATGTTTCTAGTGTATTTATATATATATTTAAGACGTTCAAATTTATTACATATCTTAGTGTGAAGTGCTGGTTGTATATGTGCATATTTTGAGGGAATTTTGTTTAGTGTGTCGCGAGTTAGGTAGAGTTAAGTTGAAAGCCGAATGCAATTTAGGAGTAAGCTAGGAACGTTAATCATCTTATTCGTAGACAATTGTTTTCTGATCATAAGTCAAGTGGGTTAGCAGACGAAGCAGCGAGTTACGTTAGAGTGAATTTTTTATTTTTACGTGGTAGCTTCACCGGAATTTTTCTAATTTTATGCGACTTTACGAGATTACGAAGCATATAGTAGAAGCCGTGGGAATTTAAGTTAGTAAGGTTAAAGAATAAATATATGGCTAACCAACAGAACGGAGAACAGAGCAACGGTGAACAGAATTTTGTTTCGGAAAATTGCATAGTTGATCAACAGAACCAGGAGAACGACCTTCAGGGCACTCTAGAAGGGAAGCCGTGTCAGAAAATTGTGTAGTAGCCCCGCAGAACGTACCAATAATGGCGGGAATGTTGGCGTATATCCCCACATTCAGCGGATCGGATGAAAATCTGACCGCACGTCAATTTTTCGAAACGTTGGAGAGCACCGCCGAACTGTCAGGATGGAACGACGCCGTTAAAATTTTATCAGCTAAAGCAAAATTCAAAGGAGCCGCCAGTCACTTTCTTTCGGAGGCCGTCGATATTAGGAGGGAGACCGAGTACGAACGATTTAAGCAGGCGATAGTACAAAGATTCGACGCATTGCAACCGGTTACCGTGAGAATGCAGAAATTTACGACTTGCCGACAAAAACCAGGAGAACAGGTGGCCGAGTATGTAGCTCGTCTTAACGGCTTAGCTTATTCCTACATGGAGACGATGGATTTAGAAAATGAGCAAGTGCGAGGACTGGTAGACAGCACTAAAATGTCGCAGTTTTTGAATGGATTAAAACCCCAAATTGAGGCGCACGGTTTTATCCTTCGCCCCGGAAAATTTTCAGGCAGCAGTTCAGAGAGCGCTGGCCGAAGAGTCTCACAATCTCTTATTAGACCGGGACGCTAACGCTTACGATGCACAGCAGGAATCGAGTTCGATCCCAGGGACTTCACAAGGGCAACAGAGCAATTCAACGGACCAGATAGCCGATTTGTGTTCTATGATGGCGAAGCAGCTAGCAACTCATGAGATGCAGGTGAACGCTCTGAAAAGTGAGGCAGATAATTTGAGGGAAAGGCTAAGGCAAGCAGAGAATTCGCACCGGACGCACGTAAATCGCATTAGAAATTTCCAGAGCGCTAATTATGAATCTGGGGAAATTTACCCGACGTAGACATTACTTCGGCCATCTGCTATAACTGCGGCGATTTTGGCCATATCAAGCGATTTTGTTATCGGAACAATCGGGAAGGAGCAGCTTATACGCAACCATCGCAGCAAGCTGAAAGAGGTTCATGGGACAGGGCACCCAACCCTTCGTACCCGCGACAGCAGAATAACTTCTCCCCTGGCGACAGCCGCGGTAATCAGCATCGCTCCTACAGGAACTACAGCGCCACTTACCGACAGGACGCTCACGTCCCACAGAATCCAAGGAATTTGGGGAACAGAAGAGAAAACCGCGTTCGTTTTGAAGAGGATGCACCAGGAAGAGATTGCAATAGGTATTCCAGGCAAAATTCGCGTCCTTTAAACTAATTTCGGGTCAAGATAAGGGGACCGCCCTTGGCCGGAAGTATAATAAGGTCCGTGGAGTTACTTTAACAAATTGTTACGTCCGAGGTGATGGAGCACTCCCGTTGGTGAAAGTTAGGATAGGAGATACTCACGCGTTTGCACTCATCGACAGCGGAGCTTGTATCTCAATCTTTTGTGCTTCACTATTAGAGGAGATAAAGGGAAAGATTCGTATACGTGACTTAGGATCAGCAGTTTTAGTGAAAGGCATTACTGGAAACACTTTACCTACATCTCAGTGCTATGAGATACCGGTAGAAATAGGAGGAGAAACCATTTTACATCCCTATCACGTTACTCAGCGGAAGTTGCATCAAGATTATTCTCTAATCTTAGGCTGGGATCTATTGAAGGAGCACGGATACATATTCGACGCAGGAAAAGGAATTTTGAAACGGGAAAGCAGAGCAAATTTAGCTAGAGCAGAGTACGGTAGAGGAAGGAATAACCGGAAAAGAAATTTTAAAGGAAAAGCACGTCAGTCGAAAAATTCGAACCCAGGTCTTGTCCGTGCCTTCAGCGGAAAGGACCAATCCCATTAACCCCGACGTAACCAAGATAGGAAGGACCGTCCACAAGGAACTCATCCCACCGTATTCGGAAAGGGTTATTCGGATCCGATGTGGGAAATTTTCGGGATGCCAGGTTAAGATAATGTTACCCGTATGTCCTCCGGAATATCGTGTAACATTGGAGGACCATGATTTCGTAGGTATGAATTTCGGAAAGGGGGCCTACAAATTAGTAAGTGTGGGAAAGCAATATATTCACCAAATAATTCCTACGGTATCGCATAGTACGAGGAAATAGTTAAACGAGGAAGAGTAGTTACCAAGTAGACCATTTAGAGAGCGCGGGAATTGGGAAAGAAAATCCGAGAAGCATAATGTGGACAGGCGTTCTAAGAGGATAATTATAATACCTATTTCATAATTTTTCTAAGACCTGGCTGAGCAGATTTCTTTCTTGAGGAGGAAATTCCTTATTTTTTTTTTCATCATTCTTTTGAATTGTTTTTTTTTATTTTATTTTGTGTTCCCCGAGCTCTCCGGAAATTCCAGTAAGAATACGCACGAAACACACCCCTAGGTTAGTAAAGAGAAAACTCGGAGGTTTTAGCAAGCAACGCTACGAGAATGAAATGCTCGCAATCACAGGTGGGGGCCAATTTACTGGACCTTTCGCTATTAACGAAGTCACGTTTTACGCACGCTAGCGGGCAACGAACAGGGCATATTTCTCGTAGTGGGCGTAACTGGTTGACACCAACAGAAAGAGTCATACAGGAAGCGTACGTGAAAATTCTAAGGCAGCGCGGACATCCCGCGGAGCAGTTGACAAGATAAAGGAATATTCATCTTCAAGAAAACTCGATGTTCTCAAGCCTTTGCCAACGAATCGGAGGGATTCCCATACAGGGATGTAAACCAATGCCGAAGCGAGGAAAAGCGGCCCAACCAATAAGGGAGAACCATTTGGGTAGGACAGGAACACCCCCGAACCCCTTAAACAGAGACGAGAGAAAAACGTTTTGAAGGGTTCTCAGCAGATATGATTTGGAGAGAACACGGGATGGAATGATGACTGCTATTTCTGGGTGAACGCAGAGAGGAAAGATGGACTCTAGATGAATCCTGGGCAGAATATCGCAGAAAGAATTAAGTTAGGAGTTTTCCTGGGAGGACGCTCAAAAAATTGAGCAAGATGATTTCCAGGTGAAGGGAAGTATGATGTTTTCCCTGAGAGGTTTTTACGCAAATTTTGGGTGAAGCATCGAGTGATCTTATGCGGGCAGTGTGCATTCAGCAGGACCGGATGAGGTCCCAACCATAGACTTTATACCTATAAGTAATACCGGACGACAACGAAATAGATGAAAAGAAAAGAATTTGGTGAGAAAAATTTCATAATTCCCAATATCTCGTTAGCATGATCATGATTTTGTCTCCTATACATCCTCGGTAGAAAAGATAATTTTAATCTCTTGCAAGTGCTGAATAACATAATGTGTCTTATATTTTGCGGAAGGTGAACTTTAAAATATGATTGCGAATATCAAAAAGCATAATGAACTTAAAATATATTTTGGTTTAAATTAATAGAAATCTCCACCGATCAGTGTAATAGATTTTAAGGAAACACAAATGAAAATAAATTCTGTATTTTATAATGAAATTTACCCGAGTTTCTCAAATCTTTGAAAATTCAAAATAAGTGAATCTTTGTTTATTTTAACCTGAATAATTAAGTAGAACAATCGTAAAGTTTTGGTAGAGTAACAACTCCAAGATTTTAAGAAGAAAATAACTTTTAACATTTAGCAAACCCAGTCGCAGGAAAATAAAAGGTCCAAATCTGACATGAGTTTATTAAATTTCAAGCGGCATATGGAGGAATATGGGTTTCCCATGTTCTCCCATATGAAACACAACGCAATGCACCCGTCAACCCTGAACTTGGAGACCCTCCATTAGGGAACCCAACTTCACGGTAGACACCCATAGGCGGAAGATAATAGAGAGTAAAGAGTTACGAAAATTAACGGCCTTCTTAATAATTAATCCCACTGCAGCGAATAGGACGCAGCAGATGGTTCGCCCTCACATCGAGTAGGGGGTGGTAATAAATTAGCGCATATACAATTACAAATCAGTCCAAAATGCAGTCGCCATCGTCTGGGCAGCTGTTTTATACCGTCCCTGTAGAATTGTGGCGGCTTAGACACAAAGAAGTGAGTAAGTGCGCCTCCGACGTCGTCCAGGTTGTTGAACCGCTGTCCGTCCAGGAAATGCATCAACGACCGAAAAAGGCGGTAGTCGCTTGGGGGCAAAGTCCGAGAAATAGGCTGGGTGAGACAGCAGCTCCCAGCCCTGATCCTGTGATAGTGAGGTCTCACTCCACCCGTGCTATGTGAGGTCTCACTCCATCCTGCTTTAGGAAGACGCCCTTGCGTTTCAGCAGGGCTAGTCGTTTCGACGTGAGATCAATGAGTGCAGATTGTCAAGCTGACGGCACACATCGGTGGTGATGTCGCACAGCAGCTCAAAAAACACGACATCCCTATATAACCCACCAAACAGACAGCAGGACCTTATGTTGGTGTAAGCCGGCTTTAGGGGGTCAGCATGGGCTTTTGTTTTGGGACCAACCAGTGTTTCCAGGCGCTGACATTGTCATACAGCACCCATTCCTCGTCACCTGTCACAATGCCATCCAAGTATGCTTCAATTTGGTCATGTGCAAGCAGGGAAACGCATACACTCATGCGATTTGCTCTTTGCTGTTAGGCTGATGGATTACCCAAACTCCCCTCTTGTGCACCTTCCCAAGTTGACGCATGTGCGTGATAAGCCTCTTGTTGGTAGTTCCCAGCTCTTCGGCCAACTCCCGCAGTCCCACTAAGGTCTTCAGCATGTCCATATCCACTGTTGCAGGTCTTCTGGCTTTGGGACGATCTGACAAGTCAAAATTTCACTCTCGAAACAGTTCGAACCAACGACAACACTGACGACGTGATATTGCATTGAGATACACACTGGTAATGTTCCTTACAGCCCTTGCCGGGGTGCTAATGCGACGAAACTCATACAGCATGCAATGGCGGCTGTGCTCCTTGTCCACTTCCATGTTGGCTGGCACTTGCACTCTTCGTCTTCTGACGGCGCTTCGAATTCGGGTACCTCGTCATCAGACATTACTTCCTTTCCAACCCAATGTATCAGGTTCCATTTTCCTTTGCCTTGGAAAGCTTCCCCTGACAAACATCCCCCAAAATCCAGTTCTGGATAAGTATTACTCTTGTAGATAGCGTAAGCGTATAGTTTTGTTTATTGCATCTAGATGCATTTAAAATGTTAATTTTCCAACTTTGTTTTTCGTTCCGAAATGAAACAAAGGAAAAATAATAAGTTATGCTGGATGTGAATAAATGCAAACGAATAAGGAAAGTACCTTCTATCAAAAGTATTACTCTGTCAGTTTAGTTTTCTGAGATTTCAAGTGGCTTGTAAAAAATACTTTTGCTCGAGGGAATTAAAGTTTTTGTATATGCTCTTTCTTTTTGTCGTTTGCATATCACAAGAGTACTTAAGCAACTTTTCTTCCTTCTGAAATTCTCGTGAAGATGATTCATCGGTTTCAAGTGAGGCTAATTTGTAAGTAATAAAAGACATCATTGACATAAGTCACTGAATGAAAGTGACCTTCAGGTTCCCCTGTTAACAATTAGAAAAGTCGTTTCGCAACATCTGTCTCCTTTTTCACAACTCTCTATAAGAAACCATGCGCTTTTGTTTCCTCCGCCGAATGCTTAATTCACACAAACAACAAAGAAACGACGTGAGAAGGTCAAAGGTCACGTTTTACTCAGTTGCTAAGTTAATGGCTTGACCCTGAAAGTGAATGATGCCCGCTTGAGGATAACCAGGGATTTTGCAACGTCTCAATGGTCCTGGCTGCCGTTCGACATGCCACGTGATGAGAAAGGATGGAACAGCGATCGATTCGGCTGATAACGATTTTATTTCATAAGGAAATGGGAAAGGGCTGCGGCTAATTGCGATTACGAAATAATATGCCTTGGGTATGTGCGGACCATCAATAGAAAATTCTAGGCATTGTCGTCAGTGGGAAATACCTCAAACAACAAATGTCGTACCAGAGGGGAAAAAATTGTAATTGGAAAGCAGAAGTTTCCTCTATGTACTGAGACTCGTGTTAAAAAAATCCTACGATTGTAAAACATTTCTCTGCCTGTAAAACTACTCGTGTCTCGAATAAGCGCAGACCGGTCATAATTTTTATAACTTGAACGCACTTGTTGAAATGCCAATGACTAAACTTTTCCCTTGAGAATGATTCGGTACTTCAGTACTTACTTTTACAACAATAATCAGTATGTTTATCGTTCTATCCAATGATTATACATCTAACTTTTTCAAAGGGTTGAGAAAAAAAAATGTAGGTGATCATTATTATTTTGCATCTTTCTGACTATACAGATTTAGTTCTGTGGTTAGGAAGTACAGCGTCTGTAGAATGGTGGAAATACTCTTACCATCAGTTTACTTCAAAAGAATTCCTTAAAATTCAGCGCTGTCGAAGAGTACGGTTTTTTTTTCTTGAAAGCTATAATCACTTGGATTTAGGAGAAATTCTGAGGGTTTCTTTACCGTTTTATGTCACTCCGATTTTTCAATTTTTACTCTGCTCCAGTTAGTGGCAGAGACGTCGCCAAGGGAATGCGAGAGTGGGATTGAGCCCTCATTGAAATTTGTCTTGCCCACCCAGCTCAAAGTGGGCCATTTTTCAGTAGATTCAACTTTAAAATATAATCTGGACTTGTGTTTTATTTCACGAAGCCCTACGTATTTTCCCATAGGAAGTGCGTCGTTTACTTCTTCGTAGAAAGGTTATCAAAATAGCATCCGTAGGGCAATGAAAATTCAATTGCCCTCCACTCTTCCAATTCCTTAGTTTAAGCCTCTTTTCGTGTTTGTATGACCATGGGGACTAATGAGAAGGTTGTTATATGGAAATATTGAAACTTTAATTAAATTGTAACTTCGGTTATTTTTGTGGGCGAACGACAGCTAGGGAAATTCACTCTCAGTTAAAAAGGAGAACACAGATTCATTTCGGAGAAAGGTCATTACAGTGGAGTCTCGGTGATCCGAGACATATCGGACCGGCGGGTGTCGGATTATTGGATTTTGAATAAAAAATAGTACAGTACATACGTATGTATAGTACTGTACGTAGTATGTACAGGAACAAATCACTGATTATTAATATACTTACGTACAAGTTAGCAAAATACACAGTTAGTTAATCACACAATAGAGGGTAAAAGAAACTTGTCATTTTCAAAAAAAAATTTTTTGCTTTTAAAGACAGTTTCATAACTTGTTCTTGCAGTCTTTTTAAAACCAGTACGTCAGCAGCTGCTACGTCGTTTTCTTCGGCCCACATGACACATGCGGTAAATGCACTTGTAACGTACCAGGAGATGTGACGTACCTGCCAGAAGGACGCACACGACATAAAGGCAGATAGGAATCAGAATACATGTCCGCGTAGCTTAATTGGTAGAGCAACTTGTTCCGGAATGAGGGGATCCGGGTTCGAATCCCGGCGTAGACCAGAAATGAGGGAGAAATTTACTTCGTTATAATGGCGCCCGAACTATCCGGATGACCCGACCGTTCAAAATCTCGCATTGGTGTGATGTTATTTCCACACCGCGAGATAGGAAAAATATGAACAGCACTTCAAAAGAAAAAATAAGGGGGAGATGATGTAACGTACCAGGAGATGTGACGTACCTGCCAGAAGGACGCACACGACATAAAGGCAGATAGCAATTAGAATCAATGTCCGCGTAGCTTAATTGGTAGAGCAACTTGTTCCGGAATAAGCGGCCTCGGGTTCGAATCCCGGCGTAGACTAAAAATGACGGAGAAATTTACTTCGTTATACACTTACTGCACTACTGTGCTGTACGGCATGAACTTGTTGTACACTTGGCCCCTCTTGGTCATTGTCATCTAAAACATCTAGGATGATCTGTTCATCAGTCATCAGTTGGAAATTTAATTCTTCATTCCCAATGAGCCAATCGTTTATGTCAACTACAGTCAGGCTTTCAGATTCATCACTGCACAGCACGGCGATGGCTTCTTGGAGGTCTGTAACAGTCGAATCATCACTGTCAGGGACTTCTTGAACTTTATTTTTAGTTTTTTTGTACTGAGCTAACAATGGCAGTGTAGGCCATAATTTGCCCCACGAGGTGACCAATACATTAGTCGATATATTTTCTCATGCATGAGCAAGATTGTAAACGACATCTTTGAGGTTAATGGCCTTCAGAGAATCGAGGATGCTTTCCTCTTTGCTTATCACATTGTAGAGTAGGAACATCACTTTTACAAAACGATCTGTAGATGCTGGTTGACCTTCTTCTGGATGGCCCGGGCAATTATCTAAAAGTAACAAAGTTTTCTGTGGCAAATGTTTCTGTCGAAGAAATTTCTTAACTGATGGGACAAATTGCTCCTGAAACCAGTCGGGGAACAATTCTTTTGTCATCCAAGCCCGGCGTTGGTTTTTGTACAAAACTGGAATATTTTTGACATTTTTAAACACCCTTGGATTTTTAGACTTGCCTATAACTAATAACGGAAGCTTGTGTGTACCGCTAGCATTTAAACACGACATATACGTGATTCGATCTTTTGCCATTTTCCGACCAGGAGCACTGGCTTCTGCTCGGTGATCAAATGTTTTTTTCTGCAAAAGTCTCCAAAATAATCCACTCTCATCAGCATTATAAATTTAATCGGGGCTAAAATTTAACTCTCGTACCAACTGGATAAATTGTTCTTTATAAGGTTCAACGGCTTCCAAGTCACAAGAGAGTTTCTCACCTGTCGTTCTTAGTAAACGGATTCCAAATCGTTTTTTAAATTTATCAAACCAGCCAATACTGGCGTAAAAATCGTCTTTTTTCGTGATTTCCTTATAGAAGAATTTTGCTTTCTCTTTAATAATTTCACCAGTAATAGGAGTGTCTGTAACGTTCCTGGAGAAACCATGCGTAAAGAGCATCTTCAACTAAAGGGTACTCACCAGATTTTACAACTTTCCTATCACTGGTCCTGCTGTCCAAATCTAAAACAAATCCCTCGATTTTGTTCCGGTTTTTGTTGATTTCATAAATCGTGGCACGTCCAACACCATAAAACGCAGCCAAATCACCGAACTCTACACCCTTTTCAATTTTCTTAATGATTTCCGCCTTTTCAATCAAAGTTAAAGGTTTATGCTTACGTTTAGCAGATTGAGACATTTTGAACAATACAGTACGTAAATAAACACTGTGACTGCTTTGCCGACCGCACGTGTATCAAACAACTAGTGACTGAAGGAAGGCGTTACTCACGCATCCCCGTTTTTCCGGTTTTTGGCACATGCGTGAAGAACGTCACATTTCCGGTACGCGTGTACTCGCGTGAGCCTTCCGGTCGGTTGCCGCGAGTGTCGGATTACTGGACGTGTCGGACTGGCGAAGTGTCAGATTGCCGAGACTCTACTGTATTCTCTTGTCGACCGTGGGACCTCCCACGAACAAAAGGGCATCTCCTTTCCCCCGCCGCTGGACACCACTCTCCCTCAGAAAGACCCCGCTAGGAACAATTGGAGTAAGCGATTAACAGTTGATATCTTACACCAAGAGCATTTTCCTAGAGGAGAGATCGTGTAGGGGAATGGTACCGACAGGAGTCATAAACGGCGAGTCTCGTTGGAGATTTTGAGTGGAGAAGAAAGAAGAATTTTGCTCAGACACAAGACAGGGAGAAACGCTTCTGCACGGGATGAAGCAGAAAGAAATTCTGGCGGAAATTACATTAAGGAAGTCACTCGAGAATCTATCGCCCACTGGAAGTATTTACTATTCGATGAGACTAACTAATATTTCCCCTTTTCTCCCTGTCTGATGAATAAAGATACGTGCGAAAGAAATCATCTGTCATAACATTCAATTTGTTTAACTACTTATTTATTTGCTTCCCTGCTCCAATGACAGGAACCTACAACCGACAACGATTCTTCTGATAAGTTGACGTCAACCACAATACATAAAATTAAACCAAGCCAACAAGGGTAGATAGGAATTAACTAAGGGAGTTTCTACTAATTGCTCTGCTGTTCGTTTTCTTTACAAAATAGGGGATTTCAACACGGAAAGTGGAGTTGAAAGATACGGTAGCGCTCTTAAGACTCTCCCGGGACAGTGAAAGTGTAGGAAGTGGCTGATGACTGTTTTGTAGGAGAGGAGTGCAAGGCAAAGTTGCTGGCTTGAAGGAAGGGAGTGTTAAGGAGAAGGAGGGGAGGTATCGTGTCTGCGTGGCACGACTTAGAATTTGATTTAGATTAAAAAAAGAAGGACGTTTTTCTTTAAATCGTTTAAGTACAGTCTATGTCTGTAAGCAAAAATACAAAATTTTGAAAAGCAATTTTAGACAGTGCATCCAGAGCTAGCAAAAAGTCAAGGAGACATTCTAGCAGCACTTGTATCTTACACCAGTGGCGTAACTAGTCAGACTCGTGTATGTATGTGTGTGTCTAGGTAGAGGGGGGGGGATTGCACGAATTCCTTTGTAGCCGTAGTGAAAAGCATTAAAAATTAGTTCTTTCAGTGCTTCGTAAAAAAAAAAAAATACAAACAAGCTTAACCCCCTCCCCCCTCCCCAAAATACTCGCACACCCGTCGTCCATCCTGATTTCGAAGTCCAGCTACGTCCCTGGTTAGTGGTCTGCATGGACCAGCTCCTGCCAGTACAGCCCGAGCCAGTGTTCCAGTCCTACCTGCAATAAAAAAAAAAAAAAAAAAAAAAAAAAAGAAGAAGTCAATCGGTGAACAACGACGGATGTTTCGGGAATATTATTTCTCCATTAAATGCACGGATAAGCAATCCGGAGAACGTCCTGGCGTTTTACTAATGGGTATTTTCAAAGGCCTTGCATCTTAGTTATAATTAAGTGAACGTGTTTTGAATTTTGCACAAATAATTGCGGCAGGAAAAGAGAATACGGCAGAGATAGAACGCGTCCCGCCGCACGCTCTCTCGGCTGTAGCCCTGGCCTTAGCCCCTTCCTGTCCGCAGACCAGGGCATTTATTATTATTATTATTATTGTTGGTTAAAGGTACATGCCCAGACTCCAATGATTGCGCTAACTTAAATAACAGAAATGGTGGACGTAGCAAAAAAGTAGAAGACAGACAACATCGGCTCTAAGGTTTCTTACTAACAGTAAATTTAGTAATCAAATAAAAATTAAAATGAACCTTTATTTCATTTCTCGGAATTAACTACAAAATAAAAAACAAATTAGGAATGCTTCATAAATTTTGATGACCCAAACATCCCTTTAGAAAAATTGAATCTTGGATTGGCACAATATTCTTTTTTTTTTTTTTTTTTTTTTTTTGAAGGCCGTCATCCCGTGCAACCCGTTACTATAGCAACGTCGCTGCCAGACTCCGACGGGACCAAAAGCAAGCTAGAAGATTTAGTATTAAAGTTGGATTAAAGAAAACAAAATTCTGGTTCCCAAAATGGAGTCTGACTACTGGTATAATCAGTTCTCTAATTGATAACAAGGAACAGTACACCAGTTAAGTAGTAAATAGTAACAGTATACTAGTGATCCGATTTATTGGCGTAGGAAATACACATAGGCCTGTTGCAATCTCCTTAATATTAAATTCATCCATTTCAACAAATAAGGTATTAATACGCTTATGTGTATTTCCTACGCCAATGAATCGGATCACTAGTATACTGTTACTATTTAGTTCTTCTCTATATTATTCGCATAAATGCTATTTTTTTTCTTTTAGCGAATAAAATTAAATCGAGTTTGATTTGATAAAAAATGTCACATTCGATTTATATTCGAAGAGTAATTCTCTCCAAATACATTCATGTCTTGAGAGCAAGGTCGCCTTAGCTACCGGAAGGGTATAGGGAGGGCGGTTGCCTTCCCAGAAAGGTCATTCCAAGGGCGTAAATTCATGCTCTGGGAGATGTAAAAATTAGAACTTGTAACTAAAAAAGCAAGTTACACCCTTCAGCATATTCTTTTTTAAAGACTCCAGTTAGTCTCATACAGTATTCCATGCAGTAAACCACCGCAAAGAGGAACATACCCCTTGAGGTGTGAACATCTCATATCCATGAAAGGAGTTTTCCAAAACAGAGGACATAGAAAACAATATGCTGATATGCATAACTTCCATTACCTTTCCGAACATGTCGTTCGGATGAAGAGCTAATCAATCATTTGTTGTCTGTCACAGAAAGTTCTCGGAGTGTTTAATCTTGAACGGAATTTTTCCAAGCCCCACTCCAAAGCTTCTTCCTATTGCTACGTTCACTATCCGATACTCATTCGTTCTGCGCTGGGTTTTTTCGTTCTGCATTTCTGTGGAATGTCGTTTTGTCGGTGTTCTCATAACGTTGACCCTTTACTTGGTATTTACAACCTGTGGTTCTTGAGCATTTACTTAGTTTTTACATTTTTAATAAAATTATATCAAAAACCTGAAGTGCGATTTTTGAACGATCATAATACTTTCCTTTAACGGCGGCTTTGGTTCCTCGACAAATATCACCCTATCCATGTGCTTCCAACGATTAATAAAACATTTATTTATTTATTTGTGTTTTATATGTCAATCACATATTTGAATTTGTTAATTATAAGAAAAAAATATGTAATTCAATTTATTTTTAATAGATAGCATTTTTCTGCATCGTGTGTGTTCCAGATAGGTACCTCATCACATAACGAGAGAGCATTTGTTAGCCAGAGTTCAGGTGTCATGAGTGGAAACAAATTATTCCAAAGTATCCAAACTTTCTAAATACAGTAATAACTGCCGATGAAACATGGGTCCACTATTTCAACCCCCTCACGAAGCACGCAACGAGTGTCTGGAAACTTCACACAGGCTCGCCTCTTTCGAAAAAAGTCCGCCAAACCAAATCATCTGGGAAGGGGATGATGATCATTTTATTTATTTTTTTTGTCATAAAGGAGTAGTCTACCAGCATGCCGTTCCTTCACAAATTACTGTAAATGCTGAGAATTACATTTCAGTCTTGAAGCGTCTGCGACGACACATATATCGATTAAGCGACCGGAACTGGTGGGCAAATGGACCCTACACCATGATAACGCCCGCCCACATGTGGCTGCTTATGTTCAAGAGTTCTTTACGAAACGCAGTATTGAAATCATGCCACAGCCGTCCTACAGTCCTGACCTCGCCCTTTGCGATTCATGGTTGTTTCCAACAAAGAAGGAGAAGTTCCGTGACGCAACATTCATCACAAATGCTGACGTTATTCAAGCTTGGACAGGGGTCACTAAAACAGCTTCCACAAAATGACTTCGCCACATGCTTTGAAAAGTGGACTGAACGATGGGACCATTGCATAACCTCCGAGGGAAGATACTTTGAGAAAGAATAACCTATATTTTGCTGTACCTATATTTCTTCATTTTGTGCGATTTTACTCTCAGTTTTTACGGAACGGCCGCTGTATATGCTGAAAAAAATTAGAATTTATAGTTGACAGCAAATTTGTCAGGGTTAGGTCCAGGTCCAAAATTTTTGACCCGCTTCCAACTCCGGTTCCATCAGCTTTTTGCAGAGTTATGAATACTAAAACGAAGTGTGGATGAAATTGCTGCTGGTAGTGTTTTAGGCCTCTTTTTTAGCAAGGGCTTCCTTAGAACACACAAGCTGCCTTCTTACTATTCTTTAAAATCATCAAATCGCGGTTAAAATACAAGAATATTAAAAAATCGGACCTCGTCAAAAGAATGGGGGAGCAGAGTTTCCGGGCCCCGAAGGCAGATGATTCCTCTGCCTAATGCTAGTTACGCAGTTGGGCGGAGATTCAGGACGTATACTTTTGTTCATCAGTAATCACTAATAATGCTCGGAATTTGCATAGAAAACAAGCAACTAAAATTTCTGACAAGACATCATGAAGAACTGGATGCAAAATAGGGCGATTTCCAAGCGTGTTCATGCTGGGTCAATGCATAATCTGAAGAAAATAGGAGCTTATTGTCAGACTGCTATGTATAGAGCTGCAAATGATTACTGTAGCCGTGAATACATACTCCCTAGTGCTTCACGACCGTTGGAGCTGAACGGTCACATGCCAAAGTAAATTCCAACGCCTTCTTACCATTGATATCACTCATGGCTTTCGACGTTCGATTTCACGGTCAAAAAATTAGTACTATGTTTGGCCAGCGGATTGCTGGCCCGACATTTTTTTTTTTTTTTTTTTTTAAGAAATGCAGATTCATAACGGAGCATATATAATTGACCGTGTAGCAAAGATACAAAGGAAAATACGTAATTTTCTTATGGCGTGGAAGCAATTACGTCCCACTCAGATCTGCCCACAAGGTTTCCGAGCAGGATAAAAGAGCCAGCTTCAAGATGACCTGACGGCAGTGACCTTTACCTGTAAGTGTGCATGAAAAACGAGGCTTGGAAGAACAAACCACGTACACAATGCCGAAGAAAAAAAGAAATAAAAATAATTGTCGCCGGTAATCCGGCTACTCACCTACGGATTGTAGCTGCAAACGAAAAGGGCTTTGCTATCACTGAAAGACTATTTCGATATTTATCGTAATGCTTTTTGTTAAGAGTAATTATGTATTAAATGTTTAAACACATTCTTCCATCCAAACATGATATCATTCATTTATTTTCAATCTATAGCTGAATTAAGATTTCAAATGCCTCTTCGTCGTTCGGTGATCAAGTGGTTGACGGACTATGTCTTTCGTTCCTATTATGCCTAAGGGCGGATCCAGAAACGTTTCATGGGGGAAGCCATAAAAAATGAGACTTAAAACTTTTAATAAATGAAATTAGGTGTGATGAAATAAGGAATGCCTTTCGTTTGAATAATAAATTTTTTAAACCTAAATGTCTGTTCATAGAATGTCTTTATTTATTTATTTTTTTGTTTGTTTTATTTTGTTGGATGTTTAACGACAACCGTGAGGAGCTCAACGGCTTATAAGCAGTCGCTCGTTTCTAATTTAGGGTCACGGACTCTAGGGAAGGGCGAGAGCCAATTCCGTAAGACAAACACAACATCAATGTTTCACCGGGATTTGAACCCGGCCTCAACTCGGATGAATGGCCTCAACTCGGATGAATGGCCACTCGGATGAATGGCCTCAACTCGGATGAATGGCCACTCGGATGAATGGGCATCGCTGAGACCACTGCGGTACGGGGGCGGTGCTCATAGTCTGTAACAAAATTAAGAAAACCAAAAATTGAGATCATTGCAGCCATTATAAACGCAATATGCGACTGCTTATAGCCCATTGAGTTGCTCACGGTGGTAGTTAAATCTCCAATTAAAAAAATAAATAATAAACGCAATATAGATTACACAAAGTAAAGCATATTAAACTTTAATCCAGTAGATTCTCAAGGGGATATCCATATCCTGTATAGCCTTCCGAGCCTGACTGCGCTTGGGTTTGAAACCCAGGTAAGAAAAAAATGGCGGGTTTTTCCTTTCACTTCCCACAGCAAAGGAACTAGCCAATCCGACTGCGATTATCTTGGCTTAGTGTTATCCTAAAGCTTGTTCCATCCGACGAAGGGTGCTCTTGCGCTGGGCTTTTCTATGGTTCTCTGACATACAATTTATTAAGAGAAAAAAATACTATCATGTACTTTTAAAGTTATTTATGAACTTAAAAAATAAACCTCTTCAAGTCCTTTACACAGTTCCACGTAACTCCTGCCTGTGTATTTTCAACTTGTTCTTGAATTTTATTTATCTATCTATCTCCCTCGAAGTCTTAAGTTCAGTGACGATGTTTGATCTTCCAGAAATTCAGTCAATCTTTTATAGAGAATTTGCCCTCTTCTGCCGGTGCGAAGATTCGAACACACAACTTCTTTCTCCGGAGTCGGATATTCTACCAACTGAACTACGCCGGCAAAGGTTTATCGTTGCAACTTGCCGCTTTGACGTGTGCGTCGTCTCTAATGTAGGTACGTCACACTTTTGCACATCAGATTTGTTTCTCCGGCCGTGAGGTTTGTAATATCTCCTTTCAGTGAAATGCTATATGCTACTCATGTCTTACATTTCTCTTTTGTCGCCCCGGTAACCAAGTGGTCTGAGGCGCTGGCTTCAGACTAATCGTCCGAAATTTCCCCCGATCAGGGATGGGCGAGCCCTTGTAGTTATGGTCATGGAAATCGTTAAGCCCCCCCCCCCCATTTTTTTTTTTTTATTGGAGGTTTAACGACCACCGTGAGCAACTCAATGGGCTATAAGCAGTCGCCCGTCACTAATTTAGGGTCACTAGTTCCAGGGAAAGGGAGAGAGCCAGTGCCGTAAGACAAACACAATATCCATGCCTCACGGGATTCGAACCCGGACCCCTTTCGGACGAATGATCAGAGGCCATCGCTTAGACCACTGCGCCACCGGGGCGCCCCCCCCATGCTTCTTCTATTATACAAGAGAAGTAAAGAATACAATTATTTATTTACAATGTTCTGTTCCTGAGGAAGTGAAAGCAAATGGAATTACCATTTCATTCACTAAAACGATGTGTTTTCTAAATGTAATGGCTCAGTTATGTGTGTTAGTTGCTCAGCTGAAGACGACTTGTGTGCAGCGAATGTAGAGTTCGTGATGACAAACGTGAGCAACTGGAATGAAAAAGGAACGAAATCCGGCTCAAACGTGAAGTTTCCAGGTGGCATGAAAAGACAAACATTTAAAAGCATCTGCACCTTAGTACGTCGCATTTATTACTTAGTCATTGCATGAAGGCGAATATGCTAATTCAGGGAAAAGGAAGACATGATAAATTTCAGATTAAAAATATAGACGTTACTGGCACGCTCGGGAAATTCCGAAGTAGCGATCCTCTTATTTGCCTATCTTTGTTGAAAGATGAAGAAATATGAACACGCGAACTCTTACGCAAGTACAACATCTTACGCAAGTACAACATCTCACGCAAAGGAAACACGAACTGAACACTTTAAGAATACACTTCTTTGCTAAAAGCAGTGAGACACGACATATTTTGGTACCGTATCCCTGCTCTGTAGATATCACTTCTGAATCAAAATTATTTTGACCTTGTTAGTACCCTAAGGGTTTTCATTGCTGAAATAGTGAAGTGTTTCTGTAGATTTACGACGTGATGGTGTTAAACAAACGAAATCATGACATACAAAGTTCAAGCTATTAAAAAAGTAGTTGTATTGCTTCATTCCGTAGACCTACCATTTTCTTTTATTCCTCTTTCGGCAAAGGAACTGATTTTTGGACTATTTCTATCTAGCTGAATTGAACTCGGCGCTGCCCTGGTATATCGTTTAAGATGAAACCTGTATATTCTAACTTTTACTGTGGTGAATGATAGTGAGTGTTAGCAGTGCAGGAATTATATCTTTGAAATACTTGAATACAGAAAAAAATATCAGTTCATAACACCTATTTATAAACTATATTAACTGCCTTTTCATTAGGTGCTGAACTAATCCTTTTCTCCGCCTGTTTTGTCCTTCTGTTTCTATAGATCTAAATGCAGCCATGAATTTCCCCTTTCTGAAGGAACGTAAAAACAATTGAGTTTAACACTCACACACCCTCGCAACATATTTTGCATGAACCGTAGGTAAAATAATTTAACCCAACTCAAGGCAGATAGTGAAACACCGTATGCTTCGTGAGAGTGGCGTACACGTGTCACCTCCAAAGATTGTGACTACTGATGTAACATCAACACCTGATTAAAGGAACCTGTTCTGATTCTTGCGATGAACACCTGACAAAAATATTTCAATATCGGTGCCAGCAGCAGTGTACACACATTCAGAGTCACATGCGTGTTCTCAACTGTCTCTTTGGTCCCCGAAGAAATATCGTAATAAATATTTTTGCTTCGCATATGTACTCTGTGAAAACACAAGTTTGTCCGCGAGGGCATCGAACCTATGTCCCCTCACTCCGGAGTAAGTCGCTCTCCCAACTGAGCTACACGGACAGAATGTCTCGTGCAGATTTGCCGTCTTGACACATGTTTTCACCTCTGTAGTACGTCACAACTCCTTTGGAATTGTCTTGAAACCAGCTATTGCAACTCGGACTGCCACAAAAAACACTGTGCCTAATTTTGAGGAAGATTTCGCGATGAGTGTTTGCTGCGGTACACACAGAGGCAGTCTTTTTGATTAATATAGATTCAAAACACATTCAGTTTTTCTCATTTTGAAGCCATGACTGAAATTCACTGTAGAAGGCATAGTTTTGAAAATATATCATCTTCATATTTTTTCTAAACAATGAAACCTGTATTTTTAAATTTCTCGTATGAACAGAAGGTGCTTATTCGGCGCTTTTTGCGTGTTAATAAAAGGACGTCAGTTGCCCGTTAATGCCTATGTCTCTGAGTAAACGCTGTTCGTTAAAGGATTAACTATAGTTCATTACCTGAACCAAAAACATGCAACTTATTTTGAAAAAAAAAATACACTAGAAAAAGAACATAATATAAAATAAAATGTACCTGACGGAGTAACTGCAATTTTAATGATTTTTGATGAATAAAAATTTACATGAGCTAGAAAGCGAAAATTTTACTCTGTTACGTAAACGAAAAAATCAATTCTATGCAATTATTTTGCTGCAGAAGTTAATTTTTTTTTTTTTTTTTGCTTTGTTTGCAATTTATTCATTACCGAACTTTATTCTTAATCGTAATTTATGCACATGCTGCTTATTTTGACTAAAAGAGAAAATAACCAAAACTTTTCGCAAAAATCACTTCGAGATTTTATTAGCAAATGCGGATTCACCAGTTTGATAGGAGTCACATCGCTGTTGCCAATGTTTCGTTCGATACGAACCAAACCAAACAAACAAAAAAGACAGAAACAGAGCTAAACTATCAAATAATACATTCCGCATACTTACAGTTTTTTGTAATTGATTTCATTGTTATATTTCATATTCGGCCGCACAGCAATCGTATTAAAGCAGCAATGTATTAAAGCAGCAATTCCAGCAACATCACTGGGCGCAACTCTACAGTTTGAGCCAACCCGGGTACGGAGAACTGGCCACCTGAGAACTGGCCCCCGGATAAAGTGGCCACCAGAGAACTGGACACCGGAGAACTGGACACATTGCAATTTCAGTGCCATAAAATTGTTCTGCATAAACAAATTTCGTGTGGCTATATTCCCCACTACTTGAGCAACTATTGTTAATATTTTTTTTTTTAATATTTCATTTTCAGTAAGAAATTTAGACATTTCTATGATTTTCGGAGCTAAGACTAAGCGGAGAACTGACCACCGGAGAACTGGCCACAAAAATTTTAAGGGGCCGTATAAAAATTGCGTTGTGGGCTGCTCCGTGGCTACGTCTCCCCGAGATTGGTTATCTGACACACATAAAATGTCCATAATTTCGTATTTTCTTATTTACGATATTTTTCTATAAACTATAACTAAACAAATTCTCTGCGAGTATGAGCAAACCCAGGAAACTTGTCGGGTGGGGGAGGGGGGGGGGCTTAAAACCTAAAATATGAAACATAAAGTATTTCTGGTCCGATCGGGAGATTTTCAGCCATTACAAGCTACAAGTCATCGAATTGTCTGGGGGCATCTGCTGCCTCAGGAAACTAGTCGGGGGGGGGGGGCAATACCAAAAGCGTAAATTATCAAGAATTTATCATTTCTCTTCCGATCGGGAGATCTTCAGCATTTACAAGCTGCAACTCGACAAATTTTCTCAGCTCATGTGCACTCTCTGGAAACCTGTGTCGGCGATGGAAGGGGGGGGGTAATACCAAAAGTGTAAAATATGAAAAATTCCTCGTTCGATCGGGAGATTTTTGGCATTTACAAGCTACAACTCCACACAATATTTGAAGGCATATGCCTACTCAGCAATCCGGTGTATGCGAGGGGGAAGGGGGGATGCCAAAAGTGTAAAATGTGAAGAATTTTTCGTCCGATCGGGAGATTTTCAGTATTTACAAGCTGCAACTCGACAAATTTTCTGTTCTGAGCGCATGTGCCTACGCAGCAAACCCGTCCGGGGGGGGGGGGTAATTTCAAAAGTGTAAAATATGAAGAATTTCTCGTCCGACCGGCAAATTTTTAGCATTTACAACTCGACACATTATTTGAGTGTATGTGCCTACTCAGCAAACCTGTGTGTGTGTTGGGGGGGGGGGGGGGGGGGGCACACTAAAAGTGTAAAATATGAAGAATTTCTCTTCTCGTCCGATCGGGAGATTTTCAGCATTTAGCAGCTACAACTCGACACATTATCTGAAGGCATGTGCCTACTCAGTAAACCTGTCGGGGGGAGGGGATACCAAAAGTGTAAAATATGAACAATTTCGTCCGATCGGGAGATTCTCAGTATTTAGCAGCTGCAACTCGACACATTATCTGAAGGCATGTGCACGAGAAATTCTTCATATTTTACAGTTTTGGTATCCACCCCCCCCCCGACAGGTTTCCAGAGTAGGCACATAAGCTCAGATAATGTGTGTCGAGTTGTGGCTTGTAAATGCTGATTGAAAATCTTTGGATGGGTCGAGAAATGCTTTATATTTTACACTTTTGGTACCCCCCCCCCCCGACAAGTTTCCTGAGTCAGCACATGCGCTCAGATAATTTGAAGACTTGTAGTTTGAAAACCCTGAAATCTGTTGAAATGTAAATCATAAACATCTTTTATAAAAAAATTTACATTAATAATCGCAATTAAGAAAAGACGAAAAAATTTACGGAAACTTCATATGACTCAGATAACCAACCTCTGGGGGTCGTGGGCATGAAGCGGTCAAAAACGCAATTTTTATACGACCCCTTAAAATTTATTTTTGTGGCCAGTTCTCCGGGTGGTCAGTTCTCCGGTGGCCACTTCTCCGGTGGCCAGTTCTCCGGTGGCCACTTCTCCGGTGGCCAGTTCTCCCGTGGCCACTTCTCCGGTGGCCAGTTCTCCGGTGGCTACTTCTCCTACACCCGAGCCAACCGGGGTTGTTGGGAAAACAGCCTTGAGTGACGTTTTGTTCTATGGAACCAGCTGATGTGGGAATAAGCTGAGATTCTCACGTGAGTTAGTTTCAATAGACATCTACTATCAGTTCAGTTCCCAGTGACACAGACAAAAATAGGTTGCACGTTATGCAGGAAAAACTCGAAGCTGAGTTCAGAAAACTTCTGTACGGCATGAAGAATAACAACTGTTTTACGTAGGTGTGTGTCGGAAGAGGGGGAGGGGGGGGTCATGGGCGCCCATAGATTAGTTTTCAGGATGGGACAAACATAAATTATAAAATATGAAGTATACAAACACCATACTCAAATTTCTTTCCAGTGTCCCTTCTTGTTATCTAAGAGTTGTCACCACATTCACCACACACAAATTTAACTGAAAACAGACCTAAAATTTGCATAAAAAATGGCGGATAAATGAAATTAAACGGCGTGTTAGGACAATAATGAAATATTTTTATTGTTCTCTTGATCCTTTTCCCTCAAAACAAATTTCTGGAAAAATTTTTGCGAAATCTTTGTCGAACAGTGAATTGCTTCTTCAAAGAATAATATATTTTTCATTTTTTCACTTTTCATACTTTTACACGCGGTACTTGTATAAGCTGTTCTCCAACACGCAATGGGAAATTTAATTACTACTTTCTACTGTAAATTTCCACTTTTTCTGAACATTCCCTACGTTTTTCCTATTTTCACTGATCACTAGTAATTTTTCCTGTAGAACTTCAACCGAAAAAAATCGGTAATTAGAATTAGTGTAATCGAGAAATCTCTGTAGTATCTTCCAAGAACTGAAAGGGCATTTCCGGGGAGGGTAAATGCCCCATCTTGCCCCCCCCCCTCCCTATATGGGCGCCAGTGAGCCCCGTAGAACCAGCCGCCTCTGGTCAGTGGATTTCTATGTATGACTAACTAACGAACTTTCCTCTCAACTAACTGCGACCTTCCGTTTAAGCCTAAGGTGCTGTAAACTGAGTGTGCTCGATCACACAGTAAGTACCCGCGCTCGTGTCCCTTTTCGAAATAGTATGAATTCTCTTATCAGGTAACTGCAAACCCCATCTAATTTTATAACCCTAATATATGTACTGTAAATGTATTCTTTGTCGGAAGGCACTTTCATGCAACGTCTGGCCTCCTTGACTGCTGTTAAAACAATGTCAAAATGATCATGATCATATGTAGAGGATTTTAGGAAAGGAGTGTCTGACCCCAGGTCTTAAACAACCCTTAGAAATAGGAAACTGGGAGATTTGGGCTAGAGCGCTCGATAGGAAAGTGACACGGAAGCGAAGTAGAAAGGGAGAGGAAGACGCCCTTATTTATTACCGGGGGGGGGGCAGTACCCGGGGTCCGACGGCTTAACGTGCCCATCCGACGCACTGCGGGTATTTATGGAAGCGAAGTAGAAAGGGGGAGGAAGACGCCCTTATTTATTACCGGGGGGAGACGCCCTTATTTATTACCGGGGGGGGCAGTGCCCGGGGTCCGACGGCTTAACGTGCCCATCCGACGCACGGCGGGTATTTAGTCGATCGAGCGTTCGTACCTGCCTGGGATCGAACCTGAGGCCCTTCCCGTGGCAGTCACGAACGTTGCCCACTCGGCCACCCGCGGCCCACAATGCCAAAACCAAAGCTAATGTTTATTTAGTCTAACGTTAACAACGGGATCATATGCAGCGCCTTCAACGTGGTTGCACGGAACTAAACGTGACGCATTCGTCATTTAACACTAGCTGAGTATGAGGAAATTCGCGCTGAGCTTCAGAACGGATGGCGGAATTGCAATAGCGTATTTTTACAGTGTTCCGTCTTCCCCAGCAAAAGAATGGCCGATGGCCTACCTGTTTTACCCGATAGCTGTTTATGAATAAGAGGGCTACAAAGATATGGCTGGTTTTACGCATTATATTACTTAATATAGGAACAGTGAATATTGCTTGTTCAGTACGACAATTACAGCACAAGGAAACATATATATTTCTGGTAAAACACTTACGCAATATCTCGAACAAAATTTCAGTTTCCAGTTCACGGCTCTGGGAAAACACGAGCAAATGGAGTGAGACGCATGAAGTTAATATTGAGCATGCGCGGCGGTACGCAGTTCTGCCCTAAATAAGCCTGTCGACCGTAAAAACGCAGTAGAAGATTTCAGAGCAGATCAACACCTGCTGTTACCGTTTCTTAGTAAACTTTCGTCTTCATCTTCTCAATTTTTTTTCCCAGGAAGCCGGTTCAAATGATATATCTTAATCACTAAAAGATTTATGTGTCCAAAAAAAATGACCATTTTAAATGGAATGGAACTTCATGATCAGAAAGACCAGTAGAGAAGTAACGGAATGTAATTAGTAAGTCGCCAGAAAATACACGGCTGCCCTTTTGAAAAGAAATTTTAGGCGTTAGGGTTTGTCAGTGGGCTGAATCACGGACATCTAGTGCTTAGGCGATATCTCCGTGACGTCATAACCTGCCCCCAAGATCTCTTCGAATTCTGGTTGACTAGTGTATAGTGTAGATCTCCACCGTAGGCTGTGACGTCATATAAAGCTAGCGCCCAGGCTCAGAGTATATCTTAACACTGACTGAGCACCTTTAATAATTTCTTAACTTGTATTTCTATGTTATTTTATTGGCGTTCGAAGATTAGTTTTCAGGATAGGGCAAACAGAAATTGTAACTGCAAATGACATGTACAAACAGTTTATCAAAATTTCCACTGTTCGTTCTTCTTATATAACCCGTTTGCACCGCATACATAGCACATAAATTAAATAGAAACCCAGAAGACCTAAATGCTACATAAAAGTGATAGATAAATTAAATTTGAAAGCTTATTGAAACAATAAGGAAATTTCTTTGTTGTTGGCTTGCGTCTTTTGGCTATATGTGTGCTGTGCGCCACGAAACCCCAAACGATTACCTAATCGGCCATCAAGGAGAAAAAAAAAAATACATTTAAGACAAAGTTCAGGGTAAAAAATCTTCTGGAGATCTTGTCCAGCAATCAATTGTTTCCTCAAAGTTTTCGTTTCACAGATTTAATTTCTCCGCCTTTCATGCTTTTCTGTACCTGTGCGTATGAACTCTGTTCTCTAAAATTCAATACAAAAATTCAACATTACTACCTTCAGCTGTAAATTTTCACTTTTTATACTGTAAATTACCAACGTTTTTCCTATTTTTACTGTAAACACACGCATCCAGAAGTTCAACAGAAAAATTAGCAATCAAAATTAGTGTTATTGCGAAAATATTTATAGTACCCATAAAGAACTAAAATGACATATACAAATTTCCAGGGGAGGGCAAATGCACCGCCTCTTGCCCTCTTCCTATGTTATCCCAGTTAGGTTGCTCTATTCCATTTCTAAATTTCATTTTTCCATCACAAAAGGTTTCCATAATCATTAAAACTTGACCCCCCCCCCATCCAAAAATAAGTAAATAAAAACATCTGCAAAGAATGCTTTGCTGAGGCCTACGTAACTTGGTTTAGAGAAATGCGTAAAATGCGCAGAATTTTTAAGAAGAAATAACGTAAGTTTTACACCTGTATCGCGGATAATTTGTGAGAAACAAAAGTCAGGGGATCTTATAATTTAAACATATTTCTTATGATACGAGCGTAATTTACCAGCAGTGCTATAAGTTTCGTCAGCGACAGTTGAAGATAAATGCAAGTCACAAGCGGCAGGTAGCAATGAGCATGCAGTTTTTTTTTTTTTTTTTGTTGTCGACACCTGATGAGGTCAAGGTCTTGCGGAAGCGAGTGACAAGTTAAATCAACAGGAACATATCAAGGGAAATTTTTCCGGTGATTATGGTGCAACAAAATTCCGGTTGTGACCACAGTGGGTTTGTTCAAGGAAGCACCTCGAAAACACAGCCTGATACCACATACGTTCCGGAGAGCATATCTGCAACCTAAAGAAAACAAACGAATACGTAAGTTGCGAAGCATTCCAGGATAGCAGGGGAATATTCCAGAAACATTTCAGTACAACTGGATATTGATTTACTGACGCCACGTATTTGGAGGATTTTCACCTTGGAAATTGTTTACATGAACAAATAACTTGCAAGGTTGGGGTTTTTTTCTTGGGGGGGGGGGGGTGCATGTATATGGGTATCCCTACGCCGGAAGGAAATTCTGTGTTAGTAATAGACAGGAAAACTTTGTTTACGCTTGCGTGTATCAGGTTGAAAAAGAATTTTTTTCATGAGTAAAACTATGTGGAAGACTTGTGAGCCGTCCATAGGGGTTTGTCCAAAAAATTCAAGGTGGAGATGTGTTGGAAAAGATTGGTGTGGTGGGAGGCGGGGGGGGGGGGGGGGGTGAAAAAATTTGGAGGATATTAGATCAAAGCAAATTTTTCGATGGCTGAAAATTTTTATAGATAAATATTTAGGATTTTAATCTAGGACTAAAAATGTGGAAAATTCTTCAAAAATGAAGAACTGTTGAATATTTTATAACACACATACACACACACACACACACACACACACATGTATAAACTTCAAATAAACAAAATAAAGAATAAAAAATATTGCGTTCCAGTAAAAGATACTTCAAGGTAATTCTGAGGAATTCATAAAAATTAGTAAATTATAACTGAAAGAACAAGTACTTAAAAATGAAAAAGTGTGTATATTTTTTATTGGCTTCTTACCATTCGTCAGAGACGAATCCGGGTTCGAATCCTGGTGAGGAATGGATTATGTGTTTGTTTTACGGCACTCACTGGCTCTCTCCCTTCCCTGGAACCAATGACTCTAAGTTAGGGACGGACGACTGCTTATAACCCATCGAGTTGCTCACAGTGGTCGTTAAATTCCCTCAAACAAACAAAAATTATGTGATAAGGTCCGAGGAAATTTAGACGGTGTTGGGGGTTGTGTATAAACTCCAGGCCATGTATACCAGAGAATAGAAAATGTAACAGCTTACTTCATTAATTCACAGCGGAACAACTTACGGCAACTATTGTCAACCAACAAAAAGCACAAGGTTGAATCAAACCAAGGGGCCCGGCCCAGTGGTCAAGTGGTCAGAGGTATTTATGCCGGTACTGGGCTGATATTTAAGTCTCCGGTGGAAACTTGTATCAGCTCAACAACACCAGTCAATGATAATTTTGTTGTTTACTTTTGTTTGTCATAGGCTTTGTTTCGTATATTTTGAATCAAAGTAAATAATAATAATAATAATAATAATAATGATAATAATAAAACTGGTGTGCATTACTTTAAAGTCAGGCAAAAATATCCATATAACTATGTCCCATAATTTACAGTGCCTGACGAGAACAGAAACATAAATACAGTATAATATAAGCTCACACACGAAAGTAAAAACTAACAAATAGGCGTTTAATATCCCCTACGTCTAGTGTGGTGGACTTGTTGGTTCCCGAAAAAGTGCATTGTATAATAAATAAAGCCCTGTTTTCTCCGGCGGCTCGTTTCTCATCCTACTCCAGCCTGCTACTCTGGAGTTTACAATTTGGAATTACCAACCAAGATTTCATGGAATTACCTCCCGGATGTCCTTCTGCAGTATGCGTATCGATTTCAGAGCTCCAATACTATCCGGATTCAAGGATTATCGTTTTGTATTTGGTCGGTAAAAAAAGAAAACATAAGATAAATCAAAATAAAAGAAGGGGAAATTCACCGTTACAACTGTTTTCTCACAAATATTTTTAAACTCTCATGGTACCAAGGCGCAGTACACAATTCACCCTAGAATCAAACTGACGGTGATCTAGGAAGAGAGATGTGTTTCCTGGCTGCTTTCTTTTACTCCATTTGTTTATTTTTTTTTTCAGGTGATATTTCTACAAGCTACAAGTTTCATTATTTATCTTTTCAAACGTGCTGATCTATACTGTAGAATCAATAGCTTCACTAAACTTCGCCAAAGTAAAAAATAACAAATAGTGTTATTGCGAAAATAGCATTCAAATCTCGCTGTTACAGGGCTAGATTCTTCATAAGGGTCGTACTTGCTCTCCTAAACATCAGATGCACAGAATTATTGATTGGATCTCAAAATATTTTGAATAGTTGTTTTAGAGAGCAAATTTTTTTATTGTGGGTAAGGAAGTCCAACACAGCTCTCCATGCATCCAATCTGTAACTCATTAAATATTGATACAAATAGAAATCATGTTGTAGGAACTTCACTCCTCTCTCTCTCTCTCTCTCTCTCTGTCTTTCTCTCTCTCTCTCTCTCTCTCTCTCTCTCTGTCTCTCTCTCTCTCTCTTTCGCTCTCAAATTTCGCCAATATTCTTCATAAGAGTTGTACCTGCTCACCTAAACTTCAAGTACACGGTATTATTTATTGAATTTCAAAGTATTTTGAATAGCAGCTTTAGAGTGTAATTTTTTTCATTGTGTGTAAGCAAATCCTACCCACCTCTGCATGCATCCAATCTGTAATTCATTAAATATTTAATCAAAGTAGATTCATCCAATCTGTAACTCATTAAATATTTATACATGTAGGAACTTATTCCCTCCCCCTGTCCTCTCTTCTCTCTCTTTCTCTCTCTCTCTCTCTCTCTCTCTCTCTCTCTCTCTCTCCCTCTCTTTCTCTCTCATCTGTTTGTTCTTCTACATTTGTCGTTTACTTCCCTGTAAGGCAGCTAAGTTTTCGATGATTCATTCGTTTCAATTTTATAGGTATTGTATTTGGAACAGAAAATAACCATATTTAAGACGAAACTCATGTCTCATCTCGAACCCTGCTCTCAGCGCAAGAACTTATCATTCAAATCTCGCTGTTACAGGGCTAAATAACTCTTGTCTAACTCTTGTCGTTGTCTAAACTCTTGTCGCTGTTACAGGGATAAATAACTCTTGTCTAACAGCCAATCATATTTTTCATTTTTGAAGGTGAAGAAAAGTATGAAAACAACTTTATTTTTTTATCACTGTTGCACAAATATTTTAGGAAGACATAGTATATCGTTATGTAAATACGTTACGACACACACACACACACACACACACACACACAAAAGCGCACGTAGAACTTCATTTATTCGACTCTAAAATTAAACTCGTGACATAAAACACTCATTGCAAATATTTTTAGTCAAAATATAGCCCCAGCATCTGCAAAATTCTTATTACAAGACATATTGTTTAAAACGTTATAGCACCCATTTTCAGTGGTACAAAAAAGAAAACAATCAACCATTTATGAAAAGCATTGTAAGACCACCTGTCCTCTCTGTGAACGGGAACGGCTGCTATTAGGGCTGCAGGTCTACTTTGAAAACATCCGGCAAGAAAACTTCAAGTCATTACACGCGTTTTTTGGTCAACACTTAGCGCTCAACAACGAAATATTAAAAAAACAAAACTTCAATGTATTGTCGAAGAAATCATAGACAGTAGCACTTAGCTTCAGGAAAATGTAAATGGCATTTTATGATTAAAATACGCAAATATGAAAGCCTCGACAATGTTTTTTTTCTTTTCTGTGTTATTTAAGTCGTGTGAGTGAAATAATTCATAAACTTGAAATTTTCCTCTTACGAAAGTAAATGTAATCTGAGATATGACGTTTGTGCAGGTGTTTGAGGAAATCTCGAAAATACCGTAAAAAATGATGATGATAATAAGGGCTGCATGAAAAAATAAGCGGCTTGTTTTGTTCACCCACGAACATGTTATTTCCTTTGTTCAATTCGCTGGATTTTTTCGCTGTCCAATAAAAACCTCATGTTACTATTTCTCAATTTTACTGAAGCATTAAAATGTCATTATGGCTGCTTCTTGGGCAACCGCTGGATTTTGAGTAAAATTACCCTGTCCTTGTTGAATAAGTGACGTGGCTTTCATATTTGTCCTTAAAATTCTCGTAGACTGCAACGCAGATAACACTTTCTGAAAACTGAAAGTTCTCACTCTTTCTACAGAGGATGTTCAGACATCTTTAGAACGATTTTTCAGCAATATAATTAATGTTTAAAACAAAATTATTTTTTCTTAAATGTTCCATCTGATAGCCCTTTCTCTTGAATATGAACCTACATCTAGATTTTCAAAATAACACGACACTTCTTAAAATTGGTAGTGGTGCTTTATTCCATTTCTCTTCCACTGCTTTCCATAGTCCAATCATTGTTTTAGGTCTGCGTTTAGAAAGCGCTCTGTTTAGCAGTCCGAAGACACAATAGTCCATTGGTGACATATCAGGGGACTTAGAAGGAATATGGCCAACAGGTATAGACTTGACACCCGTCTCTTTTTTCATTTTTTCAAGAAATAGAGTGGTGGATTTGGATGCATGAATTTATCCTGATGGGTTTCTACTCTTTGAAGGCTCTGTGGATAAAGGAATGGCATTTCTACTTTGAATATCGGAGTTAAAACATTACTTTGGTAATACGTACAATTTATTTTAGCGTTCTTTTCAACTTCTCTTAACTTTAACTTTCACATTGTACGAGAAACCAGCAATGATCACGAATTCTTTACTGAAACTTTCTTTGGATTCTTGGAACCAAGTTTGTCAGTCTTTTCTGCCCTTTTGCGATAGTAAATCGTCTTTTCTTTGTTACAGTTGTTTAGACAGATCTATGCTTCATCAATAGTCAAAATAAATTTCCATCTGTCTTCGGCTAAGTGATTTTCAGTGAAAATCCTCCAAATGTGGCGTCAGTGAAAAAACAAAGACACCGCTCTTTCCACATTTTAGCAACACATAGCAACCGAAAAATTGTTATTCGGTCACCGCTGGGGACTCGAATCCCAGATCTCTCGATATCTAGCCCAGCGCGTTAGCCTTACCCCACGGTGGGCAACAACCCACGGCGCTATGTGTGTTTTTCGGTCAGCATCTGATATCATAAATCCATAAGATGAGCTCAGCTACTGAGACGTCTCCATCTGGTGGGCCGTAACGACCGAAAAATTTTCACTTAGGATCTCGCCCTTTGGATTTAACTGCTGTAATTAATATTCACTGAAGTGCCAGAAAAACTGGTGCAGACGAGCTTATGCAAAATACATAGCAACGTCACCTATGCGCGTACTCGGTTGCATCCGCCAGTGCGTATATAAAGCGATATACATCTTTGTCAGCTGTCGGAGCTGTTTTCGGCATAAGAATGACAAGTAATAATGATTTAAGCGATTTTAAACGCGGTGTCATAGTTGGCGCTCGTGAGATGGGCCATAGTATTTCGGAGGTAGAAAGGAAGTTCGTACTCTCACGGACGACCGTTGCGAGGGTGTACCATGACTACAAGAATTCCGGCAAAGCCTCCAACCTACGATGCCAGTGTGGCCGTAAAAAGACATTGGGTGAACGTGACCATCGTCGGCTGTCAAGAATCGTTTCACGCGATAGGCGTGCAACACTCTCCCAGGTATCATCGGAATTCAATGCTGGAGCCTCAACAAGCATCAGCGTCCGGACTGTGCAACGTACCCTGCACGATATGGGCTTTGGGAGCCGACGCCCAACTCGAGTCCTCTTGATGGGTCCACGACACAGAGCTATGCGCCTCGCTTGGGCATGGCAACTCCGCCACTGGACACTTGATGACTGGAAACAAGTAGCCTAGTCTGACGAGTCGCGTTTCCTACTGAATCGGGCAGATGGAAAGATTCGTGTGGGGCGCAAACCCCATGGATCCCGCCTATCAACAGGGAACTGTACCGGCTGGTGAGGGGTCCGTAATGGTATGGGGTGTATTTAGCTGGACTTTACTGGGAACCTGGTACGTCTACAAACGTTTGTGACCGGCCAACGCTATATGCGCATCCTTTCTGACGAGGTACATCCGTTCATGTGCTGCATTCATGCTGATGGGTTGGGTCTGTTCCAACAGGACAATGCACCTCCACACAAGTGTCGGGACGCCACACTATGGTTAGAGGAGCATTCATCTGAGTTTCGGGTGTTACCATTCCCACATAAGTCCCCAGATCTGAACGTGATAGAACACATTTGGGATGCCATGCAACACGCTATCGAACACAGGAGTCCGAGACTTCGGAATACACCCGAATTGTGGAACGCTCTGCAAGAAGTATGGTGTGCATTGCCTACAGCATATTTCCAGAAGCTAGTGCAGTCCATGCCCCGCCGCATTTCAGCAGTCCTGCGCTCCAGTGGGGGACCTACCAAGTATTGGACTTGTGTACCAATTTTTCTGGCACTTCAGTGTATATAGCCAGTGCAGTTACTGCCCACCAGATGGAGACGTCTCAGTAGCAGAGCCCATCTTACGGATTTATGATGTCAGATGCTGACAGAAAAACACACATAGCTCCGTGGATTGTTGGCCACCGTGGTGTAAGGCTAACGCGCTGGGTTAGATATCGAGAGATCTGGGATTCGGATCCCCAGCGGTGACCAAATAACAATTTTTCGGTTGCTATGTGTTGCTAAAACGTGGAAAGAGCGATGTCTTTGTTTATTCATATTTAAGTGATTTTCATGAAGAAGTCTTCACCGTGTTCTGCTCTCAGCCACGTGCCTAGGCAAAAAGGCAGCAAACGTTATGTTTTTTGCTTTTTTATTTTCAAATTCAAATCTTTGTTTATTACCTTGTTTATAGTTGATACAGAGTTTTTCAAAGACCTGGCGATTGCTCTCCGTGTCGGTGAATTTTCTTTTAAAACCACATACCTTACTTTTGAAATACAGTAGTCGTAAAAGTACGTATCTTCTTTGGGTATTCGTTTGTTCTTTTTCCTGTTAAAAGCAATGCTTGACGACTTTCCCCTCTATTATTAATCATGTTGCTTATTTCACATTCATAAATATTAATTTCATGATTTCACAACGTTTTTTAGTTACAGAATACGAATATTTCTCTTCGTAAAGAGCAAAAAACATAACCTTCTATCCCCAGCTTGTTTATGAACGCAATTTTCTTAGCAGACGATATTTAACTGCAGCAGATATTTCTTTCGTATTCATCTAACACGCTGTTGCTAGTTTCAATTATTTGAACTTCTTTGTATTCTGTAATTTCTTATCAGAAACGTTCTAAAAATATGTGAACATCTTTTGTAATTTTCATTTTTTTCATCCCTGGGCAGGTGGAGTAGGTCCAAAATTTTGCAATCTAGACCCCGCCGTCACCCGTACTTATACCTCAAAATACAACCATGAGAAGATTGTTTTAAACATCTTAAAGGTGGTTCCACCTAAAATCTCTACCTTGTGTTTCCAATGGTAAAATTTCTTTACATATTTTCTTCGCAATTAATGCATTCCCAAGGATGAAAATTTGCACATCGATAAAACTTACTTTAAGTTATAGCATGGGTTACTTAATACTTGCTAAAACATAACCATAATTAAGCAATTCAGCATTTGTTTGTCTACTGACGTCATCAATGTACAGGTCGCGCCATCTATGAACAGGTCTAAACATTACTCAAAGAAAAATGATTGATTTTTAATATAATTATGGTTGTGTTTTAGCAAGTAGTAAATATCCCATGCTATAACGTGTAAATTTTCATCCTTGGGAATACATTGGGAATACATTAATTGCGAAGAAAATATGTTTAAAGAAGTTTTACCATTGGAAACATAAGGCAGAGATTTTTTTTTTTTTTGCTTGGAGGTTTAACGACCACCGTGAGCAACTCAATGGGCTATAAGCAGTCGCCCGTCCCTAATTTAGGGTCACTGGTTCCAGGGAAGGAGAGAGCCAGTGCCGTAAGACAAACACAACATCCATGCCTGACCGGGATTCGAACCCGGACCCCTTACGGACGAATGATCAGAGGCCAGCGCCTTAGACCACTGCGCCACCGGGGCGGCCAGAGATTTTTGGTGAAACCACCTTAATTAAATTATGCCGTATACAGACTGTATTAGTTGACTACCCTAACACAATGATTCTGTTAACCATTCACCGTTTCAGGCAGATAGTCGTAGCGTGATCAAAAAATTGGGTATAAGTATAAACCGATATTTTTCTTGGGGGGAGGGCACGAATAAATGTAACGTGATGTTTGGCACGAAAAAATGTAAACTGATGTTTTCCTGGGGAGGGGGGGGGGCAGTTCTTGGAAAGAGTTTCCCAGTAAATGTCACGAAATTTGGCTCTTTTAAAGGCATAACATCATTTTTTTGTTTTGCATTACTCTTACACTCTAAAGCAGCTACTCAAAATTTTGACCGTGATGTCATGGACTCCTGTCATTTTCCTGATTCACAAACCTCTAATTACCAACATCAATGCAACAAAACATGTAAAGCGGTGCAAAGCACATAAAAACTTGGATGATAAAGACTGGCAACGTGCAGTCTGGTCTGATGAATCGTGTTTCAGATTTTTCCCCACTACTGGTGGAGTTGGAGATAACCTACAAAAGCGTATCACTCCGATTGTTTCGTTCCGACTGTGTGACGTACTATAGAGACGAATCACGTGTCAACACGACAAATCTGCAGTGGTACATTTCATACGTGTAGCTTAGTTGGGAGAGCAACTTACTCCGGCAACTTACTTACTTGAGGGGGCGCGAGTTCGATCCCCGTCACGGACAAACTTGTGCTTTCACATTGGCGCCCGAACGTAAAAATGGATCTACCGGCCGTTGCGTTCTTCGAAAAAAGGTGTGATGTTTGTTCCACACATCGTCTGGAATTAATGAAGAATTCTTACTTCTCTTCAAAAAAAAAGTTAAGATGGAGAGGATGTGACGTGCTACAGAGGTGTATCACGTGTCAAGACGACAAAAGCTGCAGGGATACATTTCGTCAGTGGAACTTAGTTGTTGAGATCAACTTGCTCCGGAGAGACGGAGCGCGGGTTCGATCGCCGACACGGACAAACGTGTGTTTTCACAACTGTCAAGAATGGAGGTGGATCTGTGATGCTATGGGGTGCCACATCATTGCATTCCTAAGGGGTCTTGGTTATTTTGAAGGGTAGTGTCGCATCACAGTTCCAGTAATAGTGAAATGTGCCTCATCTGACCACATGATAGCCCACGGTCACAGGCTGTCAGCCTCCACTGTGGCCAGGAATGGAAACTGGAAGAACGACACCCAACTTTTTTTTTTTTTTTTTTTTTTTAGATTGGGGGTTTAACGACCACCACGAGCAACTCATTGGGCTGTAAGTAGTCGCCCGTCCCTAATTTGGAGTCACTGGTTCCAGGGAAGGAAGAGAGCCAGTGCCGAAAGACAAAAAAAAAAAAAAAAAAAACCCTCCATGTCTCACCGGGTGATGGCGCAGTAGTCTAATCGCTGGCTTATGACCATTCGTCCGCGATGGGTCCGGGTTCGAATCCCGGTGAGACATGGATGTTCCGTTTGTCTTAAGGCACTGGCTCTCTCCCTTCCCTGGAACCAATTGCCCTATATTTGGGACGGGCGACTGCTTATAGCCCATTGAGTCGCTAAACCTCCAACAAGAAAAAGATTGCATCACATGCGTTCTGTACGATAGTTCTTGCATCACACGAGCAAATTTTGTCCTGAAACGTTTGTGCTGTCAACAATCAGTAAATTCATCCATTGTCTATTCCTTTTTTGCATCTGAAGCGCCGTTGTTCCCCTAGCGGAGATATTTTCAACTATCTTTTCCCCGCTAAATCGTTTCCCTGTTCCTACAATCAGCTACCAACCAAGTTTCGTCGCGATATCTCCATGTATCACTTTTCTAGACATCCGAGAATAAGATACTTATTTTATAACCACTCAATATACTTTTCGCAGTCAATATGCGGTCATTATTTTCTGCACCTGCACAATCAACACCATAAGGAAAATTCTCGCGTGCATTTATCAATCTGTTAGTTATTTTTATTAGTCGTTTCGTGAGCTCGTAATTGAATGAATGACAACCATTAAGTTAATTGCCGTTGAGAAAGAAATATTGATTGAAATACTTTCACCTAGTACATCTTGGGAATGAGTGTCAATGACCAAAACTGGAGAAAAACTCGTTGATTGCTATTGACGGCATCACCGGAAGAATCGGAACGCGCTGATCTTCTTCACAAGGCTCACAGCATTCCGACCAAAACTTTTCTGAAAGACACTGCCGGTTATTCCCAGGGCAACATTCTTTGAGTCAGTAACCCAGGTCATGACATGTAAACATTCAAAAGACCTCACGTCGTTTATTTTGCAGTATTTGACACCGTCGCCATTACCATTCGCAGCAAATATTCAACCGTGAATTTCAATTGGAAGAAAACCCTCGGGCGTGGAGAAACTCTAACTACTATGCATTTAAAAACTGGGTGATTACGTTGATATCTTCTCACGTCATTATTTATCTGGATACGTAAGATTCGTATTCATTAGAAAAAAAGGGGGATAAAAGGTGCATATTTTTTTGAGCAATCACGTCATTTACGCAGCTTCATGTAGCGTGAAGGATTGAAATGAACTTGATTTGCTTGAATGAAGTCTGAAATATTGTCTCGCGTTTCGACAAATGGGCATTACACGTGTACAAGGGTAACGCTTCAAGAAGCAGGTAATGAACAACTTATCCTTACTCCTAATCAAATTTATGTATTAGAGCTAAGAAAAGGTGGTATTGAAAATTCAAACCGTGAACGATAAAAAATGAAAAAATGAAAATGAAACATCTAGACGCGCCAGCATTTCTTGTGATGCACAAATGTGAAAAGGAAAAAAACATATCACGCAAAAATATTTTTTTCATCATGTTCATGAAACAGAATTCTAAACTAATTTAATGCACCAAGGGGAAATCATTTGATTCATGCAACGCCAGTGTTTGCCACATTGACAAAAACTGAGTTCTGTAAATGCTTGTGTAAAAATAACGCGGAACGAAGCAAATTCAAATCTATGCACACAGATTTTTTTTCTAGCTATTTCATTTAAATTCCGCAATTGAACTTGATTTGGTTTTGATTGCCAGTTTTGATTTCCACAGTTTTTTTTATAGGAATTTCGCAAAAAAAAAAAAAAAAAAAAAAATTTGGAAAAATGCTGCAAGAACTAGTGGGGTAATGGAAAGACTGTTTTTTCGAGGCATTGTCTTCATACCTGATAACTCCATATTTCTTTCACGTTCCATTTATATTAAAAAACGTACAGTTTGTGGATGTTTCACAAAACACTACCACTTTATTTACTCTAACTTTTGAAGTTATGATTTTTTTAATGATAGCTGTAACCAAAAGATATCTAATTTCCGTTCAGTTCTCTCCCAAAAGAAACTGAAAGTACTGTACTGAGTGAATTACTTACTTAGTAAATTCAACCTTCTCCCCAAATATAACAAATTAAATAAACAAGAAAGATGGCACCAACTTTTCGTGTTGTAATGAGAACGTCTTTTGAAAATTCGCTATTACACAGTGGGTGAGTCGAAAGTTTTGCAATATTTGCATAAACCCATGTGCTGCGGCGGATATGTCTTGTGTTTAAAATTACTCTTTTTTTTTTTTTTTTTTTTTTAATTGGAGGTTTAACGACCACCGTGAACAACTCAACGGGCTATAAGCAGTCGCCCGTTCCTAATTTAGGGTCACTGGTTCCAGGGAAGGAAGATAGCCAGTGCCATAAGACAAACACAACATCCATGCCTCACCGGAATTCGAACCCGGACCCTTTGGGACGCATGATCAGAAGCCATTGCTTAAACCAATGCGCCCCCAGGGCGGCGTAAACTGCATAGTTCACGCTGCTCACTGCAGTCAGTCAAAAGGGATATAAAGTGATAGTCGCTGCTGTGAACAGCATCGCCCGTCGTCGTTCTCTCTGTTGTTGGGTCCCCTAAAAGATGAACAGCCACGATCAGCTAGTCAGGGATATTTTGTATTACGAGTTTGAACTCCGCCATAATGCTTCTCAAGCAACGCGAAACATTTGTCATGCGTAAGGGAAGATTCCGTGAACCACAGCACCGAAACCAGATGGTTCAAGAAATTTCGCTCAGGTGACAGAAACCTCGACGATCAGCTAAGGTCAGGTTATGCCCCGAACCGTGGATTTGGAGGCCGTGCGCCAGGCCGTAGAGACAAATCCGATAACCTGCACTCGGAAATCAAAAGGCAAGCTGGGCATATCACAGACCACCGTGGTTCGTCGCTTTCAGGACCTCAGCAAGGTTTACAGGAGCTGCCGCATTGTCCCTCATGAACTGAGGCCAGCTGAAGCAAACCGCCGAGTGGAAGTGTGCACGAAACTCCTAGAAAACCCGCGCGATGTACGTTTCATCAAGAGAATTGTTACGTGCGATGAAAAGTGGGTCTGTTTTCGTAATCCTAACACACAACGGCAGTGGTTGAGCCCAGACCAGCATCCTGAGCCTGTTGCCAAACGTGGGCGCTTCGAGCACAAGGTGATTCTCTGTGTCTGGTGGAATTTCGAGGGGATAATCCATTACGAATCATAAATCCATTATGAATTGTTCCAGACGGTCGGACCATCAACGCGAACCTCTACTCTGAACAGTTGGAGAGGATGTATGCCGTTTTGGAGGAGAAGTACCCGGCACTTGTGAACAGAAAACACGCTCTCTTACAGCAGGACAATACCGAGCGAACAACCCGGGCAAAACTCCAGAAATTTGAAGGCATCGAACTAATGCCACACCCAGCATACAATCCGGACCTTACCCAGTCGAATTATTACTTGTTCTGGTCCATGGCCCACTTCCTTCACGAGTGGCACTTAAACAATCAGGAGGAGGTGGCAGCTGGGGTGAAGGGGTTCTTCGCCTCGAAGGGCAAAACCTGGTACCTCCGCAAAATTGAAGAACTGGCAGACTGATGGCTAAAGACGGTCGGTGGAACACGATGGCTATACTCTGAATGGTAGTCATCTTTCGTCGTAAAGGTACGTATGAAGACATAAAGTGAACCAAGTAATGCAAAACTTTCGACTCACCCTTTGTATTTTTTGTTCATTATCAACGCGATTGCAATCTCTTTCGGCCATCGCGCATGCTCTATAGCGAGGAACAACTTGTGTGACCCTCTCTGCTCCCTCGAAATTACTAGTCCTCTTGACAGACAAAGCCAACATACGGTTCTCTTTGTGAATGATGACTGTGGAGAAAATTTGTCGATTCTTTCCTTTTCACATCAGTGTGGGAAGGAATGCTTTTAAACCAGCTTTCTGAAGCGAACAGAATGAATAGGTGGATGGGATAAAAAAAATGTCGCATACCCGGTGGATGAGTGGTACGAGGCGAGGCGCGGGCTCCTAACCATTCGACGGAGATGGGCGCGCATTCGAAAGTCCAGGATGCGGCATGGTCGCTGCTGTGCCTTCCTGGTGGTTCTGGCCCTTCCCCCCCCCCCTCTCTAGAACCAGTGTCCCTAAATTAGGGTAGGGCGACTGCTTCTGGCCCTTAGAGTTCTGCTCCTAGTAGCTGTTTAGCAACGAAACGAAAAATGTATGAACATATGCATGTCATTTTTGCGTCAAAGCAACCTATTTACGTCAAAAGAAAAACAAAAAACATAATCCATTAGGCTGTTTTTGTTTTGTTTTTCTGTACACTGTAAAAAATAAGTGGTGAGAATACACAGAAAATTTCTGAAAATAACGTGCAGCAAAGTCACCGGTAGGTGTCCGTCTTCTTCAGAAATTTCCGTTTTTAAAAGTGGCCGTTTATTTTAACTTCCGCATTTTCACAGATTTGCCGTAGTAAAAAAAATTCCATTTCAGGTTTTCTGGTATTTAAACTGAAACGGCCCGACATTTTTCAGCCCTTTCCCCAGAAACTCCTTCCGCTGCAGTCAGGATCGAACTCCCGTCGTTTGGGTATAGGTTCAACAGCTGACGCACGCCATTAACCACTGAGCCACAAACGCTCGGGAGTTCCAATCACGTACAGCGTAAAACAAATTGCGCGACAAATTTTTTTCTTTTTTGTCATTAATGCGAGTGATTTAGTCATTTTATTTTCTGTTGGGGCTTATTATTTTTCTGAATAGGTTTGTAATATATTTTATTTTTTTCTGTAGGACTTTTCACAAATTAATTATTTTCCATCATGATTTTTCGAAGCAACAAAATGCTTTACAACTTGATATTTTTAAATTTACAATGACTTTCAGTTATCTTTTAAAAGGCGAAATGTACTTTTTAATAGTATTATATCTAACAAAAAAAAAAAAAAAAAAACCTTCTACATATAAAATTTACTCTTGATAACTACAATAGCTTTTGTCTTAAGTTGTCCAAAGACTGATACATAGGCATCATATAACCATCTGTTCAATAAGTTAAGTACACGATTTCTTACAGTAACATTACACATATAATATACACTGGTGTGCAAAAATTAAGGACAAAGAGGAGAAATTAGCATAACAGCAGAACGAGCAGGCAGAACGGACCGAAAGACCACTCAGCAGATAGACTAAGATCTGATACGGTAGGGCATGCGCATATATGCAGCATGAGGTAGGGGGGTCGGAAGGGTATAAAGCACACGGGCGGTGTACGCTCAGCAATTCGGTGAAAGCTATTGCTCGGTGTACATCGGTTTGAACGACGTCGAGTTGCTGCAACCGTGTGATATAACCAACAGGCAATCCAGTAGACGACATCTCGATGACTTTACCAGAGATCGCGTCATTGGGAAGTTGGAAGAAGGTCGAAGTGTGACTAGTGTGGCCGAGGAGTTTGGGATCGCTCACGGCAACGTTTCAAGAGCTTGGAGAGCATTTCAAACGACAGGAACAGCTGTCCGAGAGTTTAGGATTGGTAGTCCACGAGCAACCACGGCGGCTGACGACCGGTATATTGCCCTACAGGCGAGAAGAGACAGACGGCAGATAGCGGGAGAAATCGCAAGGCACATGCAACAGACAACTGGACGTCTGTTATCGCGTTTTACCGTGGCCAGGAGGCTGCACAAAGGTGGTCTATTTGCACGACAACCAGCACAGTGTGTGCCATTAACGCCTGCTCATCGGAGACGGCGGTTTCTGTGGTGCCAGGAACACAAGAATCGGACACATCAGCAATGGGGTCGAGTTCTCTTTACGGATGAGAGCCGATTTAGTTTGACGAGCGATTCTGGACGTATATACATCCGGAGAGAGCAGGGAACACGCAATCACGCCTCCAACATCATCGAAAGGGACCGGTTTGGAGGTGGCGGAGATCTCGTTTGGAGCGGTATCATGCTTGGTAGCCGTACTGACCTCCACATCTTCCAAGGAGGTTACGTCACTGGTGTCCGCTATTGTACCGAGGTTCTCCTGTCTCACGCGCGTCTGTTTAGAGGTGCTGTGGGTCCTGAGTTCCTCTTCATGGACGACAACGCTACACCTCATCGTACAGTGGCTGTCGCAGAGCTGTTGAACGCATGTATTGGCCCGCAAGATCCCCGGACCTAAATACAATGGAACACGTGTGGGACCTTCTCGGGAGACGCTTGGCAGCACGTCACCAGCCGCCAGCAACGATTTCGCAGCTGCGATTGGCGCTACAAGAGGAATGGGCCGCGATGCCTCAACAGCTCCTTGACAACCTCGTCCTCAGCATGGACAGACGTTGTAAATCCTGCAACGCAGTCAGGGGTGATCATATCCTCTACTAAAGACTGGATTTTTCTTGGCAGCCGCATGGTCACATGGACGTTTCTGTCTTCTGGTGCTCGAAGCTACCTTTTCAATAAAGTGCCTCTGTATTCTTTGGATTCCTTGTTTGGAGGGTTTTGCTCACTTGTCCCATATTCTTACATCTTGGGGATCTAATGGTATGATTTGAGTCGATGTGGAGCACTTCTGCACGATGTTGCATTCGAAAAACCGTCTCGTCCTTAATTTTTGCACGCCAGTGTAAATAGCTGGTGCACAAGATGGGAGAGAGGAGAAGAAATATGCTGTGCCACAATAAACAAAATTGATTCGATATGTTATCCACAATATCCGGTTTTGTTACGATTATTCAAAATTCGACGGACGATTGAAATTTAAAGTTAATCAAACTTCAAGTATTCTGACCAGTCGCTCCTATTACCGGTAATTTATCGACATACGGATACGGAAAAAGTGAGAACGGAGTTTTTCCGTTAATATAGAAAAGGAACTGCGGAAAGGTTTCTGAAAATTCAGAATTTTCCCGTGGTACAAAAATTCTGTGAAATTCAGGTTCCTTTCTGTCATTTCACGGAAAAGGTTGCATCAGAAATATGCTTCGTTAATTCACGAAAAGAATGACGGAAAGTGGCTCGTGAATTTCAGATTTTTTTTTTCTTTTGCAGTGTAGCCATGATTCCGTTACATAGCTGTTGGCAACTGCAGTTTCTTATACTTAGGTATTTTCACCTGACTGTATACATTTCCGGCCAGCTTGCTTCAGGAATGCGGTCTCCATTTAGATTATCATTTTCGAATGCAATCATCGACTGCATTCGTAATAGAAAGGCTCCGTCATAGAACTAAAAAAGCAATATTATAGTTCCGAGTTTGGCTAATCACCATGGGTTGCAAATATCGACTAATAATTTGGCGATTATGATGTAATTTCGCGACGTAATTGTTTACCGGAAATGTTTTGTCCTTCTTTGTGTGTCAATAAACTCGCAGGTATCAACAGCCGTGGCATTTAGGTCTTTGTCTGCAGTCCGACTAATACGACGATCTATTACCACGCCCAACAACTGTCAAAACCAGAATGTTCCAAACCATTAAGCCGGACATGCCAACAGATTAAAAAAAGGTAGTGAACGTTTTAGTCCACGCTACCAAATCCTAATTTGAAAAACTGCGGGCTGTAATTTCAGCCACTTTAATTGCAACCTGATCGTATCGATTCTTTAGGAGCTATCCCATATTTTGTTTTTAAACCTAAACGTAAATGTTTGCCCTTTGTATAAGTTACACCAGTAAAAAAGCAAAGTAAAAACTTGAGACACGCCAGACACCCTTTCAGGAAAAAGAAAGCGTCTAAGCTAAAAAAAAAAAAAAAAAATAATAATAATGATTGAATGATGTTTATTAGTATGCTGATTAATAATAAATCTTCAGCGATCAAACGCTGTACGTTGTCTATCGATTCTTCGTCATATCTACATTTCCTTGTTTTATTTTAAATGCTTTAAAAGCCACCCCGGTGGCGCAGTGGCCTAAGGCAATAGCCTCTGATCATTCGTCCGAAAGGGGTCCGGGTTCGAATCCCGGTGAGGCATGGATGTTGCGTTTGTCTTACAGCACTGGCTCTCTCCCTTCCCTGGAACCAGTGACCCTAAATTAGGGACGGGCGACTGCTTATAGCCCATTGAGTTGCTCACGGTGGTTGTTAAACCTCAAAAAAAAAATTGCTTTAAAATCAGTCTACGCTGTATGTTACAATTTAAAGTTCTAAAAATCATGCCATGAATTATTGAAATTAATACAGTCGAACCCATATATAAACGAGCTCGCATATTACAAAGTTCTACATAAATTGAAGTTTTTTATAGATCCCTTGAACTTCGTAATATTCTCACTTGCTATTTTAACCGCATATTACGAGCAATCATTTTTGCAGAAACCACATACACTGATGAGCCAATAAATTATGACCACCCCCAGCCTAAAGACCGAACGGTGGCGCTGGTGAAGTTTATACACAACCCGAGGACTGGCTTTCGGTTAGTAGAGTGTTCGGAGTCAGAATAGTAAAAGTTACCGGTTTATCACAGTTTGATAAAGGACAAATTGTGATGGCACGGCGCGGCTTGTGGGTTGTTCACGTACCGCTGTAGTGATTACGTAACAAAAGTGGTGCACAGATGGCCAAACGACGAACAATCGTCTAGCCGTGTGCCGTCAGTAGCTCACCCGCAGCTACAACAGAGGTGGTCAGCGTAATGTGTCACAGAACACAGTTCATCGAAGCCTTCTGCGCATGGGCCAGTGCAGCCGAAGACCCAGCCGTGTCCCCATGCTCACTGCACCTCATCCCAACAGCGCATGAAATGGGCCCAAGATCATCGATATTGGGCCGTGAATGACTGGAAGAAATGGCCCGGTCTGACCAATCAAGATTCCTGGTGCATCACGTAGACGGCCGAGCGCTGATACACCGATTGCCAACGGAGGCTATGGCACTTGGATGCACTGTTGGGCGTAAACAGGCCGGCGGTGGCGGTGTTATGTTGTGGGCGATGTTTTCTTGGGACACTTTCCCATTATCCCAACAGCACAATTCTAGACAGCTGTGAGGTATCTGAACATCTTTGCGGACCAAGCTCACTCATTCATGGCAACTGTGTTCTCTGCTGGGGATTGCCACTACCAACAGGATAATGCGCAATGCCACACTGCCAGAATCGTCAAGGAGTGGCTCGAGGAACATGTTGTGGTGACTTTCTGTTAATGTCCTGGCCTCCACATTAACCTGACATGAACACAATCGAAAATCTGTGGTTCGACTTGGAAAAGGGGGTTCTCGCTAAATCACCACCACCCCGAAATGTACGGGAACTGGAGGACCTTCTGTTGACATTACGGTACCGGATACGCCAGGATATCTATCGCAACCTCATCGAATCGATGCCTCGCCGAGTGGTCGGTATTTTGCGGTCAAAAGGCGGTCCTGCAGCTTATTTGGTAGGTGGCCATAATGTAATGGGTCATCGGCGCACATTAATACATCTAAAAATTTTCCTATGCTCGTACATCGCAAATGCGAATTCTAAGAAATCTACATATACAAGTGATTAAAAATGAAAAAATGTGATACCTTTGCTTTAATTCAGTAATGCATGGGGTAGTGTAAAATATTGAGGACGCTAGTAAGATAACGCTATGCTTAAAAAAACAACAACAAAAAAACAATACAAAACAAAAAAGCTTATTAGGAATGGTAAAAATGTCCTCGCCTTGCTACAAGCGTGTTTCTGAATATTAAGGAACCATTGCAGTGTTACCTGAAACGTATAGTGCAAATCGTTCTCCTGCCACTTGGTGTTTTAGCCCCTTTAGATTATTTAAATTACTACATAGTAGTAAAAAAAATAAGGAAAGAAGCTAAATAACCGTTTGGATGCCAATTTGAGGTGCATCGATTTTTTTTTTTTTCTCACAGTGTAAAGCACCCACGGCCAAGATAAAAAAAAAAAAGTTATGGGAACAATTTCTAATAATTTGTAATTGTTAAAAATTATGTATCAAATATTTTTTTGCATTGGAAGCACTAACGCCAGCACGTTAGTTACACTAAAGCCCCTATGCATGAAAAGTCGGCATCCAGAAGACTGAAATAAAGCTGAATGCCCACTTCCGAAATATGATGATGTATTACAGTGCAAACATCTCTACTCTGTGGAATTAGGTTTTTATTGCGGAAGTTGTCAATGCTTGAAAAATTGATTGTTTAATGTATTGTTTAATATTTTATTGAAGGATGATAAAAATTTCAGATTGAAGTCCATGTGGATGGGGGGGGGGTTACTATTATAATATTTTCCCTCAATTTCTAATTTTTAGCACGTCTTTTGAAAAAAAAGATTGTACTTATGTTATCGGTTTGTTCGTCCGTCTGTAGACACGATATCTCTGCAACTAATAATCCGATTTGAAAAATTATTTTTGCATTAGGAAGCTTGAAATGCGCGAATGATGATCATTTATTTCGGGTTTTTTTTACGATGCAAAATTTTGCCACTAGAGGGCGTAAATGCAGATGATATCCAATTCAAAACACATTCTAATCCATATACAGTAAAGGACCGTTTATACGTTTCTCAGTTATACATCTTTTACATTTATACGTCGTATCAGGTCGGTCCCGATTAATTCCTATTCATTTTAATTGTAAAACATTTCGTTTAGACGACGCGTAACTTCGATTATACGTTGTCGTTTTCCCTCATTCGTTAGTCCCACTTAGTTCAAATATTTCTTATGTGAGTCATTGTTTGACACCCTTTTCGAACGCAGACTCGAGGCTTGTTTCTTCCCCTGTGTTTCTTCAGCAGAGACAGAAGAACCGTCCATTGACCAGTGGGGGCTACAAAGATAGGGGGTATATGCGAAGGTGCGGGGACTCCCCTTTTCCGTCAGAAGACCCTGAATGAGGGGATCGGATTGCTTCGTTGTTTCGTCAAAGGAGGTTTTCCGATCTGGGAAGCAAACGAAAGCGATGAATAAACTGTGATTATGGATGATGAGAATTGAAAACTCCTGGGAGGTGACATAACCTTCGAAGAGTATGTAAATTGCGATGCTGATATGAACACTTCAAAACTATGCACAGTAGAAGAATTAATAGACGCTAATTTGGAGAAAGAACATTCCAGCAGCAGTGATGAAGAAAGTGAAGTACCAGTTCGACCGTTCTTTCAAGACACAATGCATAGTATTGATACACTGAGAAATTTCTTGGTTTTTCATGACAGCACCAGTGAGAAAACGTTGGAGAACTTAATTCAATCCATAGTGATTTCTTTAGAACGCACAATCAAACAACCTGGCAAACGTCACTAAAGACATTCAAATGAATTTAAAAGTGCTTATTAACGGTCGATGTGATCCAGCATTTTTTCTTGTTCGAAAGAACGTTAACATATTTAATCAAGATGTGATACTGAAATAAAGGTATGAACATTTCTTAGTTGTATCTTACTTTTATGTTATTTGAGTACAATTTGATTTTTAAAAATTAAACTTTAAAAAATGTCTTCAAAATACTATATAAATAACGTAATAAGTGTAAATATTTATACAAAACAAAATATATTTTCATTATACGTAACAGGTACTACAATAGTACTGTATATATTATACGTATATACTAAAGAAATTCGCTTCGCATTTTAGACTTTAATTTCAGTTATATGTCTTTCTCAGTTATACGACTTTTATGAACGGTCTCTTGAGAGACGTATAAACGGTGCTTTACTGTATTTGCTTCTAAACATCCAATTCAAAAAAATTATTTTACTTTTCGATTTCATTTAAGTCGAAGGTTATTTTAGGTATAGTCACTTTTCCAAGTTACGCATATATTCTTCGCTAGGGGGCGTAAAAGTAAATTGCTTTTCCCCAGATATCTCTGCTTCTAAAACTCCGATTTGAAAAATGTTTCCTTCAGCGGATACAGCTCGTGATGCGAAATATTTTACATAAAATTTCTAATTTTTGCTATAAAACGGTTTGACCTCAAGGGGTGCGTAAGGGTTGATTTCTGCTTCTAATGCATTTGCAGCAATATCTGAGCTTCTAAAATTTCGATTGAAAAAATTATTTCGTAGACAAATCTTTCCGGAATATTTTCTTCTTAAAATAATGCATTGTTTCTCCGCCAGGGAGCGTAGATGTATATCTTGTTTTTGTCAATATCTATGCTTCTAATGATCCGATTAAAAAAAAAAAAAAAATCTTTGTTGGGCAGAGTTTGCGTTACGGCATGTTTCTAATATAATTTCAAAATTTTCAAATAATTCATTGCTTTTCCGCTAAGGGTAGTAAAGGTAGATTGCGCTTTTCCCGATATCACTGCTTCTAAAACTCCGATTTGAAAAACATTTCCAGCACCGGATACAGCTCCTGGTGGGAAAGTTTTTTATTGTAATTTCTATTTTTTTTTAGAATTTTTTCAATCGAAAGGTGGTTTGGCCAACAGGGGGAGTAAGCGTTAAATTTCTGCTTCGCAGGTATTTGTAGCAAAATCTCCGCTTCTAAAAGCCCGATTGAAAAATTTCTTTTGTGGACCGATACCGCACCTGTCAATAAACATTTGAGAATATTTTCATCTTAAAATAATGCACGGTTTCTCCACCAGAGGGCGTAGATATCTATCTTATTTCTGTCAATATCTCTGCCTCTAAAAGTCGAATTTAAAAAATTCCTTCTTTGTTAGATAGCTTATCCGGTGTAATTGTATAAGTTCAAAATTTTCAAGAAAAGCATAGACTTTCCGCTAGGGGCGTAAAGGTAAATTGCGTTTTCCTCAATATCTCTGCTTCTAAAACTCCGATTTGAAAAATTGTTTCTGCACCGGATACAGCTCCTGATAGGAAATTCTCAGCATATAATTTCTAATATTTCATAAAGAATGGTTTGGCCGCCAGGGGGGCGTAAGAGTTAGTTTCTGCGTCTGATGTATTTGCAGTAAAATCTGAGCTCCTGAAAGCTCGATTGAAAAAATTCTTTCATGAACGATACCGCTCACATCGAAAAACCTATTGAAAATACTTTCTTTTTAAAATAATGCATGTTTTTTCAGCGAGGGGGCGTAGATGCATATCTTATATTTGTCGACATCTCTGCTTCTAAGAGCCCGATTTGAAAAATTATTTCTTTGTTGGAGAGCGTTTCCGCTGCGAAATGTTTCTCATATAAATTCAAATTTTTCTTAACACACAAGTCTGCCACCAGAGGGCGTAAGTTGACGTTTTCGTTTACAACAATATCTGGGGGATTTAAAACCCGATTGATTTTTTTATTCGGTCAGATACTACTGCTTTTCCATACCGGTTCCATAAATTTAATTCGCATCAGAACGGATTCAAAAGACGTGCTCATTACCTAAACCTACGGGGGCTTTCATGAATTTTCGGGGAACTAAGCACCCCCGAGAAGATGCCTGAATACATCACTGCAGATTCCTCATGTTACAAAAGATAACTATTTACATTTGTAAAACTATATAAGATCTTTTCTCTTCAAAACTCAGTATCGTGTGAAGCCACTTTGAGAAATAACAACAGCCTCGACACAGCGTGGCACTGAATGGAAGTGGTTTTTGATATCTTCCTGGGGAATGCCTGCCAGGCTGCTTCTATGCGAGACCAGAGTTCATTTGTGATGACTGGACGCTGGTCTTGCGATCGAACCTGTTTGGGATATAGTCGCTTAGCTCCCATATCCCAAACAGGTTCGATCGGGGACATATCCGGCGAATGTTCAAGCCAGGAAAGGAGCGGTATCTGCCGTGCATGGAAAAGGTTTTGAACATTTCGGGCAACATGTGACCGAGCATTGTCCTACTGGAATATAGCGCTAGAACAACCCTAAAGGAAGGATATCACATCTGCCTCTAAAACATATTAGTTGAGATCGTGAATTGAACTGAATGGTTCCCCAAACCCTGACGCTTGGCGTTGGGCCAGCATGACGGTGCAAAATGCACGCTGAGGGGTGACGTTCACCACGATATCTTCCAAAACGTATGCGACCATCACGAGGCATCCAGTTGAATCGTGACTCGTCAGAAAATACCACCTATCTCCAATCACCGCGCCAGTCTCTGTGTTCGAGAACCCATTGCAGCCTAAGGTGTCTGTGGTTGAGGGTCAAAGGAATGCGCAGCAATGGACTGCTAGCGACCAGTCGTTTGTTAAGCAGATGACGTCACTGTGCTGGAGGACAAAGCTGTCTTGTAACGATGCTCACTGTCACACTAACACAGTGGATGTCGCTGTGTGATCGGTCACTGCCATGCGGTAGAAGTGTCTATCATCCCGTGCATGCAGGCGTGCTATTTTGCCGTCCGTTTCCCGAATTCCTGCCCATCCGAGCATCATCTGTCCACTGACGTCACGTTCGCATCCCCGTACTGACATTTCGTTCGGTACAAGTGGCAATTTCACGGTAAGAAAATCCAGCTTCTCTCATCTCCACCATCTTACCTCCCTCAAAGTCCGTCAGGTGTTCATAATGCGACCTTCTTCGGTGATGGGGCATGGTGAGGCACAGAAGCACCCTTTCGACTCAATGTCGTCGCTTCACTGATTGCAGTCTCATTTGAGCCAGCTCTGTATACCCAAGACATGATAGTTTAGAGGGCTGTTCCAAAACCTCATGCACATATTCACTGATATTCGAATCATTTGCATGTCTCAACCTGTTCTACATATACTGTAAGTTTCAAGCTAACACCAAAAGTCCTTCATGGTGTTGCAATTTTCACAAACAGTAGTGTACATATCCATAATCCGCCACCAACTGTCATCGGAAGTCCCCTTTTTGTACAGTCTCCTCTTTATTTAAATTCCAGTGACAAACAACGCCCCCTAGTCAGGAGAATTATATGGTGTTGAGAGACACCGTTTTTCACATCTCTAATCCGCCGCTACAGGTTATCGGAAGTTACTTATCAATCATCCCTCGCATATCTTAGAACTGTTAATTAGAATTTGTGACGTTGGAGATGTTAACAATGGATCATGAAGCTCAACTATTTTTGCAAGCAGTTTTTCCAGTGAAAGGGTTTTCCTTTGCATTTTGAAGTACATTTTTGTATGAAATGTTTCCTAGCAATTGCTGAAAGATGTTTCCAGTATCAATTTACTGCCAATACAAATGTTTTTTCTCATTTTATGTTTTGGCTTCACGTGCAAACATTTACACTGCTAAACATTTTGTAGTAGGTTGCACTACTGTTAGGGAAAATATCATCCACTGCTTGATGTATGAAATACATAGAAACGTAATGCAGTTATGCAGAACGGCATGGTATTCAACCGTACACATATATTTGTACACCTATTAGGTGCAAATGTGCACCAATGTGCACAAATAAGTTTTAAAGCATTTTAAGACAACGCAACATGTAATTTGAGAGAAAACAACAATATCTTACGAATCAAAATATGCGCGCCATCATTATCTATCACCTTCCGCCATCGTTCGGGCAGCTGACAGATTCCAGCCATGAAGAATACTTTGTCGTGTGACGCGATGAAGTCATCAACCCATTTTTGCACTTCGTCACATGTCCGGAACCGTACAGCAAGACAAACCATGTTGCATCGACCGGAACAAATGATAGTATGAAGGGGCTATGTCGGGACTATATGCCGGCTGCTCCAAAACTTCCCAGCCAAGCGTCAGTAACGTTTCCTTGACCGATTTCGCGACATGTGGCCTAGCGTTGTCATGTAGTAATTTCACGGGACGCAATCCTTTGCCTGTGAATGAACGTTTCTGACAGATTTCCTGGTTCAATCGCAGCAATTATTGCTTGCAGCGATCAGCATTAAAAGTTTAACCCTGTTCCAATAGTTCATAATAGAGTACACCATTCATACCTCACCAGATGCACAGCAGAGCTTTCTTGGAGTGAATGTTGCGTTTCGGTGTCGAAGTCGTTGCTTCACCGGGGTCTACCCAGAGTTTTTGGCATTTGGAATTGTTGTATCATATCCACTTTTCTTAACCCGTAACGATTTTTCACAGGAAAGACTCTGTGTTGTTCATTCAACAGATTCAAATACTTCATGACACGCTCATCCTTGTTCCTCTGGCTCTGGTCATGTGGCACCCATTTTCTTTCCTTCTGAATCTTTCCCATTGTGCATAAACGATTGGAAATGGTTTGTTGAGTTACCCCCGGTTGTTCAGCTAGTTCCTTTGGCGTTTGAGACGAATCTTCATCCAGAAATGCTTGCAGTTCCTCATGTGCAACCTTCTGCGTGGCGCCGCTACTTTCTCGATCGCTAACATCAAAATCACCTGCTTTAAACCGTCTAAACTAAAACTCACACATGCTTTCCGATACAATATTCTCTTCCAGAACAAAACAGGTCGATGTACATGTTTTTGCAGCACATTTTCCTTGATGAAATTCGCTACGAATGCAGTGTCGAATAAATGCAGTATCGCTTGCCATCTTTCACCTACCGATGTGCAACTGCGTTTAACTGTTGGGTAAACTTCTGTGTCCCATTTTATACTCAGGACCAGTTACAGTCACATGACAACAACGAGGAGGAATGTCGGATATGTAAGTTAGCGGTATACGTCACACAAAAAACGCTTTAAAACTTATTTGTACACAATACTTAACCATGTTTATACAGGGTGCAAAGTAAAATTCTAATTCATCCCAATAAGTTCGGAACGAACTGTGCTAGAGCCATAAAACTTAGGTGTAGGTATAGTAAAGTGGCCATGCCCGATCCGATGGCATCAATGACAGCGCCCCTAGTGGTGAAATGACGAAGTTGGTAAGTCTAACTCGCGAACCAAGAGAGATAAGGAGAAAATGTCAATAACAAAGTTGTAAAGCGTCATTGACTTAGTACGAAATGACATTTTACGTCTATCAAAAGAGTGTATGGAAGACGCAAAACGCTGTTGAAGCGGAATCCGTTTCTGGCCACTGACGCAACATACATTCGTACTTAAAGCCTCAAATGATTAAAGAAGCAGCGTCATATGCCGCTCATTTGCTCACAGGGCACAAAGAGCTGCGTACGAATGCAAACGTTGACCATAACGTAGCACCCAGCCTATGATATAAAACTCGGTCAGAGAGATGCGGTCGTCAAACGAGTGAACGTTCACATGGCGGGCTATTCCAAAGATGAGCACTGTGAGATGGTGCTGATGTACGGTGAGTGTCAACGTAACGCTAGGGAAGCAGCACGGCAGTATGCCTTACGTTTCCCGGCTGGTCCATATCCAACTCATAGGACTGTCAACCATGCTGTTCAACGACTCAGAGAGACTGGCAGCACCGCAGCTCGTCCACGCTCAGAGAGACCTCTGCACGTAGGATCTCAACGGGTTCAACAGGAAGACGCCCTGGGATATGTCCTCGCCCATCCACTCAGCAGTACTAGACCGTCAGTGCGGCATGTGGTTTGACAGACTCTCAGCAGTGGTCAGAAACAGATTCCGCTTCAACAGCGTTTCGTCTCTTCCATACACTCTTTTGGTGGACGTAAGATGTCACTTCGTACTTAGTCAATGACACTCTACAACTTTGTTATTGACATTTTTTCCTTATCTCGCTTGGTTCGCAAGTTAGACTTGCCAACTTCTTCATTTAACCTCTAGGAGCGCTGTCATCGATGTCATCGGATCGGGCATGGTCATTTTACTATACCTACACCTAAGTTTTATGGCTCTAGCACCGTTCGTTTCGAACTTATTGGGGTGAGTTAGGACTTTACTTTGCACCCTGTATGTCTCATGCATTCTACGGCGGTTTAGCTTTTCCCCAAAAGTGGTGCAGCTAGTATAGCACCACTTTTTGGTGCAACCTACTGCAAAATTTTTAACAGTGTATTTTTTCATGTTTATTTCATTTATTCATATTTTCATCTCTTTCTTAGGAAAGTGCTGCTGATTGTGTCGTGGACTCTTCTTTTTGGAAACGTCTGCTACTGTAATGAAGAAGAACAAAAAGCTCCGCCGGCCAAGCATGAAAATTTCCCTCGCCTGTTTAATATTTTTTCGCGTCCTGGGGACAAAAGTACTGAAAAACAAGAAGGCTCCATTGCTGGACATATAGGCAATGTTTTCAGAGGTGGAAGTATTGGTTTTCAAGGTGAGATACGGCCACTAGCACCATTTGTCGGCATTATCGATAAAGCTAAGGAATTTATTCCAAATCCTTTATCTCCTGGATCGTCACCTATCGACAAAGTGAAGGACCTTTTCCCGATACCTTTCATCCCTGGCATAACGAAACCTAAAGAAACCGAACGCAGAGATCCAGATGTTCGGCCACAGCCAGATGATCAAGACAAACAGAAAGATACCAAGCCACGTGATCCAGAAGATGAAGAGAAACCAGAAGATACCAAGCCATGGGAGCCAGAAAATCCCGAAGTTCCCAATCCCACAGGTCCTAAGCTTGAAGAACTAGATGAAGACGCTTACGAATATGGAGATTACACCACGGAGCCAATCGAGAACATAATCCAGCCACGTATTCGTCACAGAAGATCACCGGAATCAAAGTTTTCCACGTCCCGTTACAGTTTCTTTCAAATGCCAAGCCTTTTGAAGTGAAAATCAAGTAACGAGATGCTCATCATTCATGATGTGGACGTTGTGGTTTTGACTAACCTGCCTTCTAATACTAAAAACCAGGCTTTCAGTACGCGCCTAAAATGAAAAAAGAAAAACAGAACTTTATTTGAACATGTGTGATTTAAATATCAGTGTATAAATTCACAAATAATCACGTGAATGAGCATTCTGCAAAAGAAAAAAGAACGTTTCAAGCTGTGATCGCAAAAATGATCGCTTATTCATGAACTCCTCTGTAAAAATACCAACTTTTCGTCCACGAAGGCATTAATGGTTGCGTCATTGTTGTTACACATGAGACAACTGAAATTTTATTATGTTATTCTTGTGTATAATAAAACGATTAAAATTTATAATAAAACGATTAAAAATGTAAGTCCTGTTTCTTTTTCTTCCTTTAGTACGGAAAGTGCTCAAAGCTTTTCTTCTTTTTCGTTCTGAGATTCAAAGGTAGTTTTGCTTCTGTGTCTGATATTATTTCTCGTTCGTAACAGTTTCGACAAAGTTAGTTTTTTTCCCCCAAAAACAAAACTCACCATGGACTGTCGTCTTCCTTTCGTGATAGAGTAGGCACCATGTCGACATCTAAAGTGCATGGCAATCCCCAATCGCCGTAGGCAGGGCCGCATTCAGAATTTTGGTAAAGGGTATCCAGAAGATATCGCCTTTGATATTTCAGTATATACACCACTGTTTGTAAAAATTACGACACCAAGAAGGGACCATGCGATTCGAATGAAATTTTGACCACACATTACTGATATGACTGTACGTAAGTGATTCAATTTTCAGAACAATAAAACAATTTTTACCTGCAAAGGTCAGTATCTTGTGAATCCTCCGCGAGATGCGATAAGAGCTTCTGAAAGACGGGGTGCCATTGAATCGAAAAGGCTTCGATGGTGTCCTGGGTAATTGCTTGCCAGCAGGCATGTGTGCGAGTTCACAGATCATTGGTACTTACCGCTGGATGACTTTGATGGGACACTTGCCAAGTGACCATATCCCAGACATGTTCGATAGGCGACATGTCTAGCGAACGTGCAGGCCAGGGAAGAAGCGGTATCTGCTGTGCTGCGAAGAGGGCTTGAACATTCCTGATAACATGAGGTCAGGCTTTGCCATGCTGGAATATAGCGCTAGGAGTGCTCGGAAGAAAGGGTATGACTTCTGCTGTACAAGTTCGCTGATATAACGGTCGCGGTTGAGATTTCTCTCAAATCGTAGCAGCCGAGATCGCGAATGGTACCCAATAGAACCCCACACCATCACACTTGGCGTTCGGCCCATATGACGCTCGACAATGCATGCTGGAAGAAGGCGATCACCCCAATACCGTCTAATGCGTATGTGACCGTCCATGGTAGCCCAAGTTGAATCGGGAGTAGTCTGAAAACACGACATGTTGCCAATCAGCACGTTTTTGTCTGTATTGAGAACCCATTCCTGCCTGAGTTGGCGATGGTTCAGTGTCAAGGGAATCTTCCGCAAAGGGATGCGTGCAACCAGTCCCTTGTGGAGCAGACGGCGTCGAAATGTGGAGGCAGACAATGCCACACCTGTTGCAGTGCTCCACTGTTGTGCTACCACTTGCGAAGATGCGGAATGGTTTATCACTACCATGCGGGCGAGGTGTCGGTCATCCAGCGGTGTCGTCAGATTTCTCGGCCCACTGCCGGGTTGTCGACTAACCTGGTTCTCCTCGGTCCACTGCAGCCACACGAGCATCGCGGTCTTGGCGTTATGTCCCGTCCGAGTGGCAATGTCGCTGTACGAAACTGCACCTTCACGCAGACCAATCATTCGTCCCCGTTTAAACGCTGCCATATGGTGATATTGCCCACCTTCGTCGTCGCCGAGGAATTATTGAATCCTGGAGACCCTTTTACAACTCGCCGAACGAGATGCACTACTGGTGTATATCCTAAACAGCCCTCTCTTTATACCCCTCACTCGACTGTTCAGAGGTTGCTACCGGGTCCAGACATGCGCAATGACTCTGCACGTCTAATCATTTGCATGTCCTACTCTGATCGGCATATTCTATAAGATTCACGTGTTACCATAATTCCTTCACGGTGTTGCAATTTTCACACACAGTAATATATATATATATACGGTCCAAACACATTATTGTGACCACCAGCTGATATCCAGAGTAACCGCCGTGTGCAGCGTGAACAGCAGCTTGACGGGCAGGGAGTGACTCAATAAGGTGCTAGAAGGTGTTCACAGGTATGTGGAGCCATGCTGACTGCAGTGTATCTGACAGCTGCTGGAGGGTTGGTGGTGGATGATTCATAAAGAGAAAAAACACGATCAAGGTGATCCCACCGATGCTCAATTGGGTTTAAGTCTGGAGAATTAGGGTGCCAGGGAATTACTTTGAAGTCTGCATCGTGCTCTTCCAACCACTCTCGGTCATTTTTTAGCTGTATGACATGTCACATTGTTGCGCTAGGAGATCCCATCCGCCCCAGGGAAGACAATAAGCATGTATAGGAGTGCGTGCTCTGCAAGGATGGATTCATAACGGATGTGGTCCATAGTGCCTTCCACAGGAATGAGTGCACCCAGAGAATGCCACGAAAACATTCCCCAGACCATAAAGCTGCCCCCACCAGCTTGTGTACTTCCAGCAATGGTTGAAGAATGTTTGTCCTCCAATGTTTTTCGCCTTATACGCCAACGTCCATCCGTTCGATGAAGCAGAAAACGTGACTCATCGGAAAAGGCAATCCTTTGCCAATCAGCGGAGGTCCAATTCCGACACTGCCGTGCAAATGTAAGCCTTTTCTGCCGATGCACCTTCGTTAGCATAGGTGCAGTGACCATCCGTCTGCATCGAAGCCGCATACGCAGCAGGGTTCGTTGAACTGTCGTTTTAGACACATTTTCGGTAGCCCCCTGGTTCATTCGGCCAGTGAGATGCTCTACTCTAGCGTGTTGGTCAGCCCTAATGCACCTCCGAAGCCGACGTTCACCTCTCACATCAGTGGCATGTGGTGCTCCGCATTTTCGACGTCGCTTATTTGCAGTGGTGCCGTTTCTCCAATCACGATACACTTTAACCACAGCAGCACGCGAACAGTTCACAAACTGCGCTGTTTCAGAAATGCTGCCACCCTTGGCCCGAAAGCCGATAATTATCCCTTTTTGCAAATCTGATAAATCGCTCCTTTTATCCATGACAGCAACGAGGGATATATTTTCAGAATGCCTACAGCACACCTTATACACCCTCCAAGTCATCTCACTTCACGTGTCTTCTTTCACTGGCTACGCGCTGTTGACGTCAAAAGCAGGAGGTGGTCACAAATATGTAACTCGACTGTGTGTATATTTACACTGAGTGGCCACTTTATTATGACCACCTGACAGTTTTAAGCAAATGAGCTATGGCTGCACGCTGTTGCCGCGAGAGGGCGAGGCTAGTATAAAAAAGGAAAGCTTAGTGCTTGCGACTGTAGTAGAAGTGACTTTTGGGTGACGAGATGGGTAAAAAGTGCGATTTGACGGACTTTCAACGTGGGATGATTGTAGGAGCTCGGAGCCATGGAGAGAGTATCGCCGAAACCACCGCATTCATGAAATGAGCAGCTTTTGTTAAAGTGTTAAAAGACTGGACTGTCAGCCAAAAAAGTTTTAACAACATAATTCCCATGTTACGAAGATAAATACTTTACAACATAAATTACAGGAACAAATTCACACTCAAATGTTGTCAATATGACTGAAACACCTTCAATATCAATTTAAAATGTACAGCAAGGAGCCAGGGAAAAAGGCTAAATTTTTAGACTGACAAGCCCCAGATCTCCTCTGAAATTTTCAAAAAAAAACAATATTTTTTAAGTCCAGTCGAGACCACGAATATGATATTAAAAAATGCACTAAATAACATCCAGAAAGCCCAAGACAGTAAAAATATTTTTCCCTCCCTCTACCTTCCCCTTTTTATACACAATTTTCAACCAAAAAACTCCTCAACAGTCGCCTGAAAACAGGGTACTGGATCTCAGATCTAATGGTCAATGGAAGTCTATTCCATTCTCGAAGGCCCAATACACCAATGCTGGTAAACATCATGCCCGTACGCGCCCAAGGAACAGCGAACTCTGAACCCCTGCGAGTATCATATGAATGGGTGGCTCTCGACAGCACTATCAGATTTAAACATCTTCCTGTATTAATACGTTCGTGAATCATTAACATTTGTCTATAACTGTGCAACTGCTCTACAGTCAATATACGATAATAACGAAATAAAAATTCTGAATGAGCCTAAGAGTTTAACAATCGAACATACCTTCTCTGCAAAACAGACAGACGAGTGAGATTTCGCTTTGTAGTTACACCCCAAATCAAGATGCAGTACGACAGCACAGGATAAACAAATGAATAGTACGAGATCAACAGAACTCTAACCGACAGGAAATCCGCGATTCTCGTAATCATACCAACCCTAGATCTAAGGCAAGACGCCAACTGATCCACCTGGTCATCCCATTTCAAAGATTTACGCAAAACAACTCCCAAGAACCTTATTGAAGCCCGTATTCTAATGCCGTGTCGTACAAATATACCGGACTCAAATCATTATGACCATGCCTAGTACAGGAAAACAGCACACAACCAAGTCTTAGCGACATTTAATGTTAGAAAATTACATGCAAACCAACGAATAAACTTCACAATTTCGAGATTTACTCGAGGAATCAGTTCATCCAAGGAGTCTCCCCTAAAAACAAAAAGACTGACATCATCCGCGAACAGTACCATATGAGCTTTAGCCAGCACCTGAAAAATATCATTTATATAGGTAAGGAACAAAATAGGACCCAACACCGAACCCTGAGGGACTCCATAAGAAACGGGTCTTACTTCAGAGCAGTATCCATTGATGTGAACGTACTGTCTCCTGCCCATCAAATAACTCCGAAATACCTTCAGTGCAGCACCCCTTATCCCAATCCTCTCTAACTTAATCAAGAAAACATCGTGACAGACTGTATCAAATGCTCTTGAAAAATCAAAGAAAAGTCCGACAACAGTCCCCAGAATCCAAACTGGCATGTAAGTAATTCAAAACGTCCAAAACAGCAGTCTCCATCGAAAAACCTTTACGAAAACCATACTGGTTGGGGCATAAAATCCCATTTCTATCCAGGAATGAATTCAATCCATTTAGCATTAGTCTCTCCCAAATTTTTGCAAATACCGAAATATTTGCAATCGGCCGATAATTTGCCATATCTGTTTCCGAACCCTTTTTATGAAATACAGTAATTCGGCTAAGAGTCAAGGGGGACGGGACAATCCCAGTTAAGGCAATATTATCAAAAATATGAGTCAACGGAAAAATTAGGCGCGAGGAGACAAATTTGACCACCTTAGGGTGAACACCATCTGGACCAGGGCCCCCAAAGGCTTTAATCCATTTAAAACCCGAGCAAGATCACTTGCAACAGAAGTGAAAGAGAATGAAGATGGACTATGATCCGCAAGATAGTCACGAAAGCCACCATCAGTTGAGTTTGAACCTGAGACAAGTTTTCCAGGCAACTCCACAAAGTATTTATTGAACAAATCAGCAACTCTCTGTGGGTCTGACACCATGTCACCATTATGATCAACCTGAATAGTTTTAGCAACAGATCCGGATCTGGCCAAGAGATCATTTATTGAGCGCCAAGTCCTCCTACTGTCTGAAGGATAAGAAAAACTGTTCAAATAATAATCTCTTTTAGCATGTCTAATTTTAGTGTTATACCAATTTCTATATCTCTTAAAATCCTCAAATCTGTCGAATCCCTGGATCTTAAAAATACCCTAAAAAGTCTATTCTTCCTATGCAGACACCTAAGAAGGCTATTTGAAAACCATGAATTTCTACAACGAGCAGAACGCTTTACAGTAATAAGTGAAAAATGAAGACCATAAAACCACGAAAAAATTGACCAAAATACTTCATATGACACGACAGGATCAATATGATCCAATACAGGTTGCCAATTTACTTCCAGCAATGCCAAGTCAAACAGCCAAAATTTCTCGAGACTAACATTTCGTATTACAAATGAACGAGTGGACGGCAAATTTCTATTCGTATAAGAATCCGAAAAGCAAAAAATCGGCAGATGATCACTAATATGAGAAGCCAGTACTCCTGAATAGATAGAGGTGCTGTTGGTTATGCATAAATCCAGCAGCATGGCAGAAGTAGCAATAATTCTGGTTGGGTGTTCTATAATATTCACGAATCCTGAAGCAACAACAATATCCATTAGTTTTTTAGTAGTGCTATCATGTACGCCACAATCAACATTTAAGTCGTCTAACAATACAGAATCTTATCACATTCATTGACATAATCCAGGAAGCTAGAAAAAAAATTGTAGAAATTTCTCTGAGCAACCATATGGCGGTCGGTAAACAACACAAATCACATACCAACGTGACTGAAGAACAATCATCTCATAATTTTGGTCAATGACAGTAAAATTATCGACAATTTCCACAGAGAGAGACTGCCTCTCAAACACGGCCACACCACCACCACGACCACCAGAACGCGAAGCAGTAAAAATACGATAACCAGGAACACGACACAAGTGAACGCTGTTCTCCTCAAACCATGTCTCCGTAACACAAACCAAATCCAATAATGAATCGAATGCATCCAATAAATCCAACAAGAGATCCATTTTTCCCAATAAACTGCGAGCGTTGAAGTGCAACAATTTTAAATCATTTTTATGAATAGCCATCAGTGCTCGCAATGTACACTTTGAAGCCAGATTTTTATAACAATTCATAATAATTCAAGAAAAAATAAACAACACAAATATATACAAATAAAATCATCTTAATTAAAATAACGCAAATCTAAGTCTGACCTACTCTTGATAATCACTACTCTAGCTCCCTCAGCCTTCCTACAGTATATGCGACCATTTTTAAACCAACAATATTTGATATTATTCTCTTTGGAAAAGTTTCTTGTCTGCCAAAACAATTCCCTATTGGAAGATGTTAAGTTTTCATAAATGTATATACGATTATCACACAGGAACCCAGGTATAATATCCAGCTCTTTAATCACAGTCCTTCCCCTCTTCAAATAAGCATCCCGAACTGTTCTTCCTCGAAATTGCACTATAATTGGAGAAGTCCCTTTCGGTCCCCTGGCAGGTAATGTATGTACAGTTTCAATATCTGCAATATCGAAGTTATCAATATTTAACTTACCCGCCAGACGGTACACTAGGTCTCACAATATAGCATCCGTCTCATTTTTATCCTCCGTTACTCCATGGATTTCCAAATTTTTGTTTCTAGTGTATTGTTCCAGGTCATTATGCCTCTCACGAAGCATTTGAATGTCCGCAGCCTGTGTTTCGACCCTTGACTCAAGCTGTGCAATCCTGCAGTTCAAGCTCACGCGCTCTTCTTGTAGTTTTCTTCCAAAACATTTCAAAATTACCCCGAATGGTTTGGAATGTTTGTATTAAATCCTGAATGAGACAATTTACTGTATGAAAGTCAAGGTTTACACTTCGTAGTTTTACATTTGTTGCATCCAGGGGGCTAAAATATGTAACAGCATATTTAAATAAGCAAAATGTTCAGATGACTCTAGTAGTGATAAGTGACCGGAAATTTTAGTAGCAGCATCACTTTTATCGTTTTCAGAAAAATATGAAAGAGGCGAAAGAACATCTTGACAGTTGTCTGTCAATGATTTTAAACTAAGGGCCCTGACAGTGAATCGTGTTGAACAAAAGGGTCTTAAAATTTGTTCTGAATCATGTGCGTTGGTGTGTCTTATAGCATTAAACCGGTTCAACCTTTTCGGGAACTCTCTTATCACGTTGATCAAATCTTTAGTTATATTTAACACATTTCTGCAAGTTGTAATGTGCCTCACGCTGTCTTGTTCCACTAAATTTAATGAGAGCATAAAACAATCCAAATACCTTGCTTTTTCATTGACTTCTAAAATCCTTGCCTGCACCTCCTTGTATTTCCCGTTTAGATTCGAAGCCCCATCATAGCATTGTCCGCGATAGTTCTGGATATTTAGGCCTAATCTTAATAAAACGTCACTCACGATATTGAAGAGACTGATTGCATCTGTTGCTGACGTTTCGTAGAACCCGATGGAGTGCTTTTGCGTCTCAAGTTCTTTAGAAACGACACGCAAACATGTTGACACTTGTTCTTTCTTTGCCACATCAGTAGTTTCATCCATAAGAAAGCCAAAATAACCCGCTTCATGGATTTTATTAGCCAACGAACGAAGCAGTTTATTGCCATGATTTCAAACATTTCATTTTCCGCGTCGTGTGACATCCACTTACAGAATTCTCTTTCAATATATCGCTTAAGTTCTGGAGAATCTTCACATCGGAGCTTCAGAAGCTGGTTCTTTCCCTTATGTCCCTGGATTTCCAGTCGCTGCTTTGATAAGTATAACAATGATGAAAATAATTTATATACGCTGAAGAGCAATTGAATAAGCGACAACTGCCGTTATGCAAATGTGGCGCTGTGGGCGGCCCTGTAAACGGAAAAGACAGGACGTATACAGCGATTCGACAATATAAGGAGTGATGCGACGGGAATCAGTAGGAGTCGGACGCAGTATGGGTAATACGAAGGATCTAAGCGCATTTGATCGTAAGCAAATTGTCGGGGCCCAACGAATGGGTCACTCCATCTCGGTCGTGTAGGAACTGGGATTTTCACGAGCCACTGTGTCACGGGTGCACCGTGAGTCAATCGAATCTGGTAAAACCATCCCTGCAAGGGCCAACTGCCGTGGACAACAGCGTGTGGATGAGCGGGGTCATCGTCGGCTAGCTCGCATTGTAACAGCGGATAGACGGGCCACAGTGCAAGAAATCACTTGGCAATTCAACGCTGATGCACAAAAACGTGTAAGCAGCCACACCATCCAGAACCATCTCCTCGCAATGGGGTACAGATGCCATCGTCCCACGAGGGTACCGCTGCTGACCGCACATCACAGGGTGCAAAGATTAGCATGGGCGCGGGAACATCACCACTGGACCCTAGACATGTGGGAAAATGTTGCCTGGACTGATGAATCGAGATTCACGTTGGTACATGCGGATGGCAGGACACGAGTACGGCGCAGACCACATGAAGCGATGGATCCTTCTTGACAGCAGGGTACTCTTCAAGCTGGTGGGAGTGGCATTCTCGTCTGGGGATTGTTTACGTGGACTGAAATGGGACCCCTGGTACGTGTGACATCGTCCCTCACAGGTCAACGTTACCAGGATATCCTGGACGACCATTTGCTCCCATTTTTGGGTCTTCAACATCCCACTGGGGACCTCATCATGCAACAAGACAATGCACGGTACCATTGCTCCCGAATTGTATGCGAATGGTTGGATGAACACTCCACCGATGTGACCTCGCTTCCTTGGCCAGATAGGTCACCTGACCTTAATCCCATCGAGCACATCTGGGATGCCATCGAGAGAGATGTTCGAGGCTCTGATATTCCTCCATCAAATCTTCGTGAACTGTGGGAGCTTGTTCAGGGGTCGTGGATCCGTATGGCTTCCCAACGTCTCCAGTGTCTTGTCGAGTCCATGCCGAGACGAATCGCCGCCATCATCAGGGCGAAAGGTGGTGCTACACGTTACTAGACAGGTGTCTCTAATTCAATTGCTCTTCAGTGTAAATCGATGCGGGAATTTTGAATGTTTTGCAACTTTGAAAAATTCAAACTAGATGCAACATTCACTCTATTCTGCACTGCCGCAACTTTGGAACACGATTCTTTGTGACACTGGGAGGCTTCATGAGAACAGAATTTTCTTAAAGCATGTTTATAATTGGAAAAGCCAGAAGAAATGAAGCAAGGATCCGCTTTAGTAGAAAAACTTAATCGATTTTTATCACGAGCTTCCTTACATATTTTACCTATTACCACATATTTTATTTCATCGTAGAAAATCCACGGATATTTTACCTGCCATGAATTTTGAAATGTTCTACCAGCACTCTTGCATTCATTTGATATTATAGAATCACAAACTCCGGAATTATTTGAAGAAGAACTTTATAAATCAGTAATAGCCGGTTTCCGAACAGAAATTAAATCTATAGTATCGGAACTCTGCGCTGAATTGTCCAGCCGCAGCTGCTTGATTACAAATTTATCCATGATCAATCTTATAATCTTAACATGATTGGCAATCACATTAAGGAAACCACACTACACTAATGCAGTATCAGCGCAAACACAAATTAACTTCAACTGATTCTTTCCGTATGAATATACGGAAATCATATACCTGGAAAATACAAATCATTACAACCCACGAGCCGCGAACTGTCCCCACCTGCACTCACCAGAACTCAGTGTTTCCAAATGACCCTTCGTTCTTTTCAATATCCACGTGTGAATTCTGGCATTGGGACTGGAATTTTCTACGCCCATGCATTGCCAGACGAGACGTCAGATTGCCTAGCGGCTATCCTGCCCAGAGAAGCGATTAGAAGGAGTATTGTATTTCTCACAACGCTGCAAGTGAACACACAGAAATAAGCACCACGTGTGAAAATAAGATATTTTTTTAGACTTCGTTTGAGAACTCAGTGAAAGAGGCTGGGTTTGGAACGAGGAGAACCGACAATGATTCATGTTGCTTCAAATAGCCTAAGTGTTGTAAATTATATGCAAATAATTATATTTGAACTCAAAAATTATAAAATAGATATTTGAAACTCGTTTAGCCTTGTTACTTGAAACATACATTCTATACTTATGTTTTCCATAACACAAGATTAAATATTTTCATAAAGTAATTTCTCAAAAAATTCTAGCATAGCCGTACATAACATAGTAGTGATCGTAATAAAGCACGACAAATTATTGGGTGGACTCGGGCCCCACGGGCCCATATTACACTGCTGGCCACCCAAAATGCAACACCAAGAAGGACACGAGATAGCAAAGCCAGATTTACTAGACACATAACAACAGATACAAAGATGAAACGATTGAGCTTACAGGACCGTGCGACTTGCGGAACACGCAGATACCAATAGTTCGGGTGGCTCCCCATGGCTGGAAATAACGGGCGTTACACGCCGCGGCATCGAACAAAAGAGGCTTTGGATGTGGGCTTGGGGTATGTCGGCCCAGACTGCTTCCACACGTTACCACAGTTCATCAGGCGTAGCCGCGGGTGGTGCTTGCCGGGCCACTCGGTTGCCGATAAGCGACCAGACGTGTTCGATGGGCGACATATCGGGAGAACAGGTGGGCCACGTCAGCAGTGGCACCTGGTAGGCCGTGGAGAATCGTTGCACGATGCGTGCCACGTGCGAGCGCGCATTGTCCTGTTGAAACGTGGCCGCTGGCAGGTCCTGCAGGTAAGGGAGAACTACAGGCTCCAAAACGTCGAAGATGTACCGGTGGCTGTTGAGTGTACCGGCAATGCGTACCAGAGGGGTGCGGATGTCATAAATAATTGCGCCCAAAACCATAACGCCAGGCGACGGACCGGTATGGCGATGCATAATGCAAGCGTCATACAGTCTCTCGCCGCGGTGCCGCCACACGCGGATCCGACCATCGTGGTGTTGCCGGCAGAAGCGGGATTCGTCGGAGAAGACAATGTCGTTCCATTCCGAAGTCCAGGTGCGGCGTTCAACGGCCCACTGCCGCCGCACTCGCCGGTGGTCTAACGCCAGTGGTAATCGGAGCAATGGGCGCCGTGCGATAAGTCCCCGCTCCTGCAGACGACGTCGAACGGTACGTGCTGACACAGGTTGTTGCGCAACACACCCTAATTCCTGCGCTAACGTTCGTGATGTGGCGGTGCGAGCCGTCAATGCCCGCCGAACAACATGCCAGTCCTCTCGTTCGGTGGTGTGCCGCGGCTGCGACAATCAGTCACGTCGGTCCGTCTGTCCTTCCTGCACCCACCGAATCCATACTCGCCTCACTGTGGCTGGATGTCGTCCCACACGGGCGCCGATGTCTCGGTACGATAAACCGCTGTCGCGATAAGCCACTATTCGTCCTCTATCGAACTCCGAAACGTGCTGGAATGATTGCCGTATTCTGCGACGAGGCACCAGGAAGCTTTCCACGCACAGGTCCGGCAGCACAACACACTTCCACTACTTACACCCCGCCGTCTGTGCACCCTTCTTATAGTGCTCCTCGGTGGTGTGCCGGGCTCACATGATTTGCATATCCATGCAAAGCTCATGGTTTGCATGTTCTCTCGCGGACGACGTATGCTTCGAATTTCAGGCCAATCGGATGCTTCCTTCTTGGTGTTGCATTCTGGGTGGGCAGCAGTGTAGTTGGCGCCCACGCACCTTTCAGTTCATTATATTCTGAAAGGTGCGTAGTTATGTGCAAACAACTGTAATACATAACACCTTTTCCTCATTGGTAGAAAAATTCAGCTCATTAAACTTATATTTTTTTTCACATTCTCTTGTTAGTATACCTGCGTAGAAACTATTTCAAGAGCTGTGAACTTGAGGGCTACTTGTAACAACAAGGGCTACTACAAGGAGCCTCAAGTTCTTTTGAATTGTTGCTTTCCCGTCAAAAAGTTTTTATGAATAAAAGCAACGAAAATGATTTCTAAAGATTTTTGAGAAAAAATGCTTTTCTTCTTAAAACTTCCTTCAAAGCTTTCTTAATTTTTGGCTATTTCTTTAAATAGTTTCACACAAAGTTTCCGTAAAAAAGTTTGTAAAATATTTTTGCTCAGGCTAGAGGCTCTTTAAACCACGAGACCCCCCTCCCCTCCCCTCCCCCCGCAATGCGGTGGTTTCGAGAGCTATCTGTACCAGTGGCGCACACACGGAGAGGGTCAGCCAGATCCGGACCCCTCCCAAGAAGGCCAGAGTCCTTAAAACAAATAATTTTCTTTTAAAATACATTCCGACTGTGGCTAAATTAAAAAAAAAAAAAAAAAGATTCTGCGCATGGTTTTATAAATTTAGTATTTTCGTTATGATCAATTATTTTTCTGTCCGTCTTAATTTTAGTTTTCGTAATGATCGTTATATTTATGAACTCTTATGCTCAGTGATTACTGAATTTATCTTACTTCTTCAGGGAATTTTTTAAATCTGTGTGTTCATCTGTGTTGATTTATGCTAACATTCATTAAGAACTACATGCATACACTATGTTATCAAGAGTATTCTGACACTACCAAATGTTTGCATAAGTGCAAAGAACGGTTGAGCAGGAAGGTTCGCGCTGTGTGAGTGGGGAAGTACATATACTACGTATAAAGCTGAGATTATTTGTCGCGTTATCAGTAACTTTGAATGGAAATGCCGCGTGGATATGAACTTTCCGAGTTCCAGCGTGGGCTGCTCATAAGATGTCATTTGTGTAAAGTTTCCATACGGAGCTTTTCAGCTAAAATAAACACACCAAAATCAATTGTAAGTGATGTCGTGAAAAGATAGAAACAAGACGGTGCAATGAGAGTAAAAAAACGTTCAGGTAAGCCGCACAAACTGATGGAACGTGACAGAAGAGTCATAGTAAGAAATGTTAAGAAATCTCGTTCTTCCTCTGCCGCTTCAGTAGGAAATGCTTGCAATGCGTCGGTTAGTACCAGGGGCGCCGACTGTGTGGGTTCTCCGGTGCCTGCGCACCTATTAAATGTTTTCAATGGGTGCAAGGCACCCATTGAAAGGGTTTGTTCAATGAAAAGTTTTGCGTCTTTTACAAGAAATTTTTATTCACGTTTTTTTTTCAAATTTGAACTGCCCTGGGATTGGTAAATGCAAATAATAATTCAGGAAAAAAAAATCAAAAATTTTGATCTTCAAGTTCAGGTGTTTTGAAAAACCCCTGGTTTTCCAAAATTCAGGGGGAAAAAAAGAAAGAAACAAAATAACTGCCGAAAATGTTATGGTCATCTGGTCTTCGACAACAGATTGACGCATTTTGGACAGATATCTATCTAACAGGGTAAAAATCTAGGTTAAATACAAACTTTTTGAAAAAAAAATTAGCCTGCATTATATTTCCATACCTTAATCCCCCACCTCCGTCTTTTCTCTGCTCATACTCCATGTCATTGGTATGGGCTTGAGCACCTATTGGATTTCTGGAAAGTTGGCGCCTATGGTTAGTACCATAACTATCCGCACAGAGTTGCACAGTTTGGGTTATTATTCTGTAACAGGGGCATAGACACAAGCCGCACATCACTACTATGAATGCGAAGCGCTGTTTGAGTAGTGGGCCTCCCACCGTCCCTAGACTGTTGGCGTCTAGAAAGCTGTTGTTTGGAGTGATGAATCAAGATTTTAATTCTTCCAATCTGGTTGACGCGTTTTAATTTGGCGGCAGCCCGGCGAACAATTTTCTTCGGACTGTGTTCTTCCAATTGTTAAGTTCGGCGGAGGTCCCATCAAGGTATGGAGTTGTTTCTCGTGGATGGGACTCGGCCCGTTGGTAATTATACCACAAACCATGAACTCTGAAGTGCACATCGACGTTCAGGATAATTCTGCGCTACCAACAATATGCCAATATTATGGAAATGACCGTTGTCTCTTCCAATACGATTCGGCTTCCTACCACACTGCACGGCGTGTGCGGGACTGGTTTCTTGAAAATTAGGTGATTTTGTTAGACTGGCCTGCTTAGAGTCTTCATCTTAATCCCATAGAACACCTCTGGGATGAACTGCAGTGACGGATACGAAATCGACCACACCGACCTTCTCCGCTCTCCACTCTAGCAGCAAATTTACAGGAAGAATGGCGAGCTAGTCCTGTCGAGACCTACCGGAAATTCGTTGATAGTATGCCTCGACATGTTGCCGATGTCATACAAGCAAAGTTGAACAGACTAACTACGAATTCGATAATAAAGCCATTTGTCCTAAAACATTGTGGTGTCCGAATATTTTTGATAATATAGTGTACATTCATGTATATATACATATATCATCATCATTGTCAACCATTATCAATCCACTGCTGGACGAAGTTCTCCCCAAGTTTCTTCCACAACGGTCTGTCTTGTGCCAGTCTCCTCCATGTTACTCCCGCATACTTTCGAATTCAACCTCCATCTCCCGTGTAATCTTCTTCTGTGTCTTTTCCTGTCCCTTGGAATCCAGTCAAAAATTTCGGTTGCCCAACGATGGTCTGTCCTTCTGGCAATATGGCCAGCCCATTGCCATTTCAGGGATTTCACTCTGATCATGATGTCTTCCACTCTTGTCATTTTTCTGATCCACGAGTTATTTTTCTTATCTCTCCTGGTTACACCAAGCATGCATCTCTCCATGCTCCTTTGAGCTGTCTGCAGTCTTTGTATGTCTCTTTTAGTTAAGGTCCCCGTCTCTGCACCATACGTAAGCACTGGAAGGATGCAATGATCAAACACTTTTCTTTTAAGACATAATGGCATATTGATCTTGAAAATTATAATGTTTCTTCGAAAAGCTCTCCAGGCAAGTTTTATACGCCGATTAATTTCTTCATCAATGTGACCCTCACTTGATATCTGTTGTCCATGATAAATGTAGGTATTGGCTATCTCCAGCTTTTCCCAATCAAACGATAAGTCTTCATTTCTCGTAAAAGCACTGTACATCACTTTTGTCTTCTGAAAGTTCATTTTTAATGCCACTTTACTCTTGTCAGCTAGTTCCTGGATCATATTCTGCAGCTCTGATGGGGTAGTTGCAAAAATGGCTACGTCATCAGCAAAACGAAGGTGAGTTCGAAAATCTCCATTAATCTTTATCCTTTTGTTTTCCCAGTTCAGTGATGAAAGACATTTTCCAATGTGGGATTAAAGAGTTTGGGAGATATAGTGTCACCTTGTCTCACTCCCTTTCCAATTTTTATGGGTGTTGTATTCTCAAATAACCGAATCTTTGCGCTTACATTTTCATAGATGTTATTAATATTATTAATGTATGCATATATATATATATATATATATATATATATATATATATATATATATATACATAGGCGCCAACTTCGTGGGTTCCAGACACTTTTTGAATCCCCAATTATTTTGTTTTGGGTTCCTCGAGCGCCTAATATTTTTGCGCGTATTTCGTGGGGGAAATACACGTACGCGTATATGTATAAATTTTGTTTTTCGTTATCAATTCTTCAAGTGTTTTATTATTCATTCCCCGTTTACTATATACAGAAAGTGTGTATAGAAATTTACCCCTCAGACTGTTTATTGTGCCTCAAAAGAGAATTAGTGTTTGTTCGTGCTCATCAAATTTGATGCGACAGAATACCTCAAGTACCGTTGTTTAAGAGCATTTAAAACTGCCTCCTTTATAAAAGAAAATTCTTCGGTCTGTCTGGGTTCCCACAAAATACAAAAGTCTAGCTCTACATTAAGAGATGAGACCTATTCGAGGTCATAGTGATAAAGGCGGAAATATGTTGTACACTCAGTTGACCCATCCTGTCTTGGAGCAGTCGGGGACCAAGGAGGTTAGAAGAGAGAAGATGGCATCAGCAACCGCTGGTGAAGCCAAATCTGATCATCTGGTTTTTTGTGCCCTCCGGGTGGGGAAGGTTCAGTGATGTGACGTCACTTACTGAAGACCTGTGCTGAAGCACAGGTTGATAGCGGCCGTCTCGTACTCTCTGCATCAGATTCTGAAGGTCAACAAGGCTCCCATAGCTTTAGCAAGGTCGTGATTGGTTAATACGCAATATGCACTTTCGCTCGAAGAAGCATAATTTTGTTTCATTTTTTTAGAAAATACTAAACAGTATTTCCGTAACTTTTTGCAAATTTTTAGTTATGTGCATGTATATGTCGGTCTCATTTTTTCCTGAGTGTACATGCTGCAGAAGTGTCTCTAAAACCTCTTCAAAGTCAACGATTTCCCCATAGAATTATACAGAAGTAGCCCAAGTTGGGCATACTGGGCATACATAGCTCATACGAAGCACAGCCCATGGGAAACAGAGGGCGTGCAGCTGATGCCATGTCCTTTTCCTTCTAATCTCCTATTTAAACTCAGAAATCATTTGAAGACAAAAATTGTTGGCATTTTTAAAATTGGTAAAAAAAAACTTAAAGTAAATTTTTCATGTTTCTGTTACTTTTATAAGACAATTGAGTTGAAAATTCAGTATCTGTGTATTGTATATAATAATGTCGCGCCTTCAAAAGCAAAATAAATGAAATAAATAATTAGAGAAAAAAAAATTCTGTAATTAACTACAATTTGTTTCATTTTAGCATTTCCGGCATCTTATTGTGCCAGATAATCTGACTGAATGAAATTTAAATTAGACTTAAATACTTTGAAAAATAAAATTTTCGAAACCCCCAAAGATTTTTGTCCAGCAAATTTCTTGTTGGACCCCACCCTTGATGAAATTCTGTGTGCGCAACTGAACACTACGCCCCTGCAAATGTGCTATGCCACTGGTAGTCATAACCATTACTTTTGATTTTGCGTAAAGAATTTCTTTCACTCATAGATGGCAGCACATCATAATGAAATGACGATTTCCTAAAAAGCCGTGCTTCTGATTGGTAGTTTAGTATTCTTTATCCGTCTGTAGGAACAACATTTCAGTTTCCAATACTTAAGATTGGGAAATTCTTTCCGTACATTTAAATTTGCTTCGACATTTCTTTCTGGATGGCAAACTCAAAAATTAATTTTATCGTGCATTCATATTTTATAATAATAATAATAATAATAAGATTTATCGAGGCAAATTCAAATGACACCAGACATAACAGTCATAGAAAATCGGAAACTCTGGATAATTGATATAGCGATTCCGGGAGATGCCAGAGTCGATGAAAAAGAACTGGAAAAAATAACTAAATATACGCTGATGAGGCATTACATTATGTTTGTTTGTTTGTTTGTTTGTTTGGGGGGTTTAACGACCATAATGACCACTCCCAGTCTAGAGAAATGAGCGCGCCTGGAGCAGCGGCGGATTTACTACTAGGCCGCGGCCTAGAGGCCCCAGGCTCTACAGGGCCCCAGGTGCAGAATCCAGAAAAACAGAGAGCATGAAACAGAAAAACTTAGAAAAGGGAGGTACCGTTATTTTAATTTACTTGAATAAAATAAAGTAGTGGTAATTTTTTATTTTATCTTGAATGATAACTAAAAAAATAAGCCGTAATAATAGCTTTATTGCGAGCACGCCCGTGTTCGTACGAGTGCGATAGAGAGCACATTCGACGTAAAGTGTAGTTCTTTACATTTTGAATGTGCGATAGAGAGCGCATTCAAAATGTAAAGTGTTGTTCCTGGATAAGCATGAACCTCTTTGACTATGTTTACAAATATTTTTTTTATAACTTTTAATTTAATAACAAGTTAAATCAAAAAGATTTTATTTAAATAATACTTATATAACAATACAATTATGCTATCAATTATTATATTCTTAACTTAAAGATAAGTTTATTAGAAAATCTTATATGAGCAAATTCAAATATGGGTGGCCGTGTGGGGGCGCATAGAAAATTTGGCCTAAGGCCCCAAAAGCCTTAAATCCGGCACTCTCCTGGAGCAGTGCTGGCTCGTGGGGTGAAATGTCGGTGAGGCGCAGACTCAGCCCAGATCATATATAGGTTATGAAAGATAACTAAAACCAAGTTTTGTAAAGAAGCGATTTGATGTGTATATATGCTTATGTATATTTTATATCTATATATGTATTATTCGACAATAGTTCAACAAAATCACAGGAAGACATCAAGCACGGCGGAGGAGGGAGGTACATTTGAAACATTGGAAACAGTTTCGGAGGAGAAATATATATTTTATGAAAAAAGAATAAATGGAGGAAAAACGGTTAACCCGTTTTACTTTATATCATCCTAAACACCCATTTTGCGCTCAGTTTCTTCATTTAGCGATAGTTAAGAAGAGGTCATTGCATCACGCACAACACCAATCGAACGTCCACTTCTCCAAAAATTCAACGTAAATCATTTTAATAGAAAAACTACTTTTTTCAAAAGATGATTCTGAGTCCAGAATAAAAGCATCATGTCTGCTTGGGAAAGTGCGTCCTGCGTGTAGATAACAGTTAAGGCCCATGGGCATGGGCAGCGGAACCTAATATTTTCAGGAGTCCAACTGCTCCGAGAGAGAAAACGTTTTAAAAAAGTAAGGAGAGAGAGAAATAAAACAACGTAGGGTAGATGAGTATATACTGATACATATCATCATCATCATCATCAACCACTGTCAATCCACTGCTGGATGAAGGTCTCCACAAGTAACTTCCACAACTTTCTGTCTTGAACCTGTCTCTTCCAAGTCACTCCAGCAGGCTTTCGTATTTCATCCACCAATCTTTCACTTTGTCTTGTTTTGCTTATTTTCTTGGTATTATATCTGATATTTCAGTTGCTCAAGTACGGCCAGTTTTTCTAGCAATGCGCCCAGCCAATTGTCACTTGAGCGCCTTTACTTTGATCATGATGTCATCAACATTTTTCCTTTCTCTAATCCATGTGTTCCTCTTCCTATCTTTCTTGATTACACCAAGCGTGTACCTTTCTACGTTTTTCTGAGTTGTCTTCATCCACCGTATGTCTTTTTCAGTTAAGGTTAATGTCTCTGCTCCATATGTAAGAAATGGAAGGATGCATTGATTAAACACTTTTCCTTTACGACATAATGGTAAACTGCTCAGCTGAGGTGGTTTCTTCCAAATGCTCTCCAACTAAGTTTTGTACGCCTCTACTTGGGCAAAAATTCGTTCATTTAAGAGTCAAGAGTTCGTTCCATTTTAAGCTCCACATAATGTTGGGCCTCCATTCCTGGGCAAAACGCGCTCCACCGTCGACTGCGTACAGCGATTACGTAAACACAAAAAGCTAATGACGTGCGTTTGGCATTTAGCCAAATTGCGTTATCAGGTGAGCAAAAGATGGAGGTCTATAAACGCACTGTTTGAGTTCACCTACACCATTATTGGAAAAATGGGTTAAACGCTGCAGCAGCGAGACAAATTTCTGCATTTAAAGGCGAGAAAACAGTGGACAGCAGCACTGCACGAAAATGGTTCCGGCGTTTCAATGCTGCGGACATCAGTCTCGATTACAAATCGAGATCAGGAAGTCCGCATCGATCACCAACACCGATACAACTGGGGAAGCTGTGACAGCGAACCCCGGTACCAATACACGACAAATATCAGCTGAGGTGGTGTCTTCATAATCCATTTTTGTCCCTCATCTGCAAAAGCTTGTTTTCTCCTCCCGGTCCCATCGAATGGTTCCCACGTTGACACCCCAGAAGGAGAAACAAGATGTTGCTCTGTGTCTAAGATTGTTGCCAAATCCACAGGACGAAAGGTTTTAGCATCCTATCGCCACAGGCGATGAAAAGTGTATAATCCTACATTATCCTACCAATGGGCACCAGTGGCTGAGGACACACCAGGAAGCACCACCAGTGGCACAAAGAAGGAACCTCGAGTGAAAAGTCGTACTGTACATTTGGTGGAATTGTGAGGGTCCCCATCACTGAGAACTTCTGCCAGATATTCAGGCTCCAGACGGAATCTCTATGCGAAACAACCGCCGCTACCCAACACTCATCAATAGAAAGCGGCCGTGGATAATACCCCAAGGCACACCTACAGAATGGTCCGCCTGAAACTATACATGAATTGAAAGGGGTTGGGATACTGCCCCAATTTCCACTCAGCTTTGACTTGGCCCAATCCGAATACCACCTGCTTCGCTCCGTGGACTATTTCCTACGAGGAAGGAAGGCACTTCGCTTCATTGATGGATGTGGAATCTCATATCAGATAGTTTCTTTCCTCGAAACCTGTCTAGCGGTACCGTCATAGGAATATATCTCTGGTAGAACGTTCGCAAAGAACTTTAGGACAACGGCCTGTACTTTGCAGAATGAGGTGAGCATGTATTGCTATCCTGCGTCATTCAGTTTTTAGCTGCAACCGGGACGAACGTTTGACTCACCTTCGCATTTCTTCTCTATGTAGACCTTGCTTTATATGTGTTGTTCAAGGTAAATGTAGATATCGGCTCGCTTTGGGAAACAGTTCACGACAGACAACGAGGTTCAACGTGCAGTTGATTACTTCTTTGGGTCCCGGCCACAAGACTTTTTTCGTTCCGGGACCATGGCCTAGCCGAACAGATGGCAACTATTTGTCGATGCCGAGGGGGTTTATTTTGCTTAGGTAAGTTGTCCTACTTTTCCGTTCTCGCCGTCCACGAGTGCTGGCCCTTTGCCGGACATTTCATTCGTCCCAACCCAATACTATGAGCACGTATTTTATATTATTTTTATTTTTTTTACGAAAGGTGCTAAAAATCGAGAGAGTACCTAGGCACTCTCTGTAGATAATTTATGCTATGCATCTTTCGCATGCCAAAATCTTTGTGGGTGTAAAATAAAACGAATGATTCGAGAGTATACATTTATTTGCGTACAACACGTTGCATTTATTTGCGTCACTCACGACCACACCGAGCCACAGATCTGTACATAATAAGTGGAATTAACCCTTTAACGACCATAACGCCCAAAACGCTCGAACACACAAACGACCATAGCCGCCCGAAACGCCATACTAGAGTGAGTCAGATTTCCCATCCTTACCTGTTCTTTAAATTTACACGATCCCTGACAGATCAGCAGGAGTCACCGTCAGTCATCATTGTTGTTACTAAGCAAAGAAGTGAAACATGAAACTGTTTCGGGCGTTATGGTATATAAAGTGATACTAGATTTTAGGGTAATGGTCGTTAAAGGGTAAAATCATAACAACAAACAATAAGGTTTACTAATTCCTCACATTGAGCAATACTTAGGTAGGTGGATCAATGAATGTCATTGTCATAAAATCAATGAAAGAAGATATGTGAGTCATAAAATATTTACTGAACTACGGTGGCGGCAATAGTAAGTATTTTGACTGTTTAGTTTTTCAGAAACAACATTCATTTTTATTATTATATATTACTCAGATTCAAATGAATGTAAGAAACGACCCTGACCCCGATGAAATATAACGTAGTTACAAAAGTCCATCTGCGCTTGCGCAAGCTAAAATCTGACCTCATGATAGAAAGAGCTGAGTGTGATGGTGAGGGGATTGATAACTTTCGGTCTATACTTGAGGCAAGGCTAACCTGGTTACACTGTTAATGCTGTGAAACCGATTTACCGACAAGATGTCTCCTGTGTATTAGTATTTCTCCGCGCACTAATGGGGTGCCATGTGTCATGGACCCTTTCCCCTAAGGGTCGCTTAAGGCAAAAAAATAGGAAACTTCCCGCGTTTCTTCCTTGGAGGGAGGGCCCATCACGATATACCCCTTCAAACCTCACACCTTCGCAACCTTGCCTACCACCAGAAAACGATATCTGAATTTGTATTTTAAAATACAGTAGTAACCACGAAGAAAGAGCAGGCTAATTGACCGCCAGGCTATTATCTCCCCCTTACCGTGAGGCTAACTCAATTCTCCCCTCCCTCTCGTAGTAAATATCCTTCGTGTATACTATATAGCCTCTCTGAAGAAAAACAGAAATAGCAATGACGTGGCCAAAATGCGAAGATTTGTATTTTTTTGAAACGCGACCGAAACTAGGATCTCCATTTTTTTAAATGTACGTACGTACGACATTTAGAACATATATATGTCCATGTGCTTTTTTAGGTCTCAGTTCAAGCTTGAACAGGAGTTTTTAAACTGGAACAACACTGAGGAGCAATTGAATTAGAGACCGCTGGCGTTATGCAAATGTGGCGCTGTGGGCGGCCCTGTAAACGGAAACGACATGACGTATGCAGCGATCCTACAATATAAGGAGTGATGCGACGGGAATCAGTAAGAGTCGGACGCAGTATGGGTAAGACGAAGGATCTAAGGGCATTTGATCGTGGGAAAATTCTTGGGGCCCGACGAATGGGTCACTCAAATACGGAAGTCTGCAGGTACTGGGATTTTCACGAGCCACTGTGTCACGGATGCACCGTGAGTACATTGAATCCGGTAAAAACGTCCCTGCAACGGGCCAACTGCCTTGGACAACAGCGTGTGGATGAGTGGGGTCATCGTCGGCTAGCTCGTATTGTGACAGCGGATAAACGGGCCACAGTGCAAGAAATCACTCGGCAATTTAACGCTGGTGCACAAAAACGTGTAAGCAGCCACATCATCTGCTTGCTATGGGGAACAGAAGCCATCGTCCCACGAGGGTACCGCTGCTGACCGCACATCACAGGGTGCAAAGATTAGCATGGGCGCGGGAACATCGCCACTGGACCCTAGACATGTGGGAAAATGTTGCCTGGACTGATGAGTCGATATTCACGTTGGTACATGCGAATGGCAGGATACGAGTACGGCGCAAACCACATGAAGCGATGGATTCTTCTTGACTGCAGGGTACTCTTCAAGCTTGTGGGGGTGACATTCTCACCTGGGGATTGTTTACGTGGACTGAAATGGGACCCCTGGCACGTGTGACATCGTCCTTCACAGGTCAACGTTACCGGGATATCCTGGAAGACCATTTGCTCCCGTTTGTGCGTCTTCAACATCCCACTGGGGACCTCATTCTGCAACAAGACAATGCAGCTCCCGAATTGTATCCGAATGGTTGGATGAACACTCCACAGACGTGACCTCTCTTCCTTAGCCAGCGAGGTCACCTGTCCTCAATTCCATCGAGCACATCTGGGATGCCATCGAGAGAGATGTTCGAGGCTCTGACCCCCTCCATGAAATCTTCGTGAACTGTGGGAGCTTGTTCAGGGGTCGTGTATCCAACGTTTCCGGTGTCTTGTCGAGTCCACGAAGAGACGAATCGCCGCCGTCATCAGGGTGAAAGGTGGTGCTACACGTTACTAGACAGGTATCTCTAATTCAATTGCTCTTCAGTGTAAATTTTGCAGTGGAAGTACACACTCTGCAATTTTAACTGCATGGTCAGGTTAGCCTTACACGGAGAATAGGATATCTACAGGGTACACTCTATAGTGTTATACATACACCGATCAGCCATTCCATTGTGACCCCCACCTCCCAGCCTAGAGAAATGAGCTCGCCTGGAAACCGAACAGTGGCGCAGGTGAAGTTCACATAGCAGTATATATACAACCCGAGGACCGGCTTTCGGTTAGTAGAGTGTTCGGAGTCAGAATGGGAAAAGCTGCCGATTTATCGGAGTTTGATAGACAAATTGTGATGGCACGGCACCTAGGAACTACGATCTCGGGAACGGTACGGCTTGTGGATTGTTCACCTGCCGCTGTAGTAAGTACGTATCAAAAGTGGTGCGCAGGTGGCCAAACGACAAACCGTAGTCCAGCAGTGTGTCGTCCGTAGTTCATTGATGCCAGAGGGGAGCGGAGACTATCGCACATTGTTCACAGCGACCGCAGGGCCACAGTACGAGCCAATAACATTTGAAATGGGCCCAAGATCATCGAGATTGAACCGTCGATGATTGGAAGAAAGTTGCCTGGTCTGACGAATCAAGATTCCTCGTGCATCTCGTACGCGGCCGAGCGCGAATACACCGATTACCAACGGAGGCTATGTCACCTGGATGCACTGTTGGGCGGAAACAGGCCGCGACGGCGCTGTTATGCTGTGCACGATGGTTTTTTTTTGGGAAACTTTAGTCCCCATTATCCCAATAGAACAATCCCTGACAGCTGTCAGGTATCTGAGCATCGTTGCGGGCCAAGTTCACCCATTCATGGCAACTGTGTTCCTTGCTGGTAATGGCTATCACCAACAGCATAATGCTCCATGCCACACTGCCAGAATCGTCAAGGAGTGATTCCAGGAACATGCTGGTGACTTTCTGTTAATGATCTGGACTCCAAATTCCCCTGACATGAACCCAATCAAACATTTGTGGTTCGACTTGGAAAAGCGGGTTCGCTCTAAATCACCACCACCGCGAAATTCACGGGAACTGGAGGACCTGCTTTTGACATTATGGTACCAGATACCCCAAGATACCTATCGCCACCTCATCGGGTCAATGCCTCGCCGAGTGGCAGCTGTTTTGCAGGTTAAAGGGGATCATACAGCTTATCAGGTGGTCATAATGTAATGGTTCATCGGTGCAAACGTGTTAAGAAACGAATACGTGAATGTGTTTGCGTGTTACGAAACGAATACATGGATGTGTTCACGTGTTAAGGTACCTTCATGTGTTACGAAACGAATACATGAACTGTGTTCGAATTCGCAGCCTATGAATTGAAACAGGAAATGAGAACTTGGATAACTTCCAAGTTTTTGATAAAATCCCTCAAACCCAACATTCACTATCACTCACAATACGCACTACCCCAGCTATTAATATCATCACGAGCGACAGCAGTGCCATACATTAAGGCTCAATGGCAGTGTAACGCTGGCTGCCCTCGATCCCAGTATAATAATGGCTCCAGTTGACGATTACTTGAACCATATTATGGTGCCTGCTTGAACCATCAGGCACAATCGCATTATGGTGCCTGCCGGTTTAACCAAAGTTTGGTGAAACATGCATCTTCTCAATGTACTTGACCATTTTTTGGTGAAACGTTGAGCTGAAATTTTTTGCAGTGTGCGGCAGCACCTCGCGAATAGCTCAAGAAGTTTGCTGTTTCTGAGATACTTCCACCCTTGGGGCGGTAGCCAATGAACATTCCTTCTTGAACGCCCGTCAAATCACTACCTCTACTCATTGTGCTCACGTGACACACTATGGCTCATCTGTCCTGGCCGGTCGCTTTATATCTCCTTGTGGTCGTCCTTGTCACGTGGTGCATTCTGTGATTCGTCTGGGCAGGTACACTGTGATCCCGGGGGTGGTCATGTTATTCTGATACGACTGTGTATGCTTAATGCTATACACATATTTGAAAGTTGTGTACGTTATTACTCGTTCATCCATTCCTTCATTTAGAAATGCATTTCAGCAGCTTAATATACTACACTTTTTCATAGAAGCTTCATTAAAAAGACATGCCGTTTTCCATCCACATAAAACATTCTTCGTCGAGACTCTTCAACTTTAAAATAACTAAGTGGTGGAAGATGGTCTTGCCGAGTTGAAGCTGTAAAACTGCTGTTTGATAATTAAAGCTGTGATTTCAACACTTGAAGGGTTATCTTAAAGTGGTGCTCTGAACGGCGGAAAAGCCAATGCCCTTTTAATATGCATGACATCGTTCGAGTTTTTGTTTACACATTTTGTTTTATACACAAAGTATTTTTTGGGGGGAGGGAGGTTAACGACCACCGTGAGCAACTCAGTGGGCTATAAGCAGTCGCCCGTCCCTAATTTAGGGCCACTGGTTGCAGGGAAGGGAAAGAGCCAGTGCCGTAAGACAAACACAACATTCATGCCTCACCGGGATTCGAACTCGGACCCATCTCGAACGAATGATCAGTAGCCACTGCGCCACCTGGGTGGCTACGCAGAGTTCATGACCCCAATACGATAGTCTTTCAAACCACCTTCAGTTATCTTATCTCGGTTTTGAAACCGTGCAAATTCTAGCTTAAGCCAGTATTGAAACTCTTACTGCTTTTCGCAATGAGATGTTTTTTCATCAAGTGTGGAGTTTCGTGGTAGAACTACATGAGAAAAATTCTTATCCTGGACCAAAAAAGAGGATGCAAATACACTGAAGAACAATTAAATTAGAGATACCTGTCTGGTAACGTGTAGCACCACCTTTCGCCCTGATGACGCCGGCGATTCGTCTCGGCATAGACTCAACATGACACCGGAAGCGTTGGGAAGCCATACGGATCCACGACCCCTGAACAAGCTCCTACAGTTTCCGAAGATTTGATGGAGGGGGTAATGTCTCTCGATGGCATCTCAGATATGCTCAGGTCAGGTGACCTAGCTGGACAAGGAAGCGAGGTCACGTCGGTGGAGTGTTCATCCAACCATTCGGATACAATTCGGGAGCGATGGCACAGTGCGATGTCTTGTTGCAGGATGAGGTCCCCAGTGGGATGTTGAAGACGCACAAACGGGAGCAAATGATCGTCCAGGATATCCCGGTAACGTTGACCTGTGAGGGACGATGTCACACGTACCAGGGGTCCCATTTCAGTCCACGTAAACTGTCCCCAGACGAGAATGCTACCCCCACCAGCTTGAAGAGTATCCTGCTGGCAAGAAGGATCCATCGCTTCATGTGGTTTGCGCCGTACTCGTATCCTGCCATCCGCATGTACCAACGTGAATCTCGACTCATCAGTCCAGGCAGTATTTTCCCACATGTCTTGGGTCCAGTGGCAATGGTGCGGTCAGCAGCAGTACCCTTGTGGGACGATGGCTTATGTACCCCATAGCGAGGAGATGGTTCTGGATGGTGTGGCTGCTTACACGTTTTTGTGCACCAGCGTTAAAATGATGAGTGATTTCTTGCTCTGTGGCCCGTCTATCAGCTGTTACAATGCGAGCTAGCCGACGATGACCCCACTCATCCACACGCTGTTGTCCACGGCAGTTGACCCTTGCAGGGATGATTTTACCGGATTCGATGTACTCACGTTGCACCCGTGACACAGTGGCTTGTGAAAATCCCAGTGCCTGCATGACTTCCGAGATGGAGTGACCCATTCGTCGGGCCCCGACAATTTGCCCACGTTTAAATGCGCTTAGATCCTTCGTCTTACCCATACTACGTCCGACTCTTACTGATTCCCGTCGCATCACTCCTTATATTGTCGGATCGCTGCATACGTCATGTCGTTTCCGTTTACAGGGTCGCCAACAGCGCCACATTTGCATAACGCCAGCGGTCTCTAATTCAATTGCTCTTCAGTGTACACACATTCGAGTCACATTGTTGCGACCATTTCCTACTTTTTACGTCAACAGCACGTAGCCAGTGAAAGAAGGCACATGTCGTGAGCTGGCTTGGAGGGTATATAGGGTGTGTTGTAGGCATTCTGAAAACATATCACTCGTTGCTGTCATGGATAAAAGGATCAATTTATTAGATTTGCAAGAAGGGGTGATTGTCGGCTTTCGGACCAAGGGTGGCAGTATTTCTGAAACAGCGTAGTTTGTGAACTGTTCGCGTGCTGCTGTGATTAAAGTGTATCGTGATTGGAGAAATGGCACCATTGCGAATAAGCGACGTTGAAACTGCGGAGCACCACGTGCCATTGATGTGAGAGGTGAACGTCAGCTGCGAAGGTGCATGAGGGCCGATCTGCACGTTACATTGGAGCAACTTACTGGCCGAATGAACCATGGGGCTACCGGAAGTGTGTCTAAACCGATAGTTCGGCGAACCCTGGTGCCTATGGGGCTCCGATGCAGATGGATGATCACTGCACCTATGCTAACGAAGGTGCATCGGCAGAAAAGGCTTAGATTTTCACGGCAGTATCAGAATTGGACTTCCGCTGATTGGCAAAGGATTGCCTTCTCCGATGAGTCACGTTTTCTGCTCCATCGAACGGATGGATGTTGGCGTATAAGGCGAGAAACATCTGAGAACAAACACTCTTCAACCATTGCTGGAAGAACACAAGCTGGTGGGGGCAGCGTTATGGTCTCGGGAATGTTTTCGTGACATTCTGTGGGTCCGCTCACACCTGTAGAAGGCACTATGGACCGAATTCGTTATGAATCCATCCCTTACAGACCACGTACACCATGCATGCTGATTGTCTTCCCTGGGGCGAATGGGATCTTCCAGGACGACATTGCCACGTGCCACAAAGCTAAAAATGTCCGAGAGTGGTTGGAAGAGCACTTTGAAGATTTCAACGTGCTCTTCCAAACACTGTCGGACATTTTTAGCTGCGTGACACTTCCCTGGCCCCCTAATTCTTCAGACTTAAACTCAATTGAACATCTGTGGGATCACCTCGATCGTGTTGTTCGCTCTATGGATCTTCCAGCAAGCAACCTTCAGCAGTTGTCAGATGCACTACAGTCAACATGGCTCCACATACCTTTGAACACCTTCCAGCACCTTATTGAGTCACTCCCAGCCCGTCCAGCTGCTGAGAGTAAGCGCACGGCGGTTACTCTGGATATTAGCTAGTGGTCACAATAATATGACTCGACCGTGTATATATACCAAGCAAATTATGAAGTTGTAAAAAAACGTACTCACGATGGGTTTAAAAAGTATTATGGGATCACAATTCTAAATGAAATTATAAACTGAGTATCTAACGAAATATAAACAAAATGTAAGGAAAATGACATTTGTGTTTTGATCGTCCTTAATTCCACATTGTCTGCGTCACATGCAGACCAGGAGAAACAAAATGCTTCAATTGTATGTAATTTGTATAACTTTCAGATTGAAAATCTGCTGTGTGACCTATGACTATTTATTCAATGGTAAAATCTGCAAACCTGGGAAATTCCAATTGTAAAAATCGTTTGAATTTTTTAAGAGAGAAAAATATATAACATATATTCCTTGTAACTATTTAAACTTTTTTCGACTGTGCCAATGAGTTCAGTAAGCTGTGAACGATCTTTCACATAACTGAGAAGACTAAAAAATTATTTTCCAAGTACACACAGGAAGAAGAAAGACTTTCATGTTCAGCTGTCTTGGCAAATGAAAGAGATATACCTCTTGATTACGATGGGATGCTTACAAAATTTTTACTTCTTCCACACACTAGTAGCCGACGTCTACAACTCCAATAGATGGTGATTATATTTTATTAAATTACATAACGCAAAATTGTATGGTAAATTAGGCTTTGAAGATCACAAAATTACTGAAATTGTTAGTAATCATTGTCATTTTTTTAAAACTTTGTCTCCCCTACTCCTCTTCACACAAATGTTATATTTATTTCCTATTGTGGTTTAGGCACAAACAAAACTCGCTCTTCAAACTACATGACGAAATGCTGCCCTTGCTTGAGGATACCTTCATCTAGCAGTGGATTAAGGATGGTTGTCGATGAGGATATACTTTTCTCATTTGTTATAGAGAAGTATGTATCAAGGCTGACCAGAAAATGTAAGGCCATGACATCAGAGTGATGAGTTGATGATGATATACTTTTCTCATTTGTTACAGAGAAGCATGTATCAAGGCCGTCCAGAAAATATAAGGCCAGGACATCAGAGTGATCAGTTCCTGCTATTAGTGACGTCACGAGGAAACTAAGGTTTCCCATTGGCTTTCAATGCTGTCGTGTACGACGTTGAACACGCACCGACACATCAGGCAGGTTAGCAGGAGAGTGACGTTACAAACGGAGGGAACTCATCTCTCTAATGTCATGGCCTTGTATGTTCTACAGAAGGCCTTGATCAAATTATTGTTTTTTCTTCTACCAAAATATTTAAGTCTAAAGAGCATTCAATTCCCAGAAACCATAAATTATCATAACATGATGAAATAATCACGCAGTATAATTTCCACAGGAACATAAGAGGAAACTTTACTTTTTATTTCAATAAAGCTCCAGAATAAGTCTTTCTTATCCTGCGAAAACAAATAAGAAATATTCGATATAAATTCAAGAATTTAATAATCTCATTTCATTTTAAAAGCAATGATATCATGTTCGATTCTCAACATTATGACTTCAGACAAATAAATTCATAACTTCCGAAACAATTGCACTGAATTGAATGTTGAACGCGTCATTTCAAGATTAAGAATTTCAAGTATTTTACGATAGCAAATCAAAAGCTTTCTTAACATTTTTTTGGTTAGACATCGTTATGAAAATGAAAAATGGTGTTAGTATTTCTTTTTTAGATTGTAGCAACTGCGTACTTTTGCGGTCTGTGCCCGTGTCAGAGGAACAACGAAGTGCTGTATAATTTTCGTGATTTCCCTATGCTTGGCCTGCTCAAGGAGGTTAGAATAGATGAAGTAAGGATGGCGTCACAAACTTGAGGCACTTTCAGCAGACGACTTTAATTCTCAGTCAGCTAACCAATATGGAGACAGAGGCTGCGATTGGCTGCGACACGTCTTACCAATATGGCGGCAGAGGCTGCGACCAAGGAGGTTAGAAGGAGGAGATGGCAACAGCGCCTATCCGTGCTTCTGCCGTGACGCCACTTTTTATCAGCTGACTACGCCAATGCGCCCAACCCGAGAATTTCCTGTACATCTCTATGGGAAAATCGCGATTTTGAACGGGTTTTTTCGGACCCTTTCTCTACCCATGCAGCCATGAAAAAATTGAGGCTGAAATATTCGTTGCCATAATTACAAAAAATTCCAGAAAAAATAGGAAAATATGTGTTGGTATTTAAAAAATTGAACAAAATAATGATTTTTTGAGCGGAAGTGTATACTGCACATGGTTACTTGCATACTGCACATGTGCAAGCAACCATATTTAAAATATTACCAAAACTTTAATGTTGAGAAATACGAAGTCCGAAATATTCCTTGTTTGCATCCTTGGTTTGCATGTGCTAAGCGAAACTGCTTCAGGCACAGGAAGTGACGTCACGTATCCGAATTCCGCAGACTCCCACCACCTCAGAGAAAGGATCGGAACAGCTTATCAGTTTTGGCTTCACTCAAAACGGGTCCTTTCACCTCCTCTTCTTCTAACCTCCTTGGCTGCGACACATCTTACCAATATGGCGGCAGAGGTTGTGATTGGCTGTGACGTCATGATCGTGACGTTTCGGTGGCTTCACTTTGATTACACACAGGGACGTTGCCAAGGGTGTGCGAGGGTGGGTTAGAGCCCACCCTGCAAATTGTCTTACCCACCCTGCCACCCACCCAGTTCAAGATGTGATACATTTTAATTTTTAAAATCTTTTTTGTTTGTTTGTTTATTTGTTTTTTGATTTAAGGTTTAACGACCATCGTGAGCAACTCAATGGGCTATAAGCAGTCGCCCGTCCCTAATTTACGGTCACTGGTTCCAGGGAAAGGAGAGCCAGTACCGTTAGACAAACACAACATCCATGCCTCACGGGATTCGAACCCGTACCCTTCACAGACGAATGATCATAAGCCAGCCCTTAGACCACTGCGACACTGGGGCGGCGTTTATTAACTTTAAAATATAATCTGGAATTTGCAAAGGAATAATGACTCCGGAGGTTTCCGTTGTGTAGCCCTACGTATTTTCCCCTAGGAAGTTCGGTTTTCCTTCTCCGTAGAAAGATTATCAAAATAATATCCTCAAGACCATTACAATTCAGTTGTTCTCCACTCGTCCAAATCCTGAATTTAAGCCTTTTTTTTTGTTGTTTGATTGAAGGTTTAACCACCACCATGATCAACTCAATGGGCTATAAGCAATCGCTCGTCCCGTTCCATGGAAGAAGGGATCCAGTGCCGTAAGACAAACACAATATCCATGCTTCAGTGGGATTCGAACCCGGACCCTCCCGAACGAAAGATCATACGCCATTGCTTAGACCACTGCGCCACTGGAACGGCAAAGTTTTTTTTTCAAGTTAGTATCACCAGGGGCGAATGAAGAGGGTGAATACGAATTCACTGAGGTCATCAGTAATTGCTCCGCTATTTGTTTGTGCTACTAAACAGGGAATTACAACAAAGAGTGTGGAGTCTAAAGCTATACCAGCGCACTTAAGCCTTCCTTACGGCAACGAGGGAGCAGGTCATGGCTCACGACTGCATTAGAAGAGATGAGTGCAAGACAAGCTTGCTGGCTTGAAGGAAAAGAATTAAAGAGGGAAGATATTGTATGCGTGGACTTTATTTCCCCTGATCCTTAATCCACGAAAAGATTTGCTTTAAGACCTTTCTCCTAGGCATGAAATTTTCTTTTAATCATGGCGTGTTGCTGGTAGTTAGTGACATGTGTCATGTTTATTAAACGGGTGTGTAATACAGTACTTTAGGTTTTATTCCAAACAGATGGACGGAACATTACCCAAAAATGACTCCAAACTTTTGATTCTTCTGTATTCACAAAACAGCAAAAACTTCAAGACAGTTCCAAAATTAATGAGTATGTATCCAGGAGGAGGGGGCGGGGCGTATATTGCACAAATATCTTCGCAGCCTGTAGAAAAAAGAAAACGAATTCTTTATTTCAGTGCTTCGTAAATAGTTGCTATCAAACTTGCCCCAGCAAAAATAATACTTGCCCACCCTTATTTCGAAGTCTAGTGACGTTCCTGATCACACGAGGGGAACGGCTGGCCCTTACTCCATATATTGTAACCTCCTTGAGCCTGCTGGGCCAAACCACGACCATCTGGATATCTATCAGGCCGGGTGATTGTTTAGTGACCTCATGACGAGCTGAAAAAATCTATCAGATCTGTAGTTGACTCTGACTCCTCAGTGTATAGTGACAGAGTCAAGCAATGGTATAGAGCTTTTGGAGCTTGTCGTGAAGATATCGTCCAGACCTGATGGATAGATATTTTTGATTGGAGGTTTAACGACCACCGTGAGCAACTCAATGGGATATAAGCAGTCGCCCGTCCTTAATTTAGGGTCACTGGTTCCAGGGAAGGGAGAGAGCCAGTGCCGTAAGACAAATACAACATCCATGCCTCGCCTGGATTCGAACCCGAACCCATTTCTGACGAATGATCGGAGGCTATCGCTTAGACCACTGCACCACCCGGGCGGCGAATTGATTTTTGGAAAAACATTTGTGACGTAATAAAGAAAGCAAATATGAATTCCGAAGAAGAGAAAAATATCTCATTTCATTCTTCCTTCGACATGAACACAAACACATAATACGCAATTCTGGAATACAATAACAGCAAGCGATGTACAGTCATCTGCTATAAAAAAAAATATATTATTTAAAATATGTTAAAGATTTAACTTTTCTTTGTGTGTTCCGAAATTTTCAGAGAAACTATCGTATGTCGCTTAAAAAAGTGTTGACAAAGATTTTGATTTACTCTCGCACTTCATTACCGTTTGACGTCAATAATTGTTTTACAGACGTGTATAATGTCTCTTATTTAAGGCAGTTCTTGTTTACGACTTCGATAAAATCATGACGTCGTCATCGGCGGAACCATAGTCCTCATCTTTTTCCCAAGTACTTCTAGATTTTCCGTCATCTGATTTCGGCAAATCTTCGACTTCCGGGTTTGGCACAACGGTCGATTCATATCTAGGTTCAGATTGGTACTCTATCATTGGTAAAATGCCCTTCAGTTTTTCAAAAAAATTTTGCAACAAATCCAGATCAGTTAGTTTCACTGTCACACCAGCATCACCTCCTTTGATAACATTGAAAATATGCTGGAAGAGATTCACACGTTTTTCATTGAACGTCCCACCCGGAGGTCTTGAAATGATTTTCAAAATTCGAGGCAAATTTTCATGTTTGGAGAAAGGTCCTTGCTCTTCGCCTTTGGTGTAGCAGCTGATGTTTCCCAAAAGGATTATCCACGGAAAAATCAAAAACACTTTCCTGAAAAGAAAAAAAAAAAATGGGCCGTATTTGTATCCACACAGCACAGAATATTTCGTATATGTTACAAGTACGTAGCACTGAAGCATTGATACTTTTCAGATACGTTGCGCAATGTAACAGTAATGTTTCAGAAACTTTACGGTTACGTCAAAATGTCCTCAAACGTTACATAACTTTGAAACATAACCGATACGTTACAGTGAAATGCCTTTGTAACTTCAACATACCAACTTCATGTTACTGTTACGTATTTGAAAGATATTTGTGAGATCATCATATTACTGTTACGTATTTACTACGTTGAATATTATAGTTTTAATAAACTTTGTAAAATCACAATTAAAAATATTAAACTCGACAGCTGTTTCAAAAGCAGCAACAGTCGTATTACGAGTTGTTTACGTTTTCACAGGTTCAATGCACTCCGCTGTCCATTGGGAACAGTGGCGGCATTTATACAGGGTGATTCATAAAGAAGTATAGTTTCCAAATGCTGTAAAACAGTAGCAGTTGAAGACACGGATCACAACTGCAAACCCTCAGATAGATGTACTCAGAAAGTTTGTATCCCGCTACTGAGGGAAGTGACGTAGGAGATAGCGCGTGTGTCACGTGACTAGTCAGTCAAAATGGCAGCGTCTGTAGTGGAGAAGGCGTTTTGTGTTCTTGAATTGAGAAAAACGGAATTTGTAACTGTTGTGCAACGACGTTTTCGATCACGATTCGGAAAAGAACCTCCAACAAGAAAATATATCTACGATTGACATAAAAAATCTAGCGGAGCTGAAACAGCGTATCACAGCCACTATCACTGCACTTGATTCAGATATCTTACCTCGCGTTTGGGCAGAAATGGATTACCGGCTCGATGTGTGTCGTGTGACTAAGGGTGCACACATAGAACACCTGTGACTGTCTCTAAAAAAACTTGTAACATTCCCCTACAATTCTGTTACAGGTAACATAAAATATTTTACATTGTTCTTGTTTTATAGTACGTTGAAAGTGTATACTTCTTTATGAATCACCCTGTATATTGATAACAAAAGAAATAAAAATCGGTCCCGAATGAGGGTGTTGCTCTATTTCAGAGAAAAAAAGAAAGAAAATCAAATTCGTCATTTCTCTAAATACCTCCCAATATGAAATTTCTTAGCTTCAAGTAAAAAAACAAAAAAACATGCTGGTATAGTATACTAATACAACAACACATCCATCTACTTAGATTTTGTAAAATGCTTTTTAGAATTTAAAAATTGTAATAAACAAAACTATTACTTTCAGATGATCTTGAATCACAAAAAACAACAACAAAAAAACGATGAAATATTAAATAAACTATACTTGAGTACGACAGTATCACCAAAGAATATCCCAGTAGCACGTGGAAATACGACTACGAGAGAGCTTCGGTGAAATGGCATAAATGCGCATGCGCATCCACGCCGTTGCCAAACCAAAAATCTTAAATATCGCCGGAATGTAACATCAAAGTAGCAATTATGTACAATGGAAATTAGAAAACAGTAGTATCGGTAAATGCCATTTTTAACGTAACCGTAATGTACAAAGAGTCATGTTCCAAAATAGATGTTGCTGAAACGTAATTGTAAGATATCTCTGAAAGTGTAATGAAAATGAGAGATTGTAACATTATCGATACATATCTGAAACGTTTTGTGCTGTACGGGTATAGACTTAAGAATCATAACTTTTAAGCATTGTTCTGTAACATGCAATAAAGATTTTCATAGGGAGCTAGGAGAAATTTCCCCTGTTCATGCTCCGTTTCTCAGCATCCTTGGTGGTTTATTAAATCAGAAAATTTTAGGTATTAAAAACAAGTTTGTGGATGCTCCTATTAACGTCGCTGTAGGAAAGCTGGTTGCACTCGATTTCGCCATTTTCTCGCTTCGTTTGAAATATTCACACGAGCTCATGCCAAGCCCGATACTGAATATGACAGCATTCTCTACGTCTTTTAGGGGGCAAGAGGGGACAATTGCCCTCCCCTGGAAATTAGATCAAGCCCTTTCTGTTCTTGGAAGATACTACAGAGATTTTCGGGTTAACACTAATTTTTATTTCTTATTTTTCTTTAGAACTTCTGGATTCGTGTGTGTATGCAGTAAAACTAGAAAAAACAAAACAAAAAAACTTGGAAATTTTAGTAGAATAAGCTGAAATTTACAATAGAAAGCAGAAATGAAATTTTCCATTGCATGTTGGAGAACAGCATGCATACGTACAGGGCCGGTCTAAGTGTAAGTACGAATACGGGCATATGCTAAATTTCGCTTACCTCCCTTTCTTTGAACATTTTTTTTCCAGTAAGAAGCACCCAAACACAGTAAGAAAATAGCTCTAATCTCAACTTAGTATGCGCTCAGTAGATAGGTCACTAACTCACTATTATATGCTACGTTACAAATAAATAGTCCAATATACTACTAATAATAATAATAATAATTTTACTCACAAAATGACACACATGACGCGTTATTTACTTGAAACGTTCACGTCTATCTTTACTTTGCGAAAACCTCTCTTCATTGCTTTGGAAAGATCAATTTTTTGTGCAATATCGTTTTTTGATATAGAAATGATGGATAAAGCCGATAGCTGTTCCTGTGTCATTGTAGAACTCAAATAAATCTTTATCAGGTTTAATATACCAAAACTTCTTTCCCAGCTTGGGACAAATTTGCCACAGATGGTAAAGGAAAAGATGCCGCGGAGCGAGGGAATCTAAGATTTCCACTTGTCACTCAAGCTATATGTATATGTATATATAGGAACTCTGCACGCGCCAGAAAAACAACAAAGAAGTATTCAGCTTTCGTTTTTGTGGCAAGTACAGACCAACTCACAAAAAAAAAAAAAAAAAGTTAGCGGATAGTTTTACTATGCTAATTTGGCGCCCCTTCCCTTTGGTTGGCGCCCTAATTAGCTACCTACCTGGCCTACCACTCGGACCGGCCCTGCATACGTACGGTATGAAAAAGTGTGAAAGGAGAAAAAAAATACATGATCTTCTGCAGAAGTATTCACTGCTGAACAAGGACATCTCGAAATATTTAAAAAAAAAAAAAAAAAAATTCTTGGGGATATTTTTTTTCTTCTTGACGACCAACTGAGTATCTCTGGGGTTTCGTGATGCATACGATTCAAATGGAGAAATGATGACCAAAAGAACGACGAAGAAATTTCTTTATTATCTTAACATGCTGTCAAATTTCATTTATCTGTCTTTTTTATGTGATTTCTGATTCTCTGGTTTCCAACTAAATTTATGTGAATGTGGTAGAGGCCTGCACAGGCCTTATTTGGTGAGCCCGGACCGGGTCAAGCCAGTGCGTTTAAGGCCCTGCCCGTTTCAGATATTAGATATTCTGTCCGACCCGGCCAGTAATGTGCCATTTATATTACTTTGTCTTTCCATTGTGCAAGGATTATCCTGAAAGCAATGCCTCCTCCTTAATAACTTTTGAAATTTTGAAGTGATTTTAATGAATCTGCACTGACATGTACTATGTGTAGGAACACATTGTTTTCAGAATCGGAAATAAAGATCATGAATGACAGAGAAAAGCAGTGAGACGTAATTGAATTCCGGGGAAAAGAGGGTTGTGAGGCTCCAGAAATCCACAGAAGACTCCTGGCGGTGTATGGAGCTGCCACAATCGATATCAGTAATGTCCAAAGATGGATGAAGAGGTTTCAAGAGGGAGAAAGTTCAGTGTCGGACAAACAACGGAGTGGAAGACCCGCAACTGCAGTGACAGATGCCAACAGGCAACGAGTGAAAGACCTCATCACAGCTAATTGTCGTGTCACCATCCAGGAGTTGCAACAATAAACAGTGCTCACTATGTGCAGACATTGAAGAAGCTAAAGGGAGCTATCAGAAGGAAAAGACGTGACATTCCACTTCATAGTGTTGTTTTACACCATGATAATGCACGTCCCCACACCTCAATGGAGACTTCACAGGCTATTGCCAAAATGGGGTGGACGGTAATGCCCCAACTCCCCTACAGTCCTGATTTGGCTCCCTCAGAACTTTTCCTGTTTGCCCTTTGGTAATTATCGAAGAATATAACCTTTAGAGACAAAGAGAGAGACAGAGAGAGGGAGACTAAGCTTATTCAAAATCTCTCTTTCTCTGAACTAGCAAACGGTAACACTACAAAAGTCAATCCCTATGCAGATTAGGGATCGGAGAAACAATCGATGTCGTCCCACTCTCTCATACAAACACAACACACAACACTCCACTGCAAATCCCCCACCCCAACCCTCACTCCACAAAACACACACACTTGCTCGGGATCGAATCGATTTTTTTTTTTTTGTCAACAAGCCTCAGAGTGTTTTTACGATCTTAATACCTACAGATGGAAAAAAACACTGTAAGTGCCTCATCTCGTCTCTGTGATTGCGTCCTCGGCTATGTCATGGAAGTAAATAAAGCCAGCAAAACAGTTAAACAGACCAGGAAATCGGGAAACACGACTTTTTTTTTTTCTTTACCATTGTGATAAAAAGAACGGGTCGACTTGGCCTGGACCGGCTCGGCCCGCTGCTTTGTTCTCTAAACTAAAAATAATCCCATCCCGGCCCGTGAAGACCTCTAGAGTGCGGTAAAAAAAAACTGTTATAAATAACATGAAGTCACAGTAGAAGTTTGCATGCGGTGTTTGTTCATATATTAAAAGTTACAATTTCTGTTTGACCACTATTGGGAATTAAGTTATGGGCACCCATCACGACTATAAGAGATTCAGAGGCTGTTGCTATAAGCTTCTCTCTCTCTCTCTCTTTCTGCAAGCTTCATCTAAAAGAGAATGACTGCGTTCGTGCATGTATGTGTGTGTGTGTGTGTGTCAGCCTAACTCATCGGGAAATTGCTATAGACCCTTCAAAATTTGGCAAATCGTTTTACATCGCTGTTGAGATGCAAAACGATTGGCCGTTTTAAAGACGAAATTTCGAAGGAGAGCTTTCTAGAGGCAAAACTATTTACCGTTCTATTTCTAGGGAAACAATAACGTGACTCGACCGTGTACTACATGGAATATAGTTTATAAAACAGAGCGCAGCAAGGAAACAAAGGGAAAAGGCCAACAAGGCCTGAAAAAGCCCCGAGCTCCCTATACAGCAGCGTTAAAAAATAAAAAAAATAAAAAAGAAAGAAAGAAACAAAGTACATTGAAAGAAAAGAATACAGAGAAGCCAAAGGGATGATCAGCGGTGAGTATTGAAATGCAAGCAAAACAAGATTAGTAGGTTAAAGTGAAAGTTATTTTAAAATTAGTAAAATTTGTTTCTTTCTTTTTATTAATCGGTTAGTAACTCTGATTCATTATGTAATTTTTTCATTTTTTATTAAAGGGGTTAAAGTTATTTAGTATTGTTAGTTCCGTTGGTTGCGAATTCCAGTAATGTGGGCCTGTGTAGTTCAGACTTTGTTTCATAGTTTCCGTTTTTGGATGAATCGATTGAACATGTGTTTTAGTTCGTGTGTGTTGTGGGTGTGTCTGTGGAATAATTTTCATTATATCAGTGTGTATTAGGTGTGCAACTTAATTCTCGGTCACAGACACGACACGTTGACAGCAAATTATAGCAAATCGAACACGTGCCTATTCAGGGAAATAATCCCCGTCGTGTTGGATACATTTGAGCCATCGACCGAATGCCACTGCGGTAAAAAGAGGGCTATTTCGAGTTGATAAAGTCATCAGTACTTGTGTGGACCTCCTCGACAGAAGTGAAGTGCGTATCACTCAGATGATGTTACAGGGAGCGAAAGAGGTGATAATCCGACGGGGAGAAGTCTGGAGAATACGCCGGGTGGGACAAAATATCCTATCCCAGATCGGTGATCGTGTTTAAAGTCGTTTTCGCGGTGTGAGGACGCGCGTTATTCTGAAGCAACAGGACAGATCTTCTGCCCTTGCCGGTGTATGGCCTTTTCGCCTCCATTGCGTCACTCACACGAATGAGTTGCTGACAATAACGTTCAGCACTGACCGTTTCACCAGGTTTGAGCAACTCATAGTGTACGACACCGCGCTGATCACACCATATGCACAGCAACAACCTCCTGGCATGGATATTCGGTTTGGCGGTACTGGTGGTAGGCTGACCTGGATAAGCCCACGATTTGCGCCTCTTGGAATTATCGTAGAGGATTTACTTCTTATCACATTTCAAAATGTTGTGGAGGAAATCCTTCTGCTTGAATCTGGAGAGCAAGGACACAGCAACATCGTAGCGCCTAGACTGGTTCGCAGCTGTGAGTTAGTGGAGCACCCTGAATCCGTCCAAGCTTGTGCAGGCGCTTTGCAATGGCCTACCGTGTTACTCTGAGTTCCTGGGTGAGCTCTGACTGTGTGCGACAGGGATCCGCTTTCAACAGTTGTTCCAGTTCCTCATCATAAACTTTCTGTGGTTGTCCCGGACGTTCTGCATCACGAAGATCGAAACTTCCCTGCTTACACCGCTGTAAGTACTTCTGACACGTACTGTAGAACCCAGCAGTTTCACCCAAAGCAGCCCAGATCATTTGTTGGGCTTCCGCGGCACTTTTTTCAGCTGAAACGCGAACAGGAGGCAGTGCCTCAAATGTTGCTTCTCAAACGACATTGCTTTCACCGTCAATTTTCGCCCCTTCTGTCACTACAACTGTGAGCGGTTACGATTGCCTGGAAATCTGTTGGATGGCGCTGCAATCAGCCATTATCGCACACTGCTATTTGCATTTGCCGACGTTCTGTGATCGCTTGCGGTTAGGGGCCGAGAATTAAGTTGCACACCTAATAGGTTATTTTTTATTATTTTGAGCATGACTTTTCTAGTGTTAAAATAATAAAGTTGGTTGATTGTGAGAATATTATATTTATTTGGGTAAACTTTTGTGTTGGTGTATAACGAAAACTGTGCGCTTGCATTGAATTTAAGATCAATTAATCTAATATTTTGCAAAGTTTGAAGTTATTTTTAATTATATTTTGTTGTCTGTCGCCATGTTAGTACGGTATAGTTGATGTACAGTATGCCTGGATAATAGTACACTGTTATTTTGTGGAAGGTTGCACCAAAAATTGATTCTACACAACCTGCACCACTTTCTGAGAAAAGATACACCATTGTGTGGTGCAAACAAAACCCAATAACATAGTGAAACCTTGCACCATAGTGTAGTGCGACCTTGTATTATAACGTGGTGCAAAGTTGCACTATGTTGTCGGGTTCTGTTTGCACCACACAATGGTGTATCTTTTCTCAGAAAGTGGTGCAGCCTGTGTAGCACCAATTTTTGGTGCAACCTACCACAAAATTTTTATAACAGTGTATAATATAAAAGAATAAGAGTTTTTGGTGAAAGTTTCGTTAGTACTGAACTAATAACTCCAATGTTTTTAGATAATTTGTAAAGCAGGTTATTCACATCTTTGTTCCATTTAAGGTCGTTATCAATAGCAATCCCCAAATAAAATAAATTCTTTTGCTATTTTTGAAAAAGGTGATATTTGATAATTGTACACTGGCGTGCAAAAATTAAGGACGAGACGGTTTTTCGAATGTGACGTCATGCAGAAGTGCTCCACATCGACTCAATCATACCATAACATCCCCAAGATGTAAGAATATGGGACAAGTGAGCAAAACCGTCCAAACAAGGAATCCAAAGGATACAAAGGCACTTTATTGAAAAGGTAGCTTCGAGTACAACTGGACAGAAGACAGAAACGTCCATGTGATAGGCGGCTGCCAAGAAAAATCCAGTCTTTAGTAGGGGATATGATCACCCCTGACTGCTTTGCAGGATTTACAACGTCTGTCCATGCTGAGGACGAGGTTGTCAAGGAGCTGTTGAGGCATCGCGGCTCATTCCTCTTGAAGCGCCAATCGCAGCTGCGGAACCGTTGCTGGCGGCTGGTGACGTGCTGCCAAGCGTCTTCCGAGGAGGTACCACATGTGTTCGATTGGATTTAGATGCGGGGACCTCCCGGGCCAATCCATGCGTTGAATATCTCCACTCTCCAACAGCTCGGCGACAGCCACTGTACGATGAGGTGTAGCGTTGTCGTTCATGAAGAGGAACTCAGGACCCACAGCACCTCTAAACAGACGCACGTGAGGAAGGAGAACCTCTGTACAATAGCGGACACTAGTGACTGAACCTCCTTGGAAGATGTGGAGGTCAGTACGGCTACCATGCATGATACCGCCCCAAACTAGAACTCCGCCACCTTCAAACCGGTCCTTTTCGATGATGTTGAAGGTGTGATTGCGTGTTCCTTGCTCTCTCCAGATGTGTGTACGTCCAGAATCGCTCGTCCGACTAAATCAGCTCTCATCCGTAAACAGAACTCGACCCCATTGCTGATGTGTCCAGTTCTTGTGTTTTTGGCACCACAGAAACCGCCGTCTCCGATGAGCAGGCGTTAATGGCACACACCGTACTGGTCGTCGTGCAAATAGACCACCTTTGTGCAGCCTCCTGGCCACGGTAAAACGCGATAACGGACGTCCAGTTGTCTGTTGCATGTGCCTTACGATTTCTCCCGCTGTCTGCCGTCTGTCTTATCTCGCCTGTAGGACAACATACCGGTCGTCCGCCGCCGTGGTTGCTCGTGGACGACCACTGCTAAACTCTCGGACAGCTGTTCCTGTCGTTTGAAATGCTGTCCAAGCTCGTGAAACGATGCTGTGAGCGATCCTGAACTCCTTGGTCACACTAGTCACACTTCGACCTTCTTCCAACTTTCCAATGACGCGACCTCGAGTGAAGTCATCCAGATGTTGTCTACTGGATTGCCTGTTGGCCATATCACATGATGGCAGCAACTCGACGTTGTTCAAACCGATGTACACCGTGCAATAGCTTTCACCGAATTGCTGAGCGTACACCACCCGTGTGCTTTATACCCATCCGACACCCCCCCCCCACGTGATGCTGCATATATGCTCATGCCTTCCGTACCGGACCCTAGTCTATCTCCTGAGTGGCCTTTCGGTCCGTTCTGCCCGCTCGTTCCGCTGTTATGCTAATTTCTCCTCTTCGTCCTTAATTTTTGCACACCAGTGTATAAAGTGTTGTTTAGTAAAAATCAAAGATTTTGTTTTAATAATATTTAATAATAATTCATTAGAGTTTAACTAACCTGAATTTTTTTAAGTTGAATATTAATTTTCTGCGCTATCTGTACAAAAACCAAAACAAAACAAAAATTAGAACTGTCATTTCTTCAATCATCCTACGTAGTTCTGGGGCACCTTGAAAATGCGGGGACCGGGGCTGCAGTCCCCCTATCCCCCTCTTAAATGGGCTCTGCCTAGCGAACGTCTCTCCGTTCCGTTTGATAGTCAGGCTCATATAGCGACCTTCTGCAACAGTTTTGGCTTTCGGAAGGGATTGTCCTGATCGACAGGGAACGTCTCCTGCCTCTTGAAATTGTCCGCAGAGTCTTGACAGAGCATTTTGTGCAACATTTAATTCTCTCGAAACTTTCGACAGGAATTAACCTGCTTCCATCCTACCAATCGGTCTCCACCGCTGAAGATCATCCTCTTAAATGGGTTCTACCTTGCGGACACCTCTCCGTTCCGTCTGATAGTCAGGCTCATATAGCGATCTTCTGCAGCAGTTTTGGCTTCGGGAAGACCTTGTCGTCATCGACAGCGAACATCTTCTGCATATTGAAATTACCCCAGAGTCTTGACAGAACATTTTGTGCAACATTTAATTCTCCCGAAATTTTCGACTGGAATTAACCTGCTTCCATTCTACCAATCGATCTCCACCACTGAAGATCATCCTCTTAAATGGGCTCTACGTAGCGAACATCTCTCCGTTTCGTTTGATAGTCAGGCTCATATAGCGACCTTCTGCAGCAGTTTTGGCTTTGGGAAGGCCTTGTCCTGATCGACAGCGAACGTCTCCTGCCTCTTGAAATTGTCCCCAGATTCTTGACAGAGCATTTTGTGCAACATTTAATTCTCTCGAAATTTTCGACTGGAATCAACCTGCTTCCATCCTACCAATCGGTCTCCACCGCTTAAAGTCATCCATACGATGTCTGTGTGGTATAATCACTTGAAGTGCCACTGAAGTGAAAGCAAGGGTTCTCTTGAACAGCTAAAAAATGCGAGGGCAGTCGCGTGTCTTTTAAGACAATTATAATTTGCACAATCTTGTTTAACTATGGCGATATTAAATGCGGGATAGTCTTCCGCGTAGCGAAATTTGCGTGTTCGCCCATTTTCAGTGAATTATTTTATACACGTCGGCAGCTAAATACGTTTTTCGTAGATTGTCACTTAATTTTGAGCACCGGTGAAGATGAAGACGTCTACTTAGCTTTTTGATAACTATGGACATACACGTCTATATAGACGTAACACATAAATTGTGCAGACATCAGTTATTAAAGAACATAAACTTTTTGATTCAATCCTTAAGTCAGAAAAGAAATAAAATTAACCACATTTACAAGAATGTAACATTTCAAAACGCAAATGAGTGTGACAGAACTGCAACGTAAAGGTGTAACGTTTATGAAAAATATTAATAACAAGGTTATACGCAAGCATAAATTAACTTTCTTTTTTTTTAGTGAATAGATGTAGTGGTGTATATCAGCCTTCTGGTTACACAAATCTTCAGATGACAACTGGAGCTGATGCTGTCCGCACATTATTGAAGTTACTGAAAAAAAATTATTTTGCATCTGATTAAAAAAGTGTTTACAGGGCATTTCTGGGGAAGGAGCGGAGAGGATGATAATGATGATCATATGTAGAGGATTTTAGGAAGGGAGTGTCTGACCCCAGGTCTTAAACAACCCTTAGAAATAGGAAGCTAGGAGATTTGGGCTAGAGTGCCCGATAGGAAAGTGACACGGAAGCGTAGTAGAAAGGGGGAGGAAGACGCCCTTATTTATTACCGGGAAGCCAGTATCCGGGGTCCGACGGCTTAACGTGCCCATCCGACGCATGGCGGATACTTGGTGGATCGAGCTTTCGTACCCGCCTGGGATAGAACCTGAGGTCCTTTCCGTGGCAGCCACGAACGTTGCCCACTAGGCCACCCGCGGCCCCCGAGCGGAGAGGATTAAGCACCATGATAAACTTGAATCAACTTGAATAAGCAGTCGCTCGTCCTTAATTTTGGGCTACTGCTGCGGATCGCCCAGTGTTCAGCGTTTGTGACTGTCACGGAAAAGTCTGAGGATCTATCCCAGGCAGGTACGAACGCTCGAAACATTGAAAATATCCACCGAGCGTGGGATAGGCACGTTAAGCGGTCGGATCCGAGGGGGCTCCCCCTGTTATAAATATGGGCGTCTTCCTCCCCCTTTCTACCTAGCTTCCGTGTGACTTTCCTGTCGGGCACTCTAGCTCAAATCTCCTAGCTTGTAAGAACTGTTTAAGACCTAGTCTGTCACACACACTCCCTTCCTAAAATACTCTACATAAAAATCTCAAAATTAGAGGCCACAAACATCTATGAAGTGGACAGAGCCAGTGTCATCGGGCAGGTGCACCAGCCATAGCTCATTCGGGAATCGAACCCGGGCACATATCGCTACGCGGGCAGAATATCTCGCTGCAGATTTGTTGTCTTGACACATGTTTTCACCTCTGTAGTATAAGTCACAACCAATTAAAATATTTAAGCATTAGGTTGAACTACAATGAAAATGTCAGTGAGGGCTGCGGTAACTTCCCATAGTTCTTCCCCTGGTCCGCCGAAAAACAATCCTATTCTTAAAATCTATTGCACAACCGTTAATGATATGAGTTATCAATTAACTACAAGAGAATGTGATAAAAAAAAAAAGCAGCATAAATTTCAGTATGAAGCGAAACATTAGAAGTTACTTCTCCCGTGGCCAGTGTTAGTTATTTTGAAAAATTGATATTGCAAATGCGTGTGGATACTAAATAACGCAAATTTGTGCGTGATCAGCACACAAGACAAGTGTTACTATAAACTCATCGAACAAGTATAGTTATAATATTTTAAGCACCAAGCGCTAAGCTTTTTTGCCTTAACGGCTTCGGTAGTGGGGGGCGGAATATTTGTGGTTTGCCCCGGGCGCAGAAATGCTTAGTTACGCCTCTTCTCCCCAGCCCCAGTTCATTATATACATTCAGAGGCGATATTAAATGCAACAGAATTTACAGTCCCTTACCTTTGAAGCTCCATTTTATCGTAACAGTGAGATATCGAAGTGTTGGACGATGTTTAGACGGCACGGCCGATTTCCTCGATTTTTATGTTTTTTCGAGACTATCTGATATCGCTGATTCCGGTACAGTGAGATAACTTTCGCTTCCTTTCGTGCCCAAAAACTCGCTGACCAGCCTCTCCATTCTCAGAAATTTAAAGTGATATCCCTCATAACGATAAAAAACAACAACAACAGGGAAGTGGAAGTGTACCAGTGCAAACCCAAATGTCGTCAAAAGTTGTTGTTTTTTTTCTTTTGTAAAGAACATTTCCGAATTCACAAATAAAAGTTGAATCTCTACTGCGTCTTATAAAAGAATTTTTTCAAAAATGGTAGCAAAAATGCACCTGCCGTTGCATCTGTGTGTAGGGGGAGAGGGGGGGGGCTGCGAACACTCCTTAAAATAAAACATTCACTTTCGTTTAAGTACAGTAGTTTACTTATATTTTGTACAGGGGAGCTGATAATAAAGTAAGAAGTAAAAAAATATATATTTGCAATTTAATTGTTATGTTGTTACTAGAATTTACTTATTATCAGAAATATAACACAATAGTAGGTCCTTTTATCCACATCTTTCAGTGAGCAAGAAGGAAAGTCTATGACGCCATCAAAAGCCCACCAGCAACGCTAATAGTTATTAGACCGTCCAAAAGCGATTTCCAGAGCAATCAAGCATTACACGTTAGTGAAGTTCTTACAGCTAAGAAGTTTATTACACCAATAATTAGCAGCCTTCTACTGTGCATCATGCGACTACAATACGCCCAGTACAGAAAGTGTCTCAGGCAGTACGTAATTAGTTAACAACTGTTACGGCGTCACTAGCCGTTTCCTTCAGAGCAAGGAGAGACCGAGGTGCCCAAAAGAAAAAAATCTGGGGAGACAGACAACGGTTATGAGAGATAGGAAGGAGTGGAGAATCTGAGGGCTTCCGGGGTAGGACGTGAAACTACCGGAAGTGCCGAAAAGAAGAAATCATTAAGGACTAATCGGTTGACAATATAAAGTAAAATAATTGTAAGTTAATTGCATAACTAAGATAACCTAGGTGCAACACCTGATTCATGGACAATAAGCCTTAACTGCGAATAAACACAAAGGAAAGTTAATTTCATGCTGGTTCATCAGTCAAGCAAATATCTCACTCGCCAACTGAAAATCGACAGTCCCGCAGGGCTGTAGTTTGGTTCAGCGTTTTAAAGTTTGATTTGTTAAAAATTTATTTACATCTCTTAAATAATATTTTATCGCTAACCAAATTTATAGAATTAACCTTTGTGTAATAATCAAACTCAGTTCTCTCCCTCTAGAGTAGAAGACGCAAGAATCCTTCAATGTTTTAGAACTTTTCTAACAGCTCCACAGAAACACGGATTCCCGTGTATGCCCTTTGACCTACGACATCAGTTGGCTAAGTGGCAGCTCGCGAGGCGCATGTGACTCTTACACTGCCTATCTTTTCACACAGCGTTTGGAGAAATAATTCTATTGAGCCTGCGGCGGCTTCTTGTCTCGTGTTCTTTGTTAAGCGTACGGTGTCCGGATGTTTTGACTCACGGCATTCCTTGTCCAATTTCTTTCGCGAAGAAATTCGTGTCCCATGCTGGTGCGCAATCACGCATTACTTCTGTGAATTAAAATTAGCTTTATTGAAAAACTGATAGTTTTACGTATCCAACAATAGGCATATTAACGCATAAATAATTGCCGACTGAATTTATATATACGTAAATATCAACCGAAGAGTTGTAAGTAGATCGAACCCAAAACGAGAGAGAAAAATTCCGCTAACAATTGACGATGTCCAAAATCTACATTTGCCCCATCTCCACACGAGACTGAAAATTTCAACATGATTAAATTCAGGTTGAAACGATAGCAAAATTTCTCGGAACCCAGAGACCGCTGACTATCCGGCACCCTAGTACTTCATGAAGAATAAGTGACTCTGTTCCAAGTGTCGGTTAGTTCAAATGCAATTTTTTCTAAACCTCTGCGTGGATTTTTTCAAATCAATTCTTCAATATGTGTCGTATTCTGCTGTTGATTGAGTTGAGTGAGTTCATTTCACACACACAGTCATTTCGTTTCCACCAAAAACTTCAATCAAATGTATATGGGAGAAATACTTTTTGCACACAAAAAGCGAATATCACCACTCCCGGAATCGCATTTCAAACAGTTTTGTAACTGAAAGGGAAGGCAGTTTAAAAGCCATTACTACTGCAAACACCTGACGCATGCGTATTGACGCGACAAATTACTAGTCTTACTGTTGCCATCACACGATAACTTTGCGCTTAAAAAGGAAGTCTAGAAAATTTTACTTTTTGATCAACCTTCGCAAATGCATTTGCTTTGAAAAAGGGCTTCTAAGGTGCATAGCTTTTCTAGTAATAGGCGCCCATTATGTGAGTGCTCCGACGCCCAGGCACCACCACCCATTTAGTCACTTATAAAAAAAACTCTTCTCCCTTCTACCAAAAAAAAAAAAAAAAATAGATTGTCCGTTTTAGAATTTTTTGTGGGTTAATACTCTAATTTTCTTCTTTTCAGTATTTCTATGTAAAAAAGGATTTATTGCAACGCTGGTGTATATTGTGAACAAAGCTTACACATATGTTATGTTTAAGTCTCTTAAGATCCATTTCAGGAGGAGGAAGGTTACGTGTTCATACAGTTGCCAGAAAGGTTACGTGTTCATACAGTTGCCAGAAAGGTTACGTGTTCATACAGTTCCCAGAATATAAATTACGATGAAAAGAACAACTACTCGTGGTAGTGAAAGACTTCCCAAATCATACATTAGGAGTTAAGACTGATGGAGGAAGAGATGCAAAAAATTACTTGATAAAAAGGGGTATGTAACGATTGGTCGACAAACGGTTGGTCGACATAACGATTGGCTGACACACGATTGGTCGACAGCACGTTTGATCGACATAACGATTGGTCGACGGTAACGACTGGTCGATATAACGATTAGTCGACAGTAACGACTGGTCGATATAACGATTCGTCGACAGTAACGACTGGTCGATATAACGATTAGTCGACATTGGTCGACATAAAATGATCAACGGAACTTGGAAAAAAAAAATTTAATAAGTGCAAACAGTTTGGAGGTAAACTGCCCCACCGGAAGATTGCCACACATCTTTCAGCAACCCGGAAAATTGCCACACACAGAACAATTGCCCCACCGGAAAATTGCCACATGGTTTTCATTAAGGAGACGAGCACAAATCTCCGTTCGTCCGAGAAACGCTTTGAATGTGAGGCAATTTTCCGAGTTTCCGAATTGTGTGTGCCAGTTTCCCCAAGGTGTCTATACCTAAAGTGCCCCGGGGCCCTTTCGGTATATTACATCGTTCATAAGGCCCTCTATATAGATTTCACTTAGAGTACAAAAGATGACACGGGGGCCTATTTGGAAACAATATGTTATAATGCTGTACGTTCTGAGGACTACATTCTAAAAGATATTATTTCCAAAAAAGAACGTTACGTTTTGAGAGGTCTGTACGTTCTGAGAGGTACCGCTCCGAATGTAAACCATATTCCTCTGAACCAATGGTTATCTCGACCAATCGTGCTGTCGACCAGTCGTTACTGTCGACTAGTCGTTACGGTCGACTGATCGTTATGTCGACCAATCGTGCTGCCGACCAATCGTTACTGTCGACCAATCGTTATTCGACCAATCGTGCGACACCGAATAAAAAGAACTGCTTTTCAGGAATATACAATACAAAAATACATCATCGTTAACCATTATCAATCCACTGTTGGCGAAGGTCTTCCCAAGTCTCTTCCACAACTGCCTGTCTTCAGCCAGTCTCCTCCATGTCATTCCGGTATGCTTTTGAATTTCTTCCACGCATCTTCCTTGTGGTCTTCTTCTGGTTTTTTTCCTGTCCCTTGGTATCGAGTGTAGAATTTTGGCTGTACATCAGTGGTCTGTTCTCCCAGCAATATGTCCAGCCCATTGATATCTCAGGGATTTTACTTTGACCATGTCTTCCACTCTTGTCATTTTCCTGATGCACGAGTTCCTCTTCTTATCTTTCGTGGTTACACCAAGCATGAATCTATAAATGATTCTTTCAGTTGTTTGCGGCCTCTTTATGTCTTTTTTAATTAAAGTCCATGTCTCTGCTCCATACATAAGAACTGGCAGGATGCATTGATTAAACACTTTTCTTTTAAGACATAAAGGCATACTGCTCTTGAAAATTGTACTGTTTCCTTCAAAAGCTCTCAATCCAAGTTTTACACGCCGATTAATTTCCTCATCAATGTGACCCTCGCTTGATATCTGCTGTCCAAGGAAAATGTAAGTATCGGTTATCTCCAGCTTTTCCCCATCAATTGATAAATCTTCTTTTTTTGTTAAAAGCATTGTACATCACTTTTGTCTTCTGAAAGTTCATTTTTAATCCCACTTCTTTACTCTTGTCAGCGAGTTCCTGGATCATATTCTGCAGCTCTGAAGGGGTAGCTGCAAAAATGACTATGTCATCAGCAAAACGAAGGTGAGTTAAATAATCTCCACTGATCTTTATCCCTTTGTTTTCCCAGTTTAATCATTGGAAAACATACTGCAATATGGTATTGATGAGTTTGGGGGATATGGTGTCACCCTGTCTCACTCCCTTTCCAATTTTTATTGGCGCTGTATCTTCAATACCCGAACCTTTGCACATGCGTTTTCAAAGACGCTATTAAAAATTTTATTATATGCATCTTCAACGTCACAGCATTTCAAAAATATTATAACTGCTGATGCTTTCATGAAATCAAAGGCCTTTCCATAATCAGTAAAATCGCCAAAAAAAGGCAGTTCCATAAAAACTGAAAGCAATTTTTTTTTTTTGAGTGGGCAACAGTGCGAAGAAGAAAAATACCCACACATACAACTAATTGAATTTAGGGAGTATTTATGGCAACAGTTATTAGCCGTGGCACGCGATTCTGGCTTTGTTATTGCGCAGTTGTTTAAGGTACGTCTGCATTTCGCCATACAGCTACGGAGGTGAGTGATTCAGAGTTATGAAGTGAAATGCTTTGTGCGATAAAATTTTGCTATCGTTTTGGGTAAAAGAGCTCCAGAAGCAGTTTATTTAATAAAAAAAGCTTACAAAGATAAACGTTTGGGTGAGTCAACGATTTTTAGAAGACACCATGATTTCAAAAAATGGTGTTTGTCGGCAGAACTCTCTCCTTGGCCTGGTCTACCTGAAAGTGTTGTTACGGAGCATGTTGTTAATACTATTTGGGCAATCTTGCAAGAAGATCGACGAATGACGCGTGAAGACTTAGCGGCGTGAACTAATTTTTCAAAAACGTCGGCATTCCGCATTCTACGAGCCAAATTGCTGCTGCATCGTGTGTGTTCCAGATGGGTACCTCATCACCTGACGAGAGAACGATTGTTAGCCAGAGTTCAGGTGTGTCTTGAGTGGAAAGAAATTACTGCAAAGGATCCAAACTTTCTAAACACAGTAATAACTGCCGATGAAACATGGGTTAACTATTTCGACCCCCTCACAAAGCGCGCAACGAGTGTCTGGAAACACACAGGCTCGCCTCCTCCGAAAAAGTCCGCCAAACCAAATCGTCTGGGAAGGTGATGATGATAACTTTCTTTGAACATAATGGTGTAGTCTACCAGCATGCCGTTCCTCCACAAATTACTGTCAATGCTGAGTAATATATTTCAGTCTTGAAGCGTCTGCGACGATACATATTGATTTAGCGACCGGAACTGGTGGACAAGTTGACCCTACACCATGATAATGCCCGCCGACATGTGGCTTCTGTGACGTACCTGTCAGCAGGACGCACACGACATAAAGGCAGATTGGAATCAGAATAATCGTCTGCGTAGCTCAGTTGGTAGAGCGACTTGTTCCGGAATAAGCGGCCTCGGGTTCGAATCCCGGCGTAGACCAAAAATGACGGAGAAATTTACTTCGTTATAATGGCGCCCGAACTATCCGGATGACCCGGCCGTTCAAAATCTCGCATTGGTGTGATGTTATCTCCACACCGCGAGACAGGAAAAATCAGAGAATTCCTTCTCCAGCGCTTCGAAAAATAAAAAAAAATGTGTGATGTTGCATTCCACACAGCAGATTGACTGGGAGTTCTCAAGTGCACATTCTACAGTGGATGGCTGCCTGCAACGATTCATGGTCACGGCTGACCCGTGGGCCATGCCCCCGGCCCTCTTTCAGGGGGGAGATGTGACGTACCTGCCAGCAGGACGCACACGACATAAAGGCAGATAGGAATCAGAATAATCGTCTGCGTAGCTCAGTTGGTAGAGCGACTTGTTCCGGAATAAGCGGCCTCGGGTTCGAATCCCGGCGTAGACCAAAAATGACGGAGAAATTTACTTCGTTATACTTCTTGTGTTCAACAGTTTCTTACGAAATGCAGTATTGAAATCATGCCACAGCCTGCCTACAGTACTGTCCTCGCCCCGTGCGATTTCTGGTTGTTTCCAAGAATGAAGGAGAAGTTCCGTGGCGCAATATCCAACACAGATGCTGATGTCATTCAAACTGTTCAGGGGTCGCTGAAGCAGCTTCAACAAAATGCCATCACCACATGCTTTGAAAAGTGGACTGAACAATGGGGCCATTGCATATCATCCGAGGGAAGATATGTTGAGAAACAATAACATATATTTTGCAAAAAAAAAAAATGATAACATTGTACAGGGTGATTCATAAAGAAGTATACAGTTTTAACGCTCTATAAAACAAGAACAATGTAAGATATTTTATGTTACATGTAACAGAATTGTAGGGGAGCGTTTCAAGTTTTCTTAGAGACAGTCACAGTTGTTCTATGTGTGCACCCTTAGTCACACGACACACATCGAGCCGGTAATCCATTTCTGCCCAAACGCGAGGTAAGATATCTGAATTTTGAGAAAGAAGCTGAAAATGTATGGAATCATTTTCAGCTTCTTTCTCAAAATTCTCCAGATCTTCCTTTCTGTGAAATCTGCACTTCACGACTCACCCTCCGCGTTGATTTTCCCGGGCTTCGTTGAATGGCTGTGCAAACACTATCGACGACTTCCTCCGATACACGCGGTCGTCCAGGACTTTTAAGTTTGCACAAACAGCCCGTAGTTTCAGATTTTTTAGGTCAATAGTAGATAGATTTTCTGGTTGGTGGTTCGTTTCCGAATCGTGATCGAAAACGCCGTAGCACAACAGTTACAGATTCCGTTTTGCTCAATTCAAGAATACAAAACGCCTTCTTCACTGCAGACGCTGTCATTTTGACTGACAAATCGCGTCACAAGCGCGCTATCGCCTACGTCACTTCCCTCAGTAGCGGGACACAAACTTTATGAGTACACCTACCTAATGGTTCGCAGTTGTGGTCCGTGTCTTCAACTGTTACTGTTTTACAGCATCTGGAAACTGTATACTTCTTTATGAATCACCCTGTATTTTGCTGTACCTGTATTTGTTCATTTTGTGCGATTTTACTCTCAGTATTTATGGAACAGTCGTTGTACATACTAGAAGTTTTTCTTCCCTCGTTCTTTCAACTAGTTCTCTCAGTACACGGATATGATCTATAGTCAATTTTTAATCCAACTTGGGGTCAGCGGTTAGCCATATACAGTGTTACCTTCAAGCGATGTGAAAGAATCTTAGTAAAGATTTTATAAACTTCTGGGACATAGATACTTACACAGCATGTAGATACAGATCCATGTAATAAAATAAAGTGGCACGTTTGCTATACGGCTTTCAAAGGACCAAATTTTGAAATATGTAACTGTAAAAAGTGCATAAGAAAAATTCAGAGCGTAAACTGTTAAAAGTTTTGTACTATGTTGCACCTCAAAGTGATGCTACACCAGCTGCACCACTTTTGAGGCAAAGGTAAACCATTGCATGATACGTGAAATACACAAAAACACGATGCAATTATGCACCACGGTATACAACATGAATGCTGCAAAGTTGCACGCTTTGCACCACGTGTATGTATTAGGCCGGAGCGTAAAAAAAAAATCGAATTTCGATATGCCCTAGTGCGGAAAAGTCGTGTATTGCTAAGTAAACCATGGGCAAAAAATTTAGCGAAATTCAAATAATATATTACGGTTCCACTTTACCACCAAAATTTCGATATTTGGGTAAAATCGTCACATTTTCATGTCCTTTGTGAGAAAAGAACAGTGTTCGTTACAGACTTTCCCTAGTGCGCAAAAACTATCTGTTGGTACCTAAAAGATGTGCACAATTTTTCAGGCAAAGCAACTAATATCTTACGGTTCTAATTTAATGCAACAATACTCCATGTTTAAGGAAAATTGCGATACTTTGACACCTAGTGTTCACTATGTGATTTGTTTGCTAGTTGTGTTAGTGTGTGCGCTACTGCACTGAAAGCACAACGTGTTGTGCAAATGTGCAGTAGTGCACACTGTACACGGTGCAGCTCTACATATGTTTCATGTTTCAGAAAAATCCCAGAACTCATCATGAGGAGGCTGCTGCACAGCCAGTTCCACCAGTGCCCAACCCAACCAGCCATCCATTAGCGCAAATCAATGTTCTGTTCTTCTTTTTTTAATCTTCGATTTCCTGTTCTTTACTAATTTTTACCCAGAAATCTGATTTACTTTCGAAGGCTGGCATTATTTGCTGCGCTTCCAACCGTACTCTAATAAATCAGTCCCTTTGATCTTCTACGCAAACAGCAGCAGATGCTTCTGTTGTCAACTAAATGCATCGCTCCACTCCCTGATTGTGACAAGGAAAGTTTTGCGTGCCCAATCACTTAACAATGTCCTTACAGTCACTGCTGCATAGGTTCATTATTTTATCACCCGTTAAATGAGCAGTCAATGGCAGTTCGTTTAAGACGCATGATTGCCAGTCAATTAGGTCAAAATAATCCTCCCCTGGAAGTTGAACTGAGGAATTTCAAATACACGGATTGCATCGCAGTTTTGTGCCCTTAGTCTAAGGATTCTGAGGAAGCCAAGTTCTCTGATGTTTCCTCTCGTCTGTGATCGTAGACATAGGTATTGATTCTGGATGGGCAAAATAGCCATTCCTTTAGATTACGTGGTCCAGAACGCTTTTCAAATCCTGGGAGAGATATCTGGACAGTATGGATGGCCTTCCATAGATTCCGTACTCCGTAATGGCGATGAGGGTGTGATCTTATAAGTGAACCACATGAGCGCATAAATTTTATAACAAATTCTGCCAGAACTTTAAGTGAATCCGAAGGCTGCGAAGTACTAATACTCTATAAAGGCGCAAAATATGAATAGCCGTCATTTGCCATCGTGCATGGCTCATTTTCCGGTGCTTATGTGCCAAGCTTGATGACCACGTACGCATTGTCACAGCGTGGCTAATGTCCCACAGGTATTTCTGAGACGTGTTAAGATCCCTTGCAATTTTTTCATCACGTTGAGGAAAACCAGCTTCAATTGCTTCAAATTTCAAAACCGGTAGATTTTCGCAGCTGTCCAGCTGTTTGCCTATTTTCCTCTGAAAATGTTTTTGTGCCACTCGTTTGGCCATCCAAATGTTGAATTAAGTGACGGAGTGTCAGCTCGTTTTCGTGCAAATATCCTATGCTTCCCTGAATAGGATTTTGGTAAGCTAGCTCTAGAATGCGAATTGCACCTCCTTTACACCCATTTTAACGACGGTTCCGTCGCAGCCTAACACCAACAATTTGCTTAGGTCGATATTCTTGGCATGTAAGAAATCCAGCAGACATTTGGCAATATCCTTTGCTGAGGAAGATGTAAGAGTGGTATGCCCAAGATATTTACTTCCAGGTTCTTCCAGCATAGTCACGTGTTCTTCAGTAAAAGTTTTTTTTAACCGCTTTCCTTTCATTTCTTTTATACATTATGGTTTGGCCCTTACTCACGTCGAAATATAGCCCTTTAATAACTTTACGCGCAGTCAGATAATAGTTTTGAAGCTGTTTTCTCTGGGTTTTTTCTTTCTGCCTCCTAATTTCGTGCCTACCTATAACACTTGAAGTATCAGCTTGAGTTAACATTCCCACATCTTCCAAAAAGTGCGCTTGCTATGATGGCTCCATACATCCACATGTCTCACCCAAGATTTGAAGAGCGTTCTGGACCGCGCACCGCGTAATCCAAAGGAATGGCTATTTTGGCCATCCAGAATCAATACTTCTGGCTACGATCACGGACGAGAGGAAACATCAGAGAACTTGGCTTCCTTAGGATCCTTAGACCAAGGGCACAAAATTGCGATGCAATCCGTGTATTTGAAATTCCTCAGTTCAACTTCCAGGGGGAGGATTGTTTTGATCTATTTGACAAGCAATCATGCGTCTTAAGCAAACCGCCATTGACTACCCATTTAACCGACGATTAAATAATGAACCTATGCAGCAGTGACTGTGAGGACATTGTTAAGCGATTGGGCACGCAAAACTTTCTTTGTCACAATCAGGAAGTGGAGCGATGCGTTAAGTTGACAACAAAAGCAACTGCTACTGTTTGCGAAGAAGAACAAAGGGATTGATTTATTAGAGTATGGTTGGAAGCACGGCAAATAATGCCAGCTTTCGAAAGTAAATCAGATTTCCAATTGAAAATTAATAAAGAACAGGAAATTGAAGATTAAAAAAGAAGAACAAAATATTAATTTGCCCTAATGGATGGGTGGTTGGGTTGGGCACAGGTGAAACTCGCTGTGCAGCAACCTCCTCATGATGAGTTCTGGGATTTTTTCTGAAACATGAAAGATGTGTAGAGCTGCACCGTGGGCAGTGTGCACTACTGTACATTTGCACAATATGTTCTGCTTTCATTGCAGTAGTGCACAAACTAACACAACTAGCAAACAAATCACATAGTGAACGCAATTTAAGTATCGCAATTTTCCTTAAACATAGAGTATTGTTGCATTAAATTAGAACCGTAAGATATTAGTTGCTTTGCCTGAAAAATTGTGCACATCTTCCAGGTACCAACAGATAGTTTTTGCGCACTAGGGAAAGTCTGTAACGAACACTGTTCTTTTCTCACAAAGGACATGAAAATGTGACGATTTTACCCAAATATCGAAATTTTGGAGGTAAAGTGGAACCGTAAGATATTTTTTGAATTTCGCTAAATTTTTTGCACATGGTTTACATAGCAATACACAACTTTTCCGAACTAGGACATACCGAAACTCGAATTTTTTTTATTTTTTTTTTACGCTCCGGCCTATGTTTCATACAGCACACAATGGTTTAGTTTTTCCCAAAAAGTGATGCAGCTGGAGTGGCACTACTTTTTGGGGCAACCTACTACAACATTTTTAATAGTGTATTTAATTATATGGTATATCCGACACAGGATTTCAAACCTATCACCGATTAAGCCGTGCGCATAATTAGAATATAATTGACATTCCAATGTTGATTTATGTGTGTGCGTATGTAATGAGCAACCATTGGCTTTCACATCCTAATATCAAAAGGAAATACTCAGAGCTCGAACACTCAGTGGGCTCAAAGCCTCCTGAAACTGAAAGCCTAACAACTCATACATTACGTCATCGTGATTGGACAGCATGCCTGTTTTCCGTGCTCGTCAATTTGAGAGAATACAAAGCTACTGGTGTCGTTGGAACAGACAGAACGACAGACGTTCAAATGTAGTCGTTATTTGTAATATTTTGTGTAGCGAATCCGATTGGGCCGTCTGCCACAGTTTTGCAGTGGTCTAAGCGCTGGCTTCTGACCATTCGTCCAAGATGGGTCCAGGTTCGAATCCCGTTGAGGCATGGATGTTGTGTATGTCTTACGGTACTGGCTCTCTACCTTCCCTGGAACCAATGGTCCTAAATTAGAGACGATTAAATGCCTATAGCCAATCGAGTTGCTCACGATGATCGTTAAACCCTAAATCAAAAAAAAAAAAAAAAAAAAAAAAGGGAGATTAGATTTGTGATATAGCCCAACTACACTGCTGGCAACCCAAAATACAACACCAAGTAGGACACGAGATAGCAAAGCCAGATTTACTGGACACATAACAATAGATACAAAGATGAAACGATTGAGCTTACACGCCCGTGCGACTTGCGGAATACGCAGACATCAATAGTTCGTGTGGCCCCCATGGCTGGCAATAACGGCCGCTACACGCCGCGGCATCGAACGAAAGAGGCTTTGGATGTGGGCTTGGGGTATGTCGGTCCAGGCTGCTTCCACACGTGGCCACAGTTCACCAGGCGCAGCCGCCAGTGGTGCTTGCCGGTCGACTCGGTTGCCGATCAGCGACCAGACGTGTTCGATGGGCGACATATCGGGAGAACAGACGGGCCACGGCAGCAGTGACACCTTGCACAATGCGTGCCACGTGCGGGCGCGCATTGTCCTGTTGAAACGTGGCGGGTTGGCAGGTCCTGCAGGTAAGGGAGGACTACAGGCTCCAAAACGTCGGAGATGTAGCGGTGGCTGTTGAGCGTACCGGCGATGCGTATCAGAGGGGTGCGGGTGTTATATCCAATTGCGCCCCAAACCATAACGCCAGGCGACGGACCGGTATGGCGATGCCTAATGCAGGCGTCATACAGTCTCTCGCCGCGGTGCCGCCACACACGGATCTGACTATCGTGGTGTTGCAGGCGAAAGCGGGATATGTCGGAGAAGACAATGTCGTGCCACTCCGTAGTCCAGGTGCGGCGTTCAACGGCCCACTGCCGCCGCACTCGACGGTGATGTAACGTCAATGGTAATCGGAGCAATGGGCGCCGTGCGACAAGTCCTCGCTCCTGCAGACGACGTCGAACGGTACGTTCTGACATAGGTTGTTGCGCAACACACCATAATTCCTGCGCTAACGTTCGCGATGTGGCGGTGCGAGCAGTCCATGCCCGCCACACAACATGCCGGTCCTTTCGTTCGGTGGTGTGCGGAGGCTGCGGCAATCACTCACGTCGGTCCGTCCGTCCCTCCTGCATGCATCGAATCCATACTCGCCTCACTGTGGCTGGATGTCGTCCCACACGGGCGCCGATGTGTCGGTACGATAAACCGCTGTCGCGATAAGCCACTATTCGTCCTCTGTCGAACTCCGAAACGTGCTGGAATAACTGCCGTATTCTGCGACGAGGAATCAGAAGCTTCCCACGCACATGTCCGGCAGCACAACACACTTCCACTACTTACACCCCACCTTCTGTGCACCCTTCTTATAGTGCTTCTTGGTGGCGTGCCGGACGCACATGATTTGCATATGCCCTGCAATGCTTGCATGTCCTCTCGCGGGCGACGCATGCTGCGAATTTCAGGCCAATAGGATGCTTCCTTCTTGGTGTTGCATTTTGGGTGGCCAGCAGTGTATATACTGTATATGTATATAGTCCACAAAACTCCCTGAAAGTGGACTGAGAACGAATAAAAAAGAATCCTACCATTTGTTCATTCAGCCTTGGTTTCTGGAAGCGGAAATAGTCAAGTAAGAGGTCGAAATCAAAAAAGCCGCCCCGGTGGCGCCGTGGTCTTAGCACTGGTGTCTCACCATTGATCCGAGAGGGGCTGGATTCGAATCGCAGCCCGGCATTGATGTTATGCTCTTTCTTACGGTACTGACTCTGTCCCATCCCTGGAACAAGTCGCCCTAAATTAGAGACGAGCGACTTCTTACAGCCCATCAAGTTGCTCACAGTGGTCGTTAAACTCCTACCAAAAAAATAAAAAAGGGAAATAATGGAAGCATTAGTTTTCGTTCTTTTTTCACGTTTCTCTCTCTCTCGCTCCCTCTCTCAAAAATAGTTGCCTATAGCATATATGGTCGTATCAGATTAATATGACCACCTACCTAATAATGGGAATAACCACCCTTGGACCGGATGACAGCGGCGAGATGGCGTGGCATGGACGCAATGAGGCCCTGGAAGGTTTCCCGAGGCACACATGCCCATTCGGATTGCAGAAGAGCACGGAGATCCCGGGGATGACGTGATTGTGGGTCGGCACGTCGAACCTGTCGATCCAAATAGCCCCACAAGTGCTCTATGGGATTGAGGTCGGGCGATTTCGCCTGCCAAAGGAGAAAGGCGACATCGTTGTCGTGTTCATGGAACCAGTTACGCACCCCCTCAGCGACATGACAGGGCGCATTGTTCTTCTGTTAGACACCATCCCCACCAGGGTAAACGTCCAACATGAATGGATGCATGTGGTCAGCGAAGATAGACAGGTAGCCACTGACGTTCAGGAACCCATCCAGTGGTACCATCGGTCCCAGGTCATACCAGGAAAACCTCCCCCAGACATGTACCCTGCCACCGCCGGCCTGTACTTGACCTCCAAGCATGTCCGAGTGTTGGTTTTAGTGTGTCTGACGCAGTATCGGCCACCGCCCGTCACTTCTGTGGAGAAGAAACCTCGATTCGTTGGAGAAGGCAACCTTTTCCCTCTCTTCTACTGTCCAATGGCTAGTGACGGTAGTCCCATGCGAACTGCAGGCGTCGTTGCCGATGGACATGGGTTAACACGAGTGCCTTAACGCAGCGTCGTCTCAGGAGACCCATGCACAATAGGGTTCGCTCTACTGTTATCGTGGACACGTAGCTCGGTGCCCCAACGTTCATTTGCGTGGTCAATTGCTTCACTGTTGCGCGTCGATTGCCCTTTACCAGTCGACGTTGTCCTCTGGGGTCGATGGCCTTTGGGGCTCCACAGTTATGACGCCATGAGGTACTCGGTGTGCCAGCTGTCCATTCTTGGTACACCCTTACTACAGCACCTCGCGAACAGCCCACGAAGTCTGCTGTTTCAGAGATGATTCCACCCTTGGCGTGGAAGCCGATGATCATTCCTTTTTGAACGTCCGTCAAATCATTACGTCTCCCCATCGTGCTCACGTTGCCCACTATGGCTCATCTGTCCTGGCCGGCCGCTTATATCTCCGTGTGGTCTACCTTGTCACGTGCACTCTGTGATGTGTATGGGCGGCTACACTGTGATTCTGGGGATGGTCATATTATTCTGATACGACTGTGCATAATCAGGCCTTTAGGCTTTTTGTACATCATCAACAAAATTCACTTGTCGTCACCTTAATATTTTAGCTAAGACTGAATGAGGGAAAAAATAAAATTAATGTCTCTACGGGGAGGGTGTCCAGCATGAACTACTCCTGACAGCCTAACTGAGTATGAGAAAGTAAAAACTGCATACTATTTGAGTGGAAGTGGAAAACTTTTGAACACGAGAGGTCGTAATTTCAACTCCCCTCCAAATAAAATGAGGCACTGGTTCCTGGAAAGGGGAGGTGTCAGCGCCATCATCAGAGAAGCACACCACTAGTGTCTCATTCGGGATCGAAGCTGGCACAACTCTGGCAAAAGGTCGGAAGCCATGGCTCCCAACCACTCAGTCCTCAGGGTAGCAAAAATGAAATGTAAAGTGAAGTTGCAGAAGTCCCATGTCATGGGTAGGAATTAGATGACTGAGAAAGAGTAACGGTAATAGAAACAGTACAACAAAAAGGGGTGAGAGAGCAAGAACGATAGAGGAAGGGTTAAATACAGCCATAAAGTGGACGGAAAACAGATAGAATGATAAAGGTTTCAAATCAAGCACACCGGACAAAAAATTAGTCACCACTAACAGAAATGACAGTACGAAGTTACCAGTTGCACAGAGGGCGCCGTGATATCATTGTTGGAGGATAAATAGCACTGATGTGGTCTACAGAATCATTTCTGTCTCGTGCATTGGTGCAGAGCAGCGTCTATGTTGAATTTAGTCTGCAATATGGGTCGTAAGACAGACGTTACTGAGTGGCAAAAGAAGCCATCGTGTTTGACGTGCCCACGGACACAAAGTGAATGAAGCCGCCCAATTTGTTGGTGTGTCGAAGATTACTGTCCAGCGGGTCTACAAACAGTGGTATAGTTCGCAGTCAACTGAATATCGGTGACGTAACTATGGCCGGAAAACGATTCTCACCAACAGGGACAGCTGCCATGTTTCACGCCTAGTGACTGCAAATCGGTTTCAAACCATGCAACAATTGCTCCAAACAGTCAATGAAAGTCCACTCCAACCAATTTCCGAAACGATATTGTGACGAGAACTGCATGCGATGGACATCTGGAGCAAAGTACCTCGGAAGAGGCCTCTTTTAACAGCAAATCACAAAGTCTCACGTTATCAACTTGCTCAGAGGCACCAAAACTTTACTGTGGAGGATTCGAAACGAGTAATTTGGTTTGATGAGTTTGTACTCCAATGATGTGAGGCGACGAAGGCATCGCAAGCCCACTGAAGCCTTTAATCCTGATTGTGTTGAAGGTGTTGTTCAAGATGGAGGGGGTTGTGTTATGTTTTTGGGGATGTTTTTCGTATCACGCAATGGGCCCTCTCGTTTCAATGATGATAATTTTTAACCAGCATGCGTACCTCCGCATTCTGAATGACAAAATGTTGCCCTTTGCCCTACATCTCCAGGGGCAGCATCACATTGCCACTCCTGTCTTCCAAGACGACGACCATGTGCACAGGGCTAAAACTGTGTTTGAGTGGCACGACGAACAATCAGCAACAATGTCTAACCCCAACTGGCCCGCCAAATCCTATAGATTTAAATCCTATTGAAAATCTATGGGATCATTTGGAACAGAAGGTGAAACGACAGAATAGACACCCACGTACTCTGGTGGAGCTTCGGGACAAATTAAAGCACGAGTAGCTGCAAATCGATGTTCAATATATCCACAACCTCGTGGAGTCTCCACCACACCAGATTCATGCTGTTATCAAGGCAAGAAGCGCAGTTACCCGTTATTAGGTAACTTCTGCCTAGGGGTGACTAATATTTTGTCCGGTGTGCTTATCTTTGGCGGATGCGACACTGGGAAGATTTCGGCTGAAGTGCCTTCCACGTGCGCCATGTTATTTTGCTAAATCCTCAGATCTGTCTAACGATATTACAGGAAACAGGATGCGTGTGTATCCTCCTTTAACGGGAAACGGTTCGCCGAAACTTAGAAGTTCCGGATTTTTATCTTAGGGATGCTCTATTTTGTTCTTTGTGCGAAGCAGGAAGACTAAGTTTATTTATTTATTTATTTAAATTTTTTAGCGTTGTTCTTCGTTTTAATTCTTTTCCGTATAAGTGCAGAAAACTCGGACAGGTTCTAAATCCTCAAACGATTAGAACTAAGAAAGTCAGTTAAGCTTTATCTCCTTGTCTCTCCCAATTTCAATTATTGAAAGGCATACTGCAATTGGCATTGAAGATCATGAGAGATATAGTGTCTCCTTGTCTCACTGCCTTTCCAATTTTTATTTATACTGTGTCCTCAAATAGCTGAACCTTTGCACTTGCAGTTTCGTAGATGTTATTGACAATACTTAATATTAGTACGAAGGTTGTACCGAAAGTAATGCAAAAGTGCGCATAACTTTTTTATTAACTGACAGAGGTAGTTCAAATTGCACATTTTGGTAGAGTAACTCTTCCTCTATAGTAAATTTTCTTCTTCATTGCTGGTAAATAATGGATTCCAAGTATAATAGAAGCGACGTGCCGTCATCGAGTTCTTGACGAAGGAAGGCTGCAGGCTGTCCGACATCCACACAAGGCTACAGAATGTTTACGGAGATGACATCATTGACAAGTGCAATGTGCACAGATGGAAGAAGAAGTTTGAAGAAGGGGAAACCAGCATTGAAAACAAACCACGCAGTGGGAAACCATCATCTGCGACCACTGACACAAATCGTCAGCGAGTGGATGAATTGATACGCACTTGAGAAACGAGTTACAATCCGTGAGCTTGTTGCACAACTGGACTGTGGTCACAATGCCATACAGAAGATGGTGGAAGACTTAGGGTATCGGAAAGTGTGTGCAACGTAGGTACCTCGACAGTTGGCACCCGATTTGAAGGAGAGAAGGGTGGAAGTCTGCTCTGATCTGCTGGAAGTGTTTGAAGCCAATGAAGACACGTTTTTTTTCCGACCTGATGATAGTGGATGAAACTAGGGCAGCGTATCTTTCAGATCCGGACACGAAGAATCAATCCATCGAATGGTGTCACACCTCTTTTCCAAGTGCTAAGAATTTCAAGAGCCAGCGATCAGTACAGAAAGTCATGGTGACTGTTTTTTTTTTTGGGGGGGGGATGACAGGGGTCACATTCTCCTTGATTTTCTGGAACGTAGTGAGCGGTACATTGAGACATTCTAGAAGCTTAAAGAAGCCATAAGGAGGAAGAGACCAAACAAGAATCTGAAAAAGATCCATATGCACCATGACAATGCGAGATCACACACATCTTTCGCAACAAATCAGGCGATCTGCAAATTAGACTGATCGGTGGTTCCCCATTCAGATCTGGTGCCCTCCGAAGTCCACCTGTTTGGTCTAATGAAGGACAGTCTCCGTGGACAACGATTTGATGACACAAGACGAGGTGAAAGTGGCTGCGAAGAAGTGGGTACAACAGTTCACACCTGAATTTTTTCAAAGATAATTCGAGAGTTTGGTTCAACGATGGCGCAAATGCATCGCATGTGATGGAGACTATGTTGAGTAGTACCTTTGTATAGAGAAAGAGTTACTCTACCAACATGTCAAATTTGGACGATCTCTGTCAGTTAATAAAAAAGTTATGCACACTTTTGCATTACTTTCGGTACAACCCTCGTATATGCATCTTCAATACCGCAAAATTTCAAAATTTCTTCTGATGGTTTCACGGAATCAAAAACCTTTTCATAATCAAAAAAGGATTACATACACTGAAAAATAAGTGGTGTGAATTCACAGAAAATTTCTGAAAATAACATGTAGCAACGTTGCGGTAGGTATCCGCCTTTTCCAGAAATTTGCGTTTTTAAAAGTGCCCGTTTATTTTAACTTCCGTATTTTCACAGAAATTCCGTTTATTCCAGAGAAGTCCACTTCAGGTTTTTACGTATTTAAACTGAAATTCCGCAAAATCGACGACCCTGTAGTTTTCAGCACTTATCTAGATAATCATCCCGCGGAGGTAAGAATCGAACCCCCCGACGTTGGAGTCGGCTCAATAGGCAACTCTCGCCTTTAACCACTGAATTACAAAACGCTCGGCGATAACCTCCACGTGCATCGTAAAACAAATTCCACGCAGATGAAATTTTGTTTTTTGTCATTCATGCGAGTGATTTAGTCATTTTGTTTTCTGCTGGAGCTTATTATTTTTCTGAATAAGTTTGTAATATTTTTTTTTCTGTAAGATTACTTTTCACAAATTAAGCATTTTTCATCCTGATTTTTTGAAGCAACAAAATGCTTTGCAACTTGATTTTTTTAACTGACAATGACTTTCCGTTATCTTTAAAAAAGGTGAAATGTACTTTTTTATAGTATTATTTCACGCACACGCAAACTAAATATAAAATTATAAAATTTACTCTTGATAGCTATAATGGCTTTTGTCTTAAGTTGTCCAAAGACTGTTACATAGACATCGTATAACGATCTGTACAAATAGTTAAGTGCCAGGTTTCTTACAGTAACACAATATATAATAAATAGCTGATGCACAAAATAGAGAAGAGAAGAAATATCCTGTGCCACAATAAATAAAATTCATGCGATATGCTATCCATAATATCCGATCTCGCTACGAAACTTCAAAATTCGACAGACGATTGAAATTTAAAAGTTAATCAAACCTCAAGTATTCTCACCAATCGCTCCTATAATCGGTAATTTCTCGTCATACGGATACGGTAAAAGTGAGAACGGAGTTTTTCCGTTAATATACGGAAGGAATTGCGGAAAGGTTTCTGAAAATTCAGAATTTTCAGTTAACCTATCTCTAAAATGGTAATTTACCGTCAATATGAGAAAGAAACTGCGGAAAGGTTTCTGAAAATTCAGAATTTTCCGTTAATCCATCTCTAAAATGGTAATTTACCGTCAATATGAGAAAGAAACTGCGGAAAGGTTTCTGAAAATTCAGAATTTTCCGTTAACACATCTCTAAAACGGTAATTTACCGTCAATATGAGAAAGAAACTGCTGAAAGGTTTCTGAAAATTCAGAATTTTCCGTTAACACATCTCTAAAACGGTAATTTACCGTCAATATGAGAAAGAAACTGCTGAAAGGTTTCTGAAAATTCAGAATTTTCCGTTAACACATCTCTAAAACGGTAATTTACCGTCAATATGAGAAAGAAACTGCGGAAAGGTTTCTGAAAATTCAGAATTTTCCGTTAACACATCTCTAAAACGGTAATTTACCGTCAATATGAGAAAGAAACTGCAGAAAGGCTGAGGAAAGGTTTCTGAAAATTCAGAATTTTTCCGTGGTATGAAAAATCCGTGAAATTCAGGTTTCTTTCCGTCATTTAACGGAAAGGTTGTATCAGAAATATGCTTCATTAATTCACGAAAGAAATGACGGAAAGTTGCCGGTGAATTTCAGGATTTTTTTTACAGTGTAGTGGATTATATCAACATCATCAAGTGTTATCAATCGACTGTTGAGTGAAGCCCCCACCCCCCACCCCCCAGTCTTTCCCACAACTTTCTATCTGAACTCAGTCTTTTCCAAGTCAGTTCAGCAAGCTTTCTAATTTCATCCCCATTTCTCACTTGGTCTTCTGAGTTTTTACCTGTCCCTTCGTATCCTATTTCAAATTTCAGTTGTCTAACGGTGGTCAGTTCTTTAGCAATATGTCCAGCCCATTGCCACTTGAGGCTCTGCACTTTGATCATGACGTCATAAACTCTTGTCATTTCCCCAATCCGCGAATTCCTCATGCTATCTTTCCTGGTTATACAAAGCATGCATATCTTCATGCTTTTTTGAGTTGTTTTTTTATTTCATCTAATTTGTATAAAATCTCAGGGCAACGATTGCCTGTTTAGAGCAACATTATTTTAACTTTTACACTACTGTTTGTGAAAATTGCAACACTGAGAAAGAATCGCGCTATTCAAATGATTACATTGACAGAGCTACACAAGATTTTTAGCTTCAAACCTCAATATCGTGTGAAGCCACCTCGAGCAACAACAACAGCCTCTACATGGCGTGACATTGAATGACAGAGGTTTTTGATATCGTCATGTGTTTCTGTGCGAGACCAGAGCTCATTTGGAATGACGGGCCAGTAGCTTAGCTACCATGTTGCCAGATATGTTCAAATCGGGGGCATATCCGGCGAACATGCAGGCCAGGGAAGAAGCAGTATCTGCCGTGCATGGAAGAGGTCTTAGATATTCCAGACCAAGTGTAGTCGCACAGTAAAAAAAAATCTACTTGAAAATGAGAACCTGAACCTACTCGGGTTTTTTTTAAGTACAATCTTAGCGTAAACGAGTACGTGACATGCTCAAATATAAGTAACCATACTAGAGCTGAGATCGGGCTCAATTTTCGGAGCCCGAGCCCGAATTTTATATTGAAAGATAGAGCCCGGGCCGGAACGAGCCCGTGGTATATCAGCCGGAGCCCGAATTTTATATTGAAAGATAGAGCCCGGGCCCGAACGAGCCCGAAAATTGGCTAACCTGTTCAACCATTAATAAAAAACATCTCCTTTTCCACACTTTCATTCTCTCCTTCTCCTGCAATTAACCAATGTATTTCTCAAATAGGGAGTGGGGAAGGGACCTCTATCTATTTTTACAGTGTAACTGTACGATTTTCTCTGACCATTCCTTTCCATCTGAGTGCTTCGGGCGGCGGGCCATCCAAAATGATTCTGCGGTGCTACAATTGTATGTTGCTCAAATAATGCTAATATTATTGCGCCATAATGTGCTGAAATACATGTACGTTGCTGTATAGAATTAGCAGGGAGCTACTGCGTGAAGATAGAGGGTAAATTATCCTCGGCAAGCTATCAACTATCCAATATATATAGTTCTTGAAAAAGCTTGTTCTTCTCTGCAGAAACACACTAATGCGCGGCCTATGTCATTTTCTACCCAAGCCCTGAATAAATATAGCCATCTCGAACGCGTGCTCCCCAATCAGAACCAGTAGCCGAAGAATTCCGTTTCCCAACTACAAAGTGTCTCACATCACATTTATACACAAAAAAAAAATAAAAAAAATTCTCACGCTCTTCCTCTCTCTAAGAGCCCGAGCTCGCCAAAGCCCGAACCGCAGTAAATATTCTACAGCCCGTCTCAGCTCTAAACCATACGTACTTACAAATAACTGCGTCAATAAATCTAAATATAATCTCATATTACTTCATTTTAGATATTATAGATTTCAGGAGAAATATTTTAATAAATGTGTAAAGTGACACACATAAATAATTAGTACAACAAAGTCACTGATCACAAGTAATTTAATTATGCATAAAGTATCTTTGTGTACGTTTTTACGTACACAAAGATACTTATGCATAATTAATATATTGTCGCTTCATCACTATATTGTCATAAAATTGCGCGGTCCATTTGCCCAGCATGTGACAACGAGTATATCTATTATTCCAGATGTGCCATCGAATAATATACTTCCAGTTGATTCTATGAATAAATGAGTATGTATGGAGTACACGTATTCACAATTTGAAATCGAGCCGCGGATGGCTTAGTTGTTAGAAATTCAGACTACTGATGTAGGGACCCCAAGTTCAAATTTTACCTGATAGGCTTAAACCTGGGGGCTCTCCGTGGTGGTGTGAATTTCTAACAATCGCTGAATATCCGCCGTGCAGCGGACGAGCACGTTAAGTGACGGCCCCCGGGTAGAAATATCCGGTTACATGTAAAGGTGTTTATTCCTAAGCCCACCCCTAATTCCTCTCTGCCTCCTACGTGCAAAAATCGTACGGTGGCGCCATGTAGTGTGCTGTCTCTCACTTACAAACTATCCTATCAGAATCGCTATATTCGCTCTAACTTCCTTCAGTTTCTGTGCCCTGCTCGAAAGAGCACAGAAACTGAATGAAATTGAGGCACATACAATGAAGTGCCAGAAAAACTGGTACACCAGTCCAATACTTGGTAGGTCCTCCACGGGAACGCAGGATGGCAGAAATACGACGGGGCATGGACTCCACTAGCTTCTGGAAATATGCTGTAGGCAATGCACATCATACTTCCTGCACAGCACTCCACAATTCGGGTGTATTCCGAGGTCTCGGATTCCTGTGTTTGATAGCACGTCGCATGGCATCCCAAATGTGTTCTATCACGTTCAGATTTGGGGACTTGGGTGGGAAGGGCAGCACCCCAAACTCAGATGAATGCTCCTCCAAACATAATGTGGCGTCCCGACACTTGTGTGGAAGTGCATTGTTCTGTTAGAACAGGCCCAACCCATCATCATGAATTCAGGACATGAACGAGTGTACCTTGTCAGAAAGGATGCGCGCATAGCGTTGGCCGGTCACAGACGTTTGTAGACGTACCCGCGTAGCCTCACTTCCCCTGATCCGTTTCCCCTAATTCCCGTTTCCCCTAATCTCGTTTATCCCAATCGCTTTTACCCGAATTCCCATTTCTCCTAATTTCGTTTGCCCTAATCTCGTTTCCCCTAAATCTCGTTTGCCCTAATTCCTGTTTGCCCTAAACACGTGTACCCCAATCGCTTTTACCCGAATTCTCATTTCCCCTAATTTTGTTTGCCCTAATCTCGTTTCCCCTAAATCTCGTTTCCCGTAAATCTCATTTTCCCTAATCATATTTGCCCGTGTCAAATTTTCCCTAATTCGCGTTTGCCTAATTTTATTTTGTTAACCGAAATCAAACGGTGTGTCTTGATATCTCAAGATAATTATTCTTTCCCTTCCTATTGATGATATCGACCACCATGCCGGCAAAAGTGTAAAGAAGTGCACGTGGTTATTTATATACTAATTTTATAAGGTAATACCAGTTGTGAGAGAACGGCTGCACGTAAACATATGGTTGAGGTATCAAAATAAAGGTCTTACTATGTAGATGTGCCAGTCGAAGAGAAAAATGAGATTAGGGTAACGGTTCGGGCGTTGTGGGGCTGCAAAATTCACATGTAAAGTCTATGAGAGAAGCGTGCGGCTGACATCCGATCGCCTGCGGTTGACTCACGCGCTGTTGAAGGCGGTTGTATGGAGGGACTCAGAAAGTCCAAAGTCAGATAATCGAAGTCTCTCTTCTCAGCTTACCGTTGTGCAAAACAACGCTAACAGGAATTTGTTTGAAAGTTCTTATCGGAACAGCGAACACTCGAAGACCTGATTGCGTTGTGCCATTGGACTGTGTGATGTACACATACAATTTAACATTCATTCGATCCAGTTTATTCACGTGGGTAAGACGTTTCGCATTATGTAAAGATGTAAATACACTTTTCCTACGAGTTTATTCTTTTCAAAAAAAAAAAAAAATAATAATAATCTTCGATTCCGACGGGTTTTGTCTACCGCGTTCGAATCCCGGTCAGGCATGGATGTTGTGTTTGTCTTACGGTACTGGCTCTCTCCCTTACCTGAAACCAGTGACCCTAAATTGTAGACGGGCACTGCTTATAGCCCACTGAGTTGCTCACGGTGGTCGTTAAATCTTCAGTCACAAAAAAAAAAAAAAAAAAAAAATCACGAACCTGGACTATTGTCTTTACTGAAGTGGTTGAATGAATTTGTCAATCAAATAAAGTTTACATTTGTTGTTTCATATGAGTTTATTATTTTCAAAAAAAAAAAAAAAACTTACCGTAGATTCCGACGGGTTTTGTCTAGTTACCATTATTCGGATAGTTCATACCGCTGCCATTGTATTCGCTACCCCCACCCCCTCACATATTAAAGTACTACATCGCGTTAACCTTTTATTAGAGCAAGAAATAGTATTGTAATGCATTTGCTTGGATTGTGAACGCAGAAGGCCCACTTTTTAAGAGTTCTTAGCGTACCAGACCCCCCCCCCCCCCCACACACACACACTTCCCCTCTGTACGAGACTAAACATGAGCCGTGGAAATGCCTTTGGCTAATTCAGTTCCACCTTAATAGTAGAGGTCAATCTGTCCCCCTTGAATGTTTTCCCACTTACCATCATCACTGATTGGGTGTAGGAGAACTGGCCACAAAAGTTTTCAGGGGCCGTATAAAAACTGCTTTTTCGACCGATTCGCGGCCACGTCCCCAGAGGTTGGTTATCTGAATCACATAAAGTTTCCGTAATGTCGTGTCTTCTTAACTGCGATATTTAATGTAATTCTTTATAAAAAATGTTTATAATCTACAACTCAACAGAAGAATTTCACTGTTTAAAAACTACAGCTCAATATATTCACAAGGGGGGGGGGGGGGGATATACCAATAATATAAAATATAAAGAATTTCTGGTCCGATTCGGAAATTTTCAACATTTGCAAATTATCTGAGGACACGTGCAAACGCAGGAGACATGTCGGTGGAGGGGGGGGGGCTTAATTGAAATATGAAGAGTTTGTAGCCCAATCGGGAGATTTTCAACCTTTACACTCTAGAAATCAACAAATTATCTGCGAGCATGTGCTAGCGCAGGAAACCTTGGGGGGAGGGGGGGGGCAAATCCCAAAAATATAAAATATAAAGAATTTGCAGCCCAATTGGGAGATTTTCAGCGTTTACACAGTACAGCTCAACAAATTCTCTCCGAGCATGTGATGATAACGCAAGAAATCTGTGGAGGGGCAGCCCCACGACAGGTTTCCTCCCTTTGCACTTGCCCTCAGATAATTTGTTGAGCTGAAGTTTGTAAACGCTGAAAATCTCGCAATCGGAACAGAAATTCTTTATATTTTATGTTTTCGGCATTACCCTTCCCCCTCCCTCCGACAGACAAATTTCCTGCGGTAGCAGATGCCCGCAGAATTTTGTACAGTTGTAGTTCGTAAACGCTGAAAATCTCCGAATCAGACCAGAAATTCTTTATACGTATTTTATATTTTCGGCATTACCCCCCCCCCCCCACACACACACCCTCCTCGACAGTTTTTCTGCGTTAGCATATGCCCGCAGAATGTTTCTCGCACGGATAGTTGTACGTCGGTTTATCGAGAACCGGCAGTTCAGACAATCAATTTAGTTTGATAACGACTGGAAACGGGACAAAGAATGTTATACATGCGCATTATGAATTATTTTCAAAAAATAAAGTAAGGATTATGTATTTAAATTTATGTAAAAATTAATTGTTATTTCCTTTTACGAGAAAAACTAACTGCCGACCATTTAATCTTTCGGCCAATTTCCTCCATCGGTTGCTATGAAATTCAACTACAGTTCTTATGGGTGGATCGGATTATACGTGTTATCATAGCCCTGTTTTTCAGTGATATCTTCACCGCGAGCGAAGCCGTGTGCACAGCTAGCATGTATATGTAACAATTGCCTCCTCCAAGAAAGAAGCTGTAATATGTCTATAATCATACATGAAAAAACCTTTCTTTATACCGGTAAAGCGGACTTGCGTAAATTGACAGAGAGGAAGCTGACTTCTTGGATTATTCAAAGTGTCAACTGAACTAGTGCTTTACAAATTTTTTTTTCCTTTTAGTTTTATACGAGACTTGTGTTTTATGAAAACTTTGATTTACGGGAAAGAAAAAATGATGTTGCTAAAGGTATTTATTTCATGTAAAAATGAATAAAAATTGAAAAATGTTCTCGTACAATGGGCGGCAAATGCCCTTGGCGCGCCCCTGTTTGGATGGAGAACTTTTTGGGGGAAAAAATACAAGTTTCAAGAGAAATATGCCATTATGTCTCAAAAAGAAAAGTGTTTAATCAATTCATTCTTCCAGTGATTACGTACGGAGCAGAGACGTGGACCTTAACTAAAAAAGACATACAGTGGTCTAAGCGATGGCCTCTGATCATTCGTCCGTAAGGGGTCCGGGTTCGAATCCCGGTCAGGCATGGATGTTGTGTTTATCTTACGGCACTGGCTCTCTCCCTTCCCTGGAACCAGTGACCCTAAATTAGGGACGGACGATTGCTTATAGCCCATTGAGTTGCTCACGGTGGCCGTTAAACCTCCAATCTAAAAAAAAAAAAAAAAGCACGGAGAGATGCATGCTTGGTGCTTGGTGTAACCAGGAGAGGTGAGAAGAGAAACTCATGGATAAAGAAAATGACAAGAGTGGAGGATATCATGATCAGAGTGAAATCCCTAAAAAGGCAATCGGATGGACATGTTGCCAGAGAAACTGACCACCGATGGACAACCGAAATTTTACACTGGATTCCAAGGGACAGAAAAAGACCCAGAAGACCACAATGAAATTCGAAAGCATGCGGGACTGATATGGAAGAGACTGGGTCAAGACACACCGTTGCGGAAGAAACTTGGTGAGATCTTCATCCAGCAGTGGATTGATAATGGTTGGTGATGATGATTAAATATACATGTATTTTCCTGAATTTGACGATAAAAGAAACGTTTTATTTCGTTTAACAAGAATCAGGACAAACATGAGTTAGGGTAAACATAAATTTAGGAAAACGCGAATCGAGGCAAAAGAGAATTAGAACAAACCTGATACAGGAACCGTCTCTAGGGGAAACTTTGATACGGACAAACATGTTTAGGGTAAACTTGAATTAGGGGAAATGAGATTTAAGGCAAACGATATTAGGGAAATGGGAATTCGGGTAGAAGCGATTTCCAGGAAATGCGATTCGGGTAAACGTGTTTAGGGAAAACGTGCATTAGAGGAAACGAGTCTTAGGGAAAACGAAATTACGGGAAATGGGAATTCGGGTAAAAGCGATTTCGGGAAACGCGATTTGAGTAAACGTGTTTAGGGCAAACGGGAATTAGGGGAAACGGATAAGGGGAAACGGGTGTTCACCGACTTACCAGGGTCCCAGTGAAGTCCGGCTAAGCACACCCCATACTATTACGGACCCCCCCAAACCGGTACAGTTCCCTGTTGACAGGCGGGATCCATGGCTTCATGGGGTTTGCGCCACACACGAATCCTTCCAACTGCCCGATACAGTTGGAAACGCGACTCGTCGTTAGACAAAGCTACTTGTTTCCAGTCATCAAGTGTCCCGTGGCGGTGTTGCCGTGCCCAAGCGATGCGCATAGCTCTGTGTCGTGCACTCATCAAGGGGATTCGAATTGGGCGTCTACTCCCAAAGCCCATATCGTGCAGGGTACGTTGCGCAGTCCGGACGCTGATCCTTGTTGATGCTCCAGCATTGAATTCCGATGATATACCTGCAAGAGTGTTGCACGCTTATCGCGTGAAACGATTCTTGACAGCCGACGATGGTCACGTTCACCCAATGTCTTTTTACGGCACGTAGGTTGAAGGTTTTGCCGGGATTCCTGTAGTCACGTTACACCCTTGGAATGGTCGTCCCTGAAAATCCGAACTTCGTTTCTACCTCCGAAATACTATGGCCAATAACACAAGCGAAATACTATGGCCAATATCACTATGACGACACAGCGTTGAAAATCGCTTAAATCGTTATAACTTGTCATTCTCATGCCGAAAACAGCTCTGACAGCTGGCAAGGATGTCTATAGCTTTATATACGCACTGGCGGACGAGTACGCGCATAGGTGACGTTGCTATGCATTTTGCATAAGCTTGTCTGTGCTAGTTTTTCTGGCACTTCAGTGTATATTTGAAATGTATGGATTTTTCTGAGTACATATATTTGAAATACCAGATATACTCACAATTGATTCCCTGTATGTACTCAAAAATGAGTACGTGTCTTTTCCAAAAATGAGACACAAGTACTCGGAGCTATTATGAGCCCAGAATGTACTCAAAAACGAGTACATTTTGCTTATTTTTAAGTACCAATTTTTAACAGTGCGAGCATTGTTCTGCTGGAACATAGCCCCAGGACAATTGTGAACGAAGGATATCACTTCTGCCTTTAAAACATCGCTAATGTATCGTTGACTGATGAGGCTTCTCTCAGTTCGTATCAATCGAGATCGCGAACTGAACCCAATGGCTCCCGAAACCATGAAGCTTGGCGTTGGGCGGGCACATGACGTTGCAAAATGCCGGTCACCACGATGTCTTCTAATACGTATACGACCGTTATGGTGCATCAAACTGATTTGTGACTTGTCAGAAAACCCGACTTGTTGTCAGACAGCGCGCCAATGTCTACGTAAAGGACCCCATTGCAGCTTGAGGTGTCTCATGTCTGTGGTTGGGGATTAAAGGAATGAGTATCAATGGGCCGCCAGGGACCAGTCTTCTGTTAAGCAGATGGCGTCGAGCTGTGCTGGTGGACAAAGCCTGACAAGTGACAGTTGAGAGTACTTCACTGCTGTGCTAACACCGTGGGTGTCGCTGTCCGGTCAGTCACTGCTATGCGGTAGAGGTGTCTGTCATACAATGCCATTGCAGTGATCCCGTGCAGTCGTGCGATTTTGCGGTTCATTTGTCGTATTTCTGTGCATCCGAGCCTTATCTGTTCACTGATGCCAGGTTCGCATCATTGTACTGGCGTTTCATCCCATACGAGTTGCAATTTCGCGGTAGGAAATTCCAGTTTCTCTCATCTCAACAATATTTCCTCGCTCAAAGTCTATCAAGTACCCATAATGCAACCTTCTTCGGCGATGAGGCGTAATGAGACACGAGAAACACCCTTTCGAGTAAATGTCGTATCTTCAGTGATTGCAACATCTCGTTTGAGATGTTGCAGTCTTTATTCCCCAGACCGGACACTTCAGAATGCGTTGCTACGAAACCACATGCGCATTTCCCCTGACATTTTAATAATTGGCATGTCCCAACCTGCTGCACATATCCTGTAAGTTTCAAGGTATAATACCAACTGTTTTTCATGGTGCCAGTGTACATTTTTGAATTTGAAACATGACTCGAAAAAAAATCATATTCGATTTTCATAATTTTCCTGCTGATGCTTTTTTAGCACGTCTTTTGTAAAAAAAGATCGTGCTTATGTTACCGGTTTCTCCGTTCGTCAGTCCGTCCGTCCGTCTGGACCCACGAAATCTCTGCAACTGTGAGTCTGATTTGAATTTTTTTTTTTTTTTTTTTTTTGCATTGGGAAGCTTGAAATATGCGAATGACTTCGGTTTTTTTTACGATGTACAATTTCGCCGCTACAGGGCGTAAATGCAGATGATGTCGAATTCAAAAATACGTTTTATTCCACATATTTTCTTCTAAACATCCGATTAAAAAAATTCTTTTATCTTTCGATTCCATTTATGTCGAATAGTATTTTAGATATGGTAACTTTTTCAAATTGCGCATAGATTGTTCGCTAGGGGGCGTAAAAGTAAATTGCATATTTCCCGATAACTCTTCTTCTAAAACTCCGATTTGAAATTTTTTCTTCAGCGGATACACCTCCTATGGAAAATCTTTTGCATAAAATTTGAAGTTTTTCGTAAGGAATACTTTGGCCACCAGGGGGAGTAAGTGTTAATTTTTCTTCTGATGTATTTGCCATAAAATCTGAGCTTCTAAAATGTCGATTCAAAAAAATTATTTCGTGGACTCATGCCACTCACATCGATAAACAGTTTCGGAATATTTTCTTCTTAAAATATTCCACAGTTTCTCCGCCAGGGGCGTAGATGTATATCTTATTTTTGTCAATATCTCTACTTCTAGGAGTCCGATTTGAAAAATTCCTTCTTTGTTGGATAGTGTTTCCAGTGTGTCATATTTTTCATATAATTTCAAAATTTTCAAGTAATTCATAGACTTTCCGCTAGGGGCGTAAAGGTAAATTGCTTTTCCCCCTATATCTCTGCTGCTAAATCTCCGATTCGAAAAATTCTTTCTGCACCGGATACAGCTCCATAGGAAATCCTTTGCACGTAATTTCTAATTTTTGTAAAAAATGGTTTGGCCACCAGGTGGCGTAAGTCTTAATTCTCTGCTAGATCAACAGGAAGGGGAGGGGCGAATACCTTGTCCTTTACGTACCCCCACAGGAAAAAGTCACAAGGTGTTAAATCAGGACTTCTGGGTGGCCATTGGGTCAGTGGCATGCTGTAGTCCGCAACTCGTCCAATCCATCGGTGAGGAAGATGTTCGTCGAGATAATCTCGCACGTCGCCTAACCAATGCCTAGGTCACTTCCCTCAGTAGCGGGACACAAACTTTATGAGTACATCTACCTAACGGTTCGCAGTTGTGGTCCGCGTCTTCAACTTTTACTGTTTTACAGCATCTGGAAACTATACTTCTTTATGAATCACCCTGTATAATAAAGAAGTATAAAAGAATAGTTCTTGCTGAGGCCTCATACTTACTCAGTGTGGAAATATGTACGTTAAACTTTTGTACGATGAATAAATCAATATTTCTGTTAAAAGTTATGCTTGGTAACGGATTTAAGAAGCCATGGTGATGTTTTCATTTTTAGAATTTATTAACTAAAAAGTTGATTGAAATTTAATTATTCCGTATTTTGATAATTCCTTTTTATTGGATTTACTAAAAACGATTTCCTAAAAATTATCAAACTTTCAGACATAACACATCTCCTTCATCAGGCTTATTCAGCGAAATTCACTTAGCCGATAAGTATTCGGTTACGGTTTAAGTTCGACTAAATTGCACTAAACTCGCGCTAAGGCTAACTTGATTATGAAGTGGAAGGTACTGCGTGTGTACTTCCGCCGCATAATATAGTCCTAGTCTAAAAACTCGTATTCGAGTTTGAACCGGGAATTAAAAAGTAAATGATGTTCCAAACTATGTGCGCACGCACGTTTAAAAAAAGAAAATGAAGATCTCAGTTTGGGTCAGGTTTCTGAAAAAATACAGGTAAAAAGCTTTTTGGCGACGTCATTGTTACTTCTGTTGGTCGGCTATGTGCGTTAGAGAGGCTATCACCTTCCGATTACGCATACAAGCACACTGCGAACCTCTGGCTCCAACACTAAAATGCGTAAAATCACGTGACATTAGGCAAAAAGGTTATTTCTTGTTATTCTTACGGTGACGCAACGCTAAATTAAAGAAAATTCTACAATTTTGCACAGGTGAGAAGCAATTTAATAGTTAAATACTGTAGATTCCTTGAATGTGCTTCCACTGCATAATACAGTTCCAGTCGCTCGCACTCAAATTATCAAACTTGAGCGCAGTATTCCGACGACTGCTCTCTGACTATCACCAACGAGAAAGGTGTTTGTTCTTTTTTTTTTTTTTTTTTTTTTTTTTGATTGGAGGTTTAACGACCACCACGAGCAACGCATTGGGCTGTAAGCAGTTGCCCGTCCCTAATTTAGGGACACTGGTTCCAGGGAACGGAAAGAGCCAGTGTCGTAAGACAAACACAACATCCATGCCTCACGGGATTCGAACCCGGGCCCATCTCGCAGAAGTCATCGCTTAGACCACAGCACCACCGGGGCTGCCGGCGTTTGTTTATGACCAAACGCCTTTTTTGTTGGTGACGGTTACCAGATTAGGGAAAGAAGGTTTTAGTTTTTGATACAATTATTTCATGAATTCTGTATTTCCCTTTGTGGTTTCTGTTTTAACAGTTTTTCCTAAACACGAAGCGAGAAGAAAACTACGTCTCAATTCCCAATCTAGAAAACGTATGCCTCTTCACTAAATAATTGGTGATTTGCGATAAAAAGAAAAAAAATTCCAAAGTATATGTTTTAAAATTTTCGCAAATATTCATCACAATATTATAAATCACGGCCATTTAACAATCCGACCGGTGCTCATACATGCCTTAATTAAACTTACTGAGAGTATGGCAATGATCATTGGCGTATATTTTTAAGTGAGTATATCGAGAATTTTCATGTTATAATACTCTGAAAATACTGTGTCATGAGTTGTTATTGAGACCACTTTACATGAAATATTGGGTGCAAACAAATACAACCGAATCACACAAGAACACATGATTTTCTCCGACCTAATGAATCACTCTGTAACTTCAAAATGGTTGCATTTAAATTTTGATAAAAGAAATTTCCTAACTAATATATACTTCAAACAGAAGTCATCGTTCTTTCCGCGTTTATAAGTGCGTCACAAAAAATTCTCATTGACCTCCACCGAGAATCGAACCCAGGGTCGTCCAGTTAAGCGCCGGATATGCTTCCACTGCACCACAGCGGCCTCGAATTCCTCCAGACTCACATACGACTAACTGCCAAGCCACTTGGCAGGTTACTTCTTGGATCCCAGCACAACGTTGAGGATTAACCAAAGATAATAAGCAGTAACTGAACAAATAACTAGAAGGCGAATGAATAAGTAATACGGACATTTGACGTGGACTAGGAACATCAAACAGAAGTCATCGCTCTTTTCACGTTTATAAGTGAGTCACGGAAAAATTCTCATTGGCCGCCACCGAGAATCGAACCCAGGGTCTTTCAGTTACGCGCCAGAATTCGAGGCCGCTCTGGTGCAGTGGAAGCATGTCCGGGGCGTAACTGGAAGACCTGGGTTCGATTCTCGGTGGCGGCCAATGAGAATTTTTCCGTGATTCACTTATAAACGTGAAAAGAGCGATGACTTCTGTTTGATGTTCCTAGTCCACGTCAAATGTCTGTATTAACATATCGTTAACTGTCTTAAGTCCCTGTTTCATAACTGGGAAACTGGGCAAACAAATGCTCAGGGCACCAAATTTCAGGGGGCGCAAGAGGGAGACACTTTTTTTAAGGCAGGATTTTGTAATAATTGTTTGATAATATTTTTTTTTCAATTTTAAGGATTCCTCGAGGGAGAAAACCACTCTACACACGGGCAGAACAGGAAAAAAACAGAATTATAAAAACAAGCTAGTCGCAAAAAAAAATCCGAATGCATTACATACGAAGGAAGCAATGGAGAGACTGTTGCTCGAAAAAGTAAGCATGCATTGACCCATTTAAATGGACCACACACACCCAATTCTCCCTCGCCGGGCTCCGAGTAAGACTTATTTGCCCATCTGCGTATTCTTGGCGCCAGGCGCATACGCTTGCGCTGTCAGCATATTCGACTATTGGGTCGAGACGCCAGTCTCATCTGCCTAGACTGTTGATTGTTGACTGGAGGTTTAACGACCACAGTGAGCAGTTCAGTGGGCTATAAGCAGTCTCCCGTCCCTAATTTGGGACCACTGGTTCCAGGGAAGGGAGAGAGCCAGCGCCGTAAGCCCAAACACAACACCCATGCCTTAAACTGGATTCGAACCCGAACCCATCTCGGACGAATGATCAGAAGCCATCGCTTAGACCACTGCGCCACTGGGGCGGCTGCCTAGACTGCACTTCATATATTTATTTATATTTAACATTCTACTGTTTTGGATTTTTTGGATTGGAGGTTTAACGACCACCGTGAGCAACTCAATATTCTACTGTTCCACTCGTTCCAACACTCCTTTAACTCCGTGTGTTCTTATTAAAGCTGTGTGTGCAACGCGGCTTTCGCATGTACCTTTGGTTAGATAAGTCTTCTGGAATGTTTAAACATGAGTTACAAACTAAGTGGTTCTGAGTTTAGGAAACGCGCTGACATCTACCCCTGGTATCTCATCCACTTCTTTGAACGTCTGGACTTCTCTCACCCAGGCCCAGCACCGTCGTCGGCTGTACCAGGGATAACAAGAGACTGCAAAATGTGATGAAGCAGATTGTTCCAACAATGGATCGCAATTCCACAATAAAACCAACAGTAAAGAGACCGACTCAGACCTAAATAAACATGAATAGCTTTCTAACCTACAAACCAACAAGGTACGCTTACTTCTTTATACATTTCCATTAAAAGATCCTACAACTTGGGATGCGAATGTAACTTATGTAACTGAAAATACGTATCTTAGAGAATCCTCCAAACAAAACTTTCAGTTAGGTTTTTCAGGCTCTGAGCGTATTTATAATGATGCCAAACGCATTCTGTCTGCAAAGATGTTCAGAGGTACAACACTCCCTAATGAAGAAAATTTTATAAGAGTCTGGTTGCTGCTGGTCTCTCAGTCAACTGGAAAGGGGTTTTTTTGTATTCCTTGTTGACTATTCTAAACAATGAACAAGAAAACGCATTTTGCAACAGAATTCAATGATTGGAAGCATGGAAATGAATGAATTAAGAAAACGAGCAATCCGCTGACCACAGAAGTAAGATGCTTATGTTCATAACTGGGCTTGGAAAAGACCATGAAGTTTGGTACCATGCTTACGACACAGTAAAGACTGGCGGGATGTCCTATCAAGAATCGTATCTGTTGTCAGATTTCTTTCAGCTTTTGGTCTATCTATAGGGTTGATGGGCAACTGGGATCTTCCTCCAATGGTATCTATCTTTAGACCATTGCCATTTGTTTGGTCTGTATCTCAAGACCATTGGAGGAAGATCCCATCTTTCATCTGGAGTTGATAAGTGAATGCAATCCCTTCCTTGCACAGCATACAACAAAATACGGAAGCAAAGGCAAAAGACATGTCCCGTACTTCTCTGCTTGAGCTTGTGATGTGTTTATTCATATTACGGGTAATTGTGTATTACAAAAAATTCTCGAAATCAAACGTGCTCGGTACTACCCCCTCATTGTTGAATCGACTCCTGACTTTTCTCATACTGATCAGTTGGCTTTCATCCTGCGTTATGTCTCCTTGGCTGAGGCAATTCCAAAAGAATGCCTCTCCCTAGAAATTCACACTCTCCCAGCTCCTTGGAACAGGCTGTGATGAATTGTTTTTCAGAATTGTAGTTAAATATTAAGGTGGTTCCACCTGAAATCTCTGCCTTATATTTTCAATGGTAAAACGTCTTTACATATTTTCTTCGCAATTAATGCATTCCCAAGAATGAAAATTTGAACATCGATAAAACTAACTTTAAGTTATAGCATGGGATACTTAATACTGGCTAAAACATAACCATAACTAAGCATTCCAACATTTGTTTGTCCAGTGTTGTCATCAATGTACAGGTCGCACCATCTATTAACAGGTCTAAACGTTACTCAAAGAAAAGTGATTGATTTTTAATGTAATTATGGTTATGTTTTGGCAAGTATTATGTATCCCATGCTATAACTTCAAATTAGTTTTATCGATGTGCAAATTTTCATCGTTGGGAATACATTAATTGCGAAGAAAATATGTAAAGCAATTTTACTATTGGAAACATAAGGCAGAGAGTTTAGGTGGAACCACCTTGATTTTTGTCAGGGAAAAAGCTATAATAATGCGTTTAACATGTCGGGTCTCTACTCAGAACTACAAGCTAGACTTATAAACTACGATTCGCTAGCTGAATATGTTCCTATTGCTGCCCACTCACTGAATCTTGTGAGACCTGCTGCTGCTGGATGCTGTACTGAAGCTGTAGTGTTTTTCAGATTTGTTCAGGGGCTTTATAATTTTTTCTCAGCATCAACCCGCAGGTGGGATATTTTAAAACGGTATCTTGAAAAAAAGAAACAATATCCCTGTGGTAAAATCTTTATCTGGAACTCTTTCGTCTGCCAATGCAGATGGTACAAAAGCTTTAGTACGCGGTTTTAGTACGCGGTTTTAAGCAAATTCAAAACGCTTTACAGGATTTGTCTGAAGTTTCTTCTGTGAACCCAGTAACTCGGTTGGAAGCTCAAGGTCTTGAGCTCAAATTTCATAATTTTGAAATTGCTTTCCTTTCTGTCTTCTTGTATCATATTTTAGAGAGGGTCAGTAAGTGTAGCAACAATTTACAAAAACCAAACTCTCAATCTTGTAGCAGTCACACAGCAACTTCAAACATTGGAGGCGGTTTTGAATGAAAAAAGGAATGAATTCGAAAGCTATAAAAAAAACTGCTTTGATTATACACCGAAGTAAACAAAGAGTAAGAAATGTAAAGTGTTTTCGGTTGAAGAGCGAGGTATTGAAGACACTCTAAATGAAAGAACAAAATTCAGAACAGGGGTATTTCTCAAAATCATTGATTCATTGATAGCTAAAGTGTCAAGGAGGAGGAAAGGCTATGAGGTACTGACAAATCGCTTTGAAGGGTTGTGTGTCTTCTATAGTATCACCAAAGGCGGCAAACCAAGATATTATGGAATCTACACTGAAATTAGCACAGTGCTATCCAGATGATATTAATAATGACTAGGGGAACGAATGCTCTCATTTCAAGATGTACGTTGAGTTAGAAATATTAACAACGGTACTAGAACTGTACTGTTGTGACGTACTACGAAGGTATACACGTGTCAGGACGACAAATTTGCAGCGATACATTCCGTTCGTGTAGCTTAGTTGGGAGAGCAACTTACTCCGGAGTGATGGGACGAGAACAAACTTGTGTTTTCACACTGTTACATAAGACATAAGAACCTAGAAAATACTTTCGCTAACTTGGAAACTGTGTTAACGATTTTCCTTACTTTACCAGTCGCTAACTGTACAGCGGAAAGAGGCAGACATAGAGACAAGCATGAACAGTAGAATGAGCAGCACGGCGAAGCTCAGTGACTTTCAAAGTGACACTGTCATAGGATGCCACAAGTTAGTTCATAGACAAGCATGAACAGTAGAATGGGCCGTACGGCAGAGCTCAGCGACTTTCAACGTGGCACGGTCATAGGATGTCATCGTAGCAACAAGTCTGTTCATAGACAAGCATGAATAGTAGAATAGGCCGTACGGCAGAGTTCAGTGACTTTCAACGTGGCACGGTCATAGGATGCCATCCTAGCAACAAGTCAGTTCATAAACAAGCATGAGCAGTAGAATGGGCCGTACGGCAGAACTCAGTGACTTTCAACGTGGCACGGTCATAGGATGCCATCTTAGCAACAAGTCTGTTCATAGACAAGCATGAATAGTAGAATAGGCCGTACGGCAGAGCTCAGTGACTTTCAACGTGGCACGGTCATAGGATGCCATCGTAGCAACAAGTCTGTTCATAGACAAGCATGAATAGTAGAATAGGCCGTACGGCAGAGCTCAGTGACTTTCAACGTGGCACGGTCATAGAATGTCATCCTAGCAACAAGTCAGTTCATAAACAAGCATTAACAGTAAAATGGGCCTTACGGCAGAACACAGTGACTTTCATCGTGGCGCGGTCATAGGATGCCATCGTAGCAACAAGTCTGTTCATAGACAAGCATGAATAGTAGAATGGGCCGTACGGCAGAGCTTAGTGACTTTCAACGTGGCACGGTCATAGGATGCCATCGTAGCAATAAGTCTGTTCATAGACAAGCCTGAATAGTAGAATAGGCCGTACGGAAGAGCTCAGTGACTTTCAACGTGGCACGGTCATAGGATGCCATCGTAGCAACAAGTCTGTTCATAGACAAGCATGAATAGTAGAATAGGCCGTACGGCAGAGCTCAGTGACTTTCAACGTGGCACGGTCATAGAATGTCATCCTAGCAACAAGTCAGTTCATAAACAAGCATTAACAGTAAAATGGGCCTTACGGCAGAACACAGTGACTTTCATCGTGGCGCGGTCATAGGATGCCATCGTAGCAACAAGTCTGTTCATAGACAAGCATGAATAGTAGAATAGGCCGTACGGCAGAGCTTAGTGACTTTCAACGTGGCACGGTCATAGGATGCCATCGTAGCAATAAGTCTGTTCATAGACAAGCCTGAATAGTAGAATAGGCCGTACGGAAGAGCTCAGTGACTTTCAACGTGGCACGGTCATAGGATGCCATCGTAGCAACAAGTCTGTTCATAGACAAGCATGAATAGTAGAATAGGCAGTACGGCAGAGTTCAGTGACTTTCAACGTGGCACGGTCATAGAATGTCATCCTAGCAACAAGTCAGTTCATAAACAAGCATGAACAGTAGAATGGGCCGTACGGCAGAACTCAGTGACTTTCAACGTGGCACGGTCATAGGATGCCATCTTAGCAACAAGTCTGTTCATAGACAAGCATGAATAGTAGAATAGGCCGTACGGCAGAGCTCAGTGACTTTCAACGTGGCACGGTCATAGGATGCCATCGTAGCAACAAGTCTGTTCATAGACAAGCATGAATAGTAGAATGGGCCGTACGGCAGAACTCAGTGACTTTCAACGTGGCACGGTCATAGGATGCCATCCTAGAAACAAGTCAGTTCATAAACAAGCATGAACAGTAGAATGGGCCGTACGGCAGAGCTTAGTGACTTTCAACGTGGCACGGTCATAGGATGCCATCCTAGAAACAAGTCAGTTCATAAACAAGTATGAACAGTAGAATGGGCCGTACGGCAGAGCTTAGTGACTTTCAACGTGGCACGGTCATAGGATGCCAACGTAGCAACAAGTCTGTCCATAGACAAGCATGAATAGTAGAATAGGCCGTACGGCAGAGCTCAGTGATTTTCAACGTGGCACGGTCATAGGATGCCATCGTAGCAACAAGTCTGTTCATAGACAAGCATGAGTAGTAGAATAGACCGTACGGCAGAGCTCAGTGACTTTCAACGTGGCACGGTCATAGGATGCCATCGTAGCAACAAGTCTGTTCATAGACAAGCATGAGTAGTAGAATAGACCGTACGGCAGAGCTCAGTGACTTTCAACGTGGCACGGTCATAGGATGCCATCGTAGCAACAAGTCTGTTCATAGACAAGCATGAATAGTAGAATAGGCCGTACGGCAGAGCTCAGTGACTTTCAACGTGGCACGGTCATAGGATGCCATCGTAGCAACAAGTCTGTTCATAGACAAGCATGAATAGTAGAATAGGCCGTACGGCAGAGCTCAGTGACTTTCAACGTGGCACGGTCATAGAATGTCATCCTAGCAACAAGTCAGTTCATAAACAAGCATGAACAGTAAAATGGGCCTTACGGCAGAACACAGTGACTTTCATCGTGGCGCGGTCATAGGATGCCATCGTAGCAACAAGTCTGTTCATAGACAAGCATGAATAGTAGAATAGGCCGTACGGCAGAGCTCAGTGACTTTCAACGTGGCACGGTCATAGGATGCCATCGTAGCAACAAGTCTGTTCATAGACAAGCATGAATAGTAGAATAGGCCGTACGGCAGAGCTCAGTGACTTTCAACGTTGCACGGTCATAGAATGTCATCCTAGCAACAAGTCAGTTCATAAACAAGCATGAACAGTAAAATGGGCCTTACGGCAGAACACAGTGACTTTCATCGTGGCGCAGTCATAGGATGCCATCGTAGCAACAAGTCTGTTCATAGACAAGCATGAATAGTAGAATGGGCCGTACGGCAGAGCTTAGTGACTTTCAACGTGGCACGGTCATAGGATGCCATCTTAGCAACAAGTCTGTTCATAGACAAGCATGAATAGTAGAATAGGCCGTACGGCAGAGCTCAGTGACTTTCAACGTGGCACGGTCATAGGATGTCATCGTAGCCACAAGCCTGTTCATAGACAAGCATGAATAGTAGATTAGGCCGTACGGCAGAGCTCAGTGACTTTCAACGTGGCACGGTCATAGGATGCCATCGTAGCAACAAGTCTGTTCATAGACAAGCATGAATAGTAGAATAGGCCGTACGGCAGAGCTCAGTGACTTTCAACGTGGCACGGTCATAGAATGTCATCCTAGCAACAAGTCAGTTCATAAACAAGCATGAACAGTAAAATGGGTCGTACGGCAGAACACAGTGACTTTCAACGTTGCACGGTCATAGAATGTCATCCTAGCAACAAGTCAGTTCATAAACAAGCATGAACAGTAAAATGGGCCTTACGGCAGAACACAGTGACTTTCATCGTGGCGCAGTCATAGGATGCCATCGTAGCAACAAGTCTGTTCATAGACAAGCATGAATAGTAGAATGGGCCGTACGGCAGAGCTTAGTGACTTTCAACGTGGCACGGTCATAGGATGCCATCTTAGCAACAAGTCTGTTCATAGACAAGCATGAATAGTAGAATAGGCCGTACGGCAGAGCTCAGTGACTTTCAACGTGGCACGGTCATAGGATGTCATCGTAGCCACAAGCCTGTTCATAGACAAGCATGAATAGTAGATTAGGCCGTACGGCAGAGCTCAGTGACTTTCAACGTGGCACGGTCATAGGATGCCATCGTAGCAACAAGTCTGTTCATAGACAAGCATGAATAGTAGAATAGGCCGTACGGCAGAGCTCAGTGACTTTCAACGTGGCACGGTCATAGAATGTCATCCTAGCAACAAGTCAGTTCATAAACAAGCATGAACAGTAAAATGGGTCGTACGGCAGAACACAGTGACTTTCAACGTTGCACGGTCATAGAATGTCATCCTAGCAACAAGTCAGTTCATAAACAAGCATGAACAGTAAAATGGGCCTTACGGCAGAACACAGTGACTTTCATCGTGGCGCAGTCATAGGATGCCATCGTAGCAACAAGTCTGTTCATAGACAAGCATGAATAGTAGAATGGGCCGTACGGCAGAGCTTAGTGACTTTCAACGTGGCACGGTCATAGGATGCCATCTTAGCAACAAGTCTGTTCATAGACAAGCATGAATAGTAGAATAGGCCGTACGGCAGAGCTCAGTGACTTTCAACGTGGCACGGTCATAGAATGTCATCCTAGCAACAAGTCAGTTCATAAACAAGCATGAACAGTAAAATGGGCCGTACGGCAGAACACATTGACTTTCAACGTGGCGCGGTCATAGGATGCCATCGTAGCAACAAGTCTGTTCATAGACAAGCATGAATAGTAGAATGGGCCGTACGGCAGAACTCAGTGACTTTCAACGTGGCACGGTCATAGGATGCCATCCTAGAAACAAGTCAGTTCATAAACAAGCATGAACAGTTGAATGGGCCGTACGGCAGAGCTTAGTGACTTTCAACGTGGCACGGTCATAGGATACCATCCTAGAAACAAGTCAGTTCATAAACAAGTATGAACAGTAGAATGGGCCGTACGGCAGAGCTTAGTGACTTTCAACGTGGCACGGTCATAGGATGCCAACGTAGCAACAAGTCTGTTCATAGACAAGCATGAATAGTAGAATAGGCCGTACGGCAGAGCTCAGTGACTTTCAACGTGGCACGGTCATAGGATGCCATCGTAGCAACAAGTCTGTTCATAGACAAGCATGAGTAGTAGAATAGACCGTACGGCAGAGCTCAGTGACTTTCATCGTGGCGCGGTCATAGGATGCCATCGTAGCAACAAGTCTGTTCATAGACAAGCATGAATAGTAGAATAGGCCGTACGGCAGAGCTCAGTGACTTTCAACGTGGCACGGTCATAGGATGCCATCGTAGCAACAAGTCTGTTCATAGACAAGCATGAATAGTAGAATAGGCCGTACGGCAGAGCTCAGTGACTTTCAACGTTGCACGGTCATAGAATGTCATCCTAGCAACAAGTCAGTTCATAAACAAGCATGAACAGTAAAATGGGCCTTACGGCAGAACACAGTGACTTTCATCGTGGCGCAGTCATAGGATGCCATCGTAGCAACAAGTCTGTTCATAGACAAGCATGAATAGTAGAATGGGCCGTACGGCAGAGCTTAGTGACTTTCAACGTGGCACGGTCATAGGATGCCATCTTAGCAACAAGTCTGTTCATAGACAAGCATGAATAGTAGAATAGGCCGTACGGCAGAGCTCAGTGACTTTCAACGTGGCACGGTCATAGGATGCCATCGTAGCCACAAGCCTGTTCATAGACAAGCATGAATAGTAGATTAGGCCGTACGGCAGAGCTCAGGGACTTTCAACGTGGCACGGTCATAGGATGCCATCGTAGCAACAAGTCTGTTCATAGACAAGCATGAATAGTAGAATAGGCCGTACGGCAGAGCTCAGTGACTTTCAACGTGGCACGGTCATAGAATGTCATCCTAGCAACAAGTCAGTTCATAAACAAGCATGAACAGTAAAATGGGTCGTACGGCAGAACACAGTGACTTTCAACGTGGCGCGGTCATAGGATGCCATCGTAGCAACAAGTCTGTTCATAGACAAGCATGAATAGTAGAATAGGCCGTACGGCAGAGCTCAGTGACTTTCAACGTGGCACGGTCATAGGATGCCATCGTAGCAACAAGTCTGTTCATAGACAAGCATGAATAGTAGAATAGGCCGTACGGCAGAGCTCAGTGACTTTCAACGTGGCACGGTCATAGGATGCCATCGTAGCAACAAGTCTGTTCATAGACAAGCATGAATAGTAGAATAGGCCGTACGGCAGAGCTCAGTGACTTTCAACGTGGCACGGTCATAGAATGTCATCCTAGCAACAAGTCAGTTCATAAACAAGCATGAACAGTAAAATGGGCCGTACGGCAGAACACAGTGACTTTCAACGTGGCGCGGTCATAGGATGCCATCGTAGCAACAAGTCTGTTCATAGACAAGCATGAATAGTAGAATGGGCCGTACGGCAGAACTCAGTGACTTTCAACGTGGCACGGTCATAGGATGCCATCCTAGAAACAAGTCAGTTCATAAACAAGCATGAACAGTTGAATGGGCCGTACGGCAGAGCTTAGTGACTTTCAACGTGGCACGGTCATAGGATACCATCCTAGAAACAAGTCAGTTCATAAACAAGTATGAACAGTAGAATAGGCCGTACGGCAGAGCTTAGTGACTTTCAACGTGGCACGGTCATAGGATGCCAACGTAGCAACAAGTCTGTTCATAGACAAGCATGAATAGTAGAATAGGCCGTACGGCAGAGCTCAGTGACTTTCAACGTGGCACGGTCATAGGATGCCATCGTAGCAACAAGTCTGTTCATAGACAAGCATGAGTAGTAGAATAGACCGTACGGCAGAGCTCAGTGACTTTCAACGTGGCACGGTCATAGGATGCCATCGTAGCAACAAGTCTGTTCATAGACAAGCATGAGTAGTAGAATAGGCCGTACCGCAGAGCTCAGTGACTTTCAACGTGGCACGGTCATAGGATGCCATCGTAGCAACAAGTCTGTTCATAGACAAGCATGAATAGTAGAATAGGCCGTACGGCAGAGCTCAGTGACTTTCAACGTTGCACGGTCATAGAATGTCATCCTAGCAACAAGTCAGTTCATAAACAAGCATGAACAGTAAAATGGGCCTTACGGCAGAACACAGTGACTTTCATCGTGGCGCAGTCATAGGATGCCATCGTAGCAACAAGTCTGTTCATAGACAAGCATGAATAGTAGAATGGGCCGTACGGCAGAGCTTAGTGACTTTCAACGTGGCACGGTCATAGGATGCCATCTTAGCAACAAGTCTGTTCATAGACAAGCATGAATAGTAGAATAGGCCGTACGGCAGAGCTCAGTGACTTTCAACGTGGCACGGTCATAGAATGTCATCCTAGCAACAAGTCAGTTCATAAACAAGCATGAACAGTAAAATGGGCCGTACGGCAGAACACAGTGACTTTCAACGTGGCGCGGTCATAGGATGCCATCGTAGCAACAAGTCTGTTCATAGACAAGCATGAATAGTAGAATGGGCCGTACGGCAGAACTCAGTGACTTTCAACGTGGCACGGTCATAGGATGCCATCCTAGAAACAAGTCAGTTCATAAACAAGCATGAACAGTTGAATGGGCCGTACGGCAGAGCTTAGTGACTTTCAACGTGGCACGGTCATAGGATACCATCCTAGAAACAAGTCAGTTCATAAACAAGTATGAACAGTAGAATGGGCCGTACGGCAGAGCTTAGTGACTTTCAACGTGGCACGGTCATAGGATGCCAACGTAGCAACAAGTCTGTTCATAGACAAGCATGAATAGTAGAATAGGCCGTACGGCAGAGCTCAGTGACTTTCAACGTGGCACGGTCATAGGATGCCATCGTAGCAACAAGTCTGTTCATAGACAAGCATGAGTAGTAGAATAGACCGTACGGCAGAGCTCAGTGACTTTCAACGTGGCACGGTCATAGGATGCCATCGTAGCAACAAGTCTGTTCATAGACAAGCATGAGTAGTAGAATAGGCCGTACCGCAGAGCTCAGTGACTTTCAACGTGGCACGGTCATAGGATGCCATCGTAGCAACAAGTCTGTTCATAGACAAGCATGAATAGTAGAATAGGCCGTACGGCAGAGCTCAGTGACTTTCAACGTTGCACGGTCATAGAATGTCATCCTAGCAACAAGTCAGTTCATAAACAAGCATGAACAGTAAAATGGGCCTTACGGCAGAACACAGTGACTTTCATCGTGGCGCAGTCATAGGATGCCATCGTAGCAACAAGTCTGTTCATAGACAAGCATGAATAGTAGAATGACGGCAGAACACAGTGACTTTCATCGTGGCGCAGTCATAGGATGCCATCGTAGCAACAAGTCTGTTCATAGACAAGCATGAATAGTAGAATGGGCCGTACGGCAGAGCTTAGTGACTTTCAACGTGGCACGGTCATAGGATGCCATCTTAGCAACAAGTCTGTTCATAGACAAGCATGAATAGTAGAATAGGCCGTACGGCAGAGCTCAGTGACTTTCAACGTGGCACGGTCATAGAATGTCATCCTAGCAACAAGTCAGTTCATAAACAAGCATGAACAGTAAAATGGGCCGTACGGCAGAACACAGTGACTTTCAACGTGGCGCGGTCATAGGATGCCATCGTAGCAACAAGTCTGTTCATAGACAAGCATGAATAGTAGAATGGGCCGTACGGCAGAACTCAGTGACTTTCAACGTGGCACGGTCATAGGATGCCATCCTAGAAACAAGTCAGTTCATAAACAAGCATGAACAGTTGAATGGGCCGTACGGCAGAGCTTAGTGACTTTCAACGTGGCACGGTCATAGGATACCATCCTAGAAACAAGTTAGTTCATAAACAAGTATGAACAGTAGAATGGGCCGTACGGCAGAGCTTAGTGACTTTCAACGTGGCACGGTCATAGGATGCCAACGTAGCAACAAGTCTGTTCATAGACAAGCATGAATAGTAGAATAGGCCGTACGGCAGAGCTCAGTGACTTTCAACGTGGCACGGTCATAGGATGCCATCGTAGCAACAAGTCTGTTCATAGACAAGCATGAGTAGTAGAATAGACCGTACGGCAGAGCTCAGTGACTTTCATCGTGGCGCGGTCATAGGATGCCATCGTAGCAACAAGTCTGTTCATAGACAAGCATGAATAGTAGAATAGGCCGTACGGCAGAGCTCAGTGACTTTCAACGTGGCACGGTCATAGGATGCCATCGTAGCAACAAGTCTGTTCATAGACAAGCATGAGTAGTAGAATAGACCGTACGGCAGAGCTCAGTGACTTTCATCGTGGCGCGGTCATAGGATGCCATCGTAGCAACAAGTCTGTTCATAGACAAGCATGAATAGTAGAATAGGCCGTACGGCAGAACACAGTGACTTTCATCGTGGCGCAGTCATAGGATGCCATCGTAGCAACAAGTCTGTTCATAGACAAGCATGAATAGTAGAATGGGCCGTACGGCAGAGCTTAGTGACTTTCAACGTGGCACGGTCATAGGATGCCATCTTAGCAACAAGTCTGTTCATAGACAAGCATGAATAGTAGAATAGGCCGTACGGCAGAGCTCAGTGACTTTCAACGTGGCACGGTCATAGGATGCCATCGTAGCCACAAGCCTGTTCATAGACAAGCATGAATAGTAGATTAGGCCGTACGGCAGAGCTCAGTGACTTTCAACGTGGCACGGTCATATGATGCCATCGTAGCAACAAGTCTGTTCATAGACAAGCATGAATAGTAGAATAGGCCGTACGGCAGAGCTCAGTGACTTTCAACGTGGCACGGTCATAGAATGTCATCCTAGCAACAAGTCAGTTCATAAACAAGCATGAACAGTAAAATGGGTCGTACGGCAGAACACAGTGACTTTCAACGTGGCGCGGTCATAGGATGCCATCGTAGCAACAAGTCTGTTCATAGACAAGCATGAATAGTAGAATAGGCCGTACGGCAGAGCTCAGTGACTTTCAACGTGGCACGGTCATAGGATGCCATCGTAGCAACAAGTCTGTTCATAGACAAGCATGAATAGTAGAATAGGCCGTACGGCAGAGCTCAGTGACTTTCAACGTGGCACGGTCATAGGATGCCATCGTAGCAACAAGTCTGTTCATAGACAAGCATGAATAGTAGAATAGGCCGTACGGCAGAGCTCAGTGACTTTCAACGTGGCACGGTCATAGAATGTCATCCTAGCAACAAGTCAGTTCATAAACAAGCATGAACAGTAAAATGGGCCGTACGGCAGAACACAGTGACTTTCAACGTGGCGCGGTCATAGGATGCCATCGTAGCAACAAGTCTGTTCATAGACAAGCATGAATAGTAGAATGGGCCGTACGGCAGAACTCAGTGACTTTCAACGTGGCACGGTCATAGGATGCCATCCTAGAAACAAGTCAGTTCATAAACAAGCATGAACAGTTGAATGGGCCGTACGGCAGAGCTTAGTGACTTTCAACGTGGCACGGTCATAGGATACCATCCTAGAAACAAGTCAGTTCATAAACAAGTATGAACAGTAGAATGGGCCGTACGGCAGAGCTTAGTGACTTTCAACGTGGCACGGTCATAGGATGCCAACGTAGCAACAAGTCTGTTCATAGACAAGCATGAATAGTAGAATAGGCCGTACGGCAGAGCTCAGTGACTTTCAACGTGGCACGGTCATAGGATGCCATCGTAGCAACAAGTCTGTTCATAGACAAGCATGAGTAGTAGAATAGACCGTACGGCAGAGCTCAGTGACTTTCAACGTGGCACGGTCATAGGATGCCATCGTAGCAACAAGTCTGTTCATAGACAAGCATGAGTAGTAGAATAGGCCGTACCGCAGAGCTCAGTGACTTTCAACGTGGCACGGTCATAGGATGCCCTAGCAGCAAGTGGGTGCGGAACAGGACAATAATTTCAGCCAAGATTTTTATTTTTATTTTATTTTTATTTGGCATATGTGCAATTGTTGTGATGTGCCTTAGAAAGTTCCTCTAGGTAAGTGGTTGGATTATCTTAATCCCCAACAAAGCTCCTTAGGCATTGTTTTTCATTGTTGTTCCGGGAAGCGGGAAGGTAGAGGGTGCACCACGATTCGAAATTTCGGGTTCGAGCGCGGTCAACGAACTTCACTTTCCGCCGCCCCTGTGTAGTGGAAAGACTTTCCAACAGAGTAGAGGCTGTAATAGCAGCAGAAGGTGGGCTAACTAGATATTAATTTCTTTAGGATACATTTGATCAGATAGTGTATGTCTAAACTACCCATTGTCGGGTAGTCCATTTTTGGAGGAAGTTAGAGCAATTTTTTCAGAGTTTTTTTTTTTCTTTATTATTATTAAAGAGGACGGTTCTTTTAATAATTTTTGAAGACGAACTTTTAGAAAGTAATTTAGATTTGAGAGCAACGAATTTTTAGTGTTTATTATTGGTCGGTTTTCTTGGTGTTCTTTCAAGGTCCCATATACGCACTTGAGGTACACTGTACTGAGTTTTTGAGAATTGTTTGTAAGATTTTTGGAGTTGAAGAAATTGAAATGGTTTTGGGCGAGCACACGTGATTCTCTCTCTCCATGCTTTTTAAATGATTGTAGGAATATTTAAATGAGAATGACTCAGTCACTTCTGTTAAGACAGGGAAATGTTTTTTTTTTGGGATACGCTTAGCCTTTCAGGAAGAAGAATAGATATTGTGTCATATTTCTCTTCAGTTCTGATTTCCCTTTGCATTGTCACCCCCCATTCCCCCGAACACAATGATTCACCAGCTCAATGGTTAAACCATTTAAATATGAGGTCTCCATCTGATCTAAGTACATTTAGAGTGAAGAAGGCATGACTCCCCGAGGTTATTGGAGCTTGATTCGAATCCAGAATGTCTTCACTGTATTGTAAGCGTGTTTATGCCACTGCTCTTTCCTTTCTTCTTAATCAGGAAGGTGGAACTTGTGTTGTTACTGGCTGCTCCTAACCTAACTCCTCGTAAACACCGAAAAAAAAAATGTCCATATACAGTATGCATGGCCAAGAAGATGGCACCAAACAAACTTAAGGGCTGATTCTTTCTGTGAATTCAAAATAAAAATGTTATCCGGAATTTTGTCTTTTAGGGCTTATTTTTTCAAAACTATGCTAAGAATACATTTAAAATAAAAATGTATTCTTAGCGTACATTTTGAAAATAATGTATGCTAAGAATACCTTTGCCACGTCATTTCGTTTTGCCTCTTTTTTTTTTTTTTTTTTTTTTTTTCGGAGAGTTTAACCGCCCCCACGAGCATTTAATGTTATAAGGAATCACTCGTCCCTAATTTTGGGACGCGGGCTCTAGAAAATCGACAAAACTAATTCCCCAAAACAAACACGCCACTCCCACCCCGATCGCTGAGTGGTCAGGAACGAATGTCTCTGGCTAGTCGCCCAGCAAAAATAGAGTCGCTGGGCCAGCACTCAAACCAGCACTGGCAGCCAGCAGTGGCCCAGCAGTATGTTGCCGCTGCCCAACTGTCAATAAAATGTCCCGGCGGCCACCACATAGGCCAGCAGTTCATGCCAGCAGCTGGCCACTCAGTTGGCACCCCATTAGTTGTCATATGATAGAACAGGGCCATCTGTTATCCGTCACAAGCAGTGGCTGCCCCGAGCGGCCCTTCAGCGGCCCTGCAAGCACGTGCCATAAATGATGGCTAGCTTGAAGCTGAGCCTGTTTCCAACGCGATGTGAAGCGAAGGGTTCTCTTTTAATTTTACAATACTGCGAGTTATTTTTCATAAATGCCAGTTTCATGTAACTCAAATTTATTTTTTCAACGTAACGATTGTTTCTATTTACGTAACTTAAGGGAACTTCACTCATTTTCAACGAGTGTACCATCTTAAAGGCGCTTTCTAAAGTTTTGTGCTGTCCTTGTAGTGTTGAAAGGCGAATGTTTAATTAATATAATTACCTTTTCATGTCGCATTCTGTTACATTTTTAACGTTGTGTCTTTCCCTTCCGCGGTCAGAAGCTACATTTATTCTAAAGAGGAAAGATATTTTATTTTACTTGTAGTTATTTTTAGCAGCGAATTCCACCAGTCTCGTGTATTCAGCCCGTGGATAAGTACATTACATCCACATAGCGTTGCTTTTTCTTCTTTTTTCTTTTTCAAATAATTGATCACTTTTTTTACGCGTATAATTCTAATTTTTTCCAACATAACGATTTAATAATGTTTACCGGGACTTTTGTCTGAAGCGGTTTAGTGTATGTTAAAACGAAAGATTACACAGAAATTATTTCTTGTTATTCTTGGGAATGAAGTGAGTGTTTTTCATGGCTGTCTGTATTCTCGATTTGTTGTGTGTAAGTACAAGAATTTTGCTACACAATGAGTTTCTATAAATACATGAGAGTAATTGACTATTTCTTACAGTTCGTTAATTATTATTTATATAATTTTTTTTTCCTACGGTTATCTTCGTAGACGTGGCATTTCATTAGGAAATTAATTCGCCTCTCTACATACAGCTTTTTTCTTAACATCCACTAAAATCTCGTCTTCAACTAACTGGTACCACGAGAGACACAGCACGTGTTGCTTCTGCGCATGCGCAGTCCCGTTGCTTCCACCTCGTGTTGGGGTTGCTGCGGTTGCCAGCTACGGGCCACTAGTGGCACTTGCTTGGAGGCCCGCAATTCACGGCGATGCTGCAGAACCATCAATGGCTTCTAACTGATGGCGCTGCCATCAACGGACCGCTACCGTGCCGTGAGCGGCAGATTTCAGCCAGCAGTGACCCATCACTGCCAGTTGGTGGCCAGCAGTTTCCCAACACTTGTGTTTTTTCTGGGTCGTCCGAGCTGTGCCCAGCTTCAAGTACCTGCAAGGGTGTATGTTGACATGAGAACCCCCCCCCCCCCCCAAGATTTTTTAAGGATGAGCACAGATTAAATAACATTTTTTGTTACCATTTTGATTTCGTATCATAAAATAAGATATGCAATCAAAAATGCAAGACATTTTACTTATGCGTATGCGTTACTAAATGAAACAATAATGCACTGAGAAAAACGTTTTGTTAATTCAACAAACATTTTGTTGAATTAACAAAACGTTTTTCTCAGTGTGTCGTTCAGTAATAAATATACTTAATCAAAGTGGTAAAAAACACAACTTCCCCGAATTCTAGGGGAAGAAACGGCCCCATTCTTGCTGGATGATTTTCTTTGTCTGGGTCCAGAGAAGAGAGAGAACCAGCACCCATGTATGATTGTCTTTCGGGTCTGGTTCATTTGCCCGACATTTACTTCAACGAAGGGTCACTTGACCGAAAATCATTTCACCGAAAAGATTGTTTCACCGAAAGATCACTTGATCAAAACGTTCATTTCACCGAAGGGTCTTTTGATCGAAAGGTACATTTCACCGAAGGGTCACTTGATCGAAAAGTTCATTTCACCGAAGGGTCTCTTACCTAAAAGTTCATTTCACCGAAGTGTCAGTTTATCGAAAACCTAGGATTTCATTACAGGATGTGTTGAAGCATGGTGCAAGTTCGGCAGACAGACCACCGAAACGTTAGGGATCATACTCAAATTGCACTTTTGATTTCTCCGTGTCACAGAGAACGCAAAGATTTAGTTTTAAGACAAAAATAATTCATTTTAAGTCCCTAGGCCTCGGCTTAGGCCTTTTTAGAAAATTTATATCATGTTCATAAGGTTTACATAAAAGTTATGTTCAGTGCTCGTGTTCATAAGGTTTGCATAAAAAGTAAAATTAATAATGTTGCACATTTTTCAAACAAAAGAATCAATTTTAGGTCCCTAGGCCTTACCTTAGGCCTTTTTACCCAATTTCAATCGTACGAACTCATATTCATAAGGTGTACATAAAAAGTCAAGTTAATAATGTTGCACATTTTTTCAAGCAAAAAGAAACAATTTTAGGGCCATAGGTCTCGGCTTAGGCCTTTTTAGTAAATTTTAACCGTGAGTGCTCATGTTCATAAGGTTTACATAAAAAGTTACTTTACATTTTATGTAATGCTTATGAATATGAGTAGGGTTAAAATCTGTTAAAATGGCCTGTATCTAGGCCTACGGTCAAGAAATTAATATTTTGTGCTTGAGTAGAAGTAGAACATTGTTTACTTGTTTTGCTATGTAACCCTTATGAATATGAGCTGGGAGGATTAAAATTTGACTAAAAGGAACAGATCTAGGACTTATAATTAATGTTATATTTCGAAAAACCTACTCATGGGGAGATGTTTCATAGAAATTAAAAGTGCATTTTTTATACAATCCGATAATGTTTAGGTGGCCAGTTTTTCAAAAACACGCACCACGCTGCAACACATCTCTAACAACAAAATTCTAAGTTTTCGATAAACTGACCATTCGGTGAAATGATCTTTCGATAAAATGAACTTTTAGGTAAACTAATCCTTCGGTGAAATGAACTTTTCGATCAAATGTCCTTTCGATTAAATGAACTTTTAGGTGAAGTGACCTTTCGGTGAAATTAAATTTTCGGTCAAGTGACCCTTTGGTGAAATGTACCTTTCGATCAAGTGATTTTCGGTCATGTGACCTTTCGATCAAGTAAACGATAGCCTTGTCTTTCAACGCTAGTTCTTTCGTATCTCTGGACCCAGTTGCCTTAAATTAGAAATGGGCGGTTGCTTATAGCATTTATACTTGCTCATGGTGATCATTAACTCCCAAAAGGAAAGGAAAAAAACATTTAAGACTTCCAAGGACTCGAACTTGGGCCCTACTAGGTCATGAAGCATGTGCCTCTGACTATGTAGGAATCGGGGTGACTATTTAACGCTGTTATGGAATTCGAACAAAATTCGAGTGTCATGCTGATAAGCCCTTCTATGAATCCTTGGGGGATCAAGGTGTATAACCGTTACATTTTCCCGGTGATCATATGTAGAGGATTTTAGGAAGAGTGTGTCTGACCCCAGGTCTTAAACAACCCTTAGAAATAGGAAGCTAGGAGATTTGGGCTAGAGTGCCAGATAGGAAAGGGACACGGAAGCGAAGTAGAAAGGGGGAGGAAGACGCCTTTATTTATCACAGGGGGGCCAGTATCCGGGGTCCGACGGCTTAACGTGCCCATCCGACGCACGGCGGATATTTAGTGGATCGAGCGTTCGTACCTGCCTGGGATCGAACCTTAGGTCCTCTCCGCGGCAGTCACGAACGTTTCCCATTAGGCCACCCGCGGCCCTTTCCCGGTGACCAGGAACGGAGCAAGGTTTTATTATCTTGGTGGGCGAGTCTTGAAATTACGCCCCCTCCAGTTCAAAAGTTCCCTACTTCCATTCAAATAGTAGACAGTTTTTACTTTTCCATACCTCCGTTGTAGGAAAATTTATGAATGTTCAAAAACCGCACATCAGGTTTTGGACATAATTTTACTAAAAATGTAAAAACCAAGTAAATATCTAAGGGTCAAGTAAAACTTACGTGAATGCCGATACCTAGTACTCCGCAGAAATGCGGAATGATAAACGAACCAACGCAGAATGAATGGGTTTCAGATAATGAGCTTAACAATTGGAAGACGTTCGGAGTAGGGCTTGGAAAAATTCCGCTCATTTAAGGCTGCCTTTGAATGAGCGTTAGAGTCCATCTTCTGCCCTATATCTACAATGCAAATTCTTTTGTACACATTTTCTCGAATATTATAACTTTGAAGTGCTTGAAATTTCGGGCACAAATAAAAACGACCCATAGCTAATATATGCCGCAGTTATTATTCCGAAAAACGTGTTAGAATATTTTTTTTAATTCAATTTATCTGACTCGAAAGCATTCCAATTTGGCGCTAGATGGCGTGATAAGTTAGAATAGCAGTATTTCTGTCTGGAAGCAACGAAACCTTTTATTTCTGTCTGATTTTTCTAATAATCTGAGCCAAATAGAAATCAACTGATAGGGGCAAAAGTTAGATTGGAATCTTGTTTTCTGTAGATCATCGTAAATCCTACTGTACGTCCAGTTTTTGAAGAGAAAATGTGCATATTAGCAGATAACCCCTGAATTTGATCCATAGAAACTCCGCCTACTTACTAAGCTCCACCTACTTAATGAGCTTCACCCAAATAACGTCATTGGTTAAAACGTACCAGCACGTATTTTATCTTTTCATTGTGGAGCCAACGAGAGACCGCTTTCATTCTGCATACGTTGAGATCTCCAGTAATTCCCTGACTACAACTTATGAGACAGCCACTCAAGACGTAAAACCCACGCCCAAGGAGTTATTTTTTGCGCCATCTATCGCAGTAGATGAACCCTAACACTCATTCAAGGACAGCCTTAAACGCTCAGAAGGGCTTTGTACGATGGAACACAAATGACTAATTAGCTCTTTATCGATTCAGATTATTTGGGAAGATCAAGGAGGTTAGTCATAACCGCAAAATGTTTTACGTGCCTCTCACCGCTGTTTAAGACAATTCCTTTCGTGTATATGAGGGGTTCAATCACTGAACTGGGAAAACAAAGGCATAAAGATTAATGGAGATTATCATACTCACCTTCGTTTTACTGATGACGTAGTCATTTTTGCAACTACATCATCAGAGCTGCAGAGTATGATCCAGGAACTTGCTGACAAGAGTAAAGAAGTGGGATTAAAAATGAACAGAAGACAAAAGTGATGTACAATGCTTTTACAAGAAATGAAGATTTATCGATTGATGGAGAAAAGCTGGAGATAACAGACACGTACGTTTATCTTGGACAGCAGACATCAAGTGAGGGTCACATAGATGAAGAAATTAATCGGCGTACAAAACTTGCCTGGAGAGCTTTTGGAAGAAACAGCATAATTTTCAAGAGCAATATGCCATTATGGCTTAAAATAAAAGTGTTTGATCAATGCATCCTTCCAGTGCTTACGTATGTTGCAGAGACGTGGACCTTTAAAAGAGACATACAAAGGCTGTAGACAACTCAAAGAAGCATGGACAGGTGCATGCTTGGTGTAAACAGGAGAGATAAGAAGAGGAACTCGTGGATCCGATAAATGACATGAGTGGTAGACATCATGATCAGAGTTAAATCCCTGAAATGGCAATGGGTTGGACATACTGCCAGGACAGACCATCGATGGACAGCCGAAATTTTAGATTGGATTCCAAGGGACAGGAAAAGACCCAGAAGAAGACCACATGGGAGATGGGTGGATGAAATTCGAAAGTATGCGGGAGTAACATGGAGGAGACTGGCACAAGATAGACCGTTGTGGAAGAGACTTGGAGAGACCTTCGTCCAGCAGTGGATTGATAATGGTTGACAATGATGATGATATGAGGGGTTCGCACTCAACAGAGTAGGATACTCTGTTCCCTGGTGAGCTGCATGGAATTCTTTAGGCTGCTAACTCAAGTATTTAAAAAAAGAAAATACTAAGATGCATAACTTTCTTTTCCAGTTAAAATTATCAGTAAATTATTTCACACTATCTGTTTTTAACGTCCCTCAGAGCATGAATTTATGTCCTTATTATGACCATTCTGGGAGGGCAACCGCCCTTCCTGCCTTCCCGGTAGCTATGGTCCTGTTGGTAACATTTTCATGTCAAGTAGTCTCTTGAGCCGTAAGTTTTGCAATGTTTGTTACATCTCCAAATACACTAATCGACATTGAAATTGCCCCCACACAGAGTCATCTGAAACTTATTTAAAGCTACCCCAGTCAGACGAGCAGGTTACATGACGTGTGCATGGGTTCTTCGACAAGAAATTTTGTGGCATCCGGTGCATTGAGAATGCTACAGTGGCATGCCATGCAATAGAAACATCGCGCTATTTGAAATACACAGCTCAACATTGAAGTTGCCCCACGCAGAAGAAGTCTGCGTATCAGCATGCAAATTGGTTAAGTACGTGCAGGCAGGGTGTATGCAAATCATGGAATTCTGTTGAATGAATCTATAGTACTTCCTCAAGGTAATGATCAAAATGAGCGAAAGAACTTTTAAGTAACAAAAGCTATGCCAAATTTTGATCTCATTGGTCCAAACAACATGTTCAGCCACGCATGATTTACTTTCACTGGTATGTCCATGAAGACAAATTGCTTATCAAACAGTTTCTTAATTAGCAAAGATGCCGGCATTGGGACACTTATTTGTTATAAAACGGATGGGCGGCGTTCAGCTTAATACAAAGTTGATCATTACGCACGAGATCACGAGATCTAAGTTGATCTTACTTTACGGTATTATTAGAAAATATCTTAATAGAGCAGCTAAAATCCTCTAGGCAACAGAAACTTATTCTTTCTCATCTCTCCAAGTTTACCTTTGATCCTTTCAAGAAGTACAATAGTAACGAAACGGATTATTGTGAAAAATGTTTAGAAACCAAGCGTGCATAAAAAGAAGAAGGTTGATGGCCGTCAGTGCCAACGTTCAAGACCTCTATTTACATTGAAAATACTTTCTTCTTATATTAAGATCTGATTATTGTAAAGGACATTTTTCCAGTAAAACAAAGAAGAAAATTTTTTGCTTCGTATGTTTACGTATACCTATCGCTTACGAAACAAAATATTTTGTGAATAAATTTTTACATTTATGAAATCTGTAATATTTTGCAAGTATTAATAATGTGAACGATTCAATTGTTAATTAAATTGCAGGTTATTTGAGTTAAAAACTTGGATATTCACTAAATTAATATTTTATTAATATTTTACAATAAAACTTGATTGAAACGTTGACTCTGAATATCAATTTTTTCTGCAACCAAAACAAAGAGAAAGATAATTGAGACGTAATTCAAACAGTTTCAATTTAACAATAAGTAGAACCGGAGAAATTGCTATTTCTTTACCAGCCCATGGGTGTAGTAGATAAAATGGCCATTGGACTAATCATGTCACTGCTTGAATAGATATTAGAACGCATCCCCGTAAGTAACGTATCTTTCTAGCACACAAACGACTATGTTTCTTCTGCAGTACCCAGGTTCCACTACCATACGCCAGAGTAGAAGCAATCACACTTTCATACAAAGCCATTAGGGACTTTCTTCAGAACCCATCATTTCTGAGCAATACTCCTAAAGCACCTATGGCTTTCTCATAAGAATTCACTCTCCTACTAATTTCACCATCTAATTTGTTCTCCAGTCAAACATGCTTCCTAAATATACAAACTCGTTCACCTGGCCAATCTCTGTACCGTTTAGGCTTATCTTACAAAAAGTACTAACAGTTTGTCGCTCAAAAATCATGACTTTGGTTTTTCCTTACTTATACTCAGTTTGAATTTCATGCAAACTTCATACATCCGGGTAACTCACTTTTGCTCTTTGCCAACAACACTGTGTCATCAGCATTGCAGCAATCTGCACACATGCATATTACCAAGACACAAACCAGTATTATCCATTGTGGCATCACGCATGCATGCATCCATAAATATATTAAACAATCATGGTGACATTACACAACCTTGTCTAACTCCTGCATCAATAGAAAACCATTTCGACAAAACACCATTCACTCGTACACATGCTCTACTGCCATCATACATGTCCTTCACACTATTAAGTAGATTCCCAGTAACACCATATTTATTCAATACCTTACACAAAAGTATCCTATTTACTCAGTCATAAGCTTTCTCTGCATTTATGAAGGCAGCAAAACCTTTCTTAGCCGCCCCGGTGGCGCAGTGGTCTAAGGCGCTGGCCTCTGATCATTCGTCCGTAAGGGGTCCGGGTTCGAATCCCGGTCAGGCATGGATGTTGTGTTTGTCTTACGGCACTGGCTCTCTCCCTTCCCTGGAACCAGTGACCCTAAATTAGGGACGGGCGACTGCTTATAGCCCATTGAGTTGCTCACGGTGGTCGTTAAACCTCCAATCAAAAAAAAAAAAAGAAAAAAAAACCTTTCTTACCAACAGACAGATACTTTTCGATCATCATATGTAATGCAAAAATTCGGTTAGTCCAGTTAAACAAAAAATAAAGGTGGGGGTAGTAAATTAAAATAAATAAATTACAAATTAGAAAAAAAATGCGGATCAACACCTAACTCTTATTTTACTCCCGACAAGGAAGCACACCTTCTGAAAACCTCAATATGAAGTGTTATGTGCTTGGGGAAAAAGAGATTTTCAAAAAAGAAATCTTACTACGGGATTTCGTCCAAATCCTCAACCTGTCCCTAAAAAGGATTTGGAAAACAAAGTGCTATTTTTAATGAGAAAAGGAGCCATTTTTCAATTTGAAAAGATTTTCCTGCGTTACAAGAGCAACCATGAAACTTAACAAGTCTGCGTAGTTGCAATCTCAGATCGACTGCTATTGAAGTAATTTGCAACTGAAACAATAAAACTGTTGAAATCAGATTTTGTGTCAAAAAAAAAAGGGGAGGGGGAAAGAAAAGAAACTTACAGGACTAACGTGCACGCTTTTCCAAACAGAAACGCATTTGATATTTAGTAATAAAAAATTAAATCTCACATCACACCGACGCACATTTCACGTTAATATTTTTTTTATTTAATTTATTCTGTAAGTTCCTAAAAATTTTTTGAAAAGCTCGTAAAAATATCAGCGATACGGAAAATTGCTTTTTCTTTTTTTTTTCTTTTTGTGGTTTCAAAAAAATTAGTTCAAACGTTGATAACCCTGATATAACCACTTCATACGCATAATGACATTTAGCAACCACTATGAGGTAAGGTTTACTGTTAGTATTAAACTACTTGCTTTACACTTTCCAGTTCCGCAAAAGAAAGAACTTTACAGAAAAATTCAGCCATGAATTATACTATTATAATTATTTCTCTTTTCACAAATGCATTGAGACAAAGCCTTCAAGTCTGGTACTGCTGACACTCCAACTCAGTGGCACGCTTGTTGGGAGTGGCCCAGGGGACCGGGCCCTCCCCATGAGATATCACTAGGTCCTACGTTCTTTGTTATTGGCTACTTATTTTTTAATATATTTGTACATGCTCTTAAATATATTTTTTACGAATCATTGGAGACACTTCAATATGAAGGAGATATCTTTACTGCTTCTCAATATTTTGGGAGATGTTTTCTCAGGGATATTTTTACTTGCATCTTCAATATTTTGGGCCACTCCCATAAAGAAAATATGGGTGCACCACTGATCCAGCTGTCTTCCTAAAGACCAGTAAACGATAAAAGGATTAAAATATATTGTTTTCCCAATCGTTGTACAAAAACAATATAAATAATTAATTTCTTGCTTTCAACAAAATTATTTTGACCTAAAAAACCTCCAGTTCCTTAACACGGTAACATCTGTAAATAATCATAATATATATTGAACTAATATGCGATGAAATTTCCTCTAAAGAATACCGAAAGGATTAACTAAACGCCTTTTTCCAGTAAAACTGTAAAATATTTGTCTTTTCCATCTAGAGAAAACAGCTAATTTCGATAATAAATCCCAGAAAGCATTTTGCATTTTAATAATCTTATTGTAGGGCAAAAGTTATAAATATAAAATATGAAATTCGGTTCCAAACATAACTATTTTATGCAAATAAATTCGATGTTTTGTCAACCGAGACGCTTTCTTCTTCGCTTCAAAATTAGTTATATACAGCTTCTTAGGCCTGCGCGGGACAGCGATTCCAAAAATCTTTTCCGATATTTTGTGTTTGATGTGTTTCCTTATTGTAAACATTTTGGAACATATAAACTAAAAAATAGGTCTTTATTGTGTTTTTCATATTCTTTGTCAGAATCCGGCAGCACTACACTTGATGTTACGTCATTCCACACATTGTCTCCATGAAGCCCATGACAGAGAAACAACGAAAACGAAATGCGTGCCATTTTTTTGGTTTGGCATAGAAAGCATAGTACCTTTCGTCTGAGAAAAAGCGGTTAGAAAATTCTTTAATGAATTATTTTCATATAAACTAATACCTAGATAAAGCAACAAAGAAGTGGAGTTTTGAAAACACACGCACAGATGAGCAAACGTTTCGGTTTTCGTTAGAGTGAAAACGGTCACGTGATACGTCATTTTGGGAATGCTGTAACAGTAAGTAAAATACCTCCTGAACCTGTCCGAAAAAATGTAAAATTTGTTAAAGAAAGATTCAGCTTTCACTTTTATTACATATTCCTGAAATGTTTGGGCAAACTTTGCTATCTTATTTTTTACCCCTGATTCTGATGAAAAAACGTCATATAAACACGAGTTTGGAAACGCTTTCCTACGCAGATATGCAGAGTGCATTGTCAAGTCGCGCATCAGTCGCTTCGCAGAACAGTTTTCCTGTCATAAGAGCCCTAGATGCTCTCATGACAGGAAAACTGTCATCATCATGAGAGCCCTAGAGGCTCTCATGATTCTCTCTGGTATTCTTTTTAGAGGCTCTCATGACGATGTGGAACCAATGGGATTGGTGTGACAGAGAGCCGATCCCACGAGCTCAACATCAGCGCTCCTAGAGGAGAACTGGCCAGTTTTGCTCTCCGAAATTATGATAGATGAGGCAAAACTATCAACTGTAAATTTGGAGAGCGTCATTTGTTTGAGACAAATCGATAATAAAAAATGGTGGTCAGTTGTCATTGTCAAATTTATGTTGTACCCCGAGGTGGTAAAAGTATTCAAGGACATTTTTAAGCGGTGCAATATCGCATGCGAACGAAGGCTGATAACAATGTGGAACTAATGGGACACGTATATGTGCCAGAGAACCAATCTCACCCTTCCAACATCCGCTCCTCTAGCGGCATATTCACAGACTTAGCTCCCTGAACTCCGAAAATATGATAGACAGAGCAAAAAACCACTTGTAAAGTTGGAGAACATTATTCGTTCGTTACAAAACGCTCATAAAAAGTGCCGTCGAAGGGAGAATTCAGGCTGTACCCTGAGTTGGAAAAAGTATTTTGACGAACTCGGTTCGCGAATTCGCCGCTAGGAGCGCTGAAGTCGAGCTGTTGAAATCGGCCCTTTGACACTCTCAAGAATTCCTTTGGCTCCACATCGTTACGTGTCCTAGTTCTACCGTGAAGTGGCTTCTGCAGGACTTTACTATTCATCCTGCATATTACTGTAGGAAAACTCTTGCTGGTCCTATGTTTATATGATATTTTTTCATCAGAATCAGAGCTAGAACAAATTTCCAAAGTTTGGCCAAACATTTTGGAAACACCATGTATAATCCAAAATTTTGCACAATACAATTTCATCTAAAATGTTGGCAAAGAATATTTTACCCATATATTTTATTTTTACTTTAAATATTTGATGATATCAAAAATTCTGCAGTAGCACAAATAGGTTGTTTTTTTCACTATTCAACGTACTTCTTTAACAAGAGCACGAGGATCGATGACATCTTCATATACTGAGCCATAATCCCATTCCATTTCGCTAGCTTTCCTAGGTTCGCGGCTGCTCAGTTTCATGTATTCAATGTCCTCTGGTTCCTCTGGATTTTCGTCGTCTTCTGTTTCGGATTCAGAGCCAAAAGGGTTTTTCAGAGGAAAATAGCTCTTTATCTTATCATAAGCATCATAAAAAGGAGCCAAAGGACGACCTTCTGCTTTCAAACCAATACTTCCTCCTTTGAGGAAGTTTCCAAGATGGTCAAAGAAGCCTTTATCATCTTCTCCATCGATGACTTCTTTTCCTTCGGAGACTTCTTCTCCTGGAGGGTTCGAATAGATCTTGAAAAAGCGACGAAAATTTTCGTGTCTGGAGGATTCTGCTTCTTCTTCACCTCTTGCGCAGTGGCAGATGTTCCCGAAAAGAACTAGGCACGGCAAAAGAAGCACTCCCCTGGAAAAGAAATGAAAAGGGATATTATGGATATGAACTTAAAAAGGGCATAATTTTTTTATAATAAAACTACGAGATTGTCTCCCTCTTCTGTATCCGATACTATACATTAAGTTGAATATTGTAAGCAAACAAAATTTAAATTCTGAATTTGCTTGTAACACTTATAGGTCATCCATGTAACACCTCTCAGAAAACTTGAAAATTTCATCGCCCTATTTGCTTTGAATATTCTGTCGATCTCCCTTGCATTATGAAGAATATTTCTTTTTTCATTGATACATTAAATTGTTTCTTAAGTATTGAAAACGGGGTCGTGGAAACTCCTATTAACATCATTTCGAGGCAAGTATGTTATAACTCGATTACGCTGTTTGTTCGTTTGTAAGTACTATAGCGTTATTTACTATTTGCACGTATATATGTATACTGCATATATACGTGCAAATAGTATATATATATATATATACGTCTTATGAGCTTGCCACGTTCGAGTTTGGTGTTCAAGTGCATCTTACATCTTACCATTCTATGGTCACTACCTGTGTTGAACTTGTTTAGAACACTGCAGTCTTAGATGACAAATTTTTTGTTACTCATAATAATATCAATTTCACTTGTCATCCCATTCGGATGTCTCCATGTCCATTTCCTGGGTGGCTTTTTCTTGAAAAAGGAGTTCATGATGAAAAACCTTTCTGCTTCTGCAAACTCTACGACAGTAATTCTACGTAGAGTTTGCAGAAGCAGAAAGGTTTTTAATCATAAACTCCTTTTTCAAGAAAAAGCCACACAAGAAATAGACATGGAGACATCCGAATGGGACGACAACTGAAATTGATTTTATTACATTTAACAAAAAATTTGTCATCTAAGACTGCAGTGTTCTAAACAAGTTCAACACAGGTAGTGACCATAGATTGGCGAGATGTAAGATGCACCTGAACACCAAACTCGAACGTGGCAAGCTCATAGACAAACAAAATGTATTGACATAACCAACCTTAAAAAACATTATAATATCTTCAAGTTGGAATTGAGGAACAGATTCTCTACTTTAGATGGCCTAACGTCGGAAGAAGTGGATATTTCTGAAGTTAACAGAGAACTCACCAAGGCTCTTATGGAAACAGCAACGAAAATAGGTGGTACTAAGAACAATTTACATATGAAGAAAATTTCAGGATAATCAGAAATGTTGGTGCAAAAGAGAAGCGAGATGAGGACAAATAAAGAAGACGTAACTTCCAAAGTGGAATATATAGAGTTATGCAAGACAGTAAGGAAAAGTGTCACTAAAGACATAAGAAAATTCAATTGTGAACTAGTGAAAAAAGCAATTGAAAACATCTGAAGCCTGAAAAGATCAAAGGGACATCTCTGTAAGGGAAGAAAACAGATTATGGCCCTGAGAAAAGAAAATGGTACTGTAAATAGAAATAGAAGCGAAATTTTGACAAGGGTGAAAGATTTCTATTCAAAACTACATGAAAGGGATGATACACTGGCTTGCAAAAATTAAGAACGAGATGGTTTTTCGAATGTAACGTCGTGAAGAAGTGCTCCACATCGACTCAAATCATACCATAAGATCCCCAAGATGTAAGAATATTGGACAAGTGAGCAAAACCGTCCAAACAAGGAATCCAAAGGACACAAAGGCACTTTATTGAAAAGGTAGCTTCGAGCACAACTGGACAGAAGACAGAAACGTCCATGTGACAGGCGACTGCCAAGAAAAATCCAGTCTTTAGTAGAGGATATGATCACCCCTGACTGCGTTGCAGGATTTACAACTTCTGTCCATGCTGAGGACGAGGTTGTCAAGGAGCTAATGAGGCATCACGGCCCATTCCTCTTGTAGCGCCAATCGCAGCTGTGGAATCGTTGCTGGCGGCTGGTGACGTGCTGCTAAGCGTCTCCCGAGAAGGTACCACACGTGTTCGATTGGATTCAGGTCCGGGGACCTTGCGGGCCAATCCATGCGTTGAATATCTTCACTCTCCAACAGATCTGTGACAGCCCCTGTAAGATGAAGTGTATCGTTGTCGTCCATGAAGAGGAACTCCGGACCCACAGCACCACTAAACAGACGCACATGAGGCAGGAGAACCTTGGTACAATAGCGGACACAAGTGACTGAACCTCCTTGGAAGATGTGGAGGTCAGTACGGCTACCAAGCATGATACCGCCCCAAAAGAGAACTTCGCCACCTCCAAACCGGTCCCTTTCGATGATATTGGAGGTGTGATTGCGTGTTCCTTGCTCTCTCCAGATGTGTATTTGTCCAAAATCGCTCGTCAGACTAAATCGGCTCTCATCCGTAAAGAGAACTCGTCCCCGTTGCTCATGTGTCCAGTTCTTGTGTTCCTGGCACCACAGAAAGCGCCGTCTCCGATGAGCAGGCGTTAATGGCTTAATGGCACACACCGTACTGGTCGTCGTGCAAATAGACCACTTTTGTGCAGCCTCCTGGCCACGGTAAAACGCGATAACGGACGTCCAGTTGTCAGTTGCATGTGCCTTGCGATTTCTCCTACTGTCTGCCGTCTGTCTCTTCTTGCCTGTAGGATAATATACCGATCGTCAGCTGACGTGGTTGCTCGTGGACACCCACTGCTAAACTCTCGAACAGCTGTTCCTGTCGTTTGAAATGCTCTCCAAGCTTGTGAAACGATGCTGTGAGCGATCCCGAACTCCTCGGCCACACTAGTCACACATCGACCTTCTTCCAACTTCTCAATGACGCGACCTCGGGTAAAGTCATCCAGATGTCGTCTACTGGATTGCTTGTTGGCCATATCAAACGGTGGCAGCAACTCGACGTCGTTCAAACCGATGCACACCGTGCAATAGCTTTCACCGAATTGCTAAGCGTACACCGCCCGTGTGCTTTATACCCTTCCGACCCCCACCCCCGTCATGCTGCATATATGCGCATGCCCTACCGTACCGGACCCTAGTCAATGTTCTGAGTGGTCTTTCGGTCCGTTCTGCCTGCTCGTTCCCCTGTTATGCTAATTTCTTCTCTTCGTCCTTAATTTTTGCACACGAGTGTACATCTATTCCAGACATTACGGCAGGTACCAGTACCAAAGTCCCTCCAGTTTTCCCTGCAGAAGTTACATATGCAATTAAGAACATAAAACGGGGAACAGCTCCAGGAGAAGATGGAATTACCGGGAACATTATACAAGAAGCAAGTGGAGAAATTGAAACTACACTCTCCCAAGTTTTCACCAGATGTCTCAATGAAGGGAAGATTACTGGGGATTGAAACATTGCTACAATGATCCTGTTACATAAAAAATGGTGACGTTGAGGATCTCAGGAACTACAGGCCCATCAGCCTCCTATTAGTGGTTTATAAAATCTTCACTAAAGATCTTTTTCATCGCTTTAAGGGAATATTAGACATGGCTCAACCGAGAGAACAAACTGGATTTAGGAGTGGCTACAGCACTGTAGATCATATCCGTGTACTGAGAGATCTAACTGAAAGAAAAAGAGAATATGCATTCCCATTATGCATGGCTTTTATTGATTATGAAAAAGCCTTCGATTCCGTGAAACCATCAGCAGTTAGAATGTCTTTGAAATCCTGCGGTACTGAAAATTCATACATAAGCATTATTAATAGCATCTATGGAAATACAAGTGCAAAGGTTCGGATATTTGAGGATACAGCACGAATAAGAATTGGAAAGGGAGTGAGACAAGGTGATACCATAACTCCCAAGCTGTTTAATGCCACATTGCAAAATGTCTTTCAATAACTGAATTGGGAAAACAAAGGGATAAAGATTAATGGAGATTATTTAACTCACCTTCGTTTTGCTGATGACGTAGTCATCTTTGCAACTGCCCTTTCATAGCTACAGAGTATGATCCAAGAACTTGTTGACCATAGTAAAGGTGTGGGATTAAAAATGAACTTTCAGAAGACAAAAGTGATGTACAATAGTTTTACAAGAACCGAAAATTTATCGATTTACGGAGAAAAGCTTGAGACAACCGATACCTACATTTACCTTGGACAGCAGATATCAAGTGAGAGTCACATTGATGAGGAAATTAATCGGAGTATAAAACTTGGCTGGAGAGCTTTTCGAAGAAACAGTACAATTTTCAAAAGCAATATGCCATTATGTCTTAAAAGAAAAGTGTTTAATCAGTGCATCCTTCCAGTTCTTACGTATGGAGCAGAGGCATGGACCTTAACTAAAAAAGACATACAAAGACTACAGACAACTCAAAGAAACTTGGAGAGATGCATGCTTGGTGTAACCAGGACAGATAAGAAGAGGAACTTGTGGATAAGGAAAATGACAGGAGTTGACGACATCATCACCAGAATGAAATCACTGAAACGGCAATCGGTGGACATTTTGCCAGAAAAACAGACCACCGATGGACAATCGAGAGAAAAGGAGAAGATCTCATTGAACTGAAAAGTGGACATCTCTTCTACTATCGTGGGACAGATACTGGCAGAACTAGTGGTGTTGGATTTATAATAAACAAGAAACTGAAGGATAAAGTTGTAGAAGTTGAAAGTTCCTCTGACAGAGCTGCACGACTCGTTATCCAACTCTCGAGAAGATACCAGGCTCAGATTATTCAAACTTATGCACCCACCACAAGTCATGCTGAAGAAGAAATTGAAGAATTTTATGAGGAAATTCGTGATCTAAATAATAAAGGTAAGCAGCACTTGAAGATAATTATGGGAGATTTCAATGCAAAAATAGAGCAACGGCAACAGAATGAAACTTCAGTAGGTAAGTTCGGTCATAGCAACAGAAACCAGCGTGTAAATACTCTCGTTGAGTTTGCAGAGGCAGAAGGGTTTTTCATCTTGAACTCCTTCTTCAAGAAAAAGCCACATAGGAAATGGACATGGAGACATCCAAATGGAACGACAAGTGAAATTGATTTTATTATGTGTAACAAAAAATTCGTCATAGAAGACTGCAGTGTGTTAAACAAGTTCAACACAGGCAGTGACCATAGATTGGTGAGACGTAAGATGCACCTCAACACTAAACTCGAACGTAGCAAGCTCATAAGACAAACAAAATGTATTGACATAACCAACTTTAAAAAACACCATAATACCTTCAAGTTGGAACTGAAGAACAGATTATCTGCTTTAGAACTCCTAACATCGGAAGAAGTGGATATTTCTGAAGTTAACAGAAAAGTAACCAAAGCTCTTATGGAAACAGCAACAAAATTAGCTGGGTCTAAGAACAAATTGCATGGGAACAAATTATCAGGAAAAACCAAAATGTTGATGCAAAAAAGAAGAGAAATGAGGACAACTAAAGAAGATGTGACTTCCAAAGTGGAATATATAGAGCTATGCAAGACAGTACGAAAAAGTATCACTGAAGACGTAAGGAAATTCAACTGTGAACTAGTAAGGAAAGCAATTGAAAACAACCAAAGCCTAAAGATAGCAAAGGGACATCTCAGTAAGGGAAAAAAACAGATTATGGCACTGAGAAAAGAAGATGGTTCTGTAACAAGAAATAGAGGCGAAATTTTGACAAGAGTGAAAGATTTCTACTCCAAATTATATGAAAGGGATGATACATGTACTCCAGGCATCATGAAAGGTACCAGAAATCTTCCAGTCCTTCCAGCAGAAGTTGCGCATGCAATCAAGAACATGAAGCAGGGAAAAGCTCCAGGAGAAGATGGAATTACTGTAGATATCATACAAGAAGCAAGTGGAGAAATCGAAACAGTACTCGCCCAAATTTTCACTCGATGCCTTAATGAAGGGAAAATTCCTGAGGATTGGAACAACGCTACAATGATCTTGCTACATAAAAAAGGTGACATTGAGGATCTCAGGAACTACAGACCTATCAGCCTCCTATCAGTGGTTTATAAAATCTTCACTAAAGTTCTTTCACACCGCTTGAAGGTGACACTGGACATGGCTCAACCGAGAGAACAAGCTGGATTCAGGAGTGGCTACAGCACAATAGATCACATCCACGTACTGAGAGAACTAATTGAAAGAGCGAGGGAATATGAACTTCCATTGTGCATGGCTTTTATCGATTATGAAAAAGCCTTTGATTCGGTGAAACCATCAGCAGTTGCAATGGCTCTGAAATCCTGCGGTATTGAAGATGCATACATTAATATTATTAATAACATCTATGAAAATGCAAGTGCAAAGATTCTGCTATTTGAAAATACAACACACATAAAAATTGGAAAAGGAGTGAGACAAGGTGACACCATATCTCCGAAGCTCTTTAATGCCACATTGGAAAATGTCTTTCAATCACTGAACTGGGAAAATAAAGGCATAAAGATTAATGGAGATTATCTAACCCACCTTCGTTTTGCTGATGACATAGTCATTTTTGCAACTACCCCATCAGAGCTACAGAGTATGATGCAGGAACTTGCTGACAAGAGTAAAGAAGTGGGATTAAAAATGAACTTTCAGAAGACAAAAGTGATGTTCAATGCTTTTACAAGAAATGAAGATTTATCGATTGATGGAGAAAAGCTGGAGATAACAGACACGTACGTTTATCTTGGATAGCAGATATCAAGTGAGGGTCACATTGGTGAAGAAATTAATCGGCGTACAAAACTTGCCTGGAGAGCTTTTGGAAGAAACAGCATAATTTTCAAGAGCAATATGCCATTATGTCTTAAAAGAAAAGTGTTTGATCAATGCATCCTTCCAGTGCTTACGTATGGTGCAGAGACGTGGACCTTAGCTAAAAGAGACATACAAAGGCTGCAGACAACTCAAAGATACATGGAGAGGTGCATGCTTGGTGTAACCAGGAGAGATAAGAAGAGGAACACGTGGATCTGAAAAATGACAAGAGTGGAAGACATCATGATCAGAGTTAAATCCCTGAAATGGCAATGGGCTGGACATACTGCCAGAAGAACAGACCATCGATGGACAGCCGAAATTTTAGATTGGATTCCAAGAGACAGGAAAAGACCCAGAAGAAGACCACATGGAAGATGGGTGGATGAAATTCGAAAGTATGCGGGAGTGACATGGAGGAGACTGGCACAAGACAGACCGTTGTGGAGGAAACTTGGGGAGACCTTCGTCCAGCAGTGGATTGATAATGTTTGACAATGATGATGATGATGATGATGATTATATATATATATATATATATATATATATATAGGATCAGAAAAATTACAAGAGTAGAAGACATCATGATCAGAGTAAAATCCCTGAAATGGCAATGGGCTGGACATATTGCCAGAAGGACAGACCATTGATGGACAGCTGAAATTTTAGACTGGATTCCAAGGGACAGGAAAAGACCCAGAAGAAGACCACATGGGAGATGGGTGGATGAAATTCGAAAGTATGCAGAAGTAACATCGAAGAGACTGGCACAAGGTAGACCGTTGTGGAAGAAACTTGGGGAGACCTTCGTCCAGCAGTGGATTGATAATGGTTGGCAATGATGATGATGATGATGATGATGATATACACTGGAGTGCCAGAAAAACTGGTACAGATGAGCTTATGCAAAATACATAGCGACGTCACCTTATGCGCGTACTCAGTTGCGTCCGCCAGTGCGTATATAAAGCAATAGACATCCTTGCCAGCTGTCAGAGCTGTTTTCGGCATGAGAATGACAAGTAATAACGATTTAAGCAAATTTCAACGCGGTGTCATAATTGGCGCTCGTGAGATGGGCCATAGTATTTCGGAGGTAGAAACAAAGTTCGGATTTTTACGGACGACACTTGCAAGGCTATACCGTGACTACAAGAATTCTGGCAAAACCTCCAACCTACGATACCAGTGTGGGCGTAAAAAGACATTGGGTGAACGTGACCATCGTCGGCTGTCAAGAATCGTTTCACGCGATAGGCGTGCAACACTCTTGCAGGTATCATCGGAATTCAATGCTGAAGCCTCAACAAGCATCAACGTCCGAACTGTGCAACGTACCCTGCACGATATGGGCTTTGGGAGCCGACGCCAAACTCGAGTCCCCTTGATGGGTGCACGACACAGAGCTGTGCGCTTCGCTTGGGCACGGCAACACCGCCACTGGACACTTGATGACTGGAAACAAGTAGCCTGGTCTGACAAGTCGCGTTTCCAACTGTATCGGGCAGATAGAAGGATTCGTGTGAGGCGCAAACCCCATGAAGCCATGGATCCCGCCTGTCAACAGGGAACTGTACTGGCTGGTGGTGGGTCCGTAATGGTATGGGGTGTGTTTAGCTGGACTTTACTGGGAACCTGGTACGTCTACAAACGTTTGTGACCGGCCAACGCTATATGCGCATCCTTTCTGACGAGGTACACCCGTTCATGTCCTGCATTCATGCTGATGGGTTGGGTCTGTTCCAACAGGACAATGCACCTCCACACAAGTGTCGGGACGCCACATTAGATTTAGAGGAGCATTCATCTGAGTTTGGGGTGTTTCCCTTCCCACCCATGTTCCCAGATCTGAACGTGATGGAACACATTTGGGATGCCACGCGACGAGCTATCGAACACAGTAATCCGAGACCTCGGAATGCACCCGAATTGTGGAACGCTCCACAGGAAGTATGGTGTGCATTGCCTACAGCATATTTCCAGAAGCTAGTGGAGTCCATGCCCTGTCATATTTCTGCAGTCCTTCGCTCCCGTGGGGGATCTACCAAGTATTGGACTGATGTACCAGTTTTTCTGGCACTTCAGTATATATACAGTATATGCGTTGGCTCTAAAATGACGAAGCAAAATGATCTCTATTTCAGTGAAAATTTTGCCACCGGACCAAGTACGCTGTTATAAATAAATTAAGCAAACTACGGTTAAACGTAGGTCGTTGGACTTGGAACCAAAGGGACATAGGTAGCACACCACCCTCCTTTTGTAATCTTGAAGGAGACACTAGAAACAATTTTAATAATCCATCATCCCGACACCCTTATCCAGGGGTGTAGAAGGGCCTCAGCGCGGCTTAGTGGCGCTAAGGCGCTATTTTTCGAAAGGTACTATGGTACAAGGTATACGTTTCATATGTAAGCAGTTGCAAAAGATGTGTAAAGAAATAAGGTACTTTTCGTAGGTAGGCTGTTGCAAAAGATGGGTAAAGAAATTTTTTAGATGATCATATATTCGAAAATAGCGAATACTGGGTTTTACATGCAATCATAGCCGAAATATTCGTACCGCAAGGATGAGATTAAACCGTCGCATCACCCAATGGGACATTAATGTGTCTTCAACCTTTCTATGGCTTCAATGTTTGTTTGTTTCTGTGTTCAACTTTCACCGTGAGCTGCTACAAGGGCTATATTCAGTTGGCCGTCCCTGTTTTAGGGCGGGGGAGGCGCACCACCCATGTTTGATGCGAAGCTTAGACCACTAACCAGAGACCTACACCTCTGACCACTCGGCTAATGGGCCGGCGTAAAGAGAATATAAAGTCCACTGTCTAGACGGTAGCTCTCAAAATTATTTCATTGCTCGGAGAAAAACTGCAGAGAGAATTTGTTCATCCATTAAGGTTAAATGACAGGCTTTTTATGCGTGCGAAGAGTATTTTTACTATAAGCTACTCTTTCTCTTATTCCTTAAGAATTGTACAACAGATTAGAGGTCTGCACGGGCCTTAATTTGGAAAGTCCGGCCAGTTTCACATTTTTTTAATTAAAGCCCGGGCCAGCCCGTAAAATTTCAACAATTACCAAAACACGAATTTGACACGTGGTGCACTCGGTCATTCGACTCCTGAAGAGTTCTCGTTTTCTTAATTGCTACACGTATTCTATTACAATAAACGTTAATTCAGAATATTTCTGAGACTCTGTATAAGTCACGTGACATCCGAGGAGGGGCGGGGGCTTGTATACTCAAAAATATTGCATGAAAAGGACAATTTCCATGCCTTTTAAATTTTCTGGGCTTTCAAATTATCATTTCCTATCGCCGGATCCGGAAATATCCTTGGGGATAAGAAGGGGGGGTTAATTCGAAAAATACGAAATATCCAGAATTATGAGTGCGATCGTTTTACTGGGAGAAGATTTTTTGGCTTTATAAACTGCACCTATCTCTACTGGCATATCATATCGCTGGAAATCAATATGTCTCTCGTGTGTGTGTGGGGAGCACATTTGTGCCGCTTAAGATGCGATGTTCCAGACTTTGTGCTATCGTAACTCAAAAAGTTTTTGCATTTAGTGCGTTGCACAACGTTTACTGGCCGACTTGTTTCAGAACGGGACAGTAATTTGAAATATTTCCAAGTATCGCTTTTCCCCTTTACATTGTCTACAAGCACATATTCTCCGGAAGCGATTTTTTTGCGAAAATCTTTCGCTTTCTTAAACTCCATAATAAGTATGGTAGAGAATTTATCAGCAACATTGAACTGAGCATATGCTAAGGGAAAACAACGACAGACTGCCCAGCTAATCAGTGTCACAGAAGTTTTGAAAACGGCTGCCTGATAGTACAAATGGGAAAATACGGCACAGATTTATACACAGAAGTAAGTTTCTCCCAGCCCATTTCTCCCGTGCCATTTAAGACAACTTAAAAGCTTTTCACACATCTAGAGAACAAAGTGCCGCCGACCAGAACAATAAAAAAGATCGTCTGCGAGAGCATTGGTCTGCGAGCGGGTGGATTGGTTTAGAAATGCTGCAGTTAATAGCCTGCCCTGAAGTATGAGAGGAGGGTGAAAGTTAGGAAGAGAGAGAGAGAAGGGACCACATTCACATTGAAAAACTAAGGAAGCTGGCCCACTCCAATTGTTTTGTAAGAGGGGAGGATGTCGTAAAACTTATATTTTTTCCATCAGCGGAAATTATTCAATCTTATCCTGCTGCTGTATGTTGCGAGTTTTCCAAACGAGAAAGGCATCGTGCAGCGATTGTTTTGCTCATAAAAAAAAACCCTGGTCGGCCCGTGTCTGTTTTACATTATATATTTATTCACTGACGGATCAAAGTTGAAGGGGCAAGTGGGTGCAGGCTTCTGTGCGTTCTCGGATGGGAACGAAGCAACTGCATAATGCGTAAAACTATCGCAGAACGCTTCTGTCTTCCAAGCAGAACTTCTGGCGATAGAAAAGGCACTCACCTGGGCACTCCCCAGGCGTAGCGACGAAAGCATTAAACTCTACTCTGACAGTGAGGCAGCACTGCAGGCTCTGAGTAGATTCAGAGGAAGAAATCCCATCGTCCAGAGGATTAAAACCCTCCTGAGTGCAGAAGGAGATGGGGCAGTTAGTTTCCACTGGGTACAAAGCCATGTCGGGACCCAGGGAAACGAAAGGGCGGGCCAGCTGGCGAAGGCAGCCAAGCTGAAAGAAACGGTTGACGTGCAATGCAGAACGCCGCGAAGGAGCATCCGCGCAGCATTGGCACGACAGACCATGACCGAATGGCAGGTCAGATGGGACACGGGAGAGACAGGGCGGAAGACACACAGAGTGTTTCCGAAGGTCTCGACCAAACGTGCACAGACAAACAAGTTCCTGAATCAAGTACTCAGTGGCCATGGCATCTGCCCTGAATACCTGGGCAGATTTGCCATCAGGAACTGCACTTGTTCCTGTGGAAATAGGTCGGCAAGCATAGAACACTGCGTGCTTGAATGCAGCGGCTTCGCCGAATGGAGAAACACACTGATCCCAGGTGTGCAACGAACGCGAAGATTGGATCTGCTCATCCAATCCTCCGTTAACAGGAGGGGGATTATAGCCCTAGTTGGGAGGCTAATCCTCCAGCAACACACGATTTTCCCCAGTCAAACGGGGACCGAAACGCAAGAGGTGCACGTGCACACCGAAAGCGATTCGGAATCGGAATAAGGGCAAAAGTCTGTAGGCAAGCAGACAAAATAACTTCCAGTGTACATACCATGTAAATACCCTTTTGAATCTCTCAATGTTGTGAGTCTTAAGCATGAGGACAGTGTATAGATGTGAAAATAAAGGGAAATTATTCCCCCAAAAAAGTTCGAGGTCAAGACAATCTCCCAGTCAACCCTAAATTAATTAACGACCTATCCCGCTAGACAGAGCGGGAACCCAGATAAGGTATGCTAGGTCGCCTGCCAGCACGTCCCAAGGTGTTCAATTAGTCCCCGTGGAGCCAAGAAACATTGGCGGAACGGGACAAAGAAATCAGTATTTTTACATTATATATTGAAAACCCGGGCATGTCAAAGAGCAAAATCCGGACCTTGAAGGGGATTTTACGGCGAAATTCGTCATTAAGGCCAAAGGGGGTAAGGCCCACTGGGTGGTGGAAGCCGAACCCCTGGCCTACAGATTACTGATCAAGCGAGGACGACTCAACTTTGGATGGTCGATCCTGCGCTTGAAAGAGTTTGTTAGAGAAGTCCGATGCTTCCGGTGCAACGGCTTCGGCCATTTCAGGAATGGTTGCAAGGAAGCAGAGGATAAGTGTGGACAGTGCGGTGAGACAGGTCACCGGCACAAAGATTGCACTGCTACTCCGAAGTGCAATAACTGCACATCCGCGAACAGGCGGTTTAAACTGAAGCTGGAAACAGCCCATTCTAGCTTCAGCAAGACTTTTCCCTCCCTGATCAGGGAGTTGGAGCAGCAGAGAAGCCGAACCAACTATGGTTGATCGGCTAAGGACAAGTACCGGTCTTAGAGTACTCCAGCTCAACGCTCACCATGCGAGAGCCGCAACAGGGCAGATTCTTAAAACTGCCAGTGAAGTCGCTGCGAAAACACTGCTGTTACAGGAACCGTACCACTCCCATGGTAGGGTAGCGGGGTTTCCCAACTCCTCACGGAGGTACTACTCTCGATGCGAAAAACCAATGGTGGCCACAGTCGTTCTTGACCCAGATCTGGGAGCTCTGGAGCTTGAATGCACATCCAATGTGGTAGCATTGGGAATTGAGAGCAGTAACAGAAAAATATTGCTTGTCAACGCATACAGTTCACCGTCAGGTGTTCTCTCAGACGTGCTAAATACTATCTCGCGGTTGCTGGATTCCCACCCGCAACACGAGACTATCATTGCAGGCGATTTCAACGCGAAAAGTCCCCTCTGGGGAGACCAAGATGAAGATGGGCGAGGCAGTGAATTCCTTGACTTCGTCATTTCTTCAGATCTGACGATCAGGAACGACCCCGACAGTGTTCCCACGTTCCAAGCTGCCACTGGGACGTCGTGGGTCGACCTCACCCTCACGAGGACATCGGTCCTCAACCTCCTCCAGAACTGGCAGGTACTGGACGATGTGAGTTGCAGCGATCACCTTGCTATAACCTTCACGATAGGGTTTGAGAAAATTGGGAAAAACCCAAGTCTAGGTTCGACGCCCGGAACCTCAAATGGTCGGAACTCCAGGGCCGACTATCAGATCTGCTAAGAGGCAGAAGTGCAGCAGATCTCGATGAGGTAAAAGATCTGAATGAATATCTCGGTAATCTTACCAAAGAGATAGTAGCGACTTGTGAAGGTTCCAGGAAAGCGGGGGAAGGGCAAGACCCCTGCTTCCCTGGTGGTCGGAAAATCTGAGCCTTCTGCGAGGGAAGGCCAGACGCAGCAGACGAAGAATGCAACGCGAGAGATTTGACCCAGACAGGAGGGAACGCCTGAAAAGGGAATATAATCTCTCCAACGCTACGTATCGCAAAGCAATGGTGGCATCGAAGAGAGAGCACTGGAGACAGTTGTGTGAGACCACCCCTGTCGGTAATCCCTTTGGGGTACCGTACAAGGTGGCGAAGGGCTCGATCACCGGCCCACTGTTACTGGCATCCGTCAGAACAGAGAGTGGCACCAACACCGCCACTCGGCAAGACACAGTGGAAGTGCTCTTAAACCACCACTTCCCGACCGATGAGGAGACGGGGACTCCCCGGATCTAATATCGATCAGAGAACGCTGCAGAGAACCACCAGACACGGTTGACGACCCGCCCTTCACGGAGGCGGAGATAGGTGCTGCAATCAACAGCCTAAACAAAGGCAAGGCACCAGGCATAGATGGGTTGGACCTCTCGATCATCAGAGAGGTGTTTCTAGCCAACCCTGGGTACTTCGCTGCCCTATTGAATAAATGCCTGGAACGAGGTTGCTTCCCATCTTTGTGGAAGACTGCGCTGCTCGTCCTCTTCAGCAAAGAAAACAAGAGCCGAGCAGACCCCGCAGCCTATAGGCCGATTTGCCTGTTAACTGCATGGAGTAAGGTGCTGGAAAAGGTCCTTGTGACCCGAGCAACCCATTACCTAGTCGGCCTAGGTAAGCTCTCCAGCCGCCAATTCGGTTTCACGCCGGAGAGGTGTACCGGCCAGGCGCTGGTCAGCCTTACTAAACAGGCAAAGCAAAATCGTGCACAGGGAAAGCACACCTATCTCGTCTCTTTGGATGTGGGGGGCGCTTTCAACAACGTCTGGTGGCCACTGGTTTTGGACGGTCTGAAAAGACTTGGCATCTCCGGGAATCTGTTCCTGTTAATAAGCGATTTTCTCTCGCATAGAAGAGTAGAGTTTGAGGTCGGAGACAAGACCTACAGCATGGAATACACCAAAGGGTGTCCGCAGGGCACTTGCTCGGGCCCCTTGTGGTGGAATGTGGTTGCAGATACCGCACTTGCGCTTCCACTGGAAGACGGGTGCAGCTGCAGGACTACGCAGATGACCTAATGCTAATAGTGTCAGCATCTGGTAGGCATGTGATTGAGCGGAAGGTACACACCGCTCTCTCACAGCTAGATAGTTGGAGCAAGGAGTGTAAGCTCTGCTTCGCTCCCGAAAATATGACACTAATGCTAATAGCAAAGAAGGGGGAACTGGTCACCCCACCAAAGTTTCGCTTCAATGGGCATACTATTAAAGCGGTGAGAGAGATGCGGTACCTAGGAGTCATCCTTGACACCAGACTGTCGGGGCTACCGCATCTTCGCTTCTTGAAGGACATATGCACCAGCATTCTAAACATAATCAACGGAATGCGGCTGCCTGGGCCAGCTAAAAAGGTGCTCTATAAGCGAGGGGTAGAGCGCATATTAACATATGCGTGTCCCGCCTGGTGGTCTGACACCGTTTGAATGAAAAATGGTATCAACCAAATTCAGCGCAGGGCGCTATTGGGCATGACGAGGTGCTTCCACACGACCTCCACAGCAGCGCTCCAAGTGCTGGCTGGGTATGAACCGGCGGACCTGGTCGTAGCGAGGGAAGCAGTAATGCAGACCCTCCGCTACGGGGACGATGTTTCTTTCCTAGGACACCAGTACCGGTCGTCCGAGGTGGAACTTCCGAAGATGGACTGGACTTGCCACCCAGCCAACGAGCTTTGTCTGAGCTGGGACAAAGATCTCCCCACAGGACAGGGGAAGGAACTGTTCACGGACGGTTCGAAAATAGATGGTAGTGTTGGCGCAGGTTTTTGCGTGATCTCGGATGGCAACGAGACGCACGCGGAGCGAGTGAAACTATCGCCCAATTCCTCTGTCTTCTAAGCAAAGTTATTGGCGATCAGAGAAGCACTGCGTTGGGTGCTGTCTATCAACTGCGAAGGGGCTCATAGCATATTCTCTGATAGCCAAGCGGCCCTGAAAGCGCTTGGTCAGCTCGGGAGTAAGACTCCTCTTGTCAGAGAGATAAAAGCGCTATTCAAGTCAATGGAGAGAAGGAGGGTTACCTTCCACTGGATCCGAAGTCATGTCGGTACAGTTGGAAATGAACATGCAGACCAGCTAGCGAAGGAAGCTACTGGTAAAGAAGACATAGATTTTCAGATGCGAACACCGCTGCAAAGCGTGCGGACGCAACTGAAAACAGCCACATTGGTGGAGTGGCAGCAGAGATGGGACGAGGGGGACACGGTTAGAAGAACACACCGTATATTCCCCCGAATCTCGATAAGGCGCATTGAGAGTAATGGCCTCCTCAACCAGGTACTAACCGGGCACGGCGTGTCGCCGGAGTACTTCCGCAGATTTGAGGTTAGGGAGCGAGTGTGCATGTGCGGGGCCCAGACTGCAGATGTCGCACACATGATTCTTGAATGTGCTTCTCTGGCAGGGAAGAGAGCAACATTAGTGCCAGAATTGGCAAAAACAAGGGACCTCTCTATCCTGCTCGCGTACCCAAGAGCGCGACAGGGGCTTATCAAGATGGTTAAGCACCTCAAAGAGGAACAGGCGGTCTACCTAATTGAGGGGTGACCGAAGAAGAAAGAAGAAAGAAGAGGGATGAAGAATCGAAGAAGAGAAACTGATGACTCGAGCCGCCCAGAGTCATCACACAGAACCGACCCTAGTCCTGTGGCAGTGTAAATATCAATGTAAATATTTTTAAATATTTCTTAGTGTGAGAGGGCCCATTGAGCAAAGGACTTGTTTCCCACGCGGAGATGGGTTCCTCAGTGTAAATAATGTGCATGTATCTCTGTTTGAATAAAGGGCTGACGCCCCAAACAGTTCGCGCCAGCAATTGATTCTCCCAGTCAGGGGCAGATAATTTTTCTAGCCCCTGCCCAAATGGCACGCACACCCGGGTCATGACGGAGAGGTGAGAAGTGCCGGCTCACGGGGGTAGCAGCAAGCTGCGGGTCTACGGACCGATTCTGTCCGGATGGGGGAATGTCGGATTCTGGCAGGATTACTCGCAACGCCGTCACTATTAATTTCGAGAGAGTTCGCTTAACCCTGTGGAGTCCGCAATTGGACGGTACAGGTAAATGGTCATCAGCTAGTCTTTACATTAAATATTGAAGACCCGGCCCGGCCTGGCCCGTTTTCCCAACTTAGAAATGAGCAAAGGCCCGGGCCCGTGCAGACCTCTACAACAGATATCTCCTAGAATCTTAGAAAAAAAGCGTATTTGTCATACTGTCGAACAGATGTGATTATATTATTTACAGTTATTTAATGTGACTGTATTAGTTACATCTATTCAGTGTGAATCAAGTAATAATCACACTGAGCATTTGTAATCATGTGAAATCATAGAGCGCTACTTAAAAAGACCTCCATTTTTTTAGGATGTGACTTAACATTCTTTTTCTTTATAAAAAATTGCGATTTGAACAAAAACAATTAGTAATAACATTTTTTATTAAATATACTAAATAATAAGAATAGCAAATCAGAATTCACAATGCTTTTAAAACTTTGAGTATCCTTTCCAAGGCGTTTCTGCCTAATCAGATAACCGCTAAGGCACTTTTTTTAATTAGAACTACATCATTGCCCTTATCCACGTACAGAACACAAAACGTTTTGTCGGCAGAGCTGTTCCGAAATCCATGTCCCACCCACATTTATCTTAAAAGGAATAACGATTTACTGGTACTGGGTAATGGATCAAAAATATAGCACATTCGAAAAACTTGGCTGTTTTGTCAATAGAGTAAAACATTATTTTTAAATATGAAAAATTACTCGGAAGAAACATTTTATGAAAACGTAGCACTCAAGTTCACACAAAAGGAAAGAAGAATGGAGTTCATGTACAAATAAAGTATTCAGAAGAAGAATGGAGTTCGTGTACAAATAGGTGTTCAAATCCTAATCCCCATAATTATTTGGTATCATGGTAGCAATGGCATGTACCTAAAATTTAGAAAAAAAGTTACTTCTATTACTTAACAATTAAAAATTAAACTTCGCAATTTAAAAAAACAGTACTGGGGGAGGGGGGAGATAGCCCAGGTCTGGGACCCAAGATACGCCACTGGCGGGTACGGGTGTTTCTGTAGTGGACCACAAGACTAAAATTCCCGGCCAGGTTTCGTCGACCCAATCCGCCCTTGTGTAGCACCACTTTTTGGTACTACAACCTACCACAAAATTTGAACAGTGTAGAGAAATGGTCCACTATTTCTCGTAACGTCTTTGTTTCGATTGTTCGGAAGGAAGGAATAGTTATTTTGGTATTTGTGAATAAGAATCGTTAACTTCATTACAGCTTTTTTATCTGCCTAAAACGTTATTGTCTTCAAAAAAGGCCTTTCTGTCTGTTCATTATACATATATGTTGGGCGTTTGTCTTAAACTAACAAAGCAAATTTCTCTCTACTGCAGTGAAAAATTTGCCATAGGACTAAGCACGCTGTTATAGATAAATGAAGCTGTAGATAAATGAAGCTGATTAGGTTACGTACTACCCTCTCCTTTTGTAATCTTGAAGTTGAAGGAGACACCAGTAACAGTTTTGATGATCCTTATCCCCACACAGTGGCGTAGCCAAAAATTTCTTCAAAGGGGGGAGGTCCATGTGTTTGGTTCATTGATGAAAGCCACGTATACACATATACACTGACAGAAAAAAAATCCCAACACCACGAAAAAATTGTTGTAGAGGAATGAAATGGCGGCAATACATTTGTATAGGTAACATATTTAATCGATAAAGGTTTCAAGATCACAGCTTAATGTAAGCGCGAGAAGAGCCATTTTAAATGTGAAATGCTGGTACATTAATAACCGGTGTAACCGCCAGAATGTTGAATGCAAGCACGCAAACGTTCATACATTGTGTCGTACAGGTGCTGGATGTCAGTTTGTGGGATGGAGTTCCATGCCTGCTGCACTTGGTCGGTCAATACAGGGACGGTTAATGCTGGTTGGGGGCGACGCTGGAGTTGTCGTCCAATGATGTCCCATACGTGCTCAATTGGTGAAAGATCTGGTGATCTAGCAGGCCACGGCAACATGTCGACACTCAGTAGAGCATGTTGGGTTACAACAGCGGTATGCGGGCGAGCGTTATCCTGTTGGAAAACACCCCCTGGAATGCTGTTCATGAATGGCAGCACAACAGGTTAAATCACCAGATCGACGTACAACTGTGCCGTCAGGGTGCGTGGGATAACCACGAGAGTGCTCCTGCTGTCATAGGAAATTGCTCCCCAGACCATAACTCCTGGGGTAGGTCCAGTGTGTCTCGGCCGCAGACAACTTGGTTGCAGGCGCTCACCTGGCCTCCTTCTAACCAACACACGGCCATCACTGGCACCCAGGCAGAACCGGCTTTCATCAGAAAACACAACAGATCTCCACTCCGTCCTCCAATGAGCTCTAGCTTGACACCACTGACGTCGCAAACGGCAGTGGTTTGGAGTAAGTGGAATGCACGCTACAGGGCATCTGGCCCGGAGCTGTCCTTCAAGTAACCGATTTGTAACAGTTCGTTGTGTCACTGCGGTGGCAACTGCAGCTCGGATTGCTGCCGCAGACGCGGTACGATGCGCCACGGCCATACGCCGTACACGGCGGTCTTCCCTCTCAGTAGGGCCACGTGGCCGACCGGAACCCGGTCTTCTTGAGGCAGTACCTTCCCTTGACCACCACTGCCAACAATCATGCACAGTGGCTACATTCCTGCCAAGTCGTTCTGCAATATTGCGGAAAGAAAATCCACCTTCTCGTAGCCCTATTACACGACCTCGTTCAAACTCCGCGAGCTGTTGATAATGGCTTCTTCGTCTTCTTAAAGGCATTCTTGACTAACATCAACACCCTACGTCGAATCTCAACGATAACTAACGCTCACAACGTTACAGCGCGTATTTAAAGCAAACCTGCTTTGCATGTTCCGAGGGGCGCTACCAGCGCCACACGTATGCGCCGAGCGCGAAATTTGCATAGACGTCATCTTACAGATGTACTCTCACCGCCTACCAGCTGTCGTTTATCTAACACAACCCCTTCTTGGTGTTGGGATTTTTTTCCGTCAGTGTAGAAGGCCTAACATCGGAAGAAGTGGATATTTCGGAAGTTAACAGAAAAGTAACCAAAGCTCTAATGGAAACAGCAACAAAATTAGCTGGGTCTAAGAACAAGTTGCATGTGAACAAATTATCAGGAAAAACCAAAATGTTGATGCAAAAAAGAAGAGAGATGAGGACAACTAAAGTAGATGTGACTTCCAAAGTGGAATATATAGAGCTATGCAAGACAACACGAAAAAGTATCACTGAAGACATAAGGAAATTCAACTGTGAGCTAGTGAGGAAAGCAATTGAAAACAACCAAAGCCTTAAGATAGCAAAGGGACATCTCAGTAAGGGAAGAAAACAGATTATGGCTCTGAGAAAAGAAGATGGTTCTATAACAAGAAATAGAGGCGAAATTTTGACAAGAGTGAAATATTTCTACTCCAAATTATATGAAAGGGATGATACATGTACTCCAGACATCAGGAAAGGTACCAGTACCAGAGTTCTTCCAGTCCTCCCAGCAGAAGTTGCTCATGCAATCAAGAACATGAAGCGAGGGAAAGCTCCAGGAGAAGATGGAATTACTATAGACATCATACAAGAAGCAAGTGGAGAAATCGAAACAGTACTCGCCCAAATTTTCACTCGATGCCTTAATGAAGGGAAGATTCCTGAGGATTGGAACAATGCTACAATGATCCTGCTACATAAAAAAGGTGACATTGAGGATCTCAGGAACTACAGACCTATCAGCCTCCTATCAGTGGTTTATAAAATCTTCACTAAAGTTCTTTCACACCGCTTGAAGGTAACACTGGACATGGCTCAACCGAGAGAACAAGCTGGATTCAGGAGTGGCTACAGCACAATAGATCATATCCACGTACTGAGAGAACTGATTGAAAGAGCGAGGGAATATGAACTTCCATTGTGCATGGCTTTTATCGATTATGAAAAAGCCTTTGATTCGGTGAAACCATCAGCAGTTACCACGGCTCTGAAATCCTGCGGTATTGAAGATGCATACATTAATATTATTAATAACATCTATGAAAATGCAAGTGCAAAGATTCGGCTGTTTGAAAATACAACACACATAAAAATTGGAAAGGGAGTGAGACAAGGTGACACCATATCTCCGAAGCTCTTTAATGCCACATTGGAAAATGTCTTTCAATCACTGAACTGGGAAAACAAAGGGATAAAGATTAATGGAGATTATCTAACCCACCTTCGTTTTGCTGATGACGTAGTCATTTTTGCAACTACCCCATCAGAGCTGCAGAGTATGATCCAGGAACTTGCTGACAAGAGTAAAGAAGTGGGATTAAAAATGAACTTTCAGAAGACAAAAGTGATGTTCAATGCTTTTACAAGAAATGAAGATTTATCGATTGATGGAGAAAAACTGGAGATAACAGATACGTACGTTTATCTTGGACAGCAGATATCAAGTGAGGGTCACATTGATGAAGAAATTAATCGGCGTACAAAACTTGCCTGGAGAGCTTTTGGAAGAAACAGCATAATTTTCAAGAGCAATATGCCATTATGTCTTAAAAGAAAAGTGTTTGATCAATGCATCCTTCCAGTGCTTACGTATGGTGCAGAGACGTGGACCTTAACTAAAAGAGACATACAAAAGCTGCAGACAACTGAAAGAAGCATGGAGAGGTGCATGCTTGGTATAACCAGGAGAGATAAGAAGAGGAACTCGTGGATCCGAAAAATGACGAGAGTGGAAGACATCATGATCAGAGTTAAATCCCTGAAATGGCAATGGGCTGGACATACTGCCAGAAGGACAGACCATAGATGGACAGCCGAAATTTTAGATTGGATTCCAAGGGACAGGAAAAGACCCAGAAAAAGACCACATGGGAGATGGGTGGATGAAATTCGTAAATATGCGTTAGTGACATGGAGGAGACTGGCACAAGACAGACCGTTGTGGAGGAAACTTGGGGAGACCTTCGTCCAGCAGTGGATTGATAATGGTTGACAATGATGATGATGATGATATCACTTTAAATTCGTGCTCATTCTCCCCTCGAGGGGGCAGGGTCCAAACCCCGACACCCCTCCCTCCGGCTACGCCACTGTCACCACACCATTATCCATGTACAGAAGCGATTCTTCGGCAGAGATATTGCGAAATCGGTGTCCCACCCACCATTGTCGGTACTGGTTCATAGATCAAAATTATAGTTCATAAGTTAAAATAATGGGTAGTCTTAAAAATGGCATCTATTTAAGGAGATGGTACGAATACCTTTGCACAGTAGTCGATAAGTAACCCAATAAATGTAATTATCTAGTACAACACCTCGTTTTACGCTTGAGCAGGGTTTGATATGTTACAGAGGATGCTCACACATGTTTAGAACGATTTTCCAGCAAAATAATTAATGTTTAAAATAAAATTATTTTTCTGAAATATCTATCTATCTGATAGCCTGGAAAGTGAACCTACATTTAGATTTCTAAGATAACAGGCTGTTTCTTAAAATTGGTAGTGGTACTTTATTCCAATCCCCTTCCACCGCTTTCCATTGTCGAATTATTATTTTAGTTTGCGTTTAGCAAGCGCTCTTTTTAGCAGTCCGAAGGCACAATAGTCCATTGCTGACACATCAGGGGACTTCGAAGGAATATGAGCAAAAGGTATACAATCCGTCTCTTTTTTCATTTTTTCAAGAAATAGTGGTAGATTTGGATGTTTGACTGTTAGCCTTATCCTGATGGAGTTCAACTCTTTGAAGGCTCTGTGGATAAACGTGTGGTATTTCCTCTTTAAATACAAGAGATGAAACATTATTTTGGTATTATGTAGATATAATTTAAACATTTTTTCAACTTTTTTTTTAATTTTAATTTCCTATTGTACGAGAAAGCCAGCAATAATCATGGATCCTTTACTGAAACTTTCTTTGATTCTTGGAACCAAGTTTGTAAGTCTTTTCTGCTCTTTTGCCATAGTAAATCGTCCATTTTTTTTGTTACAGTCATTTAGGTAGATCCATGTTTCATCAATAGTCCCAATAAATTTCCTTCTGTCTCCGGCAAAGTGATTTTCATAAAGAAGTCTACACAGTGTTCTTCGCTCAGCGCCTCAGCCACGTACCTAGGCAAAAGGCGTTGAGCATTACGTTTTTGCTTTTCTTTTTTTTTTTTTCAGATTGAAATCTATGTTCATTACATTGGCGCACCCACGAAGGGGGCTTTGAGGGCTTAAGTCCCCTCCAAGGACATTAAGAACAACGTACGTCATAGATTAAACATTCAAAAATATTATTTTATATGTTCAAAAAGTTACGTAGTGTTTTCTATTACACGGGGTCTTCTTCCCAAAGCCCCAAAGAGATTAAGAGCGACGTACGTCACAAATTAAACACTCAAAAATATTATTTTATATGTTCAAAAATTTACATAGTGTCTGGCGTAGTGTCTTCTATTAAATGGTGTCTTCTTCCCAAAGCCCCAAAGAGATTAAAAGCGACGTATGTCACAAATTAAACATTCAAAAATATTATTTTACATATTCAGAAAATTACATAGTGTCTTCTTCCTAAATTAAACATTCAAAAATATTATTTTACATGTTGAAAAAATTACATAGTGTCTTCTATTTCAGGGGGTCTTCTTCCCAAAGCCCCAAAGAGATTAAGAGCGACGTATGTCACAACCGTATATAAACTGTAGGCGTATACGCTATATATATGTACACACATTGTGTACGTATACTACATATACATATATACAAACCCCTCCAACAAGAATTCCTGGGTGCGCCACTGATTCATTACCTTGTTTATAGTTGATACAGATGTTTTTAACGACTTAGCGTTGCTCTTTGGATCTGTGGGTTTTCTTTTAACACCAGATGCGTTACTTTTGAATGAGTCGTAAAAGTACGTAACTTCTTTGGATATTCGTTTGGTGTTCTTTCTCCAGTTAAAAGCAAAGCTGGACGATTTCCCCTATATTATTAATAATATTGAAAATGCTAATTCTTTAATATTTAGAAATGCTAATTCCGTGATGTCAACAGCGTTTTTTAATTACAGAATACAAATATTTCTCTTCGTAAAAAGCAAAAACGTAACCGTTTATCCACAACTTATTTACGTGCTCCATTTTCTTAGTAGACAATATTTCACTGCAGCAGATGTTTGTTTCGTGTTCGTCAAACATGCTGTTACCAGTTTTAATTCTTTGAACTTCTTTTATATTCTCTAATCTCTTAAACGTTCAAAAAATGTGTGAACAACCTCTGTAAATTCAATCATGAGCTGATTTTAAAAGTCTGTCATCTTTAAATTTCTGCTAAAATTTGTTCACGACTGAATTAGTTATACAATGCACATTTCAACAGTTCTATTTTCATCTAGGAATTAACAGAATTTTTTCATTAGCGAATTTATGAGGTATACACCTGTGGGAAAGTGCATTTCTATAGTGGGCCGCAAGACTAAAATTCCCAGCTTGGTTTGGGCTGTTCGAATATTGTATTTATGTTCCGAGGCTCTACAGCTCAAAGGGCGAGTGGTCGAACCTACGTATATCCTGTTTTGAGTCCCTTCACACGAAGCCTTAAGAGGTATGGTATAAATGCCATGTCGTTTTACTGGTTCCACTGTATCTCTGTCATTTTTTATGGTTGTCATTATATTATTTGTCTTGATTCCGAATCCAATTTGGTGTTTTTTACAAATTGTTTTCAAATGGTTGGTGACACCAGGTAGGAAAGGTACAGAACCAGCATATTTAACAGGTCTACTTATGTAAATCCTACTGCCTACTTAAGTAAATCCTACTGCCTATACTTAAGTAAATCCTCCCCTTGAGTTTCCTAGATTATCAGTTTATCGTTTCTGTGTTACAAATATTGGGAAAAATATCTTACCTTTTTTCCCTCTCCAAGTTATTTCCCAGCTGGACAGCAACAGCCGAAAGTGCGAGGCTCTTGATTGAGTAACTTCTAATATAAAACTTATTTCTGAAACAGCTCAGACTTCTGGAATCTTCTTTTAGGTAGCAATTTGTTCGCTAAACTGCTGAGCAAATAAAAATGGATTCTGAGCAATAATTGTGCTGCTTTTCGCTCTAAACGCTAGAGACTATTTTTCACGTCGGAGATAGGTCTTCCAGGTTACGTGCTTTTTGCTGAAGTGCTAGTTGCGGACAAACCGATATTGAACAGATTGGAAGCGTTCTTCGTGCCAGATGCGGACAATTCACACTGGTGGTTTAAAAATTGCACGAGAAGAATTCCTTATGTCATTTTAATGTTACAAATTTCAAATTATATTGGTGGTAGAGGGGGTCAAAGGCACTGGTTTGTGAACAATTGTTGCCAACCGCGCGTTTATCTGGATGATATATCACAAATTTAAAGTTTGGAGGATTTTCATGTTTCGGGAACATCTGGTGCTGGTAAAAAAAATGTGTGTGTAGGTGGGGGGGGGGGGCTAAGAATTGATGAACGGGTGGTGGAAAGTTAATAATTCAATTTCTGGTGATTTGCCGTGGTATGTTCCGTGTGAGTGATAACCGAAAACCATTTTGCTATTTGAAGTCATCGTCAAAAATCGATGCAAGAAGTCGCTGTCTGCAGTAGCACGTCCGCAAAAAAGCACGACACCGCTTTTCCGTACCTTACATAGTGGTGCACTCTTAGGCTGGGAGTATAAGTTACCATTCCTTCTCTTGATAGTTGGGTGGCCTCCAGAAAGGGGATTAAGGTAAGAGGATTAAAAAGTGGGAGTTCGCAAACACCCGTGTTAGAGTCTTATGTTAAGATTTCAGCACGTCGCAAGTTTGAAAATGGTTGAATCAGTACGTTCAATTATGCTACGTACATCGTACTGAAATCTTTTATTCAACCATTTTCAAACTTGCGACGTACTGAAATCTTAACAGATTTTTGCTACATACACATACTAAATAATTATTAAATTAATTCTGCACGGAATTAAAATTTTATAAATAATTATTTAGGCCGGTGTGTAAAAGCACATCTACTGTTAGAAGTTATGCCATATAAGGGAATGCTCACTTTCCTTTAGAGTATTCTGAGCGGAAATATTGACGAGTAAAGTGAATATGAAAAAATTCTATTCTGTAAAACTAGTGGAAATCCTTAGTAGATAAGGCATTTTAGTCATATCCGCAGCAATGATTTTTTGCAGTAACATCGCTAAGATATTATGCAGATATTGAATTTTTTTAATCGAAAATTTAGTGTGCCATTTGCATTTACTAAAATACAAAAATATGTACCTCAAAATACCAGATTGCGTTAATCCAACATGTTCTGGAGGTGACTTACTAACCTCCCCTAACTCCAGACCTCAGTTAACTTCATATTTTCAGTTAAAATATTAAACGAGAAAGCTTTTGAAATATTTTACCTTGGAAGTTTCATTTTCGCACAATAGCAAGATCTCTAAACACTGAGGATTAGCGGTGGCCGAAGTAAGGAGCCAACTGCTCATATGGATATCTGTATTTGATCAACGCTATCTGACATCACAGTTTCCAGTCCCGTGAGATTACTTTTCCTGGGAATGCTGTGTTTCCTTCCGTGTCTGAGATGTTTTCATTCTTGGAACTTTGATCGAGGTGACATCGCCAAAAAGATCAGAAACAGTATGGCTGCGGAAGTACGAGAATAAATCAAATACGAGGGCAACAGCTTTCGATTTGACACATTGCACTGCTATATAGGAATTTTAGAATATACTAACCAATGTTGAAACAATCATGTCTTTCTATTTATTTATTTTTTTATTATTATTTTGCCTGGGCAAAGGATTGCTACACGAGCTGTATTTTTTCTATGTCTCTAATGTGAACACAGGACCAGATGCAACATTTGCGGGACGAAATTTCATAGCCGGGCACCGATGAGCTATTACATCATGACCACTCGCACCCAAGAGAAATGAGCGCCTGGAGACAGAACTGGATGATCAAATGATCATATGTTGAGGATTTTAGGAAGAAGGAGTGTCTGACCCCAGGTCTTAAACAACCCTTAGAAATAGGAAGCTAGTAGATTTGGGCTAGAGTGCCAGATAGGAAAGTGACACGGAAGCGAAATACAAATGGGGAGGAAGACGCCCTTATTTATTACCGGGAGGCCAGTGCCCAGGGTCCGACGGCTTAACGTGCTCATCCGACGCACAGCGGATATTTAGCGGATCGAGCGTTCGTACCTGCCTGGGATTGAACCTGAGGTCCTTTCCATGGCAGTCACGAACGTTGCCCACTAGGCCACCCGCGGCCACAGAACTGGGTGAAGTTCACAGGGCAGTATTTATACAACCAGAGAACCGGCTTTCGGTTAGTAGAGTGTCCGGAGTCAGAATGGGAAAAGCTGCCGATTTAACGAAGTTTGATAAAGGACAAATTGTGATGGCACGACGCCTCGGAACTACGACCTGGAAAACGGTGCGGCTTGTGGGTTGTAGACGTGAGTACGTATCAAAAGTGGTGCACAGATGGCCAAACGACGAACCGTCGTCCATACATGTGTCGTTCGCAGCTCATTAATGTCAGAGGGGAGCGGAGACTGTAGCGCATTGTTCACAGCGACCTCAGGGCGACAAATCACCCGCAGCTACAACAGTGGTGATCAGGGCAATGTGTTACAGTACACAGTCCATCGCAACCTTTTGCGCATTGGCCATGCGTAGCCGAAGACTCAGCCGGGTTCCCATGCTCACTGCACGTCATTGCCAACAACGCATGAAATAGGCCCAAGATCATCGAGATTGGACAGTGGATTATTGGAAGACAGTGGCTTGGTCTGACGAATACAGATTCCCGGTGCATCACGTCGATGGCGGAGCACAGATACGCAGATTACCAACGGAGGCTATAGCGCCTATATGCACTGTTGGGCGGAAACAGGCCGGCGGCGGGGGTGTCATGCTATGGGCGTTGCTTTCTTGGGAAACTGTAGGCCCCATTATCCCAATAGCACAATCCCCGACAGCTGTCAGGTATATGAACATCGTTGGGGGCCAAGTTCACTTATTCATGGCAATTGTGTTCCCTTCTGGTGATGGCCATTACCAACAGGATAATGTGCCATGCCACACTACCAGAATCGTCAAGGAGTGGTTCGAGGAACAGGCTGGTGACTTTCTGCTAAAGCCCTGCCCTCCAAATTCACCTGACATGAACCCAATTGAACATTTGTAGTTCGACTTGGAAAAGCGAGTTCGCGCTAAATCACCACCACCTCGAAATGTACGAGAACTGGTGGACCTGCTGTTGGCATTATGGTACCAGATACTCCAGGACACCTCATCGAATCCATTCCTCGCCAAGTGGCAGCTGTTTTGCCGACTAAAGGGGGTCGTACAGCTAATTAGTCACGTGGTCATAATGTAATGGCTCATTGGTGTACGCACTTCGATGTTCTTTTAGAAGAAAATCAGGTTATGCTAAGACGGAAAGTTTGTTCACCACTTTGACGGCTTTCAGAAATAATGATAAAGAAACAAACAAAATGCGTTGTAAATGTTCTTTTGATACACCCTCACTGAACAACAAAAATAAACTTTTCCTTTGTTACAAAGACTGCATATGCCGAATCATACAATGTTTGTCATGCTGATTGCAAATCTGCTTGCTAAATTGCGCTATCGGGCATAGTTCTCGAGTAACCTGTTGTTTCAGTGTACAATGAGCCTTCATTTTGCCATGTGTATTAACCCATAAGCAATTAATTACACTTACCTTAAAAAGTCGTTATTTTAGATTTTCTTCCGTACTTTTGTACTACATCCCTTTTTAGAGTCCGACGGCATAGGCGGATTTACGGGGATGCCAGGGGTGCCCGGCACCCTCAAGGATTTGTGTGTGTGGGTGGGGGGGAGAATAATAATATAACTTTGAAGACATAAACATTACAAAAAGTGTGGATAATTTCGAAAAAAAAAGGGAAGTACCATAATATGTATTGCAAGGTATACGACAAAGTAAAAAGAAATTATTATTATTATCGTTATTATCATTATTATAATCATTATTATTTGACGCTACCTTCAAATAGTACATGTAAGCGTACATTTTCAACGATGAGGAGAATCAACAACTGGCTGAGATCAACTGTGAATGAACTGGCTGAGATCAACTGTGAATGAACTGGCTGAGATCAACTGTGATGGCTTTCCGATTTGATGGTTTTATTTTCTGAGAGTGAAATTGCAAAAACCTCACAATTGACACTTATTTGATGAAAGAAGGACAGAAAACATTTTAAGATTAAAATTGAGAACAAAAAGCAAATCTTTTTTTTTTTTTTTTGGTAAATTTTTGTAAGTAAAGATTTTATGCTCTAAATAGTTTTCTGAGTGCTGAAAATGTTTTAAAATAAAACATTATATAAATGTTATGAAATCTAAACTTATTTAAAGTGTTCAGTAAACTTATTAAATTAGCCAGAATTATGTCCGAAAGAATGACTTTTGTTTCTACTTTTTTCTTAATACAATCGAAATATTGCACTTTTTTACGAGGGTTTAAATTTCAGCTCTACAATCCCCCCTCCCACAACTCAGCCGGCAGCCCCAAATTAGACTCCCTAAATCCTTCTATGTCCAACAGTAAACAGCTAGCATTTTGGTCTCCATTTTCTTTTATAGCGGTTTTCGATGGTACATATGTCCTGATGAAAACGTTCTCCGTTCATCGCTTACAGCTCCTAAGTTCTGCGAGAAAAAGTCCAGATAAGAGTGAAGGAAATGTATTTTAAGGGGCATATTGCATCCCATGACCTTATAGTTTTCTAGAGGCTCAGTAACAAGTTCTTCATAATTTTCTGCCTTCCGGTTACTTAAAAAGTTTAGTACACCATCGTTAAAGGACTTCCATGCAGCAGCTTCAGTCTCATTCAAATTGCCTTCAAATGCAAGATCACGCATAAGTTCCCTTATTTGTGGACCCATAAAAATGCCTTCTTTAATTTTGGCTTCAGATATTTTGGGGAACTTGTTCTTAAGAAAACGAAAGGTTTCTCCACCTTTATTCAATGCCTTTACAAATGTTTTTTATCAAACCCAGTTTGATGTGAAGCGGTGGTAAGTACACGTTCTGAGGACTTACTAAAGGCTCAGCAACAACATTTTTATTACCTGGAATTAAGGACTTTCTTTTAGGCCAGGTCTTTTTAATGTTATGAGAATTTCTGTCCCTGCTGTTCCATTCACAGAGGAAGCAACAGTATTTTGTGTATCCAAGTTGCAGACCAAGGAGTAAAGCTATCACTTTAAGATCGCCACAACTATTCCATGAGTGCTTTTGGATACTATACTTTGAAGCAACAGTTTCGTATTTGCATATGTTTCTTTCATGTATGCAGCATATGCAACAGGTACTGACGGATACATGTTTCCGTTATGAAGAAGGACAGCTTTTAAGCTTTTTTTTGAGGAATCTCTAAAAAGTCTCCATTCTTCAGGTTTGTGTTGCTGTCCTAAGGCTTCAAACAATAAGTCTATATCATTGCAGTACACAAGATCACCACTCTTCGAAAATAAGTGTTCAAACTCTTGCTGTCGTTGACGAAAAGTATATACTTTTGTACTTAGCTGTAAAAGATTCCATCCCCTTCAATCTTGAAGCCAATATTTCGGCCTGACTTTTTGCTAAATGAAGGTTACGAACCAGATCATTTAATTCTTCCTGACTTATAAGGTGAGGCACAGAATCTTCCAATAAATCAGGGTCTTCTTGTACTTCAATATCTTCTTCGCTGCGAGGATTTAGTTCATCAGTATCACTAACATCTGAACTCCATAACTGTGGAGGTACAGGAACAGGAAGATCTGGACCATGAGGATCAGGTCTTATGGCCGAAGGAATACTGGGATACTGAATCGTGTCTTTGATCTTAGCTGCAATTTTAGATATCTTAGTGATGCAGAAGTAACAGTCTGTTGAGTGGTCATTCGGTTCTCTCCAAACCATTGGTACCGCAAATGGCATTTCACGTGATCCCTTCAATAAGCCAATCAACAAAGTTACACATGAATTACAGAAAATGTGAGGCGCCAAGATTTATCTTCATCACCCATTTTGCACTGGAAATAAAGTTCATGCGATCTTCTAATCAATAGTGTGAAATTTTAAAGTGAATTGTCCACAAATGTAGCAGAAACTCTTCGGATGGTTCACACAAGTACGCGGCATTATTTAACATACACTTTTCACTATCCACACTACTTTTTAAAACCACGAGAAAATGCACGTTCTTCAATACCGATTAAATGCATTCGAATGACAAAAATTCTGCTTTGTTCCCTCTTCCTATAAGGAATTGCACAACAGGAAGTAATGGACCTACTCTAAGAGACACAGCTTTCTTGACTGCAGACAGATGTCACCGTTGATAAACATAGGGTAACTCCCTTAAGTAACACAATATTCACCCCAATAGAGTTCCATTACAAGAAATTGGAGCCCAGTGGAGCAATTGTGACTCCATATCTGGTTTCAGAACCCGTAAATACATACAAAACCGTTAAAGTTTTATTTGTAGCAAAGTTTTCTTTGTAAAAAAACCGTTGTTGCTCAGCGCCCCCTTAACCTTTCTCGACTTTCAAATTTAAGCCCCGTCGCTATGGGCTGATATTCTTTACCTCAGTCTGCTTTTCCCAATTGAACTTGCGGTTGAATATTCAATACAATCTAATCACATATGCTATCAATAATCTTGGATAAAAACTCGAAATTCAATGTGTAAGTTAAATGCACCGAGGTTCACCTATGGTAAAATGTCCATCTTTTATTTTTCCTTCTTTTGAACGAGGTCTTCATCTGATTTACTATTTTTAGTGCCTTTCCGTTACACGAATTCTTGAACTGCAGTTCTGGAAAGTCTGTTTCAGATACAGCAAAAGTACTTTTTCCATTTGAAAATAATTAAATAAAAATTAATTTTCACATTCTCTAATTGCTCTCACTTTATAAATTTGCACTGAAATTCTTGAAATTCTAGACGTTTTCAATTTTTCAAGAGTTTTTTTCGTAATTACTTTCTCAATGATAGGTAAGTCTCAAAAAAGAAATACGTTTTTGGCATGTTTGGGTTTCCGTTCTCACTAAAAGCGAAGAAACTATTGGGTTGGTGCGAATGGAATGTCCGGCGCGAACGAGCAGTGAAGACAGGCCCCCAGTGGAATGGACCCACCCACAGGTGCTGCGGGTATTACCTCACAGAGTTACTATAATTTGTGTGTGAAGAATAAGGTTCAGGCGTGGTCTGTTTGGACGTAACGTTGCTTGCAAAGGAAACATGCAAACGCCAGATTTGAGAGTCATCTTCCTGTATGAATTTAAACTGGGCCATTCTGCAGGAATTGCCACTCGAAACGTTAACAAATCTTTTGGAGAGAATACAGCCAACGAACGAACCATTCGGTGACGGTTTGTGAAGTTTCTAAGCGGAGATACGGGCCTGCAAAACGAACCACGTGGTCACCGACCTGTCACATGGTCACCGACCTGTTGCTGTTTCTGACGATGTTCTGTCACGTGTGGTTGAAGCGGACCCCGAAAAACGTGTCGTGGAATAGCGGCAGAGGTAGGTGTCCACCACACGAAAGTTGCTCGGCGTCTGGCTGCGCTGGGTAAGGACAGAAAGCTGGACATGTGGCTGCCGCATGAGTTGACAACTGCCAACAACGTTTGGAAGTCTTCACGTCGCTGCTTGCCAGGAATAAACAGGAACCTCTACTGCATCGAATCGTCCCCTGCGACGAGAAGTTGGTCCTTTATGAAAATCGGAAACGATCTGCACAATGGTTAAGAAGGCACAGCCTGCTGGACTGCATCGTAAGCCACCCCTACACACCAAGAAGTTGATGCTTCTTGTCTGTTGGTCCACAACCGGGATAATTCGTCGGAGTTTCTTGTCAAGAGGCCAAACCAACACTGCAGAACGTTATTGTGCTGAATTACACCAGATGCACCGGAAATTGCTGCAGAAACAACCAGCTTTGGTCAACAGGCATGGTGTTCTTCTGCTCCAGGACAACACCGCCCTCACGTCGCACAACGAAAGATGCTGACACTAAGTGCCTTGGGCTATGAAGCACTGCCGCGTTCTGCCTATTCCCCAGACTTGTCTCCAACAGACTGTCATTTGTTTCGTCGTCTGGATTACTTCCTGTCCGGGAAACACTTCACCAGAGACAACGAGGTTCAACGTGCAGTTGATGACTTCTTTGGGTCCCAGCCACAAGACTTTTTTCATTCCGGGATCATGGCCTAGCCGGACAGATGGCAACTATGTGTCGATGCCAAGGGGAATTATTTTGCCTAGGTAAGTTGTCCTACATTTCCATTCTCCCCGTCCACGTGTTCTGGTCCTTTGCCGGACATTTTATTCGCACCAACACAATATTACAAATTCTGAATTGAGTTATCGCAATAAAATGCAGAAGAATGGAATAAAGTCTTCGACAGTCTCCCTCAGAGAACATGCTTTGTCTATTGCTTCTCAACATCGGAAGTAATTTTATTCTTACATTAATATTTTACTAGGGATCTGCGGTCCAAGAAAATGGATTAAATATACAGGGTGTCTGAGAATTATTGGACACATTACAAAATTATGTATAAAAAAAAGAAAAACTCTGAGCATTGTCTGTTTTTCTATGTCACGCATTACTAACACGGTTTCTATATTTTTGTTTGGCAGAATTGTTATTCCCAGAATCCGATAGATGGCACTAGATGTGGCCTGATGAGGAATGCATGAGAAATGCGCAATCAGCTGTCATGTCATCTGTACAGCAGAAAGCGATGCGAGTGTTATGGCTTGCGGAATTAAAGTATGTCATTAAAGTTAAAAGACGGTACCATTTAGAGTATGGTTGTAATCCTCTGTCAATGAATTCAATTAAGCGGTGTATGAAACAGTTTAAAGAAACTGGCAATGTGAAACATCGTGGAGGAGCCGGTAGGCCTAGCGTCAGCGGTGAGACGGTTGACCAAGTTAATAAAAGTTTCCGTTCGTAAAGCAAGCAGAAAACTGTGCATTCCGAAATCGACAGTTCACGATATCTTGCACAAGAAATTAAAGTTTCATGCTTATGAAATTCAAATCGTGCAAACGATGCATGTAAATGATCACACTCTGCGATACGATTTTGCTGTGGATATGCTGAATCGAGTGGAAAACGACGAAAATTTTCTCAGTACTGTAATTTTTAGTGATGGATCCACATTTCATGTATCAGGTATTGTGAATCGTCACAACTGTAGGATATGGGGCAGTGAACCGCCTCATGCTCCTATTGCACTGGAACGTGATTCTCCAAAAGTTAATGTGTAGTGCGCCCTATCAAAAAGAGAAGTGATTGGCCCTTTCTTCTTCTGCGAAGAAACCATAAATGGTGACATTTACTCGGATATGCTAGAAAATTTTGCTATACCCCGAATCAAAAGATATGACAACGTCGTTTTCCAACAAGACGGCGCGCTTCCGCATCGGTCAACTTGTGTACGTAAGTGCCTAAATGAGCCTTTCCCGAACAGATGGATTGGGCGTGGTGGTCCCATTCCGTGGCCTCCTCGTTCTCCAGATCTAATTTTATTGGATTATTTCATGTGGGGTCATGTGAAGGATCGTGTCTGTCAGGCGCCTTGTACTGATTGGCAGGAACTGAAGCAGTGTATCACAGCTGCTATTAATTCCATAACTCCTCAGATGCTTGCCAATACATGGCGTGAAATCGAGTATCGCTTAGACGTACTACGAACAACCAAGGGATCTTACATCGAAATTTATTAACTTGTGTAGTTACATTGTAAGTTAGTACAGTCAGTTTCTTTCTATCTCTTTAAGTTCTGTTTTATATAATTTTGTAATGTGTCCAATAATTCTCAGACACCCTGTAGTTTATCATTGCCTCAGTACAAAATACTGCGATAATTTGTAGACTTGTTTCGAAAAGATGTGTAGACAGCAAACAGTGATCGTGATATACCGTTTGTTTTGTTTGTTCTTTTTTGGGATGGAGGTGCCTTGATTATTTTTCTCAAAAGTGGGCCGCTCAAAATCAGCTTTCAGGGCCGTTTATGGAACACCAGTCCACCACTGTTGCGTGCCCTAGACAGTGGCGACGCCACCCGCTGAGAACTGGGTTGGGGCTAAGCACGGTGTGGGGGGTAAGAAGAGCTTAGCAGAAATTTTGGCAACGAATTCCGTTCATGTAGATCTTACCCGACGCTAATGATGTTATCCCAAATAAGAAAAAGCTTTCACATGCGTGTGCGTAATATTTATTCATCATATGTAACACTGGGAACTGTGGATACCAATCTCCATGAGAGGGTGAGTAAAAAGTTTTTTAGAGGAGTGAGTCGCTAGAAACTATAGATAGCTATCTTACTACAAATGGTGAGTCGAAAGTTTTGCAACATTGGGATCCCTTTATGTCTTCATACGTACCTTTACGACGAAAGCTGACTAGCATTCAAAGTATAGACCATCATGTTGCACCAACTTTTGCCATCTGTCTGCCAGTTCTTCGATTCCACGGCGGGACCAGTTCTTGTCCTTCGAGACAAATAACTCCTCAACCCCAGTTGCCACCTCTTCCTGGTTGTTCAAGTGCTGCTCGCGAAGGAAGTGGGCCATGGACCGGAACAAGTAATAATCCGACAGGGCAGGATCCAGACCATATGCTGGGTGTGGTAACAGTTCGATGCCCTCAAGTCCCTGGAGTTTTTCTCGGGTCGTTCGCGCAGTATGAGGCCGAGCGTTATCCTGCTGTAGGAGAGCGAGCTTTCTGTTCTTCAGTGCCAGGTACTTCTCCTCCAAAACGGCATACATCTGCTCCAGCTGTTCAAAGTAGAGGTTGGCGTTGATGATCCGACCGTCAGGAACAAATTCGTAATGGGTTATCCCCTCGACATTCCACCAGACGCAGAGCATCACCCTGTATTTGAAGCGCCGACGTTTGGCAACAGGTTCTGGAAGCTGGCCCAGCCTCAACCACTGCCGTTGTGTGTTTGTATTACGGAAATAGGAGTTCGTGCACACTTCCACTCGGTGGTTTGCTTCAGCTGGCGTCAGTTCGTGAGGGACTGTGCTGCAGCTCCTGTAGACTTTGCCGAGGTCTTGAAGGTTACAAACCACGGTGGTCTGGGATATGCCCAGTTTGCCTAATAAACTCTGAGTGCTGGTTGTCGAAATTGCCTCTACGGCCTGGCGCACAGCCTGACGCACGGCCGCCGAATCCACAGTTCGCGGCCTACCTGACCTTTGTTGATCGTCGAGGTTTCTGTCACCTGAGCGAAATTTCTTGAACCATCTGGCTGCGGTGCTGTTATCCATGGAATCTTCCCCTTTCGCATGGCAAATGTTTCGTGTTGCTTGAGCATCGTTATGGCCGAGTTCAAACTCGTAAAGCAAAAGTTTCCTAATTAACCGGTTGTGGTTGTTCATCTTTTAGGCATCCCAACCACAGACAGAACGACGACATGCAATGCTATTCACAGCAACGACTACCACTTTATATCTCTTTCGACTGACTGCATTGCGCGACTTGAACTCGTTTAAACATGTGACATATATCCGTCGCAGCACATGGGTTTATGCAAATATTGCAAAACTTTTGACTCACCCTTTATATTTCTTCCCAATTTTTATAGTTTACTTACGTCGTTTTTCTTTTTCTTTGTCCATTTTTGTCATAAGCCTGTTTATGAGTTTTAGTTTGCAACCTGACGAGAATATCTATTTCTCTCTTAATCGTTTTAAACTATATACCGATGAGCCATTACATAATGACCATTTACCTATAATAATAAGCTGTAGGACACCTTTAGCCAGCAAAACAGCTGTCACTCGGCGATGCATCGATTCGATGAGGTGGCCATAGACCCCGAAAGATTTTTTCTTTTATGGTTTTGGTTAAAATGCTACTTACATTTGAAAAAGTGATTTATTTAATAAAAATGCATCAACTTTCCTTAGAAAAAATGCTTTAATTTTTCTTCTGTTTTTCAAATAACTTTTACTTGGTATTTGGTCCTGGTGAATTCCATTTTCATGTCCCCTCCTCCCGAAAATAAATTCTATATATGCCCCTTCCTCAAGACCGCTTCAGACATCTGTGTGGTTCTATGTAACGAAGTCTCACGGCATCTATCGCAAGCTGTTGTGGTTAAAGCTTTTACATGTGCTATGCTTTCCTCTATGAGGATGTAGCAGACACGTGACTCTCAGCATGGCAACTAGCCTCGTTGAAATGATGGCTTCTTACTTTGAAACTTTAACTTCCGAGTACAAAATGCGGTATTTGGAAAAAATTAAAGAGATTGAAGGAAAAGATCCTTATGTGCTGAATGCAAGTCTCTTCGAAGGTGATGCGAAAAGTTTTCCGAAAGTGCAAATAGTAAACATTTTCGATTACTTCGTCTTTGGTCGAAGCGCTTTTACTGCAGAACAAATCGAGGCATATAAAAGTTTCGAAGCATATAACAATTTCTCGTTGTCGGTATTCTTTTACAGAGTAATTTAGAACGATCACAAATTCGTGAGTAATCAGTTATTTATGGAGAAAATAGGTACGCTGCCTTAATAAGTAAGGTTCTCTTCCCTCCCCAAGTGTAGAGATCTGAGTAAAAAAAGATAGGTTTTCTTTCTTTCCAGGAATCGCTGATTTTGGATAAAACTCACCCTTGAAAGATTCTATGCCTTTTTGAGAGTTTAACTCTTCAACAAAAAGTGCCTTTCTAAGCTCTGGGAAGCGATTTCCAAGCCTTAGAAAAATGAGCAAAATCGTTTTTTTTTTTTTTTTACGTAAAATTGTGGTGAAAAAATAAAATAATTTTGGTGGGATTTGTGCCCTATAATCTATTTATCCGTAAATAAATTTAGCACCATAACACCGACGTGTAAACAGACCTAGACACCAAAAAGGATTTTATTTGGATAATAATTTTAGCCATTATTTGCATTTTTCTGCAAAAATATGCTTCAGCTCCAGGTAAAAATCCAGGTGTACTAAAAAAAGAATCAACGGTAGTTTGGGGTGGAGTGGGGGTAGGGGTGGATATCATATAGAACACAGTAGTAAACTAAAAAATCCCAACACCGACAGCCAAATAACCTTAAAAGCGAAAAGCCGAAAACTCGCAAAAAAAGTGTGTCAGGTTAACGGTGTGATCGAGATCTAAAAAATACAGAAGAGCCAGAGATTTGAATATGACTAAAAGTCAGGTTTGATGACAAATTAACTTTTAGCCCTATAAAAAGTTTCAAAACGCCATAGATCAACCAGGAACCTTCTGAAAAGAAGTCCCTGGAGGAGAGGGGGGTGGCACGTGCACAGAAGTTCCGATTGGGGACCGAAGTGTTTATTTAAGAAATATTTTGACTAAGAGACAAACTCTAAAAGATGTTCTATAAGAAATAGTCAGTAGTAATATAACCTACGCAAAGAAACGGCCAACACCTTTTAAATTCAACTTGAAAACTTTGAATCAACGAATGGAACGCCTGGCCCAATAAGTGCAAGCACTGCACTCCAATAGCGTTTGAATAAGTAAAAGATGGATTCTCTGCTTTACCAGAAATCGCTGATTTCTAGATAAAACTAACATTTAAGAGGTTCTCTTCTGCCTTTGAAGAGTCTAACTCTTTAAAAAAAGTGTTTTCTAAGCTCTGGGAGCGATCTCCCTTCGTTTGGCCTATAAGCGAATTTTTTCAGTACTGCCTTTAGAGACAGCAGCTAGTAGCCTGAAAAAAGACTTACGGTCTCGATATCCTCAATTACCGCAATTCATAATGCCAAAAAATGTAGGCATTTTGGCTTCAAATTTTAATTAACACCGACCGCTAATGATTGGACTTTACGCACTAAGTGAAGGACAGCCAGCTATGCTTGTCCTTCAGGCACTTGCAGGAACTGTTGCCACTCCACGGAAACTTCTCGATGACGTCACGTGCTACATCCTGATTCAATTTTCAACTTAACTCAATAATGACGTCACGTGCTACATCCATGATTCTTTTTTTTTTGATTGAAGGTTTAACGACCGCCGTGAGCAACTCAATGGGCTATAAGCAGTCGCCCGTCCCTAATTTAGGGTCACTGGTTCCAGGGAAGGGAGAGAGCCAGTGCCGTAAGACAAACACAACCTCCATGCCTCACCGGGATTCGAACGCGGACCCCGTTCGGACGAATGATCAGAGGCCATCGCTTAGACCACTGCGCCACCGGGGCGGCCATCCGTGATTCAATTTTCAACTTAACTCAATAACTTAGTCCCTGACTAAGTTATTGAGTAAAGTTGAAAATTGAATCCTGACTAAGGAAACACTGATGAAGACATTGGAACACTGATTTGAGGACAAAAGGTCATGGCGTCCCCAAATCAGCAGTTCATTTGGGGATACATACGTATTCAAAATAAATATGCAAATCTTTTTGTCACTAAACTGCATTCTTCAATAAGTGGGATTTGCATATGACAGTTTGTGTCTTAAAAGGATATATCTTGTAGAATGTTGGTAATTTTTATTGAAAAAGTAGAACTATGATGACGAGAACATAGTAGCAAAGGTAAAATGCTTTGCCTTAGATATATGTGCCGAAATAAAATCAAGCTGCACACCAAAGATTTTTCATTTTGCCAAAGTTCTTCGAGTAACTTAAAACAAGTGCAGTCGAAATTTGACTGTGCTACAGGTGCAGTGTCTTAGTTCTTGTCACTGACGATGATTCGTACAAGTTGGCACGGGTTCGAGTCCCGAATAAGGCATGGGTGGTGTGTTTGCCTCACAGCACTTGCTCTATCCCTTCCCTAGAGCGAATGTCTCTAAGTTAGAGACCGGTGACTGCTTATAGTCCTCTGAGTTGCTCGCGGTGGTCGTTAAACTCGGAAAGAAGAAAAACAAAAATAGGAAAAATTTGTTTTCAGAAGAAGCATGTAGGAAAACTAGTACAACAAAAACTACTTTGAAGAACATTTTTCATTAGAAATCTAACGAGCTAATGAGGAAGTGTAAATCCGAGGACACTTGAGGACAAACATCAAAATTTGAGGATAATTTGCGTCCCCAAAGGCATCAGGCGTTTTTGGGGACAGTAAACTAAATTCAAAGACTGTCCTAAAGAATTGGGGACTTCTGGTCAGCTTAATCATGCCTCAATAATCTGATCATTTTTTTATTGGAGGTTTAACGACCTCCGTGAGCAACTCAATGGACTATAAGCTGTCGCCCGTCCCTAATTTAGGGTCAGTGGTTCCAGGGAAGGGAGAGAGCCAGTGCCGTAAGACAAACACAACATCCATGCCTCATCGGGATTCGAACCCGTACCCCTTTCGGACAAATGATCAGATGCCGTCGCTTAGACCACTGCGCCACAGGGGCGGCACTGATCATTTGTACTCTGAATGGTTTTCTTCGGTGTTTAACGACTCCCGTGAGCATCTAAGGCTAAAAGGAGTCTGCCGTCCCTAACTTAGAGTTTTTTGTTGTTGTTGTTGTTTTGGATGTTTAACGACCGCCGTGAGCAACTCAGTGGGCTATAAGCAGTCGTCTGTCCCTAATTTAGGGCCATTGTTTCCAGGGAAGAGAGAGAGCCAGTACCGTATAAGACAAACGCAACATTCATGTCTCCCGAGACTCGAACCCGGGCCCATCTCGGACGACTGATCAGAAGCTATCGCTTAGACCACTGCACCACCAGGGTGGCAACGTAGGGTTCCTGCTTCCAGGAAAGGGATAGAACCAACGCTACAGAGCAAAAGCATCCCCCATAATTCCTCGGGATTTGAACCCGCATCCGATTCGTGTGATCAAGCAGTTAGTCAGGGTCTCTTACCTCTAGTCCACCGGGATATTTCTGCCGATTCCATCCGTTCCTACTGTGCGAGGATATTTTGGTGTTGAGCAGTGCACGACAAGAGATTGATGATGAAATAAGAATAGGCCGCCCCGGTGGCGCAGTGGTCTAAGCGGTGGCCTCTGATCATTCGTCCGAAAGGGGTCCGGGTTCGAATCCCGGTGAGGCATGGATGTTGTGTTTGTCTTATGGCACTGGCTCTATCCCTTCCCTGGAACCAGTGACCCTAAATTAGGGACGGGCGACTGCCTATAGCCCATTGAGTTGCTCACGGTAGTCGTTAAATCTTCAACCAAAAAAAAAAAGAAGAAGAATAGATTTTTATACTCTGAGTGTAGGCTATTTTCCTCTGCATGAAATTTAGGCGACATCGCTTACGAAAAAATATCTCACAAATTACGACTTGCTGGCCGTGAGTAACGATGAAGTCGGAGGTGCCGCCAGCCAAACCATGTCGGGATGGGGTGGAGCCCCACTAATCAAATCTGAGCCCCCCCTCCCCTCCAGTAACCTTACAATAATCTCTAAGTAAGTTTTTCGTTTAAGTTGAAAAAAATTCTAAACCTTTATTAAGTTTGGAATACTATTTATTTTAAAGCAATGGACAATCATTAAAAAATAAGTTGATAACGAAGACAAAAAACGTCAATGGCAAATTCACATTTGACCATCATTATGCTACCAAAGGACGCGTAAGGAACCGTCCAGGCCGCCCCGGTGGCGCAGTGGTCTAAGGCGTTGGTCTCTGATCATTCGTCCGAAAGGGGTCCGGGTTCGAATCCCGGTGAGGCATGGATGTTGTGTTTGTCTTACGGCACTGGCTCTCTCCCTTCCCTGGAACCAGTGACCCTAAATTAGTAACGGGCGACTGCTTATAGCCCATTGAGTTGCTCACGGTGGTCGTTAAACCTCCAATCAAAAATTAAAAAGAAAGGAACCGTCCTGTGGGTTCTTTTCAAGAGTTGCAGCACTTTTCGCTTGTGGACGTGGAGATCAACTGAAGATCCGCTCGACGGTTTCTCTGCCGGCGCTTTTGCCACTCCATCTGTACGATTCTACAAGTCTACTACAGTTTTTCCTACCTGGATGCTTGAGACTCCCTGGTTCCTTGTTCTTAATGATGTCATCGAGCTGATGGACTAGCAGTAAACTGACCAGAAGTCCCGAATTCTTTAGGACAGTCCTCGAATTTACAGTTTGCGTCCCCAACCCAAAGGCATTAGACGTTTTTTGGGACAGTAAACTAAATTCGAGGACTGTCTTCAAGAAATCGGGATATCTCGACAGCCTAAATTTAGGGTCACTAGTTCCAGGGAAGGAAGAGAGCTACTGCTGTAAGGCAAACACAAGATCCATGTCTCAACGGGATTTGAACCCGGACCCCTCTCGGACGAATAGTCATAAGCCAGCGCTTAGACTACTCCGCCACCCGAGCGGCCTCCTTGGTTCCATTTGTTGTCGTACCCAGTGATACCGTCTAGGAACACTGTTGTATTCATTGTTGTCGTCAAGGATGATATAATCGCTTTTTACTAACCGTAACTGAAGTAGAAAAGCCATACTACAGGCCAGGACTAGCGTCTCGAGGTAGAGACATCCACATGTATCGAGTTATCTCATTGGCAGCAATACAACTGGGACCAACCAATTGGCGAACGGCATCGTAACGGCTTTAACAGTTTGGCGGTAATAATGGTGGATAATGGCTACTGCTACGCTGCGAAGAGGTAAGTTTGAGAGAATAAGTAAGTAGTTTTCTTTAAAACTTCTATCTAGTTAATAATTATATTTGGATGGATACTGCAAACAGGTTAAGTTGTTCGATTTGTACTGTTTCATTCGGGTAGAAATACAATTTGAGCCAGATATACGTCGTCGAAGTCGTGACACAGGTTGTTTACATCTTAGTTAACATTAGTTTCTTCGTTGGCGGTTGTCGATAGTCCTGTACAATTGATATTTTAAGGTGAAATTGGATTTATTTGATGTGCTTTTATGTTTTGCAGCTATTATCCACCATTATTACCGCCAAACTGTTAAAGCCGTTAAGATGCCGTTCGCCAATTGGTTGGTCCTAGTTGTATTGCTGCCAATGAGATAACTCGATACATGTGGATGTCTCTACCTCGAGACGCTAGTCAGGCCAGGTGATTCTACCGTGAATCAACGTTTTGTTTACTAATATCGCTGATCGTGTGTGATGGAGTTGTAGCTTCATAATTGTGTTGTTAATTTAAGAGTTGTTTTTATTTAATTTGGATCCGGATCATTTAACGCACATTCCGTTATTATTGTCGCAAAAATGTTTCAGGGCCAAGCCTTCGTTCCAAGTCGTTTTTCTCAGTTGTATTAATAAACTTCTCATAACATTGAAAGTCACAGTATACAAGAATTGCATGTTCATCCCAGTTTGAGATTCATCTTATTTTGTTCGGCAGCGTGATCCTTGCTAAAATCATCGTGTAAGTGTTGTTTTTGCTTCTGCGTACTTCGCTTGATGGTGGCGCAGGAAAATGTTTCGTCTACCTGCATATTTATCAAAAGTTAAAAACAAAACAGGGCAAGGTGATTTAGAAGGGCAGTGCCGATTTCTTGTGCAGTATGTTTAGTATTATATAAGAAGTTGTAGCTGTAGATCCTTCATTTAGTTATTCAACCTTATCTACAGTAATCCTCCACCATCAGGGCTAGCTAGAAATATCCCCCCCCCCCGGAGCATACACACAGGTGTTCATTGCTCTATAATCAGTATTTATTTTGTTTTATTAAAAATTCAATGATACCGGTAATGTTATACCTTGTGTCAATTTATTATTATTTTTTTTTATTTATTTTTTTTTATTGGAGGTTTAACGACCGACCACCACCGTGAGCAACTCAATGGGCAATCGCCCGTCCCTAATTTAGGGCCACTGGTTCCAGGGAAGGGAGCGAGCCAGGGCAGTAAGACAAACACAACATCCATGCCTCACCAAGATTCGAACCCGGACCCCTTTCAGACAAATGATCAGAAGCTATCGCTTTGACCACTGGGGCGGCCAATTTACTATTTAATGGGCTTCTTTCTCATCGGAAGAAGGATCTATGGTCAGATGGAGGAATTGTATAAACAGTTCCTCCTTCTGATCATAGATCCTTCTTCCCTTGACTTTCAGGAAAACACCATCAGTTGTGAAAATGGGATCTGAATAGCGGGAAACAATGTTTCATTACAAAATCGATAAGGGGAACAGCATCCCCCTAAAGAAGTACACGTGAATAAATGTGGACAATTGTGGAAGGTATTGAATGAATATGGTGTTACTGGGAATCTATTTAACAGTGTAGAAGCCATGTATGCTGACAGTAGAGCTTGTGCCAAAATAGATAATACTGGTTTATGTCTTGGTGATACTCGTGTGCCCAAGAGCAGAATTATTTTCAGTGTTCTGCAACATGACTTCCAAAGATTGTAAATGTTCTGCGGGCAAAGCGCGAAACACTTAGACTAAATTTCATTAAAAAAAGTTAAGTGAATAAATCACAGTAAAACAAACATTAAAAAATTATCGTCATTTGAAACCCCTTGTTAAATATAATAATACATAAATCTGTTACTTAAATCAAATAAATTTATTTAGAACTAGGGTACGTTTTTAGAATTCGATATTCTGTTAATAACTTTTGAAGTTAAATAGTGTGCCATTATTGCACATGAATTATTTACAAAGTGTTTGTGGTAATTTGGTCCATACATTGAAACTAGGGCAGCTTTCAGTATTTTTCAAACTGACTTATGTCCAAACTGTGCTCTGTTTGACATTATGAACAGTCATTTATCATTTGTTCCAATTATAATATCATCTCCATCATTGATATTGGGTCTTTTACTTATACAATATGTCAATTGCTGAAACCCAGGATTTGCAAATTGCCTCTGAGGCAGGCAGAAAAAGAATAAATGCAGGTTACTTAATAATTTTTGGAATCTCTGCTTTCATTTCATTTAGAGCTTGTTTTAAGAGATCTTTAATATGGAAAAAAAGGTTCCACTTGTCCTACTTTCTTACATATTTCTATAGATCCAAGTGACAAAAACAGTGTACTCAAAGAATAAATCTTTTTTTTTCCTTCAGAGTGTGGAACACATAGAAAAACCTTTACAAATTCGATGAAATTGGAAAGATCTTCCAATTCTTTCTTCTGCTCAGAACTGACATGAGTTCTTGGAAATGTTAATTATTCAAAATTCATTAAAATACCTGCTCTTATAATTATGTCAACAATTGCCTCATTTTCAAAATATACATTTTATTATTCAATAGATCAGCTATGTAGCCTGTTATCTATTGAATATCACAACATAAGGGAGCTATGTCAGAGTTATTCTGAGTGGAGTGTAGTTTTTTCGAACTCTTCGCTCAGTCCGATTTCCATTTTCGGAAATTTTTCTTCTATTCTGAAGCGGAAACACAATAATTTATTGAACAAAATCATATTTTACATTAATACTGAACAGGAGGAATCACGAGAAAAAAATTGCGATTACGGGAGAAATCGTCACTCTGTCTAGCTTCCGTTCATTTACAGCCGGACAGCGTACCCTCCCCCTTTCCCAATTCTCTTCGCTCTTGAGAATGACGCAAATGATGACAACAAGGCAAAATTTCCCGAATCCACAAGAGAAACTCGTGCCTAAAGATTACAAGAAATTTTAGCCCTGTCGAATTTACGTTTTCGGAAAATTGTTGCCTACAGTTTCAAGCTGAAATACTAAACATTTATGCAATAGACTGATATCATTGGACAACAATGAAATTGCTTCTGACAGGAAAATGTGCAATTCTGTATTAAATTTAACCCACTGAACACGAATATTGCCATGAAAAACTTTCATTGGCTCTTGTTTCGGAAATACAGCTAATAGAACGTTAAAAATTTGTGAATTTTAGTAAAAAAGTAGGTATAATGAGTAATAATTTTTTTATGTTACATATTAATAAATTTATGATAAATATAATAAATGTTGGTAAATGTATATTAAAATGGTACTGAAATAAAAATATAGTAAGAACATCAGGCTCAAACGGCGTTTTTCGTACTCTTAGGCACCGTCAGACCAGGAAGTATTGCATCATTGGGTGTGAAGTCCGGAGTTCCCGCGACATCCAATGTAGTATTACCTGATGTGATGCAATCCTTTCAGTTTTAACAGCCCAACGGTAAAGAGCTCAGTCCATTTGTTTCTTTTCCTTCATTGGTGAGTGTACTCTTGTGATAGCAGCCTGTTAAAGTGATCCTTGTATTGTGACATTACGTAGCTATGCCACGTGCATGTGTGAATAAGGCGGATAACTTTTGCTATATATGTGGTAAAGTGACATTTGCTGCACAGAAAAAGTCCATCACTCCGGTTGTTAAAAAGGCTTATCATTTGTATTTCGGCTGCAGGATAGGCGACGAGAATAAGGACAGGGCTCCACATGTATGTTGGTGCACGTGTGCAACAAATCTGTCACAGTGGCTTAATGGCAAAAGAAAAACGGTGGGTTTTGCTGTTCCCATGATTTGGAGGGAACCCACAAATCACATAAATGACCGTTATTTCTGTATGGTGCCACCAGTGGCTGAAGGTATCACAAAGAAGAAGAAATGGACTGTAGAATATCTAAATATACCTTCTGCTGTACGACCTGTACCTCATTCTGAAGAACTCCCCTTTCCCAAGCCTCCGACAAATTTTGTTATCGATTTAAATGTGGTCCAGGAAGACGTTTTGTGTAATCCGAAACCGTCAACGTCACGGATTAATGAAAGCGATGACGAATATGCATCTTCTGAGTCTATGCCACATAAAATTACATCAGAGGAACTGAACAACCATGTTCGCGATTTGAATTTAACCAAAGTTAAAGCAGAGCTACTAGCGTCAAGGCTTCATCAATGGAATCTTCTAGAACAAAATGTTCGAGTGAGTTCGTTTCGTATTCGTCACCGACAATTCAAGCAATTCTTCCAAAAAAGTGAAAGCTTTGTGTTCTATTGCAATATTGATGGCCTAATGGAAGGACTAGGAATACAACATGTTGTGCAAGAATGGCGTCCATTTATAGACTCCTCCAAGTTGAGTCTTAAGATGGTTTTACTGCATAACGGGAATCAGCTATTGTCCATTTCAGTTGCACATGAAAGAGATCTACAACAACCTTAAACAGCTGTTGGACAGACTTAATTACAAAACTTATGGTTAGCTTATCTGTGCTGACCTGAAGGTAGTGTCTCTGTTGATGGGCCTTCAGCAGGGATACACAAAGCACTGCTGTTTTCTTTGTCACTGGGATAGCCGAGCTACATGTCTGCACTACCTCGATAGAGACTGGCCTCCTAGGACTCTCTGACACCTGCACAAATGAATGATCAGAACCTGCCACTGACAGATCCTCAGAAAATCTTACTACCCCCTCTGCACATAAAACTCGGTCTTGTAAAGCACATGTGTGCCAACAAATCGCGAACAAGGTTAAAGCCATGGACAAAACTAAACCAGCGTTCAAGTACTTGCATGACAAATTTCCTCGACTGAGCAAAGCAAAAATAAAAGAGGGATTTTTTGTGGGTCCGCAGATCAGACAGCTCTTTTAAGATTCGCAGTTTGAGGACATGCTTCAGTGTGATGAAAGAGAAGTGTGGGATGCCTTTTGTCAAGTATCAACAAACTTCCTGGGGAATTCCAGGGCTGAAAATTACAAAGATCTCATTACCGACCTGCTTACTCTGTATCAAAAATTTGGCTGTAATATGTCTTTAAAACTCCACTTTCTGGATTCTCACCTGCATTTCTTCCCGGATAACTGTGGCAAATTTAGTGATGAGCATGGTGAACGGTTTCATCAAGATATGGCCGTAATGGAGCAACGATACCAGGGAAAGTGGTCCACTTTGGTGCTCGCAGACTACGTTTGGACACTCTTCAGAGATGCCCCTCTGGTGGAATACAACTGAAAGGCAAGAAGTAAAACGTCATGAACTGGTAACTGATTTCTATCTATGCATGAAAAACTCATGTACATATCTCAAAACTACATTTAATACAAATGTAAAAAAAAAAAAAAGAATTACACTATCTATTTTTAATTGTACTATAAGAAATTACACTTACTGTTTTGGATTGTATTTACTTCAAAAGAAGCGTAATGTAATGCATGCAATATATATATATATGAAGACGTACATAAACACTGGTTGCAATTGCTAAGGAACACTTGCATGCTATTTCAATGGGAGAGATTTGGTATAAAGATTGGCAGACTGAAATCAAAATGTCCTAAAAACTGATTTAGAATAATGAATTTCCTCATATACACATGGAAAATTTGTTAGAAACACATATTTGGATTATGATTTTTGATTTTGTTAAGTGTTTGAAGCTCTTTAATTAGCAGCATAAACAAATATTTATAAGGGAAGCGCATCAAGAGTTGCAGGCAAATTATATGCTTCTCTCCCATTGAAATAGGATGTACGTGTTTCTGATCAATGGTCAACCAGTGTACCTGCATATTACAAACAAACCGTAGCCAATTCAACTTATTTATGGTCATATTCTGTTTCAGCAAATCGAATTCATTAAGAAATGACTATTTTTATCTCGGAAGCATGAACTTCATCAAAAATTGTTGTCCAGTGTATTTAGCGGCAATACTAGGCAGAGGCAACTTTGCAAGAAGAAGAAATAACGATTACGAGAAAATTTTTAAGTTTTGAAGAACGGAATAAGGCTGTTCCCAGCAGACGGGGGACCCCCCCCCCTTCACACACTATATTAATCTCCTCTCCTCAAATTCTCTTTAATTTTGTATCGATCCCAAATAATAAAAAACTTGGAAATCCGCTAAAGAATCTCGTGCCTGATTTGTAACAGTTGGCGATATGCAAAATGAATTGTCCAGGCTGCTACATATGGAAGCCGATTCACATGCCCATAGATTATATTCCCGACATGAATGATGTATTTGACTGCATTTTCGTAACTCAGAGAAGGATTTGTTTTTAACGCACATAATATTATGAAATATACGTTTTTAAAGCTCGAGTTTTGTGAGTGGTCAAAAAATATATTTTCTTTTCCTTAAAATTTTCTAAAGCGGGAGACTCCTTTCTGGCAACTTTACTTCGGCGGGAGTTTAACACTTTGGGCAGGAATCCTGCATGCTCTGCTGTTGTTGACTTGAGGTATTTTTTTCCAAGATGGACACCTAACACTCTCCCCAGCAATATGTGGTTTAACACGGCTTGGCTCCTCCCACTTTCACAACATACTAGCGAGGAGGGGGAAAAAGGGTCTTTCAAAAGCCCAGGGTGAAATAATCAGTTACCATCCCAAATGGTAGGCATGGGTGAATGGATGTGTATGGGAAGGTGCTCTGGGCAGACGGCAGGGAGGGTAGACAAAGAGGAGTTACAGGCAGATCGGGGTACGCGAGCGATTGCTGCTCTCACAAATTTAAGGTAAAAAAAAATGTTCTGCAAGGGATTGAAATTTAAGATTTAACAAAATATGTTCTGCAAATAAAAATATCCTACAAGGAAATTGGAATCTAAGATTTAAAAAATATTCCGGAAGACATTGAAATCTAAGATTAAAAAGAAAATGTTCTGCAAGCACTTTGTTCTGCGACACACTTCGCAGTTTTAAGTACTTTCTGCTCCTGGGCTCGTGTGTGCAGTTTGCTGTATGCTGATGACACTGCCCTGTTGGCAGAGAGCAAAAGTAAGTGAGTTGCAGTGTATGTTGTCCGAGATGTACAAAGTTTACATGAGCATAAATAAGGGAAAAACCAAAGTTATGGTTTTTGAGAGAGGAACTGGTAGTACTGAATGTAATATAAGCCAATATGGCACAGTGATTGACCAGGTAAATGAGTTTGTGTATTTAGGAAGCTTGTTTGACAGAGAGAACAAATGGGATGGTGAAATTAGTAGGCAACTGAATTCTTCATTTAAAGCCTTATGGCTGCTTTGGGAGGTTTTCAGTGGAATGATGGGTTCTCAAGAGAGTTCCACTTGGTGGTGTATGAAAGTGTAATCGTTCCTACTCTGATGTATGGCAGTGAAACATGGGTACTATAAAAGAAACATAAGAGTCTTTTGTGTGCTGGAGAAATGCATTACTTATGGGGGGGTCAAGTAACATTCTAATTGTGTGAGGAATGAATATGTGTTGCAGTTGTGTAATGTGAAGCAAAATTATGTTAGCAAGGTGGAGACTAATATTATTAGGTGGTTTGGCCATGTTAAAAGAATGAGTGATGAGATCCTTACTAAGAAAATCTTTTAGCCCAAGTGGCAGGAAGGAATAGGCAGAGGAAGAGCAAGGAAGTCATGGGAGGATGAGATTCAGGAATGTCTGCGTGAGAAAAAGATTATGAGTATGAAGTATAGAAGATCTTGTGTACAGTGTGTGATGGATGTCAATGAAGCCCAAGTTTTATATCAAGATCGCTGTAAATGGAGAAGTTTGACATGGCAACAGTAAGTAAAAATTATCTGGTAGTTTGTATTTCTTTGTGGATCTAACCTCTGAATCTCAGAGAACAGCTTAGTGAATGAAAGTGAAAGATATATGTATATAAGTCTTCCATCAAAAAACATGGGCATCCTCTGTGCAGAATGGAACAGACCCAAAGCGAACAGAGGTGATAAGTAGGCGGACAGCTGGGCTTCCCAACAGTAAATCCCATTTGACGAACATGGGTAAATGTGGTGATATGAGTAACTTCAATCGTTGATGCATTGTCGGCTCAAAACAGAAGGGTTGTTCTATCGCCCAAGTGGTAAGAACTTTAGGGTTCCCGAGGCCAATCATTTCAAGGTTGTACCATGAGTATACCCTTGACAGATGTACCAGTGTCCAGAGAGCAAGCAATGACCAACCACACACCATTGATGTCTGGGGTTGACATACCAGGTTCGTACAGACCTACCATATGACAATGGCGGCACAAATCACATCCATGTTAAATGTCAAAGACCCAAGCAGTATTTGCAAGCAAACGGTACAGTGCATACTGCGTACCCTAGGCTATGGGATCTGACACCCTAATCGTGTGTCACTGTTGACTGCCCATCATTGGAAATTATGCCTCGTCTTGTGCTGAGAACATCAAAACTGGACCTATGCACAGTGGCACTACATCGTGTGGTCAGATGAATCCTGTTTCTTGCTGTACCAAACTGCCGGGAAGGTGCGGATGTGATGTGGACAGCATGAAACCATGCCATGGTGGCTCTGTGATGGTTTGGGGAGCCTTCTCATGGGACACATTAAGTCCATTAGTGTGTCTGGAGAGGTCCTTAACTGCTGTGCACTACTAGCATTTGCTAGCTGATCACGTACATGCTTTCTCATGCCCTTCACACATTCTGTGGCCGATGGTCTGTTTCAGCAGAATAATGCTCCTCCCCACCAGGATGCAACCACCCAGGCATGGTTCTCAGAACACTTATTTGAGGTTGGAACTACCCAGTGACCCCCAAGGTCCCCGAATTTAAACCTGGTGGAAGCTTTTTGGGATGCCATAGTGCAGAACATCAGATCCATTGATCCTGGATCGGCATCTCAGGCAAAGTTCTGGACGATGCTGCAATAGGCATGACTGGTATTACCGCCAGAAACTGTCCGGCATCTGAAGGAGTTGATGCCGTGGCATATACAGGCCATCATTCACGCTAAAAGAGGACCAGCAGACTATTAGGGAGGTAACTGTAATATTTTGTCCATTTAGTGTATATATATATTAATGCTGCTAGACTGTACTCTGGAAAAACCTTTCATCCCTATATGTAATTTTCAGAAAGAAAAAGATGAAATTTTCCTTTCAGTCTGGTTAGCTGTTCTTCCTTTGTGTCTTTCCTCCCATTAAGCTACAGAGAAACTAACTTTTATCTATGTTGCTGGCTAGCTTTGGAATAGAAAACTTGGAGGTGAAAGTATTATGATAATTACTGTTTAAAAGTAGGTAGGAAAATGGTCAATGAATTCTAGATGTTTTCTAGAAATAATTTTTTATTCTCTGACTAGAATGCTGTGTGGTATTATCATTTTCAGTTGAATTGTAATTTTTAAAATTTTTTGATTATATATATTTATATATTCTTCAGTTTAATTATTTTTTTAAATTCATGTGTTTGTGTGTCCAAAAGTGTACCTAGGTTTTAAAACAAGGCATTCCCCAGAGCCAGTTTGCTCATTGTATCATTGCTTCATAATAAGCATTCATACTTGCCTGTTCTTGCTCCTTTGGTTTTCTTCATAATCTTCTTGTTCAATGTTCATGCATTTTTTTTTTTTAATTACAACCTTTCTGATAACAATACACTTCCAACTGAGCATTTTCCTCTCTGTAACATTTACAGAGCTGCCAACTGTTGTGATTTTATCATATTTAGTATGATAAATTATACTGCAGTACGATAATATGATTTTGCCACCAAAAATAAAATTTTATTTTAAAAAGTCACATTGTCCCCCATTTTTTTCCTATTCAGACAGAAGTAGGGGAAAATTTGCGTGTAATCTGTTTTTTCCCCTTCGAAATATTTTTTTTTCTCAGAGAGGTTTTCAATTTCTCTTAACAGATTCCCCTGCCTCTAGTTTCCCAATGGAAATAAAGTAAGTCGAGTCGAGAGCAATCGGCAACCAATGAACAAATCCTACTCGTTTCGTATAACGTTCAAGACTGATTCGTATTTTTGACTCTTCGTCATACTTAAAGCAGCTGATTGGTTGGCGCTAGAATGCGTACGAGTGTCTGTTTATTCAAAGCAGCCTCCCTCCTGTTACACCTGCAACTATCGAGAATTTATATAGCTACATCATCAAGAATTTATGTAACTGAAATAGGTGTAAAAAATTATCACTACGCGTTATGTTACGATTTTTGGTTCTGAGAGGTTGGCAGGTCTGCAGTTAATTTTTTCTTTCCCAGATCCAGTCATTTTTGCCAAGTCTCACATTATGTAGTGATGGGAAATGATAGGCATATGGAAATGAATGGAATAGTAATGAGTGTATTTCTGGTGATGGTATTCAGAAGTGACAAGACAAAAGAACTTAGGGTATGAGCAGATATTCAGAGGTGAGCATCTTAATAAGCATGTAGGACAAAGTAATAAAGACAAATCAAGTGAGTGGGAAAAAAATTATTTGCAGTAGGAATAGGGACTGGACAAGTTAATGCCTTTTGCCAAGGTGCCTATTATGACTTTAGTTAACACTATTCCTTGTAAAGTTAAAGGAATCTGGTATGAAGGTGGAGGAGAGATATCACCAATAAATAACCTATTGACTGCTGCTTTTAAGGTTCACTTGGTACATGACTTGGCTGCTTATAAGACTCAAAACCAAAAATTCCAATGTGAATTGAGCTTTTACTTGTCAAAACTGCCTCTTACAAGCAGCATTTAAGCAGGGGTGTTTCTCATGTAGCGATTTGGCTACTTTGCCAGCCAAAGTTGCAGTGAAATGCTATGTAGATTAGCAAAAGGTTGTATTTTTGTTTCTTTCTTTTCTACTTTTTTTGTTGTTGTTGTTGTTGTTTCTGTACATATTTTGAAAACAAATGCACAATACATTGTTCAAATTAAATTTTGGTAGCTTTAAATGGAATGTAAGATTAAAACAGGATTTTTCACTACTGATTTTAATGGGAAGAAATTTATGTTTACTCTTTGATATAGTAAGTAAACTTATGTACATCATATTTCTAGTGAATATGTTCATGTGCATCACATTTCTGGTATTTCTGTTGCTAAATGTTATACATCAAATTCCAGTTAATTATAACAGTAATTATATTGGACAAATGTCTCAAAAATTGGGAATCATGATTTAGGAACATCAAATGGCTATTAATAACAAAAATCAAAATAATGTATTAGCAAATCATATGGAATTGTACAAATCTGAACCTTTATGGGGAAAATTTTAAATTTTGGACTATGAATCTCATAAAAGCAAGAGACTAATTAAAGAAAGTTATTATAACAAAAAGCAGTGCCATGAATAAGCCTTCAGAACTAATAAGTGGTGTTTTAAACAACTTAATTACAACAACAACAGAATTACAAAATATACAATAGAAACATTTCAGTTTAATAACTGGCAACAGTATGAGGAACCTAACAACAAAATTCAAATTAAACAAAACTTTTGATACTCCTTCTATACATTGAGAACAAGCCTTGACTAAAATCTAAAGGCCAGAAACATCTGTAAAAAAACAAAGGAACTCTGAGTAAAGGTAGATTAAATAAAAATTCTTCAACTGAAACTAGAATTTAAATAAATTTCATTTCAATTTTCTTGTTGCTCAGTAATTGTTACACGAGCGCAGGTAGAAGCCCTACTGAGAAGAAAAACTTTTCTACTTTCACTTTACCTTAAGATTTTCTTTTACAGAACAGAGCAGTGTGTTTGGAAAATCCCGTAGGTATAATGAAAGTATGAAAATTTTCCTTTCCCCTAATACTGTAATGCAGACTCATCCATCAAATTCCTATTATTTGGAAATCCACTTTAAAATCTGGCAATATATGATTCACCATATTTTAATGCCTGATGTTATTTCATTCATTTCATGACTAACGAAAGTAGACGTAACTATCAAAGCATCCCAATTTCACAATTGTATTTCCTTTTTCATGATTTCTTTAGGAATAATGCAATGTATTTGTCAGTTGTTATTATGTTATGTGGATTTCTGCCATTCCTTTTCATTATGATCTAACCACTTGAATAGAAACCCCAACCTACAGCTTTTGTGATGGGAACAAGTTAGTGCCAAAGAATTTACAGCCAAGCAAAAAAGCCAGTTGTCCACATACTTTGTGATTTCATGGGATAAAAATTCAGGACTGTATGCAAAGTTCAGTGTAACCTGAGAGGTTCTTTATCTTATTTGTTTTGCAATGATCACTTGCACCTGCACCCCACTGCTACTCCTTCTCCCAGGTCATGTGGAAAACCATCACCCCCACAGGATAATTGCTGTTCTGCTCAACATGTAGCCAACGTGCATAGACAATTGTCTGCTGCCTGCACAGTAGGGATGTCACCAAGGGGGTGTCAGCCCACCCTGCCAATTCAAGATGTGCCATTTTTCACTTTTTTAACTTTAAAATATAATCTGGGCTTCGTCAAGTAATAATGAGTCTTGTGTTTTTTGTCATGTAGCCCGTCTTTTTTTCCGCTAGGAAGTGTGTTCTTTACTTCTCCATAGAAAGGTTATGAAAATTGCATCCAAGGGCCATGGAAATTCAGTTGTTCTCCACTCTTCCAAAACTCATTTTAAGCCTTTTTTTCATGTTAGTATGGCCATGGGCTAATGAGGTATTTAAAAATTCACTGAGAGAAGTCATTACTATAATTTCCCTGTTGTTTGTTTGTGCTACTAAGTAGAGGATTACAATATGGAAAGTGGGGTGTAAAGCTGTACCAGCACTCTTAAGCCTACTTTGTGGCAGTGAGGGAACAGGACGTGGCAGACGACTGTTTTGGAAGAGATGATTGCAAGACAAGGTTGCTGGCTTGAAGGAAGGGAGTTAAGGAGAGGAAAGGTAGTGTGTTTGTGTATCCTTATTTCCCCTCAACTTTAATCCACAAAAACATTTGCTTTCAGAGCCTTTTCTTAAGCATAGAATTTTCTTTTAATCAGTGTGCAGTGGTGGTAGCAGTGTGCCATATTTGTTATACAGGTATGTAACTCTTACGGTTTTTCTAATTTTATTAAAAAATAAATGAATGAAACATTAACAACACCAGCAAAAAAAAACCCTCTAACTTTGGATTGTTTTGTATTCTAAAAAGTTCAAAAACTTCAAGATGTTTCCAAAATTAATGAGTATGTATCTGAAGGGGAAAGGGATTGCACAAATTCCTTTGCTGCCTGTAGTAAAAGAAAAAAAAATTCAGTGTTTCGTAAATAAAATTGTTATGAACTTGCCCCAGCAAAAATAATACTCGCCTATCCTGATTTCAAAGTCTAGCAACATCACTGCTGTACAGAAGTAACATTCATGGACATATGGTTGGTTCACTGCAAGCTGTAAAGTGATGTACATTATCCTAGGCAGATTTTCCATCCCACTTGTTTCAAGATGTAAGTTCTTTTAAGTGCTGAATAGGTTCTTTTAACTAGTTACACAAGTTGTGAAAAATCTTCAGCATCTGCATTTTGGTGACTCAGTCATGGCTTTTTGTCACAAAATTATCATCTTTGTTGTGATTTTACAAAAAAGGTAGTGACAGCTTAAACCTTGCTTATGAGTCATTTTTGTCAGATGTAAGGTTCAGCAGACAGATCATTTACTGTTAACATTTGGCTTTTCTACTGCATGCATTTGTCTACGTGTAGAATTTATTTTTTTTAAGAACAGAAGTTTTTGTAGCACATTAAATGAATTTTCACCCAAAGACTAGTATTTTTAACTTAAAAATTATCTCATTTAGAGATCTTTACTTCTGATGGGCATCCACATTTATATATAACCTTGAAATACTTTGTTCCCTTCTTGTCTTACTTTAATCATACTATCTGTGAATCACACTAAATTTAAAAGATAAGGAAAGAGTGGCTGGTTGGTATAGAATTGGTCTAACATCCATAGCAAATCATTCTTCCACTAATACAAGAAACAGAATGACATCTCATTATTTCCTGGGATGGTATGATAAATGCAAGAGATCTAGTCATGAGTCACTTTTATGTCTACTCTTGGGAGAGATCAGGAATTTTCTTACATCATATTACCATAAAAGTTGTTTTCTACGGTCAGCTCAGAAAACATTTCATAGCGAGGAGGCATTTGAAGATGTTAAGGAAAACCTTAAATTTGTCAGATATGCAATTGATTTTAAAATATAAAAATTTACTTCAAGAATGCATTCAGAGACATGGTGCTTTGAAACTGGATCTTCCACAAACCACATTAAGCAAAATTTCAAAAGCAAGAAATGAAATCATTACTTAGGTTGGAATAAATGGAAATCTGAAAAGAAAAAATGCAAAAAGAAATGTGCTGATGTTGAAAACCCTTTTACAATGGCTTACGAAAATGAGACTTATGAATGCCTAAGAGCAGGGGTTTTATGTAGCTGGTTTGGTCCAATTTGCACAAACTGGTTTTTTTTGTTGTTGTTTTTTTTCAAATCCAGATGATTTGCCAGAACCGTTTCTTAAATGAAATAAATTTAGGTTGTACATTAGCACACAATAGTTACATAAAGAAGTAATAGAAACACAGAAGCAGTTTTGACCTGACTGGGGCCTTGATCACCTGTAAACAAACAGGGTGAGACTGGTTGACTGATTTTCATTTCCAAGTTCCTCATATCAGTTGTTGCCAAACAATAGGAGTGATTTCCAAATGATGGTGATAAAATAAAGCCTGTCTGTATTGCAGTTTGAAGAGGTAGATATTTCAATGCACTCGTGAAAATGTAAAGCCCTCTTGTTGACAAAAGGAGCATTTTTTTTTTTTTTTCAGTATTTTTCCAGATGCAGTACTGAAGTATCTGAGAGGGTCAACAAAGCCAAGTTTAGTTTTGAGCTCCAGACAGGGCCTGATTGGTAGATCTAATTCTTCCTTGGATTTTCTGGCTCATATGTGGATGCATGGGATTCACTAGAGAGCAAATGGTACCAGAAAAAAGTGCATGTATATGCAATTTCTGTACTTTTTTGTATATATATAACTCTCCACATTATAGAAGTGTAAGACATGGAGAAATTTGATATGAAAGTTGGAGTGGATCAATGATCTGCATTAAGCCATTAATATAATATTTCTGATTGGGCCACAATAAGAGTGATGAAAGAGACATCACAGAGCATTATGTTTGTAACATAATGTTCTAGTCCCTTTTCATAAATCCTCCTTCAACATGATCAATTCTACAAGAAGTTATAAATTGTAATGTTTTTTCCCCTTCTCTAATCCTCTACTTGGGTTCAGCTTTTTCTTTCCAATGTAATTGGGCAAATCTGGCATTCTTTCCAACTTAATTGGGCATTCTTTCCAACTTGATTGGGCAAATAGGACATTCTTTCCAACTTAATTGCGCATCTTCTGCTGATGATTAGAGCTCACACTTACACTTCTCTCCATAAGCAGCAGCCAAAACTCCAGGTCATAAAGCAAGAACCATTGGATTCCCACCAAAAGAACTGTTTTTGCTCTCACACAAAATGTCATAAAACTGCCACATTTGTATGTGCAAATCAGCAAAGAGCATGTAAGATTCAGCTTTTTTCTGAAAAACAATAAATGTGAGGATGTTGAACACCATCACTCTCTGTTGCATTTTTATAACAGCATTGAGGGGTCAGTGTTCCATCAAACACAACCATCAAATGCCTAGAGGAGTACACTTAGCTAAAATCTCCCTAACACAATTCTTTTTTATTGCTGTTGTTGTTAATGTTGGCAGTTAACTTCTTGGAAGTTGTGTAATTGCAACTTGAGTCACTCACCGAGAGGTGAACCTTGTTTTAGCCTTCAGTAGAACTTTGCCTCCATTTATTTTTATATTATTTCGAATTTCAATTTTTTCTGAAACTTCCTTGCTCCTCTACCAGAGCAACAACAAGCCCTATGGCCATATGACAAAGAATTATTGGCACAATCATTCCTACTGAATCACCTTGAGAAATCAAAGCTCTTTTTAAGTTACCCATCATTCAAGCTGTATCATTTGCTTGCAAATTAAAAAGGAAGTTTAATATAAAACTTCTATATAAATGAACAAAGTAAATCATGCATACTCATAATGAAATATCAACAGAATTTTCATAACCATCAAAAACAAAAGTTTAGAATATTTATAGTGCCACTTGCTTGCATGATGAGTGGAGGTGGTTGAGCACTTTCTTTTATTGAATCTGTCACTTTGTTTTATTTGTAAAACATTGCATTCACATGATTTCTTTCTTTTTTTTTTTTTTTTTTTTGTAGCGCATAACATTTTAAAACCAATTTCAAGTTACAGGGCATATTGCTATGCAATTTCTATCGTTTAGCACTTTAAAACATATCAGTTCAATTTTAAAATTCATTTATTTTTTTAGTGGAATTTGAAGCTGAACTTATACACTGAGGAGCCATTACACTATGATGACCTACCTAATAAGCTATAGGACCCCGTTTAGCCTGCAAAACAGTTGCCACTTGGTGAGGCATCGATTCGATGAGGTGACGATAGGTATCCTGGGGTATCTGCTACCATAATGTCAACAGCAGGTCCTCCACTTCCTGTACATTTCGGGGTGGTAGTGATTTAGTGCGAACCCACTTTTTCAAGTCGAACCACAAATGTTCGATTGGGTTCATGTCAGATGAATTTGGAGTCCAGGGCATTAACACAGAAAGTCACCATCATGTTCCTCAAACCACTTCTTGACGATTCTGGCAGTGTGGCATGGCACATTATCCTGTTGGTAATGGCCATCACCAGCAGGGAACACAATTGCCACGAATGGGTGAACTGGGGCCGCAACAATGTTCAGATACCTGACAGCTGTCAGGGATTGTGCTGTTGGGATAATGGGGCCTAAAGTGTCCCAAAAAAACCATCGCCCACAGCACAACACCGCAGCTGCCTGCCTGTTTCCGCCCAACAGTGCATCCAGGTGCCATAGCCTCATGTTGGTAATCAGCATATCCACACTCGCCCGTCTACATGAAGCACCAAGAATCTTGATTCATCAGACCAGGCCACTTTCTTCCAGTCATCCACAGTTCAATCTCGATGATCTTGGGCCCATTTTATGCATTGTTGGCAATGACGTGCAGTGATCATGGGGACCCGGCTAAGTCTTTGGCTACACAAGCCCATGCGCAGAAGGCTGCGATGAACTGTGTGCTGTGACACATTGCCCTGATCTTTACTGTTGTTGCTGTGGGTGATTTGTCACACTATAGCCCTACAGTTGCTGTGAACAATGCGCTCCCCTTTTGTCATCAATGAGCTGTAGACAGCACACAGCGGGACGGTTCATCGTTTGGCCATCTGTGCACCACTTTTGATACATACTCACTACAGCGGCACGTGAACAACCCACAAGCCCCACCGTTTAGGAGATCGTAGCTCCGAGACACTGTGCCATCACAATTTGTCCTTTATCAAACTCCGATAAATCAGCAGCTTTTCCCATTCAGACTCCGAACACTCTACTAACCGAAAGCCGGTCCTTTGGTTGTATATATACTGCTCTGTGAACTTCACCTGCGCCACCGTTCGGTCTCCAGGAGCACTCATTTCTCTAGGCTAGGGTTGGTCATAATGTGATGGCTCATCAGTGTATATTAATATATTAATTTTTTTTTACCCATCTGTTGAGTGAAAATTTAATGTGACATGCATGAGATTAACTATAAAACCCTGTGTTTCATTCATTTTTCACTTCTAGAAATATTTAAATTGTATTATATACATGGACACCCATACAGGAAGAGGGAGCATTTGCCCTCCCTGGAAATCAGACCCTGCTCTTTCTGTTCTTGGAAGGTACTACAGAGGTTTTGGCAATAACAGAAATTCTGATTGCTCATTTTCCAACAGAACTTCTAGATGCATGTTTACGTGGGGGCGGGGGAGTGCATTGGAAATTTCCAGTAGAAAAAGCGAAAATTCACAGTGCTAAGTAATAATGAAATTTTCCATTGCATGTTGGAGAATATTGTACAAATGTACAGCATGGGAAGTATGAAAGGCAAAGAAATGAAAAGCATATCCTCTGCAGCAGATATTCACTACTGGACAAGAGTTTTCCCTGAAATCTGTCTTGAGGGTATTTTTTCATTCTTGATGCTCACTTAAGTAGTCTCTGGAGTTTCGTGGCAATGTGACACAAATGGCCAAAATTATTTTAAAAAAAAAAGACAAAGGAATTTCTTTATTAACATTATACAGCATTTAGATATGTTGTCTAATTTCATTTATCCATCCATTTCATGTAGTTTTTGCGATCTTCTGGTTCCCAACTAAATTTGCGTGTTGAGTGTGGTAAGAATGGGTTGAATAAAAAGAAGGCACAGGAAAATTTGCATATATGGTGTTTGTATATGTTATTAGTAATTAGAATTTCTGTTTGCCCCCTCCTGAAAACTATGCTATGGGTGCTCATGATTATATAGTGATATTTCGAATATTCAAGTGTATTACACCTGTCAAAATTACTTATAATAAAGTATACATACTAAGAATCAGCAGCTTTCTTTTTCTTTTAAATTATGTCGTGCTTTTTTTACTTTACATTTTAGTAACAAGAAATGATGGCAGAAGTCATGTTGCCTAAAACAAAATCTTCTGAAGGTGATAATAGAAATGGAAATTGTGAGAATTCGGTCATAGAGGTAAGGGTTATATTTTGAGACATTCAGGTGTGGTTGTGATATAATTCTACTTTTAATGCATACAATCTTCATTTTGTTTCATCATTTACTTCCATCACCTGCCATCATACTGCAAGTTTTGTCCTTTTGATGGAAATTATTTGGGATTAAACCTGGAACCACTGGTTTTAATTTTTCAACATTTATGTTCACTTGGAATTCTTTAAAGTCCTGTGCTTAATGTGTGTGTGCTGCAAGCCACAAACACACTTTAAAGTAACAGGGCAACCTTTTATGAGCACTTTGCCAAAGTTATGCTATTAAATGACCTAGCATGTGTCATTTTTTCAATTGTGCCCACATATAATTTTCTGAGATTCAATGGAAAATGACAAATAAATAGGTATTCAAATGAAGGATAAATGTAATATTGTAGGACACACGTACCAATCACTTGCACAATGCATTGTGCATTTAAGTACCACCACAATTCTGTGTATTTGCTGTGTAAATTAACACTTTTAAATCAGATTTAATAATTAATAAAGAAGGAATATTTAATAAATTGAATTTTATTTTATTGCTAATAATAAAAAATACAAATAAGCTATGTATTTTGAAGGAAATTCCGTTTCGAAGATAATTACACTGCTGGCCACCCAAAATGCAACACCAAGAAGGACATGAGATAGCCAAGCCAGATTTACTGGACACATAACAACAGATACAAAGATGAAACGATTGAGCTTACAGGCCCATGCAACTTGCTTGCGGAACACGCAAACATCAATAGTTCGTGTGGCCCCCATGGTTGGCAATAATGGCCGCTACACGCCGCAGCATCGAACGAAAGAGGCTTTGGATGTGGGCTTGGGGTATGTCAGTCCAGGTTGCTTCCACGCGTTGCCACAGTTCATCAGGCGTAGCCGCGGGTGGTGCTTGCCGGGCCACTCGGTGGCCGATCAGCAACCAGACATGTTCGATGGGCGACATATCGGGAGAACAGGCCGGCCACGGCAGCAGTGACACCTGGTGGGCTGTAAAAAATTGTTGCACGATGCGTGCCACATGTGGGCGCGCATTGTCTTGTTGAAACGTGGCTGCTAGCAGGTCCTACTGGTAAGGGAGGACTACAGGCTCCAAAACGTCAGAGATGTAGTGGTGGCTGTTGAGTGTACCGGCGATGCGTACCAGAGGAGTGCAGGTGTCATATCCAATTGCGCCCCTAACCATAACGCCAGGCAACGGACCAGTATGGTGATGCATAATGCAGGCGTCATACAGTCTCTCGCCGCGGTGCCACCACACATGGATCCGACCATCGTGGTGTTGCAGGCAGAAGCGAGATTCGTCGGAGAAGACAATGTAGTGCCATTCCGTTGTCCAGGAGCGGTGTTTAACGGCCCACTGTCGCCGCACTTGTTGGTGGTGTAATGTCAATAGTAATCGGAGCAATGGGCGCGTTTGACAAGTCCCCGCTCCTGCAGATGACGTCGAACGGTACGTGCTGACACTGGTTGTTGCGCAACACACCCTAATTTCTGCAATAACGTTCATGATGTGACGGTGAGAGCCGTCAATGCCCGCCACACAACATGCCGGTCCTCTCGTTCGTTGGTGTGCCGTTGCTGCGGCAATCGCTCACCTCGGTCCGTCCGTCCCTCCTGCACCCACCGAATCCATGCTCGCCTCACTGTGGCTGGATATCGTCCCACACGGGCGCCAATGTCTCGGTACGATAAACCGCTGTCGCGATAAGCCACTATTCGTCCTCTGTCGAACTCTGAAACGTGCTGGAATGACTGCCGTATTCTGTGACGAGGCATCAGGAAGCTTCCCACGCACAGGTCCGGCAGCACAACACACTTCCACTACTTACACCCCGCCTTCTGTGCACCCTTCTTATAGTGCTTCTCGGTGGCGTGCCAGGCGCACATGATTTGCATATGCCCTGCAATGCTAATCGTTTGCATGTCCTCTCGTGGGCGACGCATGCTGCGAATTTCAGGCCAATCGGATGCTTCCTTCTTGGTGTTGCATTTTGGATGGCCAGCAGTGTAGTATAATATGAAAGTACAATAAAGTAGCCATATTAATTTATCTTTGCCTTTCAGTGAGGGTATTTGAATTATATTCACATTGATGTAAATGTTTATAACATTAATGATAGCAATTCAAATGAATGACAAACAGCATGCTTATATATATAATTGTAGTGGGATCTTTGTACTTGCTTAGTTCCTCTATATCAGGAACACATTTCAGAACTTTATGTTTCACACAGATTTCTGAATGTGCAGCCGTCAGGTGGCTTCAATGTGGATTCAAAACTGTTTTCATATGTGAAAATATTTGCTTACGGGTGTTTGGCAATCCAAAAGCTGAGAAGCAACGCAAATAACGCTCTTTCTTTTCCGCCTTCCGCAGGGTCACTCCCAACCTCAGATTCAGCCATGACGAACCTCTTTTGCATGTGTAGTAGACTTATTTCAAAGAAAAAAAATGTGATGCATAAAAATAAATGCCTGAAAAAATATTAGGATTTACATTGCTTTTTATTTTATTTCTTTAAAGTTCTGTTGTGCCAGAATTTGCCATGTACCATAGGTTACCGACCCCTATACTAAATCATCAGCATACAGTAAGCTGTTATTATCAGAACCACCTACATCAGCATCTGCCTTTAAACAATTTATCCATATAAATGGAATGCAGCAGTGCTGATAAATTGCTCTTGTGTTCCACTTCAAAAATTGTCTTCAAAAAGCTGACAACCACAGAAGTTTCCACTCATTCGTTGTGCTTAGTTTACTGTTCCAATTCTTTCCCTGTTGTGTCAGGTACCTTTGAGAACATAAAATGAATGTTAACACAGCCATCAGTCCATGTTGTGGTTTAAATGTATATCACCCAACTAGAATTGATAGTGTTACTGAGCCCCCTGCATCAGTAGTATAATTCATTTTTGCAATTTTATTGTAAAGTGCTAAGTAATATTGAATTTTGATTCCTGTTCTTCATGTATAGAATGTATTTTCAAGACTTTTGAAGCCCATTGGTATTTGGAAATTATACTGTGAAGCTGAAGTTGTTGAATATTTGGCCACGTTTGCTGTTTTCTCAGCAGTAAACAGGCAGACTTATTGCATTCCTGGTCATATGAGGTGTTCACATTTATTTAATTCATGCATTAAACACTTTTTCAGTTGTTCTGTCATGGTCAGAGTAGAATTCAGTGGAGTAGGGGACATCTTCAGAGTTCATAGATGTGATTAAAACTATTTCAGCTAATCAAATGTTAATATTATGATCCACCATAAGCTGTCTTTGTATAATCAAAAGCAAATAATCATCTACTTAGTGCTGTGCTCTACATGCTGGTGATTGCAGATTCCATACCAGCAATGTAGAAGGAACGTAATTCACCCTTCAGCAGTACAATCACAACTACTTGTATTTAGAATGTAATAAAGATATAGCTTATGCTTGTGAAATATCATTAGAAAGGACAGGTAGTCAAGTGATAAGCAGGATATGTAACATAATACTTTCTCTCCCAGTCATTTCCTGTGAGTAACGATTTAATCAACTTGTGCATATCTCTTAACTCAGCTGAATTCTTCCCCATGGGTGTAGTGACTCTTTCCCTTACTAACCTCCCAGAAAGAAGAAGAAACCTTCCCACATTCCACCATTCAGCAATAAGTTTTTTGTGACACTAAAACAGAAGCTGCTTGAAAATCAAATGAAAGGTAATATTAAATAGTGAAAGCCATTTTCTCTGATGGTATGACTTTACAGCAGTTAGATAACTCCTTAGCAAGTACCAAAGGCAGCAAAATTGTCATTTTCTTGCCACATTGACACTTTTCTTATCTGCCTGGTCCAAATCACTTCTATGTGCAGATTTAGCTTATTACCATATTTTTCAGCTTATAAGTCGATGAGGAGTATACGTCAAATGGGTTAAATTTTTCAATTTCCTTGTCTTCATCCGTAGATAAGTCATTCCTGAGTATAAGATGAGGCTAGAACAAATGCAGTTCGTGCTCCACAAGTCTGTAACTATACAATGTATTTTTAATGTGTCAGTAAATACAAAAAGAAGATAAAATAAATTTTTTTCTTTTCAACAAAAAGTTGAATTTGTTTATTACTTTTTTTTTTTTTTTTTTTACAAACTGATGCTACCCATGTTCCTTCTCCCTCCAATCGACCAGTTGGAGAATTCCCATGTAAAGATGAAAAAAAAAAAAAAAAATACTGGGTAGGTAGTGTCAGGGTCACTACCGCTGAGGTTTTTGGTGGAAAACGTCTTACCCAGGCAGTGTTGTCAGGGCGGGGTGTTTGTAGGGTTCATAAGAAAGAAATGAGCGCAACGAACTTGCATGTCTTTCATTTTATTTATTTCTCACAATGCTGACTAATTTGTAAAGTTTTGTTGAAGACATGACAATGGTATGAGTAGTACAATATGTAAGACTTACATGCTACACTTATATCTCTAGAAAACATTAAGTCTTGTAGTATTCTTAAAAGCTGTGAAGTCAGTTGGATCCATGGCCAACACCAATCTGAACTTGTCATTCAGAAACTGTTTCAGATGATCGTTCGATGGCTCAATGTTAAAGTCCCCAGTGAGCAGAAGTGGTATGTTGGGATCGCAGGGCCAGTCTCTAACTATTGTTCTGACATACTCTGTGTAGTAAAGCATTAGTTGAAAGAGAAACATCTTGATGTAGTTGAGTGGTGTCTGTGGATGAATATAGACTGACACTAGAACGAATTTGAATTGGTTGGATATCTCGACTTCCACTAGTACGCCTTCGCCAACATGAATATCCTGTAGACAATTGAATCCAGAACACTTGGGTATTGGCTGTCGTGGAAAGGGTCTAGCGACATGAGCCCTGCACGTTTTCTGATTCCTGAAGACTGCCGTGCCACCGTAGAGTCCACTATGCTTCTTCTTGCCAGTGCCACAACTCGTACTGGTCTGTTGGTCGTCGTCATTGTCGTGTCTATCACACTCTTTGGACTCAATGTGTTTGAAGCCGGGTATGTCGACGGTTTTTGTCTTTATCCATCCAAGTCTCCGTGAGTGCCAAGTAGTCGGAGCGTGAAGTGACTGGGTCGCTGCTCAAGTCCAAGTTGTGTGCCACCAAACTTTGAATGTTAAACGGGCGCACTGTGAAAGACTCTCTTTTGTCGTCGTCAGTAGCGTTGTTGTATTGATTGAATCCACAGAATTTTTCAACGTCTGTTGTTACCATGTACAGACGATATCTCTCAAGGCACAAGTATTTGTCGGTCATCTCCTTAAGATCTGGCTCGTTGCTGCCTTTGCCATGATAGAAGTTGAAGTCATTGTTTGCATTAGTCAAGTACAATCCGTCGATGCTGGTCACTCAGCTCAGGCCTACGTAGACCAAAGACTTCTGTTAGCTCTTGTCATAATCATATACTATTCTGTTGAATGTACCGCCCTGGGACTTGTGAACGGACAGAGCACACGCCAACACAACTGGGAATTGCGTGCGCTTACACTTAACTTAGCCACAGAGCGAAATGTTACAAGTACGCCTGTTCACCGGTCTCCAACTCAGATCCAATACACCACGCTTGGAGAGTACGTGTGGCTTTGATTTTATATGCTGTTTAGCTCCCACATTCTCGCTCTCAAAGTGAAACCAAAGACAAATCGGTGCATGGTCATTTTGCTGGCTAGGCACAACAGCGCAATTGGCATATATTTCAAAATGCCAATTGCGCTGTTGACTAATCCATCCTCGACATCTATATTTCTGGTGATCCTGTACGGATAGCCGGTGACGAGACGCACACAAGTAAGGCAAGCCATCTGTTTCCATCACATTATACTTGTGCAGGCGGGTTCAACTTGTTACCATAAAACGACTTTTCAAAGGGCTTCGTCGCCAGACGTCAGTGGGTTATAAACGCTAAATCTCAATTCTCAAACGTCTCATCTGCTTGTATTTCGTCGCATTCCATCGGTTCTATCTCACTGTCGACATTCATTGCCTTTGAACTAGCGTTAGGCGTTGCGGCATCTTCTCGACTGGTACTCGCCTCAACTTGTTGACGCTGCCTCATCCTCTGCATTCGTTCTACTGCTGTCATAGGGGCTTTTTGGGATACCTCATTTATTCTTCTTTCACTTTGTAAGTGTTTACGATAGGCATTTACCTTCTTGTTTTGAAGATATTTCGACATTTTTGAAATTTTAACAAAAATGTATCCAAGTTCAACACTTTGTCACTATATATTTTTTCAAGTTCTTTCACTATTGTCACTATGAGTATTTTATTTTATAGTACTCGTCGAGCTCTGTTAAACGACACCTCAAATAACGTCCTACATGTATGCGTTCCTGAGCTATACTAATTTTGCCACGCTACGAACCGGTAATTTTCCACTCCAGCTTGGCAACCATCTTGTGGTGGCATGTGAGTCACGCGATCAAGGCTAATGTTGCATGACATTCTTTCATCCTTACTCTTTTAAACTGTGTATTGCTCATTTCGATATGTGTTATAGTTTTAAAGTTATTAAGATTTGTCTTGTACACAAAATCGTAACATCGACTTTCGCATAGTTTCCCCCCATACTTCACCCGCAGGGTAAGACGTTTTCCGTCAAAAAATATCTGCTTGAATCAGGGATACATTTCCTGAAGAAGTTGCTGAGAATTTTTCTATGTCTGCTAGGAAAATGAAGTACTTTATAACAGATGGTCTTTTACCATATTTCAAGGAAGATTGTTAATGATGTACTGTAGTCACCTTGCTATACCATCCAGTATGATGAAGCCACTAATGGCCGCCCCGGTGGCGCAGTGGTCTAAGCGATGGCCTCTGATCATTCGTCCGAACGGGGTCCGGGTTCGAATCCCGGTGAGGCATGGATGTTGTGTTTGTCTTACGGCACTGGCTCTCTTCCTTCCCTGGAACCAGTGACCCTAAATTAGGGACGGGCGACTGCTTATAGCCCATTGAGTTGCTCACGGTGGTCGTTAAACCTCCAAAAAAAAAAAAAAAAAAAGAAGCCACTAATGATGCTAGAAAAATAGAGCTCCAATTACTAGATCACTACATTGCTGCCTACAAATATATTGTCACTACTACTCCTATCTCTAACGATATTTTGAAGTTCTTGACTTGTCTTCATCCTGACAATTTGAAGTCAAACGATAGTAGCATGTACATCACCAATTTGGGAAACCTCTTACCAATCAATGTTGATCCTGAGATACTGCTTGATGAATGGAAATTGTTGCAGGTAGAAGAAAAAATCTCAACATTGAAAAGAGATCAATGCATTGACCACTACTGGAGACAATTTTTCTCAAAGTATCAAAGCATGGGTAAAGTAGTGAAGGCATGTTTGTCTTTAAGTCACAGCAGTGCAGATGTTGAGTGAGGGTTTTCTTTTTCTAGTGATTTGCTGGCAGAAGATTGTGCTGCAATGAGTTCAAGAATACTAGATGCAAAGTTGACCCTCTTGTCATGTATGAAGAAATATAGGAACAAACCAGAGCTGGTACCTATAACCATTGAGCTTCTCAAACAAGCAAGGTATGTTAGTCATAATTATAAGACATACTTGGAAAAGTAAAAGACAGGAAAAGCAGAAAAAGAGGAAAAGAAAAAACTGGAAGATATAGAGAAACTGGCCAAAGAACAAGCAAAGAAGTAACTTGAAGAAGAGAAAACTGGGATTCAGGAAATGGAAAAGGATCTTCAAAAGAAAAAGAGAGAGGAAGCTGTGCAAAGGAAAGCAGAAGACTTTTAGTCTGAAGCAGCTAAACAAATTAAAACTACCATTAGACACAATGATGCTTAAAGGGATGAGAAAGGTGCAGAAAGACTTGAAAGAAGAGAAGAAAGAGACTGAGAAGCTTCAAACTAAAATTGACAAAAAGAAAACAAGCCACATCACCCAGTTCCTTGTGAAGAAAGACAAATAGAAGAAACAAACGTGATCAGTTTGTGAAACATTAAAATTTAAATTGAGGACTTTTTTTTTTTTTGCTTTTTGTCAAAAGCCTTTGTATGAATAATTTTTGTATTAGTAATTAGTAGCCTTTTTGTATCAGCCCTTAACATCCTAAACAAGAAAGTTGTCACCGAATTTTCGGGTGTAATAAGCACGTCTTTTGAATCCGTTCTGACGCAAATTAAATTTATCAAAGCTATTCAAAGTCATTGGAACCGGTATGGAAAACAATAGATCTGACCAAAGAAAGAAGATTTTCAATCGAGTTTTTAATCCCTCAGATATTGCTGTAAATGGAATCATGAGCTTACGAACTCTTAGAAACAGAGATATCGACAAAAATAAGATGTGACTTTACGTCCCCTGGTGGGAAAACCATGCATTATTTTAGGAAGAAAGTATTCTCGAAAGGTTTATCCGTATAAGTGGTATCGGTCGAAGAAAAAAAAATTAGTCGAGTTTTCAGGAGCCCAGATTTTGCAACAAATACTTCAGAAGCAGAAATTAACACATATGATCCCTGGTGGCTAAACCATTCTTTACCAAACATTAGAAATTATGTGAAAAATGTTTTCCATCAGGTCTTGTATGTGATACAGGAAGAAGTTTTCAAATCAGAGCTTTAGGAGCAGAAATAACGCAGAAAACGCAATATACCTTTGTGCCCCCTAGCGGAATGTCTATGATTTACTTGAAAATTTTGAATTTATAGGAAAAACATTTTGCATCGGAAACACTATCCAACAAAGAAGGAATTTTTCAAATCATACTCTTAGAAGTAGAGATATTGATAAAAATAAGATATACATCTACGCCCTGGCGTAGAAACCATGCATTATTTTAAGAAGAAAATGTTCCTAAAAGGTTTGTCGACATGAGTAGTATCGGTCAACAAATGACGTTTTTTTCAATCGAGAATTTAGAAGCTCATATTTTGCTGCAAATACAACAGAAGCGGAAATTAAGATTTACGCCCCTGGTGGCCAAACTATTTTTTACAAAAATTAGAAATTATGTGCAAACGATTTCCCATCAGGAGCTGTATCCGGTGCAGAAAGAATTTTTCAAAATGGAGATTTAGAAGCAGAGATATAGGGAGAAACACAATTTACTGCTACGCCCCCTAGCGGAAAGTTTATGAATTACTTGAAAATTTTGAAATTATATGAAAAACATGTCACACGGAAAACACTATCCAACAAAGAAGGAATTTTTCAAATCGGACTCCTGGAAGTAGAGATATTGACAAAAATAAGATGTACATCTACGCCCTGGCGCAGAAACTGTGCAATATTTTAAGAAGAAAATATTCCAGAAAAGTTTATCGATGTGAGTGGCATCAGTCCACGAAAGAATTTTTCAATCGATATTTTAGAAGCTACGATTTTATGGCAAATACATCAGAAGCAGAAATTAAATCTTACTCCCCCTGGTGGCCAAAGTATTCTTTACCAAAAATTTTAAATTATATGCAAAAGATTTTCCATCAGGAGATGTATCCTCTGAAGAAAAAATTTATCAAATCGGAGTTTTAGAAGAAGAGTTATTGGGGAAAATATCATTTACTTTTACGCTCCCTAGCGGAAGATCTATGCATAATTTGAAAAAGTAACGATATCTAAAATACTCTTCGACATAAATGGAATCAAAAGATATAAATTTTTTTTCAATCGGATGTTTAGAAGCAAATATGTGGAATAAAACGTATTTTTGAATTCGACGTCATCTGCATTTACGCCCTCTACCGGCGAAATTGTACATCGTAAAAAAAAACGAAATAAAGGATCATCATTTGCATACTTCAACCTTCCCAATGCAAAAAGAATTTTTCAAATCGGACTAATAGTTGCTGAGATATTGTGGGTACAGACGGACGGACGGACGGACAAACCGATAAGAGAAGCACGATCTTTTTTTACAAAAGACGTGCTAAAAAGAAAGCCAGACCCCATCCAGATCAAAGCTTAAGTGTTGAAGTGAGATAGATCTTTCAAGTGTCATTAGCCAACACCTAGGATAAGAAACCATTTGATAGCCCAGAAGCCTATATATAGTTTAAGTATTTGTTCATAATCTGTTTTTTGACATAGGACTACATCTAACATCGCGGATAGTATGGGGCAACTTATGGACGACCTCCTGTGACAAAAATAGGTCCCAATCGAAATCATTATAGCGTTAAAGATACATGCCGCACACTAATCGTGTTAGCATATTCTTAAACAGCATAGATTCCAATTTGCATACTGTGAAATACATTGTGCGTGCGCCACTGCCCTCACTCCCTGTGCGCAGGGGAGATGATTCGATATTTCATTTCTCGGTCTGCTGCTGCGTTTGACTCAGTCTATCTCTGCAACCATGAGCGCAACATGACTGTATGTGGTATCGTTTTAAACAGGGTGTCTACTAGGTCACGAAAGTCACCGAAAGGTCACAAAATGAAAAAACGGTCACAGTAGTCAAGGAAAGGTCACGGAATTAAGGGCATAGGTCATGGTCAATTTTTATTATTTTTTTTCCCCGTGTCCTGTAAAAATAAAATTTCAGCTTTGAGCTAAAAAGAAGTTTTTGTCAATGACGATGACGTCATTTCCTTCCTTCAGGCGAGTTCTGAAGGGATACACCGTAATACCGTCCTCTCCTTCAGTGTTCATGGACTCCTCTTGGCACTCTGCCAACCACAGTTCTTTCAACTGTGGGCAGTAAGGTCTTTTTGTCAAACGTAAGCTGCCGATAACCTGCGTGTTTGCTTATAACGAAGACTATTTTAGGTGCAGTTTCTTTTTCAAGTAATGCATAGATGATCTTCCACTAGGAGACGCAAAGGTAAATTGAGCCGCCCCGGTGGCGCAGTGGTCTAAGGCGTTGGCCTCTGATCATTCGTCCGGAAGGGGTCCGGGTTCGAATCCCGGTCAGGCATGGATGTTGTGTTTGTCTTACGGCACTGGCTCTCTCCCTTCCCTGGAACCAGTGACTCTAAATTAGGGACGGGCGACTGCTTATAGCCCATTGAGTTGCTCACGGTGGTCGTTAAACCTCCAATCAAAAAAAAAAAAAAAAAAAAAAAGGTAAATTGTGTTTCCCCGATATCTCGGCATCTAAAAGTCCGATTTGAAAAATTCTTCTTGCATCAGAAACAGCTTCTCATGGGAAATGTTTTGCATATAATAACTAATTTTTAGTAAGGAACGGTTTTGCCACTAGGGGGCATAAGTGTTTATTTCTGTTTATGATGTATTTGCAGCAAAATCTGAGCTTCTGGAAGAGTAGACTAAAAAATCCTTTCATGGACCGATGCCGTTCACCTCAGAAAACGTTTTGAGATACATATACATCTACGCCCTGGCGGGAAAACTATTGCTTAAAATAGCGCATAATTTTCCTGCCATGAGGCGTAGATGTATATCTTATTTTTGTCGATATCTCTGCTTCTAAGAGTACAACTTGAAAAATTCTTTCTTTGTTACAAAGCGTTTCTGGTGCGAAATGTTTCTCATATAGTTTCAAGTTTTTCAAGTAATGCATAGATTTTTCACTAGGGGGTGTGAAGGTAACTTGCGCTTCCCCTGATATCTCTACTTCTAAAACTCCAATTTGAAAAATTCTTTCTGCATCGGATACTGCTCATGATGAGAAATGTTTTGCATATAATTTTAAAATTTTGATAAAGTATGGTTTGGCCACTAGGGAGTGTAATCGTTAATTTCTGCTTCCAAAGTATTTGCAGCAAAATCAGAGTTTCTGAAAAAGTCGACTGAAGAAATTCTTTTGTAGATTGATACTGCTCACCTCGGAAAATATTTTGAGAACACCTCCCATTTAAAATAGCGCATTGTTTTCCCTCCAGGGGGTGCAGATGTATATCTTATTTTTGTCATCCCTGCTTCTAAGAGTGATTTGAAAAAATCTTTTTTTTTTTTTTTTGGAGTGTTTCTGTTGCAAAATGTTTCTCATATAATTTCAAATTTTTCTTAACGCACAAATCTACCACTAGAGGGTGTAAGCTCACATTTCTGTTTACAGCAATATCTGCGGGACTAAAAACCCAATATAAAAGATTCTTTTTAGATCAGAGACCACTAACTATGAAAACTCTGTGTGTATTTTCTTCCCAAAATAATGCCCAATTTTGCTGCTAGGGTGCGCCAATGTTTAATCTGTTTTTCTTAATATCTCTGCTTCTAAATTTATGATTTAAGAAATTCCTTCAACACCAGATGCCATTTATCTTGTGAAATACTTTAGGTTATTATTTGAGGAGTTTTATAGTTCACAGTTCTGTCGCTAGGTGGTGTTTGTGTACTTCTGCTTGCAGCTGTGTCTCTGCTTCTAAAAATTCATTGATTTTTTTTTCTACTGTTTGCCATTCTCCACAATAGAGATGTAGTAAATTATCCTCTTTAAACAATTCTCAGGTTTCCTGCTAGGGTGTGTAAAGATCAATACCTTTTTTTCACTGTCTCTTCTTCTGGGAGACGTACTTGAAAAGTTCTTTTTCCTTAGCATAGCTTTACCCATGGATATTTTTCAACTTTCCCGTTATGCAAAATTCTTCCGCTAGCAGACATAGAGTTATATCATGTTTCTTTCTTTATTTCTCTCTTTTAATTGTTCGATTTGAAAATTTGTTTGTCTCCAATAACTTTCTTCTACTATGAGAAACTTTTTGTGCACCGTTTGTTAATTTTTGTTACATACTTTTTAGCCGCTGGTGGAAGTAAGTAGCTATTTCTATTTGTGGATGTTTTGTCAATTGAAGAAATCCGGTTGATATTTTTTTAACCAGTTGCATTGACTTTAAATAACTTTGATAAATTTAATTTGCATCAGAAAAGATTCATATTCAATGTCATCTTTCTTGTTTTCATTTTTGTTCACACTATAGCAATGTATGGGCATTTAAAATTACATCTGTATAATTTTCCGAATGTCAGTCAGTGCACTTCCACTCTAAGAAAAAGTTATTGGAATAGGCTGAAGAAGCTAATGCAATATAAACAGAAATTAAAGCAGCATACACATGCACACACAAACTGTGGGGTTAAAGCTATGTCATACATTGCATTTGGATTGTTAAAGCTCTTCATTAGTGCCCTGGGGGCTAAGTGTTATCCGATGAGGAAGTATTTGATTTAGATAACTTTTTCAGTTTTATGTGTGCACAGTAATACTGAGCCTTACTTATGTCTACTTAATGCATGTGTGCTATAATGTATGTACATCATTTTTACCCATTCCTGACATAACTTATCAACGCCACACTGAAAATTTCCCCCAATTGGAAGCTGCATACTTTGAAGTCTAGAAATCTTCGTTTACGCTACACTAGTTTCTGGCTTCCTTGATCAGAGAAGGAGATATTCTCATTGGTATTGCTTTTTTATTGATTTACTAAGGACATTCTTGTAAAATTGTATTCCCATAAAAGAAAAAGTGGTGCTGGAAGTGAAATAGTGGTATAATGTCACAGAAATCCATAAAATTACAAGAAAAAGTGGACATAATAAATATGAAGCTGGTGAGTTAATAACTAAACATTCAAACTCTATGGAATGGTCCCAGCCACCCCACATATTCAACAGACCACACCCTTATGTAATTTTTTTTTCTTTTGCTACCTAACAAACGCACCTTAAGTTCAACCTATGGATCAAGGAGCTATTGCCACTTTTGAATCATATTATTTATCGCATCATGATCGGAAGACAGCTTATTTTAGTAACAGTTAGTAAAGACAAGGCATCTGTTAAACAGTTTAGTCATGATTATATTTTGCATGCAGTATCACAGGAACTTCGATAGTGCATGGAAAATGATGACACAGTAATGCATGGTTGGACTTTGACATAAACTTTTTGTCCACAATTTGTGACTGATTTGAAAGGATTTGAACCAACTGTTAGATTAATAATATTGTTCAAGAAATTCTCCAGCTACCTGAAAAGCTTGATTTGGAAACTGATGATGTGAAAGAATTGTTAGCCTCACACAATGAAAGACTTAGCACTGAGGGCTTGATTAAACTGGAAACATGATCAAGGAAAGTGGCTCATAAGGAGACTCAGTTGAATAAACTACTAAAGAGAACCTACACTAACAAACATTCTCGATAAAACTTTCAAAATCATAGAACAGCTTGTAAATAAGTGTGGTCCTAATTGAGTGCAATTTTTCAGTTGTGTATCTGTTTGGATAATTTGTGCAAAAGTGTGAAGTTTATTTAGAATAGCATTTATTTGCTGAGTAAATAGTGTTATCAAAAATTAAAATAAATTGCTATTAATTTTAATTATTAATAGCAGTCTAAACCTTTATAATGTACTTCCTATACTCACTTTTAACATACTTTTGTGTAACATGGTTTCCAGGTTACAAGTAATTCTTTATGTAGTAGGATATTTTGAGTTTTTCACTAAATGCAAGCTTATTGGTAAAAAAATTGCTATTTATTTTAACTTTTTAGAAATCATTTTATATACTCAATTTACCCTGTTAATTTCTTAATTACATAATCAGATTTTATATTTAAATAATTAAAATGGCCAAACTCCTACACTATTGACAGAAAGAATCGTTGATAAAACTTAGCTTTAGGGTCAAGAAATGTCCTGTAAAAGTCAAGGAAAGGTCAAGAAATTGAGTCTCCTGAAAATGATAGACACCCTGTTTAAAGCTCTCGACGAAATCTGTTCAAATATATGAAGAACATTTCACAGTGGTTTGAACTGAACATTTAAAAAATTGTTTACTTGTGAACACTTTTGACAATATCGCGGTTTATCGGGACAACTGTGAGTGCAAAACGACTGTGCATGGTAGCGTTTTAAAGCTCTCTGTGAGATCTATTTAAATATATAAAGAACATATCACAGTGGTTTAAACTAAAATTAAAAAAAAATTCGTGTGAATGGGTTAACATTTTCGACAATGCCATGGAATTCGCAGAATGAACGCAAGCAGAAATGGAGAAAATCAAAACGAGAAGCAAGAACAAGTGATGAGGAATGTAAGAAGCACAAGAAGACAGAGCACCATGTTGGGTAATTCGTATATCAATCTGCTTTGTGTTTGCAATGTATCCAGCATTATTTGTAAAAATTATATAAGCTTCTTTTCAATTCATAGACCTGTGTTGGCTATAACAAATTAAATAAACATTTTGAAACCATACTCCACTGCCTCATTTCAACTGTCTGTTCTGTCATAGTCCTACGTTCCAAACTGATGGCTCAATCAGAACTGAGCCTACCTGTTTGTGTGTGTGTGTTTACAGTAGAGGATAAAAGGATTATAATGGATATTTTCCCATTATAAGAATGCTATTTTGACAGTGAGTTATAGGCAGTTACAGTTAATGCTTCAGCTTTGATTCAACTGGCCATGATTTGGTTGGGAGAAATTGCAAAAAAAAAAAGTATATATATTGTTGCAAATAATATCTTTACTAAGAACATTTATATTTATATAGATTACTCCTAAATTACACATTCTAAACAACCTTTGTGTGTGTGTGCATATGATCTGAACTCATGTGTGTATATACATATATCACAGTTTGACTATGTTAAAGAAACAAATTTATACATAAACGCTACAAATTTGTTGAAATCCAGATGGAAAAGTCACTATTGATCACCTTTTTTGAGTTTTTGGTCACTATTTCATCTATTTTCAAGGTCATGACCTGTTGTGAGCCCTGGTAAAAAAAGTCTCATCTTATACACCGAAAAATATGGTACATTATTTTATTATTGATCACATGTAAGCCTTGAAAGTAATGTACATGATTATGCATTTATGTTTTTCTTTCTCCCCAGAATGTTAGCTGTATCAGTAACTCAAAGACCTTTTTGTGTTCAACATGTGGTAAAGCATTTCGCGGTAAGGACACACTGCTGCGACATAAAATGTCCCATTCAGGTAATTAAACAAATTCTGTTATTCTCTGTGTTTTAAAAGCTCTTTAACTTGCAAAACCCTTGTTCTCAAGTAGATTAATGACATCCAGGAGCAAAGAATGCTAGTAGTATCCAGTGTCTTCTCTGGAAACAGTATTAAATAAATTATTATAATTTATTCAAAAGTTAAACATACAGTGCAAGTTGCATATGAAGTCACTCTTTCCATATTGGCTGCTAAAAATATCACACACCAACCTGCCTCATGATGGAGCACATAGTGGTTTCAATGGCAAGGCCACGTGTTACAACTTCTTGAACTGAGGACAACACACTGCTAGTTTCATGGGCTGTGCCTGTGCACAAAGCAGAAAGAAAACCACAAACATGAACTGCTGTAACCCACACTGCATACAGTAAATGTCACCAGTTGAAAGTTTGGAAAACATAGCATGTTCTTAAGTTATGATTTTTTTTCTCTTTTGATTTCTGTGTTTTTCTCGCATTTGTGTTATGAGCTACCTAACTCATGTGGACAAATGTTTTATTATTGCTTAGCAGATTATTTTTATTTGTTTCTGTCTTCAAGATGTGTTTCACAGAATCAAGTGACAGCAGTGCTACATCTATGTTGGTCCCTTTCAATATTAGTTTCATGATTCATGCATATGTGTGGCTACAAGTTCAATTATTTTTTAGTTTCTGGCCAGAAATTATGATAAAGGAAAGAATTGAAAAAGCAGACCCACATATCTGCCAGAATAATTTAAAAAAATTCAAGAAATGCAGACTGCCACTCTTCATGATTTTTGGCATTCTGATTATTTGTGACTGTGTGGCTGTGAAAAATGACAGACTACTGTAGGCAAGTATCTTTGATTGTTTTCAGGAACAAATGGAGTAAAAATCATGTTCACAATTTACACAGTTTCAAAATCTTCTGGAGTTGATAATTTCACAGTTAATTTGATTCAGTATTTTTTGGGGGGAGGGGGAGATAACAAAACTTTACTTGAGTGCAGTGTTTAAAATAAACATTGCAATTAGAGATTTGTGCTTAAAAAGCAAAGAAAGAACGGGCAAAAAAGCAGCAGGGGAAGCAACACATAAAGGTAGGTCAAATGAAAAGTTGACGAGAGTAATGGAAAGGCGTACGTACCAGTTAAAAGTAGTTATGGTAGGCTTGTAGGCAGCAGTCTCATTGTTGCGGTAGCCGGTGAATACCCTTCTCGAAGAAGTATCTGTGCTGGGAGAGGAACCAATCTTTTAGCCTCCGATGGGAAATGTCGACCCTTGAGATGTTTCTTCAGGAAGCCAAGCAAATGGTAATTGCAGAGTGACATGTCTGGACTGTAGGGCATATGCTGTAGTACCTCCCACCAAAATTTCGTCAGAAAAGTGGTGGTTTCACTGGAGATGTGTGGCCAAGCGTTATCATGTAACAACATGATACTAAAGCTCAACATTCCGTGCCTTTTGTTTTCTTTTGTTTTTGATGGCGGTACACAGTCATTGCAGTGCCTGACAGTATGCTGCACTGTTGATGGTACCCCATTGATGGAGGAAGTTGATGAGTAGCACACCCCTTTCATCAAAGAACACCATTAACAAAACCTTCCCAGTCTGTGACGCAGCTTTGAACTTTTTGTGTGGTGATGATGCAGGATGCTTCCACTGCATACTGCTGTGTTTTGTTTCTGGTTCGAAGAGACAGTATAAAGTTTCATCACCTGTCACTAACCTGGAAAGGAAGGCAGGGTCACTCTGATACCACACCAAATGCTCCAGTGAAAGGCCCATTCGAAGACTTCTTTATACATCGGACAACAATTTTGGCACCCATTGTGCACACACTTTCCTGTATCTCAACTTCTCATGCACAACTGTCCACATGATGCCATGACTCATATTGAATATCTGTTCCAGCGAACATATGGTCACCCTACAATCGGTCTTCATGTATTCATCTACTAGCTCCACGGGTTTGGGTGTGGCGATAATGTTGGCCTGGCTAGGCCACGCATCATCCAACAGGTTGTCATGACCCTGTTGGAAACATGTGTTCCACTTATGGACAGTTTTTTGTGACACGCAATTTTCCCATACACGGCAAACAGCCTCCTGTAAATGTCGATCATCTTGTTTCCTTCAGCCAATAAAAAGCAAATGACCGCACGTTGTTCACTTGCTAATGCAGTTCGCAGTTGAAATGCCATTTTCACATTACCCACAATTCAAGCACACCTGCTGATCCCACTGGTGGCTAACGAATGCTGCACACAGCACTGTTGCGCACGGTCGTTCCCCGTCTCTCCCATCATGTCCACTATGGTCACAGCTGCATTTGTCAGTGGTTGGCTGTTCCATATCCTCGTCATCACCTTTTCATTTGACCAAACCTTTTAAAAATAATACGCTAGACACTCTCAGATTTAGTGCTTTAAAGAAATTGAAAAAAAGAACATAGTGTGATAACTGAATATCATTTCAGTGGCAGTCTGTAATTATGCATTACCTCATGTACTTCCCATTGTAGGGTTATGGTAAATAGAGGCATAACTAAGGTGGGGCAGGCAATGCTACTGCCCTGGGCACAGCTCAAGAGAGGGTGCAAAAATCGCTGCTTACCATCTGCTTAAAACTGGAATTGAAACTTTTGAACCACTTTCTGTTATAGTTTTTTTGCAGACTTTGTCATTTGTCCATTTACAGAATCTGCTTGTTATATCTTTTGCCAGTTTTGGTAGCCTTGGCGACCTAAAATTCGCATATCTTCCTCAAAATGTTCAGGGTATGTCAGTTGCTTCCAGTCAGAAATGAAAGTGCATTTATATATATGTTGCAAGATGAGGATATTGTTCACACTGTTGGAGATTCTCCAGGGGCTATTTGATCATTAGTTGCAACTGTGAGCCATGGCTGCCAGCTGCATTTGGTCTGATATGGTACCAAAGGTACAAGCTCTGAAGCAGTTGGGAAAAGCCATACAAGCAGTCAGTTTGACTGTTCCTCCCACATAGATGTGATGTTAATTTTGTTTTGTTGGGCAGTGTGTATTTATGTAGATATTTGTGTGTATGCATATGTGCATAAGATAAAAAGGCAGATGGGGTTTGCAATATTTTGTGGTCTGCCCTGAGTGCAGAAACACCCAGTTACACCTCTGATGGTAACCCTATTGAAAAAGTCACATCTTTTCACTGATGGCATCCAATATGCCAAAGTATAAACAGTTGAGAAAACAGCCCACAAAAATTGTAATGATAACATGTCAACCAATGTATCCTATAAGATTAAGAAAAAAAACATATGATCACAATTATTTTATTGTTCTTGTTGAACAAGGTTTCACTGTCATAGCTTCTTCAGGGCAAATGGCATATAAATATTTAAATCACATGTGACATCAAGGAGGTTAGAATACAACAATAGACGCCCTGGTCCTAAGGCGCAACGTAAAGTTGATGAAGCCACTTCCTCCCCCCCTCCATCAGCTGCCAGTCGGTGGTGGCCATTTGCATTGGTACAAGAACAGACTCTTTGCATGCTACTCAACACTTGCTTGGCTCATTTCTAGCTGGGGTTGCAACGTCAATAAATATCTGCACATATTTTATTAAAGCGGTATGGTGTTTAGCTTCACTTGTATTTATGTATACCGCCCAGCCAGAAAGTTTCCAGTTGTTTAGAATTTAAATGAGATACATATTAAAGCCTGCAGTGTAAGCGAAAACGCGAAGAAACAGGGGTTTGTTTACAAATATAGTGGCTTATAAAATCCAAACTTCTGGGTCGATTCAAATTCTGCAAACAGTTATTTAAAGATCATGAACTAAAGTTTCTTCCGGTATATGTTACAGCTCCGTAGATTTTTACCCTGATTTTTAAGGTAGCTAACCAAAACACCAATCTAGTGTAAGAAACATATGAAAATAGAAACAAACCTATGAATGCGTACAATTTATATATATATTTTATATTTTTTACACGTTTCAACCTGTTAAACTGAAAATTAGTGGATCTTCCCCAATCACTGGCCATCGTTCAAAATTGGACTTCATATCTCGGCAAAGAAAACTGTTAAACTGAATTCAGTTTTTACCCCCCCTCCAATCTATAAAATCTAGTATTTCCTACATTTACTAGATTTTACATTTTCTTCTGTGTTAGAGGAGAAAAAAAACTTTTTCTTTTTTCTTTCCCAAATAAATTTTTTGAATTTTTTTTATGTAGTTTCAAAATTTTTTTGTCTTTTTAACTGAAAAAAAAAAAGATATTAGGGGGATTAGTTGGTTAGTAGCTCTCACCAAGCACTATTTATGGGGGTGAAGCTTGTTTATAAGTAAGAATCTCTACCCTGGGTCCATCTTAATGCTTAGTACTTATGAATTTAGAGAAGCAGGAAATAAAAATTCTGGAAAAAAAAAATATAAAGCTAGGGGGCACAAGAGCACACACAAGTTCACTTTGTAGGAAGCTCATAAATTAGAAGTCAGCTTGCTGTGGAAGATAACTTTTAAAGAAAAGATATATTCATACATTGGCGCATCAATTTTGCCCTCGAACAACCAAAAACCAAAAAGGACAAAAGCACTTTTGTGCACAGTCATATCTTAGATGTTATTCTTCCTTTCTCTGTTCATTCCAAAATTTGAGATTCACAGAAGGGCACATGGTGCTTGTGAACTAACAGGTGGAGTTTCTTAGATAAATAAACAAAAATTGGCTTGATAGTTCCTAGAAATTACTTTTCTCACTGAACACATAAGGGTGGAGTGAAGATCTGTTATTAATTGGAAACTGTTTTTTTCTTCCTAATGTTAAAGAAAGCAAACTACTGTACACACACAAATGAAACTATGTATAACAAGTTGCTGTGAAAGTCCAAAGGCAAACAACATGGGTAATTCATATATAAATATTTTTATTTGCATATTGATTTACACATATACTATATTTTAGATGCCATAGAGGTGTTGATATTTTTTTTCTTCAATTCCAGGATTTTCCTGTTGACTTTTAACAAATTTTTAGTGACTCGGAATATATCATTTAAAGCTTGGATCTTTATCTCCTCCAAAGTGTTTCACAGGTACATAGCTGGTGACACCTGATAAATGCATTCCTTGAAACAAAATTTACGCTCCAAATACAAGAATGAGATACAGCTAAAGTATAATGGTTACCAGCAGTAAAAAAAAATAATAAACAAGGCCAGCCGGTTGCGCAGTGGTCTAAGCAATGGCTTCTAATCATTTGTACGAGTGGGGTCCGGGATCGAATCCTGGTGAGATATGGATGTTGTGTTTGTCTAACGTTACTGGTCCTCACCCTTCCCTGAAATCAGTGACCCTGAATTAGGGACGGGTGACTGCTTATAGCGCATTGAGTTGCTCACGGTGTTCGCTAAACCTTCAATAACAAAAAAAAAAAAAAAAAAAAAAAAGGCACATGCTAATTACCACAAGGAATTCTGGGATTGTGTTATTCTCCTCTGCAAGCTATTTCGCCTACATGTTAACAAGAATGAGGGACTTTCTGTTCTTCATTTTGACACATACGCATGGTTTCCCTGGACCCGATAACTCGTAAGCTCACGTGCCACAACCCTTTGGGTGTAGCTGATGGTCGTGGTGCAAACACTAAACATATCATCCAATGTAACTTTTAAAATAGGAGTAGACTAACAAACAAACTGTATTTTCATGTAATACATAATCAACTTCTAAGACCTTGAAAATCCCTTAAAAAATGCAACTATAAATACAATCAACTTACCATTAAATCTTTGATACTGCAGGTTTTTGTTCCTAATAAATCATCTCTCTTTTGATCACTGATGATTTACAAGATGAATCCTTACAACAATTGGAAATAGAAATATGAGTGCAGTATTCATAAGAACATCTCTGCACCACAACATTCTATCTCAAATAGTCTGAATTAAAGCAGGAGGCTTGTGGCAACAAACTTGTAGTCTTCAGGTAAAGCATATATAAAGGTTCAGATACACTGTAAATAAAAACATCCATAATATATTTGCACAAAATAAGTCTTTGATTTCACAAGAGAAATCACATATTTTAAACCATATAAACAAACAACTTACTATCCCTGAAAAAAATTCAATCAATGCAAAAAATAATTGCATTATTTTTACTGTTCTGTTACTAGGGCAGTACAAAGAATAAGGAAGCTGGTAAATTGAGCAGGGCCTTTGCCGTAATTTCGCGTTCAGGAAAATTCGAAAATGAAAAAGGTTAAATAGTAACACTGTACTAGTGATCCGATTTATTGGAGTAGTAAATAAACACATAAGCGTTTCCAAGCTTTCACACATCAACCAGATGGCTTTTTAAAGGAAGTTAGACAGAAACTGCAAACTGAAATATAGAACGCTTAACAATTTGAACGCGGGAACTTGACAATAAATAGATGCGACGTTACATTCATTAAAGATACGAGGCATCACGTTGGTTGCACGCGGGATCCTAGTAGAGAAAAGGTATTACTTGAAGAATTGGTTCCAAATTCGTGGCAACTCGAGCGAGACAGAATCATTGCAAGTATCGCTGTTGGTAATCATCTCCAAGGTTTCCCGAATGGCTGTACATTCAGGGGTAGAGTAGCTAGCTAATTTCTTTATATCATCCCACATAGGAGTAGCTGACTTAAATTTGATTTCTCTGGATAGTGCCGTGGTTACTTTACTGTATTTTGTGTTCCTTTTATGTTCGTTGACTGATTCCAAACGAACGCTTGGTCATTCCAATGTAGTATCATTTAGAGCCGTTCAGATATTGTAGGGGGATCGCATAAACGCCTGCTTCGCAGGAGAGAGGTGGTTTTTCACTATTTCTCTTTAGTATAGTATGTAAAGATGCAGGGGACCTTATGCCGATGCTGTAGTTCATCTTCTTGAGAGCGTTTTTGAGTTTGTAAGACACACTTGGTACATAGGGAATTGAGCCTAAATAACGTAGCTGCGGCACAGGAAGACTGGAATGTTTGGCTCTGGCTTTTTGGATAAAGCTACGTATATGATTCAATGAATATCCTGCATCAGTGGTTAACTTGATGACGCTTTCAATTTCATGTTGTCTAGAATGGGTATCAGAAGAAACGGCGAAGGCTCTTTGAATTCGAGAACGGAAGATAGCTGCTTTGTATTCTGCGGGACAGAAAGAGCTGCGGAGCATCTATTTATTGTCAAGTTCCCGCATTCAAATTGTTAAGCGTTCTATTTTTCAGTTTGCAGTTTCTGTCTAACTTCCTTGTAAAAGCCATCTGGTTGATGTGCGAAAGCTTGGAAACGCTTATGTGTTTATTTACTACGCCAATAAATCGGATCACTAGTACAGTGTTACTATTTACTTCTTAATTGGTGTACTGTTCCTCGTTATAAATATGAAAAAGGTTGTTTTTAGCTGCAATATGGTAAGATGATACCCAGAGCACATTTAAGGAGATGGGGGCCCGGGAACTGGGCAGTATTGTGGGGCCCCAGTATTAGTGGCACATCTAAGATTTCACATTGGGCGGCAGAATAAAAATACCCAGGAGAAAACATTCCCAAAATATTATGAGGAAGCCATAAAAATATCCCCGTCATATTCCCATGGTTCATGGACGAATCAGTGGTAGCAAGAAAATGTAAAAATGCACGTTTGAAAAATGGATACCAGTTGTTCATTTCTGCTTTACCCCCCCTTCTTCTCCCAGGTTCACCTTGTTGAAGAAATTATATCGAAGTAGTGGGCAAAAGAATATGATCCAAATATCATGATTCAAACAAATTCTTAATGTATGAAAATTTCTCCCAATTGCAGATGTGTACCAAAAAAAAATTCTTTAATGCTTTCCAAAGATTTGGCAAAGATTTGGGATGGACTGGGGCGACTATAAAGAAAAAGAATTTTTTTTTCACAAGGCAAAACCAAAAAAACCTGCAGAACTCTGTCAATTCTTCAAGCATCCTGCATATTTTTAGGGCCCCTTGAAAATGCAGGGCCCGGGGCTGCAGCCCCCCCATCACTAAATGGACTCTGATGATACCGTCTACTGCACCAAAACAGAACTTTATGCTGTCAATTGATTTTGCATTAACTTCAAAATAGATCCACGTGAGGACACACCCATGAGTTTATTATGAAAAATGCATTTCCAAATTTCCACCACTGCCAAACATCCATAGCATATTTTAGTCCAATATAAAAAATATAAGTACTTACATGTGAAAGGTAATCCCTGGCATATTTTTGGAAGATCGATTAGTGCAGCCTATAGCAACACATCCTGGCATTTTGCGGATTAGCCACTATAATGTAATCCTGAGAATTATCCAGATATCAGAACGTCCTAAATTTAATTCCCCAGATTATCTGTTATTGCAGTCGATAACCCCACAACTTTGCTTTTTGTAAATAAAACTTTTATTCGACCCTGAAATAACTGAAACGTGTAAAAGCACAAGTCAACAGGCTCTCACGCACGCAGCAGAATAGATTGTTTTGTACCAAACAAGATGGCCACTGTGTGGGTGGGGGTCGTAGCTTATTGGCTTCACGGGAAACTGTGTAGGGCGTCTCCTTTTTCAATGCCGGAGGGGCGCGGCTAGATATTGAGAAAAATTGATTAAATTTCTTGTGGGTTCTAACAGACGCATTAGGCAACTTTTCTGCACCGATTAATTTCGAAAAAAAGTTTTTTTTTTTTTTTTTTTTTTTCGAAATTGCTATTATTCAGCCACTTTTTTGGGGTGTTCTGGAGGAGCGAATCAGGAAACGTTTTCCTCCACCACTATCACGTCTTGAACTAACCACTTTTCTGCAAGAGGAATGACTTGAAATCCCTTTAGGACTTGTATCAGTCCTTCCCACAACAAATTGCAGCTGATTGGCATCCAAGGGAGGCCCTACATTGTACTTATAAATTGTTGTGTCCTTAAACCCATGTGTTACAGTTTCGTTGTCCACTCCCTGTAGGTTACAATACTAGATGCTGTTTTTCTGGATTCCATGTAATCAATGAGGATCTCCCCTTCACTGTTTCAAACAACTGACGCTAACACCTTGCTAGCAGATAGCTGTCATTGTGACATATTTCCTGCCGTGGAGATGCAGAGTGCCACCACTCCGTGGACTTTTGTTCTGTTGGTCGTAGTGATAAATCCAGGTTTCATCCATAGTCCCCAGTCAGCTCACAGAATTGTAAGAATCCTGTGCAAAGTGGTCAAGAATAGCTTTTGCACAATCCACTCTCTTCTGTTCCTGTTGCGGTGTCAAGCATTTTAGTACCCATTTTGCAGACGACTTTCTCATCTGCAGCTCATCATAAGTAACATGGTGTGCACATTTATAGAGCTATTTCAGAGCTTCGGTGATAATGTGGATGCCAATACGCTGATTTTTCAGGCTGGGCTTCTTAAGTGAAGTGTTTTTAAGTTGACTGTGTCACTAGCCTTCTACTACTACAAGTTGCATCTTGTGTGCATACCCGACTTTTTAAAAATTCAGCCGCACAGTTCTTGACGATGCTGTAGAATGGACAGTCATCAAGCATTTCCTTTGGGCTCGATACTTTAGAAGAAAGCTGCTTCACAATGGCACGCTTCTCTTCTTCGTCAAAATTCATGTTTTCGCACTTGTTCACTCCTTCACAACTGGAAAAGAAACATAGCCATAATGATAAAAACTTCATATTTGGTCCTTTAAGTATCAGAAGAATAAGCTTTGGCATGGATGGATCACAATTATTCTACAACAACGGCAAATATATCACTCCATAAACTTATTGATACTCCCTTATATATATATATATAGCCTGCACCAAGCTGTACACTTTTCTTCATGTCAGTTTCAAAAATGTATATATTTTGAATATCTTTCCTGTAAGTATACTTGTGAGGAGTGTGTTATGGATGTGTAGCTATACTAAGTATAAAAACCCTAATTTTCACTACTGTAGTTTTTAGATGTAGATAGCTCTTGCATAAATAATCACTTGAAGGTTTCTACTATTTAGGTGCAAAGCCATTTTCATGTGATATATGCAAAAAGGGCCTTTCTAGTGCTGTGTCATTAAAAGAACACAAGGCAAAACACGATGAGCAAAAGTTATACGAATGTTCAATCTGCCATCATGGCTTTAGGCAAAATAGTAGCTACAGACGTCACCTTGCTACCCATTCAAAATCATCTCCTTATGAATGTGGATTGTGTTCTCGCCACTTTGCTCAGCGAGCATACTTGAGGTCACACATGAAAATGCATACAGGGGAAAGACCATACTTGTGTGATCCGCCCTGTGGAAAAGCATTTGCCCACTTGTCAGACTTGAAAAGGCACAGAGTTCTCCACACAGGAAAGAGACCTTATACCTGTGATATTTGCGGTACATCATTTGCTGACAGATCTAGTCGAAGAAGGCATCAAAAGGATCATGAAAATAAGCTGTGGAACTTTGCATGTGAAATGTGTACATCTTCTTTTAAGAAAGCTACACAGTTAGAAAAGCATATGTCCAAAACACATGGTGTAACATCTTTATCATACCTAAAAAACTTGGAAAACCTGAGATATTCAGAAAATGTTAACTCCCCACCAGGACATAGTGAAAATGGCTCAAATGTTAGTGCTGTACAAATATTCAACAATAGAAAAGATTCTGGTATAGAACTGCTTGTTGCAAATGGGCAAAAGTCACCAGAAGCTATTTCATCAAGATTGCCTGTTGACCCTTCATCAGATAAAGAAAGCCATTTGCATTTTAAAAATCATTGTGATAATATTTTGCTAACCAGTGATCCAAACAAAGATTCTACCTTGTCAACACATCAGGAAAGTAGTGCAGAAGCCTCTGCTGAGAATGACAAGGAAGGTGTAGAAACTAGTGCCGTGTTGCCTGTTTCCTGCCAGAAATATCTTTTGACATCTGTTAATTATGTGTTGTGCCCTGATTTCAGCAGTCAAGAATACTATGAGTGGTTAACTAATTTTGTTTCTCTTTGTAAACTACTGCCTTGTCCAGTTGAAACTGAATTATTTGGTAAGATGAATCAAGTTCATAAGTCAATTATGGATTGTTTATCCAGTCCTCCTGAAATAGTATGTAACAGGACAAATTTCAAAGCATTAATGGATCTCTCTCAAGATCTTCTTAACATAATGAATGGACAGTTAACTTTCATATTCAGCCAACTTCCTGAATAAGTTTCACTCATGTAAATAAAAAGTGTTATATTCATTACTGAAGTACAAGCTTTGTATGAAAAATAAAGTTAATTTGCTTACATAATGGGGTTTTTTCATGCTGTGTATTGATTCAATACTTAAGATTTTGGAATTAAAAGAAATAGTAAGGAAATGTGTGAAACTAGCATTCAGTTAACCAACTTATTTCAAAACATGCCTTAATTATGAACTAAATGGCATTTTAGGCAATAAAAGACTTGCCCAAAGTAGTAGGAGGTACACATTTTCCACACAAACACTTCTGGCAATGTTTCAGCTTTGTACTAACTTTTTGTGCTCTAATATTTAATCTCCAAACTTTGATGTTATTAAAATCATTAAAAACTTCTATAAGGAAATTCGGTCCGGCATGGACTTGTACAGACGTCGAATGCTGTCCTGCTATAGTTGCTGCCAGATCCATTGTAATTGCACAGCTAGTTCACCCACATTGCTAGATGGCTGGAGCCGGCGTCCTATGAGGTCCCAAACATGCTTGATTGGGGAGAGGTCCGATAATCGGGCAGGCCAAGAGAGGGTTGCCACACCACGCAAACAATCCATGGAGATGTCCGCCATGTGCAGACAGGCCTTTTCGTGCTGAAAGATGGCCCCCGACAAAATCAACAGCTTTGGCAATACCACAGGTCACAGGATCTCGTCGACGTATCAGCGGGCCGTTATGGTGCTGCGGAGAATCACTAACAGTGACCAGGTATCGTAGGCAATGGCTTCCCAAACGGTAACACCAGGTGTTATGGATGTATGCCGCTCCAGAATGACGTGGGGTGAGCAGCGTTGGCAAGGGCTCCTCCACACATGAATTCTCCAGTCAACTGAGCCCAGAGAAAACCAGGATTCATCGCTGAACGCGATACGGCTCCCATCCGATACATTCCAACCTGCACGGTTGCGACATCAGATGAAGCGTTGCCGGTGATGTCCAGGCATTAGTGGTATCCATTGCAATGGTCGCCGACAATAGAGTCCAGCCTCTGCGAGCTTTTTTTATGGTGTTTCTTCCAATAGTGCTGCATGACACTACACATCCAGGAGATGTAGGTAGGTGCCTCTGAATGGCAGATAGCAAAGCTGTCAGTTTATGTCTGGCAGCTCGTACGATCCTGGCGAGAATTTTTCATTCGAGGCCTGCCACTGCGCTCTTGATGGTTACAGATGCCCTGTTGGAACCACTGGTAACAACATCGTCTGACTATGTCATAGCTCCGACCCTTGTGGCAGGTGATACATCGTTACAACCAGCTGGTTTCCCGAAGTGCTGTGATGCGCCCTCTCTCAAACTTGTTCAACTGGTTGTAATGTCGTTGTGTTGGTCTTCGAGGCATTCTCATTTGCTAGTGCTAACAATTGTACCACAGCAGCCATCTGAATTGATGCAGTGACTGAGGAATGGATCTTATATGTGTGCTGGAGTGCGTTTTTCTGATGTGCATTACAAACACTCTGTGCTTTCATTGGCTGTGCATTTTGTATCACATGCATGTTAAGTTTCATGTTTGTCGGGTGATTATTCGCAGTGCACGAATTTTTTTGCTACAGAGTGTACTGTACATCATCACAAAGCCAGCAGCTTGTCTATCCACAAAATGCCGAGTGGGATGAATCACTTTGAAAACTGGGTACAGTTGTACTATCTGTGATTTGCACATGTCCTGTGTTTGATAATCCGAAAAGTGTGAGCAAATTTTAAATTGACTTAAAAATGCCGTAATGTACTTAACTCCCCATTTGTTCAGGTCTTGAATTCCATATGGCCTTCTGCCCTTCTCGTGCAGGGATGTTGCCAAGGGGGTGCGAGGATGGGTGAAATTTTCTTGCCCACCCTGCTGCTCCATCTAGTTCAAGATGTGTCATTTTTCAATTTTCTTAAATTTAAAATATAATCTGCATTTCACCAAGTAATGAGTCTCACATTTTTTTGTCAGGTAGCCCTACATATTTTCCCCTAGCAGGCATGCCAACTCTCCAGATTTAGGCGGGAGACTCCTGATCTTCAGCTATTCCTCCCACCTTCGGGATGAATCTCAAATTATCCTGATTTTCACTAAGAATTAGCCATTAGGATGGTCGAAATTCCATCAACCACCATAATTTCGAACTACTTGTGAAATCTTTTCTTTCTGCATCGATGCAAGACGGCATTACAGTAATCAGTTTCGTACTTTTCCTCTCCTATCTGCAAAAGAAAGTCGCCCCAGTGGTGCTGTGGTCTAAGAGCTGGCTTCTGATCAATCTTCCGAGATGGGGTTGGAAAAAAATTTGATTTAAAACAATTTCTCCCAGTCCGATTGTCATACAATGCCTTCAGCAAAGAGCTCGCCCACTCTGGCACTAGAATGCCGCGGAAGGTCAGTAATTGATTGACAGATGGGAGCTGCCCTGCCTTCTCCTTGCAGTTCAGTCTTTCAACCCCTCGCCTCAACAGAGCCGGGCACATTCCAAGTAATAGTAACCAGTTGAGTTGCGGCGAATTCACGTAACAACAAAAGGGAATAAGTTACAGTTGGCCTCACCTTGTAACAAAAGGTGATGTTGGTATGATGCTTTTTGTTGTCTTCGCCTTCACGCACAACCTTAAAGAAGAAACGAAAAACAGTTGGCTGCTATTTGAATATCAGTGGGGGGTAGGATTTCGTACTGTTTTTTTTTTTTTTTTCCAGAACTTTTAGTGGAGCAATAATACGTACCTCATGTGGAAAATTGTCTCTACACCTGGAAAATGTCGATAAAAAATAGCGCTCGTGCGATTTTATGAGCATAGAAATCTCCCGATTTTCAGATTTTGAAGGTTGGCATGCCTGCCCTAGGAAGTGTGTTGTTTACTTCTCCATAGAAAGTTATAAAAATAGCATCGGCAGGACCAGGAAAATATAATTGTTCTTCACTGTCCGAAATCCTTAGTTTAAGCATTTTTTTTCCATGTCAGTATGGCCAGGGTCAAAGGAGGAGGATGAATGCAAATTCACTGAGAGGGGTCATTACTAACTGCTCTGCTGTTTGCTTTACTAATTAGGGGATTTCAACGCAGAAAGTGGAGTCAAAAACTAAACCAGTGTACCGGGTCAGTGAGGGAGCAGGACGTGGCTGACGACTGCTTTGGAGGTGAGGAGTGCAAAGCAAGACCTGAAGGAAGGAAGTTAAGGAGGGGGAGGTATTGTGTCTGCATATCATGACATTAAAATTTGATTTAAATACATAAATAGAACATTTTCTTTAAAAATATGTTCAAGTACAGCACTATTTTCATAAGAAAAAGTGTAAAATTTTGAAAAGCAATTAAGACAATGCATTCAAGCAAAAAAAAAAAGTTAAAGGCAACATTTCACCTGGATCTGACAAATTACACCACTAGCCCACTAGACATTGTCATGTTATCTTGTTGGTTTATCATCAGTGGCATAACTTGTCAGGTCCAGGTGTGTGTGTGTGTGTGTGTGTGTGTGTGTGTGTGTGTGAATCTGGGGGTGTGGGTGTGTATGACGGCCCAAATTCCTTTGTAGCCAGTAGTAAAAATTATTTAAAATTCTTCCTTTCAGTGTTTCATACACTATATTGACAACGGATACCTAGAAGAGGAACACAGCATTTATTGACATGCATTAGTACAGTGTCGGTCCACCTTTGTCTTTAATGCCTGCACTGACCCTTGGAGACATGCTTTCGACAAGGTTTTGGAACACAGCGATAGGTATGCGCTTCCATTCAGTACATAATGCTGCCGCTAACTGTTGCTTAGTAGTAGGCCTTGGTTCCAAACTTCTTATGCAGCACTTCTCATCCCATAGGTGCTCTATGGGATTAAGATCAGAGCTCTGTGCTGGCTAGTCCACACATGATACGGAATTATCGTTACCCCATGCCATAGCAGTCCTTGCTGTATGGCTCAGTGCATTATCCTGCTGGCAATAACAAGGCTTGTTTCCATAGTATTGCCACAGAGCTGGTGGGGCATAATTGTCCAGAATATCGAGGTAAACATGCTGGTTAACAGGTTTGCCCATGATAACCAATGAACCGGGACCATACCACGAAAAACACCCCCACATGAGTACACTGCCAGCTCCAAACTTAACTGTAGGAATCGTACAGTGTGGTAAATAGCATTCCCCCGGCTGCTGCCATTCCCACACACAGCCATCAGACTGATGGATAATGTATCTGGATTCATCAGTCCATAGGACCAGTTTCCATTGATCTATGGTCCACGATAAATGTTTTTTACACCATGCTAAACGACGAGTAGCATTCCGAGTGGAGATGAATGGCTTATGACCAGCCACGACCACGGTAACCCATGGAATGAAGTTCTCTGTGAATGGTATGTGTACATACCGAGGTTCCAGCATTTTTACTCATTTGTACACTGAGGTCTTGTGCTGTACTCCGTCAATTAGCTGTAATGACTCTCCTGAGGCTTCGACGACATCTATCGCTGATTTTCTTTGTTCTGCCAATACGTTTTGCTGCTTCAGGCACGCCATGTGTCTTCCTCTTATTCAGTACATCCAAAACAGTTGACTTGGGTATGTTAAAACGCCTCTCGGTTTCACTTATGGGCAACCCACTAATATGACACCCAACAATCTTTCCTTTCTGAAAGTCAGTTCTCTTCCGCCGCAACATTTTCACTCAACCTCACAGTGTGATATGATCATGGTTAGCTGCAGGCTTGCTTTTATACTGTTTGCAGCTGTACCACGCATCTTACCAATGCAGCAGATTCGTTCATTTGCTTTTAAAGGGATGCCTGGTGACTTTTGTCAATATAGTGTACATTAAGTTGTTATCAAACCTGCCCCAGCAAAAATAATACTCCCCCACCCATTGCCCACTCTGATTTCAAAGTCTAGCGACATCTGTGTTCTCATGGTATCAGTTTTGTTTATTTATTTGTTACTTTTAATATATTTATGTTTACTTTTTACTAATTAAAACTGCTGTTATTTAAAAAAATTGAAAACAGAATGGAAAACATAATTAACACAATAGCTGAGTTATTGCCGAGTGTTTTTGTCAGATACAAGCCCAACATCTTCAAAACCACAGCATAGTGATATGAACACTTGCTTCAATATTGCATGCATGTCATGTCTTACTAAGACAAAAGCATTACGATACAATAGTGGAGTTTTAACTCCTTCCTGTCTCGTGGGGTCATTCACTCAATTAAAGTAGTATGTTACAGTGGCTGGTGCTCCATCTAGTGAACTCCATTTTATTAATCCTTTTAATTATTTTTTTTTCCTTTTCAGAATTCTTTTATGAATAGTACTGTTTGGTTTCTCTGTCATTCTTCTGAAGATTAATTTCACTTTGAATCAACATCTAGAATTCTGTTAAAACAGTAGGTCATAATTATTAGGGTTTTTTTTTCCCTTTCTTTCGGGGGGGGGGGGGCATGGGTTCGTATGCTTCTGAAAACCTTGAAAAGTCCTTGAAAAGAAAAAGTTCATTTTGAAGTCCTTGAAAGTACTTTAAAAAGTTTTAGACTCCGTAAATAGTACTTAAAAAAAATTGTCTTTTGTTTTTTAAATACTGTTATGAAAGAGCATGTGTAAAATAATTGTTTATGCTGAAAAGTTGTAGGAGATTTGTGTGTAGTTCTAAAAAAAGCACCAAGCTGATGAAATAGCGCAGAACTTACGTTCAACTCAGGGGAGCATATAAACAGCTGGTACCTTGGCTATGACATCACTACTGAGTAAAGCGTCAGCCATGGAACTAAAATAAATAGAATGATGTACAGGCTTGGGTTGACTGGGATTAGGGATGCGTTCTTGCGGAAGGGTGAATACAGAAATAATGTACCCTTTCAAAATATTCCATGAAGCAAAATGATTTTGAAAAACACTGAAACAGAGGGTCAATTCAAAGTTAATAAAATTAACCAGCAAGGGGGCAGGGCATAAAAAGTAGGTCATTGATGGTTATCCCAGCTAAGCTGAATGGCTTGAACTTCCTAAAATATCTACCTGCTAACCGACTGACAGGGCACACATGTGATAATTTGATTTTAAAAAGTTCTTGAAAAGTGCTTGAATTTATTTTGCTTAGAAGAGTACAACCCTTGTGCACCTACCAAAAGAAAACTGTTGTTGACCAAACATGAAAAGCGTTGTATAATTCAGATAATATACCTTCATTTTTTTCATACAAGTAAGAATCACATGAATTAAAACATTTAGATTTTTACTTGATAAAGCAGTATGATATCCGATCAAGAGAAATTTAAATTACCAAAGAAATATTCAGTGAAACCTGCCTATAATGATATTCTGGGTACAGGTAAAAATATTGTTATAGACAGTTTATCACTATAGACAAAGTTGAACCTGTTACACTCTATAATGGAAGTTATTTAATATGAGTGTAAAATTAGTTTTACTAATATCATGTTGAACTTAAATTTTTAAATAACAATTAAAGGTTAGGAATGCAGATGGACATATATCATAAGAATCTAATTCCAGTTTGACTATGTAACATTGATATTTTAACTGCATGTGTATAATAATAAATAAAATTGGGAATTTCTGTATGTTTTTAATTCAAAAATAAAAAATACACAATACATACATAGAAAGAGAAACAAAATAGATGTTGTATAATGAAGTTATACATATGTAAAACAGAATTTGGATCATTAAATATGAACTATGAAAGATTTAGCCTCTAATTAACAAGAGAAGTAATTGGATGTTCTCATTTGCTTGGTTTTTTCTGAGAATGCAACCATCATACACATATTTTTCAAATCATTTAGTGAATTCAGATGCACGTCTGGAGCATTCAGTAGCATAGGAATGAAATCATTTAATGTTTAAATTAATTTAACAGCATCTACAGCTGTTAAGTTAAGTGATGATTCCATCGCACACTCCACCTCTTCTCCACTTTCAGCATCATTTTGTTTCAGTTCAGCTATTATATCCACGTTCGCCAGCATAACAAGTGTCACGCTCTCACACACAGCGACGATACGCAGTCGGATACACGTGATCCTTTAGGTAACCCCAGAGGAATAAATCCATGGGAGTTAGATCTAGGGATCGTGGAGGCCACGCTACGGGACCACCATAAGCGATGATCTGTTGCCCGAAAGTGTCGGACAGGAAGTGCTATACCGCTGTTGGTTGATAAGCTGACACTCACAGGCGTGCGATCAATGAATTTGCATACAACACTCAGAGGCGTGCGGTCGTATACGTCATATATTTTCTCTGCTAGACTGTTACAACGACACGAAGCGGCTTTGCACAAGTTCGCGTTTCTTTCCTTCTACTTACCCCAGCCGTTTCTATCATATGTCGTTTTCTACTAATTCATTGATGCTCTACAAGTTTATAATTGATCTCTTTGCCGTATCTCTCATAGTTCCCCAGATAGGAGTGCTAACTTCCACATTTTGCCACAAGGGGCACTGCAGTCACTCTCATCTGATAGCGCATGGTTGTTTTACTATACCATACCTTACATCCATAGCTCTAGCTGCCTTTGTTCGCAAGTTATTGAGGTGACTTAGGACTTAAGGAATCACCCTGTATATATAGCTAAAACAAAAGCAGAGTTAAAGACAAAATTTAAAAAAAATATTTTTTGCTTACATTTTGAAGATCATGACGCGCAACACAGCAGTGATGAATTCTCAGAACTAACAACCTACAAAGCAGAAACTGTAACAAAAAAGTTTTCCAACAATGACAAAAATTAAAATAACTCAAAACCCAACAGGCAAGAGAACAAAAATAATAATAAATAACAAAACCTGAATGCAGAAAGTGTCGAAAATGCCGAGCCTTGGCTTTATCAAGGACCAGCAAAACTCTGCATTTTCTCACTTCCACAAAGACCTAGTTGAAAATGGGTTTCTGCAAAGTCATAGATGCAAGTATAAGTCACCCCCCCCCAAAGTTATTTTACATAACTGCCCTCAAAGGTGCAGAAATTAAATTATTGAGCAAAAGTTTTAGCATACATCTTATCACTTTCCTGGCCCAACCCATACTCATCATCTTCCACAAAGAACTGAAAAACATTGTCAAAGAGCTCACAAAAATTGTGAGAATGCTTAGATGATATATATATATATATATCATCGGCGGCGGCGTCCATTATCAACCACTGCTGGATGAAGGTCTCCCCAAGTTTCTTCCACAACAGCCTGTCTTGAGCCAGTCTCTTCAATGTATCTCCTGCATGCTTTCGAATTTCATCCACCCATTTCCCATCCATCCTCATATATATATATGTATGTATGTATGTATGTACGTATCTGCTTTTTAAGCATATGCCCCACACACATACTTAAAAAGTTGGGCATTACTGATGTATTGTATTTTTCTGATGATGTGTTTGATACATAAAAATAAAACAGACATGAGGAAACCTTTGAAAATTCAAATTTGTGTCATTCTGGAATGGGAGACTAATATTCACTCTTCAGTTGCAGCCTTAGCACACTGCCATGTCAATTACTATATATATTTTGGAAATTAAATTGTTTTCATAATGTTTCTGAATTTCCTTCAGCAGTTCTTGGCAATGGGTATTTTCCTGACCAGAAGTGTCAGCTTTGTCATCTTTACTGGAAGACTTCCAGTTTACTCAGTGGCATAGCTCCCATTAAATTCTGGCCAGTGATGCTTAAGAGCCCACTATATTAGGGGCCCAAAGAGAATTAACAAAATAAAATTTTAGCCCAAATCTGATGGAGGGGGGGTAAATGAGAACAAACTAGAGGCAAAGAATAGCAGTGGCATAGTGTAAATTTCAGCCCCCTCCCCTGATATACTGGATGCTAGATGGCGGTGTCCCAGGCGTATGAATCTTTTTAGCACTCACGTGGGTTTTTGTTCCAAAAGCCTAATCCTTCCTAGTTTCTACCATATTTGTTTGTCTATGGTTTTATGTTTTGTTTGCAGTGACAATCAGAAATATAGAACTATTTAATCCTACTTCGCAACACCCCCCCCCCCCCCGTCATGTACCCCCTTCTTTTTGTTCTTCGTCCACTTGGTTCTCATGGCAACACACGTATCTTTGTTTAACCATCACCCCCTTATAGCTTACAGGCCCGCGCACCGAATACTGGAAGCTGGGTGACGTAGGAGAGAGTAGTCTGATAATCCATAGTGTGTAGTCGAACGGTCGAGCTTGCTCGCTCGCTGTATAGTGTATAAGCCTCACTGTCAATGTGCATGGCTGTCGTTGGTTTTCAACTAAGTTTTCCTCTCTTTCTTCTCACAAATATTTTTAGGACAAGAAGCTTCAGAAGACAGTTCTTTATGCCGTTTAGATGCAGTGTACCCCCACTGTCACGGTAATTATGATCGACCACGTGTTATTATTTGCTTATTTTTCTCTGAAAATTGTCGGAGTATTCAAATTCCCTTCTAACGGGGACCTCCTAATAAATTGGATTACCGTACTTCAATCAAGCGGGGAAATTTTAAAGTGACCAAGAACTCCCGGGTAAGTGGAAATCTTTTGTAGACCTAAGGCATGCATCCCGTAGCTGATTATAAACAGCATTTAGAGCAAAACTACATATGGTTCCAATTTCTGGGCATAGAGCATAATATAATTGAAGATGTGATATTTGTCTTTCCTTGGCACTTCTTAACAAAAATACAACTTCTGGTAATTAACAATGAAATGGAACACGACATGCGACGAGTGTCTTTTTTCTTGTGTAGTAGGAAATTCTATTACAAACTTTTTTATCTTAAAATTTAGTTGCCTAGGGTGGGAAACTAGATTTTTTATTTATCTGCCCAGGCGAATGATTTACATGCCCTGGGCATCTAGGGCGTTTTATTTTCAAGCCCTGGATATTGTTATTTTTAAGAGAAAAAAAAAAGTACCTGGACGTGCATGAATCCACATATTGTAGAAACTATGTTCTAAACAAACAAGATTTTTAAAATACAAGTAAAAATATTATATACTCTTTTTTTTTTTTTTTTTTTTTTTTTTTTGGAAAACATCTGCCTAAAATGAGAGATCTATTTTTGATTCATTTATCTAAACTGTTCACTTATCTGTTTCCAGACTTCCTGCACCTTTTCTTCACAAGCTACAGCTATAATAACTGTAAATATATCTCATATTATCCGATAACTACTGGAACGTGTGCTTCCAAATATTGGGTGGGGTGGGGTGGGGTGGGGTTGAATTCAATCTTTGTATCGAGATAAACTTTTCCAATCCTTCATAGAAGTTATGTTGAACCCAAAATCATAAAAAAGGGAAGAAACAGTCTTTTCAATAGCTTTAGTAATGACAAAACATTTGCACAGAATTTTATGCCATTGCGTTTTATAGTTTCTGAGAAAATGGTACCTCAAGTTAGTCAATTTATAATGAGACATGTTCACCTTCTGAAAAACATCCTATAGTACCAAAACAGTCGTTTAGGTTTATCCAGTACAATAACTGCATGTGCGTTTGTCAGGTTCTCAAAAAAATATAGTTCTTATCTGGAAAAATACTTTATTAAAAACTTATTGGAACAAATTTCAGATTTTCTTAGAAATTTGTCTTTGAAATTCTTGAAGGAACAGCTAAGGGACAAATAATTAAATTGTGTTTGTGATACATAAAGAGTTACACAAACATAATTATTTGTACATTGGCAGTGTTTCTGAAAACTTCTTGAAAATCAAATTTCAGGAAATTTATGCCAATAAGTACTCGTATTTTCCCAGATAAAAAACGTTTATATTCTGGATCTAAATAGTTTTGTTTAATGATACTAATATACTTAATGTTTTAAACTTTGACAAGGTAACTTTTTTAAATAGTGCTCTCGAAGACAAAAATTATAAACTTTACATTTGCTTACCAAAATGAAGCTATCCAAACATGTAACTAGATGGTACTAAAATTAGGAAAACTTGTTGTTTTCCTAATTTTAGTACGTTTTAATGTTGTTATGGTACATTTAATAATGTAACAATTGCGAAATTTTCTTAAAATCTTAATTTATTTTATACAATCAGTGGATCAAGCAGCAATTCACTGTCTGTATGTTAAAGTGTTTTATTGAGCCTTTGGCAATAATTTAAAAACACACAGGAAAAAAATCAGTTTTTCTTCTTGACCTTTTTTTTTATATATATTAGTGAACATGGATTGCACATAAATTGCTAGTTACTGTCTAACATGAAAATACATTTTCACTAAAGGAATTATTTCATTAGTCAATATTTCGTAGCCGTAAGCTCGCAATGAATGAAAAATCTGATTCCTTAAATTCGTCAACTAACATCTTTTGAAACGACGGTAGTACTTCTTAATGCACCCTCAAACTAATCTTTCAAGTACAAGAATGATTCGGTGAACATATATATAACTTCAAGTGAAACAATGACGACAGTTTATAGTTTCGATTACAGGAATGGTTTATCACTTCCAATGAAATGACAGCAATGATTTCAATAAGTAGACGAATCTTTCTTGCTTACACTTTTACGTCAAAATTCTTACTACGCTAGATTTATGCTGTAATTTCTTTTTCTGCTGTATTTTGAAAGATTATAAAACAGACGTGCAAACTCTGTAGTTATTTAAAAAATTCTAACACAGAAGTCCTTATTAAATGCAGTGAAACTCTAAATAACACTTGACTTGTATCGTTAGTTTCACTCCCTCTCTGACTACGGACTACCCATGGCTAACTAGAAAGACAGGCTCCGGCGTCGAGTCAACGAGCAAGGAGATTTGAAGCTGTGTTTTTGATGTTCAAAAACAAAACTATAAGAGAATAAATTAAACGTTTAAAAAGACCAGAATTAAAATTAATCAGTCCAGTTTTTTACTGAAGTGAATTATTTAATATTTCCTATCTTGACAAACTTTCACTTCACTGAATTAATAATCCCGTATTTTTTTCGGTGAAAACAAATTTGATTTTTTTTTCCGGTGCATAAATACAGCTATAGCATGCACTACACACACAAGTACACAATTTATAAACGATTTTCCCTTTTAAATATACATGCTAAAAATTATTCGCCTTCCGAGAAGTTCGCCATATGTATGCTGGAAAATTATGAAAATCATGGTTTGTACAGCAGGGTCCAAAAATTCTTTCCAGGACTATTTAAGGACTTTTTAGGACTAATATACATCATTTTCCAGGGGGGGGTTACCATACATAATATATATATATATATATATATATATATATATATATATATCATCATCATCATCATTGTCAACCATTATCAATCCACTGCTGGACGAAGGTCTCCCAAGTTTACTCCACAACGGTCTGTCTTGTGCCAGTCTCCTCCATGTCACCCCTGCATACTTTCGAATTTCATCCACCCATCTCCCATGTGGTCTTCTTCTGGGTCTTTTCCTGTCCCTTGGAATCCAATCTAAAATTTCGGCTGTCCATCGATGATCTGTCCTTCTGGCAGTATGTCCAGCCCATTGCCATTTCAGGGATTTAACTCTGATCATGATGTCTTCCACTCTTGTCATTTTTCGGATCCACGAGTTCCTCTTCTTATCTCTCCTGGTTACACCAAGCATGCACCTCTCCATGCTACTTTGAGTTGTCTGCAGCCTTTGTATGTCTCTTTTAGTTAAGGTCCACGTCTCCGCACCATACGTAAGCACTGGAAGGATGCATTGATCAAACACTTTTCTTTTAAGACATAATGGCATATTGCTCTTGAAAATTATGCTGTTTCTTCCAAAAGCTCTCCAGGCAAGTTTTGTACGCTCGATTAATTTCTTCATCAATGTGACCCTCACTTGATATCTGCTGTCCAAGATAAACGTACGTGTCTGTTATCTCCAGCTTTTCTCCATCAATCGATAAATCTTCATTTCTTGTAAAAGCATTGAACATCACTTTTGTCTTCTGAAAGTTCATTTTTAATCCCACTTCTTTACTCTTGTCAGCAAGTTCCTGGATCATACTCTGCAGCTCTGATGGGGTAGTTGCAAAAATGACTACGTCATCAGCAAAACGAAGGTGGGTTAGATAATCTCCATTAATCTTTATCCCCTTGTTTTCCCAGCTCAGTGACTGAAAAACACCCTCCAATGTGGCATTAAAGAGCTTCGGAGATATGGTGTCACCTTGTCTCACTCCCTTCCCAATTTTTACGTGTGTTGTATTTTCAAACAGCCTAATCTTTGCACTTGCATTTTCATAGATGTTATTAATAATATTAATGTATGCATCTTCAATACCGCAGGTTTTCAGAGCCATTGTAACTGCTGATGGTTTCACCGAATCAAAGGCTTTTTCATAATCGATAAAAGCCATGCACAATGGAAGTTCATATTCCCTCGCTCTTTCAATTAGTTCTCTCAGCACGTGGATATGATCTATTGTGCTGTAGCCACTCCTGAATCCAGCTTGTTCTCTCGGTTGAGCCATGTCCAGTGTTACCTTCAAGCGGTGTGAAAGAACTTTAGTGAAGATTTTATAAACTACTGATAGGAGGCTGATAGGTCTGTAGTTTCCGAGATCCTCAATGTCACCTTTCTTATGTAGCAGGATCATTGTAGCGGTGTTCCAATCCTCAGGAATCTTTCCTTCATTAAGGCATCGAGTGAAAATTTGGGCGAGTACTGTTTTCGATTTCTCCACTTGCTTCTTGTATGATGTCTACAGTAATTCCATCTTCTCCTGGAGCTTTTCCTCGCTTCATGTTCTTGATTGCATGTGCAACTTCTGCTGGAAGGACTGGAGGAACTCTGGTACTGGTATCTTTCATGATGTCTGGAGTGCATATATCATCCCTTTCATATAATTTGGAGTAGAAATCTTTCACTCTTGTCAAAATTTCGCCTCTATTTCTTGTTACAGAACCATCTTCTTTTCTCAGTGCCATAATCTGTTTTCTTCCCTTACTGAGATGTCCCTTTGCTATCTTTAGGCTTTGGTTGTTTTCAATTGCTTTCCTCACTAGTTCACAGTTGAATCTCCTTACCTCTTCAGTGATACTTTTTCTTACTGTCTTGCATAGCTCTATATATTCCACTTTGGAAGTCACATCTTCTTTAGTTGTCCTCATCTCTCTTCTTTTTTGCATCAACATTTTGGTTTTTCCTGATAATTTGTTCACATGCAACTTGTTCTTAGACCCAGCTAATTTGTTGCTGTTTCCATAAGAGCTTTGGTTACTTTTCTGTTAACTTCAGAGATGTCCACTTCTTCCGATGTTAGGCCTTCTAAAGCAGAGAACCTGTTCTTCAGTTCTAATTTGAAGGTATTATGGTGTTTTTTAAGGTTGGTTATGTCAATAGATTTTGTTTGTCCTATGAGCTTGCCACGTTCAAGTTTAGTGTTGAGGTGCATCTTACATCTCACCAATCTATGGTCACTACCTGTGTTGAACTTGTTTAGCACACTGCAGTCTTCTATGACGAATTTTTTGTTACACATAATAAAATCAATTTCACTTGTCGTCCCATTTGGATGTCTCCATGTCCATTTCCTGTGTGGCTTTTTCTTGAAAAGGAGTTCAAGATGAAAAACCCTTCTGCCTCTGCAAACTCAACGAGAGTATTTCCACGCAGGTTTCTGTTGCCATGACCGAATTTACCTACTGAAGTTTCATTCTGTTGCCGTTGCCCTATTTTTGCATTGAAATCTCCCATAATTATCTTCAAATGCTGCTTACCTTTATTATTTAGATGACAAATTTCCTCATAAAATTCTTCAATTTCTTCTTCAGGATGACTTGTGGTGGGTGCATAAGTTTGAATAATCTGAGCCTGGTATCTTTCGAGAGTTGGATAACAAGTCGTGCAGCTCTGTCAGAGGAACTTTCAACTTCTACAACTTTGTCCTTCAGTTTCTTGTTTATTATAAATCCAACACCACTAGTTCTGCCAGTATCTGTCCCACGATAGTAGAAGAGATGTCCACTTTTCAGTTCGATGAGATCTTCTCCTTTTCTCCTTACCTCACTTAGCCCCACGATGTCCCACTTGATCCTTGTAGTTCCTCTTCCAATTCAAGAAGCCTTGAATCAGAAGATAGGGAGCGTCCATTGTAAGTAGCCAAGGTCAGCATCAGATGGCAGCCTAGTCCGGTCCTCCGGGATTCTTAGCACCCTCTGCCTTCATGTCGCACTGGCCGCTGCCTTGGCCAGGTACATTCCAGCTGCCGGAGACTGAGGGCCAAGATTTAAGTTGTGGAATCATTTTGGAGGGTTTGGCCATAACTCACCACGCTGGCCAAGCGGGTTGGTGAGTGTGGGATAGCATTTCCTCTGATCCCGATGGTATAGTTATACCGCTATGGGCGGTCGTCAGAGCCCCTTTAGTGGGAACAGGATGCACCACGAGAAGGCGGGGTTGACATTTGTCAAGGAGAGGCTGTGATGTATATATATATATATATATATATATATATATGCGTTTATTGTAATAATTAATATAGAAGAAAAAGTTACCTTAATAACTGTGAAACAGCTCAGTTTGATTCTCCATCACCCACTTATTTTTTCTCTGCACAGTGAGTTTATTATTGTTGCATTCTTATTTTACTTAGTAGATATTATAAACAAAAAAAGAAAAACATTGATTATGTTGAATAACTTTTAGTAAACACTTTAAGATTTATTAAGCTTTCTTTATATTGACTGAACCAGTTCATCTATTTTTTTTTTTTTTCTGTTCCTGACAGCAAACTAGCAAACTCATTTTTTCTTTTGCCATCGTCCTAAAACTGTTTGACTTTGTAATGAGCAATAAATTCCCTGTATTTTCTGCTGAGCGGTCAGCATTTTCCATAAGGCTTGCTATATCACTTTAATATATATTTTTTTATTTTTCTGTAATTCCTCTATTTCTTCCATTACAGATTTTCTCTTTTGGGACATGCTGGATTGTGCTTCTTTACATTTTTGCTCTTCTAAATATTTGCTGCATTTCTGCTTGGCCATTGCAGCTGAAGCAAATAGTCTTTTTGTAATCGGCACTTTCAAAAGGCTAGCACCAGCAAACCTAAACAATCCGTCATGCTATCAATGAATTTTCTCGTAGATTTTCAACCATTACCTCTTTGTTTATGGAAAAGTAAATTTGTCCACATGCTCAATGTTGTTTCAGCTACTGACACATTTTCAAGCCATCAGTGTTTAAAGAACTTTTGTGGAAAACTTTCACTGCCACTAACAGATGTATAGTGTTCCCTCTTGGCTGAGGAATCCTTGAAAAGTCAATAGAGCAAGAAAATAACTCCTTTAAATTCCATTTGAAAACCTTTGCACCGTCTTGAAATGCACCATTGACAATATGTAGTCCGTGACTTTGAATGTCAATGTATCCATTAAATCCTCACGTAGCTGATTTTGCAGCACGTCGTAGAACTTCGAGTTGACAGCTGGACCATCCATAGACACCTGGATTAGTTTCTCAAGCTTTAGCTTTTCAACACAAAAATTTAAGTTTCCCAAACAGATGTCAGCTGGTGCACACCCTAAAAATTTTGATCCACAGTACCTAGTAATAACTTTATCATGAAACTATGAATGAACAAGAATATCCATTTGTTTACATTGAGTTTTCCTATTTAAACTCTCGTCAAATAACAGAACAAATTCATCATGATTTACATATTCTGTTAACAAAGACAGAAAATATGGTGCAATACCATAACAACAAAGATGTGCATTTTTCTTTTCACCATATGTAGTCTTTTGCTATTTGGCTGTCAGGAAATATGGCAAAAAAGTTTGTCTATTTGTTTGCACGAGTTATATGCAGAGTAGCAAAATGTAGACGTAAGAGCACATGCTCTACGCTGATAGTTTCCAAATCATTAGCGGATTTTGCCGATAGTTTTTGCTGGTAGATTGAAAACAATGAAAATGTTATTTACAGCATTTACTCAAGGCTTTACTGAGATTAATATATTTAATTCGATTTTAACTTGAAAAACTTTCAATTCTTTTGTTTTTACAGACATTTCTGGCCTCTGGATTTTATTGAGGCCTATTCTCAAAAGTTTTGTATACACAGAAACAGTTTCAATTTTGTCAGGTTCCTCTTGCAGTTGCGAGTTATTAAAACCTTTTTCTTATATATTTTGTAAGTCTACTAGTTTTGAATTAAGTTGCTGAAAATGCTATTTATAATTTTTGAAGGTTCATTAATGGAAGTATTTTTCTTGGTATAAAAACTTTTTTTAATTAGTCTCTTGTTTTTATGAGGTTCATAGTCAAATATTTTAATGTTTTGCCATAAAGGTCCATTTCACACATATTGCTGCACATTCAACTATAATGTACTTATTTTGTCCTCATTGGAATCTGTAATGTTCTAATAATTATTTAATGTTTTATTAATTTTTCTTTAAATTAGATAATTCTATTTTTCTCATGGTTTGTGCTTCGCTGGTTTCAAGCAAGTTTTCTGTTTCAGTGGATGTGTACGCAGATACATTTTATTTTTATACAACTCTGGTTATATGAATAGTGTCTATATAAGTTTCATAGCCCACAGCACCTCTGATCTCAGATATTCCGTGTGGGTCACAAAAGCTCCCACATTTGTATTGCTTGAGCTTCCATTTCTTTTGCATGAGCTTACGGTGGGAGACAGCTTTTCCACATGGCATTGCACTTTCATGTAATCACTAATGGTGGTACGTGTAGAAATAGCAGCATTTAAATGCACATTTATCAAGTTCCAAATGTTTTTTACCTTTCATGCGGCTTTTCAATCTAGATACACCCATGTTGGAAATGTCAAAGTTTTTCATGCACAATTTGCACCAAGCTCTAGATTTGTTACTGGTATCAGGTAACAGCCAACCTGAAAATATAGTATTCTCTAACCAAACTTCTTGGAATACACATTTTCCAGTTAAACTCCAAAAGAAGGAATAAAATAATCCATAACCAACGATCAAACAACAAACCACAACCTCGTTGTTTAATGAACAAAGTAACAAACGTGAGCGATGGAATGGAAAACACAAACAGGTGAACACAAACAAACAATAAAATATGGAGCTCAGGCAAAGATTAACATACCTAACTAATGTAGCCTAATGAGTGTTTCTCAGGACACGTGCGACAGTGCAAGCTGGGTGGGCGGTATTGGTTATTAAGCCCAGATGGCCACTAGATGCTGAAGCTTCGGCGGTGGAGACATAGTTTTAACGGAGAGTGCTCCAGCATACACCCTGTAATATATGAAAGATGTTTCCATTGACTATTTCATTTCACTTCGTAGTTGTACACAGAATTCATGCTAATCAGTCACTGCTCACAGAATTTTTGCATTTTAATTAGTTTTTGATAATAAAAAAGTCAACTTATCTTCTGGCGGCTGTCTTCCAATTTTCTGTGACACGAAGCAAGAAATACTATCAAAAAGAGACAGATGGGCACAATTTTTACATATGTGCCACAAATGCCTATTTCAAATAGTTTCAGAGAAGACATGTGCTGGTCATTACTGGCTGCAACTGTATTCAGCTTCAGAATATTTTCCCCTACTTTATGTTTTTCCTTATCAGGTTGTAGGAACCTGCACCATCAAAATTTGACACACACACAGCAATTTTATTTTATAAAACACTAACCATGTGAAAAATCAAGGCTGGTAACAAAGACATTTGACAATGCATTCCCAAACACTCCAGCATTATTAAAATTACAATTTTACCACTAGCTAACACTTTAATTACAGTAAAAAAAAAAAATTCCTAACATGCAATTTCATTTACAATAAAAACACATACATGTGCGACGATAGCTACATCGTGAAGCGTTACGTTGTGAAAGTGGCTAAGGAAGTGAATAATATGGATGAAAGGTGGCGCTTAAAAGGACCTTTTTGAATGTTGATTGTGGCATATGTGTGAAATATTTATTTTAATGGAAGAATATGAAATTGTGTAGCTAGCAGAATAAAAGCAAGGAAAGTTTTATTGCAGGAATCAGGACTTCAAAGCAATGTTCAGAGGAAAGATGGCAATTCCGTCGGAATAAATATTCCAGAATATGGTCTGCCAAGTACATTTAAACTGTGAGACTAGTTTTCTGCAATACGAATACCAGTCGCCGACTGTCTCAGTGGATGTGGCCATGTGAGATTTCTTCAATCGCCTCATCGTAAGACAATCCTTTGGCGAAAAAATACGTGAGAATTATCACTCTATCAATAGGAATCTCAGCACACAAAAAAACACGTACCACGTGTGCGGGAAGAGTACTCATCATTCCCTGTGAAGCGTACTTCTTCCGACACATGAATTGTCCTAAATGATGAGAGTGAGACGCATCGACACACAGAGTCATGAGATGGCTGAATTACAGTGCCTAGAAGAATTAGTGTGACGTGCTCCCTAAGATGTCACTCACGGTTTTGTGACCAATCGTCATGAAATGATAGAGGGCGCTGGCATCGGAAGTTGCTTTAGGGTGCTTCATCGGCTTCATGCTATTCAATGGTGGGAAGTTTGTTTGCCAAGGATATGCTGCATTACGAAACTTCACATTTTCACAAAACAAAGGTTAGTGGAGGGAAATCGTTTTGGCAGTATCTTTGCTACTTCGTTGTAGCTCGATCATAACAGTAATGCACTAGATATTTCAACAGTTGATCACTAAAACGCAATAGGCTTATTCGGGTGTTAGTGTGCTAGTTTTATTCAACTGTGGATTGTTTATAACAAAATTTATTTCCGAAATTAGTAACTTTTTATTCGTGAAGATGTAAAAGTTGCTGAAGTATTGGCTGTCACGTGTTAAACCTACTGTGTGGTTAAACTTAAGTGCAGTACTGAAATCGACTGCAACAGCTATAAGATCACAGGGAAATAATGTCAGCTATGAAAGGACTGGGCAATTCTGCATTAGCAAATAATAAAAAACATAGAAAACGGAAAAGCAGCTGTTTTGTGCCAGGATGTAATACTGGCTATAAATCCTGCAAAAATAAAATATCACTCTTTACTGTCCCCAAAATTCCTGATATGTTGAGCAAATGGGATAAGGCAATTCCCAGAGCTGATAAGAAACTTGATGAAAGTTGTGTTGTATGTGCTTTGCACTTTGAATCTAAATTCAAGGAGATGCATTATCGTTTCACTATTCAAGGTAAGGAAGTTCTAACATGCCGAGACAAACCATTACTCAAGTCTGACGCCATACCTACTATTTTCCCAAATTTAAAAGATATTTAAAAGGCGAACGACTAATTAGTTTTTCCAATTTTTAAGGGGGGGGGGACATGCCCTACTGTGCCTTCCCCACATTACGCCTGTGTGTATGCTACATTAATAATTTCCTTATTTTTAAGGGTAAGCATAAAATAGTTTACAGGAACTGTATAGAATTATCCCTTTTAGATAGACTCCATGAACACCCACTTCCTAATTTTTACCTTATTAAACTTTTTACTTAAGGTGCAAAAGAATTTTCCTTTCTTCACTGCAAACCCATTTAAATAGCAAATTTAATCACATAATTATTATAAGGTGAAGAAAAGTAAAGAAAAATGTTATAATTATTTTTCTTTAAAAGAATGTCATCATACATTCAGTTTTTGTATATTTACTTCTGTCCAGTATGATTCATTTTGTTTATCGTATCACAGGCAAAGTGTTTTTAGGAATGATTTTTATAAATGGATTACAGTTAGTATATTATTAGAAAATAGACCAATTTTAAAAATAGTAATCGCAATTTTTTCTATTCTATTTTCAACTCACTAAAAGGCTTCTTTTCAAAGCCAACTAAATGGAAAGTTTCAATATTATTTTGATCGCATGTTCTTACCAAGAAATTTAGTCGCTCATTGCTGAAAAATAAAGTACATTATTAAATAATTTATAAAGTTTTAGGTTACTGAATTTTAAGACATTATTGGAATGCAAATTAAGCCCGCCTTTTTTTCCGGTACGGTTTTGAGGGGCAAAACATTTTCTTTTTTTTTAATTTTTACTTTGTACTGTAAGTTGTTGTTTCGGTGATTTTAAACTGCATATTGGTCTCCAGTGTCTTCGCATAATGTAACCCATGTATGACTCAAAACTTAAACTTCCGAAATATCTAACATTAATTTTGACATTAGCACAATGCAAAGCTTAACTTAAACTACTATACCATTATTAATGAATCCTGAGCACCCCGTTCGTTCTTTGGGGGGGGGGGGGGTGAAAGAGGTGATTCGATTATTTCGTATATACTTAAGTTTTAAGTTATCTGCTTATAAAATATCGTCAAGGAGTACACATAATACTGACGAGCTGGGTGTGTGTCATAGAAAGATGTGCGTTTTCGTCGTCCTTCCTGAAAAGCGACGTGACATCCAATGGCAGCGCCATCTACCGCTTTCATGATTGCAGGCAGCAAGTTTTTCTGCGAGCACGACACACTAATTCTTCTAGGCACTGTAGCTGAATCCCAAGGTCTTTTGATTATTTTCACGTGCGAGTAGTGATGGGCATAATCGAGTTGAAATAATCGATTCATTCGATATGGAAATCTCTCGAAATATTCGATTACGCCAAATTCATTCGAATGAAAAAACCTCTCGAGAGAACTCTCGATTGCTCCTACTCGGTCGAACGAGTGCAATCACTGAATTCGAAAGGCGAAATCACTCGTCTCTGCTCGAGAACATGGGTTCCGAGCGAATCGCTCGTTTACTGAAAGACATCTCGAGAGGTACCGAGATCCGAGAGGTTCGGAAACACTCGCTTTTCACGTGATCGAATGATCTCTCTCAGGAAGGATCACTCGGGTTCCTTTTAAGTTATTGGGCTTGGTTATGCTATTCGAAAAAATCAGGCGTCATTATTCCATATTATCGGTTAAAGAGAGGAAATTGCCTTTTCAGTACGCACCACAAGTTTTTGAATACTGGTACTTTTAAATTTTTAGAGCGTTGCTGATTTCGAACAGAAGCTCAACGAAACACGGGGAAAATAAAACATACTTTTTTAAATTACGAATTTTAAATTTGCATCTCTAATTATCGTATTTTTTTTAATTAAGAATTTTTAAATTTACATCTTTTAAACGATTATGTTTTACCTTGGCTTGAAAACGGAATGTCGCTGTCCTGTGTACCACATAATCACATTTTTTGACTAAGTAATATGTTAGCTTAAATTTTAATATGCTTAGCGTATGCTCTTTTCTTGTTCGGTGTTACGATTTTTAAGTATTTTTTTAATTTTTCGATGCTTTGGGAGTTAGCTTTTTTGCAATGAATTATCCAGAAAGTTACTAATATACATATATTTGACAAAATATATGTATATTAGTAATATGTCCTAATTATAGTAGATACTGTGGACCAATCTCTACCCTCTCAGATTCTGGAAGAATTTAACTTACTAGAGAATACCTTGAAGTACACCCTGGAACAGGAAAAAGACCATAGCATCAATTACCTGGATTTAACCTTGACCTCAAGAGAAGGGAAAATATTCACTCAGCTTTTTAGAAAACCCACCAACACAGGGAAGATGTTAGACTTCTGCTCATTCCACCCTGATTATATTAAATCGAATACAGCGAGACAATTTTTGGAAAAAAATTGAAATCCTGGTCTCTTCAGCTTCTCAAAAAGATCTTCACAAAGAAGAATTAAAGGAAATGTTGGCAGAAAACAATTACCCCTCCCCATATGTTGAGAAAATATTTAAACAAGTGCCAAAAAAGAAGCAGGAAAAAACCAACTTCAAATTCACCAGCAAAATTACGTACCACAAGGGACTTTTCGAGAAACTGAAAAGGATCGGAGCAAAATATAATATCAGGCTAGCTCCAGATCTTAATAACAAAATAAAGAAATTCCTGCCAGCTTTAAAGCAGAAAGAATTGGACATCCAATTGCAAGAAGGAGTAATTTACTGCATCGACTGTAACTGCGGACTCAGCTATATAGGAGAAACAGGGAGAAGTATTAAGGTCCGAATGAAAGAACACCAAGCAGCTATTAGGAACATTGGGAACAAAACAGAGCTAGACAGACATGTACAAGCAAGTGGACACTCCATAAATTGGGACTCAGTGAAAATAATCGCCCACCAGTCAAACTTAGTAAAGAGAAAACTAGAAGGAGGGATCGAAATAGCAAGAAGAAGAAGTACCACAATTAACGATAATTGCGGATGGTCTCTTCCAATTGAGTGGCAGCAACTACTCCAGTGACATAGTCCTGATGACGAACTAGGCTTTAGTTCGAAAATTTGACAACCAACTTTCATTAAAAATAACCTCTAAAAGACCCGTAAAAAAGTTATTCCACAAAAAAAATTATTTATTCAGAATTTGCATTTGTAATTGGTTGTATTAGATATGAACAAGATTATACAAGACAAGTCAATCTATTCAATAAAATTTGCTGAAGCCAGTTTATATTCTAATTCAGTTCTCAAAGATGTGCACAAAAACTTACCTATAATTTAATTAAGGGATTTAAAAAATTTAGACAAAAGATATCTGAAAAATATTATATTTTAATAACAAAATGTATCATTAAGCATATAAGTCATAATTAGCATAAAAACTTTAACCTGTTCAGTCACTGAAGATTATTTGCATGTCATATTTACAGAATAAAAGCATTCCTGATTTGAACTCATGGTTTCTTGAATCAACAAGAAATTCTGGGAAAAAAATTAGCAGGAAAAACACTTTAATTAGGAGTACAAGCTTGTCTAGCTGAATAAATTTAACTGAAACCAGTTCAAATCTGAACTCAAATTTGCACAAAAATCTAACAAATTTAAACCAGTCATTACTAAGGGATTTCAAAAACAAATTTTAGGAAACAAAAATGTTTCATCAGGCATACAAGACATGGATGTTAAATATTTGAAGCCATTTCAGATGCAGAAGATAATTTGCACATTATGTTTACAGAATGGAAATGTACATGCTTTGAGTGACACCCACTTTTATCATTTGTATAAGCAAGGAATTCAAAAAAATAATAATAATAGGCAAAAACACTTTGATTAGAAGTCTGCCTAGCTGAATAAATTGCAAGTATTTGCACAAGGTACTTATATTAAATTTAAACTGGAATATTATTTAAGACAAATAAGAATTTCAAAAACAAATTTCAGTTAGAAGCAAAAATATTTCATTAGGCACAGAAGTCATAATCTGGTTGAAAAAAAATGTGTGGAGCCAGTTCAAATTCTGAAGACAATCTACATATATTTACATAATAGAAATACACTGTGCATATTTTACAATGACATTTATTCCTGTGATTTGACATATTAGCAAGGAATTCTGAAAATAAAATACATGTCAATAACAGACAAAAACTACTGTGCTAGAAGTATAAGTTACAATCTGACTGAATTTTTTTAAAACTAACTCAGCTAATGATGCATATTTGCATATGCTTCTTTGAAAACAAAATCAGGGTATTTGTTTATATTAGTAAGAACATACTTTTTCTAAAAAACCTGAAACATTTTTGTTTGATTAAAAGCACTTAAAATAAATGGAACCTCCAGTAAATATGCTCAGAAAGTAAATTTCCCCCTGTTGAGAGTTTTACTGTTAAAAAAAATTGACAAAAAATAAGAACATACATTACCAGTGCAGCAAGTTTTCCCACATTGTAAAACAGCTCGGTCCCAGCTTTTCCTATTTATGCACCCAAAACTTTCACATCAAAAGAACACAATGGACACACAATACAAAACCAAATTTTAGGAGTACCAACATATAAACTTTTTATTTTATGAAACATACTCTGATAAGATACACTATATTGACAAAAGTAACAGGACACCCCTTCAAAAGCAAATGAACGGATGCACAGCACAGCTGCAAATGGTATAAAAACAAGCTTGCAGCTGACCGCGATCATATCACTCAGCAGCTACATTGTTTATTGAAATCACAGGCTATGGAGACCTCATTCATTGCTCTTTGCTGCACATATAATTGGCAAAAGATCATGAAACTCAGATTTGGTTAGGTGTTTCATTGTTTCAGGCCCCTTGTATTTTTATGGCACTGGCTAATACATTAAACTTAAATCACAACCGCAAAATAAACCAGTAGGCTATGTCATACCCAATTAGCACTGAATCAAAATTTGTTTCATGAAATACAGATTCTATCAATTAATACTCGGAAAACTTACTATCTCACCAAAATTATGTCATGTTCTACTAATCTGAAGTGCTTTCAGTACACAGAAAAGAAACATTGGAACACTATCATCAAATAATGTAGAAAAGCATACTATACAGGTATATATATTTTGTTTTTGTTGTTGTTTTATCCTTTAAAAAAGGTTTTAATGGTGAAAAAAAATTACTTTCTGATCATCTTTGGATGAAGTTCTATTGATATGAAGTGTTTTTAGTGAAGAGAAATCTTTCAATTTGAAATAAAATTATGTCGTCACTATTGTAAATGACTTCTCAATTCAGATATTTGTGTAGAATGTTTTAATACCAGTTAACAGTGGTGGGGACCCATATTTCCTGAAAGGGAAACAAATTTTATTTTTCAGCAACTGTTTGTATACTGTAATGATCTTTCTATCAGTTAACATCAGCCTCAGATTATTAAAGATCAAAATTAATATATTCAACACACCCTTCTGAATTGTTGTGTGTTGAGTAATATTATTTCAGTATAAATATATTCTGTAACATGTTATACCAGTTATAATTACATATACACGGAATTCAATATAGCAAAAAAATTTGAAATCTACTGAGGAACGAAACAGTCACTAAGAAACGTGAAGGAAAACAAAAGCATTTTTTGCTGACAGGTAGTATATTAAATTTACTTACACAAACATAAGTATTGAATCAAAAACAGGCAGTATTCCAAAAGTTTACTACTAGACAGGGATTAAAAATAACATTTGTGTTTATTTTCTTGTACACTTTAAAGAAAATTTGTGCATAAATGTCCTTGCTTTTTTTTCTTTGAGTATGTCGTGAGATTTAAAAAGCTCAATGCTTATGGTAGTGTTCATTTGTTCGAACTATGTGTCTGAAATTTTACTGTGTGTGTTATTTGATAGGAAATAATGCTAAAATGGAAGCCTTTATTTCCAGTATTGTACGATCTCAATAAAATGCTATCAAATGTCATGTAAATAAAGTTTTTGTTACTAACTATAAAAGTTTCCATTTGAACAAAACTTACTCAACTGGTGGAGGGGTCGCAATTATTGTAAAAGATATTTATAATGATTTTTCAATTATTCCACATCTCACAATCTTGTATCAAAATGCAGAAATTCTAACTATCCATAACCAATTTAATATAATTATTGTCTGCTATAGGCCACCCAGCTCAGATCTTGCAGCTTTCCTATCATTACTTACAGAATTATTTAACTACTCTAACCTATCAAAAAAAAAAAACATTTCTCATGGGAGATATGAATGTTGACTTACTACAAAACACCAATCGTTCTTTTCAGCTTCTACAATCACTTAATGGTTCTGGACAGAAAAACATTATTTCAGTCCCAACTCGTATAACCCCTACCTCACAGACAATGATCGACCTCTCCATCACAAATGTATTATCTGAGACTATCATTTCGGGGCCTTACAGTATGATATCAGTGATCACCTTCCTACATTTACAATTTACCCTCTTAAACAACTAACTACTACACCTGTAGACGGCTACACCTCCAGGCAAATTAATAATAGAAATATGGAAAGTTTTCAAATTCATTTACAAAATATTAACTGAAGTAGTATCTTGAATCATGGTTCTGCCAACAAAAATTATGAGTCGTTCATCACAATTATTACACAACTCTACAATAAATCCTTTCCAAAAACCATAAAACAAAATAAACTAAAAACAAAATTTCGTAAGCCTTGGATCACCAATGCTTTATTAAAAAGGATAAATAAAAATAATAACCTCTTCGCAAAATTCATCAAAAGCAAACTACCACAGGACTTCCGGTATTTTAAGAATTTTCGTAATAAACTGAATAGCGATATCAGACATACTAAGCGTAAGTACTATCTCAACATTTTTTCACATAACTCTTCAAAACTAACATGGAAACATTTAAATTTACTAATGGGTAGGAAATCAAATCTAATGTCTCCTCAACACTTAACAGATTGCAATAACTTTCAGCTTACAAACATACAAGATATTAAAAATGCGTTAAATGAACATTTTACTCTATTTCCACAAGCATTAAAAATAGTCTAACTACCCCAAAAATTCCATTCACTGATTACCTAGGAAGTGCACACAGGGCTAATAATTTTCATCTTACCAATATTACCGAAGCAGAACTATGTAAAGAATTCAACAATATCAATTCCAGGTCAGGCCCTGGATGTGATGATCTTCAGCCATTCATTATTAAAAATTATGCTAATCTTATTCTGGATCCTCTATTGTTTATTTTTAATGACATATTCCAAACTGGTGAATTTCCAGATCTACTTAAAATTTCAAAAATTATTCCAAAATACAAATCCGGATCGATAAATGAGGCAAATAACTACCGCCCAATAGCCAATTTATCTATTTTTGCTAAACTTTTTGAGAGATTAATTTACAATAGGTTAATCTTGTACATTCATAAACTAAAAATCATCCATCCAAATCAACATGGTTTCCAATCTGGAAAATCAACAGAATCAGCCTTACTATACCTACAACAAACTATCCAACATAATTTTGAACACAACTTACATACCATTGCATTATTCTTAGACCTATCCAAAGCGTTTGATACCAAAAATCATTATTTCTACTTCATAAGTTACACACGATAGGAATTAGGAACATTGAACATTCTCTTTTTAAAAATTATTTATCAAATAGACAACAATACACACAAATTAACCAACATCAATCCATGCTTCAATTTACACTAACTGGTGTCCCACAGGGTTCAATCTTAGGACAGTTGCTTTTCACTATATATATTAACGATATCTTTATTTCAATAAGTGACTTGGACCTACTCCTCTATGCAGATGATATAACCATTCTTTCCTCATTCAATTCAATGACAGACATTACTATGAATATTAATACTCAACTTAATAACATTTCAGATTGGCTAAACTCCAATGAATTACTAATAAATACTACCAAAACAAAATATTTAATTTTCTCAAAACAAAATATCTCACTACCTACTTCTATCACATTATCTATTAATGGTATTAATATCAAAAGGGTTAACTCCTTACTTTATTTGGGGATTACCTTACATGGGGAACTTAAATGGAACCATCATGTTGACTCTCTTCTTCTCAAACTGTCTAAAAACATTGGAGTTATTAGCCTGATATTTACAAACCTTACCTACAAAACACTAATTCATTTATATTATACCATGTTCCAGACTCATATTAATTATGCTATCTTATCATGGGGACAGACAACTAAATGTAATTTCAAAAAGCTTCAAATTCTTCAAAACAAATAAATAAGATTAATTGACTTAAAATTTGATAAAAATTCACAACTAGCACTATATAATATTACAAGAGTTTTTCCAAATAAATATAATATTCTAACGATTAACCAATTATATTACTACAATATTGGGAAAATTATGTACAAGCGCGTTAAAAATAATTTACATTCCAATATTATACATATTACACCCCAGATGCACACGCATTACACATGCACTAAATCATATATTAGGCCTATTCTTCCAAAAACGGAAGCCATGAAGCAAAGTTTGAACTACATTGGCCCACATTACTGGAACTCGTTACCCACGGAGCTAACTACCTTAAATAACTTTAACCTTTTTTAAAAAATAATTAAAAACTTTATGATGAATTGCGGCACCTCCACTTGGTGATCACAGTTGATGGGAACTATATTTAACATAATGACTTTCTTTTGTATCGAGATGTGATATATTTTTTTTTTGTAGTTGTTGTTGTTTGATTTTTTGGCTGTTTGATTTTTCTAATGATACCTTTATTGTTTGTAATTTAAAACTGCTGCTCTCATTGTAAAATTGATCTAGGGAGCATTGGACCTTGTCAGGCCTGGCCGCCCCCCCCCCCACTCCCCGATTCCTGGCTGGGCATCGTTTTAACTGATTTATCTGTAGTACTGTTCTTTTGTTCTTTGCTCAGCAAAATAAATGAATTGAATTGAACATATGCAAGATATTTTGAAAATAAAATAACAAAAGAATAAGAAAGAAAAATATTTGTTTTTGTACTAGATATGTTCTTACTCCACTATTTTTTTCTTGTAATTTGAATTCTGGTAAATATTTACATGTTACAATTTAAAAAGATGATATGATCCAAATTTTTGGATGAGAGTCTGTTTCTCCGATCATTTAATATTTGCCCAGCTTTTGAAAACACCCTTTCAGATGGAACAGATGTGGCTGGAATACACAAATATTTGCATTGCGAACTGTATAACTCTGGCAGAGAATGTTTTTGTTTCTCCCAGAAATCTAATGAATTATGTGATCTATTAATATTGGGCATTTCTAGGTATTGTCTTATCATTAAAGAAGTTCTAGTGCCTGCAGTAGTCACTGTTTTAACCTGTGCTAATTTGTTGTCAAAATATTCCCAAATTGAATATTTCTTTGTAGCTGGTGGTTCTTGCACTACTACATGTGCTTTAGCTGAAGAATCTGCAGTATCCACTTGTCTGTTTTGTTGACGTATAATCAGTTCCAATTCTTCATTTATCCATTTTCGAGCATTCTCAAAGTTTTGTTCAATGCCAAATGCAGCTTTTGAACCTTGGATCAAGGAAAGTGGCTTTTGCAGCAGTTTTGTTTGTTTCCAAAGATCCAAGACGCCTTGCTATTATGTCCAGCAAAGAACTTTTTAAGAACTCACCAGCTGGGGTGCAGGGATTTTGCATCTTTATGGAATGCTGCAAACCTCTAACAAGTGGAATTATCATTGCCATTGTGGGGTATTTCTCCCCAGAAAGTTCAACGGTCATGCTCTCAACAGGTTTTAATAATGGAATACAGTCTGCAATTGAATTCCACTCAGCACCATCTAAAGAAACAGGAGCTTGAGGTAGAGATGATATTGCTGCTGACAAGGGTATCTTTATCTCCAACAACCTTTCAAGCATTGCCAAACAAGAATTCCATCTCGTTGCCACTTCTTGCTTTACCTTCAGTTCAGGAAGGCCCATTTTCTGCTGCACTTCTCTCAGTTTTTTTATGATGAAACACTGCTCTTAAAATGACCCACCAATGCTTTGCATTTTTTTATAATCTCATATAATGTCACATTTTTTTAATAGCTTCACTGATACTGAGGTTCAATGTGTGAGCTACACATGGATGGTGGTGTTTTTGAAGGTGTTCTGCCGCCCCGGTGGCACAGTGGTCTAAGGCGCTGGCCTCTGATCATTTGTCCGTAAGGGGTCCGGGTTCGAATCCCGGTCAGGCATGGATGTTGTGTTTGTCTTACGGCACTGGCTCTCTCCCTTCCCTGGAACCAGTGACCCTAAATTAGGGACGGGCGACTGCTTATAGCCCATTGAGTTGCTCACGGTGGTCGTTAAACCTCCAATCAAAAAAAAAAAAAAAAAAAAAAAAAAAGGTGTTCTGTGACAGCATTTTTGATGTTAGATCCATTGTCAGTTATAACTGCCACAATTTCATCTGTCACACCCCATTTATTAAAAATATACATGAGGACTGCTGCAATGATTATCCCAGTATGGTTTTGTAGTAATTCTGTAGTTTCAAGAACTGCAGCATGAAGTTTATTAGCATCTGAGTAGTGTGCAGTTACTGTTAGAAATGCTTTATTATTATTTGATGTCCACATGTCAGTTGTAATGGCAACATGTTTCACCCTGTGTAGCAGATTTCTAACTTTTGTGCTTTCCTCCTCATACATACAGCTCTGGCAGTATTTTCGTGGTTAGCATTTTTCTGCTAGGAGTATTGTACAATGGTTGAAGCTTTTTACTGTACTTTAAAAACCCTCCATTTTCCACTAGTGATAATGGCTGATAATCCTTTACAATCATTTCGACTAGAATTCGGTCAACAGAACTCTTTTCTGCATCAGATAGCTGTTTCTGTACTTCACCTCCAAACATTCTTAACTGGCGCTGCCTCTTTTTAGGTGGAGGATGTGTTGTTTCATGTGATGGATCATTACCTACTGCTACAACACTATTCCCTTCTGGGACAAAACTTGTCTGCAGTTGAGTAGGACATGTAGCTGCACTTACAGGCCCATGAGCCAAATCTGATTTTTCTCCACGAACATTTAAATAACTTGGGGGTTTTCTTCTTAAATGTTCTCTTAGGTTTGTCGTGTTACCAAAATATTTTAACTCTTTTTTGCATATTTGACATATCGTCAGTTTATCAGAAAGTTTGGTAAAATGTTCCCAAACTTCTGATCGCTTGCCACCAGGCTTCATTTCAATTCAGTTGAAGAAATACTGTCGCTACAACCTAATGTAATTATTTTTCACAAGAAAAATATACACACACTCTTATCCCATATATATTGGAACAAGGAAATATTTTATTTTTGAATATATGTGCAGCTGGTTTTGTTCCGAAATATTCGAAGCGAAAGAAAGCTCTACGTATAGCACCAACCACCAATTCCAATGAATATCTCGATTTGTCAAACGCAGACGGCGGCTCTGAGGGCATCGCGCCATCTAACGGTGAATTCTAAAATTAGAAATCATTCGAATGATTATTTCGAATGAATATCTCGATTTGTTAGATCTCTCGATTACAACCTTTCGATTCTTAGGTTTAATCGATTATGCCCATCACTACGTGCGAGAAGAGCGGAGGAAGATGAAGTGCTACCGTGACTCCATCTGTTATTACTTTAGGAACTAGCAGGGCCGAACGTGGAAGTTTAGCCGAAACGTGAACCTCAGGAGGCCAAATATTACTTCATCTCTGTACTTATTAAACACAGTCTGTAAAGAAATTAGGGCTTATTTTCTCACTATAACCAGAACCAAATGTTTTTAAATTCTCTGATGTGAGAACACATTCCGTAGCCTTATTTCATGTTTGTTACACAAAATGGAACATCAAAGTAACAAACAGATGATATTGATGTTTCTGCCGAAGAAAAAGATTTCCAAAAATGAAGCCAAAATTTTAAGTGTAGATAATATAGCAGGAAAATAACTATAGTACTACTTGTTAACTGTCTTCCAAGCTAAGAAAAATAATAAAAATTAATCCTAAATAGTCTTTTTAAGCTAAATGAATGATAGTTTATTCTGTAATTAGAATAAAATAAGAACACCACAGAGTCCAATCCACGAAAAAAAAGGTCCTTTGTAACCAACAGTTTCTTATCAAATAACTGACAAGCACGGACAGTGAAGTAACGTTTAGGCCTAAATGTGCTACAACTCTAAACCCATTAACACACAAAAAAAATCACTTTGTCTTCAAAGATAAAGTGTTCTCTTGGGACACACTACAGAGTGTGCCCCCGTGAGGATCTCTGAAGTCTCCGTAGCCCTCTTCCCCAAAGGCGAGGGGACCACAGAGATTAATACTCAGAAATACCAAAGAACTCTGTCCGCCATTCAACACATGGAACGGCTTCTAGAGTCAGAACTCTGACAAATAAACATTTATACAGCCTTTCACCCAACTTTCTTTCTCTTTCACTCAACACAAAAGATCTTACACACACCATACAGCATTTATTCTCCTTCTTTTCCTCTTTCCAGCCAAGCGAAAGCAGGCAGGCATCTCCTGGTTGTCAACCTGGAATGAAAGCAGCTCCGAAGTGGATTTAGAGGCAGATTCGGAAAGCAACCCCCCCCCCCCCAAGGAAAGGGCGCACCCTCCTCAGGAGCCGTGAGGTCGGGACCTCAAGGCATCTCTGAACTACTACACCATATTCTCTAATTGTTAAATTTCACAAAGTGACCTTCAAGAATTTCAGCACTAAGTACATATCTAAATTAAAAAAATTAACAACTTTTAAGCACTCACTTCTAAACACTATACTAAATTAGATAAACAATTATCTTAATTCTACAGCTTAAGAACTATGACTATCCTAAAATCTGTACAATTCTTTCAGGACGTTCAACAGTATTATTTAACTACAAATGTACTAATTTTTTTAACACAGGAAGAAACAAGATTAAACTCCTAAAATTTACAGCGAACTTACACATTCACTAAACATACTACTAATTCAAGAAACAATTAAAATATTTCAATTTTTAACAAACGAATTATAGTAACTCTTACTACAGACTGAAAACAAGTCAACCCTTACATTTTGGCCTATTCTCCTGAGGTCTGACACTGACCTGTACATGGTGGAGAAGTCACAATTTATTTTAATTCCAGATGATGTATGGAGCTTGCAGAGAACCTCCAATTATTCTCCTCCATGACATCCATCGTCGAATGAACTGTGATTTGGATAATCGGGCGTGATTAGTCACCATCCGATTTCTGATCACCCCCTTAATGTGCCAGATGACTTGCTGAGTGTTACCATTTGATTTTTCACAATGTATAACTTTGTTTCGTTCTAGCCAAATCTGGTAATTTGTTTCAACTACTATGATTAGATATACAATATTTTCCCCGGAGGGGATTGGATGCAGTTTAATTATCTGAGAAGCACTCGGGGAAGCGAAGCCGGCCCACGATGATACTCCCGCCCAAACACGTACAAAAAAATCACTTTTCTACTTACCGATAATTATTTTGCGTAATCCTTATGAGTGGACATGCCCTTTTAAGCACATGTGTAAGAGAGAGAGAGAGAGAGAAAGAGTTCCTATCTGAGGTTGAGAGACCCGAACCCTCAGCGCTCTGCACCTTTTGTCAGGTGAAGAGAAGAAGATAAGATATTTGGGAGCAGGTTTCCCTGATAGAAAAGCATGAAAGAAAAGTACACAAATATAGGAGCAAAAGGAATATACGGTTTCCCGTTAAGTATTGAAGTTGTAAGCTACCCTACATACTTACCTACAACAAATCAATCAGGGCATCTTCTCCCGCAACCAACGCCCGGCCTCAGGAATCGGGGAAAGGACAGGGAAAAGGGCGCCTAAAAAAAAAAGAAAAAAAAACACACACAAGAAAAATCCGACAGATAAACACCCAATCTACTCACAAAACCATTTGTTGCAAGGCACCTTAAACCACACAGTTGTCGTTTGCTCAGTTCCCGTGTAGGAGTCGGCTTTTCACCTCGCTTCTCAGAGAAAATATATATATATGTTTTATTATTTTTTTTTCCACTGGCTGGAGGGAAGTTTGGTACTTTTTTTTGTTTTTTAAACCATAATACCTTGTTTCTGGGCCAGTCTCATATATGTGGACTGTAATATTTTTTTTTTGCAAAACAAGTTCGGCTACTAAAAGAGCCGATTTTTTTTTGTTGTTGTTTTTTAACAAAATTTCTTCACATGTGAAGTATTTCTTTTTGCAAAACAGCGTACGGCCCTTAAATAGCCGGTTTTTTTAAACAAAAATTCTCATGTGAAGAATACCCTCTGAACACTAGTCCCAATTGTTATTTATTTTTTTTTATTTTTTTTTTTGATGGGGTAGCTGTGAATTGGGTTCATTTCTGGAACTTTATTCAAGAGAGCTTTTGGCCTTTTATATCTGTCAGTTTCATTGACAGTATAGTTAATGGCCTCTCTGACCAGAGGATTAGGATGAATCTTAGCTTTTTCATAGTATCTTTTAGCTAAGTCATACATCGTGTAATGGATAGAATTAATATTTAGCATGCTTCGGATAGCATGATTTGAAGTTCTTCCATCAAGTCCAACCATATAACGTAGGGTTTTATTTTGAAATGAGGTAATCTTATTTTTCTGCTGTTTGTTGCAGTTACCCCAGATAGGACAGGCATAAGTAATAACAGGGCTGATACAGGCTTTCCATATCAAAGTTTTATTTTTCCTGCTAAGCCTTTTATTTTTCATTATTGGCTGGAGACTTCCTCTGATCTTAAGAGATTTGGTCAGAGTTTCTTCAATATGCTTGTTCCAGTTTAGGTTGTGGTGCATAAAAAGTCCTAAATATTTAACATCATTTACCCAAGGTATTTTTTTATACATTTCTATTTCAAAGTCTGGATTGTGATTGCATTTAATCCTAAAAAATAGAATTGCTTGAATTTTTTTAGTGTTGATTTTGATTTTCCAATCTAAGAAATACTTCTCAAGTTGTTCCACATAATGTTGCAACATGAAAGTTGCTTGATTTTTATTTTTGGAAGTATAAGCAAGGGCAGTGTCGTCAGCATAGAGAGCTTTAGTCAGATTCCTGCTATTATAGTTGGGAAAGTCTGACGTAAAAATGGAGTACAGCGTTGGCGCGAGTACACTGCGTTGCGGTACACCAGCTTCGATTTTTTTAACGATATTTTCCCATTGATTTTAATACAGAATGTTCTGTTAGTGAGGTATGATATGATCATATAAATAAGCCAGGGTGGGAAATCATGTGCTATTAGCTTGTAGATAATTGCCTCATGTGGGCATTTATCGAATGCTTTTGTCACATCCAGAAATATGGCTGCTGTGTGGTTTTTTTTTTTTATTATTCCTTCAGCACATTTTTCAGTTATTCTAGAGAGTTGATGCACCGTGGAGTGTTTATCTCTAAAACCTCCTTGAATAAATGGAATTACTGGGAATTCCTCACAGAATTGTTGCATTCTTATAAGAATTATTTTTTTAACTATTTTTCCCATAGTTGGGAGCAACGAAATAGGTCTGTGATTTTCTGGAATAGCCGGGTTTTTACCGGGCTTGGGTAGTAAAATTACCTCAGCGGCTTTCCACTCATCTGGAAAGTATTTTATTTCAATAGCTTTATTGTAAATTTTGGTAAGCGTGTGCACATATGCTTCCGGTAATTTTTTCATGATTTTATTATTAATACCGTCCTTACCAAGTGCCTTTTTATTCCTGAGTTTGTTAATATGAAACCGTACCTCCCGGTCACTAAGAGGAAGTGGGTTTTCAAAGTCAGGTGAAATAAATTTCTTTCGGCTCTTAAAAGGGCCCTTTTTATTTTTATTTTTTCTCACATTCGGATTCTGTCCGATTTCTGCAGCTTGTTCAGGGTTTGCGGACCTAAGAGAGGTCGTAGCACTCTTAACTTTGAGTTGCTGCTTTCTCTGTCTTTTCTTCCCCCTTTTTTTTTAATCACACCATTCTGAGTGCTTTTATTTGGGTATGTTCTCACAGGTTCTGTTTTACTGGTGAATTCCTCGTAGAGTTGTGCACTTTGTGCAATTACTCTAGAGTTTTCAACATCCTCCACATGTTTAAAATAAGTATCCATGGCCTTTTGGTTTTTGATGTATGTATCCGTGTCAGGGATATCATTTATTTTAAACTGTTTTTCTAGTGAGTTTGCAAAAATTTCCGCTTTTTCTTCGTCAGTTCCAGTGGCGGCTCGTGGTGTAAAATGCTGGTGAGGCGAACGGTCTTGATGTAAATGTAAAACAGTAAAACATATGTTATTGAAATATATATAAATTCGTATACCGTTATACGAACATATATACATATCAGTGGCGTAGCCAGGGGGTCGTGGTTTGCACCCCCCTAAGTATGCGAGACAGTTAGCTTTTTCTAAGTACGTTTTATAGATAATTTCCCTATTTAAATTGATTGATTTTTACATAACTTACAATGTAATACAAATAAATTACATTGATACATAATATCAATGTAATTTCTTGATAATAGAAGAGAAAGTAAAGCAAAGCGGCCAAAGAAGTTGCTTTATTAAATTTTTATTAAAGCAACTATAATTTATTGCATTTTCTTCATTTTATTAAATTAGCTTCGTTTTGTATTAATGTTCAAGATGTGCGTACGTACCAATAGAAAAATATTTGTCGAAGCGCCCCCCCCAATTGTTACATGTACTTATACACAGTTATACAGCAGAAGTGCAGAACCCTTCCCCCCTCAAAAAGTTTCATTTCAAAGGCAGTATCACCCATCGAATATCTTTGAAGTCCTGGGTTCGAGTCGGCTGAATCATTAAATTCCGCTGAGATTCGGAAGTCTCGTTAAGCCATTGGTCCCGGGTAGGCGCCTTGTTATAAACAGCTGTAAATCCCATTCCTTAGGGCTTCAGCCCATGCCATTAAGCCCTTATATACAAATATTATTCAACAGTAATGGAATAAAATTACAGAAATATATGAAACACGGCGTGGGGAATCTTTCTTCACGAAAAAATCCAAAAATTTTAGAGGGAAAATGTGCATATACCACTATATATATGTGTGTGTGTGTGTGTGTGTGTGTAATATACGCTACTTTTGCAACAATATTTTTATGAAAACAATTATTCGATAATTTTACAACAAAGAAAGAAATATTTCACCTGTATTCTTTTATGTAATACACTTCAGCGAAAATACGCAATTTGTGCGGTTTCTTTAGCTAGTCAATGCTACACTCACATCCCAACGCCAGTCGGAGATACACTTCTTAAAAAATTCAAAGTAAATCATTTGAATAGAAATTGTTTTCTCACGAAATGTTTCTTGAGCTTGAATAAAAGTCACAGTTCGATTGGCATATTAGTGAAGGTGCATTTAGCACGGGTCACAAACTGAAGACCAGGCTCGTGATAACTATGTACAGGAGAAGTCAAGTTAAGGAAGCACATTTCTATATTAAAAAAGTATTAGGTAATTTAAACCTGGAATTAAAAACAGAGGAATACGATATTAATTTGCTTTGGTCTCGAACAGCATGCTTTCAGTTTATGTTTTATAAATAAGTTCAATTCTGCGATCCTTTTTGGCTGCAAATTTGTCTATGATCAGATCATAAAATGGTTGAGTGGACATTAGATGGTTCAGCAATTCTTTCTCGATTGAAATTTTAGCGAGTGAAGACAAACGATCTTGTGCCGTTGTATTACGGAGGTAAGTCTTAATTCTCTTCAAACAAGAAAAAACTCCTTTCAGCAGAAGAACTTGTTGATGCCAGTGTCAATACAAAAGAAAATAATTTGTAGGCTTCTGGTAACACATCTTTCAACTCGTTTTCTTTCATTGTTTTCAAGGTTTTCTGAACACTGAGTTCCCCCAAGTTGTGATCATTATATAAAAAATTAATTCGTTTTTTAGTCGTTGTGTGTCTGTAAAAATGTTTAGATAATTTTTTTTTTTGAGAGTGTTAAGGGCACTGGATGGAAATGACTCTGAATTACTATGGTATTTTGAGTTGTCAACTAGCTGCAGAAACTCGAGCTTCCCCATATCTTCAAATCTGGTATTTATTTGGACTATTATGCTGTCAACGGTTTCGTAAAACAAAATTTTGTAATAGTTTTCCACTTCTTCAGCCAAATGTTTCTTTTGGCGACATTTAGGACCTCCACTCAAACTAATTGCTTCACTGAAATGTTTCAAATAAGTGGTTACATTCCTTTTTTTATTTATTCGTTCGCAACATTGTTTAATTTGTCTTTGGCAATAACTGATATCTAAAGTCTATTTTTGTAAAACATCAAACAGTACATCCGTAATTCCAAAAATGTCATCAAAAATCAGTGATAAAAAAGCAAATTCAAAATTAGTGAAATTTTTCAAATATCCTATGGCTCCGTTGATTGATTCTGCCGTTGATTCCGGGTCATTCATTATGTTTTCAAACACATTCTTTAGTTTGCCTCATTCGCTTACAATTAAACGCAAAATTTGCGAACGTGATGCCCAACGTGTTTCAGCTATTTGAGGAATCCGTTTCCCAACAACTGAATCTGCTACGTGGGTTCTCTTGGCAGATTTATGAAAAAATGAGGGCATGCTGGATTGAGGTGCGAAATATATGCGACATTTTACAATACTTTTGCACCCCTGTTGTAGGACAAGGTTAAGGCGGTGGGCGAAACAGTGGGTAAACAAAGCTTGCGGGGCTTCTAGCTTGACTCTTTTCTGCAAACTGCTCAACTCTCCAGCCATAACGCTTGCACCATCATAACACTGGCCTACTAACTTTGATTTAAAATCAAACTCCTCCAAAACCGAAGCTAGCAGATCATACAGTGCCACAGCAGTCCTGTCAGTGCTGATATAATAAAAACCAAGGAAGCGCTCAACTACTTCACAATTTGAGTCCAATATGTATCTGACAATTATTGAACACTGTGATTTTTGAGTAATATCAGTTGTATCATCAACTTGCACTGAAAAAAATGTTGACTCATTAATTTCGCTTTTAACACATTCGTTTATATATTCATGAATACACTCCAGTAAATCATTCTGTATCGTTTTTGATTGTCCAGAAAATAATCTTCGTATTTCTTCAAAATATGCTTAATTCTGGGGTGCTTCTACGAAGTAACAAAAGGAACATCTCCTTGAAATTACCTTTATTTAATGAGGAAATAGATCCATCATGTCCTCGAAAAGGCAGTTCTTGCTTGCTTAGAACGACAACTAAATCGATTATATGTTCCATAAAAAGCCTATTTAGTCTGACCTTTTCATTAAACTTAGCTTTATGAAGAGCAGCATTTTCTTTGAGCATATCAGAAATAGTGTTTATATTTTTTTTCCATTCGTTTCAGACCTACGCGGGTAGTTATATGCTCTTTAGAGCTTTCGTGCAATTTTGCACTACGAGAAAAGTTTTTCAGATCAAAATAACCCGTTGTATTCCACACATTTTTCTTATTGCTCAAAAGTAAACATGGCCAGCAAAAGAGAGTTTGCTTGTAATAGCTACCAGAAAGCCAGGGGAAATTTTCGTACCATGACTTATTGAAAGACGTAAAACGATTTGCCGCACTTCTTATCTTTAGATATTGAACTTATTATAGGTGTCGGTCTTCCAGATATGAGAACATCCCTTTTATCATAGTCTTTCCAGTGTTTAAAAGGAATTTCTTCCAGAACACAAATCACGTCGTTTGTTGGGCCATTCATATTTTCCAACCAAAATCAAAATATGCTGTTTAGTAACAATAACAAAATAAAAAAGAAGAAAAACTCAACATTACTATGAACTAGCCAACACCCGCAGAAGAGAGGATTGAAAACACACTACAAAAAGTTAGACTCAAATACACTCTGACGAATAGTTAAAGCTACGCAGAAATCATCGTACTCCAAAGCAATAGAGGCGAACGGCGTCATCGCCTGTAAAACCAATTTTTACCAAGGTCATCTGCTCATTTTCCCGCGCCCATTGGATACACAATCCTTGGATTCTCCAATAACAGCAGAGATGCGATTCCAGTTTAAGCGAAATGGAGGGTCGCCTCAGAAATTTCGTTTCTCTTACTGGAAGTCCGGCACCTCCTTAGGTAGACTTCGGACCGTGGGGGTGGGGGTTCACTCTGTAGGGCTCTTCTCTGATCCCCAGTTTCCAAACCGGCTTCTCATCGAGACGATTCAGCCGGTCGCCTCTAAGCGCTTAAAACGTACAGCTCCTTTGCAAAAATAATGATTCATTCCTCTTCTTGAAAGCCTTTCTTTAACCTAATTCATGAATCACAATGTGAATTTCAGTGTTTCATTTATCCTGCAAAGTTCTTATATCTTTTTTACTGACCGAAGTTGTTCTTTTTTCACTTCTCATTCTGCGGAATTTCAGGTGAGGCGGCGCCTCACTTGCCTCATCTGACGGGCCGCCACTGGTCAGTTCTAACTACCGTCCCATCTTCTTTTTGAAGGGGTGGGAGTAATTTGACATTTTTATTTTGCAAGCTCGACGTAAGATTCCATAGAGTCATTTTATTTTTTTTATCCGAATTTTCAGAGTAGTCAATATAAGTTTCCTCTAATACTTGACCCCATGACCCATTGTCGAATTTTTTAATTTCTCTTTTAATTTGTCTATTTAGGCAGCAATAAAGGTCATAGAACGTTTTATTTCTTGTTCTTTGCCACTTGCTTCGGTACCTATTTTTTTCTTTAATAAGTTCCAAAATTTCTTTGGGTAAATAGTACGGATTTTTTTCTCTTTAGCAGGAGTTTGACATTCTTCCATAATTTTTTTAATGGCGAGGTTAAAGAGTTCAATAGCTCTGTCAATTTCTTCTTTGCTATTACAGTCTCCAATTACCGGAGGTGGCACTAATTTAATTTTCACTTCAAATTGTTTTAAATTAGTGACCATTTTGGGTGCTACCGTCACAATTTTATCAGTATAAAGCTGGAGGTGAACGGGATTGTGGTCAGAGAAGAGCGCTGCCGCAGTGTAAATTTCAAAGTAATATTTATTATTCTTCAAGAGGGCAAAATCTAGTATGTTGTTAGTTCCCCTGAGCGCCGTTCTTGTGGGCTCAGATGGTGCCCCAAATCAACGTTTTTGTTTAAGAGATATCTGAAGATATTGTTTCCACTTTTATTAGCTCTTGGGCAGAACCAATAGTGGTGTTTACTATTAAAATCTCCCGCTATGACCGTGGAAATATCTTCCTCGAAAAGATTATCTAGAGCTTCTTTTGTAATAATGTGTTTGGGATGATTGTATATCGCCGTAAATTTAATCGGGTTATTTTTTGTTTTAATAATAACCAAGTGCGCTTTCATGCCATCTTTTGTGTTGCATGTTGCTTCACTTTGCTCTAGTTTATCTTTCACGGCAATCAAAATTCCCCTACTTTGGGAGGTTTTGTCTTTTCTGTAAACCTTGTAGTTGGGAATTTTGAATTTAATTCTGTCCATTAGCAAGGATTCATTAATTAACGCAATATCAATTTTTTTGTATTTTAGGTAGGCTAAGACTTCTCTATGCTGCCTTTTGATGCCTTGCGCATTCCAAATTAATATGTTAAGTATATTTGTTTCAGAGTAAAAAAATTCATACTCGTTTTTTTTTTCATCATTTTTTACTGTGTCAATTTTTTTTATATTGCTGTTACTTTCGATAACTTGGGCATCAATGTCAGTATTGCAATTAATTGCTTCCTTGTTTCTGACCAGTTTGGCAGCTAATTCTGCTATTTTATTGATGGTCCATTCACCATTTTTTTTTTGTCTTTTATCTGTTTCTCCATTTATTTATTTTTTCCGTAAGTTTCTCACTCTCGGACTTTTCTTTAATTTTTTAAATTAATAGGTCAAATTTGCTTTCACTGCTTTCTACAGTGCTTTCACTGCTTTCTATGTTTTTTACTTGTTGGCTTGCTATTTCAGTGTGGTTATTTCCCACATTATCATATAGAAGAGGCAGTTCATTTTGTGTGTTATAAAATGTAATGTTATTAGCATACTGCAATTGAGCATCTTCATTACAGGTAATTTTTTCTGCCTCTTTGATTTCTTTGCTAAGCCTTCCAATTAAATATTTTGGTTTTTCCACGGTTGGAGTAACCAATTTTTTTTTTTTTTTTTTTTTGCTTTTGCGCAGCATTTTCACCTAAATATTTATCAACATCAACTTCTCTATCACTTTTGTGTTTTGGAATTTTTTTTTTGCGATATTTTTATTTTTTTATTTTTGCACAGGTTTCTGTAAAATGCTTTTAATGACAACTTTTTTCTCTTTTTTTTTTTTTTGCTTTTCACCTAAATATTTGTCAACATCAGCAATCAATTTCTCTGTCACATTTGTGTTTTGGAAATTTTTGCGATATTTTTCAGTTCTTTCATTTAGCACAGAATTCTGTAAATTGCTTTCAGAAAAAGAAGTGCCCTTAAAAGGGCCGTTTTTAAAAACAGAAATGCCCTTAAAGGGGCCGTTTTTTTTTCTTCCTCAAAAACAGAAATGCCCTTAAAAGGGCCGTTTTTTTCTTCCTCAGAAACAGAAATGCTGTTAAAAGGGCCGTTTTTTTCGCCTCAGAAACAGAAATGCCCTTAAAAGGGCCTTTTTTTTTTTTTTTGCTTTTCACCTAGATATTTGTCAACATCAGCAATCAATTTCTCTGTCACATTTGTCTTTTGGAAATTTTTGCGATGTTTTTCAATTCTTTCTTTTAGCACAGAGTTCTTTCTGTAAATTGCTTTTAATGACAACTTTTTTTTTCTCTGTGTAATAAGTTAATGTTACGCAGGTATTTATTTGTATCATTTTTCATTAATTCTGTGTCATTAACTGCATCCTTTATTTTTGAGCTTAACTTATGCTCGTATGATGACTGAGGTTGTTCTTTTTTTCAACACTTTTTTGTTTTTGCACAGTTTTTTTTCACTTTTCTCAAACTTTTTGAAACTTTCTAGAGTTTCAATTTTTTCTTTGTAAAGCCTTTCTTTACTTGTGTGAATACGTGTTCGTGTCTGTGGAAACATAGTTTCTTTCAACTGCTGAGCAGGTTTGGCAAATTCTTTTTTAAAAAGTACTCGGCCCTAAAAAGGGCCTTTTTTTTTAACAGACCGACGCGGATTCACACCAAATTCCTTGCAAAAGCCTGACGCCGAAGCCGTTTCAGGTCTATTTTCCAAAAAACCTTCCTTTTGGGTGAGGTCGTCCGGACATTTCTCGGACTTTTCATAAATCAAATCTGGTATTGTCTCAAATATTCCATCGCCCTGGCAACCCACCGGTGTTTTAATGATATCTGAAAATTTTACAAATATCCCATCGCCCGGGCGCGTATTTCACAAGTGAATGTACGGAATTGCGATTAAGGCCATTTTCGCCACGCGATTGGTTCAGAGCTACTTTGGAGATTGTGAGTAGGCGGGGCTTATGAGGCTATGAGGAGAGTCATGGACGGAAACATGTTGAATTATATCTTGGGAAGTTCTGCTTCCTAAGAAATTCACTGTGAGGTTACTTAACATATGTGACAAATGATCATATTGACTATTAAGGTAAAGTAATTTTGCACACGATATCATAAGGAATATCTGCAGTTTCTCAGATGTATACAAGTCGAAATCTATCTTAATATTAAAATTGAGGACGACTTCAATAAATAGCTATACCATACTCCATATCGGCCAATAGATGGCAGCAGGTCAACCTAGTACCCGTTAAGATTTATGGTGTTGTGAAAGTACGTCTACAAGGATACTAAAAAGTACCCTTTTAAAGGTCCTTTCTATTACCCTTGAAAGGATCTCTAACAATGAAAATTATGTCTCCACACCGAAATATTCATTCTGAAGATCAAGTTTTTTTCCTCATGAATGTGAAGAGGTCTAGCTAAAAAAGAAAATCAAATAGAGTGATTTTGTATTAGCAAAGAACTGCCTAATGACACGAAGTAAGACCTCAAAACAGTGTTCTGTTGGAATAATTACTCCAGAATGTTGTTTACCATATATTGTGCCTGATAAAATAGTAAGTGATCTGTCATTTATATATTTTTCTAATATTTAGGAAGTTCCTCATATTTTTGTCATTTTAAACTTCATCAAAAATGCCTTCAATTTCACATTTCAACCCCCCCCCCTTCCGCCTCTTCTCCCGAAAATTAACAAAAAACGTTAAACAACTCATGAGTTCTCCATACAGAACACAACAGTACTAATCATAGCTAAAGAAGGAATGAGCGCTGACGTGCTGACATCTTTTGGGCTTAATGAGAACTATATAGAGTAAAGGTATTTCGGAAGATAAGTCACGTCCATGAAGCTATGTTGATATAAAAACTCAAAAGTTCCCCTACCGATAAAGTACACTCTCTATTTATCTCCTGTTGCATTCCGACTGTACGGGTAAAACAACTGAAGGTAGCCATTTTGCAAAGAAAACACCCGAACTTTAAAATGGCTTATGCCTTATCGGCGAGTGCCGCAAAGCCTACATGTCGCCGTCACATGACTCTGTTCATAGGCCCCGCCTACTCGCAGTCTCCAAAGTAGCTCTGAACCAATCGCGTTACGGAAATGGCCTTAATCGCGATTCCGTACATTCACTTGTGAAATACGCCGCCCGGGCATCTCACCGGTGTTTTAATGATATCTGAAAGTTTTACAAATATCCCATCGCCCGGGCATCCCACCGGTGTTTTAATGATATCTGATAATTTATCAGATATCATTAAAACACCGGTGGGATAATTTATCAGATATCATCAGATATCACCGGTGGGATAATTTATCAGATATCATTAAAACACCGGTGGGCGATGGGATATCTGATAATTTATCAGATATCCCATCGCCCGGGTATCTCTCCGGTGTTTTAATGATATTTGTAATTTTTTCAGATATCCCATCGCCCGGGCATCCCATCGGTGTTTTTATCATATCTGATAATTTCTCAGATATTATGTCTGGAATTGGCGCAGGCATACAAGAAGAGTCATCGATAACTTTTTTTTGTCAGATGACGTGCCTAGAATTTTCTGAGGCACAGAATAAGAAATTATTTCACTTACCAATCTTCTTCTGGTTTTTTTTTTTTTTTGGATACTATTACATAGTTCGGGCGGAAGGTTTCTAATTCTTCTGGATCTTCTTGGATCTGGCTTTTCAGTTGACTCTCGCTTTCCCGTAAAATTAAATGAGGAACGGGAAACGGCATCACTTTTCTTGGCGTCAGGCTTTTGCTCTACAACACCTGGTCTGGTAATTCCGTTAATTTTTACGATGGGCTGGAAGCTGAAACAAAGAGAAGTGGATTCGAGAAAATTTTAATTGAGCTTTGAAAAAGCTTAACAACTAAAAGATCCCCTAACCGGACTGATTCGGATAGACTGGTAACCCAGAAACTATCTAATCGCAGAACAAGACGAACGGCCGACGACGACGAAAAGCTTGCACAGAAGTTCACTCGCAGGAGCTCACACGATGTGCGACCTTCCTGCACGAGATCCAAAGGGCAACTGAATGAAGCACATGTGTAGCATGCATCATTTTCTTGTAGGACTACCGTCCACAGTGAGCAGAGTTTAGGTCCCAGCCACCTACAGCGAGATCGCCTTTTGGGCAGGACACAGAAACGGAAGGAGCAAGTCTAGCGACTTTGACAGAACAGTTTGTAGTGAGATTAGAGTACAGTAGATGGCGCCACCGTACTGGTACGTTGTTGCACATAGAGGGGTGAGAGAATTTCAGGGTGGGCATAGGAAAGGATAACCATTTAACCAGTGGGTCCAGCCTGGGGGCCGTCACTTAACGTGCCCATCCGATGCACGGCGGATATTCAGCGATTGTTAGTAAATCACACCATCTCTGAAAGATCAGCCCAAGGTTCGAACCTGAGGACCTTGCATCGATAGTCTGAATCGCTAACCATTAAGCGCGGCTCATAGAAGCACATGTGTAAGATATCCAATCGATTTATATACTCCACACACTCCCACCAGCCACAATGCAATGCCAAACGCCGTCAGCCAAGGTCTTTTATCTCATGGTATAAGGTTGGGTTCGCAACGATGTCAGCCTCTCGTTGGCTGCTGAAATGACGTTGGCGTGGACGCTCGGGGCTCGGCAGCCAACATGGCATCTTGTGGCGTTGTGTTACGGCATACGAAACGGTCGTAATAATCATACTTATTATGATAATAACGAAATAAAAGTGCAAAAAACTGCTCATACATAAATCAAAATCATAAAATCAAACCATTTACCTTCCGTGAAGCGCAACATTTCCAAATTTATTTGCATGTATGTGAACTCAGATTTTAATACTTACCAGCCAAGCCACTACAAAATAAACAACTACAAGAATTAAGGTTAAACATTGATACTTAAATTATTTCTGAAATTTACTTCATCAAAATATGCCAACAAAGGCGGCGATATGTATCGCTGCCAAATCAATCAGTTCCGTACTATGAACAACACGAAAACTATTCTGTCTCTCTATATATTCACTCTTGAAACATTTTGCAACATTCCTTCATGGTGTGAATGTATATAACACATAAGCAAGCTAAAAGAAACAAAACAAAACACAAAAACAAATATGTGCGCAAGAAAACCAAGAGTTAAGTGTTATACGTCCTTTTTTTTTTAAATTGCTTTTTCCTGTAAAGTTAAATAAGCTTATTATTTTGCTCTAAGCTTAAGAATGTGGTTTTCACTTTAAACCTTTTTTACGAGCATGTGTGCTAGCTGGTTGTTTTAGTAGTTTACAGGTTTAGTAGAATTTAATGTTCAAAGATTTTATTAACTTACAAAATTTATATTTGGTGCACTTAAGCAGATGTAATATAGCAGAAACCCACTTTCAGGTCTTTGTAGAAATGAGAGAGGGATCATTTCTGTTTGACCCTGAAGAAGGAATAAGTGATTATTCTCAACATGTTCTACATTACATGACTCCTTTTATAATCTCACTTTTAGAGTTAACAGTTTTTAGTTTTAGCCCTCATCAAGGGGAGAATATAGCTCGGTGATTGGGTTTTGATATTCTTCTTTTTTCAGGTTTTTCTTTTTTAAATTGTTTGTACACACCCACACACATCATTTAAGAAGGTTGATATTTTTTCTGGAAGTGAAGATATAGAAGCTATATCGAATATCTACTTTAAAAATGTCATCTTGGAAAATACACACACACACATACTATATATACATACATATACACACACACCATGAAGGAATGGTGAAAAATTTTCATCTTTAAAAACTCTGTTTCTCCTATATATGTGTGTGGTACATTTTTTTGTGTTAATGACTAGCAAATAAGTTGGTATACTCATTACCACTCATGCTGTGCTAATTCAATTCTACAATTTTTCCTTTACCAGACTTGATCCTTAACACAATGTGCCCATGACAGATGTATTGAAATAAAACTTTTCTTTCTCAGATGAGTAAATATAATAGCTATCAGAAAAATTGCAAATACTTGCATACATGCATACAAACAACGAAAAATTGAAAAAAAACCCAAAAAAACTTAGCTTTCTGATGGCAGAATTCCTTGGCATTATTCCTGCAGGTTGCTTACATTTTCTCCATGGCATGAAAAATCTGGTTTGGCCATGTGCATCTAGGAAATTTTCACTTTGATGAAGCCTGCCACTTACATGCTTTTCTGCGTTGAACTTCTTCTGCCTTCCTAACTTTTGCTTTTGCATTTAAATGTCTTAGCCGTATAAAGGTTCGGGTTCTAACATATAACTTTATCACCTTTGTAGGAACATCTGGAAACCTCTGACCAATTTTCACACATAGTTTTTGTACAATCTTGTGTTCCTGGGATAAAAAGTCATGTCCATGTACTTCTGCAAACATCAACTCAAACTGGCTAACTTTCTCCAACTATGGATCTGATAGAACAAGCAGGCCACCTCGTGAAAGGGTCTCAATCCAGCCAACAGGTGCTGATTCTGTAGTTGATGGTGGATTAAGTAGCTGGCCAGTTGGCGTACCCAGCGAACGGTCATATTTTCTTCCTCGGTAAACTATGTAACCTGCAAGGTAACGAAAGCCTTCTACAGAGCAATCAGAGCCAGGAGTGGCAGATGGTACCTGAATACCTGTAGAGTCATGTAGTGTAATATCGCGAATCTCAGTTTCACCTTCAATCATTGCCAGGGGTTCTGACATATTAGGTAAAACGGCACTAAACAGTTGAGATGTCAAAAAGTAATCATCATCACCAACACCTTGCGCAACAGGAGCAGCACTTGAAAATGGAATGTCACTTACATTGGCACCTAGAAGCAAGAGACGCAAACGGGATTTCACTTCTGTAGGCAATGGATGATCATAAAAGTGGCCAAGCCCACGTATTTGTGAAAAACATTTTCAAGGTAGTCTTGATTGATTCGAGCAGTTAAAATGTATTTTATGTTCAGAGACTTCAGGTCAGTGAAGAGTCCCAGTAATGAGCGAATGATTGTGATGAATTCTTTCTGAAAGGGTAACAGATATGTTGCATTACCTACCTTCATTCCTCGGATGTATGCATGCAGCTGTCATAGAATCCTCTCTTGGGTTTCACGATGAGTTCCAAATCCACATGCCAGAGATTTCTCATCTGTAGGCCTTCTTGAATTTAGCATATCAAACGAGTGGTTCAGAAGCTGAACAAATTTCGCGACGTGTTCTTCATGTGGCATAAGAAAGCGTATTCCTTGTGCAGTGTGGTTCGAAATGAGCTGAGTTGCTAAATATACACGCTGGCGGTCACGGCCCTTCACACTAATGTGATGAAGTGACAACTTGGGGCATATCTTCATCTCACTGCAATCCAGAGTAAGGAGCTGTTCAATAGTAGCTTTTGTAATTTTCTTATTACCTGGAAATGTTAGTCCATCGTCGAGAAAATGATTTCTTAGCAGCTTGTAAAGGTGTGGAACATCTGCAAACACCCAAACTCGTTTATTTGGTATTTGAGGATTGGGGAAGCATGTGTTTGTGTGTGTTACTTGTAATTCCTTCCATACAGCACGGCCGCCCGGTGGCGCAGTGGTCTAAGCGATTGCCTCTGATCGTTCGTCCGAAAGGGGTCCGGGTTCGAATCCCGGAGAGGCATGGATGTTGTGTTTGTCTTACGGCACTGGCTCTCTCCCTTCCCTGGAACCAGTGACCCAAAATTAGGGACGGGCGACTGCTTATAGCCCATTGAGTTGCTCACGGTGGTCGTTAAACCTCCAATCAAATAAAAAATAATACAGCACGATTTCTGCCACCAAGGGCAGCTACAGCAGCAACAACATTATACTGAATATCTTCCAGAGATATTTTTTGTTCAACAATGAGGCTGTCATCTGTATGTCAAAATCAAAATATATTACCTGCTTGCAAACAGTCCCCGTACCATGAATACTTGCACATTACTGTGTGGACCAACAATCCTATCTTCTTCTTGGTCGTAGGAAATTCTGCTATCTATGTCCATTTCATCAAAAGAAATGACACATGTACACTCTAAAGTACTAAGTCTTTGTGCCTGTGCCTTCATTAGCTGAAGGACATCGTGTAGATGCCAGGGCGACAATGGAATGAGCGAGCAGTCCACCGCCTCAGTGTTGAAATTCCTGGCAATGGAAACCCCATTTTATCTCTCAAGAAAATATAGCACTTTCTTGACATTGCACACGCAGAGCAATGGCTTTACAGATGTCTTCCCTTTCCCATTTTACACATTTCTTACCTTTTATTAAACAACGGACCTGATTTGCAGTGAAAAGTTTTGCTAAAACTTTCCTTCGGTTTCTAACTCCGTGTCAAATTTGTTCAAGTATTTCTGAGAACGTCGTCGAGTTGTTACAAGCTGACTGGGAAGGTACTTGTTTCTTACTATCATCTGACTGCACGCTGTGTTTGGCTTTTGGTTTTCTTCCTCCAATTTCTTTATTCTTTTCTCCATTGTTTTTATATCACTCAGCATGCACTGTGTTTCTTGATCAGTTCCCATCGGTTTCTCTACATTCCTCTTCTTTGGCGATAGATTATCAAGGGTTTCCAATGCACATTTCCGAACTCCATGGTCATGATATCTAAGTGCAGTAGGCGTTGCAGTCTCAGGTCCTGAAATGTCAGCACTGGCTCCCGAACTTACCTTATTAATACCAGTATTATTGCTTGTGGGAAGGTTTAGTGTAGGTACTGCGTCAGGCTTCAACACTTTCCTGCTAGTTAACCCAAGTAACTCTGCCTTTAAGTCACGCTGGTAGTCATCCTGTGTGAAATGTTGAGAACACACTCTTGCATTGGACACTTTGATGGAATCCTGACGCTTACATTTCTGAATCCACAATTTTTGTAGTAATAAATCCTTCGGAAATACATGGTACATAATGTCAGTGTTCTTGGTTTTCCTATTGTACGTAGTAAAACAGGCCACTGCACAACCCGGCATTATTGCGTTTCTTACGAAACACAGAAGCAATGAATTTCAGTGATAAATACGTGTAAATATCAAAATAAACAAAACATAAACATAAAACTATACGATACAAACTTCAAGCGGTTGAAAATCAACTGCATTAATAGAGAACTCCAGCACACCAATTGTAAACAAACAGGGATGCAAGAAGTCGAAAGACTGAACGTCCAGCGTCGACACCTACGTCATGCGTGGTTTCAAAATAACCGCGTCTGATACTGTGTATGATAAGTCAGGTGATACGACTCTCCGCGCTGTCAACAGTTTGAATAACGGACTGTTAATGTCACAGCTCGCCAGGGGGCGCTCAGGAGTTGTGTGCCGATCGTTCACGCTAACCATCATAGGATTATATGGTGTTTATGACTTCATCAGCGCAAAATCGGTATTTATCTTGAGTATTCTTTATTTATTACTTTGTGTAATTATATTGTATGGAGTTCCAGAAAATTTGAAGTTTCTATACAGAAGGTAAAGTACATCAACTCTGTTTTTACTTAACGGGAGATAAATTTATAGTGTAGCTAAATGTCGGACTTGAATCTGTTCAGTTCTGTTTTAGGTATGGGCAAAAGTGTTTTGTACCGAACTATAGGTTATCGGACAGGTTATGCAGCACATAAAAACTTGTATCAACCTTTATTAGCCCAACGTAACATAAAGAATTACTACGGACGTTGGGGCTTGTGGCAAGGAGGTATGTATGGCAATGGCGGAGTTGTTATGAGGCGGACGAATGATTGTTAATATGAAATAAAAGTTTATGTTCTCGAATGGAGTTTGTTACTGCTTAAAAGTAAGCTTGTGTTTCTTATTAAGGCTTCATATGTAACACCGACAGAGTTGGAAAAATGGTGGCAAGCATTTGGATGTGATGCATTTTTCCACAGCTTACAATGTGGAAAAATTTTACGTTAAAAGCATTAACCGTTGTTTAAATGTAGGATCACAAATTTTATCCATTGATATCAAATATGTTCATCGTACCATATGCACTCAGGTCGGGGAAATCTCCGCCGGGAAAAAGCTGCCATTTTGACACGATGCACTTTCTCTGCGGTTATCGCCAACACAGATGGAGAGAGCGCCTTATTCATTAGTATGATTAGGTACAAAAATAAAACAGATGTGTAAAATATATTGTTTATCACTAAATAAAAACATCAATAGTGAATGATTTCTCGAGCTGAAGATTAATCAAAATTATTTTTTGCGAAAATTTCGGTAAGTTTTCAAAATCAGCAATTTCCGTTAACAATACTCCAATGACTTACGTAAAAACTGATATTTCATGTTAATATTGCTCCTCCGAATGTACCGCACCAACTCATTTTACAAGAAGTACAATTTTTATTGACGATAAAGGGTATATTCTCTATTGCCTCAGTAAAAAACTCAGCATCGTCTGCTCAGAAATCCTCACGTTAGAGCACTTACTCTGTGGCCAAAAAAAAAATATATATATAACGCTAATTTGACAAATTCCATGTGTTAGGCACAAAATTGCATGTTTGCGAAATGTTCCAGGTTATTGTTTTTTTAATTCCAAGCAAAATAGCATTCGTAAAGTACGAATGTTTCTGCCACTTCCTCCCATAAGAAAGCATAGGCTGTCTCAAATCATCGCCCACACGTTGGTCGCGCCATCTAGTGACAAGTGACAATAACGGGCGATTTTTGTTTCCCGAGTCGTATCACCTGATATCATATACCGTGGCACCAAGGAGGTTAGAAGAAGAGGAGGTGAAGGGACCCGTTTTGAGTGAAGCCAAAGCAGATCAGTTGTTTCTGTCCTTTCTCTGAGGTGGTGGGAGTCTGCGCTGCGAGAGTTCGGGAACGATACGTCACTTCCTGTGGCTCGAGACTGACGAAGGTTGAGCGCATTGGCGTAGTCATCTGATAAAAAGTGGCATCACACCAGAAGCACAGGGAGAGGGTCTGTTGCCAGCTCCTCTTACTTCTAACCTCCTTGCATGGCACTCACTCAGCCTCGCGACAGACAACACTACCGTGATCACGTGATTTCTATGCACCGGAGCCTGTCTTTGTAGTTAGCCTTGCGGACTACCCGAGGCTGACGAAAAAGACAGGCTACGGTGCGAAATAGTCACGTGCGCAACTTAGAGCTGTGGCCGAGTCAATCGGTTGAACAGCCATTGCATCGTTGGTTCACAGTTATTTGTATTGAGTGAGTGAGTGTGCCGTTTATTGTCTTTTGGATATACGTATAGTTTTGTGAGGTAGGTATTTTTATATTTCTAAGATAAGGTTAATTCTTAGTAAACGTTTTATTTAGTTTTAGCAATAAGTCAGCGATAATTATAGGTTTAATGAGTATATCTTAGTTTCACACATGTTGAAATCTGTCCATGTCTCATTAATAGTGAAGTATAAAGAAGTGAGTTATTCTGTGGTGTTGAATTCTTATTTCAAATAGAATAATTAATATGTTTTGCCAATGTGGATTCACATAGAGCTTGAATATTACCAGAAATCAGGGCAACTTTTCAGGAAAGTAGCCTTTGTAATTTGTATAACATTTGCATCTCTTCAACAATTTCTTTACGAAATGAATGCTTGAAATTTTGCATTGTAATGTGTCTCTGAATTCAAGAGGACATTTTTTAATTTCGTAACTTAATGTCAACTGTGATATAGCATTTGTCTGATTGAATTTACTAAAGCAAAAGCTGTCTGAACAGTGTGGACAGATTATGTTGAAAAACTGCATGATCAACTTTGTTCTAACTGTACAAAACATAGGGGACTACTTTCGATTAAAATTTTCATATTTAGTTATTCACTTGTATTAAGAGGTATTATTTTTTTTACAGGAATTGCCAAAATTTGCGATGCCGCGGTGTTGCGGTGTTAGTGGCTGCAAGTCAAATTATAGAAGTCAAAGGGAGACTGTTACAACTTTTGCCACACCAAAGTAATGTATGCAGCAGATTTTGTATAAGACAAACTTTCTGTCATATACAAAATATGCTGCATACATTTAAACTGACAAAGTTCTAATTTTAGATTTCCTTGTTCATTTTCTGTTGAATGTTTGTGTACGAGTAGCTTGAAAACTAAATTGGAAAACATAACTCTTCTCAGCTGCAAAATACTCTTGAACAGCTTAGTAAAAGCCAAAAATGATAACCGAAATTATTTGAAATCACGTGAAAGAAAAATTAAGAAGTTGAAAGGCTGAACGCTTAGTTTTGCGTGCCTCTCCTTAGTGCATAGTGTGCACAGAGTAAGTCCTGAGATAGGAAAAAGAGTTCAAACTTATCAAATATTTTGTATGCATGTAAAGTGTATAGCCAGGTTGGTTAAAGCATTGAACTGTATTTTTCTTCTCTAGTAAATGAAGATAACATTTCTGAAAAGTTATCTTTGAAACTAGAAAGTAGAGATCTGTCATATTTGGTTTCATTTGAAACTTGTATACCAGGGAGCAGTACTTCAGTTAGCGTCTCGTAACATTTCCGATCTTTTTTCTGCTTCATCACATATTATTCACATAGTGATGCTGAGTAGTAGTGGCATTATGTACTAGAGATTTGTATTTAATTTTTGGTGGTGTCTTTATTTTTTTAAGTTGGAACTAATACTGTTTGTGAAGGGGTTGCCGTCTTACACAATACGCCTGTGATATACCTTTTTTGTATTCTTCTACCCTAACATATGTATCTTAATTTGTCAAGCCATTTTACAGCAAATGGAACCAGATGTGCTCATTTAATAGCAGTTCTGATTTCATCAGTCAAAATCCATTTGAAAATCTATGGACTTTTCTTTCCGTGGAAGATGATGCTGTACTCTTTCGCATCATGGGGTCTGGCTAGTCCCTCAACGACACCATACCCGTACGAGTTTCATGTCACTTATTCCCAGATGAAAGAATGTTAGCAGTAATATTGTAGCACTTTGTTTACGTTTCAATACTGTACTAAAAATTCCAGGAACTTTCTCTTATTTTTTATTCATTTTTGCCACTATGACTTCATTGCCACAAAAATTTGATAAAAACACCTGGAGAAGTTAACTGAAGTGTTACTGTGTGTGTGTGTGTGTGTGTGTGTGTGTGTGTGTGTGTGTGTGTGTGTGTGTCAGATCTGAGTTCGGGCTCAATTTTAAGAGCCCGAGCCTGAAGTATGTCACTCCGAACGAGCCCGAAAACTATGATTAACCTGTATAGGCATTAAAAAAGTCCCTTCCAGACTTCTACTCTTTCCTACCCGTGCAATTAACCAATGTCTTTCTCAACTGCGGAGTGGAGAAGGGATGTCTATCTATTTCTATAGTTTCTTTAACCATTCATTTCTTCGTGAAATGTTTCGGGGGGGGTGTACCAGGAATAATAGGGAGGCACAACAATCCACGTCGTATGTTGCTCAATAGAATTAGCAGGGAGATGCCCCTTTGAGGTAGGGAGCAAAATTCCGTCACATTGCTATCTACTATCTATACTTCTTAAAGAAACTTATCCTTGGCAGAAATCCTGTAATTCATGGCCTATGGTATTTCGTTATCCAAGCCCGGAATGGATAGCCCTGCGGAATTCCTACTCCCCATCTAGACCCAGTTGCTGAAGAATTCTCTTTAACAACTAGAAAGTGTAAAAAAAAAAAAAAGCCTTGTGTGCTAAATCATATAAAATCACATTAAAAGAAAAAGGAAGAAAATTTCCCCCTCTCTCCAAGCCGGAACTCTAGTATTACGCAGTTCGGGCCCGGGCTCGGCCCTTCTCAGCACTGGCGTGTGCGTGTTACTTGTGCTTATTTTTTTTTTTTTTTTTATTGGAGGTTTAACGACCACCGTGAGCAACTCAATGGGCTATAAGCAGTCTCCCGTCCCTAATTTAGGGTTCCTGGTTTCAGGGAAGGGAGAGAGCCAGTGTCGTAAGACAAACACAACATCCATGCCTGACTGGGATTCGAACCCGAACCCCTTACGGACGAATGATCAGAGGCCAGCGCATTAGACCACTCCGCCACCGGGGCGGCGTTACTTGTGCTTAGCTTGACATTTATAGTAGGTATATTGAAAGTAAAATGTTTAAATTCCCTAGTGTTAGGAAAACCTACTAACCAATTCTGCTTATTCCTTTAGATTTCTTTAGAAATGTGTGGAAAATAATTTTTTATACTGTTGAAATGTTGTCTAATCCAAAAAGTGATATCAAATATGTTTTATAAAGAAGTAGATCGCAGTTAGGTATGAACATTACAAAAGTAGATTTTAGGTAAAAAAAATAATGGACACAATTCATACATAAAATATTCAGATGGTAACACATACTGGAGGATCTAAAGCTGAGATAATTTTTCTGTAGCTTGTGATGATTCAAACTATTTGAAACAGATGTCTTAATTGCTGCCATTGGTTCGCAAGAATTATTTATTTATTTTGCTGTGTGTATCTATAACTTTGTTGCAGATGCTATCACATAAGGAAAGTTGGGGAAAACAATCTGAAGCTGAATACCGTTGCAGCTTGTGATGACTTCCTTCTTTCAAACTATTTGAAACAGACATTTTAGGTATATTTATGTAAAAAAATTGAACCCATTTGTTTATTTTTAATAGTATTTTTTACTTCGTTCCGCTTGAAGGTATAAGACAAATTGATAGTCAATAGGTAAGTTGATACTCTTTCCAAATGTAGTATTTATGCTAATTTTTAAAACACAAACTAAAAATTTAATTTCTGAATTGCAGCAAAGTGCTTTAATAATATGACGGCGGATCAAAAAGTTAGTTACACTGTTGAATAAAAAAACACCAAGAGATATACTCAGGGAAAGGTACAACATTCATTCGTTTTTCGACATTGTCGCCTAAGGACTGCAAACATTTATCGGAACGTGCGATTAACTTTTCCATACCTGTACAGAAAAAGTCTAGTTTGGTGCAACTAGTTAACCTCATCGGTTGGGAATCGTTGTCCACTAAGATCCTGTTTCATTTTACCGGTAGTCGCATGGGGATAAGTTGGGGCTGTAAGGTGGATGTTGCCACACCTCCGACTTGAATGACTGCAGCAATTCCCTTTGTTTTCCGTGCTGTGTAGCGTTGTCGTGCAGCAACTTACCCTGGCATCTGTCCTTAATTGCCCTTCGCAAATTTCGTAGTGTTTGGCAATATGAGTCACTTATTGATGGTCGTCTCTTTTGACAGAAATTCTGTGTAAACAACACATTCACAGTCAAAGAAAACAGTCGCCATGACCTCTCCCGCAGACAGAGACAGGTGGACTTTTCACGTCTTCCTTGTTGGAGAGGTGACACGCTTCCATTCCATGGACGATCGTTTGGTTTCAGTTACGTAACTGTAAATATGCGATTTCAGATTGCTTATAGATATATTCCCCACGTATAATAAGAAATATTTCTTCCGCAGTGTTTACCTGTATAACTGGGAATTTGCTAAGCATCGACCTGACTCTAAATAGCTGAGCTACGATGAAGCAAGGCTCGCTTTGACTGGCGAAAATCTGATATGAAATGTAAACTAGAACAATCTGTAGGATGCATAATGCTGTATTTAGTTCCAGAACAGTCTGCTGATATACCAAATGTCTTCCACATATTCCTGGTCCAAGAAGCCCCATCACACGTAATGAAATTAACAAACAGACCTGCATTTTCAGTGAGAATAACAGCTTTAATAATTAATTTTGCTAGCAAAGTTCCACTTATATTGTTACTTGTGGCAAAAACACCAATTATTTGGGTCCAATCTCCATTTAATGGCTGAAACACCATTACCAGTCCGTGATTACATGGGGTATACTTAACAGTTTTTGAAGTGTATGGCCCAATATGAACAAACCCTAATATTTCACCAGATGATTTTGCATGCAGTTTTTCTGTAAGCTTCACTTCATCTATTAATATACCACCATGTCTTGCAAAAGGCTCCATTTCACTTGTTTTCTTTGAAATAGTTTCAAACGTCAGTGCATTGAATCCAAAACTGCTGTTGTAATTTGAAATATACTTTCTAATAGTTGTTCTATTAGGTAGGATCATGATTTTGTGTTTCCGTATGTGCTCGTACAATTTTGGACTTTTTATGTGCATTAGTAAGCATTCAAGTAACCATTCTTTGGTATATGACATACCTCTTGCAGATTTCTTTTTTGCTGCCTTATAACAATGAATAACCATTTGCTGCTGCTTAATGCGTAATTCTGCTATTTTTTCATTAATGGAAAGTTCTGTAAAATTCCTTTTTTTTTTTTTTTTTTTTTTTTTAAGTTTAATTAGAGAGCGAAATAACTAGTTTCTTCAGCCTGTTGATTTTCCGAACTGTATTTTGATACTTATTTTTAAATGTAGCCTTTCTTCTATGATAAGCTATTTTGTGCAAAAGTAAGCCCTGCAGATACTTACATCTGAGGCAAGTCTTTGTTGTTCCTTTCGTTACACAATTTTTGCTGTACAAATTATTCTAAAAAATAACTCCACTTTCAAGGTACTTCATGTTATTTTCAAATTCTGAAATGGAGCCTGTGCCATGACATACTGTTAGCCTATCAGTGTCTCGAATAATGGATTTTGATTCATCTTTAGAAGTAATATTAGAAACTGAGTTAATTTTTATTCCACGTAAATACACTTTACAGGTAACCTCTGGTTAACTTTTGGTAACAACAACCAGTTTTTCTGTTGTCAATGAATTTGACAATTCACATTTGAATGAATGAACATGGAAAATTATGCACTTTGAATTATTTGCAGGAATTTGCTTACCCCAAAATACTGAAGGCTGTGATATTCAGAAGGCAGTTCCGTGTAACTCTTTGGGAAGTGAATTCCAAGCTATTTAAATTACCATCAGGCTTATCATCGGTTTCCCTAACTTTCCTGTATTTTGCCAGAGTTTTTGACAAATAATGGGGAAGGTTTGGAAATATTGTTGGAATTGCATCTGGTGTCAAGATGGGCCGATCTCTGGGTATTAACACAGTCTCCTCATTTATTTTATGCACAAAATTTCGAACCACAAATCTCTCAAAGTGCAGTTCACATACAGCACTAAATTTGTCGTAAGTTTTTATCTGCACATCTGCACCGGGAATCAATCTTTGCCACTGCTGTAAAAGTTTATCATTTTTGGGTATTCCAAAGAGTGACGGCTTACTGTTTTTGTACTGAGTATTGCAACCTGGCACAAAACTATGGTTATTTCTCTTCCGCATAATGAGCTAAGTATAACTTATATACAATATTTAGGTAATCCACATTCCTTCTAAAACCTAAAACATAACACGTTTTCGTCTAAATTACCGTTCTTTTCACAGTAAGCAACACGAATTTAGTTTCCCGCTCCCATCACAGTAAGAAAGAGGGAAGGGAAGGCGATCGAAGCGCCATCTACGAAGGGGACAAATTTCGGTATCCACGCCAATCATTACGTACGCTAGGCGCTCGGCACACTTTCCCTTCTAGACGCTATAGTAGAAGCAGGGCTTGCTTTGACTATCGCGAAATCTGAGATTATTCAGATTAAATCACTCGGATGTTTTGGACTTCCTCATTCTGGATGTTGTAACGGTAACTGTCTCGAATGGAAATCGGGAGATGCTGGTTCGCTTTCTGCTCCACGGCGATGGATTTTCAAATTTTCTGGTATGAAAGAGTTAGTCAGTAGCACGAAATCGGCAATTTCATATTACTTATTGGCTCATAATGCAATTAAATTTCTGTGAATGGTAAGCAAGAATTCTCTGTTTACTGCTATAGTTTAAATTAAATTTTAGTATGGAAATAGTTTTTTCGATTTTTGGCTTACCTAACAGTGTTCAATTATAGTAATTGTAAATTTACAAATACAAATGAAAGGAAAATTTAATAGTGACAAAAATGAATAATTTCATAAAAAAAAGTTCTTGCATTAATTTTTCACAAAACAATGAAAACATTTTTTCTGACAGTGTCCTTCATTCGACTTTTATTTCAGTTACCGGAAAATAGCTTGTGCCAGAATGTGTTGTCACATAATTTTAAAGTGTTAAAATATATACAAGGTCAGGTGATGCGTAACATCACAGCCTCTCCTTGACAAATGTCAACCCCGCCTTCTCGTGGTGCATCCTGTTCCCACTAAAGGGGCTCTGACGACCGCAAATAGCGGTATAACTATACCATCGGGATCAGAGGAAATGCTATCCCACACTCACCAACCCGCTTGGCCAGCGTGGTGAGTTATGGCCAAACACCTCCAAAATGACTCTACAACTTAAATCTTGGCCCTCAGTCTCCGGCAGGTGGAATGTACCTGGCCAAGGCAGCGGCCAGTGCGACATGAAGGCAGAGGGTGCTAAGAATCCCCGGAGGACCGGACTAGGCTGCCATTTGATGCTGACCTTGGCTACCTACAACGGACGCTCCCTATCTTCTGATTCAAGGCTTCTTGAATTGGAAGAGGAACTACAAAGGATCAAGTGGGACATCGTCGGGCTGAGTGAGGTAAGGAGAAAAGGAGAAGATCTCATTGAACTGAAAAGTGGACATCTCTTCTATTATCGTGGGACAGATACTGGCAGAACTAGTGGTGTTGGATTTATAATAAACAAGAAACTGAAGGATAAAGTGGTAGAAGTTGAAAGTTCCTCTGACAGAGCTGCACGACTCGTTATCCAACTATCGAGAAGATACCAGGCTCAGATTATTCAAACTTATGCACCCACCACAAGTCATCCTGAAGAAGAAATTGAAGAATTTTATGAGGAAATTCGTCATCTAAATAATAAAGGTAAGCAGCACTTGAAGATAATTATGGGAGATTTCAATGCAAAAATAGGGCACCGGCAACAGAATGAAACTTCAGTAGGTAAATTCGGTCACGGCAACAGAAACCAGCGTGGAAATACTCTCGTTGAGTTTGCAGAGGCAGAAGGATTTTTCATCTTGAATTCCTTTTTCAAGAAAAAGCTACACAGGAAATGGACATGGAGACATCCAATTGGGACGACAAGTGAAATTGATTTTATTATGTGTAACAAAAAATTCGTCATCGAAGACTGCAGTGTGCTAAACAAGTTCAACACAGGTAGTGACCATAGATTGGTGAGATGTAAGATGCACCTCAACACTAAACTGGAACGTGGCAAGCTCATAAGACAAACAAAATGTATTGACATAACCAACCTTAAAAAACACCATAATACTTTCAAGTTGGAACTGAAGAACAGATTCTCTGCTTTAGAAGGCCTAACATCGGAAGAAGTGGATATTTCGGAAGTTAACAGAAAAGTAACCAAAGCTCTTATGGAAACAGCAACAAAATTAGCTGGGTCTAAGAACAAGTTGCATGTAAACAAATTATCAGGAAAAACCAAAATGTTGATGCAAAAAAGAAGACAGATGAGGACAACTAAAGAAGATGTGACTTCCAAAGTGGAATATATAGAGCTATGCAAGACAGCACGAAAAAGTATCACTGAAGACGTAAGGAAATTCAACTGTGAGCTAGTGAGGAAAGCAATTGAAAACAACCAAAGCCTAAAGATAGCAAAGGGACATCTCAGTAAGGGAAGAAAACAGATTATGGCTCTGAGAAAAGAAGATGGTTCTATAACAAGAAATAGAGGCGAAATTTTGACAAGAGTGAAAGATTTCTACTCCAAATTATATGAAAGGGATGATACATGTACTCCAGACATCATGAAAGGTACCAGAGTTCTTCCAGTCCTCCCAGCAGAAGTTGCTCATGCAATCAAGAACATGAAGCGGGGGAAAGCTCCAGGAGAAGATGGAATTACTATAGACATCATACAAGAAGCAAGTGGAGAAATTGAAACAGTACTCGCCCAAATTTTCACTCGATGCCTTAATGAAGGGAAAATTCCTGAGGATTGGAACAACGCTACAATGATCCTGCTACATAAAAAAGGTGACATTGAGGATCTCAGGAACTACAGACCTATCAGCCTCCTATCAGTGGTTTATAAAATCTTCACTAAAGTTCTATCACACCGCTTGAAGGTAACACTGGACATGGCTCAAGCGAGAGAACAAGCTGGATTCAGGAGTTTCTACAGCACAATAGATCATATCCATGTACTGAGAGAACTAATTGAAAGAGCGAGGGAATATGAACTTCCATTGTGCATGGCTTTTATCGATTATGAAAAAGCCTTTGATTCGGTGAAACCATCAGCAGTTACCACGGCTCTGAAATCCTGCGGTATTGAAGATGCATACATTAATATTATTAATAACATCTATGAAAATGCAAGTGCAAAGATTCGGCTGTTTGAAAATACAACACACATAAAAATTGGAAAGGGAGTGAGACAAGGTGACACCATATCTCCGAAGCTCTTTAATGCCACATTGGAAAATGTCTTTCAATCACTGAACTGGGAAAACAAAGGGATAAAGATTAATGGAGATTATCTAACCCACCTTCGTTTTGCTGATGACATAGTCATTTTTGCAACTACCCCATCAGAGCTGCAGAGTATGATCCAGGAACTTGCTGACAAGAGTAAAGAAGTGGGATTAAAAATGAACTTTCAGAAGACAAAAGTGATGTTCAATGCTTTTACAAGAAATGAAGATTTATCGATTGATGGAGAAAAACTGGAAATAACAGATACGTATGTTTATCTTGGACAGCAGATATCAAGTGAGGGTCACATTGATGAAGAAATTAATCGGCGTACAAAACTTGCCTGGAGAGCTTTTGGAAGAAACAGCATAATTTTCAAGAGCAATATGCCATTATGTCTTAAAAGAAAAGTGTTTGATCAATGCATCCTTCCAGTGCTTACGTATGGTGCAGAGACGTGGACCTTAACTAAAAGAGACATACAAAGGCTGCAGACAACTCAAAGAAGCATGGAGAGGTGCATGCTTGGTATAACCAGGAGAGATAAGAAGAGGAACTCGTGGATCCGAAAAATGACGAGAGTGGAAGACATCATGATCAGAGTTAAGTCCCTGAAATGGCAATGGGCTGGACATACTGCCAGAAGGACAGACCATAGATGGACAGCCGAAATTTTAGATTGGATTCCAAGGGACAGGAAAAGACCCAGAAAAAGACCACATGGGAGATGGGTGGATGAAATTCGTAAATATGCGGGAGTGACATGGAGGAGACTGGCACAAGACAGACCGTTGTGGAGGAAACTTGGGGAGACCTTCGTCCAGCAGTGGATTGATAATGGTTGACAATGATGATGATGATGATATATTTAAGGATTCAAAATTAATTTTTTTAGCTTCCCTCAAGTAGAAATAGGTAAAATAAACTCTAATGCACGGACACAGGATTTTTTTTTAATTTAGTAAGGAACTTTTTAGCTAGAGATATGTATATGAGGGAACACTTCTTCTTCGACCTCAATATGATTTCGCTTAACGTTTTCCGTTTGCTATTAATATTCTGTACGCTATTTATCAAACGAATTTGCTTTTTAGTGTTGCTAGAAAATCATTAAGGCAAAAAGAAAAAAAAATGAACTACAAGGACAACGAAAAAAGTATAGTTAATTTCATTAAAACGAGCAACAAAACTTTCGATATGTCTCATGATACGACTTTGCTAAAGGGACGGCTAAGCGCGAAAATCCACACTACACGGAAAACGAAAAAAAAAATTAATTCAGTAGTGTTAAACGATTAAGTTCAGTAGAACTCACATTTTAATAATGTTTCTTTTAAACGTTTTATTCTCTAAAAGTTTGAAATTAATATGCAAGGATTAGATGTGCCACCATATGATCGCTGCGTGTTGGAAAAAATAACTCTGACCCGGTCACCGTTTGCTCTCAGCAGCCGAAGCAGAGGCAACAGCGCCTCCCCGGTGGCGCAGTGGTCTAAGGCGCTGGCCTCTGATCATTCATCCGTAAGGGGACCGGTTCGAATCCCGGTGAGGCATGGATGTTGTGTTTGTCTTACGGCACTGGCTCTCTCCCTTCCCTGGAACCAGTGACCCTAAATTAGGGACCGGCGACTGCTTATAGCCCATTGAGTTGCTCACGGTGGTCGTTAAACCTCCAACCAAAAAAAAAAAAAAAAAGAGGCAACAGCACGAAGTTGGTCACGTGATCTCACAGATTACCTTTCGCACCGAAGCCTGTCTTTTTCGTCAGCCTCGGTCTTTGCGTGTATATATTTCTTTGATTGGAGGTTTAACGACCACCGTGAGCAACTCAATGGGCTACAAGCAGTCGCCCGTCCATAATTTAGGGTCAATGGTTCCAGGGAAGGGAGAAAGCCAGTGCCATAAGACAAACACAACATCCAAGCCTCACCGGAATTCGAGCCCGGACCCCTTTTGGACGAATGATCAGAAGCCATCGCTTAGACCAATGTGCCACCGGGGCAGCTTGCGTATATTGCGTGAATAGGTTTGCGGTACAACGTATTATAGTTCCCTCAGGCGTTTATCCAAACCAAGTTTGTTTGAAGTTTTGAACAATTTGCAGATTGTTTTACTACTTAATCCGGCGGAAGAGTAAAAAACGCTTAATTCAGTTTTTCACCTAATGAAATCAACACAAGTGGGACATGTTTCTGTTAGTGAATTCAGGCTCACTTCGGGAAACTCGATGCTTTTTGAATCACAGTTTTTTGAGCCCATCAGCTTTCCATATAGGATAATGAAAGAATGAATATGATTTGTAAATTACCAGGTGGAACGATTTTACCCTCTGTGGGTCCACCTTCGGAAAAAGCCATGTGGTTGATGTGCGAAAGCTTGAAAGCTCTGATTTATGCCAATAATACGTATTACTAGTATAGTTTTGCTGTTTTAAATCAGAATTTTGTTCAATTTTTGAGGGTTTTTTTCTTTAGAAAAGGGTAACCAGTTTCTAACAGTTTGAATACAAAATAATTAACATGGCCAACAAAACAGCTTGGAAGATTTGAAACACTACAAATCTTGATATTAATTAGTTTTCAAGTTTGCATAATTAACGACGATGTTAAGCGACTCAAGTTGGATGTTGGTGTTTCATTGCTTACACATTCCGATTTGTTTATAAAACTTAGGGAATCAAAAGACTTTAATTTTGCATCACACACACACAAATATGTGAATTTTGTTTTAAATAAAATTCTTCTAAACTAGATGCTTAGTTTAAATTTCCGGTAAAAAACGACAGCGTAAAGCTTTTCTTCGTGTAATCCTTTTTCCTTTTCAGAGAGCAAGTTTTTGCATTTAATTAGGGCACACAATACATACTTTGCGTACAAATGACCGCATGCTACTGCTTCCCTTATTTTATCATCCTTGAGTATTATAATAACATCCTCTCTCCCCTTATTCTGTCCTCCTTATTCTATCCACTTTGCGTGAAGCCTACAACCGCAAGCGACTGCCGTTAAGTGGGGGAAAACTAGTGTTTTTCTAAGGCTATTGCAACACATTCTTTCTGCTGTCCCGGTGGCGCAGTGGTCTAAACAATGGCTTCTGACCTTTCGTTGGAAAGGGGTACGGGTTCGAATCCCGGTGAGGCATGGATGTTGTGTTTGTTTTACGGAACTGGCTTTCTCCCTTCTCTGGAACCAGTGACCCTAAGTTAGGGACGGGCGACTGCTTATAGTTCATTGAGTTGCTGACGGTGGTTGTTAAACCTGGAATAAAAATATATACACTGGTGGAAAGTGAAAAAAGGACACCAAGAAGGAATTGGCTGACGATCATGAATTTTACATATGTTAATGAGGTAGAGTTTACGTAGGTGTGATGTTAATTTCGGGACTAACCAGGAGCGCTTACGCCACAGCACGGCATAATATGCAAATTATCGTCGGTGGTATTTAAGGAGTGCGGCAAAGTGAATGTAATCAGTCGTCGGCGTACGGACACGTGCGAAGACCCTGAAGAAGCTGCAATGCCTGGACATGAAAGACGTGTACGATTTCAGCAGTTATCGGACTTCGAGCGAGGTCGTCTAGTCGGACTCCGCGAGGCCGGTTGGTCGTATCGCCGTATTGCGGAGCGAATTGGACGGGAAGTATCGGTGGTGGTACGATGGGGGCGTAGATGGTCCGAGGAACATTCCCACACGAGAAGACGTGGAACCGGGAGTCACAGACGGACTGATGAGAGGACCGATCGACGCATAAGAAGAGCGGCGTTGTCAAGCAGAACATCCACTGCGACGCACATCCGAGCTGCCGTTGCACCTGAGGTGACTGTGCGAACAATCCGCAACCGTCTACTGGATGCAGGACTACGTGCACGTGTGCCTCTGGCATGTGCACCTCTGACTCCAGCCCACCGTCAGAAACGGCTGCAGTGGTGTCACCAACGTCTGCACTGGAGAACGCAATGGCGATCTGTCGTGTTCAGCGATGAAAGCAGATTCTGCTTGGGACCCTCCGATGGCCGTATGCGTGTTCGCAGACGCACAGGGACCGTCTCCACTCTTCTTGCGTCCGCCAGCGATACACAGGGCCTACACCTGGTCTCCTGGTGTGTGAAGCGATCAGCTATCACTCCCGTACACAACTAGTGTTTTACCGGGTACGTTAAACAGCACCTCCTACATCACCAACATCATTCAGCCCGTTGTGCCATTTGTAAGGTCGGTCCATTGTGGTATTTTCCAGCAAGATAACGCACGCCCACACACGGCACGTGCAACGCAACATGCACTTCAGGGTGTGAGACAACTTCCATGGCCTGCACGTCAGTGGCGGCTTTTCAGGTTAAGTAGATGAAGTGCCCCTTCACCTATTTCATTTGAAATAAGGTTTTATTTAATAATTTCGTATAATATATTCTTTTCCTTCCTTTATTGAGTGCCAAAACACCCAACATTTTGATTAGATATCAATTCATAATGCGCGTTCAATACGGAAAACAAGTCCTTATACGCAAACCAGTTCAAGTGAAGAGCTGAAATGAGAATGCTTGGAAGTCTGCACTTTTCGTCCGAGTTGCCATGGTTACTGTGACGTCACTCTCCCCTATCTGCCGGGCAAGTGAAGTGCTTTAGGTTGAGACGCCAAGGCTCTGCACCTGCAGTCGTGACCTTCCGAAGAGATCGCAGTGGAACGGGACGGATTGCCATTCGGTGTTTTGGTACATACTTTCCGAAAGAGATTTGTTTTTTCGTGTTTTGTGATTCTTTTTTAAAAACTTCATTAGTTACTTTAGTTTCGTGTACAGTTTTCCTGATAGTGATAGTTTCAGTTTTCAGTATGTAACCTGTGAACGACATTGTAATTTATTGCAAACTTCGTTCAATCGGTGGAAAGATGAAAATAAAAGAGACATTTTACTTCAATGACGACCGACGGATTCACTGTTAATTGTCGCCAAGAAAGAAATCAAGAAGAGCAGTAAATCTTACAATATTAATTAAAAAAATGGCTTTGTAGCCTTTCTGTGTTACAATTTTTTTGTTGGCCCTGCTTATTTTTTAGTAATAAAATTCGGCGTGGAATAAAGACAATTTTCAGATTTCTTAAATATAAAACGGTCACTTCACAAACGTGGTGATTCTAGCGAACACCTGAAATGCGAATTAATGTTAAATAATTTTGAAAAGAATCACAACACCACTGCCGATGCCCTGAGGAGAATGCTAGGCTTTTGAAATGCATTTCAACGAAAGTGTTTGTTTAAATAGACTTTTCCTGCAGACAATGATTGATGCAGTACTGTATTTGAGTAAACAAGAACTAGCATTCTGTGACCATGACGAAGGCATTGACTCATTATATCGTAGAAATTCAAGGAATTGCTTTCACTGTTGACATCAAGAAGTCTTTTGAAAATTCAAAATCAATACGAAACGATAAAAAATGTCTTCACGGGTGACTCAAAAGCTATTCAAAACGAATTAATTGAATGTATTTCTGAATATATAAACGATCACGTCAAAAATGAAATACTTGAAGTTCAATGCTTTTCTATTCAAGTAGATGGGAAGACACAACCAGACTTCCGAGTGATCTTTAATAATAAGATCTGTTGATTCGGAAGGTGTATTGGTTGAGCGATTTTGGGGTTTCCATGATGTGAGTGAAGATAGAACGTCAGAAGCTTTATACAAAATGCTAGACAAAAATTTGGTACAGTTTGATTATCAACACAAGTCAATAGGACAATGTTACCATGGGGCAAGCGTAACGTCTGGACACTTGACTGGGCTCCAGAAAAAAGTGAAGCATAAAACTTCTCAAGCTGTTTTTGTTATTGCTTAGTACATCGTTTGAACCTTGTATTACAGCAGAGTTTTTCTAAAATTTCTAAGTGTCGAATATTTTTTGCAAGCCTCAGTGTAATTCCTTTGTTTTTACCACTCAGCGAAGCGATCACTTCGCTGTGCGGTGAAAAAAAAATACACTCACATCAACAACCGCAAGATGCATGACAACCACAACAGACACTCGATGGTCCTCCACTTCGACGTTAGTAAGTGTACTAGTTGACGATTGTGATAAATTGAAGGAAGTATTCAAATTTCTCACAAATAGTGACCAATCAGACAAAAAATCAATTCAACTTGCCCAAGGGTTTTTAAATGATATGAGCACTTTTGAATTTACATTTTCGGCAATAGTATTTAATGAAATATTTGGCTTCACCGATCTACACAGCTGCAACACCAAGAAGGAATCATCCGATTAGCCTGAAATTCGCAGCATGCGTCGCCCGCGAGAGGACATGCAAATGATTAGCATTGCAAGGCATATGCAAATCATGTGCGCCCGGCACGCCACCTAGAAGCACTATAAGAAGGGCGCACAGAAGGCGGCGTGTAAGTAGTGGAAGCTCGCTGTGCTGCCGAACCTGTGCGTGGGAAGCTTCCTGATGACTCGTCGGAGAATACGGCAGTCACTCCAGCACGTTTCGGAGTTCGACAGAGGACGAATAGTGGCTTATCGCGACAGCGGTTTATCGTACCGAGACATCGGAGCCCGTGTGGGACGACATCCAGCCACAGTGAGGCGAGTATGGATTCGGTGGGTGCAGGAGGGACGGACGGACCGACGTGAGCGATTACCGCAGCCGCGGCACACCACCGAACGAGAGGACCGGCATGTTGTGCGGCGGGCAGTGTCGGCTCACACCGCCACATCACAAACGTTAGCGCAGGAATTAGGGTGTTTTGCGCAAAAAACCTGTATCAGCACGTACCGTTCGACGTCGTCTGCAGGAGCGGGGACTTGTCGCACGGCGCCCATTGCTCCGATTACCATTGACGTTACACCACCGGCGAGTGCGGCGGCAGTGGGCCATTGAACGCCGCACCTGGTCTACGGAATGGCATGACATTGTCTTCTCCGACGAATCCCGCTTCTGCCTGCAACACCACGATGGTCAGATCCGCGTGTAGCGGCACCGCGGTGAGAGACTGTATGACGCCTGCATTATGCATCGCCATACCGGTCCGTCGCCTGGTGTTATGGTTTGGGGCGCAATTGGATATGACACCCGCACCCCTCTGGTACGCATCGCCGGTACATTCAACAGCCACCGCTACATCTCCGACGTTTTGGAGCCTGTTGTCGTTCCTTACTTGCAGGACCTGCCAGCAGCCACGTTTCAACAGGCGCACCCGCACGTGTCACGCATCGTGCAACAATTCTTCACTGCCCACCAGGTTTCACTGCTTTCGTGGCCCGCCTCTTCTCCCGATATGTCGCCCATCGAACACGTCTGGTCGCTGATCGGCAACCGAGTGGACCGGCAAGCACCACCCGCTGCTGCGCCTGGTGAACTGTGGCCACGTGTGGAAGCAGCCTGGACCGACATGCCCCAAGCCCACATCCAAAGCCTCTTTCGTTCGATGCCGTGGCGTGTAGCGGCCGTTATTGCCAGCGATGGGGGCCACACGAACTATTGATGTCTGCGTGTTCCGCAAGTCTCACGGGCCTGTAAGCTCAATTGTTTCATTTTTGTATCTGTTGTTATGTATCCAGTAAATCTGGCTTTGATATCTCGTGTCCTTCTTGGTGTTGCATTTTGGGTGGCCAGCAGTGTATTATTCGAAAATTTTCAGAATAAATCCCTAGACATAAACTACTGTGTTACTCAAATTAAAAAAAAAACTTATGAAATTTTGAGCCATAAAAGGTACGATGAGGTATTTGAAACACTGTTTGGAAAAGCTAGCAAAATCACAGAAATAAGCAGATCTAAACGGGAATACGCTGCTCTTACACAAGAAACAATTTTTCAAAATTATAGACAATTGTATTTTGAAATTTTGTACCACATTCTTATGAAAATGGATATAAGATTTCAAGACTGTGAGAAACTTGAACTTCAATTTGCCTGTCTTGCTGACACAACCAAATTCGACCAATTTAATCCATGCTTTCGCTCTCACGCTTTTGAAAATCTTCAACATTTTTACGGAAAAATATTTACTAAACACCAGCGCCTTAAAAATGAACTGAGTCTTGTATATGCTGATGAAAAATTAAGGAATATATTGACTCATGAACTTCTTCGAGTGCTTCATGGAGATAAAGACATTTTTACAGATTCTTATATACTGTATTGGTTTCCCTGATTTTAACAATTGCATCTGCAAGTGTTTCAGTGGAAGGAAAGTTTTCTTGCCTTAAAAGAATACAAACTTACTCAAGAAACACTATTTCTCCAGATAAACATGCTTCTTTGGCAAAGATTTTTATTCAGAAAGACATTTTCTTGATGTCACGAAGAAACAGCCATTTTATAATGACATAATCGACAAATTTCCAGCTTTAAGGGAAGAAGAATCAATCTAATATACGTATAAAAAATAGGTAAGTTCTCATTAACTGATTTTCATTGAAGACTGTAGATATCTTTTCGTATTGCTCTTGTAGCTCTTCACCTATTTTTCCTTCCACGAGCCGCCACTGCTGCACGTTCACCGGATTTTCCCCCATTGAGCACGTGTGGGATTTTATGAGACAACGACTTATCTGGTTTCCACGACCACCCCCGATTTACGCGTCCAGGTTGAGGATGTTTGGAACTCAATACCCCAAACTTACATCCAACATCTGTACAACAGACTCCATGCCAGAATTGCACAGTGTGACGCAGTTCATGGCGGTCCTTTTTTTTTTTTTTTTGATTGAAGGTTTAACGACCACCGTGAGCAACTCAATCGGCTATAAGCAGTCGCCCGTCCTTAATTTAGGGTCACTGGTTCCAGGGAAGGGAGAGAGCCAGTGCCGTAAGACAAACACAACATCCATGCCTCACCGGGATTCGAACCCGGACCCCGTTCAGACGAATGATCAGAGGCCATCGCTTAGACCACTGCGCCACCGGGGCGGCAGTAAATTGATATTCATGAGCGTTAGGGCGAATTGAAAACAAAATATGTTAAAATTGAAAACTTCACTCGCCTATGAAACGTAATTCATTCAGGGGTGATATTAGCACGATTTCTGCTACCCAAAACTGCGCAATTCTAAAATAGCCGCCCCGGTGACGCAGTGGTCTAAGCGATGGCTTTTGATCATTCGTCCGAACGGGGTCCGGATTCGAATCCCGGTGAGGCATGGATGTTGTGTTTGTCTTACGGCACTGGCTCTCTCCCTTCCCTGGAACCAGTGACCCTAAATTATGGACGGGCGACTGCTTGTAGCCCATTGAGTTGCTCACGGTGGTCGTTAAACCTCCAATAAAAAAAATTCGAAAATACACACAGTAGACTTTATTCACCTCGCGTTGTATTGTGGGAAAACTTCTTTACATACGTTTTCCCATTGCTTAACAATGCGTTGCGTTTCAGAAGTTCAAGAAAATCGCGATTTTCGTAAATTTATTAACGACATGCCAAACCTTTTCTCATCGTATGGTTCTGCTAATAGATCACATCGCCTAAAATATATAGAAGAAGGAATGTCTTTCCATAATTTTCCTCTGAAAAGGTCGAAACTGTTAAAGGAATGGCTGCGCAAAATGAAACGCTATGATTTCCATCCCAATGTGCATTTTCGAATACACGTACTGCCCGCTTTAGTGAGGAAGATTTTGAATATTATGGCACTTAGAATAGAAAAAGATTAAAATCTGGTAGTATTCCTTCGATATTTAATTACCCCCCCCCCCAAGTGAAAAAGAGAAAACGAATTGCATATCCAGATTGGTAAGTTGCGAATTAACTTCTGCGCTCTTGGCCAAAAGAGCCAAACATGTCTATAAGTTTTCTTTTATTTAATGTTACGCATTCATTTTATTTTTAAGTAGATAACCTAGCTGACGACAATGGGAAGTTTTTAAGTGTTTTTTAAACACCAGCTTGTTTCCATAATACCTGCTTGTCTGGACTTCTAAATATTTCGTGCTTTAAAAAAAATAATCCGGGTTTGTGTTTCACCAATGTCTGATAATAAGAATGTGAAATTAAGCATACCATGTCTTAGAAATGTTTAATTGCCGCCCTGGTGGCGCAGTGGTCTAAGCGATGGCCTCTGATCATTCGTCCGTAAGGGGTCTGGGTTCGAATCCCGGTGAGGCATGGATGTTGTGTTTGTCTTACGGCACTGGCTCTCTCCCTTCCCCGGAACCAGTGGCCCTAAATTAGGGACGGGCGACTGTTTATAGCCCATTGAGTTGCTCAATGGGCTATAAGCAGTCGCCCGTCCCTAAAAAAATAATAATAAAAAAAAAAAACAATAATGGAGAATTCCGCGAAGAAGAACAAATCATATTGTTGTGTCCCGCAATGTCGTTCCCAAGGTTTCGGCTATGTTTTTCACAAGTTAGTATTGTGAACCTCAACGAACTATAGGGGCGCTGCGCAAACGTAAACAAACTTCTCTAGTACGGGTAACGTCGCACGTGTTTCCATAAAGTCGAATGTTAGAATGGCTGGTTTGTCTCTTTCAATCCTTGAAATAATGAAATTTGTGGACGCTTCCAAAAATTCAAGATGCATTAAAGAAGGGGAAGTGATTGTTAATGTAGGCCATATAATTTCTTGTGGAATTAAGAAGGAAGATGGAAGAGAAATTCTCATAGTTTCGCACTGCATTCAGTCCACGGCAATAACGTCGTCGCCTCACTCCATCAACGGTGTTTTAGATACAAGTAACAGTGAAATTTCTATAAAGTCATTTGAGTGCTCTTGTAAAGCGGGCAGAAGTGGAACGTGTAAACACTGTGTAGCAGTAATGCTTTACTGTAATAGGTAATTTTTATTTTTACATTTTCAGGCAAGTGATATAGTAATACCGACAGTGGTGTTCTAATCCGGATTACTATTAAAAGCTGACATTTCGTTTCACTTGACGTTTCCCAGGAGCCATTTTCAATACTGTCAACAATAACATTTGTAATTTTTTAACATTCTGTTCCTAAAAGTGTTTGTGAATTGGTAATTGTTGATCATAATTGGGTTCTGCGTTTTTGAACCGATGACTGTTGACAGAACATTGCAAATCTTGTTCCATAATGAAGTTTAAATTTATACGGATAACAGCAATTATTTGTTTTCAAGATTATGTAGAAATGCGGATTTTTTAATTACTACAATGCAATAAAAACATGCTGCCTTGTTTATTATTCATTCAAAGACGTTACTAGGTTAGTAGCATTTCACTGGAAGGATTTCAAACGCAAGGCACAAACGTTTATACTAACTTGTGAAAAACATAGCTGAAACCTTGGGAACGACATTGCGGGACACAACAATATGATTTGTTCTTCTTCACGGAATTCTCCATTATACAACTCTCTAATTCCAGAATAAATGCAAAAATACACCAAACTACGACAACTGAACGTAATGAGCGATCTACCAACAGCCAAGCATTGAGCCGAAAACGTTACCCGTACTACAGTAATTCTTCCTTTTGCCGCTAGAGGGAGAGCGGACAGCTGAGATTGCCAATAGACGTTTGTGCCTTGCGTTTGAAATCCTTCCAGTGAAATGCTACTAACCAAGTAACGTCTTTGAATGAATAATAAACAAGGCAGCATGTTTTTATTGCATAGTAGTAATTAAAAAATCCGCATTTCTACATAATCTTGAAAACAAATAATTGCTGTTATCCATATAAATTTAAACTTCATTATGGAACAAGATTTGCAATATTCTGTCAACAGTCATCGGTTCAAAAACGCAGAACCCAATGATGATCAACAATTACCAATTCACAAACACTTTTAGGAATAGAATGTTCAAAAATTACAAATGTTATTGTTGACAGTATTGAAAATGGGTCCTGGGAAACTTCAAGTGAAACGAAACGTCAGCTTTTAATAGTAATCCGGATTAGAACACCCCTGTCGGTATTACTATATGACTTGCCTGAAAATGTAAAAATAAAAATTACCTATTACTGTAAATCATTACTACTACACAGTGCTTACACGTTCCACTTCTGCCCGCTTTACAAGAGCACTCAAATGACTTTATAGAAATTTCACTGTTACTTGTATCTAAAACACGGTTGATGGAGTGAGGCGACGACGTTATTGCCGTGGACTGCATGCAGTGTGAAACTATGAGAATTTCTCTTCCATCTTCCTTCTTAATTCCACAAGAAATTATATGGCCTACATTAACAATCACTCACCCTTCTTTAATGCATCTTGAATTTTTGGAAGCGTCCACAAATTTCATTATTTCAAGGATTGAAAGCGACAAACCAGCCATTCTAACATTCGACCTTATGGAAACACTGCGACGTTACCCGTACTATAGCGTCTAAAAGGGGAAGTGTGCCGTGCGAACTCAAAATCTGCGTTCGAAATATGTCCCACGCCGCATCGCGGCGCTGCAGACGGCGTCTGTGTCAAAGATTGTGTGTACAGTTGTGCAATGTGAACCAAACAACAGGGGTTGGATTAGGATATGTACGATTTTCTTAAGTGTGTGATTATGGAAACACATTTTATGGTTCAGTGAAATGTCTACGTCTGGCGCAGAGTGCAGCGTCGGCAAATGTAATTGAAAGTATAATTATGCGTGATTTAAATTGATATGCTACCTCCTCGAAGAATGCCTACCAAAAGGCTAACAAATGGCTTGTATGTGCCAAGTAAAGAAGTGCTGTTTGGAAAATTTAAATGTATGTCACTTAGTAGCGGCTAGTGGTAAGCTGAGTCGAATCTGACGAAAAAGACAGGCTACGGTGCGAAATAGTCACGTGCACAACTTAGTGCTGTCGCCAAGTCAATCGGTTGAACAGCCATTGCGTTTCATTGTTGGTTCACATTTGTTTGTATTGAGTGAGTGTTCCGTTTATTGCCATTTGGATACACGTATAGTTTTGTAAGGTAGGTATTATTATATTTCTAAGGTAAGGTTAATTCTTAGTAAACGTTTTATTTAGTTTTAGTAATAATTATAGGTTTAATGAGTAGATCTTAGTTTCACACGTGTTGAAATCTGTTCATGTCTCGTGAATAGTGAAGTATAAAGAAGTGAGTTATTCTGTAGTGTTGAATTCTTATTTCAAATAGAATAATTAATATATTTTGCCAATGCCGATTCACATAGAGCTTGAATATTACCAGAAATCAGGGCAACTTTTCAGGAAATTAGCCTTCGTAATTTGTATAACATTTGCATCTCCAACAATCGTTAGCCCTTTCTTTACGAAATTAATGCTTGAACTGTTGTTGCATTGTAATGTGTCTCTGAATTAAAGAGTACATTTTTTAATTTCGTAACTTAATGCAACTGTGATATAGCATTTGTCTGATTGAATTTACTAAAGCTGTCTGAACAGTGTGGACAGATTATGTTGAAAAACTTGCATGGTCAACTTTATTCTAACTGTACAAAACATAGGGAACTACTTTCGATTAAAAATTTCATATCTAGTTCTTCACTTGTATTAAAAGGTGTAATTCTTTTTACAGGAATTGCCAAAATTTGCCATGCCACAGTGTTGCAGTGTTAGTGGCTGCTAGTTAAATTATAGAAGTCAAAAGGAGACTTACAACTTTTGCCATACCAATTGTCTTATACAAAATCTGCTGCATACATTTAAACAGACAAAGTTCTGATTTTAGATTTCCTTGTTCATTTTCCGTGGAATGTTTGTGTATGAGTAGCTTGAAAACTAAATAGGAAAACATAACTCTCCTCAGCTGGAAAATACTCTTGAACAACTTAGTGAAAGCCAAACATGACAACTGAAATTATTTGAAATCACGTGAAAGGAAAATTAAGAAGTTGAAAGTCTGAACGCTTAGTTTTGTGTGCCTCTCCTTAGTGCATAGTGTGCACAGAGTAAGTCCTGAGATAGGAAAAAGAGTTCAAACTTATCAAATATTTTATATGCAAAAGTGTATAGCCAGGTTGGTTAAAGTATTGAAATGTATTTTTCTTCTGTAATAAATGAAGATAACATTTCTGAAAAGTTATCTTTGAAACTGGAAAGTAAAGATCCGTCATATTTGGTTTAATTTTATTTGAAACTTGTATACCAGGAAGCAGTACTTCAGTTAGCTTCTCGTAACATATTTCCAATCTTTTTTCTGCTTCATCACATATTCACACAGTGATGCGGAGTGGTTGGTGGCATTCTGTACTGAAGATTTGTATTTAATATTTGGTGGTGTCTTTTTTTTTCAAATTGGAACTAATACTGTTTGTGCAGTGGTTGCCCGTCTTCAAAATGGACCAGAGGTCCTCATTTACTAGCAGGTTTGATTTCATCTGTCAAAATTCATTTGAAAATCTATGGACTATTTTCTTTCCGTGGAAGATGATGCTGTACTCCTTCGCGTCATGGGGTCCGGCTAGTCCCTCAACGACACCATACCCGTACGAGTTCCATGTCACTTATTTTCAGATTAATAAATGTTAGCAGTAATATTGTAGCATTTTTGTTTATGTTTCAATACTGTACCAAAAAATTCCAGGAAATTTCTCTTATTTTTCATACTTACCACTATGACTTCATTGCCATAAAATTTTTGATAAAAACACCTGTGAGAAATTAACTGAAGTGTTACTGTGTGTGTGTGTGTCAGAGCTGAGTTCGGGCTGAATTTCAAGATCCTGAGCCTGAAGTATGTCAGCTCGAACGAGCCCGAAAACTATGATTAACCTGTTAAGCATTGAAAAAAGTCTTCCAGACTTCCACTCTTTCCTACCCATGCAATTAACTGATGTCTTTCTCAACTGCGGAGTGGAGAAGGGATGTCTATCTATTTCTATAGTTACCTTTAACCATTCATTTATTCCCGAAATGTTTTTTTGGGGGAGGGGGGACATCTGGAGGCACAACAAACTATGTCGTATGTTGCTCAATAGAATTAGCAGGGAGCTGCCCCTTTGAGGTAGGGAGCAAAATTCCGTCAGCTTGCTATCTACTATCTATGCTTCTTAAAACTTATCCTTGGCAGAAATCCTGTAATTCATGGCCTATGGTATTTTGTTATCCAAGCCCGGAATGGATAGCCCTGCAGAATTCCTACTCCCCATTTGACCCAGTTGCTGAAGAATTCTCTTTCACAACTAGAAAGTGTAAAAAAAGTCTCGTGTGCTAAATTATATAAAATCACATTAAAAGAAAAAGGAAGAAAATTCTTCCCCTCTCTCCAAGCCCGAACTCCAGTAAGTATTACACAGCCAGCGCCCGGTTCGGGCTCGGCCCGTCTCAGCACTGGTGTGTGTGTGTACTAGTGCTTAGCTTGACATTTATAGTAGGTATATTGAAAGTAAAAATTTAATTTTACTATAATGAGCAAATTTGGCTTCTAGTAAAGAATGTTAGTAAAATGTATAAATTCCCTAGTGTTATGAAAAACTACTAACCAATTCTGCTTAATTCCTTTAGAAATGTGTGGGAAATATTTATTTATACTGTTAAAATGTTGTCTAATCTAAAAAGTGATATCAAATATGTTTTATAAAAAAGTAGATCACAGGTATGAACATTACAAGAGTAGATTTTAGGTAAAGAAAATAATTGACATAACTCATACATAAAATATTCAGATGGTAACACACACTGGAGGATCTAAAGCTGAGATAATTTTGATGTAACTTGTGATGATTCAAACTATTTGAAACAGATGTCTTAATTTCTGCCATTGGTTAGCAAGAATTCTTTTTTTATTTTGTTGTGTGTATCTATAACTTTGTTGCAGATGCTATCACATAAAGGAAGTTTGGGTAACAATCTGAAGCTGAATACTGTTTAGCTTGTGATGACTTCCTTCTTTCAAACTATTTGAAACAGACATTTGAGGTACATTTATGTAAAAGAATGGACCCATTTGTTTATTTTTAATAGTATTTTTACTTTGTTCCGCTTGAAGATACAAGACAAATTCATAGTCAATAGGTAAGTTGATACTTTATCCAAATGTAGTATTTATGCTAATTTTTAAAACAAACTAAAAAATTAATTTCTGAATTGTAGCAAAGTGCTTTAATAATATGAGGGTGGATCAAAAAGTTAGTTACACTGTTGAATAAAAAAATCAAGGATATACTCAGGGGATGTATGTTGGTTTACAACATTAATTCATTTTTCGACATAGTCGCCTAAGGACTGTAAACATTTATCGGAACGTGCGATTAACTTTCCCATACCTGTACAAGAAAAGTCCAGTTTGGTGCAACTAGTTAAGGACCGCACTTTTCACAGCCTCATCCGTTGGGAATCATTGTCCACTAAGCTCCTGTTTCATTTTACCGAACAAATGGTAGCCGCATGGGGATAAGTTGGGGCTATAAGGTGGATGCTGCCACAATTCCGACTTGAATTAATGCAGCAATTCCCTTAGTTTTCCGTGCTGTGTAATGTTCTTGGACATCAGTGTGACACCTTCGCTCAACTTACCCCGGCATCTGTCCTTAATTGAATTTCGCAAATTTAATGGTGTTTGGCAATATGAGTCACTTGATGGTTGTCTCTTTTGACAGAAATTCTGTGTAAACAACAGATTCACAGTCATCATGACCACTCCCGCAGACAGAGACAGTTGGACTTTTCACGTCTTCCTTGTTGGGGAGGTGACATGTTTCCATTCCATGGACGATCGTTTGATTTCAGTTACGTAACAGTAAATATGCGATTTCAGATTGCTTATAGAGATATATTTCCCACGTATAATAAGAAGAAATATTTCTTCCCCAGTGTTTACCTGTATAACTGGGAATTTGCTAAGCATCGACCTGACTCTAAATAGCTGAGCTACGATGAAGCAAGGCTCGCTTTGACTGGCGAAAATCTGATATGAAATGTAAACTAGAACAATCTGTAGGATGCATAATGCTGTATTTAGTTCCAGAACAGTCTGCTGATATACCAAATGTCTTCCACATATTCCTGGTCCAAGAAGCCCCATCACACGTAATGAAATTAACAAACAGACCTGCATTTTCAGTGAGAATAACAGCTTTAATAATTAATTTTGCTAGCAAAGTTCCACTTATATTGTTACTTGTGGCAAAAACACCAATTATTTGGGTCCAATCTCCATTTAATGGCTGAAACACCATTACCAGTCCGTGATTACATGGGGTATACTTAACAGTTTTTGAAGTGTATGGCCCAATATGAACAAACCCTAATATTTCACCAGATGATTTTGCATGCAGTTTTTCTGTAAGCTTCACTTCATCTATTAATATACCACCATGTCTTGCAAAAGGCTCCATTTCACTTGTTTTCTTTGAAATAGTTTCAAACGTCAGTGCATTGAATCCAAAACTGCTGTTGTAATTTGAAATATACTTTCTAATAGTTGTTCTATTAGGTAGGATCATGATTTTGTGTTTCCGTATGTGCTCGTACAATTTTGGACTTTTTATGTGCATTAGTAAGCATTCAAGTAACCATTCTTTGGTATATGACATACCTCTTGCAGATTTCTTTTTTGCTGCCTTATAACAATGAATAACCATTTGCTGCTGCTTAATGCGTAATTCTGCTATTTTTTCATTAATGGAAAGTTCTGTAAAATTCCTTTTTTTTTTTATTTTTTTTTTTTTTTAAGTTTAATTAGAGAGCGAAATAACTAGTTTCTTCAGCCTGTTGATTTTCCGAACTGTATTTTGATACTTATTTTTAAATGTAGCCTTTCTTCTATGATAAGCTATTTTGTGCAAAAGTAAGCCCTGCAGATACTTACATCTGAGGCAAGTCTTTGTTGTTCCTTTCGTTACACAATTTTTGCTGTACAAATTATTCTAAAAAATAACTCCACTTTCAAGGTACTTCATGTTATTTTCAAATTCTGAAATGGAGCCTGTGCCATGACATACTGTTAGCCTATCAGTGTCTCGAATAATGGATTTTGATTCATCTTTAGAAGTAATATTAGAAACTGAGTTAATTTTTATTCCACGTAAATACACTTTACAGGTAACCTCTGGTTAACTTTTGGTAACAACAACCAGTTTTTCTGTTGTCAATGAATTTGACAATTCACATTTGAATGAATGAACATGGAAAATTATGCACTTTGAATTATTTGCAGGAATTTGCTTACCCCAAAATACTGAAGGCTGTGATATTCAGAAGGCAGTTCCGTGTAACTCTTTGGGAAGTGAATTCCAAGCTATTTAAATTACCATCAGGCTTATCATCGGTTTCCCTAACTTTCCTGTATTTTGCCAGAGTTTTTGACAAATAATGGGGAAGGTTTGGAAATATTGTTGGAATTGCATCTGGTGTCAAGATGGGCCGATCTCTGGGTATTAACACAGTCTCCTCATTTATTTTATGCACAAAATTTCGAACCACAAATCTCTCAAAGTGCAGTTCACATACAGCACTAAATTTGTCGTAAGTTTTTATCTGCACATCTGCACCGGGAATCAATCTTTGCCACTGCTGTAAAAGTTTATCATTTTTGGGTATTCCAAAGAGTGACGGCTTACTGTTTTTGTACTGAGTATTGCAACCTGGCACAAAACTATGGTTATTTCTCTTCCGCATAATGAGCTAAGTATAACTTATATACAATATTTAGGTAATCCACATTCCTTCTAAAACCTAAAACATAACACGTTTTCGTCTAAATTACCGTTCTTTTCACAGTAAGCAACACGAATTTAGTTTCCCGCTCCCATCACAGTAAGAAAGAGGGAAGGGAAGGCGATCGAAGCGCCATCTACGAAGGGGACAAATTTCGGTATCCACGCCAATCATTACGTACGCTAGGCGCTCGGCACACTTTCCCTTCTAGACGCTATACCCGTACTAGAGAAGTTTGTTTACGTTTGCGCAGCGCCCCCTATAGTTCGTTGAGGTTCCCAATAGGATAACAGTTATCAAGTCTAAGGTTGTTAGTGCCTCGATTCTAACAGCTGTTTTGAGCTCACGTGTAGCCTTTATTTTCTAGTTAGTCAATGGCAACACACTTTGAGGCTTTGACGTCACCGGAAAATACTGCATATTTCTCTTTCATTCTGTTTTCAGCCTTAGTCGACCGGCTTCTTTTGGTTGTGTAGCTGAAACTAATGCTTTGAATAATTTACTGTTAAAATTTTGACATTTATTGCTGGGAATTAAACCATGATGCGTGGCCGTTCTAACTGGGGGAGGTAAGTTGCAATTTTGCTTGTTATAGAAGTTTTATTTGAAAAATTTGTTCCATGACCACGTTTGTGCATTACATTCGGCCATTGCTAATTTCTTTTTTCAACTGTTCATTAATATATATATATTTTTAATTATTCGTAATCTCTGTCTTGTTTTCTGTGCGAAGAGATTACTTTATTTATTCAAATGTATGTATTAGTTGCCGAAACACTTGTTTTAAATATGTTTGATATCTTAACAGAACTAACACGACGGCAGAAACAAGTGGAAAAATAAAATAGGGCGACTAAACATCCTTGTGTGTTCTATTTTGTAAATAAGTGTAGTAATTCATGAAGCGAGACAGATTTAAGAAAATTTTACGTCGGAATTTTTGATGGCATTCTTGTGACCTATTTTTTCACGCTAATTATTGTCTTGAATGGATTTTTCGTATCTCCCAATGTTTTAGTTAAAAGTAAATTTGCTTTGTAAAGCATTTGCAAATATCGGTTATGTTTTTCATTCAGTGTGAAGCAGTTTTCCATTTGAACAGTGAGTGGTTAGTATTTTGAAAAAAAAATTCATCTGGTCTTTTGATTTAGCTATATGTACATATATATTGAGAAAAGTGTATGAGAACGTCGTGTAATATTTTATTCTGCTGTTGAGTAATAATTATGTCAATTTGTTATAAGTTGTAGCAGCTATAAAGTTTTATTACCAACATAAATGAAAATAAAAATTGGGTATTAAAAATTTCAAGTAGGAATATTTGAAACAAAAGGAGCAAGTATGGGTTATTTAAAACAGTGGCACATCTTATTGTTAGTGCATGCTATGTTAGGTAGGTTGGCTGTTATCTTGTACACAGACAAGCAAAGATGCTGAATGTTTTGAAGACACCTGTGACTTACTGGCCAACATTCACAAGTGCATTGTCAGTAGTTAGTACAATTATGTAGCTGCTACTTCTGTCTGCGATAAGGTAATTTCTTATTCTTATGTACAGATGTTTTTTTAAGTTTTAGCTATAATTTAATTTACAGATACTTTTTCAGCTGTCATCTTAGTTTCTATATACATATCACTAAGCTGTTCTCTGAGATTCAAAGGTTAGCTCCACAAAGAAATACAAACTACCAAATAAATTTTTAACTGATTATTTGCTTACTGTTGCCGCATCAAACTTCTCCATTTACAGCAATTTTGACACGTAACTCGGGCTTCACTGAGATCCATCGCACAATGTTCACAAGACCTATACTTCATAATCTTTTTCTCATGCAGACACTCTTAAATATGACCCCATGACTTCCTTGGCCATCCTCTGTCTTTCCTTCCTGCCTCGGGCTAAAAAAAAAATTTGGTAAATGTGTACTTTAGCGTCCTAAATTATTTCGTTGAAAAAATTAAACTGTGTGAGAAGTGAGACATGCAATTTTTTAAGCATTCAAAATAATGGGGATAGGTGAAAAAATATAGTATTTTTAGATGAAAAGAAATATTTTTTCCGAAGTATTAACCTGGGAGTGTGGTGGTTTGTAAGAGTACGTGTGGCAGGCCTAAAACGATGGGTCGGCGTCAAGGTGGAGTTTGGTGAATGGAAGCTTCATTGAGAATGGCAGGTAACGGGTGGAAGAATAAAAAAGAAAGCAGTTGAGCTGTATGTAGTCATCGAAGCGTCTTGTAGGAATGCACGGAAGGAAAGAGGTCGGTTATACGCAGCATTGCAAGTTTTTTTTTTTTTAAAGGATAATTTTGAGTCTCCACATTCATCTAGTAGTTCGTCAGGGCTTAAAATTTCATTATCTGCCACAATGCAAGAAGTTGTAGACCTCCCTGCCACAGTACGATATCTGAATTGAAGGAAATCGTTTATTTTTTTAAATATCCATTTTACGAGGGAAAAATGTGAGCTACGAAGTACGGAACAACAGTAGAACTACAAATGAAGTGCTTAAAGAAATCACCTAGCCCTGTACATTTTCCAAACCATAACCAAAACTTTGGGTTCAACCAGAACCAAAAGTTCTTCCTCAAAATTTGTCGTACATAAATTTATTAACATTCCTTAATTTTTTCTATTCAGAGACATTGTGAAACTAATAATGACATTCTGCACATATCTTCTTCAAAAATGAATAAAACAGGTTTGAACTACGACTTGTGCACGCTTACACGGCGGGGCATCACACTTCAGAAAAATACACCCCACTCCTGTTGTATTCTTCCGCGCATTCACTACCAACTCGTACTCCGTTGCAACGCATGGAACCTTCATGTAGTGCCCGTTGCATCGCTTCAGCCTCCCGCACCAACTGCTGCAAACCATCGTACTCACAGGTTAATACTTCGGAAAAATTATTTCCTTTTTTTCTAAAAAGTACTATATTTTTGCACCTTTCCCCATTATTTTAAAAAATTGTACGTTGCACTTTTCCCACACAGTTATATTTTTCAGACTAAATAATTTAGTACACATTTACCAAAAAGCATCTCATCACTCATTCTTTAAACATGGCCAAACCACCGAAGAATATAAGTCCCCATCTTGCTAACTGTATTTTGCTTCACATCACACAATTGCAACACATATTCATTCCTCACACGATCAGAATGTGTCTTGCCACACACGTGCACACACCCTCTATAAGTATCTCTCCAGCACACATTTGTTTCTTCTGTAGTACCCATACCCCGGTGGCGCAGTGGTCTAAACGATGGCCTTCGATCATTCGTTCGAATCTCGTTGAGGCATGGATGTTGTGCTTGTCTTACGGCACTGGCTGTCTCCTTTCCCTGGAACCAGTGACCCTAAATTAGGGACGGACAACTACTTATAGCCCATTGAGTTGCTCACGGTGGTCTTTAAACCACCAATAAAAAAAAAATTACTTTTATGCACAGCCATGCAAGATTCTCTTGAGAACCCATCATTTCTCAGAAAACTGCCGAAAGCAGCTATGACTTTCAATGAAGAATTCACTTGCCTTCTAATTTCACCATCCAATTTGTTCTCTGTCAAACATGCTTCCTAAATACAAACTCATTCACCTAGTTAATCACTGCGATTTAGACTTGCATTCAGAGCTTAACAGTTCCTCACTCACAAACCAAAGTTATGGTTTTCCCCTTATTTATACTCAGTTTGAATTTCATTCAAACTTCATACATCCGGGAAAACATGAATTTCATGGTAAGTCTCCCATATTCTGCTTGGATTAAGTATACAGTGCTTGCTTATTATTGGGTATATTATATATAAATAAGTTTTGAGAGATTTCCGTTCGGTGTCATACTTATTACTGCTTGCATGTATTTTAAGGTGGCAATACTGCAATATCGCAGTACAAGACGGCAGCTGTCGGAGTAGTATACGACGTTCGATTGAGGTGCGAAGACGTATTTGGCAACTTTTTGGCAACTTTTGTCCCGACAAAACAGCATTTGCGGGAAGTGTTAGTGCATTACTTTATTGTTAAGAAAAGTGCTGCCGACAGCTATTGCTTAATGTCAGAAATCTATGGTGAACATTCCCCATCCATAAAAACATGTGAGTATTGGTTTAGATGATTCAAAAGGAACGATTTCGATGTCAGTGATAATGTTCTGGACCACCTAAAAAAATGGCTGATGCCGAATTGGAAGCTTTACTCGATGAGGATCCAGAAGCATTAAATGTTAGTCACGCTTGCATATCACAACATTTAGCTGCCATGGGAATAGTGCAAAAAGAAGGGAATGGGGTTCCACATGTTTTGCGGGAAAGAGACCATGAACGTCAGAAAACCATTTGCGAATTGTTGCTTCAGAGGCAAAAAAGAAAGGTTTTTTTGCATCGTATTATTACTGCCGACTAAAAATGGATATGGTACGATAACCCTAAACAGCAGAAAGCATGGGTGAACCAGGTCCTTCAACGCCAGAACGCGATATCCATGGTTCAAAGGTAATTCTGTGTATCTGGTGGGACCAGAAGGGTGTGATCCACTATGAACTGCTAAAACCGTCGGAAACTATTACTGGTGATCAGTATCGAACCCAATTAATGCGTTTAAAATGAGCTCTCGCGCAAAAATGGCGAATGGGAAAACAGACACAACAAAGTCATCTTACAGCATACGACGCAAGACCCCATGTTTCTCGACCTATAAAAAAGTTCTTGGAAGGATCCGACTGGGAAGTTGTACCCCATCCGCCATATTCGCCAGATATTGCGGCATCGGATTATCTTTTGTTCCGGTCGATGAAGTCTGCACTCTCTGAAGAACGGTTTAGTTCTTATGAAGACATCAAAAATTGGCTGGACAACTGGATCTCTTCCAAGGAACTGGAATTCTTCCTTCGGGGCATATGTTCGCTGCCCGAAAGATGGGGTAAAGTTGTAGGTAGCTTCAGAGGGAGCAAACTTCGATTAATATTAAAATATTGTTTCTGTTCTCCAGCAACGTGTTTTGTTCACCTCAAATCCCTCAAAACTTATTCATATACCCAATAGTTTCAACAAAGCTGAAATGCAGCATAGTTTCACAGGCTTTGATATTCACCTAAAGGCCAGAAATGTCCCAAGAAAATAACTGAAGAGACAGTAAAGGAAGATAATCTGAGTGAAGCCAATAACTTCCAACAACAGTGCTTAGACTACTGTTCGCCGCCCCGGTGGCGCAGTGGTCTAAGGCGCTGGCCTCTGATCATTCGTCCGTCTGGGGTCCGGGTTCGAATCCCGGTGAGGCATGGATGTTGGTTTTGTCTTACGGCACTGGCTCTCTCCCTTCCTTGGAACCAGTGACCCTAAATTAGGGACGGGCGACTGCTTATAGCCCATTGAGTTGCTCACGGTGGTCGTTAAACCTCCAATAAAAAAAAAAAAAAAAAAAAAGACTACTGTTCACGCCTTTGTGTTTTATTTCAAGAAGGAAGACAAGGTTGAACACTGTATAGCCTTGTTCTCCATTTATTCCAGAAAAAAATTAGTTTTTAAGGTCAAAATTTAACAATCTAAAAATGTATTTTTCGGGCGGTTCAGCTGCATGGTTTGCACGCTCCTTGAAAGTACTTAAAGTTTGACTTAATAGTACTTGAAATCATTTTTTTTATGTAATATGAAAGATCATGTGTAAAATATGTGTTAAAAATCGTACAACAGATTTCTTTATAGTTCGTACAAAAATTCCAAGCTTTTCAAATAGCGCAGAACTTGCATTCGCGTTCAACTCAGGGTAGCGCATGTGCAGCTGGTACAGGGGACCGCCTGGACAGATGGTATTACTACTGAGTAAAACATCTGCCATGGGGGTAAAATAAATAAAATTATATATTTGGGAATCATGATGGTCTTCTGTTGACTGGGGTTAGGGATGCAGTCTTGCTGAAAAGTGAATACAAAAATAATGTACCCTTTCAAAATATTTCACAAAAAACTATTTTGAAAAACACCAAAACAGGGGCAATTCAAAGTTTATAAAATAAACCAACAGGGGGTACAGGCAGGTTATTGAAGGTGTGCCTGTCCCAGGTAAGTTTAATGGTTTAAACTTGCTGAAATACCTACCTGCTAAAATTTTTGGAATTGAAGCAGAATGGTATTTTTCAGCTACAGCTTACGGTGAAGGCCCATGTGATGAGTTGGGGGAAACAGCTAAAAGAGAGGCAGCAATAACGAGTCTACAAATGCCATACCAAAATTAGATCATGGTACCTTTTCAACTATGAATGGGCAAACATGACCTTTTATGCACAGGGGTCGAAAAATGCGGTCGCTTAGGGCGACCAAGAAAATTACCTGGGCCACCATGAAAAACATTTTGGCTTTTATCTGATTCAGATAAAAGCCAAAAAGTTTTTGCGGATTATCCCATGTTTTGGATCTCGTATTCTCTGTGCTGCTTGTGTAGTTCATTCTTCACTATTTTGAAAGTCTTTGCTGCTAATATTTTTCTTCATTGCTATTTATGATGTGTTAGAAAGGCAACATTTCAGTTACACTGCCGAATTTAAACTTCAAGTGAGGGTCACAACTGAGGATATGATCGTGTCATTACGCGATAGTTTTCAAAAGGTCAGAAAACTAGCGCGCAGTGATACACAAAAAGCCATGGTCTAAAATGTAAATAAAACTCTGTAGGAGAATTCGGGAAGTCCAGAGCCCTCTTTTTTTACTGACCTGTGTGTGTAAGCCAACTCACGTACTTTGAAAACAGGATTTCTTCCAAAAACTTTCAACTTAAAGGCCAATATATAGGTATTTCTATTAATTGTTCTGTTTCAATAAAGCAATACTCTAGTACTGCATCGGCGTGATTAAATATTTTGTGCTGTATGGCCATAGAGCAATAAAATTAATACTAAGCTTTATGCCCGGAGATATATTAAAAAAGTTACCTTTTAAAATTTATTTATGTAATAAGATCGTTCATTTCTTACTTCTTTGGGCTCAGGGGTCTTTATGTCGGAAATTCCGCTTCTGGATCAACATTTGTGATGTGGGAATTATACTGCGACCCCCCCCCCCCAATGTCACGCAGTGCAGATTATACGAAGATAAAAAAAAAAATAAGTGGGAATCCCAGGATTTGCGAATAATACGACGAAAATTTAGCAGGCCACCGGATTTCAGAATATTTTTCTAGTCCTGATTATGCAAGAAGAGTACATGGAAAATGAACATCAGTTCAGTCAGGCTGTGGCAAATCCAGGAGCTCAAAAGCTCCATGTTTTTACTCCCTCAAAGTGTGGAAAAAAAGTTTGTTTAGCCATTTCCATTTGCCCTATTTATTAATTAGCTATCCAGTCATTCCTTATGGAGAAAAGTTAGACTTTGATGAAATGAATGGGTATGCCATTTATATACGACGCGAGTGGCATAGCCAGAAATTTCTTAAGCGGGGAGTCCGTGGGTCTGGTTCATTGGTGAAAGCCTCGTATACACATATACATCGCTTTAAATTCCTGCTCAATCTCCCCTCAAGGAGGAGGTTCAAACCCCAAACCCCCGCCCTTCTGGCTACACCACTGGGCTGAGCTATGTTTTGGGGGGAAATGGAGATTAAAATGAAGTGAAAGTTACATTTCTCCACCAATCAGAACCTTCTTTTTCTTAACCCTCAACACCTGATGTGCTCTGGATTCCTTCTATTGATGTCGTGTGTAAAGCAAATCCTGTTGCACCAACTGGTTAGGCTTACTCTGTCAGAAGGTGAAATGAAGATTTCAAAGGTCGTTAAAACACTTCCTAGACTCGGGGGGGGGAGCAACAGATTTGAGTTTGCAGCATCCACCCCTTACTTAATGTTAATTTTTGTGGTAAGCTGTTAAAACGAATGTTCTTGTAATTTGAATTCAATTTTTAAAGTTCCCATATACTTAAAAAATGTTGAAAATTTTTTGTGTTAAGCACTCATTATTTCTTAAATCATGAATGGAATATGGGATTACACCATACAATGCAAATTTTGAAGAATACAATCTGTTTTTTGGTGTGAATATGGCAAGGATGGTAAGTCGGATAGTATCCAAAAACTTGAAAATTTCTTTGTCCTGGAGCGGGAATTGGATGGTGTAGTGGTTAGCAGACCCGGGCACTATCTGGGAGCCGGGCGGTTTGATTCCCGCTCCAGGACGAAGAAATTTTCAAGTTTTCGGATATTATTTGACTTACCATCCTGATCATGTTCACACCAAAAAATGGATTGTCAGCTAGGGCATTGTGTGCTTCCCTTTCGATCACGTGTCTCCCTGAGGCGGAGACCACGAGAACGAAATCGTCCGCATAGGCTTGAATTTCCACTGCCGGCCCCAGGTCTAGATTCCAAGCTGCGTCTGCAACTATGTTCCACCAAAGCGGTCATGAGTTGGATCCTTGCGGACACCCTCTGTGGTACAAACGCGAGGCTGCCCATTCCCCGCTTCGAACTCTACTTTTCTATCAGGCAGGTAGCTGCTGATCAGCTTGAACAGGTTCCTTGGACAGCCAAGTTCTTTGAGTCTGGTTAAAACCATTGGCCGCCAGACACTGTTGAATGCCCCCTCGCGTCTAGTGAGATGAAGCTGGTATGGAGCCCCTCTGCTTTGTTCCTCTCTGCCCTCTCTCTGAGGCTGCGAATTGCCTGCGTTGCGCCCCGGAAGGAAACCAAATTGGTTCCTGTTTAACTTTCCCTGCTCCATGAGGAAGCCAAGCGCTGTGTTCATTATGAGCTTGTCCAGCACCTTGCTCCACGCAGAGAGAAGACAGATGGGCCTGTAGGCTGCGGGATTATTTTTGTTCTTTCCGGTCTTGTTGAAAAGAACTAGCACCGCTGTTTTCCACAAGTCTGGGAAGATTCCCCTCCCGAGGCATTCGTTTAGGAGCGCCACAAAATACCCGGGATTTGCATAGTAGATTTCTCTCACTATGCTGAGGTCGAACCCATCCTTGCCTGGTGCTTTGCCAGTGTTAAGACTGGAGAGGGCGTTCTCCACTTCCTCTCTTGTGAAGGGGGGGGTCCTCACCAGTGTCTGGCGGGATCCGACATTCTTCCCTTATTTCTTTTTGTTGTGGGGAGTCCCCTTCTCCCTCTTCTCCTTGGAAGTGGTAATCCAAGAGACTCTCCATGGTACTATGTCTTTGATAGGCTTCCGTCTGCCCTTTCGACCGCTGCCAGTTTTAGCGGTTCGGTGATGGATCCCCTCGAGATCTTATAGGGGATCCTGAAAGGGTCTGCCGGAGTTTGGAACTCACACAGTTTTCTCCAGTAGGAGATTTTCGAGAGATTCAGTTCTCTCCTGTATGCTGAACGAGCCTTTTTATGCACTTCTGTGCACTCCGTCTTGCGGTGTAGCTTTTGCTCTTTGCAGAGCTTTCCTACTCCGCCTAGCTCTCGCCCTTGGAGCTTTTAGTTTCTCCGACCACCAGGGGTGGGGATCCTTGGCTCCCCTTTTACTTCCTCTACTACTCTCGCATAGCGCTGTGACTTGACTGGTAAGTTCTTCAAAGAGGGAGTTGAGGTCCGACGCTTCTCCTGCCTCTTCTGCCCTCCTACCCTCCAACAGGGTAGTTAGTTTGGCTTTAAAAGCCCACCAGTCGAGATTCTTCATGAAGAACCTTCTGCGCTTGGGTCGGATGGGCTTTTCAGATCCCAAAACGTAAGATAGTACTAAGTGGTCACTGCAGCTTTCATCGTCCAGTACTTGCCAATCCTGGACGAGGCTGCGCTGAGAGACCCTGACGAGAGTCACGTTGATCCAGGAGGAGCCCCTTGGAAGGTCGGGGTGCTCTCTGGATCGTTCAGGAAACTCAGGTCTGCCGCGTTGGCAAAGTCCACTAGAAGCTGGCCGCGTTCGTCCTCGTCTTGTTTGCCCCAGAGAGGACTCTTCGCGTTGAAATCGCCTGCTATTATTATCTCATGACTGGGGAATTCCCCTAATAGAGCCATTAGCTCATTCAGCGTTTCTCTCAGATTGCCTGCTGGAGAACTATATATACGTTCACCATTAAAAATTTCTCATCACCACATTCCACCCCTAAGGCGACCACGTTCTCGGAGCATTTTATCTCTAGAACCGCTAGGGACGGGTCCTTCACGACCGTGGCTGCCCTGGGCTTTTCCACCCTAGGGTGGTAGATCCGGTAGGAGTTAGGGAAGCCCACCACTCTTCCCCCCTGTTCGAATGGTTCCTGCAATAGCAGAATATGAGCTTTTTGCTCAGTGGCTGTCACCAGGGCCTGTGCTGTTGCTGCCCGTGCATGGTGCAGAATGATTTGGAGCACCTTAACGCCTCTTTTGTTTTTTATCCATAATGAGTGCGTTCTTTTAGTAGAGCCAGTTCTCTGACAAGGCTTGGGCATTCCTTGTTGAGGCTCGAGTGGCCTATATCCACTCTACGCCTAAATCTCCTGTTGTTTGCCAGGCAGTTAGTGCAGACTGGGCTATTGCTGCACTCCTGGCGCTTGTGCCCGGTTTCCCCACACCGGGCACACCTATCCTGCTCTTCGGGACACCTTGACCTGAAGTGCCCGAACCCGTTGCACCTGTAGCAACGGACCTACCTCAGGTATTCCCTTACTGAGTGAACGGTCCATCCCACTCAGAGCTTGCCTCATCTCATCACTTTTTTGAAGGTCAGTGGGTCCACCTCTGCTACCCAGTGGTGTTTCCCACCCTTCACCTTCAATGAGAACTTGAGCTGGAGGCTGCTCTCCTCCAGCTCTGGGTTCTGTTCCACGAGACATTGCTCGACCTGTTGCCTTGACAGGTTACCGTCTGTCCCGTAGACGATAAACTTCGGATTCCTTTTAGCTAGCAACCTTGACCGAAGGTTTTCCTCGGTCTGTTCGTTGCTCTTTAGCTCGGAATCCAGCTTATCTATTTCCTTGGCAGAGGAGCATTCCACCATTACTCCTCCCCCATTCACTTTTCTTACTCCCTTTACTCCAATTTGGAGTTTGGCGGGGCAAATCTGTGTTTGCAGAACCGCCTTAACGTCATCAGACGAGGGAGAACCCTTGTCTGATGCGGGGTAAACGAGAAGCACGTGCCTCTTCTCGACCCTCTTAGCTACCTCCTTTTTAGCCATTTTTTGCCTTGGGGCCTTGTTCCCCTTGCTTGGCTTTGCCCGTGCCGCTTCGGCATATGTTTTTGGAGCCGCGCTAGCGTGCTCCCCTCTCTCCTGGAGTCTCCCTTGGGCGAGACTCATCTCTATCACTTGCTTGGTGCAAGATTCTTGTAGCGAGTTCGCTACCTTTCTAATCTTGGTTCTGGTGTTAACCAGAACCTTGTTTGATGGATTCTCCAGAATCTTCTCCAACTCCTGGAAAAAGGAGTTAACTGCGCTTGCGAACTCCGACGGAGTCTCCAAGCCGCAGTCTGCCACAACGGGCCCACTTGGACCGGGGGTTGGAGCCCCCGCATCCTCTGCCATCTCTACTCGAGTTGCTAACCGAGTGCAAGTCCTGGGACCTGTGTCCCTGGTCGGTCAGACTTATGTCGTTCGAAAGCCAAGTGCTCAGCTGTACCCTGGGGTTCTTCCGCTGTAACCAGCACCTGGCCCTGGTTGAGTGTGGGATTTGGCCTGATCCGTAGATCAGGGCGACCGGCACGACGACGACGTACCCGCTCGTATGTCAGAGTTGCGCACCTTGCTATGACCGTGGTTTGGACCTGAAGTACCAGTAATAGACACTTCATTACTAGAATTTAAGTCATTTTCCCTTTCACTATTTTCTTCTTCCTTCCCTTTGGACCACGTGTCCTCTGCTTCCTCACTCTTTTTCCCATCCAAAAGCTCCCATTGTTATGCACTAAATAAATAAATAAATATATATATATATATATGTACACACACACAATACACATGCACTAATATAATGACACTTTACAATTTCCCGATGATAGCCTTTGCTCTCAACCTTGAAGTACTATATCTAACTTTTTTTTTTTGTAATGCAACAAATTCCTAGTAATATCACTTATTTTCTTTCTTTACATAACAAAACACTTTACAATTCCTATTCACTTTAAGCATTAATATTGAAATACTGACACTGAGTTTACTAAAATTACTGTAACCTATTCTTTTACAAAACTGACAAAAGAAAAAAAAAATTTTGTTTCTTGGCCTTTTGGCCCCTAACTTCCTACTAAAATTTTTCTTTCCTAACCTTATACTCGGTATCGACCCAGGAATATAAATTTCAGCAACAAAGTGGTACTTACAGGAGCATCTCTGGCCCCCTTCAGCTTCTCTGTAGCGGCTTCCACCGCGAAGGAGCGTCTTAAACAGGAATGTCGCCCGGTCTCGCTGGCCACGCGAGACATAATTTGTCCGTCCCGGTTACGGGATTTTCCTGGCACTTCCAATCCTTGCTCTGGTTACGAGCGTTATTTGTCTATTTCTCAGGTCCACCGGTTCCGTTGCTCAGTAGTCCTTTATTGTATGTAGCACAGTCCTTTGTTTGTCTCACCGTTTTCCGCCACGTGCTACGGTCGCACTTAGAAGTTCACTTTGTTTCACCACTTTACTACCCCGTGCTGCTGTTATACTCAGGAGTTCACTTTGTTTCACCACTTTCCCACCACGTGCTTCTGTTATATTCAGACATTTTCTTTGTCCGAGTCCTCGAGCACAGTCTCTATTTCATAAAATAGAATTGCCCTAGTTACTTCCACTGAACTCGCCTAACATATCATGATCCTGCCGACTGTGCCATTTCCTATATCTCTTCTGTAGGGGTGGAAGCTCATTATGTTAATTAATGGCTCCTTGGTCAAATACCCACTGGCTTCCAGCGCTGATCAAAATTTCCCCACAGCAGGAAGGAAAACCATTTATAAGGTTCGTTGTCTAGAGACTGTCTATCAACAAAAGTTGAAGACAGCCCGGCGTTCTTTCTCTCCCAGCTTTACTATAAATCTGCTATTCAGGAGAGGGGAAGTAAAAATAATGGCAAGACACTGCAAGCACAAATTAACTCTCAAGCTTGTTGCAAACTTAACAAAACATTTAATCAAAATAAAATTGTTTCGGCAGCTATTGTTCCTTGACCTAGAGTTCCTGTAACTGCAGTTCCACGTGAAAAATGATCCGGGTATCTAATTATTCCAGAATACCCTTTCCAGCTAATACTCTTTGTTTGTTCTTCTTTTATCACAGACGTGAAAGGTTTTAATCGTTGTAACCTTCCTTCCTTTGTTCCGGAAGCTATGCTTCGTGTTCCGTCCCTAACATGTGTTCTCTCCAAACGCTTTCTCCGTACGTCGTTCCAGACCCACGTGTCTAATTCCAACTACTGTCGCTTTCCCAGTGCTGTAACTGGCACGTTCTATGAACCACGTTCTTTTTTCCCAGTGCTGTCACCCAGCACTGTACAACCGTTTTCGCTGTCACCTAGCACTTCGTAACCGTCCCACAGCACACACTGTGTCTAATCGTACTTCACGCTCGCTCTCCGTCGACTGTCTCTCACGCTCGCTCTCCATCTACTGTCCGTTATTTTTCTTACTCCTATCCTGAAGTCTTTCACCCTAACTTCCCTAGCCTTCCGATTGGCTCCTGCCTCACTCGCCTGAGGCTTTCTCTCCCCCTACTCGAAGCCCCCCAAGAGCAGGCAACCCCCCCCCCTCTTCTGCCGGTGACCTTCACTTTATCCCTTCGTTGACTTCTAGCTCACGTGTGCCCAGCAGCTTACATTTCCCCCTGGCCAGGAACAACAGCTGCGCCTTCCGTGAATACAATAGACCTGTCAAACAGGCACATCGGAATGTCACCTAGTCTGGTGCATTACCACGTGTTACACTCATTTCCAAATAATACACATGGAATTATTTGTTCTTAAATGTTCATATCCGGAATGATCTATGGGATTTTAAAGTCCATCACACAATTTATATAGGGGCGTAGTTTCTCGCCCCTACAGTTGGTCAACACATTTCTGCAAATGACAGAGGCCGACCATAATTTGTTTCTGTGAATCCCATATTCAAGTAACTTTCTCCGTATTTTCGTTTTTTATTGAGAGGACTTTCCCCAGTGCCCCACTTCTGTCGCATTTTGCAAACAATGATTGAGGTGGCACCGCAGATTCAGAAATGGTTTGTTTTGCGGAAAGCTCTTCTGGCAAACAAGCGCTGGAGTGCATCGCTTGGTTATCTTTTTTTGTCGTTGGCTCATCTAACGCGACAGGCCAGTGCTCCTCTCAGCCTCATCATCTGTCCGTCTCTCGTTACAATAATTTTGGAGCTAGTGGCAGCAGAATGACCAAGCGTCGTCTGCTAGAGGAGGCGCAAAATTCAACTTGGCAAATTTCCATTCAGAATGTAATTTATAGTTTTCTTAATTTGATTCTACTTTTTGTTTCTTATTCTTTAGTTTCATTCAATTTTTATTTATTTTATTTTCCTGGAGTGGCCACAGAGCCCTGGGAAGTGCACGCGGAGCCCAGGTTGGGAACCCCTGTTCTAGCAATATGTCCAGCTTATCGCCATTTCAGGGATTTTATCTTGTGGAACAGTAATACCTCACCGGAGTATCTCCCTATGTTTAGATATAACTATAATTTTAATTGAACTTTTTGACTGTTTGTTACAACTTATTTTAGTGTTTTGTAAGAGTTCTTATTGGGCATAAATATAATCTTGAAAATTTTTAAGTCCTTGAAAAGTCCAGGATTTTTTTGGTGGGAAAAGAGTGGGACCTATGTTCTGATTTTCATTACTGTGGTCGAATGGGGTGGTAATTTATATTATTTTTAGAGTTGCGTTTAAATTTTACTTGCATGTGTTATAATTTATTAAGTTCTGACAGCTTTGTCTCATACTTCTATAATTTTTTTAAAATATCTGATATGACATTCGTTTTAATGACCTAAAGAAACTGCTCTGTGCTGTCGTACTGATTGGTTTTTCTTTTTCAGTGATTTTAGAGGAAGAGGGAGTTACAACAATGGTGGTGGATATGGTAATGGATCCAACAGGGGTTTCAACACTCTGAAAGGCAAACAACCTGGAGAGAGGTTGATGCGTGCTAGATTTGACATGGATAACATGACACCAATAGAGAAAAATCTGTACAATGAACATCCAGAAGTTGCAATGAGAAGTCTTGTAAGTACTTATATATGACATGCTGTGAATACTTCTTTAAAAAACTGTAATAGATTAATTTAATTTCTAATTCTGTAACCCAGTAATTTATTAGTTGACCACTAAAGTTGGAAAAAACCTGTGAGAAGTGTTGTACTCTGTAAACATAAGATTACCTGTTATTCTATACATAAAAGCATGTTTAAAGTAAAACAAAATTTTCACTTTTGAAAACTTGTTAATTTGTAAAGCACTCGAAGTCAAATAAATGTAAATGCCATAACTGCTTTTTTTTTTAGTTTGATAGTGCTGACAGAACTTCATTATTAAGTTGTGTGTGTAAGTTCATACCATGCCGATTCAACTATAAATTTTGTGAGGTGCCACCACCTATTTATTATATACAGGGTGATTCACAAAAAACTAACCCATTTCATGTTAGTTTTATTTCAGCAGGAATAAATCGTAATGGACCATGTTTAGAGTAGATTCCTCTTGTCATGAGAGAGCGTTGCTCTGCAGGATATGGTTGGTAGCTGCAACCAACCCCCACCCCGTGCAAAGTGCGGGTGTGTGTGTGTCTGGTCTGTTAGCAGTACTGAAGCTGCGTCATTAGCACATCTTTTGTAAAGAAAAAAAGATCGTACATATGTAAGGTCAGGTGATGCCTAACATCACAGCCTCTCCTTGACAAATGTCAACCCCGCCTTCTCGTGGTACATCCTGTTCCCACTAAAGGGGCTCTGACAACCGCCAATAGCGGTATAACTATACCATTGGGATTAGAGGAAATGCTATCCCACACTCACCAACCCACTTGGCCAAAGTGGTGAGTTATGGCCAAACCCCTCCAAAATGACTCCACAACTTAAATCTTGGCCCTCAGTCTCCGACAGCTGGAATGTACCTGGCCAAGGCAGCGGCCAGTGTGACATGAAGGCAGAGGTTGCTAAGAATCCCCGGAGGACCGGACTAGGCTGCCATCTGATGCTGACCTTAGCTCCGTATAACGGACGCTCCCTATCTTCTGATTCAAGGCTTCTTGAATTGGAAGAGGAACTACAAAGGATCAAGTGGGACATTGTTGGGCTAAGTGAGGTAAGAAGAAAAGATCTCATTGAACTGAAAAGTGGACATCTCTTCTACTATCGTGGGACAGATACTGGCAGAACTAGTGGCGTTGGATTTATAATAAACAAGAAACTGAAGGATAAAGTTGTAGAAGTTGAAAGTTCCTCTGACAGAGCTGCACGACTCGTTATCCAACTCTCGAGAAGATACCAGGCTCAGATTATTCAAACTTATGCACCCACCACAAGTCATGCTGAAGAAGAAATTGAAGAATTTTATGAGGAAATTCGTGATCTAAATAATTAAAGGTAAGCAGCACTTGAAGATAATTATGGGAGATTTCAATGCAAAAATAGGGCAACGGCAACAGAATGAAACTTCAGTAGGTAAATTCGGTCACGGCAACAGAAACCAGCGTGGAAATACTCTTGTAGAGTTTGCAGAGGCAGAAGGGTTTTTCATCTTGAACTCCTTTTTCAAGAAAAAGCCACACAGGAAATGGACATGGAGACATCCAAATGGGACGACAAGTGAAATTGATTTCATTATGTGTAACAAAAAATTCGTCGTAGAAGACTGCAGTGTGCTAAACAAGTTCAACACAGGCAGTGACCATAGATTGGTGAGATGTAAGATGCACCTCAACACTAAACTCGAACGTAGCAAGCTCATAAGACAAACAAAATGTATTGACATAACCAACCTTAAAAAACACCATAATACCTTCAAATTGGAACTAAAGAACAGATTCTCTGCTTTAGAAGGCCTAACATCGGAAGAAGTGGATATTTCTGAAGTTAACAGAAAAGTAACCAAAGCTCTTATGGAAACAGCAACAAAATTAGCTGGGTCTAAGAACAAATTGCATGTGAACAAATTATCAGGAAAAACCAAAATGTTGATGCAAAAAAGAAGAGTGATGAGGACAACTAAAAAAAAAAAATGACTTCCAAAGTGGAATATATAGAGCTATGCAAGACAGTACAAAAAAGTATCACTGAAGACGTAAGGAAATTCAACTGTGAACTAGTAAGGAAAGCAATTGAAAACAACCAAAGCCTAAAGATAGCAAAGGGACATCTCAGTAAGGGGAAAAAACAGATTATGGCACTGAGAAAAGATGATTGTTCTGTAACAAGAAATAGAGGCAAAATTTTGACAAGAGTGAAAGATTTCTACTCCAAATTATATGAAAGGGATGATACATGTACTCCAGACAACTTGAAAGGTACCAGTACGAGCGTTCTTCCAGTCCTTCCAGCAGAAGTTGCACATGCAATCAAGAACATGAAGCGGGGAAAAGCTCCAGGAGAAGATGGAATTACTGTAGACATCATACAAGAAGCAAGTGGAGAAATCGAAACAGTACTCGCCCAAATTTTCACTCGATGCCTTAATGAAGGGAAGATTCCTGAGGATTGGAACGACGCTATAATGATCCTGCTACATAAAAAAGGTGACATTGAGGATCTCAGGAACTACAGACCTAACGGCCTCCTATCAGTGGTTTATAAAATCTTCACTAAAGTTCTTTCACACCGTTTGAAGGTAACACTGGACATGGCTCAACCGAGAGAACAAGCTGGATTCAGGAGTGGCTACAGCACAATAGATCATATCCACGTACTGAGAGAACTAATTGAAAGAGCGAGGGAATATGAACTTCCATTGCGCATGGCTTTTATCGATTATGAAAAAGCCTTTGATTCAGTGAAACCATTTGCAGTTACAATGGCTCTGAAATCCTGCGGCATTGAAGATGCATACATTAATATTATTAATAACTATGAAAATGCAAGTGCAAAGATTCGGCTGTTTGAAAATACAACACACATAAAAATTGGAAAGGGAGTGAGACAAGGTGACACCATATCTCCGAAGCTCTTTAACGCCACATTGGAAAATGTCTTTCAATCACTGAACTGGGAAAACAAAGGGATAAAGACTAATGGAGATTATCTAACCCACCTTCGTTTTGCTGATGACATAGTCATTTTTGCAACTACCCCATCAGAGCTGTAGAGTATGATCCAAGAACTAGCTGACAAGAGTAAAGAAGTGGGATTAAAAATGAACTTTCAGAAGACAAAAGTGATGTTCAATGCTTTTACACGAAATGAAGATTTATCGATTGATGGAGAAAAGCTGGAGATAACAGACAGGTACGTTTATCTTGGACAGCAGATATCAAGTGAGGGTCACATTGATGAAGAAATTAGTCGGGGTACAAAACTTGCCTGGAGAGCTTTTATAAGAAACGGCATAATTTTCAAGAGCAGTATGCCATTATGTCTTAAAAGAAAAGTGTTTGATCAATGCATCCTTCCAGTGCTTACGTATGGTGCAGAGACGTGGACCTTAGCTAAAAGAGGCATACAAAGGCTGCAGACAACTCTAAGTAGCATGGAGAGGTGCATGCTTGGTGTAACCAGGAGAGATAAGAAGAACACGTGGATCCGAAAAATGACAAGAGTAAAAGACATCATGATCAGAGTTAAATCCCTGAAATGGCAATGGGCTGGACATACTTCCAGAAGAACAGACCATCGATGGACAGCCGAAATTTTAGATTGGATTCCAAGGGACAGGAAAAGACCCAGAAGACCACATGGAAGATGGGTGGATGAAATTCGAAAGTAGGCGGGAGTGACATGGAGGAGACTGGCACAAGACAGACCGTTGTGGAGGAAACTTGGGGAGACCTTTGTCCAGCAGTGGATTGATAATGGTATACAATGATGATGATGATATCACTTTGTCGGGCTGAGGACACCACATTTCTGCAAGTATTGGATCGATTTGTAAAATTCTTTTTGTATTGGGAAGCTTGAAATGTAAGAATGACAACCCTTTAATTATGTTTTTTTTTTTTATACGCAAATTTGCTGTTAGAAGAGGGCATATAAATGCAGATCCAATCAAATTCAAAGTAAATTTTATTTCGTATATTTGCTTCTTAATATCAGATTGCAATTTTTTCTCTTCCTTCGATGCCATTTGTTATGGACACTATTTTAGTCTCATTTTCAAGTACTATGTGGATTTTCCACTAGGAAGCGTAAAGGTAAATCAAGGTTTTTCCAATATCTCTTCTAAAAGTCCTATTCGAAAAATTCTTCCTGCATTTAATACAGCTACTCCTGATAAATGTTTTGCAAATAATTTCTTTTTTTGGGTAAAGAATGGTTTCGCCACTAGGGGCGTAAGTGCTTATTTTGGCTTCTGATGTATTTGCAACAAAATCTGAGCTTTTGTAAACTCGATTGGAAAAAATTCTTTTGTGAACCGCAGGCTGCCTGTTATGGAATTATGGACAAGTTGGAAGAATTACGGATTTCAGTGTATTTCGTAAAAGTTTTGAATTGTCTTTTTTTTTTGTTAAAATCACGGTTTAAACTGCGATCACATTTCGTGAATACATTAATAGTTTTCCCACAAATGCGAAAACCTTTAATTGGTGCTGTTTCTAAGTAAGCGCCATTGAAATTCAGATATTGGATGCATTGGCAAAGCCAATATCGGACGGGTATCTGGTGAAGAACAGCAAGATGATATTGCATAGTATGTCGGAAAAGCCGAAATCGGTGCAGTGACGTCAGCATACCTGCCAAGTATTCCAGATTTCTCGGTAGTTTTACGGTCAGAAGATAGTTTCTTCCGGATTTTCGCCAAAATGGCTCGTGAATTTTTCTGTTGATGGAAATTGATGTTGTTATTGTCGCTTAGTGTAAACTCCTGCTTTTGTTTTATTATGATCTCATAGTGATTGAACCTTGATGTTATCTCATGTTTCTAGCAGTAAGCGATATTTATTTATAGATCGTGCACCCCCTCCTGCCAATCCTTTCAAACTCCCGCACTGTGTTGGAATAGCTGCACTAATTGTGCCGAAGTGCAAATTTTTTTAATTCTGCGCAGTGCAGATTTTGCCAAATTGCGTAATTGTGCGTCTTGTACGGCCTGGATCAATCCGTTTTTACTGTGTAGGAACCCAACAGACACTAAAAAAGAGGAAGTTTTACTTAATGACTCAGAATTCTATGATTTTTGTTGACTAGATCTTGTAAATTCTAACAGCTGATATATAGGCAAATAAAATAAAAATTTGCTCTGAATTTCAGCTGATAGTGATTTGACATTTATAAGTCACAGCTGGTATGTTTGACTCATTCATTGGCTTAACAAAAAACATGTTTGTCCTGCTGTAAAAACTCCTTCAGGAATTAAAAAAGATGCTGGCAGTTTCCCTCCACAAATGATTGCTTTCACAGTTCACTTTGCACTTACCATTCCCTTCACAGCACTCCAAAACAAATGACTTTGTTCAGCCCTTGCGGAACTGCTAAAATCTATTAGCCAATGTGGCTAGTGGAATAACATTTTTACTAGCTGAATGACAAAATCTACTGGTCATGCAAAGTTAAATAATTAATTCAGTAACTTCTCTACTTACTTTTATATTAAATTAAATGGGTGAATGTTTTTTTTCTTTCTAATGATAGACCCCTTCCCCATTAACTTCATAAAAACAAATGCAGAGCAGTTACTGCATAGGATCATTAGATTGACTGCAAATATTGCTACTAGCTGAATGTTCCAAAATTGTTTTTTTGGCAATTTATTTTCAGTGCTGTAATATCATTACTCTTACTGTCTTAATTTACACACACAATTTATTTTCAAGAGACCATTGAAGTTAGATGTCTAATTTCTTTAATAATATTTAAAACAAAGGGACAAAAGCTAGGATATGTATACATAAAGTGGCACTAATAATGTTGATACAGTTTACTGCTGATTTGTACTGTCTGATTTTCCTATCAGAGGATAGGAAGATCAGAATTGAACAGCATTTGGGGATCAAAATCTTCAATTATAAAGGGCCACTGCATCTAATTATCATTAAGTCATTAAAAGTATCACTATTCAGACATGCCCGATTACTCATTTTTATGAGGTTCATTGCTGAAAAGCCACACTCACAAGGAGCAGTACTGTGGCATTAGATGTAGCAGCTGCATCATCTTAAAAACATTGCATTAACAGTTTGCTTCTTTTTGCTCAACATATATGCAGCTAAACAGAGCTATTCAAAGATAATTCTTTTCCTGCAGGTGACAGCATTCTTTGTGCAAAGTATACTATGGCAAATGTTGCTTAAGTAACCTTGACCCTTTGGTTGCTCCAGGCTGATCTGCTGGCAGTTTCCCTCAAAGCCCATCTTCACTTCCATTCATTTTCAAAGTAGCTGCAGGAACATGGGCAAGAAAACTGAACTCTATATTTATTCACAAGTGAGGGGAAAGGTTGGACAAAATAGTTGCACTGTGGAATCTACTGGCCATTATTTGCTACTATATTAAAAAAATTACTAGCCACTACAAAATATCTGGTCGCCATGTGGCGACTGGTTACCGGCATTCACAACGACTGGCTTTGTTGAAGTCCTGTTAAGTTGCTTTCAAGTCAAAGAGGTAATGGAACTAATAATAATTCAAAAGAGTTAAATTTGAGACACTTTGGGAAATTTCCTAACATGGGTGGCTCTACATTGCAGAAAATCTTGCTTTCAAGGGGGAGGGGTGGGGGTCTGCTTATACACATCATTTGCCTGCTGGTTTGTTTTTACATTTTAGACTGCAGCTTCCTGTTGTCACTATGGTGACAGTTATATCTTCATCTGTGCCCCTCCCCCTCCTCTCTTTATTTGAGGGGCATATCTATAGATAAGTGGCAGATATTATTCTTAAGACATCATGGAGAAATGCGCTCCACCAGCCAATGGCATACATGCAATATAAAGAGGCAATGATTTCACACTGAAGTAAGAAGAAAATTGCGATTAGATTTTTCACATTCCATTCTACGCACTTTGTGTTCATTAAAATATAAAAGTTTTGTTGAGAAAATCTGATCCTGTTTTGCTTTTCACTATATTGCCTAGTGGCACACAGAGCAGCAATAAACAAATCACTGGCAACGCAGCAGGAGAATTCACATAACACTTCCTAAAGTAAAATAAAAAATTATGAATTTTTTTTCACACAGAACAGGATTCCTATAGGAATAGGTGCTGCTAATATGATAAGTGGAAAAATTTATTCGTGTTTCGAATTGAGACAGTTGCAATTCAAATATTGTCGTGCTGAAGTATATGCATATTAACCTTGAAAAGTCAAGAGCTTGCATAGAGCTTCTTACTGAGTATTGAGATGAATTAGTTAGGTCTCGTAGATATACAGTCAAAGCATGTTTAAGTTGTCTTGTTGGATTAGCATATGATGAAACAAGGTCTTGTAGGGTTACTATCCTTGTGTAATTTCACCTTTCCAAATAATTCTGGCATCCGTGTGTCAAGAGGTGGATGCATGTTCTTATAAATAGAAACTGGAAGGAAACTGAATACGCAGTCATACTAAGGGCAGCAAATAGTGGCTTATGTCGGGTCACGTTGGATAACTTGATGTGGTATTTTGTTTATTGCTTCACTCATTTTAATGTTATAGTCCGTTGATTTCAGTGTTACCACTTGTTTTGATTTATCTGCTGCTATTAGAGATAACTGAGAATTTCTTCGTATATATTTTAATTGTTTACATTCTTGTTTAAAGGTCTCAGGAATATAATATTTGTTTCGACTGTTGAAAGATTTGAAGTCATTCAAAATCTTGTATCTAGCTTGTTCTTGTTCATGCTGAGGTAGGAGCCCGATTATACCTTCTAATTGTGGAATAAGTTGAGTCTTATTTATGTGAGTAATTGGATAAGCAAATTTTAAACCTCGTTTTAGTGCCTTTTCTTGTATCTGATTTAGTTGAACGTCACTTAAATTGATATATAGTGAAACATTACAAGAAGACTTATTTGTATTTCTAGGTCTCTGGTTAGCGCTTCTATTTAATATTTCATAGGCTACAAGATTTCTTAGATTCTTGATATGACCCGCTGTACGGCGTTCCACTACTGAAATGCAGATTGCTGTAGTTATTATTAAGTGTCTGTTCAAATTAATAGGATGAATCTGCTGAGCCATACATTGGTACACATTATATAGGTCTTTTGCTGTAAATAATCAATAATCCTCTTTTTAGTCTAATCTCGGAGATAAGCTTTTAACGCTCAGCCATACGTACAATTCTTGCGTCATGTAGGGATGAATTCTTATCAAATATTTAGGCGTAACATCAAGATCTCTAAAGTTAATTAAGAAATCCAGGCGAGATTCTTCTGTAACTAGTTTTTGTTTTAATTTATGAAAGGATCTGGTAAATTAAAACATAAATAAAAGTTCTTGAAGTTTCTTTTATTTGTTATTCTGAAGATGGATTCAATGTGTAGTCCGAAAGGTCTTAAAGATTATTTATTTACTTATAACTTATTTCTTAATCTAAGATGTCACGCAAGTTTCAATCGTGCTAAGACTGGTTTCAAGGTTAATATGCATGAGACAGTGGCGTTTTGTGCTTCCAAACATGAAGGAATCCCTCATTGTTTCCACTGTGCAACTGCTAGACCCTATCTTTGGAACTGGATGTGCAGCGAGTCAGACATCAGATAAATCACTTAGCAGTTGAGGAGGGGCCACAACCAATCGGGCATCCCTCTTCTCTTGAGCTTTCACTGTAAGCGTGGGTGTCTCGTGGCCTTGTTCCCGCCTACTGTGTCAGCGCCATTGGTGCTGTGGCAGAGCAAAGACAATGTTTTATAAAAGGTAATAAATTGAAACAGGCAAACATTGGTCTTGTTGCTTCCCATCTGAAAGAATTGTGGGGTGTAATTTCATCAGAAGTGGTTGCAAAGTCTTTCAAAAAATGGTGCAGAAGTATTGCCATGGTTGTTACAGTTGTTTGGAAACTTTGATATAAGTCTTACTTTGAAGGTTTTTACAGATATCAGAAATGCATAATTCATTTCAATAAAAAAATTTTCCAAAATCTTAAAATTTAAAGTCTGCTTATGTGCAGGTCAAGATTTTTCACAAATTCTTAGCTGTTGAAGTTTATACACAAGTATATATGGCATGTGTTTCTGTACTTTTATATGGTACAGTGAAACATGAGCCAGTGTTCGAATTGCCCAGTGGTCCGCTGGCCATTGACCAGAAAAACTGTCGACGGACCACTCAACTATTGATTTTACTGGCCCGGATGGCTAGTAAGTCCCCCCCCCCTAAGTTGTCACATGTCAAAAAATGAATTTCTATTTATTTTACCTTGCTGTACAGTTTTTTTAGGTGGCAAACTAATGAAAGGTTCGTGAAATGCTATTGGATAAGTTACTTTTTTATCCTTAGGGTGCAAAAACAAGAAATGCAGAAAGGTAGTTTCCCAACCCTTGTCTTGTAACAGCAACATCCACTTTTGGTTACCTCTGTCCCCACCATTCACAATGAGCAGAAGTAAGCACAATAAATTCCTGCTCTTCCTTGGATTTGCCCACCCTAGTGACTGCAACAGATACTGACACCAAACTGTTTCTGCCCGTAGAAAACACGCTAACGAAGGACTTCTGTTGGATGCGTGAAGGTAATTTTTTGTAAAAGAGCAATTTGCATGAGAAACTAACTTCATGGGAAAGTAGGAGGGATGAGCAATAAGACTAAATTAAGGAAAGAGAAGCTAAACCCTAAACAATAAAACATAAAAAAAAAAATTAAAAAAAAAAAAAAAAAGGTTGTGAATTTTTGTACCCTTGAAATCTTCTAGTTTCCTTCTTACTTAAAAACAGAAGATTGAGAATCCACTCTTACTCTGCTATATCACCAATCTATTGGAATCTTATTCTGGAAACATTCTTTGTTCTGTTGCACTTTCAAATTAGATGTTTTAAAATCAAATACCGGAGAATTGCAATGATACATTATTTTTTGCATATATTGTAAATGTCTAATGTTTTTTTTTTTTTTTTTTTTAGACCAGTGGTTGCAAATTCTAGTGGTCTGCTGGGCCAGTAAATGATTTATTTCTAATTCTAACACTGTGAGCATAGCTACATAGCTTTCATCTATGGGTTTTCAACATTTGCTATCCAAAAATGTCTTTGCATCTGGTGCTCTTATGAATCACTTGGTACTCCATCACCTCTTACTTCACAATAAAAAAGCAGCCTAACACGACTTCAAACTGGTCACTGCAGGCCATGACAGATGTGTTCAACCTTACTTTCGTGCTCAGTAAACCATTCTTCCACCAGTTCGTGTCTGTATCGGTGTGTAATCATCCTGATACATGGCACCACCACCATCAGGGTACAATGTTTGAATCATTGGGTACACCTGGTCCTCCATAATTGTCAGACTAGCCCTTGGCAGTGATGTGTCCCTCAAGAACAATCAGCGGGTCGACAGACTGCCACAATATTGCGGCCCAAACCATCACCGATTCACCTCCGTGCTTCACTGTGAGTAATGAACAGTCTGGATGGTACGCCTGTGAGGGATTTCTTCACACGTAAACTCTCCCGGTTGTGGAAAAGACAGTGAAAGACAATTCATCGTATAACAATACACATTTCATGTTGTCCAACGTCCACGAAAAAAAATAGAGAAAGAAAATTATGCTTGCATTTGGCATTGTTGTAACCAAAAGGTGCTTTTCATCTTGTGGGTTTTAATTATGAAAAGTTTGAAGTAAAAAAACTGTGCTTACATTTTGGCAATGATGTAACCAAGTTCACATGATTCAGTCACAAGTGGCTTTTTATTGTGAGTTGCTTTTCTTAATATAATTGGTGTCCTAAATCTTTAATTTACATACTGTAAACAATGTGGTCATCCTTTGCCTTACTTGAGTGTTTTCTTTTAAGGATGAAGTTGATGCCTACAGGGACTCATTGGACATGACTGTGAGGGGCAGAGACACGCCTAACCCCATTTTTCATTTCGAAGAAGGAAATTTTCCTGGTAAAATTTTAATCCACTTAATTATCATAATTATATCATGTGAGGTATAAAAAAATCTTTTGCAACTGATTTAACTTTTTTCAGAAGTTAAATCTTGAGCGCATGTGGAAGGGGACAGCAAAAACAAAGTAATAAGTATTGTTTCCAGTGTGTCAATTTTTCGAAACAAAAAAAAATTTTTTTTTTGAGATTTTACTGATTCTCTTTTCCTTCTCATATTTCTGTGCCATTCTGTTATGATTTCGCTAACATGTTGGTGTATTTTATTTTTAGAATTTTTTTTCAAACTTTATTCCATTACTTATGCTCCATTGATTTATTTGTTAGAAGTTAGTTATAAAGACAACCATTTTATGTGTGTTTTAAAGTTTTCAGAATATTTTGTGATTTAATTAATGTTAAAAATTCAGTACTTTTTGATTAACAGGAACTTCATAGTGAAATGAAACCTATTTGCAAAAGCGACCCACGTGCAGTTGCACACTGGAAAATTGTGATTAGCACTAATTGTAGAATGTCTTGTTCCATTTTGTGTGGACTTCTGTTTTGGAAGTTCTTTGTACAGAATTGCATTTGTCATCTTTTTATTCTAGAATTTTTTAAATTTATTGCAGTAGATTCCAGTTAATTGGGACACATTGGGACTATAGAACACTTTGACCCAATTAATGGCTGCCACAATTATAAGTTTTGCCCCAAAGAGCTAATTTGGGATATTATTCAAGAATTGTCCCAAGTAAATAGCTGCAGTGATTAACCAATGTCCTAATTAACTGGAATCAACTGTACTTATTTTGCTGCTGTCATGAACTGGAAACTACCTTTAAGTGAAAAAAAGGAAGCCATTTCTTTATTTAAAGAAATTGGCATAATTCAGGGACTGCTATGTTGGTCATGAAATGAAAATGTAATTTGGATTGTGTACGTTTCTGAAATGAAATGTTAAATCTTCCAAGTAAAGAAAAAAAAAGATTGCTGAGTTAACTGTTTCTAATCCTGTATTTCTATGTCAGTAGCATTATTTTACTCATTTTGTTGGAGTGAAGAACTAACATTAAATTTTGCAAACAGCAGCTTGGAGATGTTATCAAATACACAAGTAACTAATATGTGTATGTGTGTACATATTAGTATATATATATACACACACAGGGTGTCCATAAAGTCTTTTCCACATTACAAAAATTCAAAATAAAATGATTGGCAACATAATATAGCCACACTCGTGAACTTGAAGCATTTCATCGATAATGGCTTCCATGCCAGAAAAAGCGGTGTGCATGTTGTGGTTTCACGAAACCAAATCGGCGGTTACTGTCAAACGTCATTTCAGAAAAAAGTACAGATGATCACCACAGGTTACACAAGAGGCAGCAGTTCAGGAGACCTTTCCATGAAGTCCCAGGGAATCAATTTGTCGTGCTTCACTGGAAACTTGGATTTCCCATGCCATGGCTCACAAAATTTAATGCTAACATCTTTATCTGTATGCTTATAAGGTACAGATCTTGAGCCTGATTACCGGCCTCGCCATGCTGCATTTGCAACGGAAATGTTGCAAAGCGTAGCTCATGATAGTGATTATCTGCACAGTGTTTCTCAGATGAAGCCACATTCCACGTCTCTGGTACAGTAAATAGGCACAATGTGCGAATCTGGGAATCGGAGGAACCCCATTATGTCATCAAATAACAGGGCTATCCCGAAAGTGAACGTATGGTATGGCTGGATGCATGCAGAATAATCAGACTCTTCTTTTACAGAGCTCACGGTAACATGTAACGTGTACCTGGGCCGCCCCGGTTGCACAGTGGTCTAAGCAATGGCTTCTGACCATTCGTCCGAGATAGGTTCAAATCCTGGTGAGGCATGGCTGTTGTGTTTGTCTTATGGCGCTGGCTGTCTCCCTTCCCTTGTCAGTAGGCCTTAATTAGGGACAGGCAACTGTTTATAGCTCAGAGTTGCTCACGGTGGTCGTTAAACTGTAACTCCAATAAAAAAAAAAAAAAAAAAGTGTACCTGGACATGCTGAAACTTTTTGTAGCACCTCAGTTGCATGCACTCCAATCTTTAGTTATTTTCCAACAAGACAGTGCCCTAATAATGGTTTGTGAGTTCCTGAATGCCACATTTCCGGACAGATATCCAGATCAGCCACGACGGTCCCATGACATGGCCACCTTGATCACCTGCCATAACCCCTTTAGACTTTTTCCTGTGGGTTTATGTAAAAGACTTACTCTAGCAGTGTTTTAGATGTCGATGCTGAAGAGCAGAATAACAGATATCATTGGTTTCGTCTCTGCTGAGATATTCAGTTTCACTCCATATTTTGCTTAACATCTCTTAACGTCTTCCGGGCCACAAATGGTGCTCATGTGGAGGTGTGCTGACACTGGAAGAAAAACTACTTGTGCACCATCATCATCATGCAATCCCTTTCTTGTTCCTGTAATACATTTTTACATTAATTTTTGTAATGTCAGAAAGTCTATGGTCACCCTGTGTGTGTGCAAAAGTATTGCATCACCTGCTTTCATAGTTATTTCACCATTTAAATCATAAATGCGCAATTTAATGGAGATTTAAAAAATGTCAAGTTTTTTTCTGTTGCTACATCTGTTCTTAAGATACATTACAAAAATCATGGCCAAGTCAAAATTGTTAAGAAATGGATCATTTATCCAATACTTAAGTTTACAGCAATAAATCGTTTTTGTAATTCATAAGGAAAGAAATAACGTCTAAATACAGAAATATAATGAAGCAAAATTATAAAATGTACCTAATATTTTGTCACCCAGCCTGTAGCTTTAATCACAGCTTTGTATTTTGCTGGCATACTGTAAACGAGGTTTTGTAAAAGATTGGGTCAAACAATAAGATTTCAAATTTGAATTACATCTTCATCTACCAATATTTTCATCGTATTATCCGTACCAGCATATAGTCTGCAGATCGCGAAATTCATTTTTTCCCCCTTCGTATAATCCGCAGACTGATATTCAGAAAAAAAAATCGCTGTATAATCTGCTCATCATGGATTTTGAACCGGAAGTGGAATTTCCGACAGAAAAGTCTGTCACATAATGATCCAGGTGTCCGAAAAAGTAAGAAAAAAATTATTTTAATAAATGAACTTCATTTTTAAATTTTACTTTTTCATATTTTTTATTTTATTTTTTATTATCTCGACATAAATCGCAGTGGCATGGCATTGATAGATCACACCAATGCAGCTCCAGAGTATTGCATTTACACCTTGCAAATGACAAAAGGCTGATACACGATAATTTGTAGAAATACTGTATGTGTATAAGTTGAAAGTTTTTGGAGGAAATCCTGCTTTCAGGGTTGGGGGAACTATTTATACGTGGGCCTATAAAAAAAAAAAAAAAAAATAAGGCTAGACTTCAGTGAATTCTGCAGATTTTACAGACTGATTTGTTTACATTTTAGATTGGGAAAGCAGCTTTCTCGTGTTACTGCAAAATTGTTTTCTGACCTCAAAATTATTGCGCAGTGTCATGATCATATCCTGAACTGTGCCTGCCACTTTTAATTTGGCAGTGTAACTGAAACATTTCCTTTTCAAAGACCTCATGAATAGCAAAGCAATGAAGGAAACCAGCAGAAAAGGCATTGGTAAGAGCGGCAAAGGACAAACTAAACAGAAGGCATGGTGCACACAAGTTCCGAAAAGAGGAACACATAGATTCGTGCAGCAGGTGCTGTGTGTACTTCATTGGCTGGTTGCCAAAAACTGAGATGGCACAAGTCAGAGTTGTCCTTCTCAACGATACAAAATGGAATATAATCCGCAGAACCTATATTTGTAACTCTTTTAGTAGATAATCTGCTGATTATATAAGGAAAATTACGGTAGTTGAATTTTGGTTGTTGGCTCCTTTGTTCATATGAATGAAACTTTAAACCTCAAATTTTGAATTGGGTCAAGTCCTGTGAGCCGCCCCGGTGGCGCAGTGATCTAAGCGATGGCCTCTGATCATTCGTCTGAACGGGGTCCGGGTTCGAATCCCGGTGAGGCATGGATGTTGTGTTTGTCTTATGGCACTGGTTCTCTCCCTTCCCTGGAACCAGTGACCCCAAATTAGGGACGGAGTTCCATGCCTGTTGCACTTGGTTGGTCAACACAGGGACGGTTAATGCTGGTTGGGGGTGATGCTGGAGTTGTCGTCCAATGATGTCCCATACGTGCTCGACTGGTGAAAGATCTGGTGATCTAGCAGGCCACGGCAACATGTCTACACTGTAGAGCATGTTGGGTTACAACAGCGGTTTGCGCGTGAGCGTTATCCTGTTGGAAAACACCCCCTAGAATGCTGTTCATGAATAGCAGCACAACAGGTTGAATCACCAGACCGACGTTTAACTGTGCTATCAGGGTGCGTGGGATAACCACGAGAGTGCTCCTGCTGTCATAGGAAATTGCTCCCCAGACCATAACTCCAGGTGTAGGTCCAATGTGTCTCTGCCGCAGACAGGTTGGTTGCAGACGCTCACCTGGCCTCCTTCTAACCAACACACGGCCATCACTGGCACCCAGGCAGAACCGGCTTTCATCAGAAAACACAACAGATCTCCACTCCGTCCTCCAATGAGCTCTAGCTTGACACCACTGACTTCGCAAACGGCAGTGGTTTGGAGTAAGTGGAATGCACGCTACAGGGCTTCTGGTTCGGAGCTGTCCTTCAAGTAACCAATTTGTAACAGTTCGTTGTCACTGTGGTGGCAACTGCAGCTGGAATTGCTGCAGCAGACGCGGTACGATGTGCCACGGCCATACGCTGTACACGGCGGTCTTCCCTCTCAGTAGTGCCACGTGGCCGGCCGGAACCCAGTCTTCTTGAGGCAGTACCTTCCCTTGACCACCACTGCCAACAATCGTGCACAGTGGCTACATTCCTGCCAAGTCGTTCTGCAATATTGCGGAAAGAAAATCCACTTTCTCGTAGCCCTATTACACGACCTCGTTCAAACTCCGTGAGCTGTTGATAATGGCTTCTTCGTCTTCTTAAAGGCATTCTTGACTAACATCAACACACTACGTCGAATCTCAACGATAACTAACGCTCAGGAACGTTATAGCGCGTATTTACAGCAAACCTGCTTTGCATGTTCCGAGGCGCTACCAGCGCCATACGTATGCGCCGAGCGAGAAATTTGCATATACGTCATTTTACAGATGTACTCTCACCGCCTATCAATTGTCCTTTATCTAACTCAACCCCTTCTTGGTGTTGGGATTTTTTTTTCCCCGCCAGTGTATATATTAATATTGTACAAGTGTGTTCGCAGGAAATTGTAAACCTGTTGGCTTATAATTTTTGATGTTTTAATCCCTTTAAAGATTGAAGATGCCTCGCAGACCTTGTTAGTTAGCTCTGTCAACTAAAGATTAAAATTAGTGGTCGCCACTCGCCACGTGGCAACTGGATAAAATAAAATGTCCAGTAGAAAGTGATTTTAGTCGCCAAGCTCGAAAATTTGCCTTTTTTCATTGCTAAAGAATTAATCTGCATTTTAAAAACGCTCCTGTTATAGGAAATCGTCCGACTCGCGCGCGATGAAAAACAGCCCCTTTCCTCCACAAATAAGTGGGTACGATCTATTTATAGATTCACTCTTCAAGAACGGGGGCAGCTGTTTGTTTTTCCACTTAAGTTGGTGCACAAAGTAACCATATCGGGAATAGACACATGTGGCTTTAGATGGAACTGTGGCATCACAACTAGTCTTCAGCAGCTCGTTTTTTAAAGTTTGGTTGCTCTGAAAATGCACGATTTTCCATTGCTTAGGCACTTCTTGCTTATCAGATAAAATGGGCAAGCATTTTCCCTTTTGTTTACAAAAAGAAATCAAAGGTAGAAAATCAGGACTTCACTTTCCGCGCCCCGCGCTGTCTTTCAAATCCACGCAGAGTAGAGTTTCCTTTGCACGTGTGAAATTAGCTTTAAACAAAATAAAAAATAAAAACCTTGTCTGCCCCTTAATACAGTAAAATGTTACTGAGGGATGAGTAAACACAAGTTTTTCAGCAAAATTATATATCAAAAATCAGTACTGTATTGTTGTTCACTTTGCCGTGATAGTCATTTTTACTGGTCACGGAAAAGGCAGATTTCATCACTGGCGGAATAAGTACAGATTTTGAAATTTAATTTAGCTTTAAAAAAGCGGAAAAGAAAACACTTTCCGTATGGATTGGTTTATAACAAAAACTGAAAAAATTAGAAATAACAAAAACGGCGCTTCACTAGAAAAAACTTAAAATAAGAAATTGTTCTTTTTCACTATTTACTGAAGCTATTAAAAACGAGAAACATAATCAGAAAAAATACAGCATAAGAATATAAACAGAAAGTGAAAAGAAAGTGCATCTTGGGGTAAGAAAAATTCGAAATTTAGAAAAATACGGAACATTTTCATCCGAGCTAAAACAATCATTTTCAGGCGACGAACGGCATGAAAAGTGCTCAAATTATTTCGGACAAATGTCGCGACATTAAAAACATCCAATAAACCGTCCCAAAAATGTCTGAATGTTAGAATTTTGAAAACGTGAAAATAAACTTTGAACAAATGATTGAATAACATTATTTCATGGATTTTATTTTTGTTGTATATTTGATGTATTCCGTAGCGACTGGTGAATTCGTAGCATTTGGAAGATCTGAGGTGGGCAAACAGGAAAAAATGACAAATCATTTAAATTCTACCAAAACGTTTCCTTAATGGGGAGAAAAAAACCAGATTTTTTATTTCCGTATGTAGTATATTTGATGCTTTCCGTACTCCGCAACGATCGGCGATTTCCGTAGTGACTGTGAAGAATTCGTAGCATTTGGAAGGTCTGAGGTGGGCAAACAGGAAAAAATGACATCATTAAAATTCTACCAAAACGTTTTCTGACCCCCCCAACCAGATTTTTTATTTCCGTAGTATATTCGATGTTTCCTGTACTCCGCAGCGATCGACGATTTTCGTAGTGACTATGGGGAATTCGTAGTATTTGGAAGGTCTGTGGTGGGCAAACAGGAAAAATGACAAATCATTAAAAATCTACCCAAACTGAACGTTTTCGGGGATGGGGGCTGACATGGTTCAAAAATCGGACAGAATCTGATGGAATCAGAATACTCTGCAAGCGTTCTTATTTCGTCATGACTATTTTTTCAACACCTGTGAAGGTTTATCAATATTTTAAATATAATATTTATTAGAACAACCCAGGAAAGTACTGAATATTTTCTGTTAGTCGTCAGGAATCATTGCGAGTCTGTAAAATAAAGTGACCAGGTTGGTATCACACTTCTCCTTATCTCAGCTGCACCACAAAATGATTCTGCTATAAGATAGGAAATTCATTTTTGAAAGCTATACAGCCAGTTTTCATTTTGACCCCAAGAAGAACCTTACCAAAAATAAATGGAATGAAAAGAAAAATTTAGCAGAATGGAAGCAGCTTCGACACATAATGCCTGAACATTTTTGACCATCAATAACTCACTAAAAACTGCTAGAGAAACTAAAAACAAGCAATTTTTAGTACCTGAAGGTCATAGCACAATTTGTTGAAATACTCAATATTGCTGACTGTTATGCCAAGCAATGCAGAAGTTAAGAGAATGCAAGCATTATGGGCAATCTTTGCATGAGCATTGTCTTGATGACAAGACAATGCTCATGCAAAGAATGACTTTAGAAAATACAGCAAATTAAATAAAGTAAGCAAAAGTAAGTACTGCTTGAAACTTTTGACCCATCCACTGCTATCAATTTATGGTGGAGAGATTTTTTTTTTTTTTTGTGAACATAGTGAGGGACCAAATAAAAATGATTAAATTATCTTTCCAATAAAAACTGTCTTGAAAATTTGGTTGATGTGGTTGAAGAAATATATAACTTTTAAGATTATATTTATTCATTTAATTGCACTGGACAGCGTGCCCTTGTAACTACTAAGCTAAAATTTAACTATGTCTAAATAAATGAAAGGGATTCAGTGCAGTGATAAAATGTGTATACACCGTAAGGAAAGTGGCCACTAGATTTTGTCCATTTGGCCACTCGAAAAAATCGCCAATTTTAATCTTTACTGTCAACAGCTAGATGCATTGCTGCAAGGCAGTGTTATCTAGGTTTTTGTGAAGATGGGTGGTTCACATGCCATTGTGTCATAAGTCAGTTGTGATTCCAGAACAGAGGGACACTTGCAACAATGGTTGCGAGAAAGTACCAGCAGTCATCGTGGAGGGGCAGGCAGTGTCAGGCGCACATCAGTGGAAGTAGATTGGTGTCATTGTCACCAGGTGGTTGTACATCCACTGGCAATTGCAACAAGCATTAGACAGGCTATATATAAGTGTTGCTGTGGGCATACCAATTACAACTTTAATGATGTCCAGGAGATTGAAAGAAGCAGAGCTGCACTACCTACAAACTAGTGCGTTGTCTGCCATTGACCCAAAGTCACTGTCGTCGGACTCTTCTGGATTGGGTCAGAGTAGAACCAACCACAAGCTATCTTGTGGGATGGCGGCGGGGGGGGGGGGTGGAACTGTGAAAGCCTGATAATATGGCAACTGTATTCTGCAGCCAGTGACATTTCCATTTCTGAGAGGAACACTGAATTCCATTTTCCATCATGACACCAGTCTGTGTGCTGCTGCCATTTAAGTTACTATGCTTCATGGCTAGTAAGATCACCATACCTTTCATCCATTGAGCATATACCTAGGTAAACATATCTGGGGCTTTATAGAATGACTCCTGCAAGAGCATAGCTGAGTTATGAGGCCAAGTGAGCATGGTGTGGTCCAAGATGCCCAAGACTCAATGCTTTTCATATCTGTTAATGTATTGCAAACAATGATGACCACACCAGGTATTAACAGATGCCATTTCTTCCTGTATTTTAGTCTGTTAAACTAATATATTGAATTGCAGCTTAAATAATTGGGTAACCTCTCGATACTATCTGTTGTGATTTTTGGTAGGATATGACTCCTTTTGGCAACGACTGGTACAGGTATCTATCTTTTGATATCTCCTGGATATTGCACATTTATATTTTCATGTGAACTCACCTTGAATGTATGAGGCAGAAATTTTTGTGATAGAGATGTTGGAAAGTGAACACAGAAATATTCTGTAATAATTTGGGGGGGGGGGGGCTTTTAGAAAAGCCTTTTGCTTGTGTACTAAATATGTACCTGGTAAGTTGATGATTTTGCACATATAGTTTAATATTCAATAGCTGTAGTCGTAGTCCACTGTGTCAGGGAAATTTGAAGTGTAACTTGTTTTATTTTTTCCTGCAGATTACATCTCCAAAGCCATTTCTCACCAGAACTTTGAACGACCCACTGCAATTCAGTCCCAGGGGTGGCCAATTTCTTTGAGTGGAAGAGATATGGTTGGCATTGCACAAACTGGATCAGGAAAAACATTGGCCGTGAGTTTATTTTATAAATTTAATGCTTAGTTATTCAAAGCTTTCATATGTTTGCCTGTTTTATGTAATTTAATAATTTTCAGGAAAAAAAATTTTACTCCTGTTTTTTTACCAAAGGTCCTTAACATTTTTACATTTTTTTCTTGTGTTCTGTTATTACTGCATCTTTCAATAGGTATGTATCAGTTTTTATTCAGCCCTTTGTTATACTCTTTGGAAATCTTAACACATCAGAATACTGAAAAAGCAGGCTGTTTGTGTGGGTGGGTGGGTGGGGGTTCCTTTAAAAAAATTGTTATGGGAAAATGTTCTCATACCTCAGTATATGTAGCCTCCAAACAGAACATCCACTTAACATGTGGAGGTCAGTGCTGATCAATGTTGGAAATAAATGCTGCAGTTTAATGGGGAGTTACCAATTTAAGCATTTGCATCATTTTACTGAACTGCTCAGTAACTTTAGTCAGGGTTCTTATGGTCCTTAAAATTCGTTCAGAACTCCTTATTTTTTATTTTTATTTCTAAGGCCATTAAAAAGTCCTCATTTTTTAAAACAAGTGCTTTGTGTCCCCCCCCCCCCGGTCTTGTTTTTATGCTGCAATAATGGGCAACGCAACCCTGCCCCCCTTTTTGTTTATCTGTAAATATGCTAACCCGTTAACCAGGGGAGCTTTCTTCTAGCTCATTGAAGGGAGATAATCCATTGGAATGTTCTTAGAAATGATCTCCATTCAAGGTAACTCATGCAGACTACAATGGGAAAAGTTGTCATGCAGACTACTTTTCCATTGTAGTCTGCATGACTTACCTTGTGTGACCTTACCAGTGGGATTAATATCTGTGTTGTGCAGGGCTTAGTAACAAGGGCTGGCTCATAGCTTTGTGTTTTTGTTCGTTGAAGTGGTCCTTGCCTGTGCCGCTCAGTGACGTCACGGGGATGCACGTCACTTGTCAGTGCGCAGTGAAAAGCGCTCTGTAGATGCTGTTAACCCATGTTTGTTTCATTTGATTTAGTTATCTGCTGTTTATTTGGTTGTATTTCTGACTTTGAATTTTTTTATTTAATATCTTTAGTTCATAGATTTCGTACAATGGCTTCTTGCGCTGTTGCTACGTGCCGAAATACCTGCAGGAGTACGGAACATAATTTTTCACTGTTTCCCTCGAAACGATCCAATAGTTACAAAAGACTGGGTTAACAGGTGTTGCAGAGCAGATTCTTTTAGTTAGAAAAATACCAGGATTTGCAGTGAGCACTTTTTAAGTACTATATTAAGTACGAAGACGATATAATTAATCGCCTGCTTGGTTTACCAATGAAAAAAATATTGAAATCTTCTACTATACCAACAGTCAATTTACAGAGATCAAACATTGAAAATGTCACTGCAAGAGGTGAAATACAAAGAAAGAGAAAAGTACGGCAGGATGCTTTGGTAGACTTAAAAATCTTAGTCCCAAAAGGTCTTTTGCAGAAAACGTGGCCCCAATTCAACCTGCATCAGACGAAGAGACAATTTTCTGCGTGAAATGTGATATGTTCTAAAAAGGGGGGGGGGTTAAATGACATTGTCAATAACGGAAAAAGAGAAACTTTCTGAAGGGGGGGGTATTTTAAAGAACTTTTCTAAAAAACCAGAAGATGGAATCGTTTGCTCCGGCTTTTATTGAAACAAATCGGAGAACTGAAAATTAAGGTTTAAAACCAAAATACGAAAAATCAAAATTAAAAAAAGACAAATGCTTTCGAAACATACTTACAAAAACACAGGTAACCTCTCTTGTAGAGGGTAAAAGTCGAATTAAGTGGACACTTGAATATCCGAAACGTTTCACAAAAATTACGTAGCCGAGGTTTGAAGAGACAAATTTTTTTCGTAAAATGTGATGTCGCCACCCCCTCCTCCAACCCCAAATGAATTTTTTAAATGACAAATTGTTAATTAGTGAAAAAGAGCTTAAATTTCTGAAAACGGGGGAAAAAAGGGATATTTTAAAGAACTTTTCTAGCAAAGCTAGAAGATGGAATCGTTCGTGCCTACTTTTATTGAAACAAATCAGAGCTGAAAATTAAGGTAAAACAAAATACGAAAAATCAAAAAGTGAAAAAAAATGACAAACGCTTTCGAAACATACTTGCAAAAACACAGATAACTGTCTCCTGCTTGTCCTTTTTTTCGGCGTGTATTTCATTTTGTTCTTTGTGGGCGAAATAGTTTATATTTGGGGCAAAATGCCTGGTAAATGGCCACTAGCACTGTTTAATCCCCTACATATGTATATATACATACTGACAGGGCTCAACAAATCCCGGGCGCCAGGTCGCCCAGGTACCTAAAATTCGGGCTGTGGCGCCTAATTTTCTTCTTACTTGAGGTTTCGTAATTTGCAGTAAATACCGTAATTTCTGTTGTATAATCTATATACAACATTAAAAAGTTATAAATTTAGGTTCTAAAAACACCGATAAAGAGAGAAAAACAACCGGTGTGGCGTTTTAAAAAGTCTGCAAGGTAATTGTCAGGAGAGGTGGTGTCATTGGGAAAGTACCAAAAATGAGGTAGCCGAAAAAATGAAATGTAACAGCAAGATAGAACGCAAAAAAAAAAAAAAAATATATATGTAAAAGAAAAAATATATATATATCGTCATCGTCAACCATTATCAATCCACTGCTGGACGAAGGTCTCCCCAAGTTTCCTCCACAACGGTCTGTCTTGTGCCAGTCTCCTCCATGTCACTCCCGCATACTTTCAAATTTCATCCATCCATCTTCCATGTGGTCTTCTTCTAGGTCTTTTCCTGTCCCTTGGAATCCAATCTAAAATTTCGGCTGTCCATCAATGGTCTGTCCTTCTGGCAGTATGTCCAGCCCATTGCCATTTCAGGGATTTAACTCTGGTCATGATGTCTTCCACTCTTGTCATTTTTCTGATCCACGAGTTCCTCTTCTTATCTCTCCTGGTTACACCAAGCATGCACCTCTCCATGCTACTTTGAGTAGTCTGCAGCCTTTGAATGTCTTTTAGTTAAGGTCCACGTCTCTGCACCATATGTAAGCACTGGAAGGATGCTTTGATCAAACACTTTTCTTTTAAGACATAATGGCATATTGCTCTTGAAAATTATGCTGTTTCTTCCAAAAGCTCTCCAGGCAAGTTTTATATGCCGATTAATTTCTTCATCAATGTGACCCTCACTTGATATCTGCTGTCCGAGATAAACGTACATGTCTGTTATCTCCAGCTTTTCTCCATCAATTGATAAATCTTCATTTCTTGTAAAAGCATTGAACATCACTTTTGTCTTCTGAAAGTTCATTTTTAATCCCACTTCTTTACTCTTGTCAGCAAGTTCCTGGATCATACTCTGCAGCTCTGATGGCGTAGTTGCAAAAATGACTGTCATCAGCAAAACGAAGGTGGGTTAGATAATCTCCATTAATCTTTATCCCTTTGTTTTCCCAGTTCAGTGATTGAAAGACATTTTCCAATGTGGCATTAAAGAGCTTCGGAGATATGGTTGTCACCTTGTCTCACTCCCTTTCCAATTTTTGTGTTGTATTTTCAAACAGCCGAATCTTTGCATTTTCATAGATGTTATTAATAATATTAATGTACGCATCTTCAATACCGCAGGATTTCAGAGCCATTGTAACTGCTGATGGTTTCACCGAATCAAAGGCTTTTTCATGATCGGTAAAAGCCATGCACAATGGAAGTTCATATTCCCTCGCTCTTTCAATTAGTTCTCTCTGTACGTGAATATGATCTATTGTGCTGTAACCACTCCTGAATCCAGCTTGTTCTCTCGGTTGAGCCATGTCCAGTGTCACCTTCACACGGTGTGAAAGAACTTTAGTGAAGATTTTATAAACCACTGATAGGAGGCTGATAGGTCTGTAGTTCCTGAGATCCTCAATGTCACCTTTTTATGTAGCAAGATCATTGTAGCGTTGTTCCAATCCTCAGGAATCTTCCCTTATTAAGGCATCGAGTAAAAATTTGGGCGAGTACTGTTTCGATTTCACCACTTGCTTCTTGTATGATGTCTTCAGTAATTCCATCTTCTATATTTTACTTGCAAGTATTTTGATAGAAAATATGACACAAGGAAGGCGTTACTGTTTGCACGTGCGGAAGCTTATGTGCTGTGAGAATCCATGACTCTTGGGAATCCTGTAGAGCTATTCCATAGCATTTACCCATTCTTCAAATTGCATTGCCTAGTTTTGGTGCGCTAATTGTATTAGTTAAGGATTTTTTTTTCTTTTGTTATTCAGTTAAAACGTTCAGAAATAAGACAATGCTATGCACTGCCTGCAATTTCAACAGATTTTTTTGTGTAACTAATGAACTACGGTAATGCTGCAACAGCTAGCAATTTTTGTTCTTTATTAATTTTAAAGTAACACAAAAGTACTTCAAAATGATAGTTACTTTTTCAATAAGACTATAATTTCTTTCTTGCATCGTTGGATTTCTGAGTCGGTTCTGTGAATCGCAGTTTTCTGTCTGAAATTATGATTTACGATTAACATGATAGGTGCGAATTATATACTACTTCATACATGCCAATTACTACAGAATGTCCATAGTTTCTACAGATTTAGTTGTCTGACTACGGAACTTACTCTTGATATATGTAAGGTTCCTTAAGCGGATTCGCAGAATTTTCCACTTTTTTTTTTTCGTTTTTCCCATCATTTAGATCGTTATCAAGATTGATTCAAAACTGAAAAGAATTTGGGGGATGGGGGTGTCGTTTTCCGTCTGGAGACAGAATTTCGTGTTTCAAAGCTTTCGAAAACAGTACTTAAATGGAGTGAAAGTAATTTGCCTTAATCATAATTATTTTCTCCCGATGTTGCGTTTGTGTCTAATATTCTCATACCTGCCAGGTTTTACGATTTTCCCGTAGAATTTACGGAACTGTGACTTGTTTTACGGGTAAAATGTTAATTTTACGTATTTGGTGATTTCCCGTGATTTAGTTTCCCTTTTCTGATGATTTTGCACCCGCTATTCAACCTTTTTTATTTAACTTAATCTATTCAAAGTAAAGCGCCGATGTAAGCTACAAACAACTTTTCAGTTATTATAATAAGCTTATTCGTAATGTGTTTATGTGGGAACATTTGCAGCTGTTTCCCCACGTATTAGATTTTGCGTTGTTTCAAACGCTAAAACTTGCGCCCGCGTAAACTGATAAGGATAACCAGTTGGGCTTGTTTAACCTGGCTTGGTTCTCTCCCCCCCTCTCCTTTTCAGGTTATGCATTCTTTGTCCCCCGGGTCGCAACTTCTGAGAAGGCCAAAGTGGGGTGCGTCTTGCATTGGAGCAAGCACTTGAGAGCAGGTGTTTTTGCGACTCCCAGTTCGAAATGCGATCTCAAAACGTAGTTATCGTAAAAAAAAAAAAATTCAAACGGATTTTAAATCTGTGTAATTTTTAAGCCCAAATCTATATCCAACATGACGAAATTAAGCAAAAGCTGTCAGTTTTGTGAAATTGAAAATGCATTGGGTCATGGTTTCGTCACTTCTTCTTTGGCAATAAATTTGACCTAGCGAAAGAATGCTAAGAGGAAGTTAAAAGAAAAAAAGGTAAGTCCAATGTTCATTCGAACCAGTGCTTCTTCAGCAGTGATTTATTTTGCTCGTCCGTTGGCAAGTTTGTACGCTTTCCATCCGTGCTTTTTTTCGTCTTTCGATAACGTGCATAAAAATATCTTGGCTTGATTCAACCAAATTAATATGTTGTGGTACTATTTTTTCCTCTGCAAATTGCATCTCTTTAAATGGTTACTGTTTTACTATAGCAGTTTTACTTGCATTTTTTTCAAGTGTCAAAAAATTTAGTATTAGTGATTCTCTATGAGCAGTAATATAAAAGAGGGGGGGGTTACTATAAAACTTTCTGTGATACGTATTGTGCGGAGTTTCCTGTGTATTACAAAATCTTCAAAAAATGAAAAATATGCATTTTGCTCTACGTGTCGATGTAATTTCAGCGTTTCGCGTGGTGAAAGGAATGATATTACTAATCATATAGCGCCAAGCATAAATATAATGTTGACTGCGTGGGAAAAAAAATACGAAAGTAACTTCCTTTTTTAAAAGTTATAATGAACTGGGTGCGATTCGTGCGAAGTTTGTTCACTTCGTTTTTAGTTGAGCATAATTTACCAATTAGTGTCCCTCAGTCACTCATTTATCGCATTTGTCTGTCTCATCGTCCGTCTCTCCGTAAGATAATCCTAGCATGAAAATGGTTCGTTTTTGAAAACATTTTCGTTTGTTCCGTGACGGCATGGGACACGATCCTATTGTATTTGGGGGTCAAAGGGTGGAACATCCTTCCCTTGAGATGCAAACCTCCATAAAAATAAATTTGTATCTCTTTATAGATCATGATAGCATAGTAATGAGAAATTATGTATAGATTCTATTTTAATCGAAATAAACATGCCGATAAATTCAAACATCTGTAGTCGTATCAATTAAAAGTTGATATACTTGTTTCAAAGGTAACATCGTTTTTAATCGATATGTTCAGTACATTTAATCAAGATGTGCAACAAGTAATTTCATTGTATATATCGATTAATTTTTTTTTTTTTGTACGCATTTCGGTTTCTGAAAGTTGGCAGGTATGTATTCTTGTTAAATATTATATTATGACATGTTCGTATTTCAGCTTGAAACTGTAGGCAAGAATTTGCGCAAATGGAAGTTAGACGGCGCGAAAATTTCGTCCTAATCTTCAAACATGGGATTCTTTCGCGAATTTGAGAAATTCCGCCTTTTTCGTTATTTTGGCCACTCAGGAGATCTATGCACAAGTAAACAGAATGGGGGGGGGGGTATAGATGTTCGACGGAGGATGGAATTTCATCTTAACGAAACTTTCGAAAACGAAAAATCGACTGAGTTCAGATTTTTCCCGTAATTCGTAATTTCTTTTCTCTCGCAATGTCGACTCTGTTCAGTATTTTTAAGTATCATTTTACCGCATAAATTTTTTTATTTCAGCTTGAAAATAGAAAAAATTTCGAAACTGGAAGTCGGACTGATTTCCTGTAGATGTTCGTCCCACTCCAGCACTGGTAAATATCCCCCACTCCATTAGTTTTTACATTTTACCTTGATAAGGGAAGAAGAAAATTCTCAAAAACTGAAGACTTATTAAAAATACAGTTTGCCTTCTTTACACGATTTTAAAAAATAAGTTAAAAATATATATACATTAAATTAAAACATGAGCACTTTCAAGTCCACTGTGGACCCGCCATCAGATGGTGTGGGTTGCATTATGCCCTGGTAGGGTGTAGTAAGCACGTTGACGAAACAGTATGTTTTGGCATGCACATGTTCATTACATAATCATGGCGTTTCATTGGAGCTGCCGGTATTGTCTCGTTTGCTGTAGTAGTTACGAAGTAGTTTCCATGGTAACTATAATGATAGGGGTATCGTCGTTACAACATTCTGCCCTATGTTTATGTATCAATAAGCTTTCTGACAACAGGATAGATGAACAGGTAGTCGTCATATGTGTAACATAGTAACATCATCCCATATAGGTTGGTGTTGACCCTTCAGGCATAGTCTTGAAAGGGCAGTGGAGGTGGAGCATGTTTTAACATTGTATTTATGTTCAGAGACACGTAAATTAAGATGCGACGGGTCGAACCTGTGTATATCTGGTCGGTTACATCAGTATTCATAGCTTTTATGGGATTGCATACACACCGAATTTGGAACCAAGGCGGAATCTGATCCCTGTCATTTTTAATATGGGCGAGAATGTTGCACATTTTAATGCCAAAATCAAAATTAAATGGTCGACATGCGTTTTTTAGGGTATTTGTGAGAGCAGGGATGTATGGTAATTTGCCGACATATGAAGTAGTTGGTCTCGTTCTTGGTAATGTTGAGTATGATGCATTAAAGGCACGGCGCATTATGAAGTTAACTGTGGTAGGTGGATAATTATATAATGCTGCAATATCCATAATTTTTGCAACTTTCTAGGTCTCTTTGATAATAGGTCTCTAATTTGGAAAATTTGTAAAAATTGATGCCTGGTGTCCAAAAGTATTAATATTCCCTAAGTTCCATCCATTGTAAGAAAAGAAATTACGATTACGAAATCTAAAATAGTTGAAGATTTGAAATCATGCACGCGTGGTGCTCAGGCTGATGGTTGTTGTCAAAGGGCATAAAAAACAAGAAAAGAAAAAGTGACAATGAAGAATTAGGGAGAGAATATCAGCAGAAAGAAAAACTAAGCAGTGGTACTGTGGGTGCAGTTGCAGAGTCAACAAAATACAAAAACAGACAGTAGTCCGCATTCTTGCTGTCTGTTTCGATTTTTCACCAGTTAAAATGTTCAGCCTCCCCCCCCTTCTTTGGTCTCATCTTGTCTTAAACTGCAATTTTAGAGGCAGTATTTTTACTGGTGGAATTTGAACTTAAATCTCGCAATTATGCCCTTGCCGTGGAAACGACTTTGTGTTTTGCATGTGTTAAGTTTGTTTCATTAGAGTTCTTGTTTGCTGTTACATTTTGTTGGGGCGCATACTTGGTTTTTACAAAGAGATTTATTTTGTAAAATAGAGATGAATACCATGCAATACTAGTTATCAAAAATAAGGCTGTTGCCAATGCTTGCAGGATTGTACTACTGTCTTTTGAAATATCATGGTCTGAGATATGCTTTTGCAGATTATGCAAAGGAAAAAGTTTTTCTCAGAATTTTACTATCTACGGATCATATGCCGCAGCGGATTATACGTGGGTTTTTTTTTTCACAGCCTTTGGATTATTAATATGCCCTTGTGGATCTCATGAAAAAAAAATTCTGAATTATACGAAGAAGAAAAAATATGGTACCTTGAATTAACATGTATAAAATATGACATCAGCAAATAGTATTTTAATAAAATCAAAATCTGAAATTTTAATTTTTTTTATGATCGTCTACTGAAAGAATGGAAAAAGAAAATTATGAAGCAAAGTGGAACTTTATTTTGCAATAAATGGTTTGGGAAAAGAAAAAAAAAATTAACAAATATGGTTTACCACTTTTCGTTCCAGTGTCATAAACATGTTTTTGTTCAAACGTTATTGACTTCGTTTCACCTGGCGCCTAAATTTTGGAGCTGGCTCCTAGATCTAGAACATATTTATCAAGCCTTACACACACACTCACCTGGTCATATTCCAATGACTCAAAATATCAATTGCAGTGTATGTCCTTAGGAAGTCCTTATTTTTTTTTCCACAGGAAAGAGTATGGACCCTGTCTATGCATTGGTTGCAAGATAGGCATGCCTGCCAACTACTACGGAATGTCCGTAGTTCTAACTATGGAATTACGTAACTCATGGTTAAAACCAGATTCTACGAATTATTTTTTCTAGTTTGCTATTTTATGATTACATGAGATTCTGAATTTTTTTTTCATCATTTAAATAGTTTTCAAGATCGATGTAAAACTGAAGTGAATGGGGTAGGGGGGTCGTTTTCCGTCTGGGGATGATATTTCGCATTTCAAAACTTCCGAAAATGATAGTTAAAATGGAGTAAACAGTAATTTTTTTCTCCCAATGTTGCCTTTGTGTCCAGTATTCTTGTTAAATATCATTTTGTTGCTTAAATATTTATATTTCTGCTTGAAACAGTAGCCAAACAATTTGCAAAAATCTTATAATTAAATGTTATATCTATATATATTGTATGTTCTTATAATTAAATTTTATATTTAAAGCCAGTTTGCTTTAGTGGCATCAATTTAAAAATGTTTGCACTTTCGCTAGAAAGAATGTTATTTGTGAATTTGAATAATTAAATGTTATATCTATATATATCTTATGTTCTTATAATTAAATTTTATATTTAAAGCCAGTTTGCTTTAGTGGCATCAATTTAAAAATGTTTGCACTTTCGCTAGAAAGAATGTTATTTGTGAATTTGAATAATTAAATGTTATATCTATATATATCTTATGTTCTTATAATTAAATTTTATATTTAAAGCCAGTTTGCTTTAGTGGCATCAATTTAAAAATGTTTGCACTTTCGCTAGAAAGAATGTTATTTGTGAATTTGATATGTGACTACATTTTTCTTCCTCCTGCAGTATGTGATGCCAGCTATTGTGCACATCCAGAATCAGGCACCACTTGAGAGGGGAAGTGGACCAGTTGTAAGTTGTGATTTTGTTTTGTTTAAAGTTGCTTAGGTCATTGTAAAAATTAAAGAAAAAAAAAACAACCCTGGAGGCACTTTTCCACTTAAGTTTTCTTCAGGGTTTGTGCTGGCGCTGCACTTGGTAAATTTTTGATTTTAGTTACAGTATGTTGCTGATATATTATGACATTCTGTTTTGTGGTGCTATAGCTATAGGATGATCTGATGTATGGAATTTCATGCTGTTTCTTTATCCAAGAGTGCAACTGAATTGAATTTTGGAGAAAGTAACTATAGACAGAGTTGTGTGTGTGTCCAAGAGTAGAGTCAAAGACTTAATTTACACCAAAGAATTTATAACCAAATTAGTTTAACATACTATCTGAAGATCATGACGTGCAACGCAGCAGTTATGAATATTCAGAAAACAAACACTACAAAGTAGAGACTGCAATAAACAAATTATTAAACAAGACAAAAAAAAAAAAAAAAACTCAAAACCAACAGGCATGAGTAAAAAAAAAGTAATAGCAAACCTGAATGTTGAAAGTGTCGAGAATGCTGAGCCTTGGCTTTATCAAGGACCAGCAAAACTCTGCATTTTCTCACTTCCACAAAGACCTAGTTGGAAATGGGTTTCTGCAAAGCCATTGATGCAAGTTTAAATCCCTCTAATTTTTTTTTAATTAACATAACCACCCTCAAAGGTGCGTGAAGAATAATTTAGTAAAAGCTTTTTTTGCATGCATCTATAACTTTCCTGGACCAACCCATACTAGTCATCTGTCACAAAAAACAGAAAAATGATTTCAAAAATACACAAGTTGTGAGGAGTATTGAACAAATCATCAGAAAAATCCAGCTAAAACACGTGGTTGAGCAACCAAACAGCCTGAGAGAGAATTAAAACGTGAATCACAGTACTAAATATAATACTACAAATCTTATTCCTTGTGGTAAAAAAGCAGTTCCTAAAATGTCTCTACTTTGTAGTATATATATAAATTATCTGTGTACACAAACATTGAAACAGAAAACTTGCTGCAAAGCACAAACCACGCTAACAGTAGAATAAGATAATTTAAAGAAAAATTAAAACAATAAATAATTGTTGCAATTAAATGTGCAGCAAATGTGTGTGAAATGGACCTTTATGGCAAAATATTAGAAGATTGGACTATGAACCTTATAAAAACAAGAGACTAAAAGTTTACATCCAGAAAAACAGTTCCATCAAATGAACCTTCAAAAATTATAAATAGCATTTTCAAAAACTTCATTAAAAAATATAGTAACTTACAAAATACATAAGGAAAAGATTTTAATTTAATAACTGGCAACTGCAAGATGAACCTGACAAGATTTAAATTCTTTCTGTATAAACAAAACTTTTGGTACAGTTTCTGTACATTGAGAACAAGCCTTGTTTGAAAAAAAAAAAAAAAAATCTAGAGGCTGGAAACACCTGTAAAAATAAAATAATTCAGAAGATGTGAAAAATAGTTGAAAGTTCTTCCAGTTAAAATGATTAAGTACATTAATCTGAGTAGAGCTTGAGTAAGTATTTTAATTCCTATAAATAACTTATTTTTTTATCTGCAAGCAAAAAACTATGCAAAATCTGCTAATAATTCGGAAACTATCCGCGTGCGTCTACATTCTGCAACTCTGGCTAAAGGTATTTTTTAAGATCATTGTGAAGAGTGGCAGTGCTATGGGCTGATTTTATTTTTAAACTTAGCTCATTTAATATGTTGTTAGACCGCTGCCAAGCTTTTTAATCATTGTTCTACAGTTGATCTTGCATAGGGTTTTCAGTTGATCTGTATGAGGTTGTGATTGAAAAGTTATACCACACTGTATGGTATGTTGACTTCAGTGATATTTGTAGGAAGTGTTGTTTATCATTCAATAAGCATCAAGAAGGAAACATTAAACATGTACACCCTCTATGAATTAAAACAAGCATATTTTTGTAAAATTATCTTTCTATTTTGCATATATGTGCCACTTTTATTTAAGAAATTTCTGATAACCTGGAATATATTTTACAGCAGAACAGAAGTTGTAATATCTATATTTTGATGTTTAATGCTAAAAGTTTAACAATGACAGATACTTAACATCAAATGGTTTTTCATTTTTATTCTGATGGGTTCCATTTCAACTCAGGCAGGGTCGTACCATCATGGTCTCAGATTTCTCTAAAAAATTAAGGGGTGTTCCTTGACTAAAATAAGGAGACCCATATTTTTTCTTTCGGCAAGAAAAAATTTTCCCTTCGAGATAGACGGTTTCAAATCTTGCACCGTCAAACAAGCTCTCTAGAAAACGGTTATTTTTCCTAACTTCAGCGAGTCATTGCAGCAGAGTTAAAAAAGATATCGTGTTCTTGTATTTTTTTTACATTGTGTATATAACATATAATAATATATGGTGCTAACATTTGCTACACATCGTATGATTAAAATTTTAAAAAATCGTAAACTTTGTGATTTTTAAAAAAATTTAATTTTTTAAGTTTTTTTAAAACAGGTTTGGATGGAGTTTTTTCTATATTTGTTTTTTCGTTAAAGACATACAAATGTGCACTTTATTTGTAATTTTTTGTGTGTCTGAGAAACTGCTAGTTTCCGCGTTTCGGCAGCGTTAAAAACAGCCGATTTTGAAAAATCTCTAACTTTGCCAACGATTTTCTCAAAAAGGCCATTTTTTAAAATTCTGAAAATTAAATCCCTGTTTCATTATCAACAGGAGAATATCTGTGTAAATTTTCACGGACCTAAAAACGCCCGTTTCAGAGTTAGACGCGTTTGAATTCGGTTTGAAAGCCTACGATTTCCCGTGTTCTAAAGGCGCCATTTTGGAAAAAATCTCAGGCGCAAAGTACGTACGTTATCTCTTACCCGAATCAAAGCGTTAGATATGCCCGAATGATGGAATGAGAGCATTGGGTCAGCTGGCCCTGGTTGGATACATCCACCTCACCCTTCCCAGAGTGATGACATGCCTATAAAACTGTCGGGGGGGGATAACCAATACATAAAGATCATTCTTGCTGCTCCACTAACAAAGTTGAGTTGCGAAAGACAGCAGCAGTTGTTTGTTTGTTTACGTTATATACTTAAACATCGCATAAGAAAAGACTATGAAAGAGTAGAAAACTGTTGTGAAATAATTTTAAGAAAAAGTGCAGGCACGTGTACCGTAAGTTAATTTTCGATGGCTAAACAACCTCGAGTTTTTCTGGGAGTTGCTAATTGTAGGCTACTGTCAGAAGAGAGCAGTTACTGTTTTGTTATAGTTGCTAGTTAACCTCAGTTTTTCGTAATAGTAAAATATTCGCGCAGGAGAATTTTGTCCTCTGCGAACGGGGGAGAAGGTGCAGTGCTCTTGACCTCGCTGCTGGGTTGATAGCGCTGGTCGCTACCGAAACTCTGCTTACCTCCTCTCCAAAACGTAATGGCAATTGTCTAATCTACTAAATAAATAACAATTAACACATACGCGTGCATGCATTCATAAAATGTAAGTTGAGTATATTTCCTGTTCAATCAACTGATTTTGCAAGTGGAATACATATACAACTTATGCACTTATAATGGTGTAAAGATTTTTATCTATTTAAAACATATTCATAAATTTCAATTTTTTTAAAGAGGGGGGTGATTGTGTTCTTAGTGATTTCCACCTGGGCCACGATAAACCATGCACTGCCCATGGCTTCTGTTCCCTTAGAAGATAATCCTGGATCCATGGGAGACCAGCGGAGTTTTGACCCCACCCCACCCCCTCACGTGTTGGTGAGGTGTCTAGGTAGCTTTCAAAAATGTTTCAACTTAGTTGGCTGGTAACAAGAGAGGGATTCCATTTCAACTCTGGCAGGGTCGTACCATCACGGTCTCAGAATTCTCTAAAAAAATTAAGAGGGTGTTCCTTGATTAAAATAAGGAGACCCATATCTTTTCTTTCGCCAAGAAAAATTTTTCCCTTTGAGGCAGAGGTTTTCAAATCTTCCACCGTCAAACAAGCTCTCTAAAAACGGTTATTTTTCCTAACTTCAGCGAGTCATTGCAGCAGAATTAAAGATATTTTGTTCTGGTATTTTTTATTACATTGTGTGTATAACGTATAATAATAAGTGATGCTAATATTTTTTACACATCGTATGATTAAAATTTTAAAAAATCGTAAACTTCGATTTAAAAAGAAAATTGAAATTTTTAAGATTTTTTTAACTGGTTCAAATGGAGTTTTTTCTATACTCGTTTTTTTGTTAAAGTATGTGCACTTTATTTGCAATATTTTATGTGTCTGTGAAACTGCTAGTTTCCGCAGCGTTAAAAACAGCCGATTTTGAAAAATCTCCAACTTTGCCAACGTTTTTCTCAAAAAAGCCCTTTTTTAAAATTCTGAAAATTAAATCCCTGTTTTATTATCAACAGGAGAATATCTGTGTAAATTTTCACGGACCTAAAAACTCCCGTTTTCGAGTTAGACGCGTTTGAATTTGGTTTTAAAACCTACGATTTCTCCGTGTTCTAAAGGCGCCATTTTGGAAAAATCTAAGGCGCAAAGTACGTTTTCTCTTACTCGAATGAGAGTGTTGGATCCATCCACCTCAAACTACCCTGAGCGATAACATGCCTAAGAAACGGTCTTGGGGAAAAAAATAACAAATCTATATATAGAGAGAATTGAATGTATGTCAATTTAGAACCATCAAACTTGGTATGCTATCTCATGGTACCCTAACTTAGACCGTAGATGGTTTTTCGAAGAGGGAGCCCGGGTCAAAGGGCCCCACGCAAAATTTCCGTAAAATCTAGTTTTCAATTTAGAACCATCAAATTTGGTATACTTTTTCTTGGCACCCTAACTTTGACTAGACGGTTTTGGGAAGGGGTCGGAGCCCGGGGTCAAGACCCCCCCCTACAAAATTTTCGTAAAATATTTTACAAAGTTAAAGTGCCAAGAAAAAGTATACCAAATTTGATGGTTCTAAATTGAAAACTAGATTTTACGGAAATTTTGCGTGGGGCCCTTTGACCACGGGCTCCCATCCACCCAGGGCTCTACCCCCCTTCCAAAAACCATCTACGGTCTCAGTTAGGGCACTATAGTTTACAAGTATATTTTACGTAAATTTTGTGTGGGGGCCCTTTTGACCCAGGGCTCCGACCCCTTCCAAAAACAGTCTGCGGTCTAAGTTAGGGTACCATGCTATAGTATTCCAAATTTGGTGGTTCTAAATTGAAAACTAGATTTTATGGAAGTTTTGTGTGGAGCCCCTTGACCCCGGGCTCTGACCCCTTCCAAACACCGTCTACGGTTTAAGTTAGGGTACCATGAGATAGTATACCAAGTTTGGTGGTTTTAAATTGAAAACTGTAAATTTGTTTAGCAGACATACATTCAAATCTATATATATAGATTTGTTATTTTTTTTTCCAAGACCGTTTTTTAGGCGTGTTATCGCCCAGGTTAGGGTCAGGAGGACGGATCCAACGCTCTCATTCGGGTAAGAGAATACATACTTTGCGCCTGAGATTTTTCCAAAATTGCGCCTTTAGAACACGGAGAAATCGTAGGTTTTCAAATGAAATTCAAACGTGTCTAACTCGGAAACGGACGTTTTTAGGTCCGTGAAAATTTACACAGATATTCTCCTGTTGATAATAAAACAAAGATTTAATTTTCAGAATTTTAAAAAGGGCTTTTTTGAGAAAATCGTTGGCAAAGTTGGAGATTTTTCAAAATCGGCTGTTTTTAACGCTGCAGAAACTAGCAGTTTCACAGACACATAAAAAAATTGCAAATAAAGTGCACATTTGTATGTCTTTAACAAAAAACGAGTATAAAAAAACTCCATTTGAACCAGTTAAAAAAAAATCTTAAAAATTTCAATTTTCTTTTTAAATCGAAGTTTACGATTTTTTAAAATTTTAATCACACGATGTGTAAAAAATATTAGCATCACTTATTATTATACGTTATACACACAATGTAATAAAAAATACCAGAACAAAATATCTTTAATTCTGCTGCAATGACTCGCTGAAGTTAGGAAAAATAACCGTTTTTTAGAGAGCTTGTTTGACGGTGGAAGATATGAAAACCTCTGTCTCAAATTTTAATCAAGGAACACCCCCTTAATTTTTTTAGAGAAATCTGACACCGTGATGGTACGACCCTGCCAGAGTTGAAATGGAATCCCTCTCTTGTTACCAGCCAACTAAGTTGAAACATTTTTGAAAGCTACCTATCTTTGAGACACCTCACCAACACGTGAGGGGTGGGGGTGGGGGATCAAAACTCCGCTGGTCTCCCATCGATCCAGGATTATCTTCTAAGGGAACAGAAGCCATGGGCAGTGCATGGTTTATCGTGGCCCAAGTGGAAATCACTAAGAACACAATCACCCCCCCCCTCTTTAAAAAAATTGAAATTTATGAATATGTTTTAAATAGATAAAAATCTTTACACCATTATAAGTGCATAAGTTGTATATGTATTCTGCTTGCAAAATCAGTTGATTGAACAGGAAATATACTCAACTTACATTTCATGAATAAGCATGCACGCGTATGTGTTAATTGTTATTTATTTAGTAGATTAGACAATTGCCATTACGTTTTGGAGAGGAGGTAAGCAGAGTTTCGGTAGCGACCAGCGCTATCAACCCAGCAGCGAGGTCAAGAGCACTGCACCTTCTCCCCCGTTCGCAGAGGACAAAATTCTCCTGAGCGAATATTTTACTATTACGAAAAACTGAGGTTAACTTTAGCAACTATAACAAAACAGTAACTGCTCTCTTCTGACAGTAGCCTACAATTAGCAACTCCCAGAAAAACTCGAGGTTGTTTAGCCATCGAAAATTAACTTACGGTACACGTGCCTGCACTCTTTTTCTTAAAATTATTTCGCAACAGTTTTCTACTCTTTCAGTCTTTTCTTATGCGATGTTTAAGTATATAACGTAAACAAACAAACAACTGCTGCTGTCTTTCGCAACTCAACTTTGTTAGTGGAGCAGCAAGAATGATCTTTATGTATTGGTTACCCCCACCCCGACAGTTTTATAGGCATGTCATCACTCGGGGAAGTGTAAGGTGGATGTATCCAACCAGGGCCAGCTGACCCAATGCTCTCATTCCATCATTCGGGTAAAGAATATCTAACGCTTTGATTCGGATAAGAGATAACGTACGTACTTTGCGCCTGAGATTTTTCCAAAATGGCGCCATTAGAACACGGGAAATCGTAGGCTTTCAAACAGAATTCAAACGCGTCTAACTCGGAAACGGGCGTTTTTAGGTCCGTGAAAATTTACAGATATTCTCCTGTTGATAATGAAACAGGGATTTTATTTTCAGAATTTTAAAAAATGGCCTTTTTGAGAAAATCGTTGGCAAAGTTAGAGATTTTTCAAAATCGGCTGTTTTTAACGCTGCGGAAACTAGCAGTTTCACAGACACACAAAAAATTACAAAGAAAGTGCACATTTGTATGTCTTTAACGAAAAAAATGAATATAGAAAAAACTCCATCCAAACCTGTTTAAAAAAAACTTAAAAAATTCAATTTTTTTAAAAATCACAAAGTTTGCGATTTTTTTTAAAAATTTTAAATTTTAATCATACGATGTGTAGCAAATATTAGCACCATATATTATTATATGTTATACACACAATGTAAAAAAAAATACAAGAACAAGATATCTTTTTTAACTCTGCTGCAATGACTCGCTGAAGTTAGGAAAAATAACCGTTTTCTAGAGAGCTTGTTTGACGGTGCAAGATTTGAAACCGTCTATCTCAACGGGCGAAGGGAAAATTTTTTCTTGCCGAAAGAAAAATATGGGTCTCCTTATTTTAGTCAAGGAACACCCCTTAATTTTTTTAGAGAAATCTGAGACCATGATGGTACGACCCTGCCTGAGTTGAAATGGAACCCATCTTCTCTGTAATCTTAGCTTCATACCATTCCAGTTGTCATAAATAGCAGAAACTAGCAAGTTTTCAGAAACATTTGCCCATAGTAGCTTTAATTATTTCACTTAGCAGTTTCTTTGTACATCATTTAATTCACCTAGATTGTTGATGGATCATTCCATATCAAGTCAACAAAAAATGTAATAGTTTTCCTTTCTGATTTTTATAAAAATTGGGAAACTAGTAGGCTTGTATCAGACATAATTTTTTTGGTTGATTTCACATTGATTCAGCAGTGTGGTATGTATGGTTAAAAAAATGCTCACAGATGTTTTGGATTTTTGACTACCCCCTTTATGTGCAAATGAACTTCCAAATTCAGAATTAGCGCATTGATTTTGGTGGCTTTTGAAATAACACCCTTTATAGATAAGTGAGCTTTGTGGAAAGCAAATCTTAATGCAAATGCTAAATTTTGACCTTAATGGTACAATACTGTATCTTAATCCTATTGAAATTCAACGCTTCCATTTGAGCATAGTCATAATGAGTTTATTTATATTAGAAAATCTAGTTTAATTCCTGGATATTTTTAATGTGAGATCTGTGATGGTGCAGATGCACATTTAAAAAAACTTGTCGTCACCTCAAGCAAGATTTTGGTACTGATGCACAGAATGGTAGTGCTATGTATGTTTTCAGGGCCCATGTTGAACACAATACGGCACCTCATTACCGTGGGTGGAAATGTGCGACAGAATTCGGTTTTTCAGAAACTTCCCAAAACAAAAGTTAGTAAAGATTTCTCCTGTAATTGTGTGTAGTTTTTCTTGCAATGTTCTCTCTATTCAGATGGTTGTTACATATCATTTTATTGCATAAATCTTTGTGTTTCAGCCAGAAAAGGAAAAAAATTTTGACAAAAGTTAAATGGAGAAAAAATTTCTCCTGCAACTTTTTTTTAGCTGGGTTCTCCATCCTGTTGCTAACATCTTAATTACATAAATGTATTAATGTGTGTGCTTCAGCTGCAAGTGGACATTTTTCAAAGATGGGAGTTGGGCGGAGCTAATATTTCTCCCATAATCCCCCCCCTGTGTATTAAGTATAATTTTATTCCATAAATCTTTGTAAAGTTTAAGCTCAAATGAATATTCAGTGGGGTGATAATTTCTCCTGAAATTGTATTTTTTTGTTGGGATGGTTCTTCTGTCATGTATTGTTAAATATTAATTCCACAGACATTGGTTTTGCATGACAGTAGGTCAAAAGATCTCTCTTCTCATTGATCTTTGAAAATTTTGCGAAGGAACGATTGCTTGATGCTGTCAGTCACTGTTTTGTGTGGCTGAAATATACCAACATTGATACCTGTGATGTGATGATGAATATATTCAGGCAAAAACATGTTAAAATTTAAAGCTTCTGCAAAACTTCAAAACATTTTAATTTAAGATATTAAAATTTTTGGAATTAATTTTTCCCTCTTATAAGAGTGATACTAATACACAAAGTATTTCATAAGAAAACTCGTATACATTGAGAGGACAGAAATCATTAATATATAGTGTAACCCCTCTTGCTAATGGACAAACGCTCCGTTTGGCAGGTATAGGTAGAAGAATGCAACTGTATTCACAGACAGTAATTTGATATCAGTGTAGATAAGCAACATGAGTTAACAGTTTGAAAAATGGATGATAGTGAATGCCCACTACATCGCTGAGATGTTACAGGAATTGCGGTATCAAGAGTGTATCTGAAATATGCCATTTCCAGAATAACATCCCATCATGAACAGCACTCTAGGTGGGAAAAGGAGTTGGGTGCATAATTTCAACCAAACAGTAGCACAAATTGTGACCAACCTCAATAAGGAAAATGCCAGAAACATCTCTATCAAAATCATGCAATGGGATTAGCAATGGGTTTAAGCGAGCCACCGACTCGCCCAAGTCCCATTGCTAATGCCATATCACCTGACTGTGTACGCCTCAACTTGGCAAAAGAATATTGGCACTGCACCTTGGATGATTAAAGAGTAGTCTTCTGGTCCATTGGGTACCATTTCCAGTTATTTCATGCTGACAGGATGCTGTGGTTCTGGAGGAAACCGTACGAGGCAGTGAACCTGGTGTGTCGAACAGGAACTGTACAAACTGGTGGAGGCTCAGTTATGGTCTATGGTGTGTTCAACTGGCAGACGTTGAGACCTTTTGTACATCTAGACGAATCTTTGAACAGTCAGTACTACATGCCCATACTTGTAGACCATCTGCTCATGGTCATGCACCTGCAGGTCAGTGCACTCCTACAGCAGGACAATGAACCTCCACACAGCACAGTTGTTACTACTACATGGTTAGAAGATCATTCTGCAGAAGTTCCTACCCATTGCTTTGGAGGTGTCCCACGATTTCTGTCCACTCAATGTGTGTAGATGGAATTTATTATTTATTAGTTGATTATAGCCCCCTTGAATAATAATGGTTCCATAGATTCCAAGTACAGAAAAGGTACCTCAGGTAACAGTTTCTGTTGAGATGGTCAAGGAAAAGAACTACACGTGCAAACATTTCACAAAGCCATCAAAAATTAAAATGGGCCTCATCCAAAATCTGAATTAGGCAAGATCAGACTCCTCATTTTCTATTTTTTATATCGTCACTTAAGCAAATTTGAATCTTGCAAGCACACTGGCTGTTAATTAATGGTATGTCTAAATATAAGTGAAGGTATTGTTTTATTATTTTTTTTTAATGGCTGGTGCACTCGATCACAAGACTTGTGTAGTTTTCTTCTGGTTGTGCTATTTAGTATTCTGTGGATGTGTTTCACATACACCTTGCTGCCATTTTTCTGTGCTTCTAGTTATTATTTACAAATAATACATTTTTGCAAAGATTCATGGTCTGTGTGCTTATTAAAGCCGATCTTTACTGGAATTGTATGTTAAACATACCTTTTCTGGACCCCTCTTCCTGTATGGGTGTACCCATCAGTTGTGAATACTTCCTGCTCTATTGCATAATGTGCCATGTTAAGTGCAAGGGATCTCTCCAAAATTACCTATATAGAAATGATATCAAGTGTACAGTGTGTCAACGAAATTTCAAGTTATATTTGGTTTCTGAGGAGTTATGATTAGTCTTGGTAGGTACCTTTTTAAAGCTAGCAAATGTCAGATAAAATTTACATTCACTGAGAATATGTTTACAAATTAATTATAATCAGGTAGAATACGCCTAAATCAATAACAGTAAATGGTTGAATTCAGTTTTATTGGCGTAGCGTACAAACTGCATCGTTAAAGCAGGCTTTCGCCACTCACGGGTGGCTTCTTCAGGCAAAAAAACACAGCAAGAATCCGCATTCTTGCTGTGTTTTAATTTTTCACCCAGTTAGAGCGTTTTTGGTTTCATCTTGTCAAACTGCAATTTTTAGAGGCAGTAGTCCCATACTAGGTGCTCACTTGCTTGGATTTCCCCATTTGTCAAACATTGTGGAATTCTGAACATATCTGACTGATTCAACTTTGTGTTTCACACATGTTAAGTTTGTTTCATTAGTGTCTTGGTTTGTTGTACACTTTTGTTGTGGTGCATATTTCTTTTTCACAAAGAGATGGATCGTTTCATGAAAAAAAGCGTATATGTATGCCACGCAATAATACTAGTTACTACTGACAAGGCTTTTTGCCAATGTTGGCAGGTATGCACATGACACTCTGAAAGAATTTTGTATGCGTTATAGTATTACTTGACCATTTCTTGTTTTTTTTTTTTTTTTTTTTTTTTTTTTTTTTTATCGTGTTTGTTTCCCATTTTTTTACTAGCAGGTCTTAATAATGGCACCTACAAGAGAATTAGCCCAACAGATTCAGACTGTGTGTGCAGAATTTGGTGGTCCATCAAATATAAGGAATTCCTGTGTGTTTGGAGGTGCACCGAAGGGACCACAACTGCGGGATATTGAAAGAGGTGAGAAAAAATAAGTGTTCTGAATCGCCTGTATTTTTCTCTTATATTTTTGTATGTTGCAACTTTTTCTCTTGTACAACACATGTCGATGTAAAGTGAATGCTGCCAGGGGAGTGCAATGGTCCAAACTGCAACAATCTCTACCCAGCCGAGCTAGCTCAAAACCCCCTCCATGAAGGACTGTCTTAAATAAGTTGACATTCTTAAGTAAATAGTGACAGTGCACAAGATTTAACAACCCAAATTTTCAAGTTTAACTGTTTAATGAAAGGCTGAAAGGCTCCCTGAAGATTATCAGTGTTACTCTAACTTACTCGGAGAACGACTGAAGGAGCTGAGTCATGTGAGAGGGATGTAGAAAAGAAGTGGGGATGTTTTAAGAACTGAGTTGTCACTACTGCTAAAGAGGTCTGTGGCACCACAATAGTGTGTAACAATAGAGGTGATGTTTGGTGTAATAGTGAGATTGAAGAGGCAGTAAAGAGAAAGAAGGAAGCTTATTTTGGGATGTTGCAAGGTAGAGTTTCTGTGGATGGATATCGCTGTAAGAAGTGAGGCTTAGGCTAAGCTGGTTCACCAGAGTAAGGCAAATGATAGGAAGGAGAAGGTGGAAAGGCGTGAATTGGCTTTTTTGAAAGATAGGAAGTCTTTCTGGAAGTACGAGAGACTCTGGAAAATTAGGTGAAACAAAGTTGTAAGTTGTGTGAAGAATAAGGTCGGAGAAATGATATGGGAGCCCAATGAGTTAAGTGAAAGATGGGGTGAATATTTCTGTGAGTTATTAGATCAGGAAAGCAAAGATGATTCTGAGACAGACACATGTCACTGTGAGTGATGGAAGCACAGTGTGTAAAGCTCTAAAATCTCTTCAGAATGGTAAAGTCCTGGGAGTTGATGGCATAACTGTTGAGATGTTGAAATATGGTGGTGACTCTGTGATTGGCTGGTTAACTGAAATGTGCCAGCTGTGCTGGGAGTTAGGAATGGTCCCTTGGATTTAGAAGGATGCTATCATTGCTCCCTTGTATAAGGGAAAAGGTGATCAGACTGAATGCAAAAACTGCCGTGGTATTAGCCTACTAAGTGTGCCAGGGACAGTGTTTGGTAAGGTTGTTATTGAAAAAGTACTGGGTCTTACATCATTGAAAGTGTGGGATGTTCAGAGTGGTTTTATGCCTGGTGCATTATGCATAATAAAATTTGGCTGCACTAACCAGATTTTCACATTATGCACGATTGAAAAGTCTGGCTGTTGGTAAGAAAGTTTTTGCTGTGTTCATAGATTTAGAGAAAGCTTATGACAGAGTAAATAGGACACTTCTGTGGAAGGTATTGAATGAATATGGTGTTACTGGGAATCTACTTAATAGCGTAAAAGCGATGTATGCTGGCAGTAGAGCTTGTGTACAAGTGAATTGCTTTTTTATCAAAATGGTTCTCTCTTGGTGCAGGAGTCACACAAGGTTGTGTGATGTCACCATGGCTGTTTAATATATTTATGGATGCATGATGCCAAAATAAATAGTGGTTTATTTCTTGGTGATATCTGTGTGTGCAGATTGCTGTATGCTGATGACACTGTCCTGTTGGCAGAGAGCAAAAGTGATTTGCACAGTATGTTGTCCCGGATGTACGAAGTTTGCATGAAATTCAAACTGAGTATAAATAAGGGAAAACCCAAAGTTGTGGTCTTTGAGAGAGGAACTGGTAGCACTGAATGTAATGTAAGTATAAATGGCACAGTGATTGACCATGTGAGTGAGTTTGTGTATTTAGGAAGCATGTTTGACAGAATAAATTGGATGGGGAAATTAGTAGAGTCCCGCATGGCTGTGTGCGAAAGTGTAATTGTTCCTACCCTGATGTATGGTAGTGAAACCTGGGTACTACAGAAAAAAACTTAGAAGTAGTTTGTGTGCTGGAGAAATGCGTTACTTATGGGGGGCGGGGGAGACTCGGTCTGATTGTGTGAGGAATGAAGATGTGTTGCAGTTGTGTGATGTGAAGCAAAATGTTATTAGCAAGGTGGAGACTAATATGCTTTGGTGGTTCGGACGTGTTGAAAGAATGAGTGACGAGATGCTTACTAAGAAAATATTTTTAGCTCAAGTGGCAGGAAGGAAAGGCAAAAGAATGCCAAGGAAGACATGGGTGCATCAGATTCAGGAGTGTCTGCATGAGAAAAAGATTGAGAGTATGAAGTATAAAAGATCTTGTGTATGGCGTGCAATGGATATCAGTGAAGCCCAAGTTGTATGTCAAGATCGCTGTACATGGAGAAGATTGATACGACAACAGTAAGATAAAAATATCTGGTAGTTTGTATTTCTTTTTGGTGCTAACCTGAATTTCAGAGAACAGCTTAGTGATATGATGATAATGATACATTCTTGTTGATTCAGACCATGCTGACCGATAGATGGCTGACTTCTACTTGTCTTTTTTTTTTTTTTCCTCTAGTAAAGAGTGAGGGTCGGTCACTCAATTCGAAGTTGTGAAACGAGCATGGTGAATCATTTAGTCGTCTGTTATAAATAATTTGTGTACAACCTTGAGATATCATATTAAACTGTGTGTTCATGCCCAACCTTTGTGTTTTCTATTTGTGTGGATCCTGTCATTTATCATTTATTCTAGCAGGAATAGGGGTAAGTAAAAACACCCTTTTTAATTTTTTTCCTTTTTCAATGTTTCATAAGGCGCTAATTGTTTAAATCAAAATCTCAAATTCGCACATACAGTTCTCAATATTGATTTTTCTGGTTATTTTTACAACTGTCTAGTCTCTAGTAAATTTAAAACATCTTAAAATACTTTTTCGTAATATTTCTTGTCTACACATGAAAGCTCAAAACTACAGTTTTATGGATTGGACTACACATGAATGCTGTAAGAGGTTGGCATCCCTGGATATTAAGTAGCAGTAAAATTAATCCAGCAAAAGAAATTCTTGAATCATCAGAACAGAATTTGCTCAGGTGCATTTTCTGAAGGAAAGACAAACTTTCTCATTTCAGGCTTAGCAATTTGTTGAAAAACATTTACATAATGTGAAGAGTTGTTTTTTGAAATGTGTTATCAAAATTATTTTATTGATCGGAGGGCTTAATTTGTTTCAAAATCAAGAATGTGATGTAGTAATTCAAGGGACCTGATGACGAAATCATACTATTCGTTTCGAATAGATTTACTGCAGATTTGCAGAAAATATGGTAAGTATTTCACTAATGTGTGCACACTCTTTTAAGATGTGTTTGTGCTATCATTTGCTTCTTTTTTAATGTCTTCAAACTTACTTCCAAGTATCATTGTAGTACAAAGTGTTCCTGTATCCTTGTTTCAGATTTGGCTTATTTTCTAACATTTTTTTCAATGAAATCTGTGTTGGTGGGAAAGAGCATTTAGTAGCCAAAACCAGTATCTAATCGGCACACCTTTGGCTGTTATGACTGACCGACTACAGTGACCCTTTAGGCATGCCTTCCACGAGGTGTTTGTAGTTCTGTAGCGGAATTTAACTCCATTCCTCTGAAAAAGCTCCTTCAAGAGCTGGCATAGAGGAAGGTCTTCCTAGCGAGTTTGAATTCTGGGTTTCCAGCTCATCGCACAGACGTTCTGTTGGATTTAATTCATGACTTTGGGTCAGCCAATCTAACACTGGATGTCCTGCTCCTACATCCCGGACTAAGCGGACCTTGCAGTGAGACAAGGTACTGAAACAGGCAGGGATCTGTGCTGAAGTACTGCTGCAGTGTCAATAAATACTGTGCAATTGGAGGGTACCAAAACTGAAGTATTTGGTCATTCCCGGTAGAAACGGCCCACACCATCACAGTGTTAGTAGCGTGATTCGTCCCTCCACACATCCTCTTCTACTTTTTTTTTCCTGAATGACAAGTGAGACATGACTGCAGTCATCTGATATTAGGTACAGTGGTGTAGGGCTTCTTGTGTGTGCACAGATGACCTAGTATGGCAATCGTGGGCATGCAGTTCCAGATGGAATGTTATGGTACAAATAGCTGTTCGTGATTTTTGTGACAATGCATGTCAGGCCTGTGGTGGAGGACACATGTTTTCATTCTTCAGTAAGCTTTGTTTACCTGAACACCCAGTTTTCATTGCCTCCCAGAGTGCCACTTTGCTGTACTAGCACCATCTTTCCATTGATGTTGAACATCGACAGTGGATGTGGAGAATACCAGAACAGTGGCTATGCTACACACTGATTGCTTACTCAGGTGGCATCCAACCACTATGCCCCTTTCAAATTCTGTCATAGCAGCTCCATTCAGCATAGTTGCTTCTAGTGTGATCTGACAAGTGTGCCAACACTCCTTTTTATATAGAGCACCCTGTGTGTTAGTGTCTGGTTCTGCAAGTGCACGTTTATTTGCGTATGTGGAGAGGACCCAATACTTTTGTCTGCATAGTGTAGATTTGTGCTTATGTTATGCAATTGGAAAACTTTAAAATCTTTAAAAATATTGTTGAGGTGCTTATAATTCTGAGTCTTTGAAAAGTACTTGTTGTTTTTTAGGCATGTAGAAGGATGGAAACCGGAAATTTTTTTTCGCAAACTCTTAATCTAGATACCCAAGGTAATGATAAAAGTGAATTTACTGCACTCCCAGCGGTATAGTGGTCTAACTGCTAACTTCTGACCATTCATCCAAGATGGGTCTGGGCTCAAATCCCTGTGAGATGTGGATGTAGTGTTTGTCTTACTGCACTGGCTCTTTCCGTTCCCTAGAACAAGTCCTACATTAGGAAAAGCAATTACTTATAGCCCAATAAGTTGCTCATGGTGGTTAACCCCCCCCCAACTCAACAACAGAAAAGTTAATTTGTTTAGTTATAGCTCTTCATTCTAGTTAATATTTAAGTTCTTTGTTATCAGTGCTTCATTGAATAACAGGTGCATTAGAATAAAATAGGTGTCTGTTTTAACTGTTAAAGTATTTTCTTAAATGTAATTTTTATGTCTCCTTTCTGATTTTTAAACATAAAATGCATTGTCAATGGCATAAAGGAATTTCAAGATGTCTTCAGCTGTTCTCTGCATATAATTTATGATATATGTATACGTGTCTCAAAATGTTCATACTGTTCATTCTAGGTGCCCAGATCTGTATTGCTACCCCAGGACGACTCATCGATTTCCTAGAAGTTGGAAAAATTAGTCTTAAGCGATGTTCTTTTATAGTTTTGGATGAAGCCGATAGGATGTTAGATATGGGTTTTGAACCTCAAATCAGAAAAATTTTTGAACAAATAAGGGTTAGTATGTTAAATGCTTTCTTACTGTTAAGTGTGAGCAATTTTTTCGTAGCTCTTCCCTTAGGATTCCTCTTGTGCAAAAAAATATCAGTAATTTGAAAAATTAAAATATTGCGTATGTTTATCGGTTAATATAAAAAAAATCCTTTCACTGTAAAGCTTTTCCAAACACAGTATGAGCAATGTGATTTTGATTGCATTTGGTTCAGCAATATGTGCAGTGTAAGGGAATTTCATCTCCATTTTGGGGTAATTTTAAGAGAAGTCATTGCAATGGTAATATGCTGAAGTGAGCAAAATAACCCCTTTCGTGCTCTCCACTCTTGCCAAATTAGTCTGTAGCTTTGGTATTAGAGGTTGACACATGGGGGGTCATGCTTGTTACAAGCCTCCCCCTTCCCCATTGGCATGGCTGGTAACAAAGTGGTACAATTAACAGTGGTGATCAGGCAAACAAGTTATAAAAATTACATTAACACTATGTTAATTCTCAGTAGAATTAATGTCATTGTGTATATATTAACCAAAGAATTTGAAGTGGATTTATCAAAAATTCATGTGATTTGTGAGTGCAAAGAAAGATTTGTCCTAGCATTGAAGCTTTTGGAAATACTTGTACCAAAGTTGCGCAGGTGCCAAGGAAGAATCCATTTATCCTCAGAGGTTGAAATAATTTTAATTTGTGGAAAAGTGAATCGCTAAGAAATTGCTGTTAATGGCTTAGCAACATGAGATAAAGCTTGGAATGTATATTTATTGGAAAGGGAAGTGGGAACAGTGTAATTACGAATTATAATGAAGCCTGAAGTTTTCAAACTGCCTAAGAATGAGTAAAGAGTGGTTTGTTGAAAACTTCAAGCTTATTTGTAATTTGCCCAGTGTGAAGCTTTAAGAATGTAGATAGAGAATGCAGAATACTTCAAGCCATCATATTTAGAGTTGAATATGGAGACTAGTGAATGAAGTCCTGCAACAAGTTTTTAATGTGGATTGAAGTGAGCTTTACAGTAGGAAAATAGGGCAAAGAACAAGTTGCATCTGAATTTGAAGCCTCAAAGGATTGGCTTTATATTATTCTGTAGAAATTCTCTGGGGAGTGCTAACCAATACTAGTGTATAGATTAAAAAATCATAGATGCCAACCAGTACGTATTTTCCGTATTATGAATTTTCGGGTAAAAATATGAAAGTTATGGACATGACTATGAAATTATGGTATGTTGCCATTCAATTTTTCTGCTTCGGAAACGGGCAAGATTTTTCCGCGGAACCATTGTGTTCCGCTTTTTTATAATTTGGTTATTCTTGAGATTGATGCTATACTGAATGGAATTTGAGAGAGGATTAGTTGCGGATCGTTTTCTGTGGTGGTATGTAATTGTCTTTCGAAAACAGAAGTTAGACGGAGTTAAGATTTCTCCTGTAATAGTGTTTTTTTTTGCAATGTTGCCGCTGTCTAGTATCATTGACAAATATTATTTATTGCATAAATGTTAAATGTTGTATGTATTCAATAACTATGTGTAATTCAGTTTGAAAATGGAGAGAAAATTTCCGAAAACAGTCGGATGGAGCACGAATTTCTCACTCAGTCATAATTTTTTCTCCCATGATAATCTCACTGTCCTGTACTGCTAAATATTCCCCCCCCCCCCAATGTTTGTATTTCAGCTTGTTAAGGAAGGGAAAGTTTCCTGAAAATGGAATTGACAAAGTTAGGTTTGTGAGAAATTATGCATGGTGTTCAAATTCATTTATCTAAAATAGTGAAAACCTCTTAGTATTTATGGTCCTGAGGCTGAAAGTTCTTTCAGCATGATGGATGAAATTAGTCGTAAAGTCGAAGAATGAACATCGAAACCTATTTGTGTACAGACTATGAACTACAAACTTAAAACAGCAAGTCTACCATTCAGTTCTTCAGTTAAATGGGTTATACAGGAGAAGCAGTGGATGTCAACCTTGCCAAAATTTGAAGGCATAAAGAGAAAAGAAAAATCTAAAAGATATCTGAAGGTATTCATTTAGATTAATTCATCTAGTATTTTTAATTCTACCACTGATATATATACAGGGTGCATAGAAAAGTCCCTTTAGCTTGGAATAACTTGCGAACGGAGAGAGGTACAGTTATGCAACTGAGATAACTGTATAGTAAAGCGACTACGCCTGATCGAATGCAACCGATAGCAGTGCCCCTAGTGGCAAAATGCAGAAGTTAGCCATTGCAAATCGAAAACGAATAGAGATAGAGCAAAATGTCCAATTACAAAGTTGTTGAGCATCAATTAATTAGCTTACTGGGGTTAGGGACGCGTTCTTGCCGAAGGGTGAAACTTCCAGGAATTGCTTGTGCATCATGTGTGGACCCTTTGTCACCTGGCTGTATCAGAACATCAAAGTCGTGCGTCAAAAATAAAAAATTAAACTAAATAATAAATATCATACCAGCAGATGAATATGAAAATAATGTACCCTTTCAAAATATTCGAAAACATAAAATGATTTCGAAAAATGCCAAAACAGATAGGGCAATTCAGAGTCAATAAAATAAACCAACTGGGGGGCAGGGGAGCAACAGGTAGGTCATTGAAGGTGTTCTTGCCCAGCTAAGTTTAATAGTCTGAATTTAAAATAGTATAACTATAGTAGTTATCAAAATTTGTTGGCATAGAATAGAACTGTTTCCCAGCTTTCACACATCAACCAGATTGGTTTTTCAAGAAAAGTAGACTGCAAACTGAATAATAGAACACTTCAACAATTTAAACAGAGGAGTCACATTGTTTCGACATGCAATACCGTTGAAGAAAATGCAGCATTATTCAGAGAATTGATTCCAAATGTGTGTCAACTCTAGAGACCCTTTCATTGCAAGCCTTACTGTTGGCAAGTATCTCTAAGATTTCGTGAATGGCAATAGATTTAGGCATGGAGTATAAAGCTAGTTTCTTTATATCATCCCACATAGGGGCCTGAACTTAACTAAAATGCCTAGTGACTGACCGATCAATGGTATACACACATTAATTTGAATTTAAAAAGTCCTTGAAAAGTGCTTGAATTTATTTTGCTTGGAAGAGTACGAACCTTGATGTTGTACCGTACCTATGATATAAAAATCAGTAGCAGGATGTACCCTGATCAGAAGTTTAGGTCTACGTACCCTGTGTGAGAATGGCGAGCTTGGATTTCTCGGGTTACGTAAAAAATCAGTAGTATGCAACAGCGCCTACAAGTCTGCTGGGTCTACTCGTGTTGCAGATGCTTGCAATAGTGGGACACCTTCCATGCTGAGGAATGTGCATGCAGAGTTAATTTCATGAATACAAATGTGTGTCGTGGGCAATGGTGAACTCTTCGAACATACTAAACATTAACTTTTTATCACTGTGTCAGTTTGCCTGTTTTTGTTTTGTCTGACGTCATCAAACTGTATTGACATAAGTACGCATTTATGCAATAAATTGTGTGTATTTGCTCATACCTATGCCTGTTCACACAAAAGGTCGCGCATAGATTTCGGACATTTTAGGGTATTCAAGCGACAATTTATCTTATCCGTGTGAAACAAATGTTGTTTTGTACTAATTAATTGATGCTCTACAACTTTGTAATGGGAAATTTTGCTCTATCTCTCTTAGTTTTCGATTTACAATGGCTAACTTCCGCATTTCTCCGTTAGGGGTGCTGCTATCGGTTGCATTCGATCGGGTGTAGTCGCTTTACTATACCGTTATCTCACTTGCATAACTGTACCTCTCCATTCACAAGTTATTCCAGGCTAAAGGGACTTTCCTATGCACCCTGTATATATATATAGCATAAGAAAGTTAAGTTTTCACTCATGTAATATAATATAAACCACAACAAAACTGCGCAATGCTGCAAGTATTAGATGTAGTTAATGTAAAATAATATTAACATACGAGCAATCTACCCTCATAAACAAATAAGGCCAAAAACCTTCAGATGAAAAAAAATAAATAAAGTGAATAACAATGTTAAGAAAATATTTATAAAAACATTTACTCAGAACCCCTGGATCACTCTTCAGGGAAAGATATCCAGATGCCCTGAGCACACAAGTTCAGTTCAGGTTTCATGAGAATGCAAAAATCTCAAAAGAGCAATAATGGATATCCAATTTGAAATTTTATGTTGTAAATTTTGATGCATTCTTGGATTATTTCAGAAAGTACCTAGGAGATTGCAGCTAAATTTGTTCACTTGGGTTTCTGAACACACCTGGAGTTTAATTTTCCAACTTGGATTTACATCTTAACCGCGACTCTCTACGAATGACTTTGTTTATGCCTTGTTATTTGTTACTGTCTTTTAATCTTATAAGGATAATTTTGACTCAGTTTTCGTTTTGATGTTTGTTTTTCATTTATACAACAGTACATGCGACATTGTTTTGGTAAGGTTTTTTATAGTTCATTTTTCAGTTCAATTTTAATTCTAGTGACTCTATGTATCAAAATTTACAACACAAAATTTCAATTTGGATATCCATTATTGCTTTTTTGATATTTTTGCATTTTCATGAAACCTGAACTGAACTTGTGTGCTCAGGGCCTCTGGATGTCTTCCCTTGAAGAGTGATCCAGGGGTTCTGAGTAAATGTTTTTATAAATATTTTCTTAACATTGTTTTGTCATTTTGTTATTCACTTTAGTTTTTTTTTTTTATCTGAAGGTTTTTGGCCTTATTTGTTTGTTTATGAGGGTAGATTGCTTGTATGTTAATATTCTTTTACACACACACACACATATATATATTGGCACATTACAAAATTATATGAAACAAAACATTAAAGAGATAAAAAGAAACTGACTGTACTAACTTACGATGTAACTACACAAGTTAATAAATTTCGATGTGAGATCCCTTGGTTGCTCGTAGTACGTCCAAGCAATACTCGATTTCATGCCATGTATTGGCAAGCATCTGAGGAGTTATGGAATTAATAGCTGCTGTGATACGCTGCTGCAGATCAGTACAAGGCGTCTGATACACGATCCTTCACATAACCCCACATGAAATAATCCAATGGTATGCTCGTTTAGGCACTTACGTACACACGTTGACCAATGCGAACGCACGTCGTCTTGTTGGGAAACGACATTGTCATATCTTTTGATCTGGGGTATAGCGAAATTTTCCAGCATATCCAAGTAAATGTCACCATTTTATGGCTTTTCCGCAGAAGAAAGGGCCAATCGCTTCTCTTTTTGTTAGGGTGCACCACACATTAACTTTTGGAGAAACATGTTCCAGTTCAATAGCAGCATGAGGTGGTTCACTGCCCCATATCCTACAGTTGTGATGATTCACAATACCTGATACGTGAAATGTGGATTCATCACTAAAAATTACAGTATTAAGAAAGTTTCCGTCGTTTTCCACTCGATTCAGCATATCCACAGCAAAATCATATCGCAGAGTGTGAACATTTACATGCATCTTTTGCACTATTTTAATTTTATAAGCATGAAACTTTAATTTCTTGTGCAAGATATCATGAACTGTCTATTTTGGAATGCACAGTTCTCTGCTTGCTTTATGAACAGATTTTCTGAGGCTTCGTCAGGAACTTTCATTAAATTGGTTACTAGGTACCCTAATTTGGCACTGTGTGCTGGATTACTTTAAAAATGCAGGCTTATTACTGAAAACAACTTCCAGGGTTTGGCATCTATGAGAAAGAGAAAAATTGGCATTACAGGTAAATTAGAGCAGTTCCCTGTAGCTTCAGAGTGGAGTGAAAAGGTACAGGTAACCAAAGCACTTCATGATGACTGGCTGCAGGATTACTTTGTGACTGGGGTTAATATTTAATGAAGCAAAATTCAAGTCTTTAGATAGTACTTTTGCTTGTGATAGTTCACTGATGTATGATGCACAAGCTTGAAATCGTCCAATAGTATGTGCAAAACTTATTTATATTTCCACCAAACACTTGCTTCCATAGCCAATGGATCAAGGTTTTACTTAAATGCAATGAACCTTTTGAACACAGACCCTTAAAATAGAAATGCAAAACATGTAAAAAGAAGTTTAAAAGGTAGATTTTCCTGGGCCTCCAGCTTTTACTACCTGGGCCAGAGGTTGGGAACCTTTACATGTTGGAAAGCCGCATTCAAGAAACTTCAATTGGATTATACTTCAAAATGTACATTGTTTTGTAAAAATCTTACTATGTACTGACCTCAAAAAAAAAAAAAATTCTAAAGTTAAATAACCTTTTAATGACTTTGTTGTGACTGCTTTTTGTTGGAAAATATTTGAATATTTGGTTGCAACATAGAAGTTGCAGTTTCAGCTGATCTTCTGGATGGGTATCAGTCATCTGTGACTTTAAGGGCTTCTTGATTTGGTGTATGTAGGAGAATGTAGATTCACAGCATTAAGTGGTTGTAAAGGAAAGTGTTTTTAATGTATGTTGTCGAAGGCGTGGGTATTCTATTGTATTTTTCCATATCTCAATTGGATTTTTCTTAGCATCAAATAAGGACTTGAAGTTATCTTTTGAGAGCTCAATTCCATCTGCAGTTCTTTTAGAGCCATAGAATGAAATCACGAGTGCAGCAGGTGTCAAAATAGCCCTTGTGACTTTAATGTTTTTAACTGTGGCAGTCAGTCGGGGAGCATTATTTTGTTTAATCTTCTTTTACTCTTTGGTATTTTAAGTATCATTTTAAGATTAAAATAAAATAATAAACATTAATAAAAACAAAAGGATTTGTTCTGCAGAATTTGGATTCAATCAGAAGGCTGCAGGTTCCCTACCCCTGACCTGGTTAGATAATTTCTGCACATGCCCAGCTCACTTTTCAGATACTTCTCAAGCCCTGTAATAGCAAGTAGCACTGAAAAAATGAAGACATGATGATTGAAGCAGAAAAATAAAAACCTTCCAATTTTTTGGAAAAGCAGATAAAATGGCTGACCTTGTTGACATGGATACCACTTTATGGAAATAATTTTGAGGTTTAAAAGAACCTTTGAAGATATTTGTGCTTTGTGCAAAGAAAGTTGAAAAATTTTGTTATTTTGGGTGTTCAATCATTGCAAAAGTAAAATTGAAATGCAAGCAAAGCATTTGTTAACAAACAAGAAAACATAGGAACCACCTGTGCATGAATTCTCATGCTGAACAAGTGCATGATTTAAAAAAAAAAAAAAGTGCTTTTACTTTAGCATTTTATTTGTATATGAACATGAGGTACAACCATATTAAAAGTAATTGGGCATATTAAATCCATTGTGCTTTCTACAGGAAAAATCTTAGCTGTAGCTTTAAAATTTTGAGTTCCTAATTCCTAAAAATTAAAATTTCCTTCTGCTGTGAAGGCTTCGCTACAGTGCACCATTTAAAAAAATGTCAATTAGCATACAATATTTTTTCAGATGTATAAATGTTTTCTGTTATCATATGACTAGGACATTTTTTCAGGCCTCTGCCTGATTTTAAATGGAATGGGCCTATGTAGTATGTAAAAAGAAAAAAATTATTACTTGCAATTTTTTTTGTATAATTTGAGTGTTCAATATAAATACTTTGCACAGTTTTCAGTACTATATGTGCAGTAGTTGTATCTTGATGTGTATTACAAATTTATTCCTGACATTTGTATGCATGTGAAAGATTTTTCATAATTTTTATGGATATACTGGCATAGGGGTTACTATTTTTGTTTTAATATTATAGCCAGATCGTCAATCCCTAATGTTTAGTGCAACATGGCCAAAAGAAGTCCAGAGACTAGCTGAAGATTTTCTAAATGACTATATCCAGGTTAATATTGGAGCCCTACAGTTATCAGCAAATCATAATATTGTCCAAATTGTTGATGTTGTTGAAGAGACTGAAAAAGATTTAAAGTAAGTTACCACTTTTCAGCCACATTTTTAGTAATGTCTATGAATTATCATTTTTTATGTGATGCATTGATAAGTTCTACTGCAGTTAACCATTTGCTGAATGTATCAAAAACATAGTTTCGTAGCTGTGAACTATTGCCCCCCACCCCCACCCACATTTCCTATTTTTGTCATCAAAATAGGAAATGTGGTCTGGGGCTCACGTGAAGTTGAATAAACTAACCAGGCAATTTTTAGTTCTGTTCATGAGGCATGAAATAGTTAGTGGTTGTAAAACTTATAAGGATGTTTTGTAGCTGAATGTCAGTGCTGAGGTAAACCACTTGCCTAACAAACTGCTACACACAGGTGTTGATGTAGCAAAGTTGATCAACACTCTTCCAAAGGGAAATGCAAAAGTTAAAGAATTTAAGACTACATTGAAAAGAGCATATTTGTCTTGTGCACAATATATGCTTAAATTGCCTTTGGGGAATTCTGTTTATTAACTTAAATGGTATCAATCCATCCCTTAGGGGAAATACAACTTTCTGTGCATTAATGAAATTAGCTGATTTTCTGCCTACTGTTTTATCTGAAGATGATAAACTCAATCTTGATCAAGAAGTGAGAAACTACCAGGTTGATGAATCACTTGCAGTTTTAAAAGATTGCCCAATTTTGGATTATTGGGATTCCATTTGGGGGGGGGTGTTATCCTGTCCTTACCAAGATGATGCAGTCTCTGCTAACTTGCTTTCATGGGCCCTTAGTAGAGAGTGCTTTCAGTTTAATGGGGGATATAATAACAGAAACTAGAACTTCTTTGAATAGTGCAAGTTTGGATTCCATGTTGTAGACTGTGAAGTATTATGTTATCTTTAAATGCTACAAGCTTGGAAGTATTTGGTTCAAAAGACCCTACCAGAGGCCCACTTCAAAAGGAGTTTGCTCAAAATATTGTTAATAGTTGGAGTTTGTATAAAAATCTTGAAGAGGAAAATCAGCAGCAAATTCGTGATGATCCAAGTGAACTAGCAAGTGTGCAAAAAAAAAAAAAAAAAAAAAAAAGATCAAACCTTCCTCCAATATCCCAAACCAGTGTTGCTGTGCCTCAAACCACTAACAAGAAAGACTTAGACAGGGTTCCCACTCAACCTGGAAAACAGGGAAAACCTGGAATTCTCAGGGAATTTGAAAATGGTTCCAAAAATCAGGGAAAACTCAGGAAAATTACCCTTTTTAGTAAAAATCAGGGAAAATTACCCTTTTTTGTAAAAATCAGGGAAAATAATTTTTTGTAAAAATCAATGGATACTTTATTTTGCCAAAAAAAACTTATTTTTTCAAGATTTCAAACTTTTGCTTGCAATTACTACCTGCCTAGAATTCAGTAGATCTTACTTTCAGTTATATTAAGTGTTTCCTTTATTCTCTAAAAAATGCAAAATTGAATTTTTAAAATTGGCAGTTATTAAGCTTTTGTTCAATTTCTGTAGACAGTTGTTATAACATGGAACAATTAGGCACAATAGCTGCTGCTTGAAGAAACACTTCACAAGAGAACTACCTAAATGATGGATCAAAGTCCTTTGTTGGTTCTCTTGAAACATGTTTCTTTGAACAGAGCCATTCCATCATTAAGTTTATCTACATTGTGCTATAGAAAAACTGAAACTTTTCAACTCACAGATTTTTTTCTTACATATATATGACCTGTTTCTATGGGACTGTATTTACAAATTCCCTGTGGGTGGTATTCACAAAAGTTCACGGAACTTTGGTACAGAAAATAATGTGCACGGTTAGTTGTTATTAATGAAAAGCAGATAATTTTATAAAGACAAATTACTTAAAGAATTTACAAGTGTGTGCTTTGCAACATGCCACTCTGGAAAATTTTTAAAAACCACCTGCAGAACCTGGAAAAGTCAGGGAATTTTTTTATTACTTTTGAGTGGGAACCCTGTTAGATGACTTGAACCCTCCTCAATGTTCTAAAACATTTCTGAAAAGAAAGGCAGAGCCAGTAGGTTACCAGAAATCACAAGTGAAAATAATGAAATTTTTCAAAAAGTGACTGGTATGTATAATTTTAAGAGTTTATTTTATTTGTTTGCTGATAGTTATTGGGTACTCCTCTCTCTCCAAATATTAAATATATGTGTGCATAAATTTTTTTTAAGTTGTGCTGAATTTTTATAACATGTGTACTTCATGTACCTAGTTCTGTAAAATACCTTTCAGGAATTTGTCTCCACTTGCAATCACCCCTGATCAATCATAAGATCTACACATGTGTGATATCAATGATACAGATATAGAATAGCTGAAAAAATATGTAAATAAAGATATAGGCATCACCAAAGACTGTGACCGATAGAGCGGCGGGGGGGGGGATTTGTCGATAATACAGCGATAAACCAGTATTGTGGTGCATAGAAATAAAAGAGCAAGGACTTGAATATTGTCGATATATTATTTGAGTCAACATAGAGACAGCCAGGCACTAGCTTAGTAGAGTGCTTATGAGAATTTACTATCATTGAAGATGAAAATAAAAACTAGAAAAGTTTGAAGCAAGGTGTTTTTTAAAAACACTTTGTTATGAATTCAATAATTTTATATTGTAAATAGTTATGTGCTCCAGTTTAAAATTTATGTAAGTTATATAAATTACAGTGAGCAATTCTGTCGTGCTATATTCACTTGTCGCACATTCTAATTTTGCACCCAGTTAAAAAGTTAACCCTCCCCCCAATCCTGTCTGAAATTGGTCATTACTGAATTCACCTGGTTCAGTTTCCCCGTCGTTGTTTTAAGTTGTGCTGTTGTCTATTGCAAAGCTTTTCTATTTATTCATTTCATTGAACAATGCTGCTGTTCCACCTGCATATAACATTCCACTTTGCATGTGGAATAAGGTTAAAATGGTCAGTTCAAAATATTTATTGCCTGAGTTGTAGGCAGCTGCTACAGATCCTGAAAATAAAATGACTATCAGTTTTGTGCTTGAAGTACAATTGTCATATGTCGAGGACTGAAAAATGTTTTAGATCTATACTTGCGTTATTAGTGCAAACCAATCCCACATTATTGCAAACTATTAAATGTACAAATAATATTTAAAGCATTTTTTGTGTGATGTATACTGCTAATTTACATATCCAACACTCCTCCACATTGTTGCCATGTGACCGTAACTGGTCCACAGTATAAAATGTGACTCAAAAGTTTCCCCAACAGTCAAACGCACTTGCACATCGGTAGGTGAAAGATGGCAAGTGATACTGCATTTATTCGACACACCATTCGGCACGCATTTCATCCTGGAAAAAAATCTGCAAAAGCATGTGCATTGATCTGTTTTGTTCTGCAGGAGAATTGTTTCAAAAAGCACGTGAGAATTTTGGTTTAGATGGTTTAAAGCAGGTGATTTTGATGTTGGCGATGAAGAACGTAGCTGCGCCATGCAGAAGGTTGCACATGAGGAACTGCAAGCATTGCTGGATGGAGATTAGTCTCAAATGCAAAAAGAACTAGCTGAACAACTGGGGGTAACTTGACAAACCATTTACAATCGTTTATGTGCAATGGGAAAGATTCAAAAGGAAGAAAAATGAGAGCCACATGGCCTGAGCCAGACGAACAAGGATGAGTGTGTCATGAAGTGTTTGAATCTGTTGAATAAAACAAGTCTTTCCTGTGGAAAATTGTTACGGGTGATGAAAAGTGGATATGCTACGACAATCCCAAACACAAAAACTCTGGGTAAACCCCGGTGAAGCGACGGCTGACACCGAAAGGCAATATTCACTCAAAGAAAGATCTGCTGGGATATAAAGGATGTGCTCTATTATGAACTGTTGGAATAGGGTCAAACTTTTAATGCTGATCCCTACAAGCAACAATTGCTGCGATTGAACCAGGAAATTTGTCAGAAACTTCGCAGGCAAACTATTGCGTCACTTGAAATTACTGCATGACAACGCTAGGCCGCATGTTGCAAAATTGGTCAAGGAAACATTGACGTTTGGCTGATAAGTTTTGGAGCACCCAGCGTATAGTCCCGACATATAGCCACTTCAGACTTTTATTTGTTCTGATCAGTGCTACATGGTTTGTCTGCTGTACGGTTCCGGACATGTGATGAAGTACAAAAATGGGTTGATGACTTTGTGTCGCACGGCGAAGTATTCTTCATGGCTGGATTAAGTCAGCTGCCCAAGATATGGCAGAAGGTGATAGATAATGACACATATTTTGATTCGTAAAGGTATTGTTGTTTTCTCTCAAATCACATGTTGCATTGTCTTTAAAACTCTTTAAAACTTATTTGTACACCTAATATTAGCGCAAACTAATCACTCCCTGTTAACATTATCTCTAACTTCTTAATGTACTCAAAATATTGTGATATTTCTTTATACGAGGGGTCATAACAAAGTTCTGCGCACGTCATGTCCAGGTCAGACTCTGCAACGCAGTGATGTCAGAACAATGAGCAATCGTTTGCTGTGTGGACGTGGGTGGGTTTGGAAGTGGAAGCGTGGAGCTCCTCAGGTCGATTCACAGCATTAGATCAGCACTCGTACGTAAAAATAAAAACTGCTGTTGACTCCGATGCAGTTCCGCACTGCTTTTCATGAAGTTGGTGGGGAAGGAACTCTTGATCACTCTTTCGGGAGAGCCAAAGCAGCATCGAAGATGATCACCGCGCAGACCAACCTCAAACAGTGACAGACAAAACATGTCTCCATATTTGCAATGCTTCTCTAAAAGAATCGTCGTTTGACAGTCTAGGAGATTGCTCATCAGGCAAATTTGCCCGCCATGTCTGTTCCCCGGAATTTGACTGACTCGCTGGGGAAAAGTAAAATTGCTGTACACTGGGTGCCCCATCAACTCTGCCTTGAGCAGAAGGCAGCCAGAGTGAGCATCGCACAGGATCACCTTCACAGGTTCAGAAGGGAGGGCAGCACCTTCCTGAACAGAATTGTTGCAATTGATTAGACTTGGACCTGTGATTTTGAGCCAGAACTGAAGTCACAATCAGCGGAATGGAGGCATCCAAGTTCCCCACACCCCTCAAAGTGTTGTCGACTACAATCCAAAGGGAAGCAGATTATTTTTGCATACGATGCCCAGGCTGTTGTGGTCTCTGATCGAGTGGCAGTAGGGCAAAATGTCAACACTCAATATTATAGTGGCTTTCCGAGGACAAGGTCGAGACTGAAAATTCTCTCAACTTGTTGGAAGCGGGAGTGATCTTGCTGCATGACAACACACCATGTCATGTTGCAGCATCGGTACGATGACTTTTGTCTAAATATGGCTGGGAAACTATCTCCCCCCCCCCCCATACGGCCCTGATCTCCGTCCATCCGACTTTGATCTATTCCCAAAGTTAAAAAACTGGTTCTGTGGCATCCGCTACGAATCACTGGACGAGATCAGGAGTGTATGTGACCCGAGTAATGCGACAGCTGAACAAAGATGGCATACTACGGGGCATCCAGGACCGACCTCACCGCTGGCAAGCTGTTATTAGCAGTGGAGGGGAGTATGTTTAAGGGCTATGAGGTAAATTTTCTCCATTACTTCACAATTTTTTCAAAAATGGACAGTGTGCAGAACTTTTGTTAGGACCCCTGTAGTCAACAGTTAAGTGTTCAGATTCCTTTCCAGGAATAACTTTCTTGCTGGAATCAAATTGCCTCAAAACGATTTTTGGTTAATTAGAAAAGTAACTTCCATTGTAAGAAGACTGAAACATAAGGTATTTACGGAACTACAATTACTATTATGGGGAGCAGTGGTTCAAATACCACAGAATTCTACTATAAATGGCTAATGCAATTGTTTTTTTTCTTATGGATAATTGCAGCCATGACAGATTTCCTTTGCTCCTGCTTACATTTTTCTCTTATTCCAGTCTACACGCACCTTTCCATATTTACATTTCACGCTGTGAGTTACTGGCTTGATATGTGCATTGGGGGGGGGGGGTGGCATTGTAACTGATGGGCTGTTCTAAAGCTAAAGATTCACAAAATACATCAGCATTAAGGGTTTATAAAACATTCCAAAATTTCTGTCATTATTTTGATTCTAGACAGCATTGCAGTGTATGTCACCTAATACATAGCTGTGACAATGTAGTTACATTCTGAGTTGTTACGGAATATTTTTTAGTGGCTATTAATAAGTAGAAGCATAGTAAATATGTTCTATCAGACATATTAAACTGCATCAAAATATGGCTCTTGAGGATAATTAACACAGCAATTAGGCATTGCTAAATTGACTGTAATGACTGTTTCACACGTGAATACAATCGCATCAGAAAACTTGAAAATTTCATCGCCGTGGAGCGGGAATATGAAAATTTCAAGTTTTCTGATGCGATTTGTATTCACGTGCAAAACAGTCAATTTAGCGATGCCTAATTGCTGTGTTAATTATCATGACGTATTTGCCACGTATTATGAGAAGAATATTTCTTCCACTCTGTAAAGACTCTTGGGGTTTTTGCCATGTGACTGTTGTAATTTGGTTTGTACATACTTTATTAATTAAGCCTGTCTTAAATGTATTTTATTTCCCTAGATTAAGAAGTCTCCTCCAAGAGATTATGGGAGAGAAAGAAAATAAGGTAGGTAAAACGATTGTTTCTAATGTATACTACTTAAAGTAACTTTATTATCACATGTTTCTGGCATTCTGAAGACTTAAAGCTGATTTGCAAGAGTGTAAGAAAGTTGTATTATAGCCTCAATCAGCTAAGCATGATATGTGAAAAATTGGGGATGAAACTAAAAAGGTATGTGTATGTCAGTGATGAAGCTTCAGCTGTGTGCCGAGCTCACTGTAAACAGACGTTTGATACATCAACAGTAAATAAAATATAGTTCTATCGGTTAAATGTGTAACTGGCAGCTGGTCTTTCTTTGAGAAGCTAACCTCTTAATCTCAGAGAACAGCCTAATGGTATGTACAGGGCTCGTACTTGGTTCCTAACCTGAAACAAAGTCCACTTTTTTTTAGTCCTAAGTTTCTCTTATCGGTTGTGTGATTTTGGGAACACATTCAGTGTTGCTTTTGTCATTTGGCAGCTACTCCACCCAGTCTGTGTTCACCTGATCATATTGATTGGGTTTGAAGTAAAGGTCACTTTCATTTTTTTGCTGGACTCAAGTTTCTATAAAGATAACTGGTATGAAGGTCTCCCAAAGTTCCTTCCACAATGATCTGTCTTGTGCCATCTCCCTCATGTTACTCCCACATGCTTTCAAATTCCATCCACCTATCTCCCATGTGGTCGTCTTCTGGGTGTTTTCCTGTTCCGTTCATTCTGGCAATAATTCCAGCCCATTGCCATTTCAGGGATTTTACTCGTATCACGATGTCTTCCCCTAGTTATTTTCCTTATCCGTAAGTTCCTCTTCTTATCTCTCCTGGTTACACCAAGCATGCACATCTCCACGCTTCTTTCAGTTATCTATCTGCAGTCTTTTTTACTTTAAGGTCCACGTCTCTGCACCATGCGTAAGCACTAGAAAGATGCGTTGATCATTTATGTTTTAAGTCACTAGGGGCTGCTGCTCCTCTAGGCTCACTACACTTGTTTCCAGAGTAGCGCTCAGGCCCTGCAGTCCGATCTTCAAGTACATCACATGAAATAAAAACTGGAAAATTCATATAAATTTAAATTTTTATTGCTTGTCTAGGCAAATAAGTATGGGAAAATTGATAGAAACATAGATTCCAAGATGGCGGCTTCTTTATAGTTTTTGTTTTGCTTCTGATGAACTCCCTGTTAGATTTTTGCAGAACTTTTATCAATTTCCTTCTATTTTTATTGAAGGACTTTGCTCTGCCGCCATTCCGAAGTTTGTTTTTTTACTGGCGTTTTTTTTGGAAGGGCGGACTTATGTCATTTGAACTTATACATCAGAATTTTCGACTGATGTGTTCTGTCTCTTTTCGGTGATGCCATCGGACAAAATGAAAATGTTCTCCCAATTGTTCAATACTTTTTGCGCTGTATCGATTCTAAGATAGCGGCTTGTTTACATTTTTTGTTTCACTCCCAGTGAACTCCCTGTTAGATTTTTGCAGAACTTTTTTCAGTTTTCTTCTATTTTTATTGAAGGACGTTGCTCCGCCGCCATCCCAAAGTTTCAAAGTTTTTTACTGTAGTTATTTTTTGGAAGTGTGGACTTTTTCCATTTGAACTTGTAGCACTTACTAAATTTACCACCAAAAAGAACAAAAGCGGTCCAAAAAGTATTTCAGACTTTAAGACCTACCAGCATGCCAATTTTTAGATCTCTAGGTTATTTAGAAGTGGTCTAACAATTCGCGAAAAGTTCAAGCAGACAATGTTCTAAAGCCACCATTTTTTTTTTTTTATTTATGGTTTCGTACTGTTCTAAGTATACAGACTTTCAGACCCTATCAGCATGCCAATTTTCAGATCTCTAGGTCATTTAGAAGTGGTCGAACAATTCGCGGATGAACACACTCGCATTTTCCCTCTTTGATTTTCATATACGAAGCAAAAGCCAATATTTACATAGGTATTCACGTATACAGGCAGAAAATGCCGAACTTTAATGAAAGCGGCCCTACTTCATTAAGCATTGCATCATTACCAGTTTGATATTGTTGCCTGTTCTTTCACCCAATGAGAAGTGTTAAAAAGAGCTTCACCATGGCAGGTCACAGGACCAGGTTTTTTCATTGCTGTTTATAGAAAACTATTACAACCATTTTTGCCTACACCATTACGCTTCATTACCTCCATCGATTACATTCCTTCAATTACTCAACCTCTTCGTAATATTTGCTGGAAATTTTTATTGGATTTCGGCACTCGCTCCTATCCTGCGACTAGTCAGAAAGGACAGGACCCCGACGGATGTTTCACAAAGATGGGGTGTCTATTGTATTCCATTAAAAGACAATTTTGAAACTACTCAATCTGCCTATATAGGATCGACCGGACGGAATTTGTCTTGCAGGGTAAAGGAACATAAATATAATATCCAGGCAGGAGGTACCAACACAGCACTCGCTAACAAAGTAACAGAAGGAATTTTATATCCGGACTGGGAAAATCTTAAAATTCTGGTTACCCCTAAAAAATCGTAATGCGCTGCATCTTACCAAAAGCATGTTCATTTATCACTCGCAAAGTGTTTGTTGTAATGACTATGCCTTATGAGCTCCCCAATGCTTATAAAGTATTAACTCTAATCCTAGGTGCTTTGAATTACCCGTAACTGTGGGATAATGTGCCAGAAAGGAATGTCTTTCTTCTTTGCATATATATGTACAACAGACTTTGACTGCGTTTCATGTATATATATTATGCGGATCTTGCCAATTTTGTCACTCCATCTGATGGGCAGTGCGATGGCCTGAAAGTACTAGTGTCTTTTAATCTGTTTTTAAATATCATAGGGTTATATTAAATTGATGTCTCATGCTATGAGTTATTTGATTTAAGCTAAACCAAGTTTTATTCTTTCAATTATCTGCACAAAGACGGCTTTTACTCAAGGGAGTTTATCTGTGGTTATCGTGATGGCATACAGCTTGTTCGTTTCTTTCCTTTGTGTTTTTAAAAAATGCTTAAAAATCAGAAAATGACTTTTTCTTAAAAAAATTTTTTGTAAAAAAGGGATGATATAAGTTTATGCTGTAAAAATTGCAATGTGTTATGATTTATAGTTTGCCATATATCCAGGTTTTTTTTTTAATGGATCCATCATCGGGAAATAGAGAATTTTGTGAAATTTAATTTCTCGTAAACTAAATCGAAATTTTAAAAAGGGGGCGACGAGGTGCAAAAATTCGGTCATGGCACTACATGCCAACAAAGTTTCGTGGTTCTGTTGCTGTTAGTGTGTCCGGAACACGGCCTGATATCGCATTTTTTTGCTTACCTTAACTTTGAAATACAATAGCTCTTGAAGTATCGCCAGAGTCGAAAAATGGTTTATTTCAGCGTTTCTCCAAACAATTCTCTACAAACGATGTAAATTTCGTATTTTTGTGTTCAATATGTTTTGCGCTGCGAGCTAGGAAAGCAAGAGTGTCGCGAAATTTCTAAAGCAGCAGCAGTGGCAGTTACTTTTTTTAGAATAGAGAGAGAATGGCATATTGCTCTTAAAAATTGTATGATTTCTTCCAAAAGCTCTCCATCAAAGTTTTATACGCCAATTAATTTCTTCATCAATGTGACCCTCTCTTGATTTCTGCTGTCCAAGGTAAATTTAGGTATTGGTTATCTCCAGCTTTTTGCCATCAATCGATAAATCTTAGTTTCTTGTAAAAGCATTGAACATCACTTTTGTCTTCTGAAAGTTTATTTTTAATCCCACATCTTTACTCTTGTTGGCAAGTTCCTGAATCATACTCTGCAGCTCTGAAGAGGTAGCTGCAAAAATGACTCATCAGCAATACGAAGGTGACTTAAATTATCTCCATTAATCTTTATCCCCTTGTTTTCCCAGTTCAACAATTGAAAGGCATTTTGCAATGTGGCTTTGAAAAGTTGGGGAGAAATAGTGTCACCTTGTGTTACTCCCTTTCCAATTTTTATTGGTGCTGTATTCTCAACTAGCCGAACTTTTGCACTTGCATTTCACAGATGTTATTGATAATAATAATGTATGCATCTTTCATACTGCAGGATTTCAAAGCCATTGTAACTGCTGATGGTTTCATGAAATCAAAGGCCTTTTCATAATTAATAAATGCCATGCATAATGAGTTCATATTCCCTCTTTCAATTAGTTCTCTCAGTACATTGATATGATCTATGGTGCTGTAGCCAATCCTGAATACAGCTTGGTCTCTCTGTTGAGCCATGTCCAGTGTTATCTTCAAGCGATGTGAAAAAACCTTATTGAAGATTTTATAAATCACTGATAGGAGGCTTGATGGGCCTGTAGTTCCTGAATTCCTCAATGTCACTTTTTTTTATGTAGCAGGATCATTGTAGCATTCCAAATTTCAGGAATCTTCCCTTCATTAGTGAAGTCATTTTTTACGCTTTCCAACCGTAGGTTGAAGCGTATATGCTCCAGCTTTGTCTGTCCGCACGATAACTGGCGTAAAAATGGGTCTATTTCGATGAAATTTTAGTATGTGGTAAAGGATCACCCGGGGACGAACCCTATTGAAAATGGGACAAATGGGGTCAAAGGTCACGGCGTAGGAGCGGGATCATTCCATTACCCTTATGAGTCATAACTTGCGTAAATATGGTTCGATTTCAATGAAAGTTTACTATTTGATAGACCACCTAGGGACGAACCCTATTGAAAATGGGACAAATGGGGTCAAGGGTCACGACGTAGAAACGATCATTCCATTACCCTTATGCGTCATAACTTGCGTAAATATGGTTAGATTTCAATGAAAGTTTACTATGTGGTAGGAGACCGCCTGGGGACAAACCCTATTCAAAATGGGTGAAGTGGGATCAAAGGTCAGGGCATAAAATCAGGATGCATTCCATTGCCCTTATGCGTCATAACTTGCGTAAAAATGGTTCGATTTCGATGAAATTTCAGTATGTAGTAGGGGACCACTGGGAACGAACCCTATTGAAAATGGACGAAATGTGGTCAAAGGTCAGGACATAGGATTGCGATCCATTCCATTGTCCTTATCCCATATTATTAAGGTGGACGTAAAGTAATTTTGCTTCCTATACTTCCAATGGAAAAACTTTTGTACACATTTCCTTCACAATTAATGTGTTCCCAAGGATGAGAATTTGAACATCGATTAAAATAACTTCATATTATAACTTGGAAAACTTAATATTTTCTGAAACATAACCATAATTATATTAAAAATCAATAACTTTTCCTTTGGTGGTGTTGAAACCAGAGAAAAGATGGCACGACCTGTACTTTGATGACGTCAGTGGACAAAAAAATGTTGGATTGCATAATTACGGTTATGGTTTAGAAAATATTAAGTATTCCAAGTTATGAAATGAAGCTATTTTATTCTATGTTAAAATTTTCATCCTTGTGAACGCATTAATTGTCCAGAAAAAAGATGGTGCGACCTGTATTTCATAATTATGGTTATGTTTTAGAAAATATTAAGTATTGCAAGTTATAAAATGAAGATATTTTAATCGATGTTCAAATTTTCATCCTTGGGAACGCATTAATTGTGAAGAAAATGTGTACAAAAGTTTTTCTGTTGGAAGTATAGGAAGCAAAGTTACTTGACGTCCACCTTAAAGTAGCAATTCTTGTATGTATGTACATTTTATTTTGAAAACAGCTCTAAGAATTTTGATGAAAGTTGTTAACCTACAGTTTTCTGGTACTAGAAATCGATTTAGCTTGATCTAGACTTTAGAATTTGTTTAGTGGGTTAAATAACCACCCCGAATTATGTTTTTAGTGATGGCGTTGTTCCATTCACGTTACCAATGCTTAGAAATCTTATGACGTCACAACTCGCGTTTGAGAATGTTGGCACACAGTCATGCCATCTATCTCATTACGTCACGCGTTGTTTGTGAATCCTATTAAGGATTTATGACGTCACACCTTGCTAGCAGATGGTCGCGATTCCCATCTGCCACATTACGTCACGCGTTGTGTGCGTATGTCCGTCAGCACGATAACTCTCGTAACAACCGTTGGATTTCGATGAAATTTTAGTATCTGGTAGGGGATCACCTGGGAAGGAACCCTATTTAAAGTGAACGAAATGGGGTCAAAGGTCAGTTCATAGGAGAGGGATCCATTCCACTGCTGTTATGCGCCATAACTAACGTAAAAAAAGTTCGATTTCGATGAAATTTTAGTATGTGGTAGGGGACCACCTGGCGACAAACCTTACTGGAAATGGGCAAAATGGGGTAAAAGGTTAGAATACAAAAGCGGGATCTATTCCATAGCCCTTATGCAGCATAACTTACGTAAAAATGCTTCGATTGCAACAAAACTTTATCATGTTATTTCGGAGGTATACCAAGCCGGTTCTGTTGAATATCATAGAAATGGGATCAAAGGTCAGGACAGGACACAGGACCGAGATTTATTCCACAGACATTATTCTTATAACTTGGGTGATAACTTGAGTAATGATTTCTGTAATGTTGGAAAGCGTATTATAATCAATGCATTGCATGATTTTACTAACTTGTTATAAACTGACTCAGTTCCCTAATTCCCAACCAAGTTTTGCTTCATTACCAATGATCACTAAATCTTTTCAAGCCTTCTTTCCTTGTACTCCCTTTTAGCCATTTGTTATGCCTTGGTTAGCTGATTAAAACTTTGCTATCATTTGTTCACTCTTAAAAATAAGCTCTCAATCGTAAGCATACAGCAAATACTGATAACAGAACTGTCTTCCTAAACATCTGATTCCAAGTTGCTTCTACTGGTTTATCCATAATGTCATCAGCAATGATAGGAGCAGCCCATATAGCTGTACTGCTTCATGGCTTTTGGTCTTTGTGCTTATGATTGGTTTTAGTAACTTCCTAAAGTTCTTTAACATGTACGGTTTCTTATTCAAGTTACAAAATTTTTTAGAAAGGTGCCTGGGTGCAAATTTATTATTTTGGCATCTTCTGCTGTTCTGAAGCCACAATGGCCATCACTCGACTAATTTTTTTGCTGACTTTTTAAGCCTTGTTCATTGTGTTCAAGTAAACTTTGCATAGAACACTAATTAAGGAGATATGGTAGTTACTACATTCTTCTGTTCTTATAGATTAGCATAATAGCTGGCTTCTGCCAGTTCTTATGAACAAAGCCAGTTTTTCAGGTCATTTTAAGCTTTCTATATAAAGTATTTTAATCTGAGTAAAGTCTCAAGTGTTTTTAATAACTTGTTCATCTTATGATTGGTTTTTAATGCAGTTTCTTGTAAGGTGTGGCTAGCATCAAAATTTTTATTTAGGCAATTTTTACTGTTTTGTAAAGTCCACATAACTTATCTATTGTTTGTAAATTTTTATGCTATAACCTGTACTTAATTTATATTTATAGTACCACTGATTTGAATTTTATTTGTTGCCATTGCTTCTACACTGGTTTCCAAAAGTTAAGGATAGCTTTAAAAAAAAAAAAATTAGAAAAGAAAAGGAGGGGGGAGACAAGGGTAATAAGGGGAAGTACAAACAGAGGACATGGAACTATGCAAATGTCAAAATCATGACACACTACCATATGACAAAAGATAAGACGAAGCAGCACATTGTGGATTGCGAAAGCACTGCCAAAATGCAAAAGGTGGCATTTCTTGTCATCACTTCCTGCTAGAATTTTTTTTTTTTTTTAAATAGTGTCAGAAAGACAGCAAGTGGATATGTTCACATGTGGTCAGATTATCTGTATATTGGAATCCGGCTTACACTTAGAGTAATGTTGCCAGAGCCACTAGTGTGAATTAATCCAGTATATTCAAACTTTTAGGAAGGCACCAAGAAACAAGTAGGTGTTAATCATCAACCTGTGCCATGTCGCCCACAGATTTCAATGGCAGAGGATGATGGTTATGAGGCACTACAGCGAGATGTAACAGGTTGATTTCAATGAGAGCGCTTGCTTTAAAGCTGTCTGCAGCTGGTGCACCAACTGTTTCTAGTTGGACAGCATGCAGACGGCCCAACAAGCAATGACTATAAGTGAGAAGACCTGCAGTTTGCATCCCACTCACTCCACCAGCAAGAAATGCCAGGGTGCTGTGGTGCAGACAAATAAGCCTGGGACAAAAATCAATGAGCCAATGTAGTCAGTCTTCTCTGATGAATCCAGCTTGTCTTGAAAGTAACAGCCGTCATGCTTTAATCTGGGGAGAACCTGGTACCCGTTATTTTCCCATAAATTAACTTATAGAGGTTGTGGTGGATTTGTCTGGGGTGGCATTATATCCACTGGTGTGCACAGCTCCATATCTATTCTAGTTTAACTAGAGTAGGTTGGAAATGCAGAGACAAAATCTTGAATCTGTTTTGTAAGGCTTTTTCGGGGTGCTGTTGGCCCCGGTTTCCTGTTCATGGGTGATAATGCAAGATCCCATGGAGATGCTGTTGTCAATGATTATCTGGAAAATGAAGATATTCCTCACATGCCATGGCCAGTACATTCCCCGGACCTCAACCCAATAGAGCATGTGTGGGATGCATTGGGGAGATTCATTGCAGGTTGTGGCGCAGTGGTCTAAGCGATGGCCTCTGATCATTTGTCCGAAAGGGGTCCGGGTTCGAATCCCGGTCAGGCATGGATGCTGTGTTTGTCTTACGGCACTGGCTCTCTCCCTTCCCTGGAACCAGTGACCCTAAATTAGGGACGGGCGACTGCTTATAGCCCATTGAGTTGCTAACGGTGGTCGTTAAACCTCCAATCAAAAAAAAAAAAAAAAAAAAAAAAAAAAAAATATTGCAGGTTGTAACCTCCTTGTAGAACTCTCAAGGAACTCAGATCTGCTCTTGTTCAGCAATGGGATTATCTGCTGCAGAGTGTTCTTGTTTCCCTTGTCAACAGCATGATACATCAGTGTGACATTTGCATTGCTGTAAGATGTCACCATACGCCTTACCAGACCATTGTACAAAATCAGAAATGCCTCCAGAAAATTCCTGCTGTTTTTATCCTTTTGGACTATTGGTATGCTTTTCTGGTTCATCATTTTTTATCTGATCTATACTGTGCATTTAGTTCCTCACTAAGTAAGATATCTATGCATAGTAAACAGCCTATTTCATTATGCCTTCTCTTTGTTTACGAACTTGAAGCTTCGTAGGCAATGACTTGTTATTCTTGCTAATTGCACTAATCATGCATAATGTAAAATTACTTTTTATCGATGAGTAATGTGAGGAGTAACACTTTGTGGGTTGTACTTATTCCTCATAATTCGATGTAAAGTGTAAAAAGCTTTTTTAGAACAATGCATGAATGACCTTTTCATGCTCTGTTAAATTTAACTAGTATTTATTTCAAATAAAGGCAAGTAATTTAACAGGTTTTAATACAAATTTATGAATTCAACCAATTTTTTTTTTTTTTACTAGCTGTTACTCTTATTTACTAGTAGGCCACTTATTTAAAATTTCAGTTTACACACATATATGTGGCAGGTCATGGAATTCTCTTTTTGAATCATGGTAAAAGTCCAGGATTTTTTTTTCTTCCCCTAAAAGTATGAATTCTGTAAAATTGACAGATTTTCACTCATAATTCCAGGGTGCGCACGCGTGCTTGAAAACCTGGAAAGTCCTGGAAAATCATGATTACGTTTTCAAGGCCTGGAATATCCTGGAAAAACGGTATTTTTTTAATGCTGTCTTGAAAAGCCTTGAAATTTGAAATTAGTGCTTAAAAAAAATGCCCTTTTAGGAAATCGTGTTACTGACTGTTACCCCTTAATTTTTTTAAGTTCCTCTCCTCTGTTCTCAAAGAAACCGCCGGCTACAGTGGTGTTTCGGATGTGCCCAAATCCTAATTTGGCTGGGGGGGGAAGCACTACTTCCAGTGCAATAAAATTGGATGATTAGTAGCAGGTCTGTTAGGGAAGGGGAGCTTGATGCATTCTCTAGCCCTGAGCTTGATGTCCGTCCGACAACTACTGAGAACAACAGAAGGGGAAAGAAGAGACATTTAGCATTTGCAAGGCGGTCGCGTGTTTACCAAGTCAGCTGGCATCCACCAGTGAAGAGTATGCCTGAACAACACATTCATCTGCTCCTTGTTTATTGCATTAAGACGCTTGCTTCCGGCCCACCCCTCAAGAGACTTCGGCTACTTATGATAAAAAATAAGAAAACTATCTTTGCGAATTTTTCACAAAAGTGGCTGAAATTTTTACATTTACTATAATTGGATTACAGAAGCTCACTCCCAAAATTCCATTTGAATCGGTTTAAAACTTAAAAAGTTAGCATTGGAAATTTTTATTATGTGTGCCTCTTTAGACAGTGAGCCTTGAGCAGAAAGTGTGTTACCATAGCAACGGTTGATTGACAGCTGGGAGCGCTGATCCGAAGCCCTTGGTTGGGAAGAAAGCAAACACCTGTTTATCACTTCCACGGCTCAAAAGGACTAAGATATTTTCAGAAATCCATTTTCCGGAATTTTGAAAATAACACAGTAAAATTTTTACAGTGGTTAAAATACATCACAATAAAGTTCTAGTGCAAATTTCGCCGAATTCCGTTTGGAACTTTAGCAGATGCAAAAAAAAAAAAAAAAAATCTTCCGTTGCAAAATCATATTCAAAAAAAAGAAACGGCAATTATAAATTACGGGAAAAGCAAGCAAATTATTTTTTTTAGATGCCATGGTTTATTTAAACAGAGTGATCCTTAAATTTTGTTTCTGTGATGATATGGACTCTATTTTAATTACAAACATACATTTTTATTCAGATGTCTGAGCTACTGTTTTAATAAAAAAATCTATAATTAAAAAGTTTTCTAATGGATTTAGGCGAAATTCAGCAGATAAACGTATTTTAGTAAATTGCAATGTTATGACGTAAATTTGGTCATTTTGTCGAAAATTGGGCAGCATTTTTTTTTTTTTTACGTTTTCTCCTATAGTTAGGGTGAAGGAGGAAGACACTTCAGTGAGCTGCAGGTGGTGATTTATGGCTGTGTGCCAAATGAAAAGAAGCCGTTCCATCAGGACATTCCAGAGGTTGAGTGTGCGTGGACGCGTGCTCCTGCTGTTTGAACTTAATCGGAATGTTTTCGGGAGGGGGAGAAATATCCGTTTCAGCTTTACAGCTTTCAGGCTCCTTTTTTTTTTTCTTGGTAATAAATAAAAACCATAGTTGCTGCATTCACCATTGATCCATATTCGCATTTCTTGAATATAAACAGCAGACAATCGGAAACATGGGTTGGGTGGGTCTTGATGTTCTTCATTTGTATCTGCTGAATTTTGTTCTGTGGGAATACGGAATGAGTTATACTGTGAATACATACAAAACTACATATTTTTGAGCTGAAAAAATATGTCTACTTGTACACAGTAGCTAACGTGTGAACTCAGACGAAGACAATCAGACATATGGACGTCTGATTCCATAAAAAAATCAACCCATTTTATTATACAAGACAGGTAAAAAAGAAATAACATTACATGTTTTTAAACATTATAAAGGAAAGCGGATTTTTGAAACATCATGACTTGATGATATTAATTTCTGAAAGTTTTTTTTTTTTTTTCGATTTTAATTTCTGAAATTTTTTTTTTTTTTTTTTTTTCAATTACAATACACTGTTGTAACATGATACCTGTGTGTTGTATCCCTTAGTTGTATGGCAGATTTTCAGTTGGGCGATATCCGCGATCGTAAGTGGTAGTTACATTGCTATTGTTGATGATGACAAGATAAATACTGGAGGAATGTTGCATAAAGTAAAAAAAAAATCGCCCCCTCCTCCCCTTCGAACTTTTATGCGGTTATCATAGCTGATCAACCATTTCATTCCATGAACATCAGCACATTTCAATCATTTGACCATTGGGGGTCTGACGGAATTCAGCAGTGCTTAAGCGCCTAGCGCAACGAGAACATGCTAATTATGGACAGTTCTATTCCCTTCCCCCTATCATCCCTAATAATTGAGAGCGCATACTGTAGTTTCAAATATTCTGTGTATGAGCTAGTTTTCACGCTGTTCGTTATGTTTTTATTTTAGAAATTACTAACCCTTTCGAACTGTAGGTTGCAGAAACGTTTATGCTTTGGTTTTTTCCATTTGTCCGTACGATAATTCACGTAAAAGGGGTTGGATTTTGGCGAAATTTTAGTATGCTGTTAGGTACAACCTAGGAACCTACCCTGTTGAAAATGGTCGAAATTAAATTCAAAGGCATAGATATAAGAGCAGTATTCATTCTCCAAGCTTGAAGCCCTATGTCCACTCTCCAGCTGGGTAAGTATGAAAGATTTGAGACTTGGAGGAGGAGACCCAGTACAAAGTTTTGCTTCCCTCAGGCACTAAGTGTTTGTTAACATTTCCTTTCCTCAGGTTTGGAGCCCAGCTGTAAGAGGTGATGCTTTGTAACAGACTTTTAGCACAACACTCTGTCTACTGATTGGCATACTCCCGAATCATTTCTTGAGGTGCATAGTGATTCCGTGGCTTATGCTTTTTGATTTAACATAACTGTACTACAATTGGATGAAATTTTCCTCAAGTCTGGAACATATTCTGTCTAGTAATTAAGATTTTCATTGCCTTCAAAAGTCACATCCCAATATGCATTAACCAGTGGCAGTCATTGGGAATGTTAAAAGAAAAAAAAAATCATTCCCATGTATGGATTGGAAACACTTTTTATCAGAGCTAGAATCCACCTGTGGGCATAACAGGCACATGCCCCATTTCAAAAAAAAAGGGGGGGGGTGAGTAAATAGATAAGTGCTTTGCTTTGTCTCACGTTTCTTGTTTTCAGACATCACACTTTTTCACTTATGGATTTGCAACTCCACATTTTGTCTTACATTGGCCCGAACTTTTCAGTGATCCACACAGCAGTACTTCAGAACTGCTGTTTGTGATGTACTCTGACAGGCAAGCACCCCATCTCCCCCTTATGGGTCCTCCATGTTTTACCACCGTGTTTTTGGAGGAAATAAATCTCAGAGATTTTTTTACCAGTCCTCTGTTAGACGTGCGCCCTCCCCATTCTTAAATTCTGAATCTGCCCTCACTTTATTTTATAATAATTTCAGTTGTTATCAATAATAGTCTGATTACATGGAAGATAGTGCAGAATAGTGATGCAGCTAAAATGACTGATTGAATTAATCATTTTCTGATTGAGGGAAAGGATTTTCTGAATAGCCTTGTGGTAATTGCATCATGATTCAATTTAGCATTATTGGGTAATTTGCCAATTAAAAACATTAAAAAGAAATGTAATGGGTAAAAAAGCACACTCATCCATTTGCATCTTTCATCATTTTTATTACTTAAAACTGAAATTGCTTTTAAAAACTAATTTGAGCATGATACTGTAAAGCGTAGTAATCATCCTGGAATTTTTTGTATATGGCCTGGAAAAGGCCTGGAAAGTCCTTGAATTTTTTTCCCCAAAAATGAGTACGAACCCTGTAATTCACATTTAGGCCAGGCGAAATTATGCAGAAGACTGCCATTAGCTACGTAATTCCCCTTAAATTACTAAAATGGACATTAGTTAGGCAATAAGAATAAAGCATGAAATGACATAAGTGTGCATTTTTTCATATTACATTCTGCAAAGTTAATTGTACCAACCCTCGCCCATTTCTATCTTTCTCATCATAAGCCATGATCCAACGAGAACAATCACATAATTTTGGTGGTTCATTCCATAGAATCGCACCATAAAAAAAAAAAAAGTGGAATCAGTGTTTGTAGCAATAACAAAGTTTATTTCCCTAAAACTACGTGGCTTGGGACTTATGGAAGGGTCGCGTTAATGGAATGCTCAATTGACTTGGTTTCCATCCATGCTATATGGACCCTAGATCCCAAACTTCATGCTTTTCGTACTGATGCAAAACTCACAACCCCATCTCTCTCTTCCACTTCCAAACCCTTTCTCTCTTAAAAAATTCTGAAAATCTCTACTGCCTACATAATTGGATTTCAGAGTTAATCTTCACCTACATTGGGCTACCTGCAAATACCATTAAGCTTGTTTTTTTCTCATTAATGCACCCTTGAGATAATCCCATTGCCAACAATACAAGTAACAATACATTTCAAACATTTGTCTACTAAGCAGACTGTAATGTGATTAATCATGGGTATCTGATAGCAACAACCCTAAAACATGACTATTTCATCCCTTCTGCCCAAAATGGTGTGAACAAAGAAATTCCACAAGGAAACGAACATGCATACATATTTACAAATATTTTTTATTTATGACTTGGGGGTTAACAAATCTTACGTTAATTTTTATGTATTGTGCTAGTTATAACAAGTTTTTTAATTATTGTAAGCAACAAATAAATAAAATGTGAAGTTTGTTCTGCTAATGAAACTGAAATTGCACACACATGACAGCTGTTTCATGTAATTTGAGCATTTTCTGCATTTTGGTAGAGAGGAAACATTGTCATTATTTATATGCTAACTTTTAAGGACCATTACATGGATATGCTCACAGTCACTTATTTTTCCATGCAAGGTTACATAGAAAAGCTGTTCTTGGCATTTAGAACTCATGTTAGGTTAGAAGCATTCTAAAAAGTGTAGGCATAGGTGCAAAAATGTTTCCTGGTGTTTTGTATTGTGTCTAATCTCTGTAATACATATGGTTAATACACTGCCAGGCAATTGCTAAGGCGGATGACAATAGCAACCATAAAATGGAAGGCATGAAAATGTGGAAATTAGCATAAGTGCGGGATACAGTAAGACGTGTTGTGCGTATGCAAATTTTGGATTGCCGAACTTGTTCGTGACGTCATTGCGCTGATAAGAGATATAAAGGATTTGATGCGTATTGACCGTTGTTGTTCAAACGCAAGTTGAAAGGGAAAGAATCAATTGACAAACTTGCAATTTTCAGTATGTCTTCCCGACATCACCTAGAGGATTTTACGCGTGGCCGTATTATTGGCAAGATTGAAGAAAGGCGAAAAATAACAGATGTTGCCAGGGAGTTTGACGTCAGCCACAGTGTTGTTTCAAGGCTTTGGAAATCATTTCAAACAAATGGAGAGTGTAGCAAACGTCACGGGGGAGGTCGTGTTCGCAGTACGACACCTGCAGAAGATCGGTACATAGTGCTATCAACAAAAAGACACCGGCGCAGCACAGCTAGTGAGGGAGCACATCAGTTTATGGCTGCTACTGGCAAGCGGATCTCCCGAAAAACTGTCGCCAGACGTTTGCATGAAGGAGGGCTGTACGCCCGCCGTCCTGCTGTGTGCATCCTATTGTCCAGACGTCACCGTACCGCCCGTTTGCAGTGGTGCCATCAACATCGCAAATGGACTGATAACGACTGGTCTGCTGTCCTCTTCTCAGATGAGAGTAGATACAGTATCGTCTGATTGTCGACGACAACGTATCTGGCGTGATAGTGGTACTGCATATTGTCCAGCAAACATACAGGATAGGGACCGATACCCGACATGTAGTGTCATGGTATGGGCTGGCATCATGATCAATGGCCGTACGTCCCTCTATGTGCTTCCAACTGGGACTATGGCTGGCCAACGATACATTAATGATGTTCTGCTACCTCATGTTCGCATGTTCCGTGGTGCTGTCTGTGATAGATTCATTGTCATGGACGACAACGCAACATGTCATCGAACAGTCTCAGTCCAGGAGTGTCTTGAGAGTGAGGATATTCAACGCCTCGTATGGCCAGCACGTTCTCCAGATCTGAATCCTATTGGAAATGTGTGGGATGCTTTGGGGAGGAGTCTTGCTGGTCGCCAATGCCCTCCAATAAACAAGGACACCCTCATCCGTGCACTGACAGAGGAATGGGATAAATTGCCCCCAACAGCTGCTTGATAATGTTGTGCAAAGCATGACACGACGTGTGGAATCTTGCATCGCCGTCCATGGTGGCCATATCCCGTATTGACATCTTACGCCGGAACGCCTGCGGACGGTAATTGCATTTTTCACATTTACGTATTCTGCACAAAATGGTCTGTTTGTCCCTTGAACACGTTCCAAAGCCTTCTGGATTTCAGAGCACAATAAATTGTCTTTCTTGTAATGTCCTGGCATTATGACATTATTTTATTTCACTTGGCATCCAACCACACTTACTTTTTTATGCCCTTATATAGCCGTTTATGATCCGTCCTTAGCAATTGTCCAGCAGTGTATGTTAGCTTTTTCGTATTTGAATTCCACGTTTCCAGGAGTTGGTGGGAAATGTTTCTGTAAAAGCCTGTAATAAGTTTCCTCTCAATGTGTGAGACATTGGTTTAATTAAATATTTAAATGCCTTTGAATTTTTGCATGGTGATTATGAAGTTAATTTATTCTTTTTTTTTTTTTATTACATAGCTGCAAAATAAGTGTTGTGAGGTTGATACTGTATATGTAGTAAATTTCTTGTACCTTTTGCCTTCGATATGCAAGACGTGACGTGACATATTCCTCTTTCTGCGACTTTTTTCAGACAATAATTTTTGCCGAAACCAAGAGACGTGTTGATGAACTCACCAGATACATGAGAAAGCAAGGGTAAGTACCACAGTTTCTGGAAATGTGTTTTGGATGTAAATTTGAAGTGACAGTTGTATTTACTGTAGTGTTCACTTTGTTATTACTGTGTAATTTGAAGTTTGATAATTTTTTTTTTTCTGACAGATTTCCAGCCTTGTGTATACATGGTGATAAGACACAACAAGAACGTGACTGGGTTTTGAGTGGTAAGCCCTGAAGTTTATTTCTTCATTGTTTGTAAACATCACTTCCTCAGTGTAATAATATTGTGTTAATGAATTCATGAAAAAAAAAATTGAACTCAAAATTGTTTTCCTGGTGCTTTGCATTTTTAACATTTTGTTCTGCTGCCTCATATGAACATTTTTGTAAACATCCTCAGCTCCTCACTTTACAGAAATAATAAAACAAAAAGTTAGAGCTGCTTCAAGAACTGTTAGTGTGGACATGATGCCTAGGTATGAAAGAATGCTTAAATTTCTGCTAAGTATTATATGGATCTAGCTAATGTTGTATACTAGTAGGCCACATGTGCAAGGCACCACAATATACACTGATGAGCCATTACATTACGACCACCTACCTGATACGCTGTAGGACCCCCTTTAGCCCGCAAAACAGTGGCCACTCGGCGAGGCATCTATTTGATGAGGTGGCGATAAGTATCCTGGGCTATCTGGTACCATAATGTTGACGGCAAGTTACCCACTTCCCGTACATTTCGGGGTGGTAGTGATTTAGCACCAACCCGCTTTTCCAAGTCGAACCACAAATGTTCGATTGGGTTCGTGTCAGGTGAAATACGACTCCAGGGCATTAACAGAAAGTCGCCAGTATGTTCTTCGAACCTCTCCTTGACAATTCTGGCAGTGTGGCGTAGCACATTATCCTGTTGGTAATGACCATCACCAGGAGGGAACACAGTTGCCATGAACGGGTGACCTTGGTCTTCAGCAGTATTCAGATACCTGACAGCTGTCTGAGATTGGGATGATGGGGCCTGAAGCATCCCAAGAAAACATCGCCCGCAGCATAACACCGCCACCTACCTGTTTCCACCCAACAGTTAGTTTAGGTGCCATGGCCTCTGTTAGTAATTGGCGTATCCGCGCTCGGCCATTAACGTAATGCACCAGTAATCTTGATTCGTCAGACCAGGCCACTTTCTTCCAATCATCCACGGTTCAATCTCTGACCTTTAGCCCATTTCATGCGTTGTTGGCAATAACTTGCAGTGAGCACGGGGACGCGGCTGGGTTTTTGGCTACGGCGGCCCATACGCAGAAGGCTGCGATAAACTTTTCTGTGACACATTGCCCTGGTCACCACTGTTGTAAAAACTGGGTGATTTGTCACCCTGTGATCGCTGTGAACAGTGCAGGACAGTACTCCTCTCTCCTCTGGCATCGTGAGCTGCAGACGTCACACGGCTGGACGACGGTTCACTATTTGGCCATCTGTGCACCACTTTTGATACGTACTCACTACAGAGGCGCATGAAGATGCGCCGTGTTAGAGATTGTAGTTCCGAGGTGCTGTGCCATCACAGTTTGTCCTTTATCAAACTCCAATAAATCGACAGCTTTTCCCATTCTGACTCCGAACGCTATACTAACCCAAAGCAGGTCCTCTGGTTGTATATATATACTGCTCTGTGAACTTCACCGTTCAATCGCCAGGTGCACCCATTTCTCTAGGCTGGGGGTTGGTCATAATGTAGTAGCTCATTGTTGTATTATGGTGTATACAAACAAAGGCATAGAGTGCACTCTCGTTTTGGACCGTTCCACTGTAATGCCAATTATAATCCAACCTTTTCTGTTGGCAAAGTATGTAAACTTTTGCCAATGACCAGCAACTTTTTTTTTCTTCTTTATAACCTGTTTGTGCTCAGTAGTTCAATGCAGGGTTTGTACGGTCCTTAAAAGTCCTTAAGAACTCCTTAATTTCCATTTGCCTTTTTAAGGGCCCTTTAAAAGTCCTTAAGAACTCCTTAATTTCCATTTACATTTTTTAAGGGCCCTTAAGAGAACCCCTTAATTTCTGTTCTGTTTTTAAGGACTCTTAAAAAGTCATTGAAAACACTAATTATATTATATTCGGTTGTTAAAAAGGTCATAATTATTTTTTTTAACCAAAGAAATGCGTGCGTTACGCAGGCCAGCTGGTTTCATTAGCGTACTGATGATGCTTTTACATCACTAGATCCAATGTGGCAAAAGTTTACCCATGTTCTGTATTGCTTGCTAACCAGCTACCTTCAAATCCCTTTGGTTTAGATTAGATTTATTGTTGGCTTGTTTTCTTTGCACGGGGTCAGTGCAGTTCAGATTGTTATCTTCTGTTTTTTTTTAGAGAATGTGGTACTAAGTAAAGAGCTTAGAGCTTCTGTCTTTTCAGCTAGACAGAAATATGTTCAATATTTAGATGGCGAAAAAAAAAAAATGTGCCAAGCAACATCTGGGAGGAAACGTAAATTGATTGAGGAGGAATTGCAAATGCTTAGTCTTAGTACGAAAAAACTGAAAGTAGAAAAAAATATTGCCGAATTAGAGAAACGTGCAGATGACCTTGCTGCCCAAGGGGAATTGATGAGAGATCTGAACTGCTTCCTTCAATCAAATAGTTTTCGAAAATTAATAAAAAAATGAAGAATTGGCAGAAATTACTATGTCAATAGTTGCAAAAAAGGAGCTGAAAAATGGATTTCATTGTAGGCCTATGTCCTTTGTTTGACCTCAAAAAAGTGAATATGTACATAATATGATTTCCTTGCAGTCATTGTTAAATTGCATTACTGTTTTTTAAGTTTAAGAGCAAAAAAAGATCTATAATAGAAGTAAAAATTCTGAAGGAAATTTCATAGGTGTCTTGTTGTTACTGCAGTTTGTTTTAGCTTTTACACCTACAGGGATCGCATTCCTCCTAAAATTCCTAATATTTTGTGACCCTCCTTAAATTCCTAAAATTAGACCTAAAATTTGCTATTCATCCTAAAATTTTCGTAAGCTTATTTTTATTAAAAACACAACCGTTATTAACGCCAATAAATTTACCATTACGGTAAGGTAAAAAGACCTGTTATTGTAGAAACACAGCCTATATGCTGTGCTGCTGAAGGGAGGGAAAAATGACGCCATCGAGATGCACTTGCTTCGGGGCAGGCGTTCCATTTTTTTGCCTTCGAACAGTTTTTGAGAGTAACAAGAGATCTAAGGGAAAAGGGGAGGGGTCATTTTCACCCCTGGTTTGCGCTTTGCAGACGAACTCCGTGGCACGCAGAAGATCGTACTTTATTTTTGTACATGCCTTGTGGAACCTCCTCTTTCTGCTTTTTATTGTAAACCGCAGGTGGGTGGAAGCAAAGAGGAAACATGTGGTCTCCTTCCGTAACCTCCGGTAATGACGATGGGATGGTAGCTGAGTATTATCTTGGCAGGCAGTAGAGCACGTGATCATTGACCTTCGATCATGTGTTGGCGACAGCGACCTTCGATGCGCAATATATCTCGGCTCCGACTCGCTTTGACTGAACTTGCGTGAGATGCGTATGATAGTTTCTGGTTTTACGTCTTTTATGGTGTTCTCTGTGCTGTGTGCAGGTTCAGTTCTCTAGTGGTGACCTGCTTTTTTTTTTTTTTTTTTTTTCATATCTTCTGACATCCTCGCAGCCAAATTTCGGGAAGTTGTCTGGTTTTGCAATATTGGAACGTGTTTTTGTACTTCCCTTTCATTTTCTGGTTAGTAATACAAGTGTTTAAGATGCCTAAATCCAAAACGAAATTTCAAGATGCGTGGCTCGCCAAAGAATTGGACGGAGTGAAGTTGAAAGAATGGTGTTCTGCAACTGAAACGATATTTTCTGCTAAGTGTATATTGTGTTCAGAAATTTTCAACATTTCTAATAGTGGCTTTTCACAAGTAAAAGCGCATCATAAAGGAAAAAAACATTTGCAGAAATTTCAAAGTAAATTTCAAAATAAGTCCATCCTGAAAGCCTTTGGAGGACGGGATCTTCAGCCCAAAACAAATATTAGTGAAGTACTGAGTCATGATTTACAGTTGGCTAAAGCCGAAGCATTATGGGCCATGAAAGTTGCTAAGGACAATATGTCTTTTGTTTCATGCACTGAAACAGTTGAACTTTTCAAAGAAATGTTTCCTGATTCTGCTATTGCAGCCAAAATGCAACTTAAAGAAAAAAAGTTGCTTATGTGATATCACATGGATTGTCAAAATATTTTGAAGAGGATTTGAAAAAAGACATTGCATCTAGTAGCCCAGGAAAGGTTACTATAGGATTTGATGAAACTACAAATACACAAGTGAAACGGCAGTTGGATGTGTATCTCAGGTACTGGTCTTCAGAAATAAATTCAGTTTCTTGCCGATACCTAACAAGCGTTTTTCTGGGTCATGCAACAGCAGATATTTTGCTAAAAGAAATTCTTGATGTGTTATCATCCTTCAATATTTCGTTGAACAGAATTATTTGTGTATCCATGGACAGCCCAAATGTAAATAAGTGCTTTTTACGCAAATTCAATGAAGTTGTAAAACAAGAAACAGGCCAGAAATCTTTGGAACTAGGATTTTGCAACCTGCATGTTGTTTGTAATGCATTTAAAATTTTTTTGACAAGCTTAAATATAGATTTTGACGAATTTGCTACTGATATGCATTACTTTTTAAAGAGTAGTGCTGCAAGACGAGAGGATTATAAATCTGTCGAGGATATAACATTGGTCACTGCCAAATTTCTTTTGCGTCATGTCAGCAACAGATGGTTAACCGTTGGTTCTGTAGCCCAGAGGCTCTTGGATCAATGGCTAAATATTACAGAATATTTTTTAAACTTCTTGCCATCTCAAAAAATATTTGAAAAACAACTGCGCAATTCGGCAAGGTATAAAAGAATTCACTGTTTCCTGAAAAATGAGCTTACTCCTTGCTATTTAGCATTAATTTCATTTTCACACCAAAATTTTGAAAAGTTTTCATTATGTTATCAGAGTGAAGAACCAAAAATACACCAGTTATATTCTGATTTAAATACTTTAATGAGGAATGTTATGGCTCAGTTTATCCAAGATGATGTTATAGCAGGGAAATTTGGAGAAGACCTAAAGAATGTAGATTTTGAAAACAAAAATTCATGGAAAAAACTAGGGGAGTTAGAAGTTGGTCTGAAGACAAAAAATCTCCTCAGGAATGTTCAGGAGACCAGGCAGAAATTATTTCTCTTAGATGTAAGATCATCACTAATTGCAACCACAAAATATTTAAAGTCAAATTTGCCATTCTGCAATCAAAAGCTAAGAGACATAGAAGTTTTAAAGGTAAAAGAACCAAAGAAAGAGTCAACTCAACTTTCAGTCACTGAAGGACTTTCGGAAATAACCAGAATTTCAAGTGTTTTGCATCTTTCTGAGGAACAAATTGATAGAGTAAGAGAAGAGTGGAAACTTTTAAATTGCGATAAGCCAACTCTAGATGAACTAGTGAAATTTTCAGAGGAAGGGCATATTCCAGTGCGGATTGATCATTACTGGCGTAATATATTTAGTATTAAAGACTCTAGCGGAAAAGAAAAATACTCAAATCTTGCTAAACTCATAAAGTCAATTTTAGTTTTACCTCATGGTAATGCTGATGCAGAAAGGGGATTTTCGGTTAACACTGCTCTGTTAAGGAAGGACAAGGCTAACTTAAAAGACTCAACTATAACATCATTAAGAATAGTTAAAGGGGCCATTAAACACTATGGATGTGTAAGTAAAGTTCCCATAACAAGAAATTTGTTAAATAGTGTTTGTGATTCACATAAATTTTATAAAGAGTATGTTGATAAGCTGAAGGAAGAAGAATAAAAAAAGGTAAAAGAAAGGAAGCAGAAAGAGAGGGAAAATAAGGAAAAGCAGCTAGAGAAAAAAAGAAAAGCTGAGTTTGATGACAAAATAAAAGAAAATGATGCAGAAATAAATAGACTTAAAAACGATAAAGAAGCCTCCCTAGCAATAATTCAAGAGGGAACAGAAAGAATGAGAAAAGCTGTAGAAAAATAAAATACTGTTGAAATAGCAGTTGCCTCTAACTTGATCATACAAGGTTCAGCTGAAATAAAGAAAACTGAAAGTAAATTAGTTGTGGTAGAAGCAGAAAAAGATAGGCTAATCAGGAAAAGGTTAAAACAATAATATGAAAAAAGTAATTCAGTGAACAATTGTACATAGTTCTTGGTTTTCAATTACCTTTTTAGGATATTATAGTTTAATGTGAAACCTGAAAACTTTACTGTGAAAATCGTGAATTGCTTCTGGTTCAACAGCATATTAATGTTCAAAGTGAAACTTGAATGTGGTAAATATACTTGAATATGATAATAACACGTGAAAAGATAAGAACTGAACATTAGAAGTAAATCATACTTAAACTTTAGACATTAGACGTTATGCAAAAAATTTGGGTGTTAACTTCGACCATATATACTAATGGACTGCACATTGGCAATAGCTGCATCAAAGCCGCCATGGCTCAAACATTGGGCACGTCATCATCAGACTCCAAATTTCGTGTAAAAATGCTGTTATGATTACTAATTTACGCTGCAGAACTTCAGTGTTTTCGGTGTATTATGTGAATGCGCCTCATATATAATGAAAACTCTTCAGGTAAGTTTACTTATGAGCTATATACATGCATGATCGGGTTGTTTACATTTTGTGATTTATAATGTGATGAACATTTGCGAAGAATTTGGAACATGCATTCCATTTTTTTTTCTTAAGTTACTATATTTTTATATCAATAGCTGCAAGTTTCTGGTTAAGTAATTGAACTTTATTGACTTAGGTATTTAATTCGTTTCTTACCCATGAAAAATCATAGAACTTTCTTTACTATATCGCTCAGAGCAACCATAAGCACAGCAGGTGTAACCCATCTTTTTGACTGTTGTCATGTGATTTTATGTTGGAGCCAGAAATTTTGATGTCATGCGCAGTCTATCAGTATATATGGTTGAAGGGTGTGAAGCAAACTCTTTACAATGTATACAAAGTTGTTTTACTAGATGTATACAAATATACATCTAGTTTTTATTGAAATACACTCCTAAAATTTTCCTAAAATTTTTCTAAAAATTCCTAAAATTCCTACCTAAAATTTTCCAGAAGTATGCTATGATCCCTGCACCTATACACTACTGCAGGGCTGCCAGACCTGCGCCAATTGCGCCAGCCCGCGCCAAAACGTTGTTCTTGCGCCATTCTGCCAAAAAAAAAAAAAACGCCATTTTGACTAAATCTGCGCCAATTTTGCGCCAAAAGTTAAAATTTACCGGTCATCTATATTTTAGCGTTACCTTACGACATTCGAAATATCGATTCAACGGTTAATTCGTACGTGAGATTCTTCCGTGGAGTCCCCACCGTTTTTTTTTGTCATTTTCAAGATCAATGCAAAAGTGAAGAAATTTTCGGGATATTAGTGGGGGGGGGGGCGTTGTTTTGTCTTTTTAAATGTTCGGAAACGTAAGTTAAACGAAGTGCAGATTTTACCCGTAATCTTTTCTCGCGTGATGTTGCTTCTGTTCAGTATTGTTACATATAATTTCAGATTGAAATTGTAGGCAACAATTTCCGAAAACTGAAATTAGGCCTTCCAAAAATTTCCCCGTAATCTTCAGCGGCGAGATTCTCGCGCTGATTCGAGGAATTGCGTCCTTTTTGTTATCATTTGGACCATGTACAAAATCGATGCATAACTGAACTGAAATTTTGGGAGGGTTGGGGGGGGGGGTTTCTCCGTCAGAGGACTGAATTTCATCCTTCGAAAACAAAAGTAAGATTTCCCTAGTAATCGTAATTTTTTTTTTCTTGTGATGTTTCCTCTACCCAGTATCGTTAAATATCATTTTGTTCCATAAATATTTGTATTTCAGCTTGAAAATGTTGGATAAATTTCCAAAAACTGAAGTCAGACGGAGCGAAGATTTCTTCCGTAATTGTATCCCCCCCCTTCCCCACGATGTTTCCACTCCTATGTTGTTGTTAAATGTTATCACCCTCATGAATGTGTGTGCATTTTAGCTTGATAAGCATGGGGGAAATTTCTAAAAACAGAAATGACGAAGTTTGAAAATTTGTAAGAATTGATGCATGGTGTTAAAAAAAAAAAAAAAAAAAAAAAAAAAAAAAATCATTCTCTGAAAATTACACCATTTATCTAAAATAGTTAAAAGCTCTGATATCAGAATTCATGGTTCTCAGGCTGAAAGTTCTTTAAGCATGATGGATAAAATTGTCATCCGAGGGAATAAAACAAAAAAAGAAAAAAAGTAAAGAAAAATGGTGAAGGGAAAACTATGAGCAGAAAAAAAAAGTGGATGCTGTGCAGTGGCAGAGTCAACAAAAGACAAATATGGCCGTTTAACTTGCTGAGAAGAAAGTCGGATTTGCTCCCAAGAGGAAACCAGAGCTAATGTTTTAGGAAGTACAAGAACAAAACCAGGGGAAAAAAAAAACTGAAGCTCTCTTTCAAAACCACCCTATTTTGTTTGGAATTCACTAATTTTATAATTGTGAATACAGTGGTGTGATTTAGTTAAATATTTTCATAAATAAATTACAGTAAACGATTCAGTTTTGTTCATGCTTTGTAATATTCACTTTCTCACCGTGCAGTCTGATTTTTCACCAAATTAAAAAGTACAGCTTTGTTTTTGTTTCGTCAGTCTCATGTATGTTAATTAAAATCGCTCAAGAACGTTATGGATAAATGAAAGGATTGTTTGTATCGCATAACTTCTAATCAATTATCAGAAATACTGATCTTTTGGTTCTTAAAGTCTGAATTTTGCCCCGTACTTTCAGGGATGAGAATTTTTAGGAGGGTTTTCTTCTCATTTTGATCTACATTGGGAAACATCTTCACCCTCACACTTTTCTTTTACCAGATGGAAGGTGTGTTGAACCACTTACTAACTCGCAATCGTCTGCTTAATGCCATACATGCAGGATCCCATGTATGCAAGAACAGTGGCTCTTTCAGACAGCAACAACAAAAAAGTCATACACTGATTCTACTACTGAAGAAGAGGGGGGAATCTCGTGCCAAAATGTCACTGTGCAAGCGTTATGCGATAGAAGCAGCTTTTATCTAACCAACTTTACTAAATCTCACTATCATCTTATAGTTTTGGTTCCAGTTGTAATTGTTCACAGCAATAACGAAAGTTTGACATTGATAATTACTTGATAAAAAACATTGTATGAAGAGTATCATGGTGCAACTGCTTAAAGATGATGCATATAGTTTTCACTGTTATCTTATAGTTTTGGTTCCAATTTGATTATTAAATGTTAAATTAGTTTTCCTTTTATATCGAAGGTATGCTTTCCTTCAGAAAACCTTGGGAGTTTGTGATGAACACACAAATCACGTATGCGTGGCTTGCCAGTTGGTTGGTTTCAAAATAATGTATTTTAATCTGAATGCCATGAATCTCGAAAAATATGCTGCTAAAAACCAACCAAACAACCAACAGTAATTACATATTATTTATTCTTCCTAAGTGTATATTTGCAAGCGTTCAGTATCAATAGCAACAGTTCTTGGACGCGGCAGCATCCTATTTGTGTTACAGCGAAACAAATGCATTCAGAAGAAAATCCCTGATATTAATGTGTTACACTTAAAATATTGCAGGTCATGTAGTTTTCAATAAATCGTGGGTAGTATAATTGTTTTCCTATTTATCTCACTGTAGGAACGACAGAAATGCTAATTAAGTCGTAAGAGAAGCAGTAGTAAAATGTCAACAAACCTGAAATATAACATTTTATCATAGTTCATAAAATAATGGTAATTCAGTATATAAACATAACTTAAAGCACAGCATGGACTTAAAACAATTAAAAATACTATCATTAGCTGCTCCAAAACCTGGGTTCTGCTTCAAAATGTAAATTTTCTCGCTCCAAAACCCAACTTTTCTGCTCCAAATTGCATATTTCCCTGCTCTAAGAATTGCTCCAAAACATGGTAGGGGCACTAACACCCCTGCTATTTGCCAAATGTTGAAAATCAACCTGCAATTAAGTGTATGGAAAAAGTTACTACAAGTGCTACAGCTGTAGAATTTAAAAAATAAATAAAAATAAAAATGCAACAGTTACACAAACAAAAAAAAATGTGTTATTCATCCAAATCTATGAAAACCAAATTTTTCTCCAGATTTGGGAATTTGGAAGCTGTGTAGTAAATAAAAAATAAATAAATACTTAAAAAGGAAAGTGATGCTTCACTGTTTAGTTTTGATTCTTCGAATTCTGCCAATGTAGTTTGGAAATTTATGCAAACATTTTTATTGAACTTATGGCTTTCAATTCCGATATGATTTAAGTTACGATGAACTTGTGTGTTTCGATTTGATTTAGATAGTGTGTTTACTTGCTTCATTAACGTAAAACAGGTCTAACAAACTGCTGCATTTTTATAAAAGTGTTATTTTTGCAGCTGCAGCTTTTGTAGTGATGCCACCCACAGAATTAATGCATTTAGTTTCTTAGCCTGTGTCCGTACATATTTATAAAAGTAATTCTAATGCAAGGAATTAAGTTATTGAATGGAAAGGTAAATATACCAAAAATTTTAAAGACTGACAATCACATCCATATGAAATTCTAAACTGTATTTGTAATACAGTTTTTGTTAAAATGAATTTGTAAATTAATAAAATATATATAGATTCGGATAAACTTTGAAGGAAAATCAAATGCAAATTTTTAAAGTTTCCGAAACCACAAAGATGGGCCTATAATCACAATTAATGGGTGAAAATTTGTTGAAAATTGAAATTCCAAAGTAAATAAATTTTATGCTTCACACCACAATACGAAGAAGCAGAGTGTTAGTTCTGCAGATGCAAAGATATGCTTCAGGACAAATAATGGATCCAGTATTACCAGTAAATAATGTATATAAGAAACTTTTGAGTTAGTTGGTTTTTCTGTTGGAGTGTTTAGGTTTATTTTAGAACTAATTTTAATTCATATATTTGTGCAATGGAATATTCATTAGTTTCAACAAAATTGATTTATTGTGTTAAAATGACTTATGCTGTAATAGTTAACTCACATTTTGTATATTGTGTGTATTTGCATGCAGTGATTATGAAGTCCTTAAAAATATTTAAAGGTCTTTAAAAATAGCCTGAAGGACCTTAAGAACTCCTTAATTTCCATTTTCAAAAAAGAGTATGAACCCTGCAATGTGCTTCTTAGAGTGCAAGGGAGTATCAACTACATTGTGTGCCTGCTCTGGACTTAAATTTTCACCAGAAACTAACTTGGTGAACTAGTCAACTTTATGGTGCTGCTTCATTGTGGGTCGAGCATTTTCACCACACACTGCATGAAACTTTGGCATGTCAATCTTTGAATCACTGCAACTACCATTCAGTGCAGACACGCTTAATCTAATATTAGTTCCTCACCATATCTTCACTTATGCAGAGGTCATGACTACAGTTAAATAACTGCATAGAATATGTGTGGGCAGCTCATGCCACTTGTGGCACAAAAAGTATAGTGGCAGGTACGTTAAGTTAGCATGGTGGAAATCTAAGGAATCAGAAGTTCAGCTGTCCAGAGTAGCAATGGACTGTGATATTGATTGCCGGTCAAGTACAAACACAATTGGCTGAAAGTTTTATAATTAAAAAAAAAAAAAAAAAAAAGTAGTTACCCCTAAGAAAGTTTCATATCATATTTGATTTCTTTTTTTTTTTTTTTTACTCCCAAACTAGTAGTGTAGCAATTTTTTTAAAGCATATTTTCATGATGAGTGTAAGTTTTTGTCGTGCTAATTAAGGTTTACCAGTAGACCATATTGCTGTCTTAGGCACAAAGAACAAGACATAACCCATTTCAACACGAAATAAACCAGGTCAAATCATCGCAATCAGCCCTCACTCTTATTAAAAACCGTACTCATTTTAAATTTAATATCATTTACCACCAAGATTATGGTACACCAATGGGATCACCTCTTTCTTCCGTATTGGCCGAGACTGTCTTACAACATGTTGAAAATACTGTACTTACCAATGGACCTTTTCAACCCCTGCTTTACATCAGATACGTTGATGTTTTGTTACTTTGGCAATACTCCCTTCCTGATTTACGTGCCTTTACAGAATCTCTTTGCTCCGTTCTTACTTCGATTACCTTCACTTTAGAAATTGAATCTTCTGATTCCTTGCCTTATCTGGATATTACTGTTCAGGGATCGCATTCCTCCTAAAATTCCTAATATTTTGTGATCCTCCTTAAATTCCTAAAATTATACCTAAAATTTGCTATTCTTTCTAAAATTTTCGTAAGCTTATTTATTAAAAATACAACCGTTATTAACGCCAATAAATTTACCATTACGGTAAGGTAAAAAGACCTGTTATTGTAGAAACACAGCCTATATGCTGTGCTGCTGAAGGGAGAGAAAATGACTCCATCGAGATGCACTTGCTTCGGGGTGGGCGCTCCACTTTTTTGCCTTCGGACAGTTTTCGAGAGTAACAAGAGATCTAAGGGAAAAGGGGAGGGGTCATTTTCACCCCTGGTTTGCGCTTTGCAGACGAACTCCGTGGCACGCAGAAGATCGTACTTTATTTTTGTACATGCCTTGTGGAACCTCCTCTTTCTGCTGATGATTTGTTATTGTAAACCGCAGGTGGGTGGAAGCAAAGAGGAAACATGTGGCCTCCTTCCGTAACCTCCGGTAATGACGATGGGATGGTAGCTGAGTGTTATTGTGGCAGGCAGTAGAGCACGTGATCATTGACCTTCGATGCGCAATATATCTCTGCTCCGACTCGCTTTGACTGAACTTGCGGGAGATGCGTATGATAGTTTCTGGTTTTGCGTCTTTTATGGTGTTCTCTGTGCTGTTTGCAGGTTCAGTTCTCTAGTGGTGACCTGCTTTTTTTTATCTTCTGACATCCTCGCTGCCAAACTTCGGGAAGTTGTCTGGTTTTGCAATATTGGAAAGTTTTTGTACTTCCCTTTCATTTTCTGGTTAGTAATACAAGTGTTTAAGATGCCTAAATCCAAAACGAAATTTCAAGATGCGTGGCTCGCCAAAGAATTGGACGGAGTGAAGTTGAAAGAATGGTGTTCTGCAACTGAAACAATATTTTCTGCTAAGTGTATATTGTGTTCAGAAATTTTCAATATTTCTAATAGTGGCTTTTCACAAGTAAAAGCGCATCATAAAGGAAAAAAACATTTGCAGAAATTTCAAAGTAAATTTCAAAATAAGTCCATCCTTGAAAGCCTTTGGAGGACGGGATCTTCAGCCCAAAACAAATATTAGTGAAGTACTGAGTCATGATTTACAGTTGGCTAAAGCCGAAGCATTATGGGCCATGAAGTTGCCAAGGACAATGTCTTTTGTTTCATGCACTGAAACAGTTGAACTTTTCAAAGAAATGTTTCCTGATTCTGCTATTGCAGCCAAAATGCAACTTACAGAAAAAAGTTGCTTATGTGATATCACATGGATTGTCAAAATATTTTGAAGAGGATTTGAAAAAAGACATTGCATCTAGTAGCCCAGGAAAGGTTACTATAGCATTTGATGAAACTACAAATACACAAGTGAAACGGCAGTTGGATGTGTATCTCAGGTACTGGTCTTCAGAAATAAATTCAGTTTCTTGCCGATACCTAACAACCGTTTTTCTGGGTCATGCAACAGCAGATATTTTGCTAAAAGAAATTCTTGATGTGTTATCATCCTTCAATATTTCGTTGAACAGAATTATTTGTGTATCCGTGGACAGCCCAAATGTAAATAAGTGCTTTTTACGCAAATTCAATGAAGTTGTAAAACAAGAAACAGGCCAGAAATCTTTGGAACTAGGTTTTTGCAACCTGCATGTTGTTAGTATGCATTTAAAATTTTTTTGACAAGCTTAAATATAGATTTTGACGAATTTGCTACTGATATGCATTACTTTTTAAAGAGTAGTGCTGCAAGAAGAGAGGATTATAAATCTGTCGAAGATATAACATTGGTCACAGCCAAATTTCTTTTGCGTCATGTCAGCAACAGATGGTTAACCGTTGGTTCTGTTGCCCAGAGGCTCTTGGATCAATGGCTAAATATTACAGAATATTTTTTAAACTTCTTGCCATCTCAAAAAATATTTGAAAAACAACTACGCAATTCGGCAAGGTATAAAAGAATTCACTGTTTCCTGAAAAATGAGCTAACTCCTTGCTATTTAGCATTAATTACATTTTCACACCAAAATTTTGAAAAGTTTTAATTATGTTATCAGTGAAGAACCAAAAATACACCAGTTATATTCTGATTTAAATACTTTAATGAGGAATGTTATGGCTCAGTTTATCCAAGATGATGTTATTGCAGGGAAATTTGGAGAAGACCTAAAGAATGTAGATTTTGAAAACAAAAATTCATGGAAAAAACTAGGGGAGTTAAAAGTTGGTATGAAGACAAAAAAATCTCCTCAGGAATGTTCAGGAGACCAGGCAGAAATTATTTCTCTTAGATGTAAGATCATCACTAATTGCAACCACAAAATATTTAAAGTCAAATTTGCCATTCTGCAATCAAAAGCTAAGAGACATAGAAGTTTTAAAGGTAAAAGAACCAAAGAAAGAGTCAACTCAGCTTTCAGTCGCTGAAGGACTTTCGGAAATAACTAGAATTTCAAGTGTTTTGCATCTTTCTGAGGAACAAATTGATAGAGTAAGAGAAGAGTGGAAACTTTTAAATTGCGATAAGCCAACTCTAGATGAACTAGTGAAATTTTCAGAGGAAGGGCATATTCCAGTGCGGATTGATCATTACTGGCGTAATATACTTAGTATTAAAGACTCTAGCGAAAAAGAAAAATACTCAAATCTTGCTAAACTCGTCAAGTCAATTTTAGTTTTACCTCATGGTAATGCTGATGCAGAAAGGGGATTTTCGGTTAACACTGCTCTGTTAAGGAAGGACAAGGTTAACTTAAGACTCAACTATAACATCATTAAGAATAGTTAAAGGGGCCATTAAACACTATGGATGTGTAAGTAAAGTTCCCATAACAAGAAATTTGTTAAATAGTGTTCGTGATTCACATAAATTTTATAAAGAGTATGTTGATAAGCTGAAGGAAGAAGAATCAAAAAAGGTAAAAGAAAGGAAGCAGAGAGGGAAAATAAGGAAAAACAGCTAGAGAAAAAAAGAAAAGCTGAGTTTGATGACAAAATAAAAGAAAATGATGCAGAAATAAATAGGCTTAAAAAAGATAAAGAAGCCTCCCTAGCAGTAATTCAAGAGGGAACAGAAAGAATGAGAAAAGCTGTAGAAAAACAAAATACTGTTGAAATAGCAGTTGCCTCTAACTTGATCATACAAGGTTCAGCTGAAATAAAGAAAACTGAAAGTAAATTAGTTGTGGTGGAAGCAGAAAAAGATAGGCTAATCAGGAAAAGGTTAAAACAATAATATGAAAAAAGTAATTCAGTGAACAATTGTACATAGTTCTTGGTTTTCATTTACCTTTTAGGATATTATAATTTAATGTGAAACCTGAAAACTTTACTGTGAAAATCGTGAATTGCTTCTGGTTCAACAGCATATTAATGTGGTAAATATACTTGAATATGATAACACGTGAAAAGATAAGAACTGAACATTAGAAGTAAATCATACTTAAACTTTAGATATTAGACGTTATGCAAAAAATTTGGGTGTGAACTTCGACCATATATACTAATGGACTGCGCATTGGCAACAGCTGCATCAAAGCCGCCATGGCTCAAACATTGGGCACGTCATCATCAGACTCCAAATTTCGTGTAAAAATGCTGTTATGATTACTAATTTACGCTGCAGAACTTCAGTGTTTTCGGTGTATTATGTGAATGCGCCTCATATATAATGAACTCTTCAGGTAAGTTTACTTATGAGCTATATACATGCATGATCGGGTTGTTTACATTTTGTGATTTATAATGTGATGAACATTTGCGAAGAATTTGGAACATGCATTCCATTTTTTTTTTCTTAAGTTACTATATTTTTATGTCAATAGCTGCAAGTTTTTGGTTAAGTAATTGAACTTCATTGATTTAGGTATTTAATTCGTTTCTTACCCATGAAAAATCATAGAACTTTCTTTACTATATCGATCAGAACAACCATAAGCACAGCAGGTGTAACCCATCTTTTTGACTGTTGTCATGTGATTTTATGTTGGAGCCAGAAATTTTGATGTCATGTCCAGTCTATCAGTATATATGGTTGAAGGGTGTGAAGCAAACTCTTTACAATGTATACAAAGTTGTTTTACTAGATGTATACAAATATACATCTAGTTTTTATTGAAATACACTCCTAAAATTTTTCTAAAAAGTCCTAAAATTCCTACCTAAAATTTTCCAGAAGTATGCTATGATCCCTGACTGTTGAAACGCATCCCAGGGGGACACATTCACACCTCAGTTTATCGCAAGCCAACCTTTGTTCCAGTGATGATCCCATATAACTCATTTACTCCTAACAGTTATAAATCCGGTTCACTTCATTCTCCGATTCGCCGAGCCTATACACACTCCTCATCAAACTCTGGTCTCTCACTAGAACTTCAGCACATTTCCACCATGGCCGAGTCGTCCGGATATCCCCACTGATATTTCATTAACACTCTTCGCAAGTTTCAGCGCCATATCTCCACCACACTCAGAACCCAACGTGAATTGCCTGTCATCAGGTTTGTTGGCTCTATTCCATACTACCCCACCATAGTATCCACACTCTATAGGACGTGTCATAAGTTCAACTACAGTTTCGGCATTTCTTCTGAACGCCTTTTCAACTTGGTCAAGTCTGATCGTGACCATGTCTCAATCGTGAAAAAATATGGTGTATATTCCGTGTCACTACAATCTGTTAATGACTCTCTCCCTATGACAGCCTACATCGGATCAACTTGTCGGTCACTCGGGGTGAGAATCTCCGAACATAAATACAATGTTCGCACCCATTCATCCGCAACGGCTTTATCCAGAACAGTCAACAAAGGCGATTATTTCCCACTATGGAATGATGCTGAATTACTGTGCTCGGCCAGAACTAAAACCGCAGTGCTCTTTTTGGAGAGTTTATATATTTATGATTTTGCCGAACAATGTTGTAATGAAGAAACCCCCGCAAATCATACCTGCTCCCTGGAGGTTCCTGTTGGAAGATCCCACTTCTACTGTAAATATGTTTTGATTACTTACTGCCATTTGTATTTCTTTTCATGCTTTTGTACATATTTTCATTTGTTACTTTCTGTGTAAAGCATACCCGACCTTGTAGTACGGCGCATGCGTTGTATCTTGCTGATGCACAGAGGTGCGTATATAAGCCAGCGTCCCCTGTGAGTTTTCTTGTTGTTCCTGAGGATGGGTCTGTAAAGACAGACCCGAAAGATCTCGCACATTGTTTTAATCATTTTAACCTTTTAGACAAGTTTTAATTCTCGTAAGTAAAAAAAATGGTTTCACAGCTTGACCTGGTTTATTTCGTGTTGAAATGGGTTATGTCTTGTTCTTCGTGCTTGAGACAGAAATATGGTCTACTGGTAAAGCATATTTTCATGTTCTACCCGAGGCATGCATCAACCTCAGAATTCATTCACTGAAAACAGCATAGGTGTTCTTTATCTTGGTGAAACCTTTATTTTGAATATTACAAACATTTGAATTGCATGACTTAATAACCCAAGCCTGTAACTTTAATAGAACCAAGATATTGCTGCTTAAAGCCTACAAAGGAAGCACTTCGGTTTTTATTTTTACATATTAATAGCTTAAAAGCCACTTTCCCAAAAAAATTTAAGTGGGGTGAGGTGACCGACCTCAGCAAAATCTTATGAATCTATAAAGCCACCCCTTTCTGTTAAAGTTCCCTGGCATTTGCATCCTGTTTTTAACCAAATTACTAAACAAGAACCAGCAAGCAGAAAATTCAAGTACTTCATACAAGTGCTATAGGTTGAAATTGTTTGTATTTGTTAAATTTCTTTGTGCAGTTTCTCAAATTTTATGTACGAATTTTAGGAATTTGTATATTATGCACTAAAAATTTAAACTAAAATTTTCTTTTTGTTGTCAATTCTCATGAAACCTTAATTTTTTTCTTTTAGAGTTCCGTAACAACAGATCACCCATTTTGGTTGCCACTGATGTAGCTGCACGTGGATTGGGTTCGTATTTATGGGTATTTTCTTGTAATAAATAAGAGATTTGACAGTACTTCATATTTATGTATGAGCTAGCTATTTTCTTGCAGTTGGGTTTCAAATTTTTTTTTTAAGTCATGTTTCATATTTTTTTTTATTATTGTGGGTAATGTTAAGCAACTCTTTACTTTTGCATTCCATTAAATTTTTTTTAAACTAATCTGTAAACATCTAGTTTTTAAATTAATATGTGAAACATCTATTTTTTAACCTCAAATTTTTGTGTGTACATCATAGATTTAAAGCTTTTTTAAGAGTAATATATGAATTGGCAGATATGAGTATCCTGAGAAACAATATGCATATTATGCTCAAAGGTAGTAAGTACTAAACTTGAAAGTAGTCTGCTATCATATGCTTTTATGAATTTAATTATGTGAGCTTTTGATAAAATTTCATGGTTGTAAATGTTTTGTGCTCTTTCACAATAAAAAAAAATATATATATATATCTTGGTTACCTTGCATTTACCTGTGAAGTAGTTTTCTTTTTTCTATTTCAATTATTATAGATAAATTTTTTATTTATGAAAATGTAGCTCTCATTTTAAAATTCACAATGAACTTTTAGTTGATTTAGTCATATTAAAAATTATGTTGACATGTTATCCTTGACAGTTTCAATGGCAGATTAAGTGCTGTTATATTGTGTTGATTAGCATGATTTATTTTATTGTGCTTGCATTACACTCCAAGCTCCCTCCTTCCTATACCCATATTTATTCCTTATATCCATTATAGATAGCAGTCTATTTTTTACCTTTGACAGTGTTTCAAAATTTACCATGTTTTTCAATTTTGTTCAGTAGTGTTTCTTTGGATAGCATTGTTTTGTCTGTGACATTATAAAAAATGTATTTTTAATTTGTTTCTCTTTTTTTTTTTCAGAGGCACAAACTGGTTAAAACAGTGCCTCTAAGTTATTAGATTTCATAAGCCAAAATGTCTAGGAAAAAAATAGCTGGCTGCTGCATACTAAATTTATGAAGTGTTGGTGTTCATAAACAGTTTTTTAGTGAAGTTTTTTAAGTGAGAAACTTCAACCATAGTGAAACTTCATTCAGCCTGTGGGAATCATCCACATTCCAGCAGCAGTATCGCTAGTGAGGAGGCAAGGAACTTGCAGAAGAATGTTGTGTAGTACGTACAGAGCGTTATCCAGATAGTATAACTGTCTGGAAGAAGCAAGTCTCTTGCCTGTATCATCTAGAGGTGCATGGCTGTCATGCTGGAAGGGAACTTGGGAGCTCACAGTTCAGATGTGGGACTTGAGCATCCAAACCCATTGAAGTTTGGTTTGTTTCTCAAGAATCAGGTTGTAGCATTTCCTTATCTTTTTAAAATATCAGTGCATGCTGTTAAAATGTTTTCAATTAGTAAACTGATTATTGTGAACTTGTGCTGTGTTTAGTAATACAGTGGATCCCACTTAAGAAGTTTTATTTTCTAGTCCCGACCCCCCCCCCCTAGTGCTAATGGTAATTTTTCCCACTTAAGAAGTAACGATGTTTCAAGTTTTCCCCGCTTAGGAAGTTGTAAATGCCAAATGCCACAAGTTTCTAAGTAAAAACATACGATTTTGGAACTCCTCCAGCAGGTAAGTACGTCAAAGAAGTTAGGAAACATTTCTTTGTTCTCCTCGTACATGTAGTAAGCAAAGCCGCTGCCGGCTTCCCATGGTCAATGCAGGGGGTCATGTTTACTCCCCCTCTTTTGCTTCTGCCCTTTGTGTATCACAATCGCCTTATCTTTGGGGCTAGGAAAGGAAACACTTGCTGAAAGTTAGGCTCAGATGTTGTACCTTGCATACATGGAGTTAAACGTTTAGTTTTATTGTTGAAATGCGTAGCTAGAAATATGGCGTCTGAAGGCATCAAAAGAAAAGCTTTATCTGTGGTTGAGAAACGAAACATTATTACGAAAGTTGGTGAAAACTCTCATTTTTAGAGTGCAGATAGCAAAAGAACTAAATTTACCCGTTACAACCCTCAACGGTATAGTGGCAAAACGGGGGCACTGTGCTTGCAAATTCTTCCCATTCAATAAGTCAAAAAGATTAAGAAGGGTAAATACGAGAATGTCGAAGAAAAACTTCTTGTGTGGTTTAAACAAGCAAAAAATGCTGGCATTCCGATCAATGGGACAATTCTTCGTGAGAAAGCAGAAGAGATTTCCAAGAAATTAAATGTTGAATTTAATCTTTCCAATGGGCGGATCGACCGTTTTAGGAAAAGAGCAGGACTGACTTATAAAACTGTTTGTGGAGAATCAAAAAGTGATAACGTTGAAGAAGTGGACGATTGGAAATCTACTGGTTTACTAGAACTGTTGTCACCATATGAAGCAAAAGATGTTTTCAACGCTGACGAGTGTGCTTTGTTTTACAACCTTATTCCTGACAAGACCTACTCTTTCACAGGAGATAGCAGCCACGGAGTCAAAGTAAATAAAGATTGACAGTTCTGGTAGGAGCTAATATGGATAGAACAGAAAAGTTGCCTTTTGGTCATTAGAAAGTCGAAAAATCCGAGGTGCTTCAGAAATGTGAATTCCATGCCATTGCAGAAATAGCAAAAACACATGGATGACAGTTCAGATTTTTGAAGACTTTTTAATGGAGTTTCAGAAGAAAATGGCCAAAGGAAATAGAAAAGTTTTGTTTTTGGATAATTGCACAGCCCATCCAAAAAACATGGATCATCTGGAAAATGTAAAAGTAGTTTTCCTGCCACCTAACTCAACTTCAATGTTACAACCAACGGACCAAGAAATAATTAAAACCATGAAACAGTTCTACAAGAAACGTTTAGTTTATTGGCTACTGCAGAAGCTTGAATCAGACAAGTTACACCAGATGTACACTGAAATTGAATTTATTGGGTGCTATGCATTTTATTGTTTCTTCGCTGGAAAAGGTATCTTTAACGATCACGAATTGCTTCAGGAAAGCTGGTTTCTACGCTGATGAGCTTAGTTTTTCTGATGAAAACAGTCATGACAACAATGAAGCTTGGGAAAGTTTGAAAAAAAAACAAACTAAACTTCAAATTTTCCTTTGAATAGTTTGTAAATGTTGACAAAGATGTTCACACTTTTGAAATGCAAAATATCGACTATATTTGCGCCATCGAAACGCAAGACAACGATGAACCAGAAACAAACGCAAGATGAGTGCAGGCCACTTCCAACTTCAGCCGAAGCTGGTTAAGCATTAGCGACTTTTCGCTGCTTTATTGAAACCCACGAGCGTGTTCCAGCAGACACAATGAGAAATTTGAAGGAAATGGATACGTACTTTGTGAATCTAGCGGGGGAAAAGGAAGAAACAAATTGTTTTAAATAAGTATTTTTGTAATCCTGTAGCATAATAAATGTAGCTTTCAATCCTCATATTAAAGTTTAAATGGGTGAGTTGTGAATTTTTACTAAAATTTTACTAAAATGTAACTTCTGGATTTAATCTATGCAACTAAAATGTAATTTCTGGATTTAATCTATGCAACTAAAATGTAATTTCTGGATTTAATCTATGCAACATTTTTAATCGCTAAAGTCTTACAAAACCCAATCGGACACTTCCCGTTTAAGAAATTTTTCCCGCTTAAGAAGTTTTCCTCGCTTCGTTCCGACGAAAACTTCTTAAGCGGGATCCACTGTACTTGCAGATTGTGTTTTTGATTTTACTGTTATTACAGAATATGCATAGAAAAGATGCATTTTAAAGTTTGACTCCTTATAGCTATAGAGGCTAATAGTGGTTGTTAAACTAGGGTTGTGGAAGGAGTGCCTCAATGTATCTTTTATTTGTCTAAATGAAAAAGTTAGCTATGGTGATAGAACCCAGTTTTCTTTTTTTTTTTTTACAAGAAATCATTTTGGAATTTGAATTTCTATCAGTTCAGTTTTCTAAACTTATTTCTCATAGTAGGTGCAAAGATGTTAGTTTTTGAGACAGAAATCTTGCTTTGTAAATGTGTGCAATCAAGGTAAATGGTCCATTTGCTAATGTCTAGTAAAAAAACTTTTTATTTGAAAGATATTGGGAATTCCTCAAGTTTCTTTTGATGCCAAAACTTAGACACCAGTCTCTTTCACTGCAGAATTCTAGTTAGTGAACTTCCCGACACATTTTATAGTTGGAAAGAGAAGTACCTCAAGCATCAATTTCATCAACTTACTGCTATTAAAGGCCTGCAGACATCCCAAAATTTAGTCGAATTTTCCTTTGAGTTTTGTCATTGAGGGTAATGAAGTGTTAAAAGAAAGGAGTGTAACTCACCTTGAGCTTAAACTTCTGATGTGTTCAAAAGGCAAATTTAAAGAGACTGGAGCTGTCTCACAAGTAGGAAGAAAAAGACAGTACTGTAGAAAAATTGGTAGTTCATATGTAAGGGAAGGGAGTTTCCAATATATGTCTGTATGTGTGAAGCTAAACTAGCTTAATCTCCAGTAGCCTCTCCGTACAATATGCATGAAGTAATTAATCACTTTCTGTATCCCAAACTGTCAAACAGCAACAGCCCTTAAATTGTCAGCTGTCACTTTCTTCTACTGCAGTTTCGTTTTTAATGAATATAGGAACTATCTGCAAAATTTCCAGAAAAGTACAATGTGAAGGCCTTGAAAAGTAATTGAGCTACAGAGGGGAGAAAACTTTTAGTTTGTAAGAAAGGCAGTGTGTATGAAGGAACGATAAAAGTGTGCATGAAGTTTTCGTGTAGGAACTTGTGATCTGCAGATTTAGTTGGATTTTGGCTCCAAAAATATGGTAATTACTACAATGGAGATTAATCTTTTTCCATACGTGCTATTCTGACAGTGCTAAAAGACAGCTTGGTAATAAAAGTACAGAGAAATTTCATTTAAAAAAATTTTCAGGTTTGCATTCTAGTAACGAAATCCCAGGAAGTACAGGTCTTCCTGCGAACAAGTGGGTACATTTCAAAGATTCGTAAGGAAATAATGAAAATTAGAATACACACGCACCTTATAGCAGAAACGCAGCGATAGGCGATGTACATCGCAGATTTATTTCGGTCCTGCAGACAAAAATGATATCCACAGAACTGTATTAAATCATCCTGCAGACTCCCTATCATAGATGTAAGTTTTCCGCTTTTCAAAATTTCCAAAAACAGTAGACGGAGTGAGGATATCTTCCGTAATCATATTTATTTTTTTTCCTTGCGATGTTCCTTCAATGCTCGACGAAAAGAGGATTGTCCGATATTGTTGTTAAATATCATTTTATTGCATAAATATTTGTGTTTTAGTTTGAAAATTGAGGCAACAATTTCCAAAAATGGATAATTTGACGGAACCCAGTTATCTTAAATTCTTTTTCTAGCGATGTTCCCTCTGTCTTATATGGTCATTAAATATCATTTTATTAGATAAATGTTTGTATTTAAGATTGGTTTTCGGAAAAATTTCCTTCATTTTCAAAGTTGTACAGAGCAAAAACTTCTGTGTAATCGAAAATTTCTCCCTCTAGTAACCCTCCACTCGCTGTGCTTCTGTATTATTGTTTGAGCATCATTTAATTACATTAATGTTTGCATTTGAGATGGAAAATGGAGAATTTTTTTTTCCAAATACGGAAGTAGAGCGTAAGATTTCTCCTGTTTACAACAATTGTTTTCTAGTGGTGCCTCTGCACTTTATTATTGTTAAATAGCATTTTATTCCTTAGATCTTTGTGTTTCAGCTTGAAAATGGTGGCAAAATTCTTGATACAAAATATTTCTGTGCAATTTTTGTTTTTCGCATCTAGTAATTTTGCTTTAGTGACCACCCGCAGATTATATTGTGGTACAATGTTATCTGTCGCAGACTGACCAGGAACTTTCTGCTATGGGGCACACACAGTTTTTTTCCATATGGACATGCAATTACAACAGTTCATAGCACTTCAACCTGAGCACTCTTTGTTGCTCTTGGAATTTGTCAGTAAAACATTGGCACACATTTTAGCCATCTTGTAAAGATGTGATTAGCATGTGGTATGCCTTTTTTTTTGCAAGAAGAAATCCATAAATGCAACCTTGGAGGCCTTGGGAAAGTGAGTCCCTTCAGATTCATCTGCTGGGAAAAGCTGTGCCCGGAAATAGTCACATGACCACACCCTAATGTGGTGGTGTTCCATCTTGCTGGAATATGCCAATTGGAGTCCATTCCTGAAGTTTGGGAAATGTGCACACCTCTAGCATGTCAAAGAAGGTGATGCTCTGTTCTCTGCAAAATAGAAGTGACCAGTGGCTCTGCTGTGTGTAGTGAAAGTTTTGTTTGCTCATGTCTGACCTAAATTGTAACCTTGTCAGAGAAGGTGAGGTTCGTTCGGTGATCATGGCCATCATCCAGAAAAACTGGTGCCCTGCTGCATGAACACCTCATTGAGAAGGTAGGGTTCGTTACACACACACACACACACACACACACACAGGTGACCATAGTCGTCGTCCAAGAAAACTGTTTTCTTGCTGCGTATCGTCTCCTACGTTATGAAATTTCAAATTTTTCTTTAAAACAGGTTTGATCAGAGGATGTTGAGCTGCTGGCTCACATGTTACACAGATTGTCTTGTGATTTTAACAATAAGCTAACCACATGGCTTCAACATCAACAGCTGTTGTGGATGGTTGCCCTGGACTTTATTTCACACTACCGCTTGTTGTGAACCTCTCAGCCCTTTGCAGAATTCTGTCACAAGAAGGAGAATCTCCGCTATATGTTGCCCTAAAATTTTGTTGCACAGTGGTAATGACTTTGATTCTGCCATTCAGCACACAGAGGTCTGCTTCTCGGTTACCATTTTGGACATAAATGCAGCTATTGATTAAACTTGTGAATAGGCAATCTTTAAAAGCTGTCTTGTGGGGAAAGCCATATTTTTGTGTCATTCATTTTGTATTGCTTTTTCATATAGTGAAAATAGTATTCTGATTTTCTTGATTTCCTTATAAAACATATCCATATGTAATATATTTTCTCAGGTACCCTGTCAATTTCAATGACTAATACAACAAAACCAAAGTGCAATAATTATCAGTTAGTAGATAATACTTGTAGATAAGTAGGGTTTTAAATATTTGCACTATGTAATTTCACTCGGTGCAGTTATGTTTTGTCAGTTATGCCTTAATTTTAAAGAGCATTTACTTTAAAATGCGAATTGCAGAGCAATCACATAAAGCCAGTATACTGCTCTGCCATCCAGTGGGAAAGTATTTTCATTATTAATTGTTTATTCTCAGAAAGATGCCCAAAGTTTCTTTTTAAGAGAGTTCACTTTTGTTCAGATTCAGTGAAGTGTGTTCTATATCGTTCTTGTACGAAGTTTGGCTGCTATACTTAAAGTGTAAAGAAGTTAATGCAAAATTTATTGACAGTGGATGCAGATACTGCATGCATCACCACTGAGTCCTCAATTACTGTGAGGTTACCTTGGGCTAATCTAAAATGAAAATAAATGTAGCATTTCTGTTAGTAAGATGTAGGTTGCATAAATGGATCAGAATTGATTGCCCAGTTAAAAGTAATAAGTCTCACCACATATGCATTCTGATTCTCTGCAGATGCCTTCATTTAGAATCTTACCATTGATTTTGTCTACACTGATTGAAGGAGGGCTTCAAAATTGCAGTAATGCAGAAAAATTATTGCAGTAAATATAAAAATCTTGTCAGATTTTGTGTTCTACTGTATAATTCATTCAACAATTCAAAATTTATTAGCTTCATTATGAAAAAATTAGTTGCAGTTCATATCTTATGTACAACTTTTATGCCATGCTTTTGTTTATATATTGTCCTCCAGTTTGTATTGGAATCAATCAGCCTTGGCCGAAACAACAGAGGCTATGGTTTTTGATGGTTGCCAGGTAAGCCCAACAAGCTTTGATAAGTTAGTACTGTTTGGAAGCAGTGTTGGATGAAGAAAAGACCTGTGTCTGTCACATTAACATTAAATCTGGTAGACTACCATTATTTACTGTGTCCATTTTGGCATGAAGAGAGTATTCTTGATGAGCTAGTTAGTTAGGTCTTACTAAATTTATAGATATGTAACTTGTTATTCATTGCCTTTAACAACATTCCTGCTTTCCTAAGATATTAAATACCATGACAAAGCTATTGTCGAGTAGTAGTTTCAGGAAAGTTTGTTGAGGTTTCTGTTTGCTGTGTTATATTAAATATTTCAATGTGAAAAAATATGAACTGTACATTAAAGGTGAGTGAGGTTAATTTAAAATGGCTTGTACTTGATTTTTGAGTTGGTAGAAGGGTGGTGGTTATAAGTTTAACACATGCATGCTATATATGTATATAGGCCTGTCAGGCAGTTATTTTGCATGTATACATGTAAAACTGCATTGAGGGGCAATTCTTGGCTGTTGTGTCACATCCACACTTAATGTGATGCAAAGAGATAGAAGAAAAAACTTACCCCTGTCGTCAAAAACAAAGCCAGTTATTTGCAAAAATCAATGCACATTTGCATTTAGATGTCTGTTGCCAATAGTGTGGTGTCAAGAAGACTGTACAAAGGTAGCTAATGGCTGTAGGGTTATCTTTGCTTGCATGTTAGATAAGACTCCTTGGTTCTTATACCTTTGTTTAGTTAAAAATTCTCATGTACTTCTGTGTGGCTAAGTGTATAGTGCAAGAAGCATTCTGGGTTGAGTTACAATATTAAACGATGCAGATTTCATTGTCTGATATGAGTTTACAAGTTAGCTTTTGTGTAGTAATAAACGCCACCAACCAGAAGTAGGTCGAATTTCTCTCACTCTCAGTGAGCAAGATGCCAAGACATTTACCAAGTTGAGTTGCATAACAGTAGGGTGCAATTGCAGACTCAGTTTGGTTTCACTTCAAAACATAAAAAGTGATAAAAAAAAAAGCCTGTCCTGTAAAATTTCTATTTGCTCGAACACAATACCAATTTTAGTTTATAAGAGAAGACTTTTGGAAAGTGCAATGAACCCATATTGCTGTCATATTATATTTGTGGTGTGTGTATGTGGAAGAGAGAATAGGCACACTTCATAAACTTGACCTTGGTACAAGGTTTCATGCAATGCTATTGGTAGGACTGGGATCAGTTTCAATGATCTGCATGTGGAATGTAGGAAAACCATTCTGAAAATTTGACTGAGACTTTCAAATGAACTTGATCATTTTTCTTGTATTTCAGCAAGATCTAATGATAGTGTGCCATTGTCTTTCTGCTGGTAACTACACCACTCTAGCATTGCTCTGGACACTGCTGTAATATAATTAATTATTTGCTGTCTGTGGGTTAAGAAAGTAAATCATGATAGTGGGGTTATCTTAGTAGTTTGGTGTCTGGAAAATTCTCATTCAGCTAGTGGTAGGGGTATTAGTATTTCTGCTTCCAAAATTTTTAAAACTTTAATTTCTTTTTGAAGTGTTTTTAATTACTGATATGTATTATAAGTTTTAATTTTTCTTTCATATGAAAAAATTTCTGTAGCTGTATGATGGTGTCAAATTATATTTGTCGCTTTATAAAATTTGAAATTCTGGATTGCTATATTTTTGGGGGGTGTAAGTTAGTCGCTTTATAAAATTTGAAATTCTGGATTGCTATATTTTTGGGGGTGTAAGTTAGTTTGTTGCTGCTGTTTCATCAATTGAGAATATAAGTTTCATTTGCTTGGCCTTTATGAAGTTGATTTTTTTAAGGTGTGTGCTCAGATAGTGAGTGTGTTAAGAAAGTTCAGTCATTTGAGCTAAAAAAAATAATTTGAAAATTAAGTTAACCCTGATTTTTTTTTTTTTTTTCTCCATGAGTAATACAGCATTTTTGTTGTATGGGAACATTGTGTTTGCTGTTGTAAATTTTGTGTGCAAACACAAAATTAAAATTAAAAAATTAAAATATTTGATTTTTGTCAAAATGCATTATGTGTGGTGTAATAAGCAGCATACTTGGACAGGAATCTGGCAATGAAAGTGTGACAATTATGTTTTCTGAGGAACTTTTTGTGTGGATTAGTTTTTAAGGGAACTTCAGAGTAGTAGTGCTTTTTTAATGCAATAATTTTAGGAGAGGACCCTGTTTACAGTTGAAATGATACTATGGTCAGAAAGTTCAACATACAATAGTCAATTCTATAATATGGACCCTTGTGGGTATTCTGACTGTGTTGTAAAAGGCTTAAATTATTTTGGGCTTGTTATATGGCTGTGGTGAAGGCACTTTGGTTCTGTTTTGCATTAACATTTAAAAAAAAAAATTTTTTTTTTGAGTTCCTGTGAATAGTGATTGAAGTGTGGTATGTCTTCCACACATGCTGGACTGCTGCAGGCTCATCTGTTTCTCAGAAGGGCTTATGGTTCATGCAGCTATGTTGGCTTGAATGGCTTATAGCTTTTAGTTCCAAAGGTTTCAGATTAGACTGTTTCATTGGATACATTGGTTGTCTGGCAGATGGGCCTGTTCTCAGAATGATCTTTTTGTAAAGAAGTAGGTTTGTGCCATGTGTAAACCCACCTTATGCAAATGCACTTGCTCCAGCAGTGTGAATATTGCAAGTTGTGTACACAGTAAATATATGGTTTTGTGGTGGTCTGCTTTATTGATGTACAAGAGAAATTTAAAGTCCTCTACCCAGTGTCATTCCTTTATACCATCTGAGTCCATTATGTTGGCTGCCGGGAGGGTTGAAATGGTTTCTGAATTATTATATAGTTCTGAAACTACATATAATTCTATATAATAAATCAGAGCAAAAATTGCTAATGATACCTAGATTGTTTTTTAATCAAAGATATTTATTAAAATGTCAGTAAAGGAACCATAGTTTCACCTCTAAAGCTCTTTTCAGCCACGAAATTCAAATCGCATATGTTGCTCTGTTCTGGATCAGCTTTTGAATCTGTTATCCAAGGGTTGTAGTCTTGTGCTTCCATCTCCTGGCTGGAATCCATTGAATTTTCTGGAGACTTCAATTGGTCGTTAAAATTTTGTGAAAACAATGTGGGAAAATTACCCCATATTTTGAGGGGGGAAAGCAAAAGTCGTTTCACATTACACAGGTTGGAAGCTAACTCTTATCCGTGAATCTATCGAAATTTCAACAAATTTTCAAACTTGCAACAAGGACCCATCCCTCAAAATTAATGAAATATGGGATAATTTTCTCATTGTTTTTACAAAATATAAACAACCAATTGAAGTCTTCAGAAAATTTGATTCCAGCCGGGAGATGGCAGCACAAGACCACAATCCTTGGATAAAAGATTCAAAAGCTGATCGGGAACAGAGCAACTTACACCATTTTAATTTGATGGCTGAGGAGAGCCCTAGAGGCTGAAAGCATGGTTCCATTTTGGATTCCTTTACTGGCATTTTAATAAATATCATTTTCTATTCAAAAACTATCTTAATATACATATATAATTCAATTTTCCAAGCATTGGTTCCCAGGTCTTGCAGAATGCTGAGTTATAACCTTTGTACATCTGTGCATCATTCTAGTGTGTGGGCACAGTACCATTCTTCTCTGCTGATTTCTTTTTATTTAGTTTTCTTATGGGACACATATAGAAGACTTGCAGTTCTAGGACTTTCACTTTGGAAGCGCAAGCCATTCTATCAATGAAACCTCGTTAAGAATTTCTCAGAACAATTATTTCATCCACGTTGCACTTCTTGTAGCTTGTACGAACTTCACTGCACCTATGGAATTGTTTGATCATATTACAGCATTCAGCTGGTTACTACTTTCTCATGTGTGGTGTATCTACTCAGCTTCTAATGAATTGCCATGGTGTATTTGGTTACAGTGCAATTTCTGGAAATGGTAGTGATGTGTCCAGTGTATTCTTGAATTCATTTTGTCAGCTATTTGGAATGATACCGAGTTGAGTGAGAGGTTGGCAGCAGTGCTTCACCTTAATTATGTCAGTCAAACAGGCTTCCTTTTTTTTTTAATCTGAAGATCTGGTAAGTGGACAAGACTGCAACCACCAATCCCACATTCATTCAGCATAGTCATATTCAATCCCTGTTTGAACTGTGATAGCCAGAAATGCTGTGCCATTACTTTCCCCTCCTCCCTGACTTTACAGTTCAGAGGCTGGGATTACTGAGAGTACTAGTGATGATACCAAAGAGAAGTTTTGATAAGTTCTTGACACCTAGATAAGTATCATTTCTTGCAATGACGTAAGTAGCAAAATATCTTTAATTTTAGGTTCTTAAAAAATAAAGGGTCATTCCCAGTTAAAAGATGGTAGTCCTCAGCTTTGGGGAACAAAACTGCACGTTTGTGTCACTGTGTATATTGAAACTTGATTTTGGGTTTTAAAAAATCTGTTCATTTGTTCCGTATTCATGAAAAAAGTATTCTATTTTTGCGTGGATTATAATAATATCAGTGTATTTTTTATCAATTTTATAATACTATTGTTTCTATTTTAGATGTTGATGATATAAAATATGTGATCAATGTTGATTTCCCAAACTGTTCTGAGGATTACATCCATCGCATTGGTAGAACAGCACGGAGTAACAAATCTGGGACTGCATATACATTTTTTACCTTCTCAAATATGAAGCAAGCTAAAGATCTTGTTGCTGTATTGAAGGAAGCTAACCAGAATATTAACCCTAAATTAATGGAATTGGTAGAGATGTCAAAGAGCTTTGGAGGTGGCCGAAGTAAGTCTTTTCTCTATATTATGTGTTACAACTTTTCTTTTACTTTTGCAATAGCTTTTACTACTGGTAGCAGCATAGTAAATGCCATCTATAAATGGATAATTAAGATTGGGAAGATTTGATGGTACAACATAGGTGAAATTTGAGATCAGTGGTGCAGGTTATATCCATATAGTTCGTGGTGCTACACGATTCCCAGCTGGAAATGTTAATAAAATGAAAATTGATTTGTCAGTAAAAAATAAATTCATACTGCGCGTAAATTTATTTTTGCAAGCTTTTCTCCCATTGATTCCAGATATTTGTGTGGGTTGTTCCTCGTTGCTGGCAAAGTTAAAATCTTACACCCATGTTGGATTTAAATTAGACAAAGAATGCTGAAACAAAACAGTACCAACTTGCAGTGATGTGGTGGGACTTGTCTGAAGGAGATAAGTATGTTTTGTCAATGTGAACTTCCACACCACGAGGTGCTAGTACATGAAACATTTCAGAAAAGCCCTCATCAGTCTGTTCACTGAGCAAGCTCAAACAATTAAAGGTACGTAGTTCAGCTGTGACAGCATGCCTAAGTAAGATAAGTGATTGTTTCAAGAAAAGTTTTCCATAGGAATGCTGACTGACAACAATGATGGGACAAACCCGTGCTTGACAGTGTTCATTTCAGGTGAAGCAATGCTTCTTATTTGCAGATGGCATACACGCTTGACTATTGTACATGGAGCAATGGAAATACATGGGCATAATTCACCAAAGAGTGACCACGTGTGCTCTGGTGGAAAGGTTATATTTGTCCATTCTTCATAAAGGACAATGCATTTTATCACTTGCAGTAGGGCCAGTTTTCCAGCTAGATGGTGCACCATATCACTTTTCTAGTCATGTCTGTGCAATTAGAGGTGTGGAATATTAGGTGTACGAAAAAAAAAAAACCCCAAAAAACTTAAAAGCTGCAGAGTGGGTAACCCTTGACTGCATTGCTAATAACTGCTGAGAGACTGACTATTGTTTAAATTTCTATTGGACCGCTAATGGTGTTGACATTGAAATCTAAGGAGACGATTTGTGAATATATCAATTGCTTCAGTGGATGTTTTAACAAAAGTATAAACATTTCATACTGTGTATTTTATTGCTATTTGGCACTGGATAACCTAAAGTTATCCAGTGGCAAATAGCAATGAAATACATCATCCAGTGCCAAATAACAATAAATACATCATTCTGACTGTGACTGACTGGTCAGGATGATGTCCCCACTGCAAACATTTGGGCAGAAGAATTAAGCACTGAAATACATCCATCACATGAGACACTTTGAATTTTATTGTGTGCATGCTCCAAAAGTAAAATGCAAGTCAGCAAAAGTGGGTTTTTTAAGTGTTCAGAGTTTCCTTTTAATGTGGTCCTTGGCAAAGGTGCAGTTTGTAAAGAGAAAAGTTTAGACTTGTTGACATAAAATTACATTTCAACTTTCCTAGAATTTCAATAACCATGACATCCATATGAGCAGTACAAATCCACATGCTGCTGAGCATGTAACAATATTGTGCGACTTGTTACAGATGTGATCATTCCTTTTCTTTAAACCCCCCCCCCCAAAAAAAAACAGAATCGGTGGCATACATGTTGAAAATAACACTGCAGCACCAGGTATTAGCCATGCAGCTCACCTAAGCATTGCATAACTGTAACATAGCTGCCAATCCTTCCGATTTACCCGGAAAGCTTCAGATTTGGGGGAATCTTTCCTATATTCCGATCGGAAAGTGATTTCTTCAGATTTTTCATTCTCGTACCAAAAATCCCCCCCCCCCCTTTTTACTCCCCATTTCAAGAGCAAAAAAAAAAAATCTTTATTCCACTTCAAAAATCCTTAACATGAGATAATTAAAAAGAAAAAATTCTCCTTATTTCCGCTGTGAAGAGAAAGTGCGAGTGGCACGGTTTTCTGCTTACACATGGACTTTTGGATGGATCCGAATACCTTCCCCTGCGCAAGCAACCTGCTGCATAACGCAAGGTTACAATCACGTTCTCTTTTGCTGTCCCCCTCCCCATTCTCCTTTTCAGATAACGCATTGTTCGTCCCCGGGGTCGCAGCTTCTCAGAGGCCAGCGTACGTGTCTTGCATTCCAGCACTCCCAGTTCGAAATGCTATTTCAGAATGTAGTTATCGTAGAAAAAAAAAAAATCCAACGAATTTTAAATCTGTGGAATTTTTAAGCTCAGATTGACACCCAACATGACTAAATTAAGCAAAAGTTGCCAGTTTTGTGAAATTAAAAATGCATTAGGCATGGTTTCGTAACTTCTGTAGCAATAAATTTGACCTAACAAAAGAATGCTACTGTAAGAGGAAGTTGGAGAAAAAAAAAGTCCAATGTTCATTCTAGCCTGCGCTTCTCCAGCAATGATTTATTTTGCTGGTCCATTAGTAAATTTTTTCTACGCTTTTCAACCGTGCGTTTTTTGTTTGTTGCTCGATAACGTGCATACAAATGTCTTGGCTTGATTCAACGAAATTAGTATGTTGGGGTACTATTTTTTTCCTCTGCAAATTGCATCTCTTTAAGCTGTTACTGTTTTACTACAGCAGTTTCTCGCATTTTTTTTCGAGTGTCAATAAATTTAGTATTTATGATTCGCTATGAGCAGCAATATGAGGGGGGGGTACTATCAAACATTCTGTGATGTGTATTCTGCGGAATTTTCGTGTATTGCAAAATCTTCAAAAAATGAAAAATATGGATTTTGCACTGCGTGTCGTGAAATTTTCAGCGTTTCGCGTGGTGGAAGGAATATTACTAATCATATTTCTAGTGCTCAGCACAAATCTAATGTTGACTGCGTGGAAAAAAATACGAAATTAACTTCCTTTGTTAAAAGTTTTAATGAACTGGATGCGATTCATGCAAAATGTTTGTTCACTTCGTCTTTAGTTGAACATAATTTACCAATTAGCGTCACTCATTCATTTAAAAAAAAAATTATTTGACTGTCTCATCGTCCGTATCTCCGTAAGGATAATCCTAACATGAAAATGGTTTGTTTTTGAAAACATTTTAGTTTGTTCCGTGATGGCGTGGGATACGATCCTATTGGATTTAGGGGTCAAATGGTGTGGAACATTCTTCGCTTTAGATGCAAGCTTCCGTAAAAATTAATTTTCTCTTTATAGATCATAATGATATAGCATAGTAATGAGAAATTTTGTATGGATAATCGAAATAAACTTGCCAATAAACTCAAACATCTGTAGTCATATCAATTAAAAGTTGATACTTGAGTTAGGTAACATTGTTTTTAATCGATATGTTCAGTACATTTAATCAATATGCGCAACAAATAATTTAGTTGGATTTTTTTTTTTTTACGATTTTCGGTTTTTGAAAGTTGGCAGGTATGCTGTAATGTAAAGTTGTACATTCATTCTTCACACTGCAAGCATGTGGTTAATCCTGCAATAAAAACATGACTTAAACTGTCATCCATGTCTTGCAGAGCTGATGGAGTCACTTTCTCCAGACAGATGTGTGTAATGTTGTGGGCAATGGTGCAAAAGCAAAATAATGGCTTGCAATGTGCAAGTCAACTGCCATTTGTAACAAGGTGTTTGGTGGGAAGTTGATTAACATTTGGATGTGTGTGGCAGCAGGTGTAATGCATATTGAACAGTTTTAAATGGTACAAGTGCCATTTTAATATGGTAATTTTGTGTTCGAAAATTTGTGTAATCAGATACATTCTTGGCTCATCCTGCATATTGATGTTTACTAGTATGAATCTTAGAGGCAAAAAAAGTTTTTTTTAGGGGTGTGGTTTTTGATGATAAAGAACCAACTGTACAGACAAGTTTTCATCGGGAGTAGAAATTAGTTTGGTGTAGTATTGCTAGTTAGTGTATAGCAAATTTGTTGTTTTGAGTTGACTTCCAGTCAAATAACCACCACCTTACCCTGAAGAACTGCTAAAAGAAAGTTATTTGGAATTGTAGAACTGCAGTGACAGAACACCATAAGAGGATTCCATCTCAAATCAGGTAGTTTAAAAAGTAAAACAAAAAAACCTAACACTTTGAAGAGCAAATAGTTTTTTTTTTTAACAGCATTTTGGACAAAATTGTGGTAAACACAAAAATGGGTATCTTTAAAAACCTGCATCAGCACCTGATACAGCGAGTTGTTAATATCTGAACCATATGCTACATTGACTGTTTCTAAGTTATTTTAAGTGGCTATCCATGTAGATTGCAAACAAAGGTGGATACAGTCTACACCTCTGTTTTTCTCAAGAGTTAATTTCAAACCACTTGCCAGCATTACCAGTCTGTAGAGCAGGGGTTCTTTTTTGGCCACGACACAAGATCTTCAAGACAATCAACTTCGCGGCACATGGCTGTATTTTGAAATTTAAAATGATAATGTAATAAAATAAGTAGTTTTTTTTTCCTTTTCTGAGAAGCTATGGCGGCCCATCTGTCTCTGAAGCCCCAGCGCCCCGTGTTTGGCTCACGACCCATAGGTTAAGAACCCCTGCTATAGAGGCTTGTGATAGATAGTAGCTATCTGTTGGTACCTGATCAAAAGCTTTTTCCACATAAATGGACCCCATTTACAAATTATTATTCTCATACATAAATTCATATTAAGCTATTCTCTAAGATTCAAAGGTTGGCTCCTCAAAGAAAGACCTTCTGTTAAGTAAACATTTAACTGATGGAACTAGAATTAACTTACTGTTGGTGTATGAAACACCTACATTTACAATTATCTTGCCACATAGCTCGAGCTTCATTAATATCCATAACTCTGCACCCAAGAATTTTTGTACTTCATACTCATAATCTTTTTCTCAGACATTCCTGAATGTGGTCCTCCCATGATTTCCTTGGCCTTCCTCTACCTTTCTTTTTTTTTCCTGCCACTTGGGCTGAAAAAATTCTCTTAATCAGCACCTCATCACTCGTTCTTTCAACATTGCCAAACCACTTGAGAATATTTGTCTCCACCTTCCTAACAATATTTTGCCTCACATTACACCTCTTCATTCCTCACATGATCAGAACATGTCTAACCGCATATGCCCCGTAAGTAATACATCTCCCCAACACACACAATTCCTATGTCTTTTCTGCAGTACCCAGGTTTCACTGCCTTAAATCAGAGTAGGAACGATTACATTTTCATACACATCTATTAGGGACTTCTTTGAGAACACTTCATTCCTGTGAAATCCTCCTAATGCAGCTATGACTTTTAATCTAGAATTCATTCTACTAATTTCACCATCCAATGTGTTCTTCCTGTAAAAACATGCTTCCTAAATACACTCATTCACCTGGTCAATCAATGTGCCATTTAGACTTACATTACATTCAGTGCTAACAGTTCCTTGCTCAAAAACCATTACTTTGGTTTTTCTCATATTTATAGTCAGTTTGAATTTCATGCAAACTTCATACATCCGGGACAACATACTCTGCAACTCACTTTTACTCTGCACACCAGCATATTACCAAGACATAAACCAGCATCCATTTTGGCTTCACGCATACATGCATCCATAAATACATTAAACAGCCAGGGTGACATTACACGACCTTGTCTGATTCCTGCACCAATAGAAAACCATTTCGATATAACACCATTCACACGTACACGTGCTCTGCCAGTGTACATGGCTTTCACCCTATTAAGTAGATTACCAGTATATCATATTTATTCAGTACCTTCCACAGAAGTGTCCTATTTACTTTGTCATTAGCTTTCTCTAAGTCTAGGAAGGCAGCAAACATGTTTTTTACCAACAGACGGATACTTTTCAATCGTCGTGCGTAATGCAAAAATTTGATTAGTGCAGCCCTCACCAGGCATAAAACCACTCTGCACATGCCACACTTTCTCTGACGTAAGATCTGGTACCTTATCAATAACGACCTTCTCAAACACTTCCTGGCACACTCAAGAAACTAATACCACGATAGTTCTTGCATTCAGTCTGCTCACCTTTTCCGTTGTACAAGGGAACAATGATATCCCTCCAATCCTGAGGGACCATTCCTAACTCAAACACAACTTGCAAATTTCAGTTAACCAGCCAATTAGAGGCACTACCATATTTTTACATCTCAGCAGTTATGCAGTCTACTCCTGGAATCTTACCACTCTGGTGGGATTTTAGAGCTTTACACACCTCTTCTCTTGAGATCGCACCTGTGCTTCCATCTCTCATTGTGACATCGTCTGCTTTTGCCTCAGTGTCACCTTTGGTTTCATAATCTAATAAATCACAGCAGTACTCACCCCATCTTTCACTTTTTGGGCTTCCATATAATTTCTCTGACTCTTCTTTACACAACTTAGAATTATATTTCCCCCTCTTTTTCCCATGTCTTATGCACTTCCAGAATGTTTTTCTGTCTTTCCAAAAATGCCAAATTGGGCCTTTCCTCCTTTTGCTACCTTTTTGCTTTACTCTGGCAAACCGGCATTGCTGCCTCACTCTTACAGCGATATTCATACTATCACCTTTAAAATTACTAACTATTGCAATACCACAGACCTCTTCAGCAGCAGTGACAACACAATTCTTAAAACATATCCTAGTGTTCTATACATCCCTCTAACATCTCATTCAGATGTTCCCTGAGTAAATCGGAGTAACTGATGTTCTTCAGACAGTTTTTCAACTTTTATTCTTTTCATCACAGGCATCTTCCTATACCTCCTTCTCCAACCAACATTCAGTTTCACCCGTGACACCAGCAGGTGGTGATCACAGCCAATATCTGCATGGCTATCAACAACTAAGTGTTTCAGATGCTGATCATACACGGCAAAATCTATTACTCTTTAATCCCTGAGTAAGATTTTCCCAAGTCTATGTGTGGATATACTTGTTTTTGAAAAACATTAGATACCCACAACCCATTTACAGTAGCGAACAAAAGTATTTGGTGAAACACTTTTTCAACCATAATATTTTTTCTGCTGGACCAAATCGGGTCATTTTGGGATATGATGTGTTATTCAGTTGTAAACATGGCCCATATGCAGATGATAGGAAACCTTAACACATAAGGTACCAAGCTTAATCGCAAAGATCACACAAAGTAGGTGTGTATCACATTCATTTAATGCAGCGATAACAGAAAACAAGTACAAGAAAACGACAAAACAATAACTAATACTTAGTAGGATAACCACGAGACTTAATAACAGCTGCACAACGGGCTGGCATAGTCCACTAGCTTCTCGACGGTGACCTGCAGAATTTGCGCCCATTATGCTGACAGCTGGTCGAACTTCTGGGCCTTATTCCGGCAGGTTTTCTTCGCACATCGTCTCTCCAGCTCCTCCCACGTGTGCTCGAGGGGTTGAGTACTGGAGATTGGCTTGGCCAGTCTAGAAGTGTGACCTGTTGCTGCTGGAAGGCTGCCTTCGCTACTCTGGAGGTGTGCTTCGGGTCGTTGTCTTGCTGCATGATCCATCTGGGTGGCATGTTCTGGTTTGCCCATAGGAAGACATCGTTGATGAGCATGTTTGTGTAGCTCTGGCCGGTCATTATTCCATCAATCTTGATGATGGGGCACATTCCATTGCGAGAGAAGGCGCCGTAAACCATGAGCGATCCTCCTCCTCCTTGCTTGACAGTCTGCTGAATGAAGGGGGGTTGAATCTCTGGCCACATGGATGTCGTACGTATCGATTGCCATCACTTCCGAACAAGTTGAACTTGCTCTCGTCAGTGAAAAGCACCTTACTTCAGTCCGCCGCGGTCCAGTGTCGATGACTGCGCGGGCGCGTCTCTGGCTCGTCGATTCTTGACTCCGATTAGTGGTTTCTTGGCAGGGCGTCTTCCATTCAATCCACCAGCAATGAGACGACGGGAGATGGTCATTCGGCTGACGTTCAGGCTGTCGCTGAATTCGGTGGCGATGTCCACAGCTGTCAAGGTTAACTTGGCACGAGGTCGACTGAGGGATGCGTCTATCCTGACGCAACGTAGTGGAACGAGGCCTAGCCTACCACATCGTGGACTGTTCTAGACTGTCCCAGTCTTCTTATAACGTTGCAGGATAGCAGAAATGGACTGGTGTTGGATCTTCAGGGCCCTCGCAATGTTGGTGACGCACATTCCGGATTTCATCATGTTCACTGCCGCCTGGCGAGCTCCAACAGGGATCTCTGCCTTTTTACCCATTTCTGAAAACCTAAGATTGACTTATTATCACACATCACAAAAATCACAAGAAAAAACATTAATACATGCAGCAAACAAATGGGTAATAATTGGAGACTCTTGAGTCTGGCCCATTTCGAACGACAAATTCGCTCTACAAATTCGCTCTGAGTGAAATACAAATGACGTGGCGTTGTAACCCACTAAACAACACATCATATCCCAAAATGATCCGATTTGGTCCAGCAGGAAAAAAATATGGTCAAAAAAATGTTTCGCCAAATACTTTTGTTCGCTACTGTACCATGCAGAGTTCAATTAATCTTTCACCTTTACCATTCACACCAGGATCGTTAAACTTACCCAGAACATTATGAGAAATTCCATTCTGAACATTTACTCCAGAATTGAAATCCCTTGCTTATAATATCCTTCTCTTTAGCACCAAACTGGCTCCAAACATCTTTTGGCTTATTCTAAAAATCTTCCTTCCTGTCGGAAGGTACCAAGTCACAAGGAGTATACTCTATGGCAGTTACTATTCTCTGAAGTTTCACTTTCAAATGAATCCATAGAATTATCTCACTTATGCAGCTATAGTGAATCAAGTTGTTTCATCTTTTCACTTAAAATCACTCCTACACCAGCATGTCCTTTCACATTATCCAACACTCCAGACCATACTCTCATTGTTCCATTCATTTCATCTTACACTCGCTCAGCTGAGACCTTTCTCACACACAGTTTAGAAATTTCAGGTTGATTTCGTACTGGACCATTCTTTTCAAGTGTGGTAGGTCCATCATATCCCACACTTGAGTCCTTTAAATTCATTCTTTGGGTCATAGAAATCATTAAAGTTCATCAATGTGGCTGATCAGCTGACAACTAATGGTTCCAGTTGGTCATTTCCTCTTAAGGATTCTGAAACAAAACCCAGTTTGCCAATGTCACACAAAACTAGCTGGTACTTCTCCAAAATTCATAGAGGCCCTTGTTGCTGTTGTGTGTGACGCCACTGTTGCCCGGTGGTGCAACCCAAGGAGGCAAACCCATCTCTCACTAAGACCATTCACCTCATAAAGTCTTTCGTGAAGCTTCCTTGAGTAATTATGTACTGTCCTGGCCACATCTATTTCTGAGGCTCAGAGGACATTTTGCCACTTTTCTAGGCAGTTTCACTTGAAGTGTTTAACTACCACCCCCACAGCTGCAGGAGGTGGGTAGCCGGTAACGAAGGGGTGTACAGCAGCTGCCAGTTATAATTAACCCAAAGATTCATATTTTGCTTTAAGGTATATTTAACTTCAAAAAGTAGGAACTGTACACCAAATTATACTCAAAATAGTATAACTACTAAAAATCCGAAAATTCTTGGCATAGAATAGAAATAAAAGTTTTTCCAAGCTTTCGCACATCAACCAGATGGCTTTCTCAAGGAAGGTAGACAGCTAACTGCAAACTGGATAATAGAACGTTTCAACACTTTGAACGAGGTGACTTGACTAGACAATAAATTAGGAACAAACGTGATATTTCGAAGAAACGAGGTCACGTTGGTTGGGCACGCGGTACAATGGTAGAGAACTCAGCATTATTTGAAGAACTGATTCCAAATACGTGGTAACTCCAGAGAAATTTATTTCTATTCTACGCCAATAATTTTCGAATTTTTCGTATAGTTATACTATTTTGGGTATATTTAACTTTGCCTAAATAAATGCTTAGTTTCACTTTTAAAACACTGAGTGTCCTACATATTGAAAGTGTTTGGCTCTTTGACTTCGCCTTGTAATAAGATTGCCCTGCAATGAGTTGTAAATAATACTATTGCAGTGTCTCTGCACTGCTGAGGAAAAGCACGAATCTGCAGTGGGATTCCCCGTGAAAGATGTGGGAAAACAGTGGGATTTTTACCTAGGATTACGATGCACGACAGGCGTCAAGTCAACATTTATTCACAGCAGCTGCAGACCTGCCATGTGCAAGAGGATGATTTCTTCAAGTGATTTATTTTAGTTTGGGACAAATCTATTACTCAAGAAGTTAAAACTACTGGGTTCTTAGATATCAGTTAATACATCTAATACAATTATGAAATTTTTATTCAGTCTTTATATTTATAGATGTAAAAAACAATATTAATTACAAGCTTTCATTAATTAATAACATTAATTACCAGGGTTCTTGGTACCACCATTACTTTTGCAGACACTCCCCGACTTCCTAACCCAACCACCACGCGCACACACCACAAAAAAAATGCCTCCTCAAAATCCTTAATAGTTACTACAGTTTTTTTTTTTTTGTTTTGTTTCCTTGCTGATAGGCACAACTACTTCTGCGGGTTCTCTGGCACCAAACCAATTTTACATGCCATTTTAGTATTTCTGGGTAACCAAAGGGCATGCACATCGTCACAGTGCTTAACAGTTCTACATTATTTGTATCATAGCCACATGCAAAGTTTCATCACTTACAGGTACAAGGTGTCATTTCTTATTTCATAAGCACCTGTGGTCATTCCTAGGACAAAGATCCATCCATCCATTTCATTACTTGATTTTTAATTTAAAGGCTTATGACTGACTTCAACAGGTTGTGTTACTCAGGGTTCCCACGCCACCTGGAAAACCGGGAAAACCGGGAATTCTCAGGGAATTTGAAAATTGTTCCAAAAATCAGGGAAAACTCAGGGAAAATCGTGTTTTTTCGTAAAAATCAGGGAATTTCTTATCAGGAAACTGAAAAGTCAGGGAATTTTTATTTTGCCAAAAAAATATTTTCTTTCAGACTTTTGTAGAATATATTTCTGTATTGCTAAGTTTTAAAATAATTCCGAGTTGTTTTATCCTTCGAGGCAACCCACCCACCGATTAAAGTGCAGCTGTGCTGGTGAGTGCGTCTCTTCGCGGTTTCCCCCATCTCCAGATGCTCTAAACTACAACCGAACAAACTGACACGTCAAAGCGTGAGAGAAAGCCATTAATCACACCCCCACTTCGCAGGCTCTTATCTGCTGCGTTCGCGCAGAGGCAGTCACTTGTTCCTAAGTAGGTGCCCTGGTTCTCTGTGTAGACTGGGAAAAAAATTATGAAAAAGCTATTCCCTCAATTTTTTAAATAACCGACTGAAATTTTTACAGTGGGCAAGATATATGAAAATAACGTTCCATTTTAAATTTCGCCGAAATTCATCGGAAATTTTAGAAGTTGCGCTTTTTCCCCCCCCCTTTCTTTTTGCATGTTTCACTTGTCTTTTATCAAACCGCACAAAAACATTTTATTTTGCCGGATGTTGGTCATCCTAATAAATTCGCCCCCTCCCTTCAAGAGCAGTGTGGATGAATGTTGCAAATTGAGGGCACAATTTATTTTGATAAAAGTTCGTATCACTTATGAACTAAAGCTTCACTTTCGTAATTCTGTAGCAGAGTTGGTATAGTTGGAAAAGTATGTACCTTCAAATGTTTGAACAGGGAAGATATGAAATAGGAAGATTCTTCAAAGAGGGGGAAAGATTAATTTTTTCATAGTACTTAGGAGTATTTTGTATGAAAAATACCATGCAATGAAGCCGGTACTATTGCATACCTACCAAATTTCCCAGATTTCACGGCCGTTTTCTAGATTCGTTGTTTTACGGCCGGAAAGAGATTTTTCTTGATTCTGTCTTATTTCTATTTCATAATGCATGAAGAAATTAATTTATAGCTATTTTGGCGATATTCCGATTACTGCAAGAGCTGGCTGGTTGTGAAAAATAGGGTAGTCCGACGCCCGGAACCATAGATTTTCACATCTGGGTCATTCCACGCAAAATCGTCAGATATTGAAATAATTTTCCACCAACACATCTCCGATTCTTACGGGTAGCTGCCTCCAAGTTATAAAAAAACCCCTAAAAGTTTCAACTTTTTTTGTTTCTGATAGATTAGAAGATTATTTTTTGAATTTCTGTGCATAGTGGAACCGTTTTCCGTAAAAACGCAAATATCTCCGTTATTTAGAATAAGAAATATAAAATTCATCATTCTCTCGTAATTTTTCCTAAGGTTTCAGCTTATACATAGGGAAAAAAATTTGCGAGAACAAAAGTTAGACGGGGTAGACATTTTCTTGTAATCGTAAATTCTTTTTCATGCGTTGCTGCACCTCACAAGAGTTGCATAATTTTTTCATTTCACATCTTTACCCTCACATTGCCGAAAAAAATATAAAAAATCTACCTAGTTACTACTGATTTAAATCTTTGCCGTGCGTGCTCTATTGGTTTCAGGTTTGTCAGTGCAGGCGCTAAAGCTTCGTCTCCGTTTTGGATGACGTTATTTGTGGGGAGTTACTGCAAATGACCTGAGTGGGCTCCAGACCTTTCTCGCACTTTGCCTGATCAACATCGCACAAAAATGTATTGCCCTTCGTAAAGATATTGTTAAGTATAAACATGCCACTCGCCACAGGATGAAAAATTATGTTGAAAAAAAAGTGTTAGGAGGATTTTATGAACACACATGCACACAAAACTTCCTCTAATTGTTTCCCGTACAAGTAATTTGACGTAGCGTGGAAATGAACTGTGACCTGCGAGAAAAGTTCAGTACTAATGTTTGTGTCACAAACGTAGCCAATCAATTTTAAGACTTTCGGATTTTGGAAGTACTTGTCATGAATTGTAGCCTCTCAGGCAAAATGGTATTCCGTATTAACTGTTAGTTTTCTCCACTTGTTGCTTCCATTATTTTTTATCTTTATCCAGGGTTTAATTTTTTTTTTTTTTTTTGCCGTTATGGCATTAGGATCTCTGTGTGCCAGCTTATTGGTTATGAAATTTAACTGCACAATGTTTAAATATTCTATGCTGCGTTATTTTAGAAGCAAATAGCAGAGGTGCCAACTATTACGAATTGTCCGTAATTATTACGGTTTCGACTGTCAGATTACGGAATTAGGGGCAGGTTGGAAGAATTACGGATTTCAGTGTGTTTTGGAGAATCTCAATTTTGTATCCTTTTTCGTTAAACCCTTTTAGAGCGACGCTGCCGATTTGTCGGCCTTCGATTTTGATCCGCATATTTTCCGAATCAGACTGCAGATGGTTTAAGCGATGGCCTTTGATCATTCGTCTGTAAGGGGTCCGGGTTCGAATCCCGTTGAGGCATGGATGTTGTGTTTGTCTTAAGGCACTGGCTCTCTCCCTTCCCTGGAACCAGTGACCCTAAATTAGGGACGGGCGACTGCTTATAGCCCATTGAGTTGCTCACGGTGGTCGTTAAACCTCCAATCAAAAAAAAAAAAATGGAATGTCCATGAATCATATCATCGAACAGCGATATTATCGGAAGAATGGTACCGTAATTTTCTTCGTATAATCCGCGGATTATCTGTTAAAAAAGTTAAAATTATAGGTTTTGCGGATTATACACCGATGCGGTTAATACGCCGATTTAAAAAAAAAAAAAAAAAAAAAATTACAACCTTCCGATTTTTAAAAAATCTGCAGCGTGATTGTGCAGGGAAGGGTGTAATAATTGGAAAAGGAACTCCCTCGGAAGAATTTTCCTCAGTTCAGGAGTTTGTACGGAGCGGGGAGGAGGGGCAGGAATGTCGTAACGAAAAATCGGGAAAGTTGTGGGGAGGGATGACAGGGGTCATTTTGATATCGTTGAGGAGAGCTCTGACTGTCGTGCCGGCTCTGTTTTTTGGCAAAAAGCCAAAGAAGTACGCACAGCACTTGCTGCACGAACCTATGCGTTTCTCCTTTCGGATTTCATGTGCGCGACCTTGTGTCTAGTTTGCTTCCGTTGTTTTGGCGAACGTCGTTGCTGCTGTTTTCCTTCATTGCTAATCATGATGCCTCTGAAAAGGAAACGTTTCAGTTACACTGCCGAATTTAAACTTGAAGTGGTGGACAGAATTGAGGATATGATCATGTCACTGCGCGATAGTTTTGAGGTCAGAACACAATCGTGCAGCAACATACGGAAAGCCTCTGTGTCGCGATCTAAAACGTAAACAAATCCGTCGGTTTATTCCGCGGGAGAATTCACAGGTTTTTTATTGGCCCACGTATAAGACGATCTCTCAACTCTGAAAGCAGGAATTCCTCCAAAAACTTTCGACTTATACGCGAGTACATACGGTATTTCTACGACTTGTTCTGTATCAGCCTTTCGTCATTGGCAAGGTGTAATGCAATACTCTGGAGCTGCATCGGCGTGATCTATGGATGCCACACCCTTTATCTGTCCGGAGATAAAAAATATAAAACAGTTACCTTTAAAAATGAATTTCTTCATTTAATAAAATCGTTTTTTTTTTTTCTCTCTTACTTCTTCGGACTCATTATGTGTTTCTGGATCGTGGAAAGAGCGATGTATTTATTTATTTTCTGACGCCACGTATTTGGAGGATTTTCACTTTGGATCTCGCCCTTTGGATTTAACTGCTATAATATATATAGCCAGTGCCGTTAATACCCACCAGATGGAGACGTCTCAGTAGCTGAGCCCATCTTACGGATTTATGATGTCAGAAGCTGACTTAAAAATACACATAGCACCGTGGATTGTTGGCCACCATGGTGTAAAGCTAACGCGCTAGGCGGAGAGATCCGTGGATTTAATTCCCCGGCGGCGGCTGAAAACAATTTTTCGGTTGCTATAAGAGCGATGTATTTATTTATTTATGTGACGGACTTTTCTGTCGGAAATTCCACTTCTGGTTCAACATCTATGATGTGCGGATTATACGGCGATTTTTATTTCCTGAGTGTCACAGTCTGCGGATTATACGAAGGATTTTTTTTTTTTTTAATATGAATTTCGTGGTCTGCGGATAATACGACTAGAATTACAGGTAATATGCCGTAAGTGTCATCGTAACAGAGTTTGAGCTTGCTATCGGTTCCCCACGCACTTTTCCGTGTGACGATAGAAAGGTTACATTAGCCAAAACTTTTCCTGCTGCAGTTGAGGCAGTGCTGTTCACTTTGCATTGTTGGTGAATTATAAGACGTCGTACTGTCGGAAATCACTTTTCGAGCCCCGTTCGAAGTGCAGTAACGATCAACTCGTCGCAACGCGGGGTCCCGTGATGACGGATGTTTATATTTCTTGCGGACTTTCGCCGCGCGGGAGAACGAAGTGCGGTGTTTTATTACTAGAAGCTCTTCACATTCATTATTCATTTCTTTTTCCCAAACAAACAGACACAATCGCAAAACTCCGTGAATTACGAATCCCCATCTTTTTCCAAACTCGTGTTAGCAGAGGATGATTTTATTGACAGCTTGTTCCTCAGACTAGGAGACGTGCTTTTTCCCACTGCGTGAAATTGTTTTCTAAGGTTATTTGAAGTGGCTTGTGTGAGAGTGAAAGTTTGCCAAGTGATGGTGATGATTTTGAATCATCTGAGAGTGATATTGGCCTAGCAACATCAAGCCAAAAAACTAGCCACCGTGCCACGCACACCATATCTTCTTCAGAAGGTGAAGATCTTCATAGTGAATCTTCAGATCATGAAAGTTCTGAAAGTGAATGGGAGGATGTTAATAGAGAGAAGTGATGGACAACCTCAGCATCTTTTTTTATTAACATGAAATGCAGGGGCCCAAACATGCTCCGGCAACTGATGTGGCACCTATTGCATATTTTTTACTTGTTTTTTACCAATTTCATCCTTGGAATTATCGTTTCTGAAATAAACAAACATGCAAAGAGGTTTCTCCAGGAACATCTAAATCTTTCTCCCAAATCTTGAGCAAGGAAATGGAAAATGTTACAAATGCTGAAATAAAGGTTTCCTTGCATGCCTTCTAATATGAGAGTAATCAGTAGCCCATGTAGGACGACATGATTGCCGAAGGCATATCCAGTCAAAACAAACACCAGGATTGTGTAAAATTAAAGACTCGATCAAAGCCTTTGGATAATTTTTTTGCAAAAAAGAATGAAAATAGCGTGATAAACGCTGAATTGCTGTTTACTACAATCGTTGTGGAGCATAACCTACCTATAGTAAGCTGTGATCCTGCTGGTCGCTTCTTTCATGCTATGTTCCCAGACTGATATTGATGAAGCTGGATATCCTTGAGCATATGTGGCATGGGATGAAATATCTAAGACAAAGGATTCATCTGGCCTTCCCAAGTATTCCACATTGCCTAAACTAATGTTGGTAATATTGACTATCCCTCACAGCAATTCCTCTACGTATAGAATATTTAGTATAGTAAGGAAATACCTCACATACTTTTGCCCAACAATGAGCACCAAAACATTTAGTGCCCTTCTTGTACAGAAAAGTAAAGCATTTTCCTCAGGTGAGCTGTGTTATAAAACGTTTTCTGAAAAAGAATATACCACTGCAAAACAAGCAACAAGGGAGTTTTTATGTCAGCAATGACATGAGGTAAGTACAATATTGATAATTTAATTTCATATTTTTTTTGTGAGGATAGTGTAAACATGCAAAGTTATTACATATTTCATGCATTAATTTCTCATGAAATACCCATTCCACGCGTTAATGACCTATGGTGATTACCGATAGGCACCTCATACAAGTATTACAAGTTACACAGTAATACTATAATATTGTCCTTAACTTTTTTAAAAAAATGGTGTGTTACATTACTGAAAGTTTGTGTTACATTATTGAAACATTACTGAAAATTCCCCTATTGATTACTGATATGTTCTGCTAGAGGTTGGCACCTCTGAAATAGCATAGATTCGATGTTCTCATTGCCAAGTGCAAGAACTAACTTTAGCTAAAATAATTACAATTTTGATTTTTAAATGTCAGCAGTATTTTCCCTGATTGCTAGAATTGTTGGGATGGTACTGGCACACGTTTTCCTCAGACACAGAAATGCTGTCATGATTTCCGTTCTCTCTCTTCTTCTTTTTTTATTTTTTAATAGCTGTTTTAGTTTGCTTTGTCTTTAAAGATTCTAAGTGAATTCCAATAGAAAATACAAATTGTTAGATCAATTTGATAGAACCGCTCTAACAAAATGTTAAGAGACTCTGTCAGACACTCTCCATTTTATCATTCCCATTAGACTTCAATTTCAGCAAAAGTTTCTGTGTTCTTTAATATTTATGTAAAATAAGCACTTAAAGGATTTGAAGCTTCAGCATTGTATCATTTAACGGCAATTTATTCTCTTCAGTCACATTCTCCCAGCTTGCATTTTTAAACCTAACTGGAACTCTAAATGTTGTGAGTCGTTTAAAATGTTATTTATATACTTGTGTGCACTTAAAATACAGATAAATCAGTTATATAATTTCACCTAATCGCTTGAAATATTTCATTATATGTAGAATTTAAATTAAGTCTTTGTTCAAATATTCTTTAAAACATGTAAATACATGGTTTGCCACCTCGGTGGTGCAGTGGTTTAAGCTCTGGCTTCTGACTATTCGTCCAAGTGAGCCTGGATTCAAGTCCCAGATGAGGTATGGGTGGTGTGTTTATCTTACGGCACTGGCTCTCCTTCGTGAAGCCAATGGTCCTAAATTAGGGATGGACGGATATAGCCCAACAAGTTGCTTATGGTGGTCGTTAAACCTGAAACAAAAAATAAGACATGATTTTGTTAAATATTATGTAAAATTTATGTTAAATACACTAATTTTTGTAACTATAAAGTAATTAGAAAAAATGAAAGTTATTTATCCTTTATATTCCATATTTTCTGTTTATCTTTATGGACTGTATAATCGGGACGTTCATTATGTGGCGTCTTTTTAATTCTCCCTCATATGTGAGATGAACATAACATTATCAGTATTAATTTCAGGTAAGCAATTATTTGCAATTACAGCCTGTCTAGAATTTGATAAATCTTGCTTTCAATACATTACATTATTCCTTAGTTCTCTAAAAATTGTCAAAACTGAATTTAAAAAATAGCCTGTAGACATTACGGTTTTATTCTATTTCTGCAGATAGTTTGCTTCATATTTTGTAACATGGAACAATTAGGCACAGTGGCCTGGTACACTCTTGCTTGGAGAAACACATCACAAGAGAACCACTTAAACAATGGATCAAAGCCCTTTGTTGGTTGATTCTCTTTCGACATTTCTCTGAGCAGGAGCCCATTTGGTCATTAAGTTTATCTACACTGTGCTATAGAAGAAAGGAAAACAAACTATTCAACATACAGATTTTTTCTTACATATGAACTGTTTCTACGGGAATGTATTAACAAATTGTACATGGGCAGTATACCACTTAGGTTCAGAAAATATCATGGAATTATAATACCAAAAATAATATACCTCATGCATTTAATTGTTATTCATAAAAAGCAGGTAATTGTATAAAGAACAGTTATTTAAAGAATTAACAAATGTATGCTTTCGTAAGGAACGCAAGAATGTAAGGAAATGCAACAATTTGTCGCAATGTTATTTGATTTGCCGCTCTGGAAAAACTCTCAGAACCACCTGGAAAACCTGGAAAAGTCAGGGAATTTTTTTCTACTTTTGAGTGGGAACCCTGTTACTCTAAATAACATATGCTTTGGTACCAGGGCACCTACCTATTCATTGTCAATAGTCAGCATACATGAATTCTGATTCACCATACGAAAATACTACGGAATGATCCTGAGTAAACATAAAAATATTCCGTAGAATTTCCTAGACATTAATTACCTATCTATTCCCAAGCCACACTTTTCCTTCTCTCAACTGATTTCCATCCAATTTTCACTCTTTACTGAAAATGTTTGGATATACTGTGCAAGGAGCATAAATTCCAAAGGTAGTGCAATTGTTCTTTCACTTCTCATCCCTTTCTTGCAAATTCACACAATAATAAACTTCATTTATGTCTGACTCATCAATCGCATCTTAAAGATTCTGTGAAACCAAGACTTCGGGTGTTCTACCATGCTTGTTCTACATAATGTGTTAGGTTACAATTTCATTTTAATCTACTAACACATTTTGGGGAGAAAATAGCATGTGTTCCTTCATAGAAATGTTATCATTCAGTCCTCCACCCTAACATACATGTCATTAGTTTTTCAGTCCTTCTTAACAACCAGACCAGCTTGATGCATCTTGTACACTCATACTAAACTCACTACCAAGAACATATTTCGTCTAGCATATATATGCTCCATGATCTGCTTTTAGTTGAATTTTTTAAGTCTTTTGTACTTCCAAATAAGTATTTAATCTATTCCTTGTACCTTTATGCACCCAAACCTTACCTTTTCATTTGTACCTGGTAATATTCTAAGGATTAGATGTTTTACAAATATGTTTATTCATAAGCAAATAAATGCCTGGGCAGAAGCTAGTGTATCTCAGGGTGTCCTCCCAAAAGAAACCATTTGAGAGATACTCTGACCCATCCTTTAAGAGCCCCCTCAAGATGTTAATTTGTGGTCTGTTCTTAAGGTTTTTAAATATTACTTTATGCTGTGCCATTATCCAAGAATATTTTGTACATTTATTGGTTAGCATTTTAATGTCTTTTTTTCGTTGCAGGTCGTGGCCGATGGAAGGGTACTAAGAGTTACGATGATTTTGGAAGCAGAAATAAATTTGGTGGCCGTGGAAGAGGTGGAGGCCGTGGAGGTCCAAGGTATGGTGCAAGTAACGACAGGAATGGAAGATATGAAAGCAGTGACAGGAACGGCAAATTTGAAAGCAATGATTCATATGGAAACAGTTTTAAAGGTAACAGAGGCATTGGTAATAAATTTGATAAATACAACAGTCGTGATAACCATTACGGCGAGGAACAAGGTGATGCAGGCAACGACAGAAATGATTCTTATGGAAATAGTTTTAAAGGTAGAGGCATTGGTAGTAAGTTTGATAAATATGACAATCATGATAGCCATTACGGTGAAGAACAAGACTGTAGAACTGCTCCTTCTGATAATAACAGAAGCAGAGTTGACGATCGTAGAGGTGAGCATCAAGGATACGGGAATGCCTGTAGTGGAAATTACAAAAATAATGATTTGACCAGCCAAAATAATTCCAGTGGCAATTACAAAAGTCGTAATGCATATTCATCAAATCAAAATATTTCCAGTGGAAACTTCAAAAACAGGGATGCATGTGAACCAAGTAATCAAAATTCGAATAATTCCTATTGTGGAAATTACAAAGGCTTTGATACTTTTAGGCCAACTAACTCAACTGGTCATTCCAAACCATTCTTTTCAGCCGAGGCCAATGGCAGAGGTGTGCGTAATTTTGATTCAGTTGCAAATAATTTCCCACCAGGACAGAAATACAGTGCTCCTGCCAGTTCCTCCACCTCAGAAAATCAATATGCAGCTAACACTGGTAAAGTTCTATCAACTCGACAGGTTATTGTTGGAAATGCATCTACTGGTTTTGGTACAGCTGCATATACTTCAAAGAAAAGTTTCAGTGCAGATAATCAAATTGGGTTTTATCCTAGTCAGTAATTTGTTTTGCTTATAGTTCCTAATTTGTTCGTAGTACGAGAAAATGCTTAGTGCTACACATTCCTGGATGACTTATCACATTTATAAGTGTTTCATTTTTGTTATTGTTTCATGTGTCCCCCCTCATTGCATATCATGTTTAACTGTGATGGTGCAAAAATCATAAGTCAGGGCACAAGTGAGGATCTGAAGTTCATATTTCTCTCTTCTATATGCTTTATGTTGTGATATAAACTGCATTTATGCAGTGTTAAGAGTAGCCTTTTTATCTTGGCTTTAATTTATGGTTGTGTTGCTGCATTCTGTTGATGCAGTGTAAAGCGTGTAATATATAAATTTGAACAGAAATTTGGTTATACTGGTCACTGTAATAAATATCAGTGAATAAAGATTTCTAAAAACATGTTTTTTAATTCAAGTATTTTTTTTTAATCTTAACTGTTCAATGACATTAATCCATTGGCCAGTCATGTTAGATAAATAAAATTCATATGTTTAAGAAACAAAAAAAAAAAACTGGTTTAATCAAAATTGTACTACTGTACATTTATAGGTTAAATTAGTTACAAATGCACAGTGATTTTTTTTTCTCATCTTAAAAAGAAAAATCCAAGAATTTCACTGTATATTCATGGTACTTGTAAATGTGAGATAGCATATTTGAACATTTATTTGACAGTTTGTCAGTTCATAAGTTCTTCCTTCACTTTACCATTGAATAGCTGAATATCCGAGTTGTAACATCCAGATAACTTTTTCAAAATTAATGTATATTTTGAAACCTAGCATTTTGTCAGTTTTTAAGTTATATCTTTGTGAGTAAAAGCAGGGTGTCTACTAGAGCTGAGCCCGAAAGCCCGAAGCAGAGCCCGGGCTCGAATCTGGCTTGGGCTGTAGAAATATGAACTGCGGTTCGGGCTCTGGTTCTTAGGGAGAGCGAGAGATTTTTTTTTTATATTTAAATGTGATTTTATATGATTTAGCAAATGAGACACTTTATAGTTGATAAATGGGAATTCTTTGGCAACTGGTTTCTGGTTGGGGAGCGTCGAGATGGCTATACTTATTTCGGGCTTGGGTAGAAAATACCATTGACCGTGCATTGGTGTATTTCTACAGAGAAGAAAAAGCTTTTTCAAGAACTATACATATAGGATAGTAGATAGCATGCCGACGATAATTTACCTCGCTATCTCCATGTGTAGCTCCTTGTTAATTATATTTAGCAACGACATATTGCAACACATTATGGCAAAATGTTAGCATTATTCGAGCAACAAACAATTGCAGCACTGCCCGATCATTTTGGATGTCCAGCCGCCTGAAGCGTTTGAGGTGGAAACAAATGGTCAAAGAAAATCGTGCAGTTACACTGTAAAAATATAGGTCCCTTCCCCAGTCCCCATTTGAGAAATACATTGGTTAATTGCAGGAGGAGGAGAGAGTGGAAGAGTGGAAAAGGAGATGTTTTCTATTAATGGTTGAATAGGTTAGCCAGTTTTCGGGCTCAGACTCCGAAAATTGAGCCCGAACTCAGCTCCAGTGTTTACTGGTCATGAAAAAGTAATGAAATTAAGCAGGTGGTCATGAAGTAATGAAATTGAGTGGGTGGTCATGAAATTCTTTTTTGTATCAACACCTGAATGAAGACAAGTTTGCGCACCTAAAAGAAAACACAAACCAGCACCCTTATAAACCGGCGTGTAGATGCCCCATAAAAGTGAAAGGCACCAGCTTACGCAAGCAAGAGTACAAAGTGACAAGAATGTCGGGTAGAAGCCAGAGACATCGATTTACGCAGCTTACAGACTTTCAGAAAGGCCTGATCATCGGGCTGAAAATGTTTATCGCCTGAAGATTTACAGAGTTTCATTTTGAGAGATTCTCGATGTGACAGGGAATATTTGCAATTTTGTGAATCTTATAAAAAAAAAAAAAAAAAAAAAAAAAAAAAACCAGTTCAATCCTAAGGAGGACAAACTTGATCACTTCCTGATGAATTTACTACAAAGTGCAAACCATGACTTTATCATCAAGTTCTTACAGAAGCTGCTATGCATGTTTCATGACAATGCTGCAGTTGAAAGAGGCTTTTCTGTTAACAAAGATCTTTTAATTGAAAGAAGAAGATGCAGTTGTTGCAGAAAGAAGTGTTTACAGTGCAATACTATCTTTAGGTGGTTTAGCTAATGATAAAGAACTGAATGTGAACATCACAAAATCAATAATGATATAGCTGTCAAAAATGCTTCATCAAAAAGAGTAAAAGACTTAAAAAAGAAGAAAGCTGACAAAGATGAAGTGGCCAATCATAAAAAAACTAAAAGAAAGATTATTGAAAAGGCAAAAGAAGCTGAAGTTCTAAATTCTGAGATAACAAGTTTAGCTAAAATACTTAGTCTTTCACTTTGAAATTTCAGTCTCCATAAATTTTGTACATTTGTAGTTCTTATATTGCCTTAATAAAGTTTTACAGCATTACCATGTTAAAAGAATTTGTGTATTAATAGATGTAATGACAAATATTTCTGAAAATAGCCATACCCCATGCTAGATGAGAGCTGAATGTTTTTATTTCTTTAAACGTATAAAATTTGGTGAGTGGCATAGTGCAAGTCATACATAATTACATTATTCATGTTAACAAGCAATTTTAGTGACATAAGAATTGCATTCAGCTTTTATCTCAACTGGCTTTCAGGTAGGGGTTAACACCCCACCCCCACCATATAGCCATTTTAGCAGTAATGATATTATATAGACATCAGTTTTGCCTAAATTATTGTTGCATGGAATTAATTTCAGTGTTTGTAAAAATAAAAAATAACCTGGGATCTCAAACCAAGGGTACTAGATTGGGTCTAGAATGGTTGTCATTGTGCCACGCATTGTCGAAGTCGTGAATTTAACTGAAGAAGTCATGAATTTGGTTCATTGGAAATCAGACACTCTGTATGAGGAAGGTAGAGTTAAATGAATGATTGCTGAAAAATAAAGATTCTCAGACTTGATTAAATGACTGGAAGTGGCAGTAGCCATTGGTTGGGATTTATTTATTTTTAATTCAAGCTGCAAGAAAGTGCATTTTTACTGTTATATAACAGAGCTATATAGTGTGCAAAATGCAAATACACATTGCACTCACAGCTGTTTAATGAATAACAATTTTTCCACTGTGAACCCTTTAAGATCGGTGTGTGTAGTAGAAAATTATGTCAGCAAGTGAGAAAGTGTTTCATCAGGAGAATCGTAGCATGTAGATAAAGTGGGCTGTTTAAAAGTGGAAATGTTGTCCTAAGTACATCATCGCGCCACCTAATGCATAATCGTGTGCCTGATAAGATTGAAGTGTGTTGGTTACTCATATACTGATCATGGTAGAAATCGTGTAGTTAAATTGTGGTAAATGTATGTGAACTGAATGGACTAATTATTATATACACCTTCCTTACCTAATATGTTGCTTCACCTTTTCTCTTCATAACAGCAGCAAGACATCTTGGTTGATCCTCAATGAGATGTTGAAAACATGGATGTGGTATTGCCATCCACGAAGCTATGCTCGCTTGTCTTAGAGTATCAGCAGTTGACGGGGATGAACAGATCTTCCCTGTCCGTCCCACAAAGTCTCGATGATATCCAGTGGTCGAGTGTGGTAAACTTTTTGAATGCTCCTAGAGCTAACTAGTTGCCACTCGGAAGTGTACAATGTTGTAGTGGTGGTGTTGGCAAGGGTGTACGCATACGGCTGGTGACTGAGGTCGTGACAGGTTAAAGGAGTCCTAGGAAAGCCTATGTAAATGCACCCCAAACTGTTACACTTCGTATTATCCCAACTTGGCAAGCTCAGTTCATTGTTTCATGTGGTTTACACCTCACTCACCCTCCCATCACTGTGATAGTTGAAACAGTGATTAGTCAGACCAGATGACATTCCCAGTCATCTGCATTCTGATTGCAATAGGCCTTTGTGAACTTCTGCCTAATCTTTTGGTAAACAACTAGAACTCACAATGTGAGCATTGACTGCCATAGCCCCCTCACCCCCCATCATTGTTCAGCTGAAAATGTATGCATAAGCTTGCTGTCACATCCTCATGATATTTCAACATCTGCTTTGTGGTAGCTGTGCAATTCCTTGCAATAATGTGACACGTGCACTCACTGCAAGTCAGTTGCATGTTATCGCCAAATTTCTCATTTTGTTGGAAGTTTTGCCATATTTGACATAGGCTTGGTATGAACATGCGACTGCCTGCCAAGGAAATCCCAACAGTTGCTATGATTGAACTGGCCTTCCTCACAGCTACATCTGGCCACGGTCAGACTTGCATATGTTGCTGCCTTTACCCTTGATTACTTTTGCGCGAGTAGTTTCCAATGTATAAGGACCTATTTGTAGACATGCCAGTTTTAGTGTTGCACATGGCTAAACCCGATACTTCGCATATTTGTTGTCAGGTTGTATATAATAATTTGTACATTCAGTGTATAAGCAAATTTTTTAGTCAACTACTGGTTCACTGTGTATGTGGCCTATAGCTTTTCCAGGATGCTTGATGCCATCTATTTATTTATGTCACTGGGCATAAACATTTTTTAAAATTTATAACAGTACTGTGTGTCATACAAAATGCTGGCAAAAAAAGTTATTCATGGGTAGGCTAGTAATTGTTTTGTGATGGAAATTTTTTGAATTTTTCTGTAATTTCACAAATTTCAAATTTTTCCATTTTTTAAGTCCAGAACTTTAAACCTTGAATTAGCCCCCAAGATTGTTCATTACGAAAGGACTTATCAAACAAGTTTGACGGGTAATTCCAGGTCACATACCCTCTGCTGAAGAATTTCGAAGCAGACGAAACAACTGATTCAGATCATTTTGAATGTTCTTGTTGTTCCATCTGCTGAAACGAATGTTGAAAGCTGTAATGCTGAAGCCTCTTTGAATGCAATCTTCCTCAAGTGCATCACTTTGGAATCCATAAATTTTAAGCGGTCAGTGAGGCAATATACTTCAGTACGTTAATAAGTATGAAATACCTTCTGCGATTATAACCACTTTTGTGACAGACACTTCTTACATATCCAAAGCCTGGGGAAAGAGCCTGAATGCCAAATTTTTGAGGAAATACTGTATTTCGTGGTAAATCCTGAGGTTCCAGGGTTTACACTGCGACTGCCCCTCAAATTTGGCCTTTTTTTTTACCCTGTGATAAAATTACTACCCTATTCATGGGATACAGAAGCTGGGGATAATCTCCATGATGTGTTAATGCGTTTACAATGATAAATTTACTTGTGGATTACTGAGTAAAATAATTTAATAACTTGAGTGTGCTCACAAAAAAAAAAAAGGTTGGTCAGATTGGTTAACTTGCTGTATAGAACATGGGTATTTATACTTGCCCCTTTTCTATGGCAGCAAGTGGGGGGGGTAAAAGCTGCAGATGTTGAAAATGGTAAGACGAAGAAATAGATGGATTCAGTAACAAAACAGAAGTGGAGATGTGAACTTCTGAGCTTGGCTGGTTTGCAGAAGTAAGGAAATAATTTTCTGCTGTGATGAAAAACAAATGTTTTGCTAGCAGTGCTTGTAAAAGCACTGCAACAGTGAAAATCAACAGACTCTTTGGCGCATCAGGGCACATCGCTTTACGTGTAGTGCACCACATTAACTTATTTTTAAGAATGAGGTGATTTATGCTACGTATTAAAATGTTAACATAAAATGAATGGTTTTTCATGATTTTTTTTACGTTTTCTTACACTTTGGTGTTTTAAAATCTAAATAAATTTGTTAGGTGTGTGTCATGCTGATTGATGCGTCTTGAAAACGGTTGAGCACTGATGAAATATTTTTAAGATTCAACATTGAAAATGTGTATGAAGGCTAAAAAAAAAGTGGCTGATGTGGAGTTCCTTGGAACTGGCTATGTAACTTACCATTTTTCCCAATTAACTGTCTACTTTTGAATCAAGGTGAGCCTGCAGGGAGTATACGATACACTATTACTCTCATAGAGAACACTATTATTTTATCAGTGAAATATTTTAATACAGTAGGGTTAGTTAGTAAACCCGACATTATGAAATCGCAGAATAGCTTGCTTGGCAGGTTTCACCTGCCACGCCTCTATAGCTCGTATGTCGGGGCTTGCGAGACATTTCTTTTTCAACGAATATATCTTGTTGGGTGTCGGGCATCATCTGCCCTAGCCTATCACGCCTCTATAGCTCATATGTCGGGGCTTCAGAGGCATTTCCTTTTGCTGAATATCTCGGGGTATCGCCCTCCATGCTAATGACGCCTCTATAGCTCGCATGTCAGTAGACATTTCTTTTCACCAAATATCTCGGGTGTCATCCGCCACGCATATGACGCCTCTACAGCTCGTATGCCTGGGCTTACGAGACATTTCTTTTTCGCTGAATATCTCGGGTGTCGTCCACCGTGCTGATGACTCCTCTGTATCTCGCATGTCGACGCTTGCACGGACATTTTTCTGACTAATAGCTCGCATGTTGGGTGTCACTCGCCACACCAATGATGTCGGGGCTGGCAAGCTAAAGCTGAGCTTTCACTGCTAAGTTGTGGCCTCTACTGCAGAAAAAAAAAAAAAAAATACAAGAGTGCTGGGTGAGTATGAGTGAAAGGTTATTAGAGTGGAAAGGGTTAATTTAGATTAAAATGAAATGTAGCAGTGAAACAGCTGTGACAACAAAAAGAACGAAATCAGATAAAACTTATAGTCAAGTTTATCGTGATGTATATAGTAAATGACCATTTTTGCCGAATCATGCTTTGTAAGCCATGTGGCTGCGATTTTAGTTTAGCGCATGTCGACCGCGATGATTGTAAGCGTCATGCAGAGAGCAAGAAGCACAAAAATCACGTCGAGACTAAATGGAGATGTGAGTAAAATAAACGTTGCCAAAAAAACTTCTGACAGCTTATAAAGAATCCTGGAAAGAATATAAAGATTAGATTAGTCCTGGGAAAATGCAGCAAAATAAGCAAAAAAGGGAAGAAATTGAATGTTTGCAAGGGGATTTGAAATGAAAGAAGCTGAACTTTTGCAGCAGTTGGATTCCTCTCAGAAAATGTGAAACAATGCTGAGATGAACATTGAATGTGGCATTAAAAAAAAAAAAAAGATGAGTGCATTAGAAAGTAAACAGGTACTATTAAAAGAAACAAAACATTGTTGACTATCTTAAAAAAATAAGAAAAAAAATAGAAGTTTTGAGAAAAGCAGCAAAAAATTGCCTTTTTAAGAAGAATCTAAAGTTTTGCCAAATAATGATTAATAATAGAATCCTGCTATGGTTACAAATTGTTTGATCTATTTGAAAACTAAATGTTTCAGTGCAAGATGTTTTAAACTTGAGTAGGGGTGCATCTAGTTCCAAAACATTTTTTGCTTGAGTTTGTTCCATCTACTAATATTTTACCTGCTCTGAAAAAATGTTTTCTTACACCAAAAATGTATTTCACCTGCTCTAAAAATTTCCATCACTGTTCAAAATAAACAACTTTGCTGAAAAAAGTGAAGGACCATGAGCTAAGTTAAATTCATTAAGCAGATGCCACCCCAAAAGCCTCCATCTCTTGGTACTTCTGTATTTCCCCTTTTTATATACCCAAATAATTATTCAGTTATGCCTTAAGAAAATTAGGTGCAAGATTGAATACTTAAACTTTAATTACTTATTTCAACCATGATGATTATGTGCAAAATTCAAATCTTAAGCTTGTGACTTCAACTACAGTTTTACAATTTGCATATTCTTTATTGCATGTGTGGTTATTCTGTCAGATAGGAAAATTGATTTTATGAGCAGAACTGTCCTTTAAATTTCATAAATTCTAATTTATTACATCCATAAACTTAAATTGGGAAAATATTGTAAACTTCATCAGCATACTTCAATTTCATAAGTCATGTGTAAAAGTATATTTGCTCATGTCATTTCTGCATTTGCAGTTGGTAAGATCTGTAAAAAAATTGGGAGGTGTGCATTTAAATTCATTAAAAAAGCAGCAAGTTTTTTGAGGGAGGAAAAGTGTTGAACCCTGCAGCAGTTTTATATTAAAAGTGAAACATTTGAACAATTTCTGAGTTGTAAAGTTGTTCTAAGGCTCTGTAACAAAATTGCATAAAACAAAGAGTGGAATAGCATGTGTGTTGCCTTTCTTTTAAAGGTTTTGTTCACAAACTCATGAAAAGGTGTAATTACTGATGTTTAGCCGCATTTTGATGTAACAGCTAAATTGTTTTGTTGCAGTTTTTTTTAGTGCTATCAGTAACATATGGCATAAACTTTTTTTCTTTTCTTCCCATGCTAACAAACTGTGCTTGTTTCATTTAACCCCTGATGATTCCCAAAACATTTTTATCCACATTTCTCTGGCCTCAAAATTAAATTTAGTGAGGAACATCACGTTGAGGAAGTTAAGGTTCGTGTTTTAAGAAAACCTGTAACCTTTTTAAATATACCTTTACAGAATTCCAGATATCTTTTTTATGTTCTGGTTTCTTTCATTGCATACTGTGTAGCTATAACTTTTCTTAATAAATGTGGAAGTCTACATTTGGTTATTCAAGGTTCAGTTATAGATCAGTTCATACATTTCACATGCTGAAAATATCCTACTTTGCAAATCTGTTTCATCTGTGTTAATTGGGTCTGCTGGCAGTGATGGTGTGATTCTTCCTCTCAAATGATACAAGCTTAGGATTAACTTTTCTTTTCAATGGAGAAAAATAGGGAGGGGGTCTTTATGCATAGCTGTTGAATATTAGCAAATTTTTATCCAATCCAATATGAAGTATAAATTTTTAATATTTTTTACATAATGCTAGAGGGTGGGGGGGGGGTATGTATGATCATTTTTTACCATAGCTCATGAATTTCTGCATTGAGAAAACTATTGCACCTCAAGTTTGTGTATTGAAGCAAAATATTCTACCATCATTGTGGTGTTCTGGTACCTGCAGTTTAATGTTTGGAGGTTTGCTATGGCCCCTTTGTGCTCAGCACTTAGAATATACCATGAAAGCGATGCCATACTCAAACATCATTATTAAGCTTGAAGTATTTTTCTTTCTCAGCTTCTGATAGTCTCATAAACCTAGCTGTTTATTGGCAAAATTTCTCCTAGATATGATTTATTGTATACATATGTATTTTATGTATTTTCTTCAATATACTTAAATATATATACATATATTAGTTTGTTTGATTTATTAATATTTTTTTCTTTCATTTTTTTTTTCATTAGGAAAACCAGTCAAAAAGTCTACGTGTAAAACTTACAAAAATCTGCTATCCCGGATGTTTATTTGGTATATACAAATAAAATAAAAGCATGCTGTGGTTTTAACTGTGTGTGCATTTTCTTCCACCTGGAGCTCTGTACATAAGTAATCAATGCATTGGAAAATAAACTTAAGTAAATTATTTTCAGTTTGTACCCTGTCTCTTAGTATTATTTTCTAATTTTTTTCTTCAATATTGTACCAAAAGATGGTGAGTAAACATCACAATGCACTCATTACAACTTGTACAAAATCTTATTATAAAAAAAATTGTGCTATTTGTGTACCTTTGATAAAATGCCAATTGTGCATATTCATGGGTTTAATCACATGGTGCACACACAGTTAAGATGTATGCTTATATCCTCTTAACTAGCAGGTGAATTTTTTACCCCATCAGTTTTTAGGTAGCTGAATAGAAAGTTTAATAGGTGTTATATAGTGGTATTAAGTGAATAAGCTCTCCCTCATACCTCTTCGAACGGGCTGAGTTCCTTTTCCAAGATTTAAGGTTTCAAGTTTTCTTTATGTATGCGTGAAAGTAGAAAAGTTAGTTGATGTAACTACTATTGTTTAGACTAGACAATTCCATTTTTTTATGAGCTTGAATAAGATTTATCCCATATGCTTGGCATGGACATACACAGGGTGTTTATAGATAATGGGAACACTTTCAATGATTTATTGCACAAAAACCAGGACAGATATCAGTGTCATACATAGCGTGTCAAAGTTGTTTTTTTTTACATCAGTGATTTAATGTGGGAACTACACTATCAATCAACAAGTAATTGGACACCTGTGATAGCAAAGGAAAACGAAGTTTATTCACCTTCAATAGTTGGTGGAGCCTCCACAAGCGACGATTACAGCTGCGACCCTCCGGGGCATATTCTCAACCAGGCGTTGTACGAGGGCTAGCTGTATTTTCTTCCACTCTGCTTGGAGAAGACAGGTCAGTTCCTTCATCACCGATTTCGGACTGTGGGCGCACCCCTTACGTCGACGCTCCAACTCGTCCCAGAGATGCTTGATAGGGTTAAGGTCCGGGTTCTGCGCAGGCCATTCCATTCGATTAACCCCATTGTTACCATACCAAGCCATGGTGGACCTCGCAACATGACAGGTGGCATTGTCATCCTGAAAGTAACATGGGTCCACCTTGTAAAACTGCCACAACGTAGGAAGCGCATGGTCATCCAAAATGGTGCAGTAGGTCTCGGCGTCGAGTCTACCAGGAATTGCGACCAAGGGTCCCATGCCATACCAGGAGAAACACCCCCATAGCATAATTCCACCTCCGCCGAACTTCACAGTTGGCATAATACATTCCGGCAGGAGGCGTACTCCAGGCAGACCCTGCCATCCAAACGGTAGAGGGTGAACCTTGATTCGTCGCTCCAGATAACCTGTTTTCACTGTCGACGTTATTTGCAACACGTTAGCCGAGCAGCGCTATTGGACTTGAGGATCAAAGGCTTGTGGGCGACAGCGCGTCCATGATAACTGAGCAGATGGGCTTCTTTAAGAATGGTATTCATCGAAAGAACACTCCCGGATGCCTGTTGAAACTCCTCGCGGATGTGGCTCATAGATTTGGGGTGGTTCTTCCGAATTTCTCTGACCAGCACCCGTCTGTCTCTAACTCCCAGTTTTGTGGGTCTGCCGGGTCGGGGCACATTCCGACAGTCACCTCTCATCTTCCACTTGCCAATCGCGTAGGCCACTGTCGATTTTGGATACTTCAACTCGCTGGGTATGTCACGTATGGATCGGCCATTTCTGCGATACCAGACGATTGCACCTTTCTCGAAATTGGAGAGCTCCAAACTGCGTGGCATCTTGCATGCGACTTGTTGCGTTGTTTCCCACACGATATTTAACGGCGGCGGCCGCGACGTGTATCAGGACCGCAGATATCGTTAATTGCAGGGTGTCCAATTACTTGTTGGTAGATAGTGTACTTGTGACCCAGCAGATGTGCACATGGTAATCAAACTCTTGCCATGTACCAAAGGTGGTAAATAAATAAGATCCTTTATGTAGGCGCACAAGAAGAAATCTCACTAAGTATGGTGGTCTCAGCATCCATTTCAAGAAACATCTGATCCAGCACTTGTGTAGCTAGGTGTTGAAGAAGGCCCTAACACCACTATGGAACTGGAGAGAGAGACACCCCCCCCCCCCCCCCCCGGTCTTACTGGTAAAGTGATCGCTTTCTTCCTGAACTTGAGCCATCAACCATTGCTGCAGCATATAGAGGTAGGAATGCCCAGTTACAGTGCCCTTGACAAAGAAGGTCTGTACTGTTCTTGACCAGAGATGGAAATGGGTCACCGGGTCGACAGTTTGCAGGCCAAACTGGTCAGGTCAAGTGTACCTGACCCAGTTTTATTTTTGAAAAGGGGAAAAAAATATTTCAAGGAACCCTTCAGAGATCTTTGAAATAATACTTCAGAGCTGCAGAGTATGATCCAGGAACTTGCCGAGAAGGCTAAAAAAATGGGATTAAAAATGAACTTTCAGAAGATAAAACTGATGTACAATGCTTTTACAAAGAATGAGGATTTTCAATTGATGGGGTAAAGCTGGAGATTACCAGTTCTTACATTTACCTTAAGCAGCAGATATCAAGCGATGAAGAATCGCACTGATGAAGAAATTAATCGGCATATAAAATTTGGTTGGAGAGCTTTTGGAAGAAACTATGATTTTTAAGAGCAATATTCCTTATCTTAGAAGAAAAGTGTTTAATCAATGTATCCTTCCAGTGCTTACGTATAGAACAGAGACTTAGACCTTGTCTAAAAAAGACATACAAAGATTACAGACAACTGAAAGAAGCCTGGAGAGATGCGTGTGTGGTGTAGCTAGGAAAGATAAAGAGAAACTCGTGAATAAGGAAAATGTCGGGAGCAAACATGATCAAAGTAAAATCCCAGAAATAGCAATGAGCTTGGCATGTTGCCAGAAAAATGAACTGCTGATATACAACCAAAATTCTAGACTGAGTTCCAAGGGACAGGAAAAGACCCAGAAGACCACATGGGAGATGGGTGGACAGAGGAGACTATCCCAAGACAGTTCATTGTGGAAAAAACTTGGAGACCTTCATCTAGCTGTGGATTGATATATATTCGAATTTATAGTTCAAAGGAGATTTGTCCGGGTTGGGTTCAATTATGTGGCTCTCAGGTCAGGACTGGATCCAAAATTTTTGAACCGTTTCCAACTCTGTTCTTGACATGGCAAGGCACAGAAAACATTTACCTTTAGCAAATCGTGCTCATGTTCAATTATTTCTGCAGTTTTCTGGGCTCCCCAGATTCGACAGTTATTGTCAGCTGACCTTTCAATTGGTGCTAAACACCATGTGATTCATGTTCTGTCAGTTCCTGCTGTTACACAAAATTAGAAATGCTTCTCTTTGTCATCTTTGTTTAATAAATATGGCTTCACACAGTTTTTTCATGAATCTTCCACACTGTTGTGGCTGGCATTTGCAGCTCATGTGATGCATGCTGCACTGATTTATTGGGACTCCTTGCGAGTGTGTCTATCGCTCGTTCCACATTATCAACAGAAACACTAAGCCTGTTACTGCTCTTTCCCAAACACGAGCAGCCTGTGTTTACAAATTGCTGATTCCACTTTTAAATAGCCTTCCTGTTTCGTGGCTCTTTATCTTACGCACTTCGAAATTTCCTTTGAACGTCTGTTGCAATTTTGTTCTTGTCAAACAGTAGCACACAAAATGCCTTCTTGGGATTGGAAGCCACCATCATCCAACAAGGTTGTGCATGCCATGTACAATAAATTACTGAAAGTGTTCCCACCATTTATAAATATGCTGTAGGAGGAACTAACCTCACTTGAAATTTATTTTAGAGTTAGTATTCAGGTGATAAAAACTGGCTTGCTTATCCATCCATCCCCTTGCCTGCAACAGGGGATGTATAGGTTGAAAATTACCTATTCTGGTGGTCATTGTAGTAGAATATTTTGCTTTTATGCAGAATGACCATGTGCAGTATGCAACCTAGATGATAGTTTTCTTTTATTACAAGGATGTAGTTAGGCATCAAGAATATGCTACACTAGGGCAGGATATGACATATTACCGTAAAAGTATTGAAACTTTTCCATGATGTACTGTTGTTAGTGACCACAAAATTGGACTGACTTCTACCAATTTTTAAGAGCAAGTGCAGTCTTGAGAAGCTTGTGGACAAGGAACGTATGTTTATGTTTAATGTCTTTTATAATTATGGTATAACTGGGAATCTACTTAAAGGTGTAAAATCTATGTGTGCTGGCAGTAAAGGGTATATGGGTGAATGGAATGTTGTTTTATCAAACTCGTTTTCATTTTGCGCAGGAGTCTGACAAGGTTGTGTGAATGTCACCATAGCTGTTCAATATACAGGGTGATTGTAAACTTCTTTAACAAAACAAGAGGGGTGATAGTACACACCAAGACTAACAATATTTGCAATGGAACCTAGGGTAGCATTCCACTCCTAGTGCCAGAAAAGAGTAAAGTTACAAATCCGCGTTGAGGCCTTCAACAGTGAAAACAAAGAGACATACCTAATTTATGAGTTACACAATTCCAGTCACATCAAAGGAAGACTCGGGAGCTGCTGAAAGTGTTGTCGTGGCGCAGCCCACACAGGCGAATGAAGGACTGTCTTAAGACTCCCGGTGTGGTGTTTATCTGGTCCACAGCAACAGTGATTTGCACAACGAGATCGTCCAGGGAGTCCACAGGTGTCTCGTACACCAATGTTTTCATGTGCTCCCAGAAGTCCAGTGGATTAAGGTCCGGGGAGCATGGAGGCCAAGACACAGGTTTGCCGCCCAGGATATGTCGTGTAATCCACCATGCCTATCGCAAATACGTCTATTATCATGTGATGTTCGCACTAATATCGCCGAACTGGTTCGGCTGCGTTTTTAAATGTTTGCTCCTCATCGGCTACGCACATGTTCAGTGCACTTGATTTGCATCTGGTGCTTCACATGCGCTGATTGGAACTGAGTGTATCTGCTGGATGTTTTTCGAACGTGCTGTTTTCTAGCGCTAGGAGAGGAATGCGGCCCTAGGTTCCATTGTAAATATTGTTCGTCTTGATGTGATCTTTTAATCACTTCTTGTTTTGTTGAAGGAGTTTACAATCACCCTGTATTTATTCATGAATGCATGATGCTAAACTACATGATCCTGGTTTATAAAATGGTAGTGAATGAATTTGTATGCAAGCTTGACAGAAAACAGATTAGATGGCAAATCACTGTAAATAGGTACATAAATTATAAGTAAAATCTAGCCCCCTCATTTTTAAGCTTTTGTTTGGTCGAAGAGCTTATCTCAGAATGTCGAACAGCCTAGTTACACTGCTGGACAATTGCTAAGGACGGATCATAAACGGCTATATAGCGCATAAAAAAATAAGTGTGGTTGGATACCAAGTGAAATAAAATAATGTCAGATTGCCAGGACATTACAAGAAAGACAATTTATTGTGCTCTGAAATCCAGAAGGCTTTGGAACGCGTTCAAGGGACAAACAGGCTATTTTGTGCAGAATACGTAAATGTGAAAAAAATGCAATTACCGTCCGTAGGCGTTCCGGCGTAAGATGTCAATACGGGATATGGCCACCATGGAGGGCGATGCAAGATTCCACACGTCGTGTCATGCTTGCACAACATTATCAAGCAGCTGTTGGGGTAATTATCCCATTCCTCTGTCAGTGCACGGATGAGTGTCCTTGTTTATTGGAGGGCATTGGCGACCAGCAAGACTCCTCCCCAAAGCATCCCACACATTTTCAATGGGATTCAGATCTGGAGAACGTGCTGGCCACACGAGGCGTTGAATATCCTCACTCTCAAGACACTCCTGGACTGCGACTGTTCGATGACATGTTGCGTTGTCGTCCATGAAAATGAATATCACCGACAGCACCACGGAACATGCGAACATGAGGTAGCAGAACATCATTAGTGTATCGTTGGCCAGTCATAGTCCCAGTTGGAAGCACATAGAGGGACGTACGGCCATTGATCATGATGCCAGCCCATACCATGACACTACATGTCAGATATCGGTCCCTTTCCTGTATGTTTGCTGGACAATATGCAGTACCACTATCACGCCAGATCAGTTGTCTTCGACAATCAGTCGATAGACTGTATCTACTCTCATCTGAGAAGAGGACAGCAGACCATTCGTTATCAGTCCAATTGCGATGTTGATGGCACCATTGCAAACGGGCGGTACGGTGACTTCTGGAAAATGGGATGCACACAACAGGATGGCGGGCGTATTGTCCTCCTTCATGCAAACGCCTGGCGACAGTTTTTCGGGAGATCCGCTTGCCAGTAGCAGCCATAAACTGATTTGCTACCTCACTAGCTGTACTGTGCCGGTGTAGTTTTTGTTGATAGCACTATGTACCGATCTTCTTCAGGTGTCGTACTGCAAACACGACCTCCCCCGTGACGTTTGCTACACTCTCCATTTGTTTGAAATTATTTCCAAAGCCTTGAAACAACACTGTGGCTGACGTCGAACTCTCTGGCAACATCTGTTATTTTTCGCCCTTTTTCAATCTTGCCAATAATATGGCCACGCGTAAAATCATCTAGGTGATGTCAGGAAGACATACTGAAAACAGGGTTCCCATGCCACCTGGAAAACCGGGAAAACCGGGAATTCTCAGGGAATTTAAAAATTGTTCAAAAAATCAGGGAAAACTCAGGGAAAATCGTGTTTTCCCGTAAAAATCAGGGAATTTCTTATCAGGGAACTGAAAAGTCAGGGAATTTTTTATTTTGCCAAAAAGATATTTTCTTTCAGACTTTTGTAGAATATATTTCTGTATTGCTAAGTTTTAAAATAATTCCGAGTTGTTTTATCCTTCGAGGCAACCCACCCACCGATTAAAGTGCAGCTGTGCTGGGAGTGCGTCTCTTCGCGGTTTCCCCAATCTCCAGATGCTCTAAACTTCAACCGAACAAACGGACACGTCAAAGAGTGAGAGAAAGCCATTAATCACACCCCCACTTCGCAGGCTCTTATCTGCTGCGTTCGCTCAGAGGCAGTCGCTTGTTCCTAAGTAGGCGGGTTCTCTGTGTAGACTGGGAAAAAAATTATGAAAAAGCTATTTCCTCAATTTTTTAAATAACCGACTGAAATTTTTACAGTGGGCAAGATATATGAAAATAACGTTCCATTTTAAATTTCGCCGAAATTCATCGGAAACTTTAGAAGTTGCGCTTTTTTCCCCCCTTTCTTTTTGCATGTTTCACTTGTCTTTTATCAAACCGTACAAAAACATTTTATTTTGCCAGATGTTGGTTATCCTAATAAATTCGTCCCCCCTTCCCCCTTCAAGAGCAGTGTATATGAATGTTGCAAATTGAGGGCACAATTTATTTTTTGAAAAAAGTTCGTATCACTTACGAACTAAAGCTTCACTTTCGTAATTCTGTAGCAGAGTTGGTATAGTTGGAAAAGTATGTACCTTCAAATGTTTGAACAGGGAAGATATGAAATAGGAAGATTCTTCAAAGAGGGGGAAAGATTAATTTTTTCATAGTACTTACGAGTATTTTGTATGAAAAATACCATGCAATGAAGCCGGTACTATTGCATACCTACCAAATTTCCCAGATTTCACGGCCGTTTTCTAGATTCGTTGTTTTACGGCCGGAAAGAGATTTTTCTTGATTCTGTCTTATTTCTATTTCATAATGCATGAAGAAATTAATTTATAGCTATTTTGGCGATATTCCGATTACTGCAAGAGCTGGCTGGTTGCGAAAAATAGGGTAGTCCGACGCCCGGAACCATAGATTTTCATATCTGGGTCATTCCACGCAAAATCGTCTGATATTGAAATAATTTTCCACCAACACATCTCCGATTCTTACGGGTAGCTGCCTCCAAGTTATAAAAAAACCCCTAAAAGTTTCAACTTTTTTTGTTTCTGATAGATTAGAAGATATTATTTTTTGAATTTTTGTGCATAGTGGAACCGTTTTCCGTAAAAACGCAAATATCTCCGTTATTTAGAATAAGAAATATAAAATTCATCATTCTCTCGTAATTTTTCCTAAGGTTTCAGCTTATATATAGGGAAAAAAAATTTGCGAGAACAAAAGTTAGACGGGGTAGAAATTTTCTTGTAATCGTAAATTCTTTTTCTTGCGTTGCAAACATTATGAATTTCGTGGTCTGCGGATAATACGACTAAAATTACAGGTAATATGCCGTAAGTGTCATCGTAAAAGAGTTTGCGCTTGCTATCGTATCGGTTCCCCACGCACTTTTCCGTGTGACAGGAGAAAGGTTACTTTAGCCAAAACTTTTCCTGCTGCAGTTGAGGCAGTGCTGTTCGCTTTGCATTGTTGGTGAATTATAAGACGTCGTACTGTCGGAAATCACTTTTTTGAGCCCCGTTCGAAGTGCAATAACGATCGATTCGTCGTAACGCGTGGTCCCGTGATGACGGATGTTTATATTTCTTGCGGACTTTCGCCGTGCGGGAGAACGAAGTGCAGTGTTTTATTACTAGAAGCTCTTCACATTATTCATTTCTTTTTCCCAAACAAACATACACAATCGCAAAACTCCGTGAATTACGAATCCCCATCTTTTTCCAAACTCGTGTTAGCACAGGATGATTTTATTGACAGCTTGTTCCTCAGACTAGGAGACGTGCTTTTTCCCACTGCGTGAAATTGTTTTCTAAGGTTATTTGAAGTGGCTTGTAGTGAGAGTGAAAGTTTGCCAAGTGATGGTGAGGATTTTGAATCATCTGAGAGTGATATTGGCCTAGCAACATCAAGCCAAAAACTAGCCACCGTGCCACGCACACCATATCTTCTTCAGAAGGTGAAGATCTTCATAGTGAATCTTCAGATCATGAAAGTTCTGAAAGTGAATGGGAGGATGTTAATAGAGAGAAGTGATGAACAACCTCAGCATCTTTTTTTTATTAACATGAAATGCAGGGGCCCAAACATGCTCCAGCAACTGATGTGGCACCTATTGCATATTTTTTACTTGTTTTTTTACCAATTTCATCCTTGGAATTATCGTTTCTGAAACAAATAAATATGCAAAGAGGTTTCTCCAGGAACATCCAAATCTTTCTCCCAAATCTTGAGCAAGGAAATGGAAAATGTTACAAATGCTGAAATAAAGGTTTCCTTGCGTGCCTTCTAATATGAGAGTAATCAGTAGCCCATGTAGGACGAGATGATTGCCGAAGGCATATCCAGTCAAAACAAATACCAGGATTGTGTAAAATTAAAGACTCGATCAAAGCCTTTGGATAATTTTTTTGCAAAAAAGAATGTAAATAGCGTGATAAACGCTGAATTGCTGTTTACTACAATCGTTGTGGAGCATAACCTACCTATAGCAAGCTGTGATCATGCTGGTCGCTTCTTTCATGCTATGTTCCCAGACTGATATTGATGAAGCTGGATATCCTTGAGCATATGTGGCATGGAATGAAATATCTAAGACAAAGGATTCATCTGGCCTTCCCAAGTATTCCACATTGCCTAAACTAATGTTGGTAATATTGACTATCCCTCACAGCAGTTCCTCTACGTATAGAATATTTAGTATAGTAAGGAAATACCTCACATACTTTTGCCCAACAATGAGCACCAAAACATTAAGTGCCCTTCTTGTACAGAAAAGTAAAGCATTTTCCTCAGGTGAGCTGTGTTATAAAAAGTTTTCTGAAAAAGAATATACCACTGCAAAACAAGCAACAAGGGAGTTTTTATGTCAGCAATGACATGAGGTAAGTACAATTGATAATTTAATTTCATATTTTTTTTTGTGAGGATAGTGTAAACATAAAGTTATTACACATTTCACGCATTAATTTCTCATGAAATACCCATTCCACACGTTAGCGATGAGGCTTCGTATGGTGATTACCGATAGGCACCTCATACAAGTATTACAGGTTACACAGTAATACTATAATATTGTCCTTAACTTTGAAAAAAAATTGCGTGTTACATTACTGAAAGTTTGTCTTCAATTACTGAAACATTATTGTAAAATACTCTATTGATTACTGATGCGTTCTGCTAGAGGTTGGCCCCTCTGAAATAGCATAGATTCGATGTTCTCATTGCCATGTGCAAGAACTAACGTTAGCTAAAATAATTACAATTTTGATTTTTAAATGTCAGCAGTATTTTCTCTGATTGCTAGAAATTGTTGGGATGGTACTGGCACACGTTTTTCCTCAGACGCAGAAATGCTGTCACGATTTCTGTTCTCTCTCTCTTCTTTTTTTTATTTTTTAATAACTGTTTTACTTTGCTTTGTCTTTAAAGATTCTAAGTAAATTCCAATAGAAAATACAAATTGGTAGATCGATTTGATAGAACCGCTCTAACAAAATGTTAAGAGACTGTCAGACACTCACCATTTTATCATTCCCATTAGACTTCAATTTCAGCAAAAGTTTCCGTGTTATGTAAAATAAGCACTTAAAGGATTTAAAGCTTCAGCATTGTATCATTTAACGACAATTTATTCTCTTCAGTCTCATTCTCCCAGCTTGCATTTTTAAACCTAACTGGAACTCTAAATGTTGTGAGTCGTTTAAAATATTATTTATATACTTGTGTGCACTTAAAATACAGATAAATCAGTTACATAATTTCACCTAATCGATTGAAATATTTCAGATATGTAGAATTTAAATTAAGTCTTAGTTCAAATATTCTTTAAAACATGTAAATACATGGTTTGCCACCTCGGTGGTCCAGTGGTCTAAGCTCTGGTTTCTGACTATTCGTCCAAGTGAGCCTGGATTCAAGTCCCAGATGAGGTATGGGTGGTGTGTTTATCTTACGGCACTGGCTCTCCTTCTTCGTGAAGCCAAAGGTCCTAAATTAGGGATGGACTGATATAGCCCAACAAGTTGCTTATGGTGGTCGTTAAACCTGAAACAAAAAAATAAGACATGATTTTGTTAAATATTATGTAAAATTTATGTTAAATACACTAATTTTTGTAACTATAAAGTAATTAGGGAAAATGAAAGTTATTTATCCTTTATATTCCATATTTTCTGTTTATCTTTATGGACTGTATAATCGGGACGTTCATTATGTGGCGTCTTTTTAATTCTCCCTCATGTGTGAGATGAACATAACATTATCAGTATTAATTTCAGGTAAGCAATTATTTGCAATTACAGCCTGTCTAGAATTTGATAAATCTTGCTTTCAATACATTACATTATTCCTTAGTTCTCTAAAAATTATCAAAACTGAATTTAAAAAATTGCCTGTAGACATTACGGTTTTATTCGATTTCTGCAGATAGTTTGCTTCATATTTTGTAACATGGAACAATTAGGCACAGTGGCCTTATACACTCTTGCTTGGAGAAACACATCACAAGAGAACCACTTAAACAATGGATCAAAGCCCTTTGTTGGTTGATTCTCTTTCGACATTTCTCTGAGCAGGAGCCCATTCGGTCATTAAGCTTATCTACACTGTGCTATAGAAGAAAGGAAAACAAACTATTCAACATACAGATTTTTTCTTACATATGAACTGTTTCTACGGGAATGTATTAACAAATTGTACATGGGCAGTATACCACTTAGGTTCAGAAAAGATCATGGAATTATAATACCAAAAATAATATGCCTCATGCATTTAATTGTTATTCATAAAAAGCAGGTAATTGTATAAAGAACAGTTATTTAAAGAATTAACAAATGTATGCTTTCGTAAGGAACGCAAGAATGTAAGGAAATGCAACAATTTGTCGCAATGTTATTTGATTTGCCGCTCTGGAAAAACTCTCAGAACCACCTGGAAAACCTGGAAAAGTCAGGGAATTTTTTTCTACTTTTGAGTGGGAACCCTGGAAAATTGCAAGTTCATCAATTGATTCTTTCCCTTTCAACTTCGCGTTTGAACAACAACGGTCAATACGCGTCAAATCTTTTATATCTCTTATCAGCGCTATGACGTCACGAACAAGTTCGACAATCCAAAATTTGCATACGCACAACACTTCTTACTGTATCCCGTACTTATGCTATTTTTCCACATTTTCCTGCCTTCCGTTTTATGGTTGCTATTGTCATCCGTCTTTAGCAATTGTCCGGCAGTGTATATGTACAGTTTTGTAGTGAGACAGTATGTCTATCCAGATATGATTACCACATGGGACTTAGTTTCCTGAAGTTGAAAGAGCCATTTCACCTGCATTGTTTCAGAGAATTTCTAAAGTTTTGTTTCAGCAGTGTTTGCAGTTGAAAATGAGGAAAAACTAGTATGTCCGTGCTGAATGAGCTTATTTTGAAAGTGATTGACCTATTATTCTTGTAGGTGAAATAGGCTCATTTTAACATAGTCCACTTTTAGTGGTCTCCGATCATCTCTTATACTGCTTAGTAGGAAATCCTGATCTCATTTTTTTTTTTAAAATATGTTGCATCCATTGCCCATCATGAATGTCTTACTTTAGTTTATATAGCTGAATTGTCTATCATCTGAACCGAAGTTATGCTTATAATGCTAAAAATGAGTATTTTGAATATGGTTCAACATGTTGGAGAAAATAGTGACTTGTGCCTCTTTTTGGAAATCATTAAAACTTCTGAAGTACTTGGTTTTCTAAAGATTTTAAGTTTTCTTTGTTATAAGAGGGTTGTACCAAAAGTAATGCAAAAGTGGGCATAACTTTTTTATTAACTGACAGAGGTCGTTCAAATTGCACATGTTGGTAGAGTAACTCTTTCTCTATACAAAGGTACTACTTAATATAGTCTCCATCACAAGCGATGGAGACTGTTACACCAACCCAACTCTCGAATCTTCTTTGAAAAAAATCAGGTATGGACTTTCTGTAGCAACTTCTTCAGTCACTTTCACCTCATCTGTTATCAAATCGTCCCCAGCGACTGTTCTGTATTGGACCGAACTGATGGAAGTCAGAGGGTGCCAGATCTGAGCTGTGTGGTGCATGGGGACAACCAACCAGCCTAATTTGCTGATCGCCTGTTTTTGTTGGCAAAGATGTGTGTGGTCTCGCATTGTCATGGTGAATATGGGTCCTTTTCAAATTCTTTTTCGGTCTCTTCCTCCTTATCGCTTCTCTAAGCGTCTTGAGTGTCTCAATGTACCGCTCACTGGTCAGAGTATTGTCACATTTAAGAAATTCAAGGATAATCTCCCACCCTCCCCCGAAGGTCACCATGACCTGTACTGATCGCTGGCTCTTGAACATCTTAGTTAGTGTGCGATGTTCAGAGTGGTTTAATGCCTGGTAAAAGGCTGCATTAACCAAGTTTTTGCATTACGCAAGATGATTGACAAGTATCTGGCTGTTAGTATGAAAGTTTTTGCTGCCTTCATAGATTTAGAAAAAGCTTATGACCGAGTAATTAAGACAGTTTTGTGGAAGGTATTGAATGAATATGGAATGATGTGTTGCAGTTATGTAATATGAAGCAAAATGTTGTTTGCAAGGTGGAGAAGTCTCAGAAACGCCAAGTAAGTCGTGGGAGGATCACGTTCAGGAGTGTCTGCATAAGAAAAGGGATTGAATATGAAGTATCGAAGATCTTGTGTACGACATGTGATGGATGTCAGTGAAACCCAAGCTGTAGGCCAAGATCACTGTAAATGGAAAAGTTTGATGCAGCAACAGTAAGTAAAAATTATCTGGTAGTTTGTGTTTCTTTGTGTAGCTAACCTCTGAATCTCTGAGAACAGCTTCGTGATGTGTAATGTAATGAAAAAAGCCCCACGTGCGGTAAGTGTTCATCGAACTTTAACAACTAAAAGTGAAGTTCAAAAATGCAAATGCATTAATGCACGTTAAAAAAATATAACCTCCAATATCGGAAGTAAATTGAAGTAATGAAAAAGGGTAGTAACTCTAGAGGGGAAAGTTACTCTTCCAACATGTGCAATTTGAACAACCTCTGTCAGTTAATAAAAAAATAGGCCAACTTTTGCATTACTTTTGGTACAACCCTTGTATTTAACATGTACAGTCAATTCAGTAAGTTGTGCCTTGCTAACTTGAATTTCTTGGTATCATGAAAAATTTATTTATTCCTTTACAATTGCCATATGTGCAATCTAATTTTTTTGTTTGTTGACTTAAGATACTTTCATGTGGTTTCTTGATGAGACTAATTCCATCTCTAATGGAAGTTCGTTTAAGTACGAACTTTTAAAAACTTTGGCAAAATGGTGCATAATATAGACCACAGTCTTGCCTACACAGTGGGTGGCAGGGTTTTTCCAGTGCTCATCCATTCCGGGGAAAGCTGCCATCCACATGTGAAACTGGTTTAGGTAACCCTATAACCTGCCCAGAAATCTTTTAATCAAATCAGTTAGGAATGAAAAAAAAATTGGAATTCTGTGTGGATGCTCTGTTACTGTAAAGCAAATATTTAAAAAGTTCGATTAGACTGATTGTTACATGTATTTTTGTAACATTGATGTCTAAGTTTGGTTTGCAGATTTTAAAAAGCTGTAAATCATTCAGTAAAAGTGCAACTGTTGATGAAGAGACTTGCTCCAGTTGGATAAAAAAAGTTGCCTTACTGGGATCCTAATTATATTTTGAACAGTAATGAAATGGCTATTTTTTAAATGTTTACTGGACAAAACAGTGGCTTTCAAAAGTGAAACATGTAATGAAGGTAAGCAAAATACAGAGAACACACTACTACCACTCGGTGCCCACGCAACTGGATCAGAACTTTTGATCAAAATAGTATAACTATACTAATGATCCGAATTTCTTGGCATAGAATAGAAATGAAAGGTAGACAGCAAACTGTATAATAGAGCATTTCAACAATTTGAAGGCGGTAACTTGATTACACAATAAATGAATAAGCACGAATGTGAGCTTTCGAAGAAACGAGGTCACGTTGGTTGAGCACACAGTACCTTGGTAGAAAACGCAGCCTTATTTGAAGAATTGATTCCAAATGCAGTCGAGCCCGTATATAGCAAGGTTCCGGATTTAACGAACTAAACACAACTTTTGTTTGGTACAATGCTAATTCAAGGCAAATGTAATTGTTTTTAGCGAACAAAGTTTAATGAAAACCCCGGATTTAACGAGGGAGAAGAACAAAAAATAACAGAATTTCAGGAAATCGCATTTAACGTGAGGAAGAGAAAATCTGACGCTCGGGGTTCTAGAGGGAAAGGCGCTGAGTAATATCTTTCGTTTTTACTAGTGAAAGCTCAGTAATGGAAAAAGAATGTGGAGGGTATGCACAAACACTTAACCTAATCCCCCCCCCCCCGCCGCGAGCGACTGGGAGAATAGTGGGTCCCAAAGCTAAAGTTGAAAACCAAATCTTCCCCTCGGATGGGGTAGGAGAGTGGGTGTGGTGGGGAGGATCCAAGGCTACAAGGTCTCACCCAGCAGCTTTTGTGCTTAAAGAACAAAGGTGTGTGGGGGAGTGAGGGAATGTGAAAGTTGCGCCTTAAAAGAAACAAGAGTTTACTTCCTGGAATTTTTTCTCGCATGTCACCTTCTCGCATCTGGCGTTTATTGTACTGTATATTTTTACTTTGTGCTGCATAGAGATGGGTTTGACGGTGACTTTTAAGTAACGGTGACGCTTGTCTGTCGGTGACGGGAACCATCAAGCTTACATCCACGGTTTCACACAGCACTGGCCGCCATAAGTCACTGCCCGCGCTGCTGGCGACATCGCCTCCAGGCAAGAAGCTGCTTTGAAATTACGGAAACCAACTGAACTACAGCTCTACGGGGTGTATAGATAGATCAAATGAGGGATTTAATAATAAATTGTACAAGCTTACTCTTTTATCAACTTTATATAATAAAAAAAGGTTAGTTTTTTTCTTGCGGAAATCACTGTCACAGCTCAGTGGCGCCAAACCCGTCCCCAAAGAGCAAGATTGTAGGAGCTAGAAGTTGGCGCCGACAGTGATTCTGTCACTGACATTTCAGCAAACATGTCACAGCTGGTGACATACTCATATCAGTGACGTGATTTACGACCCATCTCTAGTGCTGCGTGCGATGTTAGTTACTGTATAAACAGGAATCGCAAAGGAGGTTTAAAAAAAAAAATGTCTAAGATAAAAGTTGTATCCGTGAATGATAAAGTCTCCATCATTAGGGAGTTGGAAATTGTCGAAAAAAATGTTGTGATATGCAAAAAATACAGATTGTAGTCTTCCACCATTTCAACCCTTTTAAAAAATAAGGAAACATTGTTGCAAGCTTTTGAATGCAATGTTACGTCTAGCAAAAGACAGAAGAAATGCCAGAAAACTGACTTAGATGAAGCCTTATTAAAATGGTTCACTATTCAACGAAACACTGGCTTACCAATAAATGGCCCTATAATGAAAATTCGAGCTGAAAAATTTGCAGTTCAACTTGGTTACGAAATTTTTTTCGTGTTCTGATGGGTGGCTTCACCACTTCAAAACGCGACACATTTGTTCTGGAAAAATTAGCAGGGAAGCATCAGTGGATACAAAAGAAACTTCATCATGGTTGAAAACAGTGTGGCGGGATCTTCAGAAGAACTACAGTGATGACATTTATAATGCAGATGAAGCAGGTGTGTTTTGTCATCTAACTCCCAATCAATGAAGTTCAAAGGTGAGAAGTGTACAGGGGGAAACTTAAGAATCTCCTGGCTGCGTTAGTGTGCGCTAATATGTCCGGCAAGGACAAGACGAAATTGCTAGTGATTGGAAAATCTGCAAAACCAAGATGTTTCAAAAACGTGAAATGTCTCCTCCGTTCTTACAGGTCCAATACGAAAGCATGGATGACATCAGACATTTTTACAGCTTATCTTAGCGAGTGGGACAAAGAACTCCTGGGGAAAACAAAACGTAAAATTATTCTCGTTATAGATAACTGCCCAGCATATCCTCATGTTCAAAACCTGACTAACATTCAGCTTATCTTCTTGCCTCCAAACTACACAGCCTTACTACAACCAATGGACCAAGGAGTTATTCGAAGCCTTAATTGCCACTACAGATGGGAATTAATCCTACTGATGTTAGAAAGGATGACAAAAAAAGGTTGAAGTGAAAATTTCCATTCTTGATGCAATTAGAATGCTGGCTGATGCTTGGGGACGAGTATCAGAATCTTGTATTCAGAACTGCTTCAGAAAATCAGGGTTGTATAACACAAGTCGCAGTGATGACGAAATGGACGATATCCCCCTTTCTGAGTGGTTAAAACTACAGAACATTACACATTTTAATGATGTCTCTGAAATTGACGACTTTGTTACCGCTGATGATGCTGTTGCTACATCGGGCATCGTTTCTGGAGGTGACATTGTAGAGGAAATTAAAGCAACAATTGCATAGGAAAGTGAAGAAGTACTCAACCACCGTCATATGCATCAGCCATTGATTGTACGGAAAACCTGTTTCTTCGAGGCAACAGATCACTGCGATGACGAGGTGTTTACTGCACTGAGTGTTATTTGCAGAAAATTAAGGGAACAGAAGTACACCAATAAAACAAACAACTATAGACTGTTTCTTCAAAAATGTTTCTAATTAGTGGATTTGCTGCTACTGTTCCATTTGCTTCAGGTTTTGTTGCTACTGTACTTTAAAATTCATGTAAGTTTCTCTTTAATTAATAAACTTATTTTATTTAATTTGTATATGCAATCATTATAGTTAGTACAGTATACAATTGTGTACTGTATTTTCCTGCATATAGTCTGCCCCACGTAGAGTCCGAACAAAACCATTTGCGCTCCAAAAAAGAAAAAAATTACCAGGTAGTCCGTACTTCGTCAAAAAGCGGGGTGGGAGGGGTGATAATTATTGCATTTGTACCGAAGCAGTGATTTTTTTTTCACTGATAGAAAACCTTTATTTGTCACTGATGTCTTTAAAAACTTTTTATGGATCCGGATGCAACCTTGACCCCGTTTGTAAATCGCCTAGAAAGCCTGCAAACAGATTATAAAAAGGCTTTAAACAAATAATCTGCCTCTGGAAGTTCTAAAAGAAATGACTTCTTTAACTGTGCAGATCCCAAACGTTTTTCGTTCACTTTAAATTCCCTAACTGCCGCACAATTGTTTGTTTTCTCAAAGAAAGGTAACTTGATCACGCTAGTTACGTTAACTAAAACTTTTACAAAAAGTTCGTAAGTTGGAAGCTTTCGACCTTATCTTAGGTCTTCATCACGCCAATGGAGGACTAAAATTGTTGCCAGATTCTACATTTGAATTTTTCCTATTTTTGTTGCCAAAACTTAGAATTGATCTCCAGATCAACGGAATGTAGAGAGGAGATTCGGAGTTGCAAGTCATTGAGTTGAAAATAATTTCTATGCTTTCACGGTAACGGAGGGCAAAACGATTGTCAAACGAAGCAATTCGTTTTGCTTCGTTCCAGTGGGGAACTGCAGATGTGTCTTCCATTGTCAAAATAGACAAGGCAGTGTTGGGATTGCCTTTCGAAACATCTTTTCTGTGTTCTAAAATTCTATGGCTAATGCTCCTGTATGTGCTTCCAATGTATAAGTTATCCCCAGTAGAAGAAGAGATAGGAATGCAGTAAACTCCTGGGAGGTTCAGGCTTTCAACTTTGTCCCTATCCCTTTGTAGAAGTTTCAAGATGTTTGGGGTAGATTTAATGGCAAGATGGTAACCAAAACTTCTAAAAAGGATCTGTAACTTATAAGCATAGGAAGGATGGTAAGGAACAGAACCACAGAATTTCAGGTCTTCTTTCTTGTGAGGAAGGAGGCATTCGATTTTCGAATGGTTTTCATATTTCTTTATGAGGGAGTTAACTGTAACAGCAGGGAAACCATGAGAGAGGGCTATTGTAGAAATTTTGGAGAGTTCTTCTTGAAGAGAGAGTTGGTTGTTGCAAATGATATGAGCCCTGTGGATGTAGGACTTCAATGCTGCAAGCTTGTAGAGATGCAGGGTGCAAGATTTGTAGGGAATGATGTTAGTGGCTGCAGAAGGTTTTCGATAGACGGAACGAGTAATGGAGAGATCAGCGTTTCTGCAGATAGATACATCCAGGAAATCAATTTTGTGATTTACTTCCTTAGATATAGTGAGCTTAATGGAAGGAAATTTTTCTGTAATGGAGTTGATCAGTATCTGTAGCTCAGACTCGGAATGTGGCCAGCTAATGAAAATGTCGTCTACATATCTTAACCATAGGGAAGGTTGAAAAGGGTGTAGAGGAATTATGGAAACTTCAATATGTTGCATGTAGATTTCAGCAAGCAGAGGGGAAAGAGGTGAGCCCATGGGGAGACCAGATTGTTGCCTATACACAATTTTGTTGAAAACAAAACAACTGTGTTGATGAATAGTGTGGAAACAATCGTAAAGATCTTTGATAAGAGGAAAACAAAACAACTGTGTTGATGAATAGTGTGGAAACAATCATAAAGATCTTTGATAAGACACATCTGCAGTTCACCACTGGAACGAAGCAAAACGAATTGCTTCGTTTGACAATCGTTTTGCCCTCCGTTACCGTGAAAGCATAGAAATTATTTTCAACTCAATGACTTGCAACTCCGAATCTCCTCTCTACATTCCGTTGATCTGGAGATCAATTCTAAGTTTTGGCAACAAAAATAGGAAAAATTCAAATGTAGAATCTGGCAACAATTTTAGTCCTCCATTGGCGTGATGAAGACCTAAGATAAGGTCGAAAGCTTCCAACTTACGAACTTTTGTAAAAGTTTTAGTTAACGTAACTAGCGTGATCAAGTTACCTTTCTTTGTTAATATTGTTACGTGTTTTGCCCATAATCGTCATGTTTGTTTTCTCTACAAATGGTGTCATACTTTTTCTTGTGTGTGAATCCAGCAGTATAACTACCTACTTCTTTATTACCCCAACTCAAATAAACAACAGTGACTCGGAAGAGACAGATCCTTGATCATAAACAAGTAGGGGGAGACGGGAAGGGGTATGAAACTGGGTAGATGAAAGACCTCCGTCAATCTAACACTGCCCAGCCAAAGACCAACAGCTGCTTCGGAGAGGGATTTCCCCCTTCTCTCCCAGACTTTGCTACTGCCATTCTACATGTATGAAAAAAGATGCAGGCAGTGAAGTTTTAATTTTCTTCTGAGCTCGCCCTGGTACACTTCAGTCTACAAATGCAAAACTATTGTTTTTAAAATGCTAATTTTCAAGGTGCGGTGGGCACGAAAATTGAGGTACATACATACAGTATGTGTGTTACTGTATTTGAGTGCAACAATTAAAAAAAATAAATACAGTACTACTGCCAGATTGTCCGCACCCAACAGTTTCGCAGACAAAAAAAAACACAGTCTGCGGTCTGTACGCAAGAAAATATATGTACTTATGTTCCTTGTCATTATCATTTAGGCTTATTTTTCCACATTGGGTTGGTTTCGCACTGAAACGGATTTAGCGAGCATTTTCGCCAGTCCCGAGCTCCTCATTAAAAGTGGGCTCAACTGTATGTGGTAACGCCAGAGAGAAGTTATTGCAAGCCTCACTGCTGGTCAAGGTTTTGCGACAAGCGGTAGATTTGGGTGTGGAGTATGAAGCTAATTTCAGGGATCGCATTCCTCCTAAAATTCCTAATATTTTGTGACCCTCCTTAAATTCCTAAAATTATACCTAAAATTTGCTATTCTTCCTAAAATTTTCGTAAGCTTATTTATTAAAAATACAACCGTTATTAACGCCAATAAATTTACCATTACGGTAAAGTAAAAAGACCTGTTATTGTAGAAACACAGCCTATATGCTGTGCTGCAGAAGGGAGGGAAAATGACGCCATCGAGATGCACTTGCTTCGGGGCGGGCGCTCCACTTTTGTGCCTTCGAACAGTTTTCGAGAGTAACAAAAGATCTAAGGGGAAAGGGGAGGGGTCCTTTTCACCCCTGGTTTGCGCTTTGCAGACGAACTCCGTGGCACGCAGAAGATCTTACTTTATTTTTGTACATGCCTTGTGGAACCTCCTCTTTCTGCTGATGTTTTGTTATTGTAAACCGCAGGTGGGTGGAAGCAAAAAGGAAACTGGTCTCCTTCCGTAGCCTCCGGTAATGACGATGGGATGGTAGCCGAGTGTTATCGTGGCAGGCAGTAGAGCACGTGATCATTGACCTTCGATGCGCAATATATCTCGGCTCCGACTCGCTGTGACTGAACTTGCGTGAGATGCGTAAGATAGTTTCTGGTTTTGCGTCTTTTATGGTGTTCTCCGTGCTGTTTGCAGGTTCAGTTCTCTAGTGGTGACCTGCTTTCCCCCCCCCCATCTCTCTCTATCTTCTGACATCCTTGCAGCCAAACTTCGGGAAGTTGTCTGGTTTTGCAATATTGGAAAGTGTTTTTGTACTTCCCTTTCATTTTCTGGTTAGTAATACAAGTGTTTAAGATGCCTAAATCCAAAACGAAATTTCAAGATGCGTGGCTCGCCAAAGAATTGGACGGAGTGAAGTTGAAAGAATGGTGTTCTGCAACTGAAACAATATTTTCTGCTAAGTGTATATTGTGTTCAGAAATTTTCAATATTTCTAATAGTGGCTTTTCACAAGTAAAAGCGCATCATAAAGGAAAAAAACATTTGCAGAAATTTCAAAGTAAATTTCAAAATAAGTCCATCCTTGAAAGCCTTTGGAGGACGGGATCTTCAGCCCAAAAAAAATATTAGTGAAGTACTGAGTCATGATTTACAGTTGGCTAAAGCCGAAGCATTATGGGCCATGAAAGTTGCTGAGGACAATGTCTTTTGTTTCATGCACTTAAATAGTTGAACTTTTCAAAGAAATGTTTCCTGATTCTGCTATTGCAGCTAAAATGCAACTTAAAGAAAAAAAAAGTTGCTTATGTGATATCACATGGATTGTCAAAATATTTTGAAGAGGATTTGAAAAAAGACATTGCATCTAGTAGCCCAGGAAAGGTTACTATAGCATTTGATGAAACTACAAATACACAAGTGAAACGGCAGTTGGATGTGTATCTCAGGTACTGGTCTTCAGAAATAAATTCAGTTTCTTGCCGATACCTAACAAGCGTTTTTCTGGGTCATGCAACAGCAGATATTTTGCTAAAAAAAATTCTTGATGTGTTATCATCCTTCAATATTTCGTTGAACAGAATTATTTGTGTATCCATGGACAGCCCAAATGTAAATAAGTGCTTTTTACGCAAATTCAATGAAGTTGTAAAACAAGAAACAGGCCAGAAATCTTTGGAACTAGGTTTTTGCAACCTGCATGTTGTTAGTAATGCATTTTAAATTTTTTTTGACAAGCTTAAATATACATTTTGACGAATTTGCTACTGATATGCATTACTTTTTAAAGAGTAGTGCTGCAAGACGAGAGGATTATAAATCTGTCGAGGATATAACATTGGTCACAGCCAAATTTCTTTTGCGTCATGTCAGCAACAGATGGTTAACTGTTGGTTCTGTAGCCCAGAGGCTCTTGGATCAATGGCTAAATATTACAGAATATTTTTTAAACTTCTTGCCATCTCAAAAAATATTTGAAAAACAACTACGCAATTCGGCAAGGTATAAAAGAATTCACTGTTTCCTGAAAAATGAGCTAACTCCTTGCTATTTAGCATTAATTTCATTTTCACACCAAAATTTTGAAAAAGTTTTCATTATGTTATCAGAGTGAAGAACCAAAAATACACCAGTTATATTCTGATTTAAATACTTTAATGAGGAATGTTATGGCTCAGTTTATCCAAGATGATGTTATTGCAGGGAAATTTGGAGAAGACCTAAAGAATGTAGATTTTGAAAACAAAAATTCATGGAAAAAACTAGGGGAGTTAGAAGTTGGTATGAAGACAAAAAATCTCCTCAGGAATGTTCAGGAGACCAGGCAGAAATTATTTCTCTTAGATGTAAGATCATCACTAATTGCAACCACAAAATATTTAAAGTCAAATTTGCCATTCTGCAATCAAAAGCTAAGAGACATAGAAGTTTTAAAGGTAAAAGAACCAAAGAAAGAGTCAACTCAACTTTCAGTCACTGAAGGACTTTCGGAAATAACCAGAATTTCAAGTGTTTTGCATCTTTCTGAGGAACAAATTGATAGAGTAAGAGAAGAGTGGAAACTTTTAAATTGCGATAAGCCAACTCTAGATGAACTAGTGAAATTTTCAGAGAAAGGGCATATTCCAGTGCGGATTTATCATTACTGGCGTAATATATTTAGTATTAAAGACTAGCAGAAAAGAAAAATACTCAAATCTTGCTAAACTCGTCAAGTCAATTTTAGTTTTACCTCATGGTAATGCTGATGCAGAAAGGGGATTTTCGGTTAACACTGCTCTGTTAAGGAAGGACAAGGCTAACTTAAGACTTAACTATAACATCATTAAGAATAGTTAAAGGGGCCATTAAACACTATGGATGTGTAAGTAAAGTTCCCATAACAAGAAATTTGTTAAATAGTGTTCGTGATTCACATAAATTTTATAAAGAGTATGTTGATAAGCTGAAGGAAGAAGAATCAAAAAAGGTAAAAGAAAGGAAGCAGAAAGAGAGGGAAAATAAGGAAAAGCAGCTAGAGAAAAAAGAAAAGCTGAGTTTGATGACAAAATAAAAGAAAATGATGCAGAAATAAATAGGCTTAAAAAAGATAAAGAAGCCTCCCTAGCAGTAATTCAAGAGGGAACAGAAAGAATGAGAAAAGCTGTAGAAAAACAAAATACTGTTGAAATAGCAGTTGCCTCTAACTTGATCATACGAGGTTCAGCTGAAATAAAGAAAACTGAAAGTAAATTAGTTGTGGTGGAAGCAGAAAAAGATAGGCTTATCAGGAAAAGGTTAAAACAATAATATGAAAAAAGTATCAATTTACTTCCGATATTGGAGGTTATTGGAGGTAATGAGGATGCAGCAAAGGAAAAACTCATTTGGTGATGAGACAAAATAAATTCCAATGGGAAAAAAAGAAGCGGACCCGTGGCCAAATGAAAAACCCCCGTGCGGCATCCACATAACGGAAATAGGAATTGAAAGCCAAGCCCCACGTGCGGTAAGTGTTCATCGAACTTAACCAACTAAAAGTGAAGTTCAAAAATGCAAATGAAAAAAGTAATTCAGTGAGCAATTGTACATAGTTCTTGGTTTTCAATTACCTTTTTAGGATATTATAATTTAATTTGAAACCTGAAAACTTTACTGTGAAAATCGTGAATTGCTTCTGGTTCAACAGCATATTAATGTTCAAAGTGAAACTTGAATGTGGTAAATATACTTGAATATGATAACACGTGAAAAGATAAGAACTAGAAGTAAATCATACTTAAACTTTAGACATTAGACGTTATGCAAAAAATTTGGGTGTGAACTTCGACCATATGTACTAATGGAATGCGCATTGGCAATAGCTGCATCAAAGCCGCCATGGCTCAAACATTGGGCACATCATCATCAGACTCCAAATTTCGTGTAAAAATGTTATTATTACTAATTTACGCTGCAGAACTTCAGTGTTTTCGGTGTATTATGTGAATGTGCCTCATATATAATGAAAACTCTTCAGGTAAGTTTACTTATGAGCTATATACATGCATGATCGGGTTGTTTACTTTTTGCGATTTATAATGTGATGAACATTTGCGAAGAATTTGGAACATGCATTCCATTTTTTTTTCTTAAGTTTATTTTTATATCAATAGCTGCACGTTTCTGGTTAAGTAATTGAACTTTATTGACTTAGGTATTTAATTCGTTTCTTACCCATGAAAAATCATAGAACTTTCTTGACTATATCGGTCAGAGCAACCATAAGCACAGCAGGTGTAACCCATCTTTTTGACTGATGTCATGTGATTTTATGTTGGAGCCAGAAATTTTGATGGCATGCGCAGTCTATCAGTATATATGGTTAAAGGGTGTGAAGCAAACTCTTTACAATGTATACAAAGTTGTTTTACTAGATGTATACAAATATACATCTAGTTTTTATTGAAATACACTCCTAAAATTTTCTAAAATGTCCTAAAATTCCTACCTAAAATTTTCCAGAAATATGCTATGATCCCTGTAATTTCTTTATATTACTCCACATTAGGATCAGCAGACTTGAACTTGATAATAAGGCAGTGGTTCTTTTTCAGTCTTTTGTATCCCTTTTACATTTGCTGATTCCAAACTAACGTTTTTTCGATCCGATGTAGTATCGCCTGGAGCTGTACGGATATTGTATTGGGATGGCATAAATAAACACTTGCCTCATTGAGAAGAGGAGGCTTGTCAATATTTCTCTTAAGCATTGTATATAAAGATGCTGCAGACCTTATGTCGACACCAAAGTTCATCCTCCCGAGTGTGTTTTGAGTTGATAGGAATCATTTGGTATTTAGGGAATAAAGTCCAGGTAGTGAAGTTACAGCATAGAAAGATTAGCATGGCTAGTTCTGGCTTTTTTGATAAAGTTATGCATCTGGTTCGACGTATATCCTGCTTCAGTGGCCTATTCGACAATGTTTTTATAGTTTGGATTGTCTAGAACGAACATCGGAGGAGACGACAAAGGCTCTTCTAATTGGAGAAAGGCAGAAGTCAGTCTTGTAATCCTCAGGGCAGAATGAACTGCGGAGCATCAGGTTGGGGACGGAGGTGGTTTTATTTATAATAGACTTCCCTACGAAGACTTGTCATGCGATTTGGAAGAGGTTTCTAAGTTGGGTTTGCAGATTTTAAAAAGCTGTAAATCATTCAAGTTCCACAGTGAAATTGATCGTAGGGTGTATGCAATTGATTTTATCAAGGAAAAATGGGAGTCTCCTTTCCGCATGGCCATATGAAAAATATGTCGTCCGCATATCATAGCCAAGTTTTAGGCCTTGGGGTGATGTTAGCGAATGTTTGTTGCTCGATGGGGCGAAGTATTGCTTCCACAAGGACGGCTGAAAGCGAGGATCCCGTCGGAGCACCATTTACTTGTTTAAAAATTTGCCCTTGGAAGCTGAAGTAGCTGGAATTTGAGACAGTCCATTAATTTGAAGATGCTGAGGCAAGACTCCTGCAAATGAACTGATGAATTAGATATAGCCTCTTTCATTATTCTGATTGCTTCTGGCATGGGGATCGTTTGTAAAGAGAAACTACATCAAAACTTCCAATAATGTCGCGTTATTGAACAGTTAGCTGCACGGTTTTTGTGATAAAATCTAAAGTTGAAGTTATTATAAAGACTGGTTCCGGTAGATGATTAGTTAAGAATTTGGATAATGTTTTCTCTAGATGGTGCGGATCTCTTGGACACGATCGGTCTCAATAGATTGCCGGGCCTGTGGCATTTTTCTTCCGAAGAGTTTGGGGATATGAGGGCCAGGCAGTAATTTGGTGGTTTTCATGAGATCATCCGGAATAGCGGTTAGTCTTGCAGCTCTTTGTACCTGTGCAATCCAAGAATTTAGAGGATTCCTTCGTAAAATTACAGATCCAGAGTTTGATATAAAGCCTTCTGGTTTTTTTATTATAGTCTGCTGCGTCCGTAATTGCTATTGGCCAGATTTCTCCATTAGTTTCAACATTATGGAGTGGTCATTATTAAGGTTGGAAATAGTCTTTCGAATTTTGAAATTATTAAACAACTGTTTTGGATTGTACCACGATTTTAACGTAGAGGAGTACAGTTAGTTTTTGTTGTCTTCTGGAACTCGCGATACCATGCTCTCAAACTCAGAAACGACACTTTTCAGGTTCAGTCTTAATTGGAAGCAGAACTTTGGTCCAAGTTCCAAAATGTTAGTTTCCTCTTGGGAGAGTGTTCGGTTAGAAATATTGACAAAGGGAATGGTGAAATCTTTAGGTTTAGGAATCTGGTAAAACTTTGACTCCTGATCCTAAAGATTTCACCATTCCCTTCATCAATATTTTTAACTGAACACTCCCGAGAGGAAGCTAAAGTTTTGGAACTTGTACTAAAATTCTGCTTCCGACAAAGACCAAACCCAAAAAGCGTCGTTTCAGAATATGTGAGCAAAATATCGCGAATTCCAGAAGACAACAAAGATGAACTGCATCAACTGTGTTCCTCTACGTTAAAATTGTGGTAAAATCCGAAACACTCATTTAATAATTTGAAAATTCCAAGGGCGATTTCCAACCTTACAAATGACCACTCCATAATATTAACGCTAATGGACAAATCTAGCCAGATAGCGATTATGGACGCAACGGACTATTAAAAAAAAAACTAGAAGACTTTATATCCAATTCTGGATCTATAATCTTACAAAGGAATTCTCTAAATTCTTGGATTGCATAGGTACAAAGAGCTTCAAGATTGACCGCTATTCCGGACCAAATTACTGCCGGGCTCTCAGATTACAAAACTCTTCAGAAGACTTGTACACCACAAGCCCAGCAATCCATTAAGACCGATAGTGTCCAGGAGATCCAAACCGACGTACCATCTAGAGGAGGAAGCATTATCCATATTCTTGACTAATCATCTACCAGAACTGGACTTTATAATAACTTCCACTTCAGATTTTATCATAAAAACCAAGCAGTGTTCACTATTCAACAACGCAACATTATCGGCAGTTTTGGCGTAGTTTCTCTTTACCCATCGATCCCCATGCCAGAAGCAATCAGAACATTGAAAGAGGCTATATCTAATTCATCAGTTTATTTGCAGGAGTCTTGCCTCAGCATCCTCAAACTCCAGCTACTTCAGTTTCCAAGGGCAAATTTATAAACAAGTAAATGGCGCTCCGATGGGATCGTCGCTTTCAGCTATCCTCGCGGAAGCAATGCTTTGCCCCATTGAGCAACAAACATTCACCAACATAACCCCAAGGCCTACCACTTGGCTACGATATACGGACGACATATTTTTCATGTGGCCACACAGAAAGGAGAGACTCCCATTTTGCCATGATAAAATCCATGGATGTCTTAGTGAGCAAATCGCACGGCAATAGTCTTCCTACAGAAGTCTTATAAATAAATAAACCCACCTCCATTCCCAACCTAATGCTCCGCAGTTGATTCTGCCCTGATGATTACAAGACAGACTTCTGCCTTTCTCCAATTAAAACCTTCGCCACTGAGGCAAGATATACGTCGAACCACATGCACAACTTTATCGAAAAAGCCAGAACTAACCGTGTTAATCCTGCTATGCCGCAACTTCCGTACCTGGACTCTATTCTCTAAGCACATACCAACCTATCAACTCAAAAACGCGTACAGAAAAATTAACTTCGGTGTCAGCATATAAGGTCTCCAGCATCTTTGTGTACAGTGCTTAAGAGAAATATTGACAAGCCTCCTCTTCTCAATGCTGCTAGTGTTTTTGCCATCCCACTACAAAATATCTGGACGGCTCCAGACGATACTACATCGGAATGACCAAACGTTTATTTGGAGTTACGAGTCTGTGAATGTAAAGGGGATACAAAAGAAAGAAAAATTACCACTGCCGTATCAAGAGAAGTCAAGTTCAAGTCTGCTGATCCTATGTGGAGTGATATAAAGAAATTAGCTTCGTACTCCACACCCAAATCTACTGCCATTCGCAAAACCTTGACCAGCAGTGAGGCTTGCAATTATAGCTTCTCTCTGGTGTTACCACATATTTGGAATCAATTCTTCAAATAATGCTGCATTTTCTGTGGTGCAGCGTGCCCAACCAACGTGATCCCGTTTCTTCGAAAGATCACATTCGCACCTATATGTCTAGTCAAGTCACCGCCTTCAAATTGTTGAAATGTTCTATTGTCCAGTTTGCATTTAGCTGTCTACCTTTTATTTCTATTCTACAACAAGAAATTTGGATCATTAGTATAATTATACTATTTTGAGTACAATTGGTGTACAGTTCCTTCTTATTAACTTTTGATGATTGGAAAATCCACCAAACCAAGATGCTTCGCAGGTGTAAAGTCTTTTCTGATGACTTATGATTCAAACAGAAAAGAGTGAATGATATAAACTTCCAAAATTGGTTGAAAAAGTTCAATTGCAAAATGATTTCAAACTGGAAGGAAGTTCTCTTGACTGTTAAAGTGCAATTCCTGCCAGCAAATACATCTAAGCTGCAGCCTTTAGATCAAGACATTATAAAAATATTTTAAGAGTGATATTGCAAACTAGTCAGACTTTGATCAACACAAATTAAAGGGCCCAAAGCATGCCAGGAAAACATTCCCCAAACCATAACGTTGCCTCCACCAGCTTGAAGGGTTGTAGCAATGCATTTGGGGTCCATGCTTTCGTGCTGTTTCCGCCAAATTCTCACTCTGCCATCGGCATGGTGCAACTGAAAACGTGATTCATCGGACCACATCATTTGTTTCCAATTATCGACTGTCCAATCCTTGTGTTCCTGTGCGAACTGGAGACGTTTTCTATTGTTAACTGCAGGCACCAAAGGTGTTCAAACACGCCTTCGGCTGCCATATCCCATTCGATACAGTGTACGGCGAACAGTGCGTGCAGAGATCATTTGAGGGGATTCTTGATTAAAATGGTCTGTAATTTGCTGCACTGTTGCCCTTCTGTTGTCTGTTACCAGTCTGGACACTCTCCATTCCGCCCAAGCAGTCACTAGTCGACGACGACCACATGTTGCACGTAGACACCCAGTTTTTTGGCTGACAGTCTAGTCTTTAAACACTTTAACAACTGCTGCTCTGGAGCATTTCACGAATGCAGCAGTTTCGGTGATCGCTCCATGGCACCGAGCTCCTACAATCGTCCCACGTTGAAAGTCCGTCAAATCGCATTTTTTACCCATCTCGTCGTCCAAAAATCACTTCATTGCTGTCACAAGCACTAAGCTTTCCCTTTTTATAATAGCCTCGCCCTCTGGCAGCAAGAGCGTGTAGCCATAGATCATTTGCTTAAAACTGTCGGGTGGTCAAATAAAGTGGCCACTCAGTGTATATGCGATTACTATTAGTTTTCTGTTTATTTAGCGGTATTTGATCAGTCTTTATGATCGAGAGTCATATTTTTATTGGGATAGTATGCCGATAACTATTGTGGTAACAAAAGCTAAGCATTATAAGATAATTATTGTGATAACAAAATGAAGTTGTTCTATTGCTGTGTGTTTGTTAGTTAGAAAACTTCACGACCCCACCATTTTGTGCTATTATTTCAAAAGAACGAGGCCTACCAATTATTGTGCCTTTGCCCTGTGCCCATCGCAGATTAAGAAAAACCGAAGGAACTGGGATTATTGATCATACCTTCCCAAAAGAACAGATGTTGCAAAAAACGTGGCTGGCTACTCGGATGTTAACGAAAAGATGTCGTGAATGTGAAACATGCCAGAATTTGCTCTAAACACATTTACTGAAGATGATTATGAACGTGTTTTGGAAAAACGTTCATTCACTGCAGTAAAAGTCAAAACATACAGGTTGCATTACCGAAATTTAGCAACTTTCCAAGTAAATTTCAAGCATAATTTGTATCCAGATTTTTAAAAATGCTCGCCATTTCGAAGTCAGAAATATAAAAATGGAGATTAAAAAAGTAACAATGCCATGTGTAAAAGAAAGTCAACCACATTTTGTTAGAGAAACGAAACAGACTATTTTCTGGTATAATTCAATACAAACCTTTATTTTGTATCTAAATTTTGTCCTATTAACCTATGGGGAATAGTTATGATGCTAGTTATTAAAACTGGGCAAATTAGAAAGATCGTGGAATTTTTTTTTCTTGTCGATATTCCTTATTTGTTTCGATAAAAATCTCAGATCCCCACCGTGTAGTTTCACAAACGCATATGACAAACGATGAAAGTAACTCTGTTATATTAGTTAAAAATTCATTGCGAAATGGACATTTTTCTTTTTTTTTAGTAATTGTGTGACGAAATGAAAATTTTTAAGTTTAAGCTCTACTCATTGGCTTAAGTTGCGTATGAATGTGTGTGAATTGCTTTCACTCCGTGCCTCCATAGTGACGTCAAATGAAAGAGCCAATGAGAGCATAGATCGCTAATGGGCAGTTCCTGAAGGACAAACATAGCTGGCTGCCCTGCAGTTAGTTTGTAAAGTGTGATTATTAGCGGTCGGTGTTTATAAAAATTTGAAGCCAAAATGCCTAAATTTTGTGGCTTTATTAATTGCTGCAGTAGAGGAAATGGAGACTGCAAGTTTTATTTTAGGCTGCCAGCTGCTGTCTCTTAAAAGCAGTACTGAAAAGATTTGCTTATCTGCCAAGCGAAGGGAGATCACTTCCAAGAGCTTAGAAATCACTATTGAAGAGTTACTCTTCAAAGACAGAACCTTTTAAAGGTTAGTTTTATCCAGAAATCAGTAATTTTTGGTAAAGCAGAAAACATATCTTTTACTTGTTCAAATGCTGTTGGCTTGCGGTGCCTGCACTTATTGGGCCAGATGTTTCACTCGTTGATTTCAAGTTTTCAATTTTATTTTAAAAGGTGTTGGCTTTTTTTTTTTTTTTTTTTTGTAGGTTTTATTGCTACTGATTATTTTTATATAGAACACCTTTCAGAGTTTGTCTCTTAGTCAAAAATGTTCTTAAACCAACGCTTCGGTACCCAGTTGGCACTTCTATACACACGGGTTTTTCACCATCAGGGACTTTTATTCAGAAAGTTCCTGAAGTCTTGAAAATTGCATCCCAGAGCGTAGAAAAACACTTATTATTGAAGACTTACTAATTGCTCACTAAATTAACATGTAAAAGAATATCCCCGATGAGAAATTGTTATATGCTTGGAATTTTATTATTCAAATGCCTCTAACTGTTGTATGGTAATGGCTCTTTGACCAACGACGAAGTAATAGAAAATATTTACTATTTGCACTTCTGGAAAACTTTTCGCGTCACCTTCGAAGATACTTACATTCAGCACATAGGGATCTTTTCCATTAATTTTTTCCAAATATCGCATTTTGTACTCTGAAATTAAACTTTCAAAGTAAGACATCATCATTTCAATGGGGACTGGTTGTCCTGCACTTATGTTACTAAGGCTCGTTGCCATGATGAAAGTCACATGTCTGCTACATCCTCATAGGCAGTGGAAGCCACGAAAGAATGCGAACAGCAGTTTTTTCTTTGACTTGTCACTAAAATCGTTACTGCTTGACTCCCTTTTGTCATGGATTGGTGTTTCATACACCCAAACCTTCCTCGGCAAATGCTCTATGAAATGGTGAAAACCACATCAAAATCCGTCCTGCGATTCTTGAGATTAGCCTGAACAAACAGACGCCTACTGGGGACTTTATTTTATACTATGTATTGATGACAAAAGGGAGCCGAGCAGTAACGATTTTAGTGACAAGTCAAAGAAAAAACAGACATTCGCATTTTTTTATGGCTTCCACTGCCTAAACAACGATACGCGGTGACCAGTTTACGAAACTTTTTTGCTCATTGGGGAAAAGGTGCATGCGCTGCCGCCAGTCTGACAGCATGTAAAGCAACGGACTTAATGCGTAGTTACATCGGACGCTGAAAGAATTGGTTTATCAGCACTCGCACAGACCAAATATGTAGTTACATCAGACGCTGAAAGAAAATTGGTTTATCGGCGCTTGCACAGACAAAATGCGTAGTTGTTTTCGTCCATACGTTTGTATCTCTTTAATTAAAATTTAAGTATTAACATTATGCTGAGACGAAAATTGAATATAGGTCGTAGTACATTGAACGCTAAAAGAATTTGTTTATCCCGTCATAATGAAACTTTCCAAGAAACAAAATCTCGATTGGAAAATGACAAAGAATGGCTTTGCAAAGAGAAAGACAATCTCCTGTTGAACGTAATAATCGTCTCTTTAGATTTGCCATAAATTTTAAATTGGTACCGTGCGAAGCCGGGCCGGGTTGCTAGTTAAGCATAACTTGCACTTATGCAGCTTTATCATTTTTTCTATCCTATTCTTTACGCAACTTAGTCAATGTTTTTTCTTTCTGTTGAGTTCGAAAACTCGCATATTCCAAGAAGCCTATTCTTCCCTGTCCATCTTAACTTTCCTACATTTGCCTTACCGTGATCAACCAGCATTGTTTCTTCATGCTTTTTACAGCAATATTCAGCCTAGAATCTCTAAATATGCTTCCTTTTGTAGTCTTTGCATCTTCTTTAATCTCTTCTGTTTATCACATTTAATGCTGCTCACTGTTGCAATAGGACACACCTCTTCTATGAAAACACTTATTACAACAGTCAACTTATTTTTTATGTATCTTCAATAATTGTCGTTCACTGAGTATTTTAGAGTGATGTTCTTCAGGAGCCTTTCAACCTTTGTTTTTAGCACATATTATTCCTTTTTCTGCAGCAAACATTCAGCTTCACTTGTTAATAACTGGTGATGATCAGACCCAGTGAAGTGTCAACAACTATATCGGGCACTGATCATAAGCAACAAAATTGGTTTCATTTTTTAACCCCAGCTTACAGTTTTCCCACATTTGTTGTGGATATATTTATGATTCAAAAATGCACACAACTCATTCTTAGCTGCAAACTTCAATTAAACTTCCACCATTATCATTCACTGGGATCATTTTTAAACTTAACCAAAACATTGTCATATATCTCATTCTGAATGCCTACTCTGGCACTGAAATCCCCTGCTAGCATACCTGACAAGTTTTACTGTGGCTTACCTGTAAAATTTACAGAAATTCTATTTGTTTTATGGTTATTTTACTGTGATACGACTTACGTTCTGATAGTTTGCTAAACGAACCAACCAAACCATTAATATGTGGCTTATGTCACTCTTTAGTATCTGTCAACAATATAATTGTGACGGACGTAATACTATTTCACACGTTATTCATGAAGAACTTGACTACGTGCAGGAGCATGTTCTATATAACGAAGTACATTGGAACTTTGTTTTCAATTGTGGAATTAATATCATCAACATGTGCTTACCTGGTTTCAGTTCAGTTGTATATTCACATCGGACTATTGTTGCAGTGCTCAATATTCATCATTTCAATTAAACTTCCACCATTATCATTCACTGGGATCATTTTTAAACTTAACCAAAACATTGTCATATATCTCATTCTGAATGCCTACTCTGGCACTGAAATCCCCTGCTAGCATACCTGACAAGTTTTACTGTGGCTTACCTGTAAAATTTACAGAAATTCTATTTGTTTTATGGTTATTTTACTGTGATACGACTTACGTTCTGATAGTTTGCTAAACGAACCAACCAAACCATTAATATGTGGCTTATGTCACTCTTTAGTATCTGTCAACAATATAATTGTGACGGACGTAATACTATTTCACACGTTATTCATGAAGAACTTGACTACGTGCAGGAGCATGTTCTATATAACGAAGTACATTGGAACTTTGTTTTCAATTGTGGAATTAATATCATCAACATGTGTTTACCTGGTTTCAGTTCAGTTGTATATTCACATCGGACTATTGTTGCAGTGCTCAATATTCATCATTTCATTTGGAAAGGCTGCACGTATGTTTAATAGTGTGAGGTAAAATCTTGAACTGAAGTAAAAAACTCATAACTGGTTGTCACCGTGGACAGCACGAAGCAAAAGAGCATTTCCATGAACCAACAATGAAGAAATACCATGAAACAAGAAGGCATGAAATGCTCATATAATTTTGAATGATGAAATCTTATGACTGTGAGCTTATATTAAAATCAAACCCTATTGTTAAAATTAAAAGTATTAACAAAAAAATTTTTTGGAGGATTTCTCAAAAGTATGCTATGACATCGAACAGATGAAGAACTTGAACAAAGGAACCGAACCGTTCAATGAAAAAACATTCAGTACTCCCGCAAGTAATACAACCAGACTAGTTTCGACTATTTCTCATTGTAGTCATCTGTGGGTCATACGCGTTGAACACCCATTGTTAAAAAGCTCAACTCACATTTGCATTCACTTCTGGACATGATAGAACCATGGCACGTCGACGTCGTGTTGCATCGCCCAACTTTTTTTTTAATGCCCAACACGTTAATATAGTAGCTGAGCCCGAAAACTATGATTAACCTGTTTAGGCATTAAAAAAGGTCTTCTCTTCCAGACTTCCACTCTTTCTTACCCGTGCAATTAACCGATGTTTTTCTCAACTGCAGAGTGGGAAAGGGATGTTTATCTATTTTTATAGTTTCTTTGACCATTCATTTCTTCCTGAATGCTTCTGAGAAGGGGGGCAGGAAAAATCGGGAGGCACAACAATTTACGTCTTACATTGCTCAATAGAATTAGCAGGGAGCTGCCCCTTTGAGGTAGGGAGCAAAATTTCGTCAGCTTGCCATCTACTGTCTATAGTTCTTAAAGAAACTTTTCCTTTGCAGATATTCTGAAATTCATGACCTATGGTATTTTGTTACCCAAACCCAGAATGGGTAGCCCTGCCGAATTCCAACTCCCCATCTAGACCCAGTTGCCGAAGAATTCTCTTTAAAAACAACTAGAAAGTGTAAAAAAGTTTCGTGTGATAAATCATATAAAATCACATTAAAAGAAAAAGGAAGAAAATTCTCTCCATATCTCAGAACCCGAGCTCCAGTAAGTATTGCCGAGCCTGGTTCAGGCTCGGCCCGTCTCAGCACTGATCAGCATACAGCAGTCTGCACACATGGATATCACTAAGACTTAAACCAGTATTATCTATTTTGGCATCGTTCATGCATGCATGCGTCCATAAATATATTAAATAGCCATGGTGACATTACACAACTTTGTCAGACTCCTGCACCAATAGAAAGCCATTTTGATAACGCACCATTCACTCTTACATAAGCTCTACCTCTACTGCCAGCATACATTGCTTTTATACTATTAAGTACATGTAGATTACCAGTAACATCATATTCATTCAGTACCTTCCACAAAAGTATCGTATTTACTCGGTTGTAAGCTTTCTCTAAATCTGTTAGGTAGCAAAAACTTTCTTACCAACAGCCAAATACTTTTCAATCGTCGTGCATTATGCAAATCTCCGACGTTTTGAAGCTTGTAGTCCTCCCTTACCTGCAGGACCTGCCAGCGGCCACGTTTCAACAGGACAATGCGCGCCCCCACGTGGCACGCATCGTGCAACAATTCGTCACTGCTGCCGTGGCCTGCCTGTTCTCCTGATATGTCGCCCATCGAACACGTCTGGTCGGTGATCGGTAACCTAGTTGCCCGGCAAGCACAACCCACGGCTACGCCTGATGAACTGTGGCCACGTGTGGAAGCTGGACCTACATACCCCAAGCCTACATCCAAAGCCTCTTTCGTTCGATGCCGCAGCGTGTAGCGGCCGTTATTGCCAGCCATGGGGTCCACACGAACTATTGATGCTTGCGTGTTCCGCAATTCGCACGGGCCTTGAAGCTCGATCGTTTCATCTTTGTATCTGTTATGTGTCCAGTAAATCTGGCTTTGCTATCTCATGTCCTTCTTGGTGTGTTGCATTTTGGGTGGCCAGCAGTGTATGTAATAGTTGACGACTTTAATCATTGTGACAATGAACTTTTCCACAGTTCGGTATATCAGAGCAGAGCTTAAACTATATTTACGGGTTTATTTTATTAGGTCGAAACATCCCCTGCCCTAATTTGGACTCTGTATTCATGTGTGGCTGTGCCCAGCTCGAATGTGGACTTTTCAGCTGGTTCTTGTAATATGCGACCAATGACGAGCAGCATAGAGTTTACCTATTTTCAGTTGTTTTTGATATTTACATCCTCGTTCTTTATATTTGTGCTTTCCAAATATTTGAAATAAAATGAATGATGACAACAGATTTTCTGTTGTAATTAGCACATCTTTTGAACCGTTCCTGACAAGAATTATATTTTTCAAAGTTATTCAAAGTCAATGTAAGCATTTAGAAAATATCAACTGGATTTTTGTAACCAATAAAACATCCAGAAATAGAAACAGCTACATTTCTTCTCACACAGTCTAAAACGTACACTACAAAAATTAACAAATAGTGCACAAAAATTTCTCGTAGCAGTAGGATATATCGAAGATAGATTTTCAAATAGAATGGCTAAAAGAACAAATATAGAAAGAAACATGATATAACTCTACGCCTTCTAGCTCAAGAATCGGTGGCGCAGTGGTCTAAATGATGGCCTCTGATCATTCGTCCGAACGGGGTCCGAGTTCGAATCCCGGTGAGGCATGGATGTTGTGTTTGTCTTACGGCACTGGCTCTCTCCCTTACCTGGAACCAGTGACCCTAAATTAGGGACGGGCGACTGCTTATAGCCCATTGAGTTGCTCACGGTGGTCATTAAACCTCCAATCAAAATTAAAAAAAAAAAAAAAGGCTCAAGAATTTTGCATTACAGGAGTGTTGAAAGTAGGCTTGGAATATTCTTCGTGGAAAAAGCTATGCTAAGGAAAAATAACTTTTCAAATTTTCAAATACGTTTCCTGCAGAGGTAGCGAAAAAAAAAATAAAAATAATAAAGCATTGGCCCTTACACCACCTAGCGGGAAATCTGTGCATTATTTAAAGAGAATAATGTTCCACGTCTCTATTGTCATGAATGGCATACAGTAAAAAAAGCAATTTCTCATTAGGGTTTTTAGAAGCAATGATGCAGCTGCATAAAAGTACACAAGCACCACCTAGCAATAGAACTGAACTATAAAACTCCTCAAATACTGACCTAAGGGGTTCCACAAAGTAAATGGAATCCGATGTTTAACGAATTTTTTTAAATTGCACATTTAAAAGCGGAGATATTAAAAAACGTTGGCATCCCCTAGCGGCAAAATTTTGCATTATTTTGGTAAGAAAATATGCTCACAGAGTTTGCACATTTAGTGGTATCTGACCAAAGAAAATCATTTTCAGTCGGGGTTTTAGTCGCTCAGATATTGCTGTAAACGGATACGCGAACTTGCGCCCTCTCGTGGCAGACTTCTTTGTTAAGAAAAATTTGAAATTACAAGAGACATTTCGCAGCGGATATGCTTTCGAACAAAGGAAGAATTTTTAAGATCGAACTCTTTGGGAGCAGAGTTATTGACAAAAATAAAATGTGCATCTACGGTTCCTGGCGGAGAAACCATACATTATTGTAAGAAAAGAGTATTCTGAAAATGATTCCCAAAGAGAGCGATATGGGCCTGCAGAAGAATTTTTTCGTTCGAGATTTCAGGTTCTCAGATTTAGATGCAAATGCATCAGAAGCAGAAATAAACTTTTATGCCTCCTGGCGGCCAAATTATTCTTTACCAAGTATAAGAAATTATATGCAAAACATGTCCCATCAGTAGCTGTATGCGATACAGGAAGAATTTTTCTAATCGGAATTTTAGAAGCCGAGATATCTGGGAAAATGCAATTTACCTTTTACGCCCCTAGCGGAAAGTCTATGAATTACTTGAAAATTTTGAAATTATATGAAAAACATTTCGTATCAGAAACTATATGCAACAAAAAAGAAATTTTTCAACTCACTCTTAGAAGCAGAGATATTAACATAAATATGATATACATCTACGCTCCCTGGTGGAGAAACCATGCTAAATTTTAAGAACTTTTTTACCGGCGTGAGTGGTATCGGTCAAAGGAACAACATTTTCAATCCAGATTTTAAAAGCTCAGATTTTGCTGCAATTACACCAGAAGCAGAAATTAACACTTACGCCCTGTGGTGGCCAGACCGTTCTTTAACAAGAATTAGAAATTACATGCAAAAGATTTCCCATCAGAAGCTGTATCCACCGAAGAAATAATTTCTCAAATCGGAGTTTTAAAAGTGCAGATATCGGGGGAAACGCAATTTATTTTTATGCCCCCTGGCGTAAAATCTATGCATAACTTGAAAAAGTGGCTATACCTGAAAATACATCTACGCTTCCTGTATCAAAAGCTTTTCAACATAAATGGAATTGAAAAGTAAAAGAATTTTTTAATCGGATGTGTAGAAGGTAATGTAGGTAATAAAATGTGGTTTGAATTCGAAATCGTCTGAGTTTCCACCCCTAGCGGCGAAATTGCATATTAAAAAAAAAAAAGAAAAGAAAACTCAATGAAGGATCATCATTGGCACATTTCAAGCTTCTCAATGCAAAAAGAATTTTTCAAATCTGACTAATAGTTGCAAAGATATAGTTCCACAGACGAACAAACCGATAACACATATATGATCTTTTTTCTTTTTACAAAAGACGTTCTAAAAAATCTGATTTCGTGGTTCTGCTTTAATTTTCTATTGTGAAACAACCTTTTAATGATATGCGAATACTCGGTGCCTTGAGAAAGTGTAATGATCGGAAACAAGGATATATTCAAAACAAATTTCAGCTTTCACAGATTCGGGTTTTCCATTATTAGAAAAATACACATAGTTTATTCTAACATTAATTCAAGTCATTAGCACGAATAAATGAAGCTGTTGTAAAGGAAATGGCAAGAGTAAATGAACTCCGTCCTTGGATGGCTGAGGTTATCGTGCAAAGCACTGTAAGGACCTTTGCTCGTGGTCCTCTGCTTTCAATTTGTCGGAGGTTCCGTTCAAGATGCAGACTTTCTTGCATTATCACTCTTCTTGCAAGGAAGGAAGCATTCAAGGTGTGGTTCCCAAATGTAGATATATGGATGCCCCTCTAACTTTATTTGCAAATATCTTCACTATTAATCATCCGATTTGGGTGATATTTAAGATTTAGGGGTTTTTTCCATGTGCTAAATAGAATGTGCATAAAATAACATACCCCTTAATTGAAAACTTCGGAGATAGTGAGCTAATTAGCATTTTTCTTCATCACGTGATAGTTCCCTTTTAGTGCTTTCCAACGGTACCTTACTTGTTTATCTGCGGCAAATGGTTCGAAAGTGGGGGGGGGGGGCTCCTTTTTTCTTTTTTTCTTTTTTGAGGTCTGTGCCTAGTTTTATAAAATAGCTTTCAGGAATTTCGGTCTCTGCTTGCAATCACCCCTGTGTATGCCACAAGCAAAATTGAGTGGAGTACTGGTGTTTGTCTGAGATTAATTCAACATTTGTAGTATACAGTAAGTATGTAGGCTGTTTCTATTTTTGTTTGGGATCTGTATGGATGAAATTCTTAAAAGTGATTTCCTATCAGATAAGTTAGATGGTTATGATATCAGCAGTTTGTTATGCTAAAAGCTTGGTGATAATTTCAGAGTGTAACCAGTCAGCTGAGTAGTTAGTGCTTGGGAAATCTGAAATGAAAATATTGGGAAGTCTATAATAGCTCTGTCAAAGTCAAACAAAATAATAATAATAATATGTAGGTTAGAAAGGTTAAAAAAAAAATGAAGAGATGAATTAGTTGATCAATCAAAAGATCATTTTTGACTTGTATGACTTCTTGAATATCTAACTCTGAAATGGTGTGATTCAAGTTTTATCAACGCAGCTATAAATTTTTCTATGGAGGGTTTTAATGTACTGGAGTCTGAGGAACCGTTAAAGATTTATTTTCTCTTTGTTTCTGATTCCACAATAATCCTAAATTTGACCGAGTGGCAGCTACCTCATTAAAATTTCAACTTTCAAAAGAGAAGTGCTCTTTATATCCCCTTATATTGTATCACCATAGTATCTTCCATAAGAAATTATTCTTTACCTTCAGCAAAATAGTTTATTCTTGGCGTAATGCATGTAATCCATCTATCTGCGGGAAATGAAGAAAAAGAAAGGAAGCAATGTGTACTCGGACGAGAAAACTGTGGTAGAAATCTGATCCCTGCAGGATAGGCTCCCTCTATGGACAATCCTAGCGGACGCTATATAGAGCAAACAGTACTGAATGCGGCCGCTAGCTAAATATTGACGCTTTAGGAAAGCAGAGTTAGAATTGGCAGGCCACAGGCTGATTGAGGCCCGTTGAGATGTGTCGTGGTATCCTGTTCCTTCTCCATTTTTTTTTTAATCCTCTTCTTCCCTTACTTTCATTTTCTGATTCTCCATGTCTTCTGTGCATATCTATCCATCCTACATCCCTCTGCTCTGTCTGTACATATGCACATACACACATACTTGTCGTGTGCAGTTCCTTCTCAGGGGAAAGAACGATGCGTTCGCAGGAGTAAGGGATTTAAGTTACTCATGGCATGTCATAAAACACTGCTGCCCTTTGTGGTTAGAGAACTTTGCCTAAAAATTTAAAATTTCAAAAAGCTTTTTAGGTGGAGCACTGCAATGGGTGCATAGACTATGATCAAATATATTTTGTCTTGCATGGTGTGTCCTGTTCCATTCGTTCTTGGAGTGATTATAGAGGGGACACATGGATGACAAGGAATTGAACAACTGAATCAGTGAAGCAAGGGTAAATCTCTAATTGTGTATGAAACTATTTTCGTGTTTAGAATGTTAGCCAGTTAACAAAACTAGCTATGTGTATTGCAGTGTTTAGATATTCTATCTCTTGTTGCATAGGTATGAAACAAAGAGCTGCTGATAGAGTAGTTAGAGAAATATTAAAGTGAGATAGTTAGCTTTAAATGCAGGAAATAATTTGTGCAAATGTCAAAACAACTTAGGTGCATATCCTGTAAAAAGAAAGGTTAATGAGAATCTATCAAAGTGCTTTGGATGTGTGTCATATGCAAGGTAAAAAAATAAACTTGACAGATGTCATATTTTTTTTGTGCTGCAGACCAGGGTTTCTGAAACAAAGCAGAATGTATGTGAAAAGTAAGCCATTAGTGAGAGATCGAGCAACATGTCTGAGACAGAAAATCTTAAGTACATAACAAGAATATGTTGTTGTTGTGTTCTGTACCCCAATAACATGCCCGAACATAGTACATAGGTGTGAGATGGTGAAATTTTATTGAATGCTTCATTAGCAACCTTAAAAAAACAGCTCTTTATTTAATCAATGTTGCTAATTTCTATGAGTTTATCTGATGCTTTAATTTCATCATTATTTGGAGTTGGTAGACTTCAACAAAGCCATCTTTTATTCTGTAAAATACTTTAAACTTCAGTTTCCTTAGTGGTTTGAAAAGAACATTTTCCACTGATACTGTTTATTTTAGACTGTAAACCAAGTGAAGTATAACTGTATTTTGTAGTTTATAGTCTACTAGCTGTGTAAAGCCCATTGAGATAAGAATACAACGGGTTCTAGAAATCACTTATTGCTATTCAAGTGTTTATTAATGACAGTGGAAAATATCTTTGTACACAATATTTTTTGTAAATATCTTTTCGAAATCTGGAAGTAGTTTTCTTTGTTCTTGACCATGGACTATTGAAACTGTGACATCAAACTGTGGAACTCTTGACAATGCAACATAAAGTTGTCCATGGCTAAACACTGGTTCAGGAAAGTAGATACCTACTTTCCCCAGTGTTTGACCTACCTACTTTCTCCAGTGTTTGACCTTGAGACTTATTAATAGTCATAGCAAAGGCGAGTTTTGCAGGGAATTGTCGTCGTCTTAATGTGAATGGGAGGTCAAAACAATTCTTGTGTGTTGGGTGGTGAAACAAAGATAAGAATGTATGCAAATAAATCTTGTAGTTGTCAAGGCATGCTGCAAACTGATGCTTCATCTAAGGTTTTCTCCTATATTATATCATTCTTAATTAAACCTTTCTGCAATGCAGCTTCTTGGAAGGTATCATATGGAATTCCATTGTCTGTTCTTAAATCTGTAAAGCTTTTTTGCTCCAGACACATAAAGTAGCAGTAGTCTCAAACAATATCGTTCTGGATCAGAGCCAAGGTTGACTGAATACATTCTTCCATTCACATTATCTCCACCACGTTTTCGTTGGGTCCATTGTCTTCCTTTTTGATTGAACACATAATGTCTTGGCATGTCGCTATATGAAATGGATTGCACATCTTCATTGCCCTCATTTAGTTTGAACCATGCTGTCAGCATTGTATCTCCCTGAGCATTATGAACAACTGCATTTCGATCATTGTTTAAACGCTTACTATTAAAGGTAATGTTCTGTTCTTCAGGAAGGTGAACAGGTAATCTTAACTATTGTATGAGATTGCTAATGCATATCATAACTAATTATTCGCCACATTGCCTCAGGTGCGCTAACATATCGAGAATCAACATGACTTTTTACTTTGTCGTATTTAGTGTTGTGCTCTGTTATATGCACATTTTCACAGTCATGACCTTTGTATACGTACTTGAAAAGGTATTTCATACTTTTCAGTAGCGTACACCTCGACATTAATGTGGCAATTATACTTTAACAAAAGATACCGATTATAAGGAATAATCCAGCTGTTATCAATAATTTTACCACATACATTTGTGGTTGCACCATTCTTTCTATGGCGATATAAAGGGTACCCGCCTTTGTTAGCTACTGTTTCATTTAGGTCATTCCATGTCAAATCAACAAGGCTCACAACCCTTTTTTTTATTTTTATGAAACTTGTTATAATTGTAGTATTCATCAATATAAACAAACCTTATTTTTTCAGAATTTTTAATGCATACGTTTTTGAGTTATTGATTTTTGAAATTTCATCATCTGAGCAAACTTTTAACTGCCAATTACTCGAGTTCTAATAGAGCTAGGGTCATGAATTAAGCCTCATTTTAAAGATCTTGAATTGGGCTTTCATCTGATATGCCACATAACAATATTAAAAAAATAAATGTCAATTTTAAAATTGAAATATTAAAAAACGTGTTTTTTAAAAAATCTGAAAAATATGTTTAACAAACATTAATTTTCTACATATCCCGAAAGTTTCATAATGGGATCGCTATAAAAACATAATAACGTAGAACAATGCAACTAAAATGTGCCAGATGTACTTACCGGTTCCACCCATGACTGGTAGGGTATTCTTTATGTGGTTTGTGTAAAATGTCATACTTGTTCTTTTAAACATTGTGAATGTTAAAGAATGAAAATAAAAATCTAAGTAATTTGAAACTGTGTCCCAAAGTAATTCATGATAAGGTTCTGTGTGCATATTTACACTTACAAAATTATTTTATCTTCTATATGTATCCTGCTTTTTTCTTTCTTTTAAATTTTGCCGCACTTGTATGCCAGTGCCTTCTTTGTCTCGGTCATTGTTAAATTATATACTCTTCCAGTAGCTGTTGTCGGGTCAACTTTTAACAAAACATCAGATTTATGAACCAACACTATATCTGGTGATTGAGGATACTTGTATGATGGAGATGGACCATGCAGCTCCAGGAAGCTCACTTTTACCTCTTCTGTGTCCTCATTCACACCAAGTACACACCATAACCACCAGTGCTCTGAGTACTTACTAATCACAAAACCTACCATATTTTCAAAACTAATGTTCTCTTCCCCTTCATCTGTTGCACATATCTCTTCTTTAAAATGCTCAGAAAGTGAGTAAGTTTTGACTAGTAATTTGTGTTTTCCTGCAGGAATGAAACAATGGAGTTTCTGAGTACCACTTATTGTCTTAGCAGAAGCTATTCTACTTTTAAGGATAATTTCCTCTTCTTCGTAATTTTCTGTTGTTGCAAACCGAAAGTAAATGGAGGCAATATTAGCAGTGGCCCATTCAAAGAGTTGGCGTGGGGTCATAATTTGATTATTATAAACAAGTTGTAAACTTGCCTTTGCAGCTAATCTCTTCACAGTACCCTCTATCCCATCACATGCATTTTTGCCATGTGCTGTTGCAAAAAATTCCATTCTGCTTTTATATTAAAGTCAGTATCGTGGTAGCACAAGCTGAGGAAGTTTGACTTGTTTTTGTATTGTGAAGCTGCTCCATCCGAAAAATAAAATATCTTTTCAGGTTTTTGAGAAAAATGTGACTGCATGAAATTAATTAGGTAACGCGGAAACAGATGGACAGCTATACTGTCGTGAATTAGGCAGTCGGATAAAATCACAAAACTTACATGTCCTGGGTTCTGAGTTTTCTCATCTCGATAGTATATAACTATAGGATGCAGGGTTGCTTGGGCATTGTTCCAGTGAAAAGCCTGAGCTCCATCTTGCAATACAAAAGACTAATTTTCAGCAAAGTCACAAATTACTATGTATTGATTTTCTGTTATTGTGTCTTTAAGATGTCTTAAGTAACTTGACTGTTGAGTTGCTATAAAAGAATGGTGAAGCAGGGCTGGAAGTTTTCCAAACAACAGGTCCAAAACACCTGTGTGGATTTTGATAATGTTTCAAGTACTGTCCTCTTCTCTAATTGCATCCATTGCTTGAATGTCACATTTTCTATACTATTTAGATCAAAACAATCTTCAAATCGTTGCTTGAGCTGTTCTAATCCTGGACAGTTGTTGCACTGACTGAAGTAACATGCAGGTGTAGGGTTTCCACAAATTATGTTTGCAAGGACATCTTTATAGGAGTTTATTGGCTGAACAGTGTCTCCTGTTAATTCAGGTAACTTGCATTGTGTCATCATCAGTGTAACATTCTGATGCATTGTACAAACACAAACAGAATGTGTGCCACTTGCTCCTGCAAGAACGCAGTGCTTAGGGCGAAATTCACAGAACTTGGAGAAGCCGCCCCGGTGGCGCAGTGGTCTAAGCGATGGCCTCTGATCATTCGCCCGTCAGGGGTCTGGGTTCGAATCCCGGTGAGGCATGGATGTTGTGTTTGTCTTACGGCACTGGCTCTCTCCCTTCCCTGGAACCAGTGACCCTAAATTAGGGACGGGCGACTGCTTATAGCCCATTGAGTTGCTCACGGTGGTCGTTAAACCTCAAAAAAAAAAAAAAAAAAAAAAAAACTTGGAGAACCCCACCTTTTTCTCTTGAAATCTCTCTTTAAAAAGAGTATACAATTCACACAAATTACTCAGAAGCAATTTTTTGGTACCTGTTGACGCTTGTTTTCTATTTTAAATGGAAATTAAGTCCTTTATTTCCTGGCATTTGGCGGCTTACATCGTCACTCTCATAAAATTCTTGTATACAATTTGCTGTGTCTTTGTCTAAAGTCTTTCCTGGCTTTGGATCAAGAGAAGACAAGATACCCTTTTCTTTTACTAGCTTTTTAGCCTTTCTGGCCATAAAATTTGAAACTCTAAATTGTTTGAATTTGTTTCAGTGACCAAGATTTAGGGAGTGTACTCAATATCTGCATTCTTATGCTTTTATTTTCTGTGGAATGAAATTTTTCTTTCAACTGTCTTATAATTTCTGGTTCAGGAGATGAAATATCCTTTGGTTCCAACGCAGGACTTGAATAATTTTGCTCGAAATGCTTCTTCGTCTTTTTTATATTTCTCTTCAGGGTATTTTTTTTTCTTGATTGGTGTTTCATCCAGACATTGTAAACTTCTGTTAAATGCTTCTATGGCACGCTCTTTTTCAGGAGTTGATACTTCAATGTTTTCAGATGGAACAGCATGGCCTTCGGCTTCTTGTTCATTATAGCTGTCAGAAGGTGAAGAGGAATGTTCAGCAGCTTCAGAGTGAAATTTCTGGATTGCTTTACGACTACTGTCACAGATCATGTCTCCAGTTTTGAGCAACTTGTTCTGTTGCAATAGATTCTTGGAAACTGGTTGCAGATTTTTTTTGTTATATTTATGGTTTGGTTTCCCAAGGGGGTTGCAACAGTAAACCACACTTGAAACTTTTGATGTGGATGGTCTGCTGGCATCTATCTTTTACTTTGCTTTTACTTTAAAACCTAGGAAAGAAACACAATTTGTTATCCTTATGGATATATAATAACTTTTTAACTAATTATAATTAATTCATTAACATTTGCAGTGTTTGTAAGACCAGGGATAACATTTTAGACAGACAAAATAAACAATTCCTCAATCACTGATGGTGCGTTTAGTAATGTCCTATGTTATTTTTTTTTTATAGTGATCCCATAGCGATCCCATTATGAAAGTTTCAGGATATGTAGAAAAATAACGTTTGTTAAACATATATTTTTTTCAGATTTTTTAAAAAACGTTTTTTAATATTTCAATTTCAAAATTTTAAAATTGACATTAAATTTGTTTAATAGTGTCATGTGGCATATCAAATGAAAGCCCAATTCAAGATCTTTAAAATGAGCCATAATTCATGACCCTGCTCTACTAGAACCCGAGTAATTGGCAGTTAAAGTTTGCTCAGATGATGAAATTTCACGGGGTTTTTTTTCGAAATTTCAAAAATCAAAAACGCATGCATTAAAAATTCATATATGTTTATATTGATGAATTCTACAAATATACCAAGTTTCATAAAAATAAAAAATGGTCAGGTTGAAAATGCTATTTTTGCTGGTTGATTTCACATGGAATGACCCATTTTGGAAAGACTTTGGAAATTGCTTGGTACATTTGCCATCTTCCATACAGGGTGAATTGTGATTAATTCACCACACAAGCTATGAACTATGTGTTTCACAGCAGTTGCATGTAAAACTGGTAAATGCTCTTTATCTGGTGGTTCTGCTGATATAATTTGGTCAGTTTTCTCAGGCAATGTTGGTTTGTCCTCTTCTTTCAAAATCGAGAGCATGTGAGCATAGGGAAGCCCTCTTTTTGGAATTCGATTACATGAACTTAGGCCACCGGAACTCCAAAAATATGCCTTTTGGTTATATCATCCATTAATTATTTCAACTTGGAAGAATCTTGCAACTAAATCTGGACTGTTTTCGACAGATTGACTGTTTTCAGTAATTTCAGTAATTTCTTCTCATTTTGGGTTGCAAGTCATAGTAAGGAAAAGATCAAGCTTGACATACTTTCCAATTATCACCATTGCATCCTGATAATTTTGCACCATATTTTGTTGACTACCTTGAAATAAAGATGGCAAAATAAGAGCTTTTCCAGGAAGAAACTCATCTCCAGCATTCTTAATTTGGTCCATCAGACCTTTATACTTTTTGACACTTAACTGAGACTGATTTTGTCGTATGTAATTCAGTGTATTAGCTTCCATTTTTACATATGCATCAACATTATATTACTGCATAAGCTTTCCTTCGCTTAATAATGGATTAAATTTGTCACGGATCGAAAGACAATGTTGATAGTATTGCCTTTGTGTAACCCTTGACCGTGGCTTTGTACATTGGTTAACAACACTTAGTAAAGACGTTGGTCTATGTTGTAACGGAATGTCAGTTGACCTTGTGACGTAACACATCTCTGACGTCATGTGAAAATGATTTGGATCAGATGACATCACACCAGCAGCTGTGTTCTTTTTTGCTATGACAACAAAACAAAGTGATATACTTGTGAACTGTGCGCGTGTAGGTCATGACGTCACCTACACGAAAACACAAAAAGCTAATTGTGATGTCACAAACATTTGTTTCTCGGTTGTTGCTATGTCACTTAAAAAGTTATCCAGGTCGTCTGCAACTTAGCGTTTTATATATAAGGATACTGTAACATGTTACTTAGCTGATGTTCTTGGATCCATGTAGCAAACAACAATAAAATATGAATTTCAAATCAGTATGGAGATCCATGAAGTCAGTTAATCATCTGTTTATGTTTGTTATCAGGAAATGGTAGCATTGCCCTCTAGTGATATACTGGAATTCCATAGAAAATGTTTACTTGCACATGCTGAAGGGTACTCAGAGGTGTTGTACCTCAATGTTGTCATTCATATAAACTGTTAGTTTCAGGCACTGACAGGAGTTTTGAGGCCTTGTGAAGACATTAAGTACTAAACCTCAGAACACCTGATGTCATGGGAGAGTGGCAATGCATGTACTTTGGTTTGCCTGGTACTGTTAACTTCAGTCAGCAGTCTCCCCCTAGCAATGAGCTAATTGATTCCCAGGATAGTAGAAATAGGTGAGTGGTGATTTGTACGTACTTACATACATGTCACTGTGCTATTCTCTGAGATTCAAAGATTAGCTCCACAAGGAAATACAAACCACCAGATACATTTTTAACACTGTTGCCATATATTAAATGCTTCATTAGCAACAAGGCAGAATAAATGTGGTTCGTGCGCATCCTGGAAATGTCCTAAATTCTGTTACATGTCCTGGAATTGTATCCATTCCTGCCTTTTTGTGACCATATCTCTGCAATTATTAATTCTTTTTGTGTTGGAAAGGTGAGAATGATGATCCATTCATTCCGGTTTTTTTTCCAATGCACAACTTTGCCACTAGAGGGCGCAAATGGAGATCGTATCGAATTTAAAATGCATTTTATTTCATATATTTGCTTCTAAATATCCAATTGAAAAAATTATTTTTCCTTTCGATGGCATTTATATCAAAGACTATTTTAGTCTCTTTTCCAAACAATGCATAAATTTTCTGCTAGGGGGCGTAGAGGTAAATTGCGATTTTCCCAATATCTCTGCTTCTAAAAGTCCCATTTGAAAAATTCTTCCTGCATTGGATACAGTTCTTGAGGGAAATGTTTTGCATGTAAATTCTCACTTTTGGTATAAAAAATGGTTTGGTTACCTGGGAACATTAAGTGTTTATTTTTGCTTCTGATATATTTGCAACAAAATCTGAGCTGGAAACTCGATTGAAAAAATTATTCCGTGAACCGATGCAGCTCACCTCTGAAACCTTTTTGAGAATACCTCCTGCTTAAAATAGTGCGTAATTTTTCCATCGGGGGCATACATGTATATCTTATTTTTGTCCATATCTCTGTTTCTAGGAGTCCAGTTTGTTGGAGGACATTTTCGGTCTGAAATGTTTCTCATATAATATCTTAACACACAAGGATACCTGCCAGGTTTTGCAATTTACCCGTAAAATTTACAGAAACATGACTTGTTTTACGGGCAAAATGTTAATTTTAGGGATTTGGTGATTTCCCGAGATTTATTTTCCTTTTTCTGATGATTTTGCACCCGCTATTAAAACTTTTTTTATTTAACTTAATCCATTCAAAGTAAAGCGCCGATGTAAGGTACGAACAACTTTTCAGTTATTATAATAAGCTTATTCGTAATGTGTTTTTGTGGGAACATTTGCAGCAGTTTTCCCAAGTGTTAGGTTTTGCGTTGCTTCAAACATTAAAACTTGGACTGCGCGTAAACTGTTAAGGATAATAACCAGCTGGGCTTGTTTAACCTTGGGCTTGGTTCTCTCTCTTGCTGCCCCCCCCCCTCTCCTTTTCAGGTAACGCATTGTTCGCCCTTCCTCCCCTGGGTTGCAACTTCTGAGGAGGCCTAAGTAGGGTGTGACTTGGATTGGAGCACGCACTTGGGAGCAGGTGTCTTGACTACTCCCAGCTCGAAATGCAATCTCCGAACGTAGTCATCGGAGAAAAAATTCAAACGGATTTTAAATCCGTAAATTTTTAGCCCAGATCGATACCCAACATGACGAAATTAAGCAAAAGCTATCAGTTTTGTGAAATTAAAAATTAAAAATGCATTGGAGCATCGTTTCGTAACTTCTTCTCTGGCAATAAATTTGACCTAACGAAAGAATGCTACTATAAGAGGAAGTTAAAAGTCCAATGTTCATTCAAACCATTGCTTCTCCAGCAATGATTTATTTTGCTCGTCCGTTACGTTAGTAAGTTTGTACGCTTTCCAACAGTGCTTTGTTCGTCTCTCAATAATGTGCATAAAAATATCTTTGCTTGATTCAACCAAATTAATATGTTGCGGTACTATTTTTTCCTCTGTAAATTGCATCTCTTTAAACTGTTGTTACTGTTTTACTATAGCAATTTTACTTGCATTTTTTTTTTCAAGTGTCAATAAATTTAGTATTAGTGATTCGCTATGAGTAGCAATATAAAAAGGGGGGGGTACTATAAAACTTTCCATGATGCGTATTCTGTGGAGTTTCCTGTGTATTGCAGAATCTTAAAAAAATGAAAAACATACATTTTGCTCTATGTGTCGATGTAATTTCAGCGTTTCGCGTGGTGAAAGGAATGATATTACTAATCATATAGTGCCAAGCATAAATCTAATGTTGACTGTGTGGAGAAAAAAATATGAAATTAACTTCTTTTGTTAAAATTTTTAATGAACTGGATGTGATTCATGCAAAGTGTTTATTCACTTTGTTTTTAGTTGAGCATAATTAACCAGTTAGTGTCCCTCAGTCACTCATTTATTTTATTTGACTGTCTCATCATCCATCTTATCTCTCTGTAAGATAATCCTACCATGAAAATGGTTCGTTTTTGAAAACATTCTAGTTTGTTCTGTGACGGCATGGGATACGATCCTATTAGATTTGGGGGTCAAAGGGTGGAATTTTTATCTCTTTATAGATTATAATGATAGCATAGTAATGAGAAATTATGTGTAGATTCTATTTTAATCTAAATAAACAAGCCGATAAATTCAAACATCTGTAGTCATATCAATTAAAAGTTTATACTTGTTTCAAAGGTAACATATCGTTTTTTAATCAATATGTTCAGTACATTTAATCAATATGCGCGACAAGTTTTCATTGAATATATCGATTAATTTTTTTTTACGGATTTCGGTTTCTGAAAGTTGGCAGGTATGCACAAGTGTGCCACTAGATGGCGTAAGTTCATATTTCCGTTTACAGCAATATCTGCAGGACTAAAAACCTGATTGAAAAATATTATCTGTCGATCAGATACTACTAACTATGAAAACTCCTTATGTGTATTTCCTTCCCAGAATAATGCACATTTTCGCCACTAGAGGTGCAAATATTTGATTTATTTTTCTCAATATTTGTACTTCTAAATGTCAGATTCAAAAAAATTATTTTAACACCAGATACCATTTACCTTATGGAACACTTTAGGTTTGTATTTGAGGAGGTTTGTGTGCTTCTATTTGCAGCCTATCTGTGCATCTAAAAATCCTATTGAAAATTTTCTTTTTTTACTGTTTGCCATTTGCAATAAAGATGGAGAGTGAATAAGGTTTTTGCTACAATAAGAAGATCCTCTTCAAATAATGTACAACTTTCTCCCTAGGGGTTGTAAAGGTCAAAACGTTTTTCTTGCTGTCTCTGCTTCCGGAAGACGTATTTGAAAAGTTATTTTTCATTAGCATAGCTTTTGCTATGAAGAAAGCTTTTCTCCTCTTTTTCCTTAGCATAGCTTTTGCTATGAAGAAAGCATTTTGCCTGCTTTCAACTTTTCCATTATGCGAAATTCTCCGGATAAATAACATAAAGTTATATCATGTTTCCTTCTATATCTCTTTATTTAACTGTTCGATTTGAAATTCTTTTTTGTTTCTAATACCTTGCTTCTGCTATGGGAAACGTTTTTTTGCACCATTTGTTAATTTTCATAACATACTTTTTAGCCACTGGTGGAAGTAAATAGCTGAATTATTTTCTTTCCTTATTTATTTTTTGTGAGTTTTTTTACCTTTACTGAAATTTTCTAATGAATACTTTATATAAAAATTTTCCATAAAATCAGATTGCTTTCTAATATCAGAAACTTAAATCTAATTGTTTCTTAGTCTTTTCTCTTTTCTGAGCTAAGTAATCACTTTGCACCTTCTATAATTAGTTTTTTAATCATGCCCAGTTAAATTGCCTTGATCATTAATGAATGCAGTTGTACACAGTCCTTGGACTTAAGATTTTCCTGTTATTCTCTTTCATTTCATGTTGGAAATTTTGGCTGCTTGGACGAGATTCCCAACACTACCCATGGCTTTAAACTTTTCATACCAAGCTGTTATGCTATTTTGGTCTGGTGGAGATTGTCTGTACTCTTTTCTGAAATGATGCTGGACAGTAACCACCTATTGGTCTGGTGGAACCACAAAATGCACGCCACTTTGTCTTGCATGAAAGTCTTTATCGATGAAACGCTCCTCTTATTCAGCAGTAGCGCTCACCTAAAGAACGGAAAGAAAACTTTGAGTGCTGCTATATTTATGTTGCCAACTATTTTATTTTAACTTTCATAGATTTTTTATATTAAATTTTGTAATGTAGGAAAGACTTTATGGACACCCTGTATAATTTTATTTATAAATTGTAAATATGTGCACCGCTGAATGCACGTTGATGCCCCAAGTTTTGATTTTGAAAAATAGGCAGCTCTGCAAGACATAAACCAGTATTGTTTTCTTTGTGTCTTTTTAATCCGGAAAATACACCAGTGCAGGGGATTAGCCCACATCTGACGGTTCCAGTTTGTGGTTCCACTTAAGGATTCTGGAACAAAACCCATTGAGTTGGGCTCTTTTGGCCAATGTCACACTAAACTAGCTGGTACTTCAACACTGATTTATACTGAAGCTTAAAATTGTCAGTTTCCAAAAATTTTGATTTTTTTATTTGGAGGTTTAACGACCACCGTGAGCAACTCAATGGGCTACAAGCAGTCGCCCGTCCCTAATTTAGGGTCACTGGTTCCAGGGAAGGGAGAGAGCCAGTGCCGTAAGACAAACGCAACATCCATGCCTAACCGGGATTCGAACCCGGACTCCTTTCAAACGAATTATCAGAAGCCACCGCTTAGACCACTGCGCCACCGGGGCGGCATTTCCTAAAATCCTAGAGGCTTCTTGCTGTCATGTGTGACATTGTTGCCCAGTTGGTAGTTCATGTTAGCTTCATTCTGATCAAGTGTAGGTGTGGCAGATTTGTATGAAGAAAATCTGTAAAAGAGCATTATGCCACCACTAAAGCTTTGTGGTGATGGATAGCATGAAGTTTTTGTAGAATTGCTTCAAACCAATTGTGTCAAGAAACATGAAATCTTGCATTAACATTATGGGCAGGGTAATTACAACAATGTAATTGTTCATTGGTACAAATTATTATTTTTTATTTGAACAGGATAATGTTCCCTCTCTGTTATACAGCAGGTGCTGTTACAGATTAGTTCACAGACGGGCATGTGCAGAAGTTGGATTGGGCACTAGTCTAGACTGGAATTGTGACATTGGATGAATTGCAATCCCACAGTGGTCAGTCGCATGGGTATCTGTTGGGCTAGTAGTGCAGTTGGGCCTTGTTACAGTCCTGTGGCACTGGCTCTGTCCCTTTCCTGGAACCAGTGTCCCAAAATTACAGACAGGCAGTTGCATACAGAATATCTCACTTTGGTCATTTAACCCAGAAACTTCAGAATAACAACAACAACAAAAAATCCACACTAGTAGGTGGTAGCTGAACCAGTTACCATTCCTCGGAAGAAATTGTGGATTGTACTGAGTGCAGTGTACTACAGATTGATAGAATGCTTACTGAGGTAGCTAGTTTGTGACAAAAATGGCTAAAGGCAGGTTATTGTAGTGAGTATCAGTAGTGTCGTTATGAAACTGATGTGTCCTGATATTGTATGGATGCTAGCTTATCTTTAAATGGTGCCCTTTCTTTTTCTGGCAAATTCTCCTATGAGATTCGTGTAAGACAAAATGGAGTCTTTTTAGGTATAACCTCCATTTTTGAATTGCTATTTTCATTTCTGTGCAAACCTCTAGTCATTTATTTAATATGTACTTCATTTTCAGCTTTCCTGTACATTTTTGGCTCTGCAGTTCTACTGACGGGAAAAGTTTTATATCTTATGTTTAAAAAAAAAATTGAAATGCAAATAAAAAAATCCTAAAGATCATAAACTTCTTGGATCAGCAAAATAACAAGTGTTTTTATGGGTTTTAGGATTTTTTACCTGCATTTCAATTTTTTTTTTTTTTTAAACTTAGTTATAAGATATAAAACTTTTCTGCTCAGTAAAATTGCAGTGCCAAAGACTTGCAGGAAACTAAACATGAAAATGTTCATGTCCCAGGTGGGATATATGATATGGCTTATGTGTTTGTTCTATGCAGCTGTGGTTCTGTCCTTTCTGTAGAACCAGCAACCCTAAATTGAAGGCAGGTGACTCCTTATTTATAAGCCTCGGATGCTCGTATGAGTAAATTCCTGGAGCAACAAGAAAAAAATTATCTTTAGTATATGGCATTGAATGTCTAAGTGCATTTTAAATAATGGAAAAGCTGTAACCTCCACATCATACTGTATTGCACTGGTACTGTGTGCTTTGTTAAAAAATTAGGTCTGATGTCAGGAAAGTTAGATGCAGACTGCAAAGAACAACTTTGGGAAATGTGAAAATGAGTCTTGGTTATTTAGCAGTTCTTGTGAAGTAATTAATCTACAGAACTTGAATATTTCAGTAGAAGGTATATATATAATACAGTAAAACATCCGAATAGCAGACGTCGAAGGGGACAAAAAAACTGTCTGCTATTTAGAAGTGTCAGCTATTGAGAAAATCATGCTTTATGACAGTATGCATGTACTATGTTTATAACGTAAAAGCAGTTTAAAAGATAAGTAAATATAAGTATGTAAATGCAATCATACAGCAAATTTGTACTAGGGTCATTCATTCCATGTGAAATCAACTAGCAAAAATAGCATTTTCAACCTGACCATTTTTGATTTTTATGAAACTTGGTATATTTGTAGAATTCATCAATATAAACATATATGAATTTTTTTCAGAATTTTTTTAATGCATGCGTTTTTGAGTTATTGATTTTTGAAATTTCAAAAACCTGAAATTTCATCATCTGAGCAAACTTTAACTGCCAATTACTCGGGTTCTAGTAGAGCTAGGGGGTCATGAATTATAGCTCATTTTAAAGATCTTGAATTGAGCTTTCATTTGATATGCCACATGACACTATTAAAAAAAATTAATGTCAATTTTAAAATTGAAATATTAAAAAACATGTTTGTTTTTTTTAATCTGAAAAGAATATATGTTTAACAAACATTATTTTTCTACATATCCTGAAAGTTTCATAATGGGATTGCTATGGGATCACTATACAAAAATAAATAGCATAGAAGGACGTTACTAAACGCACCATCAGTGACTGAGGAATTGTTTATTTTGTCTGACTAAAATGTTATCCCTGGTCTTACAAACACTGCAAATGTTAATGAATTAATTATAATTAGTTAAAAAGTCATTATATATCCATAAGGGTAACAAATTGTGTTTCTTTCCTAGGTTTTAAAGTAAAAGCAAAGTAAAAGATGGATGCCAGCAGACCATCCACATCAAAAGTTTCAAGTGTGGTTTACTGTTGCAACCCCCTTGGAAAACCAAACCATAAATATAACAAAAAAATCTGCAACCAGTTTCCAAGAATCTATTGCTACAGAACAAGTTGCTCAAAACTGGAGACAAGATCTGTGATAGTTGTCGTAAAGCAATCCAGAAATTTCACTTTGAAGCTGCTGAACATTCCTCTTCACCTTCTGACAGCTATAATGAACAAGAAGCCGAAGGCCATGCTGTTCCATCTGAAAACATTGAAGTATCAACTCCTGAAAAAGAGCGTGCCTATAGAAGCATTTAACAGAAGTTTACAATGTCTGGATGAAACACCAATCAAGAAAAAACGCCTGCAAGAAAAAAATACCCTGAAAAGAAATATAAAAAAGCTGAAGAAGCATTTCGAGTAAAATTATTAAAGTCCTGCATTGGAACCAAAGGATATTTCATCTCCTGAACCAGAAATTATAAGACAGTTGAAAGAAAAATTTCATTCCACAGAAAATAAAAGCATAAGAATGCAGATATTGAGTACACTCCCTAAATCTTGGTCACTGAAACGAATTCAAACAATTTAGAGTTTCAAATTTTATGGCCAGAAAGGCTGAAAAGCTCGTAAAAGAAAAAGGTATCTTGTCTTCTCCTGATCCAAAGCCAGGAAGGACTTTAGACAAAGACACAGCAAATTGTATACAAGAATTTTATGAGAGTGACGATGTAAGCCACCAAATGCCAGGAAAAAAGGACTTAATTTCCATTAAAATAGATAATAAGCATCAACAGGTTAAAATAAAAAAATTGCTTCTGAGTAATTTGCGTGAATTGTATACTCTTTTTAAAGAGAGATTTCAAGAGAAAAAGGTGGGGTTCTCCAAGTTCTGTGAACTTCGCCTAAGCACTGCGTTCTTGCAGGAGCAAGTGGCACACATTCTGTTTGTGTTTGTACAATGCATCAGAATGTTACACTGATGATGACACAATGCAAGTTACCTGAATTAACAGGAGACACTGTTCAGCCAATAAACTCCTATAAAGATGTCCTTGCAAACATAATTTGTGGAAACCCTACACCTGCATGTTACTTCAGTCAGTGCAACAACTGTCCAGGATTAGAACAGCTCAAGCAACGATTTGAAGATTGTTTTGATCTAAATAGTATAGAAAATGTGACATTCAAGCAATTGATGCAATTAGAGAAGAGGACAGTACTTGAACCATTATCAAAATCCACACAGGTGTTTTGGACCTGTTGTTTGGAAAACTTCCAGTCCTGCTTCACCATTCTTTTATAGCAACTCAACAGTCAAGTTACTTAAGACATCTTAAAGACACAATAACAGAAAATCAATACATAGTAATTTGTGACTTTGCTGAAAATTATTCTTTTGTATTGCAAGATGCAGCTCAGGCTTTTCACTGGAACAATGCCCAAGCAACCCTGCATCCTATAGTTATATACTATCAAAATGAGAAAACTCAGAACCTAGGACATGTAAGTTTTGTGATTATATCCAACTGCCTAATTCACGACAGTATAGCTGTACATTTGTTTCCGCGTTACCTAATTAATTTCGTGCAGTCACATTTTTCTCAAAAACCTGAAAAGATATATTTTATTTTTCGGATGGAGCAGCTTCACAATACAAAAACAAGTCAAACTTCCTCAGCTTGTGCTACCACGAGACTGACTTTAATATAAAAGCAGAATGGAATTTTTTTGCAACAGCCCATGGCAAAAATGCATGTGATGGGATAGGGGTACTGTGAAGAGATTAGCTGCAAAGGCAAGTTTACCACTTGTTTATAATAATCAAATTATGACCCCATACCAACTCTTTGAATGGGCCACTGCTAATATTGCCTCCACAAATTACTAGTCAAAACTTACTCACTTTCTGAGCATTTTAAAGAAGAGATATGTGCAACAGATGAAGGGAAAGAGAACATTAGTTTTGAAAATATGGTAGGTTTTGTGATTAGTGAGTACTCAGAGCACTGGTGGTTGTGGTGTGTACTTGTTGTGAATGAGGATACAGAAGAGGTAAAAGTGAGCTTCCTGAAGCCGCATGGTCCATCTCCATACAAGTATCCTCAATCACCGGATATACTTGTTGGTTCATAAATGTGATGTTTTGTTAAAAGTTGACCCAACAACATCTACTGAAAGAGTATATAATTTAACAGTGACTGAGACAAAAAAGGCAAATCAAGCACTGGCATACAAGTGCTGCGAAATTTAAAAGAAAGAAAAAAGCAGGATACATATAGAAGATAAAATAATTTTGTTAGTGTAAATATGCTCACAGAACCTTGTCATGAATTATGAAATGAATTACTTTGGGACACAGTTTCAAATTACTTAGATGTTTATTTTCATTCTTTAACATTCACAATGTTTAAAAGAACAAGTATGACATTTTACACAAACCACATAAAGAATACCCTTCCAGTCATGAGTGGAACCGGTAAGTACATCTGGCACATTTTAGTTGCATTGTTCTACGTTATTATGTTTTTATAGCGATCCCATTATGAAACTTTCAGGATATGTAGAAAAATAATGTTTGTTAAACATATATTTTTTTCAGATTTTTTAAAAAACATGTTTTTTAATATTTCAATTTTAAAATTGACAATTTTTTTAATAGTGTCATGTGGCATATCAAATGAAAGCCCAATTCAAGATCTTTAAAATGAGCCATAATTCATGACCCTAGCTCTACCAGAACCCGAGTAATTGGCAGTTAAAGTTTGCTCAGATGATGAAATTTCAGGGGTTTTTTTGAAATTTCAAAAATCAATAACTCAAAAACGTATGCATTAAAAATTCTGAAAAAAATCATGTTTGTTTATATTGATGAATACTATTATACCAAGTTTCATAAAAATAAAAAAATGTCGGGTTGTGAGCCTTGTTGACTTGACATGGAATGACCCACTAACCTTTATTAAAAAAACATCCATCAAAACCTAAGAAGCAAAATAATCACGTATTGTTGTTTGCCTATTACATTCTTGTGGAATTTTGTTTTCAAAATGAATTTCTAGCCAACCACCGGAAGCTTTTAATTCTGTGAATCCTAATTCATTTGTGATTTCTAAAGCCTTTTGACGAATTAAAGTCCCTGATAAAAGAATGTTGTTGGCTCTAGTGTGGCAAAACCATTCATAGGTAAGTGTCCGCAGCTAAACCATCAGTTTTAGGTAAAGCTCTTAATTTTCTGGTTGCCATTACAATATTGCCAAGACTTCAAGATTTCACTCACTTGCATTTTTCCAATGCCCAGTTTATCTTCTAAAATGCGCACACTTAATCTTTCCTCTTCACTCAGCTCCACTGTTTCAACTTTTTCTTTTAAGAGTCAAGTGCTTACATTTGTGCAACATTTTAAAATCAATGTTTGAGAAAAACCTACATGATTGTTGCAAACAAATGTGATTTCTAGTAATCTGGACTTGAAATTGATCCCTGTGCACTGACCTTGACCTTACCAAACAACAAAAGGTAAATCCCTCCCACCCACACCGGAATTGTGTTTGCATGTGTTTCAATCCGATTACTGCTCCCGAATTAGCCGGCCTTTGGTGCTGTTCCACGTTCTTGCTGCCTTGCTCCATTGGGAGCACCTGAAGTGCTAGAAGGCAGTTTTTCCTGGTCAGATGTACGTATGCAAAGAGAGGGTCTGACTGTCTGTTGAGCATGAACGCTAATTAGTCCTTTTTCCAGTGATTTCGGGCAATTACCAGGGGTGGGGTACATAGCACTTAGCAACTTGAAATTCCCTAGGCCTCGGGAATAAAGCAACCAGGTTAAGATAGAGAATGAGGAAGGGTAAAATAACAAAAACGAAAAATTTTGCGAGTTTGGGCTAATTGCACCCCTAGGAATTCTTAGAATCGTAAGCAAATTGTCCATTATATTGCACTTTTAAGTGTTTCCACGTCCGTTAATTAGAATGTCCACTATTAAGAAGTGAATGCCCCATAAGAAGCCATGCATTTCTGCAGGGGAATAAGAAATTGTCCGTTGTGGAGAGATGAGAAGTGTCCGCTAATGGAAGTTTCACTGTATTGTGAATATTATAATTTTCTAATGTGGTTGACTTTTGGAATCATACCACTGTCTAGGAATGATGCTGTTGTTTTAATGGATAAGGCAGAAAGGCAGCCTGTGTCTTGTTACCAAAGGTGCAAAATATTTGTGTTCAATAATTTTTGTAGTTGATTCAATTTATCTCTTTGCTATTAAAACTGTTCATCATCCATTCTCAATCCACTGCTGGGTGAAGGTCTCCCCAAATCTCTTCCACAACTCTGTCCTGAGCCACTCTCTTCCATGTGGTCTTCTATGTCTTTTCTTGTCCCTTAGTATCTGGTCTACTATTTGAGTTGCCCAGTGGTGGTTGGTCAGTTCTAGTAACATGGCCCTATTGCCACTGAAGGGCTTTTACTCTGATCATGAAATCATCCACTTGCCATTTTCTTAATCCATGAATACCTGTCTTGGTTGCACAAAGTATGCATCTGCTTTTTTAGAGTTGTCTACAGCCTCTGTATGCCTTTTTTATTTAAGGTATATGTGTCTATGATCCATAAGCAAGAAGTATGCGTTGATTAAACACTTCTATTTAAAGACATATTGGTAAATTGCTGTTAAAAATTGTACCGTTTCTGCCAAATTCACTCTGCCAAGTTTTATGTGCCTACTAATTTCTTCTTTGATGTGGCTCTCGCTTTGATGTCTCTTGTCCAAGACAAATGCCAGCATCAATTATTTCTATAAATTTTCCCTATTAACCCTTAAATCTTCAGTTGTTGTAAAAGCATACATACACCAATAGATTCCAGGGAAGAAATATTCACTAGTTTCATAGAACAAGGTCAGGATTGTTAACCTAGCAAGCAGATATGCCTGAATCTCCAGCTTTCCTGTTAAATACATAACATCGCATCAGAAAACTCTAAAATTACATTGCCCTGGAGTGGTAGTTGAACCCGTGTCTCCCAATTTCTGTTCAAGCATGCTGTCCATTACACCACCCCGGACAATGAAGTTCCAAGTATCTGAGTTAGAAAAATCTATACCTATTAAGATTTTGTCAGTCAAAAACAATTCTTTCTCATAGCACAATTAATAACATCACCATGATCTCGGGTGCAAATTCTGTGTGAAAGAAATATTCTCTGATTATGTAGAACAAGATCAGCAGATTATTAATTTACCTAGCACTTAGGTACGTCTGAATCGCCAGTTATGCCTGAACCACTGTAGGGACATGTAATTTTTAAGTTTGTTATGTGATGTTTTGCATTGAACAGTAAAACTGGCAATTCAGGCATATCTGATTGTTGGGTTAATGATCCTGGTTGTACATCAAGTTTGTTTTCTGCAAGTTCATCTTTAATCCCACTTCTTTACTCTTGTTTCAACTCTGAGGGGGTACATGATCTGGGAACTTGCTGATGCTGTTATTACTGCCAAAGTTATTAATCTGCCAAATGCTATGTTCATGAATTTGGTAGTGATAACTCTAGGCTGGCCCCTGTCCCTTTTGTAGAGAGTAGTCTTCAACATTAATAAATTCACTGAGCTTTTTGTTACCACTTATTTTGTTCCATGAAGTTTTGTGTTGTCAAACTGAATCTTGTAGTTGTCTTTTGGGGAGAGATTCAGAGTACAGCCACTGAATTTCTGTGCTAGTTCATTTGCTTTTGTTATCAGATTTTGTTATTGAGGTATACATGTTTGCATCAAAGTTGTAGCTTTAGCAAGAAAATGAAGTTGCTGTCTTCTGAGATTTTGTTCCAATCAGTTCAGCACTAATTAATTTCAGTGTCCAAAACAGTATGCATTTGCAAAAAGCAGTATATTCTGAAATGGTGATTTATCATTGGTCATAACAAAAGTACTTTAAAACATGTTCAGAATGTTCTGTTCATAAATGCCTTCTCACCAAGAGTACTAATGCTTATGCCATTTTACTAAACATAATTGTATAGTACACAACACCAAATTTTGAGTACTGGTTGATCTGAGTTGTATTTTCATTATGGAAGCTTTAAAATTAAAAAAAAAAACTCTTAAATAGAGAGCTCTGGCTTTATTTTTTTTAAGGAATTATCTCCTCAAAAGTTATGTGTGTGAAAATGTTTTTTTTTTTTTTTTTTTTGCAATATTGGTTTGGAAATGCTGAAATAGTATTGCTCAAACTTTTGTGTTGAAAGTAGTCTATTAGAAGTGTATATAGCATTCAAGGTTATAAAAGGTATTTGTGTTTTTATGGACAAAAACAAGCATTTTATTTCGGCCAGGGAGAATTTATAAAGTGAAACTTGTCGCAACAAATTCAAGGGACTTCAAATGTTGTCTGGTTTGAACTGGCTTCCACCTCATGCAGGTACCTTTAAAGCATTTAAATATTAGGGCTTTCCAGATAGGAACAGTCTTCTGCCTAACTATGGAAATGATTCTAAAATATTCATAGCACTTCAGTATTTGTTTCCTTTAAACATTCACATGCAGTATTCAGTGGGATATTTCTAATGTACTGTTGACAGAAGTAGATGTTGATATATTTTACTTTTTCTGTACATGATTTTACCTTTAAAAGTAGTTAGTCTGACAGAATAAGTAATGCTGGTGACTTTGGAAAAATCGAACCTGTTTTACATAAAAATGATAGATTATTTTCAGGGTGCAGAAGTTCTTTACTACTGGGCTTCTTTCACATATATTTGCTTTTAAAATAATTAAGCTTAGTTTTCTGTACAAATGATATGCTGACAATTCCACAGTGAGTCAAAAGTTGCATAGTATTTCTAATAATTTTTTACCACATTAGTGAACTACAAATTCTTGAATGTCTGAGATACTGTGTTGAGCACAGACATAAGGTTTTAGAGTTAGTTCTGTTTCTGTACTTTCCTGTGAAAGAATCTGTCTTAATCATCATTGCTGTTGCTATCAGTCATTTGATGCCTCTGAATAATATGGTCTAAACTCTGTATCAGAACTTCAGTTGCACCTGTATGTACAATTTCTTTTGCACTTATGTGGTTCAATTTATGTTGCTCTAATGCTGTCTGCATGCTATCAGTTTTGTACTTTTCTTGGGCTGTATAACTTCTTTCTCCAGGAAATTTTGCTATTTGGAAGATAATCTCTTATTTTCTCTGGATTCATTTCACTTCATTACAACTTCAAGAATGGTTTTAGATGTTTTTCACTTGACAGCACTTTTCATGTTTGCTACTAAATTGCTGCAGCACCTGTTTTTGACAATTTGTTTTCACATGTGAATGTTTTCCTCTATCCACTGGCTTCTAAAACTTTGTAGTATTTTGTGACTTGCTTTTGTGATTGTGAAGCTGACTGGTAGTTCAATATATGGATGGCAATTTGCATTACACAGAAATATATACTAAAAAGTGTAGTAAACAATTCCATCTCCCTAAAAGTCTGGTTAATTGTCTACCAACAGCGATGAAATGGGAATGCCTCATGTGGTGGAGTCACTCCCATCCCCTTTCTGGGGAAGGCGAGGAGGCAGAATATATTTTGACTTTTTTTTTTTAATTGAAGGTTTAACTACCACTGTGAAGAACTCAGTGGGCTATATGCAGTCGCCTGTCCCTAATTTAGGGCCTCTGGTTCCAGGAAAGGGAGAGAGCCAGTGCCGTAAGACAAACACAACATCCATGCCTCACTGGGATTCGAATCCGAACCCCGTTCGGGCGAATGATCATAAGCCAGCGCTTAGACCATTGCGCCACCTGGGCGGCTATTATGACTTCAACCCCTGTGATGGATATTTTGCTCACGTGTGCAAAATCCCTAAACAGAAACGGCAAGCACATTGCTTATTTTTTATTATGGGTACCTGAAAATTAGGTTTGCACCTACCAAGACCAAATCGGCGCAGTGGTCTAAGCTATGGCTTCTGACCATTCGTCCGTGAAGGAGTGCGAATCCCGTGAGGCATTGATTTTATGTTTGTCTTAACGGCACTGGCTGTCTCCCTTCTCTGGAACCAATGGCTCTAACAAGTTGCTCACGGTGGTCGTTAAAACTTGAAGCAAAACAAAAAAATTACCTAGGACGTGTATCACGAGCTGTTCCTAGGAAAAGTCTTCAAATAAATTGTTTTTCGTGGGAGGGGGGGGCAGTCACCCTTTCCTGATTCATGGTCACTGGTTCCAGCCCAGTCACGTCTGACTGCTGTCAGAAGCCAGTACTTAGACCACTGTGCAACCAGAGTGGCCCATCCATTCGGTAAGTGCTACACGTAATTGCTGTATATCAGAATACTTGATTTGTACTTTTCGCTTCATCTTGGAGTATTGATCAAAATCGCTTTAATAGCACAAACACTTTTTTTGTAGCTGTAACAACCTCTCTTAATTTTCAAAATATTAATGCACAATAAGAAGCATTGTGGTGTCTTTCAAGCGCTAGCCTCTGACTATTCGTCAGAGATGGATCCTGGTGTGGCATGGAAGTTAGTTTTGTCTTGCGACATCAGCTGTCGCCCGTCCCTAATTTAGGGTCACTGGCTCCAGGGAAGGGAGAGAGCCAGTGACATAGACAACGTCCAGGATTCGAACCCGGATCCATCTCGGACGAATGGTCACAAGCCATCGCATAGACCACGGTGGTCGGTTAAACCCCTGAAGAAAAGCATTGTATAGCTCAGATAATTAAGGTCCCTTCGTTCTGTTCTGTAAGAAAAGGAGCACATGAATTAAAACATACATTGTATTTAGTAAAGCAGTGTAATTTTCATTCAACAGAAATGAAATGAAAAAGTGATTATACACTGAGTTAGTTTTGCATTAGGAACACTTCCCGTTCTATATATTTAGAGTGATAACAAAGTACCACGTGCAGCTACTATAAATTGTGCACACCTATTCTATGTACATAATCGGTTAACGTAGACGAAGGCCAGGTAGTTGGGGCCTGGAGGGTAGGTGCCAGTATTTCGAAAACCAAAATTGTTGCCTGCTCCTATACTACTGTGTCAAGAGTGTACCAGGACTGGATTGACCATGCACAGATCCATCAGAAGGGCTCGCATTGGTCACCAGCACACGGTTGGCCGTAGAGGTGATTCTGTTGTCATGACTGGTATCTCAGCAACGACTTGCAACAGCCACCCACCAGTGCAACAGCGGTGCAGTTCGACCTTTTTCTAAATGTGCCGTACCTTGCTTCGCCTGGGGTTTTCACAGCTGGAGACCAACGCTAGAAGGCATAATTTTTTCCCTCCTGCATGTATATTTCTTCATTTAACTGTTCTAGTAGAAAATCTGTCTCCTACCTATGAGAAACGTTTTGTGCGCCATTTGTTTATCTTCGTAACATACCTTAGCCGCTGGTGGAAGTAAGTAGTTGTTTCTATTTCTGGAAGTTTTGTCAATTGTAGAAACCGGCTGATTGTTTTCCTAACCGGTTCCATTGACTCTGAATAACTTTAATTCGCGTCAGAAGGGATTCAAAAGACGTGCTCATTACAACCGAAAATTCGGTGTCGCCTTTCTTGTTCAAACAGTTAACGTATAAGGAATCTTATGCAAGGAGGTCAGAATATATCGCCGTGAGTCCAATTGCATTGCCCAACATGGTGGTTACACAAATTAACTTCTGTCACGTGATACCCTCTTTTAACCTGTCAAATTGAGGCACTTCCATAGAAATTTAATTGTGTATTACCCATCTCTTTTTTGTATTTCTGGTGATTTTTGGCTGACTTTCCAAATGGGGCAATTACAGTGTCGATTAGAATATTTTTGACAGTCATTCAAGCACCAATTCTACGATAGAGCAGAATTCTTATTAATTGGGATATAAATCTCATCCTACACAAATGCTACGACAAAATAGGTTGTTGGTTTATGGCGCAAGGGCCAAAGAGCGCCACGTTAGAGTACAAAAAAGTAATAAACAACAATATTGAAACAACTATAAATGTATAAAGAAGTAACGAGAAACGGTGTATATGGACACGATAACAAACAATCGAAACAAATAGCACTTGTATAACGGATACAATTAACACAGTAACAATGACATCAATAAAAGGGGAAAGTCGACGGTAAAACACCGGTGTACGACAAAATGATGAAATCGTACAATACGCAGCTGCAGTGGTCTAAGCGCTGGCTTTTGACCATTCGTCCGAGATGAATCCGGGTGAAGAATGGATGTGTCTGTTTTACGGCACCGGCGCTCTCTTTCCAAGTAAGGCGACATAAAAAAAAGACAGTAAATGAAACTTTTAAGTGACAGTGAAACTGTAACTAACAAATATTAACTGCAATACAGAAATTAAACTCAAATGAGACCTTGCTCAGTAACATCATTTGAAGTATGCATATTCTTGTATAAGCAAACTAACTGCATAGAAGTCATAGCCGCAGATTTGGAACAACAATGATCTGAGCGCTGGCTTCTGACCATTCGTCCGAGATTTGTATAGGTTCACAACACTGGGTCTGAAACAATGGACACCAACGTGCAGCGCCATTCATTTGTGTGTGGGAGGGGGGTGGGCTGTAGTGCCTATTGAAAAGCAGGAATGTTTAATTCAAATCATAATGTACTACATAACTTACGCAAAAGGAATGTTAGCTTACTACCGGAGAACTTCCTAGATCAAATTATAATTAGCAAGTTCTCATATATAAAAAAAGAAAAAACTAGTAAGCAGAAAAATACGATGCTATATCGCGGCTAGTCATATGTATACAACAGAGAAATTAGAAAACAAGATAAAACTACTAAACAGGAACATTTTGTGTCACGTAACCTGAATTTCAAAGATTCAGAACTGAAACACAACACATTACGGCACTGGCTCTCTCCCTTCCCTGGAATCAGTGGCACTAAATTAGGGTGGTGTCTGCTTAGAGCCCATTGAGTTGCTCACGGTGGTCGTTAAAAACGTATGCAGCATGCTTTTTTGCCAGTCTATACTCCAATGTCTTTGGGTTTGCTTACATGCAACCTTGGTGAGGCATGTCTTATGGCACTGACTCTCATCCTCCATGAAACCAGTGGCTCTAAGTTAAGGTGGCCAGATATCAAGACACCGATTTGAGGAGAAAATGGCGTGGCGTCCCCGAATCGGTAGTTCATTTGGGGACACATACGTACTCAAAATAAATATGCAAATCTTTTTGTCACAAAACTGCATTGCTTCAATAAGTGATATTACACATTAAAATCTGTGTCTTAAACTGATATATCTTGTAGAATGTTGGTAATTTGTATTGACAAAGCAGAACTATGATGGCGAGAACATATTAGCAAAAGTGAAATGATTTACCTTAAGTACATGCGCTGAATTAAAATTTGGCTGCACACCATAGTAATTGCATGGCGAATTTTTCATTTTGCCAAAGTTTTTGGAGAAACTCAGGACTACTACAGTCGAAATTTGGAAGCGCTACTGACCATTCGTATAAGTTGGTACGGATTAGAGTCCCGAATGAGGCACGGGTGGTGTATTTCTTGCAGCACTTGGTATCTCTTTTCCCTAGAATGAATGTCTCCAAATTAGAGACAGGTTACTGCTTATAGTCCTTAGAGTTGCTCGTAGTGGTAGTTAAATCCAAAAAGAAGAAAAAAAAAAAGTCAAAATTTGTTTTCACAAGAAGCATGTTGGAGTACAACGGAAACTACTTTTAAGAACATTTTTCATTGGAAATCTAAAGTGTTAATGACGAAGTGTAAATTCGAGGACAATTTGCGTCCCCAAAGGCTTCAGACAGTTTTGGGCACAGTAAACTAAATTCGAGGACTGTCCTCAAGAATTGGGGACGTCTGGTCAGTTTACTCTAAGTTAAGGATTGGCGACTGCTTATAGAGCCTTTGCCCCGACGTCACGGTTACTTCCGGGTGGTTAAGAGAAAGTTCGGCTGCTAAGGTTCCCATAAGATTAACATGGGGAAGCGATTTCTGGACCCTTTGTCACTCGATTGTTTGAAGTTTTAGAAATGGTTAAAAGTTGTGTGGCGTATGAGTGCTTCTCAAAAAACGAGTAAGGTAGTAGAATTTTCTTTTATCGCTTTCGAATGGCAGAAACACGCCTGATAATGTGGAAAATAGCAGTAAATTGGAAGGCATGGTCGCCCAGGCTGTATAACAGGATCTGCAATACTTCGTTTCAGGTATCGTAAATCAGCTTATTTTATTGCGTTAATAGTAGAATTTAATTTATATTTGTACATTTTTTTTGCTCACTTTTATTTATTATTTTCAAGTTTTTACATAAAACTTTATTTTGTTTAAAATGCTCTGAATGCAGGACGGATTATTTTTGCTGTCTAATCGGAAACTTTGAAGTTTTCGTGAACTTTCAAGATTTTGTACTGTTACCGATTTCTAAATACTGAAACAGGTGCCTTTTTTTCCGAACCGAAATTTAAGGATATACGTCCACATAGAATTAAAGAGTGCTGTCATACATTATTTTGTTCGTCCGAACGGGGTCCGGGTTCGAATCCCGGTGAGGCATGGATGTTGTGTTTGTCTTACGGTACTGGCTCTCTCCCTTCCCTGGAACCAGTGACCCTAAATTAGGGACGGGCGATTGCTTATAGCCCATTGAGTTGCTCACGGTGGTCGTTAAACCTCCAATCCAAAAAAAAAAAAAAAAAAAAAAAAAACATTGTGTCGTTCGTTTTTCCTGGATGTGTGTGCTTTTTTTTTTAGTGAAAAAATAGTCGGTTTTTCGGGATATAAGTCGGTATTTTCTTTCTTTCTTTTTTTCAATACACACTGGAAATAGTCAGAAATGTAACAACTTATCTTAGACTGGATAAGAATTTTTTTGTTTTTAGTCTTCAGAAGTAATACATTTCTACCATTGGTAAAATCTTTATATGCATCAAGGCTTCCATAAGCTTTCAGAGCTTTTCCAGTATAACACGAAAAAACTACCCTTTAAATACAGTGTAGTTATAAATATCGTGATAGTTCATATCAGGAAGGTCCGCATCAACACAAACTTCCAGACGATACAAATATCTTTCAGGTATGTGATATGTATCTTCTATGCCATTATTTCTAAGCTTTTCTTCGTAGCGTTGCTTTTCCACCACATTATGACGGCAAACTTTGTCAGAAAGAACAGGGTTTTTTTATTCTATTTACAGCAGCAACAAGCTTTGAAAATCGTGGACAGAGAGAGAGAGAGAGAGTTAGTTAGTTAGTTAATTGATTTTAGTGGCGCAAGGGCCAGGTTTGGCCAAAGAGCGCCAGACACAGAACAATCAGTTAAAGATATTTAAAAGCGGGGTGAAATGATTAAGAGCAGACAGGCTTGGCAAAAGTTAGAAAAGGAGAATGATGAAATTTGTGAAGACTAGTTAGTTAATTAGGTTTATAAATAAATAAATAAATAAATTCACCAATTCACTGTTATAATCATTATAAATTATTATTATTTTTTATTTATTATTTTTTTTTTTTTAAATAAGTTTTAAAAAGTCTATCTGCTTTAAGAACGAAAACACTGCGAAAGTGTCGCAGTGGTAGCCCAAAAGCTTCTGCAGTGTAGCTGCGCCGTCATCCAGTAGATGAGACTGAAAATAGTGAAACCGATGATTACAAAAACGAACACAACTACATAAAACATGAGAGATGGTGAGTAAACAGTCGCACGCCTCACACATTGGGGCAGCGTCGCCACACAGCAAATAGCTATGCGTGAAGCGACAATGCCCAATGCGGAGACGCGCAAGAACAACTTCTTCCCTACGGTTCCGGCGACACAATGATTTCCAGATTCCAAGGTTAGGTTTTATACGGTGCAGTTTATTCTCCACCTGTTGGTCCCACGGACTTCGCCACGTTCGTCTGATATGATCGTGAACAAGAAAGCGAAAATCGCGGTGAAACAGTGGCAAGGGTGTGACGACCAAAGAAGAGGCAGATCTAGCAGCAGCATCGGCAGACTCGTTCCCTGGGATCCCGACATGCCCAGGAATCCAGCAGAACCGAATCTGGACATCAGCCTCGAGCAAAGAACGAAGAAGTCTCCGAACGGCAAAAAGAAGTGGGTGGCCAGTGAAATCCAAAGATGACACACAGAGAGAGAGAGAGAGAGAGAGAGACCAGCTTGCGTACTTTCTAACCACCCGGAAGTCTTGCAGACAGTTTTGTGACGTTACGTGCAAAGGCTCTATAGCCTTTGCACGTGACGTCACAAAACTGCTCATGGTAGTCGTTAAACCCTTAAAAAAAGTCAATTTTATGATATTTGTTTGATTTTAAATTGACGTTCACTCACTAAATTAGTTTTGATGATGTCTCTGCGGTGCGGCATGGATGTTGTGTTTGTCTTACAGCACTGGTTCTCTCCCTTCCTTGGAACCAGTGACCCTAAATTAGGGACGGGCGACTGCTTATAGCCCATTGCGTTGCTCACGGTAGTCATTAAACCTCCAATAAAAAAGGGATAATCCTTTGAACTCAAGATAATACCATAAAGTAACGAATGTTCAGTGTAGAATAAATACTGTATTTGTAAAAATATGTAATTCATCTAAGTGTAATACGATAATGGCAAAGGATTCTGAGTTAGCGAAAATCTTCAGAAAGCGTGGTCTCTTACACGATGGTCTTGCCCAAGGAGGTTAGAACAAAACTTCTGGAAATGCCCCGGGTCTCTTAACGGTGAAGCCACAAGTGTGGGAATTTCATGTTTCAAGGAGGTTAAAATGAGATATCTGGAGATGCCCTTGTTAACGGAGCAGCACCACTTTGTGTGAAGCCTATAACCGCGAGCTGCCGCATGTTCTAGTGTAGGAAAACTGATAAGTTTTCAAGGCTACTGCAATGCATTTTGTGTTGGCCGAATCGCATTCTTTCGTCGCAGGCGTTTCTAATTTTGCATCGTAACTTACTTGCCAATGTGTGAGGAAATGGTAGATTTATAAAATTCTTTGTAATTTTGAGGCTGCTTCCCATTTTTATTTTAAATTGGACTACGTAAGCGTTAGGGCGAATTAAAAACATAACGTTAAAATTGAAAATTTTACTCGGGTATGAAGTACGTATAATTGATATCCGAGTGAAGTTTTCCTTCCGGAGTTTTATGCCGTCTCATCTGGCCGCCAGGTGGAGAAGTGGTCTAAGCGATGGCTTCTGATCATTCGTCCGTAAGGGGTCCGGGTTCGAATCCCGGCGAGGCATGGATGTTGTGTTTGTCTTATGGCACTGGCTCTCTCCCTTCCCTGGAACCAGTGACCCGAACTTAGGGACGGGCGACTGCTTATAGCCCATTGAGTTGCTCACGGTGGTCGTTAAACCTCCAATCAAAAAAAAAAGAAATACGTATAATTGATACCCGAGTGAAGTTTTCCTTCCGGAGTTTTATGCCGTCTCAGCTGGCCGCCCGGTGGCCTCTGATCATTCGTCTGAAAGGGATGCGGGTTCGAATCCTGGTGAGGTATGGATGTTGTGTTTGTCTTGAAGCACTGGCTCTCTCCCTTCCCTGGAACCAGTGATCCTAAATTAGGGACGGGCCACTGCTTATAGCCCATTGTGTTACGTTGGTGGTTAAACCTCCAATCCAAAAAAATAAAATAAAAATAGGTGTTCTCTGTCCAGGTAGAACTATTTGGTGGCAATTTTCGGAGGGTGGGGCTGCTGCTGCCGGTCATTCCAGACCTGGTTGGGATAACCCAGGGGATGTCCATCGTGCTGTTTGATGTCAATTGTTCCTAGGATTTTCTTCGTGTTTCAAGTATGTAGTTAGCGAAAACTTTCCAGAGAGATTTCGCTGCACAATTTTGTGAATCAATGAAGAGCGAGTGGATTTGAAATCAATGAATGATATTATATCGTGGTTATGAGAAAAAAAACATTAACAATATGATTATTGAAGAGGCAGAAAATATTTAAAAGGAGACATTTATTTACATCACTCACACACAACAATAACAACCGAGATCTTCGAATAACAATCGCCGATGACTGTTCACTATTGAGAGAGTGAAGAATATAGTTCTTCACATCAGCACATACATTATGGCGCCATTTCTCGAAGCGGAGAGAAGTCGCAGTCAGATATGCCACAATATAGATAGTTTGATAAAGGGTTATACACCGCGGTTGGATAGCAGATTTTGCTTTCTCGTTATCCACGAAGTCTTTGGATAACGAGAAAGCAAATTCGAGAAAAACTAGAAAGTTTAACCCATCGGGGGAAAGGTTTGTATGCATGTATGTAACGTTTTGAAACACGCTCAACCTCATTTAAATTTGATATTTTTTTTTTTTTTTTGATTGGAGGTTTAACGACAACCGTGAGCAACTCAATGGGCTAAGCAGTCGCCCGACCCTAATTTAGGGCCATTGGTTCCAGCAAAGGGAGAGAGCCGGGCCGTAAGATAAACACAACATCCGTGTGTCACGGGATTCGAACCCGGACCCATCTCGGACGAATGATCAGAAGCCTAATATATTTTACTGACTTAAAATTACGTTTACTTTGAATCTCGTATTACTTTAATGAAAAACTATCGTATACCTATATTATTTGAAATCAATGAATGATATTATATCGTTGTCATTTGGGGTCAAAATGACTCCATGTCGCTATAGCGTAGTTTTCAAACAATGCGCATGTAATATACTATATGAAAGGTTTCTTGAATGAAAAAGCTTACCGGACTTAATTTTATAAAACGACTTGGTGAAAATTAGATTGACGACTGTGTGTACAGCGCATCAGAAAACTAGAGACATTCTTATTTAAATGGCATATTGTCTTGGCAGGCATCTAAAATATAAGTAAAGAAATATTTCTGTAGCATTTCAGATTATACATTTTAATTGATAAATATCGTGTGTACGGTTTTTTTTTTACTGTTTCGATGTAAAATATTGATTTTTAAGTATCACAAATAGTTGAATTTATTCTACAAAAACTTGTTTAATTTGTGCTGTTATTGGTTTCATTGATAGTAGAATATGTAAAATTCCCACAATAAAATTTTCAACCCAATTGCACTTGCACAACATAACTTATTTTTTCTTAAAATGTTGGGGTCGTTTTGACCCCACGCTACAGTTATAACGTTAGTATAGCGTGGGGTCAATATTGATTTTTTGACCCCACGCTACAGTTATAACGTCAGTATAGCGTGGGGTCAAAATAACCCAACATTTTAAGAAAAATAAGTTTAAAAAAAATAAGTTAGTATAAGACGTTATGCTTATAACTAGGGCCCGGACTTTGATGACCGAAAAATTCCTTATAAATGCATTTAAAAGTAGCAGAAAATGCATTTAAAAATTGCAGAAAATGCCCATAAAATAAAAAAAAAAGGCTCTTAAAAATTTAAAAAGAAAACCTACCTAGAACAGTTCTTACAGTAAATTTTGCCAGTAATTGTATTGTCTTAAAATAATTGATAAATTATATTTCTTTTCTTTAAAATAAATATTAATCGTAAAAAAAATAACTAGTAACTGTATAAGAAAAAGAAAGAACGGTACATACCAATCCCATATGAATTTTATTTGTTTGTACACTGAAAGTCTTTCTTCATGTAAGTGCTTCATAATTGCACTGATTTATAAGGTGCATCTTAACGTTTTCGAAAATAATTGAACGTCTATTATCTGTAAGTAGGTTTTTATATCTCTAGAAGCTTCTCTCGACATCAACGGATGTGACAGGGCCGCGTAACTCAGACATTGTTGACCTTAGATACGTTTTTATGAGTTTGTTTCGAAAAACTTCTTTCTCCGCTGGCCACTGTCACAGGTAATGTTAGCAATATTATTAGAGCAACACTAACATTAGGTGCAAAACCATACTCTTTTATTACTTTTAAAGTCTCTACAGGTGTACTCTTAGGTATCACAATAGTTGAAAGCACTTTCACTTCATTTTTTTTAATCAACAAAACTGATGTCTTTAGATTCACCGTGAGTTATAAAGCATTGCACAGTTTAGTGCATTTATCCGATAAAACTTCAGGTGACATGTCTTTAATTTTACTCACATCACACAGAAAAGCAAAAAGTTCACCATGACTCTTAATTTGTTGGAATCTTTCACTTAACGCACTAATGGTGATGTCTAAAACTTTAAAGTAAAAATCAACCTTATACCGCATCTCTGGGTCGTCTATGGATTCATCTCTTGCCTTTGCCTCATAATCATATTGTGCCTAAATCTTTCTCCTTCTAGCTTGTACTGTGCCCCCAATTTTTAGGTTTTCCATGTCTAATTTAGTAGCTAGTTCCTTGGCGCCCACTAAATATCCTTGAAATTTAAAATCGCTGCTGACAGACATGAAATAATCTCTTGTCTTTTCAAGTAAACTGACAGCTTTTGTTACTTTCACGTCAATACTTTGCAGAGTTTTGCTGACAATATTAACATGAAGTAATATGTCGTACCATATTACTACGGAGCACAGAAGTGTGAAGTCACGTACGTGGTTTGCCAAGCAGCTTGCCTCATGAGCAACCATTTTATCTGCATTTTCGTTTTCACTTATATCAACCAACGCATCTTAGATCTCTTCTATTTGATATCTTAGAAGAGTGATTGCATCCATCCTACTTTTCCATCTTGTTTCACATAAAGGTTTTAACGTAAGGCTGGAAATATGGCTTTTTAGTACAGCCCAACGCTGAGTTGATGCAGAGAAGTTATAAATTTTGTTCACCAAACTAAAAAAAGAAACTGCAAATTGAGAAGCCTTAGCAGCATCATTTAAAACTAAGTTGAGGGAGTGGCTACTACATGGGACACAAAATGTCCTTGGATGAATATCTAAAATTCTCTTTTGGACTCTTATGTTTTTTCCCTTCATGTTTGAACCGTTATCGTATCCTTGACCTCTCATATCTTCTATGGGTATTCCCATTTCCTGAAGTTGTTGTAATATAACTTCTGTCAGTCCTAAGCCAGTTGTTTTTACACTGCTGGCCACCCAAAATGCAACACCAAGAAAGAAGCATCAGATTAACCTGAAACTCGCAGAATGCGTCGCCCGCGAAAGGACATGCAAACGATTAGCATTGCAAGGCATATGCAAATCATGTGCGCCCGGCACGCCACCGAGAAGCACTATAAGAAGGGTGCACAGAAGGCGGGGTGTAAGTAGTGGAAGTGTGTTGTGCTGCCGGGCATGTGCGTGGGAAGCTTCCTGGCGCCTCGTCGCAGAATACGGCAGTCATTCCAGCACATTTCGAAGTTCGACAGAGGACGAATAGTGGCTTATCGCGACAGAGGTTTATCTAACCGAGACATCAGCACCCATGTGGGACGACATCCAGCCACAGTGAAGCGAGTATGGATTCGGTGGGAGCAGGAGAGACTGACGGACCGACGTGAGCGATTGCCGCAGCCGCGGCACACCACTGAACGAGAAGACTGGCATGTTGTGCGGCGGGCATTGACGGCTCGCACCGCCACATCACGAACGTTAGCGCAGGAATTAAAGTCTTGCGCAACAACCTGTGTCAGCACGTACCGTTCGACGTCGTCTGCAGGAGCGGAGACTTGTCGCACGGCGGCGCCCATTGCTCCGATTACCATTGACGTTACACCACCGGCGAGTGCGGCGGCAGTGGGCCGTTGAACGCCGCACCTGGACTACGGAATGGCTCAACATTGTCTTCTCCGACGAATCCCGCTTCTGCCTGCAACACCACGATGGTCGGATCCGCATGTGGCGGCAGCGGCGAGAGACTATGACGCCTGCATTAGCATCGCCATACCGGTTCGTCGCCAGGCGTTATGGTTTATGGCGTATTTGGATATGACACCCGCACCCCTCTGGTACGCATCGCCGGTACATTCAACAGCCACCACTATATTTCGGACGTTTTGGAGCCTGTAGTCCTTCCTTACCTGCAGGACCTGCCAGCGGGGACGTTTCAACAGGGCAATGCGCGTCCGCTCGTGGCACCCATCGTGCAGCAATTCTTCACGGCCCACCAGGTGTCACTGCTGCCGTGGCCTGCCTGTTCTCCCGATATATCGCCCATCGAACACGTCTGGTCGCTGATCGGCAACCGAGTGGCCCGGCAAGCACCACCTGCGGCTACGCCTGATGAACTGTGGCAACGTGTGGAAGCAGCCTGTACCGACATACCCTAAGCCTACATCCAAAGCCTCTTTCGTTCGATGCCGCAGCGTATAGCGGCCGTTATTGCCAGCCACGGGGGCCACACGAACTATTGATGTCTGCGTGTTCCGCAAGTCAAAATACCGCGTTGTTGATTTTAAAGTATATCAACCATTTTCTTTCAACAGTTTCTCCGTTGCACAAATTGTAACGTTAATGATTAGTAGTAAATCGACAGTTCAAATCGTCTTTAGGGCACAAGAGAGCCTCAGCCTCAGTTAATTTTTGTGGTGGGCCTCTTTTTACCAAGGTTGTCCTAACAAAATCATCGATTTTATCGGGCCATTTTGCTGTATCAGAATCGATAATAACAGTGTCATCACAGATTTCCGTGTTTTGAACCAAGTCACTATTACCAGGGACTGCGTGAGCGTTGTTGTCGTCGTTGGCGACGGAGGGGGCGGCGGTGTCATCGCCGTTACTTGGCTTGGTTGGCGCATGGTGTTCACGATCCACATATTATCAAAATTTGTCCAACGAAAATTTCAGCTTTTTCGTTTCCATTTCTTTTTCTGCCCTTCTTTTCCGATATTGACTACCAGAGAGGCGTTTTCAAAAATCCATGATTGTCAAATATGGTATAATAACAGACTAATTTTATAACAGTAAGCTGTAGGCAAGCAATAAAAAAACACGAATCAACTCACAACAATCGACCACGACACTAAGACTGCTTAACCAAATTTTTATGAAAACAATTGTCATCACAACTGCAGTAAAACTCATTTATCATTAAAAAAAAAGTCTTGCTCTTTGTCAGCACGACAGCACCTGATGTCGTTGGTTTTTTAACTCTTCTCCTAGTTTAAGTTTTTACAGTATTGTTGCGCCATCTATTGCCAGCGTCTAACAGAAAAAGATTTAAAGTCACAAAAGAAAGTTTGTGTGGAATCCCAGCCCCCATATTTATATATACAGTGAAACTTCCATAACTCGAATCTTCAAGGAAACTACGATTAACTTTGAGATGTAGAAAATTCGAGTTATGGAATTAGTGCACCAATGGCATATGTTCCTAAAATTACATTTGTTTAAATTTTGACATCGCAAAATTTTCCGCCCCCTAAAATCTGCCGCCCTAGGCGGTGGCACGCCCCCTCCCCTAGAGCCGGCCCTGTGCAGCATATTGGACGCGAAAAGCATATTCGAGCAGTTGAACTTGCAAAGAAAAAGTTGCAGGCATCTCAGTGTTTACTTATGGAAAGCTGTTCATCGACATCATCCAAGAAGTCACCATTTTATAAAGAGTTGTGTGAAATTTTCGTTTCTGCGAATATTCCCCTGGAAAAGTTAAATCATCCTAAATTTCACGTTATTGAAGAAACACACTGGTCATGTCATACCTGACGAGTTTACACTACGAAAAAACTACATACGTGAGTGTTGCACCGAAACAATGGACAAAATTAGGGACTGTAAAAGGGAAAAAATGTTTACGTCTATTGATAAAACGAACGATGCTCATGGTCGTCCTGTTGCCAACGTCATAATAGAGACACTTGAGCCAGATTGCCCTGTGAAAATATTTTTGTTGAATACGGAGATCATAGAGAAAGTAAATCGCTCAGCGATCTGTCAATTATTTGACAAATCCTCCTTTCTTTTATGGCCTGGTGGTATACAAGATGATATCCTTCTGTTTTTGACTGATGCTGCCACGTACATATGGTTAAAGCAAGAAAATCAATTAAAGGATTTTATCTCAAGTTGGTGCATGTCACATGCCTTGCCCATGCTTTACACCGCGCTGCCGAAGAAATCCGTGCAAATTATCCTAATATTGATTGACTCGTACCCAATGTCAAAAAAATATTCCTAAAAGCACCATATCGCATACAATGTTTCAAATCGCAAGCTCCTGGCTTAGCCTTACAACCACAGCCAGTAATAACACGTTGGAGGACATGGTTGAATGCATGCATATATTGCAGTGACAATTTCCAGCCTGTGAAGTCTTACTTATGATGCTGCTTCAATTCAAATTGCACAACACGTGTTCTCTGAAAATAAAACAGAAGGAAATCTAGCATACATTAAATCAAACTTCGGCATTTTGGACTCAACGATTGCGTGTTTAAAAAAACAGGGTATGGAACTCATCGATGCAATCAATTACGTTGAAAAAGCAAGCCAAGTTCTTAAAAGAGACAAAGCCAAGTTTGGACAATCTATTTTGGCCAAATTAAACAATGTTCTGAAAAAAACCCGTTGGATTCCAGACTTTGAAGAAAATCTCACATATATTAACTGGAGAAACACACAGTTTTGATATAGAAAAAGAACTAGCTGTAAGTGAAGCCGTTTTTTTTAAGGATGCCCCTGTAACAGTAGCACACCCTGATTAAACGAAAACTTCATGCTCAGAAGAAAGGACTTCAAGCAAATGTTTTCGTAGATTTGGGCTGAAGGGAAGTAAGGACACGCAGACAATACCTATCATCTTCCTATCTCCTGTCCTTCATGCCAGCAACATTGTCTTGCACTCATCTCTTCCAAAGCAATCGCCATCCACGTCCTGCTCCCTCAATGCCGTAAGGCAGGTTTATGAGCGCTGGTATAGCTTTAGACTTCACATTCCGTGTTGGAATTTTCTTCTAAGTTGCTCAAACAAACAGCAAAGCAATTACTAAGACCTCTAACAACAACAGAGCTATTACTAATGACCTCAATGAATTCCTATTCACCACTGATCATATTAAATGGAAAAAAAGTTTAAACTGAGGATTTGGAAGAGTGAAGAACAACTGAAATTTTTCATGGCCATGCGGATGCTATTTGGGTAACCTTTCTACGGAGAAGGAAAAACGCACTTAGGGGAAAATATGTAGGTCTACACGACGAAAAACATAGTAGTCATTATTTCTTGGGGAGTCCAGGTTGTATTTAAAAATTAGAAAATTTAAAATATGGCACATTTTGAACTGGGTGAGGGCGGGGTTGGCAAAACAATTTTCAGGGTGGGCTTTAGCCCACCCTCTCATCCCCTTCGAGACGATTCAGGGTCTTATCATGGAGGATAAAATAAGAGGAGGGAGCATGTTCTCTCACCAGTGAAGGCAGCTGAGTTGCGTGGCCACCATGTTGCGTTGCACTGAGTTGATCATTTGTGCATTCTAAATTGTGGGAGTGAACCAACGTAGTTCGAATTTAATATTTTTCTGTGTTCTTTGTTGTGGTTTGTGTTGTTTTGGCGCGAAAGGAGCTTCTTAATAAAGCCAACGTTCGCAGCCGTAAACTGCAACAATAAGACAGACCTCTCCCGCAACCCTCATCCCCCCCCCCCGCATAGAACCACATTGTTTCACAGGTGAGTCTTATACATCTGACATTCAAATTTCAAGTTTAATACAAAACGTAAAAAACTTGAAATCAATATAAGACCATGACACTTTTAACTAATTGTTAGTTATTTTATAAATTGAACGAAACAAGGACAAACTATTAACAGAGGAAACAGACAATAAACGGCGGTCTACACGATTTGTTGTATTTCACTGCTGTTATTCATTTACGATGTTGTGAAGTCAGAACGGCAACTTTCAGTGAAAAAAAACAACAGACAAACGACAATACAACAACAACAACAAAAAACCAAAAAAACAAGTTCTCGGAGCCATTAAATTGTTGAATTGCAGCAATGGACATCTCATCATCGCCCATCCACAATTTGAATACGTTTTGTCACAGGTGTCAGAACTATCAACCTACGTACGTCACGTCAAATTTTGGAACTAGAAATGCACTTTTAAGTCGCGTAAAGAAAAAGAAGCCAATGCTTATAGCTAGTTGAAAGAATCTTTTTCAGCGCTTTTCAATGAAGCAATAGTCTTTATGTTGTAGAACCAAATCAAAGAGTTGAAGCAAGAGATGAGATTTGTTTTTTGTTCACAACACTTCAAGGTCTTATTATTCTGCCTCCCCTTATTTTTTTCCTCTTTGGGTGTTTGCCACAGAGCAGGAAACTCAGAGGTAAATCTTCCGTAGAGACTCATGGCAACAATTTTGCCCCTAAGATATCAATAGGACCGCGCGCCAGTGGAGTGATATGGAGCTAATACATCAAACTGTAACCGTCTTCCTTTTTTTATTTTTTTCAAGAGTTTACAACTCAGATCATAGATCAGATGATATGTAAAGGATTTTAGGAAGGGAGTGTCTGACTCCAAGTCTTAAACAACCCTTATATATAATTATAAATAGGAAGCTAGGAGATTTGGGCCACAGTGCCCGATAGGAAAGTGACACGGAAGAGAGGTAGAAAGGGAGAGGAAGACGCCGTTATTTATTACCGGGGGCCAGTACCCGGGGTCCGACGGCTTAACGTGCCCATCCGATGCACGGTGGATACTTAGTGTCATGGCCGTCTTAAGGGGTGGGCCAACGGGGCCGGTGCCCAGGGCCCCCACCTGAACTGGGGCTCCCAGTGTTTTATGGATTTACCGAAAGTCCAACTCTTTCACCACTCATCATCAGTTTTTTTTATTATTATTTAATGAAGAGAATAAACACCAATGCAGAAAGTTGGAAGTTGTTCTGCCTTGTTTTTCAAACCTTGCTCGTAGCTTTGATTTCCCGAGCAAGTAGACAGGAGTGAAGTTAGGTGTTAGGATGGATTTTTTGTGACAAAATAAACAAAAAGAAAGCCGACCTCCTTTCCAGTCCTGAGGGAGGAGGGGGTGATAGTGATTTGATAAAACAATTAAATGAAAATTCTGAAAGAAAGTAAAAATATGTAGTTCGTAAACATGTATAAGGTATCCGAAAAACAAAGTGGCGTTTCAGCATGTATCCGGAAAACATTTCTCAAGAAAATGTCGTGAGCGCATGGATTTTATTTTTGACTGACGGGACAAGTGTTTTCCTTTTATTTTATTTTTGGCATACATCTCTAGAATTCCGAATGTAGTTAATGCACCTAGTACACTTTCACAAGCGCATATTCAAGTGTTTATGTTCTCACAGGAGAATTGTCGATTTTTAAAACACAAACTACTTCCCGACCTCAGATGATTCATTTTCAAAAGAATTTAAGGGCCAAATGTCATTCAGTGAATTAGATGTAAAATTACGTTAAGATTAACTCATGTTCATGTGAGTCAGGCCTTTTTTCTCTCCTTCCACGTATACATCGCATTTTTTCCGAATCACTTTTTCCATTTAAAGAGTCATTTGTTTTTTTGTTTTTTTATTGGAGGTTTAACGACCACAGTGAGCAACTCAATGGGCTATAAGCAGTCACCCGTCCCTAATTTAGGGTCACTGGTTCCAGGGAAGGGAGAGAACCAGGGCCGTAAGACACACACAACATCCATGCCTCACCGGGATTCGAACCCGGACCCCGTTCGGACGAATGATCAGAGGCCATCGCTTAGACCACTGCGCCACCGGGGCGGCAAAAAAAGAGTCATTTGTGTTGCCTATCATTGGGGTTTGCCCACTAGGGTTATTTAACATAAGTTCAGTCTTTGGTGTTTAAATAACTAACAATGATCGGCGCCGTATACCAGCATTTTTGTCCGGTGCGTCACATTGTCTGAAAACAGCGCTGGTTGGTTTCTTTCTTCTGTTTTAATTTAATTTTCGTTGAATGATTTGTAGAATGAGGAAGAAACATTATCTTTCAGCACCCATTTTCTTTTAATTTACTGAACAAGTAAATGTGAGTGCATTTGGTAGACTTCATGGTGTTCTATAATTTTTGTCATGTATCATTTTTCATTCAAGTGTTATTAAAAAGTTACAGAAACATTCAATATCCAGCAATATCCTGTATCAGTTAGGGAGTAATTTTGGGGAGACCTTCATCTAGCAGTGGATTGATAATGATTGACAATGCTGTAAAAGATCAGGAGCCCCCGAAAATGTGACGGCCCAGGGGCCCCAAAAATTTTAAGATGGCACTGCTTAGTGTTTCGAGTGTTCGTACCTGCCTGGGATAGAACCTGAGGTTTCTCCGTGGCAGCCACGAATGTTGACTACTAGGCCATCTGCGGCTCTCACATATATAGCCACTGGTACTAGGTCTTCGCGGTGCTACCAAGGAGGTTAGAATAATACTTCTGAAGATGCCCGGGTCTCTTAACCGTGAAGCCGCAAGGTGTGGGAATTTGCCGTTACTTACATAATATCTATGTAATTTCATCTGTTTGAATTTTGGAATTGCGTGGTTTTGGGTTGCGGAAACTATGTTATGTTTGTTTAGAATTGATTAGAATTCGCACTAATGTTTGTATATTTCAATTGGAAATAAAAATGGGAAGGAGCCTCAAAATAATTTTTATAAATTCAGAATTTTCTCACACATTGACAGCAAGTTATGATGCGAAATTGGAAACATCTGCGACGAAAGAAGGTGATTCGGCCAATAGAAAACGCATTGCAATAGCCTTGAAAACCATGAGCTTTCCCACACTTTGACGGCCGTCGCTCGCGGTTATAGGCTTCACGCAAAGTGGTACTGCTCGTGGCCACCTACTGCTTCATTAACATGGGCATCTCCAGATATGCCACCCCGGTGGCGCAGTGGTCTAAGCGATGGCTTCTGATCATTCGTCAGAAAGGACCCGGGTTTGAATCCCGGTGAAGCATGGATGTTATATTTGTCTAACGGTACTGGCTCTCTCCCTTCCCTGGAACCAGTGACTCCAAATTAGGGACGAGCGACTGCTTATAGCCCATTGAGTTGCTCACGGTGGTCGTTAAACCTTCAATCACACACAGAAATGTCCGCGATGTTTTGACATGCTACCGGATGCAGTGGCGATAGTCAGAAAGTATGGCAAGCCTGATCTTTTCCTTACAATGACTCGCAACTCAAAATAGGAAGAAATTACTGAAAACTTGAATGGTCAATCTGTCGAAAACCATCCAGATTTAGTTGCAAGAGTCTTCCAACTAAAGTTGAAAGAATTAATAGACGATATAACCAAAAGGCATATTTTTGGAGTTCCTGTGGCCAAAGTTAATGTAATCCAATTCCAAAAAAGAGAGGCTTCCTCATGCTCATATGCTCTTGATTTTGAAAGAAGAGGACACAACAACATTGCCTTGAAAAATTGACCAAATTGTATCGGCAGAACTTCCAGATAAACATCATTTACCAGTTTTACATGCAATGGTTGCGACCCGCTTGATATGTTTGTTAGGGTGGGCCGAAAAAAACTTTTTTTTAATTTTCATATCGCCAAGTGTGGAAAACTTGCCATTTGGGTCAACAAGAATAACAAAATATTTTTTTTTTTAAATCGACCAATATCCTACGTCTCCGCACTGCACGTGAAGTTCACCATTTTCTTCCCACATTTGGCCCGTAGGCCTAGGCTAAGTAAAGGCATCCTGGCATGTAGGGCATCGGAAATATCCGTAGGAAAGTGCACTTTTCTGAGTGCACCATGCGTGTGCATGTGTAATACACTCAGCTTTCCAATGTGTAACGCGTAGCTCTTCGCGTGTTTCAAATGTCACATATACCACGTAGAAATAAAATTCTGAGCTGGAGGGAGAGTGAGCGGAACTCGAAGTGTAGCCACCTCCTCGTGGTGAGTTCTGGGTTATTTCCATATGTTATTATTATTATTTTTTTTTTTTTTGCCACGCTACACCATTTACCACACAATCAAATCACAGATACAATTTCGGTGCCAAAAAGACATGCATATACAAATATTATACAATGATATTATACATATATTGAAAAGTATAAATGAAGTAATAGGAAATACAAAAACACGTATGACAACATGAATAAATTTGTTTTTAGTTTTAGTTAAAGTAAATTAAAGCACCACTACCGGTTCTTCAACAAATCAGTGCGGTGCACTGTGATTGTGGCAAGGGAACCAGGGAAACGGCTAACAATAGCCTGACGGGACGGGACCCTAGTCCCATAAAAAAAGAATCTAAATAGTCAAGCCTAAGAACAATTTAACCTATATGCAGTAAATTAAAGTAATAATACGTAATATATAACCAAACGTTAATCAACCATTAATTTTGAAGGTCTTCAGTTAGTTTTTGAATACCGAAAAGTGTGTAATCGTCTTGATTCGAAGTGGCAACCCATTCCAGGAGCTAGGGTAGGTCAAGTTAATATTAATAAATAATAAATTAGTATGCGCTCTATGTATTAAAAAAACTAGTATTTCCACGAGTGTCATGATAATGGGAACGGAAATGCAAGGTAATTAGATCTGAATATTTCTTAGCATATATACGTTCATGCATAAACAGTAATAATCGAAAACTATAATTTATCAAATGGCATTATCTGATAACTGAGAAAAAGGGAATGTACCTGTAAGACGGATTCACCAAACGTAAATTTTTTTTTGTAAAAAAAAAAAATAATATTCCCAATAGTTGTGCGACCCCAAGCCAATAAGGTAGAAATGGATAAATAAATGAAAAATACAATAGCAACTTAACCCTGGCAGGCAACAAACTTGAAATCCTATAAATGACCCCAATACGGGATCTGAGCCCAATCGCAATTTCACTAACGTGTGCATCCCATCTGAAATTATCTTGTAAATATACACCCAAGAACTTTACAACAGCCTGAAAGTCAAGGGACACTCCATTAAATAATATCCCATTTGCAATATCCACTTTTCGCCTACATCGAGAAAATAGTACACTAGTAGTTTTGGAAAATTTTATTGTTAAGGAATTACAGCAAAACCAACGAAAGTAATCCTGAAGTTCCTCAACTCAGATAGAGTGTCCCCGGAAAAAATAGGCTTGTGTCATCAGCATATAAAATAGGAGTAGTACTGAAAGTAATAGTAAATAAATCATTAACATAAATTAAAAATAATAACGGGACCCAAACCGATCCCTGAGGAACACCATGACGAACCATAAGAGCAGAAGATCGAACACCCTGTATTTGTTCAAAGTGCTTCCGGCCTGTTAAATAATTTTGGAATAAAGTCTTAACAACCCCCTGAGGCCAATATTTTCTAACTTAGATGAAAATGTGTCGTAACAAATGGTATCAAAAGCGCGGGAAAGATCACAAAAGACCCCCACCGCACTAGTGCCATTATCAAGACTAAAATGTAAATAATTTAATACATCCGAAATAGCAGTTTCTGTCGAAAACACCTTACGAAACCCATGTTGGCTTTTATTTAAAATATTTTTTTATCAATATTAGATAACAACTGTATCAGAATTAATCTCTCCATAATTTTAGCAGACACAGGAATTACAGATACTAGTCGATAATTTGCAACATTTGTTATTGATCCCTTTTTATGTATAACATAACACGACTTAATTTCAATGGCAACACCCTGTATACAAAATACGATTAAAAATATTGGTCAACGGAACAAGTAGCTCCCCTGAAACAAATTTTGTAACCCTAGGATGTACGTTATGAGGACCCGCACTTTTGGACTGGTCTAATTCACTCATTACCCTCACGAGTTGTTTTTTTTTCGGTTGGAGGTTTAACGACCACCGTGAAAAACTCAATGGGCTATAAGCAGTCGTCCGTCCCTAATTTAGGGTCACTAGTTCCAAGGAAGGGAGAGAGCCAGTGCCGTAAGACAAACACAACATCCATGCCTCACCGGGATTCGAACCCGGGCCCCTTTCGGACGAATGATCAGAAGCCATCGCTTAGACCACTGGGCGGCCTCAAGAGTTCATCATCCACTGGTTTTAAAAAAAAAAAAAAAAAAATGAGGAATCGGACGAAGGAGGTAGGTAATCAGAGAAATGGTTAGTATAATGAGGAATTTCAGACAACAGAATGTCCGGCAACTCCAAAAAATATTTATTAAAAATATCAACCACCTCTCCTAAATTAGACGTCCTAATTCCATTATATTCAATTATAGGTGATGATTGGGCATCCCTCGAGGTTGCCAACAGTTCATTAATTGAACGCCAGATTTTCCTACCGTCAGTAGTAGTACCGAAATAATTAAAATAATAGTTTTTTTTAGCCAGTCTTAATTTAGAATTATACCAATTTCTATACCTACGAAAATTAGACAAATGAATTGGGTTCCTGGAACGGAGGAAAACAGCAAATTTATTTTTTCTATTTAAGCAACGTAACAAACTCCGGTTAAACCAAGGCTTCCTGCAACGCGACGTACGACGTAAGTTACGAAATGGAAACGCAACATCGTAAGAATTTCAAAAAATTCTCCAGAATTCATTATATGACTCAACTGGATCATCCAACTGAAGTACAGAAGTCCAATCAATTAGTGATAAAGCCCCACGAAACAGAAGTAAATTATCATAACTATAATTTCTTATTAACATAGAACATGAATTAGATCTGTGTACTACTGAACAGTCCGTCAAAAGAAAAATCGGTAGATGATCACTGATATGAAATGCGAGAAACCCCGAGCATGTACTATAGTTATTTGTTATACACAAATCTAATAAAGAAAAAGTTGAATCTGTAACTCCAGTGGGAATAGTTATTACATTTAACATTCCAGAAGAAATAATAATATCTCTAAATAAGGCAGCACCCGTTTCAGAGGAATTCATATCCACATTAAAGTCACCCAACAAAGCAGAATAAAAGTAAAAAAAAGATCCAATATTAACGTGTGGAGGACGGTACATAACACTTATTATTGATTGTTGTAATACAATTGAAAATATTTCATAATCTTCAGTTACGACAGTGTATTTATCAAGTGTGTAAAAAATTATATGAAAGGGATGATACATGTACTCCAGACATCATGAAAGGTACCAGTACCAGAGTTCTTCCAGTCCTCCCAGCAGAAGTTGCCCATGCAATCAAGAACATGAAGCAGGGAAAAGCTCCAGGAGAAGATGGAATTACTGTAGACATCATACAAGAAGCAAGTGGAGAAATCGAAACAGTACTCGCCCAAATTTTCACTCGATGCCTTAATGAAGGAAAGATTCCTGAGGATTGGAACACCGCTACAATGATCCTGCTACATAAGAAAGGTGACATTGAGGATCTCGGAAACTACAGACCTATCAGCCTCCTATCAGTAGTTTATAAAATCTTCACTAAAGTTCTTTCACACCGCTTGAAGGTAACACTGGACATGGCTCAACCGAGAGAACAAGCTGGATTCAGGAGTGGCTACAGCACAATAGATCATATCCATGTGCTGAGAGAACTAATTGAAAGAGCGAGGGAATATGAACTTCCATTGTGCATGGCTTTTATCGATTATGAAAAAGCCTTTGATTCGGTGAAACCATCAGCAGTTACAATGGCTCTGAAATTTTTTTTTTTTTTTTTTTTTTTTTGGATTGGAGGTTTAACGACCACCGTGAGCAACTCAATGGGCTATAAGCAGTCGCCCGTCCCTAATTTAGGGTCACTGGTTCCAGGGAAGGGAGAGAGCCAGTGCCGTAAGACAAACACAACATCCATGCCTCACCGGGATTTGAACCCGGACCCCGTTCAGACGAATGATCAGAGGCCATCGCTTAGACCACTGCGCCACCGGGGCGGCGGCTCTGAAATCCTGCGGTATTGAAGATGCGTACATTAATATTATTAATAACATCTATGAAAATGCAAGTGCAAAGATTCGGCTGTTTGAAAATACAACACACATAAAAATTGGAAAAGGAGTGAGACAAGGTGACACCATATCTCCGAAGCTCTTTAATGCCACATTGGAAAATGTCTTTCAATCATTGAACTGGGAAAACAAAGGGATAAAGATTAATGGAGATTATCTAACCCACCTTCGTTTTGCTGATGACATAGTCATTTTTGCAACTGCCCTATCAGAGCTGCAGAGTATGATCCAAGAACTTGCTGACAAGAGTAAAGAAGTGGGATTAAAAATGAACTTTCGGAAGACAAAAGTGATGTTCAATGCTTTTACTAGAAATGAAGATTTATCGATTGATGGAGAAAAGCTGGAGATAACAGACACGTACATTTATCTTGGACAGCAGATATCAAGTGAGGGTCACATTGATGAAGAAATTAATCGGCGTACAAAACTTGCCTGGAGAGCTTTTGGAAGAAACAGCATAATTTTCAAGAGCAATATGCCATTATGTCTTAAAAGAAAAGTGTTTGATCAATGCATCCTTCCAGTGCTTACGTATGGTGCAGAGACGTGGACTTTAACTAAAAGAGACGTACAAAGGCTGCAGACAACTCAAAGAAGCATGGAGAGGTGCATGCTTGGTGTAACCAGGAGAGATAAGAAGAGGAACTCGTGGATCTGAAAAATGTCAAGAGTGGAAGACATCATGATCAGAGTTAAATCCCTGATATGGCAATGGGCTGGACATACTGCCAGAAGGACAGACCATCGATGGAGAGCCGAAATTTTAGATTGGATTCCAAGGGACAGGAAAAGACCCCGAAGAAGACCACGTGAAAGATGGATGGATGAAATTCGAAAGTATGCGGGAGTGACATGGAGGAGACTGGCACAAGACAGACCGTTGAGGAGGAAACTTGGGGAGACCTTCGTCCAGCAGTGGATTGATAATGGTTGACAATGATGATGGTTTATCAAGTAATAATGCGGTAATGGAACGCTTAACATATATCGCAAACCCGCCCCCTCGGGACCCAGAACGGGAAGCCGCGAAAAACTTGTAACCTGGTATATTACATGCAGAAGCAGCATCAGCATCATACCAGGTCTCTGAGACACATATAAAATCTAATTGGTAATTTATATCATGCAGCAAGCAAACCAAAGCATCTAACTTACTATATAGACTTCGGGCATTCAAATGCAAAAATTTCAAACTGTAAGTATTCGATGAAATCAAACCTTGCAATTTTGCAACTGTTACATAGTCCAGTACGCGTATTTCACAAGTGAATGTACGGCGCCACGCGATTGGTTCAGAGCGACTTTAGAGATTGTGAGTAGGCGGGGCCTACGAGGAGAGTCATGTGAATGAGATATGTAAGCTTTGCTGCACATGCCATTTTAATGTTCGGGTGTTTTCATTGAGACAATGGTTAACACCAGTTGTTTTACCCGTACATTCGGAATGCGACAGGAGGTGAATAGAGAGTGTACTTTATTGGTAGAGGAACTTTTGAGTTTTTATATCAACATGATTTCATGGACTTGTGACTTATCTTAGATTTCTCCCAGAAAGCCTTACTTCAATCTATATAGTTGTCACAGAGCCGATAGATGTCAGCACGTCAGCGCGCGTTGCTGTAGAACAGGATTAGTACTGATGTGTTTTGTATGGAGAACCATAAGCTATTTAACGTTTTTCTTTTTTTTTTTTTTTTTTTCTTTTTCGGGAGAAGGTGGGTTCAAATGTGGAATTGAAATCATTTTTGATTAAGTTTGGAGGGACAAAAAGATGAGGAATTTTCTAAATATTAGAAATATATATATATGACAGATCACTTACTATTTTATCAGACACAATATATGACAAACAACATTCTGGAGTATTTATTCCGACGGAAGTGTCTTATTTCAACAGAACACTGTCTTGAGGTCGTACTAAGCGTTACATTCAGAGAGTTTTTTCCGGGGGGTCAATCACAAATTTTGAGGGGGCTCAAACTTGTTATTATTTGTTATTTATTTATACATTAATGCATTTATATTATTTATATATACATTAATACATATAACAAATTTTCTGAAATCTACACATAAGTGATTAAAAATGTAAAAAAGTTATACCTTTATTTTAATTCAGTAATGCACCACGGATTTCACCATGCTGCGGTGGTGTAAAATATTAAGGATGCTAGTAAGATGACGGTGCTGTGCTGTGGAGAAAATTCTTCCCCCTCCGCCCCCTAAACATTAGGAGTGGCCAAAATATTTTAGTCTTTCAACAAGCGTTTTTCTGATTATAAGGAATCATTACAGTGTTACCTGAAAACGTATGGTGCAAACCATTCCGCTGCCACTTGGTTTCAACCCCTTTAGATTATTTAGGTTAGCACATAGTAGTATAAAAAAGCAACTAATTAACTGTTTGAAATTCCTGGATTTTCTTTTTGTCACAGAGCGTAAACTACATACCGCCAGGAAAAAAATATGGGAATCATTTTTAATAATTTGCTATCGTTAAAAATTAGGTAGCGCAAATATTTTGTTGTATTGGAAGCCCTAACGTCATGTTAGCTACATTGAGGCTTACTTAACCATATACATGGGAAGTCGGCATCCAGAAGACTGAAATAAAGCTGAATGCATGGTGTACGATAAGTCAGGTGATACAACTGGGTTCGAACCCTCCGCCAACCGGCAGAAGATTTTTCCGTTTCTGTACCAACAGAATTTAACATTGTTGGTTTTCGAAAAGTCACGTGCCTGCCAAAAGAGCTGTCTATTATGAACAGTTAAATTTTCATTAATGTACACCTTGCTGCCGTCCGCACAATTTTTAACAACATCCATCACCCTCAGACCAGTCCTACCAATCGCAAGAAATTCGTTCCTCATTTCTCTACCTTTAAACTGAACAATAATTGGCGACACTTTCCGGGACTCTCTTCCGCGCACCCTGTGAATTACCTCAATGTCAGTCACAGAAAATCCATCAATATTCAACTTACCCGCGATGCGATGTACCAAGTCCTTGAGATCATCAACTCCCTCTCCCTGCACCTCCTTGATTCCGTGGATCTCCAAATTTTTATTTCTAACATATTGATCCAAAGTATTCAAGCTTTCCTTTAATGTATTTATATCAGCAGCCTGAGTTTGCACTCTCTCCTCCAAAGAAGCAATTTTCTTACATGATTCCTGCAGTAATGCATGCGATTGTCCAATTTTATCCATGACATCGTCGTATTTTAATGAAAAAACTCTACTGACTTACGCAAATCAGATATCTCAGTTTTCAAGATCACAATCATATCCAACTTCTCATTTACACGCTCCATAAATTCTTCAGAAACACTTATATGCCGTATAGCTATATCCACGGAGGACTTCATTGGTCGCCCACTGCCATCAGATCCACCCCGGGTCCTCACATCCCCGGGAGAAACGCCCCGCCGACAACTATTACATTGCCATTTCAATTTTCTTTCCTTGCTCATTTTTCGATAGGAAGCCTCGCCAATCGAAGAACAGTCGAAATGGAATCTTCCACCGCTTCTTCCATAGCAATGTACACAGTCATCTTCAAGCAATCTGTCAGAACAACTGGAGCACTTCAACAAGGACATGATATTTCTGATTTTCTGTGTACAAGCAGATCAAGCAACAAGACAGCACAGCAACTCAATAATGCAGACGACACTGGCAGCCAAGTCCACCCAGCACAGCAGACGACACGAGCAACAACGTTAGTTGGCAACAGCAAACGAGCTGTAACAGCAGACAATAATTTCTCCTTTCAGGAAATCAGTCCAGTCAGTACAAATACGTCACTCGTAGGAGGTATTTAACACAAATCTCAACGCCAACATGATACATCAATTTTTAAATCCAACTTACTGATGTTAACAAACTTGCTGACCCCTGTCTCTGCACACGGAGCAACCGAACTCTCACGATGAAGCACATCCAAAAAATGAGACAATACGTTACCATAAATAATACAAATAGGCGATTTTCTATGCAGTAACTGAATCACTCACAATATCATAAACGTAACTTGACTTGAAGCACGGAAGCACGCGAAGAGCTACACGCTACACATTGCAAAGCTACACATGCACAGGCATCGTGCACTCGGAATAATGCAATTTCCTACGGATTTTTCCGATGTTCTACATGCCAGGATGCCTTTACCTAGCCTAGGTCTACGGGCCAAATGTGGGAAGAAAATGGTGAACTTCGCGTGCAGTGCGGGGACATAGCATATTGATCAACTTCAAAACTTTATTTTCACTGTTATTGGAAACTTTGAAACAGTAAAGGACACTTTTCCGCACTAGGGGTTACTCGATTTCAATTACAAAAAAAAAATCCATTTGTTTTTGCTTACGGCCCAATGCGGTCGGAAAAACGCGAACTTAGTGTGCCGTGCGGGGACGTAAGGTATTGGTCGATTTCAAAAAAAAAATTGTTATTCTTGTTGACCCAAATGGCAACTTTTCCGCACTAGGCGATATGCAAATTAAGAAAAAAGTTTTTCTGCCCACCCTAATGTTTGTGTTGTTGTCTCGACACTGCGTGAACGAGAGCAGCTGTGTCTACCATATTCATGGTTAAAGGGACCAACAAGCGCTTGTTTGCATACGTTTTCCATTGCCTTGACAGGGCGTTACGTCGGAAGGGTTCAGAAAAATTGCGATTTTTGTAAATTTGTTAATGACATGTCAAACTTTTGCTGATCGAATGGTTGTGCTAATAAATCCTGTCACCTAAATTGTATACAGGAAGAAATAACTTTCCATAATTTTCCTCTGAAAAGGCCGAAACTGTTAAAGTAATGGCTATGTAAAATGAAACGCGATGATTTCCATCCCAATGTTCATTCTCCAATATATTTTGCCGACTTTAACGAAAAAGATTTTGGATATTATAACACAAAGAGATAAAGGCAATTGAAACCTGGTAGTGTTCCTTCGAATTTCAATTCAAAAAAAGAAAAAAAAAGGTGGAAAAAGAAAACTGATGGCATATTTGGATCGGTAAGTTACGAATTAAGTTTTACATTCTTCTGGGCTTCTAAATATTTTGTTTTACAAAAAAAAGGCTCCCAAGTTTATGTTTCAGATATTTGGCCACTGTCTGACAACAGGGGCGTATGCAGAAATTTCTTTCGGGGGGGGGGGGAGAAAAAAATAAAATGGAAGTTAATAAAAAAAGAAAAAAACATGTTAATAATAAAAAAAAGGTATTTCTTTTTACTTTTTTTAGGTATGTAACATACATATATACCTAAATTAAGCTGATGAGTACATATTAAAAAAAAAGAGTGACAAAACAAATTTCTCCTTGAGAAATAATGAAATTGATTGGACTCACCTAATTCTTAAAAAACTGAGATTTATTCTTCTAGGTACATTTCCGAATTTGTCAATGACTTCTTCATCTTCAACTTGAATGTCTCTATGAATAGATAATAAAGCTAACCCATTCAGTCTTGACTCTGATGTACTGTTTCTCAAATAAGATTTCAATCGACGAAGACTGGAAAAGCTTCTTTCCACTGATGCTGTGGTTACACGTTACAGGAAGAATTGCCAAGATGTGAAGCAAAATATAAATGTTGGGAAAAAAGTTCTTATTGCATGATGCCAAACTTTCAACTGCGTTTTTGGGGCGCACGTCTGCTTTTTCCTTTTTCCATTTTCGACACCATAATTGATATTCGCTTTCTGTTACATCAGAATATCCTAAATCAAATTGATACATTTTTACTGCGGATAATATTTGGGAATAATCATTCTTCACAGCAAAAACTGGTAGAATGTTTTGCAATGAAGTTAGTGTTTCTTTTTGTGATTGAAACCTTTCATTTAATGATTCAATTATATCATCCACAAAGGGTATAAATATACTTCTGCAGAAATATTCTTCTGGAGTTGAATATGGGACATTGCATCCAATTTTTTTCATACTACATCTACGTGGAACTTCTTCTACTACTTTGAGGCCTACAGCCAATGTTTTTTACAGCATCATAAATTAAGCTGAAGGATTTTTCTGCTTCAGTTCTCATGCTGTTTAGCAGTGTTGTAACTCCTGATATTTTTTTCTAATGCATCAACTAAGTCGATTTCCACCGCCCCGGTGGCGCAGTGGTCTAAGCGATGGCTTCTGATCATTCGTCCGAACGGGGTCCGGGTTCGAATCCCGGTGAGGCATGGATGTTGGGGTTGTCTTACGGTACTGGTTCTCTCCCTTCTCTGGAATCAGTGACCCTAAATTAGGGACGGGCGACTGCTTATAGCCCATTGAGTTGCTCACGGTGGTCGTTAAACCTCCAATCAAAAAAAAAGTCGATTTGCTTGTTTTGGAAGTTTTCAGATAGGTTGTATGTGATGGACAATATTTTAACAAGGACAAAAGTTGCCACTAGAAATGAAAACTGACATATAGAGTTGAGCAAAGTGTGTGCTTTGACAGATGATTCTGCTGACTCTTCTTGCTCAATCGCTTCTAAGGATGATACAATAGGATGCAGAAATTCTTTAAACATAAGAACGGCATCATGCCTTTGGATCCATCGATTTTCCCATAGAGTTTTCATCTTAACTTTCTTGCAATCAGGTAGCAGTCGCTGGATACTTTCTTTCAAAACACTGGTACGTTTAGCAGCAGCGTGGAAAAACGAACATGTTTCTGATATAACTCCCATACAGTTCCTTATGCTAGGCATTTTGCTAGCATCCGGCAAACATAAGTTCAAGGAATGGGACATGCAATGAGTATATATAGCTCAAAATAGTATAACTATACTAAAAATCCAAAAATTCTTGGCGTAGAAAAGAAATAAAAGTTTCCAAGCTTTCGCACATCAACCAGATGGCTTTCTCAAGGAAGGTAGACAGCTAACTGCAAACTGGATAATAGAACTTTTCGATACTTTGAACGCGGTGACTTGACTAGACAATAAATGATTAGGAGCAAACGTGATATTTCGAAGAAACGAGATCACGTTGGTTGGGCACGCGGTACAATGGTAGAGAACTCAGCATTATTTGAAGAACTGATTCCATATACGTGGCAACTCCAGAGAAACGCTATCATTGCAAGCTTCGCAGCTGGTAAAGTTTTTCAAGGTTTCGCGAATGGCGGTAGATTTGGGTGTGGAATATGAAGCTAATTTCTTTACATCACTCCATATAGGATCGGCGGACTTTAACTTGACTTCTCTTGATAGGGCAGTGGTCATTTTCCCGTCTCTTGTATCCCACTATGTTCGTTTATTCTAATTCCAAGCGAACGTTTGGTCATTCCGATGTAGTAACGCATGGAGCCGCCAGGGTATTTTAGTGGTATGGCATAAACACCTGCTTCATTGAGAAGAGAGGGCTTGTCAATATGTCTCTTAAGCATTGTGTATAAAGATGCCGGAGACCTTATGCCGACACCGAAGTTTATCCTCCTGAGCGCGTTTTTGAGTTGATAGGAAATATTTGGTATGCTTTACTGCAGAACAATTCGAGGCATATAAAAGTTTCGAAGCATATAACAATTTCTCGTCGGCGGTATTCTTTTACAGGGTAATTTAGAACGATGACAAATTCGTGAGTAATCAGTAATTTATGGAGAAAATAGGTACGCTGCCTTAATAAGTAAGGTTCTCTTCCCTCAAAGGTGCGGAGATCTGAGTAAAAAAAGATAGGTTTTCTTTCTTTCCAGGAATCGCTGATTTTGAATAAAACTCACCCGTGAAAGGTTCTATGTCTTTTGAGAGTTCAACTCTTCAAAAAAAGTGTCTTTCTAAGCTCTGGGAAGCGATCTCCAAGCCTTGGAAAAAGGAGCAAAATCTTTTTTTTTTTTTTTTACGTAAAATTGTGGTGAAAAAATAAAATAATATTGCTGGGATTTGTGCCCTATAATCCAATTATCCTTAAATAAATTTAGCAGCATAACACCGACCTGTAAACAGACCTAGACACCAAAAAGGATTCTATTTGGACAATAATTTTAGCCATTATTTGCATTTTTCTGCAAAAGTGTGCTTCAGCTCCAGGTAAAAATCCAGGTGGACTAAAAAAAAATCAACGGTAGTTTTTTTTGGGGGGAGGGGGTATCATATAGAACAAAGTAGTAAACTAAAAACTCCCAACACCGACAGCCAAATAACCTTAAAAGTGAAAAGCCGAACACTCGCAAAAAAAAAGTGAGTCAGGTTAATGGTGTGATCGAGATCTAAAAAATACAGAAGGGCCAGAGATTTGATTCTGACTAAAAGTCAGGTTTGTTAACAAATTAACTTTTAGCCTTATAAAAAGTTTCAACACCCCGTTGATCAACCAGGAACCTTCGAAAAAGAAGTTCCTGGAGAAAAAAAGTACAAAACAAAAAACAATGCACAGAAGTTCCGATTGGGGACCGAAGCGTTTATTTAAGAAATATTTTAACTAAGAGACAAACTCTAAATGATGTTCTATAAGAAATATTCAGTAGTAATAAAACCTATGCAAAAAAACCAACACCTTTTTAATTCAACTTGAAAACTTTGAATCAACGGATGAAACGCCTGGCCCAGTAAGTGCAAGCACTGCATTCCAATAGCGTTTGAACAAGTAAAAGATGGATTCTCTGCTTTACCAGAAATAACTGATTTCTAGATAAACTAACATTTAAGAGGTTCTCTGCCTTTCAAGAGTCTAAAAAAGTGTTTTCTAAGCTCTGGGAAGCGATCTCCATTTATTTGGCATATAATCGAATATTTTCGGTACTGCCTTTAGAGACAGCAGCTAGTAGCCTAAACAAGACTTACGGTCTCGATTTCCTTTATTACCGCAATTCATAATGCCAAAAAATCTAAGCATTCAAATATTTATAAACACCGACCTCTAATAATTGCACTTTACACACTAAGTGCAGGACAGCCAGCTATGCTTGTCCTTCAAGAACTTGCAGGGACTGTTGCCACTTCACCGAAACTTCTCGATGACGTCACGTGCTACATCCTCATACTTTATTGAAAACTCCATGATTACTGATGGCGTTGTTCTCCTGCATCATGCGAAATAAACAACGAACATAAAATTGCTTTGGTATCTTTTGGCAACCTTGATTTGTTCTTCTAAGAAATTAATTTTTTCTTCTTCGTCCTGTAACTCTATCAATTCTTGGCAGACTCCATGACGCTAAGATTGTAAAAATTAGCCAACAGTAAGAGATAATCAAATACGTCGTCGAAGTGTGACGTTCAAGATGGCGCTGGGTATAAACAACGTCTGTTCTTCCATGATTCCCCTAACGTTTCAGCGTGATTGGTGCAATGTGCTCAGATTTCGCAATTTCTTCATTTTTTTTTCTGACAATTTAAAGCTAATTCAACACCGTGAAAATGCTGTGTAGTCTTTCCACATCCAGTCATTTTATTATGAACCGCATAGCGAGGAAATACCTGGTCAAATTCATGTTTCTATGAAAGATAATATATATGGCATAGAGGTACTGTCTGCTGTTTATGCTTATGTTTCATAAATTATTTTATCTTACTTCTTTCAGTTTTATATCATATTTGAACTGACCACCCAAGAAGCCCACAACTTTAAGGCTGGGCTATTTCATGTTTGTAGTAAAGATCGATGAAATGCCCGACCACGTTGTAATTTCGTCGGAGCATCTGCTGATTCACACTGGCGAGAAACTTCACCAATGCACAGTATGATAGAAGTCATTTTTACCGAAAGGCAGTCTGTCACAGCAACTGCCGATTCACACTGGCGAGAAACCTCACCAATGCACTGATAGGATTTAACCTTACACTATTTAAATACCTAATGATTTAATTTTAACGCATTTTGGTAAATGAGTTTTATCTTAGAGCATTTTAACTTACAAAAATTGTAGTCACATTGCTTCCCAATCACACACACGTCACATAGTTTTCCACACTGGTAAGAAATTTCACCAATATACAATATGTAGCAAGTCAATACAAGTTTGGAAGATGTGAATCCATTTATTGGTATAAATAGGACATGAATGGTAAGTCAGATAATATTCGAAAGCTTGAAAATTTCGTCGTCCTGGAGCGAGAATCGAACCCGCGTCTCTCGGATAGCGCTCGAGTAAGCTAACTACTACCCCACCCAGAACGACCAAGTTTCCGATTAATTTGAATATAACCAAATTCCCTTGATGGTTATATTCAAATTAATCGGAAACTTAAACTTGGTCGTTCTAGGTTGTGTAGTGGTTAGCATACTTGGGCACAATCCGGGAGACGCGGGTTCGATTTCCGCTCCAGGACAACGAATTTTTCAAGTTTCGGATTTTATCTGAGTTACAATCCATGTCATATTTACACCAATAAACGGATTCGCATCTTCCATATTTGTATTGCACAATGGTGTAATCCCGTATTTCATTCATTGATGTAACAAGTCATTTACGCAAAAAAAAGTCATCTATCAGCTCATCTATGGATTTACACTGGTGAGAAACCTCATCAATGTGACCTTGCTACAAGCTATTTACACGTAAAGGAAATTTGACGTCATCTGCTATTTATTTATTTATTATTATTTTTTTTATTGGAGGTTTAACGACCACCGTGAGCAACTCAATGGGCTATAAGCAGTCGCCAATCCCTAATTTAGGGTCACTGGTTCCAGGGAAGGGAATGAACCAGTGCCGTAAGACAAACACAACATCCATGCCGCACCGGGATTCGAAACCGGACCCCGTTCGGACGAATGATCAGAGCCCATCGCTTAGACCACTGCGCCACCGGGGCGGCCATCTGCTAATTCCTGTTCGCTTATATTGGCATACACTGCGAAGTATACATTTATGAATGCTCCTCAACTGTGTCATAATATCTTAACACCTGTTAGTGGAATTTGTATTTTTATACAGGGTACGTAAAATCTCCCAAAGGCATCGCATGTTATAAAAACTTCGCATGAGCTTACCAGTAAATCGGTACGGAATTTGATGTAGCAGCCTCGAGGCAAAAACCTAATATTCTGAAAATGATAACAAACAAAAAGGGCGGGGGGGGTTAGTCCAAATTTATATCACAGAGAGTTAAAAAAATATGCTTGTTCACAAGAATACCAGTAGTCCACAAATGCTTACCTTTAACCACGGTGTATGACAGTCAGGTGATACGACTCTGGACACAAAAATCGCCCGTTAATGTCACTTGTCACTAGATGGCGCGACGTATTTTATGAATGCTATTTTGTTTGGAATTAAAAACACAATAACTTGGAACGCTTCGCAAACAAGTATTATTGTGCCTATCACAAGGAATTCGTTAAATAAGTGTTACATATATATATATATATATAAGGTCAGGTGATGCGTAACATCACAGCCTCTCCTTGACAAATGTCAACCCCGCCTTCTCGTGGTACATCCTGTTCCCACTAAAGGGGCTCTGACGACCGCCAATAGCGGTAAAACTATACCATCGGGATTAGAGGAAATGCTATCTCACACTCACCAACCCGCTTGGCCAGCGTGGTGAGTTATGACCAAACCCCTCCGAAATGACTCCACAACTTAAATCTTGGCCCTCAGTCTCCGGCAGCTGGAATGTACCTGGCCAAGGCAGCGGCCAGTGCGACATGAAGGCAGAGGGTGCTAAGAATCCCCGGAGGACCGAACTAGGCTGCCATCTGATGCTGACCTTGGTTACGTATAATGGACGCTCCCTATCTTCTGATTCAAGGCTTCTTGAATTGGAAGAGAAACTACAAAGGATCAAGTGGGACATCGTGGGGCTAAGTGAGGTAAGGAGAAAAGGAGAAGATCTCATCGAACTGAAAAGTGGACATCTCTTCTACTATCGTGGGACAGATACTGGCAGAACTAGTGGTGTTGAATTTATAATAAACAAGAAACTGAAGGATAAAGTTGTATAAGTTGAAAGTTCCTCTGACAGAGCTGCACGACTCGTTATCCAACTCTCGAGAAGATACCAGGCTCAGATTATTCAAACTTATGCACCCACCACAAGTCATGCTGAAGAAGAAATTGAAGAATTTTATGAGGAAATTCGTCATCTAAATAATAGAGGTAAGCAGCACTTAAAGATAATTATGGGAGATTTCAATGCAAAAATAGGGCAACGACAACAGATTGAAACTTCAGTAGGTAAATTCGGCCACGGCAACAGAAACCAGCGTGGAAATACTCTCGTAGAGTTCGCAGAAACAGAAGGGTTTTTCATCTTGAACTCCTTTTTCAAGAAAAAGCCATACAGGAAATGGACATGGAGACATCCAAATGGGACGATAAGTGAAATTGATTTTATTATGTGTAACAAAAAATTCGTCATGGGAGACTGCAGTGTGCTAAACAAGTTTAACACAGGTAGTGACCATAGATTGGTGAGATGTAAGATGCACCTCAACACTAAACTCGAACGTAGCAATCTCATAAGACAAACAAAATGTATTGACATAACCAACCTTAAAAAACACCATAATGCCTTCAAGTTGGAACTGAAGAACAGATTCTCTGCTTTAGAAGGCCTAACATCGGAAGAAGTGGATATTTCTGAAGTTAACAGAAAAGTAACCAAAGCTCTTATGGAAACAGCAACAAAATTAGCTGGGTCTAAGAACAAGTTGCATGTGAACAAATTATCAGGAAAAACTAAAATGTTGATACAAAAAAGAAGAGAGATGAGGACAACTAAAGAAGATGTGACTTCCAAAGTGGAATATATAGAGCTATGCACGACAGTACGAAAAAGTATCACTGAAGACGTAAGGAAATTCAACTGTGAACTAGTAAGGAAAGCAATTGAAAACAACCAAAGCCTAAAGATAGCAAAGGGACATCTCAGTAAGGGAAGAAAACAGATCACTGAGAAAAGAAGATGGTTCTGTAACAAAAAATAGAGGCGAAATTTTGACAAGAGTGAAAGATTTCTACTCCAAATTATATGAAAGGGATGATACATGTACTCCAGACATCATGAAAGGTGCCGGTACCAGAGTTCTTCCAGTCCTCCCAGCAGAAGTTGCCCATACAATCAAGAACATGAAGCGGGGAAAAGCTCCAGGAGAAGATGGAATTACTGTAGACATCATACAAGAAGCAAGTGGAGAAATCGAAACAGTACTCGCCCAAATTTTCACTCGACGCCTTAATGAGGGGAAGATTCCTGAGGATTGGAACAACGCTACAATGATCTTGCTACATAAAAAAGGTGACATTGAGGATCTCAGGAACTACAGACCTATCAGCCTCCTATCAGTGGTTTATAAAATCTTCACTAAAGTTCTTTCACACAGCTTGAAGGTAGCACTAGACATGGCTCAACCGAGAGAACAAGCTGGATTCAGGAGTGGCTACAGCACAATAGATCATATCCACGTACTGAGAGAACTAATTGAAAGAGCGAGGGAATATGAACTTCCATTGTGCATGGCTTTTATCGATTTTGAAAAAGCCTTTGATTCGGTGAAACCATCAGCAGTTACAATGGCCCTGAAATCCTGCGGTATTGAAGATGTGTACAATAATATTATTAATAACATCTATGAAAATGCAAGTGCAAAGATTCGGCTGTTTGAAAATACAACACACATAAAAATTGGAAAAGGAGTGAGACAAGGTGACACCATATCTCCCAAGCTCCTTAATGCCACATTGGAAAATGTCTTTCAATCACTGAACTGGGAAAACAAAGGGATAAAGATTAATGGAGATTATCTAACCCACCTTCGTTTTGCTGATGACATAGTCATTTTTGCAACTACCCCATCAGAGCTGCAGAGTATGATCCAGGAACTTGCTGACAAGAGTAAAGAAGTGGGATTAAAAGTGAACTTTCAGAAAACAAAAGTGTTGTTCAATGTTTTTACTAGAAATGAAGATTTATCGATTGATGGAGAAAAGCTGGAGATAACAGACACGTACGTTTATCTTGGACAGCAGATATCAAGTGAGGGTCACATTGATGAAGATATTAATCAGCGTACAAAACTTGCCTGGAGAGCTTTTGAAAGAAACAGCATAATTTTCAAGAGCAATATGCCATTATGTCTTAAAAGAAAAGTGTTTGATCAATGCATCCTTCCAGTGCTTACGTATGGTGCAGAGACGTAGACCTTAACTAAAAGAGACATACAAAGGCTGCAGACTACTCAAAGTAGCATGGAGTGGTGCATGTTTCGTGTAACCAGGAGAGATAAAAAGAGGAACTCGTGGATCCGAAAAATGACAAGAGTGGAAGACATCATGATCAGAGGTAAATCCCTGAAATGGCAATGGGCTGGACATACTGCCAGAAGGACAAACCATCGAAGGACAACCGAAATTTTAGATTGGATTCCCAGGGACAGGAAAAGACCCAGAAGAAGACCACATGGGAGATGGGTGTATGAAATTCGAAAGTATGCGGGAGTGAAATGGAGGAGACTGGCACAAGACAGACCGTTGTGAAGGAAACTTGGGGAGACCTTCGTGCAGCAGTGGATTGATAATGGTTGACAATGATGATGATGATGATGTATATATATATATATTGGCCGCAGAGTGAGACTCTAACGTGAAATTTTCTGAGCAGACGATGCTGAGTTTTTTACTGAGGCAATAGAGAATAGACCCTTTATCATAAAAAAAAATTGTACTTCTTGTAAAACGAGATGGTGCTGTACATTCGGAGGAGCAATTTTAACATGTTATATATTAGATTTTGCGTAAGTCATTGGAACATCGTTAACGGAAACTGCTGGTTTTGAAAACTTACCGAAGTTTTCGCAAAAAATAATTTTGATGAATTTTCCGAGAAATCATTCACTATTAATCTTTTCTTTTAGTAATAAACAATATATCTTACACATTTGTTTTATTTTGGTACCTAATCATACTAATGAATAAGGCTCTCCCTCCATCTGTGCTGGCGATGACGGCATAGAAAGTGCATCGCGGCAAAACGCCTACTTTTTCTCTGCGGAGATTTTCCCTACCTGCGTGCATATAGTACGATGAACATATTTGATATCAAGAGATAAAATTTGTGATCTTACATTTAAACAACGGTTAATGCTCTTAAGGTGAACCTGAAGTAATTTTGCTTCCTATACTTCCAATCGCAAATTTCTGTACACATGTTCTTCACAATTAATGCGTTCCCAAGGATGAAAATTTGAACATCGATTAAAATAGTTTCATAGTATAACATCGAATACTTAATAGTTTCTAAAACATAACCATAATTATGCAACCCATCATTTTTTTGTCTACTGACGTCATCAAAGTACAGGTCGCGCCATCTTTTTTGTGGTTTCAACACCACCAAAGGAAAAGTTATTGATTTTTAATATAATTATGGTTATGTTTTAGAAAATATTAAGTATTCCAAGTTATAATGTGAAGTTATTTTTAATCTATTTTCAAATTTTCATCCTTGGGAACACATTAATTGTGAAGAAAATGTGTACAGAAGTTTTTCCATTGGGAGTATAGGAAGCAAAATTAGCCACCCCGGTGGCGCAGTGGTCTAAGCGATGGCCTCTGATCATTCGCCCGAAAGGGTTCCAGGTTCGAGTCCCGGTGAGGCATGGATGTTGTGTTTGTCTTACAGCACTGGCTCTCTTCCTTCCCTGGAACCAGGGACCCTAAATTAGGGACGGGCGACTGCTTATAGCCCATTGAGTTGCTCACGGTGGTCGTTAAACCTCCAATAAAAAAAAATAAAAAGCCGCCCCGGTGGCGTAGTGGTCTAAGCGATGGCCTCTGATCATTCGTCCAAAAGGGGTCCGGGTTCGAATCTCGGTGAGGCATGGATGTTGTGTTTATCTTACAGCACTGGTTCTCTCCTTTCTCTGGAACCAGTGACCCTAAATTAGGGACTGGCGACTGCTTATAGCCCATTGAGTTGCTCACGGTGATCGTTAAACCTCCAATCAAAAAAAAAAGAAAAAAAAAAAGAAAAATTTCTTGACGTCCACCTGAACGTAAAATTTTTCCACATTGTAAACTGTGAAAAAATGTATCACATCCTGATGTTTACCGTCATTTTTTCAACTCTGTTGGGTTATTAAAGGTTGATACAAGTTGTTTATATGTCGCATAACCTGTCCGATAACCTATAGTTTGGTACGAAACACTTACGCTCATACCTAAATCAGAGTTGAACAGACTCTAGTCCGACATTTAGCTAAACTATAAATTTATCGCCCGTTAAGTAAAAGCAGAATTGACGTACTTTACCTTCTGTACAGAAACTTCGACGTTTCTGAAACTCCATACAATATAATCACACAAAGTAATAAATAAAAAATACTCAAGATAAATACCGGTTTCGCACTGATGAAATTATAAACACCATGTAGTCCCATGATGGTTAGCGTGAACGATCGGCCCACAACTCTTGAACGTCTCCTGAAGAGCTGTGACAGTAACAGTCCGTTTTTCAAACTGTTGACTGCACGGAGAGTCGTATCCAAGGAGGTTATATTATTGGAGATACCACTGGCTCTGCCGCCATACGTCACAGCTAATCTGTGGTGTGACGTCCCAAGCAGGCAAAAACGAACTAAATTATACCGTTAATAAAACAGTAAGCTTGTGTATCATTGATAAAGATTATTGAATTTTTCATTTTATATGTTTATAGGTTTAGAAGCTTTTGTTCCATTGGTTTCAAAGCAGCTTCTTTTCTGCGGCTGCATTGTGCCTGCTCATGACGTCATTTGCAGCACGGACGGTGACATATGGTGGCCAATGCTGCGTGGATAGGAGTGTTGTCTCCAGTAATATAACCTCCTTAGTCGTATCACCTGACTTATCATACACCGTGCCTTTGACATTTTAGTCTACAGGGCATGTTTCCGTTTGTTTCTTGGAAATCTATAAAATGAACCCTGAATTTTGACGGTTTGGTAATTTGAGTATGCTGCAAAACATAAAACTGCATCTAATATATTCAGTTTCACCTTAAAAAATTATTTTACAGGACTATCGACAGCCTCCAACAGTAAAACTAACGTTAGCTAACATGTAAACTATGTGTGTCTATGCTAAGCTGACCAGACGTCCCCAATTCTTGAGGACAGTCCTCGAATTTAGTTAACTGTCCCCAAAAACGTCTGACGCCTTTGGGGACGCAAATTGACAACAAATTTTAATGTTTGTCCCCAAATGTCCTCGAATTTACACTTCCTCATTAACTTTTTAGAATTCCAATGAAAAATGTTCTTATAAGTAGTTTTCGTTGTACTAATTTTCCAACATGCTTCTTGTGAAAACAAATTTTGACTTTTTATTTCTTCTTTCTGGGTTTAACGACCATTACAAGCAACTCTAAGGACTATAAATAGTCACCTGTCTCTAATTTGGAGACATTCGTTCTATGGAAGAGAGAGAGAGCAAGTGCTGTAAAACAAACACACTACCCATGCCTCATTCGGGACTCGAGCCCGTACCCTATTGTACGAATGGTCAGTAGCCAGCACTAGGTCAATGCACCATCGGCGCTGTAAAATTTCGACTGTACTTGTTCTGAGTTTCTCCAAAAACTTTGGCAAAATGAAAAATTCGCCATGCAATTACTATGGTGTGCAGCCCAATTTTAATTCAGCGCATGTACCTAAGGTAAATCATTTCACTTTTTTTTATATGTTCTCGTCATCATAATTCTACTTTGTCAATACAAATTACCAACATTCTACAAGATATATCCTTTTAAGACACAAATTTTCATATGTATTATCACACTTATTGATGCAATGCAGTTTTGTGACAAAAAGATTTGCATATTTATTTTGAGTACGCATGTGTCCCCAAATGAAGTACCGTTTTGGGGACGCCACGCCCTTTTGTCCTCAAATCGGTGTCCCGATATCTGGTCACCTTAGTCTACGCCCAGTCGTTATTCCGTGACGTCACGACGACGTATAGCGACAACATTAAATCAGTAGCCAAGTTGGTCGCCCGGAACCTACTTCTGATACAGTGCCTAGAAGAATTAGTGTGTCGTGCTCGCAGAAAAATTTGCTGCCCGCAATCATGAAAGCGGTAGATGGCGCTGCCATCGGATGTCACGTCGCTTTTCAGGGAGGAAGGACGACGAAAACGCACATCTTTCTATGACACACACCCAGCTCGTCAGTATTATGTGTACTCCTGGAACGATATTTTATAAGCAGATAACTAAAGTATATACGAAATAATCGACACACCTCTTTTACCCCCTCCCTCAAAGAACGAACGGGGTGCTCAAGATTCATTAATAAGGGTATCGTAGTTTAAGTTAAGCTTTGCATTGTGCTAACGTCAACATTAATGTTAGATATTTCGGAAGTTTTAGAGTCATACATGGGTTACATTATGCAAAAACACTGGAGACCAATGTGCAGTTTACAATCACTGAAACATCAACTTACAGTATAAAGTAAAAATTAAAAAAAAAGAAAATATTTTGCCCCTCAAAACCTTACCGGAAAAAAAAGGGGGAAATATTTTCTCAATGAGACATTGGCTTTATAATTTGCATTCCAATAATCCAATTAGGTCTTGAAATTCAGTAACCTAAAAACTTTATAAATTATTTAATAATGTACTTCATTTTTCAGCAATGAGTGACTAAATTTCTCGGTAAGAACATGGGATCAAAATAAATATTGAAACTTAATGCTTTCCATTTTGTTGGCTTTGAAAATAAGCAATCTAATGAGTTGAAAATAGAATACAACAAATGCGATTACTATTTTTAAAATTGGTCTATTTTCTAATAATATACCAACTGTAATCCATTTATAAAAATCATTCCTAAAAAAACTTTGCCTGTGATACGATAAACAAAAACTGAATGTATATGATGACATTCTTTTAAAGAAAAACAATTATAACATTTTTCTTTACTTTTCTTCACCTTGTAATAATTATGTGATTAAATTTGCTATTCAAATGGGTTTGCAGTGAAGAGAGGAAAATTCTTTTGCACCTTTTTTTTTTTTTTTTTTGATTGGAGGTTTAACGACCACCGTGAGCAACTCAATGGGCTATAAGCAGTCGCCCGTCCCTAATTTAGGGTCACTGGTTCCAGGGAAGGGAGAGAGCCAGTGCCATAAGACAAACACAACATCCATGCCTGACCGGGATTCGAACCCGGACCCCTTTCGGACGAATGATCAGAGGCCAACGCCTTAGACCACTGCGCCACCGGGGCGGCCTTTTGCACCTTAAGTAAAAAGTTTAATAAGCTAAGAATTAAGAAGTGGGTGTTCATGGAGTCTGTCTAAATGGGATAATTCTATGCAGTTCCTGTAAACTATTTTTACCCTTAAAAAAGCAAATGATTAATGTGGCATACACGCAAGCGTAACGTGGGGAAGGCACAGTAGGGCATGTGCCCCCCCCACTTAAAAATTGGAAAAACTAATTAGTCGTTCGCCTGTCTTTTAAATTTGAGAAAATAGTAGGTATGGCGTCAGGCTTGAGTAATGGTTTGTCTCGGCATGTTAGAACTTCCTTATCTTGAATAGTGGAACGATAATGCATCTCCATGAATTTAGATTCAAAGTGCAAGGCACATACAACACAACTTTCATCAAGTTTCTTATCAGATCTGGGAATTGCCTCATCCCATTTGCTCAACATATCAGAAATTTTGGGGACAGCACAGAATGATCTTCTACATCTTCATGAATAAAAAGTTACTAATTTCGGAAATAAATTTCGTTATAAACAATCCACAGTTGAATAAAACTAGCACACTAACACCCGAATAAGCCTATTGCGTTTTTTTTTTTTTGATTGGAGGTTTAACGACCGCCGTGAGCAACTCAATGGGCTATAAGCAGTCGCCCGTCCCTAATTTAGGGTCACTGGCTCCAGGGAAGGGAGAGAGCCAGTGCCGTAAGACAAACACAACATCCATGCCTGACCGGGATTCGAACCCGGACCCCTTACGGACGAATGATCGGAGGCCAACGCCTTAGACCACTGCGCCACCGGGGCGGCCTATTGCGTTTTAGTGATCAGCTGTTGAATTACCTAGTGTATTACTGTTATGATCGACCTACAACGAAATAGCAAAGATACTGCCAAAAAGATTTCTTTCCACTAACCTTTATTTTGTGAAAATTTGAAGTTTCGTAAGGCAGCAAATCCTTGGCAAACAGACTTCCCACCATTGAATAGCATGAAGCCGATGAAGCATCCTAACGTAACTTCCGATGCCAGCGCCCTCTGTCATTTCATGACGATTGGTCATAAAACGGTGAGGGACATCTTAGGAAGCACGTCACACTAATTCTTCTAGGCACTGTACTTCTGACGTCCGCCGCCCCGGTGGCGCAGTGGTCTAAGGCGTTGGCCTCTGATCATTCGTCGGAAGGGGTCCGGGTTCGGGGATGGGATTGGGATTGGAGGTTTAACGACCACCGTGAGCAACTCAATGGGCTATAAGCAGTCGCCCGTCCCTAATTTAGGGTCACTGGTTCCAGGGAAGGGAGAGAGCCAGTGCCGTAAGACAAACACAACATCCATGCCTGACCGGGATTCGAACCCGGACCCCTTACGGACGAATGATCAGAGGCCAACGCCTTAGACCACTGCGCCACCGGGGCGGCAGGTCCGGGTTCGAATCCCGGTGAAGCATGGATGTTGTGTTTGTCTTACGGCACTGGCTCTCTCCCTTCCCTGGAACCAGTGACTCTAAATTAGGGACGGGCGACTGCTTATAGCCCATTGAGTTGCTCACGGTGGTCGTTAAACCTCAAAAAAAAAAAAAAAAAAAAAAAAAACTTCTGACGTCCAATGAATAAGGTCCGATTGGCTTTGTTGAGGAAGTTTGTTTTTGAACGGTTGGCTGGTGTGAAGTTGGCTCTCCTGTTTCTAATCGGTGAACCCCGTAGGATAGTGTTTTTTGGGTGTGTCGTCGTTGGCGAAAAAGTTCTTGTTTCGTTGCATTTTTGAAACAGCGGCTTGCTGTTTCCTCTTCTATTTTTGTTTCTTTGCCTGCTAAAGTTTTGCAGGCGGTTGGTTCTTCCTATATCCAAGGTAGGATATTTGTCTTTGCATGCTCTTGTCTGTTGTGGTCTGTTGATTCGGGGTGGGCCCTAGCTGCCGCCGGTGGGTCCGGCGAGGATGGGGGACTCTTGATTCCTCGACTCCAGCTAAAAGAATGCGTTCTTCACCGGGTGATGAGCTTCCTCAGCTGGGTGGTTTGCTAGTTCCAGTTAATGATTTTGTTTGTTCGATTCAATGGTCTCCTCAGGAATTGCTGCGTAGGGCATTTGCGAGCGGAGTGACTCGTGGTGAAATACTTATTTCCGCGACTTCTGGGAAGCTACCCAGAGTCCGTCCCATGTTGTTGAAGAGGTTCTTCGTGGATAATATTTCAATGCATGACTCGATTTCAGACGTCCAGTTTTTACGTTCGGGGGACTTATTGGTGCGTTCCTCGAATCTCATTTGCTTGCTGGAAATTTGTCAACTTTCTAATTTTCTTCAGGTACCTGTCAAAACTCAGGTTCTTACTAAGCTTATGACAACGAAGTTTTTAGTTCGAGATGTGGACATTGAAGCCCCTGTTGATGAAATTGCTTCAGAATTGTTGGACCGTGGTGTGAACTGTCTTCGTGTTGTTCGGTTCCGACGTTCGGTAAATTCCTCGAGGGTCTCTACTTCTTCGGTCCTAGTGGAATAACTGGACTTTACTAACCGTGACACTATCTATCTGTGGTATTCCAGAAGTGCGGTCAGACCCTTCTTGGATTCGCCTAGGCAGTGTAAAAATTGTCAGCGTTATGGACATCTGTCGCTGTTCTCGTTGTGGTGAAGGACACGACTCTTCGGTATGCTCGGCGTCGAGCTTCCAGTGCGTATTATGCAAGGGCTCTCATCCTGCTTCGAACACGAACTGCCCAATTTACCTCCAAGAAAAGCAGATCCTAGATATTATGGCTTCGAAGCATCTCAGCTATCCAGAAGCTCGGGACTCTGTGCGTCAAGTCCACCAGGCCTCATATGCGGCGACTCAGGCTCAACCTCCGTGTGCTTGCTCCTCTGCTTTCCCTCAGCTTCTGGACATTATCTCTAAACTCACCAGTAGATTGGACTCTTTGACGAATCTTCTTTCACCTCCTTCCCTACATGCTGGCCCCACATCATCCGTTGCACAGGTGCCACATTCTGAAATTTTGCAGAATCCTCCTACTACAGTTGCAGCGTGCCCAGCTTCTTCAGTGCCTACTGCGCAACCTCCTGACATTGGCCTAAGCGCCGATGAATTCCCGTCATGCGAAGAATCTGTGGTTCCGTATGTGAAGTCTGCTGCGGAATCTGTCAAACTTTCTCACTGTAGAACCTTCTCGTGTCCTCCATGCGCCATGCCCTTCTCTTCTCGTCCAGCCTTGCTGTCACACCTGAAAGCTCATCGTGACGACGGTAAGGTTCCTTGTGGCCTCTGTTCCATGCGGTTCAAGACGGCATCTGGCCTAGCGGATCACTTTTCTCTTCATGAATATTTGGTCGCTGGTCCAATGGAATGCGCCGTCCCTTTGCTCCAAAAGACCTTATTTCACCGACAGTTCTATTTTTTCTACAGCCACGATTTTGACTATCCAAGAATCCTGGCTATCTCCTGGTCTCTCTTTTTCCCTCCCAGCCAGTACGGTGTATAGGAGTCATCGGGGGGAGGGTCGGGGGTGGCCTCTTAACTGCAATTAGGTCGGATATCTCTTCCAGATTGGTGGACATCTTCAGCTCGGATATTCGAACGAGCAGTTTCTTGCGACGGATATCTTCTCCGGCGACACCACGCTCAGGATTATTAATTTATACATTCCCTCTCCTCCCCTCTCGGCGCTCTTTGCTTGGACGGATCGAACAACTGCTCACTGATTGTTGTATGGTGGTTGGGGATTTCAATATTCATCACCCTAGCTGGGGTTCTGCTTCTCCGAGCCGGGGAGGTATTGAGTTCGTGGACTGGCTTTGCTCGCAGGATCTTTGTCTCCTAAACTCTGGAGCTACTACCTTTTGCAGGGGGTCAAGTTGTTCTGTTTTGGACCTCACCATGTGCTCTCCTCAGATGGTTCCGTACTGCTCCTGGTCTGTGGATAGTGACCTCTACGGCAGCACCCATCATCCTGTCACAACAACATTGGAGGCAGGGATGTTTGGCTCCCCTCCCCCTCCTTCACTGGGTCTGCAACCAGTTGATTGGTCAGTGGCTTGGCCTTCTATCCAGAAGATTATCCGTGGTGAACTTCCTTTCACTCCTGACGGTGCCGCTCTGATCCTGGACCACATTTACCTGATTCTCCACGCTTCTCGTCGGCCCAGCGGTCAGGATCGACGTTGGTCTCCCTGGTGGGACTCTGATTGTGCTCAGCGGCTTCGCAAGAAACACCGCCTCCTTCGCTATGCCAAGTCATCCGGCTGCCTCTTCGCTTGGTCATTATATCGGCAGGAAGAACGGAACCTTCGCCACCTCCTCATTCTTAAGAGACGTGCCTACTGGAAGGCACAATGCAACGACACCTCGAGGCCTGGCTTCGTTTTCTCCCTCTTGCGCCGTCTGAAATATCATGTTGGTTCGAGCCCTGATTACCTGCTGCTTCGGATTGACGATTTCCTTGTTGCTGATCCGGCGGAGCAGGCTTCGGCGTTTGGTGAACTCTTTTCCACACCTCTGGCTGTTCGGTGCACTCCTTTTCTATTGACCATGATGACCCTTCTCTTGAGATGGATGCGTTACTTACTGCCGGTGAAGTTGCCGGGGATATTAATGGATCGCCACGACGCCCTGCACACGGCCCTGATGGATGTACTTACGAACTGGTGAGACGTATATGGAGGTGGAATTCGTCTTGGCTGGTTGACCTCCTTAACCTCTTTTGGTCTGCCGGCGTTCATCCTTCATGCTGGAAAGAGTCCTGGGTGATTCCAATAAAGAAGCCCAACAAACCTGTTCTCGACTTATCATCGTACCGAATGATCACTCTCACTTCAGTTTTTTCGAAGATCTTGGAGAAAGTCTGGTCTCTCGCCTAACAGACTTCATTATCTCTTATCAACGGATCAGCAAGCTGCAATTCGCATTTTTGCCAGGACGTTCCACATCGGCGTGCCTTCTGTCGATCCAACGTCATCTTCTGGTAGCTCGAGCTAGACATAATTATGTTTTTCTGGTGTCTTTGGACCTTCAGGCGGCATATGATTCGGTCTGTCATCCTGCTCTCCTTGGTAAATTGGCGTCTCTGGGTGTTCGTGGTTGTCTTCTCCGTTGGCTGGCTGACTACCTTGCTCGGCGCAGATTCCGCGTTCGTTGGCGGGGAACGGTGTCTTCCTCCTTTCCGCAGTGTCGAGGTGTTCCTCAGGGTAGCTCCATTTCACCTATCCTTTTTAACTTATACATTGATGATGTGGTAGATTGCTGTCATCCGAATGCGCATATGTTCTTATTTGCAGACGATATTTTTATTGCTTCCTATAGTCCCAACCGGGCGGCGGCACTTAGCTATATGCAATCCTCTTTGGATTCCATTGTTCAGTGGGCATCTTCCTGGGATTTACGTCTCTCTCTTTCTAAAAGTTTCACGGTTGACTTTTGTCGTAAGCGCCGGTCGCCTGCCCCTCCTTTCCTGCTGGGCTCTTTTTTTTTTGTTTGATTGGAGGTTTAACGACCACCGTGAGCAACTCAATGGGCTATAAGCAGTCGACCGTCCCTAATTTAGGGTCACTGGTTCCAGGGAAGGGAAGAGCCAGTGCCGTAAGCCAAACACAACATCCATGCCTCACCGGGATCCGAACCCGGACCCCGTTCTGACGAATGATCAGGGGCCATCGCTTATACCACTGCGCCACCGGGGCGGCCTGCTGGGCTCTGACTCAGTGACTTGGCAGTCCTCCATCAAGATTTTAGGGGTCTGGTTTAACTCCTCCCGGACCTGGTCTTCTCACCTCACGCACGTCAAGAAGTCAGTCTTCAGAGCCTTGTCTGCTGTTAAAGTTGTTTGTCATCGCCGGTGGGGTATTGGCTTCCCCAACGCTCTCGCCTTTGTCGTTGCTGTGATTCGGCCTATTCTGGAATATGCGGCTCCTGTCCTGTTCGCCTCCCCTACCTATCTCTACGACGCTCTAGAAGTTCTGCTCAACCATGTACTCCGTGCAGCCATTCACCTCCCTCGTTCGACACCTGTGGCGGTCTTGCGTGCCGAATGTGGAATCGCTAGCGTGCGTTCTCGAATCACCCTCCTGACAGTCCGATTTTTGTACCGCCAGTTGTCAATGGGTCTACGTTAGCCTATCGCTCATCTTCTTCTGGAAGAGGACGCCTTGTCCTTCTACGCTTGGAGATCCCATGGCTTTCCCCTTGGAATCGTGCTCAGTCGCTTCCGACAGGAGCCGTTTTTCGTCAACAGCGATCTTCTTCAGGCTCTGCCGGCCCCTCCTGTTTCGTCTGCACCCTGCTACTCGATTATTTGCTTGGGTCTCCCTTTTCAGCAACGCTATCTGCATCCGATGCTTCTCAGACATTGCTTTGGGGTGTTTTTGGCCCAGTTCCCAGCGTCGCACCACATCATTGTTACTGATGCTTCGAAGATTAACTCCTCGGTGGCGATCGGGCATTTTTTTCCATGGAACAAATCCAGCCGTTCGTTCTCCTTTTCGACTCTTTCCTCAGTGTTCTCGGCTGAAGCGTGGACCCTAATATCAGCGCTTGAATTTTTTTTTTTTTTTTGATTGGAAGTTTAACGACCACCGTGAGCAACTCAATGGGCTATAAGCAGTCGCCCGTCCCTAATTTAGGGTCACTGGTTCCAGGGAAGGGAGAGAGCCAGTGCCGTAAGACAAACACAACATCCATGCCTCACCGGGATTCGAACCCGGACCCCTTCGGACGAATGATCAGAGGCCAACGCCTTAGACCACTGCGCCACCGGGCTTGAATTTGCTCCCGGCTCGTGTGGTGGCCTCTTGCTGCTTACGGATAGTCGTTCTGTTCTACAGGCATTGTTGGCATTAAATCGCAAATCTCAAGAGCCGCCGGTGGCGCAGTGGTCTAAGGCGCTGGCCTCTGATCATTCGTCCGTAAGGGGTCCGGGTTCGAATCCCGGTCAGGCATGGATGTTGTGTTTGTCTTACGGCACTGGCTCTCTCCCTTCCCTGGAACCAGTGACCCTAAATTAGGGACGGGCGACAGCTCATAGCCCATTGAGTTGCTCACGGTGGTCGTTAAACCTCAAATCAAAAAAAAAAAATCTCAAGACATTATCGTTCTTCTGCATGATTCTCTTCAACGCCTCCGTTCTTTCTACGAGGACATTGTGCTCGCTTGGTGCCCGGCTCATGTTGGTCTTCCAGCGAATGAGGCCGCTGACGCTGCCACCCTACGGGGCCATGCCGAGGGCCTGGCCTTGTCCCCCCCCAAGTTTCAGCCTCTGACGCTGCTCGGCACAGTGGTAACATGCTCATCTCCGCTTCTGATTCAGCGTGGCTCTCGTCCGGGTGGGCAGAGCTATATCCGTTCATCAGCTTCCGTCACAGATGGCCTAGCGAACACTGTTATCGAAGTTCCTCAGCAATCATAATTCAAAAATTACGCACGGACACGGCACCTTTAAACAGCTACCTCTTTCTGATCCGAAAACGTTCTTTCCCGATGTGCTTCTGTGGCTCCGGGCCTGAGACTGTTCCTCACTTCCTCCTCTCCTGCCGTGCGTACAGTGCATATCGGAGGGTTTGTTTTGGAGTGACAACCCCTCCTTCCTCAACTTCCGTCTCTGCTCAAATGTATTCTTTGTTGGACTTTCGGGACGCTTCCGTGGCAAAACGTAAAGTTCGGGCCTTGGAGAAATTTATTACTCTCTCAAGACGTTCCTCTGTGAGGACGCTCCATTTCTAACCTTCCTTCTCATGAGCGTGCCCCTTTGATGGACTTTTGTGCTGCTACACTGACTTCACCTGCTGGTCGCAAGGAGGTTATCCTCCGTTATAGCGTCTAGAAGGGAAAGTGTGCCGAGCGCCTAGCGTACGTAATGATTGGCGTGGATACCGAAATTTGTCCCCTTCGTAGATGGCGCTCCGATCGCCTTCCCTTCCTCTTTCTTACTGTGATGGGAGCGGGAAACTAAATTCGTGTTGCTTACAGTGAAAAGAACGGTAATTTAGACGAAAACGTGTTATGTTTTAGGTTTTAGAAGGAATGTGGATTACCTAAATATTGTATATAAGTTATACTTAGCTCATTATGCGGAAGAGAAATAACCATAGTTTTGTGCCAGGTTGCAATACTCAGTACAAAAACAGTAAGCCGTCACTCTTTGGAATACCCAAAAATGATAAAACTTTTACAGCAGTGGCAAAGATTGATTCCCGGTGCAAATAAAAACTTACGACAAATTTAGTGCTGTATGTGAACTGCACTTTGAGAGATTTGTGGTTCGAAATTTTGTGCATAAAATAAATGAGGAGACTGTGTTAATACCCAGAGATCGGCCCATCCTGACACCAGATGCAATTCCAACAATATTTCCAAACCTTCCCCATTATTTGTCAAAACCTCTGGCAAAATACAGGAAAGTTAGGGAAACCGATGATAAGCCTGATGGTAATTTAAATAGCTTGGAATTTACTTCCCAAAGAGTTACACGAAACTGCCTTCTGAATATCACAGCCTTCAGAATTTTGGGGTAAGCAAATTCCTGCAAATAATTCAAAGTGCATAATTTTCCATGTTCATTCATTCAAATGTGAATTGTCAAATTCATTGACAACAGAAAAACTGGTTGTTGTTACCAAAAGTTAACCAGAGGTTACCTGTAAAGTGTATTTACGTGGAATAAAAATTAACTCAGTTTCTAATATTACTTCTAAAGATGAATCAAAATCCATTATTCGAGACACTGATAGGCTAACAGTATGTCATGGCACAGGCTCCATTTCAGAATTTGAAAATAACATGAAGTACCTTGAAAGTGGAGTTATTTTTTAGAATAATTTGTACAGCAAAAATTGTGTAACGAAAGGAACAACAAAGACTTGCCTCAGATGTAAGTATCTGCAGCGCTTACTTTTGCACAAAATAGCTTATCATAGAAGAAAGGCTACATTTAAAAATAAGTATCAAAATACAGTTCGGAAAATCAACAGGCTGAAGAAACTAGTTATTTCGCTCTCTAATTAAACTTAAAAAAAAAAAAAAGGAATTTTACAGAACTTTCCATTAATGAAAAAATAGCAGAATTACCCATTAAGCAGCAGCAAATGGTTATTCATTGTTATAAGGCAGCAAAAAAGAAATCTGCAAGAGGTATGTCATATACCAAAGAATGGTTACTTGAATGCTTACTAATGCACATAAAAAGTCCAAAATTGTACGAGCACATACGGAAACACAAAATCATGATCCTACCTAATAGAACAACTATTAGAAAGTATATTTCAAATTACAACAGCAGTTTTGGATTCAATGCACTGACGTTTGAAACTATTTCAAAGAAAACAAGTGAAATGGAGCCTTTTGCAAGACATGGTGGTATATTAATAGATGAAGTGAAGCTTACAGAAAAACTGCATGCAAAATCATCTGGTGAAATATTAGGGTTTGTTCATATTGAGCCATACACTTCAAAAACTGTTAAGTATACCCCATGTAATCACGGACTGGTAATGGTGTTTCAGCCATTAAATGGAGATTGGACCCAAATAATTGGTGTTTTTGCCACAAGTAACAATATAAGTGGAACTTTGCTTGCAAAATTAATTATTAAAGCTGTTATTCTCACTGAAAATGCAGGTCTGTTTGTTAATTTCATTACGTGTGATGGGGCTTCTTGGACCAGGAATATGTGGAAGACATTTGGTATATCAGCAGATTGTTCTGGAACTAAATACAGCATTATGCATCCTACAGATTGTTCTAGTTTACATTTCATATCAGATTTTCGCCAGTCAAAGCGAGCCTTGCTTCATCGTAGCTCAGCTATTTAGAGTCAGGTCGATGCTTAGCAAATTCCCAGTTATACAGGTAAACACTGGGGAAGAAATATTTCTTCTTATTATACGTGGGAAATATATCTCTATAAGCAATCTGAAATCACATATTTACTGTTACGTAACTGAAATCAAACGATCGTCCATGGAATGGAAACATGTCACCTCCCCAACAAGGAAGACGTGAAAAGTCCAACTGTCTCTGTCTGCGGGAGTGGTCATGATGACTGTGAATCTGTTGTTTACACAGAATTTCTGTCAAAAGAGACAACCATCAAGTGACTCATATTGCCAAACACCATTAAATTTGCGAAATTCAATTAAGGACAGATGCCGGGGTAAGTTGAGCGAAGGTGTCACACTGATGTCCAAGAACATTACACAGCACGGAAAACTAAGGGAATTGCTGCATTAATTCAAGTCGGAGGTGTGGCAGCATCCACCTTACAGCCCCAACTTATCCCCATGCGGCTACCATTTGTTCGGTAAAATGAAACAGGAGCTTAGTGGACAGTGATTCCCAACGGATGAGGCTGTGAAAAGTGCGGTCCTTAACTAGTTGCACCAAACTGGACTTTTCTTGTACAGGTATGGGAAAGTTAATCGCACGTTCTGATAAATGTTTACAGTCCTTAGGCGACTATGTCGAAAAATGAATTAATGATGTAAACCAACATACATCCCCTGAGTATATCTTTGATTTTTTATTCAACAGTGTAACTAACTTTTTGATCCACCCTCATATTATTAAAGCACTTTGCTACAATTCAGAAATTAATTTTTTAGTTTGTTTTAAAAATTAGCATAAATACTACATTTGGATAAAGAATCAACTTACCTATTGACTATGAATTTGTCTTGTATCTTCAAGCGGAACAAAGTAAAAAATACTATTAAAAATAAACAAATGGGTCCATTCTTTTACATAAATGTACCTCAAATGTCTGTTTCAAATAGTTTGAAAGAAGGAAGTCATCACAAGCTAAACAGTATTCAGCTTCAGATTGTTACCCAAACTTCCTTTATGTGATAGCATCTGCAACAAAGTTATAGATACACACAACAAAATAAAAAAAGAATTCTTGCTAACCAATGGCAGAAATTAAGACATCTGTTTCAAATAGTTTGAATCATCACAAGTTACATCAAAATTATCTCAGCTTTAGATCCTCCAGTGTGTGTTACCATCTGAATATTTTATGTATGAGTTATGTCAATTATTTTCTTTACCTAAAATCTATTCTTGTAATGTTCATACCTAACTGTGATCTACTTTTTTATAAAACATATTTGATATCACTTTTTAGATTAGACAACATTTTAACAGTATAAATAAATATTTCCCACACATTTCTAAAGGAATTAAGCAGAATTGGTTAGTAGTTTTTCATAACACTAGGGAATTTATACATTTTACTAACATTCTTTACTAGAAGCCAAATTTGCTCATTATAGTAAAATTAAATTTTTACTTTCAATATACCTACTATAAATGTCAAGCTAAGCACTAGTACACACACACACCAGTGCTGAGACGGGCCGAGCCCGAACCGGGCGCTGGCTGTGTAATACTTACTGGAGTTCGGGCTTGGAGAGAGGGGAAGAATTTTCTTCCTTTTTCTTTTAATGTGATTTTATATAATTTAGCACACGAGACTTTTTTTACACTTTCTAGTTGTGAAAGAGAATTCTTCAGCAACTGGGTCAAATGGGGAGTAGGAATTCTGCAGGGCTATCCATTCCGGGCTTGGATAACAAAATACCATAGGCCATGAATTACAGGATTTCTGCCAAGGATAAGTTTTAAGAAGCATAGATAGTAGATAGCAAGCTGACGGAATTTTGCTCCCTACCTCAAAGGGGCAGCTCCCTGCTAATTCTATTGAGCAACATACGACGTAGTTTGTTGTGCCTCCAGATGTCCCCCCCCCCCCAAAAAAACATTTCGGGAATAAATGAATGGTTAAAGGTAACTATAGAAATAGATAGACATCCCTTCTCCACTCCGCAGTTGAGAAAGACATCAGTTAATTGCATGGGTAGGAAAGAGTGGAAGTCTGGAAGACTTTTTCAATGCTTAACAGGTTAATCATAGTTTTCGGGCTCGGTTTCGAGCTGACATACTTCAGGCTCGGGATCTTGAAATTCAGCCCGAACTCAGCTCTGACACACACACACACACACACAGTAACACTTCAGTTAATTTCTCACAGGTGTTTTTATCAAAAATTTTATGGCAATGAAGTCATAGTGGTAAGTATGAAAAATAAGAGAAATTTCCTGGAATTTTTTGGTACAGTATTGAAACATAAACAAAAATGCTACAATATTACTGCTAACATTTATTAATCTGAAAATAAGTGACATGGAATTCGTACGGGTATGGTGTCGTTGAGGGACTAGCCGGACCCCATGACGCGAAGGAGTACAGCATCATCTTCCACGGAAAGAAAATAGTCCATAGATTTTCAAATGAATTTTGACAGATGAAATCAAACCTGCTAGTAAATGAGGACCTCTGGTCCATTTTGAAGACGGGCAACCACTGCACAAACAGTATTAGTTCCAATTTGAAAAAAAAAAAAAAAGACACCACCAAATATTAAATACAAATCTTCAGTACAGAATGCCACCAACCACTCCGCATCACTGTGTGAATATGTGATGAAGCAGAAAAAAGATTGGAAATATGTTACGAGAAGCTAACTGAAGTACTGCTTCCTGGTATACAAGTTTCAAATAAAATTAAACCAAATATGACGGATCTTTACTTTCCAGTTTCAAAGATAACTTTTCAGAAATGTTATCTTCATTTATTACAGAAGAAAAATACATTTCAATACTTTAACCAACCTGGCTATACACTTTTGCATATAAAATATTTGATAAGTTTGAACTCTTTTCCTATCTCAGGACTTACTCTGTGCACACTATGCACTAAGGAGAGGCACACAAAACTAAGCGTTCAGACTTTCAACTTCTTAATTTTCCTTTCACGTGATTTCAAATAATTTCAGTTGTCATGTTTGGCTTTCACTAAGTTGTTCAAGAGTATTTTCCAGCTGAGGAGAGTTATGTTTTCCTATTTAGTTTTCAAGCTACTCATACACAAACATTCCACGGAAAATGAACAAGGAAATCTAAAATCAGAACTTTGTCTGTTTAAATGTATGCAGCAGATTTTGTATAAGACAATTGGTATGGCAAAAGTTGTAAGTCTCCTTTTGACTTCTATAATTTAACTAGCAGCCACTAACACTGCAACACTGTGGCATGGCAAATTTTGGCAATTCCTGTAAAAAGAATTACACCTTTTAATACAAGTGAAGAACTAGATATGAAATTTTTAATCGAAAGTAGTTCCCTATGTTTTGTACAGTTAGAATAAAGTTGATCATGCAAGTTTTTCAACATAATCTGTCCACACTGTTCAGACAGCTTTAGTAAATTCAATCAGACAAATGCTATATCACAGTTGCATTAAGTTACGAAATTAAAAAATGTACTCTTTAATTCAGAGACACATTACAATGCAACAACAGTTCAAGCATTAATTTCGTAAAGAAAGGGCTAACGATTGTTGGAGATGCAAATGTTATACAAATTACGAAGGCTAATTTCCTGAAAAGTTGCCCTGATTTCTGGTAATATTCAAGCTCTATGTGAATCGGCATTGGCAAAATATATTAATTATTCTATTTGAAATAAGAATTCAACACTACAGAATAACTCACTTCTTTATACTTCACTATTCACGAGACATGAACAGATTTCAACACGTGTGAAACTAAGATCTACTCATTAAACCTATAATTATTACTAAAACTAAATAAAACGTTTACTAAGAATTAACCTTACCTTAGAAATATAATAATACCTACCTTACAAAACTATACGTGTATCCAAATGGCAATAAACGGAACACTCACTCAATACAAACAAATGTGAACCAACAATGAAACGCAATGGCTGTTCAACCGATTGACTTGGCGACAGCACTAAGTTGTGCACGTGACTATTTCGCACCGTAGCCTGTCTTTTTCGTCAGATTCGACTCAGCTTACCACTAGCCGCTACTAAGTGACATACATTTAAATTTTCCAAACAGCACTTCTTTACTTGGCACATACAAGCCATTTGTTAGCCTTTTGGTAGGCATTCTTCGAGGAGGTAGCATATCAATTTAAATCACGCATAATTATACTTTCAATTACATTTGCCGACGCTGCACTCTGCGCCAGACGTAGACATTTCACTGAACCATAAAATGTGTTTCCATAATCACACACTTAAGAAAATCGTACATATCCTAATCCAACCCCTGTTGTTTGGTTCACATTGCACAACAGTACACACAATCTTTGACACAGACGCCGTCTGCAGCGCCGCGATGCGGCGTGGGACATATTTCGAACGCAGATTTTGAGTTCGCACGGCACACTTCCCCTTTTAGACGCTATACCTCCGTGGCTGGTCGTGCATCTGGAAGAGTCTTGGCCAACTAGTTGCTGTGAGGCAAAAAACTTAGTTTATAGGGCTCATCGTCTTATTAACAAAAAAAAAAAAAAAATAAGGTCCATAGATTGTTCTTGTTGCCATCAAGAATGGCAACCAAACAAATTGTTACAATCTCCTTCCTTAAGCTGTAAAAGTCATTGTAACGAATGTAACCACGAGGACTAGTGAAAGAGTTTTTGGTAACTGTAATATACTTAAAATTTTGTAACCTTTTTTTTGTTAATATAACGACTCAAAATGAGCATCTTTATTGGCATACGGTAAGCGACAGATTTTCTAATTGATTTAAATGTTTTGAAGAAAAGTTTCTTTCAGGCACATTTATTCACAGCCGGTTTAAACCCTGCTCGGTTTCTGATGCAATACATCAAATTAGACATACTTTTTACAGATTCTTTTCCGTCGTGCATTTTTCAGCCTTTAATTCAAGTGAGTTGCTGCGTTTGGTATACATCGCATATCTGCTTCAGAACTTAGGAAGTGGAAATACGAAATCAAACAAAAAAAAGCAGGATTTGTATTGTGTTGAATAAGTGTTAAAAATTATATCCCCAATAGTATACTAATTATGAGGTTAGTGAGAAAGTACAGGTGATGTATGGTGCCTTAAATGGTGCAGGAATTGTGTATAATTCATATGCACTTTTTACGTGATATTTTAAAATTTGCATCAGAATCTTCCTATTTAATAATACTAATTTCTATTTGGAGGGTGAAAACTGTTTTTTTTTTTTTTTTTTTTTTAAAATCCTGCGTACGCGTTATAAAATGTGCACTATAGATACGGCTACCACTTAGCAAAGCTTCACTTTGATGCAGGCAGGAATTAGTATTGTATTATAAGAAAGATGTTTTGGTGCTGCAGTGGTCTAAGCGATGGCTTCTGTTCATTCGTCCCAGATGGGCGGCATGGGCCCAGGTTCGAATGCGGATAAGGCATGGAGTGGTTGTGTTCATCTTACTGCTTACTGCGTTGGCTCTTACTCTTTTCTGCAACCAGTGGCCCAAAATTAGGGACAAGCGACTGCTTATAATCCATTGAAATGCTCATGGTGGTCGTTAAACCTCCAATAAAAAAATGTTTTTTGGATGTATTATTTATTTAAGCTTCTTAATATGATTAAAAATTGACAGTGAAAATGTGCTTATTCCACATATTAGAAAATTTTATAAACAAATACCAGAAAAGTTAACTGTGCTGAGCCAAACAGCAAAAGAAAAAGAAAATACATAAAAGGATTTGAAGAAAATGAAGTTTAAGGTTAACTAGAATTATTGGGTGGTGATAAAATTGGTTACTAACACATATTGAAGGTTGGTTTACAGCAGTAGCGTGCGGTCGTTGTATGCAACGTGTGCATTGCATGCCCAAATTAAGCGCAAAAATTTACTCTCGAAAAAGAAAAAAATTACACCAAGAAAAGCTTTGTGCTGCCATCTTTTTTTTGGAAATTTAAACTAAGTATCTGGTTTAGAAAACTTTTATTTGTAACCAAATTCACATATTTGTGTGTAATTTAGCAGGACTGAAACAAAGCGCGATTCAAACCTAACTCCGAATCAACATGCCCCGAACTCGTGCGAGACTGTTCCGTGCTTGTCAAGGACATAACAATTGATGCAATATCTGTTGTTGCATTCTGGGCTTGGGCAGCCAACCAATCAGAAAACTGGAGTCCATTCGGAACTCTGACCTACTGTTTATTCCCACTAGGTTTGGGGCCTTTGTTAACTACCTGTCGAAATGCGAAACCGAGTGTTGCATCGACCAATAGAAAGCTCGTTTTCTTTTGATGATGAGTTTCTGCCATCTAGTGTGTAATCTCGGTTGGAAAATCGTCCAGTTACAATTTTTTTTTTTTTTTTGTTCCTTGCCTTTCTGAAGCACTGAAATTCTTCAAGAGAATTTAAGCAAACTGGAAAATAAGGAAATGGATGTTGCAAAATTAATATCTTTTGATTCCATAAGTCTTATAGAAAAATCCGAATGTGTAAGCAACGAAACAACCTCAAACTTGAGTCGCTTAGCATCGTCGTTAAGTATGCAGTTTTTTTTTTTTTTTTTTTGATTTGAGGTTTAACGACCACCGTGAGCAACTCAATGGCTATATGCAGTCTCCCGTTCCTAATTTAGGGCCACTGGTTCCAGGGAAGGGAGAGAGGCAGTGCCGTAAGACAAACACAACATCCATGCCTCACGTGGATTCGAACCCGGACCCCGTTCGGACGAATGATCAGAGGCCATCGCTTAGACCACTGCGCCACCGGGGCGGCAAGTATGCAGGTTAAACATAAACTAATATTTCAACTCTTCTATTTATGAAACAGACAAGATTTGCAGAGTTTCAAATCTAGCACACTGTTTTGTTGCCTGTGTTTATTATTCTGTAAACCAACCGTTAGAGACGGTTTACTCTTTCCTAAAGAAAAAATAATAATTAAAACTCAAATTGTCAAAATTCAGATTTAAAACAATAATGCTATATTAGTAATCTGTATTTATTGGCGTAAAACAAAGATTGAAGGTTCCAGCGCGCATCAACCTGTGGCTTTTCCAACAAAGGTGGACCCCAAGAAGGTAAAAAGTGTTTTCACCTGGTAGTTTCCAAATAATAATCTTCCCCCCCCCCCCATAACTATTCTACACTGCTGGCCACCCAAAATGCAAAACCAAAAAGGAAGCATCCGATTGGCCTGAAATTCGCAACATGCGTTGCCCGCGAGAGGACATGCAAATGATTAGCATTGCAGGGCGTATGCAAATCATGTGCGCCCGGCACGCCACCGAGAAGCACTATAAGAAGGGTGCACAGAAGGCGGGGTGTAAGTAGTGGAAGTATGTTGTGCTGCCGGACCTGTGCGTGGGAAGCTTCCCGTTGCCTCATCGCAGAATACAGCAGTCATTTCAGCACGTTTCGGAGTTCGACAGAGGACGAATAGTGGTTTATCGCGACTGCGGTTTATCTAACCGAGACATCAGCGCCTGTGTGGGACGACATCCAGCCACAGTGAGGCGAGTATGGATTCGGTGGGAGCAGGAGGGGCGGACGGACCGACATTAGCGATTGCCGCAGCTGCGGCACACCACCGAATGAGAGGACTGGCATGTTGTGCGGCGGGCATCGACGGCTCGCACCGCCACGTCACGAACGTTAGCGCAGGAATTAAGGTGTGTTGCACAACAACCTCAGGGATGCCAACCTCTTACAGCATTCATGTGCAGTCCAAGCCATAAAAATGTGTAGTTTTGAGCTTTCATGTGTATACACAAAAAATATTACGAAAAAGTATTTTAAGATGTAAATTTACTACAGACTAGACAGTTATAAAAATAACCAGATAAAAATCAATATTGAGAACTGTATGTGCGGATTTGAGATTTTGATTTAAACAATTAGCGACTTACGGAACATCGACAATGGAGAAAATTAAAAAGGGTGTTTTACTTACCCCTATTCCTGCTAGAATAAATGACAAGGATCCACACAAATAAGAAATCACAGGTTAGGCATGAACACATGATTTAATATAATATCTCCCAGTTGTACACAAATTATTTATAACAGCAAACTAAATGATTCACCATGCTCGTTTCACAACTTCTAATTGACTGACCCTCTCTTTAGTAGAGAGGGGAAAAAAAAGTCAAAAGTAGAAGTCTGCCATCTATCAATCAGCATGGTCTGAATCAACAAGAATAGTATATGAACATGTTTATTCTGCCTGTTTCAGTTGCTGAACAGTTGCATGCTTTGCATTTTGAATTTCTTCTTTTAAAAATTTCCTACCATAACATGGCTCACTGTTATTTAGCATATTGATTTTTTCGACCAATAGTGCATTTAATGTTTGTATGCTTAAACGTGGTCGAAACTCAGTCATATTGTTTTTTACAATGCTGAAAACTCTTTCAGCCCCAGCATTACTGTGCGGCACAACTAAAATCGCTAGCATTATTTTTGGAAGAAAAAGTACTTCGCTGCCCCATTTCCATCTTTCAATTCTGAAATTTTTGCCCAAGCTATATCCACATTTGAAGATGGAAAATCACTGTCAAATTGATCTGCTTGATACCTGGAAAATTCCATTTCCAGACTGTCCCAAGTCATCATTAGCTACAATTCCAGTGAAAGTATCTACAAAATACTTGACTGAAGAGAGAAAGAGACTCGTTTCCTTAAATTTGGATCAGCTACTTCAGCATGTTTCAAAAATTCACCACACAAGGGGAACTTTTTGATAGTATATGTACATGCAGCTTCATAAAACTTCCTTACACAACAATAAAAGTTCTTTGCTTCTGTTTCACTAATTTTATTTTCAATTAGATATGCTCTGGTTTTAGCACCAATAACTAAATCTTCGTTTGCTTTTTGATAGCTCAGTTTCAGAAATTTTAGTTTACCTAAGTCCATCGAAAAGTCTGGTATGGCAGAAGGTTTGATAAATCTTACCAATAAATCAGTAAGGAAAGAATAAAGGTTTCTTCTAACAAGATGGATCATTGGTGCTTCACTTTGTAGTTTAACATTTAATGATGTAAATACAGGTAATGTTGCTTGCAGAAATAACAGATACAACTTTGTATCTGGGGACAGAAGCATCTTTTTCACATTTCTAACTCGGTCATTGTCTTTCAAATCGTCCGACTTTGAGCAAAAAAACTATTATAGCATCCCATTGAGATAACATTCTATTTACAGCATCTAACAATGACAGCCACCTTGTTGAGACATATTTTAAGAATTTATACGATTTAAGCCCACACATTTCTTGACAGTCCAACAGCCTTTTCTTTCTCTTTGAACTTTTTTCAATGTAAAAATAAATGTCCAACAGCAGTGATTCAACTTCACAAGCTCTTTTGCTGATTTTTTAGCACATATTTGAAGCAAATGGCAGATGCAACTTTGGACATAAATGTTAGAGTTTACTTTTTTATATGTGCAGCTACACCATTCAAATGCCCTAACATGGTGCTTGCATTGTCACAACCAAAAGAAATACAATTTTTCCATGGAATTTTTTTCTTCTCCATTTCTTTATCCAGAATACAAATAATACCATAACCAGTATTATCACTGCATTCCAAGAGAGACAATATTGCAGAAACTATTTTTTGCTTATTTACATCAAAATATCTTACTACAGCAGGATATAATTTAGTAGAATTCTGATCACTGCTGCCATCAGTTGCCATTGAAAATGGTGAACTCCTTAATGATAACATATCTGAAACAGTTTTTTCAGCCATACATTTTAACACATGTAGTTTTTGTACGAGCACATGAATAAGCTTTTGCGATTTCAGAGTCTGTAAACATATTTTTGAATAACGGCCCCGCATGATCCGCTGCACTCAGTGGCAAATTGTGCTCAACCAGAAATGCAGTAAAAAGCATTTCTGCATTTGTTGTCCTTAGTTCCAAGTCAGTTTTCACCAAGAAAGTAGACAAAGGTTTTGTCTGAGGTATAAGTTTACTCATCGATTGATGATTCTTTGATGCAATATGACGGGTACAATCATAGAAACCACCATGTTTAACAGAAAAATTGCTGTTACACGCAGTGCAAAATGCATCATTCGATGACACATCTGATGCACGCAAACATGGCCATTTTTCTGAATACGATGACTTAAATTTCTGATCTGCAATCTTTACCTTTTTTCTTGCTTGTTCAGCCATTATTAAAACGTGTAATCGCTAAATGTGTTCACAAGTCGCGAAAGCACATGGAAAGCAAGCAGACGCACTTGGTCATAAAGAAAGAAAAGCTCTATAAAATCCAATCCGAAGCTGTACTATTATGCGAACGACACGGCGGCGCTCCCACGTTGTCCGATTAGAAAATCATGAAACGTGTGTGCATGCAAGATCAACTGATATGCTAAAATAAACCACGTGCTTACACTTCGGTGAAAACGCTTTGAATAATACTCCTTAGTACAGAGCGTGCGCACTCGCATTCCTACGTGACGCTGCTACCCATCACAGGAGGGTGAAACCAGTTCCAGTCGATTATTGTGTGTGTGTGTGTGTGTGTGTGTGTGTGTGTGTGTGTAGTAGCAAAGAGAAACTGAGACACAGGCGATTGAGTAGGACTGTGATGTAGCCGAGGATCAGCGCATAACCTCCAGTCTTTAATGCGCAGTTACCAGCCTCGGCGGCGAAGCAGCACCTATCGGCAGTTGCTTCGTTGTAGCAGACGACGCAGGCCAGATACCGAAGTATAGCTGGTAAAACATTGAATAATAAAGATCTTGCATTGTGCTTTTTGAATATTCTTATATGCAACCTGTTATTGAGTTGTCTGAATATGCTAAAGCACTTGGGTCCATGATAAACGCTAAGGGGGTCAGCGAATAACACAAAAGTTATGCTAAATAAAGTTAGCGGGGGAAAAATGCGGCGTCATAGCAACAAAACCGTAGTATTAGGCATATGATGCGTAGTAAAGCTAAAGAAATGCGTAGTTTCTACGCCAAATGCGTAGAAGTTGGCATCCCTGCAACCTGTGTCAGCACATACCGTTCGACGTTGTCTGCAGGAGCGGGGACTTGTCGCACGACGGCCATTGCTCCGATTACCATTGACGTTACACCACCGGCGAGTGCGGCGGCAGTGGGCCGTTGTACGCCACACCTGGACTACGGAATGGCACGACATTGTCTTCTCCGACGAATCCCACTTCTGCCTGCAACACGACGGGGCGGCACTGCGGCGAGAGACTGTATGACGCCTGCATTATGCATCGCCATACCGGTCCGTCGCCTGGCATTATGGTTTGGGGCGCAATTGGATATGACACCCGCACCCCTCTGGTACGCATCGCCGGTAAAGTCAACAGCCACCGCTACATCTCCGACGCTTTGGAGCCTGTAGTCCTCCCTTACCTGCAGGACCAGCCAGCGGCTACGTTTCAATAGGACAATGCGTGCCCACACGTGGCACGCATCGTGCAACAATTCTTCAAAAAGCTTGTTGCACGTGCGTGCCACGGAAAGCTTGTGGGTCAAAAAATATGAAATACAAAAAGCATTGGATTTTCTGAAGTGAGCCTGAATTCACTCTAATATATATTCCACTCGTTTTGATTTCGTTAGGTAAAAAAGTGAATTAAGAGATTTTTGACTCTTCTTCCTGGATTAAGCAGTAAAACAAATCTGCAAATTGTTCAAAGCTTCTTATGAACTTGGTTTGGATAATTGCTTGAGGGAAGTAATGTGTTGTGCCATTACATTGCATGAATAAAGAACCATTTATGCAATACACACAAAGACAAGACGTATCTAAAAAAAATTAATAAGAGTTCAAAAGTTCTACTGAAGATTTTGATGTTGAATTCTATATTTTAAGACAAAGTAAAGGAAGAGTAAAATAAAAATATGCCTTTTTTTTTAATTTTTTAATTTTTGCATTCATCGCACGCCTCTGGTTTACAGCAGTGGCGGCTCATGGTTGGAAAAATAGGTGAAGAGCAATATGAAAATATATCTACTGTCTTCAATGAAAATCACGTATGAGGACTGACCTATTTTATGTATATTAGATCAGTTCTTCTTTCTTTTAAAGCTGCAAATTTGTCGTTTATGTCGTCATAGAATGGTTGTTTCTTCGTGAGCATCAATAAAATATCTTTCTGAATAGAAATATTTGCCAAAAAAGCAAGTCTGTGTTGAGAAATAGTGTTTCTTGAGTAAGTTTGTATTATTTTAAGGCAAGAAAACTTCTTTCCACTGACACACTTGTAGATGGAATGGTTAAAATGAGGGCTACCAATTTATAAGCTTCTGTAAAAATGTCAGCTAACCTTCCGAAAGTGGCCCGCTCCGATAGATGGCAACACGGTAGCAAGCTACTTATGTCACTTTGTTCTCCGTCTATGCTGCTGTGTTACGTAAGTTTTTTTTTTCGATCTCTACTACTCCTGTGATATGTGAATCTGCAGAAAGTTCTTTAATGAAGTTGGGAAGGATAAGGATACCTTAATTTCATGGTGTGAAGAACAGGATTTGTTTCCCATCTCCAAAATATGTTCTGAGGGCCATCTCGTGGCTCTACGTGTCGATGCGTCTCATCGTTCAGGACAATTCAGGTGTCGGAAGAAGCATGCTTTAGGGAATGAAGAGTACTCTTCCCGTACACTTGGTACATGTTTTTTTTGTGCCCACATTCCTATGGATATAGTGATGATTCTGACTTATTGTTTCGCCAAAGGAATGTCTTACAATGAGGCGATTAAACATCCATATGATTCACTTCCTTTGCCAATTTAACAACGTAACGCTACGCTTCACGATGTAACGATAATGTGTCGCCATCTGGTCATTCGACTGATGTTCAGGTCATCGCTGTCGCGGAATTCGGTGGCGATATCCACAGCAGTCAAGGTGGGATCAGCACGAGATCGACGTAGAATGCCCTTATCCTGACGCAACGTAGTGGAACGAGGCTTACCACATCGCGGACTGTTCTTGACAATCCCAGTCTTCTTATAACATTGCAGGATAGCTGAAATGGACTGGTGTCGGATCTTCAGGGCCCTCGCAATGTCGGTGAAGCGCATTCCGGATTCCATCATGTTCACGGCCACCTGGCGAGCTCCAACAGGGGTTTCTGCCTTTTTACCCATTTCTGAAAACCTAAGATTGACTTATTATTTCACTACACATCACAAAACCCACAAAAATCACAAGAAAAACATTTAATACATGCAGCAAACAAATGGGTAATAATTGGCGACTCTTGAATATGTCCCATTTGGAACAACAAATTCGTTCTGAGTGAAATACAAACTGCACGACATTGTAATCCACGAATCAACACATATCATATCCCAAAATGACCCGATTTGGTCCAGCAGAAAAACAAATTCTGGTTGAAAAAGTGTTTCGCCAAATACTTTTGTTCGCTACTGTATAACAGGTAGAGACTCGAATTTTTATTTTAAAGCTATTGAATTGGCCTTTCTTCAAATTCACAGAAAATGGTCATACAAATATTGCCAGGTGGCAAAAAAATTATATTTATTACAAAAAAAATTTATTTTCCACAAATTTAGGATTTTTTTTTAAGAAAAAGACTTATCAGGTGGGTGAGTGTGCCAACCTGCACCCCTACTAGGGTTGTCTTAGCAGTAATTTTATTTTTATCCTGTAATGCTTGTAACTCAAAATTAATTTTTAAAATATACAAAAATTTCAAAAAATCAACATTTTTGAATTGCAATATCTCAAAAACCCCATTTTAAAAAAATCTGAATTTTTTTCCAAATAATGTCTACTGGTAGGTAGTTTACTGGGGAGTCAGGTTACCGGATCTTTGCCTTGAAATTTTCTTACATATTTTTATAAATGACACTTTTTTCAATTTCTTTTTTCCGATTTTTGAAAAATCACACTTTTTTTTCAAATTTTTAAAGTCAGTGAAAAAATGAGAATTGTAAACATTATTTAGTAAATTTTTAGTAGCAGGAGAACACAATTCCCCGCAGGGCTCGTACTAAGCATTTACCAAGTCGCGAAATGTGACTAAACCCGAAAATGGCAAGAAAAAATTAGTAACAGTGAAAATGGTGATGATGATTTTATGAAACTTGGACAATTTTCGACTCGTGGGTAAACTGCAATTTGCGATAGTTTTTGGGCTAAACTGCAGCTGATATGATTTCAAAGTTTGATTTTCCAAAGCTGTGGCACTGAAAAGGGTACTGCCCGGTGCAATTTTTATGGAATACTGTGAAATAAAAATAAGAGGTACTGAAGGTGGGGGATATCAAGAGGGAAGAAACTCTTCTGTAATTTATAATGAGCGGATCCAGAGAAATGGGATAGCACAGGTTAAACAGTCTGCAGCACATAGTCCAGTGTTGGTGTTGCACTTTGATTTTGCTCAAAACTGATCTGTAATTCTACCTGATGAAGTGCAAAGTTCCTACTGGCAAACAATGTCCAGATCTCACTCTTTACATGCATTGCATACTTTCCAAATGAGACTAAGTCTTTTGTGGTAGCATGCAATGATATAAGTCATGACACAGCACATGTTCTTTGTGCCATTCTGCTAATAAAAAGTGAAATTGCTAAGATTTGTCCTTTGGAAGAATTTAAAACAATTGTTTATATCTCAGATGGAGCAGCCGGGCACTTCAAAAACAAATATCAGTTCTATGAACTGATATTTGTTTTTGATGACCCAAATATAACAAGGAAGTGGATCTTCTCAGCCACAGGCCAATGCAAGAGTGCATGTGATGTTGTGGGTGGCCTGTACAAACATTTTCCTACTAAATTCAACTTACAGAAAGAAGCTTCACAAGGTATAAGTGATGCACCTTCATTTGCTGAAACTGTCTTCCCCCTTGATCCGAAAGACTAAACTTCTACTCCTCACAACTTGTAAAGTTCAATCCTATCGAACCAGCATAGTAGAAGAGTGGGATACAGTAAAATCTGTTGTTGAAATACAGTCACAGCATTCCTGGTTAGTACAAGGAAATAAACCATCAATGGCCAGAACAGTCCGGCACCCACATAAAGCAGTGCAATTTTCAAGCCAACAATAAAAGAACCCATTTTCTGTGAATGATTTCCAAATAGGAGAATTTATAGGATGCATTTATTACAATAACTGGTGGATGGATGGGACAAATTACAAACATATCTAAAGAATTCAAGGACATACCAGTATTTTTCATGCACCCTTATGGGACCAGCCAGAGGTTTTTGGTGGCTAGAAGAATGTGGCAAGAAAACAGGTCTAGTGTCCAGTGCCCTTAAAAAATGTACTTCTAAAGGTGAATGCCCCAACTCCTGTTGGACGTTCTGCTCGATTTCATACCTTTGATAAGAAGGAAATCAATAAAATCCAGCAGCTTTTCTGAGTTTGAATAATTTGTAGTTATGGTAAGCTCATAATTTTGTTTTTTCAAGGCCTTTTTTCTTATGTAAATGTAAATTAATAGAAATTAAATCTTAACTGCAACTGAGATAATGTATTGTATGTGTACAGACTATGGATTTAAAAAAATAAACATGTACATAGGTGACAATTATTAAAAATCATAAAAATGACTAAAATATAGATTGACACGGCAATTTGGAATATATACCCAAGTAAACTTTTCAGAAATATCTTTCAAAGCTTTTTTTTTTTTTTTTTTTTAATAATAACCCAACCGTGAGGTTCGAACAGAAGAGAAGTGCATTTTCAAAAATTTGCAGGAAAATTTCAAGGCAAAAAACCAGTAACCTGATTCCCCCAGTTAACTACCTACCATTAGGACATTATTTGGACAAAATTTCAGAATTTTTAAAAATGGGGTTTTTGAGATATTGCAATTCAAATGTTGATTTTGTGAAATTTTGTATATTTAAAAAATTAATTTTGAGTTGCATGCATCACAGGATAAAAATAAAATTACTGCTAAGACAACCCTAGTAGGGGTGCAGGTTGGCACACTTACCCACTTGATAAGTCTTTTCTTAAAAAAAAAATCCTAAATTTGTAGAAAATTAAATTTTTTTTTAATAAATATACTTTTTTTTTGCCATCTAGCAGTATTCCTTTGATCAATTTCTGTGAACATAAAGAAAGGCCAAATCTATAGCTACAAAAAAAAAATAAAGTCTACCTGTTATAGTACAGGAGCAGTGTACATTTAAAATTTTGGTTTCACATTATTTTCGTAACAAGTGTATTTTTTGCCTATTTTCAAAATGCTGTAGCTCAATCAAAAATTTTTTTGTGAAAAATTCTTTTGCAGTACTTTATAAAACCTCTATTAGGAGTAGCTACCATAATTTTTTCAAAAAAATTGCAGGTGGTCAACTGACAACCTGTGCCTGAATTGAGATGGAAAGGGTCTATATAGATATACAATCTTTTTGTGGTCTTCTACCTCACTATTATGTTAATTTTTTCTGTTACCTCATTTTCGGTACTTTCCGAATAACACTACCTCTCCTGACAATTACCTAACCGACTTTTTAAAACGCTGCATCATTAATTTTTTTTCAATATTCTTTACTGGTGTCTGCAGTACCTAAATTTATAACTTTTTAATAGATAATCTATGATTATACAACAGAAATTACGGTATTTACTGCAAATTACGAACTCTCAAGTATGAAGAAAATTAGGTGCCACAGCCCGAAAACCCATGCGCCTGGGATTTGTTGAGCCCTGTTTATGGTAAATACCTTGCATGAGCCTACTAAATTTATGCAGGTTGGACTATGCTAACCTCTTCCATGCAGAGGAGGGATGCTTACTCATATGATGTGTCATTGGATTACCTATAATAACGTCTACATGAATAGAAAAACAAGTTAAATCTTATTTGCACACTCGAAAATGAATAGAAAACAACTATCATTACAAGAAAAGTTTGCCGCCCCGGTGGCGCAGTGGTCTAAGGCGTTGGCCTCTGATCATTCGTCCGTAAGGGGTCTGGGTTCGAATCCCGGTCAGGCATGGATGTTGTTTGTCTTATGGCACTGGCTCTCTCCCTTCCCTAAATTAGGGACGGGCGACTGCTTATAGCCCATTGAGTTGCTCACGGTGGTCGTTAAACCTCCAATCAAAAAAAAAAAAAAAAAGTTCTGATGCAAATCAAGTGCATCCAAATTATGCAGAAATGCCACTTAGAGCAGAAGATTATAGGTTGCACATAAATTTATGAGTCTATTGGATCAAAGCCGCTCTTAGCAGCTGTGGGGCCGGGTGTGAACCTAGCCGCAGGTCCCTTGCTTTACACTAGACATAAAACATACACTAGCCTTAAAACATAGTTTATTACAGTTTAATGAAAAACATCAAGATGTCTGAAAATTATCCAGTAATGAAAAACAGCATTTCAAATTTTTTGAACACTACTGATATTTTGTAAATGTCTTAAACGATGTAGATCAAACAAGTACACCAGCATACATTCTTCTCTCACAATGGCTCCATCTCTACCTATTATGGGACAGTACTTACATTATTGAACTCACCTTATAAGAATTGGATTTTTCTTGCTTTTGTCCCAGCAAAATCAGCTATTAAATTATTTTTCTTGCTTTATCCTGTTTAATTGACAAAGTTGCCAAATACATCAATCTTTCTTGAGACATGACAGATCTTAAATAAGATTTAATCAGCTTCAAGCGTGAAACGCTTCTTTCTACGCTTGCCACTGTTACTCAGCTAGTAAGTAATATCCTGTAGGCGACGAAGGCATTAGGGAAATGATTCTGAATTTTATTCATGCATCTTAAAGTACCGGCTTCAGTTTTGACATCACACGGAAGTAACTCACATAGCACATCTTTTTCAATAACTATCAGTGCACGTTGAAAGATATGATTTCAATACTAATGTTCAGCTAGACATATTGTAGTTTGCTGCTGATATTTAGGTAAATATGAATTCAGCAATCAATATTTAAAAAGAGTAATTAAACGAGACAAAGTTTAAAAAATCAAATCAGAATAATTGAAAATAAGAAATTATCTCCCTCGCTCTCATTTTCTTTCTTAGAGTGTGAGCGCTGGGCTCTGTGCGACCGCACCTGTCGCACCCCCTAAGGGCGGCTCTGGATCGAATGCATATAAATTTTGGCGGAATAAAGGAATGGATCAGATTTGGGCTAAAAATGTCTTAATTACCGGATCACTTAGGGCTACAAGAGGGATATAACAAAGGACATGCTCGAAATATGAATACAACAATGGATCGCATCTAATGATGTTAAAATTGAGCACGGGAAGAGGTGAACATAGGAATTCATAAGTCTAAAACACATCTGGTAAATCTGATGTTCATGTTTAATAAATGAAATTAAGGAACAATAATATTAAAAAATGATTGTTTATCTGGCCATATATTTCCTTTAAAAACAAATATGCATGAAGGACAGAATAAAGAAAGTATGCAAATACTTCAAAACTCAAATAATAAAACCATGTAATTACTGCATAACAGGTAAAAAATTAAAATAACAAAATAAATGCAAAATTCACATTTTGTTTACATCAATTGCAGTTCTCTCCTCATCTGTTGAAAAAGTGCCAATGCCTGGAAATTTTGTGGTTTTGTCTACCAGGAGGCTCTTTGTTTATCCTTTAATGTCAAAATCACCTTTCTAAAACTTCTTTACATTACTTCGATCAAATGTTTGGTCCCCATCATCAATTTTATATTAGGTGGAGACACCACTCCTAACCACACAGCACTGACCACCATAAGTCACCGTTCGTGCTATAAGTGACGCCACATCCAGGCAAAACGCAGCAGCAGACAAGAAGCTGCTTTGAAACCAATGGAACAAAAGCTTCTAGGCGTACAGATGGATAAAATGAGGAATTGAATAATCTTTATCAATTATACACAAGCTTACTGTTTTATGAACTGTATAATTTAGTTCTTTTTTTGCCTGTATGTGACATCACACCAATGATTAGCTGTGACCTATGGCAGCAGAGTTGGTGGTATAAAAATAAATACATCGCTCTTTCCACGTTCCAGAAACACATAGCAATTGAAAAACTGTTTTCAGCTCCACGGTGGCAACTGAAAACAATTTTTCGGTTGCTATGTGTATCTGGAACGTGGAAAGAGCGATGCATTTATTTATTTACTGACGCCACGTATTTGGAGCATCTAATATAAGCTCGATGGTCTCCATAGACTGCCGGGAGTTTTCAATGGATTGATGTGACTGACTGATCACCTGATTTGAACATGAATTCAATCACAGACCATTGCAGTCAATTTGTCCATACAGTTCAGCGTTCTAATTACCCAGTGGTCCGCTGTCCATTGGCCGGTAAAAATTCTATTGGGCCAGTGTAATTTTTTTTAACCCTGTTCATTTCAGAATTATCAAGTTTATAAAGAACTGAACCAAATTTCAAAATATCTAGGTTCGGCTATGACAGTTTTGCATTTTTTTGAAATTCAGATATTTACTACTCAAAAACTGAATATCAGAATTTCAAACCATACTTTAGTTTTATGAAAATTTTGGAGTGTAGGAAGCCGTGGTCTGAATCAAAATATTTGATTTAGACAACACCATTTGTTTGCCTAAATAGTGACCTCAGAATATGGGTCTTTTAAAAATGCCTTTCAACTGGAGGTTGAAGAACCGTTTATGCTCTGGCTTTTCCCATTTGTCTTTCTGTCCACATGGTGTGACCTCCTGCCTTTCACACTGAAGCAAGGCATTTCAGACAGGTGGCTTTTGGTATGTTGCAAAGTGCTTCATAATCAGTACACTGTGTAGTTTTCCCCTTATTTTCTTCCTTGCAACCTTATGTGCTGTGCATGCGCATGTATATATGCATGTATTGAATTTCATGACTTCTGTTGCTCTTAATTTGTGAAATACAGCTCTGATGAAATGACAAGTTATGTTTTGCACGTACTGTAAATGTGAAAGATTTTCCTTCACGGACCAGTGGGCATTTTGATGAACCAGTGATTTGCAAATGTGAGTGGTCTGCTGGGCCTGTAGAAGATTTATTTCTAATTCTAACACTACATTTCTTCCTCCTGCTTACAAATAAAGAAAAAAATATTCATTTTGGTATGAGAAGTACAAGTATTCACATCAGAAATTCTCTCTCTCTTAAACATGTGTGTGATTAATAGTGCCTTAATATTGACTGTCCCTGGTAGAATAAAAAAAAAACATTTTTTTTCATTGGTAAGTGGCTTTTTAAAGTTAAAATCCTTCATCCTCATTATTAACACTTTAACTGGCTGGAACAAATTAACTTGGGGTTTAACCAAATTGGCTGAACTCAACTCCATCGAATATATTTGCTGTGTAAGAAGTAGGTCAAATGCTACTGGAATGAATTCATTCAGAGTATATTTAGTGGTCCCAAAGCTGCTCGTACGAATTACCTTCAAGACTAGAGGCTTGAAAAGTTGCTTTCGCCCTTAGATTTGTTATTCAGACTGGTAATTCAGGCGTATGATTGACACCAATCCCTTCTGACAAATTAACTGATAACGGGCTATGGCAATGGAGATGAATTTATGGAAGGAGAGAGAAGACATTTGAGTAAATTTTTTACCCAGTTGCATGATGTTTGTTCTATCATGTTTTAGGCCATGGAACAGGGAATATAGGCAGTGGCGTACCGGAAAAACTCGAGGCCCTTTTGCAAAAATCCATTAGCCCTCAATTACTCAAAATTTTAACTTCCATATTATTAACTAGGATTTATGGGGTGTTTTAATAAATCAAATTCTTTTGAACCTACGAGTATTTTTTGTAAAATCAAAATTACTTCACTTTATTGCGTGTAACACCAATGTGTACGTTATTAAAATGATTGCCCTGATTACCGATACAAATTACTACAAAATACTTACGTTATAGTTAATCATATGCAAAATTTATTATTTCAAACAACTAAGGCCTGCTTTTTGAAATGCCTCACGATTGCATACACAATACATGTGACTGCTGTGTGATGTGTGTGTAATGACTTCTGATTTATACGAAATGACACAACATAAGTAAACAAATAACTAAGTAATGATTAAGAACTGTAGCACGAAGAACGTAAAACTACTTTTAAATTAATTTACTGTGGAATATAAAAAAAACACCCAACATAATACCACAATGTTTTGCACATGGTAAAAAAAAAAAAAAAAAAATCTTTTGACTGCTTAGTGTTATGAAAAAAAAAAAAAAAATGGCACAAATATCTGATTTTTCGCTCCCGCACAGAACACCTAACCAGTTTAATGCAAAGTTTCTGCAAAAAATTTTGTAAATCTTTTTGCTCACTAGAGGCCACTTTCAACCATTAGCCCCCCGCGGATGGCTTATCACCTATGACATGTTTATTTTTGCTGCTGCTGAGATGAGGGGAACTTATTTTACCATAGCTTTCATAAACACCGTCGTTATGTGCAGCCCTTGCGAAACTGTTGAAATTTCTACTAGCCAATGTGGCTAGTGGAATAAAATTTTTTCTAGCCAAATGGCAAAATCTACTGGCCATACGGAATTAAAAAAAATAATCATTCAGTAACTTCTCTACTTATGTTTTTATGAAATTAAATGGGTGCATGTTTTTTTTTCTTTTTAATGAGAGACACCTCCTCTATTAACTTCATAAAAACAGATGCAGAGCAGTTACTGCATGGGATCATTAGATTGACTGCAAATATTGCATATGCTTTTGTTCCAAAATGATTGATTTTTTGATAATTTATTTTTAGTGCTGTAATATCATTACTCTTACTATCTTAATTTACACAATTTATTTTTGAGAGACCATTTAATTTAGATGTCTGATTTCTTTTAATAATATTTGAAACAAAGGGACAAAAGTTAGGATATATATAAAGTGCCACTAATAATGTTGATACAGTTTACCACTGATACGTGCTGTGTCTGATCTTCCCATCAGAATTGAATAGCATTTTGAGGATCAAAATTTTCAACTGAAGTGCCATTGCATCTAATCATCATTAAGTCATTGAAAGTGTCACTATTCAAACATGCCCAATTTCTGGTTTTTATAAGGTTCATTGCTGATGCTCCACGTCAATGAGCTCGAGCGCTGCGCCGCAGCAATTTTCTTTCGCTCCCGATACTTTCTCCTCCGTTCTGCCGCGGGCATTACGGTGCTTATCGAAAGCTGACGGGGTTGCTCTTCTGCGCAGACTACGTTCGATGTATTTCTGCTTGGCTTTTCGATGAGTACATGCAGACATTGTGAAATTAAAATTTTTTTTAACTGCAATCTAAAGTTCTACAACCAGCACTGTATTTGATTTCACTTCTAGTGTTTTAAATCGACAGATCTCGACGTTAGCTTTCGTTTGAGACCAATTTCGACGTCGTAGCGCTTTGCAGTGCCGAGATATACTGATTAGAAGTTTGCGCTGCTTAGAGCACCCCCACCCCGCCCCCCGCTTATCAACTCAAGGTCACTAACAAGTCTTTGTTCCCTTAGCTATCGAATGACACTAGGTTGGTTTGGTTCACGTTGATATTATAGAAATTATTAGACCAAACTCAATGCCCATTTTTCCGTAACGCTCAACTTTCCATACTGGCCACCTAATAGTCTGATTTTAAAGACATATTCACGTAAAAAAAAACCCCTGCCACATACTTCCTATTGTTCCTACGCTGTGGTGAATTTCCGATATCCAACGCGTGGAACTCTTGGCCTCTTAATAACATCGTCAGCGCACGGAGACCCGATAAGAAACCTGTTTAAACATCGTGTCTGCGTCGTGGAGGTACCCTACGACGTTCACGATTACTCGCCTGGCAGGCGAATTTCCGATGAGCAATCCCCCGATGTAGCGTCTGAAACCAGACACCGCGAGAAACTGCATCGGAGATGCACGCGTGCATGAGGATCAGCCGATATTCCTGTGTCTTGGACTGGGAATACCGGTTTGAACAACAGTGCTTGGTGGCGCGTGATGGTGATTACATCGCGAGCATTTGCTTCACGGTGATGATGAATCGTAGTTTCGTTAGTCGAAACGCCGTAACATCGATGTTAAATTCACACCAGTTTTTCGCGATGTATCGATACAGTGTCGAGTCTTAGTGGAAGGAAAAGTTGGACAAAATAGTTGCTCACTTGTGGGGAAAATCTACTCGCCATCATTGGCTACTATACTTAAAAATTTACTAGCCACTACGAAATATCTGGTCGCCATTTGGCGACTGGCGACAGACATTTGCAAGGCCTGGTTATGTGAACATTTCTGTTTGGAGGGAGCAAAAGTTTTTGGGCACCGCTTTGTTCAAGGCACAATACATTGGCCTCTTAAAGGGTTAATACACCCATTTTAAGTAGTGGATTTACCCATATACGTCACAGCCGTGGCCCATACAAGTGGCTTGGCAAACATCATACACCAGCATGAATGGTAGAATGGGCCGTATGGCAGAGCTCAGTGACTTTCAACGTGGCGTTAATACCTGTAGTTTTGGCACTGGTGCTTTTGCATCATTTTCACATAAAAGCATATGTGATCCATTATTACAATCAACTTTCAGCCATGTATAATTCTATTCTACTCTTCAACTAAAATCTTCATTTAAGATGGGGCTTTTTTTGTTCATCGAATGCATTGGAACAGCGTTCTGGCACATTTTTTAATTCAAAAATTTTGCATGTCAGTGAGAAACAAAATTCCTTGAGGAAATAGTTCTTCACATATACATGGAAGGCAATACAGATATCATTGGTGGCACAAATGTGCCATATTTGCACTGTTTCCATGTAGCGACCTCTTCAGAAAACTTGTAAATTACATCGCAGTAGAGCGGGATTCAAACTTTCCCCGATTTCCATTCGAGCATGCAATCCATTACATGGCCGAAAAGTCCTGACATGCTGAAACGGAAAAATTGGGAGATGCAAGTTTGGTTCTCCTTCCACTGCGATGTAATTTTCAAGTTTTCTGAAGAGGTAGTTTCATGGAAATAGTAAAAATATGGCACATTTGTGCCAACATCAAAATGGTTGCTTTTGAATAATTAATTGTAAAATTCCATAATAAAAACGTAACATGTGAGGGAGAAAGTTGGTTTCGTTAGATTTTTTCCAAGTTGTACACAGTATTTTTTTTTCTTGCACATAATGCTGTACGTGATACACTCTACAGGGGGTAGACAACAAAACTGAAACACATGGGTTTAGGACACAACAATTTATTCGTATAGTGTAGAACTTCCCTTGGATGCCAATACAGCTGTAATTTGTCATGGGAAGGACCAATACAAGTCCTGTACAGTGGCCAGAGGGATTTGAAGCCATTCCTCTTGCAGAAAAGTGGCTAGTTCACGACGTGATGCTGCTGTAGGAAGACAAATAAAGGTAACTTGATCACGCTAGTTACGTTAACTGAAAACTTTTACAAAAAGTTCGTAAGTTGGAAGCTTTCGACCTTATCATATGTCTTCATCACGCCAATGGAGGACTAAGATTGTTGCCAGATTCTACATTTGAATTTTTCCTATTTTTGTTGCCAAAACTTAGAATTGATCTCCAGATCAACGGAATGTAGAGAGGAGATTCGGAGTTGCAAGTCATTGAGTTGAAAATAATTTCTATGCTTTCACGGTAACGGAGGGCAAAACGATTGTCAAAAGAAGCAATTCGTTTTGCTTCGTTCCAGTGGGGAACTGCAGATGTGTCTTCCATTGTCAAAATAGACAAGGCAATATTAGGATTGGCTTTCGAAACATCTTTTCTATGTTCTAAAATTCTATGGTTAATGCTCCTGTATGTGCCAACTCTCTCTTCAAGAAGAACTCTCCAAAATTTCTACAATAGCCCTCTCCCATGGTTTCCCTGCTGTTACAGTCAACTCCCTCATAAAGAAATATGAAAACCATTCGAAAATCGAATGCCTCCTTCCTCACAAGAAAGAAGACCTGAAATTCTGTGGTTCTGTTCCTTACCATCCTTCCTATGCTTATAAGTTAGATTCTTTTTAGAAGTTTTGGTTACCATCTTGCTATTAAATCTACCCCAAACATCTTGAAACTTCTACAAAGGGATAGGAACAAAGTTGAAAGCCTGAACCTCCCAGGAGTTTACTGCATTCCTATCTCTTCTTCTACTGGGGATAACTTATACATTGGAAGCACATACAGGAGCATTAACCATAGAATTTTAGAACATAGAAAAGATGTTTCGAAAGCCAATCCTAATACTGCCTTGTCTATTTTGACAATGGAAGACACATCTGCAGTTCCCCACTGGAACGAAGCAAAACGAATTGCTTCTTTTGACAATCGTTTTGCCCTCCGTTACCGTGAAAGCATAGAAATTATTTTCAACTCAATGACTTGCAACTCCGAATCTCCTCTCTACATTCTGTTGATCTGGAGATCAATTCTAAGTTTTGGCAACAAAAATAGGAAAAATTCAAATGTAGAATCTGGCAACAATCTTAGTCCTCCATTGGCGTGATGAAGACATAAGGTAAGGTCGAAAGCTTCCAACTTACGAACTTTTTGTAAAAGTTTTCAGTTAACGTAACTAGCGTGATCAAGTTACCTTTATTTGTTAATATTGTTACGTGTTTTGCCCATCATCGTCATGCTGTAGGAAGACTTTTCCTGACTTGCTCCTCCAGAACACCCCAGAGTGGCTCAATAATGTTCAAGTCGGGTGACTGTGTAGGCCATGATAGATGTTCAACCTCACTTTCATGCTCAGTAAACCATTCTTTCACCAGTTTGTGTCTGTGTATCAGTGCGTTATCATCCTGATACATGGCACCACCATCAGGGTACAATGTTTGAACCATTGGGTGCACCTGGTCCTCCAGAATTGTCCAATAGTCCATGTCAGTGATGTGCCCCTCAAGAACAATCAGTGGGCCAACAGACTGTCACGATATTGCAGTCCAAACCATCGCTGATCCACCTCCGTGCTGTACTGCAGGCAATAAACAGTCCAGGTGATAAGCCTGTGAGGGATGTCTCCACAAGTAAACTGTCCCGTTTGTTTGAGAGACAGTGAAGGACGATTCATTGGAGAACAATACACATTTCATGTTGTCAAACATCCACGATTTACGCTGCTGGCACCATTGCAACCGACGTTTGGCATTCACACTGGTGACTTGGCGACAGCAGCACGACCGTGAATGTTGATCCGCTGAAGCTCCCGACGAACTGTTTTGATGGAAACAGGTGAGTTGCAGTGCATATTTAATTTTGCGGCGAGTTAGACAGCTGTGGTTTTATGTTTTTTGGCTACCATTTGTGTTAGCACTCAGACGTCCCTGTCAGACAGCTTCCTCTTACCTCGGCAGTTACTCCTATTGGATGTGGTTCTTCCCCCTTGCTGGTATGCCGACATGACCCTGGGTACCATGGCTCGTGTTACACCACAAAGACTTGCTGTCCTTGACACAGATACACCAGCGAGACGCCCACCAAGAATCTGTCCTCTTCAAAACTCTGTCTCCCATTATGTTATGTGGATCGCACTTTTTGACGTCTAGCCGTGCTTCTGCTCTGCTGATGCAACCTTCACGCTCTGCTCTCGTTGATCGACTGCAAAATAGATGCAGGCTGGCCACCAGGTGGCGCGTACAGCAGTGTGACACGTGGAGTGCTATTTTTGCCGGTGTTTTAATTTCGTTGTCCACCCCTTGTATGTAAAGGGAAATATTATGAACAAGAAATCAGAAAGTTATCCACTTATCCTACAGGTTTCAACTCAGTAAAAGAGACATGATTTGTGGTTTTAGAGGATACCTACAACTTCAGGGGGAGGGAAGCCTAAAACAACTTTTACAACTAAAGTGAACTTTGCAAACCATTGTTGTGTATTCTAGAGAATATGAAAAGAGATTTTCTCAGATCAATTTGGTAATCACTCCTGTTGTGTCTTTTCTTTCAAAAACAGCAATAATTGCATTGTGATTCATAAAAATTGTTGGTCCTCCACTAACCCAATTTGATCCTTAAAACATGTCTGGTTGGAGCTCCTTCGAGGACACCATTCGGCAGTTGCTACGAAAAGCAAGTCGTGGACAAGAATGGTAGAAATATCTCAAGAATTGAATAAAATGTGGACTGTATTTTAGGGTCAAAATGCAGTTCCCTTCTATTAACTAATATGTTCCTTTGCCCAAATTTAATACTTATTTGTGGGTGAGCTTGACAGGGATTTTAATTTCAGCATTTGCTCTACAGGAATGCTGTTTTTTTTTATTATAATAATTTTTTTATATAAGACTTTAAGAACACTTCAAGAATTTTATTTGCTTTTAGGTCACCCTCCCTCCTTTTACAGCAGTTTATGTTTAAGAGTTTCAGCATCTTTTTCTCCAGAAAAAAAAAAAAAAAAAAAACCCTCTGGTTTGTCCTTGATGGTTAGTTTCTGCTCTGGTAAATGTGTTATTCTACTTTCGCACAGTACCATTGCCCAATGGCGTGTCTTACCATGCTATGAATGTCAGAAGTGTAGCAGCTGTCTGACATGAGGAACTCGATGACAGTTCTTTGCTTTGGGTTTGTATTTGTGGCACAATATTTGGGAAATATGGTACAAGTCACATCTTACAAAGTACATAAACACACTGCTATTGCAGCGCATATAACAGCTCTATAGTAATTATTTTTGGTATGATCATCATAGTTTAGAATGCTATATTTTAATTATTTATATATATATCAGTGGCGTCGCGTGCCCATTTAGGTTGGGTGTGCGCTGTTATGGGAAAAGACACGCAACAATTTTATTATGTATCCCGAGCTGCAAAGTTTGCGCACTGATTTTGAATATATGAAAAGCATTTCTTGTATTTAGTTGTCATCTAATAACTTACGACAATAAAGAATTTTCTAACACTCCATTATAAGAAAAATCTGAATTTCATGTGCAAATACTAGAGTGATGAACAAATTTTCTGAATAGTTTTCTTTATATATAAGTTTTAAATATAGCACGAATCTTACTTTCTTTAACCTGCTTTACACAATCTGCAAAATCTCTGGCAAAAATGGGACACCTAGTACATTGTCAACCCAAATGGATGTCAAAATTCAAATTGTATATGAATGTCAAATCGAAATTCAATTGTATCTGTGCTCATAAACAGACCGATTTACACAGCAACGTAAAGATAGAAAACTCGTAGCAGAACGATGAAGTGTGTTTAAGACTCCATGCTATTCCAATCGCAAACAAATATGAACAGTGGTGCTCTTTTAAGCGTGCACACCCTGGGAATTTAAACCTCTGTGTTGGATCCATGAGGAAATAAAAACATGACCTGTAGTGCCATCTGGAAAGCTTTGAATTACAGTTGCTTTAACGACTTAGGGTGTATGATGTTAAAATAGCACTCCTGCAGCTACAAACATTATTTATTACTTTTTGTTTACTGCACAAAGCAACGAACCTTCTCATCCCGAAAATATTGCACAAGGGAATTAAATTTTGCGGACAAACTTCAGCAAGCCTTACTGGAAATACCTATAAAGAAAAAAACAAACAAACAAACAAAATAACAGCAACTGGCTACTCCGCGAGACTCGAGCAGTGCTGATTTTGGGTCACCTTGAGAGTTCCGCTGGTACGTTTTGAGACCACAGGAAAACAAGAACGTGACCTGCAGCGCCGTCTGGGAAGCGCTTGTACCACAGCTGCTTTAAGGTCGTCAGATGTGCACATGCAAAACAGCACACCTCGGGATTCTAGCGCGAATACAATATGCTTACTGAACGAACCTTCTCTTATTAATGAAAACATTATGTGGGAAAATTAATTTTAACCACCACTTAGAGCCTTAGGATGAACTCTGGCAAATTTTATTAGAAACAAATCCAAAAAAATGATATCGATAATATAGGTTGAATTGTGACTCCATGTGGGTGTGCGCCGCACACCTCGAATATTCGCCCCGATCAGAGTTCGCCAAAATGCGTAATTACGCATCTAGTACGCATCGAAAAGTGTGTTTACGCATTGAAATTTTGCCGCCACATAAAAGTATGCATCGAAATTTTGTCAATGCGTAAAAATGCGAATCGAGAATTTTAAGCTAAAAATTTTTTATTTTCAAGTTTTTATTGGAATTTTGTGTTTAAAACATATGATCAGTGGTATCCTTTCATTTGTTACCTCAGGCCAGATCTCGCGTTGTATGCAATCCATACCTGGCCGTGGTTTGCTTGGCGTGGCCGGAGCCATGGCACAGGGTCCCGTCATCGGGAGTGCGGTCACATGGGCTACAGCTCGCAAATTTACTGTCATTGCTACTACAGCTCATGCTTGATCAGCTGAGTAAAATACGTTATCACAATTCCAGAGCGAGTCATGGAATCGTGATTTGTACTTCGTCATGATGGTGGTACGTGGTCGCGGAATCGTGATTTGTAGAGATTAAAACAGCTTTATCAGACACTAGTACTGAATGATGTGTCGAAACAGCGTACTTTAATGCCTTTTTTTTCTTCCCCTGCAAGTCTTAGTCCAATTGTGTAGAAAAGAAACAAAAGGCAGAGGAAGGAAACAATGAAAGCTGCAAAAAACTAGCAGTGAAAATACAAAAGCAGCCAACAAACATGGACACTTCATTAGAAAATGAAGGATGCGTTGATAAAGACGATGTTTCCTGTGTTACATCAACGTCACAGTTGGAAATTCATTCTTGTTTTTTACCAAAATGGTACAAAGAATTTCGAAGGATTACTTTCGATGTGTTTGTAGTGTTTACGTTATTTATGTATTATATATATATATATATATATATATATATATTTTTTTTTAAACTAAAAAAAGAAGCAAAACGTCCAAATGCATTCAGTAATAATGAAGTATTTTTCAATATGAAAAAAACCAGGATTGTTTTTTTATAATTTCCCAGTGTTTTCGCAAGTTTTTTTTTATTTCACTCGTTAATTTTTCTAAAATACTCCTAACTTTTAAAAATTACTCCCTAAATTTTTCAAAGGAGTAAAAATACTCCTTTAAATTATTTTTTCGGCAAACTCTGCCCTTGATATATGTATGTATATACACACACACACACACACTTACAATAAGCAGAAATAACTACAGCAGGAGCTAAAATATGAAAATAAAAATAAAATAACGTAAAATAAAAAACAAAGCAAATGAGCAGGGAGAAAAGATGGAATGCAGAAAGCTTTGAAAATGCTGAGCTTTAACTTTATCAAGGATGTAGTCCTTGATAAAGCCAAAGCTCAACATTTTCCTTGCTCCAAAAGGATGTAGTCCTTGATAAACCCAAGCTCAGCATTTTCAAAGCTTTCTGCATTCCATCTTTTCTCCCTGCTCGTTTACTTTGTTTTTTATTTTATTTTATTTTATTTTTTCATATTTTAGCTCCTGCTGTAGTTATTTCTGCTTATTGTAGTATTGTTTCTGAGAGTTCTTCTCTGCTGCTTTTGTGCATTTGGGTTTTCAGATTGTCTGTTATTTTTAATTTGTTTGCAAAAGTTTTGGTTTAAGTATTTTAGCTCCTGCTGTAGTTATTTCTGCTTATTGTAGTATTGTTTCTGAGAGTTCTCTGCTGCTTTTGTGCATTTGGGTTTTCAGATTGTCTGTTATTTTTAATTTGTTTGCAAAAGTTTTGGTTTAAGTTATATACATAGAATGATATATTTTAAAGTTTTTTTTTATTTGTTGAACTGAATATCAGAAAGATTTATGTTGACTCCTGATTTTATATATTGACTCCTGATTTATATATATCGTAAACTTTGTTTTTATGTTGCTGTAGAAATTCTTGCTCACGGGGTATATTATTCTTCACATTCCGCAATACTCGTGTTCTGAAAAATGCTCTCTCATCTCCCAAGCTTAGAACAGTGTAAGTGTTTTTTCTTATCTACTTTACTTTTTTTGTAAAATGTTCCTTGTAAGTCTTAATATTAATTGCACTCATTTATAATTTTCTTTAAGCCAGGGGTTCTTAATCTTAATCCAGGACCCATAAACTTTGTAGATAGAGTAAAAACTTTAAAAAATTGAATTTGAATTTTTTTTAAACTATTAAACTATTGTAAGTGGTCAGTTAATATTATGAGGTTATAGATATCTTTCTAGAAGGGAGGGGGGGGTCCTTTTAGCTTTCATCAGATACTTAAAGGTTTCCATGACCTAGAAAAGCTTAAGAACCTCTCTGCTTTTTAAGTATGTTTGAAAAAGATTGATGGATACATAGATTGTAATTTGTTATTCTTTAGGTATTTCACTTGTATTTCAGATTGTATATAATTAACTGAAAGTTATCTCATTTTAAAATGAATCTATGATAATGAAATGTTACTTTTGGCATAGAAATGCTATCACCAACTGTTACCAGTACAGCAGTCTCTTCAAATAAATTGGAAAATGTGTCATCTTAGTGGATGAATTTTTTTCAGAGTATGTTAACTGATACACCATAGAGGAGCGTACATTTTCAAATGAAGAAAGTATATGAAGTTGAATTGCATCCATTGATAAGAATGTTTTCTCCCAGATGTAGCAAGCCATACCAAGCCTGCAGGCCAGAAATTTTCATTTCCGACAAAAATAGTGTGGAATTAAAAATTTTATTTTCTTAGCTCACTTTTTTTTTCTTTTTTACGGAAATGTCAAATCATCAGTAGTTTGAAGAAAGCCCAATATTAGACTGCAGTTCATCCATAACTATTTTGCTCTTGTGGTCAGTTATCAACCTGATCCATATTTCTCCAGCTAGTGGAATTTAATGACTTGGGTGGTGACATGCAGGACCTTAAAAATGATAACATGGAGAGTGACAGACATAACTACTATTCCTTTGCTTACATTAATAATGTTCATTTTTTATGTCCAATTCCTAGCTAGTTATGCATTCTCTTAGGCACAGATGCTGCACTACCAATTCTTTTACAGTCTGTAGACATATGGGCAATAAAAAGATATGAAAAATAACAAATACACTAAATCAAAGCAAGACCTTGATGTGTTTATCAATTTACAACGAAAAAACAACTTCATCACTCGAGCGAACAGTATCCTGCATATTTTCTCTTTTCTCGTGGTACTCGGGGAGTCACTTCAACGCAAAAAATAAAAAGAACTGTTGTTGCATCGGCAAAATAATAATAATTTAGTTAAAATAAAGGTTATCAACTTGCCTGGAAAATGCTTTTGTGACCACATAACTACATCTGTTGAAATCATGTTAAGAAACAAGGGTACAAAAAAAAAAAAAAAAAAAAGCGGGCTTTTTAACAAAATTTCTTTGGGCTAGATTTAGTTTTCAAGTTGTTTGAGTTGGGTTGGGTCAAAATTTTGGCTTGTGCAGGCCTGTATTGCCCTGTTCTGTTCTTAACTCCTTTTATAGTAAGACATGGTGCTCTTTGAGGCCTTTATTCCACCAACCTCATACAGTCACCAAGTTTTGTTATCTTGCAACAATTTCTTCTAACCTAAAGGCCCTGGAGTTGTGAGAATGAAGAAAGATTAGCCACTTGTCAGTCATCTGGTTTTGGTGATGAAAGGGGGCTAGTGCCAAAGACCAATCTGTGATCACATGGTTGGGACACATGGTAATTGGTAAAGTTACCCCTTCCTATTAATAGCAGGATGAGGTGAGCAGCACAATTCAAATGAAGGAGAGAAAGCCTGGAAGTTGACACACACTGTTGTAGCTATCACAATAATATACCTAATTATAGTTAGCAGCCATTGCCGTGGATGAGGGCAAATTTGAATTTACATGTCATCCTCTGCGCTCACCAGGTCTAGCAACATCAGATTTTCATCACATCTCTGAAAAACAAAACAAAAACGAGGCTGATACATCATTGCTAACGTGGGATATTTCTGGAGGCCCAGTGCAATACAGACGCGACACTCACTTTCCTAGCTCACAGCGCAAAAACTATTAAACACAAAAATAGGAAATTTACATCGTTTGTAGGGAATTGTTTGGAAAACACGCTGAAATAAAACGTTTTTTGATTTTGGCGATACTTCAAGAGCTATTGTTATTGTATTTCAAAGTTAAGGTAAGCAAAAAAGTGCTATCAGTTTGCGTTCCGGACACACTAAGAGCAACAGAACCACGAAACTTTGTAGGCATGTAGGGCCATGGCCGGAATTTTACATCTCGTCGCCCTTTTTTTTAATTTCAATTTAGTTTACGAGAAATTAAATTTTAAAATTTCACAAAATTCTCTATTTTGCAATGGGATCCATTTTAAAAAATTGATATATGGCAAACTATTAATCATAACGCATTGCAATTTTTACAGCATAAACTCACAACTATGATCCCTCTTTAAAAAACAAAATAAGAAAAAATCATTTTCTGATTTTTAAGCATTTTTTAAAGATGCAAAGGAAAGGAACAAATGGCTTCCTCTCTCTTCAACAGTAAACCACACAGGAAAGTTCTGGTCGCGTGACGTGCTGCCATGGTGATGCAGCTATTTTTAGCACTCTTCTCATTGGGTGAAAGGGCAGGCTACAATCAAACTGGTAATGACACATTGCTTAATAACGTAGCAACACTTTTAAAGTTTGGTGTTTTCCGCCGGCACAAAATAAAAATGATGGCTTTTAGAACATTCTCTGCTTTAATTTTTTGCAAATTATTTGACCACTTCTCAATAACCTTGAGATCTGAAAATTGGCATGCTGATAGTCCGTTAGGTCCAGATACCTAAAAAAGTCTATAAAAACCAAACAGTTTAAAAGGGAGGCTTAGCCTAACTGTTCAAAATGCTGATAGGTTTAAAGATAATAATTCCAGAAACGTTGAAATGCTGTAAAAATTCCGTGAAATTTTAATTGAAAATTAAGGGGCGCCAAAGCCTGATCCATTTTATGTCAAACTGAATGCATTGGCGTCATGACCCTGTTCTAAATCGTGAAACAGTTACGGATCGTACATTACTTTCCTTTCCCTTAATTACTTTTCCTTTCTTTAATTTCATGTTAAAACAAATTATAGATTCACCATTCAGAGAACGGGCATAACTGCTAGTGTTAAAAAATAAAACATGAAAAACTATTAGAAAGTACCAATCACTCACCCTAAAGATCATGGTGTAATCTCCATCGACAACACACTTCCAACACGTCAATCATCGTAATGTTTCTGGCCTTCCAAGGTTTACAGACATCTTGCTTACGATTCTTACTTCCGGGTGTGAAACATCGTATTTTTTATTTTTTTTAAGCCTTATGAGATGTAACTATAAGCTTGTCAATTCCATAAAAACCACACATACTACTCATTCATACAATTCAATTAAAAACTATGTACATATTTACATAACCTTACATTCCTAGGTGGTTAAACCTTTGTCAACTGTAAGTACCAAACTGCTCCTTCTGTTTCAAAACCCCTGCCACTCCCACTGCAAGTGTCATACTCATTCAGCCCCTCACACACAATCCTCTAGCGCTTTCAACAGACTACTGTCGTCATCAGGAGGCAAGTGTGTCTCACCCGCCCACCACAGCTCAAGTGAGCAGAGCCATCGAGGCACGGGCCCCAGTCGCTATCTCTGAATCATTGTGTCTCTGGCGCCATCTATTGTCCTTGCTGCTCTTTTTTCCCTTTTTCTTTCTAAGCTGCTGTTCAATTTTTATTAGGGCTTTCCATTGTGCGTTTAAGTTACTAGGCTCATTAATGTTGCATAATCTTGATCTGTTTTTTTCAATTAACACTGATTCTGCAATTCTTAACTGCCTTTCGTTTTTACAGCTCCTAATAATTTTAATATCCTCAAATCTTGGACATTGTTGATTTTCCATACAGTATTGGGTTAATGCTGTCTTAGCTTCTTTTATTCCAATTATTTATATGCTGGTTCAATCTATACTTTAATTTATTCTTGGTGCTGCCTATATATGATACAGGTGGTTGCTGGTTTATAGGGATTTCATAAATTCCTGCTCTATCTAATTGGCTGATTTTTTCATTTTTAATCACTAAATTTTTTACAGTAAGTACCTGATTTCCTACCTGTATGTCATACTTGCCACAAACTTTATTAATTTCTGCTGAAACATTTTCTACATATGGTATTGCCCCTACATATTTTACAAGTTTTTTCTCAATCTTAGCCTTATTGTAAGCTTGAGTTACTTCATAAATCCATTTTTTTAATACCTGTTTAGGGTAACCAAAAATCATATGCAATTTTTTCAATATATTCAATTTCCTCTTTTTTATACTGTTCCATTGATGAGTGTGTTAAACTTCTTTTAATTAGTGTTTTAACACTATTTCTTTTATGTGTTAATGGATGCGATGACTGAAATGGTATAAGTACTGGGATATATGAAGATTTCCTATGCACTCTGAATTGCATATTATCATTTGTTTTAACAATCAAAATATCCAAAAATGCCAAAGTATTGTCATGTTCTTGTTCTACTGTCAGTTCAATAGATGGATAAATTTCACTATCCTTTTTTGTCAAGTCCTCAAGTTCATCATTTTTTAGCCTGGACAACAGAAAAATGTCATCAACATATCTGCAGTATATCAGTGGTGGATCTTCGAGTTTACTTATTATTTTTTCCTCAATGTCACGCATTATAATTTCAGCAAATAAAGTTGACAAAAATTAAATTAGTAAAATAGCTAAAATTAAATTAGTAAAGTCAGTAAATCAGGAAGAATTTTTGGTGACGTGCCGTGACCTAGAAATAACACCAAAGTATTTAAAAATACGGAATTGCCCAGTCACTGTTAAAGATAATAAAATAATCCAGGAGTGCCAAAAAAAGAGATTAAGAGCTGAAATTGTCAATAAAAGGAAATTGATTTTTAACTTAAATATGAAATGTTTGCATTTAATCGATTTGATATGTTATAAAGAGTATAGAAATTTTGACGGTAATTGGAAAGATGAGATTTTGGATGTAACCTTCAGGGAAATTTTTGACATCGTGGAATACGAAAAGAAATGCTCAAGGGCAGTCATGGAAAAAAGTTGCACGTGATGATTGACAGACAACGTGTACATGAACAACGGGAGAATATGTATGAGGTATATCAGAATAACTCCAACTTGACCTTGAGCTTCACGCAAAGAGCTGTTTTGCAGAGAGGTAAAAAATTTGCGTTTCCACGAAGTCTGCCGAAGACGGAAGAATTAATACCCAACTTAGAGGAAATGGCACGCAGTATACCAGCAGAAGAACGTGAAAATTTTAGAAGTAAATTGTATAGAATTGTTTTGAAAGAATTTAATGAAAAAAGTAGTAAAAAGAAATATCATTTAGATAAAATTCAGTATGAGAAAGAACAACTGATTAAATTAAGAGATGACCCAACAATTAAATTCTGTGAAGCTGATAAAACAGGGCAAATTGTAATATTAAACACAACTGAATATAATCTAAAAATGAATAGAGCTATAGAGGAACTGACAGCATTCTGGCAAAAGACCCAACCGAATCTCAAGTAAGGTACTTAGCTAGAATAAGAAATCACAGCACCTTGCCTGATGAAATAAAGAAAGCATACCCACCAATGGGTACTGGAATATCAAAAATTTTTGCAAAAATAAAAACTCATAAGCCTGATACACCTATGAGAGTGATTGTATCAAAAAGGAATTCCCCACTAATAAAACTGGAAAAAAATATCTACAAATTTTTGGCACCTTTGTTCATGAAGACAAAGGTTCACTGTGAAGAATACATACAAATTTATTGAGAAAATTAAAGTAATTAAATAAGATTTAAGTGAATATCATATGGCTAGTATGGATGTGAGAGCTCTTTTTCCTAGCACACCAGTACCTCAGGCAATAGAAATAATTATTGAAAAATTATATGTGTTACAGACAATGAATGCAATACAAATAGAGGAGTTAAGAGAAATTTTATTGTACATATATGAAAATAACATTTTTAAGTTTAACAACAAGATGTACAAACAAAATCATGGTGGACCTATGGGGTCACCATTGTCAACTTTATTTGCTGAAATTATAATGAGTGACATTGAGGAAAAAATAATAAGTAAACTCGAAGATCCACCACTGATATACTGCAGATATGTTGATGACATTTTTCTGTTGTCCAGGCTAAAAAATGATGAACTTGAGGACTTGACAAAAAAGGATAGTGAAATTTATCCATCTATTGAACTGACAGTAGAACAAGAACATGACAATACTTTGGCATTTTTGGATATTTTGATTGTTAAAACAAATGATAATATGCAATTCAGAGTGCATAGGAAATCTTCATATATCCCAGTACTTATACCATTTCAGTCATCGCATCCATTAACACATAAAAGAAATAGTGTTAAAACACTAATTAAAAGAAGTTTAACACACTCATCAATGGAACAGTATAAAAAAGAGGAAATTGAATATATTGAAAAAATTGCATATGATTTTGGTTACCCTAAACAGGTATTAAAAAATGGATTTATGAAGTAACTCAAGATTACAAATAAGGCCAAGATTGAGAAAAAACTTGTAAAATATGTAGGGGCAATACCATATGTAGAAAATGTTTCAGCAGAAATTAATAAAGTTTGTGGCAAGTATGACATACAGGTAGGAAATCAGGTACTTACTGTAAAAAATTTAGTGATTAAAAATGAAAAAATCAGCCAATTAGATAGAGCAGGAATTTATGAAATCCCTATAAACCAGCAACCACCTGTGTCATATATAGGCAGCACCAAGAATAAATTAAAGTATAGATTGAACCAGCATATAAATAATTGGAATAAAAAAGAAGCTAAGACAGCATTAACCCAATACTGTATGGAAAATCAACAATGTCCAAGATTTGAGGATATTAAAATTATTAAGAGCTGTAAAAACGAAAGGCAGTTAAGAATTGCAGAATCAGTGTTAATTGAAAAAAACAGATCAAGATTATGCAACATTAATGAGCCTAGTAACTTAAACGAACAATGGAAAGCCCTAATAAAAATTGAACAGCAGCTTAGAAAGAAAAAGGGAAAAAAAAGTAGCAAGGACAATAGATGGCGCCAGAGACACAATGATTCAGAGATAGCGACTGGGGTCCGTGCCTCGATAGCTCTGCTCACTTGAGCTGTGGTGGGCGGCTGAGACACACCTGCCTCCTGATGACGACAGTAGTCTGTTGAAAGAGCTAGAGGATTGTGTGTGAGGGGCTGAATGAGTATGACACTTGGAGTGGCAGGGGCAGTTTGGTACTTACAGTTGACAAAGGTTTAACCACCTAGGAATGTAAGGTTATGTAAATATGTACATAGTTTTTAATTGAATTGTATGAATGAGTAGTATGTATGGTTTTTTATGGAATTGACAAGCTTATAGTTACATCTCATAAGGCTTAAAAAAAAAATATGATGTTTCACACCCGGAAGTAAGAATCGTAAGCAAGATGTCTGTGAACCTTGGAAGGCCAGAAACGTTACGATGATTGACGTGTTGGAAGTGTGTTGTCGATGGAGATTACCATGATCTTTAGGGTGAGTGATTGGTACTTTCTAATAGTTTACGTAAACTAGGCGCACTTTGCAGGGGTTTAATACCTTAAAAGTGCAAATATAATAAAATAAAACATGTTACCAAACTTTGCATATAGATCATATTCATGCCTTGAACTTTTCAAACACCCCTTGTAAGTAAAGGGTTTTAATGTGCATCATTCCTCCTACTATAATGAAGGGTATGTTCATGGTCTGATTCCCAGAACTTGTAACTGTATGACAATTTCGGTTTCTAGACGTTGGATGAAGAAATATTAGCTTTGTGTATATCTTCTAAGTGGTGAAGGCTAAAGATTAAAATTGAGAATTTTTCAAGTGGCCTTTGGCCAGTGGGTGGACAAAATCTAGTGGCCACTCTCCTTACCGCTATTTCGTGTTGTATACACATTTTATAACTGAATTGTATACCTTCATTTATTTAGACATAGTTAAATTTAAGCTTAGTAGTTACAAGCAGCCCTTGTGAAACTGCTGAAATTTCTACTAGCCAATGTGGCTAGTGGAATAAAAATTTTACTAGCCAAATGGCAAAATCTACTGGCCATACGAAATTAAAAAAATAATAATTTCTCTACTTACGTTTCTATAAAATTAAATGGGTGCAGGTTTTTTTTTTCTTTCTAATGAGAGACACCTCTCCTATTAACTTCATAAAAACAGATGCAGAGCAGTTACTGCATAGGATCATTAGATTGACTGCAAATATTGCATATGCTTTTGTTCCAAAATGATTGATTTTTTGATAATTTATTTTCAGTGCTGTAATATCATTACTCTTACTATCTTAATTTACACAAACATAATTTATTTTTGAGAGGCCATTGAATTTAGATGTCTGATTTCTTTTAATAATATTTAAAACAAAGGGACTAAAGCTAGGATAAAATATATAAAGTGTCACTAGTACTGTTGATTTAGTTTACCACTGATACGTACTGTGTCTGATCTTCACATCAGAGGTACATATCTGCCCATCAGAATTGAATAGCATTTTGAGGATCAAAAATTTCAACTGAAGTGCCATTGCATCTAATCATCATTAAGTTGTTTAAAGTTTCACTATTCAGTCATGCCCAATTACTGGTTTTTATGAGGTTTATTGCTGATGCTCCACGTCAATGGGCTCGTGCGTCACTGCCACCGAAGTGCTCACGCGCTGCGCCACAGCATTTTTTTTCGCTCCCAATACTTTCTCATGCGTTCTGCCGCGGGCATTGCGGTGCTTATCGAAAGCTGACGAGTTGCTCTTCCACATAGACTATGTTCAATGTATTTCTGCTCTGCTTTTCGACGAGTATATGCCGACATTGTGAAATTTTGAAAATTTTTCAACTGCGATTTAAAGTTTTACAACCAACACTGTATTTGATTTCACTTCTAGTGTTTTAAATCGACAGATCTCGACGTTAGCTTTCGTTTGAGACCAATTTCGACATCGTAGCGCTTTTCAGTGCCGAGTTATACCGATTAGAAGTTTGCGCTCCGTAGCGCCCCCCCGTTTATTACTGCACAGTAACTCAAGGTCACTAACAAGTCTTTGTTTCCTTAGCTATCGAATGACACTAGGTTTGTTTGGTTCGCGTTGATATTATAGAAATTATTAGACTGAACTCGATGCCCATTTTTCCGTAACGTTCAACCTTCCGCACTGGCCACCTAGTAGTGGTCTGATTTTAAAGACGTATTCACGTCAAAAAAACCCCTGCCACATACTTCCTATTGTTCCTACGCTGTGGTGAATTTACGAGATCCAACACATGGAACACGTGCGGCTTCTTAATAACATCGTTGATGCACTGAGGCCCGATAAGAAACCTGTTTAAACATCGTGTCTGCATCATGATGGTACCCCTACGACGTCCACGATTACTCGCCTGGCAGGCGAATTTCCGATGAGCAATCCCCTGATGTTGCGTCTGGAACGAGACTGCGAGAAACTACATCGGAGATGCGCGCATGCACGAGGATTAGCCGATATTCCCGTGTCTCGGACTGTGAATACCAGTTTGAGCAACAGTGCTTGGTCACGGCTCGGTGGCGCGTGATTGCCATTACATCGTGAGCATTTGCATCACGGTGGTGATGAATCGTAGTTTCGTCAGTCAAAACACAGTAACATTGATGTTAAATTCACACCGGTTTTTCGCGATGTATCGATACATTGCTGTGTCCTATTGGAGGGAAAAGTTGGACAAAATAGTTGCTCACTTGGGGGGAAAAATCTATTCACCGTCATTGGCTACTATACTTAAAAATTTACTAGCCACTATGAAATATCTGGTCGCCATTTGGCGACTGGCGACTGACATTCGCGAGGCCTGGTTATAAGGGCCACTGTCTGTTGTCCAGTGCAATTAAATGTATAAATGTAATCTTAAAAGTTATAGTTTTCTTCAACCACATGAACCAAATTTTCTAGACAGTTGTTGTTGGCAAGATAATTTAATCAATTTTATTTGGTCTCTCACTATGTTCACAAATAAAATCTCTAATCTGTCCATTGATACCAGTGGATGGGTCAAAATTTTCAAGCAATACTTTAACTTACTTTATTTGCAGTCTTATTTTCTGAAGTCATTTTTTGCATGAGCATTGCCTTGTCATCAAGAACATTGCCCACAATGCTTGCATTCTCTTAACTTCTGCATTGCTTGGCAATAACAGTCAGCAGTATTTCAGCAATTTGTGCTATGACCTTCATGTGCTAAAACTTGCTTGTCTTTAGTTTCTCTAGCAGTTTTGGTCAGTTATTGATGGCCAAAAATGTTCAGACATTATGTTTCGATGTTGTTTCCATTCTGCTAAATTTTTCTTTTCATTCCATTTATTTTTGGTTAGGTTCTTCCTGGTGTCAAAATGAAAACTGGCTGTATAGCTTTCAAAAATGAATTTCATATCTTATAGCAGAATCATTTTGTGGTACTGTGTGGTTGCAAGTACTGAATCATAGCCATACATCTACAACAGCTAAGTTTGGGAGAAATGTGATACCAACGTAGTCACTTTATTTTATTTTACAGGCTTGCAATGATTCCTAACCACTAACAGAAAATAAAAGTCCAGTAATTTCCTGTGCTGTTCTAATAAATATTACATTAAAAACATGGATAAACCTTCACAGGTGTTGAAAAAATAGTAATGACGAAATAAGAACACATGCAGAGTATCCTGATTCCATCAGATTCTGTCCAGTTTTCGAACCCAGTGTCAGGTTTTTTTTTTTTCTCCAGAAAACGTTATGTTTTTGTAGAATTTTAATGATTTGTCACATTTTCCTGTTTTCCCACCTCAGACCTTTCAAATGCTACGAATTCTCCATGGTCGATTGCTACGGAGTATGGGAAACATCAAATATGCTACGGAAATAAAAAATCTGAATGTCGTTTTTTTTCTTTTTCAGAAAACATTCAGTTTTGGTAGAATTTTAATGATTTGTCATTTTTTCCTGTTTGCCCACCTCAGACCTTCCAAATGCTACGAATTCTCCATAGACACTACGAAAATCGTCGATCGCTACGGAGGATGGGAAACATCAAGTATACAACGGAAGTACAAAATCTCTATGAAATAATGTTATTCAACATTTGTTCAAAGTTTATTTTCATGTTTTCAGAATTCCAACATTCATTAAACATTTTTGGGACTGTTTATTGGATATAAATTGGGCGTCTCCATGCTGTCCGTCGTCTGAAAATGATTGTTTTAGCAGGATGAAAATGTTCCGTAGTTTTCTAACTTTCAAATTTTTCTTACCCCAAAATGCATTTGTTTTTGCTTTGTTTTTTTTTTTTTCACTTTCTGGTTATATTTTTGTTATATTTTTTTCTGATTATGTTTCTTGTTTTTAATATCTTCAGTAACAGCGAAAAAGAACAACTTCATATTTTAAAAGTTTTTCCTAGTGAAGTGCAGTTTTTGTAATTTCTAACGGCCTGTTCTTCAAAACCAATCAATACAAAAAGTATTTTTCCTTTGCCGCTTTTTTAAAGCTGAATTAAATATCAAAATCTGTACATATTCCGCCCATGATGGAATCTGCTTTTTCCGCGACCCATAAAATTACTATCACGGCAGAGTGAACAATGCAGTACTGATTTTTTATATTTAATTTCGCTGAAAAACTTGTGCTTACCCATTCCTTAGTAACATTTTACTGTATTAAGGGGCAGAGCAGGTGTTTTTTAAAATTTTGCTTAAGGTGAAATTCTCACGTGCAAAAGAAACACGACTCTGCGGCCCTTCTTGAAGAGTGAATCTATAAATACGCTGCTGGCCACCCAAAATGCAAAACCAAGAAGGAAGCATCCGATTAGCCTGAAATTCGCAGCATGCGTCGCCCGCGAGAAGACATGCAAACGATTAGCATTGCAGGGCAACTGCAAATCGTGTGCGGCCGGCACGCCACCGAGAAGCACTATAAGAAGGGTGCACAGAAGGCGGGGTGTAATTAGTGGAAGTGTGTTGTGCTGCCGGACCTGTGCGTGGGAAGCTTCCTGATGCCTCGTCGCAGAATACGACAGTCGTTCCAGCATGTTTCGGAGTTAGACAGAGGACGAATAGTGGCTTATCGCGACAGCGGTTTATCGTACCGAGACATCGGCACCTGTGTGGGACGACATCCAGCCACAGTGAGGCAAGTATGGATTTGGTGGATGCAGGAAGAATGGACGGACCGATGTAAGTGATTGCTGCAGCCGCGGCACATCACCGAACGAGAGGACCGGAGTGTTGTGCGGCGGGCATTGACGGCTCGCACCACCTCATCATGAACGTTAGCGCAGGAATTAGGGTGTGTTGCGCAATAACCTAATAACCTGTGTCAGCACGTACTGTTTGGCGTCGTCTGCAGGAGCGGGGACTCATCGCACAGCGCCCATTGCTCCGATTACCATTAATGTTATACCACTGGCGAGTGCGGCGGCAGTGGGCCATTAAACGCCGCACCTGGACTACGGAATGGCACGACATTGTCTTCTCCGATGAATCCCGCTTCTGCCTGCAACACCACAATGGTCGGATCCGCGTGTGGTGGCACCGCGGCGAGAGGCTGTATGAAGCCTGCATTATGCATCGCCATACCGGTCCGTCGCCTGGCGTTATGGTTTGAGGCGCAATTAGATATGACACCCGCACCCTCTGGTACGCATCGCCGGTACAATCAACAGCCACCGCTACATCTCTGACGTTTTAGAGCCTGTAGTCCTCCCTTACCTGCAGGACCTACCAGCGGCCACGTTTCAACAGGACAATGTGTGCCCTCACGTGGCACGCATCGTGCAACAATTCTTCATGGCCCACCAGGTGTCACTGCTGCCGTGGCCCACTTGTTCTCACGATATGTCGCCCATCGAACACGTCTGGCCACTGATCGGCAATTTAGTGGCCCGGCAAGGACCACCCGCGGCTACGCCTGATGAACTGTGGCAACGTGTGGAAGCAGCCAGTATCGACATACCCCAAGCCCACATCCAAAGCCTCGTTCGTTCGATGCCGTGGCGTGTAGCGGCCGTTGTTGCCAGCCATGGAAGCCACACGACCTATTGATGTCTGCGTGTTCCGCAATTCGCACGGGCCTGTAAGTTCAATCGTTTCATCTTTGTATCTGTTATGTGTCCAGTAATAAATTTGGCTTTGCTATCTCGTGTCCTTCTTGGTGTTGCATTTTAGGTGGTCAGCAGTGTATATTGTACTCACTTATTTGCGGAGGAAAGGGCTGTTTTTTCATTACGTGTGAGTTGGATAATTTGAAAACACATTTCCTATAGCAGAAGTGTTTTAAAAACTGCATAAATTCTTTTGCAATGAAAAAAATCTGGCTGGCCACCAGTCCGTGCGGACAGGCAAATTTTCGAGTGTGACGACTAAAGTATCTTTTTCTACTGGACATTTTATTTTATCCAGTCGCTGCGTGGCAAGTGCCGACAGCTAATTTTAATTTTTAGTGAAGGCATTATCAAATTTAGTCCTTTGTCCTAAATCCATTTGTATTATGTTTTAGTACTGTTAATTTTAAATGTTAGTAATGACCTCTGTGGTACATTTAAAAAAAATGATGCATGTTTTAAACTGTTTTCAGTGAATCCTGTAGATATGCAAGCAATGGACTGCATGATGACGATGATGATGATTCCGGATTTTTAAGTAACCGTGACACATATAGTAAAAGTGGATTTAGCCAACGTGGTGCATATGATGGGACCAGCTTAAAGCCACAGAGCAGTTCACGGCGTGCAAGTAGCAGGCTCAACCAATTCAGCAGTGAGGAAGATGACGAGAGTGGAGTTTCGAACAACAATGGTGTGTATAACAAAAGTGGGTTTAGCCGACGTGGTGCATATGACAGTGATCATGAATATGGCAACTTTGATACGCACAGTACAGGTCATGCAAATAGCAGATTCAACCAATTCAGCAGTAATAATGGATATAATAGGAACAATAGAAATCAAGGTCTTAATAGAGGGATTTTTCATGAGAGAGATGATGATGATTATCATGAAATGAATAGGTATAATGATTACGGGAGACACCCTTCACGGTCTGGCAACAGATTTGGTGCAGACAGAAGTAGGCATGAGTTTCCTGGAAGAGAATCATTTGGAAAAAATTTAGTGCCTGCTAATTTTGATTTAAATAACCTTCAGCCCATACTAAAGAATTTATATGCTGAGCATCCAGATGTCACTGCAAGATCTGTGGTAAGTGGATTTTAAGTTTAGAACCTTAAAGTCGTTTATTTCCGTAGTTGTTTCTGTGTGTAAGTAATTTATAATGATTTTCTTTTGTGTATCTAGTTGTCTGATATGTTTATTGATCATAGTAGCGATTTAATTTCTTGGTTGCAATCATAGTTACATAGAGTTGTGTGAAGGTTATTTACCAAGTTGGAGTTCGGGAGGAGGCCGTTATTAACATAGAATTTTTCTGTGTGAAAAGAGAAAGTTGTTATATGTGCTCAGTTAACTTATTAAAACACATTGTGGTCAGTCACTGTATCAGTTTTTTCAATAGTTGAGTGGTTTATCTGAATTTTCCAAAATAAAAGCAATGAAAATTTATGAGCTACCAGGGGTCAATCTAGGTTTTTAAAGTATGTATCCATTTTTGTGAAATTTGCTTAATTTGTGTTTAGAGCAATTTTGAGAAAAATGTTAACAGTCCTCAAGTACATGAAGGTTCAAAGTGGTGTAGGTTTGTAGATAGTATCATCATTATCAGGATTTTAAAAGTGCCATTGCCCAGATGCAAGGGTCATCAAATTATTGCTTTTTGCATGTCAATAAGAAATCCACTTGCCTAGCTGGGTATGTGAAAAAAAACTTCAATACTAATTGTCCTAGTATTGTAATTGTCCTAGTATCCCGAATGACTTCAGAGTTTCGAAAATTTGCAATCAAATACATCAGGAACATAATCAGTTTATGGACCCGTGAATCGTCTTCCAGGAGTAGCCGTATGAGCAGTTCATTTTGCATATCGCACAGACTGTTACAAATCAGGCACGAGATTGTTTTTCAGATTCGCGGAATACCACATTTCGGTTATACTTAAGAGAGCTTGAGGGAGAGAGAAAGAAAGAATAAAAATAAATAAATAAATAAATAAATAAATAAAGTCATTTTCGGAGGATTAGCGCGGGGGGGGGGGGGCTCTTTTTCCGCCTGGGGAGCGGTATTCTGGTTTTTTTTTTTTTCAGAACTTACGAAAGCTAAATGGTGTGAATTTTTTTCCCCGCGATCGTAATTTCTTTTTCTCGCGAAATTTCCTTTGTCCAGCATTGTCATTAAATATCAATTTATTGCATAAATGTTTGCATTTCAGGTTAAAAGTGTAGACAATCGTTTCCGATAACGGAAGTTCGACGGAGCAAAAATTTCTTTGTAAACTTTAGGGACGAGTTTCTTTCATGGATTCGAAGAGTAATTATGACTTTGTTGTCATCAAAACTTAAGATAATTTGGGGGGGGGTTGCGTGCGTGCACGGTGGGGGCGTTTTCCGGCTGTGGACGGAATTTCGTCTTTCAAAACTTTAGAAAACGGAAGTCAGACGAACTGCAGATTTAATCTATATTCATAATTTTTTTTTCCCTCGCAATATTTTGTCTGCTCATTTTTATTGTAAAATATAATTTTGTTTGATAACTGATTGTGTTTGCTTGAAAACGGAAGTCGGAAGATTTTTTCGTAATCGTAATTTTTTTTTCCAAAATGTTTCCACTGTCCTGAATTATTGTTAAATGTTATTTTCTGTCTATAAATAGTTGCAAAGGGAGAAACTGAACATTCCTTATATCAGAAAAATGATTGATTCAACCAAGTCTCAATTATGTGAACTGTAAACAACTCATACATAGTATTCAAGAAGATCAGCATCAATTGCTAGAATGCCGTCGTTGCACGATATAAGATGAAATTCAAATTTAACGATGGAAAATTGCCTTTTTATTACACTGAATCAAAAGCTAAAAGTCAAAATCACATCACTAGATCTTTCATGCTGGCTCCCAGCACATCCTCAGGTGAATTCTAAAACAGGTATCGTAAAAATTTGAAAAGAGTCCACCGTGGAACGTCGCTTTTGTTTATATACATCGCGTTCAGCACACGAATGACTTCAAAAAACGTCACCATACTCTGACTTATGATTGTTGTGTCTTAATTGTTATTGGGTGAGTTCCGAAATCAAGTTCGAGTTATTGGTTTATTTGCTTCTTCTTGTTCGAAATTAACTGCATCCAAGCTGGAGGTATGAATCTGGGTATTTCATCGTTACAACATTTATCAGCGTTATTGACGATGTGTAAACTCTCCGCTAGCAAAGTCGCATTTTTGTTTTTGTGAGAAGAAATAACTCTTGCCTCATTCCACAGAGGGATGTGAGCTCCCTGGTTAACTAATCTTGCAAGTGCTGTAGAGTTTGAATGTGTTTTGACACTGTACTTGTGTTCCGCAATACGAAAGTTCAAATTCCTCATGGTGGATCCAATATAAATTCGATCTATGTCAACAGTATCCAGGGCCTGTAAAGGTATTTTGTAAACTCCGAATCTGCTATTACCCGGAATTGGGTCCCGATCTTTTTTAATAGTTGACATTAGGTTGTTTGTTTTAATTCCAAAATTCAAGTTGTATTTTTTACAGGAAGATTTAAGTATATTCATAACTTTCGGAATATAATCCAGTGACCCAACATATTTGCGTTGACTGGATTCTTTAGTTAATGTAGAAAAGTTTGTGCTTCTTATTTTTCGATGGATCCGGTTTACAATATTTCTGGGGTACCCATATTCGTCTGCTATGGCATTTATTTCATTTAATTCTCGTCTCCTAGCAGTAACGCTTGAGCAATGAGTGTATGCTCTACGGATGAGAAACTGGAATGCAGATGGTTTATATGTATTAGGATGTGCTGAATAATATGGTATAATTGCTGATGTTGCACTGGGCTTGCGGTATACTGAAAAAGAAATAATTTGTGATATAGGGTTTCTCTTTAACAGAAAGTCTAAAAAAGGGATAGTACAATTCTTTTCTAGTTCAACTGTAAAATTAATTGAGGTAATCTGCGAAGACAACAGTTCAGCAAATTTATATAAGGAATCTACGTCATGGTTCCAAAAGACAAGAATATCATCTGGAACCATGACGTAGATTCCTTATATAAATTTGCTGAACTGTTGTCTTCGCAGATTACCTCAATTAATTTTACAGTTGAACTAGAAAAGAATTGTACTATCCCTTTTTTAGACTTTCTGTTAAAGAGAAACCCTATATCACAAATTATTTCTTTTTCAGTATACCGCAAGCCCAGTGCAACATCAGCAATTATACCATATTATTCAGCACATCCTAATACATATAAACTATCTGCATTCCAGTTTCTCATCCGTAGAGCATACACACATTGCTCAAGCGTTACTGCTAGGAGACGAGAATTAAATGAAATAAATGCCATAGCAGACGAATATGGGTACCCCAGAAATATTGTAAACCGGATCCATCGAAAAATAAGAAGCACAAACTTTTCTACATTAACTAAAGAATCAGTCAACGCAAATATGTTGGGTCACTGGATTATATTCGAAAGTTATGAATATACTTAAATCTTCCTGTAAAAAATACAACTTGAATTTTGGAATTAAAACAAACAACCTAATGTCAACTATTAAAAAAGATCGGGACCCAATTCCAGTAATAGCAGATTGAGTTTACAAAATACCTTTACAGGCCCTGGATACTGTTGACATAGATCGAATTTATATTGGATCCACCATGAGGAATTTGAACTTTCGTATTGCGGAACACAAGTACAGTGTCAAAACACATTCAAACTCTACAGCACTTGCAAGATTAGTTAACCAGGGAGCTCACATCCCTCTGTGGAATGAGGCAAGAGTTATTTCTTCTCACAAAACAAAAATGCGACTTTGCTAGCGGAGAGTTTACATCGTCAATAACGCTGATAAATGTTGTAACGATGAAATACCCAGATTCATACCTCCAGCTTGGATGCACACTCCTGAACAAGAAGAAGCAAATAAACCAATAACTCGAACTTGATTTCGGAACTCACCCAATAACAATTAAGACACAACAATCATAAGTCAGAGTATGGTGACGTTTTTTGAAGTCATTCGTGTGCTGAACGCGATGTATATAAACAAAAGCGGCTCCACGGTGGACTCTTTTTCAAATTTTTACGATACCTGTTTTAGAATTCACTGAGGATGTGCTGGAGCCAGCATGAAAGATCTAGTGATGTGATTTTGACTTTTAGCTTTTGATTCAGTGTAATAAAAAGGCAATTTTCCATCGTTAAATTTGAATTTCATCTTATATCGTGCAACGAGCATTCTAGCAATTGATGTTATTGGCACGAATTTCGTCAATGACTTCAGTATTCAAGAAGATATTTTTTTTCAGAGCTGAAGGAAAACATGTTAAAAAATAATAAATTAGTTGACCTTTGTAATACTAATCTTGCACGTCACAATGTCCAATGAAGGTTTATTTTATCTTTTGTGATTGAGATAGCCTGTAGATTTCCTTCCTCCACAACAGAACTCTTTTTGAAGTTTGAGTGTGTAGAAACTGAATCTATGAAGCAACACACACTGAAGTTTTGGTACAGTCTTTCAAAAGCAAAACAAAATTTTTTGCAGCCTCATGGATAAGACAAGACAAGTAGTTAAGATTTTGATAAATTACGATTTATTTATTTTATATAAAAGAAATTCAATTGCATGTTAATTCATGCTGACATATTTATATATAGATAAATTAGTTGTTTTTATAATAAATATTATTTAGCTAAAAATTTAATGTGGTAATTGTTCTTTCTCTAAAATTACTCCTTTGGAAAGAAAAATACTCCTTCAAAAAATGAGGAGTATTTATACTATTTTGAAAAAATCCTAGCACAATCTCTGATGGGCACACAAACTGTAAGTATGTACTTTAGCAAACACGAAACACTTCAAACTTTGTTTCTGTTGAAAGCAGGGCCGAAACCCACAGTGGGAGAGGGGTTTACATCTGACCTGACTTCTCTCGAAAGGAATTATCACCATATTCATATGAGCAGGGTAGTCAGAAACTTCAAAGCTTTTCATAATTTTCAGTTGGAGTTGATAATACAAAAATAAATTAAATATAAAGATTTGCAGATACATGTATGGTAGAAATTGTTCCATGGTTAGCGTGTATGCCATGGCCGCAGACAACTTACGGACCAGTGGAGTGGGTGGAGACAGGTTCGACTCTTGTTGCCAGCCAACTAAGTTGCAACATTTTTGAAAGCTTATTAGCTTTGAGACTGCTCGCCACCATATGATGGGGGGGGGGGGGGTCGGTCAAAGCTCTGTTGATCACCCATCGACCCAGCATTATCTTCTAAGGGGATAGAGGACATGGGCAGTACATGGTTTATCGTGGCCCAGGTGGAAACCAATACGAACACAATTCCTCCCCCTCCCCTCCCCCTTAAAAAATTGAAATCTTTGAATATGTTTTAAATAGATAAAAATCTTTACACCTATAAGCGCATAAGTTGTACATGTATTCTACTTATAAAATCAGGTGATTTAACAGGAAATATACTCAACTTACATTTTATGAATATGCGTGCACACGTATGTGTTAATTGTTATTTATTTAGTAGATTAGACAATAGCCATTATGTTTTGGAGAGGAGATATGCAGAGTTTGGCTAGCGACCAGCACTATCAACCCAGCAGCGAGGTCAAGAGCATTGCACCCCCCCCCCCGTTCGCAGAGGACAAAACTCTCCTGAGCGAATATTTTACTATTACGAAAAACTGAGAGGTTAATTTTACTACACTGCTGGTCACCCAAAATGCAACACCAAGAAGGAAGCATCAGATTGGCCTGAAATTTGCAGCATGAGTCACCCGCAAGAGAACATGAAAATGATTCGCATTGCAGGGCATATGCAAATCATGTGCGCCCAGCACGCCACCGAGAAGCACTATAAGAAGGGTGCACAGAAGGCAGGGTGGGTGTAAGTAGAGGAAGTGTGTCGTGCTGCCGGACATGTGCGTGGGAAGCTTCCTGATGCTTCGTCGCAGAATATGGCAGTCATTCCAGCACGTTTCGGAGTTCGACAGAGGACGAATAGTGGATTATCGCAACAGTTGTTTACCGTACCGAGACATCGCCGCCCATGTGGGACGACATCCAGCCACGTGAGGCGAGTATGGATTCGGTGGGTGCAAGAGGGACGGGCGGACCGACATGAGCGATTGTTGCAGCCGCGGCACACCACCGAAAGAGAGGACCGGAATGTTGTGCAGCGGGCATTGACGGCTTGCACCGCCACATCACGAATGTTAGCGCAGGAATTAGGGGTGTGTTGCGCAACAACCTGTGCCAGCACGTACCGTTTCCTGCCTGCAACACCATGATGCTCGGATCCGCGTGTGGCGGCACCTCGGCAAGAGACTGTATGACGCCTGCCGTTATAGTTTTGCACGCAATTGGATATGACACCTACACCCCTCTGGTACGCATCGCCGGTACACTCAACAGCCACCGCTACATCTTTGACGTTTTGGAGCCTGTAGTCATCCCATACCTGTAGGACCTGCCAGCGGCCACGTTTCAACAAGAGAATGCGCGCCCGCACTTGGCACGCATCGTGCTACAATTCTTCACGGCCTACCAGGTGTCACTGCTGCCGTGGCCCGCCTGTTCTCCTGATACGTCACACATCGAACACATCTGGTCGCTGATCGGCAACCGAGTGGCCTGGCAAGCACCACCCACGGCTACGCCTGATGAACTGTGGCAACGTGTGGAAGCAGCCTGGACCGATATACACCAAGCCCACATCCAAAGCCTCTTTCGTTTGATGCCGCGGCGTGTAGCGGCCGTTATTGCCAGACATGGGGGGCCGCACGAACTATTGATGCCTGCGTGTTTCGCAAGTCGCAAGGGCCTGTAAGCTCAATCGTTTCAACTTAGTATCCGTTGTTATGTGTCCAGTAAATCTGGCTTTGCTATCTTGTGTCCTTCTTTGTGTAGCATTTTGGGTGGCCAGCAGTGTATTTTAGCAACTATAATAAAACAGCGACTGCTCTTCTGGCAGTAGCCTACAGTTAGCAGCTCCCAGAAAATTTCTAGGGTGTTTAGCCCTTGAAAATTACTTACAGAATGTGTGCCCGCATTCTTTTTTTCTTAAAATTATTTCACAATAGTTTTCTACTCTTCTATAGTTTCTTATTCGATGTCTAAGTATATACGTAAACAAACAACTCTCTTTCGCAACTCAACTTTGTTAGTGGAGCAGAAAGAATTTTATCCGTTTTTTAGGCATGTCATCGCTCGGGGCAGGGTGAGGTGGACATCTCCAACCAGGGCCAGCTGATCCAACGATGTCATTCGGGGAAGATAAATACATACTTTGCGCCTGAGATTTTTCCAAAATGGCGCCTTTAGAACACAGGGAAATCGTAGGCTTTCAAACCAAATTCAAACGTGTCTAACTCGGAAACGGGCGTTTTTAGATCCGTGAAAATTTACACAGATATTCTCCTGTTGATAATAAAGCAGTTATTTAGTTTTCAGAATTTTGAAAAATGTTTTTTTTGAGAAAATCGGCAAAGTTAGAGATTTTTCAAAATTGGCTGTTTTTAACGCTGCTGAAACATGGAAACTAGCAGTTTCAGATACATAAAAAATTGCAAATAAAGTGCACATTTGTATGTCTTTAACAAAAAAACAAAAAAACAAAACAAAAAAAAAACGACTATAGAAAAATCTCGATCCGCACCTGTTAAAAAAATCTTTAAAAATTCAATTTTTTTTAAAATCACGAAGCTTACAATTTTTTTAAATTTTAATCGTACGATGTGTAAAAAATATTAGCACCATATATTATATATTATACACACAATGTAAAAAAAAATACCAGAACAAGATATTTTTTAATTCCGCTGCAGTGACTTGCTGAACTTAGGAGGAAAAAAAGAGAGCTTGTTTGACTGTGCAAGATTTGATGGTTTTGCGCGCAATCCTCTATCTTGACAGAACAAGATATTTTTTAATTCCGCTGCAGTGACTCGCTGAACTTGGGAGGAAAAAAATAGCTTGTTTGACGGTGCAAGATTTGATTGAAACCCTCTATCTTGGAGGGATTCTTTTTTTTTTTTTTTTTTTTTGCCGAAGGAAAAAAAATATTTAGTCAAGGAACAACCGTTAATTTTTTAAGAGAAATCTGAGACCATGATGGTACAACCCTGCCTGAGTTGAAATGGAACCCATCTCTATAATCATGATAATTAACACAGCAATCAGACATCTCTGAATTGACTGTATTTACTGTTTTTCATGTAATATCAATGACATCAGAAAACTTCATTGCCCTGGAGGTTGCTTCAGGGCGATGAAATTTTCAAGTTTTCTGATGTGACTGATATTACGTGAAAAACAGTAAATACAGTAAAACTTCTGTAACTTGAATCTTCAAGGGAACTACGATTAACTTCGAGTTGTATGAAATTCAAGTTACAGAATTATTCCACCAGTGGTATCTGTTGTTAAATTTTCTAAATTTGCCTCGGGAAGCAGTATATATTGGGTATATAAATAAGTTTTGAGGGATTTGAGGTGAACAAAAACCATTGTTGGAGAACAGAAACAATATTTTAATATTAATCGAAGTTTGCTCCCTCTGAAGCTACAACTTTACCACATCTTTCGGGCAGCGAACGTATGCCCCGAAGGAAGAACTCTGGTTCCTTGGAAGAGATCCAGTTGTCCAGCCAATTTTTGATGTCTTCATAAGAACTAAACCGTTCTCCGGAAAGTGCTGACTGCATCAACCGGAACAAATGGTAATCCGATGGCGCAATATATGGCGGATGGGGTACAACTTCCCAGTCGGATCCTTCTAAGTACTTTTTCACAGGTCAAGAAACATGTGGTCTTGCGTTGTCATGCTGTAAGAAGACTTTGTTGTGTCTATTCTACCATTCCAGCCGTTTTTGCTTTAGAGCTCGTTTTAAACGCATTAATTGGGTTCGATACCGATCACCAGTAATAGTTTCTGACGGTTTCAGCAGTTCATAGTGGATCCCACCCTTCTGATCCTACCAGATACACAGCATTACCTTTGAACCATGGATATTGCATTTGGCATTGAGGAACCTGGTTCACCTGGCTTCACCCATGCTTTCTGCCGTTTAGGGTTATCGTACCATATCCATTTCTCGTCGGCAGTAATAGTACGATGCAAAAAAAACTTTCTTTTTGCCTGTGAAGCAGCAATTTGCAAATGGTTTTTCGACGTTCAAGGTCTCTTTCCCGTAAAGCATGTGGAACCCAATTCCCTTCTTTTTGCACCATTCCCATGGCAGCTAAATGTTGTGAAATGCATGGTTGACTAACATTTAATGCTGCTGCAAGTTCTTTTTGGGTCTGGCACAGATCCTCATCGAGTAAAGCTTCCAATTCGGCATCAGCAATTTTTTTGGTGGTCCAGAATGTTTTTTATCCCTGAAGCCGAAATCGTCCCTTTTGAATCGTCTAAACCAATACTCACATATTTTTATGGATGGGGAATGTTCACCATAGATTTCTGACATTAAGCAATAGCTGTCGGCAGCACTTTTCCTGACAATAAAGTAATGCACTAACACTTCCCGCAAATGCTGTTTTGTCGGGACGAAAGTTACCATTTTCCATCGAGTAAAACAAATACGTCTTCGCACCTCAATCGAACGTCGTATACTGACTCTGACAGCTGGCATCTCATACTGCGATATCGTCATGTTGCTACCTTAAAATACATGCAAGCAGTAATAAGTATGACACCAAACGGAAATCCCTCAAAACTTATTTATATACCCAATAGTTCTTGGACCTAGGGTTATTGTAATTACTGTATTTATTTAAATGCAATAACAAATGTTTTAACTATTACAGTACTTCACCAATTGTTTAAAAAATGCTGCAGTGCATATCCACGGGATCAGCAACATGTTTTAACTGATTTCCACAATTTTTAAAATGGTAGAAAGAGTACTAGCTGGTATTCCATATTTTTCATCAATATCTTTCTCTCTTTTTTTTTTTATTCCCCTAGTATCCACTTCTTGTATTAGCTTTATTTTTTCCTGCAAGGATAACACTTTAAGCTTCCTTTTAGACATCACAAAAATTTCCACTACAACGATAGACTTGGATTTTTCTAAAATTGGGTGCACAGCACTCGCTGCCTGAGGCCCAAAAGAAAGCAGATTTAAGAAAGAATTTGCAAAAGAATTCTTCTCTTGTGCTACTGGATAAGCCTTGTACCTAAGGGCTAAATCCCCGAAAATGATCACCTGGAAGGAATTAAAACACTCCCTTCACAGGGTGGATGGGAGAGGGGATCCCCTTTATCTAGCTGACTTTGTTCTGACCTAACACTGTTTGACCCCAGGACTTACAAGACTAGCAACAGGTCGATTTTTATTTTTAATTCGAAGAATACGATTTTCACGATTTTTTTTCACAAAACACGAAATAACGTTTCGAGTTATAGAAGAATTTTCACATATTATAAGAGGAATATTTCTTCCACACAATGTGTTATCATAATGATCTATATGTTTTTATATGGAACTGGCACAAAGCTCTGGACCTCTTTCAGTGAGATACAGCAAGTATGTCGGGGGTGGGCTGTGGAAACCTAATGGCAACAATGGATTTTTTTCTCATCCTAAACAACTGCAGTAATAGACTATAAAATCAAAAAGGGAGTAAATGTTGTGGCCATCTAACACTAAATGTGCAATGTTTTGTATTGGCTGCATCAAATCTAAATTATTGCTTTTTTGTGTGCAGGGACTTCTGCTATTTTTCAGATAAAGCATTCAGCCTTTTTCATTTTTTCCAGTGAGTGAAACATTTCATTGAGAAACATTAGCTGAAGATTCTGCAGTGCAATCAGCTAAGTTTATGATTTCACACAATCAAGCATAGAAGCACATTACAATTCATTAAGGAAGCAACTCAAACTCTTCATAATGGAAAATTTCCATTGATTAATATTTCAGCATGACTCTTGTCCAGTGAAGCCAGTCTTATGACACTTGTGTCTTAACAATATTAATACACTGTACTGCAGTGGACTTTGGTTCCAATAATATGCTGCACACACATCTTATTTTATAAAAATGATTGCATTTTGAAGATTATATAACATTTACAACACCTTTTAGAAACTATTCCACAACATTTTGGTATTATTGAATTGAAACTGTAATAGATTTCTGGATGACATTAGCAACACTTAAAAGCTCAATTGTCACACACTGACATCATATCAGGAAAAAACACTGATGCTGGGTCATGCATTCTCTGAATCAAAGATGTACCTGTGGATCAATTCCAGCTCTTCGTGAGAATACACTTAGGTAATAAAGGGTACCCAAAAAAATCATGTTAAGATGATTAACAACATTAAATGTATAAGTGCTGTTCTGAGTTTTTTTTCAAAGTGTGAAAGTTATTCAAAAGTGTCAATCCACAAAACAGAGCAAATGACCTGTTCAAAAATTCAATATTACACTGAGTTATTGAAATCGTGCAATACATTAACTAAAGCAATGAAAATTGTATTCAAAAGGTGAAAATTTTACATTCTTCAAAAAAAATTAACAAAATAAATTTGCAAATTTATTTTAAACATAAGTATTGGTAAATTCCAAACATTTTCAATTCAGTTTGTAACTAATGAACCAGGAAGCTTGTTTGCAAAAAGCACGAGTTTTACCTTCAGAAAAAAAAAAAAAAAAAAAAAAAAAACATTTCCTATTTTAAAAGAAACTTTCAGTTCTTGAGATTAAAAGCAGTTTTCCTGAAAATGATTTGGAATAAACACAGCAGAGCAGGGAATTTTTTTCTTTTTTTAATCATAAGTGCAGAGGCTCTTTAGCCCCAAAAATTACACAGTAGTCAGGGGTCAATCCAGGTGGGATTTGATACCATTGGTTGGTAGCTTCACAAAGACATTTTTAGCTTAAACTGTATCTTCACAAAATATTTTCAGTAAAATTCTGTTTAAACAAAAATATTTTTAATGTAAGAGGCCCAGGAGCAGAAACAGCGAGATGTGGCGATGCCTGTCGCAGATTGTTTTTCCATTTTCCTAACATTAAGTGTTTTTAACATTTCTTATCTGCATTCCAGTTTCTCATCCGTAGAGCATACACACATTGCTCAAGCGTTACTGCTAGGAGACGAGAATTAAATGAAATAAATGCCATAGCAGACGAATAAGGGTACCCCAGAAATATTGTAAACCGGATGCATCGAAAAATAAGAAGCACAAACTTTTCTACATTATCTAAAGAATCCAGTCAACGCAAATATGTTGGGTCAGTGGATTATATTCCGAGAGTTACGAATATACTTAAATATTCCTGTAAAAAATACAACTTGGATTTTGGAATTAAAACAAACAACCTAATGTCAACTATTAAAAAAGATCGGGGCCCAATTCCGAATAATAGCAGATTCGGATTGGATGCAGTTAATTTCCAATTTGGATGCAGTTAATTTCGAACAAGAAGAAGCAAATAAACCAATAACTCGAACTTTATTTCGGAACTCGCCCAATAACAATTAAGACACAACAATCATAAGTCAGAGTATGGTGACGTTTTTGAAGTCATTCGGGAGCTGAACGCGATGTATATAAACAAAGGCGACGTTCCACGGTGGACTCTTTTTCAAATTTTTACGATACCTGTTTTAGAATTCACCTGAGGATGTGCTGGGAGCCGCCAGCATGAAAGATCTAGTGATGTGATTTTGACTTTCAGCTTTTGATTCAGTGTAAATAAAATAAATGCAACGGAAGAGGGAAAATAATTCACTACGGGAAGAATTATCATACGTAAGAAAACAGTTGGCAATGGTAAAACAATGCTTTTGTCTCGAGAAAAGAGGCCTGAAAACGGAAATTAATATTATGAAACGCAAATGCAAGAATAGAAATTTTCTGAGCGACAGTGAAAGGTGGCCAGCTATCATAAATTTGCTTGGCCATTGTTTCACTAAAATGCAAATTCAAACTCTTGTGTCAAAAAACAGACCAGCAAAATGGAATGAAGAAGATGTCAAGCACTTGTTTTGCATGCTATTTCTCGAAAAGCATATTTTTTCATCAAAAATAAAATGCACATACTGCTTTCTAAGCACTCCCTCTCTGAAACGGTTGTGTAGTAAATTTGTGTTACCGATGGTTTAATTGAGCCCATTTTAAAGGTGATGAAAATTAATGCTATACACCTAACCGAATTCGACAAAGTTTCAGTTTTATCTTTTGGTGTAATGAGCGTTGATTGCCGACATTGCTATGATTGCTGCTGCAAATAAAATTTTAGGACCGCATAGTGATGTTTTAGTAGTTATGATGAGAAGCTTCTGGAAAGCTTGGAAGCAACCATATACTGTATTATTCCTTTGATAAGCAGATGGATCAAAAGCTGTTAACTGACATAATTCGAGCCGTTGAACAATCGGGTTATTTAGTGCATAGAGCAATCGTGTTATTCGGTGCTGATGCTGATCTTGTGGGTGGGGGAGTTATCAAGATTTGAGGCAGCTTGGAATAACCCCAATATAGTCTTCTTTTCCAAATCCAGTAAATGAAAATAAAAAAATATGGATGTTTGCCGATGTGCCCCATCTAATTAAACTTCTCCGAAATCATATATTTGATCGCAGAACACGCTGTAGTGTGGAACCATCACTCGCCAGATATTTGACCTTTTGCTGGAACGTAATAACTCAGAATTAAAGGTGTTTTATAAAATAAAATGGATCCACACAAATGTAAGAGGCCCCATGAGACAGAGAATTAGTTTTAGCGCCCCAAATGCAATCTAACAACGTAAGCAAAGCTGTAGAGTATTTTTTTCCTGAAACAAAACAAATTGCTAATTTTATAAAATTGGTAAATGACTGATTCGGCGTAATGAAATGTAGATTTCCCAGCTCCGACGAGCCCCTGCAGTGTGCTATTGGGAAAAAAAAAAAGATATTCAGCAAAAAAGCATTGAACAGTATTCATGTCATATTCCCGTTCTTTCCCCAGTATATATATATATTTTTTTACTCTATTTTGAAAAATAGTTGGATGTTTGTACAATTTTTACTTAAAAATTATTTACTCAAAACTAGCTCTGTTATTTCGATTGAAAATTCATAGAGCACACGACACTTTCTCGGTATGGCTCTGTGCGCATTACAGCTTCGCTTATGGCCACTGTGACGTTCACAGCGCAGCGAAGAGAAGCGGGGGGAAAGGCGCGGTTACGATGGACCTACCTCTCCTTCTAAGTACCTTGCTCTGAACTGTCCGTTGCTAAATCACATCAATTTTACAAAGGATATGTTTTTAACGCGCGAATTTTGCGAGCGATCCAAAAACGGACTCGTGATTTTATCATTATATATATTTTTTTCTTAAAATTTCATTAAGGCGGGAGTCTTCCGCTTAACAGCTTTGTTTTGGCGGGAATCCCGTCATCCAGCCCTGAAATGGCAACTAAACGAACTTCAAAACTAGTCGCATTTTACTTCCCACACGCCAAGGCTCAACTGCACCGATACCCTGGCTTCTCAATCTCAGACCTCGGCGCAAGTCACTTTTCTCACTGTTTGTCACCTTTTTTAAAATTTGTCACTTTTTGTTACCTTTTTTAAAATTTTGTCACTATTCTCACCTTTTTCTTAAGTGTGCTCGTATTTTATTTTTCAATTTAGCTATAGTTTTGCATTGTTGTTTTATATCTAGGGGATTTTTTATCAGATAAAAAAAGAAATCCTGAAACAAAAATAAATTGTTTTGTTAAACACCCATCCCTGTAGAACACACACGTGGGAGGGGTCACGACTTGTAAACGCGATTCACCACTCACCGTAGCAGCAAAAGCGAGCTTCGTAACGAAGCAAGGCGGAGCTCCCGCAAGAGGCAGTGACGCACACACTGCACCTCTCCCCGTAACCCCGCCCACAGCAGCCAGCTGGTTCTCTCAAGGATTCTTTCAAGTGGGATAAAAATGACAAAAGTTTATCTCCGTGGATTTTTCATGAAAATGTCTGAAATTTTGATTGCCATAAATTGCTAATAGGAACGAGCCCTCCAAATTTCGCGTAAATCAATTAAAAACTTTTTAAACTGGCCATAATTTTTTTTTATTTGCTCTTAACATGTGGCTGGCATGACCAGATTTCGTAATCGGCATTTTATCGCTAATTTGAAAATGCTTTTGCCATTCCACTTGAAATTTTTAAGGTCATCATCTCCTAGCCAAAGTGTTAATTTTTGTTTCTGATGTATTTGCCAGAAAATCTGGGCTTCTAAAATCTCGATTGAAAAAATTCTTTCATGGACCGATGCCATTTACGTCGATAAACATTTTCGGAGTATTTTCTTCTTAAAATATTCCATGGTTTCTCCGCCAGGAGGCATAGACGTATATCTTATTTTTTGTCAGGGCTGTTTGTGTTCCGGGTCTAACCCGGGTTTCCGGATTTGGGCGATCTCTCATGCCCGGAATTCCGGATGTTTAGCTTTGAAGACATTTTTAAGACTGTTAAATTTTGAGTTCTAATAAGCGACAAAGCAAAAAAAAAAAAAAAAAAAATTAAAACAATTCATGGCAAAATTTTTGTATTTACTAAAAAAAATTGCTTTTCACCAATGAATTAATGTGATAATAATATTGTCTTCCTTGCTGATGCAGTTGACTCGAGCTTGATGCACGAAGCCGGGTGTTTGTGCTGTGGGAAGGGCATGTGCACAAATTCTCAGTCATTTCGTCAGCGCTTCTGCTCCTCGATGCAAAAAAAAAAAAAAACAACAACAGGTTTTCGCTTTGATGAGTGATGTGGGATTGGAACTTGGAGATGGTGGGGGGAGGGGCGAGTTAAAGGAAATAAAGTACATTACTCACGTGTATGCATCTACGCGCGGGAGCAGCCTGCCTCATTGTATTAGTAAGTCAGTGACATGTTCATTTATGTCTTGAGTTTATGCATTGGCACCGTTGGGAGACGCCGATGATTTCAGGGTTTCATGCCTTGCCGTGCAAACACCTCTGTTTTGTCAATATCTCAGCTTCTAATGGTCCGATTTGAAAAATTCTTTCTTTATTAGATAGTTTCCGGTGTGACATGTTTTTCATATAATTTCAAAATTTTCAAATAATTCATAGACTTTTCCCTAGGGGCGTAAAGATAAATTGAATTTTCCCTATATCTCTGCTTCTAAATCTCCGATTTGAAAATTTCTTTCTGCAGCGGATACAGCTCCTGATGGGAAATCCTTTGTACATAATTTCTAATTTTTGTAAAAAATGGTTTGGCCACCAGGGGGCTTAAATCTTAACTTCCACTTCTGATGTATTTCCAGCAAAATATGAGCTAAAATCTCGATTGAAAAAAAGTGTCATTTGTGGACCGATACTACTCATGTTGACAAACTTTTTAGGAACATTTTCTTCTTAAAATAATGAATGGTTTCTACGCCACAGCGTAGATGTATGTCTTATTTTCGTCAATATTTCTACTTCTAGGAGTCCGATTTGAAAAATTTCTTCTTTGTCGGATAGTGTTTCTGATGCGAAATGTTTTTCCTATAAATTCAAAATTTTCAAGTAAATCACAGACTTTCCGCTAGGGGTTAATTGTGTTTTCTGCATTATTTCTGCTTCTAAAACTCAGATTTGAAAAATTCTTTCTGTATCACATACATCACCTGATAGAAAATATTTTTCATATAATTTCTAATGTTTGATAAAGAATGGTTTGGCCACCAGGCAGCATAAGTGTTAATATCTGCTTCTGATGTATTTGCAGGAAAATCTGGGCTCCTGGAAACTCGACTAAAATTTCTTTTCTTGGACTGATACCGCTCATATGGAAAACCCTTTTGCCAATTCTTTCTTCCTAAAATAATGCATGGTTTTCCCACCAGGGGGCGTAAAGTCACATCTTATTTTAATTGATAACTCGTTTTCTAAGAGTCCGATTTAAAAAATTATTTCTATGTTGGAGAGCATTTCCGGTGCGGAATGTTTCTCATATAAATTCATATTTTTCTTAACGCACAAGTCTGCAACCAGAAGGCATGAGCTCACGATTCCATTTACAGCAATATCTGAGGGATTAAAAACCCGATTGAAAAACTTATTTCTTCCGTCAGATACCATTGGTTTCCATATCGGTTCCATTGACTTTGAATAGCTTTGATAAATTTAATTTGCATCAGAATGGATTAAAAAGACGTGCTAGTTACACCCAAAAATTCGGTGTCATTTTTCTTGTTTTATCTAGTCCTGCCATGGGGAAAACTAAAGCGAGGAGGCGCTGTTGCTGGGATCCAAGGAAGAAAGAAAGCCGGCAGTCTTTTCATGCTCTAGTTTTTATTGGTAGCTAGGCATTTTGTGTGTGCCTTTATTAGCACGTGGTTTGTAAAAAAGATCGCGCTTATGTTATCGGTTTGTTCGTCAGTCTGTGGACACCATACACCTGCAACCAATTGCCCAATTTCAAAAATTCTTTTTGCATTGGGAAGCTTGAAATGTGGGTAATGGTGATCCTTTATTTCGTTTTTTTTTTTTTCTCTCTCTACCAATCACAATTTTGCCTCCAGAAAGCATAAATGCGGATAATGCCAAATTCAAAATACGTTTTATTCCATATATTCGCTTTTAAACGGCCGATTGAAAAAATTCTTTTACCTTTTGATTCTATTTATGTCAAAGACTATTTTAGGTATGGTCACTTCTTTAAGTTACGCATAGATTCTCCGCTACGGGCGTAAAAGTAAATTGCATTTCTCCTGATATCTCTGCTTCTAAATCTCAGATTTGAAAAATTCTTTCTGCAGCAGATGCAGCTTCTGATGGAAAATATTTTTCATGTAATTTCTAATTTTTGGTACAAAATGGCTTGGCCAGCAGGGGACATTAGTGTTAATTTCTGCTTGTGATATGTTTGCAGCCTAATCAGGGCTTTTAAAATCTAGATTGAAAAATTATTTCATGCACCGATACTACTCACGTCGATAAATCCCTTTTCAGAATATTTTCTTAAAATATTACATGGTTTCTCTGCCAGGGGGCGTAAATGCATATCTTATTTTTGTCAATATCTCTACTTCTAATAGTCCAATTTGAAAAATTTCTTCTTTGTTGGATAGAGTTTCCTGCGCTACATGATTTCCATATAATTTCAAAATTTTTCAAGTAAATCATTGACGGTGTGCTAGGGGAGTAAAGGTAAATTGTGCTTTCTCTGATATCTCTGCTTCTAAAACTCTGATTTGAAAAGTTCTTCCTGCTCCTGGTGGGAAATGTTTTGATTGTACTTTCTAATTTATTTTATAAAATATGGTTTGTCCACCAGGGGGCGGGCGTAAGAGTTCATTTCTGCTTTGTTGGTATTTGCAGAAAAATCTGAGCTTCTAAAAGCTCGATTGAAAAATTTCTTTTGTTGACCAATACCACTCATGTTGATAAAGATTTGAGAATATTTTTTTCGTAAAACAGTGGAAAGATGGACAGTCAAAAGCATGCAACGATGCTGCCAAAAAATAAAGATCTTGAAGTCTTAATTTTTTCTCAGTGCCATCCATATTTTTACTTGCAGTTAACATTTTTAACAACAAGGGTTGTACCGAAAGTAATGCAAAAGTGGGCATAACTTTTTTATTAACTGACAGAGGTTGTTCAGTTGCACATGTTGGTAGAGTAACTGTTCCTCTATAGTAGCCATTTTTCTTCATTGCAGGTAAATAATGCATTCCAAGCAAAAGCAACATGCTGTCATTGAGTTCTTGACAAAGGAAGGAAGGGTGCGCTCTGTCCGACATCCACAGAAGGCTACAGAATGTTTACAGAGATTACACTATTGACAAGATCAATGTGCATAGATGGATAAAGAAGTTTAAAAAAAGAGGAAACCAGCATTGATGACAAGTCACGCAGTGGGAGACCATCATCTGTGACCAGTGACACGAATAGTCAGTGAATGGAATTGATTCACACAGAGAAATGAATCACAATCCGTGAGCTTGTTGCATAACTGGACTGTGGTCACAATGCCATACAGAAGATGGTGGAAGACTTAGGTTATTGGAAAGTGTGTGCAAAGTGGGTATCTCGGCAGTTGACACCCGATTTGAAGGAGAGAAGGGTGGAAGTATGCTCTGTAATTGCTGGAAGCGTTTGAAGCCAATGAAGACATGTTTTTTTCCCGAACTGGTGATGGAAGGAAACATGGGTGTATCTTTATGATCTGGAATATTGGAATAAATAATCAATCCATGGAATGGTGTCACACCACTTCAGCAAGGCCTAAAGAAGTTCAAGAGCCAGTGATCAGCTCAGAAAGTTATGGTGACTGTTTTTTGGGATGACAGGGGTGTCATTCTTGATTTTCTGTAACGTGGCTGTGCCGTGACCAGCAAGCGGTACATTGAGACACTCAAGAAGCTTAGAGAAGCTATAAGAAGGAAGAGAACGAACCAGAATCTGAAAAGGATCCACATTCACCATGACAATGCAAGACCACATACATCTTTGGGAAAAAATCAGGTGATCAGCAAATTAGGCTGGTCAGTGGTCCCCCATCCACTGCACAGCCGAGCTGTGGCATCGTCCAACTTCCACCTGTTCGGTCCAATGAAGAACAGTCTCCGATGACAACGATTTGATGGCACAGATGAGATGAAAGTGGCTGTGAAGAAGTGGGTACCACAGTCCACACCTGAATTTTTCAAAGAGGATTCGAGAGTTGGGTTCAACGATAATGCAAATACATCGCTTGTGATGGAGACTATGTTGACTTATTCTACCAACATGTGCAATTTGAACGTTAATAAAAAGTTATGTCTACTTTTGCATTTCTTTCGGCACAACCCTCATATTATTTTAACTTTTATGCGAACTAGTGGAATTTTATTCAATTTTTTTTTCACTAGCTGTTTTATTTTTGGCGGAAGTGCAGAAATTTGAATTGACCCCTCCCCCTTATAAAAGTTTGGTGGACGCAATCTTATATTAAATAGTTAGTAAAAGCTCTGGTGTTTGTGTTGAAACCCAACCGGGCATGGTTATTGCACATGATAGTGTTGGGTGAGGAGGGTCTGGGTGTGTCCAGGGCAGACTTCGATGGGAACTATCGCCTCCCCCTATTCATGTAAGGATGTTGAAGGAAAACACTGGAAAACCAGTGGACAGGGTAGTCAGCAACAGGAATCAAACCCATCATCTTCTATTCCAAACTGGTCCTTGAAAAACAAACCACCAAAACGTTGCTTAAAAATATTGCATAAATAGCAGTAAAATCCCCTCTTTTTATTAGGATTTTAAACTTGAAAAAATAAATGAGTAAATAAATTGTGGATTCGTGTTTGTATTTTCAGAATTGTAGGAGTTCAGGGTGTCTACTAGTCATGAAAATCATGACAAAGGCACAAATTCAAAAAGGGGTAATAAGAAAAAGTCCCAAATTTTGCTTTGGGGTCATGAATTTCTTTTTATATTTAGTAATTGTTCATTTTCTGGTGACAATCTGATTAATTCTCCATGCACCAACCGCATAAAACATATATGTGGTTTCCATATAATGGTACAAGAGTTTAAAAAAAGGGGTACTTGTGCTCTCCTCCACAAAGAACTGTTACAGCAGAAAATCTTTTAGCATAGAAATATATGTGTAAATGTTGTTTGCAAAATGTTATGGTCAATTTAGCAATTTAAATTATACTGCTTATAGTCATTGACATTTTCAAATATAAATGTTGAAAGGTGTGTAATGAAATTGTTTAGCACAATGTTGAGTATTTCAGCTTACTTCAGGTGTAGTCAAAGTTTGATGAGTCAGATTTTTGTTATTACAGTAGCAGAAGGGCAGGGGTGTACTTTTACCGTAGCAAAAATGGGAAGCAGAGTGTCTCCCATCTTTAATATATGTACGTACCCACACATGCATGCATGCTTGGACACACACACACACACACATACATGACTTTTAAAAAACCGTCATGAAAATTGTTAATTGGTCACAAAATTGTATTTTCCAAATTTGATAGACACCCTGGAGTTTTATGCTTTCCTAAATCTACATTTCTTGCTAATTGCAATTACAAAATCAAATTCCCTGTCATAGACTCTGTTGACGCATTATGAATTTCACTTAAAAGCACCCTATACATAAAGAGCCATATATAATGTAGGGAAGGAAATCTGCTTCCCAATTTTACTCATTATACTTTTATAAGACAGCAAAGTTGAAAATGATTGAAACTTCACAATGTTGACATTAAAAAGCATGTCAATTTCGCTAACCCAACAACCAAGTATAGAGAAACCACCAGCACATCAGTCCCAGATTACTCGCAGATGTGGTAAGTGAGGATATTAAACTTATTGCCATTTAAATACATCATTAATTTAATATTAGCTTAAAAAATTACAACAGATTTGTGTTAAACAGTATAGTTTGAATTTATCTGGTGCCATTTTGATTTATAACCAAAATCTGCAGAATTGCATTTTTTATTGCTATGTTGCCTGTGCTTCCATTTTCGATTGCATTGATGTTTGAAATAGGTATCTAACCAGTGTTAGACTGTAAAACACATCTGCTAACAAATTAAAGGTTTCATGAAATGTGTCTGTATGAGTAGTTTACAAGTAAAAATTCATTTAAATCTAACTAAAACAGGCAAATTTGTCGAAACATCGTTGGAAATTGAATTTGTTAATATGATTGTAAGAAAATGCAGGCAGTGGAGAGTTAAAAATGCAAAGGGTTACTGTACTTTTTTAAACATTACATTCATTCTTTATTATTAGTCTTTCATTATATGTGTAAACCTATGGTAGTTTGTATATGTAATCATTTCTAGAGCATACTTATTTTGCTAGTGCAGTATATAAATCGTCAAATGCAATCATGCTGATAAAATAAACTACTGTTTGTGAAAATTGCAAACCATGAAGGAATGATGGTAATCACATGATTCATGTGATTACCATCGGACCAAAATATTTTAGCTGGCGACTATGTTTTCAGCAGTTTTAATTAGTAATTATTATTATTTTTTAATGTAATGAAACAAATTTTGGAATGGTTGTGTTTTTATCTTTTACGGAAATCAGTAAACAGAGAGGCGTGCGTGTGGCTACACGAATTGCAGTCTCTCTCCTATATGCCTATCCTCCACCACACATCACGTGACCGGTGGGAAAGGCTGACTCCTCATTGTCAGGGCTAGCCCTGCCTCGTGGTGCTCTCTGGCACGATCCAGGAAGGGTAGGGGCCCCAGAATCCTTTGGCGCTGAATGAATCTTAACTGGGAAGCATGCTTGCTGGCTGCTATACTGCATAACACAAAATATTTGTGATAAAGGAAATTCTGTCCCATTCGCAACTTTCTTGACCTACTTAACAGGTCAAAAGAATAATTACGTTAAGTGAGTTCGATATGGAAATAAACTGTATAGATTCTCTTTTCTTCGTTTACTGTAAAGAAAAAAGTATTTTAGTGATTACGTAATTCTACATAAAAATGTAATAGCATTGCTTTATCACTTTAATTTCTGAGTGTATGCTATTTTTATGAACAATTCCGTATTTTTTTTGCATTTTTTTGTGCACTGTTAAAGTAAACCAAAGCTCTCCGTCTTACGAAGTGGGATATCATCGGAACTTGTGTCATTGCTTTGTTTCGAGTTAAAGAATTTTGGCTGTAACGACATAGCCCCAGTCCGCTACGCGTAGCACAGGTAGCCATCTCGGAACCCATTGCTCTTTTTTTTTTACCTTGGTGGGAGTGGGGGCATGGAATGGCAAAGTAAAAGGGCGTTTTTTTTAAATTATAGAGAAGCGTGCGAACTCGATTTGTTTATGTAACTATACATTTCTTGCATTACCTTAGCGCTTCAAAGGGAAGACGAGGTACATGGTTTTTTGTTAAAGTTAAATTTATGACGGTAAGATTACGTAAACAACGTGCGTTGATTTCTAGAACTTTTTTCCAGACGTTCGCATCTCGGTATATATTTATACAGCTTTCTATATATTTGTGTGTGTGTGTTAATTATTTATTTGAAAAAGCTAAAAATGCTTTTCTCCATAATTTTTAAGTATTTATAATGCACTCATAAATTGACTTTTGCACCATATTCTGTTCTTGATTTTTGAAATATCTTCAGGATGTTTTTAAGCAGTTTTCTAGATTTTCGCTAAAATTAGTTGGCAGGTATGCAATTAGGAAATTCACTTCCTTCATCAACTCTATTATTTTTAAGCACCCATACTTATGCAGATCTTTGAAGTTGAATGTTTTTTTTTTTTTGCGTAAAACGCCGTCTTAACACAGCAGAAAGAACAAGAGATTGAGAGTGTCATCATTCTTTGGTGTCATCTCCCTCCCCGTCACAAGTGTGCAATCTCTTGTCCCACTGGACTTCGTGTGCCAATACCCATGCCTGTCACGGCCACAGGTGTGTGATCTTTGTCGCACTGGACTTCGGGTTCCGTGCTGCTTAAGTGCTTATGGAGAAGCGCATGTTACTTGGCTGTTCTGATGCTTTGAAAGGATTCCGACTGTGATAATAAAAATTTATAACCAGCTTCATGCGACTTAAAAAATATTTGGTGCTATTTGCTTCAAATTAAAAGTGCTTGACTTCCTCAGCTCACTTCGAGGAACGGTTCTTTAAGGCCTCAAGTTGTTTTTATGATAGAACAAAAGTCTATTTTAATTTTTTCAGAAGCGACCGCCATTTGGAATTCCACAAAATGATGACAAAGGCCAAATTGAACAAGTGCCTCAGAAAAACAAACTTGGATTATCTCAAAAGACTACAAGTGAAAATAAGAAAATGGCAAGTGAAAATTTCAGAAAAAATGGCGTGAAGAATTTCCATGGTTAGTGTTTGAAAACAATAAAGCTTCATGCAAAATATCCTAATATTTCAGATAAAAACTCAAAATTTGTTCGTGGTTTCCAGTGGCCTTTCAAAATTGAGACTTTCAAGATACACCAGCTATCAAAAATGCACAGAAACTGCACTGAGCGTGATCTTGCTGTAGAAAAACCACAGTGTACACCATTAGCAGTGTGTTACAAAAGATAAGCCTAGTCCTGCACTAATTATGCTGGAAGAATCACATGAACAGCGATTCTCTTGGGGGGGGGCTCATAATTATGTTCTGTACTTGAAAAATGGGGCTGACCACTAAAAACTTTTGCTGTCTACCAGGTTTTTTTTCAATTTGTGGAGACCTGCACATGAAACTTACAGGATATGCAGAGCAGGGTAGGACATGCAGATGATTAGAAATGCAGAGTTATTGCGCATGTCTTGGCCCAGCAAGCGCCGCCTGAACAGTCGAGTGAGGGATATAAAGAGAGGGCTGTTTAGGATACACACCAGTAGTGCATCACTGACAGCAAGTTGTGAAAGTGTCTCCAGGATTCAATAATGCTTCGGCGACGACGAAGGGCGCAATATCACCATACGACAGTTTGAACAGGGCAGAATGATTGGTCTGTGTGAAGGTGCATTTTCGTACCGTGGCATTGCGGCTCGGACGAGACATAACACCATGATAGTGATGTGCGTGTGGCGGCAGTGGACTGAGGAGAACCAGGTGCATCGACAATCCGGCAGTGGACCGAGAAATGTGACGATACTGCGGATGGCCGACATCTCGTCCGCATGGCAGTGGCGAACCGTTTTCATATTCGCAAGTGTTAGCACAACAGTGGAGCACTGAAACAGGTGTGGCATTGTCTATCTCCACAGTTCGACACGTCTGTTGCACAGAGGACTGGCTGCATGCATCCCTTTGCGGCAGATTCCTTTGACCCTGATCCGTGGACGCCTCAGGCTGCAATGGGGTTTTAAATGCAGACAATAGCATGCTAATTGACAACATGTGTTTTCGGATGAGTCCCGATTCAGCTTGGACTACAATGATGGCCTCATACACATGAGACGGTATAATGGTAAGCGCTTTCTTTCAGCATGCATTGTTGAGTGTCAAACAGGCCGAACGCCAAATGTGATGGTGTGGGGTGCCATTGGGTAACATTTGCGATCTCTGCTGCTATGACTTGAGGGCAATAGCACCAGCGACCACTACATCAGTGAAGTTGTACAGGCAGAAGTCATACCCTTTCTTCGTAGCACTCTAGGCGCTATATTCCAGCAGGACAATGCCTGACCTCATGTTGCCAAGAATGTTCAAGCCCTCTTCGCAGCACAGCAGATACACCTTCTTCCCTGGCCTGCACGTTCACCAGATATGTTGCCTATTGAACATGTCTGGGATATGGTCACTTGACAACTGGCCCATCAAAGTCGTCCAGCGGTCAGTACCAGTTATCTGTGGCCGCGTATACATGCTACCTGGCAAGCAATTACTCAGGACAGCAATTACTCAGGACAACGCTTTTTCGATTCAATGCCAACTCGTCTCGAAGCTCTTATTGCAGCTCGCAGAGGCTTCACAAGATACCAGTAAATCTGTTCAAAGCGCAAAGTGCAGTTTTGCAGGTAAAAATTGTTGTATTGTTCCAAAAATTAAATCACTTATGTACAGTCATATCAGTAATGTTTGGTATAAATTTCATTCGAATCGCATGGTTCCTCCTCCTCCTTGGTATTGCAATTTTCACAAACAGTAGTGTATGAAATAATTTTAAAAGGAATCACCTGCCCATCTAATATATTGTTTTTTTTTTTACAACAGATAATCACATTAATTAACATATGTTCTAATGTTCTATCACAAAATATAAAGTGAATTGTTCACTGTTGAGCAAAGAATAAAGTAAATCCGTTCAAAGTGCAATTTATATGTTCTATCCATATACTTTGTGTGTGTTCTATCGTTTTAAACGGTTTAGTCTGGTTTTCAATTATTTAAGCAGTCACTATTTAGTCACTAAAAATAAAAAAAAAAGTCACTTTTCTCACTTTTTTCTCCGAAAAAGTCACTTTTCACACTACTTTTTACAATGAAGTCTGTGCTGAGGTCTGCAATCCCGACGCGGCTGAATCCTTTTTTTCCTGTAATGCGCATGACCATCGGTTGAGCTGCTCTTACGCCCACTCTGCCTTGAAGGTTCTTCCGAATCATTGCCGAAAGTCGATCACTAGCTTGGCAATAGGAACCAAATCATTTTTTTTTTTTTTTATAAACTGACGTAAAAGTTTGTCCCAGTGTGAATGCTTGTTGCAATTATGGCATCATTATTAACATTTGACCACCCATTCAACATCAAAGTGATGCTACTGTTGTTATCCTCAAGATTATTTTTAAATGCATCATCAACTTCACCAGACCCTGTGTCCAACAGTTTCCCTCCTAGATCAATACAACTAGGGCCAGAATAACCAGGGCGCAAACTTTCCACCATATCTTTGTATTCTGCAGTAGTTGCTGAATTAAAAGAAATGTTATTTGCATAAAAAAACCTGGCAATTTTTAAATCTAATGTAGATTTTTGATTATCTGTTGTTTTTACAGTAAAACCTTTCATCAGTTTTTGCCTTTTGGGCATACTTTCTGTGCTATGAGTCTCTTCTTGTATCAAGTTGTGTGATAGCATAAAATTCCCAGGAGTTGCTGATGTGAAATTTGGATCCATTTCTGATGGGAAAATCTCTGATGTACCAGGCATGGATCTTTTCAAACATCTGTTTAAGTGGCCTTTAATTCTTTCAATCTTTGCACTCACTTCTGAACCACAGTGATCACATTTAACTTCAATGTTCTTGTCATCCTATCTGCTAACCTCCAACTATTCTGGGGCACATTTTCGACCACTTTCTGCTGGCATTGTATGCAAAAGTATAACTGAAGCTCCTTAAGTTTTTAAATTTCAAATAACACAGTATAACATACTGCAGCTGAACTGAAGGGAAAAATAGCTATGGTAGTATGTACAAGAGATAAGCATGAGATACAACAAAGGGATCCTATGACCTGTATCTGAAAAAGGTTTTTGTCAAGTCTCCAGCCTGCACCCCACCCCATCAGAATCTGATAGGTAGATTTTTAAGTCTGATTGGTCATTGGAGTCACCTTCCAATAGTACTGGAGAGTGGAAATTAAAACTCTGAAAACAAGTCCAGTTTGCTTTCCTGATTTCTAAAACCTAGCAGGTTCTCCCTTCACATAGTTGTGCCTCAGGCATTAGTGCACAGATAGCTCAAGAAACAGGTGTTTCACCCTCCTATAATGCATTCCTCAGGGATTAGTCAAACCTTCTTTCTCATCCCTCCAGCCCCAGGGCACAGGAAACTAGTTCCTACCAACTTGGTTACCTCCTCAGGATTTCAGGCATTCATAGTTCACCCTGAAAAAGTATCAGGGAAAGGCTCTGTACTCCATATTAATGTAATGCCAGCCTTTTAAAAAGATTTAGACTAGTGTTTATGCACACACACAAGCATTTTCCTCTTAATTCATTAATATATTTCAAGAAATTATCATGTATAAACTTTTTTTGTTTTTTTCCAGAATTATCTGCAAAAACTATTTGCATGAACATTGAATTATAATTTGTAAGAAAATTTTTATTTTTCTATTTTTTATGCAGCAATAAATTATTTGTGCTGATGAATCTAAAATATCAAGGAAGTCAAATGTGTCCTGAATGCCTGATGATTAGCTTTTAGTAAAGCATCCCGAATGAAGTGGCTTTTGTAACTGCATTATTAAATAACGAAGTCTTTCAAATGTTTTTGTTTGCAAATGATGTACAAAATTTCAGGGCAACAAAATTAATAATTCTCAGAATTGTATGCAGTGGAACTTAAACAATTTTTATTCCCCCATCTAGTTTAGCTCCAGAATTTTTTTATTTATTGCAAATTTTTATCAGTAATCAGTTATGGCTATCAGTATATCAAAAATCAAAAGAAACAAACAACTTAAACAAATGCAAAAACATTAAAAATTAACAAATAGCATCTATGTAATAATAAAAGCAAAAAAGGCATAATTAAAAACCAATTTGAGCACCAAGCTTTTCCATTTTAAAATGTTGCTTTTGAAACTCTTTGAAGAAAATATCCCAAAATTGCATTAAAACTAAGTATACTCCAGTTTGAAAAAACAACAACAATAAAACCCACTACAAAGTGGGTTTTATTGGGTTTTTTAAAGTTTTTTTTTTTGGGGCGAGTAGGTTCGTAGACAACACTGGCCCCCGTAAGTAAATGAATTCGTCTTTTTCGTATTCTTATACTGAGAAAGGGAATATCACCTTTCTATGTCGCAGATTAATGTTTTTTTTGCGATTTTTCGTCGCCGAAAATCGAGTTCTTATCCTCGATGTTACTGGAGCCAATGCATCAAGCACTTTAACAAATGTTATGGTTACTCAATGTTGAATTCACCGATATACTGAACGGCGATTTATTCGTCGATGTGCTTCGGGAATGAATATCCACCGATATGCCCATCCCCACTTTGAGTTAGACCCATAAAGAAATGCACGCGGGGAAGTAACTAACTAGAAATGCAGGGGGGGGGGGCTTTGGGGTTCCTTTCAGCGAGCTTCGTATCAGCAGCTGTCGCCACGCAGCCTACAGAAGAGACTCTCGCTGGCTAGCTGGGCTGATGCAGTGATTGATACGCCTCCGTCAGAGACCATTTTACTGAAAACATTTCATGAAGACGAAAAAAAAAGAAAGCACGACTGTTAAATACAATACTCAAGATGCCTGTCACAGTCTCACACTAAAATATTTTAAAATTAACATTTTGCTGAAAGTGAGGCACCATCACAGTTCAAAATATTTTTGAAGATACCGTTTGAGCTAAAATATTTTTGTGAAGATACCACCCAACAGCATCAAATGCCGAACAGGAAAACAATTTAATATTTTTACTGCTCGCCAAAAATAAATTTCTGGTCGCCATTGGTGACTGGGCGATCGCAAATTTTTCGCTCTGGTGGTAGTATCTTTTTGAACTTTGATTACACTTAAAATGCGTATTTTCCCATTCCTTTTGAACTTTTATTGATGTAGCAGTTGGAGAAAACATTTTTAATATGGTAACTGGGTCTACTCATTGTGCAGTTAAAACAACTTTGCATGTCATGAAACATGATGGTGGATGAGCCAAATGCTGATTCTTGCATTTCATTTAAAAAAAGGAGAAAGTGTTTGCTATGTTAAGTGATATGCAAGAAGAGACTAAAGATTGAAAAATCATGCATTTCAATATTAATACAGTGGAACCCACGTATAACAAGCTTGCATAGTACGAAGTTCCGTATAAACTGAAGTTTTTGTAGATCCTTTGAACTTCCTAATATTCTTTCTTGTTTATTTGAACCACATATTACAAACAAAAGTTTTTAGAAAAACCCATATATCGAAGTTCAGCACAATTATTGGCATGCAAAAACAGCAGTTCTTTTTTGTTGTTGCATGGATTCAATGAAGTGCTCATATCATTATATGGGTATGTTTGGCAAAGCTGATGTGATGGCATCTGCATAGATTCCAACTAGTATGGAATTTCTGTAATGTTATGAAATTTTGGTAGGAATTATGGACATGACAAAAGTTAGGAAAATTGCCCTTTGATTATTCTGCATTGGAAACAGGCATTATTAGGTTCTTCCATGGAATTCTGCTTTTTCATCATTTGGATTATTCTTGAGTTCGTTGCTATACTGAATGTAATGGAGGGGGGGGGTCTGCCTTTCAAAACTTTCAAAATTGGAAGTTAGATGGAATGAAGGTTTCTCCTACAAGCATAATTTTTTTACTCATGATGTTGCCTTTGCCCATTATTGTTAAATACACTGGCGGAAAGTGAAAAAAAACGCCAAGAAGGAGACGTCTGATACCAACGAAATTTATACAGCATAATAAGGGAATACAGAGGATAACATGATCAAAATATTATGGCAAAATACAGCTGTATTTGCTGGTAAACTGGAAAATAACATTTCTGTGTAACATGGTTAGTACGAGGTTGAACCGCTTATGAACTGCGTCACACTGTGCAATTCTGGCATGGAGTCTGTCGTACAGATGTTGGATGTAAGTTTGGAGTATTAAGTTCCAAGCATAAGCATCCTCAACCTGGACGCGTGGAGACCAGATAAGTCGTTGTCCCATAAAATCCCACACGTGCTCAATGGGGGACAAATCTGGTGAACGTGCAGGCCATGGGAGTTGTCTCACACCCTGAAGTGCATGTTGTGTTGCACGTGACATGTGTGGGCGTGCGTTATCTTGCTGGAAAACACCACGATGAACCGCCCTTAAAATGGCACAACAACGGGCTGAATGATGTTGTTGATGTAGGAGGTGCTGTTTAACATACCCGGTACAAACACTAGTTGTGTACAGGAGTGATAGCTGATTGCTCCCCACACCAGAAGACCAGGTGTAGGCCCTGTGTGTCGCTGGCGGATGCAAGAAGGGTGGAGACGCTCCCCTGTGCGTCTGCGAACACGGATACGGCCATCGGAGGCTCCCAAGCAGAATCTGCTTTCATCGCTGAACACGATAGATCGCCATTGTGTTCTCCAGTGCAGACGTTGGCGACACCACTGCAGCCGTTCCTGACGGTGGGCTGGAGTCAGAGGTACACATGCCAGAGGCACACGTGCACGTAGTCCTGCATCCAGTAGATGGTTGCGGATTGTTCGCACAGTCACCTCAGGTGCAACGGCAGCTCGGATTTACGTCACAGTGGATGTTCTGCTCGACAATGCCGCTCTTCTTATGCGTCGATCGGTCCGCTCATCAGTCCGTCTGTGACTTCCAGTTCCACGTGTTCTCGTGTGGGAATGTTCCTCGGACCATCAACGCCACCACGTACCACCACCGATACTTCTTGTCCAATTCGCTCCGCAATACGACGATACGACCACCCGGCCTCGCGGAGTCTGACTAGACGACCTCGCTCAAATTCCAATAACTGCTGAAATCGTACACGTCTTCCATGTCCAGGCATTGCAGCTTCTTCAGGGTCTTCGCACGTGTCCGTACGCCGACGACTGATTACATTCATTTCGCCGTACTCTTTAAATACCACCGACGATAATTTGCATATTATGGCGTGCTGTGGCGTAGGCGCTCGCCGGTTGGTCCCGAAATTAACATCACACCTACGTAAACTTGACCCCATTAACATATGTAAATTTCATGATCGTCCACCAATTCCTTCTTGGTGTTCTTTTTTCACTTTCCGCCAGTGTATATATTTTTTTGCATAAATGTTTGTATTTCAGCTGAAAAATATGGCCAACAATTTCCAAACCCGAAAGTTAGAGTGAAAATTTTCTTGTGATTTATAGGTTCTGTTTCTCATGATGTTTCTTTTGCCTCTATTGTTGTTAAATATCATTTTATTCCATAAATATTTGTATTTCAGCTTAAAAATGGAGGAAAAATTTCCGAATGCGGAAGTCAAGAAAAACTGAACCCGAATTTCTCCCACGATTGTAATATTTAATTTTTCCCCGATGAGTTTCCACTGTTTTGTATTGTTGTTAAATACTATCCCCCCTCCCCATAAATAAATGTTTGCATTTCATTTCGATAAGGGAGGGAAAGTTCTCCAAAAACATTAAGTAAATGAAGTTAGGAAATTTGTAAGAAGCAATGTGTGTGTGTTGAAAAGTATTCATATTCTTAAAGTTACACCATTTCTCTAAAATTGTGAAACCTTTTTTTTAGTATGCATTCATGGTCCTCATACTGAAAGAATCTATTGTTATATAAAGTCAGGAAGAATGAATGTCAAAACCTATAGTGCTTGTCAAGTCAGGTAGTTCAAACTGATGAGTCACGTTTTTCTTAGCTCGTGAATGGAAAATCGTTTGTGTCCACGATTTCTGCTATTTGGATTTATAGATTTATTAATATCGTATATATGAAGTATTTATAAAATGGTTACAGGACAGTATGCCTTGCTCACTGGATATTTGACTCAGTTTGGTGAAAACAGTGGTTAATGACAGGTGATTTCTCAACAGGTGATTGACCTGTTGTGTGCTCAATGTTTGCTCTTGAATGAGGATATGTTCTGTCTAGTGTATTTTCTCATTTAGCATCTGGGTTCATTTTGCGATAAAATGAAATGGTTGGGCTTGGCCTGGCCCAGCTGTGGGTGTCTGGGGAAAAAGCCACCTTACCCCGTTGCTTTGTGCTCTAAACTGAAAAAGCCTGACTCGACCCATGCAGATCTCTACCTTGTGGCATAGCATATTATCATGCTGGAAGTAGCCCTCACATCAAGAAACATCATGCATATGTATGGGTGTGCGTGGTCCGTAATGATAAGATATCTCATGCTGTCTTAATGCTGTTCCAGAGATATTAAGGAACCGAATGCTTGCCATGGAAAGACCCCAGACCATTACGCTGACTCCACCAGATTGTACAGTTAATGCTAGGCAGCTGGGATCCATTGATTTGTGTTGTCAACTGTATATTCTGGCCCATCTGTCAGTGTGTATTAACTTAAAACGTGATTCATTGGACCATGCACTCTTTTTTTGAGTGCTCAAGAATCTAGTTTTAGTTCTTGTGTCCACTGCAAATGAATTCGTCAGGTTTTTAACAGACTTTAGTGGCACACAAAAGAAATGTTTGCTGTTACAGCTTATTTGCACCAATGTGTGGTGGACTCGGTATGCTGAAATTCTCCTTTGGATATCACTGTTGTACTGCACAGTTACTTGATGCAGTGGAGCTCGTCTGTCACCTCATTGCCCTTGAACATCGACCATTTCATTTTGTCCACAGGAAGACTGCTGATTGCTTGTTTTGTTGTGTGTGCACCGCTTATTGTGCACCCTCGATACTGTTTATGCATTGTTGAAAAGGTTTGCTGTTTCTGAGATGATTGTACCTTCCCACTCAATGCCTACTATCGTGCCTATTTCAGTTGCTTAAAGCACAAGTCTTTCCCATATGGCTGCTATCTATGCTTTATGCATGTCTGAATCCTTTGCAGTGGGCTATTCATAAAGCTCTCTCAACATCATAGTTGCATACTCACATGTCTGGTTGCTATTGGGTGCTTCTAATAATTTGCTGCTTTAGTGTATATCAATTTGAGCTGTGATTCATTTAATCATGTTGTTATTATTTTTAATCTGTTAAATGCCTTTCATCACACATATGCTTCTACAATAGTTTTAAATCACTTTTAATCCTTTAATTTTATTAAATCATATTAATTTTCTTTCTTCAGGAAAATGTGAACAACTTCAGGCAATCTGTGGACATCACTGTGAAGGGCACTAATGTTCCAAAACCCATTGTTAAGTTTGATGAGTTGAACATATCTGGTGAGTATATACATTTTCAGTTGTTGTGTAAAATATTTTACTGCCACGGAGAAACCTCAGGTTCGATCCCAAACAGGTGCGAACGCTCAAACCACTAAATATACGCCATGCGTTGGATGGGCACGTTAAGCTGTCGGACACCGGGTAACCCCCACCCCCTTATGTCTAGGGGTTGTTTAAGACTTGTGGTCACACACTCCCTTCCTAAAATCCTCTACATATATGATCTGATCTAAAATATTTTAGTGATTTCAAGTTTGTCTGTACTTCAATTCTTGTTTTCATATCTGTTGTCCATTCTGTAATGCATTGAGGTTTAAAGAGTGTTTTAGCAATTATAGATTTAAAAATTGAATAATCATAAAGTGTTGCTAAATTTTCAGTGTATGGGTGCTACACTGCTAACTATTTGTTTTTTTTTCACCATTCTAACTCTGGATATTTTATTCTAGTATGTGTATTTTTAATTACTCAAGTATGGTTATAAATGGATGAAGAAGTCAAGTCAAGTGATGGCCATGTTTTTAATTGGCAACCACAATAATTTCTCTGCTCTGTGTTTTTTTCTCTCTGAGCTTTTAAAAGTGAGTGACTGTCTTTTTTTCCTTTTTTTTTTTTTACCTTTTTGTTTCCTTTTAAATTTGTTCAGTGTTTGTAAAGGGGGAAAGAGGTGTTTTGTTTCTCTAGGCCAAAACAGTTTCTCATGGCAAAGGCAAAGATAAACAAACAACTGCTAATCTGAGTCATTAGTGGAAGAAAGAACTCAGCATGTTCCCCCTCCCCATTACATGGACACATGGAGTTTGTATGTGTTGTTCATGTGATCAAGTAGAAAAGCTGCATGATTAGTCAGTTACACTTTTCACCCAGAATCAATTCATTTGTGAAACTTTATATTAGTGCTTCTTGTGTGTTGCATGTGTTGTCTAGGTACAATGGAGTTGAACTCTTTTGGCTTGTGAGAAGTAAAGTGCAAATAGTAAAAGTGAAAAAGAAACATTTCTTTATTTAAAAGCACAAAACAGAATGTTAAAATTTGAGTGTTTGCCAAGGATATAACTGACAGAAAGTCAAAAAACCATCATGAGCCACCTCAAGACTGATTGTAAGACATTGAATGCTGATAGGTTGCGACATAAAATCCAAGGTATAATCTAAAAGTTAGCTGATTATTTTACTAATTTTTTTAATGTGATCTAAACCCCATAAAAAAAAAAAAAAGGAAAAAGATGGTGTTAACTAACTGTGCTTATAGAAAATGTCCAACTCAAGGTAATATCAATTATCTGAAGATAATAGGATTACTAATTTTTTGTTATATATTCTTACTGGAAAAGAACCATTCCTTCCTATGATCAGTGCTGTGTTTGCTTTTTACAACTTTTTTAGTGGTTTTAAGATTTTATTGGCTTTTAAAGGTCCTTTTGCTGTATGTTTCTCATTCTGTTCCGTGATTTTATGAGGTTGACTTCGTTTTGTAAATTCAAATAATTGATTTTAGTAAATTGTCTACTTTTCGCTTTGAACTAACAACAAATCTTTTGAGCCTTTGGTCATGAAAAATTGAATTCAAATTCAACATGTTTCAACAATAGCTCGTCAAGCTCATAAAATGATGCCATATACACACCAAATAGAATGGCACCAACAGTCAGCTATTTTACAGGGCTGCCTGCCACTTGGTTACTTTTTCAACTAAAAGTTACTTTTTTTTTTAAAGTCACTATTTGGTAACCTTTTAATTCAAAGTTACTTTAAGTTACTTTTTTAAGAATAAACAGCAAGAAACATCAACTACAACGTAATGTCCGGGTACCTAGAGCAATAACCTGTTTACCTAAGGTCATAATTTTTATTTTAATTGAAATAAATTATAAGCCTTATTTAAATTTCCCTGATTGAACTCTGATGATGAGAATAAACAAATATATCTATCCTTAAGGATATATTATCTGAAGAGTTATATAATTTTATTTTATCTGAAGAGTTAAACTTTACCAATTAAACAGAAAGAGGTAAAAGTTAATTACATGCTGAATTCAACTATAAGTGTTTGTCTGTTCTTTCTCTTGTGTAGGACTCTATACTGAGGTTTTTTTTTTTTAGATTGATTCTGAATTAAGAAAATAACATGGGAAAGTGCAAGTTTCTGACTTCATGGCTATAAAAAACAGATTGCCTCAGTGTTAAATAAAATATCTGAGTGGTTAAAAAAGGGAAACTCTGTAGATCAAGGATATCGTGTTGTTTGTGAGTGCAACTTTACAGTGACTAAAGGGTTGCAGTCTGTGACTCAGCATGCACAGTCTGTGAAACAAAAATAATGTTTCAACAGAGATGCCTCCTCTTCAACTGCATTTGTCAGCAAGAATTGGACCACCTGCAGCTTCAATGCGTGATATTTTAACCATCAATCTGGATAATCCTTATCTGAATCAGAGCTAGTCAGTACTACAGGTGCAGTTCTTTTATACAGTTCAAAAGACAGTGCAATTAGAAGAGAATTGATTTGGGCACTAAAAACTGTTGTTAGCAATTATTCTGCTGTTTCATGCGATGGAATAAGTGATATATTGGGTTGTCGGAAAAGTCATGACGTATTTTAGGCATGTTTTGCAAAGGTCATTTATTGATAAAAAAACAACAAAGATCCATCAATGATATAATGCCCGTTTTGTTCGATAACCTTTTGCCATCTTTCAGTGAGCTGCAGAATGCCTCGTTCATAGAAGGATCTGTCTTTTGTGGCGAAAAACTGTACAAGGTGCTGATTTACAGCCTCATCTGAATTGAACGTTATACCACTCAAGGACTGTTGAAGAGAGCGAAACAAGTGGAAGTCTGTCGGCGCAAGGTCAGGAGAGTATGCTGGGTATGGCAACACATCCCACCCAAGCTCCAATAATTTTTGCACGGGTGATCACACGTGTGTGGTTTCGTGTTGTTGTGATGGAACACAACACCTTTACGATGAACGAGCTCTGGACATTTCTGGATGATGGATTCGTTCAAACTGTCCAATTGCCGACAGTACACATTCGAATTGACTGTTTAGTTCCGTGGTAGGAGCTCAAAAAACACGACACCTTTAAAATCCCCTCCACACTGAGACCAGAACCTTCCGCTGATGAATGTCTGCTGTGGATGTCATTTGAGACGAAGCAGCACGTCGGGATTAAGACCGTTTGCGCAGCACATTGTTGTACACAATCCACTTTTTGTCACCAGTTATCAGTCACTTCAAAAAAGGATCGTTTTCCTCACGTTTAAAGAGCATATCGCAGATGTTTATACGCACCATCAATTGAGCTTCTTTGAGTTCATGAGGAACCCGCACATCGAGCTTACTTACGTATCCCAGCTTCTTCAGGTGGTCGTGAACGCTTGAATGATGGATGTGCAATGTGTCTGCAATCTCTCGTGTTGTGTAACGTGGGTTTGACTCGATCAATGCCTTAATTTGGTCGTCATCAGCCTCGGTGGGCCTCCCGGACCAAGGAGCATCGTTGAGGTCAAAATCACCAGCACAGAATTTTGCGAACAACTGCCTGCACTGACATTCTTGTAGAGCAGTGGTGGCCAACCTTTTTACATACCATGCGACAATTTTTTCGACAATTATGGATTGGTAAGGATTGCGGCAATAATCATGTTGCGAGATGTTCGTTATGCTTAAAGAACATCGATATTTCATCCATGGGAGAGTCTGAATTGTGAAGCCACATGAAAAGGAAAAAGCATGTGACCCGTTCTGAAAACAAAAGTCGAAATTCCACCTTAGATGGACTGTTTGAAAAAGTACTGGCACCAGCATCACTAACACCATCATCACCAGAGCAGTCTTCATTATCAGCAGCAGGTTGTTTACCCAGAAAAGATCCTACAAAAGCCAAAATATTATAGGCTTTAAAAGTGGTAGAAAGCCATTATTCGTACAGATTATGTGCTGGAATCGATAAGTTGTTTCGATTGATGTTTCCAGACAGTGAAACGGCTCTCAACTTTTCTTGTGGGCAAACAAAATGTTCATATATTTGCTGCTTTGGCTTGACACCCCATTTTAAATCACTTTTGTTGCAACAGATTAATGAAAGCAAAGATTTTTTTGTTTTATTTGATGAGAGTTTAAATAAATACTCTCAACAAAAACAAATGGACATCCATATAAGATTTTGGGACAAGAACAGAGTAACATCACAGTATCTGACTTCTGTGTTTTTAGGCCACGCAAGTGCAGAAATTTTATTAGACAAACTTCAGCAATCTTTGAAGGATTTGCCTTTAAAAAATACAGTTCAGTTTTATGGATGAGCCGAATGTGAATTTAACGCTTTTTTCTTTATTTCAAGATGATTTATCGGCCAATTCAAATGCATATCTTAAACACAGGTACTTGTGGATTGCACATAGTGCATAATGCATTGAGACATGCTGCTGCTGTGAGTGATTGCGAAATAGAAAAAAATCTCTGAAGCCTATACAGGTTATGTAAAGATTCACCGGCACGGCGTGAGGATTATTTAAATGTGGATAATGCTGTAAAAATGCCACTAAAATTCTGTTCACACAGGTAGGTTGAAAATTCTCCTGTGTGTGAACGTGCTATAGAAATTTGGCCCTTTATTTTGAAGTATGAAACTTTGGTAGGCCAGAAAATTGTCAATAATCCTTGCACAGTTTCCTTTAATATTGTCCAAAAATGGGTTAAGGATCCATTGGCATTGGCATTTGCCAAATGATATTTTTTTCATTCTATTGCAACGCAATTGAGTCCCTTTTTAAAAAAGTATCAGGCAGATAAGCCAATGCTGCTATTCATGGCTAAAGGACTTAGAGAAAATGTTAAGTAATCTGATGAGTCGCTTTGTTAAAATGGATGTATTAGAACAAAGACCAATACGGCACTTCTAAAAATTGATCCAACTGATTATAAAAATTGTTCCACTTATAGGATGATTGATATTGGATTCCAGGCCAAAAAGGAGGTGAAGACTTTTCCATCAAATGTAAGTGAAAAGCAGATAATGGAATTTCGTATGAAATGCAGATCAATTTTGCTAAACCTTGTCAAAAAATTGCTTACTAAATGCCCACTGCAGTATGCTCTTGTGCGGCACATGAAGTGTGTAGATCCTAAATTAATGAGTGCTGAAAAAGTTTCAAGATTATTCTAGAAATTCTCGTGGATGCATATCATCTGAAACCTGGTGGTGTTGACACTTATGCTGCAGTTAAAGGATTTTATAAGTAGTGTTGCAGCAGTAACTTCAGATTTTAAACTTTTTGATAACAATTATGAGGAATTGAGAATAGATGTGTTATTTTATGAACATTTATCCTCAAGTAAAAGCTATGATCTGTTGTGGGAAGTAACTAAAAAGCTGCTGTTGCTATCACATGGACAGGCATCAGTGGAGAGAGGATTCTCCATTAATATGGAACTAATAATTGACAATATGAAAGAAAACTCTATTGTTTCACAAAGAATAATATATGACCATCTAAGTAACATTAGTGGCATGAAAAAGGTCGAGTTTTCAAAATTGCTTCTGAGTAATGTCAGATGTGCTAGGCAAAGATATGTAATTAATTTAGAAGAAAAAGCTCGGGACAAGGCTAATTCTGCTGTAGCCCAAAAGAGAAAACAAATACTGCATGAAATAGAAAGTATGAAAAAAAGAAAAACATGTGTAGAAAATGAAGTATTAGATTTATTAAAATCAGCTGATGACTTGGCAGCAAAAGCAGAAGATACTCATAATTTTAACTGCATTGCTAAATCAAATAGCTTTATAAAGACAGCTCAAGACAATCATTGATAAAAGAAATAGATTTTGAACTCAAGAAAAAATGGATTTAGGGAATAATTGCAAATAAATTATTCACCCATTTGCTTAATGTTTTTTTAATATACTTGTTAATTATATTTTTACAATGATAAGTTTAATGTTGTGTTCAAAGTACTGACATTTGAGTAGAAAAAAATTGTAATTATTTAAAAATTGATTACAGTATTTTCATTTCTTATATATTTTCACCTGAAGAAAGTTTGTCATTCAAATGTAAAGAACTTTTTGCAAAATTTGGAGATACATTGTTGCTAAGATTTTTTTCATAATTGGCCACCAATTACAAATACTGTTAATGAGTATCATAGTACAACACACATAATTCTTGATATATAATATATTCATTGCAGTTTAGGACATTGAAAAATTCATCCTTGAATTTTTTCCTGAATGTCCTTGAATGTCCTTGAATTTTTTCCCTGAAAAAGAGTGGGCACCCTGTTTGCAATATCTTGATTTTTTCAATATATTTGGTCAAATTGCTATTATCCACAGCACATTCACTCTGCTCTTTCAAGTGTCGAAAATGAGTCAAATCCTCATTTTCTAACTGAGAGATGAACAGTTTTAATTTCATTTTAAATGAACTGATGCTGTTGACTAAGCTAGGAAATAATTTATTCTTGCCTTCTAGTTTTAAATTTAGATCATTGAGATGGCTAGTAACGTCAACTAAAAATGCCAAATCAAACAGCCAGTTGTTGTCCAATAATAGGGTTCTTTCATCAGGTAGTTCATTTTCCTGTTCTAAAAAATTAGAAACAGCATTTTTCAATTTCCAAAATCTACTCAGAACCTGTCCTTTAGAAAGCCAGCGTACCTCACAATGAAGGACAAGTTCACCATATTCCAAATCTAACAATTGACAGTATTCTCTGAATTCTCGTCTGTGTAATGCTCTTGCTCATTTTATTCACACATTTCACAACCGGTAGCATAACATGCTGCATATTTAAAGTTTTCCCACACAGTTGCTCTTGGTGTATAATGCAGTGATATTTAAATACAGGACGGTTTAAAAATTTTTCAAGCAAAGTTGTAATGCCATTGACTTACCTATCATTGACGGCGCTCCGTTCGTACACACACACTGATGAGTTTTCTATAATCTAATTTTAGATTTTCTAGGCATGATTTTACTTTTTCAAATATGTCTGATCCTCTTGTTTTACCATGCAATGACTCCAGACTGGCAAGTTCTTCAAAGCCATGAAAATTATCAATTCCTCTTATAAAAATGGTTAACTGGGCAACATCACATGTGTCCGTTGATTCATCCAAAGCTAGAGAACAGAAAGTACAAGAATGGACAAGGTCTTCCAGTTGCTGAGATACATCCTGAGATAGTTCCTCGATATGTCTCATTACTGTCTGCCTTGATATAGCAATTTCGTCTGCTTTCCTTTCAATACCTTTATTACCAAGACGGCGTGCAAATATTTGGAGACAAGGCTTCACAATTTCTTCCCCGTCAGAAAAAAGTTTCTTTTTTTCGCCAATGCTAAAGCAATTTCATATGATGCTTCTGTCATCGCCAAGTCTTCACAACTTACTTTAGCAAATATATTTTGTCTTCTTCGGATTTCTTCCTTTTTCTTAGTCACATATTCTTTTCGTAACTCAGACCCAAAAACAAGCTTCATTTTTTCTTCTATGTTAGTCTGATGCTGTGTTTTATAGTGTCTATTAAGATCATGTCTTCTATTATGTGAAAGAATACTTTCACAAACAATGCAAAACGGTTTTCCTGATGGACTTGCTATAAATAACAACTCATTTTCCCACTGTTCGTTAAATTCACGCTTACTATCACTTACTGCGCTTCTTTTGCTCATTTTCTTTTGCTATGTGATGGATAAAAGGAATTTAAAAAAAATAATAGAAAAGTACAAAACTCTAAAAATCTAAATGTTGAAAAAGAACAAATAGATCACAAGTACGTACGTCGTATCACACAGTCACAGAATATCAATTATGTGGGATTTGAATTCTATGTTCGCATTAAGAAACAGTAGTGGCGCTCTTCTTCGACAAACGTCATAAATATTTATTCTTGAATTTGTCTTTCAATCACTCTCAATACAAAAACCACGCTAGTACACTCAATAAAACGCTCTCGCAAAACCCTGCTTCAAACTCCACGCCACGATGGCTCACTCAGTTTCTTCTGCCAGAGAGTGCGCACTCATGGGAAAAAGTGCTCTGAAGTAATGTTTCTTAGCGATGTTTACTGGTGACCTGCCAAGGACAGCCACCTATGACACGGCGTGGAGTTTGAAGCAGAGTTTTGGTGAGAGCGTTTTATTGGGTGAATCGCACCGTTTTCAATCGTACCACATCTCACTCATGCAGTTTCTCTCTCTTATATATATATACACACACACTGTTCACATCCTTCAATTGTAAACTGTCAAAAAAAAAAAAAATCAGCTGAACTGATGAGGAAGAAGGCTGTATGAATTGAACTGAGAGCACTCAGGTGTTGAAAATATTAAGATGGATAAATTCAGTTATGGCGCCTACTTCAAAAGAATAAGTAGGCACAAGGATGCAATGCGCCACTTATAATCATCCAATGCGCCACGGTTTGGCCACCCCTGTTGTATAGCATTATCACCATACACTTTACGCAACTTTTCATGAGCTTGACGTGTGTTCTTCCCTTTACGGAAGTAAAACAGTAAAATATGGCGATAATGCACAGTTTGGTCTTCCATCTTCAACTTGATGTCAAATCTCCGCAAATCAACCAAATCACTCACTATTCCTTTTAGACTGCAGCTAGAACTAGCACCTGCCAAATGCCATAGTGATAACAGAGCTGCACATGCCTCTAGTACTTCCAAAACTGCCCAACCACCATCAGGTGCCAAAATATCCTTTCATTAAGATTTCAAATGATTAAATATTATTAATGAAAAATCCATGCAACTTACCCATTGGTTAACAAAGATTTCCTTTTTATGTAGTCTATTGAAAGAATTTTATTTAAATCTACACAAAGGCTAAGATACTTTACACATCATTCACTGCAATCTATAAACTAGTATTTGATTAAACTCTAAACCCTCATCAAACATTTCTGAGATGTTTAACTTAATTTGGGTAAAACCACAAGTTTCAATATTTTTTGTGACAAATTTACTGTTTGTTTTTTAAATATTTGTGGATCTTGACAGGTGTCTGTGCTTTATCAACACCTAAGCAATTGCGAAGTTTTGACCAGACTAGTCTGCAAGTAGAAAATATCCTTTCCACTGCAGATGAACTGGCTGGGCAACCACATAGACTTTGACATATAAAAGCAGAAATCTTTCAGGGTTCCAGCTTTGTCCACACTTGCATGTCACTCCATCAGCTGCCACCATTTGGCACCACTGAAGTTTTGCATTTACAAACATTTGGATAGTACTTTGTGTCAGATATTTTAAAACCCATTACAAAAATTATCCATTCATTCTATAGTGTCTGTCACTAATGTAAATCGTGATGGACAGAGTACTGTTTCACATATTATTCATTAGGAAATTGATTACCTGCGGGAGGATGAAATATATAAAGTGGTACATTGTAACGTCAATCATGGATTTAATGTTATTAAAATGCACTCACATGGCTTCTTCTTAGCTGTGTATTCACTTTGGGTTATTGTAATGGAGCCCGGATACTCGTCTTTTTATTCGGAAGGGTTGTCTGTCTGATGAATCATAGTCATCTTCGGTGGGTAGTTGTGTGTTGATCGCTCGTTGTTACAAAACCGGATTCACGTCGCTTTCTCAACCGAACTATGCCACGTCGATGCTGTGTTGCATCATATCTATTGTTCTTATTTGCGCAACTTTTATTGTGCCGCTGGTAGGGTGTTTTCGAATTAATCCAGTCTGGTAGGTATCCCACAATTCATAGACGTTTGTGGTGCCATCTATTGTCGCGGGTATCCAAAACTGCTATTAAGGAACATTATTTTTATTTGAGACTTTGGTTTTATATTTTTGAATTCAAAAATACCCTACCAGCGGTGCAAGAAAAAAATGTTCCTTAATAGCAGTTTTGGATACCCGCGACAATAGATGGTCTACGAATTGCGAGATACCTACACGATTGGTTGAATTGAAAACACCCTACCAGCAGCGCAATAAAAGTTGTGCAGATAAGAACAATAGATATCATACAACACGGCGTCGACGTGGCATAGTCCGGTTGAGAAAGTGATGTGAATCTGGCTTTGTGACAAAGAGCGATCAACACAACACGTAACTACCCACCGAAGATGACTATGATATAAAATAGTTGAAACTAGTCTGGGCATATTACCTGCGAAAGTACTTGGTTCTTCCATTGATATGTTCGATTCACTTGTTCTAGTTCATCGTTTTTCAAGGTCGTACAGCACTTCTTTTATAATCCATTGTTCATTGATTTATTACCACATCGTGCTTTTCTTCTTCACTATATTTTGCGTTTGTTCATGGAATCTCCTTTGCTTCATGATATCCGCGACAACAACTAGTTACATTTTCTTACTACAATTCGACTTTTTACTTCAGTTCATAATTTTACTTCAGTTCAGGATTTTACTGCAATTCAAGATTTTACCTCAATTCAGGATTTCACTCCAGTTCTTGTTTCTAAATTACATCATTCATCAGACAGGCAATCCTTCCGAATAAAAAGATTAATATCCAGGCTCTACAACAATAACCCACAGTGAATACACAGCTAAGAAGAAGCCAGGTGAGTGCATTTTAATAACATTAAATCCATGATTGATGTTACAATGTACCACTGTATATATTTCATCCTCCTGCAGGTAATCAATTTCCTAATGAATAACGTGTAAAACAGTACTCTGTCCGTCATGATTTATATTAATGATGGACACTATAGAATAACATAAAGCCATGTATTAATGGTTCAATTAGTTCATTAGATGAACTATCCGAACGTAAGTTGTATTATCCATTCAGGTTTCTTTTCTAACACCCGGTTATCAGCAATTTGTTCTTGCTCAGAGCTCATTCTCTTTCCCTGGTATTTTGGATTCATTAAGTTTGCCAAGTAGTGGCAAGGCTGAAGTGCTTGATCCATCCTTTTTTCTATCACCATTGTATACGGTTCAAGATCTGCATTTTCCATAAGATCTTGCCACAGTTCCACTGCCTCAGAAATGTTAGTTTGTTCAGCCTGGAGAATGTCAAGTACTCTACTAACCTCTTTTAGCTGTTTTAGCATGTGTACTGCATCTTTGTAAATGATTACATTCTCTAGAATTTTATTTATGTTTGGGAAAATTTGCAGATCATTTGAGTGCTTAACAAACAGGTACAATGCATCTATGTACTAATAAAAGCAAAATAGGCATAATTGAAAAACAATTTGAGCACCAAGCTTTCCCACGTTAAAATGTTACTTTTGAAACTCTTCAAAGAAAATATCCCAAAATTGCAGTAAAACTCTACAGTATGCTCCAGTTAAAAAAAGAAATCCAATAAAACCCACTACAAAAAGTGGTTTTTTTTTTTTTTTTTTTGCGTGTAGGTGGGTAGACAATCCTGATTATATGCGACACTTATAGCAAGGTGTCCAGTACCAAATGACATTATTGCATACAACATGTGAGACAGTAATATTAAAGCAATAACATATTATTGTTTGAATCGTAACCGCGTAACGTTTTAGGTTATTGATCTTATAATAACCAAAATGAGATTAAATTCAAGGATTTTTTTCCTCAAAAGTCCTAGAAAAATCACTTAATTTTTTTTTCTGTAAAGTGTACAAACCCTTTTTCATCTGTTTGAATATGTTTTTGGTCTGTCAGATTTGCTTTTGTTCAATTATTGTCATAGAAAAAACTTTTTATGAATGAATAATGAGAGTAACCACATAATGCACCCCCACATGCACCCCCTTACCTGCTTAAGTTTCCATTACTTCTATAAATTTTCATAAGTATTTTGAATGTAAGGATGTGCATTGCCTTTCTGGTATGTGATCTGAGTCTTATTTCATCATCTTTTCTAATCCATGTTTGAAGATATTTTTGAAAGGTGGCTTGTGTACAGTCATCAGCATATCTCTTAAATTATTTGAAGTGGTACAGTTTAAGTTGTTACCCTTCTCTGTACTTGACAAGTATTAAAACTTTTAAAACATGTTGAGTTACATAAATTTAAATAAGGAAGCTTGCTTTCAACTGATAACTTCTGGTTTTTTGGTTTGTTTTTTTCAACCTAGAAAAAGATGGCCATTGTCCTTTCCTAGGTTGAAAAAAAACAGCAGCCCCCCCCCCAAAAAAAACAACAACAGAAGCTTTCAGTTGAAAGCGTTCTTATTTTTTTTTTTTTTTTTTTTTACATAACTTGAGAATGTTTTTAAAGTTTTAATGCTTGTATTTTATGGTTACGCACGTTTGTGTCCAAATTTATCATGTACTATCTGGGGCATTCATTGTGTTACTTTTCCTGAGGTTACATTGTATAAAATTGGAGGAAGGATATATCTCTGCGTCATACCTTTCTTAATTTGAATGCAGTGTGTCTTTACATTTAACCTGTTAATTGGCTGGAACAAATTAACTCGGGGTTAGCAAAATGGGCTGATATCAACTCGAACGAATGAATTCACTGTCTAAAAAATGGAAAAAAATGGACTGAACGCGACTCAAACAAGTGGTCTTGCGCATTAGAGAGTGTCGCATCCCCCTTAGCTTTGTTATTCAAAGTGGTCATTTAGAGGGATGATTAACAGATCCTTTTCTGACTGATTACCTGCTAAACGTGCTGTAACAATGGAAACAAAGCTAAGAGAGGAGAGAGATGTTTGAGTCACTTGTTTGTACCCATTGGCATGGTATCCTCACCAGGGAAACCAGCTATTCCAGGATGTCCTCACTGGGAAAACCAGAGAGAGAGAGAGAGAGAGAGAGAGAGAGAGAGAGAGAGAGAGAGAGAAACAAATAAACAAACAAACAAACAAACAGGGAGTTAGAGAGAATTTGTGCCTAGTTACAGGTTTGTGGTTGGTACTTCCTAAAGATCCAGACTTACAAATTTTGCTAGTAGACATTGGCCACCAAGACCAAAATTGTTAGTGGCTACAAAAAAAAACTCAGTGGCCAAACTTTAAAAAAAAAAAAATGAAATTGTATATTTCATACTAAATTATTTTTATAAAATTGCTTAGTATAATATCAGTATGTTTTATTTTGCATATTTCAGTTATAGTATTCTTAAAAGTTGAAACTGAAATAATAAAACAAGCAGGAGAGTGGGAACATCGCGGGGTAGGGGAGTGCACTTACGGGAGAAATCTTTGCACCGTCCGACTTCCGGTTTTCGAAATTTCCCTGCTATTTTCAAGCTGAAATACAAATATCTATGCAGTTAAATCTTACTTAACAATAATACTGGGCAGAGTCGACATCGCGAGAAAAAAGGAATTATGTTTGCGGAAAAAATCTGAACTCCGTCGACCTTCCGTTTTCGAAATTTTCATAAAGATGGAATTCCGTCCTCCGACGAACATCCCCTGTCACCCCCGTTCCCAATTGTGTTCACTGGTTCATTGATCTCGCGAATGACCAAAATAATTACGAAAAAGGCGGAGTTCCTCAATTTCGCGGAAGAATCTGATATCTGAGATAACGGGGAAATTTTTTCGGCGTCTAACCTCTGTTTTCGCACATTGTTGCTTCGTTTCAAGCTGAAATACTTTTATGCAATAAAATCATATTTAACAAATAAAACTTTACACTAAGGCAACATCGGGAGAAAAAAATTGCAATTACTGTAATTCCATTCAACTACCGTTTTTGAAAGTTTTGAGACATGAAACACCGTCTCCAAATGGAACCCCCCACCCCCCACCCCGCAAATTGTCTTCAGTTTTACGCTGATCCCGAGAACGATCTAAATGATAACAAAAAAACGCGGAATTCCGCGAGTCCGCTTAAGAATCTCGTGCATATCATAAAAAAAAATATAAAAAAAAAATGAAAATTCGTAGAATCCGTAGTTTCGACAGCAAGGTCTGTAGTCAGCCAACTAAATCCGGAGAAACTACGGACATTCCATAGTAGTTCGCAGGTATGGAAATATTACAGTACAACCTCGGAAATACGAAATCGTCCCGGACTATGCCGATTCCGAATTTTAGAATTTTCCAATAGAATATGCAGGTTTTCAGCGAACATTCACTAAAAATAATAAAAAGAAAATGCCTAACTTCTAAAGTTTTCATCGGATTTTGACGAAATTTCACATGGGAGTTTATTTTGATGTGTCTTGGTTACTGTTAAATTTGCATTCAGTTTTTTAAAAAATTGGAGAATTTTTTTTAAATAAAAATTTCTCCCAGTTGGACTTTTCGGACGCAGACGTTGAGCTGCCCACCACCGGCTTTCCCTCGCACGGGGATAACTGGTTTTCCAGTTATTTGGGGAGCGGCGCCCCCATGGCCCGAGCTCACCTTGTGACGGTTTCTATTGCCTCTGCGGCTTTGACGGTTACATCACCGAAGGGACAGCTGTTCATCCAGCTGATGGGGGATGGCGTCCCCACGGCCCGAGCCGATTTTCTCTTATTGTTTTGCTTTTTTCGTCTTAAGTTCATATTTTGACATGTACCCGCCTCAGTTGTAGGCTGCTGAGGTTGTGATGAGGCGCCAGCTCCGGGTTTTGTTCCTTGTTCTTTTCCCTGTCTTTTCTCTTTTATGTTACATTTTCTGTTTTTCCGGAGCTGGTTAGCTTAGACCTACCTGCATGTTTGCCGTGTGCGGTGACCCGTACAGGTGGAAATGAGGATGCTGGAGGCTGAGGTATTTGGGGGCCGGGTTGTAGTATCTCCAGATGCCAACACTCCTCTTTGCCCTCTGCTTCACCCTAAACGGGAGGCTGGGAGCTAACCCACTCCTGGTCAGGAAGTCTGTGGCCGAGTTGCGTTCAGACTTCTAGCGGCTTGTCGTTCTGTTCGGCTGGGTGAGTTGGGGGGTAGGGTGGGCATGCCAAAGGGGTGTTCTCCGGGCACGGGAAAGTCTGGGTGCACGCCGAGCGTGTGTCTGCCCTACCAACTTGCTATATCCGCTGACTATCCCTAGGGCCGTGTCCTGCGTCCTCTTGGGCTTGCGGACCTCCGGCTCTCCCTCGTTGGGCTCGGTAGTGGGTGGGGAGGTTGGCGGACGAATCTAATTTTCTTCTCATGGCAAACCAAAGTGTTTCCCATGCTGTACCTATGAAGCGCCGTGTGGAGGATGGGTCGCCCTCCTCCACTAAGAAACTACTCAGTTCCATCTGCAATGCTCCATTTCTTCTGATTCATTCTGTTGATCCTGCACAATCCCTCAGTTCGAAGAGTCCTTTTTGGATTAATAAGGCTCTTCAGGCCGTTGCGGGCTCACCAAAGAGTGTTAGGAAGCTCCCGTCAGGGGATCTTCTTGTGGAGACATCAAATCCACGCCACAGTGCCACCTTGCTGGCGACGACCGTTCTGCTGGACGTTCCTGTCCATATCTCTCCCCATGGTTTCCTCAATTCCTCTCGCGGTGTTATTAACTCCCGCGACCTGCTGGAATGCAGCGATGAGGAATTGCTGGAAGAACTTGGGGAACAACATGTCACTGGGGTTCGCCATATTCTTTTCCGGCGGGATGGGAAGTTTATTCCCTCCCGGAACATCGTGCTCACATTTGACTCCCCTACCCTGCCTACTTCCATCAAGGCGGGGTACTTGCAGCTCGATGTTCGCCCATACATTCCGAACCCCTTGAGATGTTTCAAGTGCCAGCATTACGGTCACTCCCAGCAGTCTTGCCGTAATGTAGCGAAGTGTGGACGCTGGGGGTCGCCAGAACACTCTTTGGCGGACTGCTCCGCTGAAGCGGATCATTGTGTTAATTGCGAGGGTTCTCACCCGGCTTCTTCTAAGCAGTGCCCAAAGTGGATCGAGGAGCAGGCTATCCAACGCCTGAAGACGACCGAACATCTGTCTTATCCTGAAGCCAGACGGCGGATAGCTCCTCTACCAACAGGCCGGCGCTCCTATGCATGGGTTGTGGTCCAGAAGGCTACTGTTGCGGTGCAGACTGAGGTGTCCATTCCAGCGCGGTGTCCTTATGTTTTTGAGGACATCGTTGCTGCCGGATTGGAGGCACTGAAGTCTCGCCGCATTGAATCCAAGGCGCCATTAACATCGACGCCTAAAACATCCCCTGTGCAGAAAACATCCTCTGCCAGTACTGGGACCCAAGCCCAGGGCGCAACTAAGAAGAGGCCGAAAAAGGTGAAATCAGGATCCTCCCCTCGAAACAGAGCAAGAAACCACCAAAACCCCTGGTAGCGCAGCCCTGTGTGAGTAAGCACAGCCCTGTGTTGCCTCCGGATATTGCAGATGGTCAGGAGCTGATGGACGACTCGGAGACATTCTAGTCGTCTGTCATTTTCGTTTTTTCATCCTTTCCTTTTATTTTTCATTCTGGCTAAGCTCATTCAGTGGAATTGCTGAGGTCTGCGTTCACGCATTGACGATTTAAAAGGCTTACTGTCTTCGCGCACACCGGTGTGCGTGTGTCTCCAGGGAGACAAAGCTTCGCACAACGGACACTCCTTCGCTGCGGAGACATTCTTTTTTCTGCAAAGATCACCAGGACGGCGTAATTACCTGCGAAGGAGTGGCCGTCGTTGTCCCTCATGGTGTCCCTGTCACTGCGGTTGCCCTTCGGACGACTTTGCAGGCGGTGGCAGGGCGACTATCTGTAAACACTCTGCTCACGGTGTGTTCCATCTACATACCACCAACTGAAGCTTGTAAGCCTTTCGGATCTGGAAGATTTAGTTGACCAGCTGCCGCCTCCTTTCTTCATCTTAGGAGATTTCAATGCACACAATCCGTTGTGGGGTTCTGCCACTCGTGACTCCAGGGGCCGTGTTGTTGAGTCCCTTCTCTCCAACACGTCCCTCTGTCTCCACAACACCGGGGCAGTCACTTACTTTCATGAACCCACCCGCTCGTACTCAGCCATTGATCTGTCCTTGAGTTCGCCATCCTTCTATCCTGACTGGTCCTGGAGCGTGTCTGATGATCCCCTTGGCAGTGATCACTTTCCCATCTTTCTCCGTCTAGCAGGTGACGGGTACCGTCATCCTACTCGCCCTGCTAGATGGGCTATCGATCGAGCCAAGTGGGACTCATTCACGGCTTCAGCGACCATTACTCCAGACATGGTGACCTCGGGTATGATCGATGAAGCTGTGGCGGTGGTTACGGATTGTATTGTGCAAGCGGCAAAACCTACCATCCCCAAGACGTCGACTAAACTTCCACGTTGCCCGCGACCTTGGTGGAATTCCACTTGCAAGGCGGCTCGTCAGGCCCAACATCGGGCTTGGGGTAGGTTTCGTCGGTACCCCACCGACGCGAACCTACTTGCTTTCAAGAGAGCCAAATCTTACACGCGTTTGGTACGTCGTCGTAGCCAACGGGAATCTTGGATGCGTTACGTATCCGGGATTAAAACCACTACCAGCTCTAAGATCGTTTGGGACAGGATCCGCAAGATTCGGGGTAAGTACCCTTCTGGGGAAATCTCCATTCTTGAGAGTGGTGGAGGAACGGTTGCTGACGCTCAGGGTATTACTGACTGTCTGGGCGCCGCATTTTCTTCGGTGTCCAGCAGCCGCAATTACGCTGCTTCGTTCTGGCAGGTACAGCCGCTGCTTGAACAGTCCAAGGTTTCCTTTGGACTGTTTTCCGCTGCCGATTATAACAGCCCGCTGACTGCCGTCGAACTGAAGATTGCCCTGAATCGGTCCGGCCGAACATCTGTCGGACCGGATAACATCCATTATGAAATGCTGAAGCACCTTTCTCCGTCCTCTCTTGAATGTCGGCTGGTCCTGTTTAACAGGATCTGGCACGAGCGTGACTTTCCCGAATCTTGGCGCACTGCCATTGTCGTTCCTGTTCTCAAACCCGGTAAAGATCCCGCTAACCCGTTGAACTACCGACCAATTGCTATGACGAGCTGCCTTTGCAAAGTACTAGAGCGCATCATCAATTTTCGTTTGGTTTTTTATTTGGAATCACGTCACCTTCTTTCACCTCATCAGAGTGGATTTCGGAAATTCCGTTCCACCTCCGATCATCATCTTCGCCTTGAGACATCTGTCCGGGAGGCGTTTGTCCGGCGTCAGCACAGGGTCTCCGTGTTCTTCGACATGGAAAAAGCTTACGATCGAACCTGGAGATACGGCATTCTCCGTGATCTGCATGACTGCGGATTGCGGGGTAATTTGCCAACCTTCATTGCCGGATTTCTCCAGAACCGGATGTTCCGTGTGCGCGTCGGATCGACCCTCTCTGCATTATACCCACAAGAGCAGGGTGTCCCTCAAGGCTCCATTCTTTCTGTGACATTGTTCATCCTTCGTGTAAATCATATTTTCACTCTACTTCCTCCGTCGGTTCGTGGCTCCATGTACGTGGATGATCTGCAGATCTCTTGCGCATCTGTCAACATGTGCACTATTGAGCGGCAGCTGCAGTCGGCCATTAAAAAGACCTCTACCTGGGCCTCCCACAATGGATTTGGCTTCTCGACCTAGAAGACCGTTTGCGTGCATTTTTGCCGCAAACGGAGTCTTCACCCAGACCCTAACCTCCGTCTAGGTTGTTCTACCATCCCTGTGGTGTCAGAAGTCAAGTTCCTTGGGCTAACTTTTGACCGAGCACTCACCTTCCGACCTCACATCCAGTCTTTGAAGGTGAAGTGCACGAAGTCATTGAGTATCCTGAAGGTCCTCTCTCGAACATCTTGGGGGGCTGACAGGTGCTCAATGCTTCGCATTTACCATTCTCTGATCCGGTCAAAGTTAGACTTCGGTTGCATAACGTACGGTTCGGCACGTCCTTCCGTGTTGCGGCCTCTGGATCCTGTCCATCACCAGGCTCTGCGGCTTTGCACTGGTGCTTTCCGTACCTCTCCCGTGCATAGCCTGTATGTCGAGGCCCATGAACCGCCGTTGTGCATCCGTCGTAAGCAGCTGTCTCTTCATTTCTTCACCAAGTTGAGGTCTCTTCCTGATCATCCACTGCATGGTTCCATTTTCCAACCACAATGTGTCCGCCTATTCTCACACCGGCCTTCCTGTGTTCCGACGTTTGGGATTCGGTTGTCGAACTTGGTGCGCGATGCTGGTCTAGACTTGTCAAGGATTGGTTTGACCCGGTTCTACAATGAACCGCCTTGGCAGCCGGTTCAAGCAACGGCTGACCTTTCCCTTTGTGTGTGGCCAAAGTCTTCCACTCCTGCTCTGGTGTACCAGCAGCTCTTTGCTGAGATACAGTCTCTCTTCCCGGATTTCGTGCCTGTATTTACTGACGGGTCGAAATCCGGTGAGGTTGTTGGATCCGCATTCGTGTGTGGCAATGCCTCCCATGCTGAGAGGCTTCCACCTGAATCCACCGTCTTTTCGGCAGAGATGCGTGCGGTACACCTTGCTTTGTGTCACATACAGTCTAGATCTCTTCGTCGCGCTTTGGTTTGCTCCGATTCCCAGTCCGTCATCCAAGTTTTATCTTCTTCAGAGGACACGGACTCACCTGTCATCCGTGATGTCCGTCGTAGTCTTGGAACTTTGGAGGGTGATGGCTTCCTGGTCCGATTCTGTTCGGTTCCTGGCCATGTTGGGATCCGGGGTAACGAGCTGGCAGATCTCTCTGCCAGGTCTGTCTCCTCCATGTCGCCAGCTCGGCTGCCACTGTCTTAACGAGATTTTCGCCCTTTGATGCGGAAAATTGTTACGGATGAGTGGCAGTCCCTGTGGTCTCAACAGGGCAGCTATAAACTTTATGCCATCAAACCACAGATCGGATTATAGAAGTCTAGTTTGCGGAAGAACCGTCGTGAGGAAGTTGTTCTTGCGCGTCTCCGCATTGGGCACTGTCGTTTTACTCACCGCTTTTTGCTGTGTGGCGACAGTGCCCCGATGTGTGAGGCGTGCCACTGTCGTCTCACCGTCCTTCATGTTTTGTGTACTTGTGTTCGTTTTTGTGATCATCGTTTTCGTTATTTTCATTCTCATTTGTTGGACGCAGGAGCAGCTACGCTGCAGACTCTCATTGGTGAGGACTGCGATCTGTCCGCAGTGTTCTCCTTTTTTAAGGACATTGACTTTTTTAACCTAATCTAGTTTTTACCGTATTAATTTCCATCTTTCATTTTTACCGCTTCATCCTGTTTTTAACCTTGTGTACGTGTTTTATTGATTTTGTTCTCTTTTGATGTCTTATGTTTGGCGCTCTTTGGCCAACCCTGGCCCTTGCGCCATTAAAATCTACTTACCTACCAACCAACCACCGGCTTTCATCCCCACTGCAACTCGTTCTCCTACGATGAACCATCCGCCTTGGCGCATTCTTTGTGATCAAAAACCGCCGCCCTCGCCTTTTATATAAACTTTTTTTTCCTTTTCTACTGTTCAAGCAGAATGAAAAAGGAGATGGCCGACTTCCGTACAACTCAAATTTTGTGCCATTTCGTGCGATTTCCGTACATTTGGAGTAAAATTTTTCAAAAATGTGCGTGTTCCGTACAAGTTAAAAAATATTTCTGTACAATACAAGTTAAATAAAATAAATGTTTCCCCTGTGTAGGTCGCCAGAATTGGCAATTTAATCAAACAATTTTAGTCGCCACGACGATGAAGTTTATCGCCAGTGGCAACCTGGCGACCGTGAGTCTGGATCTTTAGTACTTCCCAGATGAGAAGGATAAAGAAATTGTTTTGCCACAGATTTTGTAAATCCAGACCGCGGTGAGAACGTTTTGGTTTGAGAAGCGCTGAAAAGTTTCGGCAGCATTTGGTCATGATACATTGGCCGCTTAAAGGGTTAATAAATAGCTTTCGATTACGCAGGGCCCAGTGGTAGCATGAGATAGCAAGATGTCAACGTTTAAATTTTAAATTTTGGGGTGGCATTTTGACACTTCAGTGTAAAGAAAAGGGCAGCATTTATGCTTGCATAGGGCAGCAATTACACAACTCGCCTGCCTTTTTTAAGAGCCATTGCTGGCTAGACTCTGGTGCTATATTATTTTCAGTGATCAGATTTCAATGTTGAATTGCTTTTAGTTCACTTTTTTGTCTGTGTAACTTCTCATCAATTAACTTGAAAATTTTATCTCCGTGGAGTGAGAATTAAACCAGCATCTTTGGATTTTTCAATTGAGCATGGCCCCAGGGTGGTGAAATTTTTAAGATTTCTGATAATGCAATTGCATGGGAAACAGTGAAAATATTGTGCTTTTGTGTTGAAAATGACATTCATGTGTGCCCACAATGCTCTGGAAATATCAAGAATGATTTCTTCACAAAGATTCATCTCTTAATTATTATTGTCATTTCAGTGATCATGACCAATATCCAGTACTGGATTAGAAAGGGCCGGCGATGCTATGAGACAGTATTGTTGTTATTACTTTGACTAGCAGACATCTGAAGTTGTTTAGATTCTTAAGCTACAATTACTTAGCCTTAGTTGCTCAGAAGCTCATCCTGTGTAACAATAACATACTCGAATGACAATTGGGAGATTCATGGTCGATTAAGCTGCTTCAGGGCATTATAATTTTCTAGTTTTCTGAGATGTTAACGGAGAAAAAAAAAGTACAGACATTTGATTGCTGAAAGTAATATTTCTATGTTTAAGTATTTATATATCTCTTTATTTAAATAATATATTTCTATATTTTCTATTGGCTTCTAAAAGAAAGATTTCTTCATTAATATTTGTCATCAGATTTTGGGTTTCTAGTTCCATAGGCTCATCTTCAAATGCTTTATTATAATTTACATAACTTAAGTAGAAGTGTATGTATTTCAGTTGTCTTTTCAGCTATTTGGTTTGGTAAGAAGAATGCTTCTCTTATACCATTTCTGAATCCAAATTTTATGGATTGGGTTCCAACTAGTATAGGAATGACAAAAGTACTATTCTGCCAGATCCTTTGTGGCAATCCCTGCTTTTGTATGCATTACATGAAGATAAGTTCTGCATCTAAAAGAGTGCAATTTAGGTCTTGGGTACTTGGAGTAACTGTTTCTAACAAACAGGCAGATTTGCAAATAATTTTTTCATTGCCACCTAAAGAGCTTGTTACAAATTTTTACCATTGCCTGTGTAGATTTTCTGACATCAGCAGTTGCTGTTATAATGGAAAATGGAATTTCTCAATTTTTTGAGATACTTTGCATGTAAAGACTCAAATGTATTAAATATTTTGCTGAAATATATCATCATCATCATTGTTAACCATTATCAATCCACTGCTGGACGAAGGTCTCTCCAAGTTTCTTCCACAACAGTCTGTCTTGTGCCAGTCTTCTCCATGTTAATCCCGCATACTTTGGAATTCCATCCACCCATATCACACGTGTCCTCTTCTGGGTCTTTTCCTGTCCCTTGGAATCCAATCTAAAATTTCGGCTGTCCATCGATGGTCTGTCCTTCTGGCAATATGTTCAGCTCATTGCCATTTCAGGGGTTTTACTCTGATCATAATGTCTTCCACTCTTCTCATTTTTCTGATCCACGAGTTCCTCTTCTTATCTCTCCTGGTTACACCAAGCATACATTTCTCCATGCTACTTTGAGTTGTCTGTAGTCTTTGTATGTCTCTTTTAGTTAAAGTCCATGTCTCTTCACCATACGTAAGTACAGGAAGGATGCATTGATCAAACACTTTTCTTTTGAGACATAATGGCATACTGCTCTTGAAAATTATACTGTTCCTTCCAAAAGCCCTCCAGGCAAGTTTTATACGCTGATTAATTTCTTCATCAATGTGACCCTCACTTGATTTGATATCTGCTGTCCAAGATAAATGTAGGTATTAATTATCTCCAGGTTTTCCCCATCAATCCATAAATCTTCATTTTTTGTAAAAGCATTGTACATCACTTTTGTCTTCTGAAAGTTCATTTTTAATCCCACTTCTTTACTCTTGTCAGCAAGTTCCTGGATCATACTCTGCAGCTCTGGTGGGGTAGTTGCAAAAATGACTACGTCATCAGCAAAATGAAGGTGAGTTAGATAATCTCCATTAATCTTTATCCCTTTGTTTTCCCAGTTCAGTGATTGAAAGACATTTTCCAACGTGGCATTAAAGAGTTTGGGAGATATAGTGCCACCTTGTCTCACCCCTTTCCAATTTTTATGGGTGCTGTATTTGCAAATAGCTGAATATTTGCACTTGCATTTTCATAGATGTTATTAATAATATTAATGTATGCATCTTCAATACCGCAGGATTCAAAGCCATTGTAACTGCTGATGGTTTCACCGAATCAAAGGCCTTTTCATAATCAATAAAAGCCATGTATAATGGAAGTTCATATTCCCTCGCTCTTTCAATTAGTTCTCTCAGTACGTGGATATGATCTTATAGTGCTGTAGCCACTCCTGAATCCAGCTTGTTCTCTCGATTGAGCCATGTCCAGTGTTACCTTCAAACGGTGTGAAAGAACTTTAGTGAAGATTTTATAAACCACTGACAGGAGGCTGATAGGTCTGTAGTTCTTGAGATCTTCAATGTCACCTTTTTTATGTAGCAGGATCATTGTTGCATTGTTCCAATCCTCAGGAATCTTCCCTTCATTAAGGCATCGAGTGAAAACTTGGGCAAGTACTGTTTCAATTTCTCCACTTGCTTCTTGTATGATGTCTACGGTAATTCCATCTTCTCCTGGAGCTTTTCCCCATTTCATGTTCTTGATTGCATGTGCAACTTCTACTTGGACTTAGCATGCAAAGACTCAGATGTATTAAATATTTTGCTGAAATATATATGACTGCATATTTTTCGTACTTTGTGGCTGTTATATTTGCATTGAAGTTTATGTTACCAATTTCTTCTACAGAGAATCTAATGAAAATCATCCATGAGCAAGGTTTTGATAGGCCTACTCCTATCCAGTCTCAAGGTTGGCCCATTGTCTTAAGTGGGAGAGATATGGTTGGAATTTCTCAGACTGGTTCAGGAAAAACACTAGTTGTAAGTTTTAACAAATTTGATTGTTCTGATCAATAATGCATGCTTTGTAAAAACCATGTTAAAATATCTGTGTGTCTTTTTGTCTTTTTTCATTAATGGATTCTCCCCCCCCAACCCCCTTTTTTTGCTCTCTGTTGCAAGGATCATCTGAGCAGGCAGATTGAAGCTGTTTAAGTTTTAAGGTTTATCTGATTGATTAATGTTAATGTCATAGGTACTTTTCATCCTTTATTTCATAGAAAGGACAGGCAGTATAATAAATGAAAATGCTTTTTCCTAATTGTTTCCTTTTTTTTTTCCCCTAAAATTTTGTCTGGCAGACATCAATTAGGTTGATTAAAATGTTAAACAGTATACAATGAACCAGTTAAACTAATCAATTTCTGATGTAATTGCATGTGTTTCTTTTTTACATTTCACAGAACTTTAGCTTAGAGATTATTCAAAACTACTTTGTGATTGATCTTTCGTAATGAGTAAAATATAAGTTATACATGGCTTTTTTTTTTTTTTTAAATAACGAATTGTCACTCCGCTGTAGTGTAGTGCTATGATTTGTTTAAAGAAAAGAGCAGTGTGCATGCCATCTGGTGATCATGTCTCTGGGCCAGGGCTCTGATCATCTGCACTTTGGATTTAGGTTTTAAAATTAGGGTAAGCTTATGTGGAGCATATTTTCCTTCCTCTCTTCTTGTTTCATGGAAATTGGCAATTTTAACTTTTTAACTACACTGAGCTTGCACTTTTCACTAAAGAGTGGAGTTCAGCTTAATTCAGTACCCAGTGGGTATGCAGATCAGTGGAGCTAAAAATTTCACTCTATATTTTTTTTATTGGCACAGATGAAAAATGTTAGAATTGAGAGTGCCACCTGCAAACCTTCTAAAAATTGAAAGCACGTACACATTCTGACCTAATCAATATTAGTTTCTCTCTGCATCAGCACACTTGAGGCAATGGTTTTGAAGGATGTGGATCCCATGCAGCCCTTGCAAAACTGCTGAAATTTCTACTAGCCAATGTGGCTAGTGGAATAAAAATTTTACTAGCCAAATGACAAAATCTACTGGCCATGCAAATTTAAAAAAAAAAAAAAAAAATTCATTAACTTCTGCTTGTGCAGTGATGGTAAGATTGCGCCGGACTGCGCCAATTTCATTATCTTGCGTCAACCTGCTACAAATTACGAAAAAATGTAATATTTGCGCCCAACTGCGCCAAAACGGCAATCCACAGCAAAAATTGTCGCGAAAAAAATGTTTTCAAGGGAAAAAATGCCTTTTTAAACGTCGAATCGAATGACTCTTTTTTAAGGTCTACGCGTAATTTGGGGAAAACGACGCTTAATCAACACGCATCCGCCAATCCCAAAATTTCAGAATGTTTTTCACTTATCTTCTAATTCATTGTTTTTTTGGCAAAAGTAATGATAAAACACCGATTTTCGCGATGTAAGAAATTAAACTGTTTTTGCTCATGGAGGAGGAGTTTTGTTGTAATCACGTGGTATGTAGGAGAAACGATGCTGTACGTTATGAAATCCTGATGAAGATTGTTTACTGATAGTTTGGTGGTCTTTCGGAGTGCTGTGCAATTGAGATTCTTTATATGTCGTTCCCTGCTCTTTGGGATAGCGCAGTTATATCATTCCGGGCGAGGTGCATGATTACATAAATACAACGTAAGGTCAGTCATTAGCTATTTCGTTGACGCAGAGGACGACTGAAAATGGTTCTCCCGTGGCAGGATACAATGGTTCTGTTTCTAAAGGATACATATAGGTATTCAGAGATGCCAACTTTTACGGATTTTCACTCCATCTTACGGTTTTAGGGAAGTCACCCGAAAAAACTATGGAAAAGCCCTCGCAAGATCCCTGCACGCAATTTCTATTTTTTTACCGTCTTTTGGTCGAAAAAACGCACTTTACAGGTAGTCCCTTATGCGCCTTCGATGTTCTGACTTCCCCCGCCAACGGAGGCGGAGTTTGTCACGTGATTTCCCATACAGCCATTTGAGAGTACCATGCGCAAAAGTCGAGCGGGAACTCAGCTAGCGCCTTTTGCCAACTCTTTACATTGATTGCATGTGGCTTTGTGCTTGTGAAAATTTTGGTGCAAACGTTTTAACTTTTTCCACTCGACTGTCGGATGAAACCCGACATTACGAAATCGCCGAATGTCTGACCCACCACTCCGATGACGGCTCTATAGCTCGCATGTCGCTGGTCGCAAGACATTTCTTTTTCGTCGAATAGGTCAGCTGTCACTCACCACGCCAATGACGCCCCTATAGCTCGCATGTTGGGGCTTGCGACACGTTTCTTTTTCACCGGATAAACAAAAAGAAACGTCACCTGCGTGTCGGGTGTCACCCGTCATGTCGATGATGCCTTTATGACTCGCATGTCGGCGCTCGCGAGGAATTTCGTTTTCACTGAATAGCTCGCGTGTTGGGTGTTATCCGCGGCACCTATGACGCCTCTATAGCTCAGATGTCGGCGCTTGCGAGGAATTTCTTTTTCGCCGAATGGGTCGGGTGTCATCCGCCACATCTATGACGCCTATATAGCTCTTATGTTGGCGCACACGAGATACTTCTTTTTCGCCGAATATCGCACGTGTCGGATGGCACCCTCCATGCCGATGACGCCTCTATAGCTTGCATGTCGGTGGTCGCAAGACATTTCTTTTTCGTCGAGTAGGTCGGGTGTCACTCGCCACGCCGATGACGCCCCTATAGCTCGCATGTTGGGGCTCGCGAGACGTTTCTTTTTCACCGGATAAAGAAAAAGAAACGTCATCTGCATGTCGGGTGTCACCCGCCATGCCGATGACACCTCTATGGCTCGCATGTCGGCGCTCGCGAGGAAATTAGTTTTCACCGAATATCTCCGGTGTCACCCACCATGCCGATGACGCCCTTATGGCTTGCATGTCGGCGCTCGCAAGGAATTTCGTTTTCACTGAATAGCTTGCATGTTGGGTGTTGCCACGCCTATGACGCCTCTATAGCTCCGATGTCGGCGCTCGCGAGGCATTACTTTTTTCGCCGAATAGGTCGGGTGTCATCTGCCACGTCTATAACGCTTATATAGCTCGTATGTCAGGGCATGCAAGACATTTCTTTTTCGCCGAGTATCTCGTGTATCGGGTGTCACTTTCCATGCCAATGATGACTCTATAGCTCACATGTTGGCGCTCGCGAGACGTTTCTTTTTCGCCGAATTGCTTGTCAGCCGCCACGCTGATGATGCCTCTATAGCTCGCATGTTGGGGCTGGTGAGCTAAAGCTGAACTTTCACTGCTAAATTGTGGCCTCTACTGCAGAAAAGGAAAAAAAAAAAATGCGAGTTCTATGTGAGTATAAGTGAAATTATTTGAGTGGAAAGGGATTAAAACGAAACAAAACATAGCAGTGAAACAGCTATGACAATAAAAATAACGAAGTCAGATGAAACTTATCGTCAAGTGTATTGTGTTATGTATAGTAAAGAATGGCCTTTTTATGAAGTATCTAAAGCTCTGCTGAATCACGTTTTATAAGCCATGTGGCTGTGATTTTAGCCTGTCGCAAGGCGGCTGCGATGATTGTAGGCGTTATGTGGAGAGCAAGAAACACAAAGATCATGTCAAAAGATTAAATGGAGATGTGAGTAAAATTAATGTAACCAAAAAACTTCTGACAACTTATAAAGAATCCTGGAAAAAATATCAAGAGCAGATTAGTGCTGGAAAAATGCAGCAAAACAAGCAAAAAAGAGAAGAAATTTAATGTTCACAAGGTGATTTGAAATGGGAAGAAGCTGAACATTTGCAGCAGTTGGATTCCCTCATAAAATGTTAAACAATGCTGAGATGAACATTGAATGTGGCATAAAAAAAAGACATGAGGGCAATAGAAAGTGGACAGATACTATTAAAAGGAGCAAAACAAAACATTGCTAATTATCGTAAAAAATTAGAAAATAATAGAAGTGAGCAATTAAATATTGAGAAAAGCAGTGAAAAATTAAATAATTAATAATAGAATCCTGCTATGGTTAAAATTTTTTCGATCTATTTGAAAACTAAAATGTTTGCATATGTGTGTGTGTGTATCTCAATGCAAGATGTTTTAAATTTGAGTAGGGTGCATCTATTTCCAAAAAAATTTTGCTTAAGAGTTTGTTCTATCTACTAATATTTTACCTGCTCTAAAAAATGTTTTCTTACACCAAAAATGTGTTTCACCTGCTACAAAAACACATTTTGCTGCTCCAAAAATGTAGTTTACCTGCTCCAAAAACGCATTTTGCTGCTCCAAAAACACATTTTGCTGCTCCAAAAATGTATTTTACCTGCTCCAAAAACACATTTTGCTGCTCCAAAAATGGTTTTGCAACTTTCCATCACTGCTTATGTTTCTGTGAAATTAAATGGGTGAATCTTTTTCTTTCTTTCTAATGAGAGACCCCTGCCCATTATTTTCATAAAAACAGACGCAGAGCAGTTACTGCATAGAATCATTAGATTGACTGCAAATATTGCATATGCTTTTGTTCCAAAACGATTGATTTTTGACAATTTATTTTCAGTGCTGTAATATATCTCATTACTCTTACTATCTTAATTTACATATACATACTCTATTTTCGAGAGACAATTGAAGTTAGATGTTTAATTTCTTTAATAACATTTAAAACAAAGGGACAGAAGCTAGGATATATATGCATAAAGTGGCACTAATAATGTTGATATAGTTTACTGCTTATATGATTGTCTGATTTTTCCATCAGAGGTATTTGCCCACCACAATTTAGCATTTTAAGGATCAAAATCTTCAATTGAATGGTCATTGCATCTAATCATCATTAAGTGATTAAAGTGTCACTATTCAGCCATGCCAGGTTACTAATTTTTATGAGGTTCATTTCTGAAAAGCCATGCTCACAAGGAGCAGACTAAATGGCATTAGATGTAGCAGCTGCATTATCTTAAAAACATTGCCATAACAGTTTGTTTTTATTTGTTCAGCATATGCGGCTAAAGAGATTCCAAAGATAATTCTTTTACCTGTAGATGACATTATACTCTGTGCAAGGTATACCATGGGTTGGCACGGCAAAGATACATATATTACACCATGGCAAAGATACATTATACCATGGCAAAGATACATTATACCATGGCAAAGATACATATATTACACCATGGCAAAGATACATTATACCATGGCAAAGATACATTGTACCATGGCAAAGATACATTATACCATGACAAAGGTTGCTTTAGTAACTTTGACCCTTTGGTCGCTCTAGGCTGATCCATCTGAAGATTTTTTTTCTAATCTCACCTTCACTTCCATTCATTCATTTTCGAAGCAGCTGTGGAACACGGGTGAGAAAACTGAATTCGATACTCATTCACAAGTGTAGGGAAAAGTTGGACAAAGCAGTTGCTCACTTGGGGAAAAAAATTATTGGCTACTATGTTTAAAAAAATTTACTAGCCACTACAAAATATCTGGTCACCATTTGGCCACTGGCTACTGACATTCGCAAGGGCTGATCCCATGGCAATAAAACTCCGGACTGTGATGCAAGAAAAGGTGGCAACAGTCTGACACACAGTTTGGTAGTTGGGAAGGTCATCTCTGTTAGGGAATAGCCTAGATGCCAGAAGAGGTGATCATCTGCAGGAGCAAGGTCTGGGGAATATTCAGAGTTTCATTGTCCAACAAATCCATTTGTTGGAGCAAGAAAGAAGAAGAGAGATGAGGACAACTAGAGAAGATGGTTCTGTAACAAGAAATAGAGGTGAAATTTTGACAAGAATGAAAGATTTCTACTCGAAATTATATGAAAGGGATGATACATGTACTCCAGACATCGTGAAAGGTACCAGTACCAGAGTTCTTCCAGTCCTCCCAGCAGAAGTTGCACATGCAATCAAGAACATGAAGCAGGGGAAAGCTTCAGGAGAAGATGCAATTACTGTAGACATCGTACAAGAAGCAAGTGGAGAAATTGAAACAGTACTCGCCCAAGTTTTCACTCGATGCCTTAATGAAGGGAAGATTCCTGAGGATTGGAACAATGCTACAATGATCCTGCTACATAAACAAGGTGACATTGAGGATCTCAGGAACTACAGACCTATCAGCCTCCTATCAGTGGTTTATAAAATCTTCACTAAAGTTCTTTCACACTGCTTGAAGGTAACACTGGACATGGCTCAACCGAGAGAACAAGCTGGATTCAGGAGTGGCTACAGCACTTAGATTTTGCTGCAAATACACTATCTACCAACAAGTAATTGGACACCCCTGCAGTTGATGATATCTGCGGTCCTGAAACACGTCATGGCCGCCGCCGTTAAATATCGTGTGGGAAACAACAACGCATACCTGATGAGTACACCTTTCTCTGATTTAGAGAAAGGTGTACTCATCGGGTATCACAGAAATGGCCGATCCATACGTGACATATCCAGCGAGTTGAAGTACCCAAAATCGACAGTGGCCTACGTGATTGGAGTGGAAGATGAGAGGTGACTGTCGGAATGTGCCTCGACCTGGCAGACCCACAAAACTGGGAGTTAGAGACCGACAGGTGCTGGCCAGAGAAATTCGGAAGAACCACACCAAATCAATGGGTCACATCCACGAGAAGTTTCAACAGGCATCCGGGAGTGTTCTTTCGATGAATACCATCTGTAAGGATGCCCATCTGCTCGGTTATCATGGACGAGCTGCCACCCACAAGCCTTTGATCACCAAGTCCAATAGCGCTGCTCGGCTAACGTGGTGCAAAGAACGTCGACAGTGAACCATCGAACAGTGGAAACAGGTTCTCTGGAGCGACAAATCAAGGTTCACCCTCTACCGTTCGGATGGCAGGGTCTGGGTTTGGCGTCTGCCTGGAGAATGCCTCCTGCCGGAATGTATTGTGCCAACTGTGAAGTTCGGCGGCGGTGGAATTATGCTATGGGTGTGTTTCTCCTGGTATGGCACGGGACCCTTAGTCGCGATTTCTGGTAGACTCGACGCCGAGACCTACTGCACCATTTGGGATTACCATGCGCTTCCTACGTTGTGGCAGTTTTACGGGGTGGACCCTACTTTAGGACGACAATGATACTTTCAGGATGACAATGCCACCTGTCATGTTGCGAGGTCCACCATGCCTTGGTATGGTGACAATGGGGTTAATCGAATGGACTGGCCTGCGCAGAGCCCGGACCTTAACCCTATCGAACACCTCTGGGACGAGTTGGAGCGTCGACTTAGGGGTGCCCTCACCGTCCGAAATCGGTGAAGGAACTGACCTGTCTTCTCCAAGCCGAGGGGAAGAAAATACTGCCAGCCGTCGTACAACGCCTGGTTGAGAGTATGCCCCGGAGGGTCGCAGCTGTAAATGCCGCTCGTGGAGGCTCCACCAACTATTGAAGGTGAATAAACTTCGTTTTCCTTTGCTATCACAGGTGTCCAATTACTTGTTGGTAGATAGTGTATATATATATACAGAGATGCCAAGTACTACGGATTGTCCGTAGCTTCTACGGATTGTCCGTAGCTTCTACGGATATCATGTTGAAACTACGGAGAAGATGTGAAAAACTACGGATTTTTCCAGAAATCTCGGATATTTCCGTAAAACTTTTTTTTTTTTTTTAATTATTTGAAAAAAAAAAAGTCAAGCATAGTCAAATGTAGGGTTTTTTGCAGTAACGTCACGAAGCCGTTAGCATGTTTGACTGGCCGACAAGCAAGCAGAAATGTTGCAGCAGAGATCGTTCTGTATGATCATGCGACTTTGTACCTGGCTTGCCGTGGAAAGGCGTTCGTAATGCACGACGTCTGTTAACTTCGGGAAAACCTTAACCACGTCCTGAACTAATGCAAGTTGTTGGAGGATGGAGTTAGACTATAGTTGTTAAGTTGATTAGTTGTGGTGTGACGTGAATTGCTGTAGTTATGAAGCGTGCTTCAGTGGCTTCCAGTTCCAGTGGTGTGAAAAAAAATAAAAATTCGCTGCAGTACAAGGAATGTTATTCGTTGGAATTTCCATGTTTGCAGCGGTCGCGTGCTTCCGTGAATTATGTTTTTTTTTTTTTTTGCTAAAATGTAATTTAAATAGTTAATTGCTATTGCATATTTGCTTCACCAAAGTAAGGGTCGGGCGGGGTATCAGAAAAAAAAAATGCTATGAGCAGATAGTCATCAGATTGATGGAAATCCTGAATGTTTGTTTTTTCCGGCAGAGCGCATAACTAAGCTACCTGGATGTGTCGACGCTGCTATTGCCTGATTTTATGTTACCTCCCCGGGAGTTTGTTCTTCGCGCGCATAGTGTTCTACCCAGAGTAAGAGAAAGTCTCCATGTGTCTTTGGCAACCAGCCAAAGAAAACGGCTAGCAGCAGTTGCGATGAGACGTTTCTTAGCTGCTGGGTGTGTGCGCACAGTCGTGACCTCTTTTTCCACGCTCCTTGCTGTCGGTAGAGAGCCTAATTGTTTGTTACTTTGACAGATTTGCGAAGTGCAGTTCTTTTTTTTTTTTTCTCTTGTAAAAATGTTCTGCTAAACAAAAGGGATGTTTTATTTTATCCTTTTTTTTTTTCCAGAATTGATTGATTTATGCAATTTAAAATACCTTTTTGATTAGTTTTTTCGTATCATAAGCATTTAATGCCATTTTTCTATTTATCCGCATAATAAAGCTATGAAATCTTTCAAAGTTAATTGTTCTTTCTTTGCTCCCATTGTGTTTGTCGCGTATGAATTTTCTTGCAAAAGCGTCTGGTAAAGGGCCACCTGTCTCTACTAATATTCTTGGATCTAAAATGCAAAAAAGTTGTCAAAAATTCAAGGAGAGTTATTTGCAAAAATGTCAGTGTCTAAAATCATCTTGGGTATCCGAAAACCATGGGTTTTGTTCCCCGTGTGCTGTTGATTTTTCAATCGCACACGGCGGAAAAACTATTGCGGTCGGCATTTTCACTCTAAAAAACAGGAGGAATAACCATAAGTGTGTGGCATCACACACTTATGACATAACATATTTATTAACATAACATATTTATTAAAAGGTGGAGTTGAAATGGTATGTATTTTTTGTGTATTTGCTCAAGTCCCCCCCCCCTTTTAAGGGGACTTAAATATGTTGCAAAATTTATCCAAGTATTGTCCCCGATCGAGATTAATATATTGCTAAAAATGTAGCAGTATATTCTGGGAAATACGCATGCTACCCTGCAAATTTTAATGTGGGAAATTGACTTGACGTCACTACGGAAGAACTACGGGCGCCACTACTGAAGACTTCCTTCAGATGTTGGCATCTCTGTATATTGTGTTGTAATTCATCCCGTAGGTGCTCTATGGGATTAACACCAGGGCTCTGTGCTGGCCAGTCCACACATGATACGGAATTATCGCCAAACCACGCGTTAACAGTCCTTGCTTTATGGCTCGGTGCATTATCCTGCTGGTACCAACAAGGCTCAGTTCCATAGTATTGCCACAGAGTTGCTAGGGCATAATTGTCCAGAATATCAATGTAGACATACTGGTTAACAGGTTTGTCTATGATAATCAATGGGCCAGGACCATACCACGAAACACACCCCCACACGAGTACACTGCGAGCTCCAAACTTAGCTGTAGGAACAGTACACTGTGATGAATAGCATTCCCATGGCTGCCACCATACCCACACATGGCCATCAGACTGAGGGATTGTGTATCTGGATTCATCAGTCCACAGGACCAGTTTCCATTGATCTATGGTCTATGATAAATGTTCTTTACACCATGCTAAATAGTGAGTAGCATTCCGAGTGGAGATGAAAGGCTTATGAGCAGCCGCACGATCACGCTAACCCATGGAATGAAGTTCTCTGCGAATGGTACGTGTACGTACTGAGGTTCCAGCATTTTTACTTACCTGTACACTGAGGTCTTGTGCAGTACTTCGTCGATTAGCTGTAATGACTCTCCTGAGGCTTCAGCGTCCTCTACCACTGATTTTCTTATGTCTGCCGGTACGTTTTGCTGCTTCAGGCATGCCATGTGTCTTCCACATATTCAGTACATCTAAAACAGTCAACTTGGGTATGTTTAAAGGCCTCTCGGTTTCTCTTGTGGACAACCCACTAATATAATGCCCAATAATCTTTCCTTTCTCAACGTCAGTTCTCTCCCGATGCGACATTTTCACTCAACCTCACAGTGCGATATGATTGCGATCAGCTGCAGGCATGTTTTTATACCGTTCGCTGCTGCACCGCACATCTCAACAATGCAGCGGATCCGTTCATTTGCTTTTGAACGGATGTCCGAAGACTTGTGTCAGTATAGTGTATATTTATACACACAGTCGAGCCACATTATTGTGACCACCTCCTACTTTTGATGTAAACAACATGTAGCCACGTGTCGTGAGCTGGCTTGGAGGGTATATAAGGTGTGCTGTAGGCATTCTGAAAACATATAACTCGTTGCTGTCATGGATAAAAGGAGTGATTTATCAGATTTGCAAAAAGGGATGATTATCGGCTTTTGGGCGAAGGGTAGTAGTATTTCTGAAACAGCGCAGTTTGTGAACTGTTCACGTGCTGCTGTGGTTAAAGTGTATCGTGATTGGAGAAAGGGCACCATTGCAACTAAGCGAAGTGGAAACTGTGGAGTGACATGTGCCATTGATGTTAGAGGTGAACGTTGTCTGCGAAAGTGCGCGAGGCTGATTGACATGCTACAGTGCAGCAACTTGCCGAATGAACCAGGGAGCTACCAGAAGTATGTCTAAAATGACAGTTCAGCGAACCCTGCTGCGTATGGGGCTCCAATGCAGACGGATGGGAATTGCACCTATGCTAACGAAGGTGCATTGACAGAAAAGGCTTACATTTGCATGGCAGTATCGGAATTGGACCTCCACTGATTGGCTAAGGATTGCCTCCTCCAATGAGTCACATTTTCTGCTTCTTCGAACTGATGGACGTTGGTGTATAAGGTGAGAAATATCGGAGAACAAAACACCCTTCAACCATTGCTGGCAGAACACAAGCTGGTGGGGGCAGCGTTGTGGTCTGGGGAATGTTTTCGTGGCATTCCCTGGATCTACTCATACCTGTGGAAGGCACTATGGACTGAATTCATTATGAATCCATCTTTGCAGACCATATGCACTCATACATGCTGATTGTCTTCCCTGGGGCGGATGGGATCTTCCAGCATGACAATGTGACGTGTCACACAGCTAGAAATGTCCCAGAGCGGTTGGAAGAGCACGATGAAGACTTCAAAGTACTTCCCTGGTCCCCTAATTCCCCAGACTCAAACCCAATTGAGCAACTGTGGGACAACCTTAATCATGTTCGCTCTATGGATCCTCCACCTTGCACCCTCCAGCAGCTGTCAGATGCACTGCAGTCAGTCAGAATGGCTCCACATACCTGTGAACACCTTCCAGCCCGTCTAACTTCTGTCCGTGCTGCATACAGCGGTTACTTTGTATAATGGCTGGTGGTCACAATGTGACTCTACCATGTATAATGCACACCACAACAAGAGCATTTCACTTCTAAAGTAAATGGGGAAGTTTGGTCATACAGTGTCAGCCATGTTTCAAGCTAGTGCACTGTGGCACTTCTATTCACTCAAGGTTAACTCTGAGGGGTATGTTTTAAGCCAGCCTAATCTACATATTACAAAATTATCGATTTGGCATTTTTCTCTTGATGGCACTGAAAAAGTCTTGAGTTAGAAATGGAAAAGTCATAGATATGATCTGTTTTTACTTTGGTATGTTATAATACTGTATGTTATAAGTTACAAGTTTGAGATACTTGTTTATGTGTCAATATACTATATTTGTTAATTAGGTGTCATAATTTTCAATAAAAATGAGTAGAGTATTTTCTTTCATTTTGTAGTTCATGTTACCAGCTGCAGTTCACATTCAAAATCAGCCAAAAGATGCAAAGAAGAAACAGATGTTTAGCAGTGTTTGTGAACCACAGGTAAGTGCAAAAAAAGACCGATTTTAAGCTCTTGTGATTTTCATAACCTATTACTTTAAATTTGCTTTCCACATTTTTTTTAACAGTGTAATCCTTAGTTGTTTTTGAATTATGCTGGCTAAACAGCATTTTTAAACAGGTATTGTGCATTTTCTGATTTGTTTTATTGTGTGACTACTTAATTGCTTTTGAATTATGTGGTGTGAATAGTATTTTTTAAACAAATTTCCATTTTTTTAAAATTATTTACCAACTATTTCAACTGAATCATGTAACAAGTTTTAATACTGACAAACACCTGTCAATATTGTGCTGTTGTTATGCGTTGAAATTAAAGCTTATTAAATGTGAAGAAGTACTCGGGTTTCCGTAAATTAAAAGGGGGAAAAACAACAGAAAAATCACAATTACTTGTGGAAGAAGAGTTGGGAATGCACGAAACTTTGATGTATGACTAGTGTCACTATGCAAATGAGTCACAGCATAAAAAGTGCTGTTGCAGAGGTGTGCATCACATCGTTTTTGGAGTGTAAAGAGGATTTTGAGATGGGACAGAGGATGTTCACACATTTTTAGAATGATTTTTCAGCAATATAATTAATGTTTAATAAAATAAATTATTTCTTTCTTAAATGTTCCATCTGATAGCCCTTTCTCTAGACTGTGAACCTACCTCTAGATTTTCAAGATAACAGGACATTTCTTAAAATTGGTAGTGGTATTTTATTCCACTCCTTTTCCACTGCTTGCCATAGTCCAATCATTGTTTTAGATCTGCGTTTAGAAAGCTCTCTTTTTACCAGTCCGAAGGCACACTACTCCGTTGGTGACTCAGAGACTCCATTACGGATTCTCCATAGATGCTACAGAAGTCAGTCTGCTGTGGATTACGCATAGCATTGGATATACTATGGAAATCGAAAATCTCAGTGGAAAAAGCTTTTTAATTATGTGTGTAAAGTTTGTTTTTGTGTTTTCAAGATTCTAACATTCATTAAACACTTTGGACAATGTTTCTTGGATATTTTCAATACCATTGCATTTCTTTAATGATTTTTCAATATGCTTTGGATGTCTAAGTGTCTCTGGTCATCTACAGAGTTATCACAGCCTATGGAATCCCAAAAATGTTCTTAAATTTTATTTCCCCCTTTCCAGATATTGAAAAGTCCTTAATTTTTCTAATTTTTGTGTAAAGTCTTGGAGTAGTACTACTTTCTTTCAATTAACAATTTTAAGAAAAAGGTTAAAAATTAGGGTAGGGTGGATAGAGATTCAAAAAACCGGGTAAGGCATGTGAATCTCGCAAATGTTTGGGATGGCCAGAAATGGCTGCTCTAACAGCGATGTGAATGTTCCGTTGTTTTCTGTCTCCGAATATGAAATTTTTCTGATAAAGTTCCTCATTTTTTTTTTTATTCTACTCTGATTATACACTGCCGGACAATTGCTAAGGACGGATGACAATAGCAACGATAGCAACCATAAAATGGAAGGCAGGAAAATGTGGAAATTAGCATAAGTGCAGGATACAGTAAGACGTATTGTGCGTATGCAAATTTTGGATTGCCGAAATTGTTCGTGACGTCATAGCGCTGATAAGAGATATAAAGGATTTGACGCGTATTGACCGTTGTTGTTCAAACGCAAAGTTGAAAGGGAAAGAATCAATTGACGAATTTGCAAGTTTCAGTATGTCTTCCCGACATCAGCTAGATGATTTTACGCGTGGCCGTATTATTGGCAAGATTGAAGAAGGGCGAAAAATAACAGATGTTGCCAGGGAGTTCGACGTCAGTCACAGTGTTGTTTCAAGGCTTTGGAAGTCATTTCAAACAAATGGAGAGTGTAGCAAACGTCACGGGGTGGTCGTGTTCGCAGTACGACACCTGCTGAAGATCGGTACATAGTGCTATCAACAAAAAGACACCGGTGCAGCACAGCTAGTGAGGTAGCAAATCAGTTAATGGCTGCTACTGGCAAGCGGATCTCCCGAAAAACTGTCGCCAGACGTTTGCATGAAGGAGGACTATACGCCCGCCGTCCTGTTGTGTGCATCCCATTGTCCAGACGTCACCGTACCGCCCGTTTGCAATGGTGCCATCAACGTCGCAATTGGACTGATAACGACTGGTCTGCTGTCCTCTTCTCAGATGAGAGTAGATACAGTCTATCGTCTGATTGTCGACGACAATTGATCTGGCGTGATAGTGGTACTGCATATTGTCCAGCAAACATACAGGAAAGGGACCGATATCCGACATGTAGTGTCATGGCATGGGCTGACATCATGATCAATGGCCGTACGTCCCTCTATGTGCTTCCAACTGTGACTATGACTGGCCAACGATACATTAATGATGTTCTGCTACCTCATGTTCGCATGTTACGTGGTGCTGTCGGTGATAGATTCATTTTCATAGACGACAACGCAACATGTCACCGAACAGTCGCTGTCCAGGAGTGTCTTGAGAGAGAGGATATTCAACGCCTCGTATGGCCAGCACGTTCTCCAGATCTGAATCCCATTGAAAATGTGTGGGATGCTTTGGGGAGGAGTCTTGCTGGTCGCCAATGCCCTCCAATAAACAAGAACACCCTCATCCGTGCACTGACAGAGGAATGGGATAAATTACCCCAACAGCTGCTTGATAATATTGTGCAAAGCATGACACGACGTGTGGAATCTTGCATCGCCCTCCATGGTGGCCATATCCCGTATTGACATCTTACGCCGGAACACTTGCGGGCGGTAATTGCATTTTTTCGACGTTTACGTATTCTGCACAAAATGGCCTGTTTGTCCCTTGAACACGTTCCAAAGCCTTCTGGATTACAGAGCACAATAAATTGTCTTTCTTGTAATATCCTGGCATTCTGACATTATTTTATTTCACTTGGCATCCAACCACACTTACTTTTTTATGCGCTATATAGCCGTTTATGATCCGTCCTTAGCAATTGTCCAGCAGTGTACAAGGTCTGTCCGAAAAGTAATGAGACTCATTCAATAACAGATGTTTAATTAAAGTTATACTTACATAACATTGAAATTCCTCGAAATAACATCCTTGAACATCAATACACCACTGCCAGTGGTTCTGCCACGTTGCGTAGCTTGCCTGGAAGTCGGGAACAGGGATCACTTTCAAAGCACCTGGCGCGACAGTTTTGCATGTTTGTAACAGTCCCAAAATGGTGTCCTTTCAGGCTGGATTTGAGCTGGGGAAACAAAAAGAAGTCAGCCGGGGCAAAGTCCGGGCTGTAGGGAGGTTGGGGTAGTGTTGCCATGTTGTGTTTCGCCAGAAACTCTCACTCTCAGCGACGCATGGCTTGGCACATTATTGTGGTGAAGAACCCAAGTGTTGGTGATCTCCGGGCAGACGCGCCCAACTCTGTTCTTCAGCCATTGAGGCACTTCCACGTAAAATGCAGCTGTGACCGTTTGTCCGGGTGGTACGAACTCCTTATGGACAACACATTTACAGTCAAAGAAGACAATGAGCATCAATTTCATCTTCGATTAGCACATTCGAGCTTTCTTTGGTTGAGGAGACTCGGGAGTGTGCCACTCTGAGCTCTGTCTTTTCGTCTCCGGATCATACTCAAAGACCCACATTTCATCACTTGTTATCACTTTCTCCAAAAAACCAGGTTTACTCCTCACACAGTCCACAAGCTCACGAGAAATCGACACACGGTTGATACTCTGTTCATCGGTCAAACCCTTAGGAACCAATTTGGCGCAAACTTTCCGCATCTGCAATTCTTGCATGATGATTTCATGCACAATGGATTTCGCGAGTCCCACATGCTCTGCTACCAATCTAACGCTCAGATGTCGGTCAGAGTCCAAAACTGCTTTCACCTTTTCCACATTGTCCGAAGTGTGAGATGTTGAAGGGCGCCCAGGACGTGGCTGATCCTCGATGCTCTCTCTTCCCTCTGTGTACGTTTTGTGCCACCAAAACACTTGTGCTTTCGATAAAGCATCCTTCCCGTAGGCTTTCTGTATCATAGCAAGTATCTCGATTGCAGATTTTTCAAGTTCAACACAAAACTTTACTGCATATCACTGTTCGACACTCGTCTGCATTTTGACCATTATGCGACGCTTACACAGCTGTCCACTTCGCAAGCAATCCTCACTCTGCAAAAGCTCTGAGCCAACTGACAAGATATCGATCGTTTGCCTAACATACTCTGCCACCACCCCCACCCCCACCTCGAGACTCCGGCCATTCTGATTGGCCCAGGAAAAGTGGTCTCATTACCTTCCGGACAAGCCTTGTATTATTATTTTTAATTTTTTTGGTCGTGCTTCTCATTTTTAAGATCTGTAAAAGTGGAAAAAAAAAATGTGACTTTGCATTTTTAAGGGATTTTTCCTGTTATACTGCATGTTTACCGGTTTCGTAGTATTTGCTTAAAACCAATCAGTAGTGAGCGAGTATTTTTTGCTCTGGTTTCCTCCTCCCCCCTTTTTAAGTGGAATTAAATTTTGAAACTGGTACTTAATCTGTAAGTGGTGGAATTGCTTCATTTCCATGATTCATAAAATTGTTTCATTGGAAAGTGAATGCAGTGCCAATTTTTCATATTTAATTTTCCTTAAAATGCGTCCTTTCCCACTTTTTGTACACTTCTTGCTCCATCAAAAGACAGCAAGCATTTTCCCTTTTGCTTAATGTGAAATGGAATTAAAAAAATGTTACTACTTGTTTTTTGTGCAGAGGAAACAACTTTAAGGGGAACGAAAGACTGCGATGGAAAGTTGAAGTTCCGATTTGAACTTTAATTTTTTTTTGAACGAAAAGAAAAATTGAAGTTCCGATTTGAACTTTAATTTTTTTTGAACGAAAAGAAAAATGCACACTCTCTTTGTTTCTTGATGTAGCAAGGAGTAATGGAAACGCATCATTTTCAGCAAAATTAAAGTTTAACAAGTTAGTAAAATCCTGCAATGCATTGATTATGATACACTTTCCAACATACCAGAAATCATTACTCAAGTTATGAGGATAATGGCTGTGGAATAAATCTCGCTCCTGTGCCCTGACCTTTGATCCCATTTCAATGATATTCAACAGAAGTGGTTCAGTATACCTCCGAAATAACATGATAAAGTTTTGTCGCAATTGAAGCAATTTTATGTAAGTTATGATGCATAAGGTCTATGGAATAGATCCCGTTCCTGTGTCCTAACCTTTGACCCCATTTTGCCCATTTTTAATAGGATTCATCCCCAGGCAGGCCCCTACAACATACATACTAACATTTTATTCAAATTGAAACATTTTTACGTAAGTTATAGCGCATAGTGGCAATGGAAGTCATTCCGCTCCTATGTCCTGACCTTTGACCCCATTTCGCCCATTTTCAATAGGGTTTGTACCCAGGTGGTCGCCTACCACATACTAATATTTCATCGAAATCAACCCCGCACGGGGATAACTGGTTTTCCAGTTATTTGGTGAACGGCGCCCCCATGGCCCGAGCTGACCTTGTGACAGAACATCTTGCTTTTTCGTCTTGCGCGATTACGTTACCAATGGGACAGCTGTTCATACAGCTGCTGGGGATGGAGTCCCCGCGGCCCGAGCCAACATGTACTTTAAGTGATTAATTTCACATTTTTTTATGTATTTTGTTTTTTCACTTGACACGCTCCCGCCTCAGTTGTAGGTTGCTGAGGTTGTCATTATGCGCCGGCTCTGGATTTTAGTTTCTCTTTTTCTTTCCTGTCTTCTCCATTTTATGTTTCCTTCTTTGGTTTTCCGAGCTGGTTAGCTAGACCTGCCTGCACGTTTGCCGTGTGCGGTGACTCGTAAGGTGGAAAAGGGGAGGCTGAGGTTTCTGGTGGCCTGGGTGTTGTTGTCGCCAGGTGCCAACACTCCTCTTTGCCCCCTGCTTCACCCTAAACGGGTGGCTGGGAACTAACCCTCTCCTAGTCAGGGTGTCTGTGGCCGAGTGGAGTCCAGACTTCTAACGGCTTGTCGTTACGTTCGGCAGGGTGAGTTTGGGGGTAGGGTGGGCATGCCTAAGGGGTGTTCCCCAGGCATGGGAAAGTCTGGGTGCTCGCCGAGCGCATGTCTGCCCTATCAACTTGCTATATCCGCTTGTTATCCCTAGAGTTGTGTCCTGCGTCCACTTGGGCTTGCCGACCTCCGGCTCTCCCTCGTTGGGCTCGGTTGTGGGTGGGGAAGTCGGCGGATGAATCTTCTCTCTTCTTTATGGGTTCCAATGACATTTCCCATGGTGCGACACCAAAGCATCCAATGGAGGATGGGACCATCCCTTCCACCAAGGAACTTGTCTCTGACACTTGCAATGCTCTGTTTCTCTTGATTCATTCTATCGATCCTTTACAACCTTTGAGTGCCAAGAGCCCCTTCTGGATCAATAAGGCTCTTCAAGCCGTTGGTGGCTCTCCGCGCAATGTCAAGAAGCTTCCTTCAGGGGATCTTCTTGTCGAAACCTCTCATTCCAGACATAGCACCAGTCTGCTTACCACGACCGCACTGTTGGGTATTCCTGTGCAAGTGACACAGCACTGCTACTTGAATTCCTCTCGCGGCGTGGTCACCTCCAGCGACTTAATTGACTGCAACGATGAGGAGCTACTTGCTGAACTAGGGGAACAACGTCACTGGGGTTCGACGGATTCTCTTTCGGCGAGATGGAAAACTTGTTCCATCTCGCAATATCATCTTAACCTTTGACTCCCTAACCCTACAGGCTTCCATCAAGGCAGGGTACTTACATCTTGACGTTCGGCCCTATATACCCAATCCTCTCAGGTGCTTCAAGTGCCAGCGTTACGGACACTCCCAGCAGTCATGTCGTAATGTGGCTAAGTGTGGTCGCTGTGGTTCTGCGGATCATCTTTTGCTGGAATGTTCGGCAGCTTCTGAACACTGCACTAACTGCGATGGTACCCACTCTGTCGCTTCTAAGCAATGTCCCAAGTGGGTAGAGGAGCAGTCTATTCAACTCTTGAAGACTATTGAGCATCTCTCCTATCCAGAGGCCAGACGGCGGATAGCTCCTGGGCCATCAGGTTGACGTTCATATGCCTCAGTTGTGGTCCAGAAAGCTACTGTTGCTGTCCAGGCTGAGGTTCACATCCCAGCGCGGTGTCCCTACGATTTCGAGGATATCATTGCTGCTGGATTGGAGGCACTAAAGTCTCGCCATCTTGAATCCAAAGCGGCATCCACACCGTTGCCGAAAAGCTCATCTGCCAGCACTGGGACCCAAGTTCAGGGCAAATCGAAGAAGAAACCCGATCCGGTGAAACCAGGCACATTTTCACCGAAACACAGCTCTCAGAGTCGGGCAAAACCATCCAAAAACACGGGGAGTAAGCACAACCTTATCTTACCTCCAGACACTGCAGACGGCCTGGAGCTAATGGACTCCGAGATGTCTTAGTCGTCTCAGCCTTTTCTTTCCTTATTTTTTCGATTCTGGCTTCAATCATTCAGTGGAATTGCCGAGGTTTGCGACGCCGCCTTGATGATCTGAAAGGCTTACGGTCTTCGCATACACCTGTGTGCGTGTGTCTCCAGGAGACAAAGCTTCGCACGGCGGACACTCTTGCGCTGCGCCGATACTCTATTTTTCGTAAAGATCATGTGGACGGAATTATCGCCTGCGGAGGAGTGGCCGTTGTTGTTCCTCGTGGTGTTCCTGTCGCTGCGGTCGCTCTTCGGACGACTCTGCAAGCCGTGGCGGTGATAATTTCTGTGAACAACCTGTTCACAGTCTGTTCCATCTACGTAACACCAGCTGAAGTTGTAAGCCTTTCAGATTTGGAAGATTTAGTTGATCAGTTGCCGCCTCCTTTCTTCCTTCTAGGAGATTTCAATGCACACAGTCCATTGTGAGGTGATAACACTCGAGACTCAAGGGGCAGCGTTGTTGAGTCCCTGCTCACCAACACGTCCCTCTGTCTCCACAACACGGGGGAAACAACCTATTTTCATGAACCTACCCACTCGTACTCAGCCATTGATCTGTCTCTGAGTTCACCATTGTTATATCCTGACTGGTCCTGGAGCGTGTCTTGTGATCCCCTTGGCAGCGATCACTTTCCTATCTTTCTTCGTCTAGCATGCGGCGAATACTGCCATCCTTCCCGTCCTGCTAGATGGGCTATCGATCGAGCCAAGTGGGATGCATTCACAGCTTCAGCGACCATTACTTCTGCTATGGTGTCTTCAGGCAAGATCAGTGACGCTGTTACGGCGGTAACTGATTGTTATTAACTATATGTCAACAAAATAGTTTCCATATCATCTACTGTTTCGCACGTTACTAGAAATTCGAGCACGGGAAAAACGTCAATATAATAAAAAAATTTTATTTCAACTTGTCACTAATATTCCTTTTTGATGTTCCTTATGATAGTTTAGAATTTTATTATATGAAGATTACAAATTTATATGAAAAAATGTTTTTATATGTACAGTCATATGCATCATAAGTTGTCAAAGTCCTTAAATATGTAAGACAATATGTATTAAATGATTATTCCAGTTTTTTAACTCATGATTTACGAAATTAATACAATAGAAAAGAATTTTCGAACCTCTTGATTATGGTGCGTTGAATCAGCATTAAGCCATCTTGTTATCGAAGAAGGCACGATTTTTCGTTTCCTGTGGTATCAGCTTCCAAGTTGAACTTCGCATGTTCCGTTTTCCGTGGCTCGATATCCCAAACTAGTTTCAATTCCTTCTTTTTGGAATCATCTTCAGTGGGTATTATGATCTACTTCTCATACACGTTGTATTTCGGCCACTTACATCGACTTTACTGGCGGCGTCCGACATTTCACGGCAGTTGTACTCTTGCGCATGCTATTTTGGTATTAATGCTCATTCTTAGTCGTGTTTTAATATAATTGGATGATATGAATTTCTGATTCTAAATTATTTGGTGTTGCCATTCGTTTGTTGAAAACAATTAATAAGGTCTTTTATTATATTTTTTAGCGTTATTTTCTTTTTCGATAAAATATTTCCAGCGTACGGTAGACTCATTGGATCATTATTATTACAATTTATTTCTTTAGTTTTTTCAATCATTACTGCTTCTGAGGTTAATATTTGGATCATTATTATTACAATTTATTTCTTTAGTTTTTTCAATCATTACTGCTTCTGAGGTTAATATTTGATTTTTAGTTTTATGTGAGGTTATTAATTTTGCATCATACCAATCAGGATAAGCTTCATTTTCAATACAATGATTTATTAATGATGTTTTGTTTTCTTTTTATTCCAGTTGGATATATGTTCTTTTAATCTGGTCTTAAACCTTCTTTTTGTACTTCCTATGTATACTTTATTTCTTTCTATTTCTGTATAATATTTTGTTGGTATAGAATATACTCCGGCTTTATCAAGCATTGATCTTTCATTTCCTGTAGTTAATATAGTTTCGTTATCTATGACAGTTTCTGCTAATATCATTTTTTCTTTAACGCATTCCTTCTGTAGAATATTGTTATTGGAGGAATGTAGGGAACTTTACCAGCAAATTTTATTTCATTTTTTTGTTTATTTTTACTTTCATTTAAAGATTTCTTTGTATTTTCAAGTATATCATCTATGATCTTTTTCTTGTATCCAAATTTCATAGCAGTTCTTTTTATCCAGTTAATCTCTATCTTTTCTTTGTTTTTATTACAGGAATGGGTTAATGCTCTTCTTATGTAAAACTGAAGTGCTGCCCTTTTATATTTCCAAGGATGATTTGAATCAATCTGAATTATCGTTGGAGTAAAAGTTGATTTTCGATACACTTCTTATTCAATCATATTATTTCTCCTGAATAAAGAAATGTCTAAATAGTGTAGTTGTCTGTTAACTTCTTTTTCCATAGTAACTTGTATTGTTGGATAAAAACTATTGTATTTTTTTACAAATGTTTCAAGTTCTTTTTCAGATTGCTTCCAGAAGATAAGGATATCGTCAACGTATCTTACGTATAATATTAGTTGTTTTTGATTGAATGAATCCAAGAGTTTATTTTCTATGTCGTGTAATATTATTTCAGCAAGAAGTAATTGGTGATCCCATTGGTGAAATTGGTGATCCCATTGGTGCACCTTGTTTTTGTCAGTATATTTTTTTATTATATGTGAAGTAGTTATTATCAGCTACTAGTTTCAATGCCTGGATAATACTAATTCTTTGTGCCTCAGGTATTTTTTCATCTTTTATTTTTTCATCATATCTCCCAAACTCTTCAATGCCGCATTGCAAAACGTCTTTCGTTCGTTGAACTGTGAGAACAAGGGGATAAAGATTAATGGAGATAATTTAACTCCCCTTCATTTTGCTGATGACATAGTCATTTTTGCAAATACCCCTTCAGAGCTGCAGAATATTATCCAGGAACTTGCTGACAAGAGTTAAGAAGTGGGACTAAAAATGAACTTTCAGAAGACAAAAGTTATGTACAATGCTTTAAACAAGAAAGGAAGATTTATCAATTGATGGGGAGAAAGCTGGGGATAACCGATACCTACATTTTCCTTGGACAGCAGATATCAAGCGAGGGTCACATTGATGAGGAAATTAATCGGCTTATAAAACTTGGATGGTGAGCTTTTGGAAGAAACAGTACAATTTTTTCAAGAGCAGTATGTCTTTATGTCTTAAAAGAAAAGTGTTTAATCAATGCATCCTTCCAGTTCTTATGTATGGAGGGAGACATGGACTTTAACTAAAAAAGACATACGAAAGCTGCAGACAAATGAAAGAAGAATGGAGAGGTGCATACTTGGTGTAACCAGGAAAGTTAACAAGGGGAACTCGTGGGTAAAGAAAATGACAAGAGTGAAAGACATCATGATGAGAGTAAAATCCCTAAAATGGCAATGGGCTGGACATGTTGCTAGAAGAATGGATCACAGATGGACAAGTGAAATTTTAGACTGGATTCAAAGGGACAGATAAAGACCCAGAAGACCACATGGGAGATAGATGGATGAAATTTGAAAGCATGCTGTAGTAACATGGAGGAGAGTGGCTCAAGACAGACAGTTGTGGAAGAAACTTGGGGAGACCTTCATCCAGCAGTGGATTGATAATGGTTGATGATGATGACGATGATTAGTTGTTAGATGAAAGTTCTACAAGTATTAAACGTGATTTTTTGACATGTGCATTTTTTTGCACTGGCCCTTTTAGAACCAAGCATCAGAATAAGTGTAATAACCAATTTTTCAATTAATTTGAAATTTATCCTGTCAATTCATTGTTTAAAAATTTTATAGGTAGTAATAAATTCAAAATAGAAAAATAAGTGTGCATATTTATTTCTATTAGGATTCAGGATCTGTAATATAATATTTTGCTGCTTAATTTTAAAAAATCTATAACATTGTTTTTGCATTATTATAACATTTTATGTTTTTAAAAAATAAATGTGAATTTGGCGAAAATTAAAAAAAAGCCAGAGCAGCCATTATATATATTTATTTATTTGGAAATGGTTTGTCATAGCAGATTTAGTAAATACATCTTTGATGCATAATTCAGAATTTATTTATTTTTAGGCTTTGGTTTTAGCACCAACACGAGAATTGGCTCAACAGATTCATCATGTTGGACAGCAGTTTCACATGCATTGTGGTATAAGGAGTTCTTGTGTTTATGGAGGTGCATCAAAATCTTTTCAATACAGAAACATGGCTGGTAAGAGTTTAGTGACTAGATCACTACAAGAAAAGTAATACATACTTTTCTGTCATAAATTGATTTTTGTTCTAACAACAAAAACTAGTTCAGCTGGTTATCATGCTGACTAGTAGTTTCACATTCACTGTGGTCTGAAATGTATTTGTATTTATTGCTTGTGTGTGTGTGTGTGTGTGTGTGTGTGTGTGTGTGTGTGTGTGTGTGTGTGTGTGTGTGTGTGTGTGTGTGTGTGTGTGTGTGTGCGCTTCCAAATACAAACAATATGGAATTATGTCTGGTTTGAAATAAATTGCATTGCTGCAAGAAAAAGTCAACTGTAATAATTCTTGCAGACATTATAGCACAAGTTTGAGCATTAACTTGCAATGTTGGGTAGCATGAAGGGCAGTGGTGGCTCGTCTTAAGGGGCACGTGCTCTACTCTACCCATAAGATATCACGGAATAATTGATTCATTAATACCCAAAATACGTAAGAGAAATATTGGTTTATTTAAAAAAAAAAAATGTTAAATCATCAAAAAATAGATCCAAAATAAATTTTAATTCAGTAAGCTACGTACTTAACGCCAAAGCGAACTTTACGCCAAGCAGTTGTACATTCAGAATCGCCATCACTCGTTTCCGCTCTGTGGGCATAATTTTCCTTGGCTCATAGACAACACAGCTCAAAAGGTGCTTGCGCATGCGCGTTATAGATCTATTGAAGCCCTTTCCCAAAGCAGAAAGGGTAGCATTGGAGCACATGGAAAACGCGTTATAGATCTATTGAAGCCCTTTCCCAAAGCAGAAATGGTAGCATTGGAGCACATGGAAAACTGGCCCACGCGTTCTTGTGTTGTGGTTATCGGCGCCTCCTCGGTTAAACAAACTAGTAGGGAAGCATCCCTCCACTCCGTTTTACGTTTCTTTTCTGTCGAGATTTTTGTGGCTGCCTTGGTGTGGTCTGCAGTTTCATTTTGCTTATAACTTACAAGATAAAGTGATAAGTATTTATTTATGCATTTTAATAAAAAATAAAGTGTTGCAATGTTCTCTTTTTAAACATGAATAATGTTGATTATTTACTGAAATATTCGTTCACCTCTCATTCATTGGAGCAGAAACTAGAAATTAAAAGGCTGGGTAGGCCCAAGCCGGATGTTGAATTACAACAAATTTATAAAGATAAAAATACAGAACGTATCAGAAAGTTTAACTGTGAAACATATAATAAGAATGAATGGATATGCGGCTGTGATATAGAAGATGCTGCATTTTGCGGGTGAAACTTCATGGGCTAAAACTGGTGTTAAAGATTTACACCGTTTAGCGCACAAAATACAGAAGCACGACGTGTTTTCTGTACACAAAAATAATGTAACGTATTTGGCTATACTAGGAAGAGGGAATATAAGGTTCCAACTAGATTCCTGTTACAGGCGGCAGATTCAACTTCAAAACGAAAAAGTAAAAAAAAATAAAAATAAAGTGGTACTATCGCTTCTCATAAATTGTATCAGTTTTGCGGTGCGTTTGAACTTGCTCTGCGAGGACATGATGAATCGAACTTTGCTTCCAATCCTGGAATATTTCGTGGACTGGTCGATTTTAGCGCACAGTTGAACGATGTTTTAAAAACTCATTTAGACAAAGCTACAGTAAAAAGATACTTTGAAAACAATTCAGAATGAACTGCTGGACTGTATGCTGGAAATCTGCCATGAAGAGATTTCTAAAGTAATAATAACATCTGATTTTGTGGCTGTCATTGCAGATGAAACGAAGGACATTTCCAATGTTTTTCAAATGGTACTGGTTTACCGCTATATACAGGAAAGGTTTTGGCGTTATGTAAATCCATCTAAACACGATGCAGCATCATTGTCTTCTTGTATTCTGAAAGAGCTAGATGAACATTTGGAGAACAAACACACCAAACAAATTAATTGCTCAGAGTTACGATGGAGCATCGGTCAAGGAAAACTACCCTTTTGTCACGCTCATCATCTGAACTTGGTAATGTCAAATGCTGCATCCGTAAATCGTGAAGTTCGTATATTTTTCGCCAATCTGGGAGCAGTAAGGACTTATTTCTCCAAATCACCTCAAAGAACCGAAATAATGAAATAGTTTGTCGTCGTTTGCCAAGAACATCAGACACTAGGTGGAATTTTCATACCAGAGCAGTTAGCATTGTGTATGAGAATCGTGAAGAACTAGTCGAATGCATGGAAGCAATAGAAACGAGAGATGATATAAAGCAGCAGTCTACTATTGCTCAAGCCAGTGGTTTAAAGCCTTTATTAAAGGTCAAGAACTACATCTTCTGGCTTACTATTTTCCATCAAATAATGCCTCATGTCGATATGTTATACAACCAAATTTAAAAAAGGATAATTGATCCAGCTCACATTAAATATCACAACTTCCAGTCGAACGTGGATCAACTTAGAGAAAACATTGAGACTGTGACCTCAGAATCAGAAACTCAACTAACTCGGAAGAGAAAACATCAAATTAATCATGAAAGTAGAATAAGAGAAGCCAAAGAAGTATGTGATGTCATCCTCATTCAAACGAAAGAACGATTTGACTTCGTAGGTCATCTATCTGCCGCTAATTTGTTTCTTTCAGACAAGTTTCCCGAATACGATAAAGAATTTCCAGTTGAATACCTGACATCAACAATTAAAGCTTACCCTTTTCCTTACCCAAACAGAAAGTACTTTCCGTGTAATCAGTACACAGAAAGCACTTTCTGTTTGTACACTGTACTGTTTACAAGCAGGCTGCTTTCTGTTCTTTTTAAAGTTTTTCTATTTTTTGATATCAATATATTATGTCATTAAGTGTGGTGGTGCGTAATACGTAATTTCATTGTGTTGCAAAACATATTAAGTACTGGTTTGTTATGTGCCCTACCTGCTTACCAAACCACGAGTCGCCACTGATGAAGGGAATGCCTATGTGTTTTCCCCAAACTTTGATATTTTTCTTTTCAATTTTTTTTATCACATTTCCATCAAAAACTCAGTATAGTATAGTTGATTAGTGTTACTAGGTTGTACATATCAATTATAATAATTCCTTGTACATCAAAGAGAATGATAGTTTTGTGTTTATATGTTTTTTTTTTAACAGGTTTGCTTCTTTTGGTCATGGAAAATGAACACATTTCCACCAATCGACTGACATTTTTTTTCTAGGCTGTATTGAAAGATCCAAGTTTCATTGCAATTCTTAACACTGATGAAAGAATATATATGGATCTTATTTAGTTTTTTCAATGTTCTTGATGTGTCATATATTTAATTAAATATTAAAAAACCAGGTGTTTATACAGTTCAATTAGAGTGCATTTTGTAGTTACAGCTTTTTTTAACTGCATATACTGTTATTTCTGTTCAAAACGTTAAATCCGTAAAACTACTCATTTCAGCCACTCCGCACAACATAATTTATAGAATTCTGAACAAAATAAGTAAAAAGAAACTTCATCCACCCTGATTCTGGTGTCTCTCCTTACTAGTGCCTTCATTCCCAAGGTTGCACCAAATCCACATCAATGTCAGTGCTGTAACATTCACTTTCTGAATCCTTATGTTATGATGCTAAATAGAGAGAAAGCAAATTAAAAACTAATAAAACAGATGCTCCAGATAAAATGAGAGGTAAAAATAGCAAAAAGTTTAAAAGTAAACAGTAGTTATCCTTGTCACTGTATCTTCCACATCATCCGCATTGACGCTATGGGCTATGGTTTGCAAATTTGCGTGCTCTTCTCGTTCAGCTAGGAAATGTGAGGATGGGAAATATATACCAAGCAATTCAAAAAACACAAAGTTTTTCAGTTAAAATAAAAAAAAGGGAATGTTTCGAGGTTGGTTGTTGCTGACATGGGTCACAATTCACTTCAAATGCATTATGCTATCTGTGGCTAATGACAATAAAAGTCATTCGTGCTGAATAGGGCTCAGAGCATCCTATTCAGCCTGAATGACTTTTATTTCTACAAAGTTTATGATAAAAAATCAACCAGACAAACTCTTCCACCTAGACAACCCAATATTCATGGCAATTTCTTCCTTGACCCGCTCTGTTATTCTAGGAGCTCTTCTAATCTGATTAATTTCTCTACTTCAAATCTTCATTTTACCTAACGTTTTCAAAATCTCAATTATTATTTCCATTTCCTTAGGGTTATGCTCCGCGCTTCTCCTTTTATTCAAAACCAAAAAATTGACTCCCTAGGAGGGTCGTGTGCATGTATGAGATCAACCAAATAGGATCTTCCCAGTCCTATTTGGTTAATCTCATACATGCACACATCATCATCATCATGTGCTATATATGCTCCCTCCATTCCATTCTCAAAATTTATCCGATTTCCTTCCCCTCCCCCTATTTTTTCTTTCTGCTCTAATCATTTCTATGTGCGCGATTAATATGGATAGCTTCTGCTGTCAATATTTGGTTAGCACTCTTATGTTGTACTACTAGTTCCAGTATTCTCTGAGCGAGGTTCAGTTTTATTTTCCATGAAGAATTCAATCGAGCAGATTTATTATGCTTATGCCTCCAATTTTTAATATGTTCTTGTAATGTATGTGGTACCATGATCAGTTTCCTTTTTGTTTTGTGATTTGTTGGAATCATTTTGGCATAAATTTTCTTTAATTTTAAATTATTTGTGAAAATCGGTCTTACTGTTGTGTTTGACCATTCTTCAGCTATCATTTTGATCATGTGATAATTTCTCACCAGGATCCTGACTTTGTCCCATTTTTTTCTCTGTTGATGGTTGCTGGGTGACCAAGTTTTTGGTCTTCTTTCACATCAGTACCTCCTAAAGACTTTGCATTCCATTCAAGGACATATGCGTGCAATAGACATACATGAGATTCTTCCGCGAATTCGCGGAATTCCGCTTTTTTCGACATCATTTTGGTCATCCTCGAGGTCATTGCAAAAATAAGAGAAATTTTTCAGAATTTTTTAGGGGAAGGGGTCATTGTTCTATAAAAATCCTTGAAAAAGCGGAATTCCGCGATTCCGCTTTTGTGGAGTAAAAGAACTAAGTGCTTTCTAACTGAAAGTGTTGTTTTTGGAGCAGGCGCTGGGGGCAAGAAGAAATGTTGGAGGGTGGAGTCAAGAGCTCAATTCGTTTACTGCTGTCAACAATGGATGGGATGTCAGTCACTTGAGCATTGCAGCACGAAGGGTGGAAGCTCAGCCTACTTTGCGCTTTAGGGAAACTGCCGCAGACCACAAGGAGAACAGCCATTCCATGTCTTGTGGGAAATCGCCACTCTGCATTCTATCCGCGACTTCATCACCAGGAACTCTCTCTCTTGTAATTTGCGATGTATCCAAAAGCGTTCCTGCTTTTCTGAGATCGTTCGAGAATCGAAGCTCTCGTGAAACCTCTTTCTATGGAGGATGCACAGAGATGCTAATTGCCAAAAATTACGGAATCTCCGTAATTATAATGGACTTAAGACTGCACTGCTAAGGTGAAAGCCAATGCACATGGATTAAACAGGCACGTAAGCTGAGTGACCAGTGGCGGCTTTTCAGGTGAAGTGCCTCTTCACCTATTTTATTTGAAATAAGGTTTCATTTAATAATTTCGTATAATATATTCTTTTTTTGCCTTTATTGCGTGCTAAAATACACAAAATTTTGATTAGATATCAATTCACAATGCACGTCCAATACGGAAAACAAGTCCTTATACGTAAAACAGTTCAAGTGAAGAGCTGAAATGAGAATGCTTGGAAGTCTGCACTTTTCGCCCGAGTTGCCATGGTAACTGTGACGTCATCCTCCCCTATCTGCCGGGCAAGTGAAGTGTTTTAGCTTGAGACGCCAAGCCTCTGCACCTGAAGTCGTGACCTTCCGAAGAGATCGCAGTGGAACGGGAATCCTTGGCAATCCACTAGCTAGGACTTTGCCGTGTTTCGGTACATACTGTCCGAAAGAGATTTGTTTTTTCGTGTTTTGTGATTATTTGTTAAAAACTTCATTAGTTACTTTAGTTTCGTGTACAGTTTAACTGACAGTGATAGTTTTAGTTTTCAGTATGTCTCCTGTGAACGACATTGTCTGTAATTTATTGCAAACTCCATTCAATCGGTGGAAAGATGAAAATAAAAGAGACATTTTACTTCAACGATGACAGACGGATTCACTGACAATTGTCGCCATGAAAGAAATCAAGAAGAGCGTTAAATCTTACAATATTAATTTAAAAAATTGTTGGTTTACTGAATATAAATGGCTTTGTAGCCCTTCGGTGTTACAAAAATTATTTTGTTGGCCCTGCTTATATTTTAGTAATAAAATTCGGCGTGGAATAAAGACAATTTTCAGATTTCTTAAATATAAAACGGTCACTTTACAAACGTGGTGATTCTAGCGAACACCTGAAATGCGAATTATTGCTAAATAATTTTGAAAAGAATCGGAACACCATTGCCGATGCCCTGAGGGAGAATGCTAGGCTTTTGAAAATGCATTTCAGCGAAAGCGTTCGTTTAAATAGACTTTTCCTGCAGACAATGATTGATGCAGTACTGTATTTGAGTAAACAAGAACTAGCATTCTGTGACCATGACGAAGGCATTGACTCATTATATCGTAGAAATTCAAGGAATTGCTTTCACTGTTAATATCAAGAAGTCCTTTAAAATTCAAAATCAATACGAAACGATAAAAAATGTCTTCACAAGTGACTCAAAAACTATTCAAAATGAATTAATTGAATGTATTTCTGAATATATAAACGATAACGTCAAAAATGAAATAAATGAAGTTCAACGATTTTATATTCAAGTAGATGGGAAGGGGTCTGGTACGATTGGTCCAACGACGATTGGTCCAATGCCGATTCGTCCAATGGACAATTGGTCCAAAGATACGATTCGTCCAATGGTACGATTGGTCCAATTCCGTCCTATCTGTCCAAAGTGCTACTCGTGCTATAAAAGTCTCATCTGTTCTGATTCTATCTCCGATGTTATACGAAAGTACTGGTAGTCCAAAGAATGTAAAATAATGTTACATTTCATATGTAATATTGTGGTTACAGATTTTTTTTTTTTTTGGAATCGCATTTTTTTGTTATACTGCCCTTGCTGCCATATGAAGTTACTGATGTACGAGCCGTTCAATCAACTTCATTGTTTCTCTCTTTTGCATGAAATAATAAAAAATACTAGTTTTCTGTTTTTGTATGTAGAATGCAGTGGGGTTCCGCCAACTGCTCAATGGAAACAACTGGTCGGGGTTTGGAGAGAGGCCTTTTCAACAGTTTTTATTCCAGCGATGTCATATTCATAACGTTTACATATCAAATCAAGTTAATAATATTGCGCTTTTACTTAAACACGAAATATTAATTCATAGACCCTTGGCTTAGGCCTTTTCAACAGTTTTTATTCCAGCGATGTCATATTCATAACGTTTACATATCAAATCAAGTTAATAATATTGAGCTTTTACTTAGGCACGAAATATTAATTCATAGGCTCTAGGCCTAGGACTTTTTATTCTACCAATGTCATATTCATAACGTTTACATATTAAATCAAGTTAAAAATATTGCGCTTTCACTTAAGCATGAAATATTAATTCATAGGCCTGCGGCCTAAGTGCCTTGCAAAGACCTCAGAAATGATACGATGAGTGCCTTTTATAAAGTTTTATAAAATGTTTACAAATACCAAATATCTAGGTTGCAACTTAAGATCTTCTAAAAAGGCCCGCGGCCTAGGTGCCTGTTAAATAGCTGAGAAGTGATACAATGAGTGCCTTTTATTAGGTTTTATAGAATGTTTACAAATACCAAATATCTAGATTGTAACTCAAAATCTTCTAAAAAGGCCCGTGGCCTAGGTGCTTTGCAAACAGCTGAGAAATGCTCCATTGAGTGCCTTTTAACAGGTTTATGTAAAATGTTTATAATTATCAAATATACGGAAATTATCTTTCAAAAGGATGTAAAGAGGAGAATAATTTAAATTATTATTCCTTTCTGGAAAATAAAGTTTACCGTTGATAAGATGATACCATTGGACGAATCGGCGTTGGACCAATCGTACCATTGGACGAATCGGCATTGGACTAATTGTACCATTGGACGAATCGTCGTTGGTCCAATCGTCGTTAGACGAATCGTCCGGGACTGGATGGGAAGACATAACCAGATTTCCGAGTACTCTTTAATAATAAGATCTGTTGATTCGGAAGGTGTATTGGTTGAGTGATTTTTGGGTTTCCATAGTGTGAGTGAAGATAGAATGTCAGAAGCTTTATACAAAATGCTAGACAAAATTTTGGAACAGTTTGATTATCAACACAAGTCAATAGGACGATGAGGCAAGCGTAATGTCTGGACACTTGACTGGGCTCCAGAAAAAATTAAGCATAAAGCTTCTCAATCTGTTTTTGTTATTGCTTAGTACATCGTTTGAACCTTGTATTACAGCAGAGTTTTTCTAAAATTTCTAAGTGTTGAATATTTTTTGCAAGCCTCAGTGTAATTCATTGTTTTTTTCACCACTCAGCAAAGCGATCGCTTCACTGAGTGGTGAAAAACAATACACTCACATCAACAACCGCAAGAGGCATGCCAACCATAACAGAAACTCAATGGTCCTCCACTTCGAAGTTAGTAAGTGTAATAGTTGAAGTTTGGGATAAATTGAAGGAAGTATTCGAATTTCTCACAAATAGTGACCAATCAGACAAAAAATCAATTCAACTTGCCCAAGGGTTTTTAAATGATATGAACACTTTTGAATTTACATTTTTGGGAATAGTATTTAATGAAATATTTGGTTCACCGATCTGTTATTCGAAATTTTGCAGAAAAAATCACTAGACATATACTGTGTTACTCAAATAAAAAAAACTTATGAAATTTTGAGCCATAAAAGGATTGATGAGGATTTTGAAACACTGTTTGGAAAAGCTAGCAAAATTACAGAAATAAGCAGATCTAAACGGGAGTATGCTGCTCTTACACAAGAAACAATTTTTAAAAGTTATAAACAATTGTATTTTGAAATTTTGTACCACATTCTTATGGAAATGGACATAATATTTCAAGACAGTGAGAAACTTAAACTTCAATTTCCCTTTCTTGCTGACACAACCAAATTCGAACAATTTAATTCATGCTTTCCCCTCCCACGCTTTTGAAAATCTACAACATTTTTACGGAAAAATATTTACTAAACACCAGAGCTTTAAAAATGAACTGAGTCTTGTATATGCTTCGAGTGCTTCATGGAGATAAAGGCATTTGTGCAGAAGCTTATAAATTGGTTTCCCGGATTTTAACAATTGCATCTGCAAGTGTTTCAGTAGAAAGAAGTTTTTCTTGCCTTAAAAGAATACAAACTTACTCAAGAAACACTATTTCTCCAGATAAACTTGCTTCTTTGGCAAATATTTCTATTCAGAAAGACATTTTCTTGATGTCATGAAGAAACAGCCATTTTATGACGACATAATCGACAAATTTTCAGCTTTAAAGGGAAGAAGAATGATCTAATATATATAAAAAAAATAGGTAAGTTCTCATTAACTGATTTTCATTGAAGACAGTAGATATCTTTTCATATTGCTCTTGTAGCTCTTCACCTATTTTTCCTACCACGAGCCGCCACTGGTTGATGCCAACCTCTGCCAAAATCTTAGGACATCAAAAACAAGTTATACCAAAGAAATTGAGAGGAAAAGAAAAGGAATTATCAGCAAAAAGAAAAAGTTAGCAATGGATGGCCGTGCAGCTTTCTGAGAAGAAAGCCAGGCTTGCTCAGAAGAGGAAATTCGAATTGTTGTGCAAGCAAGTACAACAAAAAAGGGCAAATTATCTTTGAAGGGCAAATATCTTCAACCTGTTTAAAAACCATAACTTCTAGTCATGTTTTTTTTATATTTGTATGTATTCAAATATATATTACAATACATATTCCAATTATCATTTAGAAAGAACCTGTGAATTTAACTTATTTCCACACACATGACTCTTGAGACACAAATAAAGGTAACTTGATCACGCTAGTTACGTTAAATGAAAACTTTTACAAAAAGTTCGTTAAGTTAGAAGCTTTCGACCTTATCTTAGGTCTTCATCACGCCAATGGAGGACTAAGATTGTTGCCAGATTCTACATTTGAATTTTTCCTATATTTGTTGCCAAAACTTATTAGAATTGATCTCCAGATCATCGGAATGTAGAGAGGAGATTCGGAATTGCAAGTCATTGAGTTGAAAATAATTTCCAGGCTTTCACGGTAACGGAGGGCAAAACGATTGTCAAAAGAAGCAATTTGTTTTGCTTTGTTCCAGTGGGGAACTGCAGATGTGTCTTCCATTGTCAAAATAAACAAGGCAGTATTAGAATTGGCTTTCGAAACATCTTTTTTATGTTCTAAAATTCTATGGCTAATGCTCCTGTATGTGCTTCCAATGTATAAGTTATCTCCAGTAGAAGAAGAGATAGGAATGCAGTAAACTCCTGGGAGGTTCAGGCTTTCAACTTTGTCCCTATCCCTTTGTAGAAGTTTCAAGATGTTTGGGGTAGATTTAATGGCAAGATGGTAACCAAAACTTCTAAAAAGAATCTGTAACTTATAAGCATAGGAAGGATGGTAAGGAACAGAACCACAGAATTCCAGGTCTTCTTTCTTTTGAGGAAGGAGGCATTCAATTTTCGAATGATTTTCATATTTCTTTATGAGGGAGTTGACTGTAAGAGCAGGGAAACCATGAGAGAGGACTATTGTACAAATTTTGGAGAGTTCTTCTTGAAGAGAGAGTTGGTTGTTGCAAATGATATGAGCCCTGTGGATGTAGGACTTCAATGCTGCAAGCTTGTAGAGATGCAGGGTGAATGAATTGTAGGGAATGATGTTAGTGGCCGCAGAAGGTTTACGATAGACGGAACGAGTAATGGAGAGATCAGCATTTCTGCAGATGGATACATCCAGGAAATCAATTTTGTGGTTTACTTCCTTAGATATAGTGAGATTAATGGAAGGAAAATTTTCCGTAATAGAGTTGATCAGTGTCTGTAGTTCAGACTCGGAATGTGGCCAGCTAATGAAAATGTCGTCTACATATCTTAACCATAGGGAAGGTTGAAAAGGGTGTTAAGGAATGATGGAAACTTCAATATGTTGCATGTAGATATCTGCAAGCAGAGGGGAAAGAGGTGAGCCCATGGGGAGACCAGATTGTTGCCTATACACAATTTTGTTAAAAACAAAACAACTGTGTTGATGAATAGTGGGGAAACAATCATAAAGATCTTTGACAAGAGTACCGGGGGGGGGGGGGGGGGTTCAAAATGAGGAATCAATTTCTTCACGAGGAGCATGTAGGAATCAAAATATATTACAGAGGGAAACAAAGATTCTACACCAAGAGTATACAGATTAACACTTGGAGAAAAGGAATTAGGAAGTTTGTGGATGAAGTTTGAAGTAGAGACAACAGTATGAGGATGGTTGGCTGCCAGGGATTTGCATTTGAGGACCAATCACTTTTCAAGGTTTACTGCTGGAGAAAAAGAATATTCAACTAAAGGTCTGATGGGTTTACCAGCTTTATGCAGTTTCACTTGTAGGAAAAGCCTGGGAGTTCTAAAGTAAGGAGGGGGTGATATATCACCAAGGAAAGATTGAAGAGTTTCTTTCTTAGCTAATCTGTCAACTGAGTTTTTGAGTGAGTTGGTGGTGTCTGACTGCAAAGGAATGCAGTTAGCAGATGTAAGAAATGAATGCACTTTTTGGTTTAGTGTTTCTTTATCAATGATGACTGGGCAACCAACATTATCTGCTTTGCATACGGCAAGGTCATTTTCCTGAATAAATTACCTGAATTCTTTTAAACAAAAAGAACAGTACTTGATTGGCACAGAATTTTGCTTGGATAAGATAACAGCAGCGTTGGCACAAAGGATAGGCTGGTGAACAGTCTCAGTTCTGTGGATGGCTGATTCTATAACAGAAACAGTTTGTGTAAGATTGATAGGAAGAGCAGGTGAAAATTTTGGGCCCAATGATAAGAATTTATCCAAGCTAGGAGGAATAGTGACAGAAGAAAGATTTACATACTTTGGCTTGTCAGTAGAGGCTAAGACGGAGATGTTGCTTGACCAAGTGTCAGAATAAAACTTCTCAAGTCATCTTATGTATGAATAGAATATCTTCCCTGTAAAACTTCATGTAACAATTCTTGGTCAAATGTAGAATTTGGCAACAATCTTAGTCCTCCATTGGCGTTATGAAGACCTAAGATAAGGTCGAAAGCTCCCAACTTACGAACTTTTTGTAAAAGTTTTCATTTAACGTAACTAGGGTGATCAAGTTACCTTTATTTGTTAATATTGTTACGTGTTTTGCCCATCATCGTCATCTTGAGACACATTTCATTTCTGAAAAATTTGTTACATTAGAGTGCTACTAAGCCAACAAGACTGATTATCTCTTGTACTATGATGCTTGACCAAAACTAATCTGTGGATATATGCTTCTAATTCTTGCAAGTTTCTAAAAAATGCTTGACTATATGTACAAACTTCCATAGACAAATACTTTTCACCTCAGGATTTAGCTGGTAAAAATTTACATGTATGTTTTAAATCTGATTTTTTAAAATATTTCATTTTATTTTGTCCTTAATTCCCAACTTTTCTATTGTGAATATATGCTTCACTTTAATATTTACTTACATAATTTACAGAAAATGATTCCATATGGCTTGTGCAATCTTATATTCTATATGCTGTATTTGAATTTGCTCACACCGCGCGTTCGAGTGTCCCAATTTTCCACCCAGTTAAAAAGTTCAGCTTTTTTTGTCATCGGCCAGTCTTGTGTATGAATAGAATATCTTCCCTGTAAACTTCATGTAACAATGGATGTATGTCAAATTTTCTGTACTTTAGAGGTCTTGGCAAAATTCTTGGTTGCTGTGCATGACCTAGTTAATGCATCTGTGATGGTTTTCATCAGTTTTGTTAAAATCTGATGTTAATATAATTGTTTAGTTTCTGGTAATTTTTTCAGTGCACACTGCCTCATTCTTTTTAATAATCACACTTTGTACATGTGTTTAGTTATTTAAAATCCTCTTCACTGTTTCAGGGACTTTAGTGGTGTATGGTTGATGTACTGATTGGAGTATCAATGGTGTACTGTCCTTGGACGTACATAACTCCAACCACCATGGAATGTGCCTTGTGACCAGCTTGTTTCTGTTCATTTTTACTTATTTTTTCATGCTAGTTGTGTGATATGCAGTACTTTCTTCTGTCTGTAGTAATAACTGATAGTTATCTGAAACTAAAGACAAATTATGGTCACCGTAAATTTGAAATTGACGTGCTACAAAATGTGTCAGAATAAAACTTCTCAAGTCATCTTATGTTTACTAGTACAGCGTTCGAATTACCCGGTGGTCCTCTGCCCATCAGGCCAGTAATTTTGTTGTTTGTTTAGGAATTTACAAGTTTATAAAGAACTGAACCAGATTTCAAAAAATCCAGGGTTGGTTATGGCAGTTTTTTGGGTTTTTTAAAATTCAGATATTTACTACTTAAAAACTTAATATCGGAATTGCAAACTATACTTCAGTTTTATGAAAAGTTTAGATTGTAGCCAATCAAGATCCGAATCAAAATATTTCATAATATTTGAACTACAAACCTTAATTTGAAACTAACTATATATTACTACTCTTCAGTGTACTGTTCTTGATACAAATACCATATGCATATTAAATGTATTAGTATCTGTGCCATTTTTGGACCAGTAAAAATGATTGGACCACCACATTTTGGTATACACTGGCTCTGCTGAAAAGTTTTTTTTTTTCTGTTTTCTACTTTCTACAACTGTGTACTGTGCTTTGTGCTTTATTTATACATGCATACATGTACACATTCTGATCTAACTTTGTGATATACAGCTCTAATGAAATTATACATTATATTTTATGTATTCTGTAAATGTGTACGATTTTCCTTTCACGGGCCAGTGGGCATTTTGGCGGACCAGTGATTTGCAAATTTGAGTGGCTCGCTAGGCTTGTAGAAAATTTATTTCAAATTCTAACACTGCTAGTATACAATCCATAAGCTACTAATTATGTCTTGCAACCCATTAGGTTTTTATAGAATAGCCTGACACAGGCATCATAAATTTAAAATTAACATGTGACGAAATATGCCAAAATAACTTTTTAAAATTGTCCTTCATGATAAAGTTTCTCTGTGCTCTTGTGACCCATGAAGATATTATGGAGTAGCCTGATGCAGATGTGGTGTTGTTACCCAAGAAACTGCATCACAAAGAATTTGTGTATCTACAGTGAAAGGTCACCTGCATAAAGCTTATAGTATCAGAAATGCAGGATCCTGGAGTCATGACAAACATAATACTTATTTTTTTTTTTTTTAAATCTGTGCTTTGGAGATTATTTCTATAGGTATTGGTACAGTAGGTCTGTGGCACCATAATAGTGGGTAACAATAGAGGTGATGCTTGGTGGAATAGTGAGATTTGAAGAGGCAGTAAAGAGAAAGAAGGAAGCATATTTGGGGATGTTGCAAGGTAGAGTTTCTGAGGATGAATATTGCTGTAAGAAACAAACGTGAGGCAGCTAAGCTGGTTCGCCAGAGTAAAGCAAAATATAGGGAGGAGCAGCTGTAAAGGCATGAATTGGCTTTTTTGGAAAGATAGGAAAACTTTCTGGGAAGTACATAAGACATAGGAAAAAGAGGGGAAATAAATTTTAAAGTTGTGTAAAGAACAGGGTCAGAGAAATGATATGGGAGCCCAATTAGCTAAGTTAAAGATGGGGTGAGTACTTCTGTGAGTTATTAAATCATGAAAGCAAAGGGGATTCTAAAGCAGAAGCAGGTGATGTCATAGTGACAGATGGAAACACTGATGGTATCTCAAAAGAAGTGTGTTATGCTCTAAAATCTCTTCAGAATGGTAAGGTTGCCTAACTCCTGAGATATTGAAATATGGTGGTGACTCTGTAATTGACTGGTTAACTGAAATTCACGAGTTGTGTTGGGAGTTAGGAATGGTCCCTCGGGATTGGAGGAATGCAATCATTGTTCCCCGTATAAGGAAAAAGGTGATCAGACTGACTGCAAAAGCTATTGGTATTCGCCTACTGCGTGTGACAGGGAAAGTGTTTGGCAAGGTAATTATTGAAAAAGTACGAGGTCCTACCTCAGAGGAAGTGTGGAATGTTCAGAGTGGTTTTATGCCTGGAAAAGGCTGCACTAACCAAAGTTTTGCATGATGACTGAAAAGTATCTGTCTGTTGGTAAGAAAGTTTTTGCTGCCTTCATAGATTTAGAGAAAGCTTATGACCAAGTAAATAAGATACTTCTGTGGAAGGTATGGGATAAATATGGTTTTACTGAGAATTTACTTAATAGAGTGAAAGCCTTGTATGCTGGCAGTTGAGCTTGGGTTCAAGTGAATGGTGGTGTATCAAAAGGATTTTCTATTGATGTAGAAAATCCTTTTGATACAGGAGTTAGGAATAGTCCCTCGGGATTGGAGGGATGCAATCATTGTTCCCCGTATAAGGAAAAAGGTGATCAGACTGACTGCAAGAGCTATTGGTATTCGCCTACTGCGTGTGACAGGGAAAGTGTTTGGCAAGGTAATTATTGAAAAAGTATGAGGTCCTACCTCAGAGGAAGTGTGGAATGTTCATAGTGGTTTTATGCCTGGAAAAGGCTGCACTAACCAAAGTTTTGCATGATGACTGAAAAGTATCTGTCTGTTGGTAAGAAAGTTTTTGCTGCCTTCATAGATTTAGAGAAAGCTTATGACCAAGTAAATAAGATACTTCTGTGAAAGGTACGGGATAAATATGTTTTTACTGGGAATTTACTTAATAGAGTGAAAGCCTTGTATGCTGGCAGTTGAGCTTGGGTTCAAGTGAATGGTGGTGTATCAAAAGGATTTTCTATTGATGTAGGCATCCGACAAGGTTGTGTAATGTCACCATGGCTGTTCAATATATTTATGGATGTTTGCATGCGTTATGCCAAAATGAACAATACTGGTTTATGTCTGGGTAACATCCATGTGTGCAGATTGCTGTATGCTGGCTGATGACACAGTCCTGTTGGCAGAGAACAAAAGTGAGTTACAGAGTATGTTGTTCCAGATGTACGAAGTTTGCATGAAATTCAAACTGAGTATAAATAAGGGAAAAATCAAAGTTACGGTTTTTTAGCGAGGAACTGTTAGCACTGAATGTAATATAAGTCTAAATCGCACTGTGATTGATCAGGTGAATGAGTTTGTGTATTTAGGAGGCATGTTTGATGGAGAGAACAAATTGGATGGGGAAATTAGTAGGCAAGTGAATAATTCTTCATTGAAAGTCATAGCTTTTTTAGGAGGTTTTCAGAGGAATAATTGGTTCTCAAGAGAGGCCGGCATGGCTGTGGATGAAAGTGCAATTGTTCCTACTCTGATGTGTGGCAGTGAAAGCTGGGTACTACAGAAGAAACGTAGGAGTCTTTCGTGTGCTGGAGGCAAGACACATTCTGATTCTGTGAGGAATGCAGATGTGTTGGAGTTATGTAATGTGAAGCAAAATATTGTTAGCAAGGTGGAGACTGATTGCTTTGGTGGTTTGGCCATGTTGAAAGAATGAGTGATGAGATGCTTACCAAGAAAATTTTTTGGGCCCAAGTGGCAGGAAGGGAAGGCAGGGGAAGGTCAAGGAAGTCATTAGAGGATCAGATTCAGGAGTGTCTACATGAGAAAAAAATTATGAGCTTGAAGTATATTGTGTACATCGTGTGATGGATGTGAGTGAAGCCCGAGTTGTGTGTCAAGATCGCTGTAAATGGAGAAGTTTGATAAGGGAACAGTAAGTAAATAATCAGTTGAAAATTATCTGGTAGTTTGTTTTTCTTTGTGGAGCTAACCACAGAGTCCTAGAGAACAGCTTAGTGATATGCATGTATGTATGTATGTATGTATGCATGCATGCATGCATGTATGTATGTATGTATGTATTAATTCTAAATTCTGTTTTGTACTGTTCTAAATTATATTTCATTTTACAGGCTCTCATTTATGCATAGCTACTCCTGGTAGACTGATTGATTTCCTTGGTGAAGGAGCAATTAACTTGAGAAATTGTACCTATGTTGTGCTTGATGAAGCAGATCGTATGCTTGACATGGGCTTTGAACCCCAGATACGTAAAATAATTTCTCAAATAAGAGTGAGTATACTTACTGTTAATCTTATATTATGGCCATAAAATCATTGATTCTGTTCTTTTCTTTCCATTTAAACAGAAGTGATTCCAGCAAGAAATCTAATAAAAAGAGCTTAAAGCAACAAGCTATGACACAAAGGAAGTAATTTTCCTAAAAGAACAGTAACTTAATCTTTTGTTCATTTATTTATGTAATGAGTAAAAAAAAAAAAGTTGTCATGGAATAACAAATTATTGAAATACAAATTTTGAAGATGACAATCCGATATTTGTATGGCATAATCCCGTATTTTTTTCATAAATTATTAAAACTTGAACAATCAAAAGAGCATTCAAGCTTCTTGAAAAATCTTAGGTGACAGGCTGCAGTCTAAAATAAGCTATACAAACTTAGTTCAAAATTTGAGACTCTTCTGGAATACCATATTTTTGTTCAATCAGTGCTGAGCTTATGCTGTTATGCATGTGAAGGTGAGTGCATGTTAAACACTTTTTCCAAATATATTGTGATAACTCAGAAATCCTTTCCCCAATGTGTACTACTGCAATCCAAAACAATATGTTGTAAACTTGACCAAGGAAATTTTAGGATTCCTACCACTTTTTTTGTCTCTAGTGTAATTGTGTTAACATTCCCTAAAAGTATCTGGGCTAAAGAATAATCCATCCTGATTTAGAGTCTTAGCTCTGGTGAAGTAGGGGACAAGTCTTCGGTAAAGTGTGTGGTCATGTAGTAGAGTTGGTATGAAACGTTAGCTATATTACAGGCTGTCTACCCACCCGAAAAGCATGGAAAAGTCAGGGAAAAGTCCTGGAAATTTGAAATTCCAGAAGGAAAGTTAAGGAAATTTTTCTGATTTAAGAAGTAAGGAAAATTTTTAATTCCCATGTTAAATTAAGTCAGGGAAAATCTAAGTTGGTTTTCTAGAAGGTTAAACTACTGGAAGGCATGTTTCTTCCTTTCACCCAATTCTTCACCCTTTATGTCTACTCCATTCCAATCCCTTCTAGTGATAAGACCAGGGTCTTTCAGTACAAACCAAACAAGAATAGAACCTTTCGTCCCTTAGTAATGAAGAAAGACAATGGGGAGAACAGTTTTATAAGTGTGACCAGGAGTGATGTTTTCCCACTGAAATTTTGTTCTATTTGATGGATAGAGAGTATACCCATTGCACAAAGGGCATTGGGTATTTTGCCTCACTTGAAAGTTCTTGTTCAGGAGACAAGCTAATAAAGTTGAACCAGATTCCAAGACTTACGATGCAATAAACTCTTGGAAGCCAAATTAGGTTTCTTTATTTCAGTGGCATCAGAAGTACATGGTTTTCTAATAAGATTTCAAACCAGCAAACCAATGCCGCCTTTCCTTTATGAAGAAATTTATGTGATACTTCATAGTTTGATGAAAAGGTTTATTAAAGATAGTGTTATCGAGAAACACAATTCTGCTGCGAAATTGATGAAAGTTGATGTAAAAGAAAAATCTAATCTCTTACCCATATGTGAACAATCAGGTGTTTTCTATTGTTCACTGATGGACAGCAACACAAACTATCTGAACTTATTTACATTTGTAAAAAAATGTGCTTATTATGTCGCATGACAATGTAACTGTTGAGAGTGGTTTTAGTGTTAACAAAGCTACGCTCATCGAGAACATGCTGGAAAAGTCTGTGATTGCTTTGCAGACAATTTATGATGCTGTCAGTGATGCTGGGGATTTTCTTAAGTTGGATGTGGCAAAGCAAATTATACTTGCAGCCCAAAATGCTCACAGTTATTATCATGAAGAGTTAGGAAAGAAAAAACTTATTGAGAAAGAACTAAACAACTAGCGTCTCAAGAGGGCTGCAGTGGAGATAAAAGAAATTAATGCCAAGAAAATGAAAATCCAACAAGATGCAAAGAAAAAGATAGCTGAACTAAATGGACTGTTAAAAGAGCTGCAAAGTTAAATCTTATTGTGCCTTTGAAACATCCTCTGGTAAATTTTTTGTTCCATTATTTAGATGAAATATTCAAGGTTCTTTAAGTTTCATTAACCTCTAACACTATATTCTTGAATATTATTTGATATCAATTTAAGTTATGTAAAAGTGATATAGCAAAACAAAATATTGTGAATTTTGTAAAGATTATTTTGATGAAGTCAAGCTTTGCCAATTATTTCTCTGAACTGAAATCTTTTTCTTAAAGTGCTAGGTTTTGTTTTTCAGATAAATGAGATCAACTGGATTTTTGCATAAAATACTTAATGTTATGAGTTTTTAATTCTTTAAAACAAATAGGTTGAAGCCATTGGCTTTATGCTTTTATGTGAAAACCATATAGTTAGATACACAGAACACATGTGAAAACCATATGTTCTGTGCATCTGATTTTGCAAAAGCACAATACCTGGAAAATTTTTGTTCTTGGTATGGGAAAGTCAGGGAAATTTGAAACACAGTTTGGGTAGACACCCTGATATGAGAACTCCGATTATGAGGGATGTTTCACTATGGATAATTCTGTAGAAATTTTCTGACATTGTCAGAAGTTGTGGATAAGTTCGGTATGGAAACTTTGGGGCAGGGTTGTAACTACATGTTGCCCTCGATTTATGCCGGGGTGAACCGGTGTAATCGGAATCATCATAAATTAAAATGATTTACACAAAAACAAACTTTCCTTACTCCTTTTCCAGGCAGAAGGGAAAAGGAGTAAGGAAAGTTTGAGGGAAATGACTCATCTTGATGAGCAACTAATGCTCATGTGGCTGTCGTGGAATGGTGTCAGTTTTTGAGGTGATTAGTTACATCTCACAATCATTGAGTGGGTGCACAATTTGTTGGTCCCTGGCGATTGACAATCATCTTGGCTTGCATTCATGTAAGATGCTGAGCTATAGAAAATCATGTAATAAAAATAACTCCAGGACCTCTACAGAGATTAAATTGATACTTTGGAAGGTTAAATCACTGGGGATGAAATCACATAGCAGCAAACTCACATATGCAAAAGTTTGCATTTTACAAGCAGCTTTTACCAATTCATCATTCTCATTAGAATAAATTTGCATTAATGAAATATATGTAGTTGCAGAGATAACTGTATTTATAATTTTTGTTCGAAATCATTGATGTAAAAATTACAATTTAGTATAAGAAGCAGTACGAGAAAAATTGTAAAACATAAATAAAAATTAAAGATTCCCCCACTTTTTGACCTTCTGGTTTCAAAATTGTCATTATTCTGAATTGGTGCAAATTGAGTGCTACCTGTATATATGTTTGTAAAAAAATTAATCACCTAACTGAAATTGGAGCTTCTGATATGGTTAAAAATGTCGCCCAATAAAATTTAGTCTTCATAAAGTAATTTGTTAGTTTAAAAACTTCTTTGGTAATAGTACTTCTCCTATTTTACTCAAGACCATAAAAGTTAAGATTGGACAAAAGAAAGGAGAAAAACAATAGCTTGATGTGATGCACACAATAAAGGTGTCCAAACATGATGATTTAAAACAGAAAACAAACTATCAGAGGTCCAACACAGTATAAATCATATAGCTACAATAAATTGTAGATAATATGCAGCTAAATTGAGTTAATATGCAGCTTTCATAAATATAACAAAGCAAAATTAAGCAGTGTGTTAAAAAGACAGTCATATATCTGTAAATGGTATAGTAACAAAAATCCATACTTTACAAAATTCCTTTACAGGTGAGCTTTCACCTGTCAGTGGAAGGCTTTATCAAGGTATCTTACGATATATGAGAACAAATAAGTATTTGTAGTTTAAACTTAAAGCTTTTAGTTAAATTGTAGTTTAAAAACCTGGTAATGAGTCCTTAAGATTTATGGTATTAGAAATTATCTTGTTAGTGGCAGATTTTCACTTTGCATCTCGTTTTTTGTGAACATCCACCAACGCTGCTGACCAATGCCTAAAATCTTTGTTCCTGGCAAGTAGACTTGACAAATGAATTGCTCTATCAATTACTCATCTTCATTCTTAAATTCATCTAGACATCCAAGTCTTCTCAAAGCTTCATTGATTGCGCCATTAAAATCAATGAACCAACCAAAGCTTCATTGATTTCTTTTTCTGAAGTCTTGAAAACCTTCCAGAAATATAGTTTTCCTTTCTTCATAAAGTATCTGGTAACATCATACCCTGAAAGAGCAAAAACTCCTAATAATGCCTGCACTTTAATAGGCTCTATGCAGAAGCACACACATTTGAGATCTATAAATCTGTTATTAGTTCCAACTCCTGTGACATAAATGGTGTCAGGTGAAAAAATGTAGAGGGCAGTAGTATGATGACTTGATACATAAAGCGAGTGAAGAATTATTTTTGTGTCTGCTTCTTCATGTGTGCTTTCAAGGTGTCCAACATCATTTCCATATGATGACTGGGCTTCATTTCTCCAACTGGCTACCAGGCTTCTTTTTATCCTCTGTGCATCAAGAATTGCTGTATTTTACGCTTTCCAACCATAGGTTGAAGAAACTTATATGCTCCAGCTTTGTCCGCCTGTCTGTCCGCACAATAACTCGCGAAAAAATGGTTCGAGTTCAATGAAATTTTAGTATGTGGTAGAGGACAACCTTGGGTAACTTGCAAAAAAATGGTTCGAGTTCAATGAAATTTTAGTATGTGGTAGGGGACAACCTTGGGACGAACTCTATTGCAAATGGGCGAAATGGGGTCAAAGGTCAGGACATAGGAGTAGGATCAATTCCATCGCCCTTATGCGTCATAACTTACGTAAAAATGCTTCAATTGTGACAAAACTTTTATCATGTTGTTTTGGAGGTATACTGAACCAATTCTGTTTAATATCATGAAAATAGGGTCAAAGGTCAGGGCACAGGTGCGGGATTTATTCCACAGCCATATTATCCTCATAACTTGAATAATGATTTCTGGTATGTTGGAAAGCATATCATAATCAATACATTGCAGGATTTTACTAACTTGTTTGAGAGGTAAGTTGTCAACTCATCTTTAGCTTTAGAATGCAGTAGGAGGGCTCTCATTGCACATTTTTCAATATTTGTAGAATCAGTGATTTTGTACTCAACAGGTGTTGCATTTCCTCCTCTTTTTTCTTTTGCATGAAGTTCTTAAGTGCATTTTCTAGGTAGGTATCAAATACTAAATGAGTTTCATCATGCTTGAGCAGATAAATTTGTCTGTTTGTTTCCAGTAGAAGTTATTGCCTCTCAGAGTATTTATAAAACAGGTGCCACCTGTATAGATTAAACAGGAAACTGCTGTATGGAAGGATAGCTGCAGTGACACCCATATCCTGATCGCATGTTGTTTTACTTGGTTGTAAATCTGTGTAAAATATTTTGTAGAATATGTGCTTTCATACATATTTTGTGGAATTACATGCTTATTAATGGGTTGCATAGGTAAAAATCGTATTTCCCTTGAAGACATAGTATTTTGTAATCTTTTTTTCACAGTGAATTTTATGCAGTTTTGGTTCACTTTGCAGCCTGATCGCCAGACGCTGATGTGGAGTGCCACCTGGCCGAAGGAAGTTAGAACACTTGCTGAAGATTTTTCTGGAAGACTACATTCAAGTCAATGTAGGAAGTGAAGAACTTACAGCTAACCCAAACATCAAGCAAAACATCCATGTTGTGTCAGAAACTCAAAAATTGGAATGGTAATATTCATATTTTTCTTGAAATGCTTTTGCAAGGTTTTATTATTATTATTTTTGATCATGAATTACAAAGGGTGTTTAAAAGGTCAATGGAATGCTTGCAATGTATTTCTGTTGTGCAGAGCAAGGTGATTTCTGAATACATTCAGGGCAACGTACTATTTCCTGGTCTTGCTCCCAGTTCAACATCTCCAGCACGTGAGTTTTGATCAAAATGTCGCATGTTTTAGAGGCAGCATGGGGGCTATTCACTTTTTCATATCTGAAGTCATTCATTTTTATTATCTTCTGTTCCTGGTCGTGTAGGGTTTATCGGAGGCATCATGTAGTAATCTTCTATTACTCCTTCATTTTCACACAAAACGCAGTCACGCCATTTATACGCACCAAAAACATCTGTGGTCCTTTTACATATCGACACTCAAAAAACATAGCTTTTTTTCGTCAAACATATACACCAAACATCATACAAATATTCCCTATACAAAATATATAATTTAAAATACCCTATGAACTCACTATATACTGTACATATGTACATCAGACATTTACACCTTGGTAAACTACATTGATGTTTCTTAACCATGCTCTCGGCTTGCATATGGGTCATTCCATGTGAAATCAACCAGCAAAAATAGCATTTTCAACCTGACCATTTTTGAATTTTATGAAACTTGGTATATTTGTAGAATTTATCAATATAAACATATATGAATTTTTTCAGAATTTTCAATGCATGCGTTTTTGAGTTATTGATTTTTGAAATTAAAAAAAAACCCTGAAATTTCATCATCTGAGCAAACTTTAACTGCCAATTACTTGGGTTCAGGGTGCGCACGCGTGCTTGAAAACCTGGAAAGTCCTGGAAAATCATGATTACGTTTTCAAGGCCTGGAATATCCTGGAAAAACAGTGTTTTTTTAATGCTGTCTTGAAAAGCCTTGAAATTTGAAATTAGTGCTTAAAAAATGCCCTTTTAGGAAATCGTGTTACTGTTACCCCTTCATTTTTTAAAGTTCCTTTTCTCTGTTCTCAGAAAAACACCGGCAGCGGTTTCCGATGTGTACCAAATCCTAATTTGGCTGGGGGAAAAAAAAAGAAAAAAAGGCACTACTTCCAGTGCAATAAAATTGGATGATTACTAGTAGGTCGAAGGGGAGCTTGATGTCCGTCCGACAACTGAGAACTGAGAACGGAAGGGGAAAGAAGAGGCATTTAGCATTTGCAGGGGGTCGCTTATGTACCAAGTCAGCTGGCATCTACCAGTGAGGAGTATGCCTGAACAACACATTCATCTTCTTGTTTATGTGCATGCCACCCTCCCTCCCCTCAAGAGACTTCCGCTACTTATGATAAAAAATAAGAAAACTATCTTTGCGAATTTTTCACGAAAGTGGTTGAAATTTTTACATTCACTGTAATTGGATTACAGAAGCTCACTTACAAAATTCCAATTGAATCGGTTTAAAACTTTAAAAGTTAGCATTGGTAATTTTTATTATGGACAAGTATGTGTGCCTCTTTGGACAGAGTGAGCCTCCAGCAGAAAGGGTGTTACCATAGCAATGGTTGATTGACAGCTGGGAGCGCTGATCTGAAGCCCTTGGTTGGGAAGAAAGCAAACACCTGTTTATCACTTCCACAGCTCAAAAGGACTAGGAGAATATTTTCAGAAATCCATTTTTCCGAATTTTGAAAATAACACAGTAAAATTTTTACAGTAGTTAAGATACATCACAATAAAGTTCTAGTGCAAATTTCGCCAAATTCCGTTAGGAACTTTAGCAGATGCAAAAAAAAAAAAATCTGTTGCATAATCGGATTGAAAAAAGAAACAGTAATTATAAATTACGGGAAAAGCAAGTGAATTATTTTTTTTAGATGCCATGGTTTATTTAAACAGAGTGATCCTTAAATTTTTTTTCTGTGATGATACTCTATTTGAATTACAAACATACGTTTTTATTCAGACGTCTGAGTTACTGTTTTAATAAAAAAATCATCTATAATTAAAAAGTTTTCAATGGATTTAAGCAATATTCAGCAGATAAACAAACGTATTTTAGTAAATTGCAACATCATGACGTAAATTTGGTAATTTAATTTTGTCAAAAATTGGGGAGCATTTTTTTTTTTTTACAGTTTCTATTATAGTTAAAGTGAAGGAGGAAGGGTGCAACTTGACAGTTCAGTTAGCTGCAGGTGGTGATTTATGGCGATGTGCCAAATGAAAAGAAGCCATTCCAATCAGGTCATTCCAAAGTCCAAAGGTTGTGTGTGTGGACGCGTCCTCCTGCTGTTTGATCTTAGTCGGAATGTTTTTGTGCATGGGGGGGGGGGGTGTTGAGAGAAATATCCGTTTCAGCTTTACAGCTTTCACGGCTCTTTTTTTTTTTTTTCTTGGTAATAAATAAAAATCATAGTTGCTGCATTCACCATTGATCCATGTTTGCATTTCTTGAATATAAACAGCAGACAATCAGAAACATAGTGTTGGGCGGGTCTTGATGTTCTTCGTTTTGCATATGCTGAATTCAGTTCTGTGGGAATAAGGAATGACTTATACTGTGAATATATACAAAACTACATATTTTTGAGCTGAAAAAATAGGTCTACTTGTACACAGTAGCTAACGTGTGAACTCAGATGAAGACAGACATACGGACGTCTGATTCCATAAAAAAAAAATCAACATAGTTTTTTTATTTACACTACAGGTAAAAAAGCAAAAACATGTTTTTAAACGTTATAAAGGAAAACGGATTTTTGAAACGCATGACTTGATGATCTTAATTTCTGAAAGTTTCTTTTTTCCACATCCTCTTTTTTTTTTCAATTACAATACACTGTAACAGGATACTGTGTGTTATATCACCTAGTGATATGGCAGATTTTCGGTTGCTGATATCCGCGATCGTAAGCGGTAGTTGCATTGCGATTGTTGATGATGACAAGATAAATACTGGAGTGTGATGTAAAATGTTGCATAAACTAAAAAAAAAAAAAAAAAAAAGCCCCCACCCCCGGACTTTTATGCGGTCATCATAGCTGATCAACCATTTCATTCCATGAACATCAGCACATTTCAATCATTTGAACATTGGGGGTATCTAAAGGAATTCAGCCGTGCTTAAGCGCCCTAGCGCAACGAAAACATGCTAATTTGGGACAGTTCTATTCCCTTCCCCTCTACCATCCCTAATAATTGAGAGTGCATACTGTAGTTTCAAATATTCTATTTATGAGCTAGTTTTCGCGCTGTTCGTTATGCTTTTATTTTCGAAATTCCTAACACTTTTGAACTATGGTTGCAGAAACGTTTATGCTTTGGGTTTGTCTGTAGGATAATTCACATGAAAGCGGTTGAATTTCGGCGAAATTTTAGTATGCTGTTGGGTACAACCTGAAAACTTACCCTCTTGAAAAAGGTCGAAATTAAATTTAAAGGCCAAGACATAAGAGCAGTATTTGTTCTCCAAGCTTAGGAATGTTAACTCACATAAAATCTGTTTGATTGCAACAAAGTTTTGGTATGTTATCAGGGAGGAGAAACCTACCCTTGTAGAAAATGATCCAACTTGAATTCAAAGGTCAGGGCATAAGAACAGAATTTATTCTTTATGGTCTTGTGCTTGATAAACTTAATCCATTTGCATAAAGCACATTCATCCATTTGCATCTTTCATCATTTTTATTACTTAAAACTGAATTTACTTTAAAAAAATAATTTGAACATGGTACTGTAAAGCATAATAATCATCCTGGAATTTTTTTGTATATGTCCTGGAAAAGGCCTGGAAAGTCCTTGAATTTTTCCCCCAAAAGTGTACGAACCCTGTGGGTTCTAGTAGAGCTAGAGTCATGAATTATGGCTCATTTTAAAGATCTTGAATTGGGCTTTCATTTGATATGCCACATGACACTATTAAAAATATTTAATGTCAATTTTGTAATTGAAATATTAAAAAAACATGTTTTTTAAAAAAATCTGAAAAAAATACATGTTTAACAAACATTATTTTTCTACATATCCTGAAAGTTTCATAATGGGATCGCTATGGGATCACTATAAAAAAAAATAACATAGAAGGACGTTACTAAACGCACCATCAGTGACTGAGGAATTGTTTATTTTGTCTGACTAAAATGTTATCCCTGGTCTTACAAACACTGCAAATGTTAATGAATTAATTTTAATTAATTGCTCTTTTAATTAAGGTTTTTATACTATTGCATTTTTGATACGTGGATGATATTTTCATTCTATCAAAACTGAACGAAGAAGAATTAAAAAAATTAACAAAATGTTACAGCGCTTTATATCCAACTATAGAACTCACTGTTGAAATAGAAAAAAATAATGCATTAGCCTTTTTGGATGTACATGTTATCAAATCCACAGATAAGTTACTATACAGGGTTTATCGGAAAAGTTCATTTGTTCCGGTCCTAATCCCGTACAATTCAGCACATCCTTATCCTCAAAAATGCAATAGTATAAAAACCTTAATTAAAAGAGCATATACGCATTCTGAAAATAGTCAGTTCATCAATGAAGAAATCAAATTCATAAAAAAAATTGCAGGCAGCTTTGGTTATCCTAACCATTTAATAAAAAAATGGGACACAGAAGTAATAAAGAAAATAAAAAATAATGCTGTAGTAAATAAAAAAGAAGTCAAATATTTAAATGGTTTTCCTTACATAAAAGGTACTTACCATTGAAATTAATAATATTTGTAAAAAGCATAACATTCAAATTGGAGGAAAAGTAAATACCATCAAAAATGTAATAATAAAAAATAATGAAAAAGTAAAAATGTTAGAAAAAGCAGGTATTTACTCAATTCCTATTACTGAAAATCCTCCAATGGCTTATATAGGAAGTACCAAAAATAAGCTTAAACACAGATTAAAACAACACGTAAAAAACTGGCAGAAAAAAGAAGAAAAAACAGCAGTTATCCAATACTGTCTGGATAACCAAAAATATTCTAAATTCGAAAATATAAAAATCATTAAAAGCTGTAAATCCGAAAAACAAACACCTCAGAATAGCAGAGTCGGTAATGATTGAAAAAAATAGGACAAAAGTTTGCAACCATAATGACCCTAATAATTTGAGAAACAGCTGGAGAAATTTAATTAAAATTGAGCAAAAAAATGAAAAAGTTCGAAAAATGAGATCACTGACCAACAAGAGATGGCGCCACAACGCCCAAGAAGAAGCGATAGCCGATGACAGAAGCAGCCCGCGAGAACCACCGAAATGCCCAGCTGACACGGTCCGTGCTAGTCGGAGCAAAACGTCCCCTCGAAGACGGTAAAGGAGTATTACCGAAAGTACTCGGGTTATGAATAAATATTGAAGTAAATGAGGATGCAGCAAAGGAAAAAAACTCATTTGGTGATGAGGCAAAATAAATTCCAACGGAAAAAAAAAAAAAAAAAGAAGCGGACCCGTGGCCAAATGAAAACCCCCGTGCTGCATCCACATAACGGAAATATGAATTGAAAGCCAAGCCCCAGGTGCGGTAAGTGTTCATCGAACTTTACCAACTAAAAGTGAAGTTCAAAAATGCAAAATAATTATAATTAGTTAAAAAGTCATTATATATCCATAAGGGTAACAAATTGTGTTTCTTTCCTAGGTTTTAAAGTAAAAGCAAAGTAAAAGATGGATGCCAGCAGACCATCCACATCAAAAGTTTCAAGTGTGGTTTACTGTTGCAACCCCCTTGGGAAACCAAACCATAAATATAACAAAAAAAAAAAAAAAATCTGCGCCCAGTTTCCAAGAATCTATTGCTACAGAACAAGTTGCTCAAAACTGGAGACAAGATCTGTGACAGTTGTCGTAAAGCAATCCAGAAATTTCACTCTGAAGCTGCTGAACATTCCTCTTCACCTTCTGACAGCTATAATGAACAAGAAGCCGAAGGCCATGCTGTTCCATCTGAAAGCATTAAAGTATCAACTCCTGAAAAAGAGCATATTATAGAAGCATTTAACAGAAGTTCACAATGTCTGGATGAAACACCAATCAAGAAAAAACGTATGCAAGAAAAAAATATCATCCACATCAAAAGTTTCAAGTGTGGTTTACTGTTGCAACCCCTTGGGAAACCAAACCATAAATATAAAAAAAAAAATCTGCGACCAGTTTCCAAGAATCTGTTGCTACAGAACAAGTTGCTCAAAACTGGAGACAAGATCTGTGACAGTTGTCGTAAAGCAATCCAGAAATTTCACTCTGAAGCTGCTGAACATTCCTCTTCACCTTCTTTCTGACCGCTATAATGAACAAGAAGCCAAAGGCCATGCTGTTCCATCTGAAAGCATTGAAGTATCAACTCCTGAAAAAGAGCATGCTATAGAAGCATTTAACAGAAGTTTACAATGTCTGGATGAGACACCAATCAAGAATAAATGCATGCAAGAAAAAAAAAATACCCTGAAGAGAAATATAAAAAAGCCCAAGAAGCAATTCGAGCAAAATTATTAAAGTTAAGTCCTGCGTCGGAACCAAAGGATATTTCATCTCCTGAACCAGAAATTATAAGACAGTTGAAAAAAAAATTTCATTCCACAAAAAATAAAAGCATAAGAATGCAGATATTGAGTACACTGCTTAAATCTTGGTCACTGAAACGAATTGAAACAGAATTTAGAATTTCAGATTTTATGGCCAGAAAGGCTAAAAAGCTAGTAAAAAAAAAAAAAGGTATGTCTTCTCCTGATCCAAAGCCAGGAAAGGATTTAGACAAAGACACAGCAAATTGTGTACAAGAATTTTATGAGAGTGACGATGTAAGCTGCCAAATGCCAGGAAAAAAAAAGACTTTGTTTCCATTAAAATAGATAATAAGCGTCAACAGGCACAAAAAAAAAAAAAATTGCATCTGAGTAATTTGCGTGAATTGTGTACTCTTTTTAAAGAGAGATTTCAAGAGAAAAAGGTGGGATTCTCCAAGTTCTGTGAACTTCGCTCTAAGCACTGCGTTCTTGCAGGAGCAAGTGGCACACATTCTGTTTGTGTTTGTACAATGCATCAGAATGTTACACTGATGATGACACAATGCAAGTTACCTGAATTAACAGGAGACACTGTTCAGCCAATAAACTCCTATAAAGATGTCCTTGCGAACATAATATGTGAAAACCCTACACCTGCATGTTACTTCAGTCAGTGCAACAACTGTCCAGGATTAGAATAGCTCAAGCAAGGATTTGAAGATTGTTTTGATCTAAATAGTATAGGAAATGTGACATTCAAGCAATGGATGCAATTAGAGAAGAGGATAGTACTTGAAACATTATCAAAATCCACACAGGTGTTTTGGACCTGTTGTTTGGAAAACTTCCAGTCCTGCTTCACCATTCTTTTATAGCAACTCAACAGTCAAGTTACTTAAGACATCTTAAAGACACAATAACAGAAAATCAATACATAGTAATTTGTGACTTTGCTGAAAATTATTCTTTTGTATTGCAAGATGCAGCTCAGGCTTTTCACTGGAACAATGCCCAAGCAACCCTGCATCCTATAGTTATATACTATCGAGATGAGAAAACTCAGAACCCAGGACATGTAAGTTTTGTGATTTTATCCAACTGCCTAATTCACGACAGTATAGCTGTCCATCTGTTTCCGCGTTACCTAATTAATTTCATGCAGTCACATTTTTCTCAAAAACCTGAAAAGATATTTTATTTTTCGGATGGAGCAGCTTCACAATATAAAAACAAGTCAAACTTCCTCAGCTTGTGCTACCACGAGACTGACTTTAATATAAAAGCAGAATGGAATTTTTTTGCAACAGCACATGGCAAAAATGCATGTGATGGGATAGGGGGTACTGTGAAGAGATTAGCTGCAAAGGCAAGTTTACCACTTGTTTATAATAATCAAATTATGACCCCACGCCAACTCTTTGAATGGGCCACTGCTAATATTGTCTCCATTCACTTTCGGTTTGCAACAACAGAAAATTACAAAGAGGAGGAAATTATCCTTAAAAGTAGAATAGCTTCTGCTAAGACAATAGTTGGTACTCAGAAACTCCATTGTTTCATTCCTGCAGGAAAACACAAATTACTAGTCAAAACTTACTCACTTTCTGAGCATTTTAAAGAAGAGATATATGCAAGAGATGAAGGGAAAGAGAACATTAGTTTTGAAAATATGGTAGGTTTTGTGATTAGTAAGTACTCAGAGCACTGGTGGTTGGGATGTGTACTTGGTGTGAATGGGGACACAGAAGAGGTAAAAGTGAGCTTCCTGGAGCCGCATGGTCCATCTCCATCATATAAGTATCCTCAATCACCGGATATACTGTTATAAATCTGATGTTTTGTTAAAAGTTGACCCAACAACAGCTACTGGAAGAGTATATAATTTAACAATGACTGAGACAAAGAAGGCAAATCAAGCACTGGCATACAAGTGCGGCAAAATTTAAAAGAAAGAAAAAAAAGCAGGATACATTTAGAAGATAAAATAATTTTGTAAGTGTAAATATGCACACAGAACCTTATACTGAATTATGAAATGAATTACTTTGGGACACAGTTTCAAATTACTTAGATGTTTATTTTCATTCTTTAACATTCACAATGTTTAAAAGAACAAGTATGACATTTTACACAAACCACATAAAGAATGCCCTTCCAGTCATGGGTGGAACCGGTAAATACAATTGGGACATTTCAGTTGCATTGTTCTATGTTATTTTTTTATAGTGATCCCATAGCGATCCCATTATGAAACTTTCAGGATATATAGAAAAATAATGTTTGTTAAACATATATTTTTTTCAGATTTTTTAAAAAACATTTTATTTAATATTTCAATTTTAAAATTTTGAAATTGACATTAATTTTTTTAATAGTGTCATGTGGCATATTAAATGAAAGCCCAATTCAAGATCTTTAAAATGAGCCATAATTCATGACCCTAGCTCTACTAGAACCCGAGTAATTGGCAGTTAAAGTTTGCTCAGATGATGAAATTTCAGAGTTTTTTTTGAAATTTCAAAATTCAATAACTCAAAAACGGATGCATTAAAAATTCTGAAAAAAATCATGTTTGTTTATATTGATGAATACTACAATTATACCAAGTTTCATAAAAATAAAAAAATGTCGGGTTGTGAGCCTTGTTGATTTGACATGGAATGACCCATATATCCCACGTCCATTGTAAATTGGCTTCACAAAAAGAGCTCTCCCATGCCACACTCTACCTTCTGCAACACTCCAACCCCTGCAGAGAGTGTGTGGCATGGGAGAGAAACATCGATGTAGTTGACCAAGGTGAAAGTGTCTGATGTATATAGTGAGTTCAATAGGGTATTTTAAATTATATATATTGTATAGGGAATATTTGTATGTTTGGTATATATGTTTGATGAAAAAAAACCCCAATGTTTTTTGAGTACCGATATGTAAAAGGACCGCACATGTTTCTGGTGAGTATATATGGGTGTGACTGCGTTTTGTGTGAAAATGAAGGAGTAATAGAAGATTGCTACATGACACCTCCGAAAAACCCTACACGACCAGGAACAGAAGATAATAAAATGAATGACTTCAGATATGAAAAGTGAAAAGCCCCCATGCTGCCTCTAAAACATGTGACATTTTGATGAAAACTCACGTGCTGGAAATGTTGAACTGGGAGTAAGACCAAGAAAGTTTTCCTGAATGTATTGATTACATAGCTGCACGTTAAACCTAAACCTTTAGATATTGGACATATTCCAATTTAAGAGGTATTTACAAGGTGATTTCTGCTATACCAAATTACAGTTGTAGGGATACTGAAGTAGTAGCATTTTCCCTCTGTTCTTTGAAGTGCATTTCTTGTTTATTTGTCCCATACTTTGTATTCATTTCTAACCCATGTTGTATCCTTCCTACTTCAGTTTTTTTTTTTTCCTCCACTGAAAAATGAATTTGGAAGTAATCAGTATATCTGATACCTCTAAATATGGAAAGATTAATTTCTGAAATTATATTAGTACTTTAAATGTTCCTCTACCCCTGAGAAAAACAATATTTCATTTTCACTTAGTATGTAATCTTATTTGATAATTTCTTTCTGCTTTAAATAGTTCCACCCTGTGAGAGTGGACTGTAGGAATTGTTTTTTCAGTAGTAATCTAAACATAATGCAGAGTATTTATAAGATATTTGAACAATTTCAGATCTTTTATGAATGCTTTGGAAAAAACAATTCGTACAGTTCACTGGTGAACTAGATATTGTGGAATGGTTTCTAGTAACTGATTCAGAAAAAGCCAGTTTTTGTGTGATTCATTGTGGTGTATTTATACATATACTGGGTGTCCAGGATGAAACTAATTGATAAAGACTTGCTAATACTAAAGGATATCTGAAACTTGAGCATTGCCAATCAGCTGCCAAAGGCACAAGGCATGTTAGTGAACACTCTTCAATTGTATCATGATGAAGAATGTGAGGAAACCTTGTATATGAGATTAAACTTCAGTTTTGACTGCAATAATTGGAAATATTAGAAGTAATTGATTTCTTTTTGATATATTTGCTTCATTAAAAGTAACTGATTTTCTAGTTTTGATATTGAATTACGGGCTATGTTATATAATGATGTTTAATATACACCCACGGACACTGAAATTTGTGCACCAAGAAGGAAGCATCGGATTGAACTGAAATTTTATGGACGTAATGATACAGACGAATGATACATGTGGTGGCAAAAACAGAGCTGCAGGACAATTACAGAGGGATCTGTGGCACAGAGTCCGGTCATCTTCAATAGCACGTCACACCGCCTCGTGCGGCAATACATGCTGCAATACTGGTCCGACCTGGAGACGAACAGATGCCTGATGCATACCTGCCAACTACTACAGAATGTCCGTAGTTTCTACAGATTTAGTTGTTTGACTACGGAGTATGGAACTCACTGTCAAAACTACGGATTCTACAAATTTTCTTTTTTTATTTTTATTTTGCTATTACGAAATAACACGAAGTACCGTATGGGTACGGTATTTTGTGTTTCAAAACTTTCGAAAATGTTAGTTTCTCCCGATGTTGCATTTGTGTCCAGTATTCCAGTATTCTTGATGTCATTTTAAATCAATGAACTGAACAGAGGGGGGGTCGTTTTTGATCTAGTGACGGTATTTTGTGTTTCAAAACTTCCGAAAATGGTAGTTAAACGGAGTAAACCTTTTAACCTTTTTGCTGTAATCATAATTATTTTTTTCTCTCTCCTGATGTTGCCTTTGTGTCCAGCAGTCTTGTTAAGCATCATTTTATTGCAAAAATGTTCGTATTTCATCTTGAAACTGAAGGCAACAATTTGCGAAAACAGAAGTTAGACGCCGCAAAAATTTCTTCGTGATCTTTCACGGATTCGAGGAATTCCTCCTTTTTCGTTATTATTTTGGTCATTTGCAAGATCAATGCACAAGTGAACAGAAAATTTTTGGGGAGTTGGTGGCGACGGGGGAGGGGGGGTCGTCGTCGTCGGAACAGAATTCATTTTTACGAAACGATTGAAAACAGAAGCTTGACGCAGTTCAGTATTTTTTCCGTAATAGTAATTTCTCCAGGATTATTTATAAATAACATTTTACTGCATAAATATTTGTATTTCAGCTTGAAAATGGGAAAATTTTCAAAACAGGAAGGTGGGCATAGCAAACATTTCTCCCATAATCGCTGAACCCCGTGATGTCCCCGCTCTCCTGCGTTCCCCCGTCCCATTAGTTTTTGTATTCAAGCTTGATAAGGGAGGGGGAAATGCCCCAATACGGAAGTGACTAAATTCGAATATTCATAAAAACTGGTGCATGGTGTTCAAAATTATTAATATTCTCAAAGTTACAACATTTATCTAAAATAGTTAAAGCTTTGATATCATGCGCTCATTCATGGTCCTCAGGTTGAAAGTCCTTTCAGCATTATGGTTATCTGAGGGCATAAAAAAAAAAAAAGGAAAGGAAGAAAGAAAAGCGACAATGGAGAAATAGGGAGAGAAAGATATCAGCAGAAAGAAAAATTAAGCTATGAATGCTGTTCAGCTACAGAATTGACAAAAGACAAACTGACAGTAGTCCGCATTCTTGCTGTGTGTTTTGATTTTTCACCCAGTTAAAACATTCAGTTTTTTCCCCTTCTTTGGTTTCATCTTATCATAAACTGCAATGTCAGAGACAGTATGATCATATGGTAAATGGAGCTTTGCGCACTGTGCGTTCACTTGCTTGGATTTCCCATCTGTCATGCGTGAAATTCTAAACGCATCTGATTAATTTTTACTGGTGGAAGTTTCGAAATTAAATCTCACATTGTTACCTATCGTATTCTCACCAGGGGAATCAATTTTGTGCGTGTTAAGTTTATTTCATTAGTATCTTTGTTTGTTGTAATGTTTTGTTGTGGTGTGCATTTATTTTTCACAATAAGATGGATCGTTTCGTAAAAAGGCGTGTATGTATCCCACCCGATAATTAATACTAGTTACTGTTGACAAGGCTCTACCCAATGTTAGCAGGTATGCTGATGTTGTCCTGTGGAAGACTGGCCCACACGTGTTGGACAGTGTGCTCCAAATCCCAGATAGTGCAGCACGGCGGCAGCCAGCGTTTCAACTGGTCCCACACATGCTCTATAGGGTACATGTCCGGGGAGCGGGCAGGCCATGGAAGTATCCGGACATGACATAGGCAGTCCTGGGCAACCCAAGCTGTGTGCAGGCATTCTGCTGGTATAGCGCACCTGGAATCCCGGCCGGGAATGGGAGCACATGGGGCCATAGGACTTGTCCACATACCGCTGGCCCGTCAATGATCCACATACCACTACTAGAGCTGATCGGCCATTGTAGGCAATGGCGCCCCAGACCACAATGCATGCAGTGGGGGAGGTGTGGCGCTCGATAGCGAGGTTGGGACTGTGCCCTCGACCCTGGGAGCTCCCCACCCAGACACGTCGCCAATCTGTGGCGTTCCACGTCGCTCAGGCCTGGTACCACTGCACATGAAGCCAGCGATGTTCCTGGGTTAATGGCAGCACCCGTACGGGCGTTGGGATTGCAGACTCTCTTCCGCGAGGCATCAGGGTATGGTTTGTGGGCACACAAGAGCAGCTACATCCGCCTGTATAGTGGGCCGGGGGCCCCCTTGGTATCCATTCGTGCCTAGTGCATGATCTGATGATCCTCTCTTCCGGTGGTCCGTCTGGAGCATCTTCGTCGCGTGGCAGTGCCATCCTGCGTCCACTGCTTCCAACACAGTCTGACAGTATGGTCAGAATGATCCACGTGGCGGGCTATACGGCACGCCGACCTCCCTGTGGTTTTCAGCCCAATGGTCAAGCCTCTCTCAAAGTCCATAAGTTGCGTAAATCATCGTCTTTGGCGTCTACCCGGCATTCTTGTCAATCTGTATTCTTGCATGCATCATCCGCGACCTCCCTGTGGTTTTTAGCCCAATGATCAAACCTCTCTCAACGTCCATACGTCGCATAAATTAATGTCTTTGGCGTCTACTTGGCATTCTTGTCAATCTGTATTCTTGCATGCGTCATCCAGTGCTTTTCGCTTTTATGAGGCATCGACTCAAGGAGGTTAGAAGTGAGAGGAGATGGCAAGAGCCCCTCTCCCTGTGCTTCTGGCATGACGCCACTTTTTATCAGCTGACTACGCCAATGTGCCCAATCCGAGAATCTACTGTATATCTCTATGGGGAAATCGTGATTTTGAGCGGGTTTTTCGGACCCTTACTCTACCCATACAGGCATGAAAAAAATTGAGGTTGAAATATTCATTCCCATAATAAAAAAATTCCAGAAAAAACAGGAAAATGTGTGTTGGTATTTCTTTAAAAAATTGAACAAAATAATGACTTTTTGAGCGGAAGTGCATAGTGCGCATGGTTACTTACTGCCCATGTGCAAGTAACCATTGTTTAAAATATAACCAAAAGCCTAATGTTAAGAAATAAGAAGTCCGAAATATTCCTTCTTTCCATCCTTGGTTTGCATGCGCTAAGCAAAACTGCTTAAGCCACGGGAAGTGATGTCACGTTCCCGAATTCTTGCAGCGCAGACTCCCACCACCTCAGAGAGAGAGAGCAGAAACAGCTGATCTGTTTTGGCTTCACTCAAAACGGGTCCCTTCACCTCCTCTTCTTCTAACCTCCTTGCATCGACTACATGCCTTTCCATGCTTGCAGCGCCAACACAGGATGTGTGGTCATGTGCACTTGCACCAAACGTTGATAATTTGCATACCAGTATGCACTCTAGCTATTTGCAAAGTTTTGCGGTTGTAGCATGTTTTCTTCTAGGTGCGCAAATTTCATTGTCCATGAGTTGTTTAATTTCCTGGGCTCTGGAGCTATCAGCAATGTAAAATTTCATCAGCAAAATTACGGGCATGTAAATTTTTGGTTGGGGCATCTATTCTTTTGGACAGCATTCCCGATACAGCATGTAGAATTTTTTTTATTTTTCTACCCCTGCTACTGGTATTTTTAAATAAACAGGATGGGGAAATGAGTAGTGTTTAGATCACACATTCATGTGTATTCTATTAATCATAAAACAATTTAGTGGTATGAAAATTATGGAAGAAATATTCTTCACAAATATATGGAGCAACTACAGGATTATTAATACTGCAATTAGAATAGCCTGAGTTGCCTAGTTGTACCATTCGAGATGTAACAAGCATTCTATTATTATAAATTATAATAATATGGCTATTCAGGCTGTTTTGATTGCTGTAGTAATAATCCTGTAGTTGTTTCATGTATTTGTGAATAATATTTCTTCCATAGTTTTCATATTTGAGGTACTGGTGGTTTAAAATAATGCTAATTAAGAAGCATTGTATTGCTTTGACTGGTGAAAATCTGAGGTTCAGATTTCTCAGATGCTTAACATGCTTGAACAGTAATCAGGAGACCCGGGTTTGATTCCCAATCCAAGGCAATGAAATTTTCAATTTTCTTATTGATGTTTGTTACATGTTGAACAGTAAAACTAGGCAGTTCTGGCCATTCTTTCTGCCGTAAATTGCCTTATTAATAATCTAATTTTTAAAGGTACTTTTCATGCAAATATTTTTTTTATCACATTTTCAGTTATTACATTGTCCCAACTAAATATCATTTATATAGACATTATATATAAAAACACAATGTTTGTTATGGTTTGAAAAATTTGTGTTGTTTTAGTTATGTAAAAATGATGTAAAATTTTTTCATATGTTAAAATAAGAGAGTTTCAGTTACTTCATTACTGTAGTGAATATTGTTAAGTACCTCAATAATTGGTATCTGTCATGCTGTAACCAAGCAAACTTTTCATAAGTGACATTAAGTTAAAAGAATTCTGTGATGACTAATGAAAGCAATACATTTTTAGGTAGTGTGAGAAACTTAAACAATATTGTGTTGTGGCAAAAAAAGAAAGTGATAATTTCATTATAAATGAGATTTTCTGGAGACATGCTTTGTCTACAATAAGTTATGATGCAGGGTAGCCCTTAGCTATAGGTAATTTTCCAAAAGTTAAAATTGTGCTGCTCCCATCCCCTAACCCTATTCCAATCAACTAAAAACGTGCTGTGCAAAACTTAAGCTCAATCAGACAACTTCTAGGCGACCCTCAAACGCCTTGACGTTGGAACATAGTATACGCAACGATTAATTCCGTTCAAAAGCGGTATACTCTTCCCTATCTCGACCATTTTATTTTTTCTTCTTAGTGAAATTTATGTGGACAGTGGACACGTACAGGCAACCCCAGCAAGTGTTTAAGAAAATTCTGTATCAAACTTCCCAAAAGCTATTTCGAAAACTTCCTGAAATAACATGAAAAATTTAAGAAATAATAGGCTTTTTAATGATGCACAGAACTTCTGTAAGAGAAACGCATTTTTATTTACAACAATACTTTCTATAGAATCAAATCATAATGTGAACGAAGGAACATTGAACATTATTTTTTTCTAAGAGGGAATTTAGTAGCAGTTGGGTATTTTGTACGGTCTCCGGCACCGATCTGTAAAACAAATTGTTTCTCAGTTTCATCTTTTGTAAGAATTTTATTGTAATCCTGAATTAGTTTGACAGCTCTTTCTGCAACATCATTCACAACAACTGTCTTCGCAAGTTTTTCAATTCCACTTTTGTAACCAGGATCATCCGTCCATGTTGAAGGGTCTTTGTAAAGGAAATCGGTGCTGATAGAAAATCTCAGGAAGAAAGATTTTGTACCTGGAGTTACAAAAGATGAAAACTCAATGTTTGTAAAGGAAGAAAAATAATTTTGGTGCAGAATGTACCTCTTCAGTTGATTTTCTTCTTCCTCTTCTTCACCTTTGTCTGCTTCCAGCATAACTTGAGCCATATTTGCCTTAACCGCTGTTGGAACATTGTCATCAAATAAGGATAGAGCCAGTTTTGGGAACTAAGTACCAGAGATGGTTGGAAATTTTTTTTGCAGCAGCCTTACTGATTTCTGGATCAATATCCTGATAACTTATCAGTTGACACATGAATAGGAAATCATGATAAGGTGCTTTAATTGCTTCTGATGACAGAAACCATGCTTGAACGTGCACTCGAGCAAGAAAAATACATATTTTTCTTAAAGAGTTCCTCCCTATGAGATAGCTGAAATTGATCTTGAAACTGGTATATCTTGAATGCATAAATTGCCTTTGTCATCCACCTAGCATGATACAGCTCCTGGTATACGAAACAATATCCCGTTCTTCGGAATGCCGCCAAGAAAGATCATCGTTAACTCCAACAGTTCTCGGTAATCATCTCGCTGTTGTTTCTGCGTAGAAAGGTGGTGGTCAAGAAATTCAAGAATGGTAGAGCGGACATCATCAAGCACTTAAATGCTACCAGTTATGTAAACGTTCTTGTCGAGTTTCGTCCAGGTTTCTCTAAAACTTTTGAAAAGCACCATGTCTGGACAAGAAGTTGCACCTATCAGTGAGTCGAAACAGCTCCTCAAAACTAATTTAAAAATGTGATGACGGCAAGGAAGGTACAACAGGTCGTGATTGAACAATTTTCCTAGATTTTTACAGGCACCATTTACTCGACCTGTGTTGCTTGCTGTCGTATCACAGCAAATTGCCTGAATTTTGTCGGTAATACCCCACTTCTCCACTGCTTGGTAAACAGCCATTGCTTGCTCTTCTCCTGACGTTGTTGGGATTTCAGGGACTCCCAACAATTGCTCCTTGCCTTGAAAAGTTACTGTTATTGTCAGTCTATCAACCTTTTGAACACCTGTGAGTGCTGGGAGCAGCTTTCCATCCCAGTGCCACACTAATTCTTGGCAGTCGTTTAGGTTAAATTTGTGCTGAATTTCTGCGTGTCTCACTTCTCTAAATGTTTTTCTAAGGCGTTGAAAAGAAGTGCGATTTATTACCAGGTTTTCAGTATCACGCCCAAAAGCTTCTGCAGCAGCCATTAATATGTAAACCCCATTTCTATCAGAGATTTTGCACCTATCAAAAACTTCAGAGAGACGGGGAGTAAAAAAATGCAATGTACCTCGAGTTGTTGGAACTGTTGCTGCGGTTGTTGCTGATATTTGCTGAACGATGACAGAGGAATTTTCACTGCGTCACCACCATCACTGCTTCAGCTGCTTGATGTTGAATCATCAGTTTGTGATGTAACAAGCTGATGAGTAGCAAAATGTTGTTCCATTTCTTCGTAAGTCCTTTTTTTCCTGGCAGTTTCCATTGCAGTGTGCTTCAGTGCTCTTTCTTCCATGTGTTTTAGTTTTTGATCTACACCGACCATGGAACCCGGTCGTCCTTTTTGGTACTGAAGCATTAAGAACTTCTTATCCTCTTCATGTTTCATCTGTCCCAAAGCATGTGAATGAGCTATGTCAAAGAGATCGCCCATAATTTCCACAAAAAGATATCTTTTTTTCTTTTTCCTTGCCTGCAGTTCTAGTCAAATTTTTCTGTAAACCTTTCCATTCATCATAGAGTTTGAGTAACTTATCAACGCAATGGTCAGTTCTTCTAGTAGGAATCCGTACTTTTTGCCAAAAAATGGAAACTTGTTGAATCACCAATGCTGCACTTTCCTTCGTTGTAAGATTTACAACGCTTACATTGTAGAAAAAAAAACACTTAAAACTTCGCCGGTAGAGGGCGTAAATGCAGATGATGTCGAATTCAAAAATACGTTTTATTCCACATATTTGCTTTTAAACATCCGATTGGAAAAAAATTTATATCTTTCGATTCCATTTATGTCGAAGAGTATTTAAGATATAGTTACTTTTTCAAATTACGCATAGATTTTCCGTTAGGGGGCGTAAAAGTAAATTACATTTTCCCCGATAACTCTTCTTCTAAAACTCCGATTTGAAAATTTTTTTCTTAAGCTGATACATCTCCTAATGGAAAATCTTTTGCATACAATTTCAAATTTTTGGTAAAGAATACTTTGGCCACCAGGGGGCGTAAGTGTTAATTTTTGCTTCTGATGTATTTGCCATAAAATCATAGCTTCTAAAATATCGATTAAAAAATTCTTTCATGAACTGATGCCACTCACATCGATAAATCTTTTCAGAATATTTTCTTCTTAAAATATTCCACAGTTTCTCCGCCAGGGGGCGTAGATGTACATCTTATTTGTGTCAATATCTCTACTTCTAGGAGTCCAATTTGAAAAATTCCTTCTTTGTTGGATAGTGTTTTCAGTGTGACACGTTTTTCATATAATTTCAAAATTTTCAAGAAATTCATGGGCTTTATGCTAGGGGGCGTAGCGGTAAATTGCGTTTCCCCCTATATCTCTGCTCCTAAATCTCCGATCTGAAAAATTCTTTCTGCAACGGATGCAGCTCCTGATGGGAAATCATTTGCACATAATTTCTAATTTTTGTAAAAAAATAGTTTGGCCACCAGAAGACGTAAATCTTAATTTCCGCTTCTGTTGTATTTGCAGCAATATATGAGCTTCTAAATTCTCGATTGAAAAAAATGTCGTTTGTTGACAGAGACTACTCATGTCAACAAACCTTTTAGGATAATTTTCTTCTTGAAAAATGCAGGGTTCCTACGCCAGGGGGCGTAGATGTATATCTTATTTTTGTCAATATCTCTACTTCTAAGAGTATGATTTGAAAAATTCCTTCTTTGTTGGATAGTGTTTCCGATGCGAAATGTTTTCCCTATAAATTCAAAATTTTCAAGTAAATCATACACTTTCCGCTGGGGGGCACAAAGGTAAATTGCGTTTTCTGCATTATTTCTGCTCCTAAAGCTCTGATTTGAAAAATTCTTCCTGTATCGCATACAAGACCTGATGGAAAATATTTTTCACATAATTTCTAATGTTTGGTAAAGAATGGCTTAGCCACCAGGGGTCATATGTGTTAATTTCTGCTTCTGAAGTATTTGTTGCAAAATCTGAGCTCCTGAAAACTCGACTAATTTTTTTCTTTGACCGATACCGCTAATACGGATAAACCTTTTGATAATACCTTCTTCCTAAAATAATGCATGGTTTTCCCACCAGGGGACGTAAAGTTGCATCTTATTTTTGTCGATATCTCTGTTTCTAAGAGTCCGTAAGCTCACGATTCCGTTTATAGCAATATCTGAGAGATTAAAAACCTGATTGAAAATCTTCTTTCTTTGGTCAGATGTATTGTTTTCCATACCGGTTCCATTGACTTGGAATAGCTTTGATAAATTTAATTTGCGTTAGAACGGATTCAATTGACGTGGTTTTTACACCCGAAAATTCGGTGTCAACTTTCTTGTTTTAGTCTAGGAAGAACACAACACGTCACAATAGTCACTTTACACCAGCAGCGCAAACAGTTCTGAAACAATAATTGAAAAAAAAAAAAAAAGTTCATCAAAGACATCATCATATAAAATAAGTAAACGAAGAGCATAACATTATAAAAATGGAGAGGTTATAAAATAAGTTTATCTAATAATATTAATGAAAAATCACATAACTTACTTCACACGGCAAACATTTGGTGGTTTTTCATATTAACTTAGCGATAGCAAATCACATGCTATCAGAAAACAAAATCGCATGCTAATTAAATTAATGACAACTCGCATTAATTTCCATTACTAGCGCTTACAACTGATTACAAATGAAATAACTAAAAATATATTTTAACTCAAAAAATGACTTTCCGGGCGAAAATTTCAAAACTTCATGGTCGATGAGGGTCGTTTCGCAGTTGTCCGATTGAGCTAAAATTTTGCACAGTACGTTTTTTTTGTTGATTGGAACAAAATAGGGGTGGGAGCAAAACTTTTAGAAAGTTGGAAAATAACTTTCACTAGCAATCTGAACCATACAAAACAATTGTAAATAATCATATTCTGAACATTATTTAGAATTTAGTGTCTGAGTGATATCTACGTTTGTTTACTATTATTTGAAATCTACTGGTGCCCTCCCCATTCTTTGGGTGATGTTTCAAGTGGCCTATTGGTTAGTGCACATGACTTTGGAATTTGTATTAAGCTGTTTATCCTGGGCACATGACTTTGGTTACTAAACACCCACCATGGCTTGGAATTCATCATCATCAACCATTATCAATCCACTGCTGGACGAAGGTCTCCCCAAGTTTCCCCCACAACGGTCTGTCTTGTGCCAGTCTCCTCCATGTCACTCTCGCATACTTTCTAATTTCATCCACCCATCTTCCATGTGGTCTTCTTCTGGGTCTTTTCCTGTCCCTTGGAATCCAATCTAAAATTTCGGCTGTCCATCGATGGTCTGTCCTTCTGGCAGTATGTCCAGCCCATTGCCATTTCAGGGATTTAACTCTAATCATGATGTCTTCCACTCTTGTCATTTTTCGGATCCACGTGTTCCTCTTCTTATCTCTCCTGGCTACACCAAGCATGCACCTCTCCATGCTACTTTGAGTTGTCTGCAGCCTTTGTATGTCTCTTTTAGCTAAGGTCCACGTCTCTGCACCATACGTAAGCACTGGAAGGATGCATTGATCAAACACTTTTCTATTAAGACATAATGGCATATTGCTCTTGAAAATTATGCTGTTTCTTCCAAAAGCTCTCCAGGCAAGTTTTGTACGCCGATTAATTTCTTCATCAATGTGACCCTCACTTGATATTTGCTGTCCAAGATAAATGTACGTGTCTGTTATCTCCAGCTTTTCTCCATCAATCGATAAATCTTCATTTCTTGTAAAAGCATTGAACATCACTTTTGTCTTCTGAAAGTTCATTTTTAATACCACTTCTTTACTCTTGTCAGCAAGTTCCTGGATCATACTCTGCAGCTCTGATGGGGTAGTTGCAAAAAAATGACGTCATCAGCAAAACGAAGGTGCGTTAGATAATCTCCATTAATCTTTTATCCCTTTGTTTTCCCAGTTCATTGACTGAAAGACATTTTCCAATGTGGCATTAAAGAGCTTTGGAGATATGGTGTCACCTTGTCTCACTCCTTTTCCAATTTTTGTGAGTGTTGTATTTTCAAACAGCCTAATCTTTGCACTTGCATTTTCATAGATGTTATTAATAATATTAAAGTACGCATCTTCAATACCGCAGGATTTCAGAGCCATTGTAACTGCTGATGGTTTCACCGAATCAAAGGCTTTTTCATAATCGATAAAAGCCATGCACAATGGAAGTTCATATTCCCTCGCTCTTTCAATTAGTTCTCTCAGTACGTGGATATGATCTATTGTGCTGTAGCCACTCCTGAATCCAGCTTGTTCTCTTGGTTGAGCCATGTCCAGTGTCACCTTCAAGCAGTGTGAAAGAACTTTAGTGAAGATTTTAGAAACCACTGATAGGAGGTGATAGGTCTGTAGTTCCTGAGATCCTCAATGTCACCTTTTTTATGTAGCAAGATCATTGTAGCGTTGTTCCAATCCTCAAGAATCTTTCCTTCATTAAGGCATCGAGTGAAAATTTGGGCGAGTACTGTTTCGATTTCTCCACTTGCTTCTTGTATGATGTCTACAGTAATTCCATCTTCTCCTGGAGCTTCATGTTCTTGATTGCATGTGCAACTTCTGCTGGGAGGACTGGAAGAACTCTGGTACTGGTACCTTTCATGATGTCTAAAGTACATGTATCATCCCTTTCATATAATTTGGAGTAGAAATCTTTCACTCTTGTCAAAATTTCGCCTCTATTTCTTGTTACAGAACCATCTTCTTTTCTCAGTGCCATAATCTGTTTTTTTCCCTTACTGAGATGTCCCTTTGCTATCTTTAGGCTTTGGTTGCTTTCAATTGCTTTCTTTACTAGTTCACAGTTGAATTTCCTTACGTCTTCAGTGATACTTTATCGTACTGTCTTGCATAGCTCTATATATTCCACTTTGGAAGTCACATCTTCTTTAGTTGTCCTCATCTCTCTTCTTTTTTGCATCAACATTTTGGTTTTTCCTGATAATTTGTTCACATGCAACTTGTTCTTAGACCCAGCTAATTTTGTTGCTGTTTCCATAAGAGCTTTGGTTACTTTTCTGTTAACTTCAGAAATATCCACTTCTTCCGATGTTAGGCCTTCTAAAGCAGAGAATCTGTTCTTCAGTTCCAACTTGAAGGCATTATGGTGTTTTTTAAGGTTGGTTATGTCAATACATTTTGTTTGTCTTATGAGCTTGCTACGTTGGAGTTTAGTGTTGAGGTGCATCTTACATCTCACCAATCTATGGTCACTACCTGTGTTGAACTTGTTTAGCTACTGTAGTCTTCTATGATGATTTTTTTGTTACACATAATAAAATCAATTTCACTTGTCGTCCCAATTGGATGTCTCCATGTTCATTTCCTGTGTGGCTTTTTCTTGAAAAAGGAGTTCAAGATGAAAAACCCTTCTGTCTCTGCAAACTCTATGAGAGTATTTCCACGCTGGTTTCTGTTGCCGTGACCGAATTTACCTACTGAAGTTTCATTCTGTTGCCGTTGCCCTATTTTTGCATTGAAATCTCCCATAATTATCTTCAAGTGCTGCTTACCTTTATTATTTAGATCACGGATTTCCTCATAAAATTCTTCAATTTCTTCTTCAGAATGACTTGTGGTGTGTGCATAAGTTTGAATAATCTGAACCTGGTATCTTCTCGAGAGTTGGATAACGAGTCGTGCAGCTCTGTCAGAGGAACTTATGGAATTCATATTAAGCTGTTTATCCTGGGTAGACTTCTCATTTAGTCTAAACTAAGTTTTTTTCTCCCTTTTCATGGGGCTTTGGCCCAGGAAATTTATATCCCCCTGTGTAACAGACTTAATGCTCCAGTCAGGTAAGGAAAGGAACCAGTCAATGTTTGCCTTGGGTGCAGCATAATTGTAACACATAAAAATAAATAAATATTATTTATTAATAAAATGCAAAAATAAAATCTATGTTAAATAAGGCATTGCGAAAACAAGACACCTTCCCTACTACACACAATTGAATGTACACAGGAGCATGTCAAAATTTCATTTGTTGCTACACACATTTAACAAATGGGTTGTATGGTGAACAGAAAAGAGAAAGCAGTATCCCATACTAAGTATGAAAAGCCTGCATCTTATCTATGCATGATTTTTGCTTGCACATCATAACCTGCAATTATTTAAGCATGTGAACAGGGTAGTGTTTAAAATATTAGTTTGATAAGATACTTGCCATAATAACAGAAATGTATTATTTTTATGTAGTTTTCATAATTCTGAAATTTGTTGAAAGTCCTCATTTCTGTTTACAATACGTACGCATGTATAAATTTTAAAATTTTCTTGCAGCCTATTTTCCATTTTTAAAGAAATTTTATCGGAACCTGATAATAAGGTAATGTAATTTTTATTCATCAACTTTCATTTCTGTATTTATAGAGCATACATGAATTTAAAGTTTATTCCTAATTATTTTGTTCCTGACTCTTTTCTGTATTAAAAATATTGTTATTGGTCAACTTTTTTATATTTCAAATCAGATTTGTTTGATACAGAATTTGTGAGTTTCAATGTCTAAAAAATGTATTTCAATGTGAAACTTCTTTAAGATTTTGCTTACCCTTTTCTCTAGCATGTGTAACTTTTCTCCCCCCCCCCCAATATGGATGTTAGGTACATGCTTTTTTATCGTTTTCTGACATTCTCAAAACAACAACAAAAAAAAAGCGATAAGAATTTTGGATAAAAAAGGAATAATTTTATGGTCCTTAAAATTAAAACTTGTGGAATGAATTAAGTTTCTAGTTTTTTTTAGTATACTTACACAGGTTTCAAAATTCACACTAAATTGCTAAATTTCAGTATTAACATTTTACACTGAGTGGCCACTTTATTATGATCACCCCTCAAGTTCTTCGTTGGGGCACCTTTTGCCTTTAATACTGCGTCGATTCTTCGTGGCATGGACTCGACGAGATGTTGATAGGTGGTTTGTGGAATCTGAGACCATGCTTGATGAATAGTACTTTCCAGGAGTGTGAGATTGCAGGGTTGTGGATCCAGCTGTCTGATGGCTCGTTCAACTTTATCCCACAAATTCTCAATGGGGTTGAGATCTGGAGATTGTGGAGGCAACCTAATCAAAGTAAACTCACCTGCATGTTCCTACAATTTCTACATCCAGAAAAGTAAGAGAGAAAAATAGCTTACAATACACAGTACATCGAAAACTTTCGTAATTCCGGTAATGATACAATATGACTCATCACACCCATATGCACAAAAATGTAAGTGTTAAGACATTAATAAAAAGAACATTTACTCACAGTTCAACAGAATATTATAAAAGAAAAGAATTTGAATATGTTAATAAAATTGCAGAAAGTTATGGGTACCCAAGGCAGCGTATTAAAAAATGGACATTGGAGGTTCAGAATAAAAATAGAAGTACAATGTCAAAAAAAAAAAGAACAAATGGAATATATTGGTGCTTTCTTGTATATTAAAGGAATGTCATCTGAAATCAATAGGATGTGCAATAAATGTGATATTCAACTTGGATGTAAAGTAAATACAATCAAGAATTTGGTGTTAAAAAGTAATGAAAAAATGAGTTGTTTGGAGCAAGCAGAAGTATATGCAATACCCATATCGAAGAATCCACTGGTTTCATACATAGGTAGTACCAAAAACAAATTAAAACACAGATTAAGGCAACATTTAAAAGAAATTGGCAAAAAAAAAAAAAAACTGCCTTAATTCAGTACTGCCTGGAAAACAAAGAATATCCAAAATTTGAAGACATCAGAATAATTACAAAATGTAAAACAGAAAGACATTTGAGAATAGCTGAGTCAGTACTTACTGAAAAAAATAGGAATATTTTATGTAATTATAACAACCAGAATATAATAAATGATAATTGGAAGGCCCTGATAAAAATAGAACGAGGAAAGAAAACAGAAAAAAAAAAAAAAAAAAAATTCCAGTACTAGATTTTGACCAAATTAAAGAACAGATGGTGCCACAAGCAAACATCGTGAGATATAGTGACGTAACAGAAGATTGGAGACAAATGCATTACTTGATCTGCAGCTGCAGCGAGAAATGATAGTTTTTCGACAGGCCTCCTGATGACAGCCAGGGACTGGCAGAAAGTACTAGAGGCAGACGAAGTCATGGGGTGAGGCTTACAATATCGGCAATTAAGCGTATCCTGTTTCCCATCGAAAAACTAGGTAGGATTGAAGGAGGGAGGTTGAGCCATTGTGTAAATGAATTGAGTTGAGAGAATAGAGCTTCTGTAAATAGTGTATATAGATAGCGTTTTAATATGAATGTATGTATAAATGTTGTGAATATTAGGATGTGGCCAGCAATTAACGACCAAGAGAGTTAGGGTTAAAGTTTCTGATGCACAGAATGGAAGTTTTGCATAGTGTTTTATATTTTTAAATGTATGTTGAAGATAATGAAAGTTGTGTGTGAGGAAATGTGAATGTAATAGTGAAATGTGGGATCAAAAACAATTGGCAAGAGTATATATGAAGACACAGGGAAGAGATACGACGACCACAAAACGTCCATCACACAGTATGACGCGTCAGCCGAAATATATGTGCGGTAAATGTTGAAAAAGCTACAACAACCTTTTATGTGAGTTTCTATTCATGAATTTAAATTCCTATTGAGATCAGATATATCTGCTCCCAATTGGCTTTTGAAGTATTAAATACACCCAAGAAACAGAATCCTTCCTAAAGCTTTAATTATTAAAGTTTTATATTTTTATTACCTAGTTTTATTATTTTATCCTTTTTTGTATAAATATTTTATATTATATAAACTTTTTTTGAATGTTTTTACTTGTTACCTGATATGCCAAAATGTTCTTGCAAAAATAAGGATTTTGGTATATCAGCAGTCACAAAGATATCCTAAATAATAACGAACCAAACAAATTACTTGATAAATCTGGAGTATGTAAAATTCCTGTTCAAATCAGAAATAATCCTGCTAACCAATGTAGGTAGTACAAAAAATAAATTAATATATAGACTATGCGTACACATTAACAATTGGTATAAGAATGAAAACAAGACATCACTAATAGACTTTTGCAGGGTGGGAAATTAGAAAAATATCCTAGGAGCAAAATGGCTCCTATAGCTGAAATTCTAGGAGCCGATCTTAGCACTGGCGTAACTAGCGCAACATGCCCCCTCCCCCACGCGCAGCTACGGGCGTGGTAGTTACGCCACTGGATCGCAGTGTCTCAGTGGTCCATAGGACGGACTCGTCAGATTAAAGTGAAAAGTATGCACAATTTTGCTACTGCAAATCCAAAGAATTATAAAACACTTACCTGGGAACTGAAGTAATCCAGATCTTCATAAAATTCTTCCTCATTGATAATTGAGTTAAATTTGTGCTCATAAATTGTTATGAGGATTTGATGTAAAATATTTAAGTAGGTTTTGAATTCCACAAACACTGACAGGCTGACAGCCAACAAATAAACATTTTAGTATTGCAAGAAATATATACATTTTCAGTTCTCTTACAAATTTTTGTTCCTGTTTTGAGTTGACATGTTAAAGAAACTACATTAAAAAAGTTCTTCAGTTATGTATTGTGTTTCCTTAGTAGTCAACTATGACTTCATGATCTGGACGGCAAGTTCGTCCAGCTGACACATCTTCCCACCAAATTTTTATAGCTGGTTTTGCATCGAAGTCATCCATGCTTTGACCCTTAATTTTTATTGTCAAAATATCATTTAAAGTAGTCACTTTTAATTTGTTTCTGATGTCTGTTTTTACAAGGTTCATTGCACTAAAACCACATGCACAAATTGCTGTGCTCATTGGTATGCATCGTAAAAATGTAATTATTGTCAGTAGGTTTTTATATTCCCCTGAAAATTCATTATACAGTCTGTTCCACAAAACATTAGGTTTCTGTGTAGCTTTGGGTTTTGCCCACAGTTTCCAGTCTAGATATTCTTCTTTGATTTCATTACTACAGATTTCTACACAAGACAGTAAATTATCTAGAATGCTGTCCAGTTCTTTCATCACATATGTAAGTAAATCATTATCTTTATCTGGCAAATTAACTGCATCAAATATATGGACACTGCTTAAAACAGCATTGGAAGCAAAATCACTATACCTCTTCTTGGCAAACTCACTAAGCTTTTCACAAATGGTCACTCTGTCATTATGAAATTGTGATTTCATATCATCATCATTTTTAAGTATAACACCTTTGAAGATGCCACTTTGCTGACTGAAATTTTGTTCTAATTCAGTAAGTACTTTTCCATCTACTTCCTTCATAAGGTTAAACTTAACTTGAGTAGACTGCAAAATTGATTTTACATTGTCAACAGATATAGCAGTCTTTTGAAATATTTTAGAAAGCCCACTCAATGTAGTTGTAACATCCAGCAGAAAGTGCATGAAGCGAAGCATTCGAACAGATTTCAAACTTTTCTGCAACCCTTGCATTTTAGCTACTTTAATTTTATCACTTTCACCAGCAGAGCAGAAATGTTCCATATGGCAAATAATAACAGGTAGGTTGTTAGCATTGCCTTCAGAGCTTGATTTTTGGAAGAAATCCACCGAGTCAAATTTATGTTACGAGGATAGATAAAAAAAAAAAAGGTTACAAGCAGCAGCATTTGAAAAGTAATTAGTCTGGAGGGTACATTTGTTGCCCAGAGTGGAGACAGATAGCACTAGTTGTCTGACAGCGGTTGTTTGGGAAGTTAGTGCAAGTTCGCAGACGTGTGAGAGCGATTGAAATGGCAAGACATTTACAGGGTTCCCACGCAACCTGGAAAACCGGGAAAACCGGGAATTCTCAGGGAATTTGAAAATTGTTCCAAAAATCAGGGAAAACTCAGGGAAAATTGTGTTTTTCCGTAAAAATCAGGGAATTTTTTTTCAGGGAACTATAAAGGCGGAATTTTTTATTTTTTCAGAAAAATATTTGTTTCAGACTTTTGTAAAATATATTTCTGTATTGCTAAGTTTTAAAATAAGTCCGAGTTGTTTTCTCCTTCGAGGCAACTCCGTAACCCACCCACCGATTAAAGTGCAGCTGTGCAGGGGAGTGCGTCTCTTTGCGGTTTCCCCGTCTCCAGATGATCTAAACTACAACCGAACAAACATACACGTCAAAGCGTGAAAGAAAGCCATTAATCACACACCCATTTCGCAGGCTCTTATCTGCTGGCGTTCGCGAAGAGAGGCAGTCATTTGTTCCTGAGTAGGTGCCCCAGTTCTCTGCGTAGACTGGGAAAAAAATTATGAAGAAGCTATTTCCTCAATTTTTTAAATAACCGACTGAAATTTTTACAGTGGGCAAGATATATGAAAATAACGTTCCATTTTAAATTTCGCCGAAATTCATTGGAAACTTTAGAAGTTGAGCTTTTTTTTCTCTTTTTTTCCTCCCCCGTTTTGCATGTTCTACGTGTCTTTTATCAAACCGTACAAAAACATTTTATTTTGCCGGATGTTGGTCATCCTAATAAACCCCCCTTCCCGTTCAACAGCAGTGTGGATGAATGTTGCAAATTGAGGGCACCTAATTTATTTTGAAAAAGGTTCGTATCACTTACGAACTAAAGCTTCGCTTTCGTAATTCTGTAGCAGAATTGGTATAGTTGGAAAAGTATGTACCTTCAAATGTTAGAACAGGGAAAATATTATGAAATAGGAAGATTCTTCAAAGAGGGGGAAAGATTTATTTTTTTCATAGTACTTACTAGTATTTTGACAAAAAATATATGAAAAATACCATGCAATGAAGCTGGTACTATTGCATACCTACCATATTTCCCAGATTTCACGGCCGTTTTCTAGATTCGTTGTCTTCCGGTTTTACGGCCAGAAAGAGATTTTTTTATTCTGTCATATTTCTATTTTATAATGCATGAAGAAATTTATTTATAGCTATTTTAAGACGATATTCCAATTACTGCAAGAGCTGGCTGGTTGTGAAAAATAGGGTAGTCCGACGCCCGGAACCATAGATTTTCACATCTGGGTCATTCCACGCAAAATCGTCAGATATTGAAATCATTTTCCACCAACACATCTCCGATTCGTGCAATTTTTTTTTTTTTTTTTTTTTTACGGGTAACTGCCTCCAAGTTATAAAAAAAACCCTGAAAGTTTCAATTTTTTTTGTTTCTGATAGATTAGAAGATATTATTTTTTGAATTTTTGTGCATAGTAGAACCGTTTTCCGTAAAAACGCAAATATCTCCGTTATTTAGAATAAGAAATATAAAATTCATCATTCTCTCGTAATTTTTCCCAAGGTTTCAGCTTATACATAGGAAAAAAAAAAAAAAAAAAATTTGCGAGAACAAAAGTTAGACGGGGTAGAAATTTTCTTGTAATCGTAAATTCTTCTTCTTGCGTTGCTGCACCTCACAAGATTTGCATAAATTATTCATTTCACATCTTTACCCTCACATTGCCGAAAAAAAAAAAAAAATCTACCTAGTTACTACTGATGAAAATCTTTGCCGTGCGTGCTCTATTGGTTTCAGGTTTGTCAGTGCAGGCGCTAAAGCCTCTGTCTCTGTTTTGGATGACGTTATTCGTGGGGAGTTACTGCAAATGACCTGAGTGGGCTCCAGACCTTTCTCGCACTTTGCCTGATCAACATCACACAAATGTATTGCCCTTCGTAAAGATATTGTTAAGTATAAACATGCCACTCGCCGCAGGATGATAAATTATGTTGACAAAAAAGTGTTAGGAGGATTTTATGAGCACACATGCGCACAAAACTTCCTCTAATTGTTTCCCGTACTAGTAACTTGACGTAGCGTGGAAATGAACTGTGACCTGCGAGAAAAGTTCAGTACTAATGTTTGCGTCACAAACGTAGCCAATCAATTTTAAGACTTCCGGATTTTGGAAGTACTAATATGAATTGTAGCCTCTCAGGCAAAATGGTGTTCCGTATTAACTGTTAGTTTTCCCCTCTTGTTGCTTCCATTATTTTTTCTTTATCCCTGGGTTTAATTTTTTTTTTTTTTTTTTTGCCGTTATGGCATTAGGATCTCTGTGTGCCAGCTTATTGGTTATGAAATTTAACAGCACAATGTCTAAATATCCTATGCTGCGTTATTTAGAAGCAAATAGCAGAGGTGCCAAGTATTACGAATTGTCCGTAATTATTACGGTTTCGACTGTCAGATTACGGAATTACGGACAGGTTGGAAGAATTTCGGAATTCAGTGTGTTTTGGAGAATCTCAATTTTGTATCCTTTTTTGTTAAACCCTTTTAGTGCAACGCTGCCGATTTCTCGGCCTTCGATTTTGATCCACATATTTTCCGAATCAGACTGCGGATTTCGGTGTCTCAATGATCATATCATTTATCAATCATATCGTTTTGAAATTTAATGTCCATGAATCATATCGTCAAACAGCGATATTATCGGAAGAATGGTACCGTAATTTTCATCGTATAATCCGCGGATTATCTGCTAAAAAAGTTAAAATTATAGGTTTTGCGGATTATACACCGATGCGGTTAACACGCCAATTTAAAAAAAATATATAAGACCTTCCGATTTAAAAAAATCTGCAGCGTGATTGTGCAGGGAAAGGTGTAATAATTGGAAAAGGAACTCCCTGGGAAGAATTTTCCTCAGTTCAGGAGTTTGTACGGAGCGAGGAGGAGGGGTAGGAATGTCGTAATAAAAGATCGGGATAGTTGTGGGGAGGGACGGCAAAAGTCATTTTGTTATCGTTGAGGAGAGCTCTGACTGTCGTGCCGGCTCTGTTTTTTGGCAAAAGGCCAAAGAAGTACGCACAGCGCTTGCTGCACGAACCTATGCTTTTCTCCTTTCGGATTTCATATGCGCGACCTTGTATCTAGTTTGCTTTCGTTGTTTTGGCGAACGTCGTCGCTGCTGCTGTTTTCCTTCATTGCTAACCATGATGTCTCTGAAAAGGAAACGTTTCAGTTACACTGCTGAATTTAAAAACTTGAAGTGGGGTTTTTTTTTATGTGAATTTTGCGGATAATACGACGAAAATTAGGGGTAATATGCCGTAAGTGTCATCGTAAAAGAGTTTGCGCTTGCTATCGGTTCTCCACGCAATTTCTCCGTGTGACAGGAGAAAGGTTACTTTAGCCAAAACGTTTCCTACTGCAGTTGAGGCAGGGCTGTTCACTTGGAATTGTTGGTGTATTATAAGACGTCGTACTGTCGGAAATCACTTTTTCGAGCCCTGTTCGAAGTGCAATAACGATCAACTCTTCGCAACGCGTGGTCCCGCGATGACGGATGTTTATATTTCTTGAGGACTTTCGCCGCGCGGGAGAACGAAGTGCGGTGTTTTATTACTAGAAGCTCTTCACATTATTCATTTCTTTTTCCTAAACAAACAGACACAATCGCAAAACTCCGTGAATTACGAATCCCCCTCTTTTTCCAAACTCGTGTTAGCAGAGGATGACTTTATTGACAGCTTGTTCCTCAGACTAGCAGACGTGCTTTTTCCTACTGTGTGAAATTTTTTTCTAAGGTTATTTGAAATGGCTTGTAGTGAGAGTGAAAGTTTGCCAAGTGATGGTGATGATTTTGAATCATCTGAGAGTGATATTGGCCAAGCAACATCAAGCCAGAAAACTAGCCGCAGTGCCACACGCACCATATCTTCTTCAGAAGGTGAAGATCTTCATAGTGAATCTTCAGATCATGAAAGTTCTGAAAGTGAATGGGAGGATGTAATAGAGGGAAGTGATGAACAACCTCAGCATCCTTTTGATTGTCATGAAATGCAGGGGCCCAATCATGCTCCTGCAACTGATGTGGCACCTATTGCATATTTTTACTTGTTTTTTACCAATTTCATCCTTGGAATTATAGTTTCTGAAACAAATAAATATGCAAAGAGGTTTCTCCAGGAACATCCAAATCTTTCTCCCAAATCTTGAGCAAGGAAATGGAAAATGCTGAAATAAAGGTTTCCTTGCGTGCCTTCTAATATGAGAGTAATCAGTAGCCCATGTAGGACGAGATGAGATGAGATGAGATGATTGCCGAAGGCATATCCACTCAAAACAAACACCAGGATTGTGTAAAATTAAAGACTTGATCAAAGCCTTTGGATAATTTTTTTGCAAAAAAGAATGAAAATAGCGTGATAAACGCTGAATTACTGTTTACTGCAATCATTGTGGAGCATAACCTACCTATAGCAATCTGTGATCATGCTGGTTGCTTCTTTCATGCTATGTTCCCAGACTGATATTGATGAAGCTGGATATTCTTGAGCAGATGTGGCATGGAATGAAATATCTAAGATGAAGGATTCATCTGGCCTTCCCAAGTATTCTGCATTGCCTAAACTAATGTTGGCAATATTGACTATCCCTCACAGCAATTCCTCTACGTAGAGAATATTTAGTATAGTAAGGAAAAACCTCGCATACTTCTGCCCAACAATGAGCACCAAAACATTAAGTGCCCTTCTTATACAGAAAAGTAAAGCATTTTCCTCAGGTGAGCTGTGTTATAAAAAGTATTCTGAAAAAGAATATTCCACTGCAAAACCAGCAACAAGGGAGTTTTTATGTCAGCAATGACATGAGGTAAGTACAATATTGATAATTTAATTTCATATTTTTTTGTGAGGATAGTGTAAACATATAAAGTTATTACACATTTGACGCATTAATTTCTCATGAAATACCCATTCCACGCGTTAGCGATGAGGCTTCGTATGGTGATTACCGATAGGCACCTCATACAAATATTACAGGTTACACAGTAATACTATAATATTGTCCTTAACTTTGAAAAAAAATGGCGTGTTACATTACTGAAAGTTTGTGTTCGATTACTGAAACATTACTGTAAAATCCCCTATTGATTACTGATGTGTTCTGCTAGAGGTTGGCCCCTCTGAAATAGCATAGATTCGATGTTCTCATTGCCAAGTGCAAGAACTAACGTTAGCTAAAATAATTACAATTTTGATTTTTAAATGTCAGCAGTATTTTCCCTGATTGCTAGAAATTGTTGGGATTATACTGGCACACGTTTTTCCTCAGACGCAGAAATGCTGTTACGATTTCTGTTCTCTCTCTCTTCTTTTTTTATTTTTTAATAACTGTTTTACTTTGCTTTGTCTTTAAAGATTCTAAGTAAATTCCAATAGAAAATACAAATTGGTAAATCGATTTGATAGAACCGCTCTAACAAAATGTTAAGAGACTCTGTCAGACACTCACCATTTTATCATTCCCATTAGACTTCAATTTCAGCAAATGTTTCTGTGTTGTTTAATATTTATGTAAAATAAGCACTTAAAGGATTTAAAGCTTCAGCATTGTATCATTTAAGGGCAATTTATTCTCTTCAGTCACAATTCCCACAGCTTGCATTTTTAAACCTAACTGGAACTCTAAATGTTATGAGTCTTTTAAAATGTTATTTATATACTTGTGTGCACTTAAAATACAGATAAATCAGTTGTATAATTTCACCTAATCGATTGAAATATTTCATTATATGTAGAATTTAAATTAAGTCTTTGTTCAAATATTCTTTAAAACATGTAAATACATAGTTTACATGTTTTAAAGAATATTTGAACCAACGGTACCAAAAATAATATGCCTCATGCATTTAATTGTTATTAAAAAAAAGCAGGTAATTGTATAAAGGACAGTTATTTAAAGAATTAACAAATGTATGCTTTCGTAAGGAACGCAAGAATGTAAGGAAATGCAACAATTTGTCGCAATGTGATTTGATTTGCCGCTCTGGAAAAACTCTCAGGACCACCTGGAAAACCTGGAAAAGTCAGGGAATTTTTTTTCTACTTTTGAGTGGGAACCCTGGTTTAGAAAAGTGGTCCCGCTTGGAGGTGCGAGCCGTAATTCGGTTCTTATGGGCAAAGAATGTGTCCGCATCTGCAATTCACAGTCAAATAGTGGAAGTTTATGGTGAAGAAGCAATCAGCCGACAACATCTAGCGAAATGGTGTCACTCTTTTCAATCGGGCAGAGAGGATGTGGAAAACCGCAACAGGGCAGCGAGCGGCCGTCCAAGTTCGTCAACGACAGAAATCAACACGGCACGAGTTGACGAAATGATTCAAAATGATCGACGAGTAACTGTGCGTGCAATGGTCTCAGAGCTGGGACTCAGCTATGGTACCGTTCAGCGTATCGTTTCTGATGTTTTGGGATATTCCAAGGTTTGTACCCGCTGGGTACCACGTGCGTTATCCGAGGAGCAAAAAGCCAAATGAATGATTCTGCAGTGTTACCATGCCGACGGCCAGCAGTTCATTGATCACATCGTTATTGGGGACGAAACTTATCTTCATCACTTCATCCCCACAACCAAAAGAGCCAGTATGGAGTGGAAACACGCTCGATCACCAACGAAAAAGAAGTTTAAGGTTACACCCTCTGCCGATAAAGTTATGGCAACCATATTCTGGGATGCATGCGGTGTTATCCTTATCGAGTATCTGGAGTGTGGCCATACCGTTAATGCCGATCGTTATTGTGCCACTTTGATAAGTTTACGTGAAGCCATCCGACGCAAACGGCCTGGCATGTTGAGTGATGGTGTCATCTTCCTGCACGACAATGCCAGGCCCCATACTGCACGCAAAACTCAAGAATTGCTGCAAAAGTTCAAGTGGGAAGTCTGGAGCCACCCCACATACAGCCCAGATTTGGTACCCAGTGACTACTTCCTTTTTCCGAAATTGAAGGAACACTTATCTGGAAGAAGATTCTCTTCCGACAGTGATGTGAAAACATCTGCCGAGAACTGGATCAATGGGCAGGGACGTGATTTCTACCAAGCCGGGTTAAACAAGTTGGTCATGCGTTCCGATAAATGCCTGAACAGATTTGGTGATTATGTGGAACAGTGATTGGCAAGTATGCCTCATAATTCCCTTTTGAATTTTATGTCTATTGTTAATCAATCATTTTTTATGACCCTTGTAACCTTTTTTTTTTTTTTTTGATCTATCCTCGTAGTATTCTTATATAAAACATCCCCGAGCACTTCTGCTACTTCTTTTAGCTCCCTAAGAAGCTTTGGACTGTTATACATTTTGTACACTGATTTTAATAATTGTTCACATTTTGAAGCAAAAGGCACTAGTTTCAAAGTGTCTGAAATAACAAGTTCCAGCCTATGGGCAACACAATGAACTGGAATGATTCCTTGTGACTGAGAAGATAACTTTGTCACAACACCATTATATTGTCCAAAATTCACACCTGCTCCATCAAAACATACAGCCACAAGCTTATCTTTCCATGCTGGGCAACTTTCTTCCATTGCCTCATCAATAACAGAAGTAATGCATTCAGCAGTACCCATTTTCAATTCTGCTAACTTGATAAAATTAGTTTGGACCAAACCGCTTTCGTGGACAGCTGTGGCATAAATGATTTCTGACTCACAGGTTGAGATGTCAGTGGAAGAATCTGCCATTACATAGATATATTTTGCATTTTTTATGATATCTGCATTTTCCTGATGGATTGACTCAGCAATATAATATATAAATAAAGCACAAGATTTATGATTGATGTAATTATCACCAATGTGCAGTCCATTTTTCTTTTGTAACTGGCATAACCTTTCAAACTGATGGAAAGATAAATTCCCATCAACCACAGAATAAGCTGTGTTAAAAAGAGCACTCATTTTCAATAATATTTGCTCACCCATAGAGGAAATACACTGCCAAAGAGATGAAGTTGCAGGATTTTCTTTCACAATTTTTATCTGGCATGAATCCTTATGAATTCTTGATTTCTCATGTTTAACCAAAGATTCATGCTTGAAGTTGCTACAACCAGCAACAAATAATGTTGTTGCAACAGTTCTCTTTCTCGATGTTTCAGCTTTGTTATTTTCCTGGCATACTGAACAATACATAAACTTCATATTACCTTTGACTTCAATTCTTAGCCATGAGAATTCCTTTCTCCCTTTTAGTAATGTTGTTTCACCCACGTTTTTTCTTTCATCCTTTCGCTTCATTGCAGTTTGGTGTTCCTGGGCAGAAGAACTCGCAACAGCTAAATCATCCTAATTACTGTTTGTATTAACATCCTCAGGAATAACAGTACTTTTCTTTGTAGATACAAAGAAAAATTCACTAATTTTTCTTTTGCTCATCTTGCAGAAATAATAACGGAAACAAAAGGGAAGCAAATTCTGACTTGAAGGAATGTATGAATAAAACTAAAGAGCGTTTACTGGTTTGAGATCGCAAAGTACTCTACTTCTAGCAAATGAGGGTCAAATGGGTCAACCTTTCTATGGCAGGCTTCCCTAATCTTCTGCTTTCCCACCCCACAAGAGCAGCGAGCACGTACAATGTACCCCTTCTCCCTACCCCAGCCAGCCCAGCAAGGAACCGGCTCCGGCAGTAGCACATTCCCCATCTTGTTCAACTATGAAACTAGATTAAAAAAAAATCGGAAATTTCCATTTAATGAGTTTAAAAAACTTATAAATGAGTTTAAAAACTTTACGAATTCTTAATAAAACTGGCTGAAATTTTTATACGCAGGATAAGTAGATAATATAGAAGCCCACCCTGAAAATTTCATGTGAATTGGTAAAATACTTTCTTAATACCCCACAAAATTTTTTATTAAGTACCGTATTTTTCAGCGTATAATCCGCAGACGGCAAAATTCAGCGTGAGAGAAAAAACGTCGGTGTATAATCCGCAGACAAAATTCATAGTAAAAGTTAAAAAAACAGATATGTAATCCACAACAGAGTTTTACAATATATAGTACAAAAAAGTAATCGCCAATATTTTCACCAACACTTTTTTCCCCATCGCCAAAACGAACAATTTGCGATCGGCAGCGCGACCCCTCCATATTTATAAGGCGTAGGCACGCAAATTTTCTTTTTTCTTTTTTTGGATTGAAGGTTTAATGACCACCGTGAGCGACTCAATGGGCTATAAGCACTCGCCCGTCCCTAATTTAGGGCCACTGGTTCCAGGAAAGGAAGAGAGCGAGTGCCATAAGACAAAACACAAAATTTTGTTAGTGACCTGTTGTGTGTAAGTACGTGCTTTACATAGCGCCTGTTACGTAATTTTTGGATGGCTTCAGAAATCCAGAATTTTCATAAATCTGGCACTTGTCCGGTCCTGTTGATGCTGGATGTTCGAGATTTTACTGTATAAATATACTTTCTTTCCATTTAATGAGTTTAAAAAATTTATAAAATCGTGAAATATTTTGAAAATTTAAAAAAGTTAGTTACGATACCCCGCAACTTTCAAACGGTTGTGATATGTATTTTTAATTTCTGTGGCAATCGCGCTGTAACTCTGATTGTTTAAAATTACATCAACAACTGAAACACTGGTTTTCAGATCGTAAATAATTTGTGATGGTGTCGAAGTTCTCCAGTCTTGGAGCTGAAGTGCCAGAGGCATTCTCTTCGAAGTAAAGGAAAATAAACAAGTGGGGGTGGGGTGGAAATTCGTGAAGAGTGTGTGTGTGTGTGTGTGTGTGTGTGTGTGTGGGGGGGTGACATCACGGGTCAGAGCGGTACTTCTCAATGTTTTATAGAATGGAAACCACGCTCCCCTATTCAAGGTCAACGCGCTTTGCTGAAGGCAATGTTTCTTCTTCCTCTTAACTTTTACAAAGCAGCAATCCCTTCCCAGAGAGGAAATGTTTACACACATACACACAGACATTTTTGCCAAAGCCAAGGGGCAAGCAGAGATATTTTGATGGAGTGACACTGCATATTATCGTCGAACACGTGGCATTCTTAAAGCTTCATTTTGAAGTTTACGGGGAAAAAAACAAAAGCTCTGTATTATCCGCACCGTCGTATAATCGGCAGTGTCTAGCATTTAAACTTTTAGGAACAGATAATCCGCGGATTATATGCCGGAAAATACGGTACTTTTATGCACAACAAATTCTTAATAATTTCTATGCCTAGTTTAAAAAGTATTTAACCAATTTAGGAGCAGTTTGGAGGGCATTTCGTATCAATGATTTATGGTGTTTGTAAAAAATTCTACCAATTACGTGGAAAATTCATATAGATATTTTGTTTTGTTTTTTTGACAGGCTATTTAGTTAGAATGGCAGGAAATGCCAAACATCCCATCTCCCATGCTGATACACTCCCCCTTAACGGGCTGCTCTTCTTGTCCCCCCTCTCCTCCCCCCACACTACCTCTGAAGCTGATTTCCCCATCCCTTTCTTAAGGCTTGCTCCCCTTCCCCACCCCCAGTAGTGCCATCGAAGGTCACAGTAGCACGTACCTACATTCCTCACGGGACTTTTACGTACACTCCCTAGTTCAGCACATGCTAGCAGCGAGGTTAAACTTATTTCTCCCTACCCCAATATACTTTTAGCCACACACCACTGGGAACTTTTTTAAAAAGAAACATAAATACCACAATTGAAAATTACTACGTACACATGTTAAAAAAGAAAAATCAAAAATTTATGCAGTCGCGAATTTGCTCCCAGGTTTAAAATACTAGCCGCAAAACGTAAAATTATGGTCGCATTTTACTCCTGGTGACCGCTAATTTCCCACCCTGGACTTTTGTAATAACAATCAAATAGAACCAGATTTTGAAAATATTAACATAATATGTAGACATCAGACGGGGGGGGGGGGGACGGACTTACAATATTCTGAGGCTGTGATTACTGAAAAAACTAGTGATTCAAATTGTAATAAAAATTAGAGTATTGACCTCCCCCTACCCTTTTAACTTTCGTTTAGAGTTTCTTTTAGTGAGTTCATGACATCCCTTTGTTACCTGCACTATAGCAGCCAACTTTGTATATACAGCTGGGAATGTCTACATTCTTCAATATTTTAATATACACTATATTGACAAAAGTCACCGGACACCTAGAAGAGAAATGCAACATAGCATTTATTGACATACATTAGTACAATGTCGGTTCACCTTCGGCTTTAATAACCTTTCGAGACGTGCTTTTGACAAGGTTTTGGAACACAGCAATAAGTATGCGCTTCCATTCAGTATATAATGCTGCCGCTAACTGTTGCTTAGTAGTAGGCCTTGGTTCCAAACTTCTTATGTGGCGCTCTAATTCATTCCATAGGTGCTCTGTGTGATAAAGATCAAGGCTCTGTGCTGGCCAGTCCACACACGATACAGAATTATGGTCAAATCACGCCGTAGGAGTCCTTGCTTTATGGCTCGGTGCATTATCCTGTGGATACCAACAAGGCTCGGTTCCATAGTATTGCCACACAGTTGGCAGGTCACAATTGTCCAGAATATCGAGGTAAACATGCTGGTTAACAGGTTTGTCCATGATAACCAATGGACCGGGACCATACCACAAAAGACACCCCCACACAAGTACACTGCCAGCTCCAAACCTGACCATAGGAACAGTACACTGAGGTTAAATAGTGTTTCCAGGGCTTTGGCAAAAATGTCTGTGTGTATGTGTGCAGATTTATCAGTCCATAGGACCCTTTCCATTGATCTGCGGTCCACGATAAATGTTCTTTACACCATGCTAAACAACGAGTAGCATTCCAAGTGAAGATGAAAGGATTATGAGCAGCTGCACGACCACGATAACCCATGGAATGAAGTTCTCTGTGAATGGTACGTGTACATACCGAGGTTCCAGCATTTTTTCTCACCTGTAGACTGAGGTCTTGTGCATCACTCCATTGATTAGCTGTAACGACTCTCCTGAGGCTTCGACATCCACTATCGCTGATTTTCTTTGGTCTGCCGGTGCGTTTTGTTGCTTCAGTCACACCATGTGTCTTCCACTTATTCAGTACATCGAAAACAGTTGACTTGGGTGTGTTTAAATGCCTCTCGGTTTCTCTTGTGGAGAACCCATTAATATAACACCCAACGATCTTTCCTTTCTCAAAGTCAGTTATCTCCCGCTGCGACATTTTCACTCAACCTCACAGTACCGTATGATCACGGTCAGCTACAGTCTTGTTTTTATACCGTTTGCAGCTGTACGGCACATCTTAACAACACAGCGGATCCATTCATTTGCTTTTGAAGGGGTGTTTGGTGACTTGTCAGTATAGTGCATTTTTAATCCTCACATAATTTCACTGACTGTTTTTAATCCAACTTTGATCATTTCACTCTGAACCTGATGCAGCGCCGTTGGCTATAAATTGCGGGAAGTTAAGCCTCATGGGAATTGTAAATTGTCTCAAAACCTAGCATTCTCACCGTGTGACAGTTTCAGCATACAACCAAATTTCAGCTAGCCACCTGTTTTAATTCGTGCCTCAGTGAATAGTTCACTTGTTACATGTGAAATACCACCTACGAAGACTTCCACATCACATTTGGTTTCAAGTGAGCACTTTTTTAAATCTAGTACTTTCATGATGTGTGTTTTCACTTTGGATGTGACATGGACTGTCTTCAAACTCGTATCGAGTCTTTTTAAGTACTCCTGTCTTTCAACGTGCATAGAGGTTTTTAAGGCATTTCTTTCAGTTGATGCAAACAATACTTACATTTCTGCACATTTTTACTAGTGGTATATCATAAGATATTCCACAACAAGTTTTTTGAGATATGGTTATTGTTCCTTCGGAGGGGATGTCCAAGAAATGGATGCACTGGTTCTCTTCACTGTTCATAGTAAATTTAATGATAGCAAACTTTTCAGTGATTGAGTTGGTTAAATGTAGTAAAAGCTCTTTCCAAATCACAAAAATATCATCAAGATATCAAAGCCAATGAGTTGTTTGGATTTTGGTCTTTTATTACTTTCACTGCCGTGCGACGCTGAACAGCATCATACAATACTTAGCCCAGGTGCTGCCGCCCCCACTGCCGAACAGCGTCGTAATCATGGCTTCATATTTTGCTTCCTAAAACCTTCAGCACTTGAAGAGAGTTGTCTGTTTTGTTACTGGCACTGAAAATGAGTCTCCAACTGTCTAAAAGTTACCGCAGTTTTGGGATAGCAGATGTTTTCCCATGTGGTTTAGGGAAGGGAAAGTAAGTGACTGCCCATAGACTTAACACAGCGTGCGCTTTTCACTGCAATGTTTATTTTCCTTTGAACATCACTGGTTTTGCGGCAAAGGGAATTATCAATAAATAAATACTTGTGGCAATAAACAGCATTTGCTACTTAGAGTTTATACGTCACGGGAGGCTTATTGAGGAGGTTAAAGGGATTTCAAAGAAACCCATATTCACTTCAATACTTAGTTTTGCGGAAACATATGATATATTCGAACGCGCTATCGCAGGTCCCTCTCAACCAAAAGTTTCTCGGCGGACACATTCTTCTATGAAAATAGGAGATGATGCTGATATAATCTGTCATCAAGTACAGAAACTTATTCTTTTACTAGCTGTAGTACAACCGGCAGTGAGAATGAAGAATGCCGCATTCTTTCTCATACTCCGCCTCAACGGATTTTGGCTACACATTGGTGTGATGGTCCCAACTTCACGAGAAGAATTCTGTTCACTGGTGTACCAGGACTGAAAATTAATATGATGGGTACTAAACCAATCGATTTTTTTAATCTTTTTGCAAATGAGGAATTTTACGATCTGTTAGTTAGGGAAAGTAATGCATATGCTGTAGAAGTGTTTTTGTCTCGTGAGTTACTGAAGGTTCACAAATAAATGAATGGAAGGATGTGTCGGTAGATGAGATGAAAGTTTTTCTGGCCTTCTGTTTCATATGGGCATTGTACAAATGCCCCATCTCCAAGATTACTGGAAAACAAATCCATTATTCAAAATGGACTGCTTTTCTTCAAATATGAGCAGGAATCGTTTCCTTCTGAAAGTGCGGTGCCATCATTTTGCAAGAAATCCTCAACCTGGTGAAGCGATTATAACCAACCGCCTTGCAAAAAATAATGCCTTTGCTGGATTTATTTAATGATACCGTAGAGAACATATACTACCCTGGAAAAGAACTTGCAATTGATGAATCAATGGTTTTATGGAGAGGTCGTTTGATTTTCAAACAGTACATGAAAGGAAAACGTCATAAATATGGGGTGAAACTTTATATGCTAACAGAACCACATGGTATGATTCTAAAAGCTTTGGTTTACACAGGGCAACTGGACTCCCGGGGGGGGGATATGCTGCTAATGTAGTTTTAAAATTGATGGAAGGGAAGCTAAATGTTGGTCATGCTATTTATATGGATAATTTTTATAATAGTTACAATCTTGCTGAACAATGACACTTATTGCACTGGAACTCTCCGTGCAGACCGACGAGATCTTCCTAAGGATGCCACGAAAGCTAAACTTTTGAAGGGGAATGGAAATGCAAATATTCTAATGCTGTTGCAGTGTGCAAATGGAAAGATTAAAGGGATGTTCTCTTCATTACCACGGAGTTTGAGGACAATTTAGTTCAAACTGTAAATAAAAGGGGACAGATAAAAGAAAAACCAAAGGCTGTTATCAACTATAATAAATTTGTCAGAGGTAGATCATCAAGATCAAATGCTAGCATACTATCCTTGTGAAAGGAAAACCATAAGATGGTACAAGAAGCTAGGAATACATATATGATGATAATCACTTCCCACAACTTGTATAATAAATTCTTAGGGGAAAAGATAAGCCTCTACGATTTTAGGCTATTCATTGTATGTCAACATTTGAATCCAAAGCGATCAACTTCCCGAGCAAAGATATCTAAATCATTAAACGTATGTGGCCATCTTCCAGTAAAAAAAAAACAACAACAAAAAAAACAAAAAGGGACGTTTTTGAGGATACAACGCAAAATGTGCTCTGCTAAAGGAATTCACAGGGACACTCTTATTACTGCATCCAGTGCCCAGAAAATCCTGCACTGTGCTTTCAGCCATGCCTCAAATTATATGTATAATCGTAGATAAGGGATAAATATTTTGTCTTCCTATTTTGCTAAAGAAAAGTGTTCCAAGTCGAACTGCATGTTTGTGTGTGTGGGATTTTTTACCCTACCCAAATCAAAACGTATGGATTTTGTATTTATCTAGTTATACATCATGGCACTATTTATGGAATTCTTTGGCATTTGTAAGTATTATTTCTCTTGTTTTATATGCAACAATGTTCAAAATATGTATCCAGCAAATGTCTACTTCTGTGTCAGAATAATATTTAATTGCTGGCAGAATTATAATTACGAATATCAATTATGGATAAATTTTCTCGTATTTTAGAATTGCTGAGTCATGCAAAGCTATGAGATGTGAACACACAGCTGGTTGGTCCAAACGCATAAAAGCTCAATCGCAGTGCCGCGTGACGCCTTGTGGCATCGTGGGAGATTTGCACGGGTTTAATACCTGCACTGATATAGTACGGCGGTGATATAGTGTTAAAAGAATGTTTTTTTCGATGCATTGTAAATATATTTCTGCAAAAAGTGGAGATAGGGTGATCCCATTGGAAGACTACTTTTTTTACCTGTAACATGTTTTATTATAAATAAAATATTTTTTCTCTTGAAGTGTATGAAAGCAGTCATACAAGTCTTTGATTAAGTTACCTGGAAGATTTAATTTTTGAATAAGCATTTTCACTAGTAGCATATGAGAATTAAAAAATGGGGCAGATGAAAAAACAGATTCAATGTCTTGAGTAAAAAAATGTTCAGTAGATGTGGTGGTGGTGGATGGCAGTTTGTTGATGCAGGGATCGCATTCCTCCTAAAATTCCTAATATTTTGTGACCCTCCTTAAATTCCTAAAATTATACCTAAAATTTGCTATTCATCCTAAAATTTTCGTAAGCTTATTTATTAAAAACACAACCGTTATTAACGCCAATAAATTTACCATTACGCAGGGTGCGCACGCGTGCTTGAAAACCTGGAAAGTCCTGGAAAATCATGATTACGTTTTCAAGGCCTGGAATATCCTGGAAAAACGGTGTTTTTTTTAATGCCGTCTTGAAAAGCCTTGAAATTTGAAATTAGTGCTTAAAAAATGCCCTTTTAGGAAATCGTGTTACTGTTACCCCTTCATTTTTTAAAGTTCCTTTTCTCTGTTCTCAAAGAAACCACCGGCAGCGGTTTCCGATGTGCACCAAATCCTAATTTGGCTGGGGGAAAAAAGGAAAAAAAAAAGGCACTACTTCCAGTGCAATAAAATTGGATGATTACTAGTAGGTCGAAGGGGAGCTTGATGTCCGTCTGACAATTGAGAACAGAAGGGGAAAGAAGAGGCATTTAGCATTTGCAGGGGGTCGCGTATGTACCAAGTCAGCTGGCATCCCTGAACAACACATTCATCTTCTTCTTGTTTATGTGCATGCCACCCTCCCTCCCCTCAAGAGACTTCCACTACTTATGATTAAAAATAAGAAAACTATCTTTGCGAATTTTTCACGAAAGTGGCTGAAATTTTTACATTCACTGTAATTGGATTACAGAAGCTCACTTCCAAAATTCCAGTTGAATCGGTTTAAAACTTTAAAAGTTAGCATTGGTAATTTTTATTATGGACAAGTATGTGTGCCTCTTTGGACAGAGTGAGCCTCCAGCAGAAAGGGTGTTACCATAGCAACGGTTGATTGACAGCTGGGAGCGCTGATCTGAAGCCCTTGGTTGGGAAGAAAGCAAACACCTGTTTATCACTTCCACAGCACAAAAGGACTAGGATAATATTTTCAGAAATCCATTTTTCTGAATTTTGAAAATAACAGTAAAATTTTTACAGTAGTTAAGAAACATCACAATAAAGTTCTAGTGCAAATTTCGCCAAATTCCGTTAGGAACTTTAGCAGATACAAAAAAAAAAAAAAAAAAAAAAAAAAAAAACGTTGCATAATCGGATTGAAAAAAAAGAAACAGTAATTATAAATTACGGGAAAAGCAAGTGAATTATTTTTTTTAGATGCCATGGTTTATTTAAACAGAGTGATCCTTAAATTTTTTTTCTGTGATGATATGGACTCTATTTGAATTACAAATACGTTTTTATTCAGACGTCTGAGTTACTGTTTTAATAAAAAAATCATCTATAATTAAAAAGTTTTCAATGGATTTAAGCAATATTCAGCAGATAAACAAACGTATTTTAGTAAATTGCAACATCATGACGTAAATTTGGTAATTTAATTTTGTCGAAAATTGGGGAGCATTTTTTTTTTTACAGTTTCTATTATAGTTAAAGTGAAGGAGGAAGGGTGCAACTTGACAGTTCAGTGAGCTGCAGGTGGTGATTTATGGCGATGTGCCAAATGAAAAGAAGCCATTCCATCAGGTAATTCCAAAGGTTGTGTTGTGTGGACGCGTCCTCCTGCTGTTTGATCTTAATTGGAATGTTTTTGTGCAGGGGGGGTTCGAGAGAAATATCCGTTTCAGCTTTACAGCTTTCACGGCTCTTTTTTTTTTTTTTTTCTTGGTAATAAATAAAAATCATAGTTGCTGCATTCACCATTGATCCATGTTTGCATTTCTTGAATATAAACAGCAGACAATCAGAAACATAGTGTTGGGCGGGTCTTGATGATCTTCATTTTGCATATGCTGAATTCAGTTCTGTGGGAATAAGGAATGACTTATACTGTGAATATATACAAAACTACATATTTTTGAGCTGAAAAAATAGGTCTACTTGTACACAGTAGCTAAAGTGTGAACTCAGATGAAGACAATCAGACATACGGACGTCTGATTCCATAAAAAAATCAACATAGTTTTTTTATTTACACTACAGGTAAAAAAGCAAAAACATGTTTTTAAACGTTATAAAGGAAAACGGATTTTTGAAACGCATGACTTGATGATCTTAATTTCTGAAAGTTTCTTTTTTCCACATCCTTTTTTTAAATTACAATACACTGTAACAGGATACTGTGTGTTATATCACTTAGAGATATGGCAGATTTTCGGTTGCTGATATCCGCGATCGTAAGCGGTAGTTGCATTGCGATTGTTGATGATGACAAGATAAATACTGGAGTGATGTAAAATGTTGCATAAACTAAAAAAATAAAAAAAATAAAGCCCTCCCTCCCCCCACCCCGAACTTTTATGCGGTCATCATAGCTGATCAACCATTTCATTCCATGAACATCAGCACATTTCAATCATTTGAACATTGGGGGTATCTGAAGGAATTCAGCCGTGCTTAAGCGCCCTAGCGCAACGAAAACATGCTAATTTTGGACAGTTCTATTCCCTTCCCCTCTACCATCCCTAATAATTGAGAGTGCATACATTGAGAGTGTTTCAAATATTCTATTTATGAGCTAGTTTTCGCGCTGTTTTTCGAAGAAAGAGAGGGAAAATAAGGAAAAGCAGCTAGAGAAAAAAAGAAAAGCTGAGTTTGATGACAAAATAAAAGAAAATGATGCAGAAATAAATAGGCTTAAAAAAGATAAAGAAGCCTCCCTAGCAGTAATTCAAGAGGGAACAGAAAGAATGAGAAAAGCTGTAGAAAAACAAAATACTGTTGAAATAGCAGTTGCCTCTAACTTGATCATACAAGGTTCAGCTGAAATAAAGAAAACTGAAAGTAAATTAGTTGTGGTGGAAGCAGAAAAAGATAGGCTAATCAGGAAAAGGTTAAAACAATAATATGAAAAAAGTAATTCAGTGAACAATTGTACATAGTTCTTGGTTTTCAATTACCTTTTTAGGATATTATAGTTTAATGTGAAACCTGAAAACTTTACTGTGAAAATCGTGAATTGCTTCTGGTTCAACAGCATATTAATGTTCAAAGTGAAACTTGAATGTGGTAAATATACTTGAATATGATAATAACACGTGAAAAGATAAGAACTGAACATTAGAAGTAAATCATACTTAAACTTTAGACATTAGACGTTATGCAAAAAATTTGGGTGTGAACTTCGACCATATATACTAATGGACTGCGCATTGGCAATAGCTGCATCAAAGCCGCCATGGCTCAAACATTGGGTACGTCATCATCAGACTCCAAATTTCGTGTACAAATGCTGTTATGATTACTAATTTACGCTGCAGAACTTCAGTGTTTTCGGTGTATTATGTGAATGCACCTCATATATAATGAAAACTCTTCAGGTAAGTTTACTTATGAGCTATATACATGCATGATCGTGTTGTTTACATTTTGTGATTTATAATGTGATGAACATTTGCGAAGAATTTGGAACATGCATTCCATTTTTTTTTTCTTAAGTTACTATATTTTTATATCAATAGCTGCAAGTTTCTGGTTAAGTAATTGAACTTTATTGACTTAGGTATTTAATTCGTTTCTTACCCATGAAAAATCATAGAACTTTCTTTACTATATCGGTCAGAGCAACCATAAGCACAGCAGGTGTAACCCATCTTTTTGACTGTTGTCATGTGATTTTATGTTGGAGCCAGAAATTTTGATGTCATGCGCAGTCTATCAGTATATATGGTTGAAGGGTGTGAAGCAAACTCTTTACAATGTATACAAAGTTGTTTTACTAGATGTACACAAATATACATCTAGTTTTTATTGAAATACATTCCTAAAATTTTTCTAAAAATTCCTAAAATTCTTACCTAAAATTTTCCAGAAGTATGCTATGATCCCTGTTGATGAAATCCTTGAATTAATTCAAAGTAAATGTAATATTGTAAAGACTAGTGTTGAAGACTGAAGTTATCAGTTGAAAGCTTTTTACATTAAACTTTTTATGTAACTTAAGCTTGTTTTTATACTAATTCAGAGATGCCAAGTACTACGGATCCTCCATAGTTTCTACGGATATCATGTTCAAACTACGGACTTACGGAGAAGGTGTGAAAAACTACGGATTTTTCAAGAAATTTCGGATATTTCCGGAAAACTTATTTTTTTTTTAATTATTTGAAAAAAAAAAAAAAGAAAAGTCAAGCATAGTTAAATGTAGCGATTCTTGCGGTAACGTCACGATGACGTCACACAGCAAGCATGTTTGGCTGGCCAAACAAGCAAGCGGAAATGTTGCAGCGGAGATCGTTCTGTATGATCACGTGACTTTGTACCTGGCTTGCCGTGGGATGACGTTCGTAATGCACGACATCTGTTAACTTCGGGGAAACCTTAACCGCATCCTGAACTAACGTAATTTTTTTTTTTTTTTTTTTTTTTAATGTAGAGGATTTTAGAAAGGAGTGTCTGACCCCAGGTCTTAAACAACTTCATCCTCGTGGCGACCAAAAATGTTTGATTAAATCGCCAATGCTGACGACCTGTACGGGGAAAACATTTATTTTATTTAACTTGTGTATTGTACAGAACTCGCACGTTTTTGAAACATTTTACTCCAAATGTACGGAAATCGCACGAAATGGCACAAAATTTGAGTTGTACGGAATCAGCCATCACCTTTTTCATTCTGCTTGAACAGCAGAAAAGAAAAAAAGTTTATAAAAAAGGTGAGGGTGTCGATTTTTGATCACAAAGAATGCGCCAAGGCTGATTGATGGTTCGTTGTAGGGGAATGAGGTTGCTGTGGGGATGAAAGCCGGTGGGGGACAGCTCAACTGTCTGCGTCGCAAAAGTCCAACTGGAAGAAATTTTTATTTAAAAAAATTTTTCCAATTTTTTAAATAACTGAATGCAAATTTAACAGTAACCAAGACATGCCAAAATAAACTCCCATGTGAAATTTCGTCAAAATCCAATAAAAACTTTAGAAGTTAGGCATTTTCTTTTTATTATTTTTAATGAATGTTCACTGAAAGCCTGCATATTCCATAGGAAAATTCGGAATCGGCATAGTCCGGATATCTGGACGATTCCAGATTTTTGAGGTTGTACTGTAATAATGTTTCCATCCCTGTAAACTACTATGGAATGTCCGTAGTTTCTACGAATTTAGTTGGCTGATTACAGACCTCGCTGTCGAAACTACGGATTCTACAATTTTTTTTATGTATTTTATTGTTTTATGATATGCACGAGATTCTTAAGCGGACTCGCAGAACTCCAGGTTTTTTTTTTGTTTTTTTGTTTTTTTTTGTCATCATTTAGATCATTCTCAGGATCAGCATAAAACTGAAGATAATTTGCGGGTGGGTGGGGGGAGTTCCGTCTGGAGACGGTATTTCGTGTCTTAAAACTTTCGAAAATGGTAGTTGAATGGAGTTACAGTAATCGTAATTTTTTTTCCTCCCAATGTTGCCTTAGTGTAAAGTTTTATTGTTAAATATGATTTTATTGCATAAAAGTATTTCAGCTTGAAACTGTATGCAACAATGTGCGAAACGGAGGTTCCCCGGATTCTCAGACATCAGATTTTTCCGCTAAATCAAGGAACTCCACCTTTTTCGTTATTATTTTGGTCATTCGCGAGATCAATGAACCAGTGAACACAATGGGGGGGGGGGGTTCTTCGGAGGACGGAATTCCACCTTTACGAAAATTTAGAAAACGGAAGATCGACGGAGTTCTGAATTTTTCCGCAATCGTAATTCCTTTTTTCTCACGATGTTGCCTCTGCCCAGTATTATTGTTAAGTAATATTTAACTGTATAAATATTTGTATTTCAGCTTGAAAATAGCGGGAAAATTTCCAAAACCGGAAGTCGGACGGTGCAAAGATTTCTCCCGTAAGCACACTCCCCTCCCTGCACGATGTTCCCACTCTCCTGCATTGTTTTATTACTTCAGTTTCAACTTTTCTGAAATATGCAAAATAAAACATACTGATAATATACTAAGCAATTTTATAAAACTAATTTAGTATGAAATATACAATTTGATTTTTTTTTTCAAAGTTTGGCCACTGAGTTTTTTTTTTCTGGCCACTAACAACTTTGGTCTTGGTGGCTAATGTCTACTAGCAAAATTTGTAAGTCTGGTTCTTTAGCAATTGCCAAAGGCAGACTTTATGGGCTTAATTTTTCTTAAAATACTTGTAATTTTAGCCTTTTCCCTTTCACTGATGAATCTGGAATTATGATGATAACAGAGTAGTTCCAAATTAGTGTGTGTCAAGGGCATATGCTAATTCATCTAACCTGGAGTCTCAAGGCTGGTGTTTCAGGAACATCTTCATCAAGTATTCCAGAAAGCTTATGAAAATCTTGAGCCTCTAGCATCGTAGCACTCTTTTCTTAGTTATTGTGTTTTGCACTCTTTTCTAGGTTATTGTTAATATCTTCCATTAATTTCAGTATTACATGGAAATTCGTGGATAGCAAAAAATCTTTTAAAGCCAACTGAAACGGTGGCTTAAACAATGTACAGCAACCAACTAGTGGCACCTTTTTCTTAAGTAAAAAAAAAAAAAAAGAAAGAAAAAAAGAAACTGTCGCCTCCTTTTTTTGGCCCTGTATTTACATTAGCACCATCAGCTAAAAAATCTACAATCTTGAGAAACTTGCAGTTAAGTGTTTATGCATTATTTATCTAAAGTTGATTAAAAAACTTGGACACTGTTTTCACTTCCCTCTTCCTCTTTTACAGACTTTGGTCTTTGCACAGACCAAGAGAACCGTAGACCGTCTAGCATGGCAGTTAAACCAAAAAGGGTATGTACTTTTCATTTTTAATGTATTCAACTTTTTCTCCTGATTTCTGTGCTTTGTTTTTAAACCCAGTGTTGTTGAAAAAGAAAAAAAAAGAAAAAGTAGAAACTGTCATTCATTCAGTTGCAACACTAATGTTTGTGCCTAAGATAAAAATATAATTAGTGCTACTTTGACATATCAGTTCTCTGTTTCATATCTTCAGACATGCTGATATCAAGTAGTTTATAAGTAGCTGTTACTAACAACAGTATGTGTAACTTAAAGGGTTGCTTTATAACCCCCACAAGAGAGAATTTTAACTGTAATGTGAATACTTTGGCTAGTGCTAATGTGATTTGGGCTGAGCAGATATTTTTTCCAAGTCCATTTGCAGTAACACTACATATGTATCCTGGTCATAGTATCACATGATCAACTTTAGGCATTGATCAGCCAAAACATAAAAACCACTTCTGCGTTATGCAAATCATCACACATGCATCCAATCAGCATCATGCCAAGGTCGTGAATGATATACAGTACAATTCCGAAAGTCAGCACAACTTGGTTCCAGAGGTTGTGCAGATTTTAGAATTCTGTGGATTTTAGAGAACCTGTGTGTGTTTACTAGTACATATGTACTGTAAACACACACAGGTTCTCTAAACTATTAATACTAATTCAAATAGGATGGTATGTATGTATGTATGTATGTATGTATGTATGTATGTATGTATGTATGTATGTATGTATGTATGTATGTATGTATGTATGTATGTATGTATGTATGTATGTATGTATGTATGTATGTATGTATGTATGTATGTATGTATGTATGTATGTATGTATGTATGTATGTATGTATGTATGTATGTATGTATGTATGTATGTATGTATGTATGTATGTATGTATGTATGTATGTATGTATGTATGTATGTATGTATGTATGTATGTATGTATGTATGTATGTATGTATGTATGTATGTATGTATGTATGTATGTATGTATGTATGTATGTATGTATGTATGTATGTATGTATGTATGTATGTATGTATGTATGTATGTATGTATGTATGTATGTATGTATGTATGTATGTATGTATGTATGTATGTATGTATGTATGTATGTATGTATGTATGTATGTATGTATGTATGTATGTATGTATGTATGTATGTATGTATGTATGTATGTATGTATAATAGGCTTTCATTTGTTTAATAAAAATAATTAGTAAAATTAATTAGTAATATGTATTTAATACTGTAATTAGTAGTAATTGGAATTTATGTAGATATATGTACAGTATTTAATAAGTAAGTAAAATATAGGGAACAAATTCATAAAACAGTACTATATTAATTAATTTAATTTTTATTTACGAAATACTGTATATGCTAATCAAACATTCTGGCTGGCAAACATTCCATCAAAAAAAAAAAAAAACTAATGCTAAGTAAGCTTGAAGTGATGAACACAATTGCACAATGAAAGTGCTGATCGCTTGTTAAAATCTAGCAGACAGCACTTTTCTCTGTAGTCGAATTAATTTTATCATTGTTTTGACATTACAGTAAAGTAATTGCATCGCGGTAAACATCATACGTAGGTATATAAACTCTCCCCCCCCCTTTAATTTCACTAGCGTGCGACACTGGGGTTTGAAGGGAGGGAATTGTTTAAAAAAGCATATTTTTATTTATACAGTATTCAACAAATATCCATAGTGTAGCATACAAAGAAAAGAGCAGCTTATCAACTTTGAAACAAAACTTGTTGTCCCCTAGATTCAACAAGTGAGATGGTGGGGAAAGCAGGATGGTTCCCCATCTCCCACAACTGCATTACGCAACAGCAGGGTTTCCTGTTTGCTACAAAGGGTTTGCCAGTAGACTGGATAAAAAAAATAAGAAAACTCATCATTGTCAATTCTTTATGAAACTGGCTGAAATTTTTACACACTCCATAATCAGCTAAGAGTAGTCAACTCTCAAAATTTTGCTTTAATTGGTTAAAAACTTTTTTAATTAGCCATGAACATTTTTATTAAGAGATTTACGAGGGACAGACACACAGGAATGTTTAATTAAAATTTTCATGGCTAGTTTAAAAAGTTATTAAACAATTCAGGCCAAATTTTGCAGATCCATTCGTAACAAGGATTTATGGTGCTTATAGAAATTTAAGACAGCTGTCTGAAATATTCGCGAAAATGCATTTTTGCGTTTTTCATTTAAGGTCAGCAATCATGTGAGCTGAAGAGGAAGTTTTTCCCTCTTGCTTTTGTCGCATTCTGCTGGCCCCACCTAATATCACCCTCCCCTTTTCTGCCATCTATCTCCCCCAGTTCACTAAAACACTTAAAAGCCGCCAACACACACACACACACACACACACACACACACACACACCCCCTCTCCCCATATGTCGAACTCCTAGCAGTTAACAGAACTAAGTCATGGATTCTCAGTACAAAGACTGCGCGTGCGGGAGATGTAAGATTAAACGTTTGATTTTTATCCACATAAAAATAAAAATGAGCAAATTTCTTAATGGTAACAAGGATTAAAAAACAAAAAAAAAAAACACAATTTTTAGCATTTGTTTTTTTGACGATTCAGGTGAACTTTTTTTTGGCGTATTGTGCTTGTCGCGATTTGGTGAAAAAGTGATAGGCAGCTTAAACACTGTCAGCTGGGCAGGTGCCCACCAAACAGTTTCAAGGGAGAACACTATTACATATATCATTAGTAATATTTTTCAAATAGAGAAAACACATAAAATATTTTAAAAAGCTTTAAAAATATCATAAACATTTTTTTTGTCAGCTGGAAAATAAAAAATTTCCATTTCTGAAACCTTTTTTTTTTTTTTTTTTTTTTTTATATACCCGTCTGTTAACTGTAACTGTGACCGATGTTCGAATCCACCGGATTTTTGAGAATTGCGGATTTTCGGAATTGTACTGTACAATGAAACCTCTCTAAGGCGACCACTGCTGGTTCGTCTAAAAACGGTCATGCAGAGGGCTGGTCGCTAAATAGGGAAATGTTTTTAATGGCATATCTAACAAACAGTTTTGAGATTAAACCTTTGTAAACTACTACTGCATGACTTTTATAAATTACATACTCTGAATTGCTACATTCTAAAAATGATGCATTCCAGTTTATTTACAGTACATTGTGTGTGTGTGTGTGTGTGTGCAGACGGAAATAAATAAAAAAATGCTACAGCAGTATATGTAGTACAGTTACACATGTGGAAGGTACCTATAGTGTTAATCTAAAAAATCATTTGAGAAACGAATGTAACGTTGTTTGCTCTTAAGTTTATTAGACTTTTCTTTCAGCTCAAAGAATAGTTTAATTTTTCCCTCTTCAGGACAGTCATCCCTCTTAAGTGTCCTCTGTCCAGCCAAAAGGGGAGTGAAGTAAAGATGAGTTTTAACTGTCACTCCCTTTTTCAGCCTTTGTAGGAAGTGTGAGGATGGGGTCTCTGTCTTTCTGTATGTTGCTATGAAAGCTATTAGAATTGCATGTCATTGCCGAGAACTCCCCACCCGCCCCCACTCACTTCCGTGCAAGAGGAAACTTCCCAGCCATTTAAAGTGACCCCTTCATACTAATGTAATGCACATTTGTTTAATTTATTGTTTCATGGTTCCAGGGTATAGAATTTTTTTTCAGTGGGAATGGTTATCTGGATAATGCAGTTTTTGTGCAGTGGTTCTTCAAATCTGGTCGTTAAGAAAGGAGTGAGCATTCTTTTAATAGGGGAAGGCCTAGTGGTTAACGTTCATGACTCATGGAGAAACCTCAGGTTTGATCCCAAGCAGGTACGAACTCTCAAAGCACTAAATATCCGCCATGCATCAGATGGGTACGTTAAGCCATCGGACCCTGGGTACTGGCCCCCAGTAATAAATAAGGGCGTCCTCCTCCCCCTTTCTACCTCACTTCGGTGTTACTTTCCTGTCGGACACTAGCCCAAATCTCCTAGCTTCTTATTTCTAAGGGTTGTTTAAGACCTGGGCTTAGACACTCTCTTACTAAAATCCTCAACATATGATCTGATCTATCAGTCAGTATTTCATTTCATCTCAACATGAGAAAAGCAAAGGACTTATCTGATTTCGACAAAGGCCAGATCATTATCGTAAGAAACCTTAGTAAGAGCATCTTCAAAACAGTGACGCTGGTAGGTTGCTCATGCTATGCAGTAGTTAGTACCTATCTAAGATGGTCCGAAACAGGTGACACTTTGAGCCATTGACAAGGTGCAGGCAGGCCATGCCTCGTTGATGCTAGAGGTCGGCACAGGCTGTCTCGTCTTGTCCACAGCAACAAGAAGGCTACTGTGTCTGACATTACCTATAATTTCAATTGTGGTGAAGGGCCCGATGATTCTGAACATACAGTTCGTCGTAGGCTCTTGGATATGGGTCTCTGCAGCTGCAGACCCATTTGTGCGCCTGTGCTCACAGCAGTTCACTGTCATCAACGCTTGCAGTGGGCATGTGATAATTGACATTGGACCATAGAAGACTGGAAGGGGGTCTCATGGCCAGACGAATCCCGTTTTTTGTTACACCATGTCCACAGACGACGTTTACCCGAGGAAGCCTCACCTGGATGCACTATGGGACTGGTCCAGGTGGGTGGAGGGAGTGTTATGGTCTGGGCAATATTTTCTTGGAGAACACTTGGCCCCATTATCCCTGTCACTTACTTGAACATGGTGGCTGACCAAGTACAACCCTTTATGGCAACTGCATTCCCTGGCAAAGATGGCATCTTTCAACAAGACAATGTTCCATGCCACACTGCGAAGAAGGTTCAGGAATGGTTCCAAGAACATGAAGAAGAATTCCATTTATTGTCATTGCCCCTGAATTTGATAGACATGAATCCTATCAAGCATTTGTGGTTTGAGTCGAAGAAATGAGTACAAGCAGTATCACCCCAACCACGTAAATTACGGAAACTGTGGGATCTTCTGTTGCAGTCATGGTACCAAATATCAAGAGATACCTACCAACATCTCATTGAGTCTATGCCTTATTGGGTGAGAGCTCTTTTGGTGGCAAGAGGAGGTCCTATATTGTTATTAGGTAGGTGGTTTTATTGTTTTGGCTGATCGGTGTATGACTAATTCAGTTTGGAAACAGCTATAGTAAATGTATATTGCTGACATCTATCTGATTGCAATATGATAATTCTCTGCACAAATGTGCCATTGTTTCACTGTTTTCACCTCTTCAGAAAACTTGAAAATTACATCACTGTGGAGCGGACCTATGGGATCACCATTGTCAACCTTATTTGCTGAAGTGATAATGAGTGACATAGAAACAAAAATAATAAGTAAACTAGAAGATCCAGTCATCACACCCATTAACACATAAAAAATAGTGTTAAAACACTAATTAAAAGAAGTTTAACACACTCATCAGAAGAACAATATGAAAAAGAAGAAATTGAATATATTGAAAAAATTGCACATGATTTTAGTTAGCCTAAACAGGTATTAAAGAAAAAAAATGGATTATGAAGTAACTCAAGCAAATATTAAGGGCAATAATGGTAAAAAACTTAAAATATGTAGGAGCAATTCCATATGTTGAAGGTATTTCTGCTGAAATTAATAAGGTTTGTGGCAAATATGACATACAAGTAGGAAATCAGGTACATACTATAAAAAATATAGTAATAAAAAACGAAATAATCAGCCAACTAGATAGAGCAGGTGTATATGAGATTCCTATAAATCAGAAACCACCTTTGTCATATATAGGCAGCACTAAGAACAAGTTAAAGTATAGATTGTACCAGCATATGAGTAATTGGAATAAAAAAGAAGCTAAGACTGCATTAACCTAATTTTGTATAAGAAATCGCCAATGTCCGAAGTTCGAAGATATTAAAATTATTAAGAACTGTAAAAATGAAAGGCAGTTGAGAATTGCGGAATCAGTGTTAATTGAAAAAAATAGATCAAGAGTGTGTAACATTAATGAACCAAACAGCTTAAACGAACAATGGAAGGCCTTAATAAAATAAAAATTGAACAACAATTAAGAGAGAAAAAAAGAAAAGAGAGCAGCACTGACAATAGATGGCGCCAGAGACACAAATATGCAGAGATTACGACTGAGGCCGGAACCTCAATGACTTTGCTCACTTGAGCTGTGGTTGGCAGAGAGACACATCGGCCTCCCGAAGAGGACAGTTGTTCTGTTGAAAGCGCTAGAGGATTGTGTATGACGGGCTGAATGAGGTTGGCTGTTGTTGTAGGGTTTATGCGGTGTATGAGGCAGATGAAGTACTACATTATTCACAGTTGAGAAAGGTGTTTGACTACCAGGGAATGTAAATAGTGCAATTATGTACATAGTGGTTTTAATTGAGTGTATGAATACGTTGTATGCTGTGTAATTCAGATTGTTTTTATCGAGATGACGAACTATGTTACATCTCAAACGGCAGACTGAAGTCAGCGTTTTTGTCCTGTGGGGAGAAAAAAAAAAAAAAAAACGATGTTTCATGACCGGAAGAACGAAGATTAAACAGCGCCCTGTAAGCTATAAGCAAGGTGTTTTTCAATCTTAGAAGGCCAACTACATTACATGATGTTATAATCGACGTGCATGAAGTTTTTTTTTTTTTTTGCAAAGAAATGGCCAGGGACTTTCAGGTAAGTGGTTGATTTCTTTGATTGATATGTCATTAATGACTTGCACATAAATATGTGCACTTTGCTGGTATTTAATACCTTTAAAGATGCAAATAATAGGATATAATCTTATTTTTTGACGGCGATGACTCCTCCGTCCGATATTATCAAATACAATTTTATTCCATGAATATTTGTATTTCAGCTTGAAAATGAGGCAAAAACATTCTGACAATGGGAGCTGACAGAAGCAAGGATTTTCCCATGTGATTATTTTTTTTAAATGTGTGTACCCTTTATTTTATATTGTTTTTTAATACAATTTAATTACACAGGTGCTTGTATTTAGGATTGAAAATGGAGATTTTTTTTTTTTTTTTTTTGAAAACAAATTGGATGGAAGATTTTCCCCATAATTGAAGCAAAGATAATCGTAATCACAATTTGTTTTCTTGTGATGACCCCTCTGTCGAGTGTTAAATATATTTCATTTCATAAATTTTTATAAGATAGTACAACTGTACTAGTTATCCGAATTTATTGGCGTATATAAAATCAAGGTTTCCAAGCTTTCGCACATCAACCAGATGGCTTTCTCAAGGAAGGTAGACAGCAAACTGCATAATAGAACGTTTCAAGAATTTGAACGCGGTGAGTTGACTTGACAATAAACGAAGAGATGCGAACGTAATTATTCAATAAAACACGAGACATCATGTTCGTATTGCATGCGGAATCCTTGGAGGAAAACAAAAGGCATTCATTATTTGAAGAATTGGTTCCAAATTTGTGGTAATTCTAGCGAGACGCTATCATTGCAGGCCTCATCGTTTGTAATGATCTCCAATGTTTCCCGAATGGCAGTGGATTTTGGAGTAGAGTAGGGAGCTAATTTCTTTATGTTATCCCACATAGGATCGGCGGACTTGAACTGGACTTCTCTGGACAGGGCTGTGGTTAATTTTCCGTTCTTTATGTCCCTCTTATGCTCGTTGACTCTAATACTAAATGAACGTTTAGTCATCCCAATGTAGTATCGCTTGGAGCCATCCGGATATTGTAGAGGGACGGCATAAACACCTGCTTCGTTGGAAAATGAGAGCTCGTCAGTATTACGCTTAAGCATAGCATATAAAGGTGTCGGAGATCTTATGCCGACACCGAGGTTCATCTTTCTGAGCGCGTTCTTGAGCTTATAGGAAAGATTTAAATTTTTGTTTTTGTTTCAGCATGGCAGTGGGAGACAAATTTCCAACAACAGCAGTTGGATGAAGTGATAATTTCTCCCAAAATTTTCATTATTTTTCTTGCAATGTTTCCTCTGTCATGTATATTGTTGCTAAATATTATTTTATTCCATAAATGTTAGTATTTCAGTATGACAATATGTCGAACGACCTTCAGTAAACGTACAACAGAGTATAAACCCCTTCCTATATCCAACAAAGAAATTCTAGGTTTAGAGGGCAAAGTGTTCTCGATCCTAGTTATCATTGTAATTGCTGTTGTATACAGGCTAGCTTTTCGTTTTAGGAAGAAGAAATATAAGGTGGCGTTTCATTTCCCCCTCCTTATTTCTACATGTGCAATTTTTTACTGTGTTTTTGCATCTATTAGTTATCGCGCCCACTGAACATCCCACAGACTATTTATTTGGGGGGCACCACAATATCTGTTGTAAACTGATCAGGAACTTTCTGCTGTGGGGCATGGGGACTAGAACTGCTGCTATGAAAATCACGATTCTCATTGAATAGGTGAAAAAAAATGTATTTGTTTATGTAAAGTAAGTATCATTGACTTTGGTGTTATTATTAAAAAAGTTTTATTGTTTTTGAATTATACTTCCTGAAATCAAGAATTTTTCAGTGATATAAATCAAGAATTTTTCAGTGATGAAATCAAGGTGTTTTCAGTGATACACACACACACACACACACACACACACACACACACACACACACACACACACACACATATATATATATATATATATTTGTACATTAAATCTCCATCTCACTTGCACACATTTTTTTTTAATTTTTTGGGTGCACCCTCTTGCTTTGTTATTCATTTAATGAATCAGTGTGATTTCTGTTGCTTTAAGCAGCTTTTTTCTTGTTTCAGAATAAATGCTCATTTTATCCATGGAGATATTTCACAAACTGGGAGAGACAAAGTCCTAGGAAGTAAGTTAGAATCTGTTTTGGATTAATTCAAATAAATAGACATTGTATTTTTTTTTTTTTTTTTTTTTTTTGGATAAAGTAAGTAAGAATATCTTGTGATAATTTTGAGCAGTTATTTTTTCTTTCAGTCCATTTGCTTGCACATATTTGGTAATTATTTGTTGAATATTGTTTCAGAAATGCATACATATCACTAAGCTGTTCTCTGAGATTCAGAGTTGAGCTCCTCATAGTAAGATCATGTTTTAAACGTAGTTACTGATGGCATTAAATTTTGCTTACTGTTGATGTATATTATTGTTGCCATTTACAACAATTTTGGCATACAACTCAGTTGTCACTGACATCCATTGCATGTCTCTCACAAGACTTTTTGTACTTCATACTCATTATCGGTTTCTCTTGTAGGCATTCATGAATGTCTTCCATAACTTTTTTTATCTATCACCTTTCTTTCCTGCCACTTGGGCCGAATAAGTTCTATTAATTAGCAGCTCATCACTCATTCTTTCAACATGGTCAAACAGAGTCAAAATATCTGTCTCCCACAGATGATGTTACAGTGAGGGATGGAAGCACAGGAGGGATCTCGAGCGATAGAAGAAGTGTTTAAAGCTCTAAAATCACTTCAGAATGGTAAGGCTCCGGGAGTTGATGGCATAACTGCCGAGATGTTGAAATATGGTGGTGACTCTGTAATTGACTGGTTAACTGAAATTTGCCAGTTGTGCTGGGAGTTAGGAATGGTTCCTCAGGATTGGAAGGATGCTATTATTGTTTCCTTGTATAAGGGAAAAGGTGATCAGACTGAATGCAAGAACTATCGTGGTATTAGCCTAACTAAGTGTGCCAGGGAAAGTGTTTGGTAAGGTTGTTATTGAAAAAGTATGGGGTCTTACATCAGAGAAAGTGTGGGATGTTCAGAGTGGTTTTATGCCTGGTAAAGGCTGCACTAACCAGATTTTTGCATTACGCACAATGATTGAAAAGTATCTGGCTGTTGGTAAGAAAGTTTTTGCTGCGTTCATAGATTTAGAGATAGCTTGGACTTCCATATAATTTCCTCGATCCTATTCTTCACACAAATTACAACTTTGTTTCCCCTATTTTTCCTGAATCTCATGTACTTCCAGAAAGCTTTTCTATCTTTCCAAAAGCCAATTCATGCCTTTCCACCTCCTTCCTATCTTTTGCCTTACTCTGGCGAACCAGCTTAGCTGCTTCACGCTTCTTACAGCGGTATTCATCCACAGAAACTCTACCTTTCAACATCCCCAAATAGGCATCCTTCTTTCTCTTTACTGCCTCTTTAATCTCATTATTCCACCAACCATCACCTCTATTGTTACCCACTACTGTGGTACCACAGACCTCCTCAGCAGCAGTGACAACACAGTTCTTAAAACATTCCCACTTCTTTTCAACATCCCTCTCACATGACTTCAGTTCCTTCAGTTGTTTTCTGAGTAAGTCAGAATAACACTGATGATCTTCAAGGAGCCTATCAACCTTTATTCTTTCTATCCTGGGTCTCTTCCTATTCCTTTTCCTCCAACCAACATTAAGTTTCACTCGTGACACTACCAAGTAATGATCAGAACCAACATCCGCACCTCTCATCACACGGGTGTCAACAACTAAGTGTTTCAAACGCTGATCGTAGACAACAAAATCTATCACACTCTTTTGACCAAGAGTACGATTTTCCCAAGTATATGTGTGTATATACTTGTGGTTGAAAAATGTATTAGATACACACAAACCATTCTCAATGCAGAGTTCAATTAACCTTTCACCATTATCATCATTCACACAAGAATCATTAAACTTACCCAGAGCATTGTCAGAAATTGCATTCTGCTATTACCGTATTTTCGAGTGTATAGTCCCGCGGACTAACTGTGAATTTTCCCAACATAAGAGGCAGGTGAGGACTATACGAGACTGCAGACTTTTTTGTTTTAAATAACGTATCATTAAGAAAAAAAAGTGCCCTGAGCTGTCTGTTCTCCTCAAAGGACCGCCATTTGTAATGTAACAGCTTGGTATGCCCCACCCTACTAACCTTCCCCTCCTCAGGGAATTAAGATTAGGAGTTTTACCCCCATGTCCCTGACAGTCATGTTGAGTGTGATCTTCTAAGTCTTTGTTGAAATGCAAGATTTCCAGCTAATTTGTCACAAAACTTTACAGTCATTAGACATCAGTGCAAACCGTAGTTTTAAGGCGGCCATTAGAAAAAAATGGGAAGAATGGATACGTGATAGACATAATTCCTACACACCCAGGTGAAGGGCGGCATATTCCGATGCACGTACTTACCTGATTAAAATGACAAAAAGAAATATTAAGAATGACTCAGGTGTGGGATATGGTGGACCTACCATACTTGTGAAGGACGGTCCACCACAGAATCGACCTGGACTTTCTAAACAGCGTATGAGAAAGAGATCTCGGCTGAGTGAATGTAAGATTGGTGTATGGAATACTAGAGGTATAAATGGCAAGAGGAGTGAGGTGATTGAGGAGATGAATAAGTATAGACTGGATGTGCTGTGTGTAAGTGAAACCAAAAAGAAGGAAATTGGGGTAGAAGAAGTGAATGGCACGGTGAGTGTGTGGATCTGGAGTATTTGCTAATATGAGAGAACAGGCTGGTGTAGGCATGATTTTAAGTGAAAAGATGAACAACTTGATTCACTATAGTTGCGTAAATGAGAGAATTCTCTGAATTCGTTTGAAAGTGAAACTTCAGAGAATTGTAATTCTTGTGACTCGGAACCTTCTGGTAAGAAAGAAGATTTCTGGAATGAGCTTAAAAGCTGTTTTGAGCCAGTTTGGTGCTAAAGAAAAAGTTATAATAGCAGGGGATTATTTCAATGCTAGAGTAGGTGTGCAGAATGCAATTTCTGACAATGTTCTGGGTAAGTTTAATGATCCTTGTGTGAATGATAATGGTTAAAGATTAATTGAACTCTGCATTAAGAATGGTTTGTGTGTATAGAATACATTCTTCAACCGCAAGTATATCCACACATATATTTGGGAAAATTGTACTCTTGGTCAAAAGAGTGCGATAGATTTTGTTGTCTACGATCAGTGTTTGAAACACTTAGTTGTTGACACCTGTGTGATGAGAGGTGCGGATGTTGGTTCTGATCATTACTTGGTAGTGTCACGAGTGAAACTTAATGTTGGTTGGAGGAAAAGGAATAGGAAGAGACCCAGGATAGAAAGAATAAAGGTTGATAGGCTCCTTGAAGATCATCGGCGGCATTCTGACTTACTCAGAAAACGATTGAAGGATCTGAAGTCTGGTGAGAGGGATGTAGAAAAGAAGTGGGAATGTTTTAAGAACTGTGTTGTCACTGCTGCTAAGGAGGTCTGTGGCACCACAATAGGGGGTAACAATAGAGGTGATGCTTGGTGGAATAGTGAGATTAAAGAGGCAGTAAAGAGAAAGAAGGAAGCCTATTTGGGGATGTTGCAAGGTAGTCTCTGTGGATGAATATCGCTGTAAGAAGTGTGAAGCTGCTAAGCTGGTTCGCCACAGTAAGGCAAAAGATAGGAAGGAGAAAGTGGAAAGGCATGAACTGGCTTTTTGGAAAGATAGGAAGTTCTTCTGGAAGTGCATGAAACTCAGGAAAAATAGGGGAAAGAAAGTTGTAAGTTGTGTGAAGAATGAGATTGGGGAAATGATATGGGGTGAATACTTCTGTGCGTTATTAGATCAGGAAAGTAAAGATGATTCTGAGACAGACGCAGATGATGTCACAATGAGAGATGGAAGCACAGGAGTGATCTCGAGAGAAGAAGTGTGTAAAGCTCTAAAATCTCTTCAGAATGGTTAGGCTGCGGGAGTTGATGGCATAACTGCGGAGATGTTGAAATATGGTGGTGACTCTATAATTGACTGGTTAACTGAAATTTGCCAGTTGTGCTGGGAGGTTAGGAATGGTCCCTCGGGATTGGAGGGATGCTATCATTGTTCCCTTGTATAAGGGAAAAGGTGATCAGACTGAATGCAAGAACTATCATGGTTTAGCCTACTGAGTGTGCCAGGGAAAGTGTTTGGTAAGGTTGTTATTGAAAAAGTACGGGGTCTTACATCAGAGAAAGTGTGGGATATTCAGAGTGGTTTTATGCCTGGTAAAGGCTGCACTAACCAGATTTTTGCATTACGCACGATGATTGAAAAGTATCTGGCTGTTGGGAAGAAAGTTTTTACTGCCATCATAGATTTAGAGAAAGCTTACGACCGAGTGAATAGGACACTTTTGTGGAAGGTATTGAATGAATATGGTGTTACTGGGAATTTACTTAATAGTGTAAAAGCCATGTATGCGGGTAGTAGAGCTTGTGTACGAGTGAATGGTGTTTTATCAAAATGATTTTCTTTTGGTGCAGGAGTTCAACAAGGTTGTGTAATGTCACCATGGCTGTTTAATATATTTATGGATGCATGATGCCAAAATAGATAATAGTGGTTTATGTCTTGGTGATATCCGTGTGTGCAGATTGCTGTATGCTGATGACACTGTCCTGTTGGCAGAGAGCAAAAGTGAGTTGCAGAGTATGTTGACTCGGATGCACGAAGTTTGCATGAAATTCAAAAATGAGTATAAATAAGGGAAAACCCAAAGTTATGGTGTTTGAGAGAGGAATGGGTAGCACTGAATGTAATGAAAGTCTAAATGGCACTGTGATTGACCAGGTGTGTGAGTTTGTGTATTTAGGAAGTATGTTTGACAGAGAGAACAAATTGGATGGTGAAATCAGTAGGCGAGTGAATTCTTCTTTGAAAGTCATAGCTGCTCTGGGAGGTTTTCACAGGAATGATGGGTTCTCTAGAGAGTCCCGCATGGCTGTGTATGAAACTGTAATTGTTCCTACTCTGATGTATGGCAGTGAAACCTGGGTACTGCAAAAGAAACATAGGAGTCGTTTGTGTGCTGGAGAAATGCGTTACTTACGTGGGGTTTGTGGCAAGGCACGGTCTGATTGTGTGAGGAATGAAGATGTATTGCAGTTGTGTGATGTGAAGCAAAATGTTGTTAGCAAGGTGGAGACCAATATGCTTCGGTGGTTTGGCAATGTTGAAAGAATGAGTGATGAAATGCTTACTAAGAAAATCTTTTTAGCCCAAGTTGCAGGAAGGATAGGCAGAGGAAGGCCAAGGAAGGCCAAGAAAGACCTGGGTAGATCAGATTCAGGAGTGTCTGCATGAGAAAAAGATTGAGTATGAAGTATAAAGATCTTGTGTATGTCCATAAATGTATGGCGTGTAATGGATATCAGTGAAGCACAAGTTGTATGTCAAGATCGCTGTAAATGGAGAAGTTTGATACGACAACAATAAGTAAAAATATCTGGTAGTTTGTATTTCTTTTTGGAGCTAACCTCTGAATCTCAGAGAACAGCTTAGTGATTATATATGTAGGTATGTAGGTAGGTAATCAGTGTAAACCATAGTTTTAAGGCGGCCATTAGAAAAGAATGGGTATGTGATAGACATAATTTCTACACACCAAGTGGTCCCAGGCGAAGGGCGGCATATTCCGATGTGTGTAACTGGGTTGTGGATACCTGGAATTCTGTCCCTACATCTGTCATCCAGAATGGATTCCCAGGGGCCTTTGAAAGCTCCATTCAAAGCGATAATCAAAATTCATCCCAAGCCGAAGAGTAGTCTGATGATGAAATTGATGGCGGGGAACCCTTGGCTGAGTATTCCAATATATTTCACTGACAGCGACTCGAAAATCTACGATTAAGAATCTCTCTTTTTTCTTTTTCTTTTTCACTGTCAGACAATTCATTAATTGAAAAAATATCTATCCATCGTTTTGTACATGTATTGTACATATTAAATTTGTGATTTGGAACTGTATGCAGTTGTTATTGGCTAAATTCTAAAGACAGATGCAGTACTGTATGTCTTGCCAAATTCTTTGCCAGTACGCAGCATTTTTACCAGCATTTATGGATTAAAGGTTGGTGAAACGTACTTTTCCTTGCGGATTATCTGCGGGGCGGACTATGCGCACGAAAATATGGTATAACTTTCTGAGCATTGTCAGAAATCGCATTTTGCTATTATAACTTCAAAATCGCCCCTGCTATTATAACTTTGTCTTTAGCACCAAACTGGCTCAAAACAGCTTTTAGCTCATCCCAGAAATCCTCCTTCCTATCAACAGGTTCCGAGTCACAAGGAGCATACACTACAACAATTACTATTCTCTGAAATTTCATTTTCAGACGTATCCAAAAGAACTCTCTCATAAATGCGGCTGTAATGGATCAAGTTGTTCTTCATCTTTTCACTTAAAATCACACCTACACCTGCTTGTCCTCTAACATTATCCAATACTCCAGACCACACATTTACGTGCCACTCACTTCTTCTATCCCAATTTCCTTTTTTTTTCGTTTCACTTACACACAGCACATCCAATTTATACTTATTCATTTTATCAATCGCCTCATTCATTTTGCCATTTATACCTCTAGTATTCCATACACCAATCTTACACTCACTCAGCCGTGATCTCTTTCTCATGCACCTTTCAGAAATTCCAGGAAGAGGGGGCAATTCAAAGTTAATAAATAATTAAACCTACAGTGGGGGGGGGGGGGTATTGAAGGTTCACCTGTTCCAGCTAAATTTAATGGTTTGAACTTGCTGAAATACTTACCGACTGACTGACAACACACACATAATTTGGTTTTGAAAAGTGCTTGAAATTATTTTGCTTAGAAGAGTTGTAAAGAAAATATAGCCTCAAGTCAACAGGAAAACAGTAAGTACTGGATGGATTCCATTGAGATGTATGATCCAATCAAGCCCTCTCCAGGGTCTGATAAAATTTTATACACTGCCGGACAATTGCTAAGGACGGATGACAATAGCAACGATAGCAACCATAAAATGGAAGGCAGGAAAATGTGGAAATTAGCATAAGTGCGGGATACAGTAAGACGTGTTGTGCGTATGCAAATTTTGGATTGCCGAACATGTTCGTGATGTCATAGCGCTGATAAGAGATATAAAGGATTTGACGCGTATTGACCGTTGTTGTTCAAACGCAAAGTTGAAAGGGAAAGAATCAAACGAACTTTCAATTTTTAGTATGTCTTCCCGACATCACCTAGATGATTTTACGCGTGGCCGTATTATTGGCAAGATTGAAGAAGGGCGAAAAATAACAGATGTTGCCAGGGAGTTCAACGTCAGCCACAGTGTTGTTTCAAGGCTTTGGAAATCATTTCAAACAATTGGAGAGTATAGCAAACGTCACGGGGGAGGTCGTGTTCGCAGTACGACACCTGCAGAAGATCGGTACATAGTGCTATCAACAAAAAGACACCGGCGCAGCACAGCTAGTGAGGTAGCAAATCAGTTTATGGCTGCTACTGGCAAGCGGATTTCCCGAAAAACTGTCGCCAGACGTTTGCATGAAGGAGGACTATACGCCCACCGTCCTGTTGTGTGCATCCCATTGTCCAGACGTCACCGTACCGCCCGTTTGCAATGGTGCCATCAACATTGCAATTGGACTGATAATGACTGGTCTGCTGTCCTCTTCTCAGATGAGAGTAGATACAGTCTATCGTCTGATTGTCGACGACAACTGATCTGGCGTGATAGTGGTACTGCATATTGTCCAGCAAACATACAGGAAAGGGACCGATATCCGACATGTAGTGTCATGGTATGGGCTGGCATCATGATCAATGGCCGTACGTCCCTCTATGTGCTTTCAACTGGGACTATGACTGGCCAACGATACATTAATGATGTTCTGCTACCTCATATTCGCATGTTATGTGGTGCTGTCGGTGATAGATTCATTTTCATGGACGACAACACAACATGTCATCGAACAGTCGCTGTCCAGTAGTGTCTTGAGAGCGAGGATATTCAACACCTCGTATGGCCAGCACGTTCTCCAGATCTGAATCCCATTGAAAATGTGTGGGATGCTTTGGGGAGGAGTCTTGCTGGTCGCCAATGCCCTCCAATAAACAAGGACACCCTCATCCGTGCACTGACAGAAGAATGGGATAAATTACCCCAACAGCTGCTTGATAATGTTGTGCAAAGCATGACACGACGTGTGGAATCTTGCTTCGCCCTCCATGGTGGCCATATCCCGTATTGACATCTTACGCCGGAACGCCTGCGGACGGTAATTGCATTTTTTTCACGTTTACGTATTCTGCACAAAATGGCCTGTTTGTCCCTTGAACATGTTCCAAAGCCTTCTGGATTTCAGAGCACAATAAATTGTCTGTCTTGTAATGTCCTGGCATTCTGACATTATTTTATTTCACTTGGCATCCAACCACACTTACTTTTTATGCGCTATATAGCCGTTTATGATCCGTCCTTAGCAATTGTCCAGCAGTGTATTAACAAACTAATAAGTTTCACAGTTCCACTATTCACTGTGACTGAACAATTTTAACCATTCTTGAAAAAGTTCATTAATAGCTGGTACTGAAATAGATAACAGTACAGCAAAAATTTCAAGGAAAAATGTTTCATGGAAAACATTAAAGAGGAAAAACTGTTGTTCCAAGTGAAGATACAATATCACAATTCTTTTGTATAGGGTCATTCTGTGCCATATCAACAAATTAGTGAACCTTAGGTTCTTGAATTTGTTTCAAATTTTGCATAGCTTTTGTACATCCGGCAATAAGTACACATCTAAAAATACAAAGCAATTAAATGACCATTTCCCCAGATATTGGGTGGAAATCACATTTGTGGAGAAATTTATGCTGTATTTCTAGTTAAAATGAGATTTATTGCTTTTAACACAGCACAACGTGGGGCTCACTTTTCTTAGAATTTGCAGTTTTAAAACAAAGTGGTTGTAACACAAAATCTCTGAAAAATTTTAAGTTACAAAATGGAAAGAAATGTTTTAGATTTCCATTGCTTTTAAAAATTTCTTTTAATCTTTCATATTCAACTCCGCATAGAAATATTGGTGCTTGTATAATGGAGACTATGTCTTCTAAAATTAATTTTGATTGAGGAGTTCATTGATTTTGTCTTATGAACTGTTCAATCAAAATGATCCTCCTCCAATTTCTTGAATGCATTTTGAGCTACAAGTCAGGTTCGCTCTCATGAAGGTAGGTTTTTACCAAACTCGCATGCTTATATGAGGCACAAAGAGAAAAGGGGAGGGGAATTTCAGATGGTAAAAACATATAATGTATGTGAAAAATATTTCAATGAATAGTGCTAGATAAATAGATCTGTATGCGTTAGAACCACCAATATTTCTGTGTGGAGTTGCTCACAAGAGATACATAAAGTAAACATCTTTGGCTTTGGGAATGGGGGGGGGGGGTCATTTTTAAAATTATATACCCTTTATTGCTAATTTTTTTTAAAGATTTCATTTTTCAACTGAATTGTTTTAAACTTGCAGATTATGAAACCTATATTTCTGTTGTAAAGGAAGTACATTTTATTCTATAGAAAAATGAAGTTCAATATATATAAATGGCAGTCCTGTAGATTCTGATACAAATGTAAATACATAATTACCAATATTAGCTGTAAAATGACAATTGAATAAAATATATTAGTGCCAAACTAATTATGTTAGTCCCCTCATCCGCATATGGCAGAAAAAAGTGTTCAAAACTTTAGTCTTTTTTTTGGGGGGGGGGATTACTCATGCCAAATTTGTCACTGGATAGTGAATATCCATCTATTGAAGGATGAGGAGTTCGTTCCATGTGTGACCCCCCCCCGAAACATGCATGTTATGTGTTAACAGTTTCTGCTTTATAGTATGTTTTGGCAAAACAATTGGAGAGTTTTAGAGGTTATACATCATTTTTGTATTAATTACATGGTTTCATTTCATGAGTATATTAAAAGGTCATTATAATAAATCATTCTGTTCGTCATGTTGACAGCTCACTGTAATACTACATTAATGTAAATAATATGAGGTACTGGGACTCTCATTATCTGCTGATGTAGTATTGCAGTAAGCTGTTGATGTGATGAACAGCATGTTCTAGTTCTGACGTATTTTGTCCTTTTAGTATATTTAGTTTTGTTTGACTTTTTATGTGGAGCAGCTTACCAAACACAATGGATAGATCATTATGTATATGTACCAAATAACATGTTGCTCCACCTTTTGCCCTCACAACAGCAGCCTAAGGACACGGGTGTTGAAAACATGGAGGTGTTATTGGAAGATCGACTGTTGTAAAGTTAGCAGTTCAGCAAGAGTTCAGCAGTTGCCAGTGGGGGTTGGTGGGCTCGAACAGATTTTTCCAATTCATCCTACAAGTTCTCAATCAAATTGAGGTCTGGCGATTCAGGGGGACATTCAAGTATGGCAAATTTGCTTGAATGCCCCTTGGAACCAATTGGTCCCCATTTGGGAATGTGTGGTGTGGCATTGCCCTGTTGAAAGATGGCATCATGGTGCAGGAAGAGAATCATTATGAACAGGTGTAGATAGTCTACGAGGATGTTCACATACCTTGTTCCAGTGAAGAAGGTCTCAATGAGTATGAGGGGTTCCAAGGAAGCCCATGTAAATGCACACAAAACTGTCACATCACCTCCACCAGCCTGTATGACCTAATTTTGCAAGCTCCATTGCTTCATGTGTACACCCCATGCACCATCTTCCTTTTGGTTTGATAGAGTTGAAGCTATGATTTGTCAGACCAAGTAAAATGTTTCCAGTCAACACTCCAGTTGCAGTAAGCAGTGCCAAAGTACAGGCTAATCTTCCAGTGCCTTGCAGTCCACTAGAACAGTGTTTCCCAGCCGCCTGTTCCCGAGAAAGAAGTGAATTTATTTATTTTTCTTTGAATGTAAATGGATTCAAAGAGGAAATCTAGGTCTAATTTTTTTTTTTAGCACCTGCCGCGGAAGATTAAAGGAAGCTTGTGGATCGCTAATCTCTTAACAGAAGATCTGAAGTCCTGTAGGCTAACTCACCAGGAAAAGGAAAGTTTTGTTGAACTTCTGTATGATGCCATTCTGGTACGGATATGCAGATCCAAATCTCTAACTCAGTTTTGAGGTATTATGGAGAAAGAATATCCAAGTCTCAGTGACAAAGCTCACAAATTATTGGTAACTTCTTCGAGAATGTATATATTGTGATAAAACCTTTTCAGCAATCAAAACAAAGCACAGGGACATAATGGCCATTAATGCTGCACCACACCTTGCAGAAGCAAAGCTGCAGCCATAGCTCGAGAATATTATCACAAAGCAGCAGTAGCAGGCATCGCATTGACCCTTCAGAAAATTATATTAATGGTAAGGAGAATATTGTGGTATATTGAATATGGATTGCACTTATTAATCATTAAAGAGTATTAACAAATTAAATTATATTAGCTGTAAGTAGGTGACATGGAATAATCGAGTATATAAATTATGGATTGTATGTAGTGATCATTATAATATAAAATATTACGAGATTAAATGCTCAAAAATAATCTGAAGGTTTTGTTTCAGCATCGCTGGTCCGCAAATGCAAAAAGGTTGGAAACCACTGCACTAGATAACATGATGTGAATGTCAACTGCCATTGCCTATTTTTTTCATGGTGTGATGGCTAGTCTTTGTGCATAAGTTTGTGGACATGCCTTCTTTAAATTCTGACGTTACCTGCTGCGTGATTCCTTGTAATCATGCCATCTGTGCCCTACTGAAGAGTCAGTTGCATGTTTACAGCCGCAAGGTTGGAAGTTTTGTAGGATTTCACATAGTCTTGACATACACCGATTAGCCATTACATTATGACCACCTACCTAATAAGCTGTAAGACCCCCTTTAGCCCTCAAAATAGTGGCCACTGGGTGAGGCATTGAATCAGTGAGGTGAACATAGGTATCCTGGGGTATCTGGTACCATAATGTCAACAGCAGGTCCTCCAGTTCCGGTACATTTCGGGGTGGTGGTGATTTAGCGTGAACTCCGCTTTTCCAAGTCGAACCACAAATGTTCGATTGGGTTCATGTCAGATGAATTTGGAGGCTAGGGCATTAACAGAAAGTCACTATCCTGTTCCTCAAACCACTCCTTGATGATTCTGGCAATGTGGCATGGTGCATTATCTTGTTGGTAATAGCCATCACCAGAAGGGAACACAGTTGCCAGGAATGGGCGAACTTGGTCCGCAACAATGTTCAGATACCTGACAGCTGTCAGGGATTGTGCTATTGGGGTAATGGGGCCTAAAGTGTCTCAAGAAAACATCACCCACAGCATAACACCACCACTTCCACCACCGTCATGATTCTGTCCAACAGTGCAACCAGGTGCCATAGCCTCCTTTTGGTAATTGGTGTATCCGCACTTGACCATGTACATGATGCACCAGGAATCTTTATTTGTCAGACCAGGTCACTTTCTTCCAATTATTCAGTGTCCGATCTCGACGATCTTGGGCCCATTTCATGCGTTGTTGGCGATGCCGAGCAGTGATCACGGGAACCCGGCTGGGTCTTCGGCTACGCAGGCCTAGGTGCAGAAGGCTGCGACGAAGTGTGTGCCGTGACATATTGACCTGATCGCCCCTGTTGTAGCTGTGGGTGATTTGTCACACTGTGGCTCTGCTGTTGCTGTGAACAATACACAACAGTCTTTGCTCCGCTCTTGCATCAGTGAGCTGCGGACGACACACGGCTAGACAACAGTTTGTCGTTTGGCCATCTGTGCACCACTTTCGATACGTACTCACAACAGCAACACATGAACAAGCCGCACCGTTTTCGAGATCGTAGTTCCGAGGCGCTACGCCATCGCAATTTGTTCTTTATCCAAACTCCGATAAATCGGCGGCTTTTCCCATTCTGACTCCGAACACTCTACTAACCCAAAGCCGGTCCTTTGGTTGTATATGTACTGCTCTGTGAACTTCGCGTGTGCCATTGTTCGGTCTCCAGGTGCGGTCATTTCTCTAGGCTGTGGGGTGGTCACAATGGAATGCCTCATCGGTGTATACGTGTGATTGTCTGACATGGAAATCACAACGGATGTGGTGATTGGACAACTGACCTTCCTCACATCTACTATCTGGCCATGGTCGAGCTCACATCACTACCTTTTCCCACGATTACTTTTCCACGACTGGTTTCCAATGCATAGAGACCAGCTCTATTTATTAGCATTGCAAGTTTCAATACACAACTGGACATGATACTTCTGCTTTGTATAGTGTTAGCAGACTGTATATAATAATTTTTCCATTCAGTGTATCTTTGACATCTTAGTTTGATATGTAAATATTTTATTACTATTCAGAACACAGATGTTCTAGTTTTATATCATATCAAATGGTTATCATTAGTAATGTATCCAGTGCTTTTTTTTTCTGATTTAAAAAATTGTAACTTTTTTTATTGTTATTGTATTTTGCTAACTTCTGGAGTCAGTATATAAATTATGTAGATGCTGAAGCAATATTTTTTCACATTTAGATTTTAGGTCTGCAAGATCTGGTGTCTTAGTTGCCACTGATGTAGCAGCCAGAGGCTTAGGTATGCTGATAAATATTTTCTTTTGAAATTCAAAGTGTAAAACTGTTTTAAAGTGAAAGGCATTTTAGTGTTCTCCCTAAATTTTTTTTACAGCTGGTGGCAAGGAATTTTAGCTGGGTGGTCTTTTAACGACCCCTTCCCCAACCTAGAAAAAAAAAAAAAGATGTTTCACTTCGCATTATTACACTTATTAAACATTTTTAGCTGTGTGGTAGGCATTAATGTAACATAACATATGATAAACAACATTAGAAAACTGTACATAAATGATAAAAGATGAGTACTTACTAATAAATTTTATTTGATGCAGATTTCAGCCAGTTTTTATCAATATTTATGGTGTATGTGGGAATAAGTTTTACACTTTTACTATTAGGGCTATGCAAAAGTTCCTGCCATTTTAAGGAGAAAGGAGACAAGAACTATGAGGAAACCAGTACACATTTATTCAACGAAATATTGGCCGTTAACATCAATGACCTTTCGCCATTTTTCAGGCAACAAGTGAATGAATGGCCCTGTGATAGAAGGACTCTGGTTTTGAGCTGAAGAATGCAGTGATGAAATTTTCCACCTCTGGAACTGTGGTGAACCGTTGTTGGGCTAGGGCATGTTGCATAGAACGAAGCAGATGAAAGTCTGAGGGTGCAGCGTCCGGTGAGTAAGCTGGGTGTGGTAAAACCTCCCAGTGTAATTGTTCAAGGGCTGATTTCGTGGTGGCACAGACATGTGGTCTGGCATTGTCATGCAACAAGATGACTGGGCGACGTCCTTTACCTGTCTATGGGTGTTTTTGCTCGATTGCGGCATTAAGTTTTATCAACTGATCGCTATACCGTTGTGCAGTGAGTGTTTCACCCGGTTTCAACAGTTCGAAGTACAGCACTCCATGCATATCCCACCACACACCCAACAGAAGACCCCCACCCATGGATATCCTGTTTTGCAGTGAATGTTGATGGCTGTCCTGGGTCGACCCAGGATCGCTTGCATATGGGGTTGTCGCAATAGACCCATTTTTCATCCCCAGTGACAACCTTCCACAAAAACCTCTTCAGCAACGACATGCAGATATCCAATCGTTGACCAATATTATGCTCCTTTAAAGTATGCGGAACCCACTTACCAATCTTCTGGATCTTCTCCAAGGCCTGCAGATGCCGTACCATCTTCGATTGAGCCACTTTCAAACATTTTCCCAGGTGCGTGGGCAATTGTGTGGCATCCTCTTGCAGCAGCTATTCCAGCTCCTCGTCTGCAAGTTCCTGCCGTCTACCTGCACGTGGCTTGTTTTCCAAACTTAGATCAGCGTTCTTAAATTTGGCAAACCATTCTCGACACGTCTGCTCACCCATAACTATTTCACCATGTGCCTGACATATTAAACTTTATGATTCATTCACACTTTTCCCTAAATTAAACCTGAATAACAAACAGTGAACTTTTTCGACCACCATGCTTGGCTTCATGTATGAACTGACAACATGGGTCTCCTGCTGGTTAGACTCCTACAGTGCCTGCTAGTGGTAGTGGTGGAAACTTTTGCATACCCTTAATATTATGTGTATTGTAAAAATGTTCATTAAAGGGAATTTGTAGCTGGGTGGACCACCCAGTAAAAGGGCTCTGGGGAGAACAATACATCTTTTTAAAATCCCATAATTTTCAATCATGGTTAATGATTTTCTTTCATTTTTTAAATGAAGTTGTGCCATACCTTTCTATGATAAGGCTGACAATTTTTTAACTATGTAGCATGCGCTCGCTTACATGCACAAGTTCTCAATATGATTAATCAGGAAAAACTATTAGAAAGTACCAATCGCTCACCCTAAAGATCATGGTAACCTCCATCGACAACACACTTCCAACACGTCAATCATCGTAATGTTTCTGGGCTTCCAAGGTTTACAGACATCTTGCTTACGATTCTTACTTCCGGGTGTGAAACATCGTTTTTTTTTTTTTTTTTTTAGCCTTATGAGATGTTACTATAAAGCTTGCCAATTCCATAAAAAACCACACATACTACTCATTCATACAATTCAATTAAAAACCATGTACATAATTTACATAACCTTAGATTCCTAGGTGGTTAAACCTTTGTCAACTGTAAGTACCAAACTGCTCCTTCTGTTTCACAACCCTGCCACTCCCACTGCAAGTGTCACACTCATTCAGCCCCTCACACACAATCCTCTCTAGTACTTTCAACAGACCACTGTCGTCATTAGGAGGCAGGATGACAAAAGTGGTCTGTTGAAAGTACCAGAGGATTGTGTGTGAGGGGCTGAATGAGTGTGACACTTGCAGTGGGAGTGGCAGGGGTTGTGAAACAGAAGGAGCAGTTTGGTACTTACAGTTGACAAAGGTTTAACCACCTAGGAATGTAAGGTTATGTAAATTATGTACATGGTTTTTAATTGAATTGTATGAATGAGTAGTATGTGTGGTTTTTTGTGGAATTGACAAGCTTTATACACTTGTGTGCAAAACTTAAGCAACTTTACTGATTTTGGCGTAATTCCGCGAAAACTCACCTGTGAGACATGAAATTCACACTACAGAGGCACAATGCAGTACCTAAAGGATGACGAAAGCAGCGTAGCAAACAAATGAATAGAACGCATACACGAAGGCAGGCAGCAGAAAATGGTTTATTGACAGCACGGCATTCGTACACCTAACCGACAGTCCATGAGGGAGAACAACAGTCCAAAGTCCCTTAGTACGGGATATGACCTCCCCGAAATGCTATGGTTGCGTGGCACCGTCTGGCCATACTCAACATCAGATGATCCAACAGTTCTTGAGGTAACAGTTCCCACTCCTCGATGAGCATCTGTGTCAGTTGTCTGGTGTTCTCCGGGGGAAACGATTGTGCCGCCAGGTGTCTCCCAAAAACATCCCACACATGTTCGATGGGATTTAAATCGGGGAGCACGTTGGCCACTCCATTCTGCGAATATCTTCAGAATCTAACAGGTCCTCAACTGCTTGGGACCTGTGTGGGTGAGCGTTGTCGTCCATAAAAACAAAGTCTGGACCAATGGCACCTCGGAACAGATGCACGTGGGGGCGGATGATCTCATCACAGTAACGCACTCCGGTTACAGACCCTGTGTCGAAAATGTGGAGCTCCGTCCGACCGTTCAGCATAATGCCACCCCACACAAGTACGCCAGGACCACCCCAACGGTCTCGTTCCCTGATGTTCGTGGGATGAAAGCGTGTCCCTACCTCTCGCCAGATCAACTGGCGCTGAGAATCGTTTGTCTGACTGAAACGACTCTCATCGGTAAAGAGGACGTGACTCCATTGATCAGATGTCCAGTGTGCATGTTCGCGACACCACTGTAAACGGTGCCGCCGATGAGCTGCTGTCAATGGTATACAGCGTTCCGGCCGGCGGGCATATAGCCCACCCTTATGAAGGCGTCTGGCCACAGTAAACCGGGATACCTGTCGTCCGGTTGCTGTACGCAACCGCTGCGCCAGGCTGTCAGCTGTCTGGTTCCGGTCTCTTTTCGCTTGCACGACGAGATATCGGTCGTCACTCGCCGTTGTTTTCCTGGGGCGACCACCACCTACCTTTCGTACAGCTGTACCTGTTGTTCGGTAGGCTTTCCAAGCTCGTGACACTACACTTTTATCGATTCCAAACTCTTGGGCAACACTCATCACGGTACGCCCGTCCTCCAGCTTGCCGATCATTCTACCATGTGTAAAGACATCCTGATGGTTTCTCCTAGCCATATTGCACGATCGATTTCACTTTCACTTGCAGCGAATGTCTGGAAATGCCTCTGTCCGTCGTCTTTTGTAGTCGGCTGGCACTGCGCGCGCTGCCTCCACGCAGTTTACGTGCCCTCACGTCACCTCTGACGTCGAACTCCTGCTATTTGCATATGCATCACCTTTGTCATGAGTTGTTGTTCCCTTGTACAACCCGCAAATCGCCCTTGTCTCCCCTGTCATGACTGTATGCTGTCAAACGACAATGTTGCTTAAGTTTTGCACACTAGTGTAGTAACATCTCATAAGGCTAAAAAAAAAAAAAAAAAAAAAATAATATGATGTTTCACACCTGGAAGTAAGAATCGTAAGCAAGATGTCTGTAAACCTTGGAAGCCCAGAAACATTACGATGATTGACGTGTTGGAAGTGTGTTGTCGATGGAGGTTACCATGATCTTTAGGGTGAGTGATTGGTACTTTCTAATAGTTTTTCATTTATGAATTGCACGTAAACTATGCGCACTTTGCAGGAGGTTAATACCTTAAAAGTGCAAATATAATAAATGATTAATCATGTTTTCTTCTTTTTAATTCACTCTATTCATGACATAATTGCCAACATTTGGTTCTTACCACAGCCGGGAGCAGAAACAGCGCTACACGGTGACGCCTGTGGCAGATTCTCGGAAAGGTGTGCAGACTTTTTTTTTAATTTTCTTAACAGTTTTTAAGATTTGAAAATTTGAAAACAAAAGAAGGGAAATGTTTATGCATTTTTAATGTCTGCTCACGTTCCCAATGTAAAGCTGTAATCCAAAGATCACGCGCAGGCTACTATCTCCCCATTCGTATTTTATTTTTAGCTTCCATTCTTCCATATTTTTCAAGCAGATAACTTCAACTTGATGAGATATAAATGCTTTTTTCAATTTTGAATCAAAGAAGCGATATTTTTGTGAACTTTTAATGCACCACACACGTTTGGTGTGGCATTCCTGAAGCTAGTGGCCACGTTTTTTTTTTTTTTGCATGGAAGCCTCAACTTTTATTTAACTAAAATGTTAGATAAAGGTGATTTTTTTTTTATGAGAGCCATATTTTTAAAGTGTTTTCTCTGTTACCGAGGCCGTTTGCATTCCTTAAGTTGACGTCACAACTTTTTTTTTCCTCATTTTGCTTCCAGATAGCTTCAGTTCAGTTTTATTGATAAAGTGGTTTTTGTTTCCTTCCTTCCAACCTTTTTTCTTTTCTTTTCTTTACAAAAACCAAATTTCTACATATTTTTATCATGTTTTTTGTTTTTCACGGTCACATTATGAGGCATTCCGGAGGCTGCTGTTCGCAATTTTGCCTCTTTTTTTTTTTTCGGCTTCCAGATAGCTTTGTTTCAGTTAGATTAATGCTGCTTTTTTTATTTTAATACAAAATCTGCATTTGTTAAGCAATTCCAACATTTCGTTACGTTTTCGCGGCAATTCGAAAGTTCACAGATTTTATTTTATTTCATTTTATTTATTTTATTTTTACTTCCAAGATTGTTTTATCTCAATTTTTTTTATGCTTTTTTAACACCCTCTACTTCGTTGCCAAGGCTGTATTACGCGATATTGTGGAAGTTGACGGTCGGCACATATTTTTTTATATTATTTTCTTCCAGAGAGTTTCATCCCAGATTGTTGAAGTGAAAAGTTTTTGCTTTGCATGAACCTCTGCTGTTTTTCTCACTTTAATTTTATGGGGTTTAATTATATCAATGAACATGTTCCCATCACATTTTCACAAATTCAATAAATTTTTCTGTGATCAATTGGCAATCAAGTTAATGTGGCAAAATGATTGTTTCCAAAATTGACATGACTCCCCTTCCTCCTCCTAACAGTCACCTAAATAAATAACCATCTGGTAAGGCCCCTAGTACAACATAATTGCTGCAGGAAATAGTAAGAGCAGAATGTCTATCAGGCAAAATATCCTTCGAAGGAGGGAGTTAAAGTTTAATCAATTAACTATAAAATGCAAAATCAAAAATGCTGATTTAAAATTATATATTATTGTTGCTTATTTTTTATACTTCTGACCATTATCTTTAAAAATCCAAAAGGATTTAAAGAATCATGTTTAAGTTCTGACTGAAATAAAATAGTTCTTGTTTCTTCTACATTTCTTGTCAGGGAAAGCTAGTTTGACTATTGCAACTCTAATTTGTACTATTATCAAAATCTCGAAAATTCACTGATTTTTTAAAACATCGCTTTTTCGTAGTACAGAACAATAAATTTTATGGCCAAATTAACATTTAGGTACATATCCCTTTACCTAGCAGATAGTTTTTGGGTTTTCCTTTCTGCGTTGCAGACTTCCAAAACAGATTCTGCTCCTGGGTTACCACAAAGATGGCGGTCCCAGTGGTGCAGTGGTCTAAGCAATGGCTTTTGACCACTCGTCCGTGATGGGGTCCGGGTTCAAGTCCCTGTTAGGCATGGACATTGTGTTTGTCTTACAGCAGTGGTTTCTCTCCCTTCCCTGGAACCAGTGACTTTAAATTAGGGACTGGCGACTGCTTGTAGCCCATTGAGTTGTTCACTGTAGTCGTTACCCCCCCCCCCCCCCCAACCAAAACACACGTGCGAGCTCGTCACACACACACACACACACACACACACACACACACACACACACACACACACACACAGTTTTTAATTATTTAACATTTTAACATCTTGGCATCCTTGAGGGTGAATTAATGTGGTTTCGTAAGAATTGATTTCTCAGTACCACAAACAAAGCATTTATGCAGTGTGATCAAAATTCAGATGCTTTGTAAAATGCCAATTAAATATTTCAAGCCCTAAATTGAAGAATTGTGGAAATATATTTAATGATTCTTCAGATCTGGGGGAAGCTCTTAGAAAAATTACATTACTTGGCAGCAAACATGCTTAAAGGTAATATATTATAGTAATCTTTATTTTAATTCAGTGTAAAGTAAGTTCTTCAAAGGCCCATAAGAAAGTTATTTTTTCTTTCATAAACTTATGTAAGATCTACATTTTTATCTACATAAAAAGAGTATACCAATCTTTCCTCCAGTTATTGATTGCTAGGAAATCACTCATTCTTAATATATGGTTATGTAAGATCTACATTTTTATCTACATAAAAAGAGTATACCAATCTTTCCTCCAGTTATTGATTGCTAGGAAATCACTCATTCTTAATATATGGTTACTCTTTTTATGTAGATAAGATACATTGAAGGATTTAAGAACAAACAGAATCTATAGTTTTCTTATTCTTGAATGAGATCTTCTATAAGAATGCAATTAATGTTTTAGCCACTTGCCCACATTACATTGTTAATTTGTCTGTGTGCACCAGTTATTACTGTGGACTACACTGTTGATTTGCACATTCATAAAATAGTATAACTATACTTGTTATCTGATGTATTGGCGCAAAAATATAAATTGACAATTCCAAGCTTTCGCATAGCAACCAGATGGCTTACTCAAGGAAGATAGACAGAAAATTGCAATTTGAATAATAGAACGCTTCAACAATTTGAACATGGTGACTTGACTAGACAATACGCAAATATATACCAAAAGCAATTTTCATCTCAAAACACGAGGCTTCACTCTGGTTGAGCATGCATTATCTTGTAAGAAAAGAGCTGTTATTTGAAGAACTGCTTCCAAGTTCATGGCAAGTCTAGCAAAGCATTATCATTGCAAGCCTCATTGTTGGTTACATTCTCCTAAGATTGTAGGGCTGTGGTTATTTTACCATCCTTTGTATCTCTTTTATGCTTGCTGATTCTAATTGAACACTTAGCCATTCCAATGTAGTATCATCTGGAGCAGTCAGGGTATTGTAAGGGGATTATATAAACACCTGCCTCGTTAGAAAGAGGGGGTTCATCAATATATCTCTTAAGTATGGTGTATAAGGATGCAGGAGATTCATGCACCATAAATAATATAGCATTCTATTTTTCAGTTTCCAGTTTTCTGTCTACCTTCCTTCAGAAAGAAATCGGGTTGATGTGCAAAAGCTTGGAATCATTGATTTGTATTTTTAAACCAATAATTTAGATTACTAGTATAGTTTCACTATTTTATGTATACTTGATGTACAGTCCGTTGTTAGTAATTTGCTTGTTCATATTTTTTATCACAGGGTAAAGAACATAAAACTAATTTTGCTAGAAATCCTTAAAAGAACAGAAAAAAAAAACATTCCAGTACTGTCATGTAAGATTAAATTGAAGTTGCTGATTCATGAGTGTTATCTAGTGGTTGGGTAATTAAGAATCAAGATTTCACATCAGGGGTTAATTTTTGGAGTTCTTAGGGTTAGGCATTTGTTCCAGTGTTAAATTGTGAAGACAAAAGATCACAATTTCATATGTCCAAAGTCCTGTTTCAAAATCCAGAAGCAAGCATCTAGTTTTACATAGGTCTAGACATGCTGTTAGAAGCAAGGCTAGTGCTACTTCAGCAATTTTGCAAAATTTCACAAATTTGGCAAGTGTGTTTATTGAACCATGAAAGTGAAGGGTACTCACTTTGGAAGTGACACTTTCCTTTTCAGCATGATAACTTTGGTACCAATCAAAAACATGTACATGTAATAAAACTGTACCATATGAGCATAGTACATCACACTGAATGTCTGTGCATAACTGTGTAGCTTCTTCCCAGCTTTACACAGAACTTATGAAGATGCCCTATTCTTCTCCATGTAGTAATGAAATGTGGCTAATTAAAATAAAATGGGTTCTGCTACTATAAGAAATAGCTGTTAAATAATAAAACTGATGCTATTAAGTTCAGTTAAATAAGAAACTTGCATTTTTAACTTTTATCACCTTCACCATACTCCCGTTCCACATCAACACACCACTGCATTCTGATCGGCCACCAGTGCTCTGAGTTCAGGCTCAATTTTAAAAGCCTGAGCCTGTCCGAGCCCGAAGTATGTCAGCCCGAGCCCAAATTGTATATTGCAAGACAAAGCCTGGGCCTGTACAAGCCTGAAAACTATGACTAATTCATGTGTATAGGCATTTATTTAAAAAACAACCTCCTTTTCCATACTTCTCCTTGTCTTCCCCCTGCAATTAACCGATGTTTTTCTCAACTGGAGAGTGAGGAAGGGATATCTCCCTGTTTCTGCACTACAGTCATACATTTTCTTTGACCAATTTGTTTCCCCCTGAAATACTTCGGGCGGCCGGGCATCCAGAAAACTTGGGTGACTGGGCACCCAGAAAAATCAGCAACTCATGCACATAGCAGGGGGCTTCCACGTGGAGGCAGAGGGCTAAATTTTGCCAGGATGCTATCTGCTATCGAGTGTCTATGGTTCTTAAGCTTTTTCCTGTGCCACGGAAATCCACTAATGCATGTCCTATATATGGCTTTTACTATCCAAACCCAGAATAAATAGCCCTTCCGAGTCCCCACTCCTCATCCAGACCGAGTAGCCAAAAAATTCTCGTTACTAACTTGAAAGTGTAAAAATATGCCAATTTATTCAGAATTGCATTTAAAAAGAAAAGAATAAAATTCTCTCTCATTCAAAGCCCAAGCCTAAACTGCAACAAATATTATGCAGCCCTAGCCCGGTTCAGACTCCCTCTCGACTTTGGGCTTTCGGGCTCTGGCTTGCCCCATCTCAGCACTGTCTGCCACTGGCCAAAGCCCTGCTGTAGGTCATCTGGTTTGATCCCTTCAAAAAGCCTGGTCATTTTCTTCACCAAACTAACTGACACAAAACGGGTCCTCTTGAGTACAGAGTTGACATTAGGAAGATAAAAGTCACATTGGGCCAAATCTGGTGAGTAGGCAGGATGTTCAAGCACTTTCGTGGCTAAAAATTGCTTCCCAAAAAGATTTGAATGAGCTGATCCTGGTGAAGAATGATGTTATTTTTCCACAAATCTAGCCTCTTTCCTCTTGTCACCAAAACCTGTTTTTAGTAATTCTGGTTTATAGTTGCTCCATTCGGAACCCACCCTGCCAAAATTATACCCTTAATGTCAAAGAAAAATGTTAACATGGCCCTGAACTTGGACTTTCTTTGTCACACTTTCTTCATCCATGGTGATGTTAGTGTTTTCCAATGTATTGACTGTTTCTTTTGTTTAAGAGTTGTGTTAGAAGATCCAGGTTTCATTCCAAGTGATAATATTTTCTAAAAGGTTAGGGTGCACCTGAATTTCCCCCAGAATGTCAGCACAAATTGCTCTTGTGATTTTCTTCTTGTTTAGGTGAAAGAAGCTTTGCAACCATCTTGGCACAAACCTTTGTCATGTAAAATTTACCTAACAGTCTTTTTTAACAGTGTTTACCATTTCTGCTATCATTTCAATGCTCTGTCGTCGATAATTTCGAACAATTGCGTAGATTATGCCCACATACATTGTGTACTGTTTTTGAAATGCATTGGCATACTGGATGTTTGTCATCTTCAATGCTCTATTGGCCTTCACTGAACCTTTTATGCTACTCAGAACATGTGAATGTGACGTACATTCTTTCCCATATGCCTCACTTAATGTACAAAAAGATTTGACAGTGGTTTTCTTTAGTTTCACCACAATTTTCGTGTTTATCTAATTCTCAGTTCTCAAATTCAGCATTTTCCTGATGCGCGACAAACAACACATCTACTTTCATCGACACATGTCACTGAACTAAAACTAATGCAGAGTGCAAGCTGAATTTTACATTTCCGGTTATGGATAGTTCGTGGTTAATGGCTTCCCACTCACTTTAGACTTGTACTGTGCATTTCCTAAACCCAGGCACGGTCTTGTTATATTATAACTGTATATCATATGTTAGACATGAGCTGGCATTCCAAAACTTGTTTGTTGTGCATGGGGAAACAAACCTAGATCATCACATTTCATGTCAAATCAGTGGGGCTTTCAACATGGCCTCTTTTTGATTTCTTTGAAATTTGGTGTGATTGTTAGGCATGCATTCTTATCCGTAAATCCCAAATTAAAATGAAAGGTGCTCTGTTCAGCCACGGAGTTTCAGGTTGCACAGCCTTGAAAATTATAAAATTGTGATCTTTGGACAAATTTTGTGTAGTTGTGTCTTGTTGCTTAATTGTGCTAGAAAGTTGAGATTTGTATCTTTATAGCCTTTTATGAGTCTTTATATCATGTGCTGAAAAATAAATTGTTTTGACTTTTCAAGGTCACCAGTAACCTTCAACCTCAAATATTTAAAAAAATTGAAAACAATTTAAAAGGTTTTCAGTACTAGTATGCCAACTTCCAAGTTGGGGCAGCAAAGGGGTCCTTATTTATAAAATATTGAAATGAAATGCACTCGCATCAAAAATAGCCTCAAAATGACATAATGAAGGGTAGTAAAAGTGGTCTAGGGTTAATTAGAAAATTTAAATTGGAAAGATTCATCAATCAGAAGGTATCTCTGTCATATGCTAAGCATTAAACCTTTTAATAACTATAATTTTTTGAAATAAAGGTGATATAAAAAGGAAATAATTATATTGCAATGTTTTTAGTATTTCGAAGTAAATAAAATTAAAGTAAATCAACTAGTTTTTCTGCTGGGCTATTAACCTACATCTAAATTTCCAAGATAACAGGGCATTTCTTTAGGTAGGTATTTCACTCCTTTTCCACTGCTTTCCATAGTCCAATCATTGTTTTAGGTCTGCATTTAAAAAGAGCACTCTCCTTAGCAGTCTGAAAACACAATAGTCCATTTGTGACACATTAGGGGAGTTTGAAGGAATATGAGCGAAAGACATCTATAGACTTGATACCTGTCTCTTCTTTGATTTTTTCAAGAAAGACAGGGGTAGATTGGATGTATGACTGGTAACCTTATTCTGATGGAGTTCTACTTTTTGAAGGCTCTGTGGATGATGGAATGGTATTTCCTCTTTAAATAAGTGTAGAAGTTAAAACATTATTTTGGTAATATGTAGAATTGATTTTAACATTCTTTTAAACTTTTCTTAACTTTAATTTCCCATTGTATGAGAAACTAGCAATAATCATGAATCTTTTACTGAAACTTCCTTTGGATTCTTGGAACCAAATTTCTAAGTCTTTTTTGCTGTTTTGCTATAGTAAATCAACCTTTTTTTGTTAGTTGTTTAGGTAGATCCATGCTTCAACAATAGTCACAATAAATTTCTAAGAAGTCTACACTAGCCGCCCCGGTGGTGCAGTGGTCTAAGCGATGGCCTCTGATCATTCGTCCGAACGGGGTCCGAGTTCGAATCCCGGTGAGGCATGGATGTTGTGTTTGTCTTACGGCACTGGCTCTCTCCCTTCCCTGGAACCAGTGACCCTAAATTAGGGACGGGCGACTGCTTATAGCCCATTGAGTTGCTCACGGCGGTCGTTAAACCTCCAATAAAAAAAAAAAAAAAAAAATTCTACACTGTGTTCTGCACTCAGCCACTTGCCTAGGCAAAAGGTGGTAAACATTTTTTTTAAAACTATTTTTCCCTTTATTGTCAAATTAGTTTTTATGACACCCAATGAGAACAGCACATTTTGATCAGCCTGTATTTTTTGCTTATTAAACTACGAAATTCTGAAGAAAATAAGAAGTACATATATTTTTTACCTGTAAAAATTATTTGTAGACTTTTAATTTAAAGTAAACAAAGTTATAGTTTTTGCAGAATAAACCAGTTTGTAAAAGTAAAAAAAGAAGAAAAAAATTTGAAAATTTTAATACTGTGATCTAGAAATAATGCGCTTATCGACAAATATTTGTTGATCAGGCGCATGAAGGACAGTAATACAGAGCCAGTACAGCAAAACATTAGCAGCTTCCATTCATAACTGATGCTTCACTAAGTGCACCCGGTGGGCACTAACAATGAAAGGGGTGAGGTAATTCATTTCTGCCATATTTGCTTATCAGATTGTTACGCGGTTACACATATCACAGAAGATTTTAGCATCTCCATGGCTCTATCTTCCTCTCAGGTACACTCGGAGGGTGGCAGTTGGCACTCAGCAGCAGTGGCATACCCAAAATTTCTTCAAGGGTGGGTGGGAGTGGTTCATCCTTCAGGTTGTTTTCCCCTAGTGATGCCATGAAATAGAATTATATATATACAATACACAAACAAAGGCAACAGGTAAAAATGGTTTTGAACAACTGGAAATATTGAATCCGGATTTAATTGGTGTAAAAATTTATTAAACATACAGTGACTAAGTGCCGAGCTTTCACACTCCGAATGGGAGGCTTTCTCAAGGCCATTGAACACAAAAATATTTAAAGAACAACGATCATTTGAAATTTTGGAGCGCGTATCTATTACGTGTCGATGTGATATTTATTGTAATGGTTTTGAAGTTCAAAAGCGTCAAAAGGCTGCATCAAAGAAAAATCAGGGTGGCGACAGACCTGGAAAATTTGAAAAATCGGGAAAAGTCAGGGAATTTCCTTCTCTTGGGAAAAGTCATGGAAAAGTCAGGGAAATTTGTGGCAAATCGAACGAAGTCTGGAATTTTTATTTCCATTGTCCTAGCTCATCTTGCCAGCGATAAAAATAATAAAATATTGGATGTTGTTTTAGCCAAATATATTTGCGAGCTTTTTATGTCTGCATACTATTTCATTAAAACGATGTAGTTTTATGGTCTAAATGGCCATGTTTCCTTTGACTCAGGCTCCAACGCCCCCTTGTTCAATCAATCCACAATTTCGCCTCTGCCTCTAATGCCATCACGATATTTCTAGAATGGATTCATGTTGTTGTAAATATACATCATTCAGACTGAATTATGTGTGTTCACACGATAAAAAAATCGAAAAGAGATACAATAATGTGTAAAAAGGAAAGGAAGAAAACAATTTCGGAATCAGATTGTTTTTAATTCATGTGTATAGGTCTTATTTGCTCTTTTACTTATGAAGTGTAATAGTATAAATTATTTACTTTGTGTGCTTTGAAGTACCTTTTGCATCGGATGGATGCCCGCTGTGGGCATTGTTTCTTTTTCCTTCTGATTGTTTGGGTACAAAAGTTCGTTATCGTAGATCGCGATGTTACGTACGCTTCGCATTTTCTCGGGTTCGGCTTTAGGAGTGACCTTGAGGAGACATCCTTTGCGCAAGACCAGCCGGGTTTTCAGCAAATTTCGTAAGCTTTGTCTTTTTTTAGCACGTCTTTTGTAAAAAAGTTTGTGCTTCTGTCATCGGTATGTCCAGATCGCAAAAATTTTCTTCTTAGTTGAGATTTCGTAATATATTGCAGTAAATACCGTCCGTAATTTCTGTTGTGTAATCCATAGATTATCTGTTAAAAGGTTATAAATTTAGGTGCTGTGGACACTGGTAAAAAAAAAAAACAAAAATGGCGCGTCGTTTTTTTGTTATTGGGAAAGTACCGAAAATGCGGTAACAGAAAAAAGTATAACGTAACAGCGAGATAGAAGACTGCAAAGAGATTGTAAGAATATATATTTTACTTTTTACTTAGAAGTATTTTGACAGAAAATATGGCGCAAGGAAGGCGTTACTATTTGCGCGTGCGGAAGCCTAAGCGGTGTGAGAATCCGTGACTACAGTGCCTGTACCGTGACTCTCGGGAATCGCGTTGAGCTATTCTGTAGCATGTACCCATTCTGCGAAGCGCATCGCCTAGTTTTGGTGCGCTGATTGTATGAGTTAAGTTTTTTTTTTGGTATTCAGTTCAAACGTATTAAGAAATAAGACAATGCTATGGACTGTCCGCAATTTCAACAGATTTTTTAGTCTAACTAATGAACTGCAATAATGCGGCAACAGCTTACGATTTTAGTTCATTTTTTTTACTTAAAAGTAACATGACACTTACTTTTTCAATAAGTCGATCATTTTTTTTCTTCTTGCATCTTTGGATTTCTGAGTCGATCCTGTGAATCGCAGTTTTCTGTCGGAAATTACGATTCACGATTAACATGATAGGTGCGGATCACGTGGTGTCGATTATACGACTGTTATGCATGCCAATTACCACGGAATGTTCATATTTTCTACCGATTTAGTTGTCTAACTACAGATTTTACAAATTTTCATTTTGTTTAAAAAAAATATTTTGGTATTATTTTATGATATACATAAGATTCTTAAGCGGATTTGCGGAATTCTCCAGTTTTTTTAGTCAACATTTAGATCGCTATCATGATTGATGCAAAACTGAAGAGAATTTGGGGGTTGGGTCATTTTCCGTCTGGGGACGGTATTTCGTGTTTCAAAGCTTTCGAAAACAGTAGTTAAATGGAATAAAAAGAATTTGCCCTAATCGTCATTTTTTTCTCCAGATGTTATGTTTGTGTCTAGTATTCTTGTTAAACATCATTTTATGGCATATATGTTCGTATTTCAGCTTGAAACTATAGGCAAGAATTTGTGCAAAAATGGAAGTTAAACACCTTGAAATTTGCCTCCTAATCTTCAGGCTTGAAGTTCTTTTGCGAATTTGAGAAATTCCGCCTTTTTCGTTATGTTGGCTACTCAGGAGATCTATGCACAAGTAAACAAAATGGGGGGGGGGGATAGATGTTCGTCGGAGGATGGAATTCCATCTTTACGAAAATTTCGAAGGCGGATAGTCGACGGAGTTCAGATTTTTTCCGTAATCGTAATTTCTTTTTTCTCGCGATGTTGTCTGTGTCCAGTATTTTTAAGTAGTATTTTACTGCATACATTTTTGCATTTCACCTTGAAAATAGGAGAAAAATTTCCAAAACCGGAAGTCGGATGGAATTCCCGTAATCGCTATTGCCCCCCCTCCCTCCAGTGATGTTCCCACTCTTCAGCGTTGTTAAATATCCCCCCACCCCATATGTTTTTGCATTTAATCTTGATAAGGGAAGAAGGAAATTTTCGAAAACGGAAGTGACGAAGTTAGAAAATTTGTAAAAATTGATGCGTGTGGTTGTTCAAAAGTATTAATATTCCCAAAGTTACACCATTTATCTGAAATAGTTGAAGCTTTGATATCATGCGCTCATGGTCCTCAGGCTGATGGCTGTTATCAGAGGGCACAAAAATCAAGAAAAGAAGGAAAAGCGACAATGAAGAAGTAGGGAGAGAATGATAGCAGCAGAAAGAAAAATTAAACAATCGATGCTGTGCAGTTGCAGAGTCAACAGAAGGCAGACTAACAGTAGTCTGCATTCTTGCTGCCTGTTTTGATTTTTCACCAGTTAAAATGTTCAGCCCCCCCCCCTTCTGTGGTCTCATCTTGTCGTAAACTGCAATTTTAATTTTAGAGGCAGTATGATCGTATGGTAAGGGAAGGTTCGTGCACTGCGTGTTCGCTTTCTTTGATTTCCTGTCTGTCAAGCATCGTGGAATTCTGATTTTTATCTCCACGTGTCGAATTCACATTTTTATCTCCACGTGTCGAATTCACATTTTTATCTCTACACTGAATACATATTTCATTTCCGTTAAGAATCCCTCAAATATTCTAATACTCAGCACAATTCTTTTTTTTCCTTTTTGATGAGGCTTCCTTTAAAAAAAAAAAAAGAAATATAAATCACTTTTTTATTCTTCCAAATTGTAGACATTGTGCTTTCCAATATTACAAAATGCTGTACATTTTTTTTTCTTTTTTTTTTTGCTGCCTTCAACATCTTTAATAACTGATTTTATCAGCAAAGGACAATGTGTTCAACTTGTGATTTGAAGCCACAAGTTTAGAAAATTAAGTTTTATGAAAAAGCTTGAATTTGTTCAGAACAAGAATATGCAACATAAACTTAACAAAAGTGCTGCTACTGAACACCATCTGTCTATTAGGTGGAATGGTAAGATGCCAGTCTGAAATTCTTTTTGAATGTTAGTTAAAGATGACTGTTTGATGACTTATTGGTGGAAATTGAAGATGTGCTGCAAGGAGTGTAGTTGCAGTCTGTCCCTGGCTGAGTGGTGGCAGAATTATTTCAGAGGGAGGTCACTTTCCAAGGTTAAAGTGGTCAGCATGGAATGTTTGCTTTTGTTGTCTATTGTTATGAATGAGTTGTGCATCAAATCCTTATGTTGTTTGCATTTTATGTGCTATTTTTTATTTTTAAACAAAAATATTTTGAGTTATCACGTTGGCCACTAAAATTTGTTTGACTTATCAAGACCATAACTTCATTATGTGCTTAGGGCACTTGCAAGGAATTTTACTTTTTTTTTTTTTTTTTTTTTGAGTTATCAGAAATTTAGTGTTATCACAGTTAGTTATCAAGAGCTGACTTCATTTGTAAAAATAGAAGTAAAAAAGTTTTTTTATTATTTGCCTTTATAATTATTAACTTTTCTAGTTTGTATGCAGTGGTCAGGGAAAAAAGTGCATTTTCACCTGGAAAACATGGAAAAAGCCAGGGAATGTTTTTTTTTTCATGGTTTTGTAGCCACCCTGAAAATGCCATAAAACTGAAAAATTTAAATACAGATTTGCAAGACCAAAAACTTTACCAACCATTGGGATAAGAAGAGAGAGATAGCTCTATATCCCTCTCTTCTTACCTATCCCAGTGGTTCGTGAAGTTTTTGGTCTTGCAAATCTGTATTTAAAAATTTCAGTCTTATGGTGTTTTTCAGTATCATCATCATCATCATTGTCAACCATTATCAATCCACTGCTGGACGAAGGTCTCCCCAAGTTTCCTCCACAACGGTCTGTCTTCTGCCAGTCTCCTCCATGTCACCCCTGCATACTTTCGAATTTCATCCACCCATCTCCCATGTGGTCTTCTTCTGGGTCTTTTCCTGTCCCTTGGAATCCAATCTAAAATTTCGGCTGTCCATCGATGATCTGTCCTTCTGGCAGTATGTCCAGCCCATTGCCATTTCAGGGATTTAACTCTGATCATGATGTCTTCCACTCTTGTCATTTTTCGGATCCACGAGTTCCTCTTCTTATCTCTCCTGGTTACACCAAGCATGCACCTCTCCATGCTACTTTGAGTTGTCTGCAGCCTTTGTATGTCTCTTTTAGTTAAGGTCCACGTCTCTGCACCATACGTAAGCACTGGAAGGATGCATTGATCAAACACTTTTCTTTTAAGACATAATGGCATATTGCTCTTGAAAATTATGCTGTTTCTTCCAAAAGCTCTCCAGGCAAGTTTTGTACGCCGATTAATTTCTTCATGAATGTGACCCTCACTTGATATCTGCTGTCCAAGATAAACGTACGTGTCTGTTATCTCCAGCTTTTCTCCATCAATCGATAAATCTTCATTTCTTGTAAAAGCATTGAACATCACTTTTGTCTTCTGAAAGTTCATTTTTAATCCCACTTCTTTACTCTTGTCAGCAAGTTCCTGGATCATACTCTGCAGCTCTGATGGGGTAGTTGCAAAAATGACTATGTCATCAGCAAAACGAAGGTGGGTTAGATAATCTCCATTAATCTTTATCCCCTTGTTTTCCCAGCTCAGCGACTGAAAAACACCCTCCAATGTGGCATTAAAGAGCTTCGGAGATATGGTGTCACCTTGTCTCACTCCCTTTCCAATTTTTACGTATGTTGTATTTTCAAACAGCCTAATCTTTGCACTTGCATTTTCATAGATGTTATTAATAATATTAATGTATGCATCTTCAATACAGCAGGTTTTCAGAGCCATTGTAACTGCTGATGGTTTCATCGAATCAAAGGCTTTTTCATAATCGATAAAAGCCATGCACAATGGAAGTTCATATTCCCTCGCTCTTTCAATTAGTTCTCTCAGCACGTGGATATGATCTATTGTGCTGTAGCCACTCCTGAATCCAGCTTGTTCTCTCGGTTGAGCCATGTCCAGTGTTACCTTCAAGCGGTGTGAAAGAACTTTAGTGAAGATTTTATAAACTACTGATAGGAGGCTGATAGGTCTGTAGTTTCCGAGATCCTCAATGTCACCTTTCTTATGTAGCAGGATCATTGTAGCGGTGTTCCAATCCCCAGGAATCTTTCCTTCATTAAGGCATAGAGTGAAAATTTGGGCGAGTACTGTTTCGATTTCTCCACTTGCTTCTTGTATGATGTCTACAGTAATTCCATCTTCTCCTGGAGCTTTTCCTCGCTTCATGTTCTTGATTGCATGTGCAACTTCTGCTGGAAGGACTGGAGGAACTCTGGTACTGGTATCTTTCATGATGTCTGGAGTGCATATATCATCCCTTTCATATAATTTGGAGTAGAAATCTTTCACTCTTGTCAAAATTTCGCCTCTATTTCTTGTTACAGAACCATCTTCTTTTCTCAGAGCCATAATCTGTTTTCTTCCCTTACTGAGATGTCCCTTTGCTATCTTTAGGCTTTGGTTGTTTTCAATTGCTTTCTTCACTAGTTCACAGTTGAATTTCCTTACGTCTTCAGTGATACTTTTTCTTACTGTCTTGCATAGCTCTATATATTCCACTTTGGAAGTCACATCTTCTTTAGTTGTCCTCATCTCTCTTCTTTTTTGCATCAACATTTTGGTTTTTCCTGATAATTTGTTCACATGCAACTTGTTCTTAGACCCAGCTAATTTTGTTGCTGTTTCCATAAGAGCTTTGGTTACTTTTCTGTTAACTTCAGAGATGTCCACTTCTTCCGATGTTAGGCCTTCCAAAGCAGAGAACCTGTTCTTCAGTTCTAACTTGAAGGTATTATGGTGTTTTTTAAGGATGGTTATGTCAATAGATTTTGTTTGTCTTATGAGCTTGCCACGTTCAAGTTTAGTGTTGAGGTGCATCTTACATCTCACCAATCTATGGTCACTACCTGTGTTGAACTTGTTTAGCACACTGCAGTCTTCTATGACAAATTTTTTGTTACACATAATAAAATCAATTTCACTTGTCGTCCCATTTGGATGTCTCCATGTCCATTTCCTGTGTGGCTTTTTCTTGAAGAAGGAGTTCAAGATGAAAAACCCTTCTGCCTCTGCAAACTCAACGAGAGTATTTCCACGCTGGTTTCTGTTGCCATGACCGAATTTACCTACTGAAGTTTCATTCTGTTGCCGTTGCCCTATTTTTGCATTGAAATCTCCCATAATTATTTTCAAGTGCTGCTTACCTTTATTATTTAGATGACAAATTTCCTCATAAAATTCTTCAATTTCTTCTTCAGGATGACTTGTGGTGGGTGCATAAGTTTGAATAATCTGAGCCTGGTATCTTTTCGAGAGTTGGATAACAAGTCGTGCAGCTCTGTCAGAGGAACTTTCAACTTCTACAACTTTATCCTTCAGTTTCTTGTTTATTATAAATCCAACACCACTAGTTCTGCCAGTATCTGTCCCACGATAGTAGAAGAGATGTCCACTTTTCAGTTCAATGAGATCTTCTCCTTTTCTCCTTACCTCACTTAGCCCCACGATGTCCCACTTGATCCTTTGTAGTTCCTCTTCCAATTCAAGAAGCCTTGAATCAGAAGATAGGGAGCGTCCATTGTAAGTAGCCAAGGTCAGCATCAGATGGCAGCCTAGTCCGGTCCTCCGGGGATTCTTAGCACCCTCTGCCTTCATGTCGCACTGGCCGCTGCCTTGGCCAGGTACATTCCAGCTGCCGGGGACTGAGGGCCAAGATTTAAGTTGTGGAATCATTTTGGAGGGGTTTGGCCATAACTCACCACGCTGGCCAATATAATTATATATATATATATATATATATAATTAAAAATGTCAAGGAGAGGCTGTGATGCGTAACATCACAGCCTCTCCTTGACAAATGTCAACCCCGCCTTCTCGTGGTACATCCTGTTCCCACTAAAGGGGGGGGGACTCTGACGACCGCCAATAGTGGTATAACTATACTATCGGGATTAGAGGAAATGCTATCCCACACTCACCAACCCGCTTGGCCAGCGTGGTGAGTTATGGCCAAACCCCTCCAAAATGACTCCACAACTTAAATCTTGGCCCTCAGTCTCTGGCAGCTGGAATGTACCTGGCCAAGGCAGCGGCCAGTGCTACATGAAGGCAGAGGGTGCTAAAAATCCCCGGAGGACCGGACTAGGCTGCCATCTGATGCTGACCTTGGTTACGTATAATGGAAGCTCCCTATCTTCTGATTCAAGGCTTCTTGAATGGGAAGAGGAATTACAAAGGATCAAGTGGGACATTGTCGGGCTAAGTGAGGTAAGGAGAAAAGGAGATCTCATTGAACTGAAAAGTGGACATCTCTTCTACTATCGTGGGACAGATACTGGCAGAACTAGTGGTGTTGGATTTATAATAAACAAGAAACTGAAGAATAAAGTCGTAGAAGTTGAAAGTTCCTCTGACAGAGCTGCACGACTCGTTATCCAACTCTCCAGAAGATACCAGGCTCAGATTATTCAAATTTATGCACCCACCACAAGTCATCCTGAAGAAGAAATTGAAGAATTTTATGAGGAAATTCGTCATCTAAATAATAAAGGTAAGCAGCACTTAAAGATAATTATGGGAGATTTCAATGCAAAAATAGGGCAACGGCAACAGAATGAAACTTCAGTAGGTAAATTCGGTCACGGCAACAGAAACCAGCGTGGAAATACTCTCGTTGAGTTTGCAGAGGCAGAAGGGTTTTTCATCTTGAACTCCTTCTTCAAGAAAAAGCCACACAGGAAATGGACATGGAGACATCCAAATAGGACGACAAGTGAAATTCATTTTATTATGTGTAACAAAAAAATTCGTCATAGAAGACTGCAGTGTGCTAAACAAGTTCAACACACGTAGTGACCATAGATTAGTGAGATGTAAGATGCACCTAAACACTAAACTCGAACGTGGCAAGCTCATAAGACAAACAAAATGTATTGACATAACCAACCTTAAAAAACACCATATTACCTTCAAGTTGGAAGTGAAGAACAGATTCTCTGCTTTAGAAGGCCTAACATCGGAAGAAGTGGATATTTCTGAAGTTAACAGAAAAGTAACCAAAGCTCTTATGGAAACAGCAACAAAATTAGCTGGGTCTAAGAACAAGTTGGATGTGAACAAATTATCAGGAAAAACCAAAATGTTGATGCAAAAAAGAAGAGAGATGAGGACAACTAAAGAAGATGTGACTTCCAAAGTGGAATATATAGAGCTATGCAAGACAGTACGAAAATGTATCACTGAAGACTTAAGGAAATTCAACTGTGAGCTAGTAAGGAAAGCAATTGAAAACAACCAAAGCCTAAAGATAGCAAAGGGACTTCTCAGTAAGGGAAGAAAACAGATTATGGCACTGAGAAAAGAAGATGGTTCTGTGACAAGAAATAGAGGCGAAATTTTGACAAGAGTGAAAGATTTCTACTCCAAATTATTTGAAAGGGATGATACATGTACTCTAGACATCATGAAAGGACCCAGTACCAGAGTTCTTCCAGTCCTCTCAGCAGAAGTTGCACATGCATTGGAAAAGGAGTGAGACAAGGAGACACCATATCTCCGAAGCTCTTTAATGCCACATTAGAAAATGTATTTCAGTCAATGAACTGGGAAAACAAAGGGATAAAGATTAATGGAGATTATCTAACCCACCTTCGTTTTGCTGATGACGTAGTCATTTTTGCAACAACCCCATCAGAGCTGCAAAGTATGATCCAGGAACTTGCTGACAAGAGTAAAGAAGTGGGATTAAAAATGAACTTTCAGAAGACAAGTGATGTTCAATGCTTTTACAAGAAATGAAGATTTATCGATTGATGGAGAAAAGCTGGAGATAACAGACACGTACGTTTATCTTGGACAGCAGATATCAAGTGAGGGTCACATTGATGAAGAAATTAATCGGCGTACAAAACTTGCCTGGAGAGCTTTTGGAAGAAACAGCATAATTTTCAAGAGCAATATGCCATTATGTCTTAAAAGAAAAGTGTTTGATCAATGCATCCTTCCAGTGCTTACGCATGGTGCAGAGACGTGGACCTTAACTAAAAGAGACATACAAAGGCTGCAGACAACTCAAAGTAGCATGGAGAGGTGCATGCTTGGTGTAACCAGGAGAGATAAGAAGAGGAACTCGTGGATCCGAAAAATGACAAGAGTGGAAGACATCATGATCCGAGTTAAATCCCTGAAATGTCAATGGGCTGGACACACTGCCAGAAGGTCAGACCATCGATGGACAGCCGAAATTTTAGATTGGATTCCAAGGGATAGGGAAAGACCCAGAAGAAGACCACATGGAAGATGGGTGGATGAAATTCGAAAGTATGCGGGAGTGACATGGAGCAGACTGGCACAAGGCTGACCGTTGTGGAGGAAACTTGGGGAGACCTTCGTCCAGCAATGGATTGATAATGGTTGACAATGATGATGATGGTGATATATATATATATATATATATATATATATATATATATATATATATATATATATCAAAAGCAAATTAAGTGAATAAACAAAAACCTATTAAAGCCGACAAGGAGCCAGGGAAGCATATTAAAGCTGACAAGGAGTCAGTCATTAATATGCTTCCCTGCATTCTTATGTTAGCTATTTTTTCATCGCTTGAAGGGTGAATGGATTTGTTGATTGCTGTTCTTCTTATTTTTTGTTTTTCTAGTTCAAAATTTTGCTTTGTTTTGCACTATATATATATATATATATATATATATATATATATATATATATATATATATATATATTCTATAAAGAAGATACCTAAGCAAAAAAATACATATATAATTTTGACTCACACCTAGTACAACATAGAAAAGGTTATGTATCTACCTGTGTGAGTAAAAGGAGAAAAGATAAAAAAATAAAATAAAACAACTGAATGTAGAAGGTGTCGAGAATACTGAGCCTTGGCTTTATCAAGGACCAGCAAAAACTCTGCATTTTCTCACTTCTACAAAGACCTAGTTGGAAATGGGTTTCTGCAAGGCCATAGATGCAAGTAACATTCCCACCTAAAATAGTTTAAAAAATATATATATATATATATATATATATATATGTGTATTTTACCTGATATTGTCAAAGTATTTCGCACGTGCTTCTGGCCAGAGAGGTCCCTTCGTTACAGACCTTTGGTTAGTTATAAAAAAAAATATGCAGAAATAAAACAGTTAGGTTATATACACTGACGGAAAAAAAAAAAAAATCCCAACACCAAGAAGGGAATGTGTTAGATAAACGACAGTTGGTATGCGGTGAGAGTACATCTGTAAGATGACGTCTATGCAAATTTCGCGCTCGGCGCATACGTGTGGCGCTAGTAGCACCCCTCACAACATTCAAAGCAGGTTTGCTGTAAATACGCGCTGTAACGTTCCTGAGCGTTAGTTATCGTTGAGATTCGACATAGGGTGTTGATGTTAGTCAAGAATGCCTTTAAGAAGACGAAGAAGCCATGATCAACAGCTCACGGAGTTTGAACAAGGTCGTGTAATAGGGCTACGAGAAGAAGGATTTCCTTCCCGCAATATTGCAGAACGACTTGGCAGGAATGTAGCCACTGTGCATGATTGTTGACAGCGGTGGTCAAGGGAAGGTACTGCCTCAAGAAGACCGGGTTCCGGCCGGCCACATGGCACTACTGAGAGGGAAGACCGCCGTGTACGGCGTGTGGCCGTGGCGCATTGTACCGCATCTGTGGCAGCTATTCGAGCTGCAGTTGCCACCACAGTGACACAACGAACTGTTACAAATCAGTTACTTGAAGGACAGCTCCGAGCCAGACGTCCTATAGCGTGCATTCCACTTACTCCAAACCACTGCCGTTTGCGACGTCAGTGGTGTCAAGCTAGAGCTCATTGGAGGATGGACTGGAGATCTGTTGTGTTTTCTGATGAAAGCCGGTTCTGCCTGGGTGCCAGTAATGGCCGTGTGTTGGTTAGAAGGAGGCCAGGTGAGGGCCTGCAACCAACCTGTCTGCGGCCGAGACACACTGGACCTACACCTGGAGTTATGGTCTGGGGAGCAATTTCCTATGACAGTAGGAGACTCTCGTGGTTATCCCACGCACCCTGACAGCACAGTTGTACGTCGGTCTAGTGATTCAACCTGTTGTTCTGCCATTCATGAACAGCATTCCAGGGGTGTTTTCCAACAGGATAACGGTCGTCCGCATACTGCTGTTGTAACCCAACATGCTCTACAGAGTGTCGACATGTTGCCGTGGCCTGCTAGATCACCAGATCTTTCACCAATCAAGCACATATGGGACATCATTGGGCGACAACTTCAGCGTCACCCCCAACCAGCATTAATCGTCCCTGTATTGACCGACCAAGTGAAACAGGCATGGAACTCCATCCTACAAACTGACATCCAGCACCTGTACGACACAACGCATGAACGTTTGCATGCTTGCATTCAACATTCTGGCGGTTACACCGGTTATTAATGTACCAGCATTTTACATTTAAAATGGCTCTTCTCGCGCTTACAATAAGCTGTGATCTTGAAACCTTAATCGATTAAATATGTTACCTATACAAATGTATTGCCGCCTTTTCATTCCTCTACAACTATTTTTTCATGGTGTTGGGATTTTTTTTCCCGTCAGTGTATTTTCAGTTCCACATTCATTCATTCGTACAATCAAACGTTTGAAATTTACTATTAATTAAAAGATTTTAGTAGAAAGAGTTATACTCATCGAGTCAGGAGACGTCTCACAGGGGGTTCGTTGTTACGGCGAGCACTTTCAGCGGTGCTTAACCGCCATCTTCTGGGCACTGCTTCTACACGAGGGTTCCTCGTGTGTGTTAGTAGTTTTGGAGTTGCATGTCGGGAATCGATGGGAAGGCTTGCTGCCTGTGTATGTGTTAGGTGATTTTGTTTCTAATGTGTCGCCACCTATTGGATGAGTTGGTAGTATAATTCTTTTGTGTAGATATTTTTCGGTTATTATTATTTGTTCGTAGAAAAAGTGTGCATTCTTTATTTTTTTTTATTTATTGGTGTGATGGTGCTGGAAAGGAGATTCTTCCAGGCAGCTGATATCTCGAGCAACTGGTTTTCATTGCAGGCTCTGGGATGGGTCATTATTTCGATTGCTTCTCGAAACATGGTACCTTTGTGGTTTGTGTAAGGCGCCAGCTTCTTGATGCTATTTACGAGGAGAGAGCTGCGGATTTAGTTACCTCTTTATAAAGAGCAGTTTCGGTTTTCCCATTCTTCACGTCTCTATGTGTTTTTTATTCTCGCCACAAAAGACTTTTTTTGTCATCCTGACGTAGGTTTTTGTTGAGCTGTCGGGGTATCTAAAGGGAATGTCGTATACTACGGTGTCTAAACCTTGGTCTGATTTTGGCAGAGATGCCAACAACTACGGAATCTCTATAGTTCCTACGGAAATAGCTCTTGTACTACGGAATACGGAAAACCGTGATTTTTCTACGGAAAATTAACAGAAGTTATAAATTTTTATTTTGCTTGTCGCTCCCCAACGCAACGGCGGGCATGTGACGACCTGTCATTCGTCTTGCTTGTGATGCTACCTGCACCTCCAATTCTGCCTATCAAGACTGCACGGATCTTAGTGTGAGCGACCGGCACTTGATGATTGTGGCTTGGGCTGAGTCATTCTAAGTGAAAACTCTCCCTCCCCAGCATACAGCATTCTGGGGACGTTGAGCGCAGCTCGCATTGGTGGACGTGGGCAGAGTTTGGGTGAGAGCACACTGATCTCCTGAATGCGCTTGCACAGCAACGAGCTCTTGCAAATCGTTTGGTGCAGAACGTGAGTGTCGTTGCCTGGCATCGGAGTTTTTTATGTGTGTGTCAGCCATACATGTCAGTAATTAATATTTTAAAGGTTTTTTTGTGCGTTGCAGAAAAGTATTCCTGTATTTCGTTCTTATGTGGACTGACTGTGTAAGCCGTTGACTCGAAGCTGAGTAACATTGTTTTGTGAAAACGATTTCATTCTATTACTAATCAAAAACAACTTATGGGAATTTTACTAGGAATTTTTTTATTTAAATTGCAAATTTTCGGAGAAAACTCGTCTCCTTCTTCAGGCTGTCTTTTTGTTGTCACTTATTCCCGTCACTATCGCAGTGTTTTTGATTAGTAATTGAATTAAGAAACTAGAAAGCCATTTCTCAACATGAGCTTTATTAAAATATTTAATTCTGTTTAGTTTTCGTTCCTGAAAATAAAAAATATAGATTCCAGGAAGCGAACGTTATCAAATGAAGCAACACCACAGGCAGTAGTGAAAAAACCTAAGAACTGCCAGAAGTATAAAGCATTGAATGCTATGGAGTTTCCTTGCCTTCAACAATCAAAATTATACGAAAATATGGCATTTTGTGCATTGTGCTAAAAGGATTTCAACATAGCACATGGCAGTGTGCAGAGATGTCAAGTACTATAAATCCTCCGTAGTTTCTACGGATATCATGTTCAAACTCTGGACTTATGGAGAAGGTGTGAAAAACTACGGATATTTCCCCGAAAACTTTTTTTTTTTTTTTAATTTGAAAAAAAAAAAAAGTCAAGCATAGTCAAATGTAGTGTTTTTTTTTTTTTTTTGCGGTAACGTCACGAAGCCGTCACACAGCAAGCATGTTTGGCTGGCCGACAAGCAAGCAGTAATGTTGCAGCGGAGATCATTCTGTATGATCACGTGACTTTGTACCTGGCTTGCCGTGGAAAGGCGTTCGTAATGCATGACGTCTGTTAACTTCGGGGAAAACCTTAACCGCGTCCTGAACTAACATAAGTTGTCGGAGAATGGAGGTAGACTAGAGTCGATTCCATGTTTTCTGTTCTTGTTGTTAAGTTGATTAGTTGTGGTGTGACGTGAATTGCTGTAGTTATGAAGCGTGCTTAAGTGGCTTCCAGTTCCAGTGGTGTGAAAAAAAAAAAAATTCGCAGCAGTACAAGGAATGTTATTCGTTGGAATTTCCATGTTTGCAGCGGTCGAGTGTTTCCTTGAATCTTGTTTTTTTTTTTTGCTAAAATGTAATTTAAATAGTTAATTGCTGTTGCATATTTGTTTCACCAAAGTAAGAGGCGGGCGGGTATCGGACAAAAAAAAACAAAAAAACTGCTCAGAACAAATAGTCATCAGATCGAAAGAAACAATTGTAGATCAAGGAAATCCTGAATGTTTGTTTTTTCCGGCAGAGCACATAACTAAGCTACCTGGATGTGTAAACGCTGTTATTGCCTGTTTTTTGTTATCTCCCCGGGAGTTTGTTCTTCGCACACAGTATATTCTGCCCAGAGCAAGAGAAAGTCTCTCCATGTGTCTTTGGCAACCAGCCAAAGAAAATGTCTAGCAGCAGTAGCTGCTCACTGCTGCTGCGGTGAGACGTTTCTTAGCTGCTGGGTGTGTGCGCCAGTCATGACCTATTTTCCCACGCTCCTCGCTGTCGGCAGAGAGCTTAATTGTTTATGTTACTTTGACAGATTTGCGAAGTGCAGTTCTTTTTTTATTTCTCTTGTAAAAATGTTCTGCTAAACAAAGGGTTGTTTTATTTTATCTTGTCAGATTCACAAGAACTTTCTTTCTTCCTTAATAGCTTGTTTTAAAGATTGTTTTCCCCAGATCATTCTTTGTTTGGAATCTTTTAATTTCCGTTTTTTTTTTTTTTTTTTATTTATTTTTTTTTTTTTGGATGAATTTGTTTTCATTACTGAGTTTTAAGTTGTGACATTTTACTTCCCCGCATCTTAGCAGAAAACTTCTATTGTGCTAATGAGATGTTGCATGGATTTTTATTGTTATTTATTTTATTTGCATTGCCTTTTTATTTTATACTTTTTTTTCCAGAATTGATTGATTTATGCAATTTAAAATACCTTTTGGATTAGTTTTTTCGTATCATAAGCATTTAATGTTAATTTTCTATTTATCCGCATAATAAAGCTATGGAATCTTTTAAAGTTAATTGTTCTTTCTTTGCTCCCATTGTGTTTGTCATGTACGAATTTACTTGCAATAGCGTCGGTTAAAGGGTCTACTAATATTCTTGGATTTAAAACGCAAGAAAGTTGTCAAAAATTCAAGGAGAGATATTTGCAAAAATTTCAGTGTCTAAAATCGTCTCGGGTATCCGAAAACCATGAGTTTTGTTCCCCGTGTGCTGTTGATTTTTCAGTCGCACACGGCGGAAAAGATGATTGCGGTCGACATTTTCACTCTAAAAAACAGGAGGAATAACCATAAGTGTGTGGCATCGCACACTTATGACATAACATATTTATTAAAAGGTGGAGTTGAAATGGTATGTATTTTTTGTGTATTTACTCAAGTCCCCCCCCCCCCCATTTTAAGGGGACTTAAATATGTTGCAAAATTTATCCAAGTATTGTCCCCGATCGAGATTAATATATTGCTAAAAATGTAGCAGTATATTCTGGGAAATACGCATGCTACCCTGCAAATTTTAATGTGGGAACTTGACTTGACCTCACTACGGAAGAACTACGGGCGCCACGCATATGGACTACTGATGACTTCCTTCAGATGTTGGCATCTCTGCGTGTGGATGACTGTTGTTATCACATGTGTTCCAAAAAAACATACGGAGTATTCGACAGCTGCAGCAAAAACAAAGATTGTTTCAAGTTATTTTACTAAGGATGATAGTGTAAATGTAATCAAAGCTGAGAGCTTATTTGTTCAATTTCTGATAGAACATAATATTCCAATTTCTGCAGCAGACCACCAGAAGCATTTATTTTCGGCATTGCTCCATGATTCAAATATAGCCAAGCATTATATTAGCGATTGCATGAAAACTGCAGCAATCATGAAAAATATGGCAAGAAGTAATGTTTCTGAGCTGGTTTCAACATTAAATAAATGTCTGCCATTCTCTTTAAGCACTGATGGCAGTAATGACTGTCAAGATGTAAAACTTTATCCACTACTTATAATGTATTTTGATGAGACTATTGGACGCATTACAACAAAATCAATGTCGTTATTAGAATCTTCTGATAACACAGGTGAAGGCATATTTCAGGTTGTAAATACTGAATTTCAGAAGAAAGAATTAAAATGGGAGAAGTGTGTTAGCTTTTCAGCAGATAATGCAAATACAGTGATGGAGAAAAAAGAAAGGAGTCGCATTATTTCTATTAAAAGAAAATTCATCAATGATAATTGGAGGTTGTCCTTGTCACTTGATACACATTGCTGCGAAAAACAGCTACATCAGTATTCGATGAAAATATAGAGTTGCTCTTAGTTGACATCTTTTATTTTCTCCATAAAAGCTCCAAGCATAGAAGCAGCTTTAAATTGCAACAACAGCTTTGTAGCCAGGAGATGAAGCCTCATCGAATTTTGGCCCATTCCATCTCAATTCAGGCAGAGAATACCAACATGTGTCAGTTGACCCCCTTAGATTTGTTCCAAAAAATTACAGTAGCTACTCCTACTACAGATATAAGATATTCCAAAGGGATTTGCTCCAAAAAAAATTTATCACTTGCTGCGCCATTTTGAAATTTGGTGAAAAACGCATTTTTGAAAGGAATGTCAAAAATGGCATATTTAAAAAATGTTATTGCGTTTAAACTATTTGGGCGATTCAGTTCATTTTTGTTTTGTTTTGTTGCTAATGAATTGATTTTTAACTTGACATACTTTAAATATGCATGTTATAATTATTAGTAATAAAAAAAAATCCACTTTTTAGGTACAAAATTTGGGTTTTTCTGACATTTAACGATTTTTTTCTTACACTAAGGAAAGTTTTTTTAAATAAATAAAGATGGCAATGTGTAGTCCACCAATGATAGTTTTACAGCAAATTTTATTTATTGCGTAACATATATACACAGTCTATACAATTCAACTTCAAAATATGCAAAAGTACGAAAATGCACTATTTTCAAGTAGCAATAACTCAAAAACCCCATTTTTAAAAAAATCTTAAAACTTGACCTTATGTTGTCCTATTAGTATATTATCAATTGGTGGGGTCAGAATTGTGTGTTTTTGCCTCGTAAATTTTGAACGTTTTTTTGAAAACGACACTTCTCCAGCATTTGCGGGTCGCAAATAGAAACGATACAAAAACGTATACAATTGTTCTTTACAATGAAATTTTAAAGCTACCCTGATTTTTAAGCTCCACTGAACACTTTTATAAGTAAACTTAAGTTACTCTATTATTATTATTATTGATTTCAATTGCCAATACTATGTTAACGTCCTTTTGCAATCTCCCGATAGCTGAACTTGCATAACGTGTGAAACAGTATTTACAGACATTTAATGTCAGTCAAATTAAAATATCGTAGCCACGTAATAAGTATGTTCATCGCAAATTGGCGAAAATTGAACAACGATATATGTTAAGTTACTCATTTAGAAAAAATAATGAAAAAAGAACAAAAAGAAAAACATAGAAAATGTGGAAAACCGAGAACTCATTGAACTGTTTGTCTTTTTACAGTTTTCTGATTTCTGTAACACTAAAACAAATAATCGTAAACAACTCCATGTTAGCTGAGATCTATAAACATTATACTAAAATAATTACAGAGTAAGTTTACATAAAGTTCAGACACTGCAGATCTGTTGGATCTGGTTCAGCCTCCTTGGTATCGAAAATGTGGAGTCGAGCGGATTGTCCACTGGGAGTGGGTTCCTTCACCTTTAGCACTACATTGCTTAATGGCACTGCACATACATCCTCTCTCTTTCCACATTCCTCTGGCCATTGGAACCCTTTAGCTGGGCCATGGGGATGCATAAACGACACAGTAATGTCTTCGAGCTCTAGAGATATGCTCTTTATCTGTCCTACCCACCAATAATCATTATATACACACCCAACAAATTGACCTATGAAATCACTCAAAGAGTACCTGTTTTTTACTTGGCTTGTTATTTCTACTTTCTGCACATTATGTTTAATTGTTCTTGCCATATAAGCTTCATTATTTTGCACCAACCAATAATGCTGAGATTGTAATCCTACAACAGGTTTTACAGTGATCCATTCTTTTTCTTTACAAGACCTGAATTTTTGAACAACTTCACTTTTGAGGTGTAGTATTTTCGTATTACGTATAAGATTTGAAATTGTACAAACAAATGAAGCTGCGTCTCTTATGGCTTCCACAGCTTCTTTTTGTAGATTAAATCTTGTAGCATAGTGCTTGCATATGCCACCTATACCATCGCATGCACTCTTACCATGCCCAGTAGCTGAAAATGTCCACTTTCTTTCTATAGTTGGATTACCCTTAAACAACTCATGAAGTTGATATCGATTTTTGAAATGTGCGGCAGCTCCATCTGAAACGTAAACTACTGAGGTCTTAGTTTCCAATGGATACGATTTTGAAATGTCATTTTTTATAAGACCTATGGCACAGAGAGCATGAGCTGTGTCATGGGTTATATCATCAGACACTACTGCAAAACTTTCTTTCACTTGACCAATTTGTGCAACACATGTAAACAATGAGATTTGTACATTTTGCCAGTGATAGCTTTGCATCTCATCAGGCAATATAACTGACCAGTTCTCTGCAAAATCAAAATGTAAAACACACACAGAACTCCCTTTCGCAGAGATTTTAGCTTTGGCTATTCCTTCTCTCTGGATTTCACGGATATAATTATGAGGAATTGCTTTATTAATCCAATGTCTACCATCTTCGAGGAACCTTTCAGTAGGTACAGTTTTCTTTATAAGGTCATTACGTTCCCAAATAGCATATGTAACTTCTTCATTCAACAAGCCAAGAGTATCAGCTGTCAGTGCATCTGTACCGAGACAGTCACCACACACATTTGGAGCCAACAATCTTCATTGTCTGTTTTGTTACACAAACACTTAAGTAAAAGAGCATCTTCAGTATACTTTTCATTAGTTACATTTTGGAGAGCTATGCTTATTAGTGTAAGATTACTACAGTAAATGCAAGTACAAACTGTTTGCATAGGTTGAATTTTCACCCACTTTGGACATAGTGAATAAAATTTTGAAAGTCCAATTTTTATTCCTTTGTTTTCCTTTTTCAATATACTTTGTCTCTTTGATTGATCTTGTCATAAATCTTTTTGCCTTTTTAACTTTCTCACCATTACCATCTTTAACAAATATAACATCTTTTTTGTTTGGACTCTCTCTTGTGCAGTCTTTGCTGTCATCTAGGTAGTATGACAAAGCAATTGCCTTAGTATCTGCAGACAATGGATGTCCACTGTAGGGATCAGGTTTAGCATAAATTCCTTTTTCTTTTTTAACACTACGTGACTTATCTATGATGTACTTTGATACTGAAGGTAACTTTGCCTCCAGTTGCGTTTTAGTAAAAGTATGTGGTAACAGTGTCAACAATTGCACTTTTTCATTGTATTTAGAATTTCGAAGAGCTGTGTTAATGTTAAAAAACCACTGATTGCAAGTATAACAGTCAGGTTTTTCAGCAGAAGGTTCACTTGAAATGTCATCATTGACACTATACACTTCTTCTAATTTCTTCACAGATGCAGTTACTAATACTTCCTCTAATTTCAACTTTTTTCTTTTTACATAACTTTGCCTCCTCTCAGGCCTAACTTGTGAAGGAGATTTCAATGGTGACATATTTACATCAAGAATGTTAATACTTTTGTTGACAGCATTTACAATATCCTCACTTGCAATAAAAGGTTCATCAGATGAAATTTCTTGTTTAGGTTCATTTGTAAGTTCCCCCAATTTTTTTTTTATAAAAAACAACACAATTACTACACAAACTGTCATTACTTTTTACAATAACAGACCTACCTACAATCCTTTGAATTGAATCAGCTAAATCACCAACACCACATAACCTCACACTCTTACTTTTGTATACAGTTTTTTTTTTTTGTTTTTTTTTTTTGTGTCTTCTAATATAGTCCACACACTTAATTCGTTCAGAACTATGATAATCTGACATTATTAAATAGGCCTATTCAGCAAAAATGTAAAAAACATATCTGAGAAATCACAAACACATACAAGTGTTACTCTTCCAAACAAAAGAACAGACTGCACAGTAGTTATAGCACAGGTGGGTGTGGCCATGGAGGGGCTAGTGAGACAGTTGATTAGCTGTGCAGTGAGCAAACACTGGTCATGCATGTGCATGTATGATCCTGTTGATTCAGCATTGCATGGGTGTAGAACAAGCTTATTTGTTGTTTAAGCATTAAGACTAGGTCAGTTCATTTAACAACTGTAACTTTATTACAGAATTTATTATATAATAATTAAAATTATTTTATATTTTTTATTTACTAGATTAATATTTTAAATATTTTTTCTTTAAGTATTATAATTAGTCTACTAGCCTATATTTTAACTTTCAGAGCTAATTTAAAACAAAACTTTGTAGTGTTTTTCTGCGACCTGCAAATGCTGGAGAACTGTCATTTTCAAAAAAAACGTTCAAAATTTACGAGGCAAAACACACAATTCTGACCCCACCAATTGATAATATACCAATAGGACAACATAAGGTCAAGTTTTAAGATTTTTTAAAAATGGGGTTTTTGAGTTATTGCTACTTGAAAATAGTGCATTTTCGTACTTTTGCATATTTTGAACTTGAATTGTATAGACTATATATGTTAGGCAATAAATAAAATTTGCTGTAAAACTACCATTGGTGGACTACACATTGCCATCTTTATTTATTTAAAAAAACTTTACTTAGTGTAAGAAAAAAATCCTTAAATGTCAGAAAAACCCAAATTTTGTACCTAAAAAGTGGATTTTTTTTAATTACTAATAATTATAACATGCATATTTAAAGTATGTCAAGTTAAAAATCAATTCATTAGCTACAAAACAAAACAAAAATGAACTGAATCGCCCAAATAGTTTAAACGCAATAACATTTTTAAAATATGCCATTTTTGACATTCCTTTCAAAAAATGCGTTTTTCACCAAATTTCAAAATGGCGCAGCAAGTGATATAAATTTTTTTGGAGCAAATCCATTAGGAATATCTTATATCTGTAGTAGGAGTAGCTACTGTAATTTTTTTGAACAAATCTAAGGGGGTCAACTGACATGCTCTGCCTGAATTGAGATGGAATGGGCCTTTTGAAATATACCAATATGAGATAGTTGTCACTAGCGGATTGTGTTGACCGTATCCTGGAGCGGTGGGAACCATTAAGAGCTTACTTTGTAGAAGATGAAAGTCACAATTTTCAAAATAAACGTTTCCAACATATAAGATCATCTTCAGAAAAACCTAGCCCCAAATTAAATCTGTTATTCCTTCATAGTATTTTACCATTATTCACAAAAATTAATCTTTTGCTCCAGCCAGATGCTCCATATATTCATAAGTTCAGAAGAACCATTGTGCAGTTCTTTATGGATCTTTTGGTTAGATTTGTGAAGCCTACTGTCATAGCTGATGATGTTGAGTTTAATTTTTCAAATAACAGTTTTTCAAAAAAAAAAATCGGAAAGAGTACACAACTGGTAATTAAGGTAAAAACAAGAATGTATTTAACGGAAGTAATTTTAAACCAAAAATGAACTTTCTAAGTTCTATACATCTGTCAAAAAATTTTATGCTGAAGGATGTTCTTATATTCAAGAAAAGATACTGATCTATGATGAATTCTTAAAACATACAGAAGTAGCAGATCCTTCATTTAGAGCCAGAACATCATTTACTTCTGTATTATACATAGTCAAGCACAATAATAACTGAAAAATAACTGAAAATGAACGTTATAATAACTGAAAAATGAACTTGATTTATAATAACTGAAAATGAGCTTGATATATTGGAAGTAGAATTTGCTTGTCACCAAGCTTACAAATTTAGAGACCATAGCAGAAACAGATAGAATAGATGTCACTTGGTCAGAAATGCCAAAATTAAGAGGTTGTAGTGGAGCTGTTAAGTATACTATTTTCCCAAAAGTAATGTTTGCAATACTTGTAGTTCCACACTCGAATGCTGCGAGTGAGAGAGTTTTTAGTTTAATGCGAAAAAATCAAACCCATTTCCGACCTAATTTAGGTTTAGAAATTGTAGAAGCACTTCTTAATGCAAAAATGAATATGTTCTCCTCTGGACAAGTGTGTTATGAAAAAATATTTTCTGCTGAGGAACTCAAATCTGCAAAACAATGTACAGCCAAATAACTGAAAAAAGCCGTTTTAATCAATTTTTTGTTTGTAAAAAAATGCTTCAGTCATGATGTTATATTATTTTTCATGTGATGAAATATTTTGATACAGATTTTCATGTATATAAATGAATAGGTAAGTAAAAAATACTAATTCAATTAAATGAGTAATACCATGTTTTCCTCAGTTAAAATTTTTCTTTTTGGTATGACTACTGAAAAATGGCCAGAAAAATTACTGAAAATATCTGAAACAGGTTGGCATCTCTAGATTTTGGTTTTACATTCACTACAATAGTTGAAATTGGTTTGGGTGACTTTATTGCAACTCCGACATCGTAATGTTTCATTAAGTTCTTGAAAGTAAATGAGAATCTAGGAACATAATATATAGATCCCACATAACGTAAAGGCTCTTATCCGTTAGGAGCGTTGGTGTTTATTGGACTGGGTTTTGCATAAAATGGGGCTCAAGGCTGTTCTTTGAAGCCTGCAGTGATCTCCTTGCTGAAGATATTATGTATTTCTGCAGCTCTCGCTTATGCGGCTGAGCAAAGGTTATGAAAGCGGAAGTGACAACAAAGTCAGAAAACTTGTAAGGACTGATGCAGGGTGCCCCAGAGTATTTATACTGTTAAAGTTGCACCTCTCATTTATCTAAAATAGTGAAAGCTTTGATATCATGCATTCATGGCCCTCAGGCACTAAATTCTTTCAGCATGGTGGATGAAATTATTGTCATCTGAGGGTATAAATAAAAAAAGAAAAGTGACAATGAAGAAATTGGAAGAGAAAGATATCAACAGAAAATGAAACTAAACAATGGATGCTGTGCAGCTGAGGAGAAAAAAAGGCAAATGTGGCCATAGAATTTGCTGAGAAGAAGGCAAGGCTTGCTTGCAATAGGAACCTTGAGCTGATGTTTTGCAAGCACAAAAAAAAAAAAAAAAAAAAAAAAAAAAAAACAATAACAAAAAAACTGAAGCAATGTCTTCCCCCACAGTGTTCTAGCGATGGCTTCTGATGAGTCCAAGATGGGTCCGGTTCCAATCCCTGTGTGGCATGGGTGTTGTGTTTGTCTTACGGCGCTGGCTCTCTCCGCTCCCTGGAGCCAGTGACTTTAAATTAGGGGTGGACAACCTCTTATAGCCCATTGAGTTGCTCATGATGGCGGTTGAATCCACAATAAAAAAAAAAAGAGCTATGTCTTTTAAAACCATTTTATTTTGTTTTGAGTTCTGTAATTTTATGCTGTGAATCAGTGATGTGCTCCAGTCTAATATTTACATAAAGAAATTACAGGGTACAATATTCAATCTTGCTTGTGCTGTGTCATATTCACACTTTCTCTCCACGCATTCTGGTTTTTCACCCGGTTAAGAAACTAAAAATTTTTTTTGCTTCTGTCCAATATTATTGTTAAATATAATTGTATTGTATATCTGCATGGAACTGTAGGCAATGATTTCCGAAAACGGGAAGTTAGATGCAATGGAAGTAAGATCAGGGATCGCATTCCTCCTAAAATTCCTAAAATTCCTAATATTTTGTGACCCTCCTTAAATTCCTAAAATTAGACCTAAAATTTGCTATTCATCCTAAAATTTTCGTAAGCTTATTTTTATTAAAAACACAACCGTTATTAACGCCAATAAATTTACCATTACGGTAAGGTAAAAAGACCTGTTATTGTAGAAACACAGCCTATATGCTGTGCTGCTGAAGGAGGGAAAAATGACGCCATCGAGATGCACTTGCTTCGGGGCGTTCGTTCCATTTTTTGCCTTCGAACAGTTTTCGAGAGTAACAAGAGATCTAAGGGAAAAGGGGAGGGGTCATTTTCACCCCTGGTTTGCGCTTTGCAGACGAACTCCGTGGCACGCAGAAGATCGTACTTTATTTTTGTACATGCCTTGTGGAACCTCCTCTTTCTGCTGATGTTTTGTTATTGTAAACCGCAGGTGGGTGGAAGCAAAGAGGAAACATGTGGTCTCCTTCCGTAACCTCCGGTAATGACGATGGGATGGTAGCTGAGTATTATCTTGGCAGATAATTGACCTTCGATCATGCGTCGGCGACAGCGACCTTCGATGCGCAATATATCTCGGCTCCGACTCGCTTTGACTGAACTTGCGTGAGATGCGTATGATAGTTTCTGGTTTTACGTCTTTTATGGTGTTCTCTGTGCTGTGTGCAGGTTCAGTTCTCTAGTGGTGACCTGCTTTTTTTTTTTTTTTTTTTCATATCTTCTGACATCCTCGCAGCCAAATTTCGGGAAGTTGTCTGGTTTTGCAATATTGGAACGTGTTTTTGTACTTCCCTTTCATTTTCTGGTTAGTAATACAAGTGTTTAAGATGCCTAAATCCAAAACGAAGTTTCAAGATGCGTGGCTCGCCAAAGAATTGGACGGAGTGAAGTTGAAAGAATGGTGTTCTGCAACTGAAACAATATTTTCTGCTAAGTGTATATTGTGTTCAGAAATTTTCAACATTTCTAATAGTGGCTTTTCACAAGTAAAAGCGCATCATAAAGGAAAAAAACATTTGCAGAAATTTCAAAGTAAATTTCAAAATAAGTCCATCCTGAAAGCCTTTGGAGGACGGGATCTTCAGCCCAAAACAAATATTAGTGAAGTACTGAGTCATGATTTACAGTTGGCTAAAGCCGAAGCATTATGGGCCATGAAAGTTGCTAAGGACAATATGTCTTTTGTTTCATGCACTGAAACAGTTGAACTTTTCAAAGAAATGTTTCCTGATTCTGCTATTGCAGCCAAAATGCAACTTAAAGAAAAAAGTTGCTTATGTGATATCACATGGATTGTCAAAATATTTTGAAGAGGATTTGAAAAAAGACATTGCATCTAGTAGCCCAGGAAAGGTTACTATAGCATTTGATGAAACTACAAATACACAAGTGAAACGGCAGTTGGATGTGTATCTCAGGTACTGGTCTTCAGAAATAAATTCAGTTTCTTGCCGATACCTAACAAGCGTTTTTCTGGGTCATGCAACAGCAGATATTTTGCTAAAAGAAATTCTTGATGTGTTATCATCCTTCAATATTTCGTTGAACAGAATTATTTGTGTATCCATGGACAGCCCAAATGTAAATAAGTGCTTTTTACGCAAATTCAATGAAGTTGTAAAACAAGAAACAGGCCAGAAATCTTTGGAACTAGGTTTTTGCAACCTGCATGTTGTTAGTAATGCATTTAAAATTTTTTTGACAAGCTTAAATATAGATTTTGACGAATTTGCTACTGATATGCATTACTTTTTAAAGAGTAGTGCTGCAAGACGAGAGGATTATAAATCTGTCGAGGATATAACATTGGTCACTGCCAAATTTCTTTTGCGTCATGTCAGCAACAGATGGTTAACCGTTGGTTCTGTAGCCCAGAGGCTCTTGGATCAATGGCTAAATATTACAGAATATTTTTTAAACTTCTTGCCATCTCAAAAAATATTTGAAAAACAACTGCGCAATTCGGCAAGGTATAAAAGAATTCACTGTTTCCTGAAAAATGAGCTTACTCCTTGCTATTTAGCATTAATTTCATTTTCACACCAAAATTTTGAAAAGTTTTCATTATGTTATCAGAGTGAAGAACCAAAAATACACCAGTTATATTCTGATTTAAATACTTTAATGAGGAATGTTATGGCTCAGTTTATCCAAGATGATGTTATAGCAGGGAAATTTGGAGAAAACCTAAAGAATGTAGATTTTGAAAACAAAAATTCATGGAAAAAACTAGGGGAGTTAGAAGTTGGTATGAAGACAAAAAATCTCCTCAGGAATGTTCAGGAGACCAGGCAGAAATTATTTCTCTTAGATGTAAGATCATCACTAATTGCAACCACAAAATATTTAAAGTCAAATTTGCCATTCTGCAATCAAAAGCTAAGAGACATAGAAGTTTTAGAGCTAAAAGAACCAAAGAAAGAGTCAACTCAACTTTCAGTCACTGAAGGACTTTCGGAAATAACCAGAATTTCAAGTGTTTTGCATCTTTCTGAGGAACAAATTGATAGAGTAAGAGAAGAGTGGAAACTTTTAAATTGCGATAAGCCAACTCTAGATGAACTAGTGAAATTTTCAGAGGAAGGGCATATTCCAGTGCGGATTGATCATTACTGGCGTAATATATTTAGTATTAAAGACTCTAGCGGAAAAGAAAAATACTCAAATCTTGCTAAACTCATCAAGTCAATTTTAGTTTTACCTCATGGTAATGCTGATGCAGAAAGGGGATTTTCGGTTAACACTGCTCTGTTAAGGAAGGACAAGGCTAACTTAAAAGACTCAACTATAACATCATTAAGAATAGTTAAAGGGGCCATTAAACACTATGGATGTGTAAGTAAAGTTTCCATAACAAGAAATTTGTTAAATAGTGTTTGTGATTCACATAAATTTTATAAAGAGTATGTTGATAAGCTGAAGGAAGAAGAATCAAAAAAGGTAAAAGAAAGGAAGCAGAAAGAGAGGGAAAATAAGGAAAAGCAGCTAGAGAAAAAAAGAAAAGCTGAGTTTGATGACAAAATAAAAGAAAATGATGCAGAAATAAATAGACTTAAAAACGATAAAGAAGCCTCCCTAGCAATAATTCAAGAGGGAACAGAAAGAATGAGAAAAGCTGTAGGAAAACAAAATACTGTTGAAATAGCAGTTGCCTCTAACTTGATCATACAAGGTTCAGCTGAAATAAAGAAAACTGAAAGTAAATTAGTTGTGGTAGAAGCAGAAAAAGATAGGCTAATCAGGAAAAGGTTAAAACAATAATATGAAAAAAGTAATTCAGTGAACAATTGTACATAGTTCTTGGTTTTCAATTACCTTTTTAGGATATTATAATTTAATGTGAAACCTGAAAACTTTACTGTGAAAATCGTGAATTGCTTCTGGTTCAACAGCATATTAATGTTCAAAGTGAAACTTGAATGTGGTAAATATACTTGAATATGATAATAACACATGAAAAGATAAGAACTGAACATTAGAAGTAAATCATACTTAAACTTTAGACATTAGACGTTATGCAAAAAATTTGGGTGTTAACTTCGACCATATATACTAATGGACTGCACATTGGCAATAGCTGCATCAAAGCCGCCATGGCTCAAACATTGGGCACGTCATCATCAGACTCCAAATTTCGTGTAAAAATGCTGTTATGATTACTAATTTACGCTGCAGAACTTCAGTGTTTTCGGTGTATTATGTGAATGCGCCTCATATATAATGAAAACTCTTCAGGTAAGTTTACTTATGAGCTATATACATGCATGATCGGGTTGTTTACATTTTGTGATTTATAATGTGATGAACATTTGCGAAGAATTTGGAACATGCATTCCATTTTTTTCTTAAGTTACTATATTTTTATATCAATAGCTGCAAGTTTCTGGTTAAGTAATTGAACTTTATTGACTTAGGTATTTAATTCGTTTCTTACCCATGAAAAATCATCGAACTTTCTTTACTATATCGCTCAGAGCAACCATAAGCACAGCAGGTGTAACCCATCTTTTTGACTGTTGTCATGTGATTTTATGTTGGAGCCAGAAATTTTGATGTCATGCGCAGTCTATCAGTATATATGGTTGAAGGGTGTGAAGCAAACTCTTTACAATGTATACAAAGTTGTTTTACTAGATGTATACAAATATACATCTAGTTTTTATTGAAATACACTCCTAAAATTTTCCTAAAATTTTTCTAAAAATTCCTAAAATTCCTAAAATTCCTACCTAAAATTTTCCAGAAGTATGCTATGATCCCTGTAAGATTGATAATTTCCTCTTATTATTATTTTTTTCTTCATCAGTCTCATGTATGATTATGTGCACTTCTTGTTTTAACATAGGTGATTTTTATGTTTGTAGAAATTAAAATTTGAAATGCTTTTGTAACATGCTAATTCATTCCTAATGATGTAGATGTTGATGACATCAAGTTTGTGGTGAACTTCGATTTCCCAAATAACACAGAAGACTATATTCACCGCATTGGGCGAACAGCTCGAGGCACAAACTCGGGGATAGCTCACACCTTTTTCACCAGTGAGAATGAATCACATGCTGCAGATTTAGTTGCAGTTCTTAAACAAGCTAACCAACATGTATCTGAAGACCTGCTTCAAATGGCTAATGCGAATAGAAAATACAAAAACTTCATGCAGAACGGAGGTAAGTTTATAGCCATTTCTTTAATGTTTATTCTACGCTGTTCTTTTTTTTGTTGCAAAACTTCCCTAATGCATACGTAATTCATAAAACAAATGCAGAAACAAGAATTCAGATGTCTACATTTTTGTACCTGTATGCATACCTGCCAACTACTACAGATTTTTTGTCTGACGACGGGACTACGGAACTCACTGTCAGAACTACAGATTCTATGAAGTTTCATTTTGTTTAATTTTTAATATTATTTTGCCATTATTTTATGATATAGGCTACAATGTGATCTCAAGATCAATGCAAAACTGAAGAGAATTTGGCGGGGGGAGAGGGGGGGGGTATTTTCCATATGAGGACAGTATTTCGTGTTTCAAAACTTCCGAAAGCAGTAGTCAAATGGAGTAAAATTTTTTTTGCTGTAATCGTAATTTTTTCTCTCTCCCGATGTTGCCTTTGTGTCCAGCATTCTTGTTAAATATCATTTTACTCATAAATGTTTGTATTTCGGCTTGAAACTGTAGGCAGCAATTTGCGAAAACAGAATTTAGATGCCAAAAAATTTCCCCGTAATCTTCAGGCATAAGATTCTTCCGTGAATTCGAGGAATTCCACCATTTTTGTTGCTATTTTGGTCACCAACGAGATCGATGCACACGAATTCTATCTTTATAAAACTTTCAAAAACGGACAGTCGATGGGGTTCGGATTTTTCAGTAATCATTATTTCTTTTTCTTGCAATGTTGCCTCTGTCCAATATTATTGTTAATACTGATTAAATATTTAATCTTGATAAGGGAGGGGGAAATTCCCCAAAACAAAAGGAACAAAATCGGAAAATTGGTAAAAATTTATGCATTTTTTACAAATTTTGGATTTCTTGTTTGTCAAGCCTTTTTGAATTCTGAATGCATGTGACTGATTTCTACTGGTGCAAGTTTCGAACTTAAATCTCTCAATGTTACCTATCGTGCCCTCACCAGACAAATCAACTTTGTGTTTTGCACGTTTTAAGTGTTTTTCATTAGTATCTTTGTTTGTTGTGACGTTTTGTAAAAAAGCGTCTTAAGTGTGCTGCGCAAAATACTAGTTACTACTGACAAGGCTCTTACTAATGTTGGTAAGCATGCCTGTATGACAATATCTTAAAAATAAATGTTGGAACTGGCTCCTGCTTATTCATAGTTGAATTCTGTGGAGCATCGTTTGTATAATCATCACTCTGGATGTCTTGTTCCAGTTCCTAAACTATTGTAGACATCCTTGTATATTAGAAATCCTGCAGGGTGAAGTCTGTGAGACAAACCAAGACTGTAGGATTATATGACAACAGGCTTTTTTTTTTTTTAATTTAATTAGACCTTGACTTAAAACTTAAGTGTATTGCTGCTATGGCGATATGTGGCATGTTGTTGAATGATAGTGCAGGATTCCCATAGTCCTTTTAAAATGCTCATGGGGGGGGGGGGGTGTACTGAAATTGCAGATGTAGCATTAAGGCAAAGTGTTTCTTTTGCATCAGTCCAATATATGTGTTCCGTGCTTCCAGTTTTGAAACCAGAAGAATCTGACAAGGTGGAATCTGAATTTGCTCACTACCAGTTTGAAAATTTTAACTGTGCTGTTACTTCTGTGAGAATGAATGAAGTGTGGCACAGAATTTCTTTAATGAAAAATGAAAGTGGCCAGTTGAAGTATGAATCATTAAGCAAAATTATGAAAATGATTTTAATAGTCCCTCATAGCAATGCAAGTACAGAAAGAATTTTCAGTACTGTGAAAAAAAAACATGAATGAATTCAGACCTAATTTAAGTACTCATGTGCTGTCTTCTTTATTAGTAGAAAAATTAAACAGCAGTGCACACAGTGAACTATGCTATCAGAAGTTTTTGCAAATTGAACTAAGGAAGGCCAAAATGGCAACTACAGCCAGTTTATCATAATAATTTGGTCAACATTCCAAGGAATAATTTTTCTTTATGTCTGGAGGTAATTTATTATATTTTTCTGGTAAACAGTATTTTAAATTTTCCCACTAGCGAATAATTTTTTATTGTATTATTATTATTATTTTGTTAATAGTTCTGACAGATTAAAATTTGTTGCAGTGTTAAATACCCAAATTTGCCGCTGTAGACTGGATTACTGAAAATTACTGAAAAATGAACATGTCGGTTACTGAAAACTACTTTTAGACGTTGGCATCTATGGTATTGGTAAATCAACCAGTTCTTCATTTGGGGCTCCTAGATGTTGGTGGCTCCGAGCACATGTCCCTTGCGCACTCTCGTAAATCAGGCCGTGGCTGGCAGTCTGTGTTGTCTGCTGCTCAATATAAGCTTATGAATCCTATGCCAACATGTATTCAGGTAATTATTTTGTTCCGGAGAGGAAAGCCAAGCATGCCATTGTTGTGCATCAGTGGTCAGTTACGATGGTAGATCAAAAACAGCAGACAGCTCATTCCACATATGCTCTGTGAGCTTTCTGCGATAAGTAATTTGTAGGCTAGGGATAGACACTGTTTTTTCAATACGCACACACTCGCTCGCTCTCTTTTTCAGCTGTACAATAATTGAGTGGAGGATTGTTGAAGTCAAGTTTCATTTAGCTGCACTAGTTACTTGGCAGCCTTCCTATTTCCAAAGCTTTAAACGATGAGGTTGCATAGAATGTTATATGTAAAGTGTATTCCAGGGATGATAGATAGTGCAATACAGAGCTGCATTCCATTGCATCTCACAGCCTTAAATGACCTCTATTTAGTAGTAATTCACAGAAGTAATTCTTGTTTTGTTCTTTTAGGTGATTCTCTGTAGTTGTACTTGTTCTCTGCATTTTGTTATGTAATGCTGAACTAAATAAGTTTGTAGCTACCATAAAATAAGTGCTGTGCAAGGTAATTTATTATAAAAATATTTATTATTTTTTCAGGACGATTTAGCTCTCATCGTTCACCTTGGAATAACCTTAGAAGACAGTTCGCTTAATAATTTGTAATAAAAGTTAAATCGTTGCAAATTGTAAATAGTGTAGTTTGTCATTGGAAATTTTGTAATGAATAATTTCTGTGTAAAATAAATTGTCATTTCATTACAAAACCTGTGTTGCTGCACAGCGTGTAATTTTTTCAGAAACTCATTCATTATTGTGTCACACTAGTATGCCAACAGGGTGTTCAAGCAGATGTGGCATTTCCAAGTAAGATACAAGTAAAAGAAATCACAACAAGGCAAAAATTGGTGATTCAAGGAAATGTTCCTCCATCTGTAATAAATAGCATAATTCAGAGGAAATTCCTACTTCTGTCAAAATTAGTAATGACTGATTTTTCCAGCCAAGTGGTCTGAACTGCTGACCATTCATTAGAGATGGGCCGTGGTTCAAGTCCCAGATGAAGCGTGAGTGTTGTGCTTATCTAACAATGCTGGCCTCCCCCCTCCACCCAAAACAGTGGCCCTAAATTAAGGATGATAAATTCTTATAGTCCTCAAAGTTGCTCATGATGGTCATTATTCCCCTTCCCTAAAACAAACCTGACTAATTTTACACCACTGATACAACATGCTCTAGATGTTTGGAGAACTGCTTTAGCATCTAATGTCTGTTCATGTGTTTTTTTTTTTTTTTAATTATTGATATTTTTAATTCAAAAAGGAAGTCTATCAACAATTTTCATTGGAAATGAATTATACCTTACCTAGCCTGTCGGGAAGAGAAAACATGTCTTTATAACATGTTTTATTGTTGTTAACACTTGAATAAACAGAAGACAAAAACATACTTCATCTACATAGATGAATACACAGAAAGATGAAACCATACTTCATCTACATTTACAGGGGTGGGGAATTACGGTTGCCCACTCGCCATCGGCAATTGGATTTTCTGGCGTGGCGAGTGGATTTCCTGGATTTTAGACCTTAAAAATTGCAGCTTTTAAAATATATAAAATAATAACATTGTAGGCTTTCACTATTTTTTTTTTTTACACCTTAAGCTTCTTCATTTATAAGACGGGCAAGTATATTCTAATCCGAAACCTGAACGCCCAAACTTTAAGTCATACCTCACTAGGCAGAAAAGCATTCTAATTTTTTAGACTGACCCGGCGTTCATTCGCACGAAAGAGCGTGCAAAAGAGCAGATCTGACGTCACGGATGCTTAGCAGTCGTTCAAGGCCAAGCTGAGTAGCCGCTCCTGCTGCTGGTGGAATAAACCGGTTTTCCCCACTGCAGAATGCTGTGTAACCACCGGGAAGCGTGCACAGGATTAATCGTTGCTGACGTCCCGCCTGTTCGATCACGTGGTACCTACGGCTGTCTTCTCGGAGCGCCAACTAAATTGCCGTTTGCCTGAATGCGCATTGGAAACAAAAACATAAACAACAAGGTTTTGGTGGACAAAAGTTAAATTCTTGTATATATTCTTTAGACGTTATTCCAGCCTGAAGAAGCTACTCATTGGTAGTGAAAGCTCGCTCGTTTCTTTACCATATATTACGCCAAAATAAACGGATTTTCACAAGAATCATTGGCTTCTGCAACATAAAAAATCGCAGTATCATTGAAAATCTGTGTGATCTCAATATGTTTAATTCCAAACAATCAACTTTATTTACATTTTCCCAATGGAATTCATCCGGTAGCAATGTAGCCGTGCTACGTGTTTTGGTTGATAGCAATGTGCTACAACTTGATCTTGGTTCTGAAAATGTTTTACTTAAAGATAGAAATGTTGCAAAAAATTGTGAAAAGCCACAGAACAGGAAATTTCAAGAGAAATGGATAGAAGAATTCCCCTGGATTGTTTATGAAGATGGTCTTGCAAAATGTGGATTTTGCTGCTAAGCAGATGTGAAAGTCAATACATCACCTAAGTTTTCACAGGGATTTAGTGGCCCTTTCAAACATGAAACTTTTAAATTCCATGATAAATCTGTGCAGCATGGAAAAAATGTTGATTTTATTGAAAATTCATCACAGCTTCTTGTTAGCACCCCATTGGCCAAATCCATTAAAAAGATGGATGAAAAAATATTTAAGCAGCTCAAAGTATAATTCAATCTGAGCTACTATATTGCAAGAAACAATAAGCCATTTTCTGGCATTGAATCACTAGTCATGTTATTCAGAAAGTTAGAGGTTGATGTACAAAACCAGTATGCAAATAGAAATGCTTGCAGGTAATTTATTTCTTGCATATCAGAGGTTATAACAGAGTCTGTATTGAAGGAACTAAAGCAGTCCCAGTTCATTAGCATTATTTTAGATGCCTCTCCAGACAAGGGCACAATAGAGGAATTGATGGTGTATGCAAGGTATTTGAAAAGTGGTAAAATTGAAGAATGTTTTTTGGGACTTTTAGAATTAGAAAATAGCACATCTGAGTCCAATTTTTCTGCTACTGAGAAACAGTTTGCTTCTCTTGGTTTAAATTTGAAGAAAAATTCTTGGATTGTTGGTATAGCAACAGATTGAGCAGCCAACATGATTGGTGAAGTATCTGGTTTATGTGCCAAATTTAAAGAATTTTTACCACATATATTGTCTGTGCATTGTGTTGCTCACCGATTGCAGTTAAGCATACTTTATACTCTGAAGAATGTATCATATTTAGTAATGTTTGACTCTATTCTTATTTTAATTTATAAATTTTATGGACATTCCAGTAAAATGACGATTATGGGCAAAACACGTAACAATATTAACAAAGAAAGGTGACTTGATCACGCTAGTTACGTTAACTAAAACTTTTACAAAAAGTTCGTAAGTTGGAAGCTTTCGACCTTATCTTAGGTCTTCATCACGCCAATGGAGGACTAAGATTGTTGCCAGATTCTACATTTGAAGTTTTGGCAACAAAAATAGGAAAAATTCAAATGTAGAATCTGGCAACAATCTTAGTCCTCCATTGGCGTGATGAAGACCTAAGATAAGGTCGAAAGCTTCCAACTTACGAACTTTTTGTAAAAGTTTTAGTTAACGTAACTAGCGTGATCAAGTCACCTTTCTTTGTTATTCCAGTAAAAAAATCAAGCACCTGAAAAAAATAGCCAACTTATTAGCACACAAAAAAATTCAGAAATTGCACCTAATTAGATGGGTGGCATCTAAAGTAGGAGTTTTGAGAGCAATTTTTTATGACTACCTACCAGTTGTGTTGCACTTAGAAAATGAAGCTAATGAAAAACAAGATAGCAAAAATGCAGAAGGCATAATAAAGAAAATAAAAGATTTCCAATTTCTGGCAACCCTCAGTTTTCTCTTAGATTTTCTTCAAATCTTTTAAAGACTTGTCCCTCGTTTTCCAAAAACAGCATTTGCTTTTATGTCAAGTGAACAACGAAGTTTTGAGCAAAAAAGAAATTAGAAAATTTGTAGAAAGAAAGAGGAAAATATGAAAAAATTTTTAGCTCCTATAATGGAGAAACTTAGAGATGTAGTTCTGATAAATGTTGCATATGGGAAGAAGTTCTTCAAATCTGACAAATACTATGATAAACTTTGTAAAAAAATATTTATTGGAAAGATTTTGTGACATTAATTCCCCTGTAATCACTTCAACATATGTTTTTGACACATCACTTGGTCCACTGGAAAAGATTTTAGTGACTTTGGAGACAATGAAATCAAAATTATCTTGCATCATTTTAAGGAAGTAATCAAACATAAAAACAATGACAAAGATATCGAAAAAAGTATGGTAGACGAATGGTTTGACTTCAAAATAAGAAGCCAGAACTTGAAAGTTGATGAACTACTTTTAAAGATTACTGAACATAAGGAGAAGTTTTTTACATAAGCCAGTTGTTTTCGCTTTTTTGTGTAATACCAGCATCAACATCAACCTGTGAACGAGGCTTCAGCCAGATGAATCTTATCAAAAATCACTTGAGGACCTCATTAGTCAACAGAAGTATGAAGTCTCCTAAATATACGCATTAATGGGACGTCATTAGAAAATTTTGATCCAGCAGACTATAGATAAGTGGTAGTTTGGAGGTCATAAAAGAAAATTTTGTGATGCTGAATAATTGATGTAAAAATTTAAAAGAAACAAAGCTGAACAATCACTATTAATTAGGTATGAAATATTTAATTATAAAATAATAATAAATTGGTGTCATACATCTCCATTATACACTGCTGGACAATTGCCAAGGACGGATCATAAACGGCTATATAGTGCATAAAAAAGTAAGTGTGGTTGGATGCCAAGTGAAATAAAATAATGTCTGAATGCCAGGACATTATAAGAAAGACAATTTATTGTGCTCTGAAATCCAGAAGGCCTTGGAACGTGTTCAAGGGACAAACAGGCCATTTTGTGCAGAATACGTAAACGTGAAAAAAATGCAATTACCGTCCGCAGGCGTTCCGGCGTAAGATGTCAATACGGGATATGGCCACCATGGAGGGCGATGCAAGATTCCACACGTCGTGTCATGCTTTGCACAACATTATCAAGCAGCTGTTGGGGTAATTTATCCCATTCCTCTGTCAGTGCACAGATGAGGGTGTCCTTGTTTATTGGAGGGCATTGGCGACCAGCAAGACTCCTCCCCAAAGCATCCCACACATTTTCAATGGGATTCAGATCTGGAGAACTTGCTGGCCATACGAGGTGTTGAATATCCTCGCTCTCAAGACACTACTGGACAGCGACTGTTCGATGACATGTTGCGTTGTCGTCCATGAAAATGAATCTATCACCGACAGCACTACGGAACATGCGAACATGAGGTAGTAGAACATCATTAATGTATCGTTGGCTAGTCATAGTTCCAGTTGGAAGCACATAGAGGGACGTACGGCCATTGATCATGATGCCAGCCCATACCATGACACTACATGTCGGATATCGGTCCCTTTCCTGTATGTTTGCTGGACAATATGCAGTACCACTATCACGCCAGATCAGTTGTCGTCGACAATCAGACGATAGACTGTATCTACTCTCATCTGAGAAGAGGACAGCAGACCAGTCGTTATCAGTCCAATTGTGATGTTGATGGCACCATTGCAAACGGGCGGTACGGTGACTCCTGGACAATGGGATGCACACAACAGGACGGCGGGCGTATTGTCCTCCTTCATGCGAACGTCTGGCGACAGCTTTTCGGGAAATCCGCTTGCCAGTAGCAGCCATAAACTGATTTGCTACCTCACTAGCTGTGCTGCGCCGGTGTCTTTTTGTTGATAGCACTATGTACCGATCTTCTGCAGGTGTCGTACTGCGAACACGACCTCCCCCGTGACGTTTGCTGCACTCTCCATTTGTTTGAAATGATTTCCAAAGCCTTGAAACAACACTGTGGCTGACGTCGAACTCCCTGGCAACATCTGTTATTTTTCGCCCTTCTTCAGTCTTGCCAATAATACGGCCACGCGTAAAATCATCTAGGTGATGTTGGGAAGACATACTGAAAATTGCAAGTTCGTCAATTGATTCTTTCCCTTTCAACTTTGCGTTTGAACAACAACGGTCAATACACGTCAAATCTTTTATATCTCTTATCAGCGCTATGACGTCACGAACAAGTTCGGCAATCCAAAATTTGCATACGCACAACACGTCTTACTGTATCCCGCACTTATGCTAATTTCCACATTTTCCTGCCTTCCATTTTATGGCTGCTATCATTGCTATTGTCATCTGTCCTTAGCAATTGTCCGGCAGTGTAAATCAAAGGTTTCGTGGGGATTTTTTTAATCTGGTATAGCGTATATATGTATTTGTATTACATAGGGGCAGAAATTCAAAATTTGTGTCATATCCCATCTCTGTACACTGTTGTCGTAATGTGCCTATATCGCGTCTTCTTGGCTAGTGGTAAAAATCCCTGGCTGGTAAGATTTTCCCGGAATTCCCCACCCCTGTACATTTAAATGTTATTGTCAATGTAATTCTTCCAAAGACCCATCCATGCTATATCCAGCTATGTTGACATTTTAGTATTCACTGTTGCCACCCAACTCATTTTTTCTGAACAAATGCTGTGTGATTTGTTTAAATTTTTTCTTTCACTTTTGTGCAAAGTGATAGTGGAGTGCAAATGAGGAACTTCAGAGGAGGTCAAAGGCTAAAAGCCAGAAGTATCTGGAGATCTAGGCTCAACACAGGGAAAGCTGGATCCAATTTCTCCAACACTAGAGCCTGGATAACAAAGTTACAAAAGTCGAAGATAGTTGGTATTCAAATCCACCTCTGGGAATGACTGTGCTACTTGGTGGGCATTTCATCTGTAGAAAGTGTGTGGAGGGAGAGAGCGGGGGTTGCATTCTGTGGACACTCCCTGGCTCTAATGTCTTCTTTTTCTTCCTTGCTCCCTTCCCTGGAGCCACTGGTCCTAAATTTGGGATGGACAACTTATAGCAGATTAAATTGCTCTTGGTGGACATTAAACCTCCAATAAGAAAATAAAAATAAAGTGATTAGCAGGTTTTGGTTGGCTGCTCGACCACGGTAGCCCAGTGCTGTTCAGTGCACTGTTATGAAACAAATAGTCCCAGTAGTTTCATATAAGGGTTATGTCATTTGAGACAGTATTGATTTACGTTCTGATCGGGCAGTTCTTTGCAGAGGTCTCTTGTGATGTTCTGTTAGCTTCAGAGATTTATTTACGTGGTCATTTCTTGGCACATCCAGCCCCAATCCACTTCAGTTTGTCTGGGGTGAAAGAGTTCTGCCAAAAGGCACAATTCTGCCTTTTTGGAAATCATCTGGGGAGTTCCTGAGATCGATGCAGAAATGCAGTAATTTCGTGTGTGTGTGTGGGGTGGGAGTCTGTTTAAACTGTCTCTCAAAGCTGGAGGCAGATAAAACTATCACAGATCATTAGGATGAGTCATAACCCTGAACAATGCCAGCATCAAGTTCTTGCCTGTGATTGGCTGCAGTGTGCCAACTGCAAAGGCACAGGTGGGGCTTCCCTGGTGAAGGCTGGGTCTTACAGCTGATTGACATGGCACTAGCATGGGTGCAAAGACATCTCTCACTTTGCTTTGACTGCAGTTTTCTACGTGGCTATAGGGGATTGGGTAACTGCTTTTTCAAGATGCAGTACAAAGAGTGTATTAATCATCATTGTAATAGTTTTGTAGACAGCCTGCAACGAGCACGTGCATTTTTAAAAGTAAATTGGGTTTTATTTTTTTGTGTTTCAGTTTCACAAAAATGTCTGATTTTGTTGCAGTAACATGAATATAAAGCTCAGATGTGTGATGACTGTGAGAAAAACAAGTTCCGTATAAGGTATCAGGCGTACAGAACTTGTGTCTGCATCATGTAAATTTTTGTCAGTAAATTATCTAATTACTGAAATCTGAAAAGAAAAACAAATTAAATCAGTATAAATATAGGATCGACATTATTGGCTTGGTGTAAGCACATTGACTAAAAAATAATTCTTATTCATTTCTAAAGAAAAGTTAGATAATTTTATGGCTTTCATATATGCATATATGTTGCTTAGGGTAGTTAATAAATGCAGAAAGGTTAATTATTTTTGCATATTCCTATGTGGGAAAAGTTCAGCCTTTTACTGACATGACCACTTTCATGCCTGATTTGTATATCACATCACCAACCATCAACCTAGGGATTTCCAGTAGATAGGAAGGAGAAGGTGGAAATGCATGAATTGGCTTTTTGGAAAGATAGGAAAGACTTTCTGGAAGTACATGTGACTCAGGGAAAGTAGGGGAAACAAAGTTATAAGTTGTGTGAACAATAGGATCAGAGAAAAATGATATGGGAGCCCAATTAGTTAAATGAAAGATGGGGTGAATAGTTCTGTTAGTTATTAGATAAAAGAAGCTAAGGTGATTCTGAGGCAGATGTCACAGTTAGAGATGGAAGCACATGAGGGATCTCAAGCAAAGAGGTGTGTAAAGCTCTGAAATCTCTTCAGAATGGGGTTTGAAAAACCCAGCCCACTTGTGGTTGGGGGGGAGGTGCTTATCGGGTCTTTTCAAGTATTATTGGGCTTTTTCTAGTACCGTTGAAAAAACAAATGCTCAACAATCAATGAGTAAATTCTGCCCTAAAGCCACATAAGGGCAAAAGGAACCTCTCTTGATAGAACAGTGGCTGATTTTTTTTTTTTATCCTGCTTACATACCATTCAGTGCAGCAGAATTGGATCAGTTTAAAATTATGATCGAAACACTGAGACCTGGATATCAACCACCCTCAGCGAAAGCCTGTGGCGGATAATTACAGGGATCGCATTCCTCCTAAAATTCCTAATATTTTGTGACCCTCCTTAAATTCCTAAAATTATACCTAAAATTTGCTATTCATCCTAAAATTTTCGTAAGCTTATTTATTAAAAACACAACCGTTATTAACGCCAATAAATTTACCATTACGCAGGGTGCGCACGCGTGCTTGAAAACCTGGAAAGTCCTGGAAAATCATGATTACGTTTTCAAGGCCTGGAATATCCTGGAAAAACGGTGTTTTTTTAATGCCGTCTTGAAAAGCCTTGAAATTTGAAATTAGTGCTTAAAAAATGCCCTTTTAGGAAATCGTGTTACTGTTACCCCTTCATTTTTTAAAGTTCCTTTTCTCTGTTCTCAAAGAAACCACCGGCAGCGGTTTCCGATGTGCACCAAATCCTAATTTGGCTGGGGGGAAAAAAAGAAAAAAAAGGCACTACTTCCAGTGCAATAAAATTGGATGATTACTAGTGGTCGAAGGGGAGCTTGATGTCCGTCCGACAATTGAGAACAGAAGGGGAAAGAAGAGGCATTTAGCATTTGCAGGGGGTCGCGTATGTACCAAGTCAGCTGGCATCCACCAGTGAGGAGTATGCCTGAACAACACATTCATCTTCTTCTTGTTTATGTGCATGCCACCCTCCCTCCCCTCAAGAGACTTCCACTACTTATGATAAAAAATAAGAAAACTATCTTTGCGAATTTTTCACGAAAGTGGCTGAAATTTTTACATTCACTGTAATTGGATTACAGAAGCTCACTTCCAAAATTCCAGTTGAATCGGTTTAAAACTTTAAAAGTTAGCATTGGTAATTTTTATTATGGACAAGTATGTGTGCCTCTTTGGACAGAGTGAGCCTCCAGCAGAAAGGGTGTTACCATAGCAACGGTTGATTGACAGCTGGGAGCGCTGATCTGAAGCCCTTGGTTGGGAAGAAAGCAAACACCTGTTTATCACTTCCACAGCACAAAAGGACTAGGAGAATATTTTCAGAAATCCATTTTTCTGAATTTTGAAAATAACACAGTAAAATTTTTACAGTAGTTAAGATACATCACAATAAAGTTCTAGTGCAAATTTCGCCAAATTCCGTTAGGAACTTTAGCAGATGCAAAAAAAAAAAAAAAAAAGTTGCATAATCGGATTGAAAAAAAGAAACAGTAGTTATAAATTACGGGAAAAGCAAGTGAATTATTTTTTTTAGATGCCATGGTTTATTTAAACAAGAGTGATCCTTAAATTTTTTTCTGTGATGATATGGACTCTATTTGAATTACAAACACGTTTTTATTCAGACGTCTGAGTTACTGTTTTAATAAAAAAATCATCTATAATTAAAAAGTTTTCAATGGATTTAAGCAATATTCAGCAGATAAACAAACGTATTTTAGTAAATTGCAACATCATGACGTAAATTTGGTAATTTAATTTTGTCGAAAATTGGGGAGCATTTTTTTTTACAGTTTCTATTATAGTTAAAGTGAAGGAGGGAAGGGTGCAACTTGACAGTTCAGTGAGCTGCAGGTGGTGATTTATGGCGATGTGCCAAATGAAAAGAAGCCATTCCATCAGGTAATTCCAAAGGTTGTGTTGTGTGGACGCGTCCTCCTGCTGTTTGATCTTAATTGGAATGTTTTTGTGCAGGGGGGGGTCGAGAGAAATATCCGTTTCAGCTTTACAGCTTTCACGGCTCTTTTTTTTTTTTTTTCTTGGTAATAAATAAAAATCATAGTTGCTGCATTCACCATTGATCCATGTTTGCATTTCTTGAATATAAACAGCAGACAATCAGAAACATAGTGTTGGGCGGGTCTTGATGATCTTCATTTTGCATATGCTGAATTCAGTTCTGTGGGAATAAGGAATGATTTATACTGTGAATATATACAAAACTACATATTTTTGAGCTGAAAAAATAGGTCTACTTGTACACAGTAGCTAAAGTGTGAACTCAGATGAAGACAATCAGACATACGGACGTCTGATTCCATAAAAAAAAATCAACATAGTTTTTTTATTTACACTACAGGTAATAAACGTTATAAAGGAAAACGGATTTTTGAAACGCATGACTTGATGATCTTAATTTCTGAAAGTTTCTTTTTTCCACATCCTTTTTTTCAATTACAATACACTGTAACAGGATACTGTGTGTTATATCACTTAGAGATATGGCAGATTTTTGGTTGCTGATATCCGCGATCGTAAGCGGTAGTTGCATTGCGATTGTTGATGATGACAAGATAAATACTGGGGTGATGTAAAATGTTGCATAAACTAAAAAAATAAAAAAATAAAGCCCTCCCCCCACCCCGAACTTTTATGCGGTCATCATAGCTGATCAACCATTTCATTCCATGAACATCAGCACATTTCAATCATTTGAACATTGGGGGTATCTGAAGGAATTCAGCCGTGCTTAAGCGCCCTAGCGCAACGAAAACATGCTAATTTTGGACAGTTCTATTCCCTTCCCCTCTACCATCCCTAATAATTGAGAGTGCATACATTGAGAGTGTTTCAAATATTCTATTTATGAGCTAGTTTTCGCGCTGTTTTTCGAAGAAAGAGAGGGAAAATAAGGAAAAGCAGCTAGAGAAAAAAAGAAAAGCTGAGTTTGATGACAAAATAAAAGAAAATGATGCAGAAATAAATAGGCTTAAAAAGATAAAGAAGCCTCCCTAGCAGTAATTCAAGAGGGAACAGAAAGAATGAGAAAAGCTGTAGAAAAACAAAATACTGTTGAAATAGCAGTTGCCTCTAACTTGATCATACAAGGTTCAGCTGAAATAAAGAAAACTGAAAGTAAATTAGTTGTGGTGGAAGCAGAAAAAGATAGGCTAATCAGTAAAAGGTTAAAACAATAATATGAAAAAAGTAATTCAGTGAACAATTGTACATAGTTCTTGGTTTTCAATTACCTTTTTAGGATATTATAGTTTAATGTGAAACCTGAAAACTTTACTGTGAAAATCGTGAATTGCTTCTGGTTCAACAGCATATTAATGTTCAAAGTGAAACTTGAATGTGGTAAATATACTTGAATATGATAATAACACATGAAGAGATAAGAACTGAACATTAGAAGTAAATCATACTTAAACTTTAGACATTAGACGTTATGCAAAAAATTTGGGTGTGAACTTCGACCATATATACTAATGGACTGCGCATTGGCAATAGCTGCATCAAAGCCGCCATGGCTCAAACATTGGGCACGTCATCATCAGACTCCAAATTTCGTGTACAAATGCTGTTATGATTACTAATTTACGCTGCAGAACTTCAGTGTTTTCGGTGTATTATGTGAATGCACCTCATATATAATGAAAACTCTTCAGGTAAGTTTACTTATGAGCTATATACATGCATGATCGTGTTGTTTACATTTTGTGATTTATAATGTGATGAACATTTGCGAAGAATTTGGAACATGCATTCCATTTTTTTTCTTAAGTTACTATATTTTTATATAAATAGCTGCAAGTTTCTGGTTAAGTAATTGAACTTTATTGACTTAGGTATTTAATTCGTTTCTTACCCATGAAAAATCATAGAACTTTCTTTACTATATCGGTCAGAGCAACCATAAGCACAGCAGGTGTAACCCATCTTTTTGACTGTTGTCATGTGATTTTATGTTGGAGCCAGAAATTTTGATGTCATGCGCAGTCTATCAGTATATATGGTTGAAGGGCGTGAAGCAAACTCTTTACAATGTATACAAAGTTGTTTTACTAGATGTATACAAATATACATCTAGTTTTTATTGAAATACACTCCTAAAATTTTTCTAAAAATTCCTAAAATTCCTAAAATTCTTACCTAAAATTTTCCAGAAGTATGCTATGATCCCTGTAATTATTTGATACTGCAGCAGAAGAAATTGACATTTTATCTTCCTTCCCTCTGAGTTCTTTTGGTTTTTTACAAACATTTCTTGCCTCTTGAATTTAGTCAAGGCCGTATAGAAGAATTATCAAAAGCTTTGTTTACTCCTGAAGAATTCAAACATTGTTGCCAGGTTCCTCATACTGTAGCCAGTTACTAAATCGAAATGTTTTCATTTCAGTTTAGTAACTGGCTAGTGACTAAAATCAAGAAGCCACAAACATCTGTAAAAAAAACAAAAAAATCTCAGAGCTGCACATACAAATCCGGGAATGTCACGATTGCTCCAATATGGCACTTCACACTCTCCATAAGTTGATGGGAAAGGAGAATCGGAAGGAAGATTAAATGAAAATTTCTTCAACTGACTGGAACTAGAATCAAATAAGTATGTCTGGGTATAAAGCCTTGAGTAAGTGATTTAATACCTGTTGTGAAGAAATTGAATCTCGGTTTTCAGAAAAATTTAAATCTAGCAGTTTGACTCTCACCATAGATGGCTGGTGCAGTGTGAAGAATGAGCTAGGATAGAAAGTTTTTTGCTGTATGCTGATGATACTAGATTAGAAAAGAAAACAGCAAAATATTGTGCTTCTAAATTAGAGGCGGCCATAAAGGAATGTGAAGAAAAATCTGGAAAACTTGATTTTGCTGTTGTAACTGACAGCAAAAAATAAAAAATAAAAATAAAATAAAATGTGGAAAAATTTAAATGAAAAATATCCAACTTTCATAACATATGGATGCTCAACACATCTGTTGAATTTGGTAGAAAAAGATGTTTCCCCAAAGACTGTTTTAAAGCAGATTGTGCCGCCCCGGTGGCGCAGTGGTCTAAGGCGTTGGCCTCGGGTCATTCGTCCGTAAGGGGTCCGGGTTCGAATCCCGGTGAGGCATGGATGTTGTGTTTGTCTTACGGCACTGGCTCTTTCCCTTCCCTGGAACCAGTGACCCTAAATTAGGGACGGGCGACTGCTTATAGCCCATTGAGTTGCTCACGGTGGTCGTTAAACCTCCAATCAAAAAAAAAAAAAAAAAAAAAAAGCAGATTGTAGAGGTGCAAAAATATTTTTGTAACATAGGGCTACACCAATCACATGGATTGCTCAAAGAAAAGTCTGGCTTAATGCTACAACTACCTAACTAAACAAAGTGCAACTCTCATCCTGACTGTGTTAAAACATTTGTGGCCAATTATCGTAAATACAGGGAAATATCTTTAGAGCACATTGAGGAATTCTGTCATACTATTTAAAAAATCTTGGATAACATGGGCATTTACTGTGAAGCTATGAATCTGGAAAAGCAGTTATCCATTGTTACTAGCACACTGGACACACTTCAGAGAGACACAATGTCTGTTTCAGTTGCTGTTGAAATATAGCTAGATGTACTACAAGAAGAAATCCTGCACCGACCATCTAGATTTTAGAAAAGGTTTGAACAAGCAATTCTTGCACCACATTTTCTAGCAAATCTTACGGATCCAAAATTCAGAGGTCAGAAACTTAACCACTGTATTGCAGAAGTGGATATCCAAATTTCACCCTGATTATACAGTCAAATAATATGACCACCCCTGGAATCACTGTACTCGCCGAGGTGTGTCACAGAGTGCATGTGACAAGGTCGACCATGTGTAGATATAAGCAACTGACCAGGACAACAGATGAGCCATAGTGTGTAATGTGAGCACAATGAGCAGAGGTAGTGATTTGATGGATGTTAAAAAAAGAATGATCATTGGTTACCGCGCCAAGGGTGGAAGCATCTCAGAAACAGCAGACTTTGTGAGCTGTTCACGAGGCGCTGTAGTTAGGAGGTACCAAGAATGAACCGCTGGCATGCCGAGTACCTCCTGACATCATAACTGTGGAGCCCGACTGGTAAAGGGCAGTCGGCATGCAGCAGTGCAGCAATTGACCACGCAAATGAATGCTAGGGCACCCAGGTATGTGTCTCCGATAAGTGTAGAGGAACCCTATTGAGCATGGGTCTCCAGAGTCGACGCTGCATCAAGGCGCCCACGTTAACCCAGGTCCATCGGCAATGACGCCTGCAGTTCGCATGGGACTAATGTCATTGGACAGTGGAAGAGTGGGAAAAGGCTGGCTTCCCCCACGCAGGGCTCGCAAATAGTCCCTTTTTTTCCTAAAAGTCCGTTTTTTTCGCAAAAGTCCGTTTTGGTCCCTTTTTTTAAATGTGCCCCCCCCCCCCATTTTTTTTAAAGCCATCAGTTTCTGCAAATTCTTGAGGAATCTCCCTCCCACTTTTCTCCATCATTTTTGTATTTATAGATTTATTTGCATTCTGTATTTATCTCTGCCGAAATCACTGATCACTGTGCAAGAATCGCATTTGAAAATACTTAGTTTTTGTGCTACATTCATCCGGCAGGCAGATGATGCAAAAGCAAGAAATTTCGTCCCAGGTGCAGTTGCTTCCAAGTGCATATCTTCAGCTCTCAATTCGAAACCATAACAAAAACCATTTTAACTTGAAGCATCTCAAACAGCGAGGTTGGGAAAGAAAAAAAAAAAAAAAACTTTGCAGGCCCACCTAGATAGTGCGGGCGGGGGATTACTTATGTAGGTACTGCGCAACTCAATTCCGTTGTTAGTTTTCAGTCTTTACTTCTGATCTATTGGCAGTTTTTATGTTGAATGCTTTGAGTGATTGTGCATATATTTTTTGAATCACCCAGAAAGAAGAAAATTTGCAGGCAGGGTCTAAGAGCCTTTTTCATGCAACAGTTCTTTGTGGTCGACGGCGGCGTTTTTTGTCGCTCAACTTCCGACATCAAAAGACTGAGGTGAGTAAATTTTATGTTTGTTATTAAAATACAGTTTTATATTATACAGATCTGAAATATAAAATTTTCATTTGGTCTAGTAGTCTTTGAATTATGGTGTTTCGTAACCCAACTTATCGGATTTCCCGAAAGTTTTACGTAATTTTGGGTAGTTTTACGGCCAGAAGATAATTTCTTCCGGATTTTCGCCAAAATGGGCGATGAATGTTTTGTTTATTGATGGAAATGGATATTGTTATTGTGCTTAGCGTAAACTTCTGCTTTTGTTTTATTATGATTTCATAGCGATCCTTATGTTATCCCATGTTTCCTGTGGTAAGCGACATTTATTTATCGATTCTGAACTTCCGGTCGACGAAAGTTCGGTATTTTTTGGCGGATTTCGCTGTATACTGTTGGAAATAAATGTTAACAAACGGGTAGGAATTTTTTTCTTTTAAGAGATAAAGAGATGCCGTTTACTTAATTTCTACGGTTAACAATCACATACTACGGACTACGCATCTAATTAATTTTTCTACGGAGAATTTAGTATAATACGATTTTTTTTCATTGCCGATTACTTACGACTGTGATGTTTCCGGACTCGAAGATTGCCAAGAATTTCAGCAGTGGCCATACAAAAAAACTACTGAAATAGTGAAATCAATGGCTAAACGAACTACTGAAGATGGATTTTGCCGCCCCGGTGGCGCAGTGGTCTAAGCGATGGCCTCTGATCATTCGTCCGAACGGGGTCCGGGTTCGAATCCCGGTGAGGCATGGATGTTGTGTTTGTCTTACGGCACTGGCTCTCTCCCTTCCCTGGAACCAGTGACCCTAAATTAGGGACGGGCGACTGCTAATAGCCCATTGAGTTGCTCACGGTGGTCGTTAAACCTCCAATCAAAAAAAAAAAAAAAAAAAAAAGAAAAAAAAAGATGGATTTTGTGAATCTAAATTAGATCCCCTCGTAACAACATTTTTCGAGAAAAAGAAGGAAAGATCTCTGCTATTTTCTCGATCAGTTCATTTGTAATTATCTATTATTTGTGCGTCTTTTTATTTATGTAAACATCATTCTGTTTGTGTGTGTGGACTCCAGCTGAGAACTACAAGAGAGTATGTGTTGGGGGAAAGGGAGGGGTTGCAGGAACTTCTTTGCTTAAGCTGGCGCGGTGCCAGTAGCGCTTAGCCTCACTTCCCTAATCCATTTCCCCTAATTCCCGTTTGCCCTAATCACGTTTACCCCAATGGCGTTTCCCCGAAATCGCTTTTACCCGAATTCCCATTTCCCCTAATTTCGTTTGCCCTAATCTCGTTTCCCCTAATTCCCGTTTGCCCTAAACGCGTTTACCCCAATGGCGTTTCCCCGAAATCGCTTTTACCCGAATTCTCATTTCCCCTAATTTCATTTCCCCTAATCTCGGTTCCCCTAAATCTCGTTTCCCCTAATTCGCATTTGCCCTAAACACGTTTACCCCAATGGCGTTTCTCCGAAATCGCTTTTACCCGAATTCCCATTTCCCCTAATTTCGTTTCCCCTAATCTCGTTTCCCCTAAATCTCATTTCCCTAATTCACGTTTGCCCTAAACACGTTTACCCCAATGGCGTTTCCCCGAAATCGCTTTTACCCGAATTCCCATTTCCCCTAATCTCGTTTCCCCTATTTCACGTTTGCCCGTATCAAGTTTTTCCTAATTCGCGTTTTCCTTATTTCGCGTTTGCCCTAATTCATGTTTGGTTTTTATTAACCGAAATAAAACGGTGGGTCTTGATATCTCAAGAGAATTATTCTTTCCTTTCTTGTTGATGATGTCGATAACCATGCCAACAAAAGTGTAAAGAAGTGCACATGGTGAGGAGTATTATACGATTAATCCTTAACGCAGCCATTGTATCTGTCACGGACCCCCCCCACTACCCTTCCTCACAGATAAAGTACTACATCGCATTAAACTTTTATTAAAGCAAGAGATACTATTGAAAAGCATTCGCTAGAATTGTGAACGCAGAAGGCCCACTTTTTAAGAGTTCTTAGCGTACTAGACCCCTTCCTTCTCCCCACCGTACGAGACTCTAAGCATGAGCAGCAGAAATGCCTTTTGCTAATTGAGTTCCTCCTTAACAGTAGACGTCAGTTTATTCTGTTTGAATGTTTTCTCAGTTAGCACCATCACTGATTGGGTGTAGGAGAACTGGCCATCGGTGAACTGGCCACAAAAATTTTAACAGGCCGTATAAAAATTGCGTTTTCGACCGCTTCGTGGCCACGTTCTTTGAAGTTGGTTATCTGAATCACATAAAGTTTCCGTAATTTCGTCTTTTTTTAATTGCGATTATTAATGTAATTCTTTAAAAAAAATGTTTATGATCTACAACTGAACAAAAGATTTCAGGATTTACAAACTGCAAGTCTGCAATTAATTATCTGAGGGCATATGCTTTTCGCTGAATTTTGACAAAATTAGCTAAAATTTTAATGTGCGTCATATATAGCTAAAAGGAACATGCCCACCAAATTTCGTGTGAATCGGATAAAAATTGTGAAAACTAGCCACACAATTTTTTAATCACGTTTGCAAGTGCTGTCCCGGCGGTTGTTATTGTAAACTGCAGGTGGGTGGAAGCAAAGAGGAAACATGTGGTCTCCTTCCGTAACCTCTGGTAATGACGATGGGATGGTAGCTGAGTATTATCTTGGCAGGCAGTAGAGCACGTGATCATTGACCTTCGATCATGCGTCGGCGACAGCGACCTTCGATGCGCAATATATCTCGGCTCCGACTCGCTTTGACTGAACTTGCGTGAGATGCGTATGATAGTTTCTGGTTTTACGTCTTTTATGGTGTTCTCTGTGCTGTGTGCAGGTTCAGTTCTCTAGTGGTGACCTGCTTTTTTTTTTTTTTTTTTCATATCTTCTGACATCCTCGCAGCCAAATTTCGGGAAGTTGTCTGGTTTTGCAATATTGGAACGTGTTTTTGTACTTCCCTTTCATTTTCTGGTTAGTAATACAAGTGTTTAAGATGCCTAAATCCAAAACGAAATTTCAAGATGCGTGGCTCGCCAAAGAATTGGACGGAGTGAAGTTGAAAGAATGGTGTTCTGCAACTGAAACAATATTTTCTGCTAAGTGTATATTGTGTTCAGAAATTTTCAACATTTCTAATAGTGGCTTTTCACAAGTAAAAGCGCATCATAAAGGAAAAAAACATTTGCAGAAATTTCAAAGTAAATTTCAAAATAAGTCCATCCTGAAAGCCTTTGGAGGACGGGATCTTCAGCCCAAAACAAATATTAGTGAAGTACTGAGTCATGATTTACAGTTGGCTAAAGCCGAAGCATTATGGGCCATGAAAGTTGCTAAGGACAATATGTCTTTTGTTTCATGCACTGAAACAGTTGAACTTTTCAAAGAAATGTTTCTTGATTCTGCTATTGCAGCCAAAATGCAACTTAAAGAAAAAAGTTGCTTATGTGATATCACATGGATTGTCAAAATATTTTGAAGAGGATTTGAAAAAAGACATTGCATCTAGTAGCCCAGGAAAGGTTACTATAGCATTTGATAAAACTACAAATACACAAGGGAAACGGCAGTTGAATGTGTATCTCAGGTACTGGTCTTCAGAAATAAATTCAGTTTCTTGCCGATACCTAACAAGCATTTTTCTGGGTCATGCAACAGCAGATATTTTGCTAAAAGAAATTCTTGATGTGTTATCATCCTTCAATATTTCGTTGAACAGAATTATTTGTGTATCCATGGACAGCCCAAATGTAAATAAGTGCTTTTTACGCAAATTCAATGAAGTTGTAAAACAAGAAACAGGCCAGAAATCTTTGAAACTAGGTTTTTGCAACCTGCATGTTGTCAGTAATGCATTTAAAATTTTTTTGACAAGCTTAAATATAGATTTTGACGAATTTGCTACTGATATGCATTACTTTTTAAAGAGTAGTGCTGCAAGACGAGAGGATTATAAATCTGTCGAGGATATAACATTGGTCACTGCCAAATTTCTTTTGCGTCATGTCAGCAACAGATGGTTAACCGTTGGTTCTGTAGCCCAGAGGCTCTTGGATCAATGGCTAAATATTACAGAATATTTTTTAAACTTCTTGCCATCTCAAAAAATATTTGAAAAACAACTGCGCAATTCGGCAAGGTATAAAAGAATTCACTGTTTCCTGAAAAATGAGCTTACTCCTTGCTATTTAGCATTAATTTCATTTTCACACCAAAATTTTGAAAAGTTTTCATTATGTTATCAGAGTGAAGAACCAAAAATACACCAGTTATATTCTGATTTAAATACTTTAATGAGGAATGTTATGGCTCAGTTTATCCAAGATGATGTTATAGCAGGGAAATTTGGAGAAGACCTAAAGAATGTAGATTTTGAAAACAAAAATTCATGGAAAAAACTAGGGGAGTTAGAAGTTGGTATGAAGACAAAAAATCTCCTCAGGAATGTTCAGGAGACCAGGCAGAAATTATTTCTCTTAGATGTAAGATCATCACTAATTGCAACCACAAAATATTTAAAGTCAAATTTGCCATTCTGCAATCAAAAGCTAAGAGACATAGAAGTTTTAAAGGTAAAAGAACCAAAGAAAGAGTCAACTCAACTTTCAGTCACTGAAGGACTTTCGGAAATAACCAGAATTTCAAGTGTTTTGCATCTTTCTGAGGAACAAATTGATAGAGTAAGAGAAGAGTGGAAACTTTTAAATTGCGATAAGCCAACTCTAGATGAACTAGTGAAATTTTCAGAGGAAGGGCATATTCCAGTGCAGATTGATCATTACTGGCGTAATATATTTAGTATTAAAGACTCTAGCGGAAAAGAAAAATACTCAAATCTTGCTAAACTCATAAAGTCAATTTTAGTTTTACCTCATGGTAATGCTGATGCAGAAAGGGGATTTTCGGTTAACACTGCTCTGTTAAGGAAGGACAAGGCTAACTTAAAAGACTCAACTATAACATCATTAAGAATAGTTAAAGGGGCCATTAAACACTATGGATGTGTAAGTAAAGTTCCCATAACAAGAAATTTGTTAAATAGTGTTTGTGATTCACATAAATTTTATAAAGAGTATGTTGATAAGCTGAAGGAAGAAGAATCAAAAAAGGTAAAAGGAAGGAAGCAGAAAGAGAGGGAAAATAAGGAAAAGCAGCTAGAGAAAAAAGAAAAGCTGAGTTTGATGACAAAATAAAAGAAAATGATGCAGAAATAAATAGACTTAAAAACGATAAAGAAGCCTCCCTAGCAATAATTCAAGAGGGAACAGAAAGAATGAGAAAAGCTGTAGAAAAACAAAATACTGTTGAAATAGCAGTTGCCTCTAACTTGATCATACAAGGTTCAGCTGAAATAAAGAAAACTGAAAGTAAATTAGTTGTGGTAGAAGCAGAAAAAGATAGGCTAATCAGGAAAAGGTTAAAACAATAATATGAAAAAGTAATTCAGTGAACAATTGTACATAGTTCTTGGTTTTCAATTACCTTTTTAGGATATTATAATTTAATGTGAAACCTGAAAACTTTACTGTGAAAATCGTGAATTGCTTCTGGTTCAACAGCATATTAATGTTCAAAGTGAAACTTGAATGTGGTAAATATACTTGAATATGATAATAACACGTGAAAAGATAAGAACTGAACATTAGAAGTAAATCATACTTAAACTTTAGACATTAGACGTTATGCAAAAAATTTGGGTGTTAACTTCGACCATATATACTAATGGACTGCACATTGGCAATAGCTGCATCAAAGCCGCCATGGCTCAAACATTGGGCACGTCATCATCAGACTCCAAATTTCGTGTAAAAATGCTGTTATGATTACTAATTTACGCTGCAGAACTTCAGTGTTTTCGGTGTATTATGTGAATGCGCCTCATATATAATGAAAACTCTTCAGGTAAGTTTACTTATGAGCTATATACATGCATGATCGGGTTGTTTACATTTTGTGATTTATAATGTGATGAACATTTGCGAAGAATTTGGAACATGCATTCCATTTTTTTCTTAAGTTACTATATTTTTATATCAATAGCTGCAAGTTTCTGGTTAAGTAATTGAACTTTATTGACTTAGGTATTTAATTCGTTTCTTACCCATGAAAAATCATAGAACTTTCTTTACTATATCGCTCAGAGCAACCATAAGCACAGCAGGTGTAACCCATCTTTTTGACTGTTGTCATGTGATTTTATGTTGGAGCCAGAAATTTTGATGTCATGCGCAGTCTATCAGTATATATGGTTGAAGGGTGTGAAGCAAACTCTTTACAATGTATACAAAGTTGTTTTACTAGATGTATACAAATATACATCTAGTTTTTATTGAAATACACTCCTAAAATTTTCCTAAAATTTTTCTAAAAATTCCTAAAATTCCTACCTAAAATTTTCCAGAAGTATGCTATGATCCCTGGAAAAGGAACACTAACCATTTGAAAACACAACTGCTATTGGAAATAAAAAACATTGTAATTACCAGGTGAAACATTTTGATGTATTAAATTACGTAAAGTTTTTAACCAGTAGCCATTTTTCAAAAGTGAAATATCAAAAAGAAACAATAAATCCAGGTAAAGAAGGTAAAGTACATGTTGCAAAAATATGCATTTAAATGTTCCCCTCATACCAAGTAGTCACACAGAAACATAAATATTTCACTGTCTGTCATCCAATGAAGGCATGTTATATATTGTAAGTAGAAAGTTCGGAATATTTTTACTAGTAAAAACAGAATCTTTTTGTTTTTGTTTTTTTTGTTAATGTTGTTCCTGGTTCCCAAAGGGTTGGCATTCCAGCTTTTCGGGTTCTTGTTTCTAGTTTCTTGAATTCCAGAGTATGTATGGAATATCTTGCGTTTTAGGTTTGTATCAAAGTGGATTAACAAAAAAAAAACAAAACAAAAAAAAACTAAATTCTGTTAAGCTTGTTGATGCACAGTGTTATTATTGAGGTTGACATGATTCATGCTCTGTGAATATTTTGGGTCTTTCACTTTAGCCCAGTGTCTGCACTGTGATATGTAGGCACTGTAAAAAAATATTGTGTTACAGGGAAAAAAATTATCAGTGTTGTGCATGTATTTTATTTTGTTTGTTTCAGAAATGCAAGGAAGCATGTTTAAGGTTTTAATGAATCAGAATGTCCCATCTCTACTAATGTGTATATCTTTTCTGCTTTCAGTTGATGCATTCTAAATCTGTAGTGCGCCGCCCCGATGGGGCAGTGGTTTAAGCGCTGGTTTCTGACCATTCATCCGAGTGGGTCTGGGTTCGAATCCCGGTGGGGCGTGGATGTTGTGCTTGTCTTACGGCACTGGCTTTCTCCTTTTCCTGGAACCAGTGACCCTAAATTAGGGACGGGTGACTGCTTGTAGCCCATCGAGTTGCTCATGGTGGTAGTTAAACTTTCAAACAAAAAATAAATAAATAAATAAATAAATCTGTAGTGTTGCCCCAGTGGCCAAATGGTCTGATGCACTTTTTCTGACCATTCGCCCTACGTGGGGCTGGTTTCGAGCCTCATATGAGGTATGGGTTGTGTATTTATCTAATGGCACTGGCTTTGTCCCTTCTGCAATAAGTGGTCCTAAATTAGAGATGTGCGACTGCTTATACGCTCAGGGTTGCACATGGTGGTCAATAAACCCTGAAACACACACACACACACACACGCACAGACACGCGCACACACACACACACACACACACACACGCGCGCACAGACACGCGCACACACACACACGCGCGCGCACAGACACGCGCGCACACACACACACACACACACAAATAAGTAGTAGTGAACATCACCGTAATTTAAAATATAGAGAACAAAGCACCGTGATTCTAGCAAAAGTTTGGGCTCCTGGAATTTTTTTATGGACTCTTGGAGAAGTCCTGGAATTTATTTTCTGTAAAAGTGTATGAACCCTGTGATTATCAAATCTGATCATAATTACTGAATGAAAGTAATATTACTGTAATGAAAATTAAAATTTAGTAATAAAAGAAGAGTAATCACACGTTTGAACATGGAAAACTAGGCCTTGTAGCACTACCTAACAAACTCTGAGAATGTTGTTGAAGACCACATGTACACGAATCATGATCACATTTTTTCTTTTTTTTTCATTTTTTAGTTCTATTAATTTAATCAGCTAAACGACACAATTCCATACTGTCAAAAATATAATAATACCTTTTCAATGTTTAATGCTCTGAAACCAGAAATGCCTTTTTTTTTTTTTTTTTTTTTTTTCTGTGAATAACATACTGACAAGTGTTGATATTTTAATTTTAAGTAGTTGGAGAATTTATTAGAGAATAGGTTACTTTCAAAGGAGGGTGAAAGCGTATCACATCATTGAAGTGTGTGGCAAGTAATTGATGGCTACCTAAAGTTTGACAGAATTGCACATGTGCTTTTGTCAATTTTGCACATCCTCATGGAAATGAATGTGAGAGGGTATTTTATTTGGTGACAAGTAATAGAACGCAATTCTGCTCATCAATGTCTGATGAGACATTGGGGAGCCTTCTCCTAATTAAGTATAAAACAAACAATATGTGCTGAATTTTCTAAGAGTGTTTTAGACATGCCAAAAAAATGCCACTGCCTGGTCATTGCTTAAATGAAATCAGTATATTATTTCTAAATTTTTTTGTTGTCATTCAATTTTTAAAAATTACAAAAACTTGAAAATCGTACAATTTTTCTGAACTCCCATTTGTGAGTGACTGATACAGGAAAATCACTGCAAATAAATGTCATCAAACATACTACCAGCTTCCCATACAACTCTCTCCTACTAACAGATAATTATGAATTAACAATTTTGGTACTGTGGCAATTCTTGTTTTTAGGGCAAATCTTCTTGATTTTTGCAAGCAATCTTCATGATTTAGGAAAATTTTGGTTGGCAGGTATTATATAAACTAACAGACAGACAGTACGTAGTTGTTAAGATTAATGTCTCATCGGTGAATTTCATTTATTTATATATCTATTAATTATTACAAACTTTTTTTTTCTGTTAAAAATGCATCTTTGATTCAAATTTCCCTAGAAACACGTTTCAACTGATCAGTATTGGCCGGATACATTCTAAATCCGATGCCGCTAGTGAGCCACCATATCCAGTACCATGCTTTGGTTTCAAGAAGTACAGATTCCTGTACACATCTGTGCACTTCTGCTCCTCAGTGATTGGAGTAATTTTAATGCAGTTCAAAAATGGAATTTCCTTACAAAAATGCAAATGTTAGGTGATAGTTACCTAATCCAGTACACTGTACATGCTATTGAGTGGTATTGTATAGATTCCAGCACACTCTAACTCCATAATGGATGAACTGATTTTAATCAAATTTGAAAATGGAAATCTTTTTCTTCATGCAAATGTTCAGTGGTGCTTTCCAATTCCAGGAAACTGCACCACTCTGTTCATGTACAGAGTGGTGATGTACAAATTCCAGTACATATCTTACAGCCCCAAAATTCATAAATTGATTTCAATCAAATTTGAAGTGTAACTCCCTAAATGTAAATTTGAGGTGATAGTTACCAGTACCAGCAAATTGTACTGTATGTGTACAGAGTGGTATTTGTACAGTTTTGTACACTTCCTGTTAACTGCATGACTTAAAAGCCAATTTTCACAAAGTTAAATTTGGGACACCATATGTAAGTATATGTGCAACTTTTGAATTCCTTTAGATTACTGATTGCAATGTGTGTCTATTGTCTACCTTTTAATGCTCGATATGAACTATCTGAGACACTTCAAGAAGTTAAAAATGTCACTTTCAAATTACATCAAACTGTTTTGTATAATTGGATGTTTGCTCACAGCTCATGAAATTTTTATGTGAAACAGTTGATCTCATTTGCCCCCCCCCCCCCCCAAAAAAAACTTGTGGTGCAATTTGGGAATTTTTGCTAATCACATGTATGTACAGCACTTCTTATTTGTCTGAGTGATAATAAATTTAAGCGAGTGTTGTGTAGTATTTCAAAAATTGGCACAGAGAGAAGTTGGAAGATTGGTTCTCATTGTAATTGTTTTTTTGTTTTTTTTTGTAATTTCAGGCTGACTTTGAAGAAAAATGGGGAAATGTAAATTTGCAAGTGAATGGCTGGAACAAAAAGACAGTGGTGGTTTTAAAATTTCTGACTTGGCTAAAAAGCAGAGCAACAGCAAAATGTTTTGTATTCTCTGTAATAGGAAAATTTCAGTTGGAAAAGGCTTTCATGCCATCAAGCAGCACTTTGAAGGAGAAAAGCATAAAGAAAATTGCAAGCTGAAAATCGGCTCAAAACAGCTTCGTCTCAGTGTTGCCGAAGATGACATTGGAATTCCATCAGCAATTCATAGCCAAAGCACTTTGCCATTGCGTCTGTATAGTCCAAAAGATTCTGCTTGTACTGCTTAACTGATCTGGATCATGAAGGCAGTTGCCTCAAACATGTCAGCACAATCTTGCAATGATATAGCTAAAGTTTTCAAAGTCATGTTTCTCTTACCTGGTGCCGTTCCACATCAATTTTCGTTAAATGCTACAAAAGTCCGGTATCTCATCAGTGATGCTTTAGCACTTAATTTCAGGAAAATTTTTTTAGATGAAGCTCAGCCAAGTTACTTTACACTCCAGTATAATGAAACCACCAATAATGCTGGACTCAAGGAACTTCAGACTGTAGTAAGATTTTGGTCTGAATCCAAGGAAGAAATTGTATGTCATCACCTGGAAAGTTTTTATATGGGTCATGCAACAGGAGATCATTTGAAAAATAATATACTGTTAGCACTAAATAATGGAAGTATTTCTCTTTTTAAGCTTCTTATGCTTGCAAGTGATGGACCAAACGTGAACAAAAAGGTTTTTCGGTTAGTCAATGAAGAAGTAAAAGCTATTCGAAAGAAGGGACTTGTTGATGTAGGATTTTGCAATATTCATGTGGTTCACAATGCTTTCCAGAAAGGATTAGAGCACCTTGGTTCCGATGCTTCAGATTTAATTATATCAGTTTATCACTACTTTGATGGCTGGCCATCACGCTGGGAAGATTACTCCAGAATCCAAGTTGCACTTCATTAAGCATGTAAGTTCCAAGTGGTTGACTCTTGAGCCTGCTGCCAACAGACTTTTGCAGCAGTGGAATGCAGTCACGGAGTATTTTTAAAATACATACCTTGCAAACAAGATAAATTAATCAGTACTGTTAGTTATAAGAAAATTGTTAGTCTATTACAGAAGAAAACTATGTTAGCTGAATTGATATTCATATCATCAAGGGCTACCCTATTTGCTAAATTTACATGTCTGTTTCAAAAAGATGAACCACTAATACATATTTTGCACCAGCAGCTGAAAGACTTAATGATCACCATAATGGGTCGCATTTGTAAGAAAGAAGCCATAGAAAACTTTACTAAGCATTTAGAAGAAAGTGTATTTGAATTGGAGAATTTGCTTCCAGTACAAGACCTTCCGCTAAGTTTAAGTGCAGAACTGCAAAATGAACTCACTCCCCTATCAGATTCAGAAAGATTGAATTTTCTGTTATCTCTCTGCAATCACTATGCGGCTGCTGGACAAAACATTTTGCAGAAAAAACTAATGGTAGCAACAAGTTGCTGAAATGTTTTCGCTGCCTTCAGCCAGGTGAAGTAAATCTGAGTCGAAGTTTACAAGATATCACTTAAATTTCTTCTTTCTTACCTATGGAAATTAATGCTGATAAGCTTATGGATGAGTGGAAACTTCTCAGATTAGAAAAAATAAATGTTTTAAGCAGAATTGATCACTACTAGTCTCAGATTTTTAAAATAAAGACTATGGGTGAAGTAAAATACCCTACCGTGTCAGTTGTGGTTAAAGCCTGCTTAACTTTGTCACATGGTAGTGCAAATGTGGAAAGAGGGTTTTCCCGTTCATCTCGAATAATGACAGAGAATAAGGCATCAATGTCAGTGAGGACTTTGAATGCTAGGTTAACAGTGAGTGACTCATTAAAACAATATCAGAACAAACCAGAATTAGTTCCAATCACCCAAGAAATGCTTAATTTAGCTCGTGTTGCTTACAAAAGCTATAGCAGTTTTCTGGAAAGTGAGAGAAAAAAAAAGAAGCAAAAGCAGAAAAAGCAAAGGAATTGCAAGAAAGTATGGTTGCTGAAGAAGAAAATGCACAAAAAATTAAACACAATCAGAAAGACATAGAAAAATTGAAAAATGATTTAAAAACTGCTAGGGAAGCAGAACATTTCCAATGTAGTGTGTCAGATAAACTTTTAAGTGAGGCGAATGAAAGGCTGAAGAAAGCTCTAAAAAACAGTGATTTAGCAGATGCCAAATTGGCCCAGGCCATGATTGAAGGGGTGAGAAAGGCCAATGAAGAATGCAAAGAAAAAAGAAAAGCAGTTAATGATATAGAAAAAAGGCTAGACACAAAAAAGAACACTCTCTTGGCAAACTTTTTGCAAAGAAACAGAAGACTAAATAACTTTTAAATATGGTGAATCTTTTGTCATAGTACTAAGAATTTATAATAAGTAAAATTTGTGATTATAGTTAGTTATTATTTCAGTGCTTTTACTGAGCTTAATATTCTTGGTATTGGTTTCGGTTCAAAGAAGTGATACCTTTTCCCCTCAACTTGAAGAGAAAAACCAGTAGCAAGAATATTAAGGTTAGTTAAAACACTAAAGTAATAGATAAATATAAGCAAATTATTCTCAACAGAAGATTGTTTATTGCTGTAGAGAAACAAAACTACCAAGGTATATAAGTATACTCTTTTAATTCCAGTCTCGATAGCCAATTAAATTTTCCCTCTTTAATCAATATTGAACTGCATTTTACATGTCAATGGCAAATACAGTCTGATGTAATCATTTGATTTATTATCATTGGTTAATGTATGTTGTTATTAACTAGATAATAGCTTTGGACATGTTGTTCTTTGTAATTTAACTGTAATAAAATGGTATAGATTGAAAATATGATCTCAATAACTTTTAGAAAGACTGAAGTAAAGGTATTTACTACTGAACATAATGAATGGTGACACATGCCTAATTTAACCTTATTTAGACAATTGTATAAAAAAAAATCTGTGGTCCTTATTTTTCTCTAACTGGTCCCTTTTGGTACCTTTTTTTGCAAATATGGTCCCTTTTTTCCCTACAAAAATCTGTTGTGAGCCCTGCCCCCATGAATCGAGGTTTCTACTCCACAGAAGTGACGGGTGGTGGTGGACACGGCATTAAGACACATGAGAACCAACACCCGGACATGCTTGTCGGTCAAGTACAGGCCAACAGTGGCAGTGAGCATGTCTGGGGGATGTTTTCCTGTTATGACCTGGGACCGCTAGATGGGTCCCTGTCCATCTTCGCTGACCACATGCATCCCTTCACATTGGGCGTTTACCCTGGTGGTGATGGTGTCTAAAGGACAATGCGACATCAATAAGGGGTGCATGACTGGTTCCAGGAACATGGCAGCGGAGTCTCCATTCTCCCGTGGGAGGCAAAATTGGCCAACCTCAACCTCTGTGCGCTGCTTCAGTCCGAATGGAAACTTGTGCCTCGGGCAACCTTCCAGGGCCTCTTTGCGCCCATGCCACGCCGTCTCACCGCTGTCATCCTGGCCAAGGGTGGTTGTTCCCATTATTAGGTAGGTAGTCATTATTCTGATACGACCGTGCATTTACCTGGTGCAATGGCTTTCAAAATTAATGACAGACTATTACTTAACATCAATGATGAAAGAAAGTGCCATCAGCCTGTTTTCTTCCATAAAATGGTGGCAAATCATGGCAAAAAAAAGTCTGAAAAGATATACATATCATGAGCCATATCCCCAGGGATAATTTCATGTAAAACATGCTTCAAATTAAACAAATGAAATATTAAAGGTATTGCGTACCTAATACTGAAGCATATATTGCACGTTTCACGCTCAGTGAGACACTGAGTGTGTAACGTGCAATATTTATGGTTCAGTATTAGGTATGCAATACCTTTAATATTTCAAAATTGCCTGCAGAATTTTGTGACTTTTTTGTATTCCCAAATTCAGCACCAGCTTCATCTGCCTCCATTGAGAGAATTTTCTCTGTGTTTCAACTAGTTTTAAGTAAGTTACGAAATAGGCTTGGGGTAGAGAAAGCCACAAAACTTGTTCAGTTTTTACATTTTTAAGATCACAGCATTGATCAAAATTTCCTGTAGATTGGTAGTTTTGTTGCTGGCTAAAACCAGAGATTACATTAATTAATTTAAATGTGGCTGTTTCGCAGAAAAACTCGAGGTTTGAAAATATTTGAAAATTGTGTGGGTCATGAAACTATGATAATTTCAGACTGCTTTGGAGGTTCCAGTAAAATACAAACAACCAAAAATACTTTATTATCTGTACCATCGTTTAATTTTTATAAACCAAAAACCATTGCAGTTTACATGCTGCACACAAATAATATCTCAGGCAAACTTTGTTTAAAGATTATATTTTAGTTAAAAGCTAAGTATGTTATATTCTGTTTCTCTATTGTTTTTTCTATAGTATGAATAGGTAATGCTGGTTATTCTATAGGTATTCTTTATAGGTGGAAAAGCTATTTATATGCAACCACTTATATTTTTCAGGATTATTGTTTAATTTTCTTGTTACAGATCAGTTGCTTTGTCAGCTGATCTGAAAGGTTTGTTTTGTATTGCTAAATAATAAAATTGGTAAACCATCATCTTTTGAGAAGAAGGTAAGAAAGTGAATCTAGTCATTATTCCTATTGTTATTAATTGTAAAAGAAAATATTTTATTGGGCACTGGTTAAATTTAGAATATTGTAGAAGCAAAAATAGAATATAATTTTGAAAAAAATGCAGGTGGGTTTTTTGGTGGGTTTTTTCAACTGGGTGATTCTCATTAAGACGAATGCTTTATCAATGATCCTGGCGAACCCTGCTTCATAAGGGTAAGGCTCCAGGAGTAGATGTCATAATTGCTGAGGTGTTAAAATATGGTGGTGACTCTGTAATTGACTGGTTAACTGAAAGTTGCCAGTTGTGCTGGGAGTTAGGAATTGGAGGGTGATCCTACTGTAGCCAATAGGGTGCACTACAGACTGCTGAATGATTGCTCGGGATTGGAGGGTGATCCTGCTACTGTCAGAAAAGGTGATCCTACTGACTGCAAAAACTATCGTGGTATTAGCTTACTGAGTGTGCCAGGGGAAGTGTTTGGTAAGGTCATTATTGAAAAGGTACGAGGCCTTACATCAGAGAAAGTGTGGGATGTTCAGAGTGGTTTTATGTCTAGTCAAGGCTGCATTAACGAAATTTTTGCTATACGCATAATAATCGAAAAGTATCTGGCTGTTAGTAAGAAAGTTTTTGGTGCCTTCATAGATTTAGAGAAAGCTTACGACTTAGTAAATAGGATACTTTTATGGAAGGTACTGAATGAATATGGTGTTACTGGGAATCTACTTAATAGTGTAAAAGCCATGTATGCTGGCAGTAGAGCTTGTGTACAAGTGAATGCTGTTGTATCAAAATGGTTTTCTGTTGGTACAGGAGTCGTATAAGTTTGTGTAATGTCACCATGGCTGTTTAATACTGTGTATTTTAGGATGTGTGCATGTGTGATGCCAAGATGGACAATACTGATTTGTCTTGGTAATATCAGTGTGTGCAGATTGCTGAATGCTGATGACACGGTCCTGTTGGCAGAGAGTAAAAGTGAGTTGCAGAGTATGTTTTCCCAGATATATGAAGTTTGTATGAAATTCAAACTGAGTATAAGTAAGAGAAAAACCAAAGTTATGGTTTTTGAGCAAGGAACTGTTAGTACTAAATTCGGGATGTCTAAATGCCATAGTGATTGACCGGGTGAATGAGTTTGTGTATTTAGGAAGCATGTTTGTCAGAGAGAACAAGTTAGATGGTGAAATCAGTAGGCGAGTGAATTTTGAATTGAAAGTCATAGCTGCTTTGGGAGGTTTTCACAGGAATGCTGGGTTCTCTAGAGAGTCCCGAATGGCTGTGTACGAAAGTGTAATTGTTCCTACTCTGATGTATGGCAGTGAAACCTGGGTATTACAGAAGAGACAGGAGTCATTTGTGTGCTGGGGAGATGTGTTACTTATGGGGAGTTTGTGGCAAGACACTGATTGTGTGGGGAATGAAGATGTGCTGCAGTTGTGTAATGTGAGGCAAAATGTTGTCAGTAAGGTGGAGATTAATATTCTTAGGTGGTTTGGCTATGTTGAAATAATGTGATGAGATAAGAATATTTTTTCAGTCTAAGTGGCAAGAAAGGCAGAGGAAGGCCAAGGAAGTTGTGGGAGAATCAGATTCAGGAGTGTCTGCATGAGGAAAAGATTATTAGTATGAAGTGTAGCAGGTCTTGTATACGTCGTGTGATGGATGTCAGTGAAGCTCAAGTTGTGTGTCAAGATCGCTATGGATGGAGAAGTTGATACGGGAGCGGTAAGTAAATAAGCAGTTAAAAATTTATAAGGTGGTTTGTATTTCTTTGTGGAGCTAACCTCTGGATCTCAGAGAACAGGTTAGTGATATGTATGCATTTAAATACAGGGTGTCTGGGACGAAAACTACCAATGAGAAATCATTGTCAATCATTGCAAAATGAGAAAACTACTGTTTGTGATAGCAGAAAGCGGATCTTACCAAGTTTCATTGGGCATCAGTACATCTCCATATGTGCACCCCTTGTGGCGCCACAAATATCCAGACGGTATTTGACCTTCAGCCATGTGATTTCCAGCCCCGGCGAAGTGATACTTTCACAAGCAGTGATGGTCCTCTGACACAAATCCACTATATCGATGATTTATTGGAGTTTGGAAGACAATGTCTCTGATATGCCCCCCCCCCCCAAATAAAATATTCAAGTGGGGAATGATCCGGGTATCTGGCCGGCTATATGATGGGTTCGCCATATCCGATCAAATGTCCAGGAAAGCATTCGTCTTAATGAGAATCAAACGGTGCATGATTCGGGTGTCTAGGCGGCCATATGAATGATGTATTCGCCATATCCAATCGAACGTCCAGGAAAGTATTTGTGCAAATGAGCCCTGACATGCTTTGCAATGGCTCCATTTTGTTAGAAAAAGAATTCATCTGGTATCTGTGTAATGGCATAAATTTTCAGCATGTCCAAATATACATCTTCAGTAACAGCTCTTTCAATGAAAATGAAAAGGCCGATAATTTCATGCACACCGAGGGTCCACCGAATATTCACTTTAGGGCTGCCTTGGTGAAGCTCTCACTGCATGTGGATTCTCAGATCCCCATATCCTACAGTTATGTCTGTTAACCATCCTTGAGACGTGAAATGCGCACTCGTCACTGAAAATCACCTTCCGAAGAAAGTCGTCATTTGGCTTTAACTTCTGCACGAAGATGCAAGCTCTTGTGAAGAACGTCATGGACTGTCAACCTTGCGATCCCCAGTTCACGACTGAAACGACGAACGGACTTAGTTAGGCTGCAGTGGAATACTTCATGAATGACCACAATGACCACCACTTGTTCTTCAGACACGTGCTTCCAGCGTGCCTTCTGCTTTTCAAGTGATCTGGTTTCAAGCAAGCTTTTCTGCCACGCTGTTATTGTGTCTCTCTCGGGTGGTTCCATTTCGTACATTTGCCGGAATTTCTTAGTCATGGTCACTGGAAACTTAAATTCTGCAAGCCAGTAACAACACTGCACTTTCTGCTGCATTATGAGCTCCATTTCAATAACGAATGACTCAGAATGTATGTACCAGCTGCACAGGGGAACAGCAGCACCATCTATCTATCACCAATGAGCCTCGCTGTATGCTGCCAATAAAACTTGGTAAGTTCCTCTTTCTGCTACCACAAACAGCATTTTTGTATCTATGTTTTGCACTGATTTACAACGATTTCGTATTGGTAGTTTTCATTCCGGACACCCTGAATTAGGTAATCAAATTTTCAAAGATGTGTTAATAAACATGATCAAAGATTAAAAAAAAAAAAAAGTAATCGATACATTGTTTTTATGATATTGATAGGAGTTTAGGATCTTCTGATTAGACATCTGATGAAGCACAAAATTTGGAGGTATAAGTTCTTGTAGCAAAAGTTTTCTTAAATCATGAATTTTTCACACGTAGCTCTTGTGCTGTTGGTGTCCTTAAGCCCCGTTATTGTGGTATGTACAAGATACATTCAATCCTTGCTATTCGGGGGGGGGGAGGTCAAGTTTCTTGAAAACCCTGTGAATATGGAACGATTGATCCTATGGGGAAAAAGAGGTTAGGTACCTGTAGGACCCTGTTGACCGTACTCTTTTGCTACTGATCACCACAAACTCGTAATTTTGTATACTGTTCTTGTAAAAAACGTCTTATTTATTATACAGCGTATTCTATAAATGTATTTTATGCATTGTTTTATTTGCAGTAGTACAGTATGTAAGGTTCAAGCTGACGAGTGCAAGCTGAGGCCTTCCAAGTCTGTTATTTGGGAGAGGGGCTTGACACATTCATAGATTTGCTTGGCTTTAAGGTATGGATAGCTTTAAGGTATGACAACCACAGCACCCATACCTTAGTTTTCAGGAGGAAAAACAGAAATTGTTACTACAAATAACGTGTACAAACAGCATATGCGAATTTCCACTGTGTCATCTTGTTACCTAACCATTTTTATCACACTCTCAACACATATGCTTTGTTGAAAGCCAGAAAACCAAAAACTACTATAAAAAAAGATGGACTAATGAAATTAGACAGCATGTTAGGCAGTAGCGGCTTGTGGTTGGAAAAATAGGTGAAGAGGTACAAGAGCAGTATGAAAAGATATCTACTGTCTACAATGAAAATCTCTTAATCAGGACTTACCTTAAATCAATTTTTCTTCCTTTTAAAGCTGCAAATATGTCGATTATGTCGTCATAAGATGGTTAGATGGTTGTTTCTTCGTGAGCATCAATAAAATGTCTTCCTGAATAGAAATATTTGCCAAAGAAGTAAGTCTAACTTGGAAACCAGTGTCTCTTGAAAGAGAGCAAGTTTGCATTCTTTTAAGAAAACTTCTTTCCAGTGGCACACTTGTAGATGGAATTGTTAAACTGAGGAAACCCAATTTATAATCTTCTGTAAAAATGTCTTTGTCTCCGTGAAACACTCGAAGGAGTTCTTGAGTCAATATATTCCTTAATTTTTCATCGGCATATAGAAGACTCAGTTCATTTTTAAGGCGCTGGTGTTTAGTAAATATGTTTCTGTAAAAATGTAGATTTTCAAGAGCGCTAGAGGGAAAGCATGCATTATAAATTATTCAAATTTGGTTGTGTCAGCAAGTCAGACAAATTGAAGTTTCTTACAGTCTTGAAATCTTATATCTATTTCCATAAAAATAAGGTCCAAAATTTCAAAATACAATTGTTTATAATTTTGAAAAATTGTTTCCTGTGTAAGAGCAGCATATTCCCGTGCTTATTTCTGTGATTTTGCTAGCTTTTCCAAACTGTGTTTCAAATAACGCATCTTTCCTTTTATGGCTCAAAATTTCACGAGGTTTATTATTTTTTTTTAATTTGAGTTACACAGTTTAGTTATTTTTTCTTCAAAAGTTCGAATAATAGATCGGTGGAGCCAAAAATGTAAATTCGAAAGTGTTCATATCATTCAAAAACCCCTTGGAAAGATCAATTGATTTTTTGTCTGATTATTTGCTATTCGTCAGAAATCCAAACACTTCCTTCAATTTATCCCATTCTTCAACAACTACACTTACTAATTTCGAAGTGGAGGACCATCGAGTTTCTGTTATGGTTGGTCTGCGCCTTGCGGTTGTTGATATGTTGATATAAGTGTATAAGACCGCTTCGCAGAATGGTGAACAAACGAAGCAATTCCACTGAGGCTTGCAAAAAGTATTCAACACTTAGAAATTTCAGAAAAACTTAGGTATAATACAAGATTCAAACGATGAACTAAGCAATGAACAAAAACAGCTTGAGAAGCTTTATCCTCGACTTTTTTTTTTTTTTTTTGTTGCCCATTTAAGTGTCCAGACATTATACTTGCCCCATCGTAACATTGTCCTATTTATTTGTGTTGGTAATCAGACTGTTCCTCCAAAATTTTATCTAGCATTTTGTATAAAGCTCTTGACGTTCTATCTTCATTCACATCATGGAAACCCAAAAATCCCTCAACCAATACGCTTTCCGAATCAACAATAAAAAATTATTTAATTTTTGACGTGATCGTTTATATATTCAGAAATACATTCAATTGATTCATTTTGAATAGTTTTTTTATCCTTTCGTATTGATTTTTAATTTCTAAAGAACTTCTTCATATCAACAATGAAAGTAATTCAATGAAATTTCCACGATTTATCGATCCCATGCTTTCGCCATGGCCATGGAATGCTAGTTCTTGTTTGCTCAAATACAGTATAGACTAATACTGCATCAATCACTGTCTGCAGGAAAAGTCTATTTAAACTAACGTTTTCGTTAAAATGCGTTTTCAAAAGCCTAGCATTCTTCCTCAGGGCATCGGCAATGGTGTTTTGAATTTTTTCAAAATTCCTTAACATTAATCCACATTTCAGGTGTTCGCTAGAATCACGATGTTTTTGAAGTGATCGTGTTACGCTTAATAAATCTGAGAATCCGTCTTTATTCCACGCTGAAATTTTATTACTAAAAAGTAAGCAGGGCCCAAAAAAAAAAAAAAAAAAAAAATTAACACAGAAGTGCTGCAAATCCATTTATATTCAGTAAACCAACATTGTTTTAAATTAATATTGTTAGATTTACCACTCTTCTTGATTTCGTTCTTGGCAACAATTGTCAGTGAATCCGTCGGTCGTCTTTGAAGCAAAATGCCTCTTTTATCTTCATCTTTCCACAGATTAAAGGGAGTTTGCAATAAATTACAAACAATTTCGTCCACAGGATGCATACTAAAAATTATCACTATCAGTTAAATTGTACACAAACCTAAAATATCAGTTAAAGCTTTCAACAAATAATCACAAAGCACAAAAGAACAAATTCCTTTCGGAAAACAATGTACCACAGCACCACAAGGAAAAAGCCCTAGCAGATTGCAAGGTACCCTGGTAGTCCGCCCGCCCCACCGTGATCTCTCACGACTTTATGCTCAAAAACTGAAAGATGCCCCAGCAAAAACAGTCTTGCTGGGCCAGCAATGGCCCAGCATTATGTTGCCGCTGCCGAACCGTCAATAAAATGTCCAAGCGGCCAACAGAAGGGCCAGCAGTTCAGGCCAACAGCTGGCACCCCATCAGTTGTCATCAGGGTGCGCACGCGTGCTTGAAAACCTGGAAAGTCCTGGAAAATCATGATTACGTTTTCAAGGCCTGGAATATCCTGGAAAAACGGTATTTTTTTAATGCTGTCTTGAAAAGCCTTGAAATTTGAAATTAGTGCTTAAAAAAAATGCCCTTTTAGGAAATCGTGTTACTGACTGTTACCCCTTAATTTTTTTAAGTTCCTCTCCTCTGTTCTCAAAGAAACCGCCGGCTACAGTGGTGTTTCGGATGTGCCCAAATCCTAATTTGGCTGGGGGAGGGGGGGAAGCACTACTTCCAGTGCAATAAAATTGGATGATTACTAGCAGGTCTGTTAGGGAAGGGGAGCTTGATGCATTCTCTAGCCCTGAGCTTGATGTCCGTCCGACAACTACTGAGAACAACAGAAGGGGAAAGAAGAGACATTTAGCATTTGCAAGGGGTCGCGTGTTTACCAAGTCAGCTGGCACCCACCAGTGAAGAGTATGCCTGAACAACACATTCATTTGCTCCTTGTTTATTGCATTAAGACGCTTACTTCCGGCCCACCCCTCAAGGGACTTCGGCTACTTATGATAAAAAATAAGAAAACTATCTTTGCGAATTTTTCACAAAAGTGGCTGAAATTTTTACATTTACTATAATTGGATTACAGAAGCTCACTCCCAAAATTCCATTTGAATCGGTTTAAAACTTAAAAAGTTAGCATTGGAAATTTTTATTATATGTGCCTCTTTAGACAGTGAGCCTTGAGCAGAAAGTGTGTTACCATAGCAACGGTTGATTGACAGCTGGGAGCGCTGATCCGAAGCCCTTGGTTGGGAAGAAAGCAAACACCTGTTTATCACTTCCACGGCTCAAAAGGACTAAGAGATATTTTCAGAAATCCATTTTCCGGAATTTTGAAAATAACACAGTAAAATTTTTACAGTGGTTAAAATACATCACAATAAAGTTCTAGTGCAAATTTCGCCGAATTCCGTTTGAAACTTTAGCAGATGCAAAAAAAAAAAAAAATCTTCCGTTGCAAAATCGGATTCAAAAAAAAAGAAACGGCAATTATAAATTACGGGAAAAGCAAGCAAATTATTTTTTTTTAGATGCCACGGTTTATTTAAACAGAGTGATCCTTAAATTTTGTTTCTGTGATGATATGGACTCTATTTTAATTACAAACATACATTTTTATTCAGATGTCTGAGTTACTGTTTTAATAAAAAAATCTATAATTAAAAAGTTTTCAATGGATTTAGGCGAAATTCAGCAGATAAACGTATTTTAGTAAATTGCAACGTTATGACGTAAATTTGGTCATGTTGTCGAAAATTAGGCAGCATTTTTTTTTTTTACGTTTTCTCCTATAGTTAGGGTGAAGGAGGAAGACACTTCAGTGAGCTGCAGGTGGTGATTTATGGCGATGTGCCAAATGAAAAGAAGCCGTTCCATCAGGACATTCCAGAGGTTGAGTGTGCGTGGACGCGTGCTCCTGCTGTTTGAACTTAATCGGAATGTTTTCGGGAGGGGAGAAATATCCGTTTCAGCTTTACAGCTTTCAGGCTCCTTTTTTTTTTCTTGGTAATAAATAAAAACCATAGTTGCTGCATTCACCATTGATCCATATTCGCATTTCTTGAATATAAACAGCAGACAATCGGAAACATGGTGTTGGGTGGGTCTTGATGTTCTTCATTTGTATCTGCTGAATTTTGTTCTGTGGGAATACGGAATGAGTTATACTGTGAATACATTTACAAAACTACATATTTTTGAGCTGAAAAAATATGTCTACTTGTACACAGTAGCTAACGTGTGAACTCAGACGAAGACAATCGGACATATGGACGTCTGATTCCATAAAAAAATCAACCCATTTTATTATACACGACAGGTAAAAAAGAAAAAACATTACATGTTTTTAAACATTATAAAGGAAAGCGGATTTTTGAAACACCATGACTTGATGATATTAATTTCTGAAAGTTTTTTTTTTCGATTTTAATTTCTGAAATCTTTTTTTTTTTTTTTCAATTACAATACACTGTAACATGATACCTGTGTGTTGTATCCCTTAGTTGTATGGCAGATTTTCAGTTGGCCGATATCCGCGATCGTAAGTGGTAGTTACATTGCTATTGTTGATGATAAGATAAATACTGGAGTAATGTAGAATGTTGCATAAAGTAAAAAAAAATCGCCCCCCTTCGAACTTTTATGCGGTTATCATAGCTGATCAACCATTTCATTCCATGAACATCAGCACATTTCAATCATTTGACCATTGGGGGTCTGATGGAATTCAGCAGTGCTTAAGCGCCTAGCGCAACGAGAACATGCTAATTATGGACAGTTCTATTCCCTTCCCCCTATAATCCCTAATAATTGAGAGCGCATACTGTAGTTTCAAATATTCTGTGTATGAGCTAGTTTTCACGCTGTTCGTTATGTTTTTATTTTAGAAATTACTAACCCTTTCGAACTGTAGGTTGCAGAAACGTTTATGCTTTGGTTTTTTCCATTTGTCCGTACGATAATTCACGTAAAAGGGGTTGGATTTTGGCGAAATTTTAGTATGCTGTTAGGTACAACCTAGGAACCTACCCTGTTGAAAATGGTCGAAATTAAATTCAAAGGCATAGATATAAGAGCAGTATTCATTCTCCAAGCTTGAAGCCCTACGTCCACTCTCCAGCTGGGTAAGTATGAAAGATTTGAGACTTGGAGGAGGGGACCCAGTACAAAGTTTTGCTTCCCTCAGGCACTAAGTGTTTGTTAACATTTCCTTTCCTCTGGTTTGGAGCCCAGCTGTAAGAGGTGATGCTTTGTAACAGTCTTTTAGCACAACACTCTGTCTACTGATTGGCATACAGGTCATAAAACAGTAACTTCACTAAGTGTTGTTTCCTTGTTTTGAATGAAGACTAAATCAATGCCAAAGCATTTGCAACCCAGGCTGCCTAAAGGACAAAGCTGGGGGAGCAGGAAAGAACATAGCAGTAAGACCCTTTTTCTTTAATTACTTAAAATCTGGCCTATAGTAATTGGTCACATGTGTAGCCCCTTACTCAGGGGAAATTCTCAATTTTTAGTTGTGTGGTTCCTGATCTTAGATATTTTTTTGGTTTTCATTTACTGTTTCAGTTGATTTACCCATTTTTTCACCCCCCCCCATTAAATATGGGTAAGTGTACTTTTAGTGATCTTTGGCTAATAAATCCTAAATATGCTGGATGGATTAAAAAAGATGAAAGCAATTGCCATGTTGCAAAATGCATTTTTATCCATTAAAATAATAGATGTTTCGAATATGGGGGAATCCGCTTTAAGAAGCCACATGAAAGGAAAAAACATAGTATGTTGACAGAAAGCTGTAAAAATGTTCCACTAACTGTTGATAAATTGCTATGTGTATCAAGTGATAAACAAGTACAGCCTATTGCATCCACATCTAATCCTCTGCATATTCCTCTTGAAAAAAATGCAACCATTAAAGCAGAAGCATTGTGGTGTTTAAAAGTGGTTAAATCTCATTACTCTTACAGGTCTTGTGCAGGTAATGATGTTTTATTCCGCCTAATGTTTTCTGACAGCAGAATTGCTGGAAACTTCAGCTGTGGCGAAAAAAAATGTTCCTACATTTGTTGCTTTGGTTTGGCACCTCACTTTAAATCAGTGTTGGTTCAGGAAGTCAAAACTGAAAATGAAAATTTTGTGATTTTGTTTGACGAAAGTTTAAACAAGTTTAGTCAGTCAAAACAAATGGATATACATGTTCGTTTATGGGAAAAAGGAACAGTTTCAACCAGATATTTGTCATCAGTTTTTTTTGGGTCATGCTAGTGCAGACATAATGATGGAAAAATTTCTTGAATGCATGGCGTGCCTCCCACTGTGTAACATTGTGCAGTTATCAATGAATGGACCCAATGTTAATTGGAAGTTTTTTGATATGCTGCAATCAACACTTAGTGCTGACTCAAATGTCCAACTCCTAAACACAGGGAGCTGTGGACTTCACATTGCAAACAATGCCTTTCGACATGGAGCCTCAGCAACAGGGTGGGAAATTCAAAAGTTGCTTTCATCATTATTTAGGCTTTTTAAAGATTCACCTGCAAGGAGGGAAGATTTTTCTAAAATAATTTTAGCCAGTAAGATGCCATTAAAATTCTGCCCACACAGGTGGCTAGAAAATACTCCTGCCTGCGAGCGAGCATTAGAAATTTGGGCAGACATTGAAAATTATGTTAACCAAGTTGAAAAGAAGTGCATCAAGAATCCCCACACTGTATCATTTGATGCTATCAAAACTTTCACTAAAGATCCTTTTGTTTTGGCTAAACTGCATTTCTTCAATTCAGTTTCAAAACAGCTGGTACCATTTCTCAAGGCATATCAGTCAGATAAGCCAATGATGCCTTTTATGGCCACAGATCTTGAAAAGATGCTAAGAAATATGATGAATCGCTTTGTTAAAAGAACCGTAATGGCAGAAGCTAACTCTGCCTTAAAGCTGTTACAAGTAGACCTTACAGATGCATCTCAGTGTTGTCACTATAAAGAAATTGATGCTGGGTTTCAAACAGAGAAGGTATTGAAAGAATTAAGTGCTAAGAACATTAGTGAATGCAAACTTATGGAGTTTAGAATGGAATGCCGAATATTTTTGCAAAAGCTAGTTGTGAAGCTATTGGAAAAAAATCCACTTAAGTACTCCCTTGTTCGCCACATGAAGTGTTTAGATCCTCGGTTGATGTCAAAAAATAGTGAGACTTGTATTAAGAATCTAACATCCATTCTCACACTTCTTGTTGATGCTCATAGAATACAACCAGAATTATGTGATGGTGTAATATGGCAGTTTAAGGAATTTGTGACCAGTGTTGCAGCAGTAAAATCTTCATTCATAAACTTTGATCCAGAAGATAAACAACAAAGAGTAGACACATTATTGTATGAGTACATGTCTTCTACTAAAGCTTTTAGTGAACTGTGGAAAGTTGTGAAACTTCTTTTACTGTTGTCACATGGGCAAGCTTCTGTTGAGAGGGGTTTTTCAGTCAATAAGGAGCTCATTGTAGAAAACATGAGAGAGGAGTCAATTGTAGCACAGAGAATTATTTATGATCATATATCCTATGTAGGTGGTATTGATAAGGTAAATATCTCAAAATCCCTTCTGTTATCAGTTGGAGCTGCAAGGCAAAAATGCATACATTATTTGGATGATAAGTCCAAAGAAAAGGAAAAAGCAGCCATATGTAGAAAAAGGAAAGCTATTTTAGATGAAATTGATAGCATAGAAAAGAAAAGGAAACTCATTGAAGGAGAAGTCAAAGAATTACTTAACTCTGCTGATGATTTAGCTTTAAAAGCTGAAACTACAAATAACATTACATACATTGTAAAATCTAATAACTTTAGAAAAACTGCTCATGAGAAAAGAGCAGTACTTAAAAAAATGGATATGGAACTTGAAACAAAGTCAGCAATCTTAAATCTGTATAACCATCCATTGATACTCCATATTTGTGGTATCTTCCAAGCATATAGAGAATTAATACTAAAACATAAAATTTTTATATTTGTACAATTTACAATAGAAATGAACTTTTTTTTTCTTTGAAGCATGTTGAACTTCAAACCAGTTTTGATCTTATATCTTCATAATTATTTAGTGTTTTTCATATGAAGTTCATGTAAATAGACTAATGAACTCTTCTGTTCCAAAAACTTATAACTTTCTGCAACTAACTTCCACAATTGGGCTTCTTATTGGACTAAAACTTTGGTAAGTAATATAAAACCTTATATATACTTGTACAGTAAATACTCATGGGCTCCTAAAACATATTTTTGCTGTACATTTTACTATGAATTTGTGGCCAAAACAATTCAATCAATTGTCTTTAATGCATTGATCAGATTTTGGTTTATATAACTGACAAACTTCAATTTTTAAAAAAAAAGCTTTTAAAAACTTAATTCATATAATTGTCTTATGTTTTGGGAGTTGAACCAAAAGTGGTTATTCTGATTCTGGTTATGATTGAAGCTTAACTGGAGGTAGAGATTCCTTATGCTCATCATTTATGTAAAATACTTAAGAATATCCTAATTTATACCAATAAAAAACTGAAATTATTTTATGTTTAAGGTTTTTATAAATAGTTTAGCTAGTTCCACATTTTGGGGTAGCACTTCATAAATTTAGTTTAGCAGTGATTTTGATTTAAAAAAATAAAAGTAAATTGAGGCAATCTTGTTTGATATGAAAAATAATTTTTGGAAAGTAATATGAGGCAAGTGTACTAGTAGACATAAAGGTGGTTAGATTCTTTTGGGTTGGGTGGTGGGCCAGGACTTTCTGACTTCTATGATGAAACTTATTTGAAATTTGTTGCCATGTTCCTAAAATTACACTTTCTGTTTTAAACTCTATTGGTTCACCTTTCTATGATCGTCCACTCCCGAATCATTTCTTGAGGTGCATAGTGATTCCGTGGCTTATGCTTTTTGATTTAACATAACTGTACTACAATTGGATGAAATTTTCCTCAAGTCTGGAACATATTCTGTCTAGTAATTAAGATTTTCATTGCCTTCAAAAGTCACATCCCAATATGCATCCACCAGTGGCAGTCATTGGGAATGTTAAAAAGAAAAAAAATCATTCCCATGTATGGAAACACTTTTTATCAGAGCTAGAATCCACCTGTGGGCATAACAGGCACATGCCCCATTTCAAAAAAGGGGGGGTGAGTAAGTAGATAAGTGCTTTGCTTTGTCTCACGTTTCTTGTTTTCAGACATTACACTTTTTCACTTATGGATTTGCAACTCCACGTTTTGTCTTACATTGGCCCGAACTTTTCAGTGATCCACACAGCAGTACTTCAGAACTGCTGTTTGTGATGTACTCTGACAGGCAAGCACCCCATCTCCCCCTTATGGGTCCTCCATGTTTTACCACCGTGTTTTTTGGAGGAAATAAATCTCAGAGATTTTTTTACCAGTCCTCTGTTAGACGTGCGCCCTCCCCATTCTTAAATTCTGAATCTGCCCTCACTTTATTTTATAATAATTTCAGTTGTTATCAATAATAGTCTGATTACATGAAAGATAGTGCAGAATAGTGATGCAGCTAAAATGACTGATTGAATTAATCATTTTCTGATTGAGGGAAAGGATTTTCTGAATAGCCTTGTGGTAATTGCATCATGATTCAATTTAGCATTATTGGGTAATTCGCCAATTAAAAACATTAAAAAGAAATGTAATGGGTAAAAAAGCACACTCATCCATTTGCATCTTTCATCATTTTTATTACTTAAAACTGAAATTGCTTTTAAAAACTAATTTGAGCATGATACTGTAAAGCGTAGTAATCATCCTGGAATTTTTTGTATATGGCCTGGAAAAGGCCTGGAAAGTCCTTGAATTTTCCCCCAAAAAGAGTACGAACCCTGTGTCATATGCCACAACAGGGCCATCAGTGGCCCTGCAAGCACGTGCCAGAAATGATGGCTAGCCTAATGTGGTCCACTAGTGGGCCGTTAGTGGCAGCCAGCAACCAGGTGACGTAACTGGTGGCTTGCCGAATCTTGTCCGCCAATTTCCCAGTAGTAGCCATAATAATAATAATAATAAAAAAAGCAAGGATAACCGCAGTTTCCTAAATCTACAATTTTTTTTTTTTCGTCCCTTACGAAGCTTGTGAATTAACGCACTGCGCTGGGGAAATTTTCTCGACAGACCAGAAAAACGCCGTTTGCATTTGACTAGATTCGATCCTGGGCCGTTTGCATGGAAGCCGCGCTCGCTACCGACCAGACTAATTCACGACGCTTGGATACGTGCTGGAAGCTATCTATTTGGTATGCAATTTGTAATCGAATGTTTCCCACTTTCATTTTATAATATTGCGAGGTATTTTTCATAAAAGTCAATTTCACACAGTTGATAAATTAATTCTTTCAACGTAACGATAGTTTTTTTTTTACCTTAAGGGAACTTCACTCATTTTCAAGGCGTGTACATACTTAGAGTCGCTTTCCAAAGTTTTGTACTGTCCTTGCCGTCTTGAAAAGAGATTGTTGAATAAATATATATTTACCCGGGTTCATGTCACATTCTGTTACATTTTTAACGTTGTGTCTTTCCTTTCCGTTGTCCGAAGCTACATTTGTTTTAAAGAGTAAAATATATTTTATTTTATTTCTCGTTATTTTTAGAAGCGAATTCCTCCCAGTCTTGTGTATTCAACTCATGGATGAGTACACCACATAGCGTTGCTTTTTTTTTTTTTTCAAATAATTAATAAATTTTGTACGCGTATAATTCTTTTTTTCCCCCAACAAACGCTATTTTAATGGTTTTCTAGGATATGTGTTTCAAGCGGTTTCAAATTCTTTCTTGTCATTCATCCACTCCATTCCATGAATTGTGTTATTCATGGGAATGGAGTGGGTGTATTTCATGGCTGTAATCTAGTATTTCACAGCTTAATCTGATATCTTCGTCGACGTAAAATTTCATTAGGAAATTAATTCGTCTCTCCACATATGGATTTTTTACTTAACATCCACTAAAATAACACGATGGCGATAGCGTCGTCTTCAACTAACTGGTACCATGAGAGACACAGCAAGTGTTGCTTCTGCGCATGCGCAGTCCCGATGCTTCCACCTGCTGTTGGGGGTTGCATTGGTTGCCAGCAATGGGCCACTAGTGGCACTTGCTTGGAGGCCCACAATTCATGGCGATGCTGCAGGGCCATCAATGGCTCGCCAACTGATAGCGCTGCCACCAACGGACCACTACCGGGCCGTGAGTGGCAGATTTCAGCCAGCAGTGACCCATCACTGCCAGCTGGTGGCCAGCAGTTTCCCAGCACTTGTGTTTTTGCTGGGGCAGAGGTAAGGCGCCTGAAGCGGAAACACTTTACTTGAGCGAGTGGCTGGGGAGGGTTATGTCACGGTTTCCATGACAACTCAGCGGAAAACTGCAGACTTCCAAGCATTCTCATTTCGGCTCTTCACTTGCACTGTTTTGCATATAAGGATTTGTTTTCCGTATTGAGCGTGCCATGTGAATTAATATCTATTCAAAATTTTGAGTATTTTGGGACTGAATAAAGGCAAAAAAGAATATATTATAAAAAAAATACTGAATAAAACTTTATTTTGAGTAAAATAGGTGAAGAGGCACTTCACCTGAAAAGCCGCCACTGATGTTAGGACAATAAGGAAATTTCTTTTTAATTTGCTTGATCCTTTTGAGTCATGTGTACCACAAAACCACAGAGATCACTCAATTGGTCATTAAGAATGAAAAAATGCACTCAGGACAAATTTCTGGGGGAAATTTCTAGAGATCTTGGTGAATAACTGCTGCAGAGGATGTAAATTTTCCCTCTCTCTACCTGAAATTTCCAACGTTTTCCTTTTTTTCATTCCATATGCATCCAGATAGTGCTATCGTGAAAATTTATGTTCTGTAGTAGTGTCCAAGAAGGGGGGGGTTAAGTTTCTTGAAGGTCTGATTTCAAGGGGAGGGCAAAAGCCCTTCTGGCCCCATATGGGTGCCCATGTTCATAGTACTTTTTTTTTTTTTTTCTCTTGCTATTTCATTAGTCTTCAAACTTGAAATGGTTCGCGATGAGGCAATGGAAAAGCGTTCAAGTTTGAAGATTAATGAAATGGCGAGAGAAGAAGAAAAAAATATGTTATGTGTTTCAAATACCTGAATTTGAAACACATAACATATTTTTGAACTCTGATGTCGATTTGCTCACAGCTCAATGTATATCGCCTTTATGGCAGATCGACCAGATGGTCAGTCATTGCCACCGAATTCACGACCAATGGATGCTACAGACATTCCAGAACGAAGTTCATCTAACACATGTACTTTATCACCGAGGCTCACCACAACCTTCTTGCGCTTAGGCACACTTGGCAACACCTTGCACTACACTTGGATGTCATTATTAATTACAGAATTTGTCAAAAACTGCAAGAACGTGGGTTAAAAGATGCTCAACAAAGGCGCGTGCAATCACAATAAAAGCTTAAATATAATGACGAGACATCCCATCTGTGCAGTAGGTGTCTTGAAATTATTCGCAAAGTGTGAATGGCAAAAAATGAGTTACTCATTCTTTGCACGAATAGTGAGGATGGATGTAATTGCAAATTTTGGTAACTTTGAAAATTCATAGCTCATGTTAAACTTTATACCTGAATTTGAAACACATAACATAACATGGTGAAATAGCATATATCTTGCAACATAGGTTCTAAAATCCTTGTTTTCAACTCAAGAATGCAGTTGAACATCATGCACATAAATTGTATCCTCAACAAATGAGAAGTCCAGAGGTGTTAAGTCTTATGAGCGTGGAAGTAGGTCACCCCCAGTAGCTGAATTTGTTTTCTTCAACATGCACTCTGCCTCGTTTTACTAAAAGTGCTACCTTCTGATGGCTTATGAGCGAAACAGTCGTACCCAAAGAAGCTTGAGGATATACACACATTTTATTGTGGGTTTCATAGCTGTAGATTGGCTAGATGTGGTTAAAAAAAATTTCTAATTTGTTACCAAAATTTGTAATTAAACTGCATTTGTATGTACAGGAAACTTTTTCTCAGTTGTCTTCATTTGAAAAAATAACCTAAAATATCACGGCCTTTCCGCTGCTTAATTTACGCATCATGAACACATTGATAAGCAGGAAAAGTGCATACTGAAGGTAATTGAACCAGGAAATTTATTCTAGGTACAACACTCGCTGCGAGTGTACAAATTAGATGTCCAGCTTGATAAGTGAATTACTAGGAGAGACTTTAAAGTGTGAGTAGCAACAGCAGAACGATCGATTCAGGTATGCTCAGAAAAGTTGATATTTTTACCCTGTTAAATGAAGTTTGTTCAAGTAAAATAACACAAACGAGGAGGTAACAAAAGGAAACGTGAAGTTATGTGTTCCTTGTTTTCAGATTATGCACAGCGTTACTACCTTAAGCTCTGTAAATGCTCCTGTCTTCAGCTTTTGATCTGTCACATGGAAGTCAGTCAACCGTTTGAAGTTCTAGTTCCTGTAAGAGTCCCTGGTGGCGCTGTGGTCCAAGCGCTGGTTTCTAACCATTCTTTCTAGACGGGACCGGGTTCGAATCCCGATAACGCACGGATGTTGTGTTTGTCTTATGGCACTGGCTCTCTCTCCCTTTCCTGGAGCCAGTGGCATTAAATTAAGTAAGCTACCTGAAGTCACCTAACCGCCACCAAAAATGTTTTCTGCTTTGCATCATTTTCTGATATCTGCATGCCAATACTCTTTTATTTCTTAGCTCTCTGCAATCACCCAAAAATGTGAATAAATTACCCAATCAGCCAGAAAGTATTAATACAAAGTGCCATCTTTTTGCCTGGTGGTTGGTAGTTTGTTTTCAAATCCGCAGACACGATGTCCCCAAAATTCGGCATCGCTGAGACGCTGCGATGCCGAATTTTCTGCCAATAAAACGTTGAGCATATAGAGACACTAGGTTTGTCTGAGTAAATCATTCGTAACGAAAATCATGGACGGTGTAACATGGAATGCAATAAGGAGCACATTAGACATTGTTCGCTGTACGACTTCGATAAAGGCAGTCCGCAACACCTGTCAAATGTATGAAGAGGATGCAGCTAATGATAGCACATGTCGCCGTTGGTTTCGGAAATGGATATCCATCCGTGGTTTCTGACGAGGATGTGGACCAAGTCATAACAAATTACTCACATTCAACCGTTCAAGAATTAGCGGAAACGTTGTGGGTACGCAGAACAGCAGTCGAAAAATTGATGCACGCGCTTGGGTTCGATAACTGGGTTCCGCACCAGCTTTCTGCAAAGGAACACGAGGAAAGAATCCGTACCTGTGTTTCTTTGCTTTCTCGTCACTAAAATGAACCGTTTTTGGGACGAATTGTGACTGGTGATGAGAAATGGGTACTGTACCATAATGTAAAGCGTCGACGGACTGTGTGCCAAGGTGTGCAGCCTGCTCCATCGACCTCAAAAGGAGGACTGCATCACAAAAGGGTTTTGTTGAGTGTTTGGTGGGATGTCCAGGGAATAATCCATTGGAAGGTGTTGGAACCTAACCGAACGATAAATGCTGACCTCTACTGCCAACAGTTGGACATTGCGAGAACAACTGACATCGAAGCGGCCAGCACTCGTCAATCGCAAAGGCGGGATCCTTCATCATGATAACGCCAGACCTCATGCTGCTGTAATCACTTTCGGCAAAAATTACTGGACTTTGCTTGGTAATTTTTTTTATCACCCGGCGTATTCCCATGACCTGTCACCTACGGAGGAGTATCACCTTTTTTGATCGTCGCAGAACGCCTTCCCTCCCCAAACCTTCCATGATGTGGACGATGTGAAAACGGCATTACATGACTTTTTGTCTCTAAAACACAGGAGTTTTTCCGGCGTGGGATTCACCTACTCGTAGACAGGTGGCAAGAGGTCATACAGAATGATGACAATTATGTGAAATCCTAGGTATGTTATTTGTTGTGTTCTCCTTTCTTTGTAGCCTACAAAAACAGGTAGAACGTATGCACACACCCAATATCTTTTTCCCTGTATTTACCCACTTCCGTTCTTTCACTAACACAAAAAGGTCACACATCCTTGCTGTCTAAATTTTGTTGTGCATGTTACCACTATTTGTACTTCTCTCCTGTAGGGCAGTGCACAGCAAATTTTTCTCGTCGTTTAATCTCTCTATTTAAGAATGACCAAACTAGCCTGTAATTGAAGTTTACCAAACGAAAGTTCATATTCTCTGTTAAATACGGATAGTTTGTAGACAGAATTGCATAGAAGCCGCAAAGAGAACTCAAAATTCTTTGAAATCTTTCTTTCCACTACCATACACACACACACACAAAAGAAGTAGCTAATGTGTACAGTGAATCTTAAAAAGAGTTCAGTTTAAAAAAACAACTGAAATTTAGTTTTTGGAATCAGTTGCTGATTTTGAAAGCAGTCTCTCTCTCTCTCTCTCTCTCTCTCTCTCTCTCTCTCTCTCTCTCTCTCTCTCTCTCTCTCTCTCTCTCTCTCTCTCTCTCTCTCTCTCCCTCCCTCTCTCTCTGTGTGTGTTTGTCTGTCTCTCACTCACACACACAGACTGAAATATCTGCAGTTCAAGTACTAAGTTGTAGATGAAAAGTCAGATTTTGAATAAACGGTAATTTACGCATCACACGATGCGCTTGTGATATGTAAATTTAAAGCATCAAGGGTGCTGCAGCTGTCCCGGTGGCTGAGTGGTACGGGGTACTAGTTTCTAATCATTCGTCCGAAATGGGTCCAGGTAAAGCATGGATGGTGTGTTTGTCCTATGGCACTGGCTCTTTCCCTTCCTTGGAACCAGATACCCCAAATCAGGGATGGGCAATGCTTTTAGCCCATGAAGTTGGTGGTCGTTAAGCCTAAATATATACACTGTGGTGAAAAAACAAACTGGAGAGGGCGCTACGATTTCCATTACATACCACCACACCCATGCGGTAAATGGTATCGTCCGCAAACGACGTATATATAGAGAGAGGCAGATATTTCCGCAAGCTCAAGTAGTAAAATTCGCAGTTCAGATGGCAGCTTATCAGGATTTAAGCGATTTGGACCTTGGTACAATAGTCGGCGCCGGATGATGGGTCACTCCATCTCTGAAATTACCACGAAACTTGGATTTACAGACAACAATTTCAAGGGTGTACCTGGACTACACAAACTCAGGGAAAACATCCACAGTGCAAGACCGGTGTCGCCGTAAGCTACACTGATGACTGTACCTGCTTCGTCGAAATGCCGACTCTGCAGGGATATGTTGAACTCTCCCAAAAATTGATAGTGAAGGTGTTGCGCGAGCAATCCTGCCAGTATCCGGCAAATCTTTCACCCGGACAGGATCGGTCAAAGGACCGGCTGGAGTCTGCTACCCCCCACAGGACCACCACTTCCCACCCCTTTGCCATAGCCCACGTGATAATGGGCCGGGGTTCCTAATTTTGCGCCTGGCTGGGAGATTAATTCGCCAGCGCGAGGATAAATGGGACTAAAGATCTTTATTAGTGTCTAGGCTAAGAAATACGTTTACATTCACATTATTTACACTAAGGGTCTCGTGCATTGGGAAATTAATCCTTTATTTTCATGAGCCCTCTTAAAAAGATGAAAACGATATTTACACTATTTTACGAAGTCCATGGTACTTGGGCGGGTGCTTATGGTGATGACTCTGGGACATAGTCATCGTTCTCCTAATGTGTCGTGTCTTCCTACATCAGTATTCAGTAGTTCTTCCTGCCTCGCAACGAAGTCTGACGAACTCGATGAGTCCCTGTCTAGCTCTGGGATGACCGAGCAGGATCGATAGGTCCTTTGTCTTTTCCAATTCAGGAGCAAAGACTCCTTTTCCTTGAAAGAGAAACACATCCAAGAATCATGTGGGCGACTTCTGCGGAATGAGCACCACATCCGCACACCCGTTCCTTCACCGCAAAACGGTTGAAATACTCCAGCGATACACCATTACCGGTCAGTACCTGGTTCAGGAACGCGTCTGATTCTACTCTCCTGTTGGAGGCTCTGGAAAAAATACGGTTTCTTTTCCTCCCCGTATCCCCTTCGTCTTACCGCCTTTGCCACTCCACCAGTGTGTCTTTTTTCATCCGAGTTCGCACACTTTGCAGTGGCGTTCTCAGATAGAAGTCGATGTCTCGTTTACCAGCGGCTTCCTTCGCCAGCGGGTCAGCACGTTCATTTCCACTGGTTCTGACATGGCTTCGGACCCAATGGAAAGAGACTGCCGTATTTCCTGGTGTCTCAACCACAGACTTAATATCGCTGACTAGGAAAGTTTTGCTTCTGAATTGGCCAAGCGCTTTTAAGGACGCCTGGCTGTCAGGAAAAACTTTTATTTCATTCGTATTGCTGCTGGGCAGAGCGCACAGCAACGCTTCTCTGATTGCCAAGAGCTCTTCCTGGAAGACAGAGGAGTTCGGTGAGAGCTTAATCTGTTTTGCGTCGCCTCGTTGCCATCTGTGAGTTCGCAAAACCCTGCACCTACGTATCCACCAATCTTAAGAGCCGTCCGTGAACAGCTCTGCCCACCCCTGAGGGGAGGCTCTTATCCCATGTTGGACAAATTTCGTTGGCTGGATGGCAAGTCCAGTCCGTTCTTAGTATTTCTACTTCGGAAGGACCGAAAGTGGTCTAGTAGAACGACATCCTTTCCGAACTGATGGGATTGCATTGCTACTTCCGTCGCTACCACGAGATCCGCCGGTTCATATCCAGCTAGCACTTGCAGTGCCGCTGTGGAGGTCGTGCGGAAACATCTCGTGATCCCAAGTGGCGCTCTACACTGAATTTGGTTGAGACCATTGTTCATTCTAAGTGTCCCACCACCATGCCGAACAGGCGTAGGTTAGGATTCTTCACCCCTCGCTTGTCCACGGCCTTCTTGGCTGGCCCAGTCAGCCTCATGCCATTGATCCTATTCAGAATCCCAGAGCATCTGTTTTTCAGGTATCTTGTTGAAAGAGTCCCGACAATTTAATGTCCAGGATTACTCCCAAATACTTCATTTCCCTCACTACTTTCACCGTGTGCCTGTTAAACCGACACTTATAAAGGGGAGGGGGGGGATTAACAATCTCCATCTTTTTCGATATAGCTAACTGTCGATTTCTCTGGAGCGAAGCATAGCTTACACTCCTGCTCTTACATGTGTACCTTCTGCTCTATCACGTGTCCAGCGTTCGACCTGTGATAGAGTAATGTGTACCTTCTGCTCTATCACGTGTCTGCCGATGCAGAAACTATTAAGATGAAGTCATCAGCGTCCTAATAAATGCAAAAGTGAGTGTTCTGCAAATCCACTCCATCTTCCAATGGAAGTTCGAGTGCTGTGTCCGCGATGATGTTCCACCACAACGGGCCCGAGCAAGAGCCCTGTGAAACCCTTTCTCATAATCTCTACTAAATTTCTGATTGCTCACTTCAAACTCTACCCTTCTTTTCGAGAGGAAATCTTTTATTAACAGAAACAGATTCCTCGGAAAACCAGTGTTTTAGACTGTCCAAGACCAAGGGCCACCAGACACTGTTGAAAGCACTCCGCACATCCAAAGAGACGAGGCAGGTGTGCAGCCCTTTTTCCTGTTGTGTTTTGCCTGCTGCTTAAAATTGACTAGCGCTTCGGTAGTACAACTCCAGTATTAGACCGAATTGGCGGTTGGAGAGCTTTCCTTGGCCGACAAGGAAGTGAGAAGCTCGGGTCACGAGGACCTTTTCCAACACCTTACTCCAAGCAAAGAGCAGGCCAATCATCATATACGCCACGGGGTCTGCTAGGTTCTTTCCATCTTTGTTAAAAAGAACCAGCACCACGGTTTTACAGATGGAAGTGAAACACCCACTTTCTAGGCACTTGTTCGATAAACAAACGAAGTACCTCTGATTGGCTGTAAAAACTTCATGAATGATACTGAGATCCAATCCGTCTGTACCTGTGGCCTTGCCCACGTTCGGGCTCTTGATATTGATGGCAGCCTCTACTTCCTCCGTGAACGGCGGTTAATCTTCAGTATCCGGCGGAATTCTGCAGCTTTCTCTGATTTGCTTGTTCCAGAGTGTCCCCAGCCTCCTCATCGGCCGGGAAATGGTAGTTCAGGAGAACTTCCACAGTTTCTTCTGTGGTGATGGTGTTAGTACCACTCTGTCCTGACTGAGGCCAATGACAGTGGGCCGGTGAGAGAGTCCTTAGCAGCCTTATAGGGAATCCCAAAGGGATTTCCTACTGGTGTTGTCTCGCCCAACCGTCTGCAGTACTCTCTCTCTTTGATGCGATCAATGCTCTTGTGTATTCTGCATCCGAAAAGTCATTGCTTTTTCAGGAGTTGCCTCCTTCAAAGATCAAACCTCTCCCTCTGCTTTATCTTTCTGCAGTCTGGCTTTGCCAATAAACAAGCTCAGGTTTTCCGACCACCAGGGAAGCTCGGTTTACATCCGTCCCCCGCTTTCTTGCAACCTTCACAGATGGCGATGATTTCCTCTGGGAAATGACCGAAGTATAGGCTCAGGTCGTCTGCATTTTCTAAATCGGCGCAATTTCTTTCGCCAAGTCATTTAATTAGCTGGGTTTTTAACTTCATCCAATTAAAGTTCTGGGCGCTGAACCTTTTCCTGTGACTTTTTCCTAATTCCTCTCTATTTCATCTTGAAGGTTATTGCTAGGTGGTCGCTGCAGCATACATTGTCCGACCTGTCCTGGAGAAATGAATGGTTCGGGTGAGAGTGAGATCGATCCAGGACGATCCACTCGCTCCTTTGAACGTTGGGACGCTCTCCGGATCGTTCCTGATCGTCAGTTCTGATGAACTGACGATGAGTTGTTTCACCCTCTTAATCTCACCCTGACTTCCCCACCGGGGGCTTTTTGCATTGAAATCTCCAGCTAAATAGTCTCGTATTGCTGGCGAGCCTCGAGATCGAGTCAAACACCTCCGAGAGTGCACTCGAAAACTGGCTGTACGTGCTTACCAAGAGATATTTCCCCCGGCCTCTCTCGATGCCCCGGACCACCACGTTGGGTGTACACTCCAGTCTCAGGACTGGGAGGTCCTGATCCGGGACGACCGTGGTTAGCAAGGGCTTTTCTCCTCGTGAGGAGTTGGAGAACGCTGCAACTCTACCCGACTTCATTGGCTTTTTCTGAATCTGCGGTGTTGCAGCTCTCGTACTCGAATACCTGCTTTTGACCGCTCATCCATAGTTGACTCAACTTCTAAACTGTTCTAATTCCTTAATAAGGCTGGGACAGGCCTTATTGAAGCTGGAGTGATTCACGTTCAGTTTCAGGTGGAACTTATAGTTTGCAGTTATGCAATTGCTGCACTTAGGTGTGGCTTCACACTTGTGATGTTGTTGGCCCACCCCACCGCACCTATCCACCGCTTCCGCGCATCTACTCTTAAAATGGCCGAAGCCATTGCACCGGAAGCACCTAACCTCACGCAGAAATTCGTGAAGGCGGAGGACTGACCAGCCCAGGTTCAGTCTCCCATTTTTCATCAATTCCTTAAAGGCCAGTGGCTCTGCATTCACAACCCAGCGGACCTTGCCTCATTTGGCCCTGATGGAGAATCGCGTAGATATTCCACCTTCGAGATCGGGGTTCTGATCCTGCACCCTTTCCTCAAACTCCTTTTTAGTGAAATCCCATCAACGGTGTACACTATAAGACGGGGAAGTCTCCTGAGGGGTTTTGGGGAAGGTACAATCCTTGGTTAGAGGATTGCACTTTAATTCCTGCTCCAAGCCTCTGATGTCTTCTGCATTAGAACACTTAACCGCGACACCCAACTTTCCTCACTCTACGGATCCATTCCACCCCGAAACTGCAGATTGAAAGGTCTTTTTAACGTCATCTGAGGACTTGTCTTCCTTGGTGGAGTAGACCAGAAGAACGTGTCTCCGATCTTCCACCCCCTTCCTTTTTTTTTTTTTTTTTTTGAGCCGGGGCTGGCCTTTGCCCCTTATTTACTCATTTCCTAGCCGCTACGGCGTAGAATTTGGGTTCCGGGTCTGAGCCCTTCTGCTCATCCCTTTCCTTGAGCCTGCGCTCAAGGGTTGCATTCTGAATGCTCAGTTGTGCACAGGCATCTTGAACCTTGCACTACACCGCTCTGATTCTGTTAAACCCTGTTGGAGCCATCGCCCAACATAAACTCCATTTCCGCCGTATAGCTAATAATCTGAGCACTAAACTAAGCAGGAGTAGCCAACACAGTAGTCTCTACCCCCTGGTCCTTCGGAGGGCTGGGTAGAAGTTTCTGTTGATCCCGAGAGGGCCCTGGTTGGAAAGAAGAGCTTCCCTTCTTTGCTAAAGTTGAGGTTGGCAATTGGGTGGCTACCACCTTGCAAGTCCGGCTTGGCCCAGAAGATTTAGGATATATCCCCTTTTGAGAAGCAGACATCTCTGCAAGAAAATGCTAAGTGTTGAGTTGAGTGGGCACCCTGGGGCTCTCCCATCCTATAGTTGTTCGCGCACTGGCTTTGACCTAGTCTGGAGACTAGAGGGACCGGCACTACGTGGACGTACCAGCTAGTGTCGTCGGAAGTAAGCATCACTCTCGGAGAGTTCGTTTTGGTCTACGACAATGTGAATAAGCTCAAGTCCAACACAAGACTGTTTTGGTGCAGTCAAAATCACGATTTTTTTTTTTTTTTTGCAAAGCGGTTTGTCTGCTTCCATAGACGAGTCTCAGGTAAACTGCCTTCGAATCGCTCTCTCACACACATGTTCAACCCAAGACACTGACACTCGTGCGACCTGTTCCGACAAACGACCGGCCTGGTGTGGCCGTAGAAAAGCCCTGGACGATCGTGGACACGGGCGTCTGACACATATCGGAACATTCGCCCGGCGTGCAACATTGTTGCAAATCACAGCGCCATTCAATGCTGGGGCCAGTAGTAGCATCAGCATTCGAACAGTGCAACGTTCCCTGTGTTCTACGGGTTTCCGGAGCCTGCGGTTCACCCGGGTGTCATTGCTGACCCGACGACACATGGGTGTGCGTCTCGCCTGGGCTCAGGAACACCGCTATTGGACGCGAGATGACTGGAAACCCCACGAGGAAATGGATCTCACATGCTTACAAGGGACAGTGCAGGCAGGCGGTGGCTCAGTTGTGGTGTGGAGTGTTTTCAGCTGACACACATTTGGACCCCTCATACATCTGCAGACCGGTGGAGGCTACGTAACCATCTTTGGAGATCATTTGCACCCTTTCATGTCATGCAACCACTCCGACGAGTGCGACCTCTTTCAACATGACAATGCGACACGGCACAAGTCCACAGTCGCCCGATTATGGTTGGAGAAACATTCCACGGAGTTTGGTAACCTGACTGGGCCCCTTCGTTCGCCGGATTTAACCGAACACATTTGGGAGGCTGTTCAACGTACCGTCAATGCCAGGAATCTTCCACTGGTGAATAGTACGGAATCGTTGTACGTTCTTCAGAGAGCATGGCTTCCACGAGCTCTCAGTGTCAACAGAGAGCTCGTGGAAGCCATGTCCACTCATGTTGCTGCCGTTATCGGTTCGCGAGGACCAACGCAATATTAGAGAGGCATCCCAGTTTTTTTGGCACTTCAGTATACACTGAAGAGCAATTGAATTAGAGACAGCTGGCGTTATGCAAATGTGGCGCTGTGGGCGGCCCTGTAAACGGAAACGACATGACGTATGCAGCGATCCGATAATATAAGGAGTGATACGACGGGAATCAGTAAGAGTCGGACGCAGTATGGGTAAGACGAAGAATCTATGCGCATTTGATCGTGGGCAAATTGTCGGGGCCCGAAGAATGGGTCACTCCATCTCGTGCAGCCACTGGGATTTTCACGAGCCACTGTGTCACGGGTGCACCGTGAGTACATCGAATCCGGTAAAACCATCCCTGCAAGGGCTAACTGCCGTGGACAACAGCGTGTGGATAAGCGGGGTCATCGTCGGCTAGCTCGCATTGTAGCAGCGGATAGACGGGTCACAGTGCAAGAAATCACTCGTCAATTTAACGCTGGTGCACAAAAGCGTGTAAGCAGCCACACCATGCAGAACCATCTCCTCGCTATGGGGTACAGAAGCCATCGTTCCACGAGGGTACCGCTGCTCACTGCACATCACAGGGTGCAAAGATTAGCATGGGGGCGGGAACATCGCCACTGAACCCTAGACATGTGGAAAATTTTTGCCCGGACTGATAAGTCGAGATTTACGTTGGTACATGCGGATGGCAGGATACGAGTACGGTGCAAACCACATGAAGTGATGGATCCTTCTTGCCAGCAGGGTACTCTGCAAGCTGGTGGGGGTGGCATTCTCGTCTGGGGACTGTTTACGTGGACTGGAATGGGACCCCTGGTACGTGTGACATCGTCCCTCACAGGTCAACGTTACCGGGATATACTGGACGACCATTTACTCCCGTTTGTGCGTCTTCAACATCACACTGGGGACCTCATCCTGCAACAAGACAATGCACTGTGCCATCGCTCCCGAATCGTATCCGAATTGTTGGATGAACACTCCACCGACGTGATCTCGCTTCCTTGGCCAGCTAGGTCACCTGACCTCAATCCCATCGAGCACATCTGGGATGCCACCGAGAGAGATGTTCGAGGCTCTGACACCCCTCCATCAAATCTTCGTGAACTGTGGGAGCTTGTTCAGGGGTCGTGGATCCGTATGGCTTTCCAACGCTTCCGGTGTTTTGTCGAGTCCATGCCGAGACGAATCGCCGCCGTCATCTCTAAGTCAATTGCTCTTCAGTGTAGTATTAAAAAGGTCGTTCATTACGAACATTGGTATGTGAATGACTTCCGACCTGAATGATTTCCTGTTAAGTGATCCATCTCGCTCTATTTTTGAAACAGTTAACTGCGCTTGAGAACAGTTAGACTTCTTTCGAACTTTGAAGTGCCTTGAAATGGTATGAGATAGAAATTTTAGTACAATTGAATTTATAGCGAATATTTAATACGCAATTTTTATTAGACAGGAGTGCACAGAAAAACTGTAACTTCAGACATCTTTTAAGTTTCTTTTATTATAAAAGGGGAGATCTATGCTGAGTAGCCATTTCTTTTACCCTAAAATAATCTAATAGTTGAATCCCTGAATTTAGTGATGCGACGTATCACAATTACTTTCGCACTGCATTTTTTCTGCTATGTATTTCTTTAGAAAGCCTCCGCAAAAAGAATGATCGTAAGGCTCTGAAGGGATAAGAGATGTTATATTTATGCTAAACACACTTGTACTTCCACTACCGAGCGGACAAAACGTACCGTTTCTTTCAGCAACGGAAACATTGCTTCCAACAGAAATTTGTGGAAGTATCGATTCCTCTGAAGCAATTGAGTTCGGTGCAACACCTTCCGCATCGCCATGACTATTCGTCTTTACTTTGGCACCTTTTGAGTAACTATGGCTTTTCACTATTGCCATTCCATCTCCCGGGTCACAATGGCTATTTGTATGTGCCATGGTGTCACTATGGCTGTTCAGTTTTGTCTTACCAACAGTGTGGTTGTTTCGAACATCTGAACAGTATTCAGTCAGCCGTAATTCAGCACTAACAATAATATCCTCGTTTTGCTCACTTTGAGACGCGATCGGAACTGTATTCCTGATGTTTTCGTCAGAAATTCTTTCCTCTGTTTGATCGCTTTCACTTTGATTGGTACTTTTAGAAACATTTGGAACACTTGCCTGAGGTGACGTATCTCTTTTTCCTCGCCAAAATTGTGCCAGGTTATGAACCACTCTACTGGGAAAATATCTCTTTTTATTATACATTGTAGTCGGTCCTATTGTAAGTACAGTATCCGTTACGCAATTATTCCTTAAAAGAGTAGAACTTTTGTCCTCCAGCATTTTGTCATTTGTGTCAGCTTGACAAAATAACCCTCTCGATTCCCTTTTGCTCCGTGATGTTTTACTTGGTCCATTAGTTAGATCTTTCACTTGGGAATCTCCACCAGCTGGGTATAGAAAAGTGACTTCTGCATTCCTTTCAACACGCAGCTCTGTTAAGACTGAGTACCGAAATGTACCCTCGGTTGCAGTTTTATCACGTACAGTATTGCTTTCAGTTTCATTTCCCATACTTTTCCAAAAATTCGTGTCCCCACCTCCATTTGGAATCACGAAGTCATCACTAATCACTGCCAAGTGTGCTGCCACCTGATCTCCAAATTTACATTTCGATTCCTTTCCAGAAGGTGTGCATTCGGTTTCGTAAAACGCGTTTTGTATTTGCCTAGCGTTTGGCTCCTGCTGCCTTTCGCTACAGTATGATTGCTTCGCCAAGCACGATGTTTGCATTGGTGTGTCTCCTGACAGGAATTCAGCATTTGGTTTCGGAATAGCTTGACTAACTCTGAAATCCCCATAAGGTCCGCTCACTGTATTTTGCGTGAATAATGTTTCCGAAAATTCATCGTTTTGTTTATTCACGGAACTATGCAATTTATCTATTAAATCCCATTCTTCCTCAAGTGACCTGCTCGACCATACGTCTGGAGAGGGTTCTTTCTTTTGAGTGCTGCTTTCCATATCGCAGTGCTGTGAAGGAGAAAATCTCCCTCCAATTGACCTTAGTTGGCGCTGTGAATCCCACTTTACAGAGGCAGGTGTGTTTTCAGTTGCAGCACTGGATGCATCGTGAACACTCAGATTACTTCCTGCTGATACTCTTCCTTTTTTGGAAGCACCTTTTCGTGCTATATTTGATTCAAAATTGGAAACAAATCGCATCATCCCGCTGGACAAAATGTGTTTCATTTTGCTCCCAATTTTGGAAACAAAATTTCTATCTGAATTGCGTGCGTTTTTTTTGCCACCCGTCTCATTGCTCTCCTTTCTGTGCTTTCGTTTGGAGCAAGCTACCTCACAACATGCTGTAATATGTGGATCGGTTATATTTTCGCTCTGGTAAAATACTTTATTCGTGCCATCGTCCATAGAGACTGCGTTTCCCAAAAATTCGCTTGTTGGTGTTGGCTGCTTGTTATTCACTTGGATGCCTGCGTTCCTTTTTGGCATGAAATACCGGCAGATGGTATCCGTCTTATTTTTAATTTTCACTTTGTCCAGTGGTTTGTTGGATGGGCCTCGAATCGTCTTTTTCGCTGCTGCATCAAATTTTATGGTGGATGCGTCTTTGCCGGACAAAGACGAAATATTTTTGGTTTTGAAAAAATATGGCAATGAAGGGTTGTAGGGTTGTTTTAAAAAGAGTTTCCTCTTTAAAGAAGCTGAAGTATGGTTTTCAAAAGCCAGTGAATGTTTGGAATTTTCGCAGCTAACACTGATTCTGCTTTTTTCTAAGTAATAATTCATATAATCAGGGGTGAAAAGTGTTGCTGCCAATGATGCGCTATCGTTTTCTGATATTTCTGAGCCCCTTGACTGCCGAACTTTTCGTGTTTTCTAAACCTCTGTTTACCCGAGGAATCCTGTCGTCTGGACCATCGATAATTGCGTCATGAAGTGATTCATTTTTCTTGCATCGATTGAGGAAAGGAGTGAGACTAGCAGTACCCAATGCTGACTCTGATTGGTTTGTACGTTTGGTTGACTTGTAGTGATCTCGGTTAGGTAAGAACACACATGAGTAATTCTGAAACGCAAAAGAACGCTTGAAGCTTTGCTGCTGAGTAAAACAGTTTTTCTTGATACGAGCATCACATTGTTTGTGCCAGTTGTAAAGAAGATTTGCAGTTTTTAGCTGTGATGCGTCATTTGCGAGCCTTAAGTAAGAGCTTAAACACGATTTTGCGTTTTCTTCTGATGATGTATGGTTGATCGACGTAACTTTAGAAGAATTAAGCTCCTCTTTCCATGGGCGTGTAGTGATTCTGATGTTGACTGTAGGGTAACCTTGACAGACTTCACTTTTAACATGTTTGTTGTTCCTACGAACATTTTCGTGGGACCTACAACTTACCTTCATGTGGTCAGTAAGCATAATTTCAGATGCTGCCCTACCTTGATAAAATGGCACAGGAAAATTATTGATCATTGAGAAAAAATTGCATTCAGGTAAAGATACCCTGGTGCAGTCCTCAAATATCGAATAATTACTTAAGTTTTCCTGCGAAACACAACTTCGGAAATATGGATAACTCGTTTTTAAATGTCTGCTTATGAGGCTTTCACTCATACCTCTCCAAACCTTGAGCTCTGAATCTCTCAGCAAACACAGTAGTGATATCTTTCTAGGTACAAGTTGTGATGATTTAGAAATCTTTTTGAAATAATTGTCTGATGTAAGATGTCCCCTTGCTGTTAAATCATCGAGAATAACTGAGTGCATGTTTTTATATACTGAATGATTTTCAGCATAGGATTGTGAGGTATTGATTGTTTGTAAAGTACTCGGTTCAGTATATATTTCGTGTTCAAATTTTTCTGTTTCGTTTAACCAGTCTCTACTTTTCTCCTTAAAATTTATTCTATTTTCGTGCAGAGATTCATTTTGCTTGTTTAAAATGTTATTACTGTTGACAGTCTCATGATTTACTTTTGTAGCAGTCCTATCAGAAGTGTTGCTGAAAAGAATATTGCTACAAGGAATCTCAGAGACTTTGCTTGTTGTTGTTCCGAATGTCGTTGAATTTTTCATGCGTAAAGTAAGATTGTTGTCCATGTTATTTTCATTATTTGTGTCAAAGATTGTGTTATATTTCTTAATGAGAATCTTCTTTATATCCTTGTTGTGCACAGAGGAAAGAAGAAACAGACTGTCCATTTTGTCGGAAAAAATATTTCTTTCCGCCTTTTGAGCTTCTCTGCAAAAATTAAATGCTGAATCGCGACAAAATCTGTCCACAAATTTTAACTTGAAAGCCAGTTTGTACATGTTGCAATTACTCTTTCCTTGGTGGCTTTTCTGAAATACTCCTACGCAGCTTGTATTTTTTCTCGCTTTCAAGATTCTGATGTCCCAAAGCAGAGACGAGAATACAATTGTGCCAACACTGTCCTTAGTCGCAGCGTCTTTTCTGCAAAGGAGCAATAAACAATGATCCGTGATGTTTAAAAAGAAATTGGCAGTAAATCTTTTTCCACTTGAATTTAGTTTGCATGGAACACATCCCTTCAGAGAAGAAACTGTGCTGATTTTGGTCTCTGATGCGATGTTTCTCAAAGGTAAAATGCCTTCTTCTTTTCCACATAAGAATAAGATTAACTTTCGAAAGCACAGATATACTTTAACGGAAAAAGAAATTTCTTTTGAGGCAGTAGTTTCCCAGGATTTGGTTGATGTGCTGTAATCGTCGTTGAAAAAGGAAGTATTTCGGACGAAATATTCTGCCGACAAACTGGACTCGTCAGCAAAGCTGCGACAAATTTTATCAAGTGCATCCGGGAAGTCTTGCACACTCCTTCTGAGCGATGTAAAAGAAATGCACTTCATTCGATAGATGAACAATATCGATCTGACGAAGCCAATCTTTATTTCATCGAATTCTGTATTCATTTCATTTGGTAAACTTCTCACAAGATTCCTAATGAGTGCCATAGCTGCTTGTAGAGTTCTTATCGACAAACCACATTCGCAATTATTAAACTGCGTGATGAACTGCAGTAAATTAGACTGAAGTGCCAAAAAAGTTGAAGACGATTCTCGAGTTCGCGCTGTCATTGGAAGTAATGTGCGTTTCTATGCTTAAGTTCAGTAAACACAACGCGCCCAAAACGTTTCGCCGTCACCCTTTCGACGGCTCGCAAATGAACTTATGATAGCTGTCGATACTGCCTTCCTAAGATCGTTTTCGATTTCAGAAACATTTTTATTAATAGGTGACATGACATCTGCATTCCAGGTCTCAGAGAAGCAAAGGTGTTGATAGGGAGTGGGTGTGCGTCTCCCTCTTCGACTAGGACAAATTTTATTACATATTCTCGTATGCAAATGTCATTTACAAGGTAAAGAAAAACGCTCATGAGGAATAAGGATAGATGTCGCGGAATTTGGATGCAGATTTTCTTGCCATAAGTTATCATGTCTTTTTTAATAAGAGATGTAAAGTAGCAAGGAAGTATCAAGTATTTTTTTAAATATTCTCTCAGTTGAGTTTTTAGGCAGTCAGCTGTGTGCTTCAGAAAATCATCGATGTATTGCAAATCTTCCGAGTGTTCCTCATAAAGTCTCTGAAAGCGCTTGAAGTTCGCACCATAGTCGGATCTGGAAACAATGCACTTATGCATCAGAACTATTTGTTCTTTTAGTGTTTCGACAAGAATACTAAAGTATTGAGGGACGATGTTTTTCAACAGTAAGCTAAAAAGAAGTCCATCTGAAACGCGGAAAATGTTTAGCATTACTGCACGGACCGTCCTTCGGAGTAAGACACATTCCGGATAGTTGACGAAACGGAATAACCCCGTCATGAAAGGAAGGAGGTTTTCTGGAGTTGGTGTCATATTTTTCGTTAAGTTCTTTAACAAGATGATGTAATAAGTGAGAATTTCTTCGTGCGAGAAATCGTAAGATGCAGATATGATGTCGTTTACAGACTTGACGTAGTTCGCGTCGTTTTCTGGGCAGTACAATGTGATAATAGGCAGAATCTTATTGATGCTATCTAGCACTTGTAACTGAATTAAGCTTGAACGGGATGCAGCCAGCTCAGAAAATAACGAAAGACCACTACTTTGGAGAAAACGCTTCAGGGAGGGTAGATCATACCTCTCGCTCCAAATTATCAGAAAAGTGAGCTTTTTAAGCGTCGAGATTAGCGGATTCTTCGCTTTCTGCGGTCACAGGAAAGTTTTCCGTCAAACGCAAACGCAACTGTTCGAAATAACCGCCAGGCGAGCGCTCACGTGTAACGGTTTTAGGCTCCCAGATCAACATCTTCAAAATTCCAATTTGTCTGGTATGCTTACAACGCTCCCACATTTTGTATTTCATTTTCCATTTTTCGTTCAATCAGTTTTAATTATATTCATTAAAATTACGTTAACAGCAAAAAACGTTACAAACCGTATATGCATTGTTGTGTTCATTCCATAATTAGTACAGTATATTTTATATTGGTTTATCAACAATATAGAGATATCTACTAAAGTGCCGAAAGTCATGGGATAGCAGCATGAACATTTTTAACTGGAGTTGCCGTTGTATAAAGGCTTCGACGCACGCCACGATTTTTATCAGTTGCGAGGTGTAATCTCGTGATTCAGGTTGAACAACCGCCAGTAGGATTATGGCAGGCCGACGTGAATTATCGGACTTTGAACGAGGCATAGTAGTGGAATTCATACGGATAATTTCCAAAGTTGTGTGAACATTCAACATTCCTCGATCCACAGTGTCACGTGTGTACCGGGAATACCTTATGGGAGGCATTATCACCCACCGTGGACAGCGCAGTGGCCGACCACGGGTGCTGAATGACCGTGACCAGGAGCGTCTGACCAGGACTGTCCATGCTAACAGACAAGCGACACTGGCTCAAATAACATCCACATTCAATGCAAGTGGTACCAGAGACATATCCATCAGGTCAGTGAAGTGTAATTTAGCGTCCATGGGGAATGGGAGCAAAAGACCCACCAGCGAGTGCCTTTGTTAACACCACGACATTGGACACAGCGCTCCACCTGGGCTCGTGAAAACGGGTGATTCGACCCTGAAAGGTTGGCAACATGTGGCATAGTCCGATGAGTCACGCTACCAGTTGTTACGAGCTGATGGTAGGGTTCGGATGTGGCGCAGACCTCATAAGGCCATGGACCCAAGCAGTCAACAAGGCACTTTGCAAGCTGGTGGTGGTTCCATACACGTGTTGGGTGTCTTCATGTGGCACGGTTTGGGTCCTCTGGTCCTTGTAAACATGTCATTAACCGGTACTCGTTTTGTTGATCTGCTGGGTGACCATTTGCAGCCCTTCATGGACTTCATGTAGCCCAACAACGACGGGATTTTCCAGGCGGATAATGCACCATGTCATCGGGCCGAAGTTGTCCAAAATTGGTTCGAGAAGCATTCTGGACAGTTCCGACGGATGATGTGGCCACCACGTTCGCCCGACATGAACCCAATAGGGCATTTACGGGACGTGGTAGAAAGGTTCATTAGCACCCAAGATCCTGCACCTACAAATTCCAAGGGAACCGTGGGCAGGTATTCTGACGGTATGGCTGAACGTCTTTCCAGAAGTCTTCCGGCCGCTTGTGGAATCGATGCCACGTCGAGTTGCGACACTTGGCCGGGATAGAGAAAGTACTACACGATACTAGATACATATCTTATGACTTTTGGCACTTCAGTGCACAAAATGATGAAATGATATATTAGCTGCTAGAATATACGAACTAGAAAGGAGCTTTTTTTCATCGCTGTTAAACTTTAACAACTGCTATGAGCAACTGCAACATTTTAAGTGACAAATCCGAGTTCAGCTCGTCCACGTGGTAATAACTCCCGTGAGAACAAACGAACTGAGCTCGTAGCAGCTGGACGCCGCTTCTATGCCATGGACAAGGTGACACTGTGGCAGTGGCTTAGCTCGCAGCTTCTGCTGCCGCTGCTACGGGCAATCCCGAGCCTAGCTCGCCTGGGAACTTACGAGAAAATGTTTTATGCGGAACAAACCAACTACTCTCGTCTAAACAGTGGCGTAGCTACAATAGGGCAAGGTGGTACAGTTGCACTAGAGCCCAGCCGCTTGAGAGGCCCATTACCCGCTAACGATTAGCTACGGAAAGGTAGTAATGAAAACTTGGTGATAATACCAGATGATAACCGTACAATTTCTGTCTAGTTGCAGAAAGACTATTGTATGACACTTTCAGACGTGAAACACAAAATTCATTTTACAATAAGCCAATGGAAGACAATCGGTATTTGTACATTTTCACGAAATTATGGGGTGGTGGACGAATACAAGTACCGTTATACAGAGATATTTTGGAAACGGAATTTTTCCGTGCCAAGAATTAAAATATACACAGATTTATTTCGTCGGTTACGGTTTGACCATGCCGTATCCTGTCATGATCAAACCGTAACCGACCAAATAAAACTGCCTACAGCAAAAACAAATTCACCGCGGAAAGTTTTATGTGGCAACACGGTACTCGCTGAATTGACGTTATACTTCAAAATGGCGACTGTTCAAGATAAAACAATGTGCGTACTCTGGTTCTTTGATATAAAGCCAGTTATCACAAGGCAGCGTTACGCAGTATGGCAGAGCTCCACCTTCCGATAATGCTATCCGATGTTGATTAAAGCAGTTTCAAAAGACTGGCAGTGTGCCGCATCGAAAAGGAGCGGGAAGACCGAGCAATTAACAGGGACGATGTTGGTCGCGTCCAGGAAGCCTTTTCTCGAAACTTTCAGAAGTCAACGAGACGAGCTGCGTCGCAGTTAGGTATGCCATAAACGGCTGTTTGGAGGGCTCTGCATAACCGCTTACAGCTCCGTGCATACAAAATGCAGATTGTACAGGCTTTATAGCGGTACGATAAATACCGTAGTTTTCAATTTGCCCATGACATTCTGTCCAAAGTCGAAGCTGATGAACATTACCTGCGGACATGGATATTTAGTGATGAAGCACCGTTTTTCGTCTCAGGGTGGGTACATCTTCATAACTGCAGAATATGGGGCTCCGAAAATTCTCACGCCATTCGAGAAATCGAACGAGATAGTCAAAAGGTGGACTTCTAGTGCCCTTCGCCATGTTCGGAAGTGTTGGGGCCCTTTTTGTTTGTGGAGAAAACAGTGACAGCGGTGACCTATCTGGACATGCCACATCTGTTGCCTCAGTTGGAAGATCGGCAGCCCAATGTGGTGTTCCAGCACGATGGCGCACCGCCGCATTGGGCTGTTATTGTCCGATAATTTCTTGACCTGCATATTCCTGGGCGCTGGGTTGGGCGTGATACACCCATTCAGTGGCCTCCGCGCTCACCCTATATTACGCCACTGGATTTCTTCCTATACGTGAAAAACATCGTTTACCAGGCCCCTGTGACCTCCCTCGATGACCTGAAGATCAGAATTAATGCTGTGATAGCAACAGTAACGCCGCAAATGCTGGCGAACACTTGGCGGGAAATTGAATATCGCTTGGATATCTTACGTGCCACAAAAGGGTCGAAGTGGTTAAGCAATCTGATGTATCTATTCTACAGGTAATAAAACTTTTAGTTGTCATCTGTCATATTCTGTTTAAGGTTTTGAGCTTATTTCCCGTTTTTCGATTATATGCCAGTGAAACTCTGGCTCTAATTATGAATCACCCTGTATTTAATGTAGGAAATTGCGGCAGACACTTCAAAATTCAGCACATAGTTTTTCATTGTTATCCAAGCAGCAGTGGCCGGTTTCTAGTAGAAATTCCTAAAGGGAGGATTATATTATAGCACCAGAAATATTTACCATACTATTTCTACGGGGGAAAAAGAGGAGTTATGAACGAGGTAACTGGGAATCTTGTATGGCCTTGAAGCAGCCGACGTGCGTGTGCTACGGTTGGCGCCTCCATGAGAATGTTTCTGGCACAGGAGCATCAGGAGAAGTAAAACAGCTTCTTTTATTTCGGCATTGTTCTACCAACTGTGGAGGCAATGAAAGGGCGGATTTAGATGCTGAGGGCTCAAAAAAAAAAAAAAAAAAAAGACGATTCCCCCACCTAAGATAACAAGGAAACGGCGAGTGAGATACGAGTTCGCTGTTCTGGGGTTTGGGAGCATGTTTCAGCCAGAATTCGGAGTATTTCATCTGTAAATATTAACCCTTTCACTGTCAGCGGCGCGTTTAGCGCGTGCAAAGCTTTCCTTTACCCAGTGTCAGTGGCGCGTCTAGCTTTTCTTTACCCAGTGTCAGCGGCGCGTCTAGCTTTCCTTTATTCAGTGTCAGTAAACCGTCTGGCGCGTGGAAAGCTTACCTTTACACAGTGCCAGCGGCGCGTATAGCGTGTGCAAAGCTTTCCTTTACCCAGTATCAGTGTGGCGTGCAGAGCGTGCAAAGATTTCGTTCATCCAGTGTCAGCTAACAGTCTATAGCGCGTGGAAAGCTTTCCTTTACCCAGTGTCAGCTAACAGTCTAGCGCGTGGAAAGCTTTGCATTGCCCAGTGTCAGCGACGCATCTATAGCTTTCCTTTACCCAGTGTCAGCAACGCATCTAGCTTTCTTTTACCCAGTGTCAGCAAACCGTCTAGCGCGTGGAAAGCTTACCTTTACACAGCGTCAGCGACGCGTATAGCGTGTGCAAAGCTTTCCTTTACCCAGTTTTAGTGATGCGTCTAGCTCGTGCAAATATTTCCTTTACTCAGTGTCAGCTAACAGTCTAGCACGTGGAAAGCTTTCCTTTACGCAGTGTCTGCGCACGCTAGACGCGTCGCTAACACTGGGTAATAGAAAGCTTTGCACGCGCTAAGACAAGTCGCTGACACTGAAAGGGTTTGTTTACTAGCTTAAATGAAGGTTGGCCAAAATAATTTTGACAGTAAGTAGTATTACTTAATACTACACTACAACTGAGCTCCGAGATTGGGGTGTTATTTGTGGCAGATTTGTTTAGAATGTAATGAACATTTTCTCTTTAATTTTATATTTAATATGACCTCTCATCTCTTCCTTATATCCCCCCCCCCCATTCAGTTCATTTTAAAAGGTAATCACGACTGTTAACATGCGAGTAAAATCGCATTGGAAAAGCTGGTTATACCAGACACGCTAATCGATCTCATCCTCTTCCGGGGAACTGTGAGTGAGGTGGAATGTGTTGATATGCAACAGCAAATCCCACCCCACAAAGGTCAGTACTGTACTCCAGGAACCATCCTCATAAAAATTCCGACTCGTTTTCCTTAACAAAAGCTTTCCCATCTGGAACTTCCACATCATGTTATCACAAAACACCTAAACACAATTAAATTTTGTCTTGATAGATACTGTATATAATAGTTTTTGAGTTATTGTAGCAACAAACCACACACGCATACAGAGACACCACCGTGGAAATAAGTCATAAGTTCGCGCAGTGGCGGATTCAGCGAGTGATGAGTGGAGCCCCCCCCCCCCCGGGGGCAGAATTTGGAGGTAAAATGTTCTGTTCTAACTTCAGCAGAAAGAAATGAAAAACAAAACTAGAAGCGCAGAAGCAGAAAAAATATTCGAATAGAAGGACTTAAATTTTATCGTGAATTTTTTTTATCCAGAAGTGTTATTTAACAAGTTAGTAAAATCATGCGATGCACTGATTATGATACGCTTTCCAACATACGGAAACCATTACTCAAGTTATGAGGATATTGGTTATGTAATAAATCTCGCTCCTATGCCCTGACCTTTGACCCCATTTCGATGATATTAAACAGAATTGGTTCAGTATACCTCCGGAACAAACTAAAGTTTTGTCGCAATAGAAAGAAGCATTTTCTGACAAGTTATGAGGGTAATGGCTGCGGAATAAATCTCGCTCCTGTGCCCTGACTTTTGACCCCATTTCAATGATATTAAACATAATTGGTTCAGTATATCTCTGAAACAACATGATAAAGTTTTGTGGTAATTGAAGCATTTTTACGTAAGTTAGGACGCATAAGGACGATGGAATGGATCCCGCTCCTATGTCCTGACCTTTGACCCCATTTCTCCCATTTTCAATAGGGTTCGTCCCCATGTTGTACCCTACCACATACTAAAATTTCATCGAAATCGAACCATTTTTAAGCGAGTTATCGTGCGAACAGTTATACAGACGGACAAAGCTGGAGCATATACGCTTCTTCAACCTACGGTTGGAAAGCGTAAAAAAGCGCGATGCTCAGTTCCTCGAAAAGTGGGCGATTGAACGCCATGGAAATACGTAGTACTGATTTTTATGTTGTTGTTCGCACGTTTGAGATTTAAAAATTTAGAACAATCCTGTTTTTTACGCTTTCCAATCGTAGATTGAAGAAGTGTATACGCTCCAGCTTTGTCCGTCTGTCTATCTGTCCGCACGATAACTCGCGTAAAAATGGTTCGATTTCGATGAAATTTTAGTATGTGGTAGGGGACAACATGGGGACGAACCCAATTGAAAATGGGCGAAATGAAGTCAAAGGTCAGGACATAGGAGCGGGATCCATTCCATCGCCCTTATGCGTCATAACTTACGTAAAAATGCTTCGATTGCGACAAAAACTTTATCATGTTGTTCCAGAGGTATTCTGAACTGGTTCTGCTGAATATCATCAAAATGGGGTCAAAGGTCAGGGCACAGGAGCGAGATTCATTCTACAGACATTATTGTCATAACTTCACTAAAAATGCTTCTATTGCGACAAAACTTTAGTATGTTGTTCCGGAGGTATACTTAACGAATCAATAGTCAGGGTGTGGAGGAAGGTTTGTCTGCGCGCGATTTCTGGTATGTTGGATGCATTGCATGAATTTACTAACTTGTTTTTTTTTGTTTGAGGGTTTAAGGTGGTTCCACCTAAAATCTCTGCCTTATGTTTCCAATGGTAAAATTTCTTTACATATTTACTTCACAATGAAGGTATTCCCTAGGATGAAAATTTGCACATCGATAAAACTAACTTTTAGTTATAGCATGGGATAATTAATGCTTTCTAAAACATAACCACAATTAAGCAATCCAACATTTGTTTGTCTGCTGACGTCATCAATGTACAGGTCGCGCTATCTATTAACAACTCTGAATTTTACTCAAACAAAAATTATTGATTTTTAATATAATTATGGTTATGTTTTAGCAAGTATTAAGTATCCCATGCTATAACTTAAAGTTAGTTTTGTCGATGTGCAAATTTTCATCCTTGGGAATACACGAATTGCGAAGAAAATATGTAAAGAAGTTTTGCCATTGGAAACATAACGCAGAGATTTTAGGTGGAACCACCTTAACAACCACAGTGAGCAACTCAATGGGTTATAAGTAGTCGTCCGTCACTAATTTAGGGTCACTGGTTCCAAGAAGCGGAGAGAACCAGTGCCATGAGACAAACACAACATTCATGTCTCAACTGGGATTCGAACTCGGACCCATCTCAGGCGAATGATTGTAGACTAGCAACTCTTACAACTGAGTCATCGATTTTTTTGAGGGGGAAAAAATGTTTTTAAAAAGCCGTGCATTGACGGTTTATACACGTGTATATAACTCCCCCCCCCCCCCGGGGGAACCAAAATGTATGTATGTTTCTGTTGAAATCTCGAAGTCGATTTTTTGCTATTAGGGAAAGTAAAAACTGCATGGGGTGGGGGTGACGCAACAACAGCAAAAAAAAAAAAAAAAATGTTCTTTTTTAAGAATGGCAGGCAAAATAACAATGCAAACCTAGAGTTACCGGCCCTGCTATGCGCAGGGTCTCGGTAATTCTGGGTTCGCCACTTATGGTAACGTTTGGTGACAACGAAACTACGTCACTATTTCGATGCAACGATACGCTGTCTTTCAAACATTCCTTGTGAACTGGGTTAACCTACGTTCTTGAAACATTACACAAGGATATTTGTCACGCCGCCCCGGTGGCGCAGTGGTCTAAGCGATGGCCTCTGATCATTCTTCCAAAAGGGGTCCGGGTTCGAATCCCGGTGAGGCATGAATGTTGTGTTTGTCTTACACGGCACTGGTTCTCTCCCTTCCCTGGAACCAGTGACCCTAAATTAGGGACGGGCGACTGCTTATAGCCCATTGAGTTGCTCATGGTGGTCGTTAAACCTCCAATCAAAAAAAAAAAAAAATATTTGTCACCAAATTTTGTCTTTAGTCTATATAGCTACAAGCGTAAATACTATTTAAATAGAGTCCATTAAAAGTAGCTTAGCTTGGCCAGCGTGCCGTAAGTTGCCGATACCTGCTCGATAAAGGGTTAAAAGATTTATTTGGTCCCGAATTTACATATGCCCTCTCTTTTAGCATGTCGCTAATAGATTTCGTATTAAAATTTAATTATTTGCAACATATTGATGAAGCAATAATTACTCTCGTGTGTCCCAAGGAATCGTTGTCGACGCGGCAGTTAATAAATAGTCCTAACTGAAGTACGTTGTTCCTAATCTTGTGCGTTCGAAAGCCAGCCGAATGCATTGCGTAATTTATCAAATGAGACTGCAACTCGTTCTTCGATGCGCTGGGAAGCAAGTTATCGCCTGGAACTGTTTGCTGTTTATTTTCTCGGATATCAGTCATTGGTTGACAGCACTGACCGTTCGTCTTTGTTGAATGCGAGCAGCTGATCTCCGTTAATTTGCTCACAGAGTTCATTTTCTCGTCTTTTCTTTAACTGCGATCATGTTTCTTCAGTTCGTGGTTTTTCATATGTTTCTGTCTTGTGTTACAATACATGCCTTTCCCCGTTGCACTGAAAGTATGCTCAATGATCGGCCTATCATTGGTAAGTGGCAACTACCATTTCTTCCTCAATATACTTCGTTTTCAAAAGTACAATAATTTTTTTAGGATATTTTTTTATCTCCTCAAAAATAATAAGTTTCTATTAAGTGCACTTCAACTGCGGTATTTACATAGGTATTTACATCTACCTAAACGTTCTAATCTACAATTTTATTTACATCTATCTAAACGCTCTAATCTACATTTTTTTTTTGTAAGAGGAAAACTGTATTTTCCCACCTATTTTTTGTAACAGGAAAACGGCATTTTCTCCACTTTTTTTTTTTTTTTTGTAACATGAAACGGCATTTTTAATTCCATTTTGACTTAACATACTATACAAGCGTATAACTCGTCCTAGGATGGTTGTTTTTAAGATTTAAATAAATATTAATATATATAGGGGATGTTGCCTATCTTATGACGGAGTGAAATTTTTAATCGAAGCAGATTGAAAACAAATCGCTGCCCCGGTGGCGCAGTGGTCTAAGGCGCTGGCCTCTGATCATTCGTCCGTAAGCGGTCCGGGTTCGAAACCCGGTCAGACATGGATGTTGTGTTTTTTTTTTTTTTATTGGAGGTTTAACGACCACCGTGAGCAACTCAATGGGCTATAAGCAGTCGCCCATCCCTAATTTAGGGTCACTTGTTCCAGGGAAGGGGGAGAGCCAGCGCCACAAGGCAAACACAACATCCATGCCTCACCGGGATTCGAACCCGGACCCCTTACGGACGAATGATCAGAGACCAACGCCTTAGACCACTGCGCCACCGGGGCGGCGATGTTGTGTTTGTCTTACGGCACTGGCTCTCTCCCTTCCCTGGAACAAGTGACCCTAAATTAGGGACGGGCGACTGCTTATAGCCCATTGAGTTGCTCACGGTGGTCGTTAAACCTCCAATAAAAAAAAAATCAAACAGACTCCGGATTTCTGTAAGGAAATATAGTAAAAACTTATATAGTAAGAACTCATTCATGTTAGAACTAAAAATTATGTGCTATTTATTTCCGTTTTTCAAAAGACCTCGCGATAAATGACATTCTGTGTAAAATACTTGTTGTTTAACAATTGTAGACTAGAGCGTTTAGATAGATAGATATTTCGCAAAATGTGTAATATAATCAGCACTAAACTCGGAAAGTTGTTTTCGTGTAAACTACCCTTAATAACTTTTTCTTTGATTTTCCGCCTTAAATTACTTTTTCTCCGGCACACTTGTTATTCCCTTCACGGCTTGTTTTAGACTAACTGTCCTATTCGACGGTTAGTTTGAAATTTCATACCGAAGCTTTTTCTACAAAATAATGCGACTCTGCTATTACAAATCGAAACTATCTAAATTCTCGACAATGTGTTGGAGGTTTAACGACCACCGTGAGCAACTCAATGGGCTATAAGCAGTCGCCCGTCCCTAATTTAGGGTAACTGGTTCCAGGGAAGGGAGAGAGCCAGTGCCGTAAGACAAACACAACATCCATGTCTCACCGGGATTCGAACCCGGACCCCTCACGGACGAATGATCAGAGGCCAGCGCCTTAGACCACTGCGCCACCGGGGCGGCCATGTGCTATTGGGGCAACATCTGCTTTTAGATGTAATCTTGCTCACTTTGACATCTCAAGATTCGAGTTTTTATTGTAGGTTAGAGCGATTAGATAGATCGATATTTTGCAAAATGTTTAATAAAATCAGCACTAAACTCGGAAAGTTAGTTAAATTAAAAAAAGTAAAAAATAATTAAAGCGTATAAATTAATATTCGCATTGTGCCAAATTAAATTAATATACAAACGCAACTTGCCGTGATATTAAGATTTTAATTCGAATTTTGTAGATCGGATAAATAGAACTCAATCCAATGTTTTTAAATTGGCACGCGATCACATTGACATCTCAATGTGATTGCGTGCAAACTCTACTTGCTGTGATATTAAGAATTCTGTTCGAATTTTGTAGATCGGAAAAACAGAACTCGAGTCATTAATCAGTGGAAAGCGACACATGTCGGAAATGCCATCAAGCGCGAGAGACATCAAACATATCACAGCAGGGTGCAGTCCTCATACAAACAGAGTACACGAACAGGCGCAATCAAGTCGCCAAGATTGTCCATCAGAAATTGGCAAGAAAGCACCACCTCATTACTGGGATAGATCGATCAGAACAGATAAGACCATCCCACACAATCGGCCCGGCATCGTCCTGGTCGACAAGGAGAAGTCGTCAATATACCTTATTGACATAGCCGTGCCCAACACGTGCTGTCCAAGTATAACGACCTACGATACGAAGTCAAAGAAATGTGGCATGTAGAGAACGTCAGCACCGTTCCCATAGTAATATCAGCCACAGGAGTTGTACCTAAGAACATTCACAACTCTATAGAGACACTGACCTTCAACCTACGTGGAACTACAGAAGGGCCTCCCCGGTGGCGCAGTGGTCTAAGCGATGGCTTCAGATCATTCGTCCGAGATGAGTCCGGGTTCGGATCCCGGTGCGGTATGGATGTTGGGTTTGTCTTATGGCACTGGCTCTTTCCCTGCCCTGGAACCAGTGATCCTAAATTAGGGACGGGCGACTGCTTATAGCCCATTGAGTTGCTCACGGTGGTAGTTGAAACCCCAATAATAATAATAAAAACTACAGAAGGCAGCTATCCTGAACACTTAGGGGCCGCGGGTGGCCGAGTGGCCAACGTTCGTGACTGCTACGGGAAGGGCCTCAGGTTCGATCCCAGGCAGGTACGAACGCTTGATCCACTAAATACCCGCCGTGCGTCGGATGGGCACGTTAAGCCGTCGAACTCCGGGTACTGCCCCCGGTAATAAATAAGGGCGTCTTCCTCCCCTTTTCTACTTCGCTTCCGTGTCACTTTCCTATCGGGCGCTCTAGCCCAAATCTCCTAGTTTCCTATTTCTAAGGGTTGTTTAAGACCTGGGGTCAGACACTCCCTTCCTAAAATCCTCTACATATGAGCATGATCATATCCTGAACACTTGCAGGATAGTAAGGAAGTTCCTGGACAACTGAGAGAAAGGAATACCATTCCCAGACTTGGTACGTCGTACCCGTCCCGGAAGGAAGAGAAGAAAACCTTAGGAAGAGGTGGAATCATCTCCCATTTTCTATAATAATAATAATTTTACTTACAAAATGACGGAATCATACATAGTTGTCTGCGTTGTTTACATGAAACGTTCACGTCTGGCTTTACTTGGCGAAAACCTCTTCATTGCTTCGGAAAGATCAATGTTTTTGTGCAATATCATTTCCAATAGAAATGATGGATTAAGCCGACATAGCCGTTCTTGTGTCATTGCAGATCTCAAACTAAGTCTTTATCAGCTTTAATTTACTAAAACTTCTTTCTCCGCTTGCTACGGAGACCGGAATTGTAAGTATTATTTGCAACCAAATCCAACTGTTGGGAAAGCAATCAACCATATCATGCTGGAATATAAAGTTTGGAGCTTCTTCAATCGGAGCAGTTGAATTGCAGTTGTCATATCGAGGAACTCTGCACGCGCCAGAGAAACAACAAAGGATTATTCAGCTTTCATTTTTGTGGCAAGTACAGACCAGCTCATAATAAATAAAAAAGTTAGCGGATAATTTTACTATGACAAAAAATGTACAAATCCATGGGCTAATTTGGCGCCCCTTCCTTTTGGTGGCGCCCTTGGCAGCTGCGTACCTGGCCTACCCCTCGGACCGGCCCTGAGGCTATTCATTTTTAAAATGCTTTGAATTCAGTGAGGTTCGTCGGAAAAGTTTAGGAATGAAACATGTCGAAGCTGCACGTAATAGTACGAAGCAAAGAAACACAAACATTGGAGAGCGAGTGAAACACTTCAAACTGTGTTACATTCAGTAATAGGAAACCAATATATGCAATGGATATGATTATACATAGTTATGGCAGGAGAATCGACAAGTCTCAAAAGTTTAGACACAGCAGAAACGTAATGCAAAACATACATGTATGCTATTTACTCGTAAATTAAATTCCGTAGTTTCCTGTTAATACACTTTTAAATTAATAGTTGATTAACTATTCATCGCATTAAAGTTAATAAATATGTTGTGTTCGGTCTTGCTTGAATGGTTTTCCTTTAAAGTTCTCAAAAACATTTCTTCCGATTTTTTTAAACCGCCTAGCTTATAGGAACAGACCACGGTAAAGGGTATTTTTTTTTCAATTTCAGCCAATTCGACTAAGAATTTTTTTCAAACAAAGCTTCGAAATATCAAATTTCGTCCCGATCGGTTAAATACTGTAGTTTTTGTCATTACATCCTTAAGGTGAACGTCAAGTGATTTTTTTCCCTATACTTCCAATGGAAAAAACTTCTGTACACATTTTCTTGAAAATTAATGTGTTCCCAAGGATAAAAATTTTAACATCGATTAAAATAGCTTCATTTTATAACTTGGAATACTTAATATTTTCTAAAACATAACCATAATTATGCCATCCAACATTTGTTTGTGTACTGACGTCATCAAAGTACAGGTCGCGCCATCTTTTTTCTGGTTCCAACACCACCGAAGGAAAAGTTATTGATTTTTAATATAATTATGGTTATGTTTCAGAAAATATTAAGTATTCCAAGTTATATTATGAAGTTATTTTAATCGATGTTCAAATTTTCATCCTTGGGAAAACATTAATTGTGAAGGAAATGTGTACAAAAGTTTTTCCATTGGAAGTATCGGAAGCAAAATTACTTGACGTCCACCTTAACATAAAAAAAAAAACATTCGAGAGGGTACCTTCTTTTTTGGCACCTAAAGACACCAAAAGGGGAGGTATATCGCGATTAAGTTATTTGCTGGTACACTGAAGTGCCGAAAGTCATGGGATAGCAGTATGCAAATTTTTAACTGGTATTGCAGTCGTATAAAGGCTTCGACGCACGCCACGTTTTTTATCAGTTGAGAGGTGCAATATCGTGAATCAGGTTGAAGAACCGCCAGTAGGGTTATGTCAAGCCGACGTGAATTATCGGAGTTTGAACGAGGCATAGTAGTGGGAGCCAGGCGAATAAGACAATCAATTCCCGAAGTTGCGCGAACTTTCAACATTCCTCTACCCACGGTGTCATGTGTGTATACCGAGAATACCTCATGGAATGCATTACCACCCACCGTGGACAGAGAAATTGCCTACCACGGGTGATGAATGACCGTAACCAGTGGCGCCAGACCAGGATTGTCCATGCTAACAGACAAACGACACTGGCTCAAATAAAATCCACATTCAATGCAGGCGGTACCGAAGACATATCCATCAAGTTAGTGCAGCAGAATTTAGCGTCCATGGAGTATGGGAGCAGAAGACCCACCAGAGTGCCTTTGTTAACACCACGACATCGGACACCGCGCTTCACCTGGGCTCGTGAACACGGTAATTGGACCCTGTAAGACTGGGAACATGTGGCGTGGTCCGGTGAGTCACGCTACCAGTTGGTACGAGCTAATGGTAGGGTTCGGGTGTGGCGCAGACCCCATGAGGCCATGGACCCAAGCTGTCAACAAGGCACTGTGCAAGCTGGTGGGGTTCCATACATGTGTGGGGTGTCTTTACGTCACACGGTTTGGGTTCTCTGGTCCTCATAAACACGTTCTTTTTTCGCTCTGTTGCTCTGCTGGATGACCACTTGCAGGCCTTCGTGTTCCCCAACAACAGTGGGGTTTTCCAGGCGCACAATGCACCATGTCATCGGGCCCAAGTTGTCCAAAATTGGTTCGAAGAGCATTCCGGACATTTCCGAAGGATGGTGTGGCCATTACGTTCGCCCAATAGAACACTTATTGGACGTGGTGAAAAGGTCCATTCGCCACCCCGGTGGCGCAGAGGTCTAAGCGCTGGCTTATGATCATTCGTTTGTGAAGGGTCCGGGTTCGAATCCCGGTGAGGCATGGATGTTGTGTTTGTCTTACGGCACTGGCTCTCTCCCTTCCCTGGAACCAATGCCCTAAATTAGGGATGGGCGACTGCTTATAGCCCATTGAGTTGCTCACGGTGGTCGTTAAACCTTCAATAAAAAAAAAAAAGTCCGTTCGCACACAAAATCCTGCACCTACAAATACCAGGGAATTGTGGGCGGCTGTTCAGACAGCATGGATCAACAACTCTCCAGAAGTCTTCCGACCACTCGTGGAATCGATGCCACATCAAGTTGCTGCACTTCGCCGGGCAAGAGGAAGTCCTACACGATATTACGTACCTATCCCATGTCTTTTGGCTTCTTAGTGTATACAGGGTGCATAGGAAAGTCCCTTTAGCCTGGAACGGCATGCTAATGGAGAGAGATACAGTTATGCAAGTGAGATAACGGTATAGTAAAGCGACTACGCCGATCGAATGCAACCGATAGCAGCGTCCCTAGTGGCGAAATGCGGAAGTTAGCCATTGCAAATCGAAAACGAAAAGAGATAGAGCAAAATTTCCAACTACAAAGTTGTAGAGCATCAATTAATTAGTACAAAACGACAATTGTTTCACACGGATAAGATAAATTGTCGCCTGAATTCCCTATTATGTCCGAAATGGATGCGCGACGATTCGAATCTGCATATTCACATTTCGCAAATGTAGCCGTATGCAAATGCAGATTGTGACGTTGTACCGTACCTACGATATAAAAACCAGTAGCAGGATGTACCCTGATCAGAAGTTTAGGTCTACGTACGCTGTGCGAGAATGGCGAGATTGGATTTCTGGGGTTGCGTAAAAAGTCAGGTGTATGCAGCTGCGCCTACAAGTCTGCTGGATCTACGTCATCGTGTTATAGATGCTTGCAATAGTGTGAGACCTCCCATGCTGAGGAATGTTCATGCAGAGTTACTTTCACGAATACAAATGTGTACCGTGGGCAATGGCGAACTCTTCGAAAATACTTGACATTAACTTTTTATCCCTGTGCGCCAGTTTGCCGTTTTTGTTTTGTCTGACGTCCTCAAACTGTATTGACATAAGTACGCATTTATGCAATAAATTGTGTGTATTTGCTCATACCTATGCCTATTCCCTTCAAACGTTCACCCAAAAAGTCACGCATTGATTTCGAACATTTTAGGGTATTCAGGCGACAATTTATCTTATCTGTGTGAAACAAATGTCGGTTTGTACTAATTAATTGATGCTCCACAACTCTTTAATTGGAAATTTTGCTCTATTTCTTTTCGTTTTCGATTTGCAATGGCTAACTTCCGCATTTCGCCACTAGGGGCGTTGCTATCGGTTGCATTCGATCGGGCGCAGTCGCTTTACTATGCCGTTATCTCACTTGCATAACTATACCTTTCTTCGTTCGCAAGTTATTTCAGGCTAAAGGGACTTTCCTATGCACCCTGTATTGTATAACAAAAAAACTTCTATCCTTCCCTACATTACAAGTAGCCTTCCCTAGAGTTTGCCACTAACTACGACCCCGTATGTGTGTGTTTATACAGTAGTGCCCGCAGAATTTCCTCAAAGGGAGATCCAACAAGAAATCAGCGAGACAAGCAAAATGCTTTATATACCTACACATTTACTAGTCAAAACATTAGAGATAGGGGTGATGGGCAGTTGTCTTGGGCATCCCCCACGCAGAGTGGAGCAGTCCAAACCGAACGCAGGCGATAAATAGGTGGGCAGCAGGAGTGTTTTGCCATCGACGAACATAGGTAAATGAGATTATCTGATCGTGGACACATTCTCGACGCAAGACAGATCGTTCATTCTCTCTCCCAAGTGGTAAGAACCCTAGAGTTCTCGAGGGCAACCGTATCAAGGGTATACCGCGGGTATATCATCGACGAACGTACCGGCGCCCAGAGAGCAAGTGGTGGCCGACCACGCGCCATTGATGACCAGGATCGACGTAGACTATTCAGGCTCGTACAGACCGACTGCTTGGCATGCTGCATACCCTGGCCTACGACTGCCGACTCCCTGCCTGTGTGTCACTGTTGACTGCTTGTCATAAGAAATTACTGCTCTCCTGGTGCCGGGAACATAAAAACTGGACCTCTAAAGTGTGGCGCCTCGTCCTGTGGTCAGATGAATCCCTTTTTCAGCTGTTCCGAGCTGACCAGAGCCTGAGGTCATGCCCATCGTGCCATAACGGCTGATCTATACTGCTGTAGCCACTCCTGGATCCAGCTTGTTTTCTTGGTTGGGCCATGTCTAGTGCTACCTTCAAGTGATGTGAAAGAACCTTAGTGAAGATTTTATAAACCACTGAAAGGAGGCTGATGGGCCTGTAGTTTCTGAGATCCTCAACGTCACCTTCTTTATGGAGCAAGATCATTGTAGCATTGTTCCAATCCTCAGGAATCTTCCCTTCGTTAAGACATCTGGTGAAAACTTGGACGAGTGAAGTTTCAATTTCTTCACTTGCTTCTTGTATAATGTCTACGGTAATTCCATCTTCTCCTGGAGCTCTTCGCCATTCATGTTCTTAATTGCATATGTAACTTCTGCAGGGAGGATTGGAGGGACTTTGGCACTGGTACCTGTCGTAATAGCTGGAATAGATGTATCATCCCTTTCATATAGTTTTGAATAGAAATCTTTTACCCTTGTCAAAATTTCGCTTCTATTTCTTGTTACAGTACCATCTTCTTTTCTCAGAGCCATAAACTGTTTTTTTTTCCCTTTCTGAGATGTCCTTTTGCGTCTCTTCAGGCTCTGGTCGTTTTTAACTGCTTTTCTCACTAGTTCACAATTGAATTTCCTTATGTCTTCAGTAATACCTTTTCGCACAGTCTTGCGTAGCTCTATATATATTCCACGTTGGAAGTAACGCCCTTATTTGTCCTCATCTCCCTTCTCTTTTGCATCAACATTTTTGTTTTTCCAGAAATTTTCTTCATATGTAACTTGTTCTTAGTACCACCTATTTTTGTTGCTGTTTCCACAAGAGCCTTGGTGAGTTCTCTGTTAACTTCAGAAATATCCACTTCTTCCAATGTTAGGCCTTCTAAAGCAGAGAATCTGTTTCTCAGTTCCAACTTGAAGGTATAATGGTGCTTGTTAAGGTTGCCTATGTCAATACATTTTGTTTGTCTTATGAGCTTGCCATGTTCGAGTTTAGTGTTGAGGTACATCTTACATCTCACCAATCTATGGTCACTACCTGTGTTGAACTTGTTTATCACACTGCAGTCTTCGATGACGAAATTTTTGTTACACATAATAAAATCAATTTCACTTGTCGTCTCATTCGGATGTCTCCATGTCCATTTCCTGTGTGGCTTTTTCTTGAAAAAGGAGTTCATGATGAAAAATCTTTCTGCTTCTGCAAATTCTACGAGAGTATTTCCACGTTGATTTCTGTTCCCGTAACCGAACTTACCAAACGAAGTTTCATTCTGTTGCTGTTACTCTACTTTTGCATTGAAATCACCCATAATGATCTTCAAGTGCTGTTTGCCTTCCTTATTTAGATTCCGAATTTTCTCATAAAATTCTTCAATTTCTTCTTCAGGGTGACTTGTGGTGGGTGCATAAGCTTGAATAATCTGGGCCTGGTATCTTCTCGAGAGTTAGATAACGAGTCGTGCAGCTCTGTCAGAGGAGCTTTCAACTTCTACAACTTTATCCTTCAGTTTCTTGTTTATTGTAAATCCAACACCACTAGTTCTGCCAGTATCTGTCCCATGATAGTAGAAGAGATGTCCACTTTTCAGTTCAATGAGATCTTCTCCTTTTCTCCTTACCTCACTTAGCCCAACGATGTCCCACTTGATTCTTCGTAGTTCCTCTTTCAATTCAAGAAGCCTTGAATCAGAAGATAGGGAGTGTCCATTGTAAGTAGCCAAGGTCAGCATCAAATGGCAGCCTAGTCCGGTCCTCCGGTGATTTTTAGCACCCTCTGCCTTCATGTCGCACTGACCGCTGCCTTGCATATATATATAATTTTAAAGCACATTTCATGCAGAAGCCAACTCTGTTTACAAAATGGGAATATCTTTAAGAGAACTCAAATTATGACCAGAAATGTGCTGCGAAAGAAGCACACTTCGTTATGTGAAGTGTCATCGTCGTTGCTACAAGCCGACGGAGCTTGATTGTACGTCCGCGCACAGGCAATATAAAGGGCAGGCGATGTGCGTGGGGTTATTTCAGACGTTTTCGCAGTACGCTTTGGTAGTTCGTATGCATTGGTGAGTGTGTAGTCGTTACTCCTGTGTACTGCAGTGCAAATCTGAAGTTTAGGGTGCATTTCGTTTATTCTGTGCAAACTGTGTTGCAGTAATTGGAAGATTAGGTGATATTTCACCACCTAAAGCTTCGCGAATGGTAACTTTAAGTGAATTCGGTAAAAGCGATGCAGAAATTGTCCGGATAACTGGGGTGCGCAAGAGTACAGCTGGACGGCAGCTGGCGAAGATCCGTGATATGGGTGGAATCAAGAATGGCAGGCTGGGTAAATGTTTTCGAAAAATGAAAACTACTCCTAGAAGTAACAACGCGTTGAAACGGTTATGTCTGCGAAACAGGTTCGTCTGGTCAGTTCTTGTAAAAGAATTGCGGGAGAGTTGTGGTACTGTTGTTTGTCCTCGAACAGTGAGGAACAGATTACGTTCTATGGGTCTGACGTCTCATAGGGCGGTAAAGAAGCAATCGCTAACCAATGCACAATGCAAGAAACGTTTAGAATGGGCAAAGGAACATAAGCAGTGGAACACTGATAGGTGGCGTCAAGTGTTATTTAGTGATGAGACAAAATTGGACATCGACGGTAACGACGCGGGGTGCCGAGTGTTTCGACAAAATAACGAGGCAATGCATCCCTCTTGCACATACAGTGTTGTGATTTGGGGATGTTTTGCTGCTGCTGGAGTGGGCAGAATCCATGTGTGTGAGAGCACTGTTAACGCACAGGTGTACAAAAGTATCCTCCAGGACAAGATGGCGCCTTCAGGACGTGATTTGTTCCAAGGGTGAGCCATACATCTTCCAGGACGATTCGGCCCTATGCCACCGTGCAAAAATCATTAAAGCTTATGTGATGTCTTTAGGCAATGTTGCACCTCTTCCTTGGCCTGATAATTCGCCAGACTTGAACCCGATTGAGAATTTGTGGCGCATTCTGAAAAGAAAAGTGCACGGACGTCACCCCACAAATAAAGTGGAACTGATTAACCCAATTACTGACGTTTAGCACTATATAATTTCATCCGATATGTTGCGTAAGTTGGTTGACTCCATACCCAACAGGTGTGCAGCAGTTGTTAAATAAAAAGGTCACCCAACGAAATATTAGGCACGTAATAGTATTTGAATTTGCACACTTTACTTTGCCATGATTTCTGTTTCGCAGCACATTTCTGTTCAAAACTTGAGTTCTGTTAAAGACATTCTCATTCTGTAAACTGATTTGGCTTCTGCATGAAATGTGCTTTAAAAATAATATATATATATATATATATATATATATGCAGTATATTGTGAGTATTATCTGAATATCTACTTTTGTAGAAACACTAAAAACCCAAAAACGTCAGAAATTTCCAGAGTTGCTATTAATTTTTCCGTAACTGTAAATATCCTCCTGTTTCATATTCATTATCTTTTTTGAATCATTGATCACCTTTTCCGAAACTTTCGCTGCATTTAATAAAGGTCAAACATAGGCTGTTTATTATAGAACATGACAGAGTCAATACAGGTTCGTGAAAACAAAGCTTTGTTATGAAAACACGATTAAGAACTTTCCAGTCATGGTGAAGCAGGCAATATCTGGGCGCGAATATGAAGACATGTGTGCGCACGTCTGACAGTAATGCAAACAGTTATTCAGATGACAGCAATGTCTCGCTAGTGAGGACGCATCTTCCTTACGCATATTTTATTCCGCTGTTTTTCTTCCTTCACACAAAACATAGTAACCATTGATTAAACTGCTCCAGCTATTAGAGTTTGGACTGATCCGAAATTGTTTAACTCTTTAACTAAACTGCTCCAGCTATTACAAGTTTGGGACTGATCCGAAATTGTGCACAAAAAATGACTTACACACTGTAAAAAATAAGTGTGAATTCTCAGAAATTTTATGAAAATTTCATTAATCAAAGTTGCCGGTAGGTCTCCGTTTTTTAAGGAAATTTCTATTTTGAAAAGTTTCCGTTTTTAATAACGGAAAAATACATCAATTTTAAAGATTTTTCACTGTCACTAATTTTGTTTTTTTCCCCAGAAATATCAGCTTCGTGTTTTTCAATTTTTTTTTTTACAAAAATTTCTGAAACTATATTTTCCGTTTTTATAAAGATGTTTTTTGAATTTCTAGAAATTTCGGTTTTCACTTTTTTCATCTCTGTACAGAAATTTCTTTCATTTCAAGAAATGTATTTTGTGGTATTTTCCGCATTTATACAGAAAATTCCTGCAGTTTAGGAAATTTAGGTTTTTAGCAAATTCGTTTTTATACAAAAAAGTCCTTCACTTCTCGAAATTTCTTTTCTTTTCCCGTATTTGTACAGAAAATTCACGCAGCTTAGGAAATTTATGTTTCTTCCAATTCCGTTTTTATACAGAAAACTCCTTTTCTCCAGGAAATTTCTCTTATGTTTTTTCTTCGTATTATACAGAAAATTCCTGCAGTTTAGGAAATTGGTTTTTGCCAATATCGTTTTTGTACAAAAACCTCCTTCAGTGCAGGAAATTTCTTGTACCGTTTTTTTTCGTATTTATACAGAAAATTCCTGCCGTCTAGGAAATTCACGTTTTTACCAATTTCGTTTTTATACAAGGAAACTCTTTCGCTTCTGGAAATTTGTTTTCTGGCATTTTCCGTATTTATGAAGAACTTTCCTGCAGTTTAAGAAATTTATCACTAAAAACACCTTCACTTCAGGAAGTTTGTTTTCTGACTTTTTCCATATTTATGCAGAAAGTTCCTGCAACTTAGGAAATTTACGTTTTTGCCAAATCTGTTTTACACCGAAAAATTCCCAGTTTAACAAATGTATTTTTATCAATTCTGTTTTTGTACATAAATTTCCTTCGCTTCAAGACATTTTGGTTTTGACTTTGCCTCTTTTTAAACAGATATTTTTTGCGCTTAAAGAATTTTGCCAACTCTTCCTCTTTTTGTTTAAAAAAAGAAAGAAAAAAAGAAGAGAAAGGAAAAAAAAAACTTTCAAAAACTACAGCACAAATAAAGATTCTTTATAGATCCCATGGGTCATTTGGCAACTGTAAGATATTTGTAATAATTCGCTTCACTGTAATTCAATTCATTTATTGATCTTGATGTTGCATAACAAAGTAATAATTCGAAACAGTTGTATATAATGCAAAAAATAACGGCAGGAAAAGGCCTCGCAGAGACCTGACTTAGCCTCGATCACCCTAGGCAAGAGCATTCACATAATAGCAGCAGTAAGGTCAAGAAAAGATCCAAAATACAACATGTTAACTAAGATACCTAGTGTTATATTCAATAGACCATATATTAAGGCAAATAAAACATTAAGGTATTAAGAAGCTGAGTTCCAATCCTCATTGTTAAAGATTCCCCCTCCTCTGCTCATCAAGAGAATCCCCGTCTAGTCTCGAAACTTCCCGCCTCCTCTCCTCTGTCGATAATCCTCTTTCAACCCATCCTGCATTATTGAAAGTATATTAGTTACTACGTATAAGAAGTGTTTTAAATTTTTTTTAAATTAAAAGTATTAATAAATGTTAATTCTGCAGGCAATGAATTCCAAAAATTTTCTTCAATCAAAATTTCCATTTCCTTTAATCAAAATCAGACGTATTTCATTGATATGATAATAATGATTCGATTAAAAACAACAACAGCAAAAGATAAAATTGTATTTTGATCTGCTTAAGTCTCATTGTTCTTCCTGGTTCGTATTTTTCTTGTCGTTAGTATTCTGTTACAAACTTAACCCCAAAATGTTGCTAAACATACGAGTAGCAGCCTGGGATAGCTTATGAAACACTTGTATAACAGTTGTATATCAGAAAAATATTCAACTGTTTGTTTTTATTAATTTGCTGTTGGGTGGACATTTTTCCTTTGCTGAGGGCAGTTGTTTTGACACAAAATAAAAACATGTCTTAAAATCACAGGGGCCGGCCCTTCCCTGCCCTTGCCTCTGTGTCCGCGCCTTTTCTGGATCGGCCACTGATTACTATTATATTTTCGTGGCATTGAACTATTCAAAAGCAATTTTTCCTGGGTTTCAGTTATACAAAGGCCGTTCCATAAGAACTGTGTATTTTTTTTGGGTTGGCAACAGTGCTAAGGGAAAAAATAACCACGCAGACAACTAACTGAATTAAGGAAGTATCTATGGCAACAGTTGTTAGCTGTGGCAGACGATTCTGGTTTTGTTATTACGCATTTGTTTAAAGTATGTCTGCATTTCGCCATACAGCTATGGAGGTGGGTGATTCAGAGTTAAGAAGTGAAGTGCGTTGTGCGATAAAATGTTGCTATCGTTTGGATAAAACGGCTCCAGAAACAGTTGATTTACTGAAAAATTCTTACAAAGATAAATGTTTGCGTGAGTCAACGATTTTTAAATGGCACCATGACTTTAAAAAGGACGTTTGTCGGCAGAACTTGCTCTTAGTCCTGGAAGACCTGAAAGCGTTGTTACGGAATATTGTTAACACTGTTTGGGCAATCCTGCAGGAAGATAGATGAATGACATAGCGGCGTCAACCAATATTTCAAAAACGTTGGCATTCCGCATTCTATTCGACAAATTATTGCTGCATCGTGTGTGTGTTCCAGATGGGTACCTCATCATCTGACGAGAGAACAATTGTTAACCAGAGTTCAGGTGCGTCATGAGTGGAAACAAATGATTGCAAAGGATCCAGACTTTCTAAATACAGTAATAACTGCCGATGAAACATGGGTTCACTATTTCGACCCCCATCACGAAGCGCGCAACGAGGATGTGGAAACACACAAGCTCGCCTCCACTGAAAAAAAGTCCGCCAAACCAAATCAGCTGGGAAGGTGATGATGATAATTTTCTTTGATCATAAATGTGTAGTCTGCCAGCATGCCGTCCATCCACAAATTACTGTCAATGCTTAGTATTACATTTCAGTCTTGAAGCGTCTGCGACTACACATGTCGATTAAGCGACCGGAACAGGTGGGCAAGTGAACCCTACATCATGATAACGCCCTCCCACATGTGGCTGCTTGTGTTCAACAGTTCCTTACGAAATGCATTATTGAAGTCATGCCACAGCCTACCTACAGTCTTGACCTCGCCCCGTGCTATTTCTGGTTATTTCGAACAATGGAGAAAAAATCCTGGTGCAAAATTTAACACAGATGCTGACGTTATTCAAGCTGTACAGGGGTGGTTAAAGCAGCTTCCACAAAAACTTTCTTTATGCACACTTTTTTCTCATCGGGAGTTTTGCGACAACCATGAGCAACTCAATAGGCTATAAGCGTCGCCAATCTTAATTCAGGGCTACTGATTCCAGGGAAAGGAGGAAGCCAGGTCCATAAGACAAACGCAACATCTATGCCCCACTGGGATTCGAACCCAGGACCATCGCGGACGAATTGTTAGGAGCCAGCGCTTAGTCCGCTGCGCCACCGGGCGGTAAGCTCAACTTTTTTATATTTGGTTGTGATTCGATTTTACCATCAAGTAAAACCACAGCAAACTGCTGTTAATGTATAGATCTCATTATGTAATATTATTCATATATAACAGTAAAAAGCTTTGTGATATTTAAAAGAATTTGTAGTAAAAGGTAAGGCTTTATTGTCAGAAAACTTAGAATCTTGTCAAAAATACGCTGGATTGCTTGTAATCGTTCATTACCAACAGTGATAGAAGAGTAATGCGTAACAAAAAAATATACATATGTGTAATTAAAAGACCAAAATTTTGTGACATTTACGGTTAAACTTTCCAAGAATGGCCGCCCCCAAAAGGAAAACATCAGTTTACACTTATTCGTACACCCCATCCTCCACGAAAATATCCTATCCATTCATTTCTGTCGTGAATTCATTCTTATCCATAGGTTAGGCTACACCTGTGGATAGGAATAAATGAACTGGAAATCCTGTGCATGCTATATTCATACAACGTGAACTTTGGTGTATTTTTCACTGGATTATTATTACCGAAAACTGCAGGAAATGAGAGAAGTGTTGAGAAGCCACTCCGGTAAGCGCTGGCTTATGACCATTCGTCCGAGAAGGGTCCGGGTTCGAATCCCGGTGAGGCATGGATGTTGTGTTTGTCTTACGGCACTAGCTCTCTCCCTTCCCTGGAACCAGTGGCCCTGAATTAGGATGGGCGACTACTTATAGCCCGTTAAGTTGTTCACGGTGGTAACCCTCCCCCTCTACCGTAAAGTTGGTGATAATGCCTGAAAGAGATTCATCAATGTTCCATTTCCCCTGTATGCTAAAGAATTAAAATACCGAATATAGAGTTCTTAATCCCGTGATGTAGTTATTTCTGCACATTGTCCAGGAATTGGTAATTTAGTTAGTTCAGAAAAGGCCGTTCCGGTGGCTCAGAGGTCTAAGCGCTGGCTTCTGACCATTCTTCCGAAATGGGTCCCGGTTTGAATCCCGGTGTGTTTGTCTTACGTTATTGACTCTCTCTTTGTTCTCTAGAACTCGTGGCTCTAAATTGGAGCAAGTGACTGCTTATTGCCCACTGAGAGGCTCTCGGTCGTCTTTAAACCCCCATTAAAGAATAAAAAGAAAAAAAATTCTGCACGTGAAGCAGTGAAATATCTTTTCATTTTTTGTATTGGAATTTAATAATCACCATGAGAAACTCCGAGGGCTCTAAACAGTCCCCGTTCTTAATTTAGAGCCACTGGTTCCAGGTTGTAAACGAACGCACCACCCAGGGTTCGAACCCCGGTTTAGCTCGCTTGACTAGCCACAAACGACGAAATTTTAGGCAGATTTTGCAGAGGTAAAAATATGGTGGTTGTAAAAACACAAGTTTGTCCGTGTCTCCTCACCACGGAGTAAGTCGCTCTCCCAACTAATCTACACGGACAGAATGTCTCGCTGCAGATTTGTCGTCTCGACACATGTTTACACCTCTGTAGTACGTCACATATGGTATGTTAATTACTAGAAATATTCAGAAGAAGGTGCGGTAAAGAACTGTTGCTATCAACACGATAACAGAAGGAGCCCTTCTTTTGCCACTGGCAACAAAGGGCTAGGTTTCGCAACAGTTAAATCCAGGAAGATTATTCTTTCTCCAAAGATAAATGACATTAATATTTAAGAATTCGGCTTATCTTGGCTCCAAAAACAAATAGTTTCAGTATCGGAGTGCAGGTTATCTGCTTTCCCGAGACGCACATCACTATTAGAAGGCTATTATCATTTCCGCAAAGAATGAGACTAGAATATTTTCACTCCAGAGAGTCCATGACCTCTGTATTGGAATTCAGGTTATCTTCCTTCAAAGACAGGTAACACATGATAGCACTGCTGATACGAATGAAACGGTTCTGTCTGAAACAAAGTTTTGAATCGTGCTAGATAAATAGTACGGGCTGCTAATAAGAGGAATAGAGAATGGGATGATAGATTTGACCCGCCGATCATTTAGTTCATATGATGTACTACCGTATGAAAATTTCATTTGACTGCAAAATTTGTCACATGGCCAAGTGAACTGAGGCGCTGTCCTCTGAACGTTTGTTCGATATGGGCCCGTGTTCGAGTCCTGAATGAGGTATGAATGCTGGGCTTGTCTGAAGGCTCTGATTCTTCCCTGGGACTAGTGGCCCAAAATTTGGGACGGGCGAATGCTTTTAGAACCCTTAGAATTTCTCACGGTTGTCTTTAAACATCGAAAAGAAAATTTTGAAGGGGTAGAAGTATGTCACGGAAATTTTACACTTAAAGCGACAACTTATGGTAGAAAGAGGTCTTTGACATTTTAAAGATGTAACTTGTGGCAGAAGGATATCTCAGAAAATTTAAAGAAGCAATTTTCTTTTCAGATTTTTAGAGGCGATAGTGGTTGAAAGAGTCATGGAAATTTCAAACGGAGGGCTTTGTCAGGAGGAGGTCTAAAAATTTCAAAGAGATAATTAATTAGTAGTTAAAGATAATTGATTAGTGTGACGTACTACAGAGGTGTAAACATGTTCTCAAGGCTTCAGCCTAGAGAAAGCCTCCCAGTAGATTGTGAAAGCTTGGCAAATCTGTACACAAATTTACACCACGATAATAAACGGATTTACTACGCTATAACCGCTCCTTCCGTGTGAGTGGCATGCCTGACAATTGTAATAATAATAACAATATTGAGGCAACAATGAACTATTCGAAAAACGAGTCCAGGATTTGATAGTTTTTCGTTCTTCATTTCTTCTTCTCTTCTATATATAAAACAGACTGTGTGTGTGTCTGTCGGTCGGATTTCATATAGAATTAGGCGACCTAGAGCGACGAAATTTGTTATGAAGGTACCTGTAGACATCTTCTGGTGCACCACGAAGCAATTTTTTAAAAATTTGAGCTTGATTTTTAGTTATTTAATATTACGCGTTTCTATCCGATCTGAGTGTGTCTTTCCGCTTTGTTGACATCAACCTGATCACACCGAACGTTAAGGCGTGCAGAAAAGTAGTTCACCATAAATTTTAGGCGTTTCTTTTTTAGAATTCCGTTACGACTATTTTCATTGGTAAATACATTTATTACACCCTTTTTTTGTAAGCGTTGTTTGCCGATTGTATTATGAGCTTTAGGATGGAGAAGAAAAAAACAAGAAAATAGAACGTAGATTTTCAATCTGCGTTATTAATTCAAAAGTGTCATACGTCAGAAGGTCATCACACTGTGACGACGTTGTGAGCTGGAAAACAGAACGTTGTTTTAACGTAATTCTAAAAAAGAAATGGCTCAAATTTATCGTGAACTACTTTTCTTCGCGTTGGGTGTGATCAGGCTGCATGTAAAGAAAGCGGAAAGGCACATGTTTTTTGTTAAGCGTTGTTTGCCAATTGTATTATGACCTTGAGGGCGGAGAAGAAAAAAAGAAAATAGAACGTTGTTTTTCAATCTCCGTTATTAATTCAAAAGTGTCATACGTCAGAAGGTCATCATACTACTATGCCTCATCCTCCCAGAAAGAAACAATGTGTAAGAAGAACACAAAGAATGGATTGAGAAAATCAAAGAAGGAGAAAAGAACAATAAACAGCAGAAGAACGAGAAAGAAGGCTGGAACAAGATAGGATTTCCAGAGCACAATCAAGGGCACAGGAATCATACTAGCAGCGAGAAAGAAGACTGGAACACAACAGGACTTCTACGGCGCAATCGAGGGCACAGGAAACACTCCAGCAACGAGACACACGGCTTCAGCATAATCGACTCACTATGCAGCAGGCCATCTGATGTCCCGTTTTAATTAAACGTCTTCAATTCCCGATTCGTTTGAGTTTCGCCATGAGCATCAATAAGGCACAAGGGCAGTCTCTAAAAGTTGTTGGACTGGATCTACAAAGTCCATGTTTTTCCCATGGTCAACTGTCCGTTGGTTGTTCCAGAGTCGAAAATGGGGAAAATCTTTACATCTTTGCTCCGAATGGAAGGACTGTTAATATTGTTTATTCCGAGGCTCTATAAGAATAAGATACTTTTCATCTCAATCAATTTCATTGCATAAGCCTTCTGCTTTCAAACTTTTTGAATTATTTACATTGGACGTGACAACTACTAAATAATTCAAATACGTTTTTTTATCCTAATATTCTATTCCGGAAAGTTGTACTTCAAAGTTGTATACACCTTGATTTACCAGTCTTAATTTAATTGCCGATATAGCTTTTACTTTATACAATCCCTAGCCCGTCAACGACGGGTACAACAGGCTAGTCTCCTATATATGGAATTCACACTAAAGGAGCCTCTTAAAGACGGAAAGTTTAATGGGCTTTCATGACTTAACACGAAGACAAAGATGAAACACTTAAAATAAATAGTAGAAAGGTAATGATTACGTCCTAAACATTTTCTGGATAACGTATAACCAATCTGATTTCAGTAAATATCCTTAGAATTTTAAGGGAAATTTTTAATACTTCGTATCACAGGCCACGACTACAGGCATGCTCGGTTGCTTAAGCATGTCCCCCTCAGAAATGAGCGCACGCTCAACATGCCCAGACTTCTGCTAGGACAACGTAAATTATTTTTCGGCAACTATTTGTGTATTGGTAATTAGACCTTATGGAATAAGATATTTCTATCAGTTAACATCAGACAAAGATGATTAAAAATCAAAATTAATATATTCAACTCGCATTTTAAAAATAATGTGTGTTGAGTATTATATTACTTCGGTATAAGTACATTCTGTACTATGTTATATCTGTTATAATTATATGCTGAATTCAGTGTAACAAACATTCTTCAAATCTATTGGGAAACGAAACATTCGTCAACAAAAATGTGAAGGAAAACAAAAACATTTTTTGCTGGTAATATATTAAATTTACTCACAAGCATTAGTATTAGATCAGAAACGGGCAGTATTTCAAAAGTTTACTACTGCATAGCGATTAAATTTAGCACATTTTTTTTACGCATTTTCTTATTCGTCTTAAAGGAAATGTATGCATAAACGCCCTTGCAAAATTTTTTTTTTATTTATTTTTTTTTTTTTTTGGCCAGCATGTTCTGAGATTTACAAAATTCTACGCCTATGCTTCCTACATTTTTCTGGGAAGGAGGGATGCGTTAAAATCAACTGTGTGTTAGGCAAATTTGTTCCAAGTCACTACTAGTGCCCATACCGGCCACTGAATTACAAACTTTATTTCAATACCGGCTGGTAGCTTTTTTATTCCGAATTACAGCACGTATGCGATTTGGCATGGATTTCACAAAGTCTTGAAGGGCGTCTACGTCTACAGAGTACCAGCAGTTCAGAAGACATTCATTTAACTGGCTCAAATTGACGGAAGAAGATTCTGCTGACGGATCTGCTTTTCCCACATGTCCCTTACATTCTCAACGGGGTTCAGGTCCGAACCTTGTAGTTGCCAGGGTAGATAGTGGAAGTTACTGGCATGCGTGCTGAACAAGATGGTTCGAATAGATAGAGGCCGCCCCGGTGGCGCAGTGGTCTAAGGCGTTGGCCTCTGATCATTCGTCCGAAGGGGTCCGGGTTCGAATCCCGGTGAGGCATGGATGTTGTGTTTGTCTTACGGCACTGGCTCGCTCCCTTCCTTGGAACCAGTGACCCTAAATTAGGGACGGGCGACTGCTTATAGCCCATTGAGTTGCTCACGGTGGTCGTTAAACCTCCAATCAAAAAAAAAAAAAAAAAAAAAAAGAGTAAGGGCCATTCGTTCCCCTCTTGTAGTTAAAGTGAATCCACCGAAACGTCACGATCATGACGTCACAGCCTCTGCCGGCATGTTGGTGAGATGAGTCGCAACCAATCACAGCTTCTGCCGCCACGTTGGCGAGATTATTGAGAATTAAAGTCATACAAGAACATTTGCTCTGCTTCATCAAACGATGAAATGCAAGTTCAACATGGGCAGGTAGTTCATATAACTGTAACCTTCGTTACAGGAATTTCTGTTCTTCACGTTATGTTCGACCAAGCTGTTGAGTGCAACTCATTGGTGGCTTCCCACTCGACATATGTTTCAAATATACTTTTTTTTTTGATGGAAGGTTTAACGACCACTGTGAGCAACTCAATGGGTTATAAGCAGTCGCCCGTCCCTAATTTAGGGCCACTGGTTCCAGGGAAGGGAGAGAGCCAGCGCCGTAAGGCAAACACAACATCCAAGCCTAACCGGGATTCGAACCCGGACCCTTCACGGAGGAATGGTCATAAGCAATCTTACTACTGTACGCCAAAACTTCCGATGACTATTTCAGGATTAATGTTAAACTTTGTTTCATGGGTGATGGAACCTTCAGTGCTTCCAAGAAGTGAAGCTTCAGGAACAGCAACTCGTGGCAAGGCAGGAACCTTTTGACAGTCTTAAATTTTTAGATATGTATTTGTTCTGGTGAAGTATATTTGAAACGTATGTCGAGTGGGAGGCCACCAATGAGTTGCCCACAACAGCTTGTTTGAATATAACGTGAAGAACAGAAATTTCTGTAACGACACGACGGTTACAGTTATACAAATGAGAATTAAAGTCGTCTGCTCAAAGTGCTTTAAGTTTGTGAGGTCATTTTTATTCCATCTATTCTAACCTCCTTGGTGCTGAACATCTGCGCATTGACTCCCATAAAACAGCCGTTACCTGCTGGGCAAAAATTCAACATTGCGATATAGACATGATTGACAACAATGTTCAGATAGTTCTTGGAGGATACCCGATCCTCCAGCAATATCAGGGGACCCGTTCCGTAGCAGCAGAAGGTGGCCCAGATCATGAAACCACGTCTAGAATCTTAACTTCTGTTTACAAGGCAAGCTGTTTCCATTGTTTCATGGCGCTCCTGCCAAACTTTACCTACCGTCGGTACAGAACAAAGTGTATCACGACTCGTCGGACCACATGACTTTTTCCCAGTCTTCCAGTGTTGCGTCACGGTGTTCCTGACACCACTGTAGACAAACTTTATGGTTCTTTGCAGAAACCAGTGGTTTCCATATAATAGGCGTGCGACTGCCAATACCGATCCTCTTCAATTCTCTGCTCATAGTTCGCTGAGATATGGGTCGGGAACGGGTAATAGCCTTTATTGAATGCTTCAGTCAGTTGCTGCACACAAGAAGTCCCGCTTCCCGTTCAAGACTTCTCAGACGACGGCAATCTCGTTCTTGACAGATTTTCCGTAGTCAGAAATTACGTTTTCGGAAAAGTCAGATTCTGGTTTTTCGGTATTTATACAGAAATTTCGCAAAATCTTCAATTATGACGTTTTTGTATTCTTTCCGTTTGTGACTGGTGGAGATCAAACCAGCATGCACAAAATATTGAAGACGGGAAGGAATATCCGGTGCCAAAGTACACTGTTAAAAATGCTTTGGTAGGTTTCGTCAAGGAATAGTACTACACCAGTTGCACCACTTTCTGCGAAAAGAAACAGCTTCGTGTGGTGCAAACATAACCCAACAATATGGTGCAACTCGCACCACGCTATGGTATAAGGTTGCATGACATTATGGTGTATGTCGTTGGGATTTGTTTGCAGTACATAAGGGTGTATCTTTTCTCAAAACATGGTGCAGCTGGTGTAGCACCACGTTTCGGTGCAACCACCACAAAATTTTTAACAGTGTAACCAAAATTTCAGGCGATATGCTATCCATATTATCCAATCTCGCTACGGAACTTCAAAATCAGATTCTCCAACAGGAGATTGAAATTTAATAGTTCATCAAACCTCGAGTATTCCCGCGAATGGCTCCTATTACCAGAAAATTTCCTTCATATGGATAAGAAAAAAATGAGAACAGAATTTTCCCGTTATTATATGAAAAGAATTTCGGAAAGTTTTCTAAAAATTCAGAATTTTCCTAGCGTACGAAAAATTTGTGAAATTCATGGTTTTTTATGCCATTTCACGGAAAAGGTTGTGTGAGAAACATACAGCGAGGGTGAGTCGAAAGTTTTGCAATATTTGCATAAACGCATGTGCTGCGGCGGGTATGTCAAGTGTTTAAACTCGTTCAAGTCGCTCACTGCAGTCAATCGAAAGAAATATAAAGTAGTAGTCGTTGCTGTGAACAAACAGCATTGCATTTCGTCGACAGCATTGCTTGTCATCCTTATGTATGTGGTTGGGACGCCTAAAAGATGAACAGCCACATCTGGCTGATTAGAGAACTTTTGCTTTACGAATTTGAACTCGGCCATAACGCTGCTCAAGCAACACGAAACATTTGTCATACCAAAGGGGAATGTTCCATGGAGCACAGCACCGCAACCAGATGGTTCAAGAAATTTCACTCAGGTGACAGAATCCTCGACGATCAGCCAAAGCCAGGTAGGCCGCGAACCGTAGATTTGAGGGCCGTGCGCCGGGCCTCAGAGGCATATCCGACAACAAGCTTTCGGAGATTATCAGGCGAGCTGGGCATATCACAGACCACCGTTGTTCTTCACTTTCAGGACCTAGGTATGGTCTACAGAAGCTGCCGCATTGTTCCTTACGAATTGACGCCAGCAGAAACAAACCGCAGAGTGGAAATGTGCACGAAAAACATAGAAAACCCGTGCGACCTATGTTTCATCAAAATAATTGTTACGTGCGATGAAAAGTGGGTCTATTTCTGTAATTCTAAAACACAACGGCAGTGGTTGAGCTCGGGCCAGCTTCCTGAATCTGTTGCCAAACGTGGGTGCTTCGAGCACAAGGTGATGCTGTGCGTCTGGTGGAATTTCGAGGGGATAATCCGTTACGAATTTGTTCCAGGCAGTCGGACTATCAACTTCAACCTCTACTCTGAACTCTGGGGTGGATGTATGCCGCTTTGGAGGAGAAGTACTTGCCACTGGTGAACAGGAAGCGCGCTCTCCTACAGCAGGACAACGCTCGGCCTCATACCGCGCGAACGACCCGGGCAAAGCTCCAGGAATTTGTGGGATCATACTGATGCTACACCCAGCATATAGTCCTGACCTTGCCCCGTGTGATTATATCCCTTTCCCGTCCATGATACTTTTCCTTTGCGGGCGGCACTTCAACAACCAGGAGGAGGTGGCAGCTGGAGTGAAGGAATTCTTCGCCTCGAACAGGGCCGTAGCTAGAGGTATTGGCGCCCGGGGCAAGCAGTAAAATTGGCGCCCCCCTGCCCCAGTTCAACTGGAACAGATGACGGTGTCAGATTTTATTATATATCTGTTTGCAGATATAGTACAATACCTGTATAATAAAAACATTGCGATTTTTATTGTTACTTGCAATTATTGCCCCGTATATAATTTGCTAATTGTATGAAATAGTAACAAAATGTAAATTTTTTATATAAAATATTACTCATAATATGATTTTTTTAAATAACTTATATACTTAATCCTATTCAATAGCCTGTGGTGATTATATGAGCTTCAATAGGGATTGTTGAAGAAAGAAAAAATATTGTACATGGTTTGAATGAAGAATAATTTTCATTTATAATTAATTGCTACCTACCTCAAGTGCTTATGAACAACTGAAAAAATATGTACAATTAGCATTTGTTTAAAATTATGCTTAAGCCTTAACAGAAAGATTTTGCATTTACAAATGCACCTTTCGAGCTTTAATAGCAGCAAAATCATTTATTATTTGATCATATTAATATTTTTAGCAATATCTTTTTTTATTGACAGTATTGCCAGGTGCGTTAATCTGGTCTCCATTTTATCCTTAAAGCATAATGAAGTTCAAATTTTATATATTTTTTAATTACACGTATGAATTAATTTCACATTTTTTTACATTTATAAAAAAATCTACGTCTCGATGGCGCCCCCCTCGCTACCGCTCTGCCTCGAAGGACAAGAACCGGTACCGCCGCGGAATCGAAGAACTGGCAGGCAGATGCTAAAGATGGTTCAACACGATGGTCTATACTTTGAATGCTAATCAGCTTTCGTCGTGAAGGTACTTATGAAGACATAAAGACGCCCAGTGGCGCAGTGGTCTAAGGCGCTGGCCTCTGATCATTCGTCCGTAAGGGGTCCGGGTTCGAATCGGGGTCAGGCATGGATGTTGTGTTTGTCTTACAGCACTGGCTCTCTCCCTTCCCTGGAACCAGTGACCCTAAATTAGGGACGGGCGACTGCTTATAGCCCATTGAGTTGCTACGGTGGTCGTTAAACCTCCAATAAAAAAAAAAGGACATAAAGTGATCCAAATATTGCAAAACTTTCGACTCACCCTCTGTACTTCGTTAATTCACAAACGGATCAGGAAAAATTGCTCGTGAATTTCAGAAAATATTTTACAGTGTACTTGCTCATACATTACCATGCGAAAGTATTTTAAGCACAACAGAATTCGACTTTGCACATTTTGGGTTTACACGAACATGATTTAATTGTTTTTACGGTGGTGTCTGTGTGTGAGTCTGTGGTTTGTTGCCGCGTAACGCAAACCCTATTATAACTATGAAGACGAAATTTAAAATTTAGGGGACTAAATTTTATATGGAAGAAATAGCTGAAGTTACAAGTGGGAAAGTTTTTGTTAAGGAGGAAATGTGGGAACTTTTATGAGAATTGTCACTGACGCAAAGTGCTAGCTAGCATTTAACATGTTACACACGGTTAGTTCATGCGTTGTGTGACTGCTGTCGCACATCATCAGATTCCACCTAATACTGAAAGTTCCCCGAAAGAGCCTGAGCATGGATGAAATCGATTGCATGTCTCGCAAACCAGCATTTTCAATTATATTTTAATCTTATGCTAACAATCTTGTGATTGCCTCTTAAAATGGACAATGAGAAAAAAGAAATTTTAAGGGAAAGAGGGGAGGCCATATTAAATGCCGAATTAAAGAGCAAAATGTTGTTTTTGTTTTTTTTTGATTGGAGGTTTAACGACCACCGTGAGCAACTCAATGGGCTATAAGCAGTCGCCCGTCCCTAATTTGGGGACACTGGTTCCAAAGAAAGGAGAGAGCCAGTGCCGTAAGATAAACACAACATCCACGTTTCAACGGGATCCGAACCCGGACCCCATCCGGACAAATGATCAGAGGCCATCACTTAGACCACTGCGCCATCGGGGCGGCAGCAAAATGTTCATTACATTCTGAGCAAATCTAATACACTACTGTCAAAATAATGATTTTTGGCCAGCCTTCATTTAAGCTAGTAAATTAATACTTGTAGATGATATATTTCGAGTTCGGGCGGAATTAGACCACTACGCCACCACCCCGGTGGCGTAGTGGTCTAAGCGATGGCTAGTGATCATTCGTCCGAGATGGGTTGGGATCCCGGTGAGGCACGGATGTTATGTTTGTCTTACATTATTGAGGCATGGATGTTATGTTTCCCTTCCTGGGAGTCAGTGGCGCTAAATTAGGGATGGGCGACTGCTTATAGCCCATTGAGTTGCTGATAGTGGTAGTTAAACTTCCAATCAAAAAAAAAAAAAAAAAAAAAAAAAGAATCATTCCCCCAAAACAACAAATTTAAGCGTCACTGTATTTCTGATTTTTAGACGAAAAACGAAAAGAAAGAAAACATTATTTTTGAGACCCTGCAGCATCGGAGGACCAGCCCCTGGGGTTTTTTTTTTTTTTTTTGATTGGAGGTTTAACGACCACCGTGAGCAACTCAATGGGCTATAAGCAGTCGCCCGTCCCTAATTTAGGGTCAATGGTTCCAGGGAAGGGAGAGAGCCAGTGCTGTAAGACAAACACAACATCCATGCCTCACCGGGATTCGAACCCGGACCCCTTACGGACGAATGATCAGAGGCCAGCGCCTTAGACCACTGCGCCACCGGGGTGGCCCCTGGGCTTCGTAGGATTCCTTGTAAATCCGCCCCTGTCCTCTGCGAGTGATGAAGAAATCTCGTTACCCTGATGTGGATCTGGTCAAAGAGGATGGCCGAGTTTTCAGAGGCGTAGTTTTTCTGGCTGGTGATCAGAGCTGGGTTCGAGTCCCTAGTGAGGCATGGGTAATGTTCTCTTCCCTCAGCTGCTGGCTCTCTCTCCTTCCTGGAACTTTAATGTGCAGAAAAAAAAAACTACGGTAAACAAAAATGTTACGGATATTTCCTTTTATAGGCTGGTGATCGGTGATGATAAAATTATGGAACTTGAATCACTGAAATCATCCGTCAAAAAAGAATAGAGTTCGAAATTATAGTTGCTGATTTTTGTATACTGTACTTTGTAGATTGTGCAAAAAAAAAAAAAAGTTCTCAGGAAATCTATTTCGGATCATGTTTGTTCCTTATTCATATACACCGAAGAGCCGAAATATTATGACCAGCGTGTCATTATGCAAATCGAAGCAATTGCAGGAAAATGACGGCACGTGTGAAGGTCATCAAACGGTGTAAATAAAATCTGATACTGGACTTTGTTAAGCAGTGTTATTCGTGTTCTTCATGGGAAAGACAGCGAACTTAAGCGAGTTCAACACGACCAGATTGTAATGGCAAAATGCAAGATGTGGGGGCGGTAAGTGAAGGTCATCCCGTATGGTACGAGCCAATAGAAGGGATACTGTGGCGCAACTCGCCAATAATTTCAATGCTGGTGACGGGAGTAACATGTCACGACACACAACACATTAAACTGTGCTTAAATTGGGGCCGCGTAGCCACAGGACGCTTCAAGTATCCATGCTAACCTCGGCTCACCTTCGAAAGCGCCTACAATGGGCACGTGAGTATCAAAACTGGACCTTGAAAGATTGGAAGAAGGTCGTCTGCTCCGACGAACCTCGGTTCTTGTTGCGCCATCTGGACGGTCGAGTAGGTGTCCGTTGTTTATCTGGGGAACTGGAACGAAAACAAGCAAGTGTACTGCTTTGGACAATGTTCTGTTGGGAAACCCTGGATCCAGCCATTCAAGTATTTGGTTGGTGCGAATGAAATGTCCGTCAAAGGACCAGCACACGTGGACGGCAACAATGGAAAAGTAGGACAACCTACCTAGACAAAATAATCCCCCTCGGCATCGATACATAGTTGTCATCTGTCCGGCAAGGCCATGATTCCGGAACGAAAAAAGTCTTGTGGCTGGGACCCGAAGAAGTCATCAACCACACGTTAAACCTCGTTGTCTGTCGTGAACTGTTTCCCGGACAGGAAGTGATCCAGGGGACGAAACATATGATAGTATGTCGGAGACAAGTCTGGGTAATAGGCAGAATGAGGCAATGCTTCATAGCCCAAGGCAGTCAGTGTCAGCATCGTTCGTTGTGCGACATGAGAGCAAGTGTTGTCCTGGATCAGAAGAACACCCTGTCTAAAGCCGGTTGTTTCTGCAGCAATTTCCGGTGCATCTGGTGTAATTCAGCACAGTAACGTTCCGTAGTGATGGTTTGGTCTCTTGCCAAGAAACTCCGATGAATTATCCCGTCTGTGGACCACTAGACAAGGAGCATCATCTCCTTGGTGTGTAGGGGTGGCTTAGGATGCCGTAGAGCAGGCTGTGCTTTGCTTAATCATTATGCAGATCGTTCCCGATTATCATGAAGGACCAATTTCTCGTCGCAGGTGACGATTCGATGCAGTAGAGGTTCCTGTTTATTCCTGGCAAGCAGTGACATGCAGATTTCCAAACGCCTAGTCTTGTTGGCAGTTGTCAACTCATGCAAAGCCACATGTCCACCTTTTTGTCCTTACCCGGCCCAGCCAGACGCTGAACAACAGTCGTGTGGTGGACACCTACCTCTGCCGCTATCTCACGACATGGTTTTTCGGGGGTCCGCTTCAACCACACGTAACAGAACATCGTCAGAAACAGGAACAGGTGGGTGACCACGTGCTTCGTTTTGCAGGTCCGTATTTCCGCTTCGAAACTTTACAAACCATCGCCGAATGGTTCGTTCGTTGGCTGTGTTCTACCCAAATGCTTTGTTAACGTTTCGAGCTGCAATTCCTGCAGAATGACCCAGTTTAAATTCATATAGGAAGATAACTCTCAAAGACGGCGTCTGCATGTTTCCTCTGCAAGCCACGTTACGGCCAAGCAAACCACGCCTGAACCTTGTTCTTCACACACGTGCTAGCTATTTATAGTAACTCTGTGACGTAATACCCGCAACACCTGTGGGTGGTTCCATTCCGCTGTGGTGGGGACCTGTCTCCACTGCTCGTTCGCGCCGGACATTTCATTCGCACTGAACCAATTCAAGATAATATGAGATTTACCGCCTGCTTAAACATCATTGCAGACCAGGTATATTATTTCATGGCTACGGTGGTATTTTACTCCAGTAGTGCATTGTTTCAAAAGGATAATGCGCCAAGCCTCACTGCCCGAATTGTCCGAAAATGGATGGCGAAACATGAGGAAGACTTTTGGGTATTGCCCAGGCCTCTGAATTCCTCAGACATCAATCCAGTTGAGCATATGTGGTTTGTGTTGAAACAATATATCCGACTTGCGACGGCTGTAATGTATAAGATTTAAAGAATCTGCTAGTAACGTGTTAGTACTACAATACACCTTTAGAAATCTTGTAGCGTCTATACCTCGCCGGGTAAGAGCTGTTTTGGCAGCACGTAAAGGACCAACATCATATTAGGCAGGTGGTCGTAATGTTTTGGCTCTTCGGTGTACGTTGTCTTTAAGTTTCGTTTTCCCCCATCAGTTAATGAACTTCATATTCTTTTTCAGGCGTTGTAACAGAAGAAACTAGTTTCAACTTAACCAAATATGGGAGAAGCAAAATTGTAGCGTCCTATGTGAAATTCGTGGAGACCGGTGGTGCAAGGGCAGTTCCTATCATGTACGTATTCGGTGTTAATTATACATTCGTGAACGTTCAATTCATCGTGCTAATCATGTCAAGTAACTAATATGCCATCGATACACGATATTAATGCAAGTACATAACCGTACACAATTCAATAATCATTTTAATTCATAAGACTTATATGCAAGATCTTTTGGAAAAGTGACTTTGAACAAGAACTTTATTATATATTAGAGGTATGCAAAAGTTTCCGCTGTTTTAAGGTTTACGTCAAGTAATTTTGCTTCCTACACTTCCAATGGAAAAACATCTGTACACCTTTTCTTCACAGTTAATGTGTTCCCAAGGATGAAAACTTGAACATCGATTAAAATACCTTCATTTTGTAACTTGGAATACTTAATATTTTCTAAAACATAACCATAATTATGCAAACCGACCTTTGTTTGTCTACTGACGTCATCAAAGTACAGGTCGCGCCATTCTTTTTCTGGTTTCAACACCACCAAAGGAAAAGTTATTGATTTTTAATATAATTATGCTTATGTTTTAGAAAATATTAAGTATTCCAAGTTGTAATATGAAGTTATTTTAATCGATGTTCAAATTTTCATCCTTGGGAACACACTAATTGTGCAGCGAATGTGTTCAAAGGTTTTTCCATTGGAAGTATTGGAAGCAAAATTACTTGACGTCCACCTTAATTAGAAGAGATACAGAAACTATCAGGAAACCAGTATACATTTATTCAGCGAAATATTGACCGTTAGTATCAATGACCTTTTGCCATTTTTCAGGCAATAAATGAATGACCTGTGATAGAAAGACTCGGGTTTTGAACTGAAGAACGCAGTGACGAAATTTTCCACCTCTGGAACTGTGGTGAACCGCACTTGTTTGGCTAGGGCATGTTGCATAGAGCGAAACAGATGAATGCCCAGGGAGTAAGCCGGATGTGGTAAAATCTCCCAGTGTAACTACTAAAGGGTTGATTTTTTGGTGGCACCGACATGTGGTCTGGCATTATAGCGTAACAGGATGAATGATCGACGTTCTTTACTAGCCCATGGGCGTTTTTGCTCATTTGCGGCGTTCAGTTTCATCAATTAATCGCTATATCGTTGCACAGCATTATTTCGCCTGGTTTGAACAGATCGGAGTACAGCACTCTATTCATATCCCACCACACACACAATAGCACATTTCCCCCGTGGATATCTTGTTTTGCAGTGGATGTTGATGGCTCGTCTGTGTCAACACAGGATCGCTTGCGTACAGGGTTGTCGCAATAGACCCATTTTTCATCCCTGATGATAACCTTCCACAAGAAATTCTTCCCTTGAAACCTCTTCAGCAACGACATGCAAAAGCCAAATCGTTGACCATAATTACTCTCCGTTAAAGTATGTGGAACCCACTTACCAATCTTCTGGATCTTCCCCAAGGCCTGTAGACGCCGTACCACCGTCGATTGAGCCACTTTCAAACGTTTCTTCAGTTGAGTGGTCGATTGTGTGGCATCCTCTTGCAACAGCGATTCCAGCTACTCGTCTGCGAGTTCCTGCGGTTTACCTTCACGTGGCTTGTCTTCCAAGCTTAGATCACCTTTCTTAAGCCTGAAAAACCATTCTCGACACGTCCGCTCACCCATAATCATTTCGCCATATGCCTGGCATATTGAACCGTATGCTTCACTCCCACTTTTCTCTAAATTAAACATGAATAACAAACAGTGCCGCAAATGAACTTTATCGGCCGCCATGCTTGGCTTCAAGTACAAACTAATAGCACGGGTCACTGGCCGGTTAGACCCTTACAGCGTCTCCTAGCGGGGGCCGCGGAAACTTTTGCACACCCCTAATAGGATCTACCATGCGTCAGTTACGTTCAAGATTCTCTGAACATAAATATGATATTAAAAATCACTCAGAAGTAACTTCCCTTTCACGGATCGTTAATTCAGACTCACATCTCCCGGACTGGAACCAAGCAAAAATTTTAGTTCCTGCATATTCTAAGAAGTCACTATTATTAACTGAAAGTCTGTTTATACAAACCTATGGTTCCAGACGTTGTAATGAAGACTTACCAAGATTCATACCATTACCATGGAAAGTGTTAATTTCAAATTTGTCAATTGAAAGCGACAATATAGAACACTAACTTTTGGATAATTCAGTCAATATACTATTTTTTTCTACAATATACTCTAAAATTTTGTAATCTGAAGTAAGCTCTGCTATATACAATGTGTATACACCCACATTTCATGACGTTCCTAAATCAACATCATATTACGTTTGATTCCTTGTTATAATATTGTCATACGGGTACTGACAAGATGTATGTACGTATAATTTATTTATTTACTTAACTTCAATCAACATTTTATCGATTTATATTATATATTGTATTGTATTGTTTCATAGGATATTGTTATCGATTTAAATAGTCTATTTACGCAAGCGCATATTTAGGATGGGTACGTCATTGTCTGCTGTAATTTGAAATTTGTTTGGATCCATTCTGTTGATCCTAGGACCTGAGGATGAAGTACATGGTATTCCGAAAGATTTTGTACATAAGTCTTATGATTATTAGATTGTGTACGGCTATGTACTTGCATTATTATCGTGTAGCGACGGCATATTAATTACTTGACTTTAATTACGTTAACATCAACGAGAGTGACAAAATATTTCGAAGTGTACTTTATCTGTTTTCCCTATAAGTTCTGCATTTGCACATTGTTGGTTTTACACACGTGACGTAACCCAACCTTCCGTATCGACGACCATTCTCCCATTGTACAAAATTCATGATCTCAAACTTGAAGAAATGCAGGTTCGCTATTCCATAAAATCCACAGCGTTTTTTTTTTTTTTTTTTTTTTTTTTAAGAATCTTTCACTCAGATGATGCTCGCTTACTCATGAAACCGCCGCTTAAAAATGAATCAAAAATGGCCGCTGCAAGAGAGATACTCTATAAGAAGAACGATTGAGGAGAAATTTCATAGTTGAAGAATACTAGATTTTACAGTTCATAGCAATGGAGTCTTCCCTGTTTCACTTTGCACACACAGAGAAGAAATTACGTTGTGACACTACGAAATTACATATTTTGTAAAATTGCATCATTTATTGAACGATGCCAGGTAGCACCTGCGAAATGCTTGAGCTGCCAGGTGGCGCAGTTGTCAACAGCTGGCTTATGACCATTCGTCCATGAAGGGTCCGGGTTCGAATCCCGGTGAGGCATGGATGTTGTGTTCGTCTTACGGCAGTGGCTCTGTCCCTTACCTGGAACCAGTGGCCCCAAATTAGGAACGGGAGACTGCTTATAGCCTTTCGACTCGCTTGGTCGTTAAATCAAAAAAAAAAAAAAAAAAAAAGAATCAGCGTTATTTTATTTTATAAAAAGGAACAAGTAAAATTGTAAGAAAGTAACTGCAGGCGTACTTTTGATTTACTGTGATGAAATTTAAAAAAAATATTGGTTCCATTGAATTTTTTTCTTTGTAGTGCAAGATGGAAGAAGATAAAGTTGAAAGAAAACGTCGCTTAAATAGAGTGCGACAACGGCGATGGCGTGCAAACAAATCCCAATCTTCTAATACTTTGCATAACCTGAATGAAGGTAGAGCTAATCGCAGGCCTATCTTGTAGACTGCCCATTAATAATTCAACCATTTATTCTATTAGGTGTGCAACTTAATTCTCGGCCCCTAACCGCAAGCGATTATAGAACGTCGGCAAATGCAAATAGCAATGTGCAATAACGGCTGATTGCAGCGCCATCCAACAGCTTTGCGGGCAACCGTAACAGCTCACAGCTGTAGTGACAGAAGGGATGGAAGTTGACGGTGAAAGCAATGTCATTCGAGAAGCAACATTTGAGGCACTGCCTACTGCTCGCGTTTCAGCTGAAAAAAAGTACCGCGGAAGCCCAGCAAATGATCTGTGCTGCTTTCGGTGATCCTGCTGTGTCCTATATATACAGTATGTGTAAGAAGTGGTTCCAGCGGTTTAAGCAGGGGAATTTTGATCTCCGTGATGCAGAACGTCAGGGACAGCCACAGATTGTTGACGATGAGGAATTGGAACAACTGTTGCACGTGGATTCCTGTCGCACACAGTCAGAGCTCGCCCAGGAACTCGGAGTAACACGGGAAGCCATTGCAAAGCGGCTGCACAAGCTTGGACGGATTCACAGGGATGGCCGTTGGGTGCCCCACCAACTCACAACTGCGAACAAGTCTAGGCGCTACGATGTTGCTGTGTCCTTGCTCTCCAGATTCAAGAAGAAGATTTCCTCCACAAGAATTTGACCTGTGATGAAAAGTGGATCCTCTACGATAATCCTAAGCGACGCAAATCGTGGGTTTATCCAAATCAGCCTACCACCAGTACCGCCAAACCGAATATCCATGCCAGGAAGTTGTTGCTGTGCATGTGGTGGGATCAGCATGGTGTTGTACAATATGAGTTGCTCAAACCTGGTAAAACGGTCAATGCTGAGCGTTATTGTCATCCACTCATTCGTGTGAGTGACGCAATGGAGGCAAAAAGGCCATACACCGGCAAGGGCAGAAGGTCGGTCCTGTTGCTTCAGAATAACGCGCGTCCTCACACCGCGAAAACGACTTAAAACACGATCACCGACCTGGGATGGGAGATTTTGTCCCACCCATCGTATTCTCCAGACTTCGCCCCGTCGGATTATCACCTCTTTCGCCCCCTGCAACATCACCTGAGTGATACGCACTTCACTTCTGTCGAGGTCGTGATGACTTTATCAACTCGAAACAGTCCTTTTTTTTTCGCAGTGGCATTCGGCAGCTCCCTGACCGATGGCTCAAATGTATCCAACACGACGGGGATTATTTCCCTGATTAGGTACGTATTCGATTTGCTATAATTTGCTGTCAACGTGTCGTGCCTGTGCCCGATAATTAAGTTTCACACCTAATAGTTATGTATATGAATTTTACGATTCGTATTATAAAAATTTCAGTCACAGCTTTCTCACCCGTGCCTGGAAAGGTCTATGAGCTAGTAAAACAATATGCGGATATGACCAATCTTCGTGTCCTTTCCGAACACGCTGGAGGGATAAAGACCTAATTAGTCACAGAGATTACAAAATTTTGAAATGTGGCCATTATTTAGGTGTGGCTCTTTCAACACATTTGCTTCCTAAATAGCAATTTTTGTCAGGCATCGCTCTTAGCCCGAAAATTACGGTATTAAGGACAGAAAAGAAATGTTAACACCAAAAAAAAAAAAAAAACAGTGAGAATTTTTGTTTTATTCAGTGCATGTATACTTCTCTGGTGGCTCATCGTGTAGCATCTTTGTTCGTTTCTTTCTTCATAAGACTTTTGCTCCATTTAATATCAATACAATCAAATCTCTTGTTGATAAACTGTATGCAAATTTATTACATTTCTCTTAAATTTAAATTTGAAATAAAATGTCCTTTCGTAGTACAATCGTTACGTCGAACATATTCTATGGGGAATGCAATAGAAATAATTTTCTGTTATATAGACACCGGACAAAAAATTATTCACTTCCGGAAATTTACTTTCAATACTTAGTTACATCATCATGTGCAGAAATTACAGCATTAATTCCTGCTGGAAGAGATTCAACAAAATGATTTAAATAACTTGAGTCAACTTTTGATCATTCTAAGAACAGGTTTGTCTCGCAATTCATTGAGATTCGTGAGATGCTGAAGTCTGATTTTTACACTTCGTTCAAGATCCACCCATAAATTCTCGATGGGATTTAAATCTAGCTGTTTAGATTGTCAGTCCATGTGTCTCAAAGTCGTATCATGCTCTTCACACCATCCATAATGATTTTTGCTCTATGAATCTTACTGTTGTCATCCTAATAAATCGGATAAGTTACTTGATAAGAATTCTGCAAATGTTGTGCAAAAGGAAACACATGATTGTCTAAAATTTCTCTGTAAGCATGCTAATTCATCGTATTCTTCACCTCTACTAGTGAGCCTAGTTGTTAACTATTAAAACAACCCCAGAGCATTACGGTTCCAACCTTTGGCAAAACTCTTTGAACACACTCAGAATTGAAGGTTTCTTTTTAGACCTCCTACTGACCCCACGCCTTGCGCCATTTGAGTACAGGTAAAATTTGGATTCATCGGACCATATGAAGCCTTTCACTGATCAACAGTCCATCTCCTGTGAGCTTTGGCCCAAGCTAATCGAGTTTTTTTCTGAGCTGAAGATAACATTGGTTTCAGTTTTGCAACTCTACTCCAGATATCCATTCGATGAATTTCCCTACGCAATGTTCTCTCAGATATGGACGTGTGAGGTCCATTATCAACAGATTGGAGGAGTTCCTATCTTGTTTGAAATCTATTTCCTTCGACGAGGCCAGAAATTCTGCGCCGGTCACGACCTGCCAAAATGGTACTTCATCCACAGTTTTATTTTCCGTCGAGTTTGACATACATCATTGTTTATAAACACCTAGAACTGTTCTTTTGCCAACACCTACGAATTCAGCAACTTCCTTGATGCTGTGCCCTTTTGACCAGCCAAAACTATGACAACCTTTTGCTAGTCACTTACATCTGCGTTTCGACCCAATGATTTTAATTTTTCAAAACTTTCAGCTTAACGTTTTGCCTGTAGAAATAAATAACGCATATTTTATTATTATACAGTCCAGAAATATTTAAATAAAATTTTTTATTATAACCTCAGAAATATACACTGAAAAGCAATTGAATTAGAGACAGCTGGTGTTATGCAAATGTGGCGCTGTGGGCGGCCCTGTAAACGGAAACGACATAACGTATGCAGCGATCCGACAATATAAGGAGTGATGCGACGGGAATCAGTAAGAGTCGGGTGCAGTATGGCTAAGACAAAGGATCTAAGCGCATTTGATCGTGGGCAAATTGTCGGGGCCCGATGAATGGGTCACTGCATCTCGGAAGTCGTGCATGCACTAGGATTTTCACTAGCCACTGTGTCACGGGCGCACCGTGAGTACATCGAATCCGGTAAAACCATCCCTGCAAGGGCCAACTGCCGTGGTCAACAGCGTGTGGATGAGCGGGGTCATCGTCGGCTAGCTCGCATTGTAACAGCGGATAGATGGGCCACATTGCAAGAAATCACTCGGCAATTTAACGCTGATGCACAAAAGCGTGGAAGCAGCCACACCATCCAGAACCATCTCCTCGCTATGGGGTACAGAAGCCTTCGTCCCAGGAAGGTACCGCTTCTGACCGCACATCACAGGGTGCAAAGATTAGCATGGGAGCGGGAACATCGCCACTGGACCCTAGACATGTGGAGAAATGTTGCCTGGACTGATGAGTCGAGATTCACGTTGGTACATGCGGATGGCAGGACACGAGTACGGCGCAAACCACATTAAGCGATGGATCCTTCTTGCCAGCAGGGTACTCTTCAAGCTGGTGGGGTTGGCATTCTCGTCTGGGGACTGTTTACGTGGACTGAAGTGGGACACTTGGTACGTGTGACATCATCCCTCACACAGGTCAACGTTACCGAGATATCCTGGACGCCCATTTGCTCCCGTTTGTGCGTCTTCAACATCCAACTGGGGATCTCATCCGGCAACAAGACAATGCACCGTGCCATCGCTCCCGAATTGTATCCGAATGGTTGGATGAACACTCCACCGACGTGACTTCGCTTCCTTGGCCAGCTAAATCACCTGACCTCAATCCCATCGAGCACATCTGGGATGCCATCGAGAGAGATGTTCGAGGCTGTGACCCCCCTCCATCAAATATTCGTGAACTGTGGGAGCTCGTTCAGGGGTCGTGGATCCGTATGGCTTCCCAACGCTTCCGGTGTCTTGTCGAGTCCATGCCGAGACGAATCGCCGCCGTCATCAGGGCTAAAGGTGGTGTTACACGTTACTAGACAGGTATCTCTAATTCAACTGCTCTTCAGTGTATCATATTAAACAATTACATATATTGCTTCAGGTGGGTAATTTTTTGACCGGTGTCTTTATATGACGTATTAGCTAACACAATTTGCTTCAGTACATTTCCTTTTTCTTTCTTTCTTCAGGATCTACCAAAACCGGTCATACTATGAAGACATCGTAAGCAAAATTAACGGGTAAGTTCTCAATTCTGCAAACGATAAAATATCTCATAATTGCTTTTTTATTCTCTGCGTCGCTTCAGACCTGATTTTTAATTACATGAATTGTTTTATAGTTCTGCGATTTTTGTTGTCTTAATTATTGTATACTTTCTTATAGATTTTACCATAAAATTCAAAAAAATAATTTTCCTGTATGTATTTCGTTTAATCACACTAAATCCTGCATGCTCAGTATGGACGTTGAAACCCTGTTCCCAAGCAGCCCTGTAACCACAGCGATTTCAATTATCCATAGTAAACTTTCAGAAAATAATATGTTACATCCAAAAGAAGTCGACGACATCATCGCTGCCTTAAAATTCATATAGGAAAATATTTTTTTTTTAATTTTATGGTAAAATCTATAGGCAGAAATCAGGTGCCCCAATGGGGTCTCCTCTTTCCTTCCCTATTTGTTGAAGTAATTTTGCAGGAGATAAAAAGCGCTGTTATCCCGCTTTTCAGTTCCCATGTGGTTTTCTATGCAAGATATGTTGATGACACCTTTTTTATTTTCAATGACCATAACTCTGAACTTATCGAAACTGTGCGAAAGACTTACAGCAACTTCTTTCCAACTATAAATTTAACAAAAGAAATTGAACAGAATAATGAGTTGCCTTTTTTAGACGTATTAATCATTAAGAAATCTCAACATCTGGAGTTCCGTGTTTTACGGAAAGATACGTATACTAGAGATGAGTTCTAACCCGGACTCCAACGGGCTCAGAATTCATTAACTACCGAAAACCCCTAGGCCTGGCCCGAGCTCGGAATTACACGTCTTGAATTTCATTACTGTTATTAATTCAACACGTGTAATTCCGAGCCCGGTTGAATTACACGTGTTGAATTTCATTGTGGATATTTGTTACCATGGTGGAAGGATTTTCAATTTCCTAAGCTAGCTGCCATTGCAAGACAAATTTTGCTTAGCAAGACTTGCATTATGCATTGTCCAAAGCTATGGCCCAAGCAAGGATTAATTTAAACAACTCTGGTATCGAAAAACTGGGAAAAAATCACATTCCCATTTTTTGTATTTTATTAAAAATCAAGAATCTTATCTTTAAAATGATGTATTAATTTTCAAAATTGTGTAGTTAGAAGTATTGTTATTTATTTTTTTAAATTTCCTCACTCCCGCGATTTTTAGGGTGACGTTGGTTTTTAATGCAGCAGGTCGAGTTTTAGAGAAAAGATCAAGTTGAAGCGCTGAGGCATTAGGTGCAATTCTCTCTCTCTCTCTCTTTTTTTACATGATGAACTTGATCTGGAAACTGCACACACATATGATAATATTGCGATTGTTATACTATTAAGCGCAAAGCTTTGTTAATGATACAAAATGCAGAATAATCTGGTCTGGAATGCTTTTACGTTCTTTTTTTTTTTATTTTGGAAATTTCCCTACATGCTTTCTTTATATTCTACTACATCACTCTAAACTACCTTTACCAATGCATATATGCAAATTATATTGCAAATATTAGTTTTCTAGAGTCAAAGTTTCAAACACTTGCAACTGTCTCTGTATGGCGTTCTACCTTTTATAATGCAATTTATTCAAAATAAAATTAAATTTAGAAATCAAAAAGAAATAACGAATGGAATTTTTTGTTTCTAAACGATTTTTTTTCAGCTTTTACCAAAATTACTGATTCCCCTGATACGGTTGAAGGGCATGTTGATTATTTATTTATTTTCATATCCACATTTTACAACATTTGGCTTTATACGTAGTATTTCTAAAAACATATTAATTTTGTGAATTGGATTAACTAAACTAAACTTTTTAAACTAACGATTTTTCAACTAATCCTTGCTTGGGCCATGTCTTTGGCCAGTGTATAATGAATAAATGCAAGCCTTGATAAGCAAATTTTCCAAGAATGTGGACACGGACTCAGCAAACACGTGTAATCAAAGAAAGCGGGCCGGGCCCGGGCTCCTGAAATTGAGCCCGAACTCATCTCTAACGTATACACCATTTTTTGTTCTGGCGGATTCTTTCCATCCATGGACATATACGACCTCGGCGTTTAGATATTTAATCCGACGTGCATTTACTTTTTGTAGCACTAGTCGACTTAGAAATGAAGAATTAGATTGGATTTACAGCAGAGCAAAAACATATGGATATAAAAGTAATGTGATTGGCAAGGGGATTTATGAGTTCAAAGATCCACTATTGTCACAAAAAAAAAAAAAAAAAAGGAAAAAGTTACATTCTGTGGTAATTTCCCCTATTTATTAACCATCTCATCCTTATTGAAAAGAGAATGCCGTAAAGTCCAGAAAGACATTGGACTTATTGTAACTACCTATCGAGACACTCTTCTTAAGAATAATGCACCAAAAACCTGTTGGAAAAGACAGGAGTGTACCAAATACCAATCTTACAACAAAATGCAAAAAAATCTGAAAAATATTGCATAGGTAGTACAAAGAATCGCCTATTAAATCGACTTAAGCAACATGAAGATAATTGGAGAAAACGTGAAAAAAAGATTGCATTAGTTGAATATTGCATTGATAACAAATGCACTCCAGACTTCAGTGGTGTTAAAATCATTACTGATCAAGATTCGGAACAAAAACTAAGATTTGCAGAGGCTTTAGTTATCGAAAAAACTAGAGATAAAAACTACAACAAGCTTAACCCTATAGATATTCCCTACCCGTGGAGACTAATTTTAAATGAAGAACAAGAATGCAAGCAAAAAAGAAAATATGGGTACTCTCAAAAGAATTAGACATATGATAAACAAATACTGGAATTTACAACCCAGGATCCCGAAGTTCAAGTCAGCTTGCAGCAGTTGGGCAACAGTCTTCTGCATAGCGAAGGCATGACGCTGGAGACGGGCAATGACATGGATAGTGACATGACGACCATTGATTGGTAGTATCCATGTATATGCACCTAATTTGCTTTGGGAGACTCCACATGACAGCTTGATAATGATACTGAAGTGGGTATTGAAATGTATTGCGAATTCCGAAGATCATGGACAGCCTAGAATGTAGTGGTAGTGTTGACTTTTCGATGTTTTAACATAGTATTTTGACCTTAATGCTTCAGATTTTAATTGTATAAAGTTAGCAAAATTCAGCGAGCATTTGAGAATTTGTGTACTAAATGGTAATAAACATTTCTTAGTGAAATGTTCTTAACAGTAAGACTGATGGTCTTTTAAACTAAATAGTCCCTGGAACCTCTTGTTTTTTAATATTGTTTAGCATTTTCCAGATTGCAACAGGTTTTTCGTGCATGCATCGGAAGCGAAAATAAACTACTCACGTGAAGGAATGTGCACAGAGTTTAAGATAATGAGAACTGTATTTGAGAAATACACCTCATCAGATAAATTATTTAGCACATTAGTAAAGACCATATCCATATGGTTTTTATAAAAAAAATGTTTTATTTTAATAATTAGTTATATTGTTGGAAAATCGTTCTAAAAATGTGTGAACATCCTCTGAAACTACAATCTAGATAGTACAAGCAGAATCTATTTGTTGTTATCTTAATAATTTCTTTAGAAAATTATTTATATTATTATTATTATTATTTTCCTAGGGTACTTTTCCCGGGTGGAGGAGACATTTTAAGAAGCAATGGTTATGGCCGCACTGGAAAAATATTATTTGACATTGCTGTTCAGGTAAAACGCTACTGTTATCACATAACTGTTGGTGTGTTAAGACGTACACTTTAAACATAATGCTACGGGATTTATTTGCAACAACCCCCGAAATTTACTCAGACAAAAGTCTCAACACACTTCCATTTGAAGGTGTGCAACATTCACGAAGATGTACACTGAGTTAGCGTTGCATTAGGAACATCCCTCGTTTTACATATCCGGAGCGATAACGAAGTACTCCGTGATATCAACTTCACGCGCAGCTACTATTAATTCTTTTTTTGATTGAAGGTTTAAATGATTTATTGCACCCGGTGGTACAGAGACATGACAAACAGGCAGACATAGACAGGAGACAGATGTTTCACATCAACAAGTACACAGCAAACATGGTTTTTACAGTATGCTAAATGACCAATGTACACAGAGAGCCAGTGTTGATCAAGTAACACATTAAAAACAAGTACACATCAAACATGGTTTTACAGTATACTCAATGACCAATGTACACAGAGAGCCAGTGTTGATCAAGTAACACATTAAGAACAAGTACACATCAAACATGGTTTTACAGTATACTCAATGACCAATAATGTACACAGAGAGCCAGTGTTGATCAAGTAACACATTAAGAACAAGTACACATCAAACATGGTTTTACAGTATGCTAAATGACCAAAGTGCACAGAGAGCCAGTGTTGATCAAGTAACACATTAAGAACAAGTACACATCAAACATGGTTTTACACTATGCTAAATGACCAAAGTACACAGAGAGCCAGTGTTGATCAAGTAACACATTAAGAACAAGTACATATCAAACATGGTTTTACAGTATGCTAAATGACCAAAGTACACAGAGAGCCAGTGTTGATCAAGTAAGACATTAAGAACAAGTACACATCAAACATGGTTTTACAGTATACTCAATGACCAATGTACACAGAGAGCCAGTGTTGATCAAGTAACACATTAAGAACAAGTACACATCAAACATGGTTTTACAGTATGCTAAATGACCAAAGTGCACAGAAAGCCAGTGTTGATCAAGTAACACATTAAGAACAAGTACACATCAAACATGGTTTTACAGTATGCTAAATGACCAAAGTACACAGAGAGCCAGTGTTGATCAAGTAACACATTAAGAACAAGTACACATCAAACATGGTTTTACAGTATACTCAATGACCAATGTACACAGAGAGCCAGTGTTGATCAAGTAACACATTAAGAACAAGTACACATCAAACATGGTTTTACAGTATGCTAAATGACCAAAGTACACAGAGAGCCAGTGTTGATCAAGTAACACATTATGAACAAATACACATCAAACATGGTTTTACAGGATGCTAAATGACCAATGTAAACCGAGAGCCAGTGATGATCAAGTAATATCAAACATGGTTTTACAGGATGCTAAATGACCAATGTACACAGAGAGCCAGTGTTGATCAAGTAACACATAAAGAACAAGTACACATCAAACATGGTTTTACAGTATGCTAAATGACCAATGCACACAGAGAGCCAGTGTTAATCAAGTAACACATTAAGAACAAGTACACATCAAACATGGTTTTACAGTATGCTAAATGATCAATGCACACAGAGAGCCAGTGTTGATCAAGTAACACATCATGAACAAATGCACATCAAACATGGTTTTACAGCATGCTAAATGACCAATGCACAGAGAGAGCCAGTATTAATCAAGTAACACATTAAGAACAAGTACACATCAAACATGGTTTTACAGTATGCTAAATGACCAAAGTGCACAGAGAGCCAGTGTTGATCAAGTAACACATTAAGAACAAGTACACATCAAACATGGTTTTACAGTATGCTAAATGACCAAAGTACACAGAGAGCCAGTGTTGATCAAGTAACACATTAAGAACAAGTACATATCAAACATGGTTTTACAGTATGCTAAATGACCAAAGTACACAGAGAGCCAGTGTTGATCAAGTAAGACATTAAGAACAAGTACACATCAAACATGGTTTTACAGTATACTCAATGACCAATGTACACAGAGAGCCAGTGTTGATCAAGTAACACATTAAGAACAAGTACACATCAAACATGGTTTTACAGTATGCTAAATGACCAAAGTGCACAGAAAGCCAGTGTTGATCAAGTAACACATTAAGAACAAGTACACATCAAACATGGTTTTACAGTATGCTAAATGACCAAAGTACACAGAGAGCCAGTGTTGATCAAGTAACACATTAAGAACAAGTACACATCAAACATGGTTTTACAGTACACTCAATGACCAATGTACACAGAGAGCCAGTGTTGATCAAGTAACACATTAAGAACAAGTACACATCAAACATGGTTTTACAGTATGCTAAATGACCAAAGTACACAGAGAGCCAGTGTTGATCAAGTAACACATTATGAACAAATACACATCAAACATGGTTTTACAGGATGCTAAATGACCAATGTAAACCGAGAGCCAGTGATGATCAAGTAATATCAAACATGGTTTTACAGGATGCTAAATGACCAATGTACACAGAGAGCCAGTGTTGATCAAGTAACACATAAAGAACAAGTACACATCAAACATGGTTTTACAGTATGCTAAATGACCAATGCACACAGAGAGCCAGTGTTAATCAAGTAACACATTAAGAACAAGTACACATCAAACATGGTTTTACAGTATGCTAAATGATCAATGCACACAGAGAGCCAGTGTTGATCAAGTAACACATCATGAACAAATGCACATCAAACATGGTTTTACAGCATGCTAAATGACCAATGCACAGAGAGAGCCAGTATTAATCAAGTAACACATTAAGAACAAGTACACATCAAACATGGTTTTACAGGATGCTAAATGACCAATGTGCACAGAGAGACAGTGTTGATCAAGTAACACATTAAGAACAAGTACACATCAAACATGGTTTTACAGTATGCTCAATGACCAATGTACACAGAGAGCCAGTGTTGATCACGTAACACATTAAGAACAAGTACACATCAAACATGTATGCTGAATGACCAATGCACACAGAGAGCCAATGTTGATCAAGTAACACATTAAGAACAAGAATACATCAAACATGGTTTTACAGTATGCTAAATGACCAATGTACACAGAGAGCCAGTGTTAATCAAGTAACACATTAAGAACAAGTACACATCAAACATGGTTTTACAGTATGCTCAATGACCAATGTACACAGAGAGCCAGTGTTAATCAAGTAACATATTAAGAACAAGTACACACCAAACATGGTTTTACAGCATGCTAAATGACCAATGCACAGAGAGAGCCAGTGTTAATGAAGTAACACATTAAGAACAAGTACACATCAGACATGGTTTTACAGCATGCTAAATGACCAATGCACACAGAGAGCCAGTGTTAATCAAGTAACACATTATGAACAAGTACACATCAAACATAGTTTTACATGATGCTAAATGACCAATGTACACAGAGAGCCAGTGTTGATCAAGTAACACATAGAGAACAAGTACACATCAAAAATAGGTTTTACAGTATGCGAAATGACCAATGCACACAGAGAGCCAGTGTTAATGAAGTAACACATTAAGAACAAGTACACATCAAACATGGTTTTACAGCATGCTAAATGACCAATGCACACAGAGAGCCAGTGTTAATCAAGTAGCACATTAAGAACAAGTACACATCAAACATGATTTTACAGTATGCTAAATGACCAATGCACACAGAGAGCCAGTGTTAATCAAGTAACACATTAAGAACAAGTACACATCAAACATGGTTTTACATTATGCTAAATGACCAATGCACACAGAGAGCCAGTGTTAATGAAGTAACACATTAAGAACAAGTACACATCAGACATGGTTTTACAGCATGCTAAATGACCAATGCACACACAGAGAGCCAGTGTTAATCAAGTAACACATTATGAACAAGTACACATCAAACATGATTTTACAGTATGCTAAATGACCAATGTACACAGAGAGACAGTGTTGATCAAGTAACACATTAAGAACAAGTACACATCAAACATGGTTTTACAGTATGCTAAATGACCAATGTACACAGTGAGACAGTGTTGATCAAGTAACACATTAAGAACAAGTACACATCAAACATGGTTTTACAGTATGCTCAATGACCAATGTACACAGAGAACCAGTGTTGATCAAGTAACACATTAAGAACAAGTACACATCAAACATGTATGCTGAATGACCAATGTAAACCGAGAGCCAGTGTTGATTAAGTAACACATTATGAACAAATGCAGATCAAACATGGTTTTACAGTATGCTAAATGATGAATGTACACAGAGAGCCGGTGTTGATCAAGTAACACGTTAAGAACAAGTACATATCAAACATGGTTTTACAGTATGCTAAATTACCAATGTACACAAAGAGCTAGTGTTGATCAAGTAACACATCATGAACAAATGCATATCAAACATGGTTTTACAGTATGCTAAATGACCAATGCACACAGAATGCCAGTGTTGATCAAATAACACATTAAGAACAAGTACACATCAAACATGGTTTTACAGTATGCTAAATGACCAATGCACACAGAGAGCCAGTGTTGATCAAGTAACACATTAAGAACAAGTACACATCAAACATGGTTTTACAGTATGCTAAATGACCAATGCACACAGAGAGCCAGTGTTGATCAAGTAACACATTAAGAACAAGTACACATCAAACATGGTTTTACAGTATGCTAAATGACCAATGCACACAGAGAGCCAGTGTTGATCAAGTAACACATAGAGAACAAGTACACATCAAAAATAGGTTTTACAGTATGCGAAATGACCAATGCACACAGAGAGCCAGTGTTGATCAAGTAACACATTAAGAACAAGTACACATCAAACATGGTTTTACAGTATGCTCAATGACCAATGTACACAGAGAGCCATTGTTAATCAAGTAACATATTAAGAACAAGTACACAACAAACATGGTTTTACAGCATGCTAAATGACCAATGCACAGAGAGAGCCAGTGTTAATCAAGTAACACATTAAGAACAAGTACACATCAAACATGGTTTTACATGATGCTAAATGACCAATGTACACAGAGAGCCAGTGTTGATCAAGTAACACATAGAGAACAAGTACACATCAAAAACAGGTTTTACAGTATGCTAAATGACCAATGCACACAAAGAGCCAGTGTTAATCAAGTAACACATTAAGAACAAGTACACATCAAACATGGTTTTACAGCATGCTAAATGACCAATGCACACAGAGAGCCAGTGTTAATCAAGTAGCACATTAAGAACAAGTACACATCAAACATGGTTTTACAGTATGCTAAATGACCAATGCACACAGAGAGCCAGTGTTAATGAAGTAACACATTAAGAACAAGTACACATCAAACATGGTTTTACAGCATGCTAAATGACCAATGCACACAGAGAGCCAGTGTTGATCAAGTAGCACATTAAGAACAAGTACACATCAAACATGGTTTTACAGTATGCTAAATGACCAATGCACACAGAGAGCCAATGTTAATCAAGTAACACATTAAGAACAAGTACACATCAAAAATGGTTTTACAGTATGCTAAATGACCAATGCATACAGAGAGCCAGTGTTGATCAAGTAACACATTAAGAACAAGTACACATTAAACATGGTTTTACGGTATGCTGAATGACCAATGCACACAGAGAGCCAGTGTTGATCAAGTAACACATTATGAACAAGTTCACATCAAACATGGTTTTTACAGGATGCTAAATGACCAATGTACACTGAGAGCCGATGTTGGACAAGAGTAACACATTGAGAGCCAGTGCCGAAAGACAAGCACAAACATGCATGCCTCACAGGGATTCGATCCCGGACCCAAGTAGAACGAATGGTCATAAGCCACGCCTTAGACTACTGCGCCACAATGGTGGCCTACTATTCATAGTAGCATCACGTGACGTTGACAGTCGCACGTGACACAATTCATTATGCACACCTAGCCTCTGTACGTATTCTGTAAAGGTTTGCCAGTAATGGGGAAACGTGGCGACTTAAGCAAATTTACTGCGGTCAAATAGGTACCAGTATTTCGGAAGCAGCCGCACTTGTTGGCTGCTCCCGTACAACTGTTTCAAGGGTGTACCAGGACTGGATTAACTATGCACAGGCATCCAGCAGAAGGGCTGACATTGGTAAGCCACTTGCGGTTGTTTCGAGAGGTATCAGGTGTCACCACTGATATCTCAGCAATGACGTGCAACAGTCATTCAGCTCACCCACCGGTACAACAGCGGTGCAATACGACCTATTTCCGCACGCACCGTGCGCCGTATCTCGCTTCGCCAGCGATTCCATAGCCGGAGACTAACTAGGGTACCCACGATGACACCCAGTCATCGCAAACAACGCCTCGCATGGGCCAAGGAACGTCGGCATTGGACCCTTGACAGATGGAAGAAGGTCGTTTGGAGTGATGGGTCCCGTTTTCTACTGTACCATGCTGATGGCCGGGCTCGCTTATGGCGTAAACAGCATGACCCCCTCCCCTTGTTGCACAGTTGGTGTTCAACAGGCCGATGAAGGTGGTGTACTGGTCCGGGGAGCTTTTCCCTGGCAAGTTCTCGGACTGTTGCTTATCATCCCAGAAATTGTGAATGGGACTTGTTAGCCGACCATTTCCATTCATATCTGCAGGAGGTTTGTCCGGATCACAGTACCATCTTTCAACAGGACCGCACCGTGTCATCGAGCTAGTATAACTACTGAGTGGTTGGAGAAACACGACAAAGAATTCGCCATATTACCTTGGACCTCAAACTCCCTGACTGTAACGCAACTGGACATTTCTGGGATATGACAGAACGGGGTGTTGGAACTGTTGTTCCTCCTCCACGGAATGAGTGTGAACTGACTGAACTGCTGCAGTGGACATGGGTCAAGTTACGCATGAAGGATGTTCGACACCTTGTAGAATCTGTTTTGAGGCGTGTGCGAGCCGTAATTGCACAGAAAGGTGGACCAACGCGTTGTTAAGTAGGTGTTCCTAGTGCAAAGCTAACTCAGTGTATATGTACTTTTTTAATTTTTTAAGTGTTATTTCTTTTTATAATCACACAGTATAACTGTCAATAGAAGTTAGCATTTTTAATGGGGGGGGGGGGGGGGCTGAACGACCACTGGGAGCAACTCAATGGGCTATAAGCAGTAGCCCGTCCCTAATTTAGGGTCACTGGCTCAAGGGAAGGGAGAGCCAGTGCTATAAGACAAACATAACATCCATGCCTCACCGGGATTCGAATCCGGACCCATCTCGGACGAATGATCAGAAGCCATTGTTTAGACCACTGCGCCACTGGAGCGGCGCAGTTAGCATTTAAATGAATTCGTCAGTTCTACTTTGAAGTGTCTTCTATCTTATGGTAGAAAAAAAAGTAAAATATTATTGCATTATTGCGATATATTTTTTTTAATTTGAAGTCAAGGAACATACTACCCCTTCTGCAGACTTGTTCAGAGGTAAGGCTAAGAAAAAAAGAGGAAATGAAATAATATTTTCCGTGCATCGATCGGGTTTGTCAAACTTTTATGAATGCTAAAATATGTACATTAATTACGCACTGCACATTGCAAATTATGACTTTTCACTTTCACAGTGCAAAATCTTTTGTTAAGTAAGGGAAGGAAATTTTGCGTGATACGAGACCACCCTCCAGCTCTGGGCCCCATTGCAGAACTCGATCCCCTTCGGTCGCCGGGCCTGGCTGTCTACATCTGCTAGTACATTTTTGAAAAAATTCCTTTCTGGTTGTACGAAGATTACACAGAAAGTTCTAATATATAAAAAAGAGTTTCATGTGAAATATTGAAGACGGTTTCAGAAATTATTCTAAGCCTCGTTTTATAATAGGTCGTTCGGAAAATAATGGCCGATTTTCTGAGGTGCCACATTCAACTCGCTACAAGGCTTGCGCTTGCAGATCAACCCGTTCGCAGCAACATTCTTACGAGTTGAAGGGAGACTCAGACGTACACGCCGTAATCGGTTGAGCTGCAATCGTTGCTACTTGTGTGAGAGTGGTCTGTACAACATTTTAAGAAGAAGTGAGTTGAAGGTGATTCCTTCATGAGCTCAAATTGTGTCGTAATGTGGCACAAACCTACCGTAATGTAGTCGAGGCATGCATCGGGCGAGGAGGCAACATCTGAACTTACAATTCGTCGGTGGTTTGAAAAGTTTCATTGCGGTGACACGAGCCTAGAAGATGAGTAGGGCCGAGAACGATACTCGGTCATTGATAACGACGCCCTGAAGGCAAATGTGGAGGCAAATCCTTGCGTCACAGTAGGAGAACTCGCCAAACAGCAGAATATGCCGATGCCAACCATTTCCGAACATCTCCACCAAATTGGTAAGGTCAAGAAGCTCGATTAAGCAGAAGGTTAGTACTCATCTCAAACCGTTGTTGTTTCTGATGCTGCGTCACTTCATGTGGAACCCACGTATCGAGCTTCTTGAACCTTACCAATTTCGCGGAGATGTTCGGAAATGCTGGTTGACACCGACACATTCTGCTGTTTGGCGAGTTCTACTTGATCGCATTGTAACCTTTGATGAAAAGCGGGTGCCATACGGCAACTGTAAGCGAACTGGTGGCTGAGTCACAGTGAACCACCGAAACAACATCCCAAACCAAGGTTCACACGAAAGATGGTTTTGTTGACAGTGTGATGGTGCACGGTGTCATATACTACAGGTTCTTGAATGCCTGTGGAAGCATTGCCTCAGTCACATATTGTGAAGACATTGACCGAATGAACCAGAAGTTGTGTTCCAAACAGCCATATTTGGTGAACAAGAAGGGTCCCATCCTCCTCCATGATAAAGAGAGACCACACGTGTCACAAATGACAAAAGAGAAACTAAACGAACTCAGTTTCAAAACATTCCCACATCCAGCTTACTCGCCAGACTTGGCACCTACCGATTTCCACCTGTTCATGCATTTTAGCATTTACCTCAAGAACAGGACCTTCAGAAACCGAGAGGAGGCCAAAATTGCATTCTTGGACCTTCTTGCAGCCAGGGAGCCAGATTTCTTCCGAACTGGCATTGAAGCACTTGGCACTCGCTGGCAGAGGTGTGTAACTTGTGAAGGCGCCTATTTCGAATAAAACAAAGTTGTGTGCTATGAGGCATGTCTCTCTCATTTTTATCTCCAAATCGGCCATTATTTACAGAACGACCTGGTAGGAATGACTCAGGTTGTGTAAGTAAAACATAAGTGTCAAGAGAAGAGTATCGCAGATGATTTTATTTTACGATTTTAAAGTTAGTTTGAATGAAAGTGAATGCGTAAAACACTTCCTAACAGCATTCAGTGCACATCGCGTTGTCGTTCGCAGAATGGCCGCCTAATAGAACTTGATTGGAAATTCAGGTACAGTGGAACCTCGGTTATACGTTTTTCATTTTCATACGTAATTCTGCGTTAGTTCCGATATTTTAGTGTAACTTCTATCGCTTTTTTTTTAACTCCGTTATATGTAATTAGACGCCTTTTTGCGATTTGGTTGAAATTTGAATTTCAGAATTATCAGAAATGCACGGTTCTTTGATTCTTTTATACGTAATCCGGTATGTTGCAACTTTGAGAGAATTGAGACAGCGTTGTTCTGTTTCTTCTTGGTGCAGCCAAAATTGAACTTTGATCCCATCAGAGAAGGGATCAATGAACAAGTACACATCATGTTTGATGTGTACTTGTTCATAAAACCATGTTTGATGTATTCTTGTTCTTAATGTGTTACTTGATCAACATTGGCTCTCTGTGTGCATTGGTCATTCAGCATACATGTTTGATGTGTACTTGTTCTTAATGTGTTACGTGATCAACACTGGCTCTCTGTGTACATTGGTCATTGAGCATACTGTAAAACCATGTTTGATGTGTACTTGTTCTTAATGTGTTACTTGATCAACACTGTCTCTCTGTGCACATTGGTCATTTAGCATCCTGTAAAACCATGTTTGATGTGTACTTGTTCTTAATGTGTTACTTGATTAATACTGGCTCTCTCTGTGCATTGGTCATTTAGCATGCTGTAAAACCATGTTTGATGTGCATTTGTTCATGATGTGTTACTTGATCAACACTGGCTCTCTGTGTGCATTGATCATTTAGCATACTGTAAAACCATGTTTGATGTGTACTTGTTCTTAATGTGTTACTTGATTAACACTGGCTCTCTGTGTGCATTGGTCATTTAGCATACTGTAAAACCATGTTTGATGTGTACTTGTTCTTTATGTGTTACTTGATCAACACTGGCTCTCTGTGTACATTGGTCATTTAGCATCCTGTAAAACCATGTTTGATATTACTTGATCATCACTGGCTCTCGGTTTACATTGGTCATTTAGCATCCTGTAAAACCATGTTTGATGTGTATTTGTTCATAATGTGTTACTTGATCAACACTGGCTCTCTGTGTACTTTGGTCATTTAGCATACTGTAAAACCATGTTTGATGTGTACTTGTTCTTAATGTGTTACTTGATCAACACTGGCTCTCTGTGTACATTGGTCATTGAGTGTACTGTAAAACCATGTTTGATGTGTACTTGTTCTTAATGTGTTACTTGATCAACACTGGCTCTCTGTGTACTTTGGTCATTTAGCATACTGTAAAACCATGTTTGATGTGTACTTGTTCTTAATGTGTTACTTGATCAACACTGGCTTTCTGTGCACTTTGGTCATTTAGCATACTGTAAAACCATGTTTGATGTGTACTTGTTCTTAATGTGTTACTTGATCAACACTGGCTCTCTGTGTACATTGGTCATTGAGTATACTGTAAAACCATGTTTGATGTGTACTTGTTCTTAATGTCTTACTTGATCAACACTGGCTCTCTGTGTACTTTGGTCATTTAGCATACTGTAAAACCATGTTTGATATGTACTTGTTCTTAATGTGTTACTTGATCAACACTGGCTCTCTGTGTACTTTGGTCATTTAGCATACTGTAAAACCATGTTTGATGTGTACTTGTTCTTAATGTGTTACTTGATCAACACTGGCTCTCTGTGCACTTTGGTCATTTAGCATACTGTAAAACCATGTTTGATGTGTACTTGTTCTTAATGTGTTACTTGATTAATACTGGCTCTCTCTGTGCATTGGTCATTTAGCATGCTGTAAAACCATGTTTGATGCGCATTTGTTCATGATGTGTTACTTGATCAACACTGGCTCTCTGTGTGCATTGATCATTTAGCATACTGTAAAACCATGTTTGATGTGTACTTGTTCTTAATGTGTTACTTGATTAACACTGGCTCTCTGTGTGCATTGGTCATTTAGCATACTGTAAAACCATGTTTGATGTGTACTTGTTCTTTATGTGTTACTTGATCAACACTGGCTCTCTGTGTACATTGGTCATTTAGCATCCTGTAAAACCATGTTTGATATTACTTGATCATCACTGGCTCTCGGTTTACATTGGTCATTTAGCATCCTGTAAAACCATGTTTGATGTGTATTTGTTCATAATGTGTTACTTGATCAACACTGGCTCTCTGTGTACTTTGGTCATTTAGCATACTGTAAAACCATGTTTGATGTGTACTTGTTCTTAATGTGTTACTTGATCAACACTGGCTCTCTGTGTACATTGGTCATTGAGTATACTGTAAAACCATGTTTGATGTGTACTTGTTCTTAATGTGTTACTTGATCAACACTGGCTCTCTGTGTACTTTGGTCATTTAGCATACTGTAAAACCATGTTTGATGTGTACTTGTTCTTAATGTGTTACTTGATCAACACTGGCTTTCTGTGCACTTTGGTCATTTAGCATACTGTAAAACCATGTTTGATGTGTACTTGTTCTTAATGTGTTACTTGATCAACACTGGCTCTCTTATGGTAGAAAAAAAAAGTAAAATATTATTGCATTATTGCGATATATTTTTTTTAATTTGAAGTCAAGGAACATACTACCCCTTCTGCAGACTTGTTCAGAGGTAAGGCTAAGAAAAAAGAGGAAATGAAATAATATTTTCCGTGCATCGATCGGGTTTGTCAAACTTTTATGAATGCTAAAATATGTACATTAATTACGCACTGCACATTGCAAATTATGACTTTTCACTTTCACAGTGCAAAATCTTTTGTTAAGTAAGGGAAGGAAATTTTGCGTGATACGAGACCACCCTCCAGCTCTGGGCCCCATTGCAGAACTCGATCCCCTTCGGTCGCCGGGCCTGGCTGTCTACATCTGCTAGTACATTTTTGAAAAAATTCCTTTCTGGTTGTACGAAGATTACACAGAAAGTTCTAATATATAAAAAAGAGTTTCATGTGAAATATTGAAGACGGTTTCAGAAATTATTCTAAGCCTCGTTTTATAATAGGTCGTTCGGAAAATAATGGCCGATTTTCTGAGGTGCCACATTCAACTCGCTACAAGGCTTGCGCTTGCAGATCAACCCGTTCGCAGCAACATTCTTACGAGTTGAAGGGAGACTCAGACGTACACGCCGTAATCGGTTGAGCTGCAATCGTTGCTACTTGTGTGAGAGTGGTCTGTACAACATTTTAAGAAGAAGTGAGTTGAAGGTGATTCCTTCATGAGCTCAAATTGTGTCGTAATGTGGCACAAACCTACCGTAATGTAGTCGAGGCATGCATCGGGCGAGGAGGCAACATCTGAACTTACAATTCGTCGGTGGTTTGAAAAGTTTCATTGCGGTGACACGAGCCTAGAAGATGAGTAGGGCCGAGAACGATACTCGGTCATTGATAACGACGCCCTGAAGGCAAATGTGGAGGCAAATCCTTGCGTCACAGTAGGAGAACTCGCCAAACAGCAGAATATGCCGATGCCAACCATTTCCGAACATCTCCACCAAATTGGTAAGGTCAAGAAGCTCGATTAAGCAGAAGGTTAGTACTCATCTCAAACCGTTGTTGTTTCTGATGCTGCGTCACTTCATGTGGAACCCACGTATCGAGCTTCTTGAACCTTACCAATTTCGCGGAGATGTTCGGAAATGCTGGTTGACACCGACACATTCTGCTGTTTGGCGAGTTCTACTTGATCGCATTGTAACCTTTGATGAAAAGCGGGTGCCATACGGCAACTGTAAGCGAACTGGTGGCTGAGTCACAGTGAACCACCGAAACAACATCCCAAACCAAGGTTCACACGAAAGATGGTTTTGTTGACAGTGTGATGGTGCACGGTGTCATATACTACAGGTTCTTGAATGCCTGTGGAAGCATTGCCTCAGTCACATATTGTGAAGACATTGACCGAATGAACCAGAAGTTGTGTTCCAAACAGCCATATTTGGTGAACAAGAAGGGTCCCATCCTCCTCCATGATAAAGAGAGATCACACGTGTCACAAATGACAAAACAGAAACTAAACGAACTCAGTTTCAAAACATTCCCACATCCAGCTTACTCGCCAGACTTGGCACCTACCGATTTCCACCTGTTCATGCATTTTAGCATTTACCTCAAGAACAGGACCTTCAGAAACCGAGAGGAGGCCGAAATTGCATTCTTGGACCTTCTTGCAGCCAGGGAGCCAGATTTCTTCCGAACTGGCATTGAAGCACTTGGCACTCGCTGGCAGAGGTGTGTAACTTGTGAAGGCGCCTATTTCGAATAAAACAAAGTTGTGTGCTATGAGGCATGTCTCTCTCATTTTTATCTCCAAATCGGCCATTATTTACAGAACGACCTGGTAGGAATGACTCAGGTTGTGTAAGTAAAACATAAGTGTCAAGAGAAGAGTATCGCAGATGATTTTATTTTACGATTTTAAAGTTAGTTTGAATGAAAGTGAATGCGTAAAACACTTCCTAACAGCATTCAGTGCACATCGCGTTGTCGTTCGCAGAATGGCCGCCTAATAGAACTTGATTGGAAATTCAGGTACAGTGGAACCTCGGTTATACGTTTTTCATTTTCATACGTAATTCTGCGTTAGTTCCGATATTTTAGTGTAACTTCTATCGCTTTTTTTTAACTCCGTTATATGTAATTAGACGCCTTTTTGCGATTTGGTTGAAATTTGAATTTCAGAATTATCAGAAATGCACGGTTCTTTGATTCTTTTATACGTAATCCGGTATGTTGCAACTTTGAGAGAATTGAGACAGCGTTGTTCTGTTTCTTCTTGGTGCAGCCAAAATTGAACTTTGATCCCATCAGAGAAGGGTACGTTGTTTACTTTCGGTTTGGATGAAAAATTGGTTTCGCATTTCATGACTCACACATATATACGATATTTAAAAATTTATAAACCTTTAGGATGTTGCTTTGTGGCTCTACTATTTCGTACCGTAGAAACAGAATCCTAAACGTATGCATGATCAATATTCAACATTCTTGTTTCAAATGATGCTCTTAGAATCAGCATAAACAAGAAAGATGACACCGAATGTTCAGTTGTAACGAACACGTGTTTTGAATCCGTTCTGACGCGAATTAAATTATTAAAGCTATTCAAAGTCAATGGAACCGGTATGGAAAACAGTAGTATCTGACCCAAGAAAGAAGTTTTTCAATCGAGTTTTTAATCCCGCAGATATTGCTGTAAACCGAAACGGGACTTACGCCCTCTGATGGCAGAATTGTGCGTTAAAAAATTTGAAATTATATGAGAAACATTTCGCAGCGGAAACGCTCTCTAACAAACGAAGAATTTTTCAAATCGGACTCTGTAGATACATATCTTATATTTGTTGATATAGAAGCAGTTATATCAACAAATATAAGATATGTATCTACGCCCCTGGCGGGAAAACCTTGCCTTATTTTAAAAAGAAAATATTCCGAAAATGTTTATCGAAGTGAGTATTATCGGCCCACGAAAAAAAAATTTTCAATCGAGATTTTAGAAGCTCAGATTTTGCTGCAAATACATCAAAAGCGAAAACTAAGACTTACGCCCCTGGTGGCCAAACCATTTTTTACAAAAAATTAGAAATTATATGCACAATATTTCCCATCAGGAGCTGTATCCGCTGCAGAAAGAATTTTTCAAATCGGAATTTAGAAGCAGAGATATCATAGTACGCCAACTTCTGGGACAGTCACTCAAGATGTAAAAGCCAAATACAGCCTTCCTTAAGGCTGTCTTTGAATTAGTGTAAGAGAAATTCTATTCTATATCTGAAATGTAAATTCTTTTGCACACATTTTCTCGAAGACTTATTATTTTGTAGTGTCTGAAATTTTGAGCTCAAATAAAAACCACCCATAGCTAATATACTGTATGCCCCAGTTATTAATCCGAAAAATTTGTTAGAATTTTTTAAAAATTCAATTTATTTGACTCGAAAGTTTTCCAATTCGGCGCTAGATGGCACGATGAGTTAGCTTAGCAGTGTTTCTGTTTGGAAGAAACGAAATCTCTCATTTCTGTCTGATCTTTTAATTATCTAGGCCAAATAGAAATCATTGAATGGGACCAAAAGTGAGATTGGAATCTTGTCTTCCAAAAATCATCTTAAATCCTACTGTACTTTCATTTTTTGAAGAGAAAATGTGTACATTAGCAGAGAACCCCTGAATTTGAGCTATAGAAACTCCGCCTATTTACTGAACTCTACCCCCAAATAACGTCATTGTAACTGAAAAAAGATGCCGTCGTACACATTGACGATTGATCGTCATTGGTAAAAACGTAACAGCACGTATTTTTCTTTTCATTGTGGAACCAACGAGAGATCGCTTCCATTCTGAATATAGTGAGGTCTGCAGTGATTCACTGACGCCAACTTCTGGGACAGTAATTTAAGATGTAAAAGCTACGTCCAAGGAATAATTTTTTTCGACATCTGTTGCAGAAGATGGACCCTTACACTTATTCAAAGACAGCCGTAATCGAAGCTAAAGGAATACGATAATATTACTTTGATCGTATTTATTCGGATTTTATAAATGATGCCGTGTCACTCATTTAGCAGTCAATCACACAAAAAAATAATCTACTAACCTTGTTCTTACGATGGCGATTTGGGCAGTGACGTCACAAAACAATCGCCAAAGTGCAGGATGAGCATAACCTTTGCATCTACTAACCTTGGGACTGTAACAAACATGAGAGACGCCATGATGGAATGTCATAACAGTAACTGCAGTTCTTTTGTGTCTGCTTATAACAGAGAATAAAAATGCATTAAGGATTTATCTTTCACACATGTATGCTGTTCGGAAAAGATTTAGATGTTGGTAACGATGTTTTTCATTTACCTTAAAATTTTACCTTTTTCGTTTTCTTCCATGACAGGCAAATGAAAACGGCGACTATTTTCCACTATGGGGAACTTGCCTCGGATTTGAACTTCTGAGTTATTTAGCCGCTAACAGAACTCTTTGGATGAAGGCTTGTGCGGCGGAAGACATGGCCGCCTCTTTGAGTTTTCAACCAGGTAAATCATTCGAATTTCTACCCACAGATTGTGCCTTCAGAGTTTGATTATTTAGTAAGTTACAGTATGTAAATATAGCTTTAAGATTTTATCACCAAGTTTGGCAAAAACTGAAGAAATTAGATGTTCTTCATTTTCTGGTTTTCAGCTCTAAGATGGTAGGTTGTTAATGGAGTTCTATGGTGCAATTACTGAATACGGCGAAAAGGTGCCAATCACAACATTTTGGGACGGACGCAATACTCACAGTTTTCTGCCGAGGGTTATCGATCACTAAGATGGCGTAAGAAAGAATTATGATTTTGTTTATTAGGGTGTTGCAGTTGAAGTGTTAGAAGGTTACCCAAGTGACGGCCTGGAGATCGTTAACGCGAAAGAGATGGCAAATAATAGCTAAGAATGTTTTCAGTGCAGTGGCTTGGCATCGCGGTAAAATTTCGCATACCTTTTTCTCCTGCCTCCCTTCAGTGGACGCATTTTCAGCTTTTAAGACTGTAATCACTGTCCGCTATTCGGAGTGTCCGCTATTCAGAGGTAAAAGCACAGAACCGCCTATACTTTGGGACTGGGGATTACAAAACTGTCCGTTAAATGGAGGTGTCCGCTATTCGGGAGTGTTCGTTAAGGAGGTTTTATTGTACATGGATTTCTAAGCTTTCTTCGACTTTCCGAAGTTATCGTCTCTAATCGAGCAACTTTATTGTTTTTTAAATAGTATAACTATATTAGTGATCCGAAATTCCTTGGTGTAGAATAGAAATCAAAGTTTCCAAGCTTTCGCACATCAACCAGATGGCTTTTTCAAGGAAAGTACCACCTGACGCTGGTGGACATATTTAGATCTGCAAATGATTCCTACTTTCAGCGGTCACTCCACAGCCCGTAGAGAACGTCCCCTCACGCTCGATCGAGTCGGGCCGTGCCTGAAGCAACTGCGGTTGGAAGTAATATCACGGCAGGATTTTCAATCAAATGATAAGTCACCATTAAGTGTTCTTCGTGGTAAGGATTTTCAGTCTGATAATTATGTACCTAACGTGAGGTACAAGCGACTGAAGGAAGACGCTGTACCATCTATATATTTGCAGGTTATAAATGTAATATAAAAAGTGTCTCCTACAAAAAATAGCAGACGTTTTCTTGAGAGAAGGAATGATGCTACAGACAAACTGTACTAATAAAAAAAGGAAAACGAGTGTAATGTGCACTATATTGATAAAAGTCACCGGGCACCCCTTCAAAAGCAAAGGAACGGATATACTGCGTTGTTAAGATACGCGGTACAGTTGCAAACGGTATAAAAACAAGCCTGCAGCTGACCGAGATCATATAGCACTGTGAGATTGAGTGAAAATGTCACGGCGGGAGAGAACTAACTTTGAGAAAGGAAAGATTGTTGTTGCCCATAAGAAAAAACCGAGAGGCGTTTAAACATACCCAAGTCAACTGTTTCGGATGTACTGAATAAGTGGAAGACACATGGCGTGCTTGAAGCAGCAAAACGTACCGGCAGACCAAAGAAAATCAGTGATGGAGGACGTCGAAGCCTCAGGAGAGTTGTTACAGCTAATCAACGGGGCACTGCACAAGACCTCAGCGTACAGGTGAGTACAAATGCTGGAACCTCGGTATGTACACGTACCATTCGCAGAAAACTTTATTCCATATAGGTTACCGTGGTCGTGCGACGCTCATAAGTCTTTCATCTCCACTCGGAATGCTACTCGTCGTTCAGCATGGTGTAAAGAACACTTATCGTGGACCGTAGATCAATGGAAACGGGTCCTATGGATTGGTGAATCCATATACACGATCCATCAGTCTGATGGCCGTGTGTGGGTAAGGCGGCAGCCTGGGGAACGCTATTTACCACAGTGCACTGTTCCTACGGTCAAGTTTGGAGCTGGCAGTGTACTCGTGTGGGGGTGTTTTTCGTGGTATGGTCCCGGCCCATTGGTTATCGTGGTCAAACCTGTTAACTTGCACGTCTACCTCGATATTCTGGACAATTATGCCCTACCAACTCTGCGGCAATACTATGGAACCGAGCTTTGTTGGTACCAGCAGTATAATGCACCGAGCCATAAAGCAAGGATTGTTATGGCGTGGTTTGACGATAATTCCGTATCGTGTGTGGACTGGTAAGCACACAGCCCTGATTTTAATCGCATAGAGCACCTATGGGATGAATTAGAGCGTCGCATAAGAAGTTTGGAACCAAGGCCTACTACTAAGCGACAGTTAGCTGCATCATTATGTACTGAATGGAAGCGCATACCTATCGCTATTCTCCGAAAACCTTGTCAAAAGCATGTTTCGAAGTTCAGTGCATGCATTAAGGCCAAAGGTAGACCGACCCCGTATGTCAATAAATGCTATATTGAATTTCTCTTGCTGGTGTCCGGTGACTTTTGTCAATGCAGTGTACTTAGATAATCTATATACACTGAAGAGCAATTGAATTAGAGACAGCTGGCGTTACGCAAATGTGGTGCTGTGGGCGGCCCTGTAAACGGAAACGACATGACGTATGCAGCGATCTGACAATATAAGGAGTGATGCGACGGGAATCAGTAAGAGTCGGACGCAGTATGGGTAAGACGAAGGATCTAAGCGCATTTGATCGTGGGAAAATTGTCGGGGCCCGACGAATGGATCACTCCATCTCGGAAGTCGTGCAGGCACTGGGATTTTCACGAGCCACTGTGTCACGGGCGCACCGTGAGTACATCGAATCCGGTAAAACCATCCCTGCAAGGGCCAACTGCCGTGGACAACAGCGTGTGGATGAGCGGGTTCATCGTTGGCTAGCTCGCATTGTAACAGCGGATAGACGGGCCACAGTGCAAGAAATCACTCGGCAATTTAACGCTGGCGCCCAAAAACGTGTAAGCAGCCACACCATCCAGAATCATCTCCTCGCTATGGGGTACAGAAGCCATCGTCCCACGAGGGTACCGCTGCTGACCGCACATCACAGGGTGCAAAGAATAGCATGGGCGCGGGAACATCGCCACTCGACCCTAGACATGTGGAAAAATGTTGCCTGGACTGATGAGTCGAGATTCACTTTGGTACATGCGGATGGCAGGATACCAGTACGGCGCATCCTGGACGACCATTTGCTCCCGTTTTATCCTGGACGACCATTTGCTCCTGACTTGCGACGCTGCGCGAGAGAGCTGCTACATCTAGAGTTTCAGAGACAGTACAGCAGCGTGAAGCCCGACTACAGGATATGAAAGAGAGAGCTACTACATCTAGAGCTTCAGAGACAGTACAGCAGCGTGAGGCCCGACTACAGGATATGAAAGAGAAATCTACTACATCTAGAGCTTCAGAGACAGTACAGCAGCGTGAGGCCCAACTACAGGATATGAAAGAGAGAGCTACTACATCTAGAGCTTCAGAGACAGTACAGCAGCGTGAGCCCCGAGTACAGAGTATGAAAGATAGAGCTACTACATCTAGAGCTTCAGAGACAGTACAGCAGCGTGAGGCCCGGCTACAGGATATGAAAGAGAGAGAGAGAGCTGCTACATCTACAGCTTCAGAGACAATACAGCAGCATGAGGCCCGACTACAGGATATGAAAGAGAGAGCTACTACATCTAGAGCTTCAGAGATAGTACAACAGCGTGAGGCCCGACTACAGGATAAGAGAGATAGAGCTACTACATCTACAGCTTCAGAGACAGTACAACAGCGTGAGGCCAGACTACAGGATAATAGAGATAGAACTACTACATCTAGAGATTCAGAGATAGTACAACAGTGTGGGACCCGAGTACAGGAAATGAGAGATAGAGCCAGACGATCACGGACTGCGCAACATTTTAGCTTAGCATTGGAAGGATTCCACTATGATCCACATAAAGACTACTTGCAGCATGCAAGTACATCTAGAGCTTCAGAGACAGTACAGCAATGTGAGGCCCGTGTTACCATCGGGAAAATGGAAATGTTTTGTAGTTACTGTCAAGTCAAAAAGTTTAAATCAGAGTCTCCTGGCATTTGCTGAAAAAATGGGAAAGTGAAACTCTGCCAACTGGAACCACCGCCACTAGAACCTTTGACTTCCACATCAGCAAATACGTCAGAGTCAAAGCATTTTCTCAGTAACATGAGAAAATACACCTCATGTTTCTAAATGACATCGTTCGGCGCAACATCAATTGTTAAACAGCCCGGATTTCCATCGACATTCACGGTGCAAGGGCAGATTTACTATAAGGCGGGATCGTTGCTTCCGCTGCCAGATCAACCACCAAAATTTCTACAACTATATTTTATTGGAAACGAAGAAATGGAAACTGACCAGAGGTGCGCCTATATCTCAGGAACAAGACGTCACATTGTGTTCAACTTACAAAGGATGCTTCATGAGCACAATGATCTTATTAAAACGTTTATAACAGCATTGGAATGTATGCCAACGGATGAATATAAAGTAGTCATAAGAGCAGATCGAACACCAGCAGGCGAACACGAGCGGCGCTTCAATGCTCCTCAGGTAGATGAAGTCGCGGTGATTATATCAGGCGATGAGTTTGATCAACGGGATATCGTAATTCAACGACGAGGCGAATCATTGCAGCGCATTTCAGAAACACATCGATCTTATGATGGTCTACAGTACCCAGTGATATTCCCCCGTATTGAAGATGGATATCATTTTAATCTGAGGCAGGTCAACCCAACAACAAGTGAAACAACCAGCAAAAAAGTTTCAGCGATGGAATTCTATGCATACAGACTAATGGTTCGAGAAACTGAATAAAACCACATCTTAAACTGCAGACAACTGTTTCATCAATTCGTCGTTGATATGTATGCAAAAATCGAGAGTGAGCGTCTTTACATTCGTCTAAATCAAAGTAAACTGAGAGTTGAAGAATATAGTTACCTGAGAGATGCAAATGACGGGAACGTTGAAAACCTCGGTGCCTTAGTCATACTACCAGCTACATTTACAGGTAGTCCCAGACACATGCACGAATACACGCGAGATGCTATGACGTACGTGAGGACGTACGGGAGACCAGACTTATTTATCACCTTCACCTGCAATCCAACTTGGACAGATATCAACGAGATGCTTACCAGTGGTCAATTACCCAGTGAGCGCCACGACTTGATTGCGAGTATTTAAACAGAAGCAGTTGAAAATAATTGACGTTATAACGAAGGGCCACGACTTGATTGCGAGAGTATTTAAACAGAAGCAGTTGAAAATAATTGACGTTATAACGAAGGGCCATGTCTTTGGTGTGCCAAGGTGCTGGATGTACACGATTGAATGGCAAAAGCGAGGACTGCCACACTCACACAATTTAATCTGGTTGGCGGACAAAATTCAGCTCACACAAATCGATGACGTTATATCTGCTGAGTTGCCTGACCCAACGCAAGATCATGAACTTTTCGCTGTGGTAACGAAAAACATGATCCACGGACCATGTGGAAATCTCAATCCCAACTCTCCGTGTATGAAGGACGGAAAGTGTACCAAGAAATACCCAAGAAAATTGATTAAAGAGATGCAAACCGGAAATGACGGTTATCCTCTATACAGACGGCGAGCTCCAGAAGATGAAGGGTTCACGGCGAAACTAAAGATACGCAGCAACACAGAAATAGAAATCGACAAAGCTGAGTTGTGCCATTTTCGCCGCTGCTGTCAAAAATGTTTCAGGCACACATCAACGTGGAGTACTGTAACAGTGTGAAATCGATCAAATATGTGTGCAAGTATATTAACAAAGGTAGTGATATGGCTGTTTTCGGCATAAGCAACGAGAGAAAAAACGATGAAGTGATGCGGTATCGGTTGGGAAGGTACTTTAGCAGCAACGAGGCAGTTTGGCGAATCCTAGGATTTCCGATTCACGAAAGACACCCTACTGTTGTTCACCTCAGTGTCCATTTAGAAAATAGTCAGAGAGTTTATTTCACAACAGAGAGTGCCCCTACAGTGGTTGATCAGCCACCAAACACGACCATAACATAATTCTATCAACTGTGTCAGCAGGATCCTTTCGCAAGGACTTTGTTGTATCCTGAGATACCTCGATATTACACATGGAATTTTTTTTTTCTTTTTTTTTTTTATTGAAGGTTTAACGACCACCGTGAGCAACTCAATGGGCTATAAGCAGTCGCCCGTCCCTAATTTAGGGTCACTGGTTCCAGGGAAGGGAGAGAGCCAGTGCCGTAAGACAAACACAACATCCATGCCTCACCGGGATTCGAACCCGGACCCCTTTCGGACGAATGATCAGAGGCCATCGCTTAGACCACTGCGCCACCGGGGCGGCCCACATGGAATGCATCGAGGAAAGTTTTCTGTAGAAGAAAAGTTGGCCAGTCCGTCCCTGGACATGGTGCAGTCGCGAGTGACGCCTTGGGTCGAGTGTACACAGTTCACCCCAATAACGCCGAATGCTATATCCTTAGGATGCTTCTTCACTCAGTTCGAGGACCAACATCTTTCGCGGAGCTAAGAATAGTAAACGGCGAAGTATGCCAGACATTTAGAGAGGCCTGTCAGAAATTGGGTTTACTGGAAGGAGACCAGCACTGTGATAACACATTGCGAGAAGTCGAATTGATCTCCCTCTCAGAAACCTGTCTGCTATAATATTGACTACATGCAGTCCATCGAATCTAAACACTCTATGGGAAAAATATAAGGAGGCACTAAGTGAGGATACTCGCCAAAGTCCGGAGAGAAAATCCGACATTAGAAATTACGTTTCGTCCGGACATTTTCAACAAGGCTTTGATTATTCTTGAGGACAAATGTGTGGTCATGATCAATAAAACATTACTGCAACTCTGCCTGCCTTCACCAGTACGAGACCGAGAAGACGTACTTCACGCAGATTACATACGAGAAAAGAACTACAACGTCGAAGAGCTGAGTGCATACGTCGCTGACAAGAAGCCACTTCTAAATCAAGATCAGAAAAAAGCATACCAAATTATCATGGATCAGGTAGCGAAACAACAAGGTGGTATCATTTTTCTTGATGCTTCTGGGGGCACAAGGAAAAGATTTTTAACTAATTTAATTCTGGCAGAAATCAGGGCTCAGGGATAAGTTGCTCTTGCCATCGCCTCTTCAGGAATTGCGGCGACGTTAATGGAAGGAGGGAAGACAGCCCATTCCGCACTTAAGTTGCCACTTGACATCGCTAGGCAGGAAAATCCTACCTGCAACATAAGCAAGGCAAGTGGTCGAGAGCAGGTGCTCCAGACGTATAAATTAATCGTATGGGATGAATGCACCATGGCTCACAAGAAAGCTCTCGAGGCCCTTGACGTCACTCTGAGAGATCTGAGAGGAAACGACAACCTGATGGGAGGAGCTCTGGTACTCCTCTGTGGAGACTTTCGTCAAACTCTGCCCGTCATCCCAAAGTCAACACCGGCCGATGAGATCCACGCATGTTTAAAACATTCATTTTTGTGGAGACATGTGCGAAAGATAACTTTAAAGGAAAACATGAGAGTACATCTGGAGGATGACAGTGCTCAAAATTTCTCAAACAAACTACTGGAGATCGGAGGAGAAGGCATATCAGCAGTCGAATCTTCTGGCAAGATAAAATTGCCATCCGATTTTTGTAATCTGGTGTCGTCCGTTGTAGAGCTAATAGATGCAGTCTATCCGGCTGTTTTCCAAAACTATGACGATTTGAGCTGGTTGCAAGAGAGGGCCATTCTTTCTGCTAAAAATGAAGACATCCACGAAATAAAAAATCAAATACTTGCCATGTTACCAGGCGTAGTTACTGAATACAAGTCTATCGATACCGTAGTAGATGCCGATGAGGTCGTGAATTTCCCACCAGAGTTCCTAAACTCACTTGATCCAGCTGAATTGCCACCATATCTGTCTTTTACTTAAAGTAGGATCTCCAATTATTTTACTACGGAACCTCGACCCGCCAAAACTTTGCAACGGCACAAGGCTGTGTGTAAAGAAGATGCTGGGCAATGTAATTCAATCGACTATTTTAACAGGAAAGGGAGACGGTGAAACAATTTTTATCTCACGGATACCACTCATTCCGACGGATCTCCCTTTAAACTTTAAGAGATTGCAATTTCCAGTGAGACTTGCGTTCTCGATCCCAATCAACAAGTCACAGGGGCAGTCTATTAAGTACTGCGGAGTGGATTTGAGATCGCCATGTTTCTCCCATGGAGAACTTTATGTTGCTTGCTCAAGAGTTTATTTATTCTTGCTCCTGGAGGTGAAACTAAAAATGTTGTTTATAATCAAGTTTTGTGTTAAATTAATATTATAGTGAATTTGTAAAAGATTTTACTTTACAATTTGTGGACTGTACTTATACTTTTAAAAACCTGTAAATAAAATTACTTTGATTTTACACTATAGATAGAATTCATTCCTTTTCCTATCTAATAGAAGATTGGGATAAATAAACACCCGGGAAACGCCGGGTAATCAGCTAGTACATATATAATTACTAGTTCATTTTACAAGTATTGCTAGGAATAACTTTAATGACATATTTCATCACGTATTATTTCGTTAGTAGCCATGTTAGGCTTAGCTAGTCACTGATAATGCGTTTTGTAGAAAAGGTAGCCAGTTCGCCTATTTTAGTCTGCAACTACAGGGGTTGGACAGAATAATGTGAACACCTAGAAAAAGAAGGTTTTACGTACCTAATAGGGTGTGAGACGATCTTTAGCATTCAAAACTACCTAAATCCTCCTTGGAATGGACGCATACAAATCCTAAACGGTGGTTAGTGGAATGTTACACCATTCTTCAAGCAGAAATTGCTCCAGGTCCTTGAGAGATGCAGGAGTTCGATAATGGGATCTTACTCTGTTTTCCAACACTCACCATAGTGGCTCGATGATGTTTAATTCTGGTGATTGGGGAGGCCAAGGAAGGTGTGAAAGTCCTTCCTCATGTTCCTCAAACGATGGTTGGACATTCCTAGCTCTGTGAATTGGGTAGGTTTGATCTTAATAGATGACACCCCCGTGCAGGAAATACTGCATGAGCCATTGGTTGGATTTGGTCGGCCAAAATAGTTTTATACGCCCTGCCAATCATTTGCCCTTTCAGGGTGATCACGAGACCTGCTGAAAACCACGATTAGACCACCCAGAGCATGACAGAACCACCACCATGCTGCACTGTTGGGAGCAGACAGTCTCGGTTGTACGCTTCTGACGGAATTCTCCACACGTAAACACGTCCTGCGCTGGAGAATGGTGTGAATGTGGATTCATCCGACCATATTACGCGCATCCACCCGTCGGAAGTCCATGTTGTATGCTTTTGGCACCACAGCCATCGCCGTTGTGCATTCACTCGGGTCACCAGAGGTTTTGTAATAGCAGCTCTGCCATGAATATCTTGTTTATGCAGTTTCCTGCGCGCTGTTTTAGTTGATAGTGGGGTATAGAGAGGCAGATCGAGCTCCGTACTAATATTTTTGTCGACGTGGTCTTCTTATTACGGGTAACAAACCTCTTTATTGCTCTCCTGTCTCTATCAGTCAGGATCGTTTTCCGGCCTCTCTTATGTTTCGCAGACGAGGTTTTTCTAAGAACACGGCATGCTGTCATGACGCTAGATACAGTAGCCTTCGATATCCCCATTATCCAGGCGACTGTTGTTACGGGGGCACCTAGAATTAGCCATGTTTCGAAGTCCGTTAGGTCGCTCATTTCGTCGTCACCCTGAAAGAAATTTTGCAACTAGACACATTAAATGCACTTAATCAGGACCTTGAGGTTTTAAACAAAGCGATTACAACCAAAAAGTTGTGGATACCTTTGCGTATTGCGAAGTACGCAGCTGCATCAAAAGTCACGTCTCTGAGCTTGGTGTTCACATTCTTCTGACCAACCCCTGTATTTATCCACGCTAACGCAAGACGCCATGTTGTACGCTATAGACGATCCAGAAGCTACACCAGTTGAGGTACGATGCCTTACTTTACCCGCCTTATTCACCTGATCTTTCCCCTACGGACTTCCTTTTTTCAAGCACATGGACTCCTCTCTACAGGGTAAATGGTTTCCCAATCAAACATCAGTTACCGGATTCCAAGCAGTATTTCCTGCAGGGGATGCCATCTATCAAGATGATAATGCCCCAATTCACAGAGCTCAGATTGTCCAATCATGGTTCTAGGAACATGAGGACGAACTTTCACACCTTCCTTGGCCTCCCCAATCAGCCTTAAACATCATCGGGCCACTGTGGTGTGTGTTGGAAAACAGAGTAAGATCCCGTTATCCTTCTCCTGCATCTCATCTCTCAAAGACCTGGAACAATTTCTGCATGAAGAATGGTGTAACATCCCACTAACCACCATCCAGGATTTATATGCGTCAATTCCAAGAAGGATTTAGGCAGTTTATCCGAATGTCAAAGATAGTCCCACACCCTATTAGGTACGTGTAACCTTCTTTTTCTAGGTGTTCACATTATTCTGTCCGACCCCTGTACGTGCCCATGTCGACGGATGGATTTTCACACCAGCTGCGGACCACCAAACATTAACCGTCATCTTCCTTTGATGAAGTTCCGACTTCGTGTGTGTTTCGGGGCTTCCAATCGGTTGAGGACTTGTGCCAAAGGTTTACGATCGTCACAGTGCATATATGTATCATTACAAGTGTCGAGGCGCCTCAAAATGTCGTTCGTATGGATTCAGATAAGCACAGAAGAGCAGATATAAAATCGGCGTGTTTTACGCTGTTCCTTAAATTCACGTAGCAACCATTTATCCATCTTCTTCACTTTGATTATGGTTGGGAGACGGTTGCATAGTGTAATCCGAGTTTCTGGACAAGTTCTAGTACCGTTTGACGTGTATTCAATGAAGGTCTTCAGCTCGGCATCATTTATGACTAATTCCGGTCTTCCGCGTGGTTCGTTTTCAACGGTCATATCGCCAAACCGGAATTTAGCAAACCAACGTTCTGTTTTTTTTTTTCTCAAAAATAGTGCTTTCCCCCCAAATGCTTTATTGATGTTGCGAGCTGCCCCTGATACAAGGTGTGCCCAAGTTTAAACTATATAAGACAAGTTTGTAAAATCATGCAATGCATTGATTATGATATGCTTTCCACCTTGACCCCATTTCGTCCATTTTCAATAGGGTTCGTCCTCAGGTGGTCCCTTACCACTTTTTTTTTTTTTTTTTTTTTGATTGGAGGTTTAACGACCACCGTGAGCAACTCAATGGGCTATAAGCAGTCGCCCGTCCCTAATTTAGGGTCACTGGTTCCAAGGAAGGGAGAGAGCCAGTGCCGTAAGACAAACACAACATCCATGCCTCACCGGGATTCGAACCCGGACCCCGTTCGAACGAATGATCAGAGGCCATCGCTTAGACCACTGCGCCACCGGGGCGGCCCCTTACCACTTACTAAAATTTCATCAAAATCGAACCATTTTTACGCATGTTATGACGCATGCCCTGACCTTTGGCCCCATTTCGTCCATTTTCAATAGGGTTCGTCCCCAGGTGGTCCCCTACCACATACTAAAAATTCATCGAAATCGGACCATTTTTACGCGAGTTATGGTGCGGACGGACAGACAGACAGACGGGCAGACAGACGGACACAGCTGGAGCATAAAAGTTTTTTTTTTATTTGATTGGAGGATTAGCGACCACCGTGAGCAACTCAATGGGCTATGAGTAGTCGCCCGTCCCTAATTTAGGGCCACTGGTTCCAGGGAGAGAGAGAGCCAGTGCCGTAAGACAAACGCAACATCTATGCCTCACCGGGATTCGAACCCGGATCCCTTTCGGACGAGTGATCAGAGGCCATCGCTTAGACCACTGCGCCACCTGGGCGGCGCATATACGCTTCTTCAAGCTACGGTTGGAAAGCGTAAAAAAGTCACGAATTTGGCCCTGGTCCATCTTCCTCTTCACTGCAGCACAATCCCCTTGGGACTGATGCCAGTGACGAAGTGATTAGTGCCTTAACGCTTTAAATGCCGCGCCGGTGGCGCAGTGGTTTAAGCGATGGCCTCTGATAATTTGTCCGAAAGGGGTCCGGGTTCAAATCCCGGTGAGGCATGGATGTTGTGTTTGTCTTAACGGCTCTGGCTCTCTCCCTTCCCTGGAACCAGTGGCCCTAAATTAGGGACGGGCGACTACTTACAGCCCATTGAGGTGCTCATGGTGGTCGTTAAAAACCTCCAGAAAAAAAACACACACAAAAAAAACGCTTTACGTTTAAATTTCACAAGTCACATCGCCCAATGTGTTAATTCCTAAATTACCTACCAACTGCACGAGTCTGAAAAATACAACATTTCATCCGCAAGGCATGACATCTAAAACTTTAAACGATCAATGAAGTTTAAACAAATGGTGATCAGATTTTTTTGCGATTCCTGAACAGTTCACATAGCGGCCGGGTTTTACGACAGCCACGGCAAAACAATTCCTTTCCCTCTGTAATTTCAGCAGTACCAATCATAAACCTGTGATTAGTGATAAAAACTCCCGCTTGTAGTCTTGTATTCTCTACTCCATAACCCAAGGAATGATGGAGAAGGGCTAGTCCCCCTGACACGGATATCATGCCACTGGGGAAAAATTACTCAAAAAATATTTTCTGTCCTTTGTTAGGTTTGTCGACATTGCTCAGCTTTGTTATCAGGTAATCAATCAGAATGGATTAGTATCAATCATTCCCTTAAATGACAACTTTGAATAACAAAGCTAAGTGGAAAACAACGCTTTCTGATGCGCGGGTTCACTCGTATCATCAGCGTTCGGCATACTTCTTATGCACGGAATATATTGTATCTGATTTCATCCCATTTTCCTAACCCCGAGTTAGTTAACTCGTATCAGTAGGTTAAAGGGTTAATAAACGGTTTGAAGTTGCTTGCAATTAGTTGGAGAAACTTTTCATCCAGAGAAAGCTGTTCAGAAATTTTGCAATCGCTTGGCGGTAGATCCCGTGAACAAAGTAGCACACTCCCTTCCTACAATCCTCTACATAAGTCTCTAATGTAAGACCTTTTGCAAGTTCTCACGAAAGAGGTTTTCGTAGACATAGCAACTGTTTCTGCACGATTGAGGTTTTCAGATGGTAATCATCTGCGCTGGAGGGACGTTTATGCTCCCCCCCCCTGCTTCTTTCAAGGCTAGTAACTTCGGTGCGAAATTCTTGAACCAGTTGTGACGTATACCTGTAATTTAACCATCATTTTGGGTTTCTGTGTTTTTATGTACATTTAGTTTCTTCTCGTCAAACGTTTTCTCATTGAACGACACATTGCCTTCACTAAGAGCCTTTTCATTTTGGCAACACTGACAATCAGTCGAAGCAACATATATGGCAAACATTGAATGTACACGATAATCTTGTTAGAGAAGAGACTTGTTTGAAATAGGCTTGTAAGAAACACATGTTACGACTACGCAGATTTGTTCAACGAATTCCTTTCTCCCTCTAATTTCAGCCCTCTGTTATAACGAATTATACGCGTGGAGAGTGTATTGTATTTGTAATCTGAATTGAAGCCAGTGAGTTCACATTCTGGAAAGAGTTATCTCCACGTTCTGAAGTCCAAGAAACAAGCAAATAAAGAGTGGATTAACGAAAGTTGTTCAGCTGATTCATTACTCCGGCCGTCTTGATTTTTATGGTGACAAGATATATCATCATCATTATTGACAACCATTATCCATCCACTGCTGAATGAAGGTCTCCCCAAGTTTCTTCCAAAACTACCTGTCTTGAACCAGTTTCCTCCTTGTCACTCCAGTATGCTTTTGAATTTCATCCACCCATCTCCCACATGGCCTTCTTCTGGGTCTTTTCTGTCCTTTGGTAACCAATCTAAAATTTCTCTTGTCCATCGGTGATCCGTTCTTTTAACAATATGTCCAGTCCATCGCAATTTCAGGATTTTTTCTCTGATCATGATGTCTTCCACTCATGTCATTTACTTGATCCACAAGTTCCTCTTCCTATCTTTCCTGGTTACCTTAAGCTGTATCTCTCCAGGCTCCTTTCAGTTGTTTGCAGCCTCCGTATATCTCTGCTCCGTACGTAAGAACTGGAAGGATGCATTAATTAAACACTTTTCTTTTAGGACATAATGGTAGATAGCTCTTGAAAATTGTACTGTTTCTTCCAGATGCTGTCCAACTAGGTTTTTTGCGCCGATTAATCTTCATCAGAGTGGCCCTCGCTTGACATGTGTTGCCCGAGGTAAATTTAGGTGTCTGTCACCTGTATACTTTCCCCATCAATCGACAAATCTTCATTTCTTGTAAAAGAACCGTACCTCAATTTTGTATTCTGAAAGTTCATGTTTATTCCCACTTCTTTATTTTTTTCAGAAAGTTCCCAGATGATACTCTACAGCTCTGAAAGGGTAGTTGAAAAAATTACTATGTCACAAGCAAACTTTCGCACTCTCTTGCGCAGCTCTATATATTCCACTTTGGAAGTTACATTTTCTTTATTTATCCTCATCTTCCTTCTCTGTTGTATCAGCATTTTGATGTTAGCAGCTATATACTGAGTGGCCACTTTATTCTGACCACCCCCTCAGTACTTCGTTGGGTCACGTTTTGCCTTTAATACTGCGTCGATTTTTCGTGGCATGGACTCCATGAGATGTTGATAGGTGGTTTGTGGAATCTGAGACCATGCTTGATGAATAGCACTTTCCAGGAGTGTGAGATTGCAGGGTTGTGGATCCAGCTGTCTGATGGCTCTTTCAACTTCATCCCACAAATTCTCAATGGGGTTGAGATCTGGAGATTGGAAGGGGGGGGGAGACACCTAAGCAAAGTAAACTCACCGGCATGTTCCTGAAACCAATCCTGTACAATACGAGCACTATGGGAGGACGCATTATCTTGTTGAAAGTAGCCATCGTCATTGGGATAAACCATCCACATGACAGGATGCACTTGGTCTACAATGATGTTTAGATATGATGTGCCAGTCAGACGTTGATCAACCCGAATTAAAGGGCCCAACGCATGCCAGGAAAACATTCCCCAAACCATAACGTTGCCGCCACCAGCTTGAAAGTTTGTAGCAATGCATTTGGGGTCCATGCTTTCGTGCTGTTTCCGCCAAATCCTCACTCAGCCATCGGCATGGTGCAACTCAAAACGTAATTCATCGGACCACATAATTTGTTTCCAATTATCGACTGTCCAATCCTTGTGCTCCTGTGTGAATTGGAGACGTTTATTTTTGTTAACTGCAGACAGCAAAGGTGTTCGAACAGGCCTTCGGTGCAGTGTGTAGTGTACGGCAAACAGTGCGTGCAGAGATCATTTGAGTGGATTCTTGATTAAAATGGTCTGTAATTTGCTGCACTGTTGCCCTTCTGTTGTCTGTTACCAGTCTGGACACTCTCCGTTCCACCCGAGCAGTCACTTGTCGATGAAGACCACACGTTGCACGTAGAGACCCAGTTTTTTGGCTGACAGCCCAGTCTTTAAACACTTTAACAACAGCTTCTCTGGAACATTTCAGGAATGCGGCGGTTTCGGTGATACTCGTTCCATGGCTCCGAGCTCCTACAATCATCCCATGTTGAAAGTCCGTCAAATCGCATTTTTTACCCATCTCGTCACCCAAAAATCACTGCTACTACTGTCGCAAACACTAAGCTTTCCCTTTTTATACTAGCCTCGCCCTCTAGTGGCAACAGCGTGCAGCCATAGCTCATTTGCTTAAAACTGTCAGGTGGTCATAATAAAGGGGCCACTCAGTGTATAAGCATTTACATTTGGTTGCTTTATCTCACAGCGAAGTTAGAGCTCGCTCATTAAATGTACACAAAGTTCTTCTTAATATTTCAGTTTGAGGGAGGAAAAAAACGTACTCATGAGCCATAAAATTTTAACCGCCAATTTAACATCGCGTTTGGTCACGTTTCGACACGATAACCTCTCCACGCTGGTATCAACTCCGCTAAGTTGTGAAAGGTGTCTTGAGGTATTCTGTACCAGATGGACAGAATGACGTCTTGGAGTTCAACTGCGAAACGAGGCATACCAGATAGTGCTGAGGCTCACAAATGTTCGATGGGTTTATCGTAGGGGAAATTTCTCGGAGGAGCACTCAAAATCCTCAATCCATTCTTGCGCAATGAGAGCCCTAGGCATTTTCTTTCTGAATGAAACAACTGCCATCCGAATATGCTGTCACAACATGGTCAATAGATAGTGCCTAGGTAGGATCCAGCAATGATTGTGTGTTGAAGGTGGATGAGATGACTGTCGCCCAATGCCCAATCAAGAACATTGGGTGACTCCCGTTCCTATGGGCACATGAATGGACCGCTGACTCTTTAGACCCTGTGCGCAAGAGCGTCCGATGGGTTGTGTTTTGGGAAACGTTTCTCTGCGTTCCCCAGTTGTAGTATTCCCTAAATTGGGGACCCATGGACCGTCTGTTTTTCCAGAAAGGTCGTGCAAACAGGCATTCACGTCGACTGTTAGCCAGCAGAGCTGAGAATGGCTGAGCCTGAGCCCGAAAGCCCGAAGCGAGCTCGGGCTCTAGAATATTTACTGCGGTTCGGGCTCGGGCTCAAGAGAGAGGGAGAGTGAGAGAATTTTTTTTTATATATATAAATGCGAATTTATATGATTTAGCAAATGAGACACTTTATACACTATCTACCAAAAAGTAATTGGACACCCCTGCAATCGACGATATCTGCGGCCCTGATACACGTCCCGCCGCCGCCGCTGCCGCCGTTAAATATCGTGCGGGAAACAACAACGCAACCAGTCGCATGCAAGATGCCACGCAGTTCGGAGCTCTCTGATTTCGAGGAAGGTGTAATCGTCGGGTATCACAGAAATGGCCGATCCATACGTGACATATCCAGCGAGTTGAAGTACCCAAAACCGACAGTGGCCTACTTGATTGGCAAGTGGAAGATGAGAGGCGACTGTCGGAATGTGCCTCGACGCGGCAGACCCACAAAACTGGGAGTTAGAGACCGACGGGTGCTGGCCAGAGAAATTCGGAAGAACCGCACCAAATCGATGGGCCACATCCGCGAGGAGTTTAAACAGGCATCCGGGAGTGTTCTTTCGATGAATACAATCCGTAAGGAAACCCATCTACTCGGTTATCATGGACGTGCTGCCGCCCACAAGCCTTTGTTCACCAAGTCCAATAGCGCTGCTCGGCTAACGTGGTGCAAAGAACGTCGACAGTGGACCGCTGAACAGTGGAAACAGATTCTATGGAGCGACGAATCAAGGTTCACCCTCTACCATTTGTATGGCAGTGTCTGGGTTTGGCGTCTGCCTGGAAAACACCTCTTGTCGTAATGTATTGTGCCAACTGTGAAGTTCGGCGGCGGTGGAATTATGCTATGGGTGTGTTTCTCCTGGTATGGCACGGGACCCTTGGTCGCAATTCCTGGTAGACTCAACGCCGAGACCTACTGCACCATTTTGGATGACCATGCGCTTCCTACGATGTGGTAGTTTTACGGGGTGGACCAATGTTACTTTCAGGATGACAATGCCACCTGTCGTGTTGCGAGGTCCACCATGGCTTGGTATGGTGACAATGGGATTAATCGAATGGACTGGCCTGAGCAGAGCCCGGACCTTAAATCTATCGAGCACCTCTGGGACGAGTTGAAGCGTCGACTTAAGCGGTGCCCCCACCGTCCGAAATCGGTGAAGGAACTGACCTGTCTTCTCCAAGCCGAGTGGAAGAAAATGCCGCTAGCCGTCGTACAATGCCTGGTTGAGAGTATGCCCCTGAGGTTCGCAGCTGTAATCGTAGCTCGTGGAGGCTCCACAAACTATTGAAGGTGAATAAACTTCGTTTTCCTTTGCTATCACAGGTGTCCAATTACTTGTTGGTAGATAGTGTAGTTGGTAAAGGGAATTCTTCGGCAACTGGTTCTGGTTGGGAAGTGGACATTCGAGATGGCTATTTATTACGGGCTTGGGTAGAAAATGCCATAGCAGAGAAGAAATAACTTTTTCAAGAACTATAATTATTGGATATTTGATAGCTTGCTGGCGATAATTTACCCCGTGCCTCCACGCAGTAGCTCTCTGCTAATTATATTTAGCAATGTACATATCGCAGCGCATTATGATATTAGCATTATTTGAAGCACCATTAGAATTGCAGCACCGCCAGATCATTTTGGATGCCCGGCATTTCGAAGCTGTTCAAGTGCAAACGAACGGTCAAAATCGTATAGTTACACTGTAAAAATAGATAGAGGTTCCTTCCCCACTCCCCATTTGAGAAATGTATTGGTTAATTGCATGGAGAGTGGAAGTGTGAAAAAGGAGTTTTTTTTATTAATGGTTGAATAGGTTAACCAGTTTTGAGGCTCGTTCGGGCCTGGGCTCTATCTTGCAATGTAAAATTCGGGCTCGGGATGATATACCACGGGCTCCGAAAATTGAGCCCGAACTCAGCCCTGTAATAGCCAGTAGTGGTTTCTCTTTCCTGCACGACGGGTGGACGTGTGGCCCCCTTTTTTTTTTTTTTTTTTTTTTTTTTTTTGATTCGAGGGCTAACAACCGCCATGAGCAACTCAATGGGCTATAAGCAGTCGCCCGTCCGTAAAATGTAGGGCCACTGACTCCAGGGAAGGGAGAGAGCCAGTGCCGTAAGACAAACAACATCCATGCCTCACTGGGATTCGAACCGGGACCCATCTCGGACGAATGATCAGAAGCCATCGCTTAGACCACTGCGCCACTGGGGCGGCTTGGCGCTCTTCGGATCGTTTCTGCCACATCAACCAACAATGCCTGAGATACTTGCACAATGAGAACACTAGGCGTTTTCTTTCTGCATGAAGCCACTGCCAGCCTTACTTTCTTCGATCATTTGCAGTTGAAACTCCAAGTTCATCCTTTTCCGCATTGTACGGGTTTCATACTGGCGAACTAATACGACGAGAAAAGCTCAATACATTAAGATACGGCTTGCTCATTCACGAACTCACCCAAGTAGAACCAGGACTGTGAGAAACAGCCCGAACACTGAATAGAAAGCGCTCAGAATACGCGTTCGTAAGTCAGGGACAAATATATATATATATATATATATAATTAAAAAAATTCATTTCTGCAGTTCCCACTATGAAAATTAGTGCTGATATGAATACTACGAAAAAAGAAGTGCCGATAAGCCATACCGGCTTATACTGGCCCATTTCGAGCACTGTTAGTAACCAGTTCGGAGATTTTCTGAATGCAAATGTGAGCCATTACAATAGTTGAGTAACTGGGTAGCACATTACAGGCTTCCATATCCGTTCACTAAAGGGCAATAAATACCTCGTGGTGGTAGAGGAGACACTCATAAACTCGTCGCCTTCGCTTCCTTCACAAAGCTTCAAGGAACAGTAATGAATGAGCAGATGCGTGCTGCACCGCGCATGCGTAAAACTGTCTTTCGTGGCTGGTCGCCTCTCTGTTTAACATTAGCAGTTTTGCTTCCGCGTCGTTGGACAGTGAGCGGCTGATTTTCGTTTGTGGAGTTAAGCTGTAAGGTTCGCTCATGTAAGTAAAATGAACAGAGGGACTTTTTATCGGAACACCCGTTTATTTTATTAAGGGATGGAGATACAAGTTGGACCTACATGGACTAAATATTTGCTTGGTGCAAAAACTTAGGAATCAGTTTAGAAATTTTAATGTAAAGTTATAGAAAAAAATCCTTGTTAACTGGGAGCGAAAGCAAACATACTTTGTTTTGTTTACTACTGTTTTGTTACGAATGCCTTTTTTATGCTATACAGCACTGCATATACAACGGCCGTTCCATGAAAACTGAGAGTAAATTGCGCATCAGCCAACCACGGCTTTGCTAAAGCTGTGGGAGCCTCGTTGACTTTCAGGGACCGCTGCAGAGAGTAAGAGAAGGCCGCTAGCAACCTGCGCTCCAGTTGTTTGGCGGCTGATGCCATCTCCTCTCTCTTCTAACCTCCTTGGTCCCCGACTGTCCGAAGGTAGGATGGGCCAACTGACAGTACAGCATATTTCCGCCTTTATCACTATGACCTCGAATAGGTTCTCCCATCCGTATGCAGAGCTAGACTTTTGTATTTTCTGGGAACCCAGACAAACCGAAGAATTGTCTTTTATAAAGGAGGCAGTTTTAAATGCTCTTAAACAACGGTACTTGTGGTATTGTCTGTCGCGTCAAATTTGACGAGCGCGAACAAACACTAATTCATTTTTGAAGCACAATAAACAGTCTGAGGGGTAAATTTCTATACACACATTCTCTATATATACATAGGTAGTAAACGGGGAACGAACAATAAAAAAACCCTGAATAATTGATAACGAAAAACAAAATTTATGCATATATGCGTACGTGTATTTTCCCCACGAAATAAGCGCTAAAATATGAGGGGCTCGAGGAACCCCATAATAAAATCATTGGGGGTTCAAAAAGTGTCTCGAACCCTCGAAGTCGACGCCTATGGCCACATGTGGGCAGGCGTTATCATGGTGTAGGGTCCACTTGCACACCAGTTCCGGTCGCTTAATCGATATATCTCGTCGCAGACGCTTCAAGATTGAAATGTAATACTCAGCATTGCTAATAATTTGTGGAGGAACGACATGCTGGTAGACTACACCTTTATGATCAAAGAAAATGATCATCATCACCTTCCCAGCTGATTTGGTTTGGCGGACTTTTTTCGGAGGAGGCGAGCCTGTGTGTTTCCAGACAATCGTTGCTCACTTCGTGAGCGGATCGAAATAGTGGACCCATGTTTCACCGGCCGTTATTACTGTGTTTAGAAAGTTTGGATCCATTGCAATCATTTGCTTTCACTCATAACATACCTGAACTCTGGCTAACAATCGTTCTCTCGTCAGGTGATGAGGTACTCATCTGGAACACACACGATGCAGCATTAATTTGTCGCGTAGAATGTGGAATGCCAACGTTTTTGAAATATTAGTTGACGCCGCTATGTCTTCACACATCATTCGTCGATCTTTTTACAAGATTGCTCAAACAGTGTTAACAATACGTTTCGTAACAACACTTTTAAGTCGACCATGTCTAGGAACGAGTTCTGCTGACAAACGCCCTTTTTTTTTTTTTTTTTTTAAATCATGGTGGCATCTAAAAATCGCCGCCCCGGTGGCGCAGTGGTCTACGCGATGGCTTCTGATCATTCGTCCGGAAGGGGTCCGGGTTCGAATCCCGGTGAGGCATGGATGTTGTGTTTGTCTTACGGCACTGGCTCTCTCCCTTCCCTGGAACCAGTGACCCTAAATTAGGGACGGGCGACTGCTTATAACCCATTGAGTTGCTCACGGTGGTCGTTAAACCTCTAATCCAAAAAAAAAAAAAAAAAAAAATCTAAAAATCGTTGACTCACCCAAACATTTATCTTTGCAAGCTTTTTTCATTAAACCAACTGTTTCCTGAGCCGTTTTACCCAAACGATAGCAAAATTTTTCGCACAACGCACTTCACTTCTTAACTCTGAATCACCCACCATATGGCGAAATGCAGACGTTCCTTAAACAACTGCGCAATAATTAAACCAAAATCGTCTGCCATAGCTAATAACTGTTGCGATAGATACTTCCTTAATTCAGTTAGCCGCCCCGGTGGCGCTGGCCTCTGATCATTCGTCCGTAAGGGGTCCGGGTTCGAATCCCGGTGAGGCATGGATGTTGTGTTTGTCTTACGGCACTGGCTCTCTCCCTTCCCTGGAACCAGTGACCCTAAATTAGGGACGGGCGACTGCTTATAACCCATTGAGTTGCTCACGGTGGTCGTTAAACCTCTAATCCAAAAAAAAAAAAAAAAAAAAAAAAAAAATCTAAAAATCGTTGACTCACCCAAACATTTATCTTTGCAAGCTTTTTTCATTAAACCAACTGTTTCCTGAGCCGTTTTACCCAAACGATAGCAAAATTTTTCGCACAACGCACTTCACTTCTTAACTCTGAATCACCCACCATATGGCGAAATGCAGACGTTCCTTAAACAACTGCGCAATAATTAAACCAAAATCGTCTGCCATAGCTAATAACTGTTGCGATAGATACTTCCTTAATTCAGTTAGCCGCCCCGGTGGCGCTGGCCTCTGATCATTCGTCCGTAAGGGGTCCGGGTTCGAATCCCGGTGAGGCATGGATGTTGTGTTTGTCTTACGGCACTGGCTCTCTCCCTTCCCTGGAACCAGTGACCCTAAATTAGGGACGGGCGACTGCTTATAACCCATTGAGTTGCTCACGGTGGTCGTTAAACCTCTAATCCAAAAAAAAAAATCTAAAAATCGTTGACTCACCCAAACATTTATCTTTGCAAGCTTTTTTCATTAAACCAACTGTTTCCTGAGCCGTTTTACCCAAACGATAGCAAAATTTTTCGCACAACGCACTTCACTTCTTAACTCTGAATCACCCACCATATGGCGAAATGCAGACGTTCCTTAAACAACTGCGCAATAATTAAACCAAAATCGTCTGCCATAGCTAATAACTGTTGCGATAGATACTTCCTTAATTCAATTAGCCGCCCCGGTGGCGCTGGCCTCTGATCATTCGTCCGTAAGGGGTCCGGGTTCGAATCCCGGTGAGGCATGGATGTTGTGTTTGTCTTACGGCACTGACTCTCTCCCTTCCCTGGAACCAGTGACCCTACATTAGGGACGGGCGACTGCTTATAACCCATTGAGTTGCTCACGGTGGTCGTTAAACCTCTAATCCAAAAAAAAAAAAAAAAAAAAAAAATCTAAAAATCGTTGACTCACCCAAACATTTATCTTTGCAAGCTTTTTTCATTAAACCAACTGTTTCCTGAGCCGTTTTACCCAAACGATAGCAAAATTTTTCGCACAACGCACTTCACTTCTTAACTCTGAATCACCCACCATATGGCGAAATGCAGACGTTCCTTAAACAACTGCGCAATAATTAAACCAAAATCGTCTGCCATAGCTAATAACTGTTGCGATAGATACTTCCTTAATTCAGTTAGCCGCCCCGGTGGCGCTGGCCTCTGATCATTCGTCCGTAAGGGGTCCGGGTTCGAATCCCGGTGAGGCATGGATGTTGTGTTTGTCTTACGGCACTGACTCTCTCCCTTCCCTGGAACCAGTGACCCTACATTAGGGACGGGCGACTGCTTATAACCCATTGAGTTGCTCACGGTGGTCGTTAAACCTCTAATCCAAAAAAAAAAAAAAAAAAAATCTAAAAATCGTTGACTCACCCAAACATTTATCTTTGCAAGCTTTTTCATTAAACCAACTGTTTCCTGAGCCGTTTTACCCAAACGATAGCAAAATTTTTCGCACAACGCACTTCACTTCTTAACTCTGAATCACCCACCATATGGCGAAATGCAGACGTTCCTTAAACAACTGCGCAATAATTAAACCAAAATCGTCTGCCATAGCTAATAACTGTTGCGATAGATACTTCCTTAATTCAGTTAGCCGCCCCGGTGGCGCTGGCCTCTGATCATTCGTCCGTAAGGGGTCCGGGTTCGAATCCCGGTGAGGCATGGATGTTGTGTTTGTCTTACGGCACTGGCTCTCTCCCTTCCCTGGAACCAGTGACCCTAAATTAGGGACGGGCGACTGCTTATAACCCATTGAGTTGCTCACGGTGGTCGTTAAACCTCTAATCCAAAAAAAAAAAAAAAAAAAAAAAAAAATCTAAAAATCGTTGACTCACCCAAACATTTATATTTGCAAGCTTTTTTCATTAAACCAACTGTTTCCTGAGCCGTTTTACCCAAACGATAGCAAAATTTTTCGCACAACGCACTTCACTTCTTAACTCTGAATCACCCACCATATGGCGAAATGCAGACGTTCCTTAAACAACTGCGCAATAATTAAACCAAAATCGTCTGCCATAGCTAATAACTGTTGCGATAGATACTTCCTTAATTCAGTTAGCCGCCCCGGTGGCGCTGGCCTCTGATCATTCGTCCGTAAGGGGTCCGGGTTCGAATCCCGGTGAGGCATGGATGTTGTGTTTGTCTTACGGCACTGACTCTCCCTTCCCTGGAACCAGTGACCCTACATTAGGGACGGGCGACTGCTTATAACCCATTGAGTTGCTCACGGTGGTCGTTAAACCTCTAATCCAAAAAAAAAAAAAAAAAAAATCTAAAAATCGTTGACTCACCCAAACATTTATCTTTGCAAGCTTTTTTTCATTAAACCAACTGTTTCCTGAGCCGTTTTACCCAAACGATAGCAAAATTTTTCGCACAACGCACTTCACTTCTTAACTCTGAATCACCCACCATATGGCGAAATGCAGACGTTCCTTAAACAACTGCGCAATAATTAAACCAAAATCGTCTGCCATAGCTAATAACTGTTGCGATAGATACTTCCTTAATTCAGTTAGCCGCCCCGGTGGCGCTGGCCTCTGATCATTCGTCCGTAAGGGGTCCGGGTTCGAATCCCGGTGAGGCATGGATGTTGTGTTTGTCTTACGGCACTGACTCTCTCCCTTCCCTGGAACCAGTGACCCTACATTAGGGACGGGCGACTGCTTATAACCCATTGAGTTGCTCACGGTGGTCGTTAAACCTCTAATCCAAAAAAAAAAAAAAAAAAAATAAAAAATCTAAAAATCGTTGACTCACCCAAACATTTATCTTTGCAAGCTTTTTTCATTAAACCAACTGTTTCCTGAGCCGTTTTACCCAAACGATAGCAAAATTTTTCGCACAACGCACTTCACTTCTTAACTCTGAATCACCCACCATATGGCGAAATGCAGACGTTCCTTAAACAACTGCGCAATAATTAAACCAAAATCGTCTGCCATAGCTAATAACTGTTGCGATAGATACTTCCTTAATTCAGTTAGCCGCCCCGGTGGCGCTGGCCTCTGATCATTCGTCCGTAAGGGGTCCGGGTTCGAATCCCGGTGAGGCATGGATGTTGTGTTTGTCTTACGGCACTGACTCTCTCCCTTCCCTGGAACCAGTGACCCTACATTAGGGACGGGCGACTGCTTATAACCCATTGAGTTGCTCACGGTGGTCGTTAAACCTCTAATCCAAAAAAAAAAAAAAAAAAAAAAAAAAAATCTAAAAATCGTTGACTCACCCAAACATTTATCTTTGCAAGCTTTTTTCATTAAACCAACTGTTTCCTGAGCCGTTTTACCCAAACGATAGCAAAATTTTTCGCACAACGCACTTCACTTCTTAACTCTGAATCACCCACCATATGGCGAAATGCAGACGTTCCTTAAACAACTGCGCAATAATTAAACCAAAATCGTCTGCCATAGCTAATAACTGTTGCGATAGATACTTCCTTAATTCAGTTAGCCGCCCCGGTGGCGCTGGCCTCTGATCATTCGTCCGTAAGGGGTCCGGGTTCGAATCCCGGTGAGGCATGGATGTTGTGTTTGTCTTACGGCACTGACTCTCTCCCTTCCCTGGAACCAGTGACCCTACATTAGGGACGGGCGACTGCTTATAACCCATTGAGTTGCTCACGGTGGTCGTTAAACCTCTAATCCAAAAAAAAAAAAAAAAAAAAAAAAAAATCTAAAAATCGTTGACTCACCCAAACATTTATCTTTGCAAGCTTTTTTCATTAAACCAACTGTTTCCTGAGCCGTTTTACCCAAACGATAGCAAAATTTTTCGCACAACGCACTTCACTTCTTAACTCTGAATCACCCACCATATGGCGAAATGCAGACGTTCCTTAAACAACTGCGCAATAATTAAACCAAAATCGTCTGCCATAGCTAATAACTGTTTCGATAGATACTTCCTTAATTCACTTAGCCGCCCCGGTGGCGCTGGCCTCTGATCATTCGTCCGTAAGGGGTCCGGGTTCGAATCCCGGTGAGGCATGGATGTTGTGTTTGTCTTACGGCACTGACTCTCTCCCTTCCCTGGAACCAGTGACCCTACATTAGGGACGGGCGACTGCTTATAACCCATTGAGTTGCTCACGGTGGTCGTTAAACCTCTAATCCAAAAAAAAAAAAAAAAAAAAAAAATCTAAAAATCGTTGACTCACCCAAACATTTATCTTTGCAAGCTTTTTGCATTAAACCAACTGTTTCCTGAGCCGTTTTACCCAAACGATAGCAAAATTTTTCGCACAACGCACTTCACTTCTTAACTCTGAATCACCCACCATATGGCGAAATGCAGACGTTCCTTAAACAACTGCGCAATAATTAAACCAAAATCGTCTGCCATAGCTAATAACTGTTGCGATAGATACTTCCTTAATTCAGTTAGCCGCCCCGGTGGCGCTGGCCTCTGATCATTCGTCCGTAAGGGGTCCGGGTTCGAATCCCGGTGAGGCATGGATGTTGTGTTTGTCTTACGGCACTGGCTCTCTCCCTTCCCTGGAACCAGTGACCCTAAATTAGGGACGGGCGACTGCTTATAACCCATTGAGTTGCTCACGGTGGTCGTTAAACCTCTAATCCAAAAAAAAAAAAAAAAAAAAAAATCTAAAAATCGTTGACTCACCCAAACATTTATCTTTGCAAGCTTTTTTCATTAAATCAACTGTTTCCTGAGCCGTTTTACCCAAACGATAGCAAAATTTTTCGCACAACGCACTTCACTTCTTAACTCTGAATCACCCACCATATGGCGAAATGCAGACGTTCCTTAAACAACTGCGCAATAATTAAACCAAAATCGTCTGCCATAGCTAATAACTGTTGCGATAGATACTTCCTTAATTCAGTTAGCCGCCCCGGTGGCGCTGGCCTCTGATCATTCGTCCGTAAGGGGTCCGGGTTCGAATCCCGGTGAGGCATGGATGTTGTGTTTGTCTTACGGCACTGACTCTCTCCCTTCCCTGGAACCAGTGACCCTACATTAGGGACGGGCGACTGCTTATAACCCATTGAGTTGCTCACGGTGGTCGTTAAACCTCTAATCCAAAAAAAAAAAAAAAAAAAAAAAAAAAAAAAATCTAAAAATCGTTGACTCACCCAAACATTTATCTTTGCAAGCTTTTTTCATTAAACAAACTGTTTCCTGAGCCGTTTTACCCAAACGATAGCAAAATTTTTCGCACAACGCACTTCACTTCTTAACTCTGAATCACCCACCATATGGCGAAATGCAGACGTTCCTTAAACAACTGCGCAATAATTAAACCAAAATCGTCTGCCATAGCTAATAACTGTTGCGATAGATACTTCCTTAATTCAGTTAGCCGCCCCGGTGGCGCTGGCCTCTGATCATTCGTCCGTAAGGGGTCCGGGTTCGAATCCCGGTGAGGCATGGATGTTGTGTTTGTCTTACGGCACTGACTCTCTCCCTTCCCTGGAACCAGTGACCCTACATTAGGGACGGGCGACTGCTTATAACCCATTGAGTTGCTCACGGTGGTCGTTAAACCTCTAATCCAAAAAAAAAAAAAAAAAAAAAAAAATCTAAAAATCGTTGACTCACCCAAACATTTATCTTTGCAAGCTTTTTTCATTAAACCAACTGTTTCCTGAGCCGTTTTACCCAAACGATAGCAAAATTTTTCGCACAACGCACTTCACTTCTTAACTCTGAATCACCCACCATATGGCGAAATGCAGACGTTCCTTAAACAACTGCGCAATAATTAAACCAAAATCGTCTGCCATAGCTAATAACTGTTTCGATAGATACTTCCTTAATTCAGTTAGCCGCCCCGGTG